>JAUCBN010000041.1:12290000-14980000 GCA_035048815.1 Abelmoschus esculentus
CATACAACCAGAATGGCAGTATGACTTTTATTTCGGTTATGGAATCGGTATAATGATGGTCCTATTTTTGTTGTAATTTTGATTTGTATAGTGTTTCTTGGCTTTTGCTTTTACCACGGTTATGCAATGTTTGAGGTTTTTACAGATATGATTGAAGAAAATGCGTTGAACGAGAAATCTTGTGTTCAAGTGCTGAGGATATTGATTGCAAATGCAGATACAGAAATTGATGAACTTGAAAAAGAATTGGTGTTACTCCAAAGTGAACTGATCTCGGATGAACATGAAGAATGGCATGACATCTGCTGTAATGCCTTGAGATCAAAGATCAACTGCCTTGATATCTCAATAAAGAAATTGAGGAGCAAGGATGAGAATGACATTGAGGTTTTCTTATTGATGCATGCAAAACCTGCTGAGAAGTTGCATGAAATAGTGAAGGCCCTGCTCAAAAGTTTCAGTCGTGAGGAAAATGAGCAGGTTTGACTCTTGGATATTTTTCATGTTCTTTTACAACATGATTCAACTCTGAAATTTAAACGGACAATACCACAAGATTGTGTACTCACATTGACTTTACAAATTGTCTCCCTTAGCTCTGCAATTTCAACCAAATTTGTGTAGTATATAGTGTTTCTTGCTTCTTCAGTTTAAGTTATTTTTACCGAATGATTTACTCTATTGCTGGTACCTGTGTTGTTTCAGGTTTGTTCTAAATGTATGCTTATTACTGTCTAGATGTAATCATGTTGGAATGCTTGTGCCTGCCATAGAACTTGTTAAGTTTGGTCAATTCATTGTTGCCAGCAGATGGTTATCTTTGTTTTTCCTGTGGTTTCCTATCGTCTACTTGTTAGTTTTCCTTCTAATATCTGCTTATTTTGTGGATTATTTCATGAACTAAGACAATTTTCCTTTGAAAAATGAGCAATCTCAGGATGTTGTCTTACATTCAAGGTCTGGTTCTCCAGACAACACAGTTTCCCTGCATAAGGAACAAAAATCAAGCTCTTCAGATCCATGCTCCATTGTGAAGGTGGAAAACAATGGACCCAATGTTACACCCAAAGAAGAATTTAGTTCATCAAATACATCTATGGAACTTGAAGTGAAAAAAGCAAATGGTTCAGAAACAGTTAAGTTACATGAAGCATTATCCTTGCTTGCTTTAACTTGTCTATGGTCAAGCATCCGACTTTTGTGCTGTCATTGAAGGTTTGAAACAGTTAGATGTTATTGCAGTACAGTCATTAAGGGCTGTATTAAGAGTGACTGTTATATTAATATGACAACTTGCCATGTTTCCCTACTTTGCATCTTACTTTGTGCCTCTTTGAATGTTTTGCATTTCTCTCTCTCTCTCTCTCTCTCTCACGAGGGTGGTAGATGCCCATAGCCCCAATGTTGATTTATTTGAATTCTTCATGCAAGCTCTCTAAGAGATTTAGTGTTCATTATTTGATATTTACAAGCTTTTATTAGTTTGTAATAACATTTTTTTCCGCCTTTAAACAGGATTCTTATGGGTGATATTGTTGTCCTTCAAATGCTTGTTGCTTTTTGTTATGTTGAATATTTTGCATGAATCTGCATGTTTGATTCCAGTTACCCATACTTTTGGATAGATTCCTATAAATTACATGCTTATAGTTGTGGCTGAAATGGTATAAATGTATCCAACTTTATCATACTTGGGAACTCAAAATCACGAAACAACTTGGTGTCTTTTCTGTGATTCTATTGTTAAGGTTGTGTGAGGATATCGGTTGAGAATGTCTTTAAGTGGACAAAATTCGGAGGTTGACGCCACTGCATATACTTGCTATACTAATTATAAGTGGTACAAATATTTTAGTTGAGAAAATCTTTAAATATGGGATTGGGGGATCTTAATCTGAAGTTATGCATAATGTTTATGCTTGATTGCCTTGCATTTTAGATACTAAACAAAAGCAGACTTGGTTATGTAGAAATATGAAGAGCAATGATATATTGCCTATTTTACGGTAAAGTAGATAATATAAAACAGAAAAGGAGATGAGAGAAAAAAAATAGCCTTAAATTCATTGCAGATGTACATAGTCATTAATCTCCTGTAAGTTATGTTTGACAGCTGCATCTTGGTTTCTCTTTGTGTACTAGTTGTACCTTGTAAAGTACAGCCTGCTTCACTTTCTCTTTTTGCTGTCCTAATTTATAATTCGTTAGCAGCTAACCAATACTGAGGTCAATGATCTGATTCTGCATTCCCTGAGGTCAGCAGCTGGTCAATTTGATGAGAAGAGCATTATAACCATGCTTTATTTAGAAACTATCAAGAAGCTCAAAGAAAGTGATCATATTATTAAGGATAAAAATGCAATCCAGCATTTTTCTCCCAGTTCTGTACGGAAGAGAACAAATAACCTAAACTGGACTAAGGTTAAGGTATTTCAACCGTTCTCTTTTTGGTCAAACAATCAAATTCAACATCATTAGCAAGTTCTGACTGAAAAAGAAAAAACTTCGTCCAAAAGGTTTGATTAACCATAGTGTTCATGCTCTTGTGCAACTGTTAGTAACTTTCCACTGTCTGATTTAATAATTGAAATGATTTTTTAATGCATTTGAACCTTCAAAAGTACTTTTTGATGTTTTTGTGATTTTATAAACCTTGTGCTTGATGTAAAAGGTAGTATCACTGAATATCAATTCACTTGTAACTAGTTCAGTTCGACGAGGGAATTTTTTTTTACCTATATTTGGCTTCTTTCTTATTTATTTATTTATTTGCTTGCATGATTTGTACATGTAGATAATAAATGGGCTGTTTGAGCTTGTCTAATTAAAAAATAAGTTGGATCTTATGACTTACATGTTGCAACTTACATTCAACAGAATGAGTTTACATTTCTGACATGCACGGAGAAAAAACTGAGTTAATGTGATTTAAACTACAGAGAATTCATAATGAAATGCTCTTTTGCAACTTTCTACCCTTCTTAGCTTTAAGCATGCCATCATATCAATCAATATGCTTTTTTTCTTTTTCACTTATATATATATATATCATTTTCTGTGTTGTATTTAATTTAAATCAAATTAATTATGCTTCTCTTCAACAGGATGCAGCTGCACGGTGTGTGAATAACTCAGACCTTGATGCTTCAAAACATTCAGCTGGCCACCTGAACAAGAAGAAAAAGTTAAATTCTTCTACTTTGGAAATTGTGAGTGAGGAAGCAACAATGAACACTTCTATATCTGCCCCAGATATGTTAATCCGAGATTCATCATCAAATTCAGCAGGGATAACAGCAGATCTTAGCAAGAAAGTGAAGGTATGACCAGCTATCTAATTCGTGTTGGAACCAAAATGTACCTGCATCTTTAGATACCTTTTGTTAAGTGGCATTACCCACGTCTATTAAGTTTTGGGTCAATTTGGATGGCAGAAGATCTTAACAATGAAGTGAAAGGTATGACCAGCTCTCTGATTCATGTTAGAGCCAAAATTGGATGCTTTTTTAGATACCTTTGTTAAGTGATATTAACAAAGCGATGTTATCTCACATCTACTAAGTTTTGGGGTTTTCTTGTGGCCTTATAATCATGTTGGGTTTTTCTACCTCCTACCAAATAGTTTTAGATTCAATGCTGAGCATGGTTTCAAATCCCAAATGTGTTTTTTTGTCCATACCTAACCCCATGTGAGGTTGTCCACGTGAAACCCTTATTGAGCTACACGTCAGATAGAGTGTTCTGTGAAACTATCCTACATCTGTGAAGTCTTGGATATCTTGTCAATTTGAGCCTCTTCCCTTACTGCCAGTTTTAAATTGGATGCATAGCATGCCGTGTGAAGGTACAAAAGTGGGTGATTCTGTTACCACCACTCTCACTTAAGATGTCTGTTGTGGTCCGTCCTAACTTAGGTTCTTGTTTCAGGAAGAGCTGATTGCAAATACCATTCCCCAGGAATTGGGCTCGATAACACAAAAACAGACAATTGGCTGCACTGATGAGATGAAAATATGCACACATGATCAGAAAGTTAATGATTGTGAAATGCAAGGATGTGATACAACTACTATCGAAACAAGTAATATGTCAAATTCATGTTTGAATCCTGAACATAAAGGAAATATTCAGAAAGCCAATAAGGTATGATAAGCTCTTTCTCTGATGGAATTTTTGTATTTTCAGATGAGTATTTCAGTTACCACTTTGAGTTATTTATTTGAATCTAACTTAAACTATTGCCTATCATAATGAAATTTTCTGCAAGCAGTCCAGTTATAACTATTAGTCTTTATAACTTGATACATGGAATATTCTAATTCTAGTTTAGGTGCTTTTGGACAGGTAGAAAGTCTAAAATGTGATATGGAGCAAAAACTATGCGACTTTGCTGTGAAATCTGCACGTAAACAGTGCATCAATGAGTTTAAAGTAGGGTCAACTAACAAGAATCAGTTTTCAAATTCATTACTTAAGGGAGAAGGCAAGAGAAAACATTCTTTTTCGGTTGTGACGCAAAAAGAAGCTGCTCTGAGTGACAATGAACATTCCACCTTAATCGCACTCGCAGAACCGCAGGATGGAAGTGAAGAGGATCAAACTGTCCATTGCATGGAGGGAAAACCACAAATGGAGGAAGTTCAGATGCCTGATATTGGTTCTAGTGATGGCAAACTGGTTTCAAATATGTACGTGAGGCTACAAAGAGGAATGTTAAAAACTGTAGAGACGAATGAAGAGTCGAACCCCGCCGATGTTGAAGAATCTGGTTTAAATTCAAAGCAAATTGTTTCAAACTCACCCCCTTTTCTGAAAGGCATGAGTGCTAACAACCATACTTTAAGCTACTTGTTGACTGGGAAAATGATTAAGAAAACAATTCAGCATAGCCAATTCAAAGCTGAGGAGCCAAGCATGGTGCCGGGTGCTAGCCAGATTACAATGTCACCGCCACAAAAGAGATGTAAAAAGCTTTCTAGTGCGCCAATTGTCGTCGAGATCGGAGATTCACGTGTTCAAACCAACATCTCAAAGTTGCATGGGGAACTAAATATGAGCAATGCTGCAAAGACGGATTTTGCTAAATCAGAGTCTTCAATTGCCCCCGTGCCTTCTGATGCAAGTAGCTTGATGAAAATGAAGATGTGCGATTTGAAGGCCATTGCAAGATCACAGAAGCTAAAGAAATACTCAACAATGAAGAAAGAAGATCTAGTCAAACAATTGGAAAATCGATTGACTTGCTAATGAATATACCCATGGCCACTATACAGGTTAGTTTACCACGTATTACTACTTTCCTTCTCGTAGTTGTTATAAAAGAATGTCCTTGCATCGGCATGTGTTATGAATGGGTCCATTGTTCTGCATCATTGTATGACTCTCAAGGTAAAATCTGAAGATCAATTCTTCCATTTTCCTTGAAGTACCCATGTCTGACCCATTTGTTTCATATAGGCATGGTGGAAGTAAGACCTTCTAACTAAGGTGACCGACCGATTGAATCTTTGTCCCGTACGCCTGAGTCCAAGTAAATATGTCTTTACTCATCCTTTAGGACTGCCATGTTTGTTGAAGCCTATACCAGCACACTAACTAGTAGAATCCAATATTACTAGACCTAGGAAGTACCTGATTCTATGACTCGTCAAATGATATTTTGCTTGTTCAACTTAATTGGGAGATATCCGTATGGGTGGATGGATATATACAAACTTGATTCAAGCATGGACAGTTTTTTCTCCTTCTGGTTTTGAAAATCCAAATAGTGATTCCATTCAACCCATTTTATGCAGATCTTACCCTAGAATAGATCTATTACATATATATTTTGATCTTAATATTTTATTTTTGGATAAATAACTCTAAATTAATGTTCACCCTCAAATGAAATTAATTGTCTGAGATGGAGATCTCTGATCGGAGAAATTATATTATGGATAAGTCTCATCATGTCATCAATGGACCAATTACTAAAAATCGTTCATCTCATATATTTTTTTTTCTATCATATTTTCATAAATAAATTTTTACTCATATTTATTATTAATTCATTTTAAAAATATTTTTTTAAAGTAAAAATTCACTTAAAAAAATATGATATAAAAAAATTAATTTTAAATTTTCATATAATTCCTTTTATGTAGAGATATAGTGATGGACCAATGGATATTAAAAGGGTAATCACGTCTTCATAAAATTTTAAATTCTCATATAATTTTTATATATTCTTTATATTTTTTATAGATAATACTTTTTAAATTTTTATAATTTATCTCTCATCAATTTTTAATCTATTTTTTTAACAATTCGATACATTATTTCTCGGTCCTAAGTTTTACGCCTCTTAAATTCAGTACCTCTTCGTTTCGTGTTCAAATGATTTTGAATATATTATCTTTACATATTTTCTCTAGTGAATCAATTTGAGGAAAAATGATTCCCATGTTGATATATTATTTCTTGGTCCATATCATATTCAACGTAATTATTTTATATTTATATTATTTTACATTATATTTTTTAGATGAAAGTTTCATAAATATTATATATTATAACTTACCTGGACGACTATTATGCCCCCCACATGCTATTTTTGTGACATCATTATTAACTCAAACAATAAATATTATATTTGTGAAACAAATACATGAACAGACATATATGTAGTACGGGAGGGTTTTAGTAGGGGCCCTATCTAAATTTAATTTACTTTTAAAAATAAATTAATTGTAAATTTACTTTCTTCGATTATTAATAAAATCAAATTAAGATTTAAGGGTAAGAAGAGGGCAAAGAAGATAACAAGAAAATAAATTCAAAAATAAATTAACTTTAAAAAATTATATGAGAAGATAAAGGTTACAAAATAGTTTTAAGAGGCAATTGTTCTTTTTCACCTCATATACTTCCGTCAATATATAATACATTATATATTAAATATTATCATATTTAGAGTTATATTCCTACGTACGAATCATCTAGCCCCATCGGTTAAAGTTGTTCATAGAGGTTACGGTTTGAATACCAGTGCAATCAGCACAATTTTTGAGCGATCAATGTTGTAAAATTCAGAATATATTCTGAAACAGATAGTACTGACCACTGTAGTTAAAAAATAATCTGAGTTTTGTAAAGGAAGCAAAACTTGTATTCTAAACTGTAACCCTTGTTGCATGAGGCATCTGATAAGAGTTGAAGTTCCGTTGACCCCTCCTCCTCTTGTTTCACGACCTGTGCAATACTTTTCCATCTCTATCCTGCAAAGCTACCCGTCTGCGTTTCCATAGCCTACAAAACTTGTGTTGTTTTGGATATAAAATACATTCAACAAACTCTCACGGTTTGTCGGCTGATTTTGGGCATCTATGGTGGCCGACAGGGACGGAGGTACTGGGGTAATGGGAGGGGAAGGGATGCTGGATGACGCAGGGAAAGGGAAAGGGATTTCTTTCTTCTTTTATCTTCATTATTATATATATATATATATATATATATATATATATTAAAATATTTTATATTTTATTTTCGCTTAAATTTTAGGATAAATTTATAGTATGATAATTTAAATACGATTAATATATGATGTTATTTGTTTTTTCGTTTATATGTTATTAATTAATTCAAACAAGTTTTTTTTATCAAATTCACTTTTGAAACCACCATTGCAGTGACATTATTGATATTTTTAATAATATTGAGTTATGATTGGTTCTGACAATTTGATCATCATATTCAATCAGGTTAAATTTTAAAGAATATTGATTAGAGTTTAAAATTTTATTTTCTAATCCGTTGGTCTTTTCTATCCATATGGACTACTAATTCTACGATCGTCATATCTTTTCTTTTGTGTTTGTGAGAGTTGTGGTAGTTAGACCAGAATATAAACAACTTCTCAATCAGGACGTTGGTTTGCAATACTTCATACGTTTTTATTCATTCAGAAATAATATTAGGCTTTAGTTTCGCGTAATCATAAACTTGATTCATGATGAGTTTTTTACTTGTTATCTAAAATTTTAGTCATTCAACAATCATATTTTTTTTATATATCATCAGTTTTATATGCTTTTCGAAAGCGTCTCAAATTAGTTTGATATTCTTTTTCTTGTAAAACATATCAAAGAGTTTGTTTGACATGCGACTCGATATATGATCTCGAATTTTTTATTGTCCTTCTAAAATATCATTAGATACTTGAACGATTGCGAGATCTTTGTTAATGATGAGTGTATCAACCACATCAAAAGTTGTAAATATTGATTCTAAATTAATTACACATAGTTCATGTCCTTTTACTCAAAAATATCATAAATTATTGTATATTATTTATTTAAAGATAATTATTTAATAATTTTTATGGTCAATAGAGAATTCGCAGATGCAAATTATTATATATTATTTATTTTAAATTTAATATATTGAAACGAAAACTTTTAGCTTTTATAAGTTTCTTAATTTTAGGAATTTAGTAATTGTGAATAAAAATTAAAATTTAAGGTTAGAATTTAGAGTTATAGATTAAAACGTAAATCTTTCATGTATTATCTTAAAATCTAAACCTTAAATCTTAACCCTAACTTCTAAATTTTAATAAATTATCTCTAAATTTTAAATTTTTACACATAAACTTGTAAACTAAGTCTTTAAACTCTAAAATTAAAACATAAAAACTAAAAAAAACTTTATTAGTGTATTAAATATAAATTTTATTTTAAAAGATAAATTAAGAATTAAAATAATTTAAATCAAGATTCGATACAACATAAGAAAATCCCTTTTAATTGTAAAATGATGGAAAATAAATTATTGTAGTCCAAAAATCAACAGTATTTTATTTGTGTACGTAAACGTCATATGATTATTGATTAACTTCTTAGTACTAACAATAAAAAAAAATCTTTTGATGAGATATTGAAAAACATTAATTAAAATGTAAATTGCATATAAATAAACATAGTATACATATCATTGGGTTAGGTAGAACTTGATTAATGATTTTTTAAGTAGTGTTAAAATAATATTTATAGGATAAATATCAAGATTTAAATTTAAATAATGATAAATAAATGAATATATATATAATTATTAAATTAATTAATAATTTTTAATTAAGAAATTTTTAATTTTATAACTGAGTTTTAAAACTTAGCATAATAAATATTTTATTAATGATTTTTTTCAATTTCATAATTGAGATTAAAAACTTAACACATGCAATCAACGAGTTGATTCAAGTGGTAAACGGTTTAATACCATTTAAGTAGTTTTCGAGTTTGAGGCGTTACGTATGAAAAAAATCTTTGCTAAGAAACTCATCAAAACCAGATATACACCACAGGTTGAATCGGATTAACTTCTTAATTATTGTTTTAGTATGTTATTTTTTATTTATTTTTTCAATATTTTAAATAACTTTTACATTTAATTATTATATATAATTCATGTATTCATATCATCTCCTGCTCGTTCAAATAATTGCCTCACATTTGCCACAATAAGCCATTTCCTTCTAACTTTAATTCACTACCAAGTTCATAATCTTGGCCATAATGCATGCATGAGCAAAGACCAGTGTTCCAGAGCAAATACAGTCTACACACAAATGGGGAACTTAAAAATTCACATGACGGAAAGGAAGATTAAATGATTTCAGTGGGAGGCTGTTCTGGATCCGGAAAAGATTCACGGTTTCCGACCGATACTCGCATCTCCGAACAATGCAGGTGGATGTCGTATCGCTTGTTAGAGTTCTTTAAGCTCGAGGTGATCTTCGAGCTTGTGAGTTATGATGCAACTTTGCATACATCTTTGCTGGATCGGTTATACTTCATGTGACTCTTGACAAGCTGACCACTGGCAATTGCAGCCATCAAGGAAAGTTCCCCGGCCAGAACCGAGCCGGACACGATTGTTGCCAAGAGTCTTGAGTTTGACCCTGGCGAGTCTTTACTTGCACCCTTCACCCCAAGCAAATTCAGGCATGCAGATTGTGATGTAAGTTGAGTTCCACCTCCTACTGTTCCCACCTCAATGGAAGGCATAGTCACAGATATGTGAAGGTCTTGTCCATCATTGACGGCTTCCATCATGGTAATGCAATGGGAGCTTTCGACATTTTGAGCCGGATCTTGTCCGGTAGCTATGAAGATAGCGGAGACGATGTTGCTTGCATGGGCATTAAATCCACCGAGAGCACCGGCAACAGCAGAACCAGCAAGGTTTTTCAGCATGTTTAGCTCTACGAGCGTAGCAGCATTGGTCCGGAAAACCTTCTTCAGTACTTCTTCTTTAATAATCGCTTCACACACCACCGATTTGCCTCGCCCTTCAATCCAATTAACAGCAGCAGGTTTCTTGTCCGAACAAAAATTTCCTAGCAATACAAATAAAATGGAACAATCAAAGCATACAGAGTTTAGCATCATGATAATTACTTGATGTCAAATTAACGGTTCCCAGATTCACTAACAATTGATGAAACTTAGAAGCTAAAACATACAAGAAATGAACGTACCGGAGATACCAATAACATCCATGTCCGGATAATCGCTTTGAAGGTATTTAAGGACATTTTCGACCCCCTTGGAAACCATGTTCATCCCCATAGCATCCCCTGTGGAGCAGCTAAATCTCATGTAGAGATTTTTGCCAGCAACAGAACATTGGACACCCTGAAGTCTTGCATAGTTACTAGACCTAGCAAACAACAGAACATATATCACATCTTTGATGAATGCATATGAAACTAAAACATCTCAGACCCCAACGACGACTTTTTCCGGTGCTGGAGAAGGCTTTTCTACACATCAAATGTTTGATCATCTAAACACGTTACCTTCATAATTATTCATAGCTAAAATGAAATGAACATATTGAAAAAATATGAATCATATAGTGAAAAAAAAAATAGCTGGAAAGGTTTAATGCCGGTTTACCAACGAAAAGAATGAAAGAAATTTACCAATCATGTAAAAAAATTAAGGAAGCAATCATAAGATTTAAGTTTTGTTTATGTTACTTGTTGAATTCGTGTGCCAAAGTCTGAAAATTTGAAGGATCCTCGATGAAAAACTTGAGATGACAAGCTCTAGCGGCAGATGGGAACCTAACGACTGGAGCTCTCGTCATACCGTCCCTCAGGATGGCGCTGGTGGCTCCACCAGAGACATAGATACCCTTAAATCCTCGATTGGTGCTTGCAACCAGGCAGCCCTCAGTGGTAGCCATTGGCACAGTGTACTCGAAACCATCGAGCAGCAATGGCCCCGCAATCCCCACTGGAATCTGAACGTATCCCACTGGCATTTCGCAGCACTGCTTCAATATAGAGTTATAATCGAAGCCATCTAAAGGTAAGCCTTGCAGTGACCTTCCAGTAATCCTCTGCAACGCTTCTCTTCGAATGCGAACAGCTCTTTTACAATCTCCAAGTTTCTCTTCGAGCGCGTATGAAGGGATTGCTCCTCTGATAACTAAATCCACGATCTCTTCGTCTTCGTCGGAGGAAATCGCCGGAATTAGGCGGTCAGCTATAGAAGGAGAGCAATTCAGCAGCCGGTGGCGATGATCGTCAACGACGTCGCCATCATCGACGTCAAGGTCCCAAGCCTCATTGGAGGCGCGTACAATGAACGACTGGATAAAGTCGATACCAAAGAAGCCAAGGAGGTATATAAAGGAGGCGATGAGAGAGATAATAGCAACCAGCTCGGAGAAAGTGACGATATGAAGGGGAACGGAGTTACGGATCTTGTCCCGCCACCGGAGAAGAAGGTAGTACGCCACCGAAAAGAAAAGAGTGAAGAAGATAGCGTTGGTGAGGTAAAGAGGGAGCGGGAGTGCATCCGATGCCTTGGCAGAGGCCGTTGACTCCGCTGTCGGTGATTGCTCCTTCGAAGATGACAGGAGTGCTTTTGAAGTTCCCCGGCGAACGTCCATTTGAAAAACTCCGGCGAAAAAAACGAGTACTGGAGGACGAGAGGAAATTGCCAAGGGAGTAGAAGCGATAATTGAGGACTAAACTAGTAAACTGGACTATTATGCGTACTATGCGTCGAGGATTTTAAGCTTATAATAATAATAATAATACTTAATTATCAAACTGAGTGTATAAATTATATATTTTGTTTAAAGTATTTTTCAGATGAGGTATTTAATATTATTCGTTTAGGTGTAGATGTTATGTTGTTAATTTATTTTTTATATGTTTCAAAATTCATAAAATAATTTTAAAACTTTTAGAATTTTAAATTTGATTATTGTCATCGTCGATCATTGTACTATCAGCGGTAGAAAAAAAATATTTTTCTTTTACTACATGACTTAAACATTGTTTGTCGGTCAATCAATTACTGTGTATTATCAATTCTTTTTACGCGAGTTTAATTTTATTTCGACTATAATCAATTACTGTGTATTATCAATTCTTTTTACGCGAGTTTAATTTTATTTCGACTATAAACACGTCGTTCGTCGACTGTCAACGACAAAAAGATAAGAAAGTAACAACTGTCAACAACAAAAAGATAAGAAAGTAATTGTGAGTGTCCGATGATGAAAGTGATTGACACATCATCAATGTTCAATGACGATAATAGTTGGATCTAGATTCAAGACTTAAAAATTTAAGGATTTGAATTATTCGTTAATGAAATATTTTTAATGGTTGTTAACGACAAGACACCTAATTAAAAACTTTAAAAATGTTAAAAATAGTTATTTGACCAAAAAATATTTTGGTCACTTATATGAAATAAAAAGTATATTTTAAATATTTTTTTACTTATTAATCTAATAATAATAAGGATAAATTACATTAAAAACCAAAACGAAGAAGCAACATAACATCAACAACAAAAAAATGAAAAGATTAAGTTTGTTGCTTATGATTTGTCCATCAATAGAGTATACCTTGTGTTCCAAGGAGCTTGAGTAAAGATATAATATTAAAATATATTTCTAAGATTAGATTAAATAATAATTTTAATTTATATTTCTTAAATATTTTTTTTACTTGTGTTATTATGAACCCAATTTATCAACTTTAAAAGATTAAATTAAAAGTCTAAATCAAAAAGGCTTTAAAATATTCAATTGAAACTCCAATCCATAGACAAATCTATTCTCTATGATAAGGCTGATTATATGTGCCTAGAAAACATAACAATCACAGGGAAAGCTTGGATGTCTACTTCATCCAAATAAAAGTTAACTGAAGCTACCAGTTATAAAATATTCTTTCGAGTACTATCGAACGAAATCCGAAAACAGAACAATTAGTAATAGAAAACAACATAAACAAAACATTAAAATGGAACCGACGAACTACAAAATGCTACCAACATCTCAATATGAGTTCAACAGAAACTGAAACTGAAATTGCTTAGAAAATTGGACCTCTCAGTAGAAGAAGCCGAGTACTTTTCCACCAACATTCTTTCTTCTAGCTTCTTCATGATCCATGATTCCAGCAGATGTGGTGAGCACAATATAGCCAAACTGCAACAGGAAAAGGTATAAAGAACTCAACACTAATCAAGCTTTAAAAAAATTATCAGCAATAATCAAGTTTGAAGTATGTAATCCCATATCATCAGTAAATAAGCTCACTTTAGTCGATTTTTATATCGAATCAAACTCAAGGATTGAAAGTTAGTGTCAAATTTTGAATCAAACACAAGTTAATCACTAAAAAGATCAAATAATATTGTTCATGAATAAATGTTCCTTCTTTTTCCAACAAAATTTTCTAGAACTTGGAAAATTACTAGTAACAAATAATTCTTATGAAAAAATTGCCATCAACAAAAGAGATTAAACGACCAAGAAATTTCCTAGCTAACCTGTCTTGAAGGAAGTAGCCGAGCAGTCCAACCCTCGATTTCCTTCACTCCAATATCGAAACGAGGACTGATAACCCCACACTTGTTCAGCCTTCCATTCAGTTCAACCACAATTTTACCAGCTCTATGATCATCTACATACTCAAACTCTCCAATGTAACCTGCAATGTCAATCAAAACCCAATGCATTGCTCATACCATGCATCCCCGACATGAATACAAATACATGTGGTTCTAATATGTGAAAAGGCTAACAAAAATTTATCTATGTACAATAGACACTTAAATCAAACACAGCTAAATCTGAGCAGCATAGGTTAAAACTAGAATGAAGTAAATGCAGAGATTATAGGAGAAACAAACCATGCTTTTGCATGACCATAAGGAACTTGATGATAACTTTAGAGGACGGCCTGATCATTACTTGCCGTTTTCCTCTCTTCTCCGCATTGTACATGCTCTTGAGTGCATCATTCAAAACGCTCACCCTCACCATATTTCCGAATACAAGCTGCTCCTGCTTCTGATTTTTATATGAAATTAGAAACAATTATTGCATCCGTTTTCCAAACCATATTCAAATCAAAATCATTTTTGTTAATGACCGTAAGCAATTCAACGCCAAAACATAGGAACCGAAGAATTCTTCTATTTTTTTCTAGACTAAAATATAGCGAAATCGTTAAGCGAAACCATTTAGGGACATCAGAAACAACATATAATCGATACTTTTACTTTCCTACAAGCAATCAGAGTTTCGCTTTTCTTAAACGGAATAAAAAGATCGATAACAAACATTCCATAAGAAGCAAGTAACATGCTTCAAGATCTACAAACCGAGGTAAAGAAAAGAAAATAGCGTTTAGCATACCTGAAAGCAAAAAGAAATGGCAGCTGCGTCAAGGTTGGTTAAGGAGAGTGAAGGGAGGCGGAGTAAGTTAGGGTTTTCGGATTTTAAAGGGGCGGTTGATATAATAATAAAAAAAAATTAGGGCTTAGGGTTTTGTTTGGGCCTTTAGGAATCTTAGGAACAAGGTTTAGGAAAGCATCGGCAGATAAGCCGTTTGGACCTAAAAATAAAGCAATTTTAATGACGCAATTGCTTCAATTTTTTTTAGATAAGCTTTATAACTTATTAATCCAAAAAACAGTAAAAACTGTTATTCATAAATTAATCCACCAAGCAACTAATAAATTACGTATAATATCTTTTAGACAATCAAACAACTGAGTGCAGGTCTCTGTACTTTTTGAGAAACCTTACGGTTACATTCTTCCCATATCAAATATAGAGAAGCCTGTCATGCAAGTCGACCGATCAAAGTAGCAACTGACCTTCCTTTGAACCTGAACACCACCCAAGAGAGCTTCTCAGGCCAGTTCAAGACCTCCCAACGTATGCCGCAACAACATAAACTCAATCTCCAAAACTGTTTGAAAAATAGACAATCAAAGAATAAATGGTCTCTGTATTCAACTGAACCATTACATAAAATACAATCTTCCTCATCAACTATCCCTATTTGAGCCAACCGTACCCTCGTAAGAAGCCTGTCCAAAATTGTCATCCACGTAATCATCGTATACTTAGAGATATGCATATCAAACCCGTAATCTCTAGGAAGATTAATTAAAATTAATGATTAAGATTAATATCTTTGTAACTTAATTATTTATACTTTAACCGACACTAAATCAATATATATATATATATCACTTTTTTGAAAACTTAATTCGAAAGTTATATAACAACTGACCTGATAGGCATACAAGGTACATTCATTTCAAATTAAGTTAATTTGTGATATATACTATTTTTTATTTTTATTTAAAATCTAAATTCTTAAACTTAAACCCCTAAAATATTAACACTAACCTAAAATTTAAATTTCAAATCAAACTTCTAGCATCTATAGTGTTATTGAACTATATAAATAACAGGTTTGAATCCTGCAGCCATTTCCTCTACTATTTGTTGTTTTCAGATTTCTCTACCATACACATGGGGGAAAACAGTATTAACTGGTAAATTACAACAATACATGATATACATTCAAATTAAAGCTATACAATATTACCACCAGTTCCCCTTTTCAATCATCATGCTCCATGAGCTTCAAAAGCCGAATTCCAGGAAAATGGCCATTAGCGGAGTACGGAAGCATCATCAGTCAAAAAATGGTGCAACTGCAACATCCGAAGACGTGGTAAACTGAGCAGCTTTGGCAATTCTGAGTGCCATCATGGCTTTGTATGTAGCCATATCAGCATTCTGCATTAGTAACTGTGCCCGCTGACGTTTGAGGATAGCCGATTCAACTGATCTGGTTGTTGAGGCTCTAGCTTCTTCAGCTTTAGCCATGGCATTCTGTTCTGCTGCCAAGGCTGCATATTTACAAGATACACAAGTTTTAGAAACAACTATGGAACAGGGTCCTATTGCAGATAGCAAAAGAAACATTCACACAGAAACATGAAATGTCGAAATATGGATGGGCGCAAAAAACCGAAACAAGGTCCTAGGACAAACAATAGGATAAATCCATCAATATCATGAATAGATAAATGTATGAACCACGCATAATAACTGAAGGCATAAGAAACATAATCACATCAGAATCCGACTCAATCCATACAGATGATATACCTTGCATCGGTGGCTTGCCTCTTCCACTACTAGCTTGACGTTTAAACAACCTCCTCTTACATCGAGAAGATGTTGGAATTACTGGAGCTTTCTTGCTCTTATCCTGTTAGAACATTCATTTTGGTTAGACATTTACAAGAACCAAGAATGTAAAATTTTAGAAGCTTCCCTGATCGGTCTACATATTGAAATCAAACACCAAAGGAAGAGCGAGGTGACTGAATTGCAGTGATAGTACAAGAAAGTGTTGCCTGAAGGACTACGACAAAATGTATTAAAATAAAGAAATTTCAAAGTAATATCTATTTCTGTAAGAAATCCTTCAAGGCAATCATATGACAGAAAAACTGAACAAAAAGATTGCAATAACGAAATTATATAAATTGTAATGCTAGTTTTACCTTGAAAATTCTAAGCAGCATCGGTCGTACTTTTCTTTTTTCCAACCAGTAAGCATGAACAGCTTCAACCACTTCTGTGCTAGCCAGATCAAGACATAGATGGGCAGCAGCAACTTCCTCAATTGAGTTATCGTCCAGACTACGGAGATAGGCTTCCTTCTCAAAAGCATCAACAATAAGCTCAAAACAATCCTCTGAAAGATGCTTGCAATGCTCATTTCCGGGGAAAAACTCATTATTGAACTTCATCAACCATTCCTCGTCTTCTGAGTCCATGTCATAATTTGCAGTCCTCTTTTCCAAGGCTCTAGATACCTCATCACCATCTAAAGAAATATACAAGTCTGGTCTACAAAACAGAACAGAGGCTCTATTATCGTACCCTGGAACTTCACGAACCCCAGGCACAGGGATAGTCTTAACAGATGAAGGCAGGTTACGCTCAACACATTCCTTGTAAAGATCCTTGAAAATGGCCCAGTCCTGCCCATTCGCAAACTCAAGCTTCAAATTATCATCTCCGGTCCAAATTATAGCGTGAGTGAAGCGGTTGCAAGAACTGGGACTGATATCTCCATCGGCCTTGCATGCATACTTAGTTGACCCATCTTTTTTTACAACAAGAAGCCATTCTCGTGATGCAGAGAGCTCCAACGTGACAATGGCTCCTTTCTCCCTATAACATCTGTCTGGTTCAATGACTAATACACTTGCAAAGCATTGTGATGGATATACATTCTGCATTAAGTTCGAAATAGAAGAACCAACATCAGTTAAGTTCACTAAACTACTAGGGACCAGGCACCTATGCTTGTTTCTAGAAACTACAAAAGAAAAAGGGATGCCATGTCTCCTACTACTTATCGAATCAGACATTAAAGTTTCACTATCCTTGAGTATGCCGAAAAGTGAAGGGTTCCTAGCTCTCCTCCTCAGCGACCTCCTCCTCCTCTGGATAAAGCAATAACTCGAACCATTTCGACCTATAATCTTAGAAGCTAGATCTGAAACAACTTCAGTCTTAACTAAATTAGAACCACTCAAACTCTTCGAAACATCTACAACAGAGGCTATACATGACTCGTCTTCTACACTGCCACTAATTATTTCACTGGTATTTACAAGAACTAATTGTACAGCCTTCGAACTAAGTAGCATACGGTAATGCATATAGATAAAACAACGGGGAAGTGCAGAGAAATCGACGTAAAACAACGGAGCAAACTCCCTAGTCCCAGAAAACTTGCAAATTCCACTTCCATTTGCAGGAGGTCCCTGAAACGATTATTATAAAGAAAATCAATACATGAAAATGCTCTATGTATTCAAACTCATATTGACCAGTTCTGCAATTGACAAAGTGTTAAGAATTTACCCACAAGTGAACCCCGTTTGAAGCGTAAACACTTGATAATGGCTCGGACATCAAAAAGGCGGCGAGTTCCGACAATCCTACTTCTACCCTTTTCAGATTATTCAAAACCAAAAACAAGATGTTGGAAAACCAGCGACAACAATCTCCATTTTCGACAAGAAAAGCAAACACGGTTGGCTCCTCCCCATCGTTGTTGAAAATTTTCCTGCGCTTTCTCTGGTTCGAATTATCTGAAAGTTGGCACTTTCGAACCCCATTTCTCATCCTTTTTCGGGTATAAACAGTCCCATACATCCTATCTACAGTACCGCCATCAGTTTTTCTTGATTCGTCGCCTAATCTTTTGGGCTTCCCATTTATCTCAGTAGCAGCCTCATTTACTTCACTCTTGGGATTTACTTCACCGGAATCGGGCCAGAGACGGCGACCAGAACGAAGAACCACCGCCTCCGAACCCTTCACCATCCTGAAAACCATTGTGGTTCGCATCATCCTCGCCGAAGGTATCGCCGCTCGGTTCTTATTTCTTCTTATACCCAACTCCTTGTTCCACCTTCCGCACCCCCAACTCCCGCGTTGGCTCAGTGAACTTCGCAAGAGAGAAGCAACGAGATCAAGAGACGGAACTCCAATTGGAAGCGGATCTAGAACGAGTTTAGACCAAAAACGGAACCCACAACTCGGTAGAGTTCAAAAACGTCCGACTTAGCTAGAGAAATGTCCTTTCTTTACCAAGAAAAAAAACCCAAAAGGAAAATATCAAATATCTAAAAAAAAAGTGGTGACTGAACAAGAGAAGAAGAAGAAAAGACAATATCTTGGGGAAAATCAAACAACTACAAATTTCCTTAACAATAAGAGAAAATCCCCCTGTTCTTTACCCAGAGAGACAGAGAAATGAAATTTAAAGAAGAAAAAAAGGTTTGGCTTGGGCATTTCCCGGCGGAAATTAAAAAGAATTATGGAGTTTGGCGTTAATTACGTTTTAAGAAATGGGAGGGAGAGAAATGAGAGGGAAAATAGGGATGGCGCCAAGGCGGCTCAAGGGAAATATCAATTAATAATGGGTAAATTATATAACATGACATTTATTTATAGGTTTATTAACAAATATGTCATCCTAAATTTAAAAATAATAATTCAGTCATATAATGATAAATTTAAAAATAAATATATTATTTAAAAAATATTTTGATATATAAACATGTAACTTGTAGAGTTTAAGTTTTACAAATTTAAATTAGTATTTATAGGTTTAGAGTTTATAACAAAATCTATATTTTTAATTTTTTATGTTAAAACCATAAATTTAAGTTTTAGATTTTATATATAACGATTTAAATTTTAAGATTTGTAAATTATTTTGTCCGAACATGTAGACTTCAGTTGGGCCAAATATTTGGAATTTGTGAAAGATTTTTTGTGTTGGGCTTAGAGTTTAGAACTATCAAGTGAGTTGGAGAGATGATAAAAAAAATTTAAAAAAAATATATTATTTTTCTTTTGTGAGAACACTTTTGTCTCTTCTTCAGCTTTTTTTTTTTCTTTTATATTTCTTGATAACTCAAAGATAAAAGTCATTATCATTGATGGATTCGAATACCTAAAAAATGTGGTGTAACACTATAAGATGAGATTTTAGATATACGTTTTTAAAACGTGTGACGTTCGTTCGAAGATATTTATAAAAAAATTCTGAATGTGAATATACATTTTTAAGTTATGTGACACTGAACTTTATTTTAAATTTGTTTACTACGATACATATATATCTTGCGAGATTAATTATGTACAGTTTTATATTTGAGTTTTTCTACGTATACTAAACCTATTATTCTAGATTGACATATTAACTTTTGTCACAATAATAAATTGATTTTAATTATTTATAAGATTATAAGAGAAAAAAATCATTATGTAAGGTTTTACATCGGATTTTAAAAAATAATTAAATGACAAATTTTAAAATTGGGCATGTGTTGCAATTGTAAGGCATCCACATAGGCTTGTTTCCATGATTTCTTGCAATTCTTGTTAAATATATGGTAAATAGCCACTGGATTATCCATAAAATATAAAATGGTTATTAAAATTTTGAAGCTTATGTAATGAATATTAACTAATTTTATTAAATAATGATTATTGAGGCGTTAACCGAAAAATATGACATTTGTGAATATTTGTATAATAATATATTTAATTTTTAATATTTATACAATTAATCAATTTACACATCAACGGTAAAGATTAAATTATAAATAGATTGATTGATTGTGTCAACATAAAGAATTAAATGTTTTATTATTCAAATTTTTATAATTATTACATCTTCCTTTTAATAACAATTAATGGTTTAATGTATACAGACGAGACAACATAAATAAAATTATACAAAAAGCCTGATGAAATAAAATTTAGAAGATAAATTTGAGAAACCGATTAATAAACTGAAAAAAAGTTAATTTTGGTATTAAGAAAAAAATCACTAAACTATAACAATAATAATAATGATGATGATGATGATGATGATGATGATGATGGATCAAATGATAAAAATTACAAACATATAATTAATAGAAAAACACTACATGAACTTAATACTCCTAATAGAATTGAACATGAGTTGATTTGAGGGACCAAAATGTTAAAATAAAAAACACTACATGAACTTAATACTACAAATTTAAAGTGTGAAGGGTAAAATTTTAAATAGAACAAGAACCATTTACCACAATTAAACCATTTATTTTAAAAGGACTTGTCAGAATTGACCAAATTGCTGTTTAATTAGATTAATATTTAATAAATTCTAGTAAGGATTTAATAACGTGTCGTTATTTATTTTACTAACAGTACATATAATCAAGCATGATCGCATCCTCAAATATTCACTAAAAAATTAGTTATTTTTCAATAAAAATTTAAGATCGTAAATAAATTGAACATTTAATGGAGAATTTTATTCCTATTTATCAATTTAATTAATAAATATGAATAAAATTTTATATTTATTTAATTAAAAAAACACTAATAAAAGTATATTCGATAATCTATTAGTTTATATTTATTTAAATTTATTTACGTATATTAATTTATATTTATTATCTTTTAACAAATTTATTACATTTAAATTTTTTTAAAACATATATTAAAAAAATTAAACTATACTCAATATACCTAACTTTAAATTTCTTAAAAAATAAAGTTTAATATTCGTTTATTATTTTAACAAATAAACATAAATATAAAATTATATTTATTTAAATATTTATATTCGTGTACGAACCATCTTATTAAAAGAGAGGTTATTGTTTCTGAATATCATAAATTCGAGTATCAATATTTACAATACAATGATTAAAGGGTCATTGTTCAGTGATTGAGAGTATATTTTATAATAGATCTTACTTGTACTCACTGTAGCTGATTAAAAAAACATATTTATTTATTTATTCGATTAAATTAAACGAATATATATAAACATATCCTCGTTCATATTCGTTCGATTCATTTATATACCATAAAAAAATAAAATATAAACAATTAAACATATTTTTTTTTACCAACAATGTTGTTCTTATATGATAAGAAGCAAAGAGAGACGTGGAAGCTTGGCCTGTGAAATATCCACCTTCTTTACATTTGAAAATGATTGTGCGATTACTTTTGGTACACACAAATACTTGAAAATAAAAATTTCCAACTCGTTCCATTTTATTCATTCATTCTATTTCAAATCTAAACGATCTCAGTTTCTCTCCGATTTTTCATCTCCTTCGTAAACACAGGACCACTAAGGTTAGCAATTTTTCCTTCGCATTTAATTATATACAATTCGATCTGGGTTGGTTGTTTGCACGCTGGGATTCGTATTCTTTTTGGAAATTTTTTAAAAGCTTCGAAAAATATAAATTTATTATCTATTTCATTGGAATTTTGCTCCGGTGCATTTGTGTAAGTTTAATTATATGTATGAGTTAATTTCTTTTTGATCTGTTAATTATTGTGTTTTCCCTGCATTCGTCTTTTAGGAATTTTTTGAAATGCTTTGAAGAATCGGAATTTACTTGACTTTCTTTTCCCCGCATCTGGATCGATAATTTTTGAGTTTTTCTCATGGGTTTTTGTAGAGTAGTTTGATTATATGAAATTATTCTTGTTTTTGCTTTAATTTCTATTTGATTAGTTAATTAATGTATTATTATCATGATTTTTTTCTTTCTTTTTTATACATATTCTTCTGTGATTCTAAACATGTAAGGTTCCGTGAATGCTTTTTTTGGTAGCGAATATTGATTCGTATCCTTTGATTTGTTCTGTTTTTGATTCGAAGTGAAACTTCTGGATTTTTTTATTAGAAGGAACTTGATTTTAATTCAGTTTCTTTGATTTGATTAGCATCATGTCAATGGGAACCTCGAAGGCAGTTCTGGACGTTTTATCTGGGTCTGTCCCTCAGTTTTTAAGTAGTGATATGTGTTCTACGGATTTGGATTTAGTATTTTACTCTAAATGTTTCATTATGTCTGCGAAGAAGAAAGGCCCAAAGTATTTGCGGTCCCTGAAGTGTTCAAGTATGTCGGGATGTAGAATAGAAAGCTATAGGTGTAAGCGTCCAGGTGGTGGTTTGTATAGCAATACGGCAATTGACAGATTGAAGCTTCTTAGTTGCAAATGCCAGCAGGCTGAAAGTGTGAGTGGAGTAGATATGGGGAGAGGAAATGAGGCATGGTTTGTGGATGATGCAAAAAAACTGAATCTTAATAGTTCGATAAACTCACAAAACATCCCGGAGTTTGAGGATGTCGATCAATTGAAGAGGGAAAATGAAGCCTTGATATTGAATGGTAAAGCTGGAGCAGGCACAACCTCCTTTGCCACAGCTAGTGTAGATTCTATCGAGGAAGAAGCCTGGGAGTTACTCAAGGCTTCCATGGTTTATTATTGTGGAAGTCCTGTAGGAACAATTGCTGCCAATGATCCCACGAGTTCCAATGTGGTGAATTACGATCAAGTCTTTATTCGTGATTTCATACCTTCTGGTGTTGCTTTTCTGTTAAAAGGAGAGTATGACATTGTTCGGAACTTCATACTTCACACACTTCAGTTACAGGTAATTTCATATCTGATAGTATGACTATTGTATAGAGTATAGATGATTTCTGATGGCAAGTTTATGTTTTTGGAGGATCTTTTGATGTCTTGATAAATTTATGTCCTAATGTTGTCTGAATTTCCTGGGTTTTCCCTTATTTTTGAATATATTATATACTTGTAGAGCTGGGAGAAAACAATGGACTGTCATAGCCCCGGTCAGGGGTTGATGCCTGCAAGTTTTAAAGTGCGCACAGTTCCTCTCGATGGTGATGATTTGGCAACAGAGGAGGTACTGGATCCTGATTTTGGGGAGGCCGCTATTGGCCGTGTTGCTCCTGTTGATTCTGGTAAAACTAAAAGTCTAGAAAGTTTATATTTTCTATTTTATTCATTGAAATATACTTCACAACAACCTCTGTCAATTGCAGGATTGTGGTGGATTATATTATTACGGGCATATGGCAAATGTTCGGGCGACCTTTCAGTTCAGGAGAGAGTTGACGTCCAAACCGGAATCAAGATGATTCTGCGGCTATGCCTCGCTGATGGTTTTGATATGTTCCCTACATTGTTGGTTACTGATGGTTCTTGTATGATAGATCGCCGCATGGGAATTCATGGACACCCTCTGGAAATTCAGGTAAATGAAAAATAATCTCAAGAGCAACCCACTCGGTTGTTCCTTGTGACAGTTTTTCCTTTAAAAAAGATACTATAGGGTAAAATAGCAAAGGGGGAAAACTGTAGTTAGAAAATTACACGTTTCTGTTATTTCTAGAAAAAAGCGTTCAAAATTTGTTTCAACAATTACCATAAATACCTGGCTTCATTTTGATTTATGTTGCAAGTTGGTTGGGTTTACTGATATAATGTTTATTTTTATGTGCACAGCCACATTTAAAATAGAAAATTGCATGCTTTCCCTGCAAGAGAAATTAAAATCAAGTGCGAAAACGAACCTAATATTCAGATGATTTCTGCATTGCTGTAGGCACTTTTCTATTCAGCATTGTTATGTGCACGTGAAATGCTTACTCCAGAGGACGGATCAGCTGATCTTCTTCGAGCATTGAATAACCGTCTGGTTGCTCTGTCGTTTCATATCCGAGAATATTACTGGATTGATATGAGAAAACTTAATGAGATTTACCGTTACAAAACTGAAGAGTATTCATATGATGCTGTTAATAAGTTCAATATTTATCCCGATCAAATCTCTCCTTGGTTGGTGGAATGGATGCCTAATAAAGGAGGCTACCTGATTGGGAACTTACAACCAGCTCATATGGATTTTCGATTCTTTTCTCTTGGAAATCTCTGGGCTGTTGCGAGTGGTCTTGCAACAACTGCTCAGTCACATGCTATATTGGATCTCATTGAAGCTAAATGGACAGATTTGGTGGCAGAAATGCCATTTAAGATCTGTTACCCAGCTCTTGAAGGTCAAGAGTGGCAGATCATTACAGGCTGTGATCCGAAGAACACGTAATATATCTCCCTTAAATATAATAATGTTCTTATTTTGGTCGTCATCAGCATTTTAATTGCAATTTTTTTAATGCAGGCCTTGGTCTTACCACAATGGTGGTTCCTGGCCAACTCTACTCTGGCAGGTTAGTGACATTCATTTAATTACTCAAAATTCCTTGTTTAAATCCTGATCTTATGTTTGCATTCGAGGTCTCTAAATTTTGAGGGTTTTTCTCATTTACCAATGTACTTGTAGATCATCCAAATTATGTATGACCAAGTATGTGGTGTACTGAAAGGGACATATGTATATGTATATGTATATGTTGAGGGAAAATGTTGATGATGGGAAAATTCACTCTTGCTTGTATTTTTTAGATTATAGACAGTTTGGCACTCTGGCCTAGGGGTGATAATGAGCTTAATCGGCTCACAAGCTATTTGGGCTCGACTCGATCAAAACTCGACTCGAGACCTTAACAAGCTGAGCCGAACCGATTCAAGCTCGGCTCAAAAAGCTTGTGAACATGCTCAAAATAATTATATGTATAATTTCAGTGTTGTCAACTTATTATCATGGTTAAATACTTTAAATCCTCCTCCTTGTGGATTTGTATAATTTAGAAAATATACTATGGTCATTTGCTGACTTCAAAAATAAATATATCATTTCTCAAATAGGTTTTCATGTGTTATTTTTCAAAACTTCAAAAAGAAAATATTTACAAGCAATTTCAGAAATGCAACAAGCCGAGCTTAAACTGTCCAATTTGAGTTCGAGCTTAAAGTTTCGAGCTCAACGAACTTCGAGCCCAAGTCGAGCCTGCTCGTTATCACCCCTAATCTGACCTACTTTTAGCCATAGGTATTGGTGCATCATCGACTATGTTAAGCATATTTATGAGAAGTATTAATAGATAATATATAGAATGTTTTGCATATAGAAAAAGATTTGCTTGAGTGCAAGTTTGGCAATCAACATTGAAACTCTGCTACTTGAATCCCTTCGTGCAGCTCACAGTTGCTTGCATGAAGATGAATAGACCCGAAATTGCTGCTAAAGCCATTTCAGTTGCTGAGAAACGCTTATCCAGAGACAAATGGCCCGAGTACTATGACACCAAAAAAGCAAGGCTCATCGGGAAACAGTCGCAACTGTTCCAAACCTGGTCTATTGCAGGATATCTTGTGGCAAAACTTCTACTTGCAGACCCGAATGCTGCGAAAATTTTGACAACCGAAGAAGATTCTGAGCTTGTCAATGCCTTCTCTTGCATGATCAGTGCTAACCCGAGAAGGAAACGCGGTCCAAAGAGCTCGAAACAGACATACATAATCTGAGGTAACCGAATCGTGTCCATAGTTTGATTTATGTTACATTTTATCGTCTCCAATGGCCATAATTTGGAATTGGCTGTTGAAGCGAAATATGAATGTCACTGTACCTTTCATTATAATCAGGTAAAGCCGAATCGGCTCAACCACCGGATTCGTATATCCTACTAGTTATATAAATATAGTTTCAACTTGGACCTGTTCATTGTCTTGTCCAGTTTATATATGCACATATAGGGAATCTTTGTCAAGAATTTGATTGTAAATCCTAAAAACGTTACGTATATGGAGTTGTTCATCATGATTTTGATGTTGATGTTTTTGGACGTTGAACATTGAGCCAGATGATGGTAGTATTAGAGTAAGTTGCAATGTCGTCTTTATCGTCGACGGTGATTTTCTTTTTGTTTCCCTTCGAGTTCTTCGTGGTTTTGCTCCGATTCTTGACTAATTTAGATCGATCTATATCGCACATATAATATTAGTGGGTGAGTCTTTTGATAGGATTTTTTTTACATACAACAGGTCTAAGTTCGAGATTTACTTAAACGTTATCAAACTTACTACTTACATCAAAACTTTTTATGATATTCTAAGATTATCTTTCTATTCTGGTTTTATAAAATTGATTTTATGTACTATTTTAATGTTAAAAATCTTGTTTCATTTTTATGTTCAGGGATGATAATAGGGCGGGATAGCTTTTGGTCGTCCCGCTTTTGCTCCAAAAATTAAAGCTTCTGCTCCAGTTCTGGTCCGATTTGATTTTAATATATTTTTATATTTAACTTGATATAATAAAATTTATAATCTGAGCTGATTTAGAAAAATAATAAAAATATTAAATATTATATAAAATATGATAAATATATATATATATATCGGGTTGATAGATTTTTACTCTAAATGCAATTCTGATTCGCTTCGGCTTAATTTTAATAATTTGACTTGATCTAAATTTGTCTTTTAATCACTATTATTAGATTGGATTAGAACAGAATCTATTGATTTCGAGTTAAATTATCATCATGTTTAACGTTACTGATAATGGTTGGCCTGTCTGACTAATTTTAAGAGCTTATTGCATTTCTAATTTTAATTAATAAAAATAAAGTTAAGAAGAGATTTTTTTAATAATTATAAATATATTTAATAAATATATACTATGTATTATATATTATATATAATAATAATAAATAGTTTGTTAAATATATTAACAGTATAATATATAAAATGTGGTTTATTCTCTCACTAACATAATCTACCTCGTACTATGAATTTACAACATTAATATTTGATTTTTTTTAATGTAGCCGAGCTAATTATATTTTTAAAATAAATATTAGGTTTCTAATTCATATAAAAATATTCATTTAATTTTTGGATATCAAGATTTTAAATTTATCCTTAAATTTATAATGATCCAAAAAATATATGATAAATAATAACGGATAAATACGAAATAACAAATAAAATCTTAAATTGATTACGTACTTAATACACACGACAAATACAATCCTTAACGTTTATATATATTTATTTTTTTCCAACTCATAATTATATTTGTTATAATTAAAATCGATGCGATACAAACCCTAGCCATACTTTTCTCTCAAAATTTTTCTATAGTCGCTCTTCATTTTGTTCAAACTCTCTGATCGGTGATCGACAATCAATCTTAATATTGGTTGTCGACCACCGAATATATTATTTTTTTTGTTTTTCTTTTCAATTTTAATAAGAATCTCTACTTCTATAACATGTTTTTTCTGTCCTTATGACACGTTTTTTCTTTTGTATTTATGACATGTTTTTGATTTTGTTTTACGTTTTGATTCATCGTCTTTGTAGCATGTTCTCAGCATACCTCTAGCGATCGATTGTTGTCGGTGGTCACTTAGAAAGTTATATCCCCACTGGGTCGATGGTTTGTTTGTCGATGGTTTGTTCACAGCGATACTTTTTACAAGATAATTTGGATTACATACAACTTCTTATTCTTTTCTTATGCATCTCGTTAGAACAAAGATAAAGATTTACCTTTGAATTTTATTGGTATACTTATCGGAAAAACTTACCGATCCGAGTTCACTAAAACTTACCTTTTAAGCTTAAATTTTCAGTATCAAATACAATTTCAGAACCGGTCCAGGGTTCGGTCTGACCCAATTCACCTGGGCCTGATTCAAACGATACAGGTGTTCACAACATAAGACGGATTTTCAGTAAAACAGGCAGAGGAGGAAGAACAAATGGCGGCAAATCAAAATCATCCGAAAAAAGAAAAAAAAATCAAAATCTAAAAAAATCCACAATATAATAAATAAAAAGGTAATTATTAGTATGATTATCTGGAATCTGCACTTCCATTGGTTTCCTCTGTTGTTTCCTTTTCTAACTCTATTAACCATTTTTATTGCACCAATGAAGGTATTCGTTTATTTAACCGTCTATTGTACATGTTTCGTGGTTATTTTCGATCAAATATTGTTTCGTTTGCCCTAAATAATTTGTTCATACTTGTTCAGTTGTTTGTTTGTTGAGATATTGGAGGAAATTAAAAAAATATATGGTTCATTTTGTTTCCATCATCTTTTGAATTGTGTATAATGATAAAATTGTTGTTTGATTTCTGAGAAAATGGAAGCAAAATTAGAAGAAGCGAATTGAAAGGGTATAAACTCTTACTCTGTGATTCCTCTTTTACTTTTTATTCCCAATGTAATTTTAATATCATTCCATATAATCCTTTTGTTTTGATTTAATCCACGTTTTGATGCTCAGAAAATGCACAAGAAAAAAAAAATAAAAGAATGTAGATATTCTGGGTTTATTGTCTAAGATTCGTTTTACTTTTATAATGTTGTATGATATACTGTAATTAGTTGGATCCTGCTTTGGTTGTTGATCAAAATAGAGGAAATTTGACAATGAAGTAAAAGTGTTAAATCTGATATCCTTTGTACTTTTGTGATATTCTAAAGGAGCTTGTAAATTGTTTGTTTAAACAGTTGTTTAAATTAATATTTATGATCAATCTTTCATTTACGACTTTTAACTTATCTATGTTTGTAATGAATGCATGTTTCTTGCATGATTATTGGATGATTGCTATGAAATCTAAATATCGGAGTTTTTTCCTTTAATGGGTAAGAATTTATGCAGTCGTGCGTGCAAGGCGCGTTGTATCAACTTTCTGTTATTGCTAGTGCATTCAATCATCATGTGTGTATAAGGATAGAAAAATGAGAACTTTTTGACCTTTCTTGCAAACCTTAATTCTTAAGGATTATAAGCATACAAATGATTGTCAAAGCCATTATTATTGTACTTGGTTGTCATTTTAGTTCTACAAGAATACATGTGATTGTTGTAGCCAACAATAACCTAGGTGGTTATAATTGTAGTTGTTATTTTGTAGGTGAAGGTGATTATTGTTGGTGGAGTTGGTTTGTTGACTTCTGGATAGAGCAACATTGTAGCAGGCATCTTGCACTTGTGGGCTAGGTTTGCGTAACCAGGTTTGCTTTTATGACTATCTGATTACAAATTTTCTCAATGATCATTTTGAATGTTCTGTTTGATTAGCTTAGCTGCACAGTAATTCCCTCTGAGGAAGTTTTATCCATAGAATAATGCTAAACAATGACAAAATTTCAAAAATCCATAGTGTTAGGATGATTTAATGTGGTCTTGCTTTCCTCCATTACTTTCAATGCATCGTTAATCACTGTCCAAAAGTATGACCTTCAAAATTTTCTAAGTGGGTCCCCTCACATATGTTTGTTAACTATGGGTTGTTAAAATGTAATGAACCGGGTCCTAGTGTGATATATAGAAGGGCAAGTTCTTGTCAATGAAGCAATTAAGCGATAAGAAAGCTTTTTATGCCTTAGGTTCACCACTATATGACATTTATTTATTTTTACCATATTATAAAGCACAAGGTATTTCAAGGCTTGTTGAATATTTTACCATTTGAATGGCTAATGCTCCCTCCTATTTTAGTATAGATAGTTTGGTAAATAATTGGTTTGGGAGAAATATACCCGTGTCCTCCAGAATGAACCTAAAATTAGCAATGTGATGTGAAAGTTCAATAAGTTGTTGAATCACTTAAAGTTGTGAGCAGAGATGGTAAATGAACCTAAAACACTTTTGGCCCATGGTCGTGGTCATTGTGGAGATGAAGTCCATTACAGGGTGTAATAATTATCATGAAGGTTATATATTTGCATACATAATGCTTATGTATTGACATGAAAACAACATGAAAAAAAAAGATGAACATGATTGTCAAAATTTACATAACAGTCCATACTGTATTATGACATGAAAATAACATGACATAACAAACAGGCCACATCGTAGATACACAAATTGCCAAGTCTATTCTGTATTATGGATTGGAGCTTGAGTAGCAAAAATTATTGTTGTATTTTATTGAAAATGGCTCTCTTTAGAGCATGAATTAAAATAACAATCACAGTTTTTCTAATTTAACAGACTACATTGATCCCACTCATCTCGGGGTTAAAGATTTCAAGAAAAATGTTCTTTGTACTGTGCTAACACGGTGGATGCATCTCATGTTAGATAAAGAACAATTGTGTACAACAATTTGTTAGTAAAAAAATTTCTTCTCTGCTACTCTGCAAATTTCTGTTTCCTTTATGGGATGATATTGGTTGGCTATGTAGTTACCTCTATTGATTGACATAGTTTGTACCTCTTGGTAACAATCATTACTGTGTCCTGGCTGATTCATTTCTTGTTTTCAGTCTTCATCTTGGTCAGCTTGCTTGCAGGAAAGTGCAACCTGGCCATAAGTGGCCTGGGTGCTCGTGTTTTTTGGTCAAATCCCCTTACACAAACAAATCCTGCAAATAATTTGAGCCAGTTAAAGAAGCATGGATGAAAGCTTGATGAATCTTCAATACATGCATAAACATCATTGATCTTAATTTCTTTGCATATTAATTGCAATGCTTCTGTAAGGACTTTGAATTAGGGATGTTTTACAATAGTTGTATTCTTCAATGCATGCATGGACCATCTTTTAAAACCGTTTTAGATGTTCAAAATGATAAAGAAGAAAAAAAAGACAACCTTGTTTTCTAGAGGAAATATTTTGGTTAGTATATGATCTCATTTAATAATTAAACAGTTTTTGCACCAACTCTATAAGCGTGTCTAATGAGAAGCCAATGTTTGTTGCATGCATATATGATAAATAATGAAAAATAGGATTTCATACCTTTCCAAAAGCAGTACTGAATTCCCTTGGTTGTAAGTCCTAGTAGACAATGATTAGTTCTATAAGTAACCTTTTTCCTTTATTACTGAACCATGAAAAGTTTTTAATGTACAAAAGCTGGATGGGTAGTGTCTTACCTCTGAATATTGATGAAACAGATGTTCCGAAGTATACACTTCGTCTAGGTAGATTCCAAATCCATTCCCTTGGAACGTTGATTGGGTTGAGGCTTGATTCATGATCTGCAAAGACCTGTGTGGTAATAACAGATTAATTTTATAGGCATCTAATTATCAAATAAATTATATGTTCTAGGGATGTAGGAATCAATAAATGTTGGTTCTTGAATACTGAAAGATAATCTGTATCTTGTCTACCATATAATTCTATGTTCTGGTTTCCTGAATCCTACTTTACCCATTCCTTTTGATTTCCGTTTCCTAAGAATTAAAATTGGCAATAGGTTGAACAAGATTACCTCATTAACTTGAAAATATGTCCCATTTAGGGGGAAGCTTCCTCTCGTTGCAGTTCTACAAGGTATCTATACACATTGCGATGCTAATATTAGTTAGGAATCTTGGAGGTAGTTGTGTATTTTGCTTCCATAACATTTATATACGTGTAAATCTTGCTCACCAAGATGGTTCCTCGAACTGTCTCGGCATTAGCTTCTCTTAAACTATTGCAAGCAAAACAGGTCTTCTCACTGCATAAACTTCCTTGTTCCTGGGATCCACAACTTTGTTCTGGTGGTTGAATTGAGTGTGCAGTTTCACCTATTAAATGCATGTTATAGAAGCACATCTAGTTAGTTTGTAGTTCAAACAATTTCTCCACTAACACTTGTCAATGTGTAGCTTGAACTCTAACTATGATGACAAATCCTATTAACATAATAGCGATCTATGGCGTGATCTTAACATTGTATACTATTTACAAAAACATTTCATAAATGGCACGAGATGCGATGTGCCTATCTCTCATCTTGCTTTATATAGGTTGACATTATGAGTTTTGTTCTTACCCGGTGTCCATATAGCTAGAAGATAGGGGCTAGGATCATCAGGTTCCCGCTTTTCCATCTATAAATATTGTACATATGAAAATTAGAATAGTATGTTATGCATTGAAGTCCCAAAATTTCAACAAACTTACGAATAACTTACCTGTTTCAAGAGGGGATGATTATCTGGAAGCTCATATCTGCATCATTGCAGCTATGTATCAGAATGTAATGTAGTTTTTTGTGCACATGGTAGCTACTAGAAATTATTGATTAATTGACATCAAAATTCTGTGGTCTAAATGTTTTTCCCTCTATACCCACAAATCTATTTTTTAAAGCAACGTGCAAGTATAACTGTAGTCCAATTTTTTGAGCAGAAAGTTGGGTATCATAAGCACATTTTATCTAGTGGGCATTCAACTGGTATAGGTTGAGATAATTTAGCCCTTCTGACCTTTATATTAACAGGTTTATCCGTGATAATAGGTTGGCAATTCGGTTACACAATGACGAGGGAAATATACACTTACACATAGTGTTCTGTTCGTAGCCTGCTCACATTCTTCAGTTTTGGAGCATGGATAGAAGCAGCTTCAGGATTCAAAGCTACTAAAGCCTTTGACAAGTCTCCTTCTTGGAGTTCCATATTCTCTTGCATGTAATGCCGTAGGTTTGCCGTGAACTCTTCCATGTTCAGTTTTATTGTGGGGATTTCATCCGGATCCTCATAGAATGCGTCTTCAATATCACTTTGTGTTACTTCTATGGGTTCTGGTTCTGGTGTTGCCGGCTCTTCAATGATAGGTTCATTGTTTCCACCAATAGTCCCTACTTTAAGCAAGTTATGCACGGGTGGAGGTAATGGAATTTGATTCACGGCTCCCATAGGATTTCTCTCAGGCATCATTGGAGCAGTTGAACTTGTTACACTTTTTTCTTCAGGCCCTGGTAGTGCGAGCCTTGCACTGCATGGAAGAAAGTTGACACAAGTGTGAAACATATCAGGCTTTTGGAGGCCAAGGTAGGTGGTTTTAAGAGTATCTGAGCTTTCTGTTATTTCACTTTTCATTAAATCCTGCTAAGTTTTCTTTTGGTCTTTGAAGGTAAATGTGTTGCATTTTATGAAGATTTGAAACTATGTACACTTATTTTTTTAATCACTATTCCTTGAAAGCTTGTTGGCACGCAAATTGTGTTTGTTTTTTGAAGGCATGAGTTCCCTGCCTGGTTTGTGTGCCAATTTTAAACATAGGGGAAAGAAACATCTACACTATTGGGAATCTCATAGGTTTAAGGCAGGTCTTTTTTGCTTTATAGTGAATTATCTTTGACTCCCATTAACAAAATGGTTCGAATTGTCCTCTCATATTGAGAAGATCTTTCATTATATAGGCCAGACTACCAACTATACAAGGAAAATAAAGTTGTACATGCTGATTACATGGAGTACCTTTTGTGTTTAGCAATTAATATTTTCCACATCAATCGGGATGCCTATGACACTATTCATGGCCATCTTAAGTATCTATGTGATTTTAGATCTCAGTAGATGTCTGTTGAATTGACTTTGTGAATACCAAATTGAGTAGTAAATTTACAGTAGTTATTTTACTTGGATGCTTTAAGACATATGTTGCTTTAAGTAACAGAGACGAGTGTTGGATGCCAATAGAAGTAAGTTGAAGCTACTTGCTTGGCATGTTTTCAGGTTGACGAGTTTTTCACATACATATATTACATAGGCTCATGCAGACAATAAAAGTAAAACGTCAGTAAATGATTATTAATCAGTAACTAAGCAAAGAAAAGCCTGAAGACTTAGATTCTGATATTGATGTTTAGATGCATGTTGATGAGTAGTTCCTATTTGTAGCTGCGTGAGTTATTATGACATTATAAAGACAAGCTGAAAATGGGTTGGACACTAACCTTGCAAAAGCACTTGCAAAGTGCCTGCACTCCCCTCTCATTGGACATGCATTGCAATTTGGTTTACTCTTTGTGCAAAAAACCTACATAACATGTTAGTGCGTAAGTATACTGATACTCTTTAAAGGCTTTCAAAATATGATTGTAAGTTCTAAATCATTGATGTAAAATTTAACCTACCTTTCCAAATGTAATCATTTGATAATGTAGTTCGTACCTGGACCAGTAGTGCATAAATCAGTAATTTTTTTTTATGAATATACATTTATCTAAAGATGGGTTATGAGGTTACAATGTTTTCTGATCAAGTTTGCATAATCTTGGCCACAGATATTTTTGAATTGACTCCAGAATTGGATACCTAAGAGGAACTTGTTAGCATCTGTGAGCAATGAGGCAATAAGAAAAAAATGAGGTTGGCTCGTTAAGTTTCTAATACTTACAATTCTAGGAGATGCAGCTGTAGTGACTCAGGCAGCGGTTGTAGAGGAACCCATCCTAGCCGAACAGCTATTCGTCCAACATTTGTGTCAACCTTCAGAAAATGTCAATGTTGGAAATTGGATGAGCTATTTTGTTGATCTTGTCAAACTATAATTGTAAGTAAATTTTATTTGTCTTACCGGAAAAGCAAGATGGTGAAGGGTTAAAAGCCGAACACATTCCACACTTTTCAGCCCCAATCCCCATATGCTTAAAAGATAATCCCTGCAACACAAGAAAATCTTCTGATGCCATGAACATTAACTTCAAAGATGCAGGAGATTAGTGGTTATTCACTCTGGATTAGTTGATTCTATGAAGAGTTTTGTTATTGATGAAGATGACAACTATAATGTTAAAGAATTAACAGTGAATGTTGAGATGTCTTACTTTGCTTTACCAGGGGGAACATTTCTTAGCCATTCCAGATCAATGCTTTCATGGTCTCTAACCAGTCGGTCCAAGAAGTCCTGCAAAATTTTTTCCAGTACTTTTAAATACGCAGTAAAGGTTTCATAATAAGTACTACTGGAGCTGCCCCTAGCTAAGATCAGTGCCTTAGAAATTGAATTTGTTTCACATGCCTTGATTCGTTCTGCCAACATGTTGTTCATCCCTCTCTCTTTGATGGTGTTAGAAATCTCATCAACACTAGCGTTTCTCATTGCTTCATAATCCATGGAATCCATATTATCTTTGCTTCTTTCTTTCTCTAAGCCATTCACCTGCACCTGTTTCCTTAACTGGTCCCAGTCAGTTGCATTATTTTTCTCTTCCTGAGCCTTTCTTCTTTTGGGCTTTAAGCTTCTGTTTTCTCCATGTTGATTTTCGGAAGAATGCACTGGCTCCTTTGCACTGGCTTCAACCTCTCTGCTTTCTATAACTTTTCCCTTAGCCAAATCAGTCATTCTTTCAACATTAGAGCTTTCTGTGAGTTTGAGGGCATCTGCAGCAGACAATGAGGTACTTTTCTGCATCTTAGTGATTACATCAGTGGTTGGAGGCATTGTGACTGATGCGCTCTCTGATTGCAAGGTCTTCCTCTTTTCTTGAAGATTGTTGCAAAGCTGATTACTTCTAGTGTGAACTTCTTGTTGGTGCACTATGTGCTCAACTGATAAGGTATTCAAGACTGTTGTGGCTTTATTTTGATTTACAGGTTTTCCATTGTGTTGGACTGTGATTTTACCTCCACTGTGATCTGGTTGTTTTAGCTTGTTGAACCCCGAAGCAGTTGAAGCCCTGGAAGATGTGCACTCTACACTCAAAGGTTCAAGGCTCTCTTTTTCCCATGGTTCAGACTCCAAAGTTACATGTAGCGGATGGCTACTTTCTCCGAACGCTTTTACTTGTAGTTGTCTTCTAAAGTAGCTATCTTGATTGAATGAGGAAGACCATCTGAGATTTTCTGTTCTTTCATATCTTGACGTCTGTCCCTCTTCTCTAACTTCCGACTGTTTATATTTTAATCCTTTATGAAACAGTGAGCTCCTATTTGCACAATGGTAAAATTCCTCAATCGAGGCACTGTTCTCTATCTGGTCAAGAGTTGGACCATGAATGTTGAGGAACTTGCATCTCATAGTAGGATCTTCTGTTTCTGAGTAGGAGCCTGAGTAGGTTCCAATTCCTCTGTTTGCTTGAATAACTGAAGAATCGAAAGAACTTTGCGATGATAGCACTTCTTCCTCCAAGCTCTGACTATGTGTTCCAGTGAAGCTTGTTCTCTCTATACCTAAATACTCACTGTTCCTCAGGAAATCTGTTGACCTGTTGGGAGTCATGGAGCTTTGGCTGACAAGTTGATTACTGAATGGCTTTTCATGCCATTTGATGGTTTCATCTGGACTCAGTTCACCGACTTCTGGTTCTTCAATTAGTATTTTTGCCCCATCTGCATTGCAGTCTGTCTTGCTTGATGACTTCAAAGGAAACTTTGCTGCAAGAGACATGAAGGCAGAGCTGCATGGTAGGAAAGTGAGAAATGTTTATTTATGCTTTCAGTTTTCATGTTTATTTGTGCTTCCAGTTGACTAAACTAACTTACCTTGAAAGGTGATCTGAAACATTTTGGGTAAGGAAGACTCCTATTACAGAATCCACCACAGATCCCTTCCATTTTGAGAAGTGCCTGTCTCCTGCAAGGTTTCATGACACTTTGGTCAGCATACATGCTGCAGTCTACAAGATTCAAGTAAAGAGTTTATGCCGAATATTCAGGTAATTTTGATTGATAAAATTTGATGCATATGGGCTAGGCTCTAAAATTCCAAATTTTGTCAGAACTTTGGTTAACAGGCCAGCAAATGTTAGTTTGAAGCTGTAGTGTAAGTATTTAATATTCTATTATGGTAGTTCAATTATTGAAAAGTGCTTATCTTGTTTGAGTGAACTGCAATTTTTAAATTGATAGGACTTGGGGTGGGGGCACATTTCTTCTCTCAAACCCTCTCTCCTAAACACATGTATTAACTATTGATATGCATTCTTCTCTAGTTCAGACTTGTCTTAAAGAAGGTAGACAAGTTCATGTCAACTATATGGACTTGCCATGAAGTAATTTTAAAAGAAGAAAAAAAACTAGTAGTTTTAGAGAAGTGAATATTATGCTAACTTGGCAATTTGGTACTAGATGTGGCTGGTAATATATTTTTTTTATCATGTCATTTTTTCCTGATGCTGAAGTCTTTGTACTACAGAATATTGGGATCAAATGTGTAGCAGGCTGTACCTTGTACAAGATGCATTCGGGCTATAAATGAATCAACTCTGCCACGAAAAACTCTCCTTTCTTCTTCCCACCATTTTTCCTTCTTATCTGTGTCCTCAGTGTCTTCTCCCTCCTTCCCCATCAACAAATTCCATACCCTATTTGTCTCTGGATCAAGGTCCACTCTAGGTCGTACTTTGCTTTTCTTGAAAAAATCAAACCCTTCATAAGGGACAACTGTTCCAGCTCCGTTGTATACAACAAGTGCGTTATGCTGTTCTGCCTTGGGTTTGTTGTTCCTTTCTTTGAGAGTGAGGCCCTTGAATTTCTTTATTATATCCTCAACTGGATTGAGAGATGCCTGTTTTGCTGATAGCCCTGCATATTTTACCAAGAACAGTTGATTTATGATGGTGAGTGTAACATTTTAACCAGAACAATTGATGAAAGGATAAAGATTTGTTAGTACCTCTTGCTTGTATGGATTGCTGCTGGTTCTCACACATTTCTTCCTTTTCTTGCAGCATCTTTCTGTTTCTGGATGGAACTCTTCTAGAGAGGCCAGGCTCTCTTTTCTTCTTTTCTGAAACATTGGTATGGGATCTTTTGCCAACCAAGTCAAATTGAGGTGTAGGGACCTTTTCAAGGGTAGCTGGTAGAAGATGATTCCGGTTCTTGATTATGGCAAAGTTTTGCACTAGATCCAACTCATTTGTGTTTCCTAATTTTTCCATGCCTAAATGTAGTTGGGGGAAAATATTTTGCTCTGAAGAAGTTAGACCTCTAGCTGTAGAGTTAACATACCTGTCTCCCGTGAATTCGCTGATGGCGCCGCTTTTTCTGCTATCTATGTTATCACTTTGAAAATGGGGGTTAGATGTTCCACAATCTCTCAGTGGTATAAATTGACCTGCATTTAAACCGTTTGTGCCTTCTGTTTGAAGTGGTCCTGCAGCATGTGACATTGGACACTTCATTCCATAAATATGTGCACAGGTTCCATCCTCGATCATCTTTCTTTTCGAAGCCTGTAGAAAAGCTGCCTCATTACTGCTGCCGTTTGTATAACCTTTGTCCTCTTCAAACATCCCTTGGGAGAGCAATGAACTCGGTGAACACGCTCTGCTAAATTTTCCCTGCTCAATAGCATGATAGTGATCTCTCTTGGATCCCCTACCTTCATTAGAGTTGGACAAAATTGCTGCTACCGATTGAGGGTGTCGCTCGAACATGAGTTCCTTGGTCCCATCAATGTTTTCCCAGTTGCTTCTCCTTTGTGAAACAAGTTGGATGGCTTGCTGTGTGGGATTGTACCCATTTCTGTAGCCTTGTTGGCTCAAATCAGCATTGTACATGTTTATGTTCCTTGTCATGACATTTACATTCTCCATCATCTGCTTTGCTTGAAGTTGGGCTGTGATACCCGGCATGAACATGTAATCAATTGGCATCATTTTCTTCAAGAAAGAGGGGTGACTACATTCAGCTTGTAGTTGCTGGTTTTCCACAGCCAATCCACTCTGTTGAGTAGTCTGTGCAGTGAGTTTTGTTGTAATCCCGTCGTATCCCACATTGGGAAATCCCATGGCTGGAGATTCAAAGGATTCACTTCCCTCTAGCATCGCTTGGTAACTAAGTATATCAGCCGGACTCTCATTTCCAATGTTTTCAAAGTCAAAATTCAATAGTCTTTTGCAGGATCTTTGAGCAGGAACGGGACTATGACCCATCTCCTTCACACGATCTACTTGTTGAGTTACTTGAGCACTAGGATCAGAACCCCTTGTACAATCTCCTTGCAAAGTCGTTGATTCTTTCTGGTTGCTCTCGTTCATGTCCTTCCCTGTTGCAGTTATCCCAGCACCACGAGCAGATTTGTTCGTAGAATCTATCAGTTCATTGGTTGATTCTTTCAGGCTTCTCTTCCGTACATACTTCCTCTTCTCCGGAGTTCCAGCTGCTGAGCCAGACCCCTTTGTTGAATCTGCATGTTCAGTTGCTGATTCCGCCAGGCCTATTTTGCGCACATATTTCCTCTTCCCTCTCGGGTTGTCCTTGGAGTTAACGTTTGTGGCAGCGGCAGATTTCGGAATACTTTTGGATCTGGCTTCCAGAATTACCTTTGGTCTGTGTTTTCTTCGTTTAGGTTGTTTTGGCTGAGGTGTCTTATTCAGATCGATGCCCCGGGCACTTCCCCTTTCAGATTCCTTTTCCTCCATCAGAGTGGAAATGACAGCGGATGAGGAATCGACAACATTCTGTAAGAGCTCACCGTTCTTTTGAGAAACACCATTTTCATTGCACGCAATTAAATTTTCCTGCTTTTCCTTCTCACTGTTTGATCTTTCATGTGATGCAGAAGTTGGTTCTGCAGAGATCTGCTTGTTCTCCATCTTCTCAGTTTGATTTGCTGCTGCTAACAAGGATTGAAATGAGGTGGTGAAATGAGAGGCTGCACCAACTTCTGCTCTTGGAGAGTTTAAATTGCACTCTGGCATTGGAGGTATTGGAAATCCATCTGTAAGGAAATTGCCTTTAATAAGCAGACTCATTAATGACAAAATCATGCATATTGGTTGTACCAATGTTGTTGTGCCGCGTATTCCGATTCCAGCGCATTGTAACGTACTGCGCTAGTTTATAAAGTTGCCTAATTCTAGTAATTTCGTAAATAATGAGAAATTTCTAATTTCTCAACAGTGTTCTGGTTATGCTATGCATGATAATTGTGAACTATCCGTTGCATACAAACTACTATAGTTATAGTAAAATCAAATACCATGCCATTTACATTTCTTTGTCAATGTACTTGTTTCATGGAAATAAGAACATTTAAATGAAATCTTAGTTGCGCAATCTTCCTTTTTAAACAGATAACATCTTACATTGCGGCGTCTGGAGGAAGCTGTTGATATTTCTTATGAAGTCTGAACTCGAGGATTGATGTGAGCTAGAACGTCTCCACTTATCTTCTCGAGAATGGAAATTCGAGATTGACACTGTGTTCCCCCTGCTTATGTTTGCAGTTTGGTTTGCTGAGGCAAAACCATTTGCAGCATTTCCAGTTGCCAGAAGATTTTCCCAGGTATGATTGTTCCATTCCATGCTTCCATTTTGAAGAACCTGTCTATAAGAACCTGCAATGTTATTGACCATTCTGTTATTATGTGCCAAATTTAGACTGCCAAAATGTTGATCCTGGTTGAAATTTTGAGAAACTCCATTGTTATTTAGGATATCTTGAACATATCCCATAGGAAATCCAGCAAATTCCTGCCAATTTTCTTTTCCAAACTGGTTCCCATGCCCATTCACCTGGATCGTATTTGCTCCAGACGGGATCGGTTTTTGTGGGGTTACCGGTATCCAAGAACCCATAAACTGGAATTCTTTTCCTTGTGGAATTGAAAATTCTTCACCAAAATTCATCTCGGATTCTAGTGCAGAACCCAACAACCAACTCTCTCAGCCAGTTCTTCCTATTCTTAGAAGAAAAAAAATACCTTGCTTCAAACAAATACCAGTTCCTGAAAATTTCCCAGGAAAATCACCAAAACTCAAATATTCCCAGGAAAAAAACCCCACCCCATTGCTTCAACCAACTCTCCCAAATCCCAAAATCACCACCAAACATCCTCAACATAAAAAAAAAACCCAGAAAAACCTGAAGAAAACAAACAAACAAACAATTCTCAGGTAGAAAATCAGTACATCAAATCAACATCTGAGATATAAATGACTTAGCCAGCCATTCCCAACAACTAATAAAAGACAACTCTACCATTTCTGTCCTAGAAAATCAGGAAATCAAGAACAAAAGAATAGAAACTAGATAAAGCAAAAAAGCCATATAATTTAATTCCTGTAAACCAAACAACAGTTGTATTATTCATAGAAATAAATGATATGTTAACAAAAAGATATTTCAAATATCTCCAAAGATTCTTGTGTATGGTGTTAAAGAAATAACAGCTGAATTGAGTTTAGACCAATGTACATGAACTAGGTTAAAACAATAAATCAATGTCTAAAAACATTATATATTATATATATTTATATGTTTAGCTTTTCTTACCGATTTGTTGTTCTGGGTCAGCTTTGTTTTCAGGGCATAGTCAATGCCGGAAAATTCAGTAGCTTCTATGCTAAAACGAGGAAAGAGAAGAGAGAGAAAAATATATAAATGAAAGAAAAACATAATTTATATTATATGAAAATAAACTACTACTTTGGGCACTCCCTTTTAGTGCTTTAGAAAGTGGGCACTCCGTATAGCTTTATTGGTCTTTATAAGTTTGGATCTTTATTACTAGTATTTATAAATTTGATACTGAAATAAAAAAAAATATTATATATTTTTATTTAGGATTATATTTTGATATATAACTCATATAAAAATTATTTATGTACAGATTTTGAATATATTTTGAAAGTGTGCCATTTATGAACAATTTTCCTTTGGAAACTTTTGATCTCAACTGTTTTGAATATTTTAATTAATTTAGTTTTATATGAAAAATTATTTCAGTTTTATCCATTTAATTTTTTTTATTAATAATAAATTTTGAATAGAGGATTTTTTTTTTTCAAATGTGTGAATTTTATTGATATTTATTTTCTGAAAAATTTGAAATGAACATGCTAAATGAAGTAAATGAATTTCTGGTGATTTTTTTTCATTGCTTTGATTTCAAATTGTATTTTATAACGCGACAGGTTTAAAACCGTAATTTTTGACTAACAATTGATTTAGTAAGATGAAACGCTAGATTTACCAAATAATATCGGAGGTTTATTAAATCTTAATTTTATGAATAAAATAAATTGAGTTGAAAGGATCATCCTCAAAATGAATTACTATAATACTAAATTTTACTATAATACTAAATTAGTTTAAACTAAAAATTGGATTTTTATACTTTATCTTCTATCTCTAACCCTATTCTCTTTAACCCTATGCCGTCGTTTTTCTTAAATTCTATCTTTTTTGGTTTTTTGTTCTGATCGTTTCTTTTGATCGGTGGTCGATAATCAATTTTAGTGTTGGTTGTTGATATCGGATCTATCTCTTTTTCTTGTTTTATTTTAATGAGGATTTTTTTTTTGTCTTTGTGACATATTTTTATTTTTGTTTTGAGGTTTGATTCGTCTTTTCTTATGGCATGTTGCAGCATACCCTAGCGATCGACGGTTGTTCGCACACAGATTCAATCGATGTTAGTTTTTTGATTTATTGTTTTGTCAGTGGTCACTTGAAAAGACTAATCCCCACTCAATTGATGGTTGTTTGGCGATAAAATCAGTCCTGGTTAGCGGTACCTTTTGCACAACAGTTTGAATTGCCTACAACTCCTTCCTTCATTATGCGTCTCGTTTGGACAGAGATAAGATGATTCAAGAAGCTGCTGAATTTTATTGTTATGCTTATGTTCATAAGAATTTTATTTTTCGTTGTTTTTGGGTTGTAAGAATTTTTAGATTTTTTAATCCAATTGTTCTCCTTCTTAATTACGTTGTAATTATAATTTTTTATGAATTTAATAAAAATTCAGTAGTATTTATAAAAAAAAATAGATTTTTATACCCATAAAAATCTCTTTCAAATATGGAATCATTTAAACTAATTTCCTTATTAAGTTAATTTCCTTATTAAGCTAAAAACCATTTCCTTCTTAGAATTAATTAATTTGTATTTGCATTTGGGTTTAATTAAATTAAAGGCATAAAGATAGTTTTCACCCTTAACGTTTATAATTTTGTCATTTTGGTCTTTATTTTTTTTTTTGATAAATTTAACCTTTAACCTATGTCTTTTTAACAAATAACTCATTTTTTAACTACCATTATTTAAATGACATAGAATCTAACCCATTAAACATATACATATATATAGAATATAATTTTATTCTAATCTAAAAATATAAAATAATTAAATTCAAATTCAAATGAAATATTAAAAATTAATTTTTTATTTATTAAAAATTAATTAAATCTAAAATAAAAGGCTACTAAATATTTTCAACCTTAACTATAATAAAATCAAAATTTTATCTAAAAAAGTATGAACATAATATGAAAAGAAAGGGTTTTATAGAGTTTGTTACCGGTGAATCAAAGATAAATGATTTTGATAATAATCAATTGAATTATTATTATTTTTAGTTTAGAATTTAGGTATTTTAGTTTTAATCTAAATCCGATTTTTAGGGTTTTATAAAGATATTTTAGTTTAGTTAGGATCGAAAATATTTATTAAAATTTTGTTTTGGATTTAATTAATTTTTAATATTTTATTTAAATTTTAATTATTTTATATTTTATACTGGAATAAAATTATATTATATATATGCATATGTTTAATAGGTTAGATTCTATGTCATTTAAAATATATTAGTATCACATATATATGATAAGTTATCATTATTAAATTTTTAACGGTTCAGTTATTATGGTAGTTAAAAAATGAGTTATTTGTTAAAAGAACATAGGTTAAAAGCTAAATTTATCTAAAAAAAGAATAAGGGTCAAAATGACAAAAATTATAAACGTTAAGGATGAAAACTATCTTTATGCCTGAATTAAAAAATAAGAAATTTGTTATAAGCATTTAAATTTGAATTTAGTAAAAATGAATTGAATTTTGTTATATTTTGTAATTAATTATAAATTCATTATTTTTTTGGTTATTTGAAAATTCATTGATTTTAACTCTATATACTATCGCTTGTCAAAAAAGACAAGTATTTTAAAAGCAACACGTGGTGGGTTTGGTCCACATGACCGAAATACACGACATAATCTCGTATTAAACCGGCCGGTCTAGCTTTTTATGGATAAAGGTTATTCGCTTAAAGATAAGATCATATTTGGATTACTGAATTATTAAAGGTTATATTTTATTTATTCTTCATATTTTAAAAAGTACCGGTTTAATTATTTTTTAATTTGTTTGTATACTTTTATTAATATTAAAATAATTTTGAAATTGTTTATTAATTTAATATGAAATTGATATTTATTTTTAAATATCAAAGGTGATTAAATATAATATTATTTATAATTAAACGATTAAAGTATATCTTTTAATATTTAAATGATTTAAATATAATTTTATTCATATTTAAATAATAATTTTATTTATAATTGAGGGACGTTTATTATAATTTGCCTTTTTCATGTACGGGGCTGCCGCAAACAAAAAAGGGGGTGCTCACAGCAAGTCCTTTCGTTTATTTAATGAAAAGCATTTTAAACACTTGCATGATGTTACGTGCTAATTCTTCCGTTCTACGTTGCATGGATACGTAGAGACGGACGCATAATTTTATATTATTAAAATAAATATATAAAATTTTATGTATAAAAATAATTTTTAATAAAAAATTGAAATACTTTAATTTATATGTAAATTTATTTTTATAGAGTAATTATTTCTTTCGACCCTCGATTTATCCTTGTAAGTATATAAAATTATTAAATATACAATCTCGAGTTAAAATTTATTTGATTTTTAAAACTATAATTGTTTTAAAATAATAATAATAAATTGATGCAATAAACTTTATACTTAAATTAAAAGGTTATATATTTTATTACATAAAATAGTATAAATTTATAATCACTTATATTTGGATTCAAGAATTAAATGTAGATAAATTAAATAATAAGATCCAAAAATTGGGCACCATAAGTTTAATATTTATATTTTTGTATTAAATAGATAAATTTAATATTTAAATAATAGGGTTTAGAAAGTTGCAAATTTTTAAGAATATTAGGTTCGAAACCTAACTATTTAGTTGATGGTATTTTTTATTAAATAAAGGTATATTATATTTCCGTACCGAAATCTGAACTTATATAAGATAGAAAAATCTAAATATTTTTAGTCACAAAGTCAATTAACCGATCTCATTAATTAATGATGTTTTAATTATTGATTAAAATATGAAATTAAATCATAATCAATAAATCTATAAATCTCATTAAATAGATTAACATAACATGGAGGAAGCAACTTCCTACGGTGTTAATATACGATTTAAAATTATGTACTGAAATTCCATTGTGTAAAACTTCTCATTTTATTTTAGTCAAACAGATAATTAAAGAAGTATTAATAATTACTTTTATTTTATTCGATGCATTGTCGATATATAATTACTATATTACGGTATTAATGCTTGAAAACAACATTTAATTTATATATATACTTGATAGCATACATTTTTTAATTTATTATTAAAATTATGTTAAAAAATATTTTGATATATAAGTCGTGTAAAATTTAATTATACGAACATGTTTATTTTTTTTTGAATCGGCTATAGTGTTACAGTAGTATTTGTTCTAGAATATACTATCAACCATTAAACATTGGTCGCTCAAACCCGTAACCTCTAGGAATAATAATCATTCCTTTAACCATTGAGACTAGATGGTTCGTACGAACATATTTAATTTAGTTATACTAATAAGCCATTAAACCTTGTAATTTATTTAAATTAAAATGATTTTTTATTCAATTTTCATTATTTTTTTTTTGGTAAAATAAGCTTATGTGATTAAGATAAGTTTTCTAAGTTACAACATGACATATTCATTCGAGTTTAAGGATAATAAGTTCTTATTAAGTCCGTGAAAAAACACTTGCTAATCACCCTTAATTTTGGTTATATCTAACACTATCATCTTTATACAATTTCATAAATATTTTCAAGCCTTAAAGACCGTCAATAAAAAATAATAAGATATTATTATTTCTATTAATAAGAAATAATAAGATTTTAAATTTTGTTAATTTAGGGTATTTAATATAATTAATACTTACCTAAAAAAAATTATGATTTAGCGAGAAATTATTACATGAACCCGTTTCATCATTTAAGATATGGTCCCCAACCAATTAAATTAAGACACGTCGTATATTTTTCTATATCATATTTACACACAAGCATTGTATAAATCATCCAATTTAATGTCTTTAATTTAAAAAAAATATATATTACAAAGATTTTTTGTGTCATTCTTTCTCTTTATTCTTTAAAATTTTCCTCAATTATTTTTTTTTATAGATTTGGGGTTTATGATTTAGGGTTTATTGTTAGAGTTAGGGTTTAGGGTTAGGGTTTAGGATTCATTGTTAGAGTTAGGATTTATGGTTAGGGTTTAGGGTTTGTTGTTAGAGTTAGGGTTTAAGGTTAGGGTTTAGGGTTTAGGGTTAAGGTTAGTGTTTAGTGTTTATGTTTAGGGTTTATAGATTATGTTTTAGGGTTTAAGGGTTAGGGTTAAGGTCAAGGGTTAGAAAAAATTGAACAATAAATAGGAAGATAACATAAAAAATCTTTGATAATATTTTTTCTTTTTTAAAATTAATTGCATTAAAGTGGATGATTTGGATGATGCTTATGTGTGAATATGATATGGAAAAAATATATGATGTGCTTTAATTTAATTGGTTGAGACTATATCTTAGATGTTGGAATGAGTTCATGTAATAATCTCTCTGATTTAACGATTTAGAGTTTAATTAAATTAATTACCCTAATTAATAAAATACAACTTTTTAAGAATATAATTAATTACAGTTGAATAATTTAAAATTTCAATTTAATGCATATGAAAACTTTTTAATCTAAGTAACTGATACTTATGTGTGAATATGATATGGAAAAAATATATGATGTATTTTAATTTAATTGGTTGAGACCATATCTTAGATGTTGGAACGAGTTCATGTAATAATCTCTCTGATTTAACGATTTAAAGTTTAATTAAATTAAATACCCTAATTAATAAAATACAACTTTTTAAGAATATAATTAATTACAGTTGAATAATTTAAAATTTTAATTTAATGCATATGAAAACTTTTTAATCTAAGTACCAAATAAACCAAAAAAATTAATAGTCAAATAAATTTAAAAAAGTTCAGTTATTAATTAGGTACTTAATATCAAAGTTAGATATCCTTTTATCATCATTAATCGAATATTAATTTATTATATGGTCAATTAATTTAATGAGACGAGATAATAGGTCCTACAAATAAGGTCAATAATTCGAATCTTACATTATAAATGAGAAAAAAAAAATAGATTGAGAAGATCACTCTCGTAATGTGGATCTACATATTTTATAACACCCTAAACTCGGGTCATAAAAATTAAATGTATTTGTTAGGTTCAAGAAGCTACATCCCCTCAAACGTGAATTGTTTGGAGTTGTTGTTTCTAGAGAACGGACGTTTCCACCGCAATAGACTGGACCGCAATAAATCATGTTAATCGCTTCATAATTTTTCTGCCATGAACATTACATGTAAAATTTTACATTTTATTTTACTGCAACAACCGGAAAGACTGTCTTAATCTCTGTAATAAGTGTTTTGAAAACAGTTTAAAAACTGTCTTGAACTGTGAAACAACTATTACAGGTGTTTTGTTTTGATCTTCCTGCATGTCTTATTTATTAATTTGTCTTAATTATTCTTAAACTATATAACAAGTGTTAAAGATGTTATGTAATAACTGTGTAACACCTTCCATTCAGTGTTTTGTTCTTCCTGCATGCCTTATTCATTCCTCTATGCATGTGGTCTTCCTGTATGTAGAGTGGATGACTCGAGTTCTCAACTCACAGAAAGCTGAAACCATAGATGAGTTGAGAGTCTGGTGTGCTTTAAAAGGCTACAACTGGATTTCATACCATCCAGATTGAATCATCGGACTGACAATGAGAACTATTGGTTGGGATGGAAATTTTGTGGAAATTTTGGTACGGTGATGGTGTATCGGCACGTGTTAGGGATAACAAACGGATGGGGTGGGGATATCCTATCCTCCGTATTCATACCCACATAAAATTTTTATATCTATTATTTATCTATCATCCACGACAGTTATAATTTTTAAACCCACATTCGCTCATTGTGTACATTCTCAAATTCATCTCCACATCCATCACTCTAATTATATTTATTTGTACTTGTCTATAAGAAATTACTAATATCAAATTATATAAAAAATAAATCATAGACTTTATAAAAAAGAGTAAAACTTTGCGTATTCACATTTACGTTAATACAAATTTAACTACATTAAACTAGCTAACTAACAATAGTTAATTAAAACATATTTTTAGGATAAGTCTACAACGTGCGTCGAACATTGTTGAACACCACTAATGATGAACATCGTTGAACACCATTAAACTAATTAATAAGTATTAAAACTTTTAAGGACTCAATATATAATTAATATATATTTAAAATAAAATTGCAATTAAATTATTTTTATAAGGAAAACTACACAAATGATCATCTAACTATCACTCATTTTTTTGTTGGTCACCAAACTAATTTTTTTCATCAAAATCATTGTTAACGTTTTATTTCATTATTATTTTGGTCATTGATTGTTAAATATTTAACAAAAATTGTGACATGACATGGTTTAATAGGACTAAAATTATTATATTATATGAAATTAATTCCAATAGAATATAACTCATCTAATATTTGAACTAAACCTCAATTCTTTTTTCTCTCGTAATATTACTTTAAAAAATTAATTTGTCAACTCTCTTTATTTCTCTTGCGTCTTTGAACAATTTATTAAATTTTAGATTATATAAAATCACTTTAATTTTATGATTTATTCTTTTAAAATTTAATCTAGTTTCTTTATCTTTTCCCAAACTACTAGTATATATATTTTCTATCATTTTTTATGTTTATCGGGTCTGTAAAAAAAATTCGATTTATCATTTCACATAAAAGTTTATATAGATCAATAGTCATAAAATCTTTAACATGTAAGCATAGATCAATTCGACGCATTTCGTAAAAATTTTTTTGTGATTAAATAAAATTTGGTTTCATTTAAATTTTCATTGAGCGACCCAACTTTTCGATCTTCATATGTATACTCCTACAACTTCACACAAATTTGGCATCAATGGCTTTTCAAATGTCGGAACACAACCTTCTTTAGACTGAAAAATAAATTATTCGACAAAAACGTCATCCCGATTCGAAGAAAAAGAAATTATTATTTTAACATATATTTTAAAAGAATAAATTATAAAATTAAAATAATTTTTCATAATCTGAAACTTAATAAGTTATTTAAAGACACACACAAAAAAGGAAGAGTTGACAAATTAATTTTTAAATTAGCGTTGCAAGAGGAAGAAGAAAACGGATAAAAAAATTTGGGGTTTAGTTAAAATATTTGATTAATTATTTTTATTTTGATTAATTTGATATAATGTAATGATTTGAAGGACTAAAATTATTATTAAATCATACCATATCATAGTCTCCGTTAAATATTTAACAGTTGATGAACAAAATATAACAAAATAAAATTTTAATGATGATTTTGATGAAAAAAAATTAATTGGGTGACCAACACAAGAAAAGAATGATAGTTGGATGACTATTCATATTATTGAACCAGGTCATGTCACAATTTTTGTTGAATATTTAACGGTCAATGACTAAAATAATAATGAAATAAAATATTAACAATGATTTTGATGAAAAAATTAGTTTGGTCAACCCTAAAAATAAGTGATAGTTGGATGACCATTTGTGTAGTTTTTCTTATAGAAAATAATTTAATTGAAATTTTATTTTAAATATTTATTAATTATATATTGAGTCCTTAAAATTTTTAATATTTATTAATTAGTTTAATGGTGTTCAACAATATTCATCATTAGTGGTGTTCAGTTCGATGCCTGTTACATAATTTTTCATATTTTTATCGTTTTAAATTTTACTTTAACTATAATTAATTAACTATATATAGCTAACTTAACTAAAGCACATTTATACTTTTATAAATTCTACTTATCTAGACATGTTATAAATCTATAGCCTTATCAATTCAAGTTTGATAATAAACTTGGATAGATAAATAGTGAAGAAGGGGGGAATTAGATTTTTGCTTTGTAGATGAATGGATAAGAAATAAAATTTTAATCATAAAATCTTAAATTCTAAAATAAAATCCTTAAACTCTAAATTATAAATCAAAACCTAAAACTATAAATTTGAAACATTTGTCGAAATAAAATTTTTCACCATTTGTATATTAGTTAATAATCTTAAATTTAATTATAAATATAAATGATTGGTTTCGTTTTTCTATGGATGAAGAGCTTGAATTAAATTAGGGTGAGTCTATAACTGACGTCGAACACCGTTGAACATTATTAAATTAATTAACAAAGATTAAAAATCTTAAAAACTCAACAAACAATTATTAATTCTATGTTGAGTTTATCACTCTTTTATTAATTACATATTGAGAGTCCTTGAGGTTTTTTATTTTTTATTAATTAATTTAATAATATTCAACAGTGTTCGGTATTAATAGTGTTTAACAATATTCGAGGTCCGTTATAGAATTTTCCATTAAATTAATATAATAAGATCAGCTCTCAAACGTAGCAATTATCATGTAAAAATTCTAATACGATATTAGGTGACCCAACCAGCTGAAAACTAAAGGCCCACTGGATAATAGAAAATGATGTTAATTTTTATATTAATTTTTTGGGGAAAAAATTGTTAAAAAAACGTGTCTATTATAAAATAAAAATATAAAAATGTTTTAAGAATGTAGAAAATACGAAAATAAGTATTTTATTTAATTTTAGGCATAAAGATAGTTTTCACCCTTAACGTTTATAATTTTGGTCATTTTAGCCCTTATTCTTTTTTGGGATAAATTTAGCCCTCGACCTTTATCTTTTTAACAAATAACTCATTTTTTAACTACCATGATAACTGAACCGTTAAATATTTAATAATGATGACATGTCATATATATGTAATAATATATTTTAAATGACTTAACATCTAGTATATCAAATACATAAACGCGGGATATAGTTTTATTTCAATCTAAAAATATAAAACAATTAAAATTTAAATAAAATATTAAAAATTATTTTTTTATTTATTAAAAATTAATTAAATCTAAAACAAAAGGCTACTAAATATTTTCAACCTTAACTATAGTAAAATCAAAATTTTATCTAAAAAAGTATGAACATAATCTGAGAAGAAAGTGTTTCGTATAGTTTGTTATCGGTGAATCAAAGATAAAATTTTTTGATAATAATCAATTGGATTTTTATTATTTTAATTTAGAATTTAGGTATTTTAGTTTAATCTAAATCGGAGTTTTAGGGTTTTATAAAGATATTTTAGTTTAGTTATGATTGAAAATATTTAGTAAATTTTTGTTTTGTATTTAATTAATTTTTAATATTTTATTTAAATTTTAATTTTTTTATATTTTATACCGGAATAAAGTTATATTCTATATATATGTATATATTTAATAGGTTAGATTATATATCATTTAAAATATATTATCACATATATATATATGATATGTTACCATTATTAAATTTTTAACGGTTCGGTTATAATGGTAGTTAAAAAATGAGTTATTTGTTAAAAAAACATAGATCAAGGGCTAAATTTATTCCCAAAAAAGAATAGGGGCTAAAATGATAAAAATTATAAACGTTAAGAGTAAAAATTATCTTTATGCCTTAATTTTATTTTAATCTGAGCTCGAACCCTTCTGATATACTTTTTTATACTTTTGATTTATTCAATAATAGTTTATTTATTATTATAATATTTTATTTTAATTATTTATAATTATTTTTTTTTCATTTTTTAAAAACTAGATACCAAACATATTTTATCTACTTTCATTTTTAAAAATAAGTTTATATCTCTATTAACAATCATGTTTTCTAATTTAAAAAAAATAAAACTAAAAATATTTTTTAAAAAAAAAGTAAAAAACAAAAATATGTTTTAAAGCCAAAATAACTCTAATTTTACCAGTTTTGTTCAACGCCTAATTTATTTCTCTCTCTAAAAACATGATTACAAGAAATAATTCAATCTCGATCAAAACTCGTATTTTGCTTGATCAAAATAATGATATAAACGAGAATGTACGATATAAATACATTGATATTAATAAAATACTTTTATTATTTTAATATTTGAAAATAATACATAAACTATCCATAAAATCATAATTTTTTCAAACTCTAAATTAATATAATATTTGACTTCATAGCAATGAAACCAAAATTAGAATAGATTGGATTTCACATGTTACTTACAACATCAATGGAATCAATAGAAAGTTGGAAATATTGAGATATTTAAAATATTTTGTGTGAATTAAGTTTTAGGATCAAGGTAGGATATGACATGCTTAATAAGAAAGAAAATGAAAAGAAAAAATAATAAAAATATTATGTCCTTATTTTTTATGTCCCACCTTAAAAATATTTAAAAATTAAATCTTAAATTTAATATCACATCTTAAACCAGTGGTAGATCCACTCTTCTTTTAAGGGTGCGGACCTATCTGAACTTTTTAAAATTTGTATATGTACACTTTAATTTTTAATTTTTATGAATTAATCTTTAAATTTTTGTAATATTTAAGGTTTGTGTCCACCCTAAGATTTCGAAAATTTATGTGTCCACCCTCGGATAAATTTTTGAATCCGTCACTGTCTTAAACCCTAAATCTTACAAAACTCATTATAATCACAATTTCTTAAATTCTAACCACAGTCACTAACTTTAAATTATAAACTCAAAATTTATTATTTTAAAATAAAAGTATAAAAAATATAATGAAAGGATAGACGATTTTCATCGGAATAAAGGCACATGCAAATCCAAACAAAAACTCAATAATACAGCTAGCAATGGAGTAGTTCATCTTCAATGAGCAACACCGAAAGAAGATGAACAAGCTACGCAATAATCAACTTGTTCCTGTGGGTCTCCCCATTTTCAGCCACGTCTCAATCTTACCCATACTGAAGTTAATTTTTTTTATTTTATCTCGGTTTTTCAAATATAAAGATTATTATTTGATACACCGATCATTTATAATAAATTTTTAAGCATATGTATTTATCGTTAAAATGAATATTAACCTTAAAACAAGTCTTGTTGTGAAATCTTCTTCTCTGATATCTGATATAATACTGTACTGTGGAAGAAGAAGAAGAAAAGATTATAGAGAAAGATAAATTCTTACACAAGCTTAGACACAAGGAATAAAGTTGAAGATTTGGAACATCGTTGTCTGGTTTCATCAGTTCAAGAACAACCTCAAAAAAGGGTTTTCATCCATTGACTTTCACATGAGCATTAGTCATTAGGGTTTTTTAATATGTTTTCCCCAGAATTCTGTGTAAAAATGATTGTTTCACAAGTAAAGTAAACCTATATTATTTGCTAATCTCTGTGTTTATCAGCTTTACAAGTGGGTTAAGATTTGGTTAAAGAAGGGTTTGTTTGTATATTTTAAGGAATATAATCCAACATATTTACCTTTTAAGACAGAGATTAAGTGTTGAAAAACATGCAGGTGATGAAACAGAAACAGACAGATTTCACGTGGAAAGATTCATATCTTTGGTGACGATGGGTTGGTATTTGGTGAAACCAAATCCAATCAATTTCCCATTAAAATAGTCAAGGAAGAGAGCAGCTGGTTAGATAAGAGGTATCCTATGCTAAACAGATAGGGGAGAGAGAAATATGAATCTATTTAATTAATTTTATCACTTTATTTTTTATTAAGTAAATTGATAAGTATTAGTAAAGATTTACTTGATAAAAAATAATGTGATAAAATTAATTAATTAAATTTATATGATTATTTTATTCTATAAATAACGTGACGGGAATAACTCATAATATAATTTTTCATAACCAATATATCTAATTCATCTGTTTAATTTATTTTTGTTTATGAGTCTTCAACGTGAATCAATTTAAGATAATTATATTTAAACATATTTAAACCTGAATATTTGTTATTTTTTGGTGTTCTTTTTATATGTCAGCGCTAAAAATATCAAATTCTAAACATAACAAAAATATATTACGACTAATTTTTTTAAAAATTTTAATTTTAAACTTTAACGAATATAAAAAATATTTAAATCGTTAATCAATGTATTTTACATGACGTAAGATTTAACATTAATTATTGAGAAACGACCAATATCGCTGCTTTGTATTTGTTTTCGTCATTTTTTTTCTTTGTCTATGTGAAAGATTGGACTTGAATGATATTAATATTATGTGTACGAATTTTGAAGAAATAAGGTGGTTTAATTTATAATGATTTAATTTCATTATAGGGTTTCGATATCAAAATCTATAACTTAATTTGAATATTTGTCTGATTTTTCATGTTATAATTATAATTAAAGTGTTAGTTATTGTTATATATGTAGTGGTAGAGCTCATTTGAGCTTACTTGATTTATCGTAATATGAAATTCTTAAAGAATTAAGTAGGATTTTTATAAAATTAGTTTATTTTTTATGAAAAATATTAGAATTGACCGTACTTAATTTATTTGGATAATAGATCAATAATATTTATATTGTAGTGGTACGAGAGTTCTCGTACCCCAAAATTTACTCTAACCCCATGATATGAAAATTTTGATTCTGCCAGTGGCGGTTCTACTCTTCTTCTAGGATGGACACGGACCCACCCTAAAATTTTTAAATTTTATATATTTACCTTTAATTTTTTAAATTTTTATAGATTAATCCTTAAATTTTTGTAATATTTAAGGTTTGTGTCCACCCTGAGATTCCAAAAATTTATATGTTCTCACTTTTAATATATATATATATATATATATATATATATATATATATATATATGAGATGGGTGGTTGAAATTAACTCTTTATTTTTTTCCTAAATAATAATATTCATATATTTTACTATTAATTTTAGTCGACCGTTTCATCATCCAGCAATTTAAAAAACATTAACATATTTTATATTGTTTTTTACAAAGAAAAGAATGGTGAGATTGTGAAAAATACTGTGGGAACGATGGTTCGTACCTTTTTGTTTTATAATCTATCTGTTCCTTGTATTTTTCTTTTATGTATTTAAATGACATTTAAAAGGGTGATTAAGAGTTTTAAAGAGGTATGGTGGATTAATCAATAAGGATATAATTTCAGTGGAGGGTTTAGATATCAAACTTACAATTTTGAACAAAGGCAACCAAGGGAAGTAAATTGGTAGATACATGAAATACAGTTCAAACTTTGGTAAAAAGTTACAAATTATATTATGGATCATTCTCGTCACGTTATCTATAAGATTAATCAATCAAATACATTTATTTTAAAAAAAATTTATCTTATTTTTTTATCAAATGAATCTTCACTAATAAATATATTTAATCGATTAGTCTTATAAATTGTGTGACCGAAATGACTCATAATATAATTTCTCGATAAAAACTTACAAATATATATCCCATATTTTAGAATTCTCTATAATTTGCATTTTGAATTGATTTTCAAGGAAAATACAATTTTAATTGTCAAAAATTAAGAAATAAGAAATAAGATAATCATAAAAATAAGAAGAGAAAAGTCTAAATAAATTAAAAATTGGTGTCTAAATTATTAACATCTTTTTATATATTAATACAAAAAATTGGGAGAAGATGCTCTCAAGTTATACGAGAGATTATACGATGAACCTTGTTCATCACGTTATTCATAGTCCAAATAATCTGGATCGTTGATCTTTAAATAACCATCTAATAACTACCCATCCACTAAATTTATGTAGGAAAGAGATGATGATTCACTTAAAAAAAACTAAGATCAACAGTCCTGATTGTTTGGGACCATAAATGACGTGGTGAACAGGATTCACCATATAATTTTTCCAAATTATATATAGTTTTATCATTAATTATAATTATTCAATTTTTAATATATATTTTTATATTAAAATTCTAAAATTTAAACTAAATCTTTAATATTTAAAACTAAAAAGTTTACGTAAACTAAAGTTTATATGATATTAGTATTAAAGTTTATCTCTTCCGTAAATTATTTAAAAAATAGTTAGAACTTGTTAAAAAAATAATAGAAAGAAAGTTAACGAGCGTGATTTACACACACCAATGACAGAGCGTGGGTAAATACAGAAGACAGAATAGTTACCACTTTTTGTTTTGGACGTAAGTTTTACGTCCCTCCGTGTCAGAATTGGAATCCTCTAAAGTGAAACAAAACAAGGAAAGTAGGGTCTTATTGTCTACGTCCAGTCTCAGATGTTACCCGTTACGAGAGGCTGACACGCATCAGTTGAAGAAGGGTGCTGGAAAATAAAAACACTAATCTCGAAGACCACATTATAACTGAAACATCATTAAAAATGTTGGATAACATGCGATAAATATTATTAATATTAAATATTATCAAATTAATAAATAATTAAAAATTTTAAATACTCGATATATAATTATAATTCGTAATTAACAAGTGGTGCTGAATTTTTGTTCCGTTACTGTCTAGTGAACCAAGTACTTATCAGCATTTAAATTTTAATTTAACCTATTAAAAAAATATAATTTGACAATTCAGGTTATAATATATTCATGAGTTTTTCCTTTAAAACTATTCCCAAATAAATTCCAGAAAGAAATTTATTGATATCGCCAGAAAAGTTATGAATTTTGTAAAAATATTACCAGATCAGGTAATTCATGATTTATTAATATATATTTTTAGTGTACCATAATTATATTAAAAAATTATAATAAACGTATATTTCTTAAAAGAAATACACTTACCTCATTAAGAAAATTCTCATTTTTATAATTCATATTTCATAAAATCCGAACATGACGTTTAAATTTTTTTTTTGCCTTTCTTCTGTGTTAGTGTATTAATTTGCCATGTGGCATTAAATTATTTTTTTATCATCCGTTTCAGAACCGAAAAATCTTCCCGGAAAAGAAAAATTATAATACAATTTTTTTTATGTAAAAAAAATTGCAATTACGAACCTCGTTAAAAATCTTTCTAAACCTAATTGGAGGAAAAGAGTACTCGTAGCAGCATTAAATAAATTTAAACAAAAATTTAACCCCCTAAAACATCAAGCCAAACCTATGGACTTGTCCCGATCAAGTAAAATTCAAACTACATTAGGTGGTTCCAAGAACACTCGCATCAAATCCTCAGTATTTCGCATGATCTTAGCCAACATATCTAATTAATATAGATTGATTTTTACTATTTTATATTTTGAGTTTTATCTAATTAATATAGATTGATTTATACTTTTTTTATATTTTGAGTTTTATCTAATTAATATAGATTGATTTTTATTCTACATTTAATTTGTTGAATAACGTTTTTAATAATTTTTTATATATATAAGACCGAGGCCATCTAAAGTAGGTCACAAGGGCGACAGTCGGGACTTACTCCTATTCATAGTTTACCGTTTATAATTATAAGTATTTAACTTTTTATTAAGTATGTTTAAATTTAATAATAGCTTAGTTTTTTTAATATTTATTTTTAGGATCTATTTTTAATATTTATTATTAAGGATTAATTATTGTTATTTTTAATATTTATTATTATATGAGTTTGTTTTTTTAATATTTGTTAATAGGATTTCAAATTTTTTAATATTTGTATTAGATTTGCTCTTAAAATTCATTTTTTTTAACATTTGGTACTATAAGTCTATTTTTAATACTTGTTATCAAAGATTTAATTTTTTTTCTAAATACGTATTATTAGGGATTTACTCTTAAAATATACTTTTTTAATATTCCTTAATAGGTACGTACTAATAAAATTTAATTTTTTCATTAATTATTATTAAAGTTATAATTTTTAATACTTGTTATTAAAAGTTAATTTTTAAAATTTATTTTTTAATATTAATTATAAATTCGTTCACAAACTACTAAAATCTAAAGAACAAACTTAATACACCCTTAAAATTATAAAATTTATTTAAATAATATTAAATTATTTATTACTTGAACAATCTAATTATATATATAATTTTTTTATTTTCAACAATAAATTTTATTAAAAAATAAAATAAAGAAACAAAATCTTCCTGTCAGGTCTCTTGTCTACCCAATCCAAAAGGTAAAAGAAAATGCGGTAAAAAAGAAGCCTAAGAAATCAACCCACTCAAAGTCTAAAAAGCCAAGTCATCAAATCCCCCAACCCAGCTTTAACACAAAGTTTTCCACACCCAACAATAAATAAATAAATAAATTTAATATTTATTTATTTATTTATTTATTTCAACATGAAAATAAATAAATAAATAAATAAATAAGAGTTGAAAAACTGAACAGTAAATTCTGTTGAGAAGAATATAAAAGGATCCCACACTCTCCAATCCCTTACCTTCCATTACACGTCTTCGTCTTCTTCTTCTTCTCTCTCTTTCTGGGTTTTCTTCCCTTTGTTTTTTGTGTTTCATTCAAACAATAATGTCTGCAGATCTTGGATTACTCAACAATTTAGCAAAAACAAAATTACCCAAACTGATCATTCCATCTTCCAATCAAACTGGACTCCAGATTCAGCTACAAAACAAGAATCAACACGACAGTAGCAGCAGCAACAGTGACGGCGAATGTTTAACGCCGACAGCGGAAGAAAACAAGATCCCGGAAGTTTTATCATGTCCAGGAGCACCAAGGAAACCTAGAAGAACACATGTTTCGTGTAAACGGAAGCTGTCGGAATTCCAGTTCTTCGATATCCTTAACAGAGACGAAGTCGATGAGTTTCTCGAAGCTGGTTTCCATGATTCCAGCTCTAAAAGAAGGTGCACACGTATATGAATTTATTATAATTTCTTCGGTTCTTACATGTAATTTTTTGTATGTATTAAATTGAAATTACACGCAAATCTATCGCAAGGATTCAAAAAACAAGTTCATATAATAGATAAGTCTGTAGTATTCAGACAATTTTTTGGTTTGGTTTTATGGATCCGATCTTAAATCTTAGTTTCCAATTTAAATATGTGATTATATATGATTTTCCTTGATTTGTCAGATTATATTTGGGGGAGTTCGATATATGGGGAACTTTTAAATTAATTTAGTCGGCTTTGGGATCTGCCAGAACTTACTAGATTTGAAAATTTCGGAGTTGATTTTTTTTCTCGGGAAAGTGATAGAAATTCTGGAATGGTGCAATGTTCTTTGTGCATATGCCATTGTTTTGTCTCTTTCGATAAGAAATCATTGGTTTCATGTTTTTTTAGTGAATGTTTTGATTTGATATTTTGACAGAAAATAATTTTTACCCAGAAATTTTACTGACAATTCAAACTACTTTCTGTCACGACAAGTCAACCATCAATGGCTATGTCTTGTTTTCTGTAGTAGAATTAAATTGAGCCGGAAGATTATTTAATGCATATACAAGTAAAAATATAAATATTTTAATAATGATCACATAAATATTTTAATATGCATAATAACTTAAAATCAATTATTTTTTATAATTAAAATATACTCAAAATATAACGGGTATGAAAATTAATTTAGAATCAATCATATTAAATCATTAAAAATAATAAATTAAATATAAAAATATATTTATCTAAATTAATTGATAGACTGATAACGTTGAATCTTAATATTAAAATCTTAAGTCTTTAATATTGATATTCTAAGAAAATAAATTTTTCTCAATGTAAAACTACAATGTATCTTATGGTATCTACTTTTTATTTTTATGACACTTTAATACTTATGACATACTTAATATAATTAATTACTTAATTTTCTGTCACATTTTATAATAATATCATATATTTTACATATGTGCCAACAATTACATATTTTAATCCAACAACGATTGCATACTGTTTTTTTATTATAAAATTAAAAGTTTGATATTTATCTAGAAATATAAAGTACATTTAAAATCAATTGTTTATTTCTTAATGAGAACATTTATAATGAGAGAATTAGTTATTGATATTATTGATTTATAATAAAATGGTTACTCAATTGTTAATTTCATTGAGTAATGTCGGTCCGATGTAAAGACTTACGTGAATTTTTTTTAATGTATTAAACCGTTTCGGTAAGATAATAACAAATGACATTATTTTATTAAAGAGAAAAATTAAAAATAATAAAACATCTTAATTCTTATTAGATGATATCAAGTGTTTTCGTATTATTAGAAGAAAGATTGATTAATACATAAAAAAAAATTCACATAATCCGCCATATTAGACTGTTGTTTAGCCTAACAGAAAATAATGGTTAAGTGATATTTTGTTATAAATCGAAAATATTTGTGACTAAAACGTAATATTTCAAAATTTAGTGCGGAAAATAGAAACCTACTCAAACTTCAATGACCATCTATATTGTTTACCCTAAAAGAATAGTATATTTAATAAATTCTTATTTAATACATTTTAAAATTAATTACGTATTAGTTTTGTATTAAAAATCGTTCTTTTTTGAATCCGAAGAAAAATCAATACAAATATACAATCAATTACATGGACAAATTAGTAACTAAACAAATTGTATCTAATATATTATTTTCCTATATTATTTTCCTATATTATTATGTCCGTAATTCAACTCACAAATAATTTAAATATTTTTGACAAAAATATATCACAAAAAGAAAATTAATACGCTCCTACAAAAGTAGGTAGATTTTGAGTTCGGGGTCTGTAAATAATTTTTTAAAAATTTATGCATCAAATTTAAGTATACGACGTAAATTATTTTAAATTAATTAAGATAAAACCTTAAAAATCGAGAAGAGAATAACCCTGATTTGTTTTTTTTTTAAAATCTATGTATCTAAAGGTCCACAGCATCACTGCCTGCTTCTCTCTGAGAAACTAGAAAAGGCAGAGAAAGAGAGCTGAGTTTGATGGTGAAGCAAGAAGCATTGGTGAAGGAATCGTGGGAGGTTTTGAAGTAAGACATCCATGGTTTCAGCCTGTGTTTCTTTTCTCTGTAAGTCTTCTTCTTCTTCAGATATAGTACAGGATGCAGATACGGTTGTTGTTGTTCATGAATATGTCTGAGATGGATGGAGTTTAGGATAAATACATTAGGAAAGCAGATGGTGGAAGAGGCATTTTTAAGGACAATTGAAGAAGCTGTCTGAAAACAGAAATGGAGTGAAGACATGAAGGATGCATGGGGAGATGCTTATGATCATTTGGCTTCTGGAATGAATAATGTTATTACAATTATACAGAAACATAGTTTTCTGCAATCAATCCGAAAAACACAACACCAAAGACATGGTAAACAACTTCACACTCTTCTAAATGGAATGGAGACTCTTTTTTATAACTCAGATCGGATTCTCTTACTCCTTTTTCTATTAACTTATCATGCTCCTCTTCTTTCATCTTTTTACAGTATCGAGTATGCACGGATTACCTCTGCAATGGGTGCTCGGCACAACGGGCATTTCCCTCCCCCACGAACCAACTCGTTTGCACATTTCGAACATGTGCACATGTGTCCGCATCTGCATTCATTTTTTTTAAATCGTTAAAAAGATGGTCATGGTATATAAATCAGCATTAAAGGAGTTAGGGAGGTAAAAACCTGTACAAAAGTGAATCAATTTGCCTGTCGCAACAAACACAGCAAGTCCCTTTCTTCACATGACCCCATCTGGACCGGTCCTTCGATGTTTCTACAGTCAAAACTGTAACGAAAGTTAGTCTGAAATAATGGTTTCAACTATCAAGGAGGGAAAGACATTGGGGGAATTTGCAAACCTTCTTCACCGGCTGATCGATTCAACGCTGCAGAGACTTCCTGCCTGACAGATCTTTGCAACTCGAGCTGCATATCCATGCAAGCTTCCAGCATCCTCTGCATGTGGCTCATGCCTTGCTGGAGCCTTGCCATATCTGCTCTAAGATCATTAACCATCTCCCATTCCTGCTTGAAATAAGCAATCTCATAAGTAACTTAAAAGTGCACACAGTAACAAATAGTACCGTCTACAGACTCAAAAGTAATATATCTGGGCCTATGTTCTGATAATATTCAGCAACTATTGAACAAACCAAGATGACAACCTATAATGATAAAAAACAATCAGCATAATTAACAGACAATTTGGGAGGGTGAAACCTTGATACATGATTCAATTTCTTATCCAACAAAATGTCTATCTGAATAGTAGGATTTCTGTGGATAATTTTAACTATCCTTTGGCATGAAAGTCACGGTCATGATTCCTACGACCAACCTCTGTAATATGTTAAATATTGAATCTAGGAGAAAAGTTGACACCTAATGCAACATCATACAGAATAGAGTGGAAATGATTCGATAGAATACAGTAGTACAGGTAAGAAAGATGGCTTACAAATTGTGATCTATGCATATCGTGCCGAGACCAGCTAGTATGATGTAAAACTTGATGCCATAGTGGTTGTGGCGGTGGCACGGAAGAAGAAGGGAATACTAGTGACGGTCTGTTAATAGTATTACTCCGATCATTTATTTCACCCCTCTGCCGCTCTTGATCACGTTCTGGAGAGACTGGAGTTGGCAAGTTTCTATGTAGATCCCAATCGATGGGAGAGTGACCTCGTCTTTCCACATAAGAATGAATTAATTGGTCTAGACTTTCCCGAAAACCACTTCGAAGAAGATTAGAGACACTTCTCCTGCAAATTAAACTTATATCAACCATCAAAGAAGTCATATCATTTTATTTTAAAGCATAAAAAAATAACATGAGACCAAATACCTGCTCAGAAGTTCTCTAAGTTCCATACTATACACATTATCATCTTCAGGTAGATGAAATCTATTGAACCTTCTAAATGGGATTGCACGACGTGCTCTTGCAGGATCAGAAGGCCCTTCTGACCAATTATCAACAGCTTCCCGAGAGTCGTCCTCACGCCATACCCTTTGGCCTCCCTGTTGATGATTTTCTTCTCCATTTACATTCCTAGCATTTTCTTGGCGATACTCACTAACTGAGCCTTCTTGCCAGTTTGTATCCTGTTCCTCTGCATTGCCTTCTCTCCATTCACTGAATTGAGCATACGTTGGTTGTGACCAATTTCCTTGTTCATTATTGATTGTTGGCTCCTGCCAATTCCCACCTAGGTTAGCATTTCCTTGCCCACTTATGTTCTCAACAGCCATGTTGTTGCTAACCATATCTCCTATTTGTGACCGTGTGACATCACTTTCCGAACTCCTGGATTGGGTATGCTCATTTTGATCACGTTGAGCATCCTGAAACGTGTTTGATTGTGGAAGTTCGTTTCGAGAATCATCTATGACATTGCTAGACGTGATTTCTGAATTACTATTTGCTTGATCACGTACAATGGTTTCTGATCTGTTATGGAACCCTTCCCTGGATGAGAAAAAGAATTGTCGGTAAAGCAAATCAATGGAAACTATGAGAGCTGCATGCTCGAGCGAGCTTGAAACAACAGTACAAGGAATTGTTCAAGTCATCACCAAAATATTCATCCCTGAGAATGAGTGGCAACATCTCATACCTCAAGCCAGATACAGTTTGTCGTTGTCTTAATTGAATTAATTCATTCACTGCCATTGAAGGCTGTCTCTCATCTTCAACAGGTCTTTCATTTCGTAAGAATCTAACTCTGAGTAGTGACTGCAGATTTAAACACATTGCTAGTTAAGTATGGCTACATATGCAGATAAAAAGATCATGATATAAAAGGATTTTCATTGAGCAAAACCAAAAATATATAACACAACATAAAAAACGTATATAACAAGTTTTGCTCTTCTATAACAGAAAAATTATTTTGAATCTTAATTCCAAATAAGCAGTGGTGAAGAAGGAAGAATACTGGAAACTGAAGTGAAATGTATTTATTAAAAATTGGAAAGAAAAGATAATCAAACCATCCATCCATATGTATATTAAGTCAGCCTAGAGCATCATTGAAGGCCAGAGTCATCCAACATTGACAAAACTATAAATAGAATCAAGCAAAGTGTTTAGTCAATCAAACAGGCTTCTTTTCGTCTCGACTTACTGTAGAACACCCTTGGTGTCTTGTTGAAACAGGTTAATCCCATATGAAACTATAATAATAATTGGATTTAAAATCTTGCTAAAACTGATGGAACTACTATCCATGCATGTAGAGAACAATTTAAAATCCTTATATTACAACCAAATACATGAAATCAATCAATCAAGGGAATGCATATGAGCATGTAAAGAAATTAGTGCAACACCCTGTTCACTTTAACTCGATTTAGACTCCAGCACATTTCAAATATTTTCAACAAATTAGGGAAGTTAAAGCTAAATATACAATGTGTATATGAATATATTTCAATGGACGAATAAAAATCGAGTCAACAGACCTGAATGCGGTTTCGATGAGCAAAATCAGATACAGCGCGGTGCTCTAATAGAGACTGAAGTTCCCTATGTCTCTCTCTCTCAATCCTCATAAGCAAGTCAATAACAGCTTGTCGTCCATGCAACCTCAACAAGTCCCTCCGAACTTGCTCTGGTTGAGCTTCATCATGGTCAGCAACCGAGCCTTCACGAGGTTGATCAACTTGCGCACTAATTGTAGCAGTTGTCTGGTGATCTCCCCTTTGCCCCCCATGAGCTCCTAGCTGCTGACTTGTCATTTGCATCCACTCCCGCACAATTCTAACTCTCTCACGCTCCGTTTCACCGAGCCATTCAGCTCTAGGACCGCCAGCATGGGATACACGGGACGACGAGTTCTCACTATTAATCCCACTCTCCATCCATCCCCGGACTATCTGCCTCACCCTTTCCCTCTCTACTTCACCAAGATCAGGAGACTGCTCCCTACTAGATCCATTATTATCCCCACCATCATTACTTGACACACCCTGCTCATTCAACCATGCTCCATACTCGTTCTCACTCTCACTCGCATTGACACCACTATCATGATTCTCACTCCCACGACTCTCTGACAAAGTCATACTCGACACTGTTGTATTTCCATCAGCATTCCTTTGTTGCCTCAACCTTTCCCTCACCCTCTCTCTCGCCCTATTCAACATATGCTCATCCTCCAACTCCCTCCACATTTGCAAAATCGAAGAAGCCTGAGTACTAGGCCTCTCAATGGTCCCTCCTTGTCTCCTCGAATTAGGAGGGTGCGACTCTCGTAAGAACGAAGAGTCGAGAGTCGAAACAGTATGTAAACCAGCTAAAGCCATCAATTCAGACTCCCTGTTCCTCCTCTCAATCGTGGTTATCATTTCCTGAGCCTGCCTAGCAGCCCACCTACTCAAAATCCTGGAATGCCGCCTCCTAGCAGCGGATGACTCAGCTAAATCGTCGCCTTCAAGATCCGACCTTCTCCTCCTCCTAACAAGCTGGTCACCCTCATCATCTTCATCATCAGGATTTCTATTAGAACTACATGCCGTAAATGACATACAATCATCTAAATGCCCCCTCATTAATTCTTCCAAACCCCTTTCAAATTCAGCCGTGGCATCATTTGAGGAGTCTGGTTTTTGCTGCAAAGCTTGAAAATCGCTCATCTTTTTATCCCTTTCTACACTTATTCTTTTCCGTTATGCAAATTTGTCTCTTTTTCCTTAGTACCCAAACAAGATCACAAATTCATGATAAAATATATCAAAAAATACAAAACCAAACACAAATTTGACTAACAAAATTGATCAGAAAACCCAAATTATTTCACCAAGAACAACTCCCTACGCCCTACAATTTGATACAAACAGCGCTCCCATTCATTTCTTCACCTGATAATTCCAAACAAACAAAAAAAACTATAAAAAAGAACAAAAGATACGAAAAATAATAGTAGAAGACTATGATACAAAATATGGAAACGGAAGAAATTTTCTAGAGAACAAGAGACATACCAGCGATGTTTTACAATGAAAAGAAAGAAACCCTTTCGCTCATTTTCGTATTAAAAAATATGTGGAAAATCGTTTCCCTCAAAGTTGAAAAACAGGAAACAGAAAAAACAGAAATCTTGTTTGTTTGGATAGAAAATAAAAAGAAGGAAAGAATAGGAGAGGGGAGATCCCAGAAAGAGAATGGTGTGAAAAATTTATACAATCATTACATGGAAAAGAACATTTTGTATTCTTATTTTTATATTTTTTCCATCTATTTTAAATATATTTACTTTTTACGGGAAAAAGCGCGCCGTTTACGTATGAATGATACATACTATTTTTAGAATTGTATTTTTAGGAATGACACGTCATCGGTATTTGGAAATGACTCGGTCACACGCTCACTCGCTAACTCACTTTAGTCACTTAGCTCTATTTAATTAAATTTTTAAATTGTTTTTAATTATCGAATAAAAAATATTATTAAATAAAATAATTTGTATTTTATTTTTATCAGAAATTGTTTTAAGTGCAACGGTCAAAAAATTGGAAATTTTAACCTTTTCTCATATATAGATTTTTCATCGGAATAAAAAATAATATAAAATAAATAATTCTCAGGTAAAAAAGTAAATTTCAGTTTAGTTTAAGGTACAAAGATAATTTTAACCCTTAACGTTTATAACTTTTGTCGTTTTGGCCCTTATTCTTTTTTTGGGATAAATTTAACCCTTAACCTATATCTTTTTGACAAATAACTTATTTTTTAACTAGTTTGATGACTGGACCGTTAAAAATTTAACGATGATATGTATATGGAATATAATTTTAAATGAAATAGAATGTAACCTATCAAATACATATATATATGAAATATAATTTTATTCTAATATAAAAATATAAAATAATTATTCAAATAAAATATTAAAAATTAATTAATTCTAAAATAAAATATTATTAAACATTCTTAACCTTAACTACGATAAAATCAAAATTATATTCGAATTGTGTTTATATTTTTATTTTAGAATTTGTAATCATAGTGTATTGTAATTATTTTTTATTTGAGATGTATGAATAAATAAAAAATAACGAGAATAATATTATATAAATAAAATATCATAAACTAATATAATATTTTATTTTTTATTATATAACAAATATTTCAAATGTCAAATTCTAGACAATAATTTAAATAATACAAAATCCATCACATTTAATATTAAATATTACATACAATAAACCAAATTCAAGGGAAAAAGATTTTCCTGAGACAATTGTGTCACAATAATTATGTAAAAAATTTAAAAAATATATTATTTATTTTTTAATTTTAAAATATAATAAAAAATATAAACACAATTTGAATAAGATTTTGATTTTATCGTAGTTAGGGTTAAGAATGTTTTATAATTTTTATTTTAGAATTAATTAATTTTTAATATTTTATTTGAATTTTAATTCTTTTATATTTTATATTAGAATAAAATTATATTTTATATATATATATATGTATTTGATAAGTTACATTCCATGTCATTTAAAATTATATTCTATATATATATCATCGTTAAATTTTTAACGGCCCAGTCATCAAGCTAGTTAAAAAATAAGCTATTTGACAAAAAGATATAGGTTAAGGGCTAAATTTATCCCAAAAAAAAGAATAAGGGCCAAAACGACAAAAACTATAAACGTTAAGGGTTAAAATTATTTTTATGCCTTAGTTTAAAGACTATTTTTAAAAATTAATTTTTTATTTTTAATTTTAAAAATAATCATTTAAATTTATTTATATTATCAATAATTTTATTATTCAAAAAAATAATATCTAAAATATATATTTTATCTATTTAAAAATATTTTTATAATAATATAAATACTTTTATTCTTAAACCAAATAATTTAAAATATATTTTAAATCATTTTCTCACTATATTTTTTAAAAATAATATCAACCGACTCTTATACTCATGATATATGATGACACATTACTGTACATTTTTTAAAATAATAATAATAATAATAATAATAATAATAATAATAATAATAAAATTATTATATTCTAATAGTAATAGTAATGGAAGTTGAGTTGAGCTTTTGCCTAATTCTTGTATGTTGCCCTTTCTTTCTCATTGATGCTTATGTTTAATATTTTCCCTTTCTAATTTTATTTTTTATATATAAAAAATTATTTATTTATATTTAAAAAAGATAATTTGGCTTAGAGGGGGATTAATATTTTCAATTTATATTAGAGAGAATAAAGCTATAAATTAAGATAGCAATGCCATAGCTATTGTTTGACTTGGTTGATAGAATATAACATCAAAGTTTATGACCATAAAATCTGATGAATTTTTTTAATGATTATTTTGATTTTTATATATATTTTTTATTCAGTTATAGTAATTACAGTAGTATCTGTTATAGAGTATACTCTCAATAATTAAACATTGATCGTTCAATCCCTATTTTGTCATTATTAATGCTCGAACTCGTGACTTTCAAAAACAACTATTTCTTAAATCGATGAGGTTAGATAATTCGTACTTGATTTTTACATACTGAATATTGACGATAGGACTTTTATTATTTTCATATTATATACGGACTAAATATAATCATATATTTATTTTAATTTTGAAAATATCAATATATATAATTTCTTCTTCCATATGTACGTATACTAGGAGAAATTATATCATAAATTATTTTTATTATATGATTTGTAAAATCAACCAATCAAAAATATTTATTGGATTATTTTTTTTATTTATCTCTTTTTTTCAAGTAAACCTTCGTTCGTTAAAAACTGTTTTTAAACTTAATTTACAGTAAATATTAGTGAAGATTCACTTGATAAAAAGATGAGACAAAAAAATAATTAAATAAATATATTTAATTGATTAATTAATCTCATATATAACGTGATGGGAATGACTCGTATTATAGTTTTTCGTATACTAAGAAAATAAATTATTGCGAGGATAAAGTAATATTACCAAGAGATTTCCATGATTTTCGGATAGCACAAATAAAATTTGAAAAAGTTATATAATAAGTTCGTCCTATCTCGTTATTCATGGACTAAATTAACAAAAGTTATTTATTTTATTAAATTTTTTATGTAATCTTTTTATTCAATGAATCTTCATATGATAAAAATTATTTTTTAAGATTAATTAACAATAAATATAAGTGAACATTCATTTAGTAAATATATATATATAAATAATAAAATAAATGATTTTAATCGGTTGAGACTATGAATAATGTGGTAGGATGAATCTATGATATAATTTATAAAAGAAAAGGATAGTTCAAAGTCTCGAAGATTGAAATTTGATTTTTTTAGCTTATTGATTTATGATCTTTTATAGGACGAGCTTAAAGTAAATGTCATGTATTGATTGATTGTTGAGTTGATCGAACAACAAAATTGATCAAGATGAAAGTGAATTGGCTATTAAAAATTTGATGGAAGGTTTTTGGTGAAATTGAGAAAAATTAAGGACACAAGATTTATAATGGTTCAAGCTTCAAAACAAGCTCTACATCCATTACCTTCGCTCCCACTAAGGATTTTGAAACCAATTCACTAAATGAATTCGATCTTTTTCTCGGTTTAAGGGATAACCGTTACGATTCGAATCAATTCTTCTACCCAAGAATTGATTCAACCTCACAAGGATAAAAAGATGAAACAAAGGCAAATTTAAACATCTCTCAGAAGATAAATATTGCCCCAATTACAGATTCATTATCCCTAAACTCAATTACAAGGAATTGAAAATAAAATACAAGAGTTAGAAGTAAGGATTTGCAATGAAGTGTTTTGAAGTTGGATTTGTATGCTTGGATGTTGCTTGGGGTTTAATAGTTGTTAATGCTGCTTGAAATGCTTTATTTTATACATTCTCATCGGTTTCTAACTGTTGTGGTTGTTGAGAATTGAAATAAAGGTGTTAGAGCCTCATCTTCCCATCATAAATGCACTCTGCAGCAACTGATATTAAAACACGGCTACCTGCTTCGAAACAGACCACAAAAAGAAAGAGTTGTTGTGCATTTAATAAGGGTGTATCAAACAATGTTTCGATACCTTCAGTAAATTGTGAAGGTTGGTATCAAAACATGTATCGAAACATGTTAACCATCATTTAAAGTTTTAACTGCTACCAATGGTCGACTCATTGAATGCTAAAAGAGTCGTTGGGTATTTTGGGGTATCGATACTAGTATCGAAACGATACTCATATTTTTAAAATATTTAAAAATTAAACTCTGGTTCTATACCTGGTTCGAAACAAATATTGGCAGTGAGGTCTTGGTATCGAGGGTATCGAAACAGGTATCGATACTTGTTCTTAGTCTCAAAAACATTTTCTAAAAAATGAAGGGCAGTATCGATACCTGTTCTAGTGGTATCGATACTCTCGTCTAAAAACAATTAGAAAAATATTTCAATGTTCTTGGTTTGACTTAGGGACTTAAAAATTTATTATAAATAGTCCTTGAAAATAATTGTTATATCAAAATTAATTTTAGTTTTACATTATTTTTACAACAACGTACAACTGATTATACGTGCTGACAGCGATGAAATTACGTAACAGTGGGGAAAGACAATCGAACTTAAAGTAAACGTCCTATAAAAATTGAGTGATCAAATAAAATTTATTAATTTAATTAACTCGAATTTATTTCATTAAACAATCAAATATTTATAGTTATTATTATAATAATGATCCATTTAATTTAATTTACTCTACTTATTATCAATATTTGAAACACGAACATCACTTCAACAATTTAGTATATAGTTTCGCTTGATTTATTTGTGATCGAATATTTTTATATTATTACTCTTAAATTAAATCATGTGTATTAGATTTAATTGCACCCTTGGGTGTTACATTGGGGTCAACTTACGTATAACAGATATGAACGAAATCAAGATTTAAAGTTAAAAAAATAAAACATAAAAATTAAAAAGTGAAAGACAAATTTATAAATAAATTATTTTTTATAAATATTTAAATAAGAAAAAAAATAAAAAAAAATTAAGATTGAAAACGATTATACCTCTCCAGCTCCATATACATCCATCCCTAATAACAAGTGTTATAAAATTTGTGTCTTTTCTCTAAGAACCGTGTCACATTGTCTCTTGTATAATGTTTTAGGATTTCAAAGATGTTAAAAGTAAGATCGAATTTTAAAATTTTGATTTAATCGATTCATACAATCACTCTTAACGTATTATATTCGATATTTGAGACTTTAATCTCATTATCTGACCCATTCTTTACCCGCATGCAAATGCAAGAAAAAAAATGTATGATTGAGTCTAAAGAAACATATATCATTATCTCACCTAAAAAATAAAATTAAAAATTGTAATTTAAGGTTATATTTTATGATTATGGTTCACAAAATTAAAGATATAATATATTTTAAAATTTTAAGTTTTAAATTTATAATTAAAAATTATAATTTAATTTTTTAACGTTGAAAAATATACACTAAAAATAACACAGCATTTTGTTATTACAAGGGAACACATGGATTTGCTAAGGTATCCCTGTCCCTACTTAATCACTTGCTATACACACAAGTGGAGAATCTGATTATCCTTGTATTCAATGCTTTTCAGATTTAATTAAAGTTCTAAAAACATTATTTAATAAGTATTTTCTAAAAATTATACACATAAAATTTAACAAACGATGTATAACTCATTATTTTATATATCAAATAATAGCATGTGCAGAGACAAAACTCTCCTGCCCTTAATCCACAAAATATTTTTATATTATTTTAGATAAAATAAATCAATTATATAATCATTCTCCACTTTTTAAATTTTATGTCTTACTACTAAAATGGGTATGGATCGGGTCAAATTTTTGGTACATCGACGTTCGATCCGAAGAACCATACTCTACACCCGTTACTCGACTCAGGTTTAAGGTGAAAAAAATTAACCCGACCCAACCGATTTTTAAGCTTTAAAATTCGACCCGAATTATTAAAAAAATTATATTTTAGGAACATAATTGTAAAAAATAAAATTTAAAAATCTAATTGTAAAAAATAAAATTTTAGTGACCTAATTGTAAAAAAAATAATTGTAGTACCCTAATCGTATAATATATATATAAAACAGGATCATTATTGTATATATCTCTAAAATATATATAAAAAAATTACATTATTTTTTTTACTTTAAATTTGAGTTTTTATCAAAAAATTCGACCCGATCAAACCAGGTACATATAGAACTTTATTTTTTATTCAAGTATTTAAAGTTTTTTAATAGTTTCATTTACTAATCAATTTTAGGTTACTATCTTTTATTGATGGGTTCTTCAAGCACTATAATCTTTTATCAACTTGTCATTACTAGTAAATCAAAGTGTTTTCGAACTAATTTTTAAGAATTAATATCTTAATTTACTTTCACGTAAATGAGTTGCAATTAGAGTGTTTTAGATTTAAAAATTACAAGATTCATGATTTTGTAAAAGAAAAATAAAAGAGATAACAATAAAAAATATATAAATTTTTAAAATTATAGTGTTTGAGATTTAGAGTTCTCGATCTTTTTAAAACTAATTGTTATTATTATATTTAATATATTTATACGATCATAAAGTATTATTTATTTAAATTTTATTTTTAATAAAAAATAGTATATATAATATTTTAATTCAAATTATTTAAATTAAATATACTATTCTTTACCATTAAAATTAATTTTTAAAAATAGGTGTAACCATTTTCCCACCCCAAGGGTTTGTTTATTTTCAAAGATACTGAAGGCCCAAAAATCAAGTTGGATACTTGGAAATATTCAGACACAATCAAATAATATATGAACCAATGGATTGTCCTTAAAAATACATCCATAACCAACAAATAATAATATTAAAAAATAAATTTACATTCATTAACTATGAAATAAAATAAAGAACTTGAAATCCTAAATCCTAAATCTCAAAGGAATTACAATTCTAATTACATAAAGAATTGTAAGGAACTAAAACGTAAAAAATTCAGTATTTTTTTACATGTCTACACGTGACATAAAATTATTAATTTTATTCGAATATTAGACCCTGTAATTTATGAGTCAAGTAGAAGCTCATTGATATCAAAACACTCATCCTCACTAAAAAACGTACCTCCATCCCACACACTGTTCCCTCCGCCGTGATTCAACGAAATCTCATCCATAAACTCCATTTCCAAGCCATCAAGCCAGCTATAATCCTCTGTTATTTTCCCCTCATCCTTCACTTTCTCTCCACCGTTGCTTCCACCACTCGGAGGAGCTTCACCGCCCGCATTGCCGCCGTAGTTTTCAGAGTCAGAGTCGGCACAAGTAACCGACGTAGTCTCCGAATGAGTTAAAACCGAACCGGAATCTGAAACGCAGGGAATGTTCAGTATTGCTTTGTCCCCATACATGGTCTTGGCAGCTTGATCGTAGACCAAAGCAGCTTCGACGGCGGTAGGAAAAGTACCGAGCCAGAACCGTTTCCCTTTATTAGGAGCTCGGATTTCAGCCACCCATTTACCCCACGTTCTCTGCCTAACGCCTCTGTAGATACAAGCTTGGTTCTGAGGGCCGCCTTTGCCTTTCATACACCCCTTTTTCGAACCCTTTGCAGGGGGTTTAACGGCTGGTTTGGTCTGGGAATTTTCACTCCATTGTTTCAGAGTATCAGCAACAGATAAACTATTCCGCCTCTTCCTTCTCCGACAAGAATCCATGAACAGAGAAGTACCGACGTTTGGGTTTCGATTCTCGGAAAAACCCATGTTTTAATTCCTTCAAATCTATGAAAATCTGCAGTTAAGATCAACAAAAATATGATTACAGGGAAAGAGAATTCAAATAACAAACCTGACTAAAGAACAGAACCAGAAATACCAACTATGATGAACACCAACAAGCTTATGTAGTTATGTTTTGTGTGTGTGTTTTTCCAGTGTGGGATATTTAAATATTTTGTTATTGTAAGATATTTTTATTTTTATATTGTTGTTTTATTGCTAAGTAAATGACGTGGCGGATTTGTTTTAGTTGTTGCCGCGTTCCTCGAATTCTCTCGACACGATCTAGATTTTCCTGATATGATTTAAATTCCTGTTTTGACACCGATATGTTTCATTAATTTCGGATGTGCCATTGGCCCCACTGTTTAATTCATCACTTTTAGTACAGACCAACTAAAAAGCTAGATTCGACAAATAAAATTTAAATCTTCTGGTAGTTAGAAGTTCATATGTTTTAATGTTTATTAGAATAGTTATTTTATTATTTATTTATTTTTAAAATATTTTAATATTTCGTTTTACTCTAAAATAAATACTTTACGAACAAAAATGATATAAAACTAATGATAAACGAAAAAATATTTGAACAATTGTTGAAGTAACTATTCGAACAAAATTAAAGGTTAAAAATTTAATCTATATTTTAGTATATTGAATTTAAAATTTAAAGTTAAAATTTAATGTTTAAAATCTATTTATAAAATTTTAAAACTTAAACAAAGAAATTTTACTTAATACCCATCAAATTTTGATAAAAATTAATTATAAAAATTATCATTGAATTTTATTTTTAAATATATTTTAATTATTAAAATTTTAAAATATATAACTTATTTACTAAAATTAAGATATTGGACATTTTTTATTACTCTTTTATTAAATTTTTAATAGCGTTCATTTATAAAAAAAAAAAATTAAGATCATAATTTTTTTTATCAATATTAAAAAAATAATATACTAAAAAATATGCTTTCTACGATGATTGAGGATAAAGATTGACAAGAAAGCAAAAACAAGGATCTTGGTTAATTCATAATTTTTTAGTAATTTTTTACTAAAATAGAGATGAAATTCATATTCAAAGGATTAAATAAAATAATTAATGAATTTTAAGATTAAACTATTATTAGTTACGAATGTTTAAAATTTAAGAATAAAAAAATATTTAATATTTAAATTTTAATTATTAAAATATTTAATATCTAAATTAAAAATATTTAAATTTAATAAATAGATTAAATATTTTTAAAATTTTAATGATCAAATTTAGAAATAAAATTCGACAATAAATTAACTAATTTATAGAGAAAAAAATCGAACAAAAACAATATTTGACCTAATTTCGATAATGATGACAAATAAAAAAAAATCTTTCCTTTTTTATTTACTTTATTATTATTTAAAAAAATCGTAATGGCCGTTTTCGAATAATCTGAGAGAAGACGTTTAGCGATCTCCTCCCTGCCTCCCTCTTCGCCTCCTTCCTCCTCCTTCCTCCGAATAATATTTTTTTTTCAGGCTATAGTTTCGATCCATATTGGTTTTTGGTTTTAAAATTTCGAATTTACCCTTCAAAAAGGAGTATTGATCTTCAATCAGGCAAGTTTCTCTCTTATGGCGTCGTTAATAATCAAAATAAATAATTTTGATGTTTTTGTTTTCGTTTCTTTATGGGCTGGTTTTTTTAGGTGATTGAATTTGATGCTTCGTTAGTAATTGATGATGGAATTTGCGTGGATTTTATTAATTTATTAGGTTAAATTTTAATGTTAATAAGCTATGTGGTTGGTGAGATAATGCAGTGGGATTTTTATTTTTTTAATGTTTCCTTTTCCCCTCTTTGTTGAGCTTTCCCTTCAGTTATATGATTAGTTGCTGAGATAATACTGTGGGGATTTCTTTTCTCGGAAAACGGATTTGCTAGTTTTTTGTTTCTAGAATTGAAATTATGTCATGCTCTGTGTGGTTGCTTAAGATGAGACCTTTTAAGAATGGGAAAAAATTGTTTGTCTTATATTGAATTCTAGTGTTAGATTGAGCTCTGTTCATTTGTTGAGATTAGGATTTAAAGATGTTTATTTTCTATGATCCTGAATTTGGACTTTTAAGAAAAAATAAACGAGGTTGTAAATTTGTTTATTTTTGTATTGAATTGTGTTTTCAGTTAAGCTCTGTTTGGTTGCTGAGAAAGTACTAAAATGTAATGGAAAAAAAGCTTTCTATTTCGGTGTGAAACACTATTATTTTGTGTCATCTAATAATACCTTTAAACACAAAATACATTTGTAAATGGAGAGGCGAACTACATATATCTTAAGTCTTAACTGATGGGATTTGATTATCTTGACTTATTGAAATTATAACTACTATATATATAAACTTTTTTTTTGTGTGTGTGGATGCAGGTTTTGGGATGGTTACTGGCCGTAACATAGATATGCTAGATAATGGTTTACAAAGACCTAGTGGGAATTTGGAAGATAGTTTGACTGAATTAAAATTGATGTTACGAGCGCATCATAGTCAACAATTGGTGGATCATGAAAGGGGTCTTAATATGTATAGGAGTGGCAGTGCTCCACCCACAGTTGAAGGATCACTGACTGCTGTTGGTAGTCTTTTTTCTCATCCTGATTTTCGAGACGTTAATGGTATCACTGGTGTTAGCAGTAATAGTATCAATAATGGAATGTCTGAAGATGAGATTCGCTCACATCCTGCATATCTTTCATATTATTACTCCCATGAAAACATAAATCCGAGGCTGCCCCCACCTTTGTTATCGAAAGAGGATTGGCGTGTTGCACAAAGGTTTCAGGCCGGTGGGTCTTCCCTTGGGAGCATCGGGGATTGGAGAAAGAAAAAGTTCGATGAGGGTGGTGATAGTTCTTCTCTATTTTCAATGCAGCCTGGTCTTTCTGCTCAACAAGGAAAAAATGATTTGATGGGGCTAAGGAATGCCAATGCAAGGAATTTGCCTAGGAAGTTGTCAGCTGACTGGCTTGATAAAGGCTCAGACAGTTTGGTTGGGTTGTCTGGTTCTGGGCTTGGTGCAAGGAGGAAGAGTTTTGCTGACATTCTTCAGGTGATGTAGCCTCCATTTCCGTTGATGAGTTTATAGTTTTTTTTTTCTTTTAACCTCTTTGTAACATGATTCTTCTTATTGTTTATTGATTTGGGTTGTTTTTCATCTTCTTCTTTGTGATATTCTAGTCAATATGGATTTCCCATGCATGTGCTTTCCTTTATTTTCCTTTTCTTTGTTTAATGTATTTTTTCTTGCATTTTGTCCTTGTGGTTGTGATGAAATACCATTTATTTAATTTAACATGTTCTGTAGTGGACCTGACATGATAGTTCCCTTCAGGATGGACTTGATAGACCTTCCACCTTATCAGGTCACCTTTCACGGCCAGCAAGTCGTAACTCTTTCGGTGATATGTTAGATGAAGCTAACATTGCTGATTCTGGACCACCTGGTTTCTTTAATGGACCAGAGTCAATGGAGAGGTTGCCTGCTGGAGTAGCTCATCCGGGTATGGTTGGAGTTCAGAGCCATGGTAAAACCACTTCTAACTCTTTTGCATCTGCTGTGGGTTCATCATTATCGAGAAGTACAACCCCTGAACATCATTTGGTTGGGAAGTCTCTTGGTTCTGGACTTCCTCCTGTTGGAAGTAAGATCAGCTACACAGAAAAAAAGAATATCGGATCTAATGTCCAAAATGGACATTCATCTGATGTGCCTGAAATTACTGAAATTGCAGCCACGTTATCTGGATTGAACTTGTCAAGAACTAGAAATGTAGATACAAATGCTCATATGCGATCCCATATCCAGACTGATTTGGATAATCACCTGGACTTTTCATTCAACATTCCCAATGGTCATAATCAGAGTGTGCAGCAACAATTCATTGACCAGTCCAACGCAGAAAAGCTCTCATTTTCTACAAACTATGTTGACTTGGCTAGGAAAAAGGGGATTGCACCAAATATTAATGCTTCTAGGATTATTTCCAACGGGCAAGTCATCCTTCCCAGAAGAACCTCATCTTCTGCAGATCTTTATGCAAAAGCAAATTCAGGACTTGGGATTTCAGAAAGATCTGATGTTTTTCATCCCAATGTGAATCTTGCCAACACAAATTTCATTGGCCACATGCCTGGTACTTATTCTGTTAACCAGAAGTTGAATTCAGTGATTAAGAACCAATTAAATGCAGGTATTGTTTCTTCTTGAAGCTTTTACCTTTTTGTGGGGTTCTTATCATTTTATACATTTTTCTTTAACATATTTCCCTGTATTTTTTTCTTTTGGGTTCCCCTTTGACTGGTAAAGGTGATATAACAAGTTTAAATAGAGCTGGAATTCAAGGGTCTGATCTTTCTCCACTTATAGATCCTCGATATATCCAATACTTGCAGAAAACTGCTCAGTATGGGACACATGCTGCAGCTAGTTCTAGTTCTCTGCTTGCTGGGAACTATGCTGGTACTTTACAGGGGGAATTGAACGACCTTCAAAAAGCATATCTTGAAACAATATTAGCTGAACAAAAGCAACAGTATGAACTGTCACTTTTAGCTAAAGCTGGTGGTCTGAATCATGGCTACTATGGGAATCCCTCGTATGGTCTTGGCAAGCCATTTACTGGAAATCTACTGGAAAATTCTGTACACCCATCCATTGGTTCTGGAAGTATACAAACTGATAGAAACGTGCTTTTTAGTTCAATGATGAGAAACTCGGTAGGGGGTTGGCACTCAGATATTAGTAATAATGCAAATGGAAGATACATATCATCTTTATTAGATGAATTTAAGAACAACAAGGCCAGGTCTTTTGAACTCTTAGATATTGTTGACCATGTAGTTGAATTCAGGTACATGTCTTGGTGCCTTCTCATATGTTGTAAGTACACTGATGCTTGTAATTTACTGAGTCTAATTCTATTGTGCAATGCAGTACGGATCAATATGGTAGTCGCTTTATCCAGCAGAATTTAGAAACTGCCACGGAGAAAGAGAAGAACAAAATATTTCCTGAGATTATTCCTCATGCTCGTGCTTTGATGACTGATGTTTTTGGAAACTATGTCATACAGAAAGTATGTGCTTCTTGATAGTCTTATTTAAACCAGCGAATCGTCCTTGTTATGCATTTATAATCAATTTGTCTAATCTTGAGCTGGATTTGTAGTTCTTCGAGCATGGTACAGAAAGTCAAAGAGTAGAGCTAGCCAGTCAGCTTACTGGTCATGTGTTGGCTCTCAGTCTTCAAATGTATGGTTGCAGAGTGATTCAGAAGGTACTTGAACTGTAATTCCTCATCTTTTTTTAAAAGAAAAAAGACTGTTGCTGTAATGGAGTTAATTTCTTTAGTCTGGATAGTTGTTGTCTCCATCTTATGCTATTTTAGCTTACATTCCTTGGTTTAGTATACTGTACATGCCGCATAGGACCATTTTGATGATCCTATTAATAATATGGCTGTTTTGTTGTCCGGGGATCTTGAATACAGAAGAATCCTAGTCTGTTACCAGATTAATTAACATTTTGCTGATGAATTTGGATGTAGAAGGATGATATGCATAGAATTTTCAATACCTTTGCTTGTTTAAAATATTTTTACTGAACGTTTGAAAATTTTCTATGATTATGGTATGAGATGAATTGTTGTTTTATTAGGATGATTCACAAAGTTAATGTGAATTGCTTGTATGTCCTTTTGAGTTTATGAAATTATGAAAGACTTGCTAAAAAAACTGATGACCGTAGGCTTTGGAAGTGGTTGATGTGGATCAGCAGACTAGAATGGTAGCAGAACTTGACGGTTCAGTCATGAAATGTGTTCACGATCAGAATGGTAATCATGTTATACAGAAGTCTATCGAGTGTGTTCCTCAGGATCGAATTCAATTTATCATCTCAGCTTTCTATGGCCAAGTTGTGGCACTGTCTATCCACCCTTATGGTTGTCGTGTCATTCAGGTCTGAAATTTACTGATCATACCCTTTCGTTTCTGGGAATTTAGCATTTCTTTTATTGATTTTTGCTCGCTGTTGATGTTCATAGAGGGTGCTGGAACATTGCAATGATGTGAAAACCCAAGAAATCATTATGGAAGAGATCATGCAATCTGTATGCACTCTAGCACAAGACCAATATGGAAATTATGTTATTCAGGTATCTAAGCTTCATTTTGAATCTCTATTATTTTTCATGTGGGAAATTTGATCTACTTGATCTGCCATCAGAGAACGATGTTTAACCTGTTTTTGTCTCATATATATTGCCTATTGTAGTATGTTTCGGGAATCAGTTTGTAATTAACATATTTTTCTTTTACACATTATATTGATTTAACTTGGTTTCCATATCAGATATGATACATTCCTTATTTCAAATCAATGCTTCTCTTCTCTTTGGATTATCTGGAAACAGTGCCATGAACTCAGTTTTGAACTTAGTTTCATGGACATATTACTCTTTATTGTGCCCTTCGACCTTTGTCATGTGTGATTAAGTTATTTCTTCCATTTCTTTTATGTTGCTTGTTGGTCTAGCCACCTTCTGCTGATGTATGTCCTATTTTGACCATCCATGAGATTGTATTAATCATGTTTCCTTGTGTGATAGCATGTTCTTGAACATGGTAAGCCACATGAGAGATCTGCTATTATCCGCAAACTTGCTGGTCAAATTGTGAAGATGAGTCTGCAGAAATTTGCTTCTAATGTTGTCGAGAAGTGCTTGACCTTTGGTGGGCGCGAGGAACGTCAAATTTTAGTCAACGAGATGCTTGGTTCTACGGATGAAAATGAGCCATTGCAGGTATGTCCCAATACTATTTTCCTTTTCCACATGTAAACAATGATATATGTAATATACATATATATTTCTGTATGCCTTTTTTGTTGTTGCATCTAGTAATGTTAAAACTTAAAAGGCTTAATTTTTGTAACAAATAATACGTTCAATTATTCGTTCTTTGTTTTCCTGAATGCATGACTACAGGCTATGATGAAAGATCAATTCGGAAATTATGTCGTGCAGAAGGTTCTCGAAACCTGTGACGATCAGAATCTTGAGTTGATCCTTTCTAGAATCAAGGTTCATTTAAATGCCCTGAAAAGGTACACTTACGGCAAACATATTGTTTCCCGTGTTGAGAAGCTTATTGCAACTGGTGGTACGTATCCTTTTTTTTCATCTTAAACTTCAATCGACATTATTTTTTTCGACAGCCATATTAGTCACATTCATACCAACTTATAAAACCCAAATTTCTCGAGTGCAGAAAGGCGCATAGGATTACTATCCTCATTGGCCTCCTCCTGAATAATCCATATATAAACCATAAATGGCACTTTTTCTCCGCTGCCACAACAAGACAGCAAATAGATGCAGTTTGTACAGCCTGACATAAAAAGGTGATTATAGTATTCATCATCTCATTTCCCGTATTCGCTGCAATATATATAAACATAAATCTAGCCAGTCTGCAGAATAAGATGATCATTGTGGATATTTTAATTGTATATTTTCCGCACTATTATAACTCGGAGAAGAAACCTTCTCCGGAGGTCATTTCAGACGAACAAGACCAGATTATGGCTTCCATTTTTTCTCATATCCATGCTGCAAGTAGATATAGATGCCATAGATTGTAAATCGGAAGCTTGATTGTAAATGCTTGAATAAACAGGTAAGAATCCCAATTTTCAATGTTTGATAACTTTTTCTTGCATATGTCTAAACATACCCTGAATTTTTTGGACATCAACATCTGATCTGCTGATGAGGTTTCTGGTTGAGATAAAAAAAAATTATGATCCTAGTTCTTGACTATGATCTTTTCATGAATTGTTTAGGGTTTTTACTGAAATCAACCTGATTCGAACTTATTCGATTTATTAATCTGAATCGAGTTATATCGATGCATAGAATAATACTTGTTTTTAATGTAAGAAAAAGAAACCTTTTAACTCATGAACTGTGTTTTTAACTCTGTTGGATGAATCAAAACAAATCCTAGTCAGATTAGTTGCCTGCCCGCAACCTTTATGTCTTTTGTTTTATATATGAGTCTGTCTGCATGGATAATGAAATCCATCATAACCACTACCCTATATGATTGAATTTCATTAAACTTCTTTAGGTTAATTAATTGATTATTTTATTCATCACTTGATTACATTGGATAAAGATATTGCTAGATATGATTAATTTTTTAATAGTGCATTTAAAATAAAATATAATTATTTATTTAAGTAATTATTTCATGGATAAATAGTGAAAACAAAAAGATTTTATAGGAGTTTTAATTTTAAGGTTTAGGGTTTAGATTTAGTGGTTTAGATTTGATGGGTTGAGATTAGAATTTAGAGTTTGAGGTTAGACTTAGAGTCTAAGATGAAATTTAAATTTTTAATTATATTACATTAAATTTTGAATATTATAATATTTAAATTTTAAGCCTTAAATTCTAACTATAAATTTTAAATTTTAATCTTGATCCTTAAAAGTAAGGCGTATGTAATTTTTTTGTTTTAATCACATGTATATCGAATATAAATCCTAATTATTATTTGATACATTGATGATAAAATTTATTAGGTTTGATGCAAAAAGTTTTTGATCTTTAAAAAATTAATTAAGTCCTGAATTTTTTAATACCAAATTAAATCTTTGAACCAATTAAGCTTTTGACTAATTTAATTAATTTTATTTTTCTATAAATGATAATTAAAAATGCGTGACTATTTTTTAATCACTTTCATACTATATTATCTTTGCAAATGATTAACTTTATTTTTTGTTTATCTAATATTTAGATATGTAATCACTCAAAAATATTTAATTTAGATCAGTCAATTAACAAATTGAATATACTAAAAAAATTCAACGTCCATCTCGTATACATAATACTTAATTTATTTATTTTAAAGTAAGCCCTAATTGAAGGAGTTATTTACGCCAACTTTCACCTGATGATGATTTTAGTGATTCCTTTTACTATGGAATTTTATGAGAAATTATATTATGAGTAAGTTTCATCACGTTATTCATGGACTAACCATTAAAAATTATCTATTTTATTATTTTTTTATGTTATATATTTTTAAAATAAATCTTTATTCATATTTACTGTTAATTTATTTTAAAAATATTTTTTAAAAATAAATATTCACTTTTAAAAAAATATAATATAAAAAATAATAAAATCAATTGTTTTTAGTGATTGGTCATATAGACACGTAATAAAATTTATCCATAATATAATTTCTCGGCTGACACAGTGAAAAGATAAAATAAAATAAAAACGAGTCATTTGCATGCCTTCACAACAAAGCATGATCCGACAATGTAATGAAAAAGACATAACAAAATTTTTGAAACACATGTTTCTTTTAACATTAAACATTGAACCCCATCAAATGCATGTGACGTCATAATTTATGATTAACATAAATAAACGTAAAATTTTATGTTAGGGGTGAATCTATAAAATTTCAAGAGAGATAAATTTATAAAATTTTAGAAAGATAAAATTAAATTTTAATAAAAATATATTTTATATAACTTTAAATTTTTTTACGAAAACGAATGCTCTTCCAATCCACTCAATCTATCTATGACGATTAATCTAACCCTCAAGCCATTTGTTTTTCCTTTTTTTTTTATATATGCAAGAAAAATTAAAGCCTTAAATTGATTAATACTTTATTCACATAAACATATTCCTTGTATTAATTAAAGACAATCATCTTAGGTTTCCAACTTTATTAAAGACATAAACCGGAAGAGTAAATGTTAGAAAAAAATAGATACGAAATTCAAATTATAAAAATATGTCTAGTATATTACTCAAAATTAAGTGATACAAATATATACATAAATTATTTATAATATCTGAATTCGAGTATTGATATACATAAATTATATGTTAATTATCCAAAGATTAAAAAAAATATGAACATCTATTATTATATAATCATATTAATATATTCGAATCTTTTATGCTTTGTAGTTGACTTTCCCTAGAAAGTGTCGCCAATTTAGTGTGTTACAATAGCTAGGGGCATCCTCTCCCTTCCCCAAGGTGTATTTTTTAAATGAAAGTATTGCTTTTGGTAATGGATCTCCCACTCATTATTTTCCCTTTTAAAAGCTTGTCTTTTGAAGGTGTAAAAGTAGGTGGGAATACAGAAATCCACTCAAAGCACAGGATCATTTAGAATCATGATCTGACTTTTGCTTTAAATACCACATGTAGAGTTGGTATGATGAAGCCTCCTATAATATAAGTCAGGAATTTAGATTTAGTATTAAGAGATAAAATGTATATATTTAAAGGTGGAGATAAATTTATAAAAATAAAAATTAAAATTAAAAAATTATAAAAATATTGTTTTTAGATTTTTTTTAATTCAAAAAATATTGTTTTTATCTCGTTATTTTTTATTATATTGTGATTTACTGTTGAGTTTAGAAGACCGGTTTCTTTCAACTTTTCTTTAAACAGTGAATTAATAAAAATAATAAATACTATTCAAAGACGGGGAAAGCAAACAGTCTTTGAATAGTGTTTTTTTTACTGGAACATTGTTTCAATAGTGTTTTTTTAATAAAACGAATTTAAAAAGAAAGATATTGTTCAAAGATGAGTTTCTTTCGCCCCGTCTTTGATTAGTGTTTATTATTTTTATTAATTCACTGTTCAAATACAGGTTGAAAGAAACCGGTCTTCTGAATTCAACAATAAATCATAATATAATAGAAAATAATAGGGTAGAACCAATATCTTTTTGAATTAAAAAATCCAAAAAACAATATTACAATAGATTTACAAAAATAAAAAAATTCTTTAGAGTATGGGTGATTTTCCCTCCCCACCCCTATGTGCCTTCGTCCATGTATATGGTTGTACTCTTAATTTTTTTAAAAGCTTTAGCCTAATTAATTCATATCGATTTTTATCATACACCTGATTTTAATTGGTGAATCTCTTGGCGGAAATTTGTTACATATTTAAGATCTTAAATTCGAGATCTACTTAAATGATACTAAGTTGTTTAACACTTGGATCAACCTTACTAATTATTATATTAATATATATTGATACACAATCGGTTCTCATAAACATGTCGATTTTAGGTTTAAGGGGTTTTGTTTAGATTTTTATATTATATATTTTTTAATCGTTGAATAAGTAAATTAAATTGTTGAAATTAACTCTTTATTTTTTTCTGAAGCGATAACTTTTATATAACTTACGATTAATCTCAATCATTCATTTTACTATTTTAATAATTTAATATATAAAATATAAAATTATTACATTGCAAAAACAGATGATCAACAAAGACATGTAACATGAATCTTTAATTATTACTAAACTAATGGTTAGTTGACTTGTTAAAAAGACATTAATTATGGTATATGTGTTTTGACAACCAATCATAAACATACACGTGTTAGAAGAGATTACGTGTTTAATTTCAACGTATAAAAAAAAGGTCATGCATGGAGATTTGACTTAAAAGTTGATCAAAGTAGAACCTAAAAAAATTATATTTTTCTGAATTAGTATTAATATTATTTTTTATTTAAATTTATCGTCAGACTCCAGTGAGTTTCGGGAATTTTTTTCTCGAAACTCACTTTAATTTAAATCTTAAGGAAAATAATTGATATAATCTTAAATCAAACTCATCGTGTATGTACTACGAGTTCCCTCTAACTTAATCATAATCGGATTTAAAAATATTTTTTAGAGCGTTTATATATGAAATTTTAAATTTTTAGGGTGAACACAAATAAAAAATAAAATAAAATGTATGAAGTTTAAAAATCTAGAGTGAACCCTGCATCCGTCAATGATCATAATGATAGTACGAGTTTGTTTAAAATTTTTAAAATACGGTTTTTTAAGGTTAAAATATATTCATTCTGTTCCAAAAATAATGTTTTTTATTGACTTTTTTCTGATCAAACTTTTTAAACTTTGACTAATGATTATTTAAAATTTATTATTGATAAAATATGAAAAAATATATTTTAGAAACCTCTAATAAAATAGATTTCAAATATATATTTTATAAAATTTAATTATTTAAAATATTTAATATAATTATAGTCAAAGTTTAAAAATTTTGATTTTAAAAAAGTCAATAAGAGACATTATTTGTGGGACGGATGAAGTTTAATTTTTTAATTTTTTTGTTCGAGTAAAATAAAAGAGTTTGTCAAGTCATGAAAATTTTTAGACAATCGAAAAATTAAGCTCGCACATAATTCAGAAGGTTAAAAATAACACTTGTTCACTTTTTAAAATTTTTAAGATTATGATTAATTTTTATTTAAATTTTTTATATATAAATAAGGTTTTTAATCCGAAAAGTAAATTGTATTGTAGTTATTTTGCTTAAGACTTAAACAAAAATTAAAAAAAAAAATTATGACTCATCGAACTCTTACAAAGAGTTTAAATAAAAAATAAATAACATTTTAAAATCATCATGCTCTTATAATAAATTCTTTATAAAAAAAATTAGAACAAAAAATATAATTTTGGTATAAAGATAATTTTAGCTCTTAACGTTTATAATTTTTATTATTTTGGTCTTCGTTCTTTTTTGGGATAAATTTAACTCTTAACCAATGTTTTTTGACAAATAACTTATTTTTTAACTAACATAATGATTAGACCGTTAAAAATTTAACGATACTGACATGTCACATATATGTGATAATATATTTTACATAATATGACATCTAGTCTCATTCTACATATATATATAACATGTCATTATCGTTAAATTTTTTACGATAATGACAAATATATACATATAAAATATAATTTTATTTTAACATAAAATATAAAATAATTAAAATTTAAATAAAATATTTAAAATTAATTAAATCTAAAATAAAAGGATACTAAGTATTCTCAAATCTTAAATATTATTCTACGTATATATGACATATCATTATCGTTAATTTTTAACTATCTAATAATTATATTAGTTAAAAAATAAGATATTTATCAAAAAGATATAAGTTAAGGGCTAAATTTATCCTAAAAAAGAATGAGAGTCAGAATAATAAAAATTATAGACGTTAATGCTTAAAATTATCTTTATACCTATAATTTTTTTTTATCGTTAATTAGATAAAAATAATACTTTTTTTTTTTTTACCTATTGTTGTCTTTAAGCATGTAGATTTGTGGTACCTAGACATAGACTTGTACAAATCTGAACACCATGACTTTCTCAAATCAACGGGTCTAAGGGGAAAATTATTCGAGAAATTCCACATTTCACGCCGAAAATGCTGATTTCTTCAACTTACAAACCCTAAAGTTTAGAACTTGTCAAAATTGACACAAATTTCAAATTAAAAAACTCACCTTGGAATTCCCATGAACACGTGTCAAAAGTTTTGACCATTCAATACCAAGTCTTGAGGAGATTAGGGTGGAGTTTTGTATTGAACAATAACGACAATGCTATTAACAAGTCCAATAACTTCAAAAAATTATATTTTAATCACTAAATTGAGAGGATCGATATGGGAAATTTTAATAATACGTTGGACCCATCATTTTGAACTAGGTTTTAGTGTACTAAGAATTTAATTAATCGAGGTTTATAGATACTAATTTCAATGTTATCTAGGAGTATTAATTTATTGAGGATTAGGGGTATTATAGATATTAATTCAATGTTTAGGGATATTATTTTAATATATTTTTCTTTTGGCTAGTTTTGGAGGGCATTGGACATAGGAAAGTTCAACGCTTGTTTTTATTATTACCATTGATTGGCCAACACAAATCAATGAGTTTTTATTTGACAAATTATTTAATAACTTGGTCTAAAATAAAATTCTAGAAAAGAAGCTACCTATAAGATTTTTAAAATATTTAATCAAATTTACTTATTTATTGATTATTTTTTAAATAATATATAAATTATACCGATGGATTTAGAAATATATTTTTCAGGGTGAACACACGTGGCTAATTCATAAAAAATTAAAGTTAAATATATAAATTTTAAAAAATTTATGTGGGTCATATCCATACAGTTATTTACGTATATTCGTACTGACTTAGATGAATTATCTCAAAGTAATTCTATCGATAATCAATCGATAAATTAGATGATAATAAAAATATTTAACATTTTTTTAAAATTTGAATACAATGTGTAATAAAAAAAATATTAAGTTTTTAAATTGTACCCATGCAAGAGGAAAAAATCAAATAAGGGTTGACGTAAGGTTGAGAAACTAAAAAATGGGGTGAAATAGAAATAGTGTGATGATGTGCACGTGTGTGCTCACGTGTAATCATGTCATGTGGAAAATATATCATCATTTACATCATTACATAACATTGCCCAATGCCCAAAACTATCATACATCACATCCATCGTACATGATCATGTCATGTGGATGAATGTGGTAAAAAATTTAACTATGAAATAAGTATTTAAACTACGTTTTTTTATGGATATTTTAAATATATTTTTAAAATATATATTTAATATTTTATTTTTAGTTAAATAAGTATTAAAATAAATTAAAATTAAAATTTTGACATCTATTTTAATTAAAATATAATTTAATATTTATTTTAACTAAAAGTATTTAAATTTTTTATTATAAAAAATATAATTTAAACACTTATCTTATAATTTAAAAATATAATAAAATTTAACATGTTCTCATTCCATCTAATTTAATATATTTTTTATTTTTTTCCCTAAATTTAATAGAGTTTTTAATTAAATTTAACATGTTCTCAAAAAATTAATAAAAACATTAATATAATATATAAAAATATAATAAATATGAACATATATTTATCAATAAATTGGGATGGATAATTTTTTTTTTTTACCTTAAATTCGACCCAATTCAAACTTCTTTTATTAAACACAAACCGGCTTGACTAGAAAACTAAAATCTAAAAAAAATGACACTACCGAACTGAATCGAGTTTTAATAATGTCATTTTTAAAGTTTAAACTCGTGTCTTCTTGGGAGTGTAATATACCTTATTGACGTATCCAAAATTTATTGATATATTAATATATATTTTAATAGTTTTTTTATATTAATATTTTATAAAATATATTTTTTAACATTATCAAAAAAAATATATTAATACTTTTTTATAATTTTTAATTTATTCTTATTGAGTTATTGGAGATATGATTATGTATACATCGTTATCCAATCATTCTGATTTATTGTAAAAAAATATTTTTTTAAAATTAATTTATTTTTAAAAAAGTTTTAACTTGTAAAAAATATGCACAACAATACACATGGTTGTGATTAATTAATGTATAATGTTAAAATACGTCTTTAATAATAATTTTTATTTTTTAATTAAATTAATCTTTAATATTTTATTTTAAATTAGAATAATTCTTTTATGGATAAAAATATTAATCCGTCAACTTAAAATAACTTGATAAGTCTATACATCAGTGTAATTTCATATAAAAATATATTGAATTTATAAAATTACATAACAATCAAAAATGTTTTTATAACATTATATAAAATATATATTTTTTAATACGTCATTTATTAATTAAAAAATATCCGTAAAAAATTATTTACATTCAAAATAAAACATTAAAATTAAATTAATTAATAAGAAAGAATAAATGCTAAAATCCCTATCGAGTACGTTAAAAACATTTTTATATACAAGTTATATAATTTTTATATAATATTTTATATTTAAAATATAAAATTTTAATCTAACATTTAAATTTTAAAATTTAACTATAAATCTCAAATTTAAACTTATACTAAATTCTTAAATCGTGCTCTAAATGGTAATTAAAGTATTATATTTAAGATATCCGGTTGCTTTTTACTGTTGAACCAGCAAAACGTGCTTTTTCGCTGTCCAAACATCATCGACAACGACAACCAACCCAGGTCAAACTATTCCCAAATCTCAAAAAATCCCATAACTCAAACCTTTCTGTGTTCTCCCTCTACAATGGCGGCCACCAACACCAACAAGCAAACGAGTAAGGATTCCTATCCTATTTACCCCGACTGTTCCTACCTTTGACATTTCAGCAGCTCCAAAAAAAATTAAAAATTACAGCTTTATATTGTTTTTTTGATAATGTACAGCTTTATATAAAGTTTAAACGAAATTTTCCATAATCCCCCTATTTTGCTTCTCTTGGGTTTTGTGTTTCATTTCCACTTTTTTCTTTAAACACCCTTTTTCTTTCTCTCTCCATCTTTCCCATTCCTAAAGAGAAACTCTGAAAGATAGCAGCTTGACATAATAATCAACTTCAAGATCCAGTTTTTTAGCTTTGGGGTTTTGTTTTTTTTAAGTTCAGAACACTTTATTTTGAGTTAAAATGGGTAGCAAATGGAGAAAAGCGAAGCTGGCTTTGGGATTGAATCTTTGTGCTTATTTACCGAGAACTTCAGACGATGATGATTATTGTGCACTTCCTTCCACTGAAAGGCTATCTGATGCTGCGTTGTTATCTCCTTCAAATTCGGCTAATATGGCAGCTTCTAGGCCGATGACCCCTTTGCCTTCTGCACATGGTTTAAGGTTGCCTAGAAGTTTGTCTAGAAGTGCAAGCAAATCATCCAAGGTGTGGTTCTCTCATTTCTTAATGTTCTTTGAGCTGTCTGAGCCATGCTTTGTCTTTGCTAACTGTAAATGAGGACTTGTTTTTGTTGTTTATCTTGCCAAGTTGGGTTGGGTTGGTTTCTTGTGTTTCCCCCTTTTTGTGTGTGCTTGATTATAAACTGTGGGGGAGGAAGGTGTGAAGGAGATAAAATAAAATGGATTTTTCATTTTGTTAGTATCATGTGTTTGGGGTGTGTTGGACCTTTGAACTTTTGGGGTTATTAGCCTTTCTATTGTCTGGCTTTTAAGTTCTAATGATTTATAAACTTGAGGAGTAACAGTTGTAGTTTCTGTTTGGTTCCTCAGAAAATAACTTGGGTTGGAAAGAAAAGGTTATATTGTTTCTGGTAATGGATTTTATGTTTATCTGAGAACACCAGTGGCATATGTGTGTCATTGTTATTAGTAGTACTGTAATATTTTAATCGTTGAGGCCAATGGCGCTGATATTTCTAGTTGAATATTGAAGATCCCTACAGCGTACCGGATTCGGAATTTTCTGTTTATCAGTTGCAGGATGAAAATATCTGTTTCTTTCGCAGCGCCAATCATGTTTCGAGCTTATCTTCATGATGTTTGTTGTGTTTATTGTGTGAATGTTATGCAATTGCATCAACTTTATTAAAACCTCTTCTCGTTTCTCCAGCTAGCACATCGTTTTCGTGTTGGAGTTTAGGAAAATGTCTAATTCAATCATTTAAGGATTGCAGTGTGGTCTAATTATTCCGGTCGAATTTAACATTTATTGATGATCAAGTTGGTTTATTGGCCTAACTAGTTGAGCTTTGATTTTTCCATGGTTAATGCATAAATCCCTTTCAGGGTCACTTTTACCTTTCTTCTTCTTCCTCCTTGTGACAAAGGAAAGAGTTGCTTTGCTTGATGACCTCATATTTTGCCTGTTAAAATTGCAACCTTTCTAGCACATAAAGTCATCAAAGAAGTTTACAAAAAAGAAAGAAGCCTAAAAGCATAATTTCATTTACTTTTTCGTCGTGAAAGCGGCTTTCGATTTTTCCCGGGATTCATCTGTATTAGTAAATAGTTGCTTGATAATTTCTCAAAAGTTATTTGATTCTTAGCTTTATTTACCTTATATTCCCTTTATTTGTTGGATACCTAACATTGACTTCTTTTTAACTTTGCTGGGATGATTGATTGCTCCCCATAATTGAGTTGTGTCCCCTTTTGTTTTGTCCTACTTTTAGGTCTGGACCAAAGTAAATTTCATTCACACCTAAACCTGGTTATTCCCAACAATGTTTCATTGTTTCCTTTTAGCCTGTGTTGTTCGAACTCTTCATATGGATACGAGGATATGATCAAGTGTTCTTCTCTAAATACATGAAAATGTGGAAATTTTGGAGTGTATATTGTCTGACTATTAAAACCGAGTTCGAGGAATGTAGTGTTTAGATAGATAAAAAGATCATGATGAATGGTGGTTTCTCCTTTAACATTTTGGATCATACCTAATTTCTTCCATTGCTGCCCTAGTGCTTGTTAGTGGCACTGCCAAGTGTTGCTGCCTGCTATAATTATGGATGCTATATTTTTCTTTTACTCTTGAACTCATGTGGGTGTTTGATACTATATGAGCTCTGCTTCGGATGCTTATTTTGTTTGGTATATTTTGTTTCAGCAAACATGTTCGATATGTTTAACCAAGCTGAAACAAGGAGGTGGTCATGCTATTTTCACGGCAGAGTGCTCTCATTCCTTCCACTTCCATTGCATTGCTTCGAACGTGAAGCACGGTAATCAAATTTGTCCGGTTTGTAGAGCAAAATGGAAAGAAATCCCCATGCAGAGCCCTAGTTTGGATCCTCCTGTTGGCAGAGCTGCTACCAATCCTGTAGGTTGGCCACAAAATGATGCTTTGATGACCGGAGGCCGTCTGCTACCTCCACCTCGTAGAGATTTAAGTCGCCGACATGTTGTACCCTTGTTTCAGGCTCCTGAACCAGGCATTTTCAATGATGATGAATTGTTGGATCACCTACCTGTGGTTGCTGAGAGTATGAATGACTCAGATAATTCATCTCTTAGAACAATAGAGATCCAAACATACCCCGAGGTTTCAGCAGCACCAAGGTCCTGTTCTTATGACGATTTCACTGTTCTTGTTCATCTTAAAGCTGCTGCCTCAGCTGCAAATCAAAATCCGAACAGAAGTCATGCTAGCAGCATTCCTCAACTTTATCAAAATCCCCGTGCCCCTGTTGACCTAGTCACGGTGCTTGATATCAGTGGTAGCATGGCTGGCACCAAGCTTGCATTGCTAAAACGGGCAATGGGGTTTGTAATTCAGAACCTTGGCTCCAACGACAGACTTTCAGTCATTGCCTTTTCTTCAACTGCTCGCCGCCTCTTTCCCCTCCGTAGAATGTCAGACATAGGACGGCAACAGGCACTCCATGCTGTTAACTCTCTGGTCGCAAATGGTGGTACTAACATAGTTGAAGGCCTGAGGAAAGGTGCCAAGGTAATGGAAGACCGGAGGGAAAGGAATCCAGTTGCCAGCATAATACTTTTGTCAGATGGGCAGGATACTTATACCGTGACAGGTGCCGGTGCAAACAAGTCTCAACCGAATTACCAGTTGCTTGTCCCTCTGTCTATGCATGGGAGTGACAACACGGGATTCCATGTTCCAGTGCATGCTTTTGGTTTTGGTGCCGATCATGATGCTTCATCAATGCATTCAATTTCAGAGATCTCTGGAGGGACATTTTCTTTTATCGAAAACGAAACTGTAATCCAGGATGCATTTGCGCAATGCATTGGTGGTCTTTTAAGCGTTGTAGTTCAAGAGCTGCAAGTGAGCGTCGAGTGCATGAATCCAAGTCTCTGCCTCGGTCCACTTAAGGCAGGCAGTTACCCAAGTCGTGTGACAGCTGATGGAAAAACTGGATTTATCGAAGTTGGAGATCTCTATGCTGATGAAGAGAGGGATTTTTTGGTGTCGGTTAAAGTACCAGCCGAGTCTTCTGAATGTGAAACATTGTTGCTAAAGGTGAATTGTGTTTACAGGGATCCATTAACTAAAGAAATGGCCACTTTGGAGAGTGTTGTTGTTAAGATTCAAAGACCTGAAGTAGCTGGGCAAGAAGTGGTTTCAATTGAAGTAGACAGGCAATGCAACAGGTTCCGAGCAGCCGAAGCAATGGCAGAGGCAAGAACGAAAGCTGAACGGGGAGATCTAGCTAGTGCTGTTTCAATACTTGAAAACTGTAGAAGGGTGTTGTCCGAGTCCGTTTCGGCCAAAGCTCATGACCGACTTTGTGTTGCATTGGATGCTGAACTCAAGGAGATCCAAGAAAGGATGGCAAGCAGGCATGTGTACGAGGCATCCGGGAGAGCATACATCCTCTCGGGACTAAGCTCTCACTCGTGGCAAAGAGCAACCGCAAGAGGCGACTCCACTGACGGTTCAAGCCTGATTCAAGCTTATCAAACTCCATCAATGGTCGAGATGCTGACTCGATCTCAGGCAATGTTGCTAGGTAGTCCATCAACTCAAAGGCTTGTCCAACCATCATGGTCACTTGGATCGCAACCAAATCCGAGATAATAGTTTCCCAAAGCTGTTCTCCCTATATTTTACAAAATTTTGTTTATGGAGGTGATTTTGTGGAAAGATTAAGAAGTCGTACATGTGTAAATGAATGAAAAAACATGGGAGGTAAGCAAAAGAAACATATTTTGAGAGTAGGAAAGGAGAATAGGCAGAGTCTACTCTATTTTGTATTCTGATGTGTGTTGTTGGGGTTGTACATAAAGAGATGGCCTTTTTCTATCTGGGAAAATCTGGGGTTGTGTTTGAATGCACTAGCTGAGTAGCTGAAATTACTCACATAGTTATTTTTATGTTACCGAAGTAAATATTAGGATTCGAACATAAACAAAATAAGACTGTACATCTTTTAACACTTGGTCAATTAGTGGATCTCACACTAACACTGTTATTAATAGACTGATATATGTAGCAGAATTTAATATATTAAGTTTGAAAGTGCTTTCAAGCAAAGACAAAGAAGATAACGATAATATCTAATCAATATAAGAATTTATGAGTGACACAACGGTAAATATATTTAGTTGTTTCAATCCTTATTACTTTTATCAGAAAGGAGCTGGAAATCTATATATTATGTAAATAAAAAGGGTATGCTAGGTTGTCTGTTCCAGTAGAGAGGTGGGGATGAATTAATGTACAATTTTTTTGCAGTACTAAAAATGCCAAGGGGTCCAAATTCTTTCTAAAACTTAACAGGAAGACTAGTCAAAAACGAGAGTGTGTGAGGAGATGTGGACTTCCCAAACAACGAAAACCATGGTGGAAGCTTCTGAAGGACCGCTTCAGTCTTCGGTGTCACTACTCCGGGGACATCGGTTCTGAGATTCAAGAGTGGTCGTTGTTCTGACTGAGGCATCTTGTGTGATCTGAGTGTCGAATTTTGCATCCAGAAGAGTGTGAGTTCGAACTTTGTTGGTGCATTCTTCCCTCCTGAAGCTTGAATGGTATGCCATCCATCTACGCTGCGCTTACCATCTGCTGGGACTAGCTCCTCCGAACCCACTGCATTAGAGGTCGAAACTAAGATTATTAGACCGACAGATAAACGAACCAAATGGAGCAACTAAGATTGTTTTCATTTTAGCCTCTTTACTTGGTATGTTCCCCTCAAGTAGGGAAAAAAGAAACAAATACAAATATGAATGATATACAAACTAACTTCACTATACCTTTAAACATGAAATCTTCTATTTCCTCGGTGTTGATTGAAAGAAACCACCGTATGGACCTCTTTGTATCGATCGCTACTCGTGTGATTCTCTTATCTTGTTCGTTTGTATCTTCAACAACGTTCAGTATGGGTATATCAGACTCATCCCATCCCTCTTCAGTGTCATCAAAGGTCAAACAGCCATATGTGACCGAAAAAGTAACATAATCAATGGCCTTGTGTCTGCTACATTCGAACCCCTCTTTCATTTCCTCAACTTCCTTGGCCAACACTCCAGGAGTGAAGGAAAAAAGAGATATGTAAGAGCTGGGCTTTTCTCCAAATCTTCCTGTTGTATCCACAACATGCACCACCTAGGAACCACAAAAAGCTTTTGTTACCTCAAGACGACATTAAAACATATCTAATTAGATGCTAGAGCTATAGGTTTGAAATTTACATTGACAGCTCTGGCAGTTTCCTCGGTGAATGGCGGTGTTATACCAGAAAATACCACAGCAAGCGACAGAGCAAACAGAATACAAGTTGCAAGGACCATTGATGTTTTTGCACCTAACAAAGGGGTCACGCAGCAAGATTGCATGAAGAGAATAAACAAGTAATTCAAATAATAATATTTTGATAAACATTTATTTGTATGTAAATGAAGTGACATCATAGAAGAAAAGTTTCAAAGAGATGGTTAAAACATATGACAGTAATAAAGATAAGTGATTGAATCTCGGAGAAGAAGTGCATTTGTGATAAATAAATACCTGAGAGATGAATATATGAAAGGAGATACGCCAGAGTTAGGCATATGACAACTGCAATAGAAACGGAAAGTGCCACACTTGGCAGCCACTCAGGAGAACTGCCTGGATGTCTAAATAAACATATAAAACAAGCCAGGTCAGCAAGTGCAACATCGAAAGTTTTTCTGCTTAAACAGATCAATCTATGCCAATCAGCATATAGCACAAATGATGTCAAGAGGCATACTGTTTAAGCACAAACATCCAATCTAAGAATCGTCTTATAACTTTTACCTGACAAATCGTACACTTAGTCCAATCATTGTGATAGCTAATCGAATGAATGGGCCAGCTGAAACTAAAATCGGGATGGCCAAGCCCATCCACAGGGTTGCAAGTTTGAGAGGCTTCGGTAACCGACCTGGGGTTAATGTTGCTTCCAACAAGCCGTCTGAGGAATATGGTAAAGAAAATTACTCTAAATCAAATACCATCATTATAAGAATTCAGAAATCCAAATATTGACTAGGAATAAAAAAACAAGATAACTTCACATGCGATATTAACATTAAGTATGCTAGCCATGCTTCCACTCCATTGGGGCACAACTCGGCAATCAGAATATGTAGATTGTTCTTCATAACATAAACAGAACTCAGATTCATCCAAGTAACGAAAAGTAATGTGCAAAAGGTATACTAGTAAATGGCAGCTTACATGCAAATGTCGGTGGCACAAGCCAAACAAGAGCAAGGTAAGAAGATCCAACTTTATAGTAAGTTCCTATAATCAGGAGAACAAGCCACTGTAGAGAACCAGCTTTAAAGAGCCATCTTTCAGCCTCTAACTTGACCAGATCAGCTTGGATAACAGGTGACAGCTGCTTTCTCTTGGCGTAAACATTTAATAAATATGCTTTCAGAACAAGATGGCCCAAATGCTGACCAGTTAAAGCCCCAAGAAAAGCAGGTGCAGCAAATAACCCAACAACCAACCACGGGATTGAAAGATATGGCAGTGGTGATGAAGATATCAGGGGTAGAATGAATGCAGCAAGAGCAGAGAAACTTAATGAAAATATCCACATGAGAACAATGCTCAAACATGCAAGAGCCAACGAAACAGCAGCTATACAACCACCCATAAGCAAAGATGTAGTCCATATCATAAGTGACTGAAATATCACGGAAGTTTGAAGCATGTTTGCAAAACGCTGACTGTATGTAACCATATACTGCCCCTGAAATCAACAAAGTTTAAGCAATATCATCCTTCAAATTTTCCATGGTAGCATATAATAACATGGCTTGAGGAAATAAAAAAGAAAGCAGATTCCAAAAAAGAACCATGCGCCATAGATTATGAAGGTACCAAAATGTCATAATATACAGCAGTATCATGGCCAGATTGTATGTCCTCAACCGTTGCATTGGCTTTTGAAAGATGAGAGGATGTTGCAATCTGAAGCAGGAAAGCAAGCATGTTTTCTCCAAGATGTTGAAGAGATCCTGGTTTTAGTAGCTCCAATTTGTCATTCTGCACAAAATATTCAAATTTAACTATTCTGAAACAAGAAAGAATTAGAGTTGCCAATTTTTTCTCCAATTCTCTTTTTGTTTCTTAACTAGCACTTAAAAAGGATTCAGATGATTCAGTTTTCCCCCTTTAGATTAATTACTTAGCTACACTGGATTTCATCTATTGTCTCCTAGACTACAAATTGCTTCCAAGACCAAAAATATACTATTAACATTCAAATGGAACTTTAAAAGTGAAAAACAAGCAATAAAAACATGCAAGCCTTCCACTTGTCACGATCCATGACAAGAATTGGGAAGACTGGGATTTTATCCTTTCATATCAGTTAGGCTATCAAATTTTGGACATATACGGCTCATGATTAGCATCTAAATAAAGGAGCTTGTCTTATCTAGGAAAAGAAGACCTAGTAACTTTCACTCCTTTGATCAGAGTAATAAAAGATTGCATTATTGCATATCATCTATAATTTAATATCAAAATGTGAACTTCCAATTAAATAGTAAGAAAGAAGCAAAGAAACAGAAAGAAGACCTTGGTGTGATATACTGCACCATTGTCTGTGTACGCAAAGTCAAGCCCTGAAAGGCCAGCAATCTCTCTATACACTTGGAAATCTGTTGAAGATTTTATGACTCCAGAAGCAAAAAGGTCCTACATGATTGTATCATTTAGATTTGAAGGTTTCCTTCTAGCTTAAGCAAATTTAACTTCCAAAGAAAAGCATGATGTGAAATAAAACATAAAATATGCATTAACATTTGAATACCCCCAGAGGGAGAAGAACACACCTGAGCTATGATATTACCAGATGGGTATTTTGCAACTGAAGCAAAGGTCTCAATAGCCAATGGATGAGGACCAGCCTATCATGTAAAGAACGGAACACGAGTTGACAGGAAATATAGTTAAGTATAAGCAAACTAGGTAAGCATTTTCTGATTAGATGGATTTACCAATCCCTTTCAACAAGTGAATGGGGGGGTCAAAACTTTTCCCAGAGATATATATACCTGGAAAATGGCAGACTTTCCTCCAATACCCATGGCCTCCAAATCAATAGCCATACGAATGGTAGAACTCCAAGGATGCTGCAATAGCAAAATAAATGTTAATCCTTTAACTCTATAACAAACATTCATCCACGTGTCTAATATCTGCAAAACCACAATTTAGAAGAGAACAAAGATGAAAAGGCATCCGAGATTGAATGTTTCAGAATAAATACCCCACTAAATTTCATCATCTAATTGATTGTAAAAACTACAAATAGGTACTGATATGTAACTGAACTTGAGATATGCTAGTTATCTACCAAAACAATCTAGACAGTTTATCATCTATGATCTTTAGCAAATTCAAAAACATTAAATAACAGAACTTGCAGCATTCTAAACGAATGCCTCTGCATTCTCTTTTAAGATTTTCAGATCTATGTAAGCCTTTGAAAACATGTTGAACGTATTTCCCGTGCCTTTGATGTGTGTTAAAGAGAAAATGGATAAGACACATAAAAGTATCATCAACAAGAACTAAGGAAAACATAAACAGCTACATCCACCCAAACAAAACCATTCACCTTCAAGACTCTAATCTTTAAGAAAACCATACTTAATACAGTTCAGGTTTCAAATGAATGCCTTGAAAACACTTCTAACCTGTGTTATAAAGCTATGAGCACCGCTTAGACCCTCCTCCTCTCCAGTGTTAAATAAAAATATCACAGCATTCTTAAATCCATGAGCCCACTGAGAAATCCCGCGAGCAAGTTCCAACATAACAGCAACACATGAGCTACAATCACCAGCCCCTTCCCTGAAGGGGCACGAGCAAAACCATTAGTATCCAAAGCTGATAAAAGATAGGCAACGATGTCACACGAAAAGTGGCAGTATTATGAATATCGGATGTTCCCACATGAAAATAATGCAATCATAGCTTCTTGTTGATTTTTTAAGAAACGAACTGAAAGGTGCTACAGTGAGTTTTCCCCAATTACAATCTTTTAAACCAGATAACAAAACTGCTCGTTTTGAATTTTTTTGCCAACATAAAGAAAAGTTTGTATTTACTTGGGAACTAATTACTTAGATGCCATTCTATTTCTTTACTTGTTTGAAATGCAAATGAAATCATTTACTGCATATTACAATGCTTCCAATCTAAAATTCTTTTTAGGACTTGAACATTATAGTGGTGCATCAGCAGAATATAAAACGCAATACAGACATCAGAAGAAATTACTATTAAGAACACTCGACTTAGCTGAATTCAAATGGAAGCAGCATCAACAACACATCATGTACTAAGTATTGCACATTTTGGTTAAAAAAATTATTTGAACCAACATGCAGTAGAGTAACAGAGAAGGAAGAAACCATACGTTGAGAAAACAGTATCAATGTGGGAAGAAACCAAAATAGCATTTTCTCTTGCTTCAGGTGCATATTTTGGCAAGATTCTCAACACAATGTGATTCAGATCAGAATAGACAATCGTTTTGTCCATAAACATGCCACTGCTCAGACGAGTTGCACCAATATTAACATGGAAAAAGTCCACTTCAACATCTACCTCCCAGTGAGCTGTTTTTCTAATATTTTCTGATGCTGTCAAAACATACTGTTGTAGAAAGAATATTAGTTAAATCTCCAACATGGTCGCACAAGAAATTAATTGCTAGAACAATCATTGTAATTGAATACATAGATCACAAAAGATGTTTAACCTGACTGCAGATTTGAAACAAGCCATGCAGCTTAAATTATAAAATAAGGGATAAATTAAAACATAAAAGTGCAAGTTAATCCCTCTAGAAATGTAAAGTAATAACATTTCAAGTCACAATGTACAAACAACAAGATAATGTCGTCCAATAGTTGTTTATCTTTTGTCAACATCTTAATATTCATAAAAAAGGACCTAAGCTATATCATTATTCAAACGAAAGAAAAGTTATGATCAAAACAAAAATTAAGATCCTTCCCTATTTCCGTAACCATAGCAAAGAATCCAACAACACCAAAGAGAAAAAACCTATTATGTCATTAGGTCAAAAGCTAATGAAACATTGTAAATGAACCTACCTGCAGAGCAAGTTCAATAGCATCAGAACCAATAGTATGTGGGCCCAATTCAGTCAGTTCCCTAACATGCTTCATTGCCTCCACCTCTGAGAAGCCCCTTTTACCTGCTTGCTCAGCAGTAAGTGGAACAGGCAAACTCCCATACTGGTATTGATAAACAGCCCAAGAAGCATATACAATGACCCCAAGCAATGTCAACAACGTGAAACCTGACCTCCTTGGAGTTTTAGGGGTATCAGTTGATTTATTGGCTGATGTATCAGGTGGAATTGACGAACTTTGAGGCCGCTTTCGCATTTTTTAACCAATAAATCTGCTCAAAATATGATCAAAAAGTCAGTTTTTAAAATGCCAAATTGTAAACCAAAAAATCATGTCAGATGCAATACAAACCACAAGCCAGCATCTTTAACATTCAACCTTATTACCGTTTACATTGTTAACCATTTGCTTCAAAATTAAATGTACAAGAACAAAATCCGTAACTTTCATAATAGGCAGACTAATTTTTCTCTAATCTTATAGTTCACACGCAACACATACACACTTCTATTATAATTTATCCAATTCCAGAGTGCAATTTGAAACTCCCCATCGATTAAAATCCATGGGATCATCGCTTCCAATGTCAAAAACCATAAACAACCAGATGCAGCAGAACACAGAACAAAAAGGGTATTTACAGGAAAAAAAAAACTAGAATTAAAAGTTTTAAAACTCCATACGAATCCAAGTGAATGAAACTATAAGATTACATGAACATATGTGCAATTTAAAAGCACGAGAAATAAAGAGTTTGAAGCGAGATGCCATTAAAGAGATTTGATGCAGAGAAAGATGTGATTTTGATAAATAAAGGAGAAAGGGGATAGAAGATATACTTTCGACGGAGATCTGATGCAGAAATAAACAAAGCTTGGGTTGTTTTTGTGAGAGTCAAAGAAGCAGCTATCTTCAAGTACAGAGAAGCTGCGAAAGCAGGGGTTTCGGATTGGGTGCTATTGTTTTAGAACACCTAATCATGGCCGTAACACGTACAGATATAAGTAGTTATATTGATTATTATAAGGAAAAGATTTTATACTCTGTAGCATAAATATTGTTTTTTATTAATTTTTTTAGTTAAATTTTTTAATTTTAATTTTTGATTATTTAAAATTTATTATTGATAAAAATATAAAAAATATATTTTAAATTTTTTTAATCGAGTAAATTTTAGATATATAATTTATAAATTTTAATTATTTAAAATATTTAATATATTTATAGTTAAAGTTTAAAAATTTTAACTTTAAAAAAGTTAATAAGAGACATTATTTTTTAGACGGAGGGAGTATATTTTTTTAATTTTAAAAGTTAGAGTTTAGGTTGTAGTGATTAAAAATTAAAGTTTGTGTTTAAAAATTAGAGTATAAAATTTAAAAATTTAGGGTCTTAATCTTTAACGTCAGATTTAAAATTTTAAGATTTAAATTTTATAATATAAATATATAAATTTGTTTATCTTTGTTATAATTATTTATTATTTATAAATATATTAGGAATAGAATTCTTCATATGAAAATTATTTAAATGTAATTTGTTATTAGGATTTTGATATTCGGTATAATTAGGGTGAGTTTGGTTTTCGTGTTTAATTTTTATTTAAAGGATTTTTTTTTCTAATAATCATTCTTTTCCCCTAAAATGATGACAATATTTATAATAATATATTTAAATAATATTATAATATTTAATAATATACGTTTATTAAATTTATATTTATGATATTTTTAAGGTTGTAAGATAAATTGTATATTACTTGAGATTAAATGCGTTAAGATATAGTGTTATTAATTTTATTGTTTAATTTATAAGATTTTTTATCTTAAAAATTCAATAGATTAATTTATTTTTTATATTTATTTTAATTTAATCAATAAATGATCTAATATAATAAAAAAAATTAAAAATTTAAACCTGTTAAATGTTTAATATCTTCTTGTTCATAATTTTACAAAAATAGAGCAGGAAGTGAACATTATATTTCTATAATCAAGTGATACTCTACATTCATTTAAAATAAATGATTTTTGATTTTATCTTTTATATTATACCTATTAAATGTATAAAATTTTATTTTTTTGTTTTTTTTATATGAGAGGGTTGATTGAAAATTCCAAGAATTCATAAATAATAGGTATGATGTCAAAAAATTCTCAAAATATTTAATAAAGATTTTTTAAAATCGTATACGCAAGTATTGAGAATAAAATAATATATATATAATTATTTTTAATCTACTCGTCGTTAATGTCACCCCTAAAAAAATATGAGAATATTAATCTCACATAAAAATAATTTTAAAATATACAAATAATAAGACTAAACATACTATCAGACATATCTTTTAAAAAAGACTAATCTCGTAATATACTGTATACGTAAATTGATACATGTAATTTTATCTCTGCATGTTTCATGGTTAAGAGAATACAAATGATAAAATATTTATATAAATATATATAATTTAAAATATTTTAGAATCAAAGAGTACATGCATTTTGTGTGAAAATCTGAAACGGATTAATACAAATTTCATAAATCAATTCAGACTTTCCACCTTAAAATCAGAGCAACTTCATGAATTTTTAAAACTTCCGTTTCCATTTTCCAAGGCCCGATGGAAACGCAAATAGCATTCAAATCTAGAGAGCGAAACGAGTTGTTGAAACCAATTTACATTACCAGAGCTTCAAAAATGGTACCTATCACTGCCATCGTCATCTTCTTCTTCGACGCTCTCTCTTTCGTTTCCACTCTTGCTCCTCCGGACTCGTTCGAGATGTCGAATCCCGGATTCGGTTTCTTCCATCTCGATTTCCCAACATTTCAGTTGTTGCTACTCGGATATGCACTGTAATGAAAGGTAATTTGATCTTCGATTGTTTTGAATTCACCTTTTTTTAGTGTACAGGGGAGAGGAAAGGGTTTAGAAATCAAGAAATTTGATAATTTAAAGGTTTATAATCCATATTTTTAATCTGTATATTTGATATATCCATCTCTGAATTTTGTATAGGAATACTGCAAATCCTTCGTTCAGATGGCTAGCCTATGCTTGTAAATTTTGAAAAAATTCTTTCTATAATGTTGGAATTACCTAAATTTGTTTGGAATTTAAATTTTAAATTTATTAAAGGTTATTTTTAAAAGATTATTATATAAATTAAATTACAATTATGAATTTTAACAATAGAAGACCTTTGTGTTACTAAAGATACTCTAAAATTAAAGATTTTTTTTTTAATTCCAAAAGTGATCTTAGTTAAAAATAGAAGGAAAAAAAAAACGATTTATTACTCAATTCGATTTAAAATAAATAAATAAATAAAGTTTGAATCGTAAAATGAAAATCTAGATAATTTAAAATTTTGGTAATTAGTTTATCAAAATTTTCAAATTCAAGTTAGGTCTAACAATTGTCCTGATATATTATATATATCACACGTGAAGATATAAAAAATATATATATGTAAATCACGTACTGATATAAAAACAGTTTAAATTAAAATTATTATGTATTATAATATTATAAACAATTATAATTAAATTTATAAAAAATAAAAATTCGACTCGATTTAATTTTTTTTAACTAAATTTTAAATAATAAAATAAAATTTATAAATTTATTTAATTTAATATTTTTTACTCGATTTAACTCAACTTACCAAATACTCAACGCTAAATATTACATCAAATCCCAACAATAATGGACCATGGAAATTGGAATGAAGCTGACAATCGCAACTAAACCCAACACAAAAAAAAAACTACTACTTCCATCTCAGTTTTTTTTTAAAAAAAATAATATAAAAATATTTTATATAATTAGATAAAATTATTTAAATTAAAATATATTATAATTTAATAAATAATTATAATTAAATTTGTATAAAAATTTAAAAATTCAATTTAAATTTAAATTTTATAAATTTAATTTAAATAAAAATTAAATAAAATTTAAATCATAAAATATAATATATTAATTTAAATAATTAAAATTTTAAATTTGATTTGATTAAATTCTATTATCTATAATAAGTGATCTAAATTTATTAATTTTTATTCAAGAATAATACCAAAATAAGCCCTCGATTTTTACCGGTACGAAACTTCCCGCCCTTGGATTTTTTTCTCCAGCAATTTACAAATGGTACGGTTTATTTATTTATTTTATTAATATGTTACAATACAAAAATACAAATAATAATTTAGAGTTAATTAGTAACACTCATATAATATTTTAAATTGATTTGATAATAAAAAATTTATAAATTAAATAAATAATTAGATTTCTCTAATAAATAAAATGTGTTATACACAATTAAACAAATATAAAATCTGGAAAATATAATATAATATTCTAATTTAAGTTTCATTAAATTATTTTATATTTCTTATAAAGACAAAATAAGGGTAGAGTGGTCATTTTCCAAATTCAATTATTTCCTTTTTCTTTCTCGAAACTCTTCTAAATACTATTTCCCCTAAATTTTCTGGTTTAATCTCAAATCAATATCACCGCTTCTCTTGGGTACGTCTTCTCTTTCAATCTTTCTCTTTGCTTCTTCCTTACATTTTTCTTCATGTTTTCAATCATTTTTTCTCGTAATGTTGATATCGTTTAACTCTCCAGATCACTACCTTTTTATTGTATTATGTAATTTGAAAATTATATAAATCTAAAAGCTCAACCTTTTTATATAAAAAAACTTTGATCTGATTTTTTAGTTAATCGATTGTTGTATTTCACTTAGATTTTTATTTTTTTAATGAATTGCTTTTATGGGTAGTGTTTTTCTGCTTTTTGTGGACTTTAGATTTGATGGGTTGGTTACTATTTTGCTTAGAAACTGGATTTTTAATTCTTCTGATGGTCCTGGTCTTTTTTGTCATATTTAGCTAATTGAAAAATGGGATTTTGAGAACTTTTGAAGGAGATTACTGATATTGAGTTAACGAGTTAACTTTTTAATTGGTGATAATGTTGAACTTGACTTGGATTGAATTGCTTGTCCTCGGGTTCATGTCTTTAAGAGTGGAAAATCTATATGGATGTCTTAAAATACACATGTAATTCATTGGTAGGCATGGAAGTAAGGTCCTTAGATTCTTAGAACTCTCTTTGAATTTTAAATTTGATATGGATCTGATAATGGCAATTGATTTTTGTTAATTTTGAGCTAGGGATGTCCATAAGGTGGTATGGGGCGGGTATTATAATGTCTTTGTGGGTGCATGTTAATGTAATAAAATTGATCTAATGAAGGCCTGTTAATCTGTTATCATAGTTCTAAAGTACAGTTCCCCCCCCCCCAAAAAAAAAAAAAAAAATCTTAATTTCAGGGTAATTGTAACAAAATTCAGCAAACATGGAAGCCAACAGGGGACAGAATGGTATCCAACTGCTGCTAGCTGCTGAACAAGAGGCTCAACACATTGTCAACGCTGCAAGAAATGGTAGCATTAGTCTCATCTTCTATATTTCTCTCGCCAGTTAGGAGAAATTTATTCATTTTTCTCAATTGTTTTGAATTGATGCAATCTTAGTTCAAGAATGATAAGTTGTCAGGTTTCTGTATTGATTCCCTTTATTTGTTTAGAAGTTACATTCGGAATTTATAAGACATATTTTTCACGCTTGATCTCACTTGATAAAGAGACTTGGTCAAACGATGTAATCATATAAACGCGAGCGAGCATGTGCGGACTTTGTGGAAGCGACATGATAATTTTTGTTTGCTTATTATAGGTTACTGCCGTTTAATGAATGCTAAGATATGAGCTAAACATAGAAGAGAAGTTGATTTGACTTTCTCGGTTTCTGTTCCAATCGTAGTAGTCACTGTGTTTTCTTTTGGAGGATTCAATGTCAACTCACTTCTGTTTTTTCCTTCAGAAAAAATGGCTAGACTAAGACAGGCCAAGGAAGAGGCAGAGAAAGAGATTGCTGAATATCGTGCACAAGTAGAGTATGAGTTTCAGAAGAAGGTAGCTGAGGTATGAACTCGTAATTTCGTATATTTTACGATTTAACCTGTTTCAACGACAGCAATGTGCTGAAAATCTATACATGAGGAACCAAGTGACCAACCCTTTTACTAAATATATCTGTTGCTTAAATCTCTCATAGTTACATAATTTCTGTAAATCTTCAGGACTTTATGTGTTCGATTAAACTCTGATTCTTATTCATGTTTGTGGACTATCACACAGAGCAGCGGAGACTCCGGGGCTAATGTGAAGCGGCTTGAGATCGAAACGGATGCTAAGATCAATCACTTGAAGAATGAGGCTGCCAGGATATCTCATGATGTTGTTGAGATGCTTTTGAAAAATGTGACAACTGTGAGGAACTAGGGGTTTTCCATGAAGAATGATGCTCTAGTCATCTACAACCTTCAACTAGTCCTTGTATGATTATGTCAAAACTCAGAGCTCATGCTTGGGAACAATTTTATGTCATCATTTTTTGTGATTTATGTTTTGGTTGGTCATGTTCCTGTCTGAAATAAAGTTCAATGTGTGCTCCCAAAGAAATTGTTTCTCTTCAGTATTTTCTGGAGCTTAATCTCTGCTCACTATGGTTAAATGGATTCATTGGCACATTTATATAAATGTCTGGCATTGTGAAAAGTTTAATTTGTATCAAAACGACATTGTTTTGAAAAAGCTCAATTTGTATCAAAACTTTTTTCTTCTGCAATTTTGATTTTTATTTGGGGTTTGGAAGTATCCACTTTGCTCCTTAAGATTTAATATTTGTGTAATTTACCATTTTTTATATTTAATCAATATTTTTCAATGTATATATACTAAACATTGTAAATGAATTTCTTAGCAATCACTTTCCTATCACAAAGAATCACATTATTAGAATCATAACATGGAAAATCAACAAATACTCCTTACATTGGTTTGATTTTTTTATATATAAATTATAAATTAATCCAATCAGTCGATTCGAATAGATCGATCGATCGAGATAAATTTAGGTCAATTTAGTAAGTTTACCGAGTAAAACTCACCCTACGAACATGTTATGGAACAACCTTTTAACATATTGCAAAGGCCTAGATGAACCACTAAATCACTTGTAACATTTTTCTCAGAATTGCAATGCCAAGAAATCATGTAGAATTTGCTCCCCAACTAGACCACAGGCAAATAATCCAACTCCAAAAATTGCAGGCTTAGCCATGGTTAATGCCTTCTCATTAGAGCCCTCCCCTCTGGTTTCCATGGACAAAGCCATTGCTGGTGGAAGAACTCCATACAGCACTGTCATACAGTAACCCCCCTGCATCAATGTCACAGAAACTGGTCAAACTAATGAAGCTAACTTCGGGTTTTCGATTACATCGATGCTTTGTGAAATTTAGTGCCTTGAAGTTCTATATCCTAACACCTTTGAAATGAAATGAAAAGAAAAATGGCACCCAAATGTGGATTCAGATGTGTTATTGATGGCTTGAGTTTTAACTTACAGCAATATCTGTAGCAGCAGAGAAGGCATCCGGAACTGTTGTTGAGACTAAAAGTGTTGGAGTGACCACCATTGCCATTGCTGTGAACCTGGTTTTGTTTCTCCCCCACCAATCTATCAGTGCTGAGGTTTTGTCTGGTTCTTGCTGTACCTCATCCCGTGCCAATGGCGTTATCTGCATAGCTTTAACAGAGTGAATGTCGGATTCGGGGTTAAGTACCAAACTCGGGTATGTTTTCATGTATTTGGAGGATCAGATTCTCATATTCATGTCAAGAAATGCATAGGACATTGGTGTTTTATGCCGATACTTTCTAGACATGTGAAGAGTCGGAGCATCATAAATTAGAGCTACTTGTACCGAAGAAGAATTCCATGTCAGGTTCTTAAGTTGCTCCTTAAAGAACTCCGAGAAGCCGAGTAGGGTGCCGGTCATCGAGGTTCCCACGGCAAGAAGTGAAAATGTTTCTACCATAAATGAAACTCCACTCAATTTTACACTGAAAATGAGTAAATTCACATGCCAAATCAGCAAATTTATCTGACTATATGAATCATCCACAACAATCCTGTATGAATCTGTGTTTCACATACCTCATAAGCAACTCAACAGGATCAACAATTTGGCCAGGTTGTGTTGGAAGGCCAAGTGCAATAGCATCCCAAACAAGCAATGCCAACAACGGAACTGCACTGCCGAGCAAAACCGAAGCCCTTAATCGAGTAAGGTCACTTCCTAAATAATCACAAAGAACTGCAACAAGTAATGAAATCATAAACCAAGAGACATTATAACCCCAGGCTTGGAAAATCTGAAGCTTCAACTTAAAACAATTGAGGTTTCTTTAAGACCTGGTGCAATATCATGATATACCAAAGAAAATATCATGACAGGAATGGTAGATGGAACCTTCCCCCAGTCACCACCATTTCCCTCCAGGCCTGACCATCCTCCAAATATCACTGCTACCCCTTCAATTGCCATTAATAAACCTGTTCACCTCATCAAAGATATTTTCAGTTTTTTCAGAAAAAAAGATATTTACATAGATTTCAAGTAGCCCATCAGTCTAAAAATTTGTCCAAAACCATACCTATCATGGAAATGGTGAGCCATTGGTTCACTTGATCAGTGGTCTGGGTTCCACCAACAGAGATGAGAATGGTGAAAATTGAAGTGAATAGGAAGCCGGAAACTGGTTCAGGAAGATTGATCAAATGGAAAAGGATGTCCCCAGATTTAGAACTATAAGCAATCATTGAAGTGTAACCCAAGAAAACATAGGTAATAGTGGCCAAATTTCCACCCCAATCTCCAAGTGTCTGTTGTGCCATTGTCCTTATGGAAATAACCTCCAATTCACCCTCGTCTTCCTCCCCCTTCTTCCTCTTCCTTCTTAAACCAACATTTATTTCAATGAGCAAAAGCGCTTCAATTAGCAAAAATGCCCAGCAAACTACCAAGGATATTGAACTTGGAACCACGCCCTGCAGTGTAAAATGAGACTAATAAACTTAATTTAATCTTAAAAATCATACACAGGAGGAGAAAATTGAAAGTAATTTACAGCAGGAGAGGCCTTTTGAGGGAGAGCAAGAATCCCAGATCCAATACTGGTGCCAATAATAAGAGCAACCGCCCCTGCTATGGTTCCTTTTTTCCCACCTCCATTGGCAGCAACCTTGTCTTCAACTTTTATAATACGTTCTCCTTCTTTTGTGACGTGAATTTTGTGATTCCTCCATGGGGTTTTCTTCTTCTGCAGCCATTGACGACCACAAGGAAGTTTCTTGCTGCTAAGACTAACCCCACAAAAACGTGGATAATGAAACGGATGTTGATGTATAGAGGGAAATCATAATGAAATTGTAAGTGAAAATCCAAAAGAGAAGTCATACATACATCTTGAGCTTGATCCAAACTCTGTCTTGTCTTTGGTGAAGAATTGCAGACTTGGAGATTATTGTGGCAGTTTTTACTGGAGCTTTGGGTGTCAGTGAAGAAGATGAAGTCATGCACTTGGTATCCATGGAAGAAAGGAGAGAAATAAATGAATGGACTAACAAATGCAAGAATCTTCCCCTCGGCTGTTCAAAATTTTGGTTTTAACATGATTAACTAAAACTTTAATTCTACATCTAATTTCCATAACCAGTAAATTAAAAATAAAAAGATATATTTTAAAAAATCAATTCTAAGTTCAATCTAAAAACAAAAATACCTAACAAAATAAATATCAGCTTATAATATTTGTGGTCTGTGCCACCTTCAGACATAGACTAATAAAATATCTTAGAGTGGACCCCTACACACATATTTCATGTAACTGTTGATGATTATTAGAATATTCATTTTCCAAAAAAGTGGGATTGGCAGAATATTCAATGGCTCTAGAAGTGGTTTCATGAGGGTCAGTGATTTTCCTGTTCCATTTTCACTTTCATCATGTTTGTGGGTGTTGTTGGCTGTGTTTTTTCTGCCTTTGTTGTGTCTGGTCGCAGTTGACAGATGATTTGTGGCCTTTGTTTTCTCTCTCTAGTTGTCTATGATTTTTTACCATAAACAGAAAATTATCATTCGACCAAAGAAAGCGTTAAGTTTGGCATAAATTTTATCTTTTCTACCTGGGAAATCGCCCTGATATGCTATGTTATGCTTTGCAGTGGCTTCCATCACTTATGCTGCTGTTTTCCGTTGCCATGAGTTTCTACACCATATGTCCAGCTACATATCTTCCGACATTGACATTCGGAACATACACGGGCTCGATTTACCTCAAGTGCCTGCAGAGAAAACCAGAAGCAAAGCATCTGGGTGATCCAGATGAAGATTTTGCATTCTCCACATTCTTCATTCAATTTCTCAGGTACTAATTGGCTTTCCCTTTTAGCTGGAAATGATACGTCACAAGTGTTTCGTTATGATTCCGATACAGGCCGGTTGTTGATCCCATCACATCAAAGTTCCACCAAATGGTTTGTGGAACATATGAAGCACACATAGATGTTCAGGGTTAAACCTTGGAGGGTTCACCATTACTCGGTTCTGACCCCATTGAGGCATCAAGAAGAAGGTACACATTTATGTTAATTCAGCCATACTCGGTGGAAAGTTCAACGTCTCTATATCCCCTGTATTTGCAGAGAAAAGGGGGCCAGAGCATTGGAGGAGAGATTAGCTGTTGCCGTAAAGAAATCGGAAGAACCGCATACAAACGGCACCGACACTGTTTGATCGATCAGTTAAAACTCAACCGTCATCCTCTACAACTACAGGGTTTATATGCAAAATCTGGCACACCAGTTTGTTATATATTGTATTCTGAAATGAGATTTTCATAGTACATAAATTACTCTCATTAGTCATTTCTATGACCAGTTGTTATATATTGTATTTTATGCTTTATTCTTGGAGATCATGCACATGAACTCATGAAGTTTCAAGAAAATTAAAAGGTTTTAGATTATCTTGTTACCCTAACTTGAAAAATGTGGAGGCAAGTAGCAATATTTAGGTTTGACTCGATAAAATTTAATCGAGCAACTTAAATTTTTTATTTTCATAACCAGATTTATGAAGAGTTCTTATCCTTTTCACTTATCAACTGCGGAAAATATTGAATATGAGTTGGTTGGCATTGGCTTGTTCTCCAAGAATGATCGGAAAAGAATGAAAGCTTGACGAGGACGATGGAGTGGAACCTCGTGACCTGCTCCGGTTACCGTCACCAATGTCAGCCCTTTGTATTCTTGGCTCCACCCACCAACCTTCATTCACAAAAATAAACAACTCTGTAACACCATGTCTTAATGTATCCATGTCTGAGAATATATTAAACATGCATCCTTTAAGAAAAATAGAGTTGGAGGACTAGATTTTCACCCTATTTTCGACAAAATATGCAATGGCAGTATGTAATAGCATACACTAATCCAAAAATCGAACTTCATTTAAGCTGCAAAATGATCAAAGTTTGAAAGAATGTGTAGGTTTATCAGAACTTACCTTGCCATTGTCATACCAAGGATGCCACTTGTTAATGGTTGGTAGTTTCAGGGCACTGATGGAGTATCGGGTTGCAGTCACCGGAACAACTGCATCGGTGTCTCCACTGCAGAAGAAGAGTTCAATCAAACCTCATCGCACATAGGTTAACCTACCTTACTTGGACTCCAAGTAAAACAAAATTCAATGTCAAGACAAGGAAAAAGAAAGAGGGCAACTTTACCTGAATACCCATATTCGAATACCTCCGGCAATTAGTTCTCGGTATATAGGAAGCATAGATAGAGGAGAATCCGTCCAGTTATAAAATAAAGGGTCACTGTAAACCAAAGATTATCGTAAATAATGTATACTGAATCACTAAAAGAAATCATACTCAATCACCCACCTGCAAGCTTCCCACTGATAAGGAATACCAGTTACATTTGCATGAAGCGCCTTCTGAACTTCGGGGAGATTAAAGTACACTTTTGAATACCTCACGGTGCACGGGTCGTAAGCTCTTGAGATCCATGGCTGCAGGTAGATTTCATCGAGTTGTAATTACAATCAAATTAATACCAGTAATCACAGCAACTTAGTGTAGAGGAAAAGAAAACGAAATTAATGGAAATTCAAGGGGTTCAACTAGTCTCATTCCATGACGTGCATACCAAGTTAGGTTCAAAAATTATATCAACAAATCAAGTTTAGTCCTCGAAACATCTGAAGTTCTTATGCATAAAGCACCAAATTAGCAGAGAAAACAGCAAGAACAGCTAAAATATAGGCAACAACCAAATAAATACATAAGTAATCGTCTAATCACTACTAGCTAAACTCGGTCATCATAACATGTCGAATGCGAATACACCAGCCTCTTGTCTTTTTATCGTTCATCTTTTTGTTAAGTGAACCAACTTTAACAGTAGAGTACAATGTGGTCGTCCAACTATACAGGGGAGATCTATGTGTCCCGCAACTGTCAACCAAATAAATGGCTTTTAATAGCCCTTCATAAAGATGAACAATTGTATTATCTGAGATGAGCCCGCAGATTTAATGTCGAGTCCCACTCGAAAACCAGTCATGGTTAGAAAGTTCTCTCAGTTTTCAGATGGAAACAAATTCTACACATGTGTTGTTAGTTCATTCTCTTTAGAACATCTCATGCAGCATAGATAACCTGTTTTCTGTCCAATGATTCAGCTTTAGAGGATTAATATGATCATAGTCCAGGATAAGCATGAATATATATATATATATATATATAATGATAATATATATCTCGATTTAAAGTTATACTAATGACAAAAACCGGAAAAGAAACAGGATTGAAGGTTGGATTATATGCAGAACCATGCCTGGTCATAGATAACTAATATAAGTGTTAAAGCCCCATAATTGTGTTCATAAGGAGAAATGGAAAGATCGATGGAAACTTACATAATGACCCCTGAAATTGCGTCTCAAAGTCGAGTTACCCTTGCAGGGTGGCGAGTAGATGCTATACTGATCGATGTTTCCTTGCTCCTGGTCTGAAACTGCAAGAGCTGCTATGCATTCCGAGGAGGGATGTGAAGCTGATCCCAGGTCACAGGCTACTTGCAAATTGCGATAGGTCGAATCAGATATTAAACCATGAGTCCACCAGTACTCAAATGTTCCAACAAAATCATGATAGTCATCGATAACTGCATTTCCGACCTATATGAACCAATGACCATAAGTTGTTTTCCAAGAAAAACAAGAGTTGATTAGCAGTAACCAGTAAGAACTGAAACTCCAGCAACTCATTCTCACCATAAATCCTTTGAAATTGAGAGCAAGATTCTGACCCCCTTTGTTTCTTTCATATATTAGTTGAGCCAATTGAGGAACATAATGACCTGAATACCAAAAAAAAAACATAAGTCGTTTACGAATCAAGTAAAACACTACAACCAGAACGCGAACCGGGATCGAAGTAAAACCTGCATAACTTTCTCCAGTAATGTAGAAATCTCTATGCTTATACTGAGGAAACCTTTCAAGCCAATTAACCAGAAAAGTATATTCATCTTCAGCTGCAAATTTACAACACCCAGACCCCCAAAACATCTAAAGACATCAAAATCAAGTCTCAGACAATCTAAATCAACAAAATTGACTTAAAAATAATGAACAGACACATTAAGTTACCAGTTCTCTTATCCCCAGAGTTGTATAAATCCGATGTTGTATTTGTGTATGAGAAACCAACACCAGCTGGAGATTCAAGGAATAGTATATTTGCCACTGAAAAACACAATTGAAATGAAACAAATCTTAGATGACAATGACATTCAGACAAAAACACAAACAGAAGACAAACAAAGTAAGTAAAAGATCAATGCAAGACTTACACTTATTCCAAGCATAGGGATTTAAGTAAAGTGTTTTCCCATCTGGTCTGATACGAAAAGGACCAATCTCTTCAGCTGCTCCATAAGCAATTGAAGAGCAACCAGGTCCTCCATTGAGCCATAAAACGAGTGGTCTTGTTTCAGGTGTACGGTTGAATGGTGACTCAGTCAACCAGTAAAATAATGCCCTTCCAGCCTCTTTGCTGACAGTCACATACCCTGAATACTGATTGAAGTCGACGTTACGCGGTTGTCCAGGTAACTCGGTGATTTTATCCGAGTTTTGATCCCCGGAGGAAGAAGAAAAACAATAACCGCAAGTTAAGAACACAAAGGCTAAAACAATGAACCTAGACTGAGCCATGAATGAACCAATCAAGAGATTACACAAGCAAGAAAAAACCCAGATTCAGAAATATATAAATATTTCAAAGATCGAAGCTTTTGGAAATCCTAGAAAATGGGGTTTGGTAAGAACATATAGGACTTTGAGACGAACAGAAACAAGACAACAGAAGACAATGAAACTGAGCAATAGAAACACAGAGGAGAAATGTCACGTTTGAATGTACTGTTACGTATATATATATATATATGATATTATTCGAATTTGGATTATTTAGATAAATTATAGTATCATCTTTTATTATCGGATATTTTACGATTTTTATTAGAATTTTTAATGAAACTTTTTCTGTCAATGGGAATGGTCAATTTGGAAATTGAATGGCTATTTTAATAGAGTAAAAATTTTCTGTCATTTTTTATGTTTCTTTTAAAAAATTATTAAAAAATTAAATTTTAATTTATTTTTATTTTTTATATATTAAATCTTAAACCTATACCCTAAAAATATACCCTACTCCTAATTTTCTAAACACTAACTAAAACTCTTAATCTAAAATCTTAAACCTCTAATTTGAAGTGAAGATATAAATGAAGGAGAAAAGATAGACAATTTACATCCATTTTGATGACATGCCAATTACCAACGCAAATAGCTGTTTAAATTTATTTATTTTTACAGTAAATATTTAAAGTATTTTTTAATTAAAATATATGTTTTAAGTTTTATTTTGTTATTATTTTAAAGTGAAATTATTAAATAAATTATTACCTCATCAAAAATTGACATGTATATTTTAATTTATTTATTTTTAAAACCTCTTCAAAATTATAAATTTATATAAAAAAATAAAACTCAAAAAATTTAAAATTATTGTCGTTAAGTGACTCGAAAAAGCTCCTCACACTTTTTACTCATTTATCACTAGTAATCGATGAGAGTTGTGTCAGTCGAAAATCGTAAACTTTTTACGTTTATCGTATACGTCTGATTGATACAGCTCTTATGATGATGATAGTGTGATATGACAGTGCTATCAGTAGTGGAATGACAATAATTTTAAGATTTTTGAGTTTTAGGAATTTAAGATTATTTTATAATTTCTTCAATTTTTAAAATATATTTTATTTTATTTATTTTTATTTGTTTAAAATAAAAGTCAGGTGTCAAGGTTAAGATCAATTTTTTAGATTAATATTGAAGAAAAATATTGGATTTGATAAAAAAAATATTAAAAATTTACGAGTTTTCTAAATATTGTTTTGTTATTTTTATTTATAATTTCACTTGTACATTAATTGTTTAATTTACGTAGATTTTACCAAAAATGTTACTTTTAAGAATGGATTTTTTTTTCCTGTAATAGAAATAATGGTAAACCAAACATAGAAATAAAATTCTGAAAAAGGTTATTATCTAATATTCTTTTCTTGAATTAAACGGCCTTCCAAATTTAGATTGGTTTTTGAGAACTTTTTAAAGTTATTTACGATAGGGTAAATTTATTACGGGTGTCGTACACCGCTGAATATTATTAATGTTAAATATCGTTGAATATTATTAAATTAATTAATTAAAAAATAATATATTAAAGATTTAATAGGTAATTAATAATTATTTTAAATATCTATTTTTAAATAATAAAATTCAATTCTCTAATATCCCAAACCCAATATTTAACCCTAAATCTTTTTTCATTTTAAAAAAATTTAAAAATCTATGTTATCGTATCGAATTTAATTAAGGGTTTTCTCCTCCATTCGACGGTGCTATTATCTTATTATTTAAAATAAAAATTGAAACTATAATATATAAGAAAATAATTTAATTACAAATATTTTATAAATAATTATTAATTACATATTTTTTAATCAAGTTAACTTTTAAAACTTTTATATAGAGAATTTAAATTTTAATCTTTAAATTTTAATCTTTAAATTTAAAATTTTAATTTATAAATTATATTTTAAATTTTAAAATCAACTACACGTTAAATTTTAACCTTAAGCCTCAATAACTAGTCACTTGTATGAAATATTTCATCACTAGTATAAAAGATAAAAGTTGTTGTTATTATTAGTTGTTCATATAATTTTATATATTTTTAAGATAAAAATATTTAAATGTACAAATATAATGTATGTTTAAAATATAAATATATAAATTAAAGAAATTTTTAATAATCTAAAAAATAATAAAAAAATAAAAATTCAATTGGATTAAAAATTATGGTCTAAATTTCGGACATAAATCATTTTTTCACATTTATTAAAAGAATAGTTATTTCTGAAGATCACATTTTTAAATATTAATATCTATAATATGATGACTAAAGAATTTAATATTTAATAATTTAAAATATATTTTAAAACATATATTATTTATAAGGATATGGCGTTGATATTATTATGGGTCAATTTTGTCTATTAAGAGCTTTGAAAAAGAGTTATTCAAGTAAAAATAAAACATCCTATACCATTTTAAATATAATTTTTAAGTTATTTATACTTTAAATAAGTTTTATAACATTTTAAATAAATTTAGAACATTTTTTTATTAAATTATATTAAAATAAATATTCTAACAAAAATAACATTTTTAACTAAATATTTAAACTATTCGTTAAATTAATACAACTAGTCATTAATCTGAATTATCCGTTTCAGTCCTCTAATAATTTTAAAATATTTTAAAATTTACTCATTGTATAAGATGATTTCATCTCAAATCTAATATTTATTTTAATTAAAAAATCAATTATAGTTATAATTTCATCAATATATCATATTGGTTATGACAGGCATACAAATGTCATGATTTAATATAAAAAGCTCTTAATTAAAAAAATAATTAGGTTCATAAAATATTTGAACCAAAAAATTAATTTAATTAAGTTCTTTTTATTAACTTTGATCATTAAATTTTGATATGTATATATTTCAGATATTACTATCATATAATACCCTATTATTTTATCATATCTTATTTAAAGATCTTTTGAAAAAAAAATATTTTTTATAAAATTTATAATTTTTTTAAAATTTTTATATTTTTTAAATGAAATAAAAAATTATAAAAATTTTAAGTAATAATACTGTGACACGATTTATATTATTAAATCTAAAAAGTTTATTGAGATTAAATAGCTAAAATTCATATAAAAATTAATTGTTTCATTTTTATTAGAAACTTAATTAATTTATTTTTTTTTAAAAAAACTTAATTAAACGTTAAAAAATCAAAAATTAAAGACTTTTTGCTGCCTAAAAAATGATTTGCTTAATAAAAAAAGCTAGAATGGGCGAGTGAGGGTAGGAGAGCAGAGCCTAAACGATATGCCCAACTAAAGCAATAAATTTGGGCCCATAAGGCCCAACATTTGATATCTCAATGACATCATCTGATCTTAACCGTTTTAAAAACCGGTTCTTAATTTTCTCTCTTCATTTTGAATTTTGAATTTTTAAATTCGAAAGGGCGTGACCGTTCGATGTATTCTCTCCCTTCCCTCTTTTTTAGGTGTGGCGCATGGGTCCTACTTCCAGCTCCACTCTACCGTTTTCCATTTCACTCACTTCCCCACTCTCAACGCTCCCAACTTAAACTCACTCTCCTCCATACAATCGCCACGTGTATAACAGGCGGTTTTATAAGAGGAGGAGCGTTACGAGGGGACAGCTGTCGGAGAAATGAAGCGAGTAGGGGACAAACAGAGAGTTGCGAGTAGCTGTTGGATTGTGATTTTTTAAAATAATTTTAGGGTTTTTTGTTTGTTTAATTTTCCCGCCCATGGGACTGAGTCAAAAGTAAAGCAGTGAGTCATCTGAATTCTGAAGGTTAAAAAGGAAGGGCAAAAATTCCTTATAAAATTCACATAGAAAATTCTGGGTTTGTTCGTGCCTTGAAAGCAAACAAACAAGCGACCGATCTTTTTCCTTGTTTTGTTTGAGGAAAATCATGGAGGATGCTGTCAAAGAACTACAATCTGCTGCTCCAGTTTCTGGTTCGTTTTCTAGTCTCAATTTCTCTGTGTTTCTTTTAGTTTCGGAATATATATTGATTTTGTGTAATGAATTTTCGGTGCCGTTTCTCCATTTATGGATTTCCCTAGTCAGTTGTTTCGCAGTTTTATGTTCTTGAGTCAGTTTCTTTGCCAAATTAGGTTGATAATCTGTGACTTATCATCACCATTTTAATTTTCAGGAAGTGCGGGGAAGTCGAAGCTACGATATCCACTTCGATCCTCGATGAAACCGAAGGAGGAGAAGTCATTGGCCGTTGATTTATCCAATCCTTCTTCATCTAGAAGGTAACAAAATTTCTAATCTTGCAATTCATTTATGTGGAATCAATCCTCCTCCTATGTCCAATCATCCCTGCTATGTTTGTAGATTTGAATGATCATACTCTTATATCTACATCGGCAATTGTGTTTATTGAGGATGTTTTTAGAGAAATAAAGAGTGCTGCTTCTGCAGCTATCAATTTCCTAGTTTCTTATTTGTATTACCTTTGAATTGTTAGAAATCAATTTGGGTCTTATTTGGTTGTCTTCATAGGGGGAGGCCAACACCAAATGTAAGTAAGAGTGTGGGTGTTCTTGACCTTTCCAAGGAGAAATCTGCCAAGCCACCCAGAAGGCTCTCCATCCCAGCCAAATCAACTGTGACTCCATCCCCAAAATTTGTTGGGACAACCCCTCCTATATACGAGGGCAGAGCCAAGAAATCTACAAATGGTCAGGGCAAATGTGACACTCCTCTTTCTGATGCTTCAAGATCATCGACTCGAAGGAGGTTCAATATGCTGTCATCGGTTTCGTACTGGCTTTCACAGATTAAGCTCTCTGAATCAGCTTCGAAGCACTCAGTCTCACTTGGATTTTTCAAACTTGCCTTAGAAGCTGGATGTGAAGTATGCGTCATTTATTTCTGCATTTCACTTCTGCATTTTCAGATTCAATACAAGTTATTTGCTTTTGGTTTTAAGTTATTATTTTTTGGTCTAATCTTCTCTATAAACACCAAATCAGCCTCTTCAGAAAATGCGTGATGAGCTTAAATCCTATATACGTCGCCATAATCTTGGTGAAAACGAGGAAGCTATTAAGGAACTACTTGAACGCTACAATGTTTCGGATAATTCTGATCAACCACAGGTGTCTGAAACCTGTTCTCATGTACCTGATGAGGGGACTCGGTCATCTGACGATGAGACTCACAGGGTTTCTCCTTCAGCAGGAGCTAGGAGATTGAAACCAAAGTCCTTGAACACTGATGTTGCTCAGGTTTCTTATGTGGCTAAATCCGCAAAAGACGCCACCCCAAAAAATAATGCTGCAACCAGGAGTAGGCCTTCGAATAAGACCAATTCAAATTCAAGGTCTGTTTCGGACACTGGGAATCGTAAGCCACAGACCAGAACTCAGAAGACAACAACCAAACCAGAGCCTGTTAAAGGGAAGGAAATGATCAAGAAACAGGGAGTCAAATCAGATGATAAAGAAGGCAAGGGTTTAGTAGATACATTTTAGGTTCAGCATCTCAATATTCCTTCTTCCCTTGGATGCATGACTAATGCATTATTATTTTTGTTTACAGATCAAGTTAGTCCTTCAGCTGCAGCAGAGACTGTTGAAGACGAGAACAAAGAAAATATGGTAAAATCTTCTCATCCTTCAATAACTAATAAAGTTGATATTTTAATTTACACGATCCATTGAAAAATTCTCAACATCTTTTACAGGATGCGCCTTTGACAGAAGAAAGCAACCTATCTGGAGTTGATGTAGGTGGTGTTGCGCACTAAGTAACTTTGAAATGAAGTCTTTCAATCTGGTGTGAAGTCAAGACCTGTTCTGTTTTTTTAGCTTAGGTTGTTGCTTTAAACTGGGATTGTTGTTTTTTTGTTTGATATTCTATAAAGTCTCTTGAGATACACAGTTTGTATCAAATCATTCAACATGTTTGTTGTTTTGTTAGTGTTTGTTATTAATCTTTTCAACCATATGACAATAAAGCATGCATGATTTCAATTCCCTTCAATGTGAGAACATTTGTAACCTAGATGGATTGTCATCTTTCAACATTCGAAAGGGGAATTTTTGGTCGTATTTGGCTCAAGATAATCATTGCGTGCCGGAACTCTTCTGAACAGGAGTTTTCTGTTTCTGGGATGGTAGTAGGATTCAAACTGTTGTCATCCTTCTGCATTTGTCAGTTATCCACATCCTCTTCTTGAATACTACTGAAAATCACTTTCAACGAGAACGAGTTAAAAGAGTTACACTTGTTTACCAAGTCACAACTTTAGCAGCCATGTTTTCAGAGAGCAAAACATACATTAAAAGTCTGGTACAAGGAAAGGAACACAATAAAACATTGAACAGCTGCCAACTGTAGTCTAAAAACATGCAGAAATGCAATAGCTTAGCTTACAATTGGGGAGAAGCTGATTAACAAAACATGTCTGTTGATGAACAAGGCCTGGCCATCTGAAGAGAAAGGGGGTTCCATTCTACTTCTTTCCCACAGCAGCCGTTTTTAGAGCCAGTGACTTCTAACGGGTTTGCAGTAGCAACAGAAATAGTGGATTCATTGATACCTAGTTGTTTTGTTGATGCTGCTTTCAACCGATATCGTTCTGCCCTAGAGCCAATTATCTGTCCTAATATTGATGCACCAATGGTGAAAGCCATAGCTGTCTTGGGCATCAAGACGGATTTCCGGAGCATGGCAATGAATGGAACAGCTGCATGGACAGCCACAAACCAAGATGGTGAGAATTTTTTAGTATGTTCCCTCCATATACCTAACGGAACATTTGCCGCCCTGCCTAACATTCCAATCACCAGTACTTTTGTAGGCAAGGACTGAGGACGGAGGTTCTTGGCAAAAGCGCTTTGAGATAGTGCTGCTCGGGCTGCTACCACTGCAGGTGGGCACCTGAATTTCATCCCAGGAGGCGGTTTGAAAACCTTGGCAACAAGTGGCAAAACTCCGCTAACAGCCCTATATGATTTGGCTATCGGGCAGTTACCATTTTGCAGCCACTCATTTCCCAATGCTTCATGAAGGGAATTTCCTCCCTGAAACATCAAGCATTAAGTAGTGTCAATAAAGGAAAGTTTCGAAATAATAATATAAGATCTTTCAGACATTCAATAATCATTCTCAGTTTAGAAACATATGTATGAAATCCAAAATAAGGTTGCATCCCACAAATGGAAGTTCGATACCAGATACCTTCGAAGAAGACTCTTTCTTGGATGGTTTTGCTTTTCCGTTTTGATTGTTCCACCTTTTAGAAAATGCATCGAAACTAAAAGGCCCTCCTGGTCCAAAGGATGAGAGACTAATGGTGGCTGCCTTTGCAGCCAATGGATTAAACTTGAGTGGAGCTGTTTCAGGCTCTGCTTTCTTACCATGCAAGGAAGATCGTTCTGACAGCGGAACTACTCCGTCACGTCCATGGAAAAGCCTGAATGCCATGTCAAAATTAGGCCCATCTTCGAAAATTGGACCTTTGGCTCCTCGTACCTGAGGCAGAGAAGTGAAAAACTAATGAGAACTCAAATCAAGAGCAGGATGCACAGAACATATGGCTCATAATAGTCATAAAACTCTCAATGAACCATAATCTTACCGGCACGGGAAAGGGCATGGCTGACGAGAAAGAGAAGTTCATTGGCTCATTAATGTTTCTCAAAAATGGACACCTGAGGATTTCCATCTGAGAAGTTGCAGAATCCTCATGTAAAGCTTCTGAAGGGAAAATTCATTTTAAAGGGAACCTAGACAAGAACACAAACAACTATCAAACTCTCAGGCAAATCAACAGTAACCGGTAATAACCCAGAAACTACTATACATTATAAAATCAAAAACAATTAGGTTACATGTTTATATATGCCATAAGAACATATAGCCAAATCTTAGATCCCCAATGACTACATCTCTTAGCATCAAAACAACCATACAGAAGTGAATAGATTAAAACTACATACGAGAACCAAATAACAAAGCATGCTAATTTTATTACAAAGTGAAATCAAACATGTTTGATCAAATTAAAGCAGTCCAATCCATAGCAAAATGCAAGAGTTCAAGCTTTTAACAGATAAAACTGTCGATTGCACATACTTCATAGAGAGAAAACAATAAACTTAAAAAAAACAAAAAAAACTCACGAGAATATCTACAACTAACCCATCGAAGAATAAGAAATTATACACGATTGAAATCAATAAAAACAACAAAAGGCTTTATAAGCAAAGAAATCATGAAATTTCTATCACAAATACACTGGAAAAATCTGAAAAACTTTACCTTTTTGCAGGGAATCCAGGATCAAGGAGAGTAAAAGAAAGGAGAAAATAAGGGTCGTTGATTTTATGAGAAAAATGAAAAGAATGGAGACAGAATGGAGTAGGAGAGGGGAGAGAGTTAGGTGGGAAATAAAGAGCATTTACAATAGAAGAACAAAACACGTTCATAACAGTTTGTAAAGACAAAGAAGGAGACGAAACGACGCCGTGGTCAGCACACTCCTGTTGGGAAAGGAGATTGAGTCAACTCTTGCGTGCGGCGGCCATTTTTTATCAATAATGTAGTTTTTTCAAAATATTTATTCTATTTTAACTTTAATAAATTTTGATGGTGTCTATTATTCGATTAAATAATAATATAAAAAGAATAAATAATTAATGTTTTTTTGAAATAAAAGATAATTTCCTTTAGCTATCGGTAGCATTGGATAGAACTTTTATTAATTTTATGTCGTTATCTAATTAGTTCATTAATTTTGTTTAAAAAATTAAATTAAATTTATATAATAAATAATTTAGTAGAAATTAAATATATAATTATATAAAATTTTATTGATTATCACGTTATCTTCTTTATTAAACTTATTAGCTGATTTTTTAGAATAATTCAACCTAAAATATATTTTAAAATATAAGTAATTTTCACTTATATTTAGGAATTTAGGCTATTTTTTATAGTACATATATGATAATGCCATGTACAGTTGTGCAGGTAAGGTTATTCCTTCAAAAATAAAAAAAATATATCACATGTATATGACGTTCTTTTCTCAAATCGTTCTTTTCTCCCACTTATACAGTAAAAATTGACTTAAATTTTAAATATCTTATTTTTTAAAATAAAATTTTAAATGACCTATATATATAACGAAACTCTTATCGAATAACAATCAAAATAATAACATTTAAAAGCTTAATGATTTAATTGAAGAACTATTTAGTTGAGGGGTCAAAATAAAAATCTCTAAAATTTGGTGGGTCACCTTAGTAATTTCCTTGATTTAATGAGTTGGACTGTATCTAATCTGCTGAACGAAATGTAAGATTAGGGTCCAATTGAAAATCGGCCCGTTTCTTTAATTCTCCGAGTTTAGGGCCATGAGATTTAAGGGTAAAATGTGTTTTTTAGTTTTAAATTGTAATGATTTTATCTTTATATTTCCTTTCAAAATTCGCGACCCAATCGCGAGTCGCATCCGTCGTTGCCAAAACCTCTGTTTCTTCCTCCAATTTGATCCCGGTTAGCTTAATTCTCCTCCGCCAGTGCTTGAAGAAATCCCCCTATTGCCTTCAAGCTTCCGCACGACCAGAAACTTTTGTAAGGTACTGTTTGGAACCCTAAAACTTATCTTGAAGATTTGATTTCTAGTTGAGTCACGTGATTTTGAGTTATGGCTCGGTTTGTGTTATATCTGCTTTTTGCTATATTTGGTTTTCTGTTTTGGATGTTACTGCTCACCCCTCTCCTCCTCTTACTCCAGGATTTGACGCAAGATTTCTCTTGCCTTTGTTTTTCCGAGAAACTAAATTTAATAAGGTAATTTTTGAAACCCTAAACTTTTAAACATGGAGATTTGATTTCTTCTCGATTAATGAGGTTTTGAGTGTTCTGGTCTCTGCATCTACACGAGTCTGCTATATTTGATTTTGTGTTTTCGTTCCTACTGCTTGTTAATGTCTATCTATTACCATCTCTCTATCTGTTTACTCTGTTGAAGAGTTTTTTTTTTTTTTTTTTTTTTTTTTTTTTTTTTTTTTTTAAGTTACTCCTTTTTCCGTTTAGCAAAATAGTAGACTGTTTGGTTACACTGCTATTTCTGGCCGCAGTCTGCTGCTACTAATGTGAAATTTGTTCACCCACTATTGTGATCTTTAGCCGCGACACTGCAATGCCTCAGCTATTTGGAATTCTGATCAGGATGCAGAAATTTGACTTCCTCGTTTTCATTCTGTGACAGTTGTAGGAGGTTGCTAAGGAAGAAATAATGATATACACGGCAATTGACAACTTCTACTTAACAGATGAGCAGCTAAAGAACTCACCTTCAACTAAAGATGGCATAGATGAAGCAACCGAAACTACACTAAGAATCTATGGCTGTGATCTCATCCAAGAAAGTGGAATATTACTTAAATTGTAACTATTTCTTTATTTTTGTATTTAATTGGTTATGTAAATCACATATTATAAGGAATATTCTGCTTACTTTGTGTTACATTGATTTTGTACCTACAGACCCCAAGCTGTCATGGCCACTGGCCAGGTTCTTTTCCATCGTTTTTATTGCAAGAAGTCATTTGCCCGCTTTGACGTCAAGGTTAGTCTCCTTTATTAATTTCTTTGGCTGTTTATAACTTATTAAATTGGGGGGAATAGAAGAATTAGTGATAGTTATCTGTGATTTTGTTTTTTTGTACAAAGAATTTGTAGTGTTACATTTGAGTTGTAATGGCGGGTGTTTCTTACTGATTTCACAGAATCACAGCCTAATTTCTTTAAGACTTCAGGAAATATGTGTTCTTTTTCTCTTTCTGGTCAAAGTGGGAAAAGGTAAAAAAAAATCTATCCTTGTTTGATGTTTTAATTTCTTTGTCGATAGTTGCGGCTAGCTCTTTATGGCTTGCATCAAAATTAGAGGAAAGTCCTAGGAGAGCAAGGCAAGTAATAATAGTTTTTCACAGAATGGAATGTAGAAGAGAGAACTTAGCAATTGAGCATTTGGATCTATATTCAAAGGTGAGATTGACAAATTCATCTATCTGGACAAATTCAGCACTTCCTTTTCAGAGTATGTTATCTAGGCTTTCTACATTAGTGAATTTTTTTTTTTTATTTGCAGAAATTTTCAGACTTGAAAGCGGAATTGAGCAGAACAGAAAGACACATACTGAAAGAGATGGGTTTTGTTTGCCATGTTGAGCATCCCCATAAGTTCATATCAAACTATCTTGCAACCCTTGGAACACCTCCTGAGTTGAGGCAGGAGGCATGGAATCTAGCAAATGATAGGTATTTCTGCAACGCAGCCACCGAACATTCACAGTGTCTCTTTTTCATGCATGTTTTGTTTGCTGATTTAGTTATTTTACATAATCAATATCGACTACTGTTATCAGTATTAATTATATACGCTAAATGTTCATAAGTAAACCAAAAAAGCTATGTTCTGGTTAGTTTATATTTGAATTTAGAATTTAGATAGCAACTTCAAATCTCAATTGGTAGCTTTGGAGATAGGTATTGGAATTTGTTCTTACACCTATGTTATGATCCTTCCGTTGATCCTAACAATTTCACACAACAACAACGGAACATTGATTTGAAAAATCTAACATTGAGCATATGTTTGTGGGGCTGAGATTTTCATTTTGTAATTGGAAATTTGAAAAATGACATTCCTAGAAAGGGTGAATTTCATATATCTACTGGATTGTGCATGAACTCTTTAGAAGAGGATTCCATTGAGATAATTTTGAATGCCAAGTGGTTATATACTAGTAAATATCTAGCCGTGATTTATGCCAACTATTGGCTTAGAAATAGACATGGATAGTGTTCTGGTAAATTGTAATTGCTTTGAAATTCTGGTTGCAGGTTTGAATCATCTGCATTTAAATTTTTTGAATCATCTGCATAATGGTTTGAATCATATTTGTGATAGTGTATATATTATTTTCTTCTCTTGAGCATAATGGTTTGAATCATCTGCATTTAAATGTTTTCGTGTGAGTAGATATTTCTAGTTCCCTATTTGGGTAACATTATCCATGAATTGCCTTGAAAAAGTCGCAGCTAGTGTTTACTGTTTATACTAGGATTCTTTACATTTAAATGGAAGTTCTAGTGTATCTCTTTTTTTTAGTTCGCACTGTCAATTACTTGCTCATCGAACCACCAGCATATTACTATTCTTTCAATTGGTGGAACTTACTCACTTTTCCTGTATTTCTGTTTGTCAACTCTCTTTGGAGTAGCTTACGTACAACCTTGTGTGTTCGATTCAAGAGTGAGGTTGTGGCATGTGGGGTTGTATATGCTGCTGCTCGCAGGTTCCAAGTACCCCTTCCTGAGAACCCACCATGGTGGAAGGCTTTTGATGCAGAGAAGTCTGGGATTGATGAGGTTTGTAGGGTTCTGGCACATTTGTACAGCCTACCCAAAGCTCAATACATTCCTGTCTGCAAGGACGGAAAACCATTTACATTTTCCACTAGATCTGCAGATTCACAATCTCAGCTGATTCCAAAGGTAAATCTGACTTTTAGATTCTCACCGTCTTCCAATTTTTTTAAAGTTTTACTGGTAGTACGTGCTTCTAGGATATATATTTTCGAATTTGCCATTATATCTCCAAGCACATGGTGGTCTACTGGACCATAATTTTATGGTTATGTAATAGCTACACCTATGGCATGAATGAAAGAGGGTATCATTGAATAATTCCAGAACTTTATGATATGGTAGGATTACATTCAACATAAATGATCCCTTTAGGATAATCATATTAAGGTCGAAGTGAATTTCTCTCTGTTTTGCAGGAAGTTCCCCTGGGTCCACTATCTAATAATAACGCCAATGCTTCCGACACCAGTGCAACAGCAACTGACATGGAAACAGAGGGAGCCAAAGAAGCTAAAATTAAAATGGCTCTTGACAAGCTGAAAGAATCCAAGCAGAGTGATGATGAATCCAAGAACATGCCTACCGAGGGTGATGCAAGAGAGGAAACCAGACATAAATCCAAGTCTGAGCATAAGACAGAATCCAGTGGAGAAAAGAGCAAGGACAGGGAAAGGGAAAGGGAGAGGGACAGAGAAAGAGACAGGGAGAGATCAAAGGCCCGGGATCGTGACAGGGGCAGAGATTCTGACAGGGAAAGAGAGCGAGATGAGACTGAAAGGGACAGAGATAAACTCAAGGATCGAGGTCATCGATCAAAGGATAGAACAAAGGATTCAGGTTGTTTTTTATTCTTGTAATGAAAGTGGATCTTATATTTCTGATTTTGATTACTAACTCACGTAATTTTTCTAATTATTAACATCTATGATTTTCTATCAGGGGGCCATTCTGAAAAACCAAGGCACCACTCATCCCGTGGTATGTTTTTAGCTTTCCACAAGGTTTCAGTTACCATAATATGTTTATTATAGATTAGTTCACCGTCTGAAACCTTTTCACTTTTCAGATCGTGATTATCGTGGTTCATCATACTCATCAAGGGAGAAGGATCGTCACCGACATCACTCGTATGCTTAGAACAATCTTCAAGGTGCTTTGCATCTTAGCTACCTGGTAACCATGAGAGTTGCTTTCCAGGTTTACTCAAAATGTCTAGTGTGCTGAAATGAAAAATTAACACATGTTTATGTATTGTTCTTGGAATCAAACGTCTGACCTGAATTTATTTGGTAAACATCCAATATTTTGAATTTGCTTACGCAACAGCTTATGGCCTCTTGTTACCACTAACAGTTTGTTGGACCATGAATTCGAAAGTATATGCTGTCATCGATCATAGTTTGTTCCTCAGGTTGGGGATGTTCCCTCCACTGTAAGCTTCGACTTTTGCACCCCGTGAGATTTTGTGCATCAAACAGGATGATGGTGCCTTCTCATCCATCTCTGTGGTTGCTGTGAAGGTAAAGTCTTTAACTTGACTTTGTTCTAAGATTGCGTCTTATCATAGTATCATCGTTTGTTTGTATGTGGTGAGATGACTCTGATACCTCTTTTAAAACTGAAAAATAAAGTTTCTCGAGTTTAGAGGACCCTACACCTAGTTAGCACGGCTATGAGTCTAAATGAATAGAGAGTTTGATGAACTGTTTGTGAATCATTCATATAATATTCGTTTTTTAAGCTAAATAAACGAAGATGTATAGTTTTTTTTTTTTATTTAAAAATGAACACAAACAAAAGTGTGTTTGGTTCATTTATGTTCCCGAACAAACTCATTTACCCGGTTCCCCTTGTCCTTTAGTATTTTTTTTTTTTTTTTACATTTTAAATAATGGTAAACTTAGGCACTAAATTGAACATATTATGTATTTTGAAGTTCAAGATATAAAGCTTGAGGAGCTTAAGACTAGTGGTATAATTTTACCATTTTTTTCAATGAACAAGAGTATTGTCCACTTGGTTCATTTACACTTGTTTAGTGTCTTTTAATAGTCTGCTAAACTATTATTTTTCAATTTACTAAAGCGATCCATTTATTATTTTTATTACCAAACATTAAAAAAGGTAAATTGTTTTAGGTACCACCAAATTATAAGAGGTGATAATTGTTTTGTACTTTTGAATTAGTTCAATTGTACTGCTAAATTTTAATTTTGATTATATTACTTCACCGTTATGAATACTACAATCACAGTAAATCGAAAAATAAAGTAAACTATTAAAGGACATTAAACAGTAGTGTAAATAAACAAAGTAAATAATACTTCTGTTCATTTATTTATTTTTGATGATTTTCGTGTTCGTTTAGTTTTTTTAAAACATGCTCATTAAAAAAAATAATAAAGTTCTGCCACTACTTTTAAACTCCTCAAGCTTTATATCTTATCGAGACAAGAAAAATCATCATATATAATATCCACGAGTTTGGACCATAACACAAATCAATCATCTACAATTATTTATGGTTTTGAATTATTATTTTATTAATTTAAAGTAGGGTAGTTGGGTTATGACCATTTATTAATGGACCCCTTAGAATAATTATAATCGATTAATACTTGTATAAAAAGTTTTAGTCTTTTCCCATCTTCCCTGAGTCAAGACTATGGAATGAGCAACGACTGAAAGCCATAGACATACCTTTTTAAAATATATATTAGTTTTGATAATTAAAAGAATTTATTTGTAATTTATGTTTAAAATTTATGATTTGAACATAATCTTTTATAAAAATAATATATTTTATTATTGTATCAGATCTTTATTGATATTTTTTAAATTTATTTGAAATCGTAGGTTAACCATTTAGAAACGTTATCACAATCTCTAATTTTTATCCTTGAAGTTGTCTAAGCATGTCGATCAGAATGATTGATGTGGATCAAAAATAAATGAACGATGATATGACAGTTAATAAAATATATAATAATAAATTTAACTCTCAGTTTATTTTAATTTAATTTTATATTTAAAATTTTCTCTAAATACTTAAATATTATAATATTTTAGTCTTTAAATGTTAAATTTTATTTTTTATATTTTTTAAAAATCTTTGTTAATATTAACGATAACAGTCTATAATCTTATTTGTATGAACAATAAAAAAAAATTAAAAAATCAAAATCTTTAATAATATTTACGATAATTATATGCGATAAACTACTTGCAATAAGAGATTTATACTTTTTATTTTTAATTAATTTATTATTTATTACAAATTTCTCGGTTATTATATTTCATTTAAATAATAAAAGATCGAATAAAAACTATTTTGAAATTCAAATGAATGTACTAATTGATAAATAATGAATGACAAACAAACCTTATTTTAATTTCCAAGAAAAAAACCCCAAAACCCCAAAAAACATGTCTCAATACAGACAGATCCGATAGTAACTGACGCCAGGGCCTTAAAAAGGTCACGTGTCAAAAACAATGTACGAAGAGACAACCATGCAACTCCAAATTAATTACAAAAATGGATAAGGATAAACATTGGATTTCAATTTTAAATTAAAAATTAATTTGATTTAATAAATTATTATTATTATTGTTTCGAGAAATGAAGAGACGAACAGAGGTCCTACAAAGCTTTACGTCAGCCTTTTTATCTATTCCGAGTAAAAATTATTAGGTGAATCATGTTTATTATGGTCTTAATTAATCAAGATCGTTGATCTTAATTTTTTTCAAGTAAATCTTTACTTCTTTCCTATACGTATTTAGTGGATGATAGTTATTAGATGATTATTTAAAGATCAATAATTCTGTTTGCTTGAATCATTAATAACGTAGTGAATAAAGTTCACCTAATAATCTTTCTTATTTTTAGGGTATTTTAAATTAATTAATATTCCACAAATCGGAAAATAAATTGAACAAAAAAACAGAGGCCTATGCTCCTTCTTCCTTTGCCACCACCCGCCACCGTATCTCTGGCCTTTTCCCCCTAAAAAATAGTTGTTGAAAAAAGGCAAATTTAGAATGTTTTTCTGTAAAACCCTAAGTTAGTCCTTGATTTTCCACTTTCCTTTCCAAAACATCCCTTTGTTTCACTTCCTTGTTTACTCAGACGAACCCATTTGAGAGTTATAATAATTTTATTACTTTTGTGGGGGAGGGTTAAAATGGAATCTTCTTCCACGAAATAGACAAGAAACTTATACCCATTTGGATATTTTATCATTATGGATAAGCTTGATTTGCTTTAGAAGGCAACGTCGGTTTCTTCAGCAGATCCTCCTTCCAAGTAAAATCTCATTTTAGCTCATTAAATATAAATAACATTTTGTTGACTAAAGATTTATTTTTGCTTCTGGATTTTTCATGTTATGTCGAAATTGTGGTTCTAGCTTGGTGGGTTCTTTTTAGTTGGTTCCGAATGTTTATGGAAAGTGCAAATTTTGTTTAATATTATAGGGAAGCAAGGTTTGATTCGATTTAATTAGTAAAAACTCTTTCATCCTTTGAGTTGGCTGAACTTTTCTTTTGGTGTGTTGGATATGTTTCCTGTTGAATTCCAATAGAGGAGAGAGAATTTGTATTGAAGAGTAAAGTTTTTTAGGTGGCAGGAGTAATGTTGTCTAAAAATGATCCAATGGAATCGATTTCGAATTCGATTCAATTTGTAAAGGACGCACTTTTACCTCTTGAATTGGGCATTAAGAAAACTGCAAAAGATGTGGAAAGTTGTTTTGGGGGGTTAAATGATAAAGGAAATAGCTTTGAGTTGATTTCCCAGTCAAATGGTAGTGATAGGAATGGTAAGGTTCAAATCTTTGGTATGAAGAAGAAAGATGGTAGGTTTGGTAGTGGTGTTAATGATGGGCAGTGTTGTGTTGGTAGTGAAGCGAGGAAAAAAGGGCCTATTAAAGTTCCCATCAAGGCGTTTATAGGAATGATTTCACCGGCAAATGACAAGAACAGTAAGAAGGTTGACGTGGCTAGGAAAGAATTGAAAGAAAAGGACATGGATAGAGATGAAGGGTCTTGCATGAATTGCTTTCAGCTTGCGATCACTTGGTCGGTGTTGGTAAACAGTTTTTTCCTGGCTATACCAAACTCATTTAACTCCGAGAGGAAAAGAATTCAGAGAACGGGTGACAAAGATGAAGGGCGTCAACGTTCATGTACTCATGACATGAAATCAAAGGCTCCATTTGAGTGTAAGCATAGCCAGGAAAGGGATCAGCTTAGTGCAAAGAATGAGGGGTTGGACCATATTGATGAGAAACATGCACCATTTGAATGCTTTCTAGGGATAGTTCTTGATCAGTTGACTCAAAATCTTCAGAAGTTTGATCAGCTTCTACAGCAAAGTAAACATATGCATTGTGATTATTCCCAGACTCCATCTCTGTACCCTCAGTTCGATTACTTAAAATCAGTGACAAGTATTTGGGAAGGTCAAAATGTTGATGTAAATGGGTTTTTGGGAAATTTGAAGTTTGCTAGAGTGGGAGGTGTTCCATCAGGGATGGTTGGAGTTGCATCTCAAGTGAATGAAGAGGGTGATGATGGTCTTAGTACTGGGAGTAGGGTAGAAACACCTGGTAATTCCCCACGGAAGCTGGCGAGTGGGATACTTAGCATTCCTCTATCAAATGTGGAGCGTTTGAAGTCCATCTTATCCACTGTCTCACTGACGGAATTGATTGAGCTTCTACCACTTTTGGGTCGCTCTTCACAAGATCACCCTGACAAGAAGAAATTATTCTCTGTCCAAGATTTCTTTAGATACACAGAGTCTGAAGGTATGATTTCTCAGGCAGCTCAGCAAACAATTACCTTTGTATCATATTTCCTTTTTCTTGGTTTGGTTCCTTTAATAACAACATCAATATATAATAAATATGTTATGCTGTAGACTATAAGGAGCATAATTCTAACCATAGTTTTCTTGGTTTTGTTCAAAGAATAGAGGCATCGGTAAATAATATATTATGCGATGACTATAAGTAGAATAACTCAAATCATAGTTTTGTTTAAACTCTGCAGTGTGTTCCTCTTCACGCTAAACCTGTAGGAACAGGTTAGTCTTGGAATCTGGTTTCGCTTATCACCCTTCTCTTACTCCTAACTGAGTTTGGGGATTCAGAGTTTCAGATTGTAACTTCCAAGCATAGCATAAGTTCTACTTTTGGGCAGGTGACTTGTCATTGATAGTTTTTTCTTTTTACTACACATTAATAGACTTGTGGGTTATCAAACCTTATGCTAAATGAGTTCGTGTCCTTTGAGTTCTCATGGCATTAATTTCAGGTTGGGTGATTTACCATGGTCTAATTTGATTAACTATAGTTCAGTAAAATAGCTATGAACTAATTTTATTCATGCTTTATTCTTTTAGGGAGAAGGTTCTTTGAAGAATTGGATAGAGATGGTGATGGACAAGTAACCTTAGATGATCTTGAAGTTGCTATGAGAAAAAGAAAATTGCCACAGAGATATGCTCGGGAATTCATGCGCCGCACTAGAAGTCATTTATTTTCAAAATCTTTCAATTTGAAACAGTTTTTGTCTTTGATGGAACAGAAGGAGCCAACTATTCTTCGAGCTTATACTTCTCTATGTTTAAGCAAGTCTGGGACCCTCCAAAAAAGTGAAATTTTGGCATCACTTAAAAATGCTGGACTTCCTGCAAATGAAGACAATGCTGTTGCTATGATGCGATTTTTGAATGCAGATACTGAAGAATCTATTTCATATGGACACTTCCGCAATTTTATGCTTTTATTGCCTTCCGATCGCCTACTTCAAGATGATCCTCGGTGAGAATCGTGAGATTAATATTTCCATTTGAATCATCTTATTTAGAAAGTCTAGTTGAAGCCTTGGCTCTAATTTTACTTATGGTTGGCTTGCCGTTTGTTTAGGCTGCATCTTAACTAATGATTAGTCATGGTTACCAGAATGGAGTTTGTAGGTCCAGTTTGTGAAATTGTTTGTTTACTGCAGTAATGCTTCTGCGCTTCTTGGTCTGGATACATTGTAAAAAAGTAATTGTTTCTAATTGATCAATTATATGCTATTATAAAATTTTGGTTTCAGACCTCAAAGCTTAATACAAAAGCCGAATTTTAGTAGCAATTACCCTTCCTCATTTCCTTTGGTGATCGAATAGTTTTTACTTGCACAATGCACATGCCCTCCTTTTGCACTAATTTTCCTGTGACTAACTTTTGACGTTAACTTCTTTTTGTATTGTACAGGAATATCTGGTTTGAAGCTGCAACTGTTGTTGCTGTTGCACCACCTGTGGAAATACATGCTGGAAGTGTTCTTAAATCTGCATTGGCTGGGGGTCTTGCGTGTGCACTCTCCACATCTTTACTGCACCCAGTTGATACTATAAAGGCATGTTATTCAACTTAGTGTTGTTTTTACATAATAAAATATACTCTTTGTGAACATCTACTAGAATAAATAGCCATTGTGTCTTTTGCAAGGACTGATATGCACTTTGCATGTTAGTGTGTACTTCTCAGTATGGAGTTGGGGAGCTCATGTGTGGCCCTCATTTCCATAACCATTAATGTTTTTTCCCATATGGTGGAAATAGTTTCTTTGTGAAATTTATGATATATTTGGTTCTATGGTAGATTGTTTTTATTGAACTTTTTGGTGCTTCCCTTTCTTCCAGATGAACCCTACAATGTTGTCAAGACATCCATTTTAGTTTTTACATATATTTTTTGGAAGCTTATTTATTACTCCATAATTTGACACAGTTTCCCAAGACCTGAGTTTTTCCGGTTCCTTTGATAAATATAGTTCAGGCTTTGGTCAAATTGTAAAAGTAATGAAATGTTTTCAACTTATTTCGTAACTAGTTCTACGAGTCTTCTTGCCCCCGCTTATTGTGTAATGTTCTTTAGTTTGATATTTTTCATCAAATTTGCTTGTCCCCTTCACTTGGTAGAGGCATCTTCTTGCTAGTTCTATGTTCCCCTTAAGATTCTTCACCAGCCCTCGTTCATGATAAAAAAAATGCTTCTTTTCAGTTCTTTTACTTTCAACACTTAAGCTTTCGTGGAATACATCTTCCAACAATCATTATTCTTCTCTTTCCCCTTTTTTGTTTTATCAGACTCGGGTGCAAGCATCAACACTGACCTTCCCAGAAATTATTTCAAAGCTTCCACAAATTGGAGTACAGGGATTATATAGGGGTTCAATCCCTGCAATTCTGGGACAGTTTTCAAGGTTCTATATGTTTTATTGTTGTTTATCTTGGTTCTCTTAAGGCATCTATTTGGCTTTTGTTTTCTGTCATTTGTCTGATTGGCTTTCTTTCAACATTGCAGCCATGGTCTGCGAACAGGAATATTTGAAGCAAGTAAGCTTGTATTGATCAATGTTGCTCCAAACCTCCAAGACATCCAGGTATTTCTTGTACTATTATTTGATTGTTAATATGTTTCTTCAATAAGAACTTTGAAAGTAACATCTAACTTGATGTTAGTGCATCTGCACGTGCTTTTGTAGCTTCATGTCTCTCTGTTTGCATGCAGGTCTTGCACATCTGTCTGTTATTGATTTGAAATATCGAGTTAAGACTTGTATGACATGACATGTAGGTTCAATCAATGGCATCATTCTGCAGCACACTCTTAGGAACAGCAGTGCGGATTCCTTGTGAGGTACTGAAGCAACGGTTGCAGGCTGGCCTTTTTGACAATGTTGGAGAAGCTCTTGTTGCTACTTGGAACCAGGATGGTCTGAGGGGTTTTTTCCGTGGAACCGGGGCCACTCTTTGTCGTGAGGTGCCATTTTATGTTGCTGGGATGGGCCTCTATGCCGAATCCAAAAAGGTATTGATTTTTGCCTTCGAATCGAGTATATTTTATTGCTCTCAAGTAATTTCTCGGTATGTCTGTATACTTATCATTTGGGTTTTGCATCTTGTTTTAGCTTGCCCAACAACTTCTCCAACGGGAACTGGAACCGTGGGAAACCATAGCAGTGGGAGCTTTATCCGGTGGGTTAGCTGCCGTTGTCACTACACCTTTCGATGTCATGAAAACTAGAATGATGACTGCTCCAGGAGGGCGACCCATATCGATGTCGTTGATAGCCTTTTCCATACTCCATAACGAGGGACCTCTTGGTCTCTTTAAAGGAGCCGTTCCCCGGTTTTTCTGGATTGCTCCCTTAGGTGCCATGAACTTTGCCGGCTATGAGTTGGCAAGGAAGGCCATGGTCAAAAATGAAGAAGCGGCTATGGATCAACTCTCCCAAAAGAAATTGGCTAAAATATAAGTAGAAAAAGAACATAATTTTGGGATGGCCTCTGGATTTTTTGTTAGTGGTCAAAACAAAACGAGTGCTGCCGGAAAATTTTTTGCTCTTGGGTATGGTACCAACTTCTCAAAATTTAATTTGTTGACAACACCTTTTCTTTTTTTGTTAAGAACTTCGTTCACACAATTTGTAACCTTGACTTTCTTTTAGAACTGTCTTTAGACTGGACGATGGGTTGATCAGCTTTTGGGGTTAATTTTTGTATCTTGAAACCAGTTTTAATATTTCTTGTACATAATTTTGCTTGTTAATTAGGGGAAAATTTTCCATTTAAAGAGGCTTTATGTTAAGCTCATGTTATGAACAAGTTCCATTAAAAGGGAACTCAATTGATTAAAAGTTTGTTTACCTGAGACTAACAGACATCAATGTTTGATATATCAACCACCAGATATAAAAGATCACTGTGGTTCCACTGTAAAAATCAGGACTTATTCACTAGCTTTACACATCTGAAATAAGGCAGATGAAAAGAATGTTAACCATGGAAATGGATGCAACTTAAATGGGAAAAAAGAGCGTCTTACAATATCCACTTTGGTTCACATGGGAATTATTATTGGACCACAACATTTTCCAACAAAGATCAAACGAATTAACAAAAAAAAAGGGTTTTGGTAACATCATTGGGGTAAAACAGCAGAGACAAAGTTCAACTCAGGGATACTGGCAGACTGTTTTATAGCTTGTCCCTCCTATTACCAAAGATATATCAATAGCCCCAGTTGTCATTCCGGATTTCGTCATCAAATTTCTTTTTCAGCTCAGGGTGTTTCTCAAAGTACTCGTCTGCTGTCATGGTGCTGATCTTTTGCTGTTTAAATAAAAGAAAAAAGAAAAGAAATCAACAATTGCAACTACAGTTTACAGAAGCATTCATCTGGGAAGTGGTTTGCAATTACCTTCAGTTCCTTAACCTCAGCAATTTCTTTCTCCAAACGTTCAGATTCTTTCAAGGATTTCTCTTCAGCTTCTTTCAATTCAACCAACTATAAACCACAAGTAATTAGCCCCATCACATAGAAAATCAGAAAAACAAAACCTGAGAAAAAGTAAGAGGCTCGAGCATTTGATGATTCTAACCAATGCGTCAAATTTCGGTTTGTATTGAGGAGTGACTGTGTCAACAAACTTGGGGATCTCAACACCTGCATAGCATATAAAATGTGTAAAGATAAGGGCTAAGAACTCAATGAAGGCGAAAAGAAAACAACAAATAGAAAAGAAGCCATCATGCCGAGGAATCTGAGAAATTGAAGCATCCTCAATAATATGGTTAATTGTTAGGAGGTGTTCAGGAAACACCTTACTGTAAGAAATTTGGAAGTCATCTGGTTCAGTGATTTGAGTATAAATTTTCTTTTATTGTAACAGATAAAGGTGAATTGAACTTCCCTTTTCATCAAACATCCAAAGTATGGGATTAAAGAGTCTCGGGTATTCTGGATTATCTGATAACCACAAAAGTATTATGAAAATGAAATCACTAAGCATGTTCCTAAAACCATTGCATCATTTTAAAAGATAATCATATTTAAGAATTTTCTGAGCAAATTATATAACAAACAATGAATGCATCGCCCTTGCTTGGCAATCAATTTCCATCTTAGCTTTTAGATGAATCATGTGATGTTGGAAATTATCTAAGAAAGATCAAAGATGTCCACAACCAAAGAACAGTTTTCAAATTCAATTCCATTCGAATACCATTTATGCTTTTACGAAGCTACAACAAATCAAACCATACAGAGGGAAACTTGAAAAATAGTAGAGAAAGTAAACCCAAATATGAAATCGTCAAATAAACTTACTGTCATAGGCTTCCTTGTACATATCCACCAAGCGCGAGCCGATTCCTTTCCTATAATATTCCCAATCAATAGGCTCAGGTTCCTGTTTATCATGATCAGATCATTACCAAAATAGTGGGAAAAAATAATACAAGCACCAAATGATCAATCGACCTAATGATTAAATAAAATTAATCAAAATCGATTATTTCTTTCACTTTATTTCAAAATCCCCCCAAATACACAAAAACCCTAAAGATCTAATAAAAGAATAACATAATTAATTAAAAATAACAAAAAAAAATTAAAGAAATATGAGGGGATATAAAAGAGAAAAAGCCCTAACCTGGCTGAATTTGGTCTGCAAAGTGGAGTTAACTTCCTCGAAAGTGCGACGAAGAGTAGCGAACTCTTTGCGAGCCTCATCGGAGACCAAAAGCTTCGCCATCCCTTCCCAATCGATGTTCTTTGATGCTTTGAAAGCCACATCGACTACTTTCTTTCCTGCTCCGCTCATTTTCTCGCACTTTCTCGCTTCCCAACTGCAAATCTTTTTCAAGCTGTAGGCGTTGAGTGATGACTGCTGCTCCTTGTTAGGGAAATGAAATGTGTAATCTTTAAATTGGGGAATTTTGATTCTTCAGGCCAGGGTGGGCAAAATTGGGATTTCCCAAATTTGACGGTCCGGTTCGATCTGCTTATTTTGGGCTTTATTCAAATTACCTCTAGTCCAACTCGTGATAAATAGAGCTTATGTGTCGACCAATCGGAAGCGTTGGTAATGCTGATTGGGTCAATCAAATGACACGTGTACTGCTGGTGTAGAAAAATACATGGAAACTATATATATACACTAACAGCAACGTATTTAATTTTTTTTAATTAGGTTGCCAAAATAGAGAAAATGTGCTTTAATTTTTTATGAAAATATTTAACGATTTAAATAAAAAAAATATTAGTTTGATGATGAATAACGTGTTTTATACAATATTTTTTTAGATGAATAATGAAAAATAATGTAAATAAATTATTAATATGTAGAAATTTATACATATTCACCATTATTTTTTAAATAATAGACATACATATCGTATACATTAAAGTTTATGCATATCTGTTAAAATTAGAATTTATAAAATTAACTTTAACGTTTAGGTTTTAGAATTTATATTTTAAAATTATAAATTTTAGATTTTAAAAAAAATTTATATACATATATCAAAATATATTGTTTAACGTGTATGTTTTTTTACTCATCAAAAAAATATATTGTTTAAATTTTATTTGGATTGTTATCTATCGTTCATTATTTTACGTTTTTTGAATTATTTTTTATTATGAATAATTTGTGTCGAACATTTTATTTTATGAATCATTTAAGTTTTTTTGCGATAGATTTTTTTTGTTATTTAATGAAATTTAAATATGTAACTTAATTATTTTCTGAAATTAAAATTTAAAAATGAGTCGAAGTTAAAATTCTACTACTCGACAGGTTAGGGAATCCAATTAGTGATGTTCACTTGAAGGTTGAATAAAAGTTAATAATGATGGGCATGGTTCTTAGGTCTTTAGTTTTTCTCGTAGTCACGATTGTTGCTCGGCGTTATTGGTTGAACTTTAGGGGACATATGATGCTTTCGTCAATGCATGGAGACTTAGATTTAGACATATTAAATTAGAGAAGGATAGTTGTGAGACTATTGTGATTTTAGGTGGTGAATATGAGACACTTATAAGTAATGTTTTAATTACGGCAATTCAAGAACTTCTTAATCTAAATGAAATATACGTGTTAGTCATATATACAGAGAAGATAATGGAGTAGCTGATAAACTCCCTGTCTTGAACTGTAGTGCACCTCAGCACCTGTTGATACTTTAAAATTTATTACAATACCAGATATGATAACAAACTTGGCGAATACAAAAACTAATATTAATCGTTTGCTTCGTTTTCAAATCTGTATTAAAAATTCAAAAATAAAATGGAATAACAATATAATAAGAAAACAGCCAAAACTCTTATTTGGTTAAGCAAGTAGCACAATTTTTCATGCCCAACAAGTTCAATCAAACACGACTCAAGAAAACCTGGATTTAATTGGTTCCACTAAATCTGAATCTCAATATTTATAGAACAGTGAAGCCAAAAACTAAAAAAAGAAGATGAAGAAAATGCTCAGCCACTGGTATCAAGCCTGATAAACCTCAGGAAGCTTAAATCCAACACTTGCAGCAGATTTTCCCAGAACTCTTTTCATTTCATCTGACCTATATACCGCTATATTGTAAGAGAACAATAATTCCTGAAAACCGGAAGAAAATCACACCCTTTTCTCTCAGAAAAATTCTGGAATTTTGAGAAGGAAAATCACAACTATTTCTATCAATGTTTGGCTGAAAAGAAAGCCTTGTATTAATCAATCAACATGCCTAAACTCAAAGGGACTGAAAGATAGCAGTTACCTTGTGATGATGCTGGATGCACACTGCTAAGCAAAATAAGTATAATCATTGGCAAGCTTCATCCTTTGTTCAACTAAAGATGGGTCTGAAACTTGACTGTTCTTCCTGAACTGTTCAGTTATATACTCACTAAAATGCTTCTTATACTCTTCTTTTCCAATGTGTTCTTTCACTGATTTGAGAAGGTCGATATGGTTTGAATGCTTTCAAAGCTTGCTGAGAAACCATTGTAAAGCACTTCAGAGAAAGATGAAGTTGTAAAGCTTGCAAATCTATACACATTGCAACAACAGGTATACTGTTCTTAACTTTTGATAATCTACAATCCTATTTCCATAAAAACAACATCCGAGAAAGATGGAAGTTGGAGTGTTGAACATCAAAACTAAACAAATTTTGAGTGATTGGAAAAACTCTAATTCAGCTTACAATTCTATCACCAAATCACCGTTGACATCAATGGCCCCAATCTGCTTGGTTAAAACATCCACTTGACTCTTGAAACTAAATAAGTTTTCTTTTTCACCACGATTAAGTGCAATAATCTCTTTGTTTTGATCCTGAGATGACTTTTCACCCATTAGGTTGACATGTTCCTTCCTCTTAGGTTGAATTCTACCATTATCATCTCCTTTTACACGTGATCCAAAACTGTCTGTGTTCGAGCCATATCCGTCACTTGACTCACAAGATATATCAATTTCAGCCAGGGAAGTTGCAGCAGGAGAGCTTTTAATGGTACTAGCTTTTTTCCCTTCAAGCTTTGCAGCATAAGTAAGCTTGTTATCCCTGGAACTTTGGGTTCCATTTTGCGGAGAACCCAGTTTTTTCTCCTTTAAGTTTGCAGATATTGGTGACGTTCTTGGTGAAGGAAGCCTAGACCTGGCTTTGTTTGGAGTGCCATTGAGATGATTGGTACCGGTTCTAGTTTTAGAACCATTTTGCAAACCAGAATGGAACTTTACACCATGTAGAGCTAATTCCCTGGAATTTCCCTGTGATGGAAAAATTATCAATCAACAGCAAGAAAGTGATATTCAAACTCTAAAGGAACTTGTCAGATAAGTAAAACAAGGCAAATCAATGAAGAAACAAACCACTTCAAAGAATCCAATCTTCGGCGATGGCAGTCGAAGGCCAGAAGGCTTTATTTCTCTTGAACCACTCGATGGTAGATGACAACTTCCCTTTGTGAATCTGCCAACATCATGGTATGGAAACCCTGTTTCTTTATTTCCACTTGGAAAAAGTTGATGATTAGAACAGTTATCAGTCTCTAAGCCTTGAGAAGCATCATTATTGACATGATTCAAAGAAGCTGAAGATTCTATAGACCAACAGCCACTGGCATTTAAAAGTGAAGCGCTTGGTGATTTCATTGTGGACTGTAAACTAGTTGGCTGAGAAGAATCCATCAGTTTGCCTTTGTGTTGGGTTAAGGATCCTGTAGGGGTCCGAGCATCGGAATCCGGAGCAGCCAAATCGTTCTTTCTTCTCAGAGAGCTTGGGGATTTAACAATGGAAGCAGTGTGACCACAAACAAATCCTGAAAGATCTTTAGAGATAATGTGAGAAGGTGAAGATGGTTCTGGAGATGGTGTACCACGGTCACTGATACAAGTTTTCTTTGACATGTTTTGTCCTATAATCATTGACCAAAAATCATCAAAAGAAAATTTTATGTAAACAAAAAATTTGACAGGAATGAAATATAAGCACAGTATGAGTAAAGAAAAAATTTGACAGTTTTACCAGATAGAACTTTTCTGATTTTATTGTTCACTTTCATTTGGTTTGCGCCCATCGAAGCCCTTTTGGACAGCTTATGGGAAGAAGATGACGGCTCATGTTCACCAGCGGCTCCAGTACCATGCTTTGTTTTTAATCATAAGAAATGAAGCCATGTCAGTCATGCAATAAAATTTCACAAACACTATATGAAAAAAGCATGAGCAAAGAACAGAACAGTACAAGATAAAGAGAAAAATAACACACACGGTAGGAATACACAGAATGTGAGTCTGACAAACGTGATAGGAAGCAAAAAACTCAATTGCTTCCCTTTGAAGGTCGTCTTGACAACACTATTGATATGAGCTTTGAAATGAAATATGGCTGAAGTGCACATGTGTTTGATACATATGCAGACGTGGGAAATCGAATATAGTTCACAAGTCATGAGAAAAAAATTTGAGCATACTCGTTATGTACTCATACCCAATACCTATGGAGTCCGCATCAATATGCTGAATTCAACAGACCTGTGATTTTGAGGGATTGATGGCTTCTTTCGCTGTCTTTCTCACTCCATATGCAGTAGTTTTTGGCCTTCTGGAAGCAGAAAAAGGTTTAACCTGAAATTTTTAAAGGAATCGAGTCACAATAAGACATAATAGATACCGTTTTCACCCAAAAAATGAAAAACTACGAACCCTGGTTGAAGTAGTATCCAGCCTTTTTGAAACTGCAAAGAAAAAGTAGACTTGATAAGCATAAGGCAAAAGAAAAGTCAAGAACCAATTCATATTGTAAAACAGTCATATGAACTACATATTATTTACTCTAAATGCACATTTCTGATATATACTCAAATCCAACACTCAAACCAGTTTCAATGTAACATAGTTTACTAGCATAAAGAAAGAAGTAGCTAAAATGTATAAACCATAAAACTGAACAGGGATGATTTGATTCCATTAAGTTCCCAGTGAGGATGGTTCAAAGCAGCAAATACTTACAAGGGGGATTTGGAATGCCTGTTTGACTTTGAAGTTTGCAACTGGAATTCAACAAATTGGATGTTTTGCTTGATTTTTGCATGGATGCTCTCATATCATCAAAAAGATCGATCTCAAGACTTGACAAGGAGTAATCACTATCCAATGTTGAGTTTGATTCAGTAGATTTCCATAACTCTTGTTCAACTCCCGGAAGTATATGTGTTACTGTTTCAGACTTCCTATATCCATTGTTTACCAGTGACAATTCTTCCGGATTCAATACCCCTAAGCATTGAAAAAAAGGAGTGGATAGTAAGTATTAACACTGAAGAACATGATAAGGAAATTTTGCTGTAATACCAAAACCCAAGCTTAGCCAGTTAGTTCATGTAGTGACGGACACCATAAAGAACTGGTTTTGATTGTTGTGAATTTCAATCCCAACATTTTCAACTCCTTCCTCTATTTTAGTCTAAGGACTCATTTATACACAAAATGTTGCAACAACAGGTTACACGTAAATAAACATACCTGCACTGGTAAAAAAGGCAACATCTCAAGCTAAACTTCTCCGGGCAATGCACTCACCAATTCTATTTGCTACCATGGATTCAGAAGATAAACCGCTTGGTTCTTTGGGTCCCTTCTCTCCGGCATTAATATTCGAAGTTTCAAACAACTCTTCAGGATCCAAAACTCCTAAGAACATGAACGAAATTCCGTGACAACAAAAGCTAAAAGGCCTTCACAATGATGTTGAAATAACTTGAGAATTTTATCAGTCATTTTGAAAGCTTAAAAACCAACCTGGGCTTGTGAAAAAGGCATTGTCCCAAGCCAAACTCTTGCGAAGATCATACTTCAACTCAAATCCATTAGTCTTTTCTTCTTCTTCCTTTTGCCTTGATTCATTTTTTGAAGCCTCAATCAGCCTGAATCCATCAATATCAATCTTTTTTCTGTCCCTTGAAGCCTCTGCTAAATCAATAACATTCCATCAAGCAATTGATTCAGTCAATGAATATACAGTAAGAAAGGGAAAGAACAATCAGATATTCAGATTAAATCCTAATATCATTCCAAATTCCAATGGTTTAAAGTTAAATTTTCATAATAACTTGATCAAATTCAATCCAGACATCCTTTCCTGTAATGGATTTTGACTAAACTTGGTAATCTTCAATATATTCTTTCTTTCAAATATGATAGGCTTCCGAACATAAAGATGTATTCATTATAGAAAAATAGCATAACCCAAGCCTTCCAAAACCAAGAAGGAAATAAAGAATTCCGAGTATGATTAACTTTCCTGTGTTTTTCTCAACACCCAAACAAATAAAATAATAAAAACCCAGAATGAATAACGTACCAGGGAATTGGAATTCGCGCAAAATGTTTCTTTCGGATGACATTTTCTACTTCAAGTTTACTCTTTTTTTTTTCTTGCACAGGAGTGAAAGGCATATAAAGAAACTAACAGGGAAAAGAGAACAGTGAGACAGAAAGGAAAGAAAGAGAGGGAAAAGTGATACTTTTTTTAAAATTTAGAAAATGAAGATTTTGACAATTAATTTGTAATTATTACTAATCAATTTGATTAGCGGAGCGCATGTTTAGTGCATGAATTAAGATAGGAAGATTGTAATTTTTTGTCTTAAAATGGGAATAATAAAATTACCAAAACAACCAAGTTTTTATATTCAACAGCAAATGATCAACTTCTAAACCAAAATGCTTTACAATTATAAAAACAAAAAAATAAAAAATAATTTTAAAATATATTACATTTTTTAAAATGTAGATGGATGAGAATATTTTATATAAATATAGAGAGCTTAAATTACACCTAAAATTGCTTTTAGTTTTTATATATCTTATTTTGATCATCAATTTTGAAAAGAATTAAATTTGATTCCAAATATAAATATATTTTTTTTCTTTACATTGAACATCTTTTTCATCAGAATGTCGTTTAAAAACATGTCCTGTGTAAAAATATATTAAAATAACAGGGGCCATTGAAAAAATATATTTTTTGAATTATGAGTTCCATTGATTAACATAACTAATTCTGCATTAGACTTGTATTCAAAGCAAAGTCTTGCTAGTTCCTACCCCCTCCTCCACCCATACACCACGTTTTAGCATTGCTGATAAGTGGGAAAATATAACTAAGCATCATGCCAGCCTTACTAATCCTAGCAATATCTTCTCATGCTTATCGAAACCCATATGAGGAACCGAAGGATAAGCCGGTTCTGCAGATATGTCGTATAATGACTGAAAATCGAAAACTCATCACCTGTTGCATCCATCAATAAAGTGGCATGCATAATAGATAGGGCAGCTATGATTCTACAATGCAATTCTCGTCCTCAAGGATAGCATCCATGAAAAGGTCAAATCATCTAAAAATGACATTATATTACACTAGGCGGAGCATGCATGTAATGCCATGCAGCTTATAGCATAACTCAAGAAAGAACGAATCCGAGCTGAAGGGCAGACAGTTGCCTTCTTCAGTCACGAGTTGAATCAAAAGCCTACCAGAGCCACACTGACACATGAACCTCAGGATGTGTTCTCCCCTGTTTAGATTGCATCAAAAGAATCAAGAATAAGATTTGACCGCAGGAGGAGATATTATCATAGCTAAACAAAACAGAAGAATTTGTATTAGAAAACATCGGTAGTTCATTTATCCAACTTCAAACCACAAGAAAATTGAATAAACTGCATTCTTTATAAAGTCACGTGAAGCATCAATCAAGCAGCTTTATGCACCTTAAAAATGAGATGGATTCAAGATGAACAAGTAAAAAAAATCAACTCCGATCTCAGATTAAAATATTCAAAAGAGGTAATAATCAAAGCATTTATCCCTAACCCAACTAGCCTGGAGATCTAAATTTTTGGCTCTTATAATAAAACATAACATCTGCTCCTACTTCTGCCATTTGCACTTAGTGGTGGCATATATAGTAATATGAATCCAGTTATTTCATATCTTACACCTCTTATCTGCCGCCTGTAAATACCAAAACCATTAACCATACTTGTCCACTTAATTTTGTGCAAAGCCAGATGAGAACTGTCATTAATCTACCATCAAGTTAACAGCTTTCACACAGATAAGTAATACCTGAAATTTCCAAGTAATTCTGACACCGGAGATACTAAGATGAATGTTCCTTGCTTCCAGTCACTTCAGGGGGAGACATCTCCATTTCGGTAGTAATAGAAACAGTTGATGTTTCCTCAGCATTAGTTGTGAGAACGGTCGAAGCTTCCACACCCAAGGTTTTCGGGATAGTTGAAGTTTCCTCAACCAAGCTTGTGGGACTCGTCAAAGATTCTTCACCCAGGGTTGCTGGACTGGTTGGAGTTTCATCATCCAAATTTGTAGGATTCGTTTGAGTTTCCTCACCGAATATTGAGGTAGTTGGATTTTCCTCAGCCAAAGTCGTCGGAACAGCCAGAGCTTCCTCATGCAAGGTTGCAGGAACAGTTGCAATATCCTTGCACAAGGTCGCAGGAATGGTCATGGTTTCCTCAACCATGGTTAAAGGAGTGGTCTGAGGTTCCTTGCCCGAGGGTATGGTAGAAGTTTCTTCATTGAAGGTTGGAGGAAGAGTAGGAGTTGGAGGAATCGTAGGAGTTTCTCCACTTAAGGTTGGAGGTATGGCCCGGGTTTCTTCATTGAATGTTTCAGGAATGGCTGGAGTTTCTTCGCCTGATGTTCTGGGAATCCTAGGTGTTTCTTCTGCCAAGGAAATGGCTGGAGTTTCTTTGCTCAAGGTTCTGGGAACTCTGGGAGTTTCTTCAGCCAAGGGGATTGCTGGAGTTTCTTCACCCAAGGTTCTGGAAATACTAGGGGTTTCTTCTGCCAAGGGAATTGCTGGAGTTTCTTCGCCAAAAGTTCTGGGAATACTAGAGGTTTCTTCTGCTGGGGGAATGGCCGGTATTTCTTCGCCCAAGGTTCTGGGAATACTAGTTGTTTCTTCAGCCAGGGGAATATTTGCCACTTCTTCAGCCAAAGAAATAGCTGGAGTTTCTTCGACCAAGGTTGTGGGAATAGCAGGAGCTTCTTCAGTCAAGGGACTTGCTGGAGTTTCTTCGCCTGAGGTTCTGGGAATACTAGGGATTTCTTCTGTCATGGTCACAGGATTGGCGGGAGTTTCTTCACCAATCATTGTGGGAGTGATTGAAGTTTCTTGACCTCCGGTAACAAAGCCTGAATTTTCCTCACCCGAGCTTACATTAACCAATGAAGTTTCCTCACCCAATTTTGTGGTGATAGTCGAAGTTTCTTTGCTCAAGGTTGTGGAGAAAGAATAAGCTTCCTCAAATCTTGAAACAACTGTTGACGTTCGCTCACTACTAGTCGTAACAACTGTTGAAAATTGTTCGCCTACAGTTGTAGCAACCATAAAAGTTTGATCACCAATAGTAGTAGCAACATCCATTGTTCCCTCATACATGCTTGTGGAAATGGGCAACGTCTCCTCATACATGCTTGTGGCAATGCCTGAAGTTTGATTGCATATGGTTGTCGGAATGGTCAAATTGCCCTCGCCAAAGGATGAGTGAAGTTCCTCATGGAAAGTTTCCTCACCAAGGGTTGAAACCATGAATGAAGCTTCCTCACCTAGGCTTGGAGGAAAGTGTGAAGTTTCCTCGCCGAAGGTTGAGGTAACAAGAGCATGGTTCTCACATAGGGATGAAGACACGAGTGGATTCTCTTCAGCTAGGGTTGGAGCATACAATGAAGCCTTGAATGATTCAGATATAGTGTAGTTGAGTTGATAATTTACAGTCACTGAGCCAAAGATGTTGAACTTTCCAGAACTATTGTAGGCAACTTCAGCATCAGACGATCTTCTAAAAACAACTCTTGCACGGCTGGTTTCGCGGTCAACTTCTGTTTCAGATTCTTTTAATGGTCCAAAGTGCCTGAACATCTTATTTAGCTTTGTTTCTGAAGGGATAGAATTAATCTCAGCGAAGTTCATAACAAGTTCTGCTGGAGCCCTCTCATCAACATATCCAAGGGGTTTCTCGGTTGTCAAATCATGATTACCATCAGAATACCGTTTTCGAGACTTACGGCCTTTTTGAAGGGGCTTCTCGGATTGACCAGGCACTATTTGATATTGTCCCCTTCCATTTCCATGTGATGGTTGCTCTTCAGAACCATTTTGAACTATTCTGTCAGTCCAGTAAGTGTCATTCATGTCGTCAAACTCAAAAGTTTCTGGAGAACCAAAAATAGAATTGGGCGACTTCTTCCTTTTGTCACCTACTTTATCCCCAGGATGTTGATCAACTACAATTGAATCTCTGAAATTAGAGAAGAAGTTGGCAATTAAACTAAAAGAACTTTTCATTGGATCACATGCTGCCTCGTGAAGTTGTGATAACATCTCCTCTAGTGATGAGTAATTTGCCATAAAACTCATCATCTTTTGCAGGGCATCCTCGAAATTCCCGATCGGAATATCAACTCCATCTGCAACAGGATTTTCACTGCCTCCATCAATCTTCGATAACCTATCACCACTGGACTTTAGAATCGAAGGAGATCCCGTCATTTGACTCGCAGCTCTACGGATACATTCACCAATTTTAAAGGAAGGCTTTGGGGAATGAGGTGGAGGAGTTTGAGACACTTTGGCAAGAAAAATTGTCTTCCTCCCGTCTTGCATTGAGTCCTCAAAAGAACCAACAACTTTTCTTTTCTTGCCAAATGAGGATGAAAGAAGCTTATTAGACATCCCATCAGACCCATTTTCAGCATCAAGAGAATCAAATGTCTCACCCATCAATTCAATCATGCTTCTTTCCTTTTTATTAGGATACAAACCATCCTTCAGATTATGCTTACGTTTAAGGTAATAGCTTCTCTTCGTTTTTGAAGTTTCCTGGCCACTGGAAATTTGCTCACCATCAGGATCCATAGGAGTACTATGCTCAATTACCTCGCCGAAGTGCATTTTCTCTTCAGAATGTGAGGCATTTGTTTCATTTTCACTTAAATCTCCACAGGATTGAAATTCAGGCAACTGATGATAACCTTTTAAACGATAGAAAGCCAACAATTGAGCTTTAGCAATCACAAGGTCGAGTCGATCACCCCCAGCAGCTGGAGACTCTGCTAATGCTTTCATATAGTCAACTAATTTATCAGGTTCGAAAGAACTAGCACTAAAAGACTTATCAACAACATCTTTTATACTTGATTCTTGCCGAATACCTGCATTCTCAACTTTTTGGAATTTTATACTGTCATAAACATCCCGTGGTATGCAAGTGCAAGCAAAACCCAGCTCTGTTCGTCTAGACATTTCTTCCAAAGCACAATCGACTGCATTCAGGAATGATTCTGAATTACTCTGCTTTTCAATCTGAGAGAAATTTGGTCGAAATGCCTTCAAAACAGAAGCTTCATTCCAAGCAAATGTCCGATCCCCAAAGTAGGCTACCAGATATGTATCCTTCTTATGGTACTTAGCCGCCTTCTCAGAAGCATCTGAAGGATCAAAGATCTGTCCCGGCCACCATGGATGGCTCCTCACCTTGCCCCAGACTAAATCAGAAACAGACAATTCACCTTCATCCTCTGGCGGCAATTGGTAACTAGTTTGATGAACCTTTGTTGCACTCGCAGACCTTAGAGACATTCGTTTAACAGACTTTTCATCGAAGTAGGCTGGCTGTTCAGGATCAAAATCGTCTTCTTCAACTTCCATTTCTTGCAATTGATCTAAACCATCATGTTCATCACTAGTTGCTTGTTCTTCAAAATTCATATCTTGTGCTACACACGAATCATACTTAGAAGCTGCATTCTCAGCTGGTGGGTCTTCATTTCCCAATGAATGTGAGGAATGTAATTGGTTTGAAACATTGTTATCAGCTTTTGAGGGTTCATGATTTTTAGAGCCAGCACCCAATGTCTCAATTTCAACAGACTTTTCTTCAACGTTAACATCTTTATCAGTATCAAAACCAACATTAGTTGAATCAGAAACTTTTTCAACATCCACTGCATCCCCAAGAATTAAATCAACTTCCTCTGCTCCATCAGTGACTGCCACAGCCTTTAAGCTTCGGTCATTTCCTGAGCAAGATAAAACTTTTCCAAATCAACATTGTCGCAACCAATTGTGTGTGTGTGCATATCAAATAAGAAAGAATACATGATTGACCCTAGCAATATCTACTCTAGCAACTTTACCAGTTTACCTGCATGTTTCTCGGAGCTATGATAAGGAATATCAACTTTCATATGCCTTTGTTCGGATTCAGAGCCTTGCTTGTCGGTTTCCATGTTTGTGTTAACCTGCAGAAGTGAGAGAGAGAGAGAGAGAGAGAGAGAGAGAGAGAAGTCAAGCTGGATTCAAACACTAGTGTTATTAAACATTGACTGAATCATAAATTTGAAGTACCTTCTCGTCCAATCCACCTTTAACAACCGATTCAATTGATTGACGTGAATAAACCACATCTGCATTGTAGAATATTTTCAGTGCTACCCACCTACTCTCAGTACTTCATTGCTCTTCTTCAACTTGAATTTCAAATTATGATGAAAGAACTAATTCTCATACCTTTACCATCAGAATGGGGAACATTTTCTGCGGTAATCTGTGTCCTCACATCCAACGAGTCAGCATCAACACCAACATCAGCAGCTTCCTTCTTTGTGTTAGATATAATTTCACAAAAACCATCCAGAGTATTCAAATTGTCCCCTCCGGTCGTCAATGCAGCTTCCTCAACAACTTTAGTTTGCATAGTTGAATCTTTGGATGCAACAGATGAACATTCGACAGCTTTCTGTTTTCCATGACTTAAGTAATTACCATCTGAATCACCAACTTTTTGTGCCTCCGAAGTTTGGTTTGCATCTCCCCCACCTTCATCTGTTCCGTTAGTATGCTCCATTGTCTCACCAGCTTCAGCCCCAGCACCACTTACCCCATTACCGGCCTCGGCTTCACCACCAGAAACCTCACTTCTAGAACCCAAATCACCAGCTTTGCCACCTTCGCTGCCTAACTTTTGCAGATTACCCTCCATACCAACTTCTCCAGAGTCACCATGACCACAAACTGCTTCATCATTCAAATCGGTCCCAATCATACCTCCATCTGTAGTACAAATACCATCAACATAAACATGAGAACCCAAAACTTCCACCATTATGTCATCTCCATTACTAGGACCCTCTTCCCTTCTGTCCTCCATCGGAATTTGACCCTCGCAATCCATAGTCTCAACAACAGTTTCACCAACAGTTAAAGAAGATTCTGTAGCAACACTTACAGAACCATCTTTCTCTTTTGTCTCATCCATTCAATCACCGACCCGAGTATTCTTCAAAATCATTCCAAAATTGAAATTAAAAAAATGACAAAAGACACATTTTTATATCATATATAAAATTGCAGTGATAAAACAAAAGAGAGGAAGAAATTAAGCTACAGACAGTTCACTAAAACCTAAAAAAATCTGTAGCATCACTAACTGAACTACCCTTCTCTTAGTTCTATCCACAGTTTCACTAATCTGGGTATTTCTCAAAATCAAGAAAAAATGCCCCAACATTAAAATTTTCCAAAGAACGAAATGTAAAATAAAAATAAAAATCGATAAACCATAACAACAAAACTTAACCTAAGACTGGCATAAGCATGAAACTGAGAAATCGCAGGGGAGGTGGAAGGAAATATATATATATATATCATAAATTCCAAAGAAAAGTTGAAAAGGTGAAGAATTTATGTTTACCTTCGACAGATCTCGGGGGAGACTCAACAGAAGGGAGTCGTTGTGGGTTTGGGGTTTTGAAAGAGAAAAAAAAAGTGTACTTTTTGTTTGGTTTTTCGGTTCAGAAAAATATTATACTAATTTCAGTGTTCTCTAAACAGATCCAAGGAAAGTAAACATGCATAACCATTACTGTTATCATCACACGTGGCAGGTTTCCATTGGACTCTCTGGGTACTCGGTGACATTACATTTTTTGAAGAAAACAAATTTTTTTTTAATAAATGCTACTGAATTTTATTAAATTTATAAAAAATTATAATTACAACATAACCAAAAAGTAAAATAATTGGATTAAAAAATCTAAAAATTTTTATAACCCAAAAATAAAAAAAAATAAAATTCTTATAGAAATAAGGATACCGATAAAATTCAGCAACTTCCTGAATCTCCTTGTCTCTATCCAAACGAGACGCATAATGAAGGAAGAAGGAGTTGTAGGCGATTCAAACTGTCGTGCAAAAAGTATCGCTACCCAAGACTGATTTTAGCGACAAACAACCATCAACCGAGTGGGGATAAATCTTTTCAAGTGACCACCGACAAAACAATAAATCAGAAAACTAGCATCGATTGAATCTTTGTGCGAACAACAACCGATCGCTAGGGTATGCTGCAACATGCCATAGAGACAGACGAATCAAATCCTCTCCCAAAAAAATAAAAACATGTCACAATGACAGAAAAAAGCGTGTCACAAAGACAGAAAAAGAGATCTTTATTAAAATAAAACAAGAAGAAAAAAAAATAGATCCTTATTAAAAGAGAAAACGATATTTTTATTACAACTTCAACTAACTCGTTCAGACCATTATAGTTTAAAATATTGTATATAAAATTTAAAATTTAAACTTAGGATTATAATTAGGATTTAAAAAATTAAAAGTAAAGTATATTTTTTAGGGTATATAATTTAGAGTTTATAATGTTAAAATAGAGTTAAAGTTTAAATTTTATTTTTTAAATATTTTTTAATATGAAGCATAGAACGAGACATAATTAAGGAATGTATGATTTTTGTTCGAAATTATATCTATTTGAACTCTTAAAAAATTATTATGAAAGAAAATAATTCAAATAACATCTTATTTAGGGGGAATGTTACACTACGAATATAATGATCAAACAATTAGAAGAAAATTACTAGTTAATAACATATTATATTAAATAATAATAGGTAATTCATTTAATTAGTGAATTATTTTTGTTTGATTATTTAAATAAGTATTAAAATACGTATTCTTTTAGTTCAAGTCCTGTGCTTTTCTCTACTTTCCTTTCTTTCTCGTAGGTGTAGTTTCAACCAAGTATATTTTGATTCTTGGACAAGTTTAATGGATTGACATTGCAGCAGGGACGGAGTTACATTGGTGGTGAGGGGTAATTGCCCTCACCATAAATATTTTTTTTATTTTTATTTTTTTATTTAAGATTTTTTAAAAATTATTTTTTTTATAAAATTTCCAATTATTTCTAAACATTTATGTTTTACCTCTTAACCATAAATCTTGATTTCGTCCCTGTATTGTAGGGTTCTTGCAAGTAATTTTGCTTTCATGATTATTTATTCCTCGAAAACAAACGTACCTACACAAAAACATGAGAGTGCAAATTATCTGTCCCTTCCATAAACCTCCATTTATGTTCACACTTCGAATTAAAGGATTGAGGGTTTAGGGTTTTAGATTAGGGTTTTGGTTAGGGTTTACATAATTAGGGGTAAGATGTATTTTTTAAAGTGTAGGGTTTATGATATAGAAAATAAGAATTTAGGGTTTAAAATATAATTTTTAAAAAAAAATTAAAGGTACATAAAAGGAGGCTTAAAACGGAGGCAGAGGTTTTTTTTTCAAAACACGACCCTTGTTTTAAGTTTTAACAATGAAACCCTCTCAAACCTTCCATTTCTGCACAGAAACTCTAAAATGGCGTCCCTTCACAATCAACACAACTCTACCCTTCTTCAATGGCGCCTTTTCCCTTCTATAACCCCCCCAGGCCTCTACTTTCATTAACACCCCCATCTTTCCCATCCCTTTCAAAGACCAAACAATGGAATCATCTTCATCTTCAACATCTCAGGACCAGACAATTTCCCGGGAAGAAATCAAGTTGTTCCACACCATAGACCGAGCTATCTTCTCTAGGCTTGTTCTGAACCTCAAACGCGAACCATTCGAGTCCATGCACGTCATGGCTCTACTCATCTGGCTCGAACGCTACTTCACCCGTGGTGGGAACTTGATCTACAGCATCCAACCATGTCCTGACACATTCATCGACGCATTAGCCAACGAGTGTGTCCAATGCTTGAAGTGCTTAAACAGCGACGAGTTCCCTTTCAGTCATTTCGAAAACGACAACAACAGCATCATCCCTCTGATTCGAATGTTGACGAAAGACTATGTCTCGCTTCGTTTCTTACACAACCACCGTCTCGAGATCGTTCATGGGGTCGTGAACCTCGTTCTTAATGTTTGCTACAGAGCCTTTGATGATATAATAAAACAAGCATTATATGGACCAATGATAACTCCGATACTGCCAAGTATAAAGCCGAATTTCCATGGATTTGGTCCCGATGATGCTAGCAGCATAAGGAAGGCTATGAACAATGAAATGGAAGATCTTTGGAAGCATATACATAACATCTGCATCAACAGCTCGGAAGACAACAGTAACAGTACTGATGATGATGACTGTAAGAAGAAAGAGTTGACATTCTCTAAAGGATACTCGGTTTCAGAGGATGAAGTGAGGAACTTCTTCAGCAGGAGGTTTGGGGATATCTTCGAGGGAATCGAGATGCAGGAAGTGCAGGAAGGGGAGCAGCCTTTGTATGCAAAGCTGGTGTTGGTATCAGGTTCCACACTGGGGTTGATTCTGAGTGGAAAGCCCAAGGTCAAGTTCTCCATTAATGGGAAGCATGTTCGGGCTAGGAAGTTTGTTCGTAAGAACTAAGAACCACAAGTCGCCACCTCCGAAGTTTGAGTCCCAGAGACAAACTGGCTATGATACATCGATTTTGTTATAATAATATTTTAGTTTGAACTATAAATTGATAATGTGTAAACTCTTCTCTTATGTCAATCCACTGTAGCATGCTGAAACCAAATAGATGACCAGATCATCGTAGAGGGAACAATGTTGAGATCAGTCACAGTGCAAAGAAAAGAGTAGCTCAAGTAAATTTCTCATCCATTGGTAGAGGTAAACATTGTTCCAGCAAGCACGATCCTTGAGGCCAAGACCCCCACCCACAGCTTTCGAGGTGCAAACTAATGACCAACTGATCCATACGAGCCAGTACAGTATTAGTGAGAAGAAATTCTTGCACCAAAAATTTATGACCCCAAATAAAACAGACTTGACAAGCTACAGTCTACCAGCGTAACCAAGGTGCTTAGAAGACCAACTGAACTTGCAGAAAGTGCTCTTGTGATCAAAGGCAAGCCGCTACCCTAAATATCTAACTGGGAGAGGTCAGTTAATTTTTACATGTAGTGATACATTGAAGAAAAAATTTAAATAATAAAAATTATGGCATATAACATTATAAAATATTTTTACAACCAATCCTATTTCTCTTATTAAAAATTCCACCTGCATTATTCTCCAAATTTCCTGTAAAAAAAAGGTTCACTTGGCCCACTGATTTCAATCGAACTCACTATCTATCTGATTTCTTATCCCAGTGCCAGGGTCATAGCGACCGCTTAATGAGGTCATAAAGAGAGATCACAATTTCAGCGCTTATCAACACAATAATGAGCCACTCAAGGAAATCAGATTTCCTATTTTGAAGAATCTCTTGAAGAAAACGAATGTTGTGCTGAAAAACAAGAAAGAAATGATGTCACACGTTAGAACATAGGTGATGTACAATGTCTAGGAAAAGCTGAATATATATGTAGCATATGTGCACATCCGTGCTTCTTCGTATTGCCTCCTGTAAAAGATTAAGAGAGAAAATATCATACCTCAACAAACTTCAGCTTGAAATCAAGACTGGCAAATCTTTGAGTTAATTCAAATTCATCCCGCAGAAATTCCCAAATTATGGCGTACTTGGCATCCTTCCAGGCAATATCGGATCTGTTTAAAACAAGAAAATATGTATGAGCTAAATTGAAAACATTCCAAAATAGACATTCATATTCGTATTTTTATCCCATAATGAGATTAAATTTAAAAACAGATGATTACAAATTAATTTGGAAAGTAGCCAAAGAGAAAGCTCCATTATCATGATACAAATTGGGGGTCGGTTACTTTCTCTAAAATGGATAAAAATGTTACCTCTCAAAAAGTCCGAGTTTAAGAATCACATCAGCAAGATTAGAGTTTGCCTTTCCCACTATCTGAAAAAGTTTTTTGCTGTCCATGGTAAATGTTCCTGTTTCTTCCATCCCACGATTTATGTCGGTAAATTCCGCAACCATCCCATCAACCTAAGGAAAAAGTTTTGACCATCATTATCAAGCTAAATGTTCAGAAAGTCGACATTGGCAATCAAATCCTACACACCTGGCGCACATAGTAGTCAAGAGCAATACTTTGACCAAGAACACTTCCAATTGTACGGATCCCATCGATATTCAAGAACTGCAACATGATGTAATCCAATCCACCTTGCATCCATGTGTTCAGAGTAGGCATCTCTCTTACCTCGTATTCTGCAAGTTCATAACACATCAAAGAAATAAACCAACTAAACAAAAACTCCTTTATTGCAGTACCTTCTGCATTTCTTTATTCCTTATGAAAGCAATGGATCTAATATTTAATAACAGGGAATAGTGTGAAGAATGATTTAACCCGAATATGTTCGGAAAGAAGGTTTAGTCGGAAAAAAAAAACAGTTATAAGAACACAGCATCAAATGAATGAATTGCTAAGAAGAAATCCTTTGAAAGTGACAGTAAAATACGAAGCTGATACCCAAACTATCTCAATTCCCATCACAACCCCTTTGTGCCTATAACTCATGTGCATGTCTTGAAACATATATATGTAGAGAATATATGAGGAATCACAATGTATCTGGTGAATGCAAGCATGGGACATGCATAAGCAAGAGAGAAAGAAACCGGCAAGAAACTCCGTTTACAGAATATATACATATATTATTTCCAAAAACAGGAATTTTATGAACTCACCATCTTTTCTCATTTCAGGAAGCAATCCTGATGCATGTTTTTCAACAATTTTCAGATATTGATCTACATCACAATCACGAACATTGAACAACACAATGGAACCATATTGGAACACCACCATAAAACAGCAGTCACTTCCACTTATGAAAACACCAGGACCCTGAAACAAGGAAGTCCCCAATTCAACAACATTATTTGATTAAAGAGTTAAATGTTCAAACTCGAGAATGTTTGGTTCGTTTACAGCCCTAAGCATGTCTATTGAATATAAATCCTTTGAAGAAACTGTCGGAACAACCAACTTATAAGTTAGTGTTCAAACTCGAAAAGCATAATCTCATTTGCAAGGTTCATTGTTGCTTCATAGGCAGTTTCCACTTACCACCAATTTAAACTCACTATTTTTCCTAATTAGCTTCTCTATCCCACCCTGATAATAACAGTTATGTGGATGAAATAAATGAATACTACAAAGAAATGAAATTGACATCGGTGATTAGAAATCATTTAATATATATATATCATCATAAAACATAGTTGCAATTGATTAGAGTAATTGATCAAATTTGTCAAAAATCAACTTACAGGGGAACTGGCAAGATCGCCAAACTTAAGAACTATATAATTAGTCATTCGTGATGTCGGCGGTATAAAATTCTGCTTGTTCTGCTCCATCAATCCTCTCAAATCCACACTACACCCAAAAAGGAGAATCATTTAATTAAAGCGTACAGTAGGATTTAAGCATCAGAATTAAGTTCTTATATTTGCCCCAATATCCATCGCCAAAAATGAAAGCTTTGGGGAACAAGTTGATTCTAATGGTTTCGCACTAAAAACAATAGTTAATTGTAATAAAAAAAAATTAACAAGAACCTGGTGGAGAAAATATAAGCTCTAACTGGAATAGAGCGTTTAGTTCCTTCTTCCACCGCTCCACCATCGCCAACTTCCGAGCAAGAAACCGCTTCGTTCCAATCAACCACCGTTTCCGGTTGCGGAGTCGAGAACGAGGAAATGCATCTGACAGCGATACTTCGACTGGCGTTGCAGAATCCGCCGCCGTAGCTGTTGAAGGTCCATAAGATGATGTTGGAGGGAGATGACGTGGCGGCTGAGCGTAGGTTTTTAGAGGGAGTGAAGAAGAAAGAGGAAGCTTGGGGTTTAGGGAGAGGGAAGGAACGGTGTCGGTAAGACAGCGTTTGGGTGCAGCTTGTACGGAGGGACAAAGAAGGGAGTTGGCGAATTGAGCGCCACATTTCTATTTTTCCTTTAGACGAACAGGTAGGCTTTGCCATTTTATTACGCGGGCGACACTTTATAATTTTTTTTCTTATTTTTGAAAAATAATTTTAAGAGTACTATTAAAAAATAATTATAATTTTTTAATATTAATATTATTATTAAAAAATATTTTTAGAAAATAAAATAGTTATTTCAGATATAATATTATAAATTAAAAACAAATAAATAACATCAATATATTTCTATTAAAAAAACATCAATATATTTAAAAATAACAAAAATGGGATTATGTTTTTATTTAATAAGGTCAACCCATGTTCAAAAAAAAATACAGAAAATTATACAAAATAAAGAATTCAATCCATAATTCGAACTGATTTTTTCCTCGAATCTTATCAAAAAAATATATATATATAAATCCCAAAACTGTGTTAGTTTAGAGATGTGGCATAGCACAGTTTGGTTCTTCCACTCCAAGAATGAAAAAGGAGAAACAAGCAGTACTTGTCTCTCAGAATCGAATCCCCTGGCAGATTAGGATTAGGATTAAGAACAAATGGGGTTATTGATTTTCAAATTTCCAATTTTCTACAGTCCCAAGTTTACTTCTAAGATGCTTCCAGAGATTGGAATTCTGCAAGTTTAGATCGTCAGCCGAGTAGGATCTCACAAATTTGGACATCATAACAGAAAAGCCTAAAACACACATCAAAGCACAAAACGTCAAAATGTAGACATAAAGTAAATAATTAAAAGAGATAGGACGAAGTTATATAGCATAAAATTCTCTAAGTTTTACGTGTTTTATTTAGATCGTTTAGATCGTTGGATGACTTAAACGGTTGACTCAACTCTTTACTTTTTTCCTAAACGATAATCTTCATATAATCAACTGTTAATTTGAGTCATCTGTTTTACCCAGCAAACCTTTGGAATTCATTGCGTAATTTATCTAATTGAAACGACATTTATCAAGTCATCTGTTTGAGAAGTACAGAAATCTAAAACAAATGAAAATATTCGGAGTTTAAAGAAATACCAGTACATTTACAGTTTGATTTCCTAGTCATCTCCTTCCTTACAGGCTCTTAACTTCTAGGAACTAGAACTAACGTTATTATACAGAGAAATTTACAGGCAAGCAAGCAACTACTCTTGAAAAATGGCAGTGTTGAAGACAAATTATATACAGAGACCAATGATTGTAAGAATTGAAGTGAAGGCAGCAAATGAAGGAGACATATGCAGTTATTAACATGATAAACTGGAAACCATTTCACTCCTTACCTTGAAATTCGGTGTCATCTGCATTCTTATCATTCGTATCCGTGCTGTTATTTTCCGTACCCTTCGTATCTTTCTTTTGAGCTTCAGTATTCTGATCCTCACTAGAGGATTTCCCATCATTTGGCCCATCAGCTTTACTGATCTTTCCCTGTTTTGTTCAGTAAGTCATATTAACATTCTTTTTTTTTCTGACAGAAAGTTGTATTAACATTCTAAGTAAATCATACCAACTTCAACTTCAAGAGTAAATCATTATGAACTTAGTAAAGCATACTTAATACCAAGCAAATTTTGACAAAAATACCAACAGTCTCAATGATTAGAGAACACCTGTGTCCAATGTAATTTCGGACATGAATATAGATATATGATCTTCCAAATATACATTTTTTCAAACTAAAAAATGAACATACTTCTACCGAACGCACTGAATTTGGAGTAACATAGCTTAGTTGTGTCAATTGTTAAGCAAACACAACAGTTTAATAAAGCAGAATAACCATCTGATCATCCCACGACTTATAAGAACATAAAAGTTTTGAAAATTAACCTTGATCCTGTCACGCAACTTAAGTACAAATGGTCGAGCAAGTAAATTAATATTGCTGGCAGATATCTCTTGATTCTTGCGCACTGCTGAATTTGGCTTATGTGATCTGCAAGCCAATATTTGTTAGTGAGAAATCAATTCAAAAGCATGATGAGCTCATAAAGAAAACAGAGGATCAATTTTAAAAAAAAAAAATATCAGTTGTATCAGTTTTACTGGGTTTTAACCGATTTCAGGTAAAGAGCTGGCCAATCATGTCTGTCCGGATTTTTCATCTGGAACAAAATGTTTTTCACCCTAACATAAAAGATTTGAAATTGGGAGTGTCAACTACACACCGTGGAGGAAGAGATGGTTGACCTTTACTTTTTCCAGACTGGTACTGTAAGGTAGCCTCTAACATTGATTCTGCCAATACTGCTCTTTTCTCCACTTGAGCAAGTTTAGCACTGGCCTCATCGTACTTTGCCTGCATTAACATAGAAGTTGGCTCCAACACCAGAGATAGGATGAAGAAAAAAGCATATAATATTTGCTTACTTTTCTCCATAAAAGTGCTATAAGAACTCAAAACAATGTTAGTTTCCTCAGTAATGTAAATTTGATGGGAAATTTATCGTGGAGAAAAGGAAATGAGAATGTTCTTCCAAATTTTCCATGCTAGAGTGCATCAACAACATTCTGTGTTTGGTTAATAATAACTTAACTGGTGTTATTTTCCATGAAAGCGAGAGATTCATTAAAGATATTTGTTCCCTGCTTGCAGTTCTCAGTAAAAGATGTTTTGTTTATAGTTTTGAAACCATTGACACAAAACCAAATGAAATTCTATCAAGAGACATGAAAAAACAGGATATTTTGATCACACTGTGCACCTGAAGCACTTGAACAGAACTTCTTTGTCCAGCAGCATCCTGTTCAGCAAACATGCGAGCATCTTCTGCTTCCTTTTGATCTTGCTCCACGCGCATGAGAACCTTTGAAATTTGTAACAGATCCCATTATCATCGAGACTGTATATCAAGTGAGAAAGATACTCTGCGACTTGAATACGAGGAAAAGAAATCAAACCTGAAGCATTGCATTTTCTTGTTCAAGCTTCTCAGAGAGTGCCTTACAAAGCTCATTAACTTCTTGCTCTAATTGCTTCAACTAAAGATGATAATGATCCAAGCATGAGTCATGGAAACAAAGAAACATAGGTTCTTTAGACAGTTCAGGAGTTCAGGTAATAACATTAATCAAATTGTATATTAAAGTAGTCAAAGATAGAATGCACGTTGAGAATCTAACATAAAATTCATGAACATGGCCAAGGTGCCAGGTAAAAGCAAGCAAAATAAGTATCATGATGGCAATGACATAGTTTAATAATTATATTTAAGAACTAATTAGTAGTTGACTGTAAAATTTTACAAAATCAACAATAATTAAAGAATTATATTAATATCAACTGAACTACCACTATTGAAGATATTCCAATTTACCCTAGCACTTAATTGGCGTCGATTGTCCTGCTTAACCATCTCCATCAAAGCTGTCTCCAGCGCCTCAGACCTGACTCAAGTGAGGAAATCAGTGTCACATTTGCCATGGGAATTTTAGGCAGAAGATAGAAGATTATTTCAAATTGAATCACATAAATTCAAGCATAAAATGCTATTAAATAGTCAAATATATCCAATCTATAAAACAATATGGAACAGCAAAGATATCAACCATGTATAAAAGAGGTAAGACCAAGTGAGTAACAGATCTGCAACCAATGAAATAAATTACATTGCCTCTATTACAGTCTGGAAAACTAAAGAACCAGACATAATATAAATTATTAACCTGAGGACAGCTGTTTTTTTCTCTTCCAGAAACCTGTACAGTTGAGCCTTTAACACTACAACCTGCACGTGATTGTTTGTAATAATTAAGACAGAGACATCATAAAACAGGACAACAGAATCTTATGCACAAACAAAGGGCAAACGAAATACATTGAGAATGATGTAGCATAATGTCTCCTCAACTTTCCAAATGTAGATAAATCCATAGTAATCAAACAAGTAACATATCCTCTAAACATTTTATTTGGTCCATAATGAAATATTGTATTCATTAAGAGGAAAATTTACACACTACCTGCTGTTTAAGCTCGGGAACAGGATCCAACTTAGCATCTCCTGTTGAACTACTAAGAACTTCATCTGCGTTCATTGATTTGGATTCTGAACCAGAGAGATTACCATTAGTTTTTGAATCAACAAGTTGCCTTGAATTATTTGTTTCTGTAAGCACTGAGTTAGGATCATGCTTAAAACCATATAGCTTAGATGCCAGGCCCTGGGATTTCCTCCAAATCTGAAGCCCCCTTACTCTTTCATCAACTGCTGCTTTTACAACTGACCGATGCTTCTCTCTTAACTCGCATAATACTTGTTCATTTACATTTTGGTAACCCATACAAGCTGTTAAAACAAGTTGACTACTGTCAAATGTTGAGCTAGCCAGTGATTGTAGCAAAGTGACAGCATCTCCCGCATCCTTAGCTGTAAGTAGTTCAGGGCCTGTATGAAAATTAGGTTACATTTAGATTAAAACAGTTAATTAGTCACAATTTTAAGGCTTTAATTACCCAAAAGATATCATAAAGTTCAAAATACTCAGTGTCGTTTACCCCATACCATAAAACTCTATAAGAGCGAGTGCTGTCCTAAAAAGCATAACACGATTTCCTTCAAACAAGAACACATCCCAGATTCGAAGCACTGTAATGAGGACAAATCCATCAGCAATCTTGTGATTATGCACTGGTTATTCCAATTGTTAAAGAAGTAGTCAAACATCAGTAAAATGGAAACAAAGGCACTCGTTCAAAATTGCTAAAGGACATGACATGGAACCTGACCACTTTCCCATGGCAGCATGTTCATAAAAATGGAAAGGAACCATGGTCCAGTAACCCATGCCACTTGAACTCCAAGGAGATCTAGATGACTGACTGCAATAAACATGAAATTGTTAATCATAAACTACCTGCCCAGAAAACATGATGTAAAGGGAACATCTGAGAATTTTCAGAACACAAAAAAGAATATATTGAAAAGACAGACCAAGTTTTGGAAATGTCTCGCGTACCAACTCATCAAAAACAAGTTGATCAACCTAGCAAAAGGCCACAATGTTACTAAGATAGATCTATAGCATAATTATTTCATCATCAATTTTATCAATCTAATATGGGAAAAGCAGATAGTAAAAACCAATCAACAAGGAGAAAAAGGAGTAATGCAAAAATATTTACCTGAGACTCAATCATTTCCTCCGAGAAATAACCATCAAAATACTCATCAATAATACCCATCAAAGTCCTGAAGTAAAGTAGAGAACCAGCACCAAATAAACAAGACAAGAAAACATGTAAATGATAGGAATAACAAAAACTATCATGTTCCAGCAACAAAATAGGCTCTGCTCCGTTGCCTTAAAAATGAATTTCACAAAAAATGGATACTGGATTTGCAAAGATTTTCACAACTGAGTCTCTCTACCTACCAGAAAGCATTTTCTTCAGGCATCAAAAGGAGTAATAAGGCAGCAAAGAAATTCATGGCCTGCATGAGAAAACACTTAATCAGAAAAGCCAGAACACTGCAAACCATGACCATAGCTAACATATTTCTGAACCTAGTACCTGGCAGTATCCAACTGAGGGGTTATGTCGAGCATAGGCCGTAAGTAACCGCCTCAAAGCATTTCTACCATCACCATCCAGAGAGGGATGACCGGGGAATGTTCGTGGCAAATCCTGATTTTAGAACCACCAATCAGGAATTTTGAACTAATAACACCAGTAAAAGGTAGCACATACTGCCAAAACAACTAATATGGAATTCAAACTGCATATGGAACAACCTTCTCAATCTGACCCTTGCATTTCTCATGCTCACTTATGGACTCAGTTGAACCCATACTATCTGACTGGTAGCTCCTTTGATCAGTGTTATTGGCGGTGTTATTTTCATTAGCAAGCAGATCCTGGTAGTAGTTCTCTACTCGGCGTGTCCTTACACCAACAAAAGCTTGCCAGATCTGTAATGACCCAAGATTATATGAGAGAGGGGGGGGGGGGGGGCGGATGAAGAGAGGATTATCAAATACATACCTCTCCCCTAAGAGCCATTGGCACTCCACCGCGAACAAGAACTTCCAACTCTTCTTTCCAGGGATGTAAAGATTCTGTAGGAGCTGAGTTTTCAGCAGTGCTTTTTATGGAATCTGTGCTGTCAATAGAATGGGCATCATGATCTGGATAAGCATCATAAAATTCATCATCAGAATCCTCCTCTGATGCTCCCTTTGTAAATCGAGCATCTTCGGCAGGAGATAACGGTTTTGCTTGATCAGTTTCTTGCTCCTCTTTTGTAAAACTGTCTTTCTTCTTTACCCGAGCGCTCATCATATCTTCAATGGCCCTAAGGGATGGTCTAACTTCAGTCCATATTTTCGACCGACCTCTTTTCTTAGGTGTATACACCACCTTCTCTTTTTCTGTATCATCATTCTCAGACAGACTATAAGAACCAGACTTCTTTTCATGTAAATTGTCTCCATCTCCTTTTAGTAACTCATTGTCCACATCCTCTTCAACTTCAACGTGTGAGATCTCCTTTCCTTCCTCCAAGGGCTTCTCATTGATAGGCAGCCCAGCAGACTCTACTTGGCGTTCCAAGAAATCTTTCCACCTACCTGATCTTTCCTCCTCTTCTTCCTAAAGTCATTAGTATTTACAAAATAAAGCCCTTTATTCATCCTAGTTGAAATTACCTTGATCCTAATTCAATTACCAAGAAACTAGTAAAAAAAACTAAATCAAAGTTCCGAGTTCCGACTTTAGAGTTTGTGATAATTTAGGACCCATAAGACCATAACGATATGGAAGAGAGAGGGAGGTTGGAAAAGATTCAATATTAACCAAGATAGATGAGTTTAAAACAAAAGGCAATAAAAATAGCAGAAAGAAGGTGATGAGCTTAAAACAAAAGACAATAGAAGCAGTAACAGTCAAGAAAAAACCTTGTAGATATTGGCATATTCTTGGTATATTTGTACATGTTGAGGTCTCACAGCAAATCCGTATGAATCCCTATCAACAATAAAAGCTTTAATAACCCCTAAAATTTGAACCAGCATTCAACTTAACAGCAGATTATTGTTCCTTTATAAAGTATAATAAAGATAAAAATCAGCAGATTATTCCACCCAGAAAAATAATCTCAAAAGAAAGATTGATAATTCAACACCATTCTAAGCAAAACCTAACTTAAATTTGCAATAAGCCTCTATGACATTGCTTGCCAAGTTGCATTATTAAGCTAAAATAAAGGAATTCAAAATGATACAACTCACCGCAAAATAAAACCTATTGCAAGAAACAAGCAAAAGCATCAAACAAAAGGCTAATGCAAGTTAATCAATAAATAACTCCAATTTACCTGCAGTCGACTTCTATACATTGCCTACTTACGGTACAAAATAATCTACTTCCCATTGTAACTATTTTCCACTCAATTTGCACAAAATAAAACCAGGTTCCATAAAGTTTTTTCCCCTCAATGAAAGAACACGGAATCCAACTATGTTTCTCCGAACAAAAAACAATTAATTAAATCGAAAGCAACCAGATACCAAATTCGTCAATTACCAAGCCAAACTGTGATGGAATTCAATAAGATCGTCAAAATTTAAAAAGAACAACGAGAAAGGAAAAATCAATCAGAATCCAGCTTGAATTTACCTGAAATCGTCACCTGGAGATTGCCGAGTTGCGGTAGAAACTACCATATGTTCATATTCCCCACTCAAATTTGTTCAAAAGAATTAAATCTCATTTCACAATATCAAATCCAAATCAATAAGCGTCAAATATTTCCACTAAAAATAAGGGAGGGAAAAGAATAAAAAAGAAAAAGAAATCCGACCGTAACTGTCAATAGGTCGAGAAAGAAATCGACGGGACACCTGGCGAGAGAAGCGTACCTATTGTGTTATGCTTTGGTGGTTGCAGTGGTATTGTTGGAGGATCTCATTTGTTGCAGTGATGAGGTGGATGGCTATGATTGGTCTGTGAGATCTACAGGGTTACAGCGACGGATAGGAGGATCCTTCGGAGAATTTTGTGCTGCTTTTGCTTGAATTTCTGCAACGGAAGAGGAGAATTGAAGAGAAAATGAAGGAGACGGAGGGAAAGAAGAAACTCAAGAGGGAATTTCGGTTTTTCGTTTGTAATGAAAGGGAAGAGAGAGAGGAAAAGGCGGGAAAGGACATGCAAAAAAGCTAGAGACTACAGTCACCGTATTACCACGTGGGCGATTTCTTAATATTTTTAAAAAATATTTTATACTAAATATTAAAAAACAATTACACTTATTTAAAAATATTATCGAATTTTAAAAAAATATAAATTTAACAATTAAAATCGAAAAATCATTATTTTAAAATTTAATTTAACCCAAAGTATCGTTTTATTAAAAAAAATAATTAAGATTATACATTTATTAGGGTTTGAACTCGCGACATTCAAATACAAAAGTTAAAATCCTTAATTAACTTGACAATATATATCTCAAATCACTTGAGATTGATTTAAATTAATTTTACAAAATAAATAATATTTATATATGAAAATCTATAATATATTATTTGTATATATACCAATATATATATGTTATTTTTTATATTTTTATATATTATTTAGAAAATCTAAACAAACGTTGAATTCAGCCCTAGACTCAATTCAGCGTTCCTTGCCACTGAGAATTTATATTATAAATCTGACTTATCAGTTCAGTTAAGATCTTATCAAATCATAATTATTTATTTTATCGTTATTTGTGTTGTATCGGCTTGTATTTTTTGTTGCATACTGTTTGTTTTGTATTTTTTTGATAATGAGGGGTTGAGGATTTGAACCGGGTTATCTTCTCAAAAAAGCATAAAGCACGAGAATACTCGTTTTGGGGAGAGATTATTAGATGAATTTGTTCATCACATCATCTATGGTTTAAGTAATTAAAATCATTTATCTTTAAATAGCTCTTTAATAAGTAATAATTATCACCTACTAATTATATATAGAAAAAAAATAGTGATTAACCTTAAAAAAAAATGAGATGGTCAAATAATTTAGTAAATTGATAAATATTATTTTGGCAATTTAAAAGTTCAAATTTAAATGATGTCAATGTGTAATTAGATGGAGAGATTATATTAAATTCTAGCTTGTCACGTCATCTGTGATTTTTAATCAATGAAAATCATCCATTTTATTACTAATCATTCGTTAATCTAACTTTTAAAAATATATTTTTTAAATAACATAAAAAAATAGTGACCCATGAGCGCGTAGATATATTTTTAATTTTATATTCATTACAAAAATATCTCATAAATTAAAATATTTCGAGCTTTTGTTGAGCGTTAATTTTTCTACATATAATCAGCTTTTAAATCTTAATTTTTAAGATCTCTAATTATTTTATAATATTTATCTAGCAAAATAGTCAATGAAGATTTCATTTATTATAAGTCAAATTTATAAAAATTCCTTTAACTTAAAAATTAGATCGTCCAAACTAGTCTTATACAGTTAAAAAATGGTTTCGACGTCGGCGGAAATTGAATCCCCTATTTTGTACGACGTTTGCTGCTGTTTAAGCTGGTTACCATGAAACGCTCCTTGTAGCTCTCATCTACATGTAAAAAGTTAACGGATAAACTGTTCGTTCCTTTTTTATTTCTGATGTGAAACCAAGGTACTACGTGCGCTTCTCTTTGTCTAAAAGATTAACTTTTCTTTTTAATTATAGTTTAATAGCACAAATAATCATAGCAATGGAGAAAATATTATATGAACCAGTTCTACGACATAAGATATAATCTTAACTAATTAAATCAATGCATCATATATTTTTTTACATTGTATTTATACATAAACATTATCCAAATCATTCACTTTAATGCTATAATTTTAAAAAAAATATTATCAAAAAATTTTTATGTTGTCTTTCTATTTATTCTTCGAAAAAATTTTAATTATTTTTTTTCAATCCTAACCTTAAACCCTAAATTATATTATAACCCTAGTTCTAAACCCTAAACATAAACTTCAAACCCTAAATCTAAACCCTAAATTTATAAAGAAAAAAAAGTAAATAATTTTTTTTGAAAAACAAAGGGAAAGATAGCACAAGAAATTTTTTTATAGTAATATTTTTTAAAATAAAAAACATTAAAGTGAATGATTTGGACAATGTTTATGTATGAATATGATATAAAAAAATATATGATGTGTATTAATTTAATTGAACAATATTTACATGTGAATATGATACGAAAAAAATATATAATGTGTATCAATTTAATTGGTTGGGACCTGAGTAGTAAAACAGATTAAGAAATGTTTAGGAAATAACTGAATATTTAAAAATCAACTGTCTCTAAATGTATTTTACCAGGCGAGCATAAAATATTCAACAAAATAAGTCATCCATCGATATATAAAATAAAATCCAAAGTTCTTTAAAGGAAACACACTTAAACATACCAGTTCTTATAACCACTTGCCTTAATTTGATTCACTGCGTCTGGCGGAAGCTGGACGATCTTCATCATCATAAACTGGGCTTCGATCATCCCTTGGTGGAGGACTAGGGCTGTGGCTCTGACCATTTTCCTTTGTAGAGTTCTTAAGAGCCCTGTCCTCAAAACCAGCTTCAGCATCAGGGCTTCGGCTCCTTCCCCTTGGACTTGCACTGTAATCTGAACCATTGGTTTGCCGGCGATCCCTTGGAGAAGGGCTACCTCTCTTTTGTGGCCTTCTTTCCTCGGGTGCCGGACTATGCTTCCTCCCTCGAGAAGGAGATGGAGATCCCCTGTGGCGCTTAGGGCTCCTTAATCTCTTATCTTCACGCTTATAACTTCGGTCTCTCTTAACAGGTGATTTTGATCTACTGCAGAAAGACAAAGATTCAGCATAAAGAAAACTGGAAGTGAATTGCAGATTAAATCTTGCTCAATTCTTTTGATTTGCATGGGCACTTCAACAAAAAATGGCAAGTATTTAATTTTGTTTTAGATTGTAATAGCAAACCAAAAAAAAATAGAAAAATAACAAATTGGAGTGTTACCCCGAGGCAACACTAAAACAAAAATGTCAAAGGTAATTTGCATTGAAAGCTAAACACAAACCTGTCACTGCGTCCCCTGCTGTAACTGCGGCTTCTGCTGCGGTAGGGGCTAGGTGAGCGTGAGTAACTGCGTGGTCTTCGGCTGGCATCAAAATAGTTGTTTTCAAAGTAAGTACATGGAAGATTTAAGTGTTTAACCAATAGAAGCAGTTGAAATAAGAGATACGGACAAAAGGGACAACCTTAATTTTTTGGGACTGTTTTGACAATTTCTTTCTATGTGGCCTCGTTCCCCGCAGCGATAACACTTATTCTTCCAATCCCCAGCTTTGCAATCACGAGCCCAATGACCTTCAATTCCACAGTTGAAGCAGCGTCCTGACCCAGGAGTAGGACCATCTCTTCCAGGATTATCTCGCGATCCACCCGGACCACGTGGCACCTAAATTGCAAGTCCAGTCAGATCCAGCATTTAAACAATAATGATAATAAACAAATTGAAGACAAGAAAAAATGATGCATGATAACATAACCTCCAAAATGGAACTTGAAAAATTATTCCAACTTCAATGCAAAAACCAAGAAGCAAATAATAATATTATATTGAGTAGTTAAGCAAAAGGATTCTTTTTGACACCATATGATAAGCCTTTGAAAGATCAAAATCTTTGGTATGTGAAAAAGTCAGCAGAAAACATACTCCTTTGGCAAATTCAACAACAATCCGGCTTCCATCCAAGTCTCGACCATCCAAAGCATATCTTGCATCATCAGCGTCTCTAGGATCACCGAATTCCTATAAACAAGGATGCCAAAAAATATACAAACATAGACAAAGGGAAAAAAGGTTCCAAGCAAAAATATTCATGATTGCTAGAAATAGTGAAAAAAGTAGATAAGAAACATTCTTTTGGATTAAATAGAAGAGTGAGAAATACATACAATGAATGCATAGTCGCGCTTCATATCCACATCACGTACTCTGCGTAAATGGGTGCCAGAAACAGTAAGGCCATCATGACACAATTATTGAAGGGTTGATAGTTTTCCCCTCACAGATGAACCAAAAACACCACTTTTTGAGATTGTTGCCATTTTGCTAAAAATACGAATAACACTATAGAAATACTCGCCAAATCCACCAAGGTCACCCTCTCACCATTGACCTCCAGGTTAGGCAAAAAGCCAACAAACCTTCAACAAGATCATTCACGTTAACCATACAGACACATGGAGGGTAACAACATTCTCACTCATAAAAGAAAGACAAGATGTCAAGCACTACAATAGGGCTTGACAAAGGCTCTATTCTATCCCACACTGAACCTATCCGAATGGCCATCAATACAAAACAGAGAAAAACAAAACAAAACACTTGAAACAAGTTGACTAAGGGACATGCAACCATTAGACCAATCAGCTATAGGCAACAATTACAAATTTTACAAAAAAAAAAAAAATCAACACAACAATAGACTGAATTACCTCCCATATCTGCTAAACATGTCCTCAAGATCACGTGATCTTGTTCTTGAAGACAAATGACCAACATACAAACGAGTGCCACCACGACGGTCATCATACCTCGGCATATTTTCTTTCCCTGAAGAAATTATTTCAATAAGAACTCAAAAGTACAATCGAACAATTTTATATAACATTACCCTAGTCCTTGCAATGGATAATCAAAAGTATAAGTCAAGATCAGACATCTCAAAAGATTACTATGGTAGAGCACATAATCGTAATTGATTTTAAAATTACAGCATTGTAAATATTTGCAATGCAATAGAATTTCAGCATTTTTTTAAAACCTGTAATTTTTCAGATTTCAATTTCAAACAACGCAATTCTAAAACAAATCTTCAGATTACAATTACAAAAAACGAAGCATAAAAAATAAGTGATATGCATGCAAAACAATTAACATAAAAAGCAGCAAACTCAAATTTAAAAGCTCAATTTCAGATCTATGGATAAATAATGAAGAAATCAAACAAGCTAACGACAGATAATTCAGATTGAAACGAAACTTCAGAAATTGAATGAAAGAAAATAAGCTTACGATGAAATTTCAGAGGCGGGGCGAAGGCGAAGGTGAAAAACCCTAGAGTCCTCGACGTGATAAGTGAAGACAAAGAGAGAGCTTAAACGCGTCGTTTTCTAAATATATAAAAGTAGAGCCTGAGGATAAGGATCACAAAAATCAGAGTTTATGTAATTACCAGAAAGCCCCCAACACATTCGTGAAATCACAATATTCTGTTTGCCAGAGGTGGAATGTGTCAAACCGGGATGATTATCCTAACCCGACCGTTCTATAACATGCAATCTATTTTAACGAGAAATTATATTATAAATAAATTTTATTATGTATTCATAAGATTAATCATTAAAATTTATTTATTTTATTAATTTTTTATATCATATATTTTTTAAATGAATCTTTACTTTAAAAAAATATTTTTAAAATAAATGAACAATAAATATAAATAAAGATTTACTTAAAATTATAATATAAAAAATAATAAAATAAATAATTTTTTGATAATTTATCTCATAAATAATATAATAAAATTTATCCGTAATATAATTTCTCTTTTCAAAAGCTTTTCGTTTCCTCTCAAAATCAAATCTGCCGGTGTAAATAATATTGAAAGGGATGAATATGGTGTGTTTTCTTAAAAAGAAATAATTGATAATATAATAGAATATTTTTATTTCTATAAAAATTTATTTAATTATATAAATATTTATAATATACATAATTTTTTTATTTTATTTTGATAATATATAAATTTTATTTAAATAATAAAAATTGATATTATAATAAAAAAATTTGTATAGTTACATAAATTTTTACTTAATATAAAATTTACATAAATTCTTGTTAAATTGTAAGAATTTATGTAGTTATATAAATTATTAAAAAAATTAATAAAAATTTATATAATTATATAAATTCTTATTTAATTTATATAATTTTTTAAAAAATAATAAAAATTTATGTAACATCTCATTTTCATCTCACCTTCAATTTTATCTTAATTTTTTTATTTATTTTCTTCCTAAGTTTACAGCGTACAACATGTTTAAGCGTAAAATTTGTAATAATTCTTTTTTGACCTATAAATATTAAAATCATATTTATTTTATCATTCATGTCGGTCTTCAAACACACTTAATCATCACTATACTCATCTCATGACATATATCATATCATATATTTATATATATTAATTAAATAAATAGAAATATATTTACAAGTAATAATTAAATAAATAGAAATATATTTACAAGTAATAATTAAATAAATATAAAAGTTTTTTATGAAACAAGTATAAAATACTCGCCATTTAAATTTCTATCACATATAACATCATTTAACTGTCGCCATTAAAAATTTATCATGATCCTTTAAATTAATGATTTAAAATTGGCTTATTAAGCTGAAAAAAAATAGAACCTAACCTTAACCGTTATTTCTTTTTTCTCAATTTTTTTATCAGTTATCGATAATTAAATTAATTATCGATTATTAATTTTATTATTTTTTTAATTTTAATAAAAAAAAATTATTTTTATAGTACGTTTTTTTGTCTTTATGACACGTTTTTTTGTCTTTGTGACATGTTTTCTGTTTTTATTTTGTGATTTGATTTATCTATCTTTATAACGTGTTTTTGTTTTTATTTTGTGATTTGATTTATCTGTCTTTGTAGCATATTTCAACATACCATAGTGACCAATTATTGTTCGCACAGAGATTTAATCGATGTTAGTTTCTGATTTTTGTTTTGTCGGTGGTCACTTGAAAAGATTTATCCATACTTGGTTGATAATTGTTTGCCGATGAAATCAGTCCTGGGTAGCGATACTTTTTGCTTGACAATTTGGATCGCCTACAACTCCTTTTTTCGTTATGCGTCTCGTTTGGATAGAGACAAAAAAGATTCAAGAAGCTTCTGAATTTTATTGATATGTTTATCTCTATAATTTTTTTTTTTTACGATATAATTATATTTTTTCTATAAATTTAATAAAAATTCAATAACATTTATAAAAAAAAAATAGGCTTATAGATTAAATTAACCGAAAAAATAGAAAATCAATCGACCTTTATAAAAATTTTCTCATTTATTTATTATTATACTTATATTTATATTTGATGTCATTCGCCAACTGAATTCAGATAAGACCGAAGAAACGCATATTTATGTGCTGATGTTTCATCCAATAGAGGACCGACATGTGTCCCTCAGGATATAAATTTGAGCTGATATTAAGATCAAGAGTCGATTTTGTTGCACTGAATTTATTTGAAGATGGATTAGAAATGAGTTATAAGATATGAGATTTGGGCCTTCGATTTTTTATCATGTAAAATGAACACTTTTTATATGTATATATAAATATATTTGAATAAAATTCGAGTATTACATTTAATCTAAAAAATTATTAAAAAATAAATAAAGATTAACAGTGTAAAAGGGTACAGAATTTTAAAAAAAAATCCATCAAAACTTATCAACTGGCATAATTTGTAATATGTAGAGAATGAAAAACGAAATTCAAGAGTATGATAGATAAAATTCAATCGATTCCAAAAATTAAATTATTAAATTTGATTTAATGTAAAAATACTTTAAAGTTATTTGATTAATATTATTGTTGATATAATATATAAAAAAAATATAAAATCAAACATAATATTAAAAGTTTGAGTTTTGATGTTGAAAATAAAAAAAATAGATTAAAAGAATTTTTTTTTAAAACATATTTTTACAATATTCAATTTAAATTAATTAATTAATTAAATATAATTGTAATACCTGAATTTTGTTTAAGTTTGAATATAAAATAAGATCAAGATAAATAATAAAATTTATAAATAATAAGTAAAATTCAAAAAATGAATAAAATAAAACTAAACAAAAAATATATAAAAATAAATTAAAAGATAAGGATATTCTAAATCAATGTTTATATGTTTTTAATTTGAGCTTATATATCTCTAATAAAATTTAATTTAGTTCTTTATCTTTTATTTAATATTTTATCTAATTGTTTAATTTATTTTGCTTGCATATTTTAAGTCATGTAGTATATCTTTAGGACAACACCTAATTTACACGTAGTTAATTAAATTAGAGTCTTTTAGGGTTAGTCACTTTAATTAAATAGGGAGATAATCTAGTAACGATGACGTTCTAATCATATATCTCGGATGCACTAAATGGTCAGTGTTTTGACATAACATCATGTTGGCCAATAATATACTTTGGTATCGTATTCGGCGTGTCATCGAAACATAGAAAATGGTAAATAATCTAGGATCAAAATTTAATAAAATTAATTAGGCAAAACTAGAAACACCATTAGTAATTATTAATTTATTCGGTGTCTAGATGATAGTATCTGATTATTCGGATGTTATCATAATACACTTGGTAAATTAATAATTTAATAAGGTTTAAATATACAATTAATGGAGCCTTTTTAGGTTAAAACTTAAAACGAACAAGATAATAAACAAATATGCATTTAAAACCTGCAGAACTTATATTTCTTTAAATAAGAGTTAAGGTTTTCAATTTAGAGGACGTTTTATTTAAGCTCGTATTTAAAAGAAATATATTTTCGTATTCAAAAGGATATTTTTATTCAAATGATATTTATTTGTCAATGGCGGATTAAATTAATATTATTATTTAAAATACCAAGATGCCACGTGTAATTAATAAGGTACCAATTTTGGGCGTTTGTAAGGGTCGTCTTTGTACGTAACCGACTCCCGAACCTAAATGTTTTTAAAAAAATCTCTGGTTTATTTTATGATGTCTGACCTACCAAAGTGGCCGGTAGCGACTCCGAATTATTTTTAAAATTTAAATAATATATGTTTTTAATAAAATTTAATTTTTTCATATTAAAAACAATAAAACTTATTTTTTTAAATTCACTCGCCATACTATTTTTTATACATTTCAATTTTAAAATGGTCGCGACAATAATTAATTAAAAACACACGTAAATATATCCTAATAATCCAACCTCAAAATAATTCAAATCCATTGAAACTGTCCCGCTTGGCGCTTGCAACTTAACTTTGTTTGATACCACCAAAATTATTGTAGTGGGCTCCTAAAATTGGCTGTTTTTATTAATATTATTAATTTTCCGACATTTGTTATTTTTATAGAGTACAAGTTCATATTACTATGAATATTTAACATTTATAATTATTTTTAATAATATTTTTAAAGTTTGAATTTGGTTATTTTCATCGAAAGAAAAATGTTTCTTACTATTGTACCTTAATACTTATTTATTAGTGGTATTCGCTCATCTTTATTATAAATTATATATAAATATAATTTTTTTAACAAATAAAATATTTTAAATTAGTTAAGTTGATGGATTATATTTTATAATTTAAATTTTATTTATTTTTTTAAACTGAGCTTAATTTATAAAATTTTAATTTTATTAAATTTTTATTTAAATTTAATTATAAATATTTACTTAGCTATGATTTAGACAAATTTTTATAATTATATATAATTATATTTTATATATAATGTATAGAAACTCAACTTAAACATAAAATAAATTTATTAATTATTAAAAAATAAATTACACTAATTACATGTAAAAAAAAGATGATGATTCATCTTAAAAGATAAAATAAACAATCTTGATTAATTAAGATCACAGGCAACGTGATGAACATGATTTGCCTAATAAATTTTCTTTCTTGAGATGTACCTGTAAGCTTGTTCGTAGAGGATTATTTCTCTTTTTCTTTTTCGTCATTCACGCCGCTACGCTAGTTGGTTACCAAAACGCGTATTCAGATCCGTCGGATAGCGACAAGATAATAAAACAGCATCATTTGGATGTTTCATCAGAATTGTTTTAAATAGGATTTCATTAGAAAATATATATAATATATCTAATAAAATATAAAATTATTCTGTTTCCTACAAAAAATAATAATAAAATTATTCTGTATAAGATATATATTTGGTTTCAGATTTTTTTTCTTCTTAAAATAACTTGATTTTTTTATTAATTTTAGAATTTACGTAATAAGCTTGAGAAGTGAGAATAAAATATGCGAAGATGAATAATATTATCATATAATTATATTAATACAATAAAAATATATTTGAAAAAAGAAAAATTAAAAATCTTCATTGGTATTCATGTTTTTTTCTATATCAAAATATTTAAGTCATTTTGGATCATAAAAAGGATAAAATGTTAATTTAAAAGATAAATTATAAATATGACCACTCAACTATGAGGTTGGTGTTAAATTGATCATTATAATTTTAATTTTGATAAATCTACCATATAATTACTAAAATAATTTAAATATAATCACATACCATTAAAACTTAACGTAAGAGTGTCGTGATAGATAAAAAAAGTGTAATTACACATTTTTTAATTTGATTCTAATTATATAATTAAATTATTTTATAATAATAAAATGATCTAATTAAAAAATATAAATAACAAGAATTAAGCGGATAATTATATCATTTTTAATTATCATGTCACCCTTTTATTAAATTTTAGCGAAGTATCACTATATTAAAATTAATTTAATAATTACGTGATATATTTATAAAAATTTAAAAATATAATCAAATCAACATCAATCTCATAATTAAATTGTCATTTATATAATTTATCTTAATTTAAAAATAACAAACAAAAAGGAATAAAAAAAAGTTTCATAAGACATCAAATCTTAAAAAAGATTTTTGCATTATTTTTTCCCTTGCTTTTTTAGCATCGAAAAAAAAATAATACAATAATTGATATATTTTAATTTGAAACATGCCAAAATACTACAATATAAATAGCTTAATAGAGAATAAATTACATTAGTAATGTAAAAAAAATAAAAAAATAAATAACAATATTGTCTATTTTGTTTTATGTTCCTAAAATATTAATAAATCGAGTTTAATAATTATCTTTCTTAATTTATTAACTTGTATAGAGATAAACGTTAGTTAATCATTTTTTTTTAAAATTTACTATATATGTACTTAACTCATAAGGTAAAAATCAAACTCTTTACTATCAATATTTGGGTAAATATATGAGTAAAAATTACCTCATCTGCCTTCACCTTTCATTTGGGTAAATATTAAAAATATTTATTATATAGATTTATTTGTTTTTCAGGGGTTTCTATCGTGAAAGCTGCTTTTTTTTTTATATAAATTTAATGATCGGTTTTAAAAATCATCAAATAAAATTATTTATGTTTTTGATCTGTAAACTTTTGATCACTGAAATGTTTATTATCGTTAAACGTTAGTTAAACATTTGATCACTTTTGTTGTGTCAGTTTTCTGTTAAAGTTTAACGATAATAAACGTTTCAGTGATAAAAATAATTAAATAAAAATATAAATAATTTTATTAGTCAATTTTTAAAATTGATAACTAAATTTATATCGAAAACAAACGAATGTAATTTATGCTCTAGTTAATTTTTTCTAAAGAAAAGTTTTAACAGACCAGAAGCACACTGTTTTAAAAGTAGACCCAGGAAAAAGGTGAAACCCAACCACCCTTTATAGCTGTCCTCCGCTTGTACTTTTTGTTAGAACTTTCAAACTCTATTTTGACTCAAATTATCCACTTTCTGAGTACAAAAATTCTACCTTTCAATCTAATTTTTCCTTCCTCTTGATTTAAATATTGGGTTTTTCTATTCGATTCCAGCAATATCAAGTTAGCTTTTTCAGAAACAAACAAATATATTCATAATCCCCAACACAATTTAATTTTTAAATATAAATTTTTGAAGCTTGTCGCCTTACTTGTTTCATTTCTATACGTACTTCTCAGCTCATAATACAGGTACAGGTTGTTAAGAGCATTAATGTCGCTATGAGACATAATCTGTACTGTCCTTGTTTGGTTGCATTGATTCATTGATTTTTGTTTACTGGGCTTCTGCCAAATTCTCAGCTCATCATCTTTCTTGTTTATCAATCTCAGGTTAGCTTATTCTTGTGTTGTAGTTTCTTGGGTTGTCCCCCTTATTGTTTTGAATCTCTGGTTTCTGTAATTTTTAACTGCAATCTGTACTTATTAGTTCCCAATATGGAAGTTTCTCTCATGGAGAATCCTGGGAATTTTAGATTGTTTGTTGGGATTTCATTTTTATTCTGTTTAGTTAATATTTCAGTAGGATTCAACCCTGTAGATAACTTTTTGATAGATTGTGGATCCTCCAGAAATAGATCAGTAGGTGTTCGACAATTTGTCGCTGATAATCCGAACCCTTCATCGTATACTCTTTCAACCCCACAGCATATTTCTGTTAATTCTAGTTCAAATTCCATCCCGCTTTACTACGGTTCATTACTGTATCAAACTGCTAGGATCTTCAATGGACCTTCCGATTATAGCTTTCCAATCAAAGAACAGGGGCGGCACTGGATTCGCCTTCATTTCTTCCCGTTTGTATTTGAAAAGTACAACATGAGCAGTGCAAAATTTTCTGTTTCAGCTCAGAACTTCAGCCTTACTAGAGAACCCCGATCAGGGAATGTTTCAGTTGTTAAGGAATATAGCTTGAACATTACTTCCAATAGGCTGGTTCTTAGCTTTATCCCTGATTCAGAGTCATTTGCCTTCATCAATGCCTTGGAGGTTTTCTCCATCCCTGAGAATGTTGTTCCCGAAGAAGCCAGGACGGTTGGTCGAAAAGGTGATAAGAGAAGCCTGAGAGAGGTTGCATTGGAGACGGTTGCGAGGGTGGATATGGGGAATTCAACGGTGCTTCCACAAAATGATACCTTGTGGAGACTTTGGGTTTCAGATGATGAATATTTGATAGACAAGAACCTAGGATCGTTTGTGTCAAATGTTTCGGCTGTTAATTTTACTGGAGGATTGGTGACTGAGGATATTGCTCCAGCTTCTGTATATGGCACTGCTACTCGGTTCAACCTGGATGACCCGAACCTTAATGCAAACTTGACATGGAGCTTCGATGTTGACCCAGGGTTCGATTATCTTGCGCGGCTTCATTTTTGCGATATCGTAAGTAATTCTTCTACTCAACAAGGTGTCTTTGTTGAGGTTTTCATCAATACACATTCAGCGGGTCATCTTGATCTTGGTTCTCAGACATCACACGTTTTAGGTGTCCCATATTACATGGATGTCTGCACAAGGGTTGGTGATAGTCATAAGCTTAATGTAAGCGTCGGTTCGTCGAATATAATCAACTTCCCTAGTGTCATTCTCAATGGTTTGGAGATAATGAAAATAAATAATGATAAGGGCGGTCTTGATGTTCCTGAAGTTGTCTCCTCGAGAACTTCCAAGATGGCGCTTATAGTTGGTTTGACCGTCGGATTGTTTGTTTTCATCTTTCTGGCTGCAGTTCTCATCCTTTTCTGCCGAAGAAGAAGAAAACCAGACCCAGGGAATGGAGGACGAAATGTTCATGGTGCAGGGAGTGGAACTGACATATTTTCGAGCTCGAAAATAGGTTATCGCTTTCCTTTCATGGCGTTGGTAGAGGCCACTGATAATTTCTGTGAAAATTTGGTTATTGGGGTTGGTGGTTTTGGTAAGGTTTATAAAGGAGTATTGAGAGATGAAACTGAAGTTGCAGTGAAGAGGGGAACTCCTCAATCGAGCCAAGGTCTCACGGAATTCCGGACCGAGATTGAAATGCTTTCGCAGTTTCGGCACCGACATTTAGTATCTTTGATTGGTTACTGTGATGAACACAATGAGATGATCATAATTTATGAGTACATGGAGAATGGGACACTCAAGAATCATTTATATGGCTCAAGTCATCCAGTCTTGAGTTGGAGACAAAGGCTTGAGATAAGCATTGGATCAGCCAAAGGACTTCACTATCTTCATACCGGTTCGACTAAGTCGATAATTCACCGTGATGTCAAGTCTGCTAACATACTACTTGACAAGAACTTCATGGCTAAAGTTGCTGATTTCGGTCTATCAAAGACCGGTCCAGATATTGATCGAACACATGTGAGTACAGCGGTGAAAGGAAGCTTTGGATATCTTGACCCAGAGTACTTGACAACACAACAACTAACAGAGAAATCAGATGTTTACTCTTTTGGGGTAGTTTTGCTTGAAGTCCTTTGCGGAAGGCCGGTTATCGATCCCTCCCTCCTGAGAGAAAAGGTGAATTTAGTGGACTGGGCATTGAAGTCTCTCAGAAATGGGAGATTGGAAGACATTGTAGATCCTAGGCTTGTTGGTGAAATAAAACAGGAGTCTTTAAACAAGTTTTGGGAGATAACTGAGAAATGCTTGGGGAAACATGGAATTTATAGGCCTTCAATGGGAGATGTCCTATGGAACTTGGAATCAGCGCTTCAACTGCAGGGAAATGAACAAAAAAAGGCTCATGATGGAGAGCTCTCTTCTGAAATCAGCCATGGTGGGCATTTCGAAACAAGCTTAGATTTCAGTCGAGCTGGTAGCATAAGCGAACTTCCTGGTGTTTCAATGACCACAGCTTTTGCTCAAATGTTGAGTGAGAAAATGAGATAGATGAACATTGCATGCATAGTTTCCATTGAGGGGCTGAATTTCATTTCCACTTCAGTTTCCCAATAAGCTTTGTCAATGGCTGAAAATTCTTCAGGAACCATTCATTATATTGTTGTTTTTTATGTAAAATTTTATGTTTCAATGAGATTTTCTAATTTGCATTCATCATCACCTGAACAAACTTGCATACTTTTGCATTGTTCTAAATATGTTAAGAAAATCAGTACCAAACTAATGGAACTAATTACTAATATTCAACTTCCCAATTGAATCAGACACAAAGTTAAGTTATTTCACATATATGAAAACATTTCTTCCAAACAAAGATTTCCCAGAAAAGATTCAATGGAATATTTGGACTCAAAACTAGAGTACAAGCTAGAATTTATTTGCTTCATTGATATATAAAAAGCCCCACACAGGACTTAAATGTCTGAAATGAAAAGAGACTGAAACTCTAGCAAAATTACCCACTGAACAATGTTGATAATCTGGATGCCAAGCTTAGCTTTGCTGCAGGAGAAACTCCATTCTTACCAATGATGGATTCCAGCACTGAATTCCCCAGTAGTTTATTTTCCATCACTGCTTTCCCACCTTCTGGCACAGAGTTATCTTTTGTAAATCCAATCTGTGCACAATAATTTTTTTCCCAAGTTAGAATCTTTTTGAACATTTTCAAACACATGATTTCTTTTTCTGGCTAAAATATTACAATAGTCTCTGATGACACTGGTTTTATTTAGAATTTTAGACAAGTCTCTGTATCTTTGCACCTAAATACAGCCAGTATTTAATGATGAAAAATAAATCAATGAATGCTTAATGATCATAAAATGTCTTCGGACTTACTGTTAGAGAACCACGTGGTGATATTGTGAAAAGAACAGAGGAGCCAGGTAGGAAAGTTTCATACTTGAAGGCCGCATGGAATTTTTCAATGGCTTTTGCTTCTGCATCAGTGTAGATTCCAAGAGATTTCCAGATGGCAACGCAGTTCTCAGTGACTTTCTTAGAGTATTCTTCACCCGTTAATGGCATGATCGTTGTTACTCGTATGAACTTCTCAAAGTCACCTACAGATACAAATTACAAGCATGTACCAAAAACATTAGGATTCATCGCAGGGATAGCATAGGGGCAAGACGGGACAGTATTATACTCGATCTAACTGGGTTTTTACTCATATATATATATATATATGAATCCATCATCCTCATGTTCTTCTGCAGTTTAACCCTCGACTCTAGGCCTCTAAACTAATCGAATGAATACAAATTACGAATGAGGGTGTATATGTTCGTATTTAACTTTAACCGAACAAATGAATGAACACAAACATAAATAAACATAAATTTTTGTTCGTGTTCGATCATTAAAGAACGTAACTTGTTCGTGTTCAATTATTAAAGAACATAATTTCGTTCGTTTATTGTCTTACATGTTAATCACAAAGATTTTCGATCCCGTCGCAACCAACCATCTTAACTAGAAATGATCAAATCATAATGAAAATAAAATCCGCCAATAACATATAATTCGTGGACCAGAATATTTGTAAATTAAAAACGAATACCATCTTAGGTTCAAGCATGTTTCCCCTTTCTTAGGAAAATAATTGTTCTATTTTGTTCGTCACTATTTTATTTTACTTTTCCCAATCGAAATAAACAAATCGGGATACGAGAAATTTTGAAAAATACCTGTACAGATGTCTCTAAAAAACTCAACGGATTCCGCTAACTCCGCGGTGGTCTTACTCCTCCACTTAGCAGCAAGGCAATCCACGGCGGTATCTTCCAAGTACACTCCGATCGCGGTGATCTTTATGAAATTTCCATGCATATCCACTCCTCTCGCTCCTGGCGCACGTAAGCACTGACCCATTAACAGACAAGAAAGGGGGAAAAGAATGCAATCCGAAGGGATTTTGAAACAGAATGCGGGGAACACTGACCTGCGCCGCCGAGGAACAGAGTTTTGACGGAACCCGGAGGCTTCACCGTTGGGGGGAATGTAACGTTCTCCACCTCGAGTTCGGTGATCAACGGTGACGTAGACATTTCGTGGTAGTTCGTTAAAGTTGGTTATGTTTTTAAGGGGTGGTAAGGGCATAAGGGGTAGCTGGGAGTGAAACGATGAGTTTTCTAATAGCCTCTACGTGTTTGGGGGTAGGTGCGTAATTAATGTGAAAAATGAAGGGTAGGTAGGGAATTTGAGGTGAAACCGTGAAAGTGAGCATATATGAACACGTGAACGGTCACGTGCAACCTCAACTTACAATCAAGTGTTTCACATATATAGATTTTGAATTATTATTATATCGAATCTATTTTTTTCTAACAAACAAGAAAAATATAAGATTTGATTTATTTAAAATATCTCAATCTTTACAACATATTTACTTGTTTCTTTGTAATAATATTTTTATATAGAGATTATGTTGAAACACGAACTCAATATTTAAGGTCTGTAAAAATTAAATAATCGATACGAATCATTTAGTACTTCACCGATAATTAATTAAAAAATTTTATTCTATAATTTCTTCAATTAGTTCATGTCAATATCATAATTAGTATATTTAAAATTCAAATTATTACCCTAAAATTAATATTAATTGCGTGCTTGAATTGTATTTTATTTTTGTAAATATAATGGAAACATGAAAAAGAAAAGGTGAAGTACAATCGTACAAATGCAAGTACGTAAGTAATTGGTTAACATGGAAATTGAAGGAAAAAGTATCAAATAAAAAAAAGTATTTTTAATGCGGAAGAAGAAAAATGTATGTTTTTAGAATCTTATATTATAAAAATATATTTTATTTTAATTTTTTAAAATTCTAACTATAATTTAAACTTTAAATTTTAAATTTTAAACTTATTTTTTTAAAAATAGGATATAGAATTAAAAAAAATAGACGGTTTCTAAAAAAAACTTCCGTGACAGATAAAACCATTTAGGAAACTGTCCGGAAAAATCTTTAAATTTGTCTTTTGAAGACTTTGACACGTTGGAAGTCTTACATGTAACCTAAAAAACAATGTGGATCCTTACAAGTTAAGAGTATTTGCGACGAATTTAAGGTACTGTCGTCGCTAATAATAGTATACTAGCAGCAAATATGTTGGATGGTTTGACACGACAGTTTTTAGTTAAAGAAGAGCAGATGCACGTGAAAGTTTTCTTTTGTCCTTACTTATTACAATTTCGTGGGTGAAAATCCAATAAGCAGTGACGAAAGAATAGGCAACAGTTTGGTGTACTTGACAAGCTGAATTGTACAGCTCTTGTCCCTTGTAAGGAAATCCTGTACATATTGCCAGTGGACACTATATATTCCTATGCTACTTATGTTCCTGACTATATATTTTAATGTTCTATCTTAAAAAATATATAAAAATCATTATATTTTTAATTTTTTATACTCTAATTATAATCTTTAATCTCAAACTCTAAACCCTAAATTTATTATTTTAAAGTAAAAACTAAAAAAACAGGAATTAAACTATACTTGGAATAAAAGGGATTAATTAAATAAAGATCTTTATCCCTTTAATTTTAATATAAATTTTTTAATTAAATCTCATCTATATCCTTATTAAAAGATAGATAATAAAAAACATGATTTTTCACCCTTATTAATTAGGTTGACTATTATGATCTTGATCTTTATTTGAAATTTCCAACAAAATGCTTGAAAAGATCAACATGTCCATATTTAATACATCTAGATCCTTTCTGGATTTCTTTTCTTATACCGTTACAAGTGAACGGGATATTTATTTATTATTTTATTGTTTAAATAAAAAAATGGTGTGAAAATAGGTATAAGGAAAACGTTATTTTCAAACTTCAAGTCACCAACCATGTTTTAAAACTCTATCCCTTACTCTCTTGGCTTACGTTCACATGACAACGAACGTAGTGTAGGTGAAATATTGGACCATCCAGTAACCGCCACGTGTGTAACGTAAAACTATAAAGCTTATAAAGTCCACGTGGAAAAATCTCATTCGGTATGACCAGTTACCAAAATTTGCCTAGAAAGTTAGAATCTTCTATACGATTGAAAATCCTGTAAGGATGAGTTCCTAGTTCCTACTCGCTTCCAACTCAGAACGCTTGCTTGGCTCAGCTACTCGGTCATGCTGACGCGTACACGAGTCGAGCTGATTTCACACTCAAACCCTCCACACGCCAGTCCATTTTTTATTCCCAAAATCCCCGTTACACATCATTGCTTTATCATACAAGTAAGGGCATAAACGTCATTCCAATAAGTCAACAACAAAAAGTCAAAACCTCCCATCTTCCCTAAAACTAACCTATAAATACATGACAAATCCCACGTTACCCTAAAGTCCTATTTCACTTTCTTGTCCTAAAAATACATATTTTCACACCATACAAAAAAAAATATGAAGCGAAAATTTCCCACTAGGGAAGTGCAGAATCATATAGCTTTGGCAAATTGTTTGATGCTCCTTTCACAAGGGGTACGCGGTTACGAACATACCGAGATCGATCGTGTCCCAACTCAGGTTTTCGAGTGCAAAACATGTAATCGACAATTTCAGTCGTTTCAAGCTCTAGGAGGTCACCGGGCGAGTCATAAGAAGCCTAAGTTGGTGGAAGCAGACGGCAAGGCTTCGGAGAATCAACCATCACAGACTAAACCTAAGACACACGAGTGCTCGATCTGCGGCTCGAGTTTGCGATCGGACAAGCGTTAGGGGGACATATGAGGAGACATAGGGCTGTTTTGAGTGAAAACCGGCATGGTTCTTTGAATTCGTCTAATGAAGCGGTAACGACACCGGTTGTGAAGAAATCTAATAGCAGAAGAGTTTTGTGTATAGATTTGAACTTGGCTCCGATGGAGGATGAATTGGACTTGTTTAGCAAGGCAGCTCCGACAATAAATTTTTTCTAATAAAATATATATTTGTTCATTAATTTACAGATAGAAATACAGTAATATACATATATTAATCAGTACATTTTTTTTAAAATATTTTTTCTTATTATATATTTTTTTCTGATTTATTACACGGATACATATATTTATTAATGTTTAATTTTTTATTTTTTTATGTTTGGTTTCTGCTTATCAATGAACTAAAATTTAATTACTATGGTACGAAGTATGAACAAATAAGAAAAGTTATAAAAGGTAAATTATTAATATTAAGTTTTGAATTAAGATTTTACATTTACGGCGGATATATTATAATTCCATATGTTTATTGTATTTAAATATATAAAGTATATTTCGAGTATTTATTTTCTTTTATTTGGGTTTAAATTTTTTAAAAGGCGTCGATAATGCTTATCCTTATTAATTAAAAAATATAATATATATTTTATTTATTTGTATATGTATAGGCTTAAGTGTCAAATAAGTGCACACACTAAATTTTTTTAAGATAAGTGTCTTATTTTTCGAGCTAAATAGGTATTAAACATTTTTAAAGTTCTCATTTAGGTGCCTTATGATTTATCAAGTATAATACTGTCATTTCACTGCCTAACTCGATGAAGGAGACAAGCATGAAAACGTTGGAAATCATCTGTTGACGATGGGTTAACAATCCATATAAAATGGAAATTTCAACTATATGCCAAAAAGAGAACTATTAAAGCTGGAAAATTACTGCTGAAAGATGACTCATCAGTAACATCATAAACCAGCAAAATTCCCATAGCTCCACGGTAGTAAGCTGCAGAAGCATGATTCATCACCAAAGTCAGACATCAAGCCTAATGATTACCAATTACCAAGGATTGTCCAGGACAGATTAATGAAAATCTGATTACAGTAATGGTAAACTCCATTCCATCCCTAAAACGTATTAGTTCCATTGGAAATGATGCAAATCATAGTCAGTTCTCTTCTGTTAGTCATGATAGTAAGTCCTAATGCTACACCATAAGTGCTCCTCTCAGCATTCACACTTCTGAAATGGCAACAAGTGATTTACAGGAGTTTCGAGGGATACGGACCGATCGTTGTTATGAAACTAGTAGTAAAGGAACCATCAGAAAAACGTAAAAGCAGACAACTCTTCCCAACTCCTGCATTTCACAAATTCAATTGAGAAAATCAATCTGCAGGTAAGTTTGGTGAAATTCAAGACCAAACATCAGATCACATAATCATTCTCTTCAACTTGTAAGCCAAACTATATGAATTACACAGTCTACCTCTTCAACAAAAAATTGTCAAATGTAACAAAAAAGCAATTCTATTTCCTACTCTGCATCAGATTCAGATCATGTTTCAAAGATTCCCACATCATATTTTCCATGGCACAGCACAACAATGATGCATATACATGTCAAAGAACCATATTGCAGATAGTCTCTTTCATAATGGAATGTAATCACCATTAAACCAGAACCATAAAAAAACAACAAAAGATCAGATTTTTCTCAATACCCATGTTCCATTTTTCAATTAATTATAGTTACCGAACTTACCACTATCGCCAATCAAAAGAAGCTGAATGAGATAGTCATAATCAGCCCGAGCTCTTGCTGGTGGTGCAGCCATGGATCCTCAAAAATCCCAATGTATAAAAGAAAAATCTGATCTTTTCTCCTACTTATCTGCAATTATAAAACATTTCCAAAATAATGTCAAAGGAAATTAAAAAAATCAGATTAAGGTTGAGAAAAAGGAGATGAGACAGAGAACCTAAGACATAGAGGGTAGCAAGCAAATGAGACAGAAAGTCCAAGAAATTTGATTTATTTTTTTCTTTTAGACCGTCACAATTATACATTTGCTTTCAACAAGAAAATAGCATTGTCAGTAGCCACTAACACATTTTATAAAGGGGGAGGAGGAAAACAAAAATAAAGGGCCCAACCGGGATCGAACTGGTGACCTCTTGATCTGCAGTCAAATGCTCTACCACTGAGCTATAGACCCCTTTCGATGATTGGTGTGAAGCTTTAGTTTTATATTTATACTCAAAGCCATCTATCTACTATCATCGTATTCTATCGGAGCTCACCATCCCATCAATATTCTCCCCACTCTGTTCACCAGCTGATTTCGAGCTCGATTGCTTGTTAAAGAAAATTCATGGATGTCAACCAAAAGAAATCTATAGACTCCCCACTGGCCGATGTCTTCCAATTTCAGCCAACTTCAGTGTCATCAGATCAGATTTGAGTTCCTTTGAGCTAGCCAACTCATAAGTAAACAACTGGAGGGAGAGACGGCAACGCCTTCAGGCTATCATATCCCGACGTCCATGCCAACTGAAGCTCACAGCTGATACAATACAACCCCAAAACAGCAATCAGATGCTCCTTGGTGTCATCTCGTCTCTTTTCTGTATGTAAAACTTCCCTGTAATGAAACAGCTATGCAGTATCAAAGGATAATAATAAATTTCCACCAGACTTAACTGGAGAGACCAGAAGGCACATCAATTGCTTTGCCATATGATCAATTAGTAACCTAGTTTATTAACAGATTTCTAAAGCACCACATCTTCATCAGGTTACTAGATCACAAATCTTAATCTAACAAAATCGACCATTTGAGTGAAGGCAAGTGCATGAGTTGTGCTCGTTATTTGGGTCGACGGTGGATAGGGAGGGATGCCGTCATGCATTGATATGGAAACCACGAGAGGGATGTCTTGTGTCGCGGCAATGTTATGGTCAATTTGAGACTTTGATTTAAGTTAATATTTGTTCTTTGTATTCTACCTGTTAAATATCTATATGTTTGGCACGAGCAATTTAACTTCAATAGTTAAAAGAATGATTGTTGTTCCTAAAGGTCATAGGTTCGAACACCAGTAATGCCAGCACGTGATTGAACAATCAATGTTTAATGGTTGAGAGTATACTCTAGAACAGATGTTACTGTAACACTGTAGCTGAATAAAAAAACGTGATAATTCTTTAGCTAATATTATGAGAATTTTAGACTCCACCAATGACGTGATTGATAAATAATACATGTATATTGATAATATAAATATATCTAAGTATTGTTATCAATTTATTTAGAGTGAACTTTGTCATATACTTTTAAATTATGATTCTTATTTTAAATTAATCTCAATTTTGTAGATATTTTAATTTTATCGTAAAATATGATTTTATTCTAAATTAATTCAAAATTTTGAACAATTCAATTCAATCCCCAAACTATCACTTTTACTCTAAATCAGTCCCAAACTCTTGAATATTCTAACTTCATCCTAAATTATCAATATATGCTAATCATAACCCGTGCTAATAAAATCATTATAAAAATTATTAATTGTCAACTAAACGTTGACGTGTATTGTGTAATAATATGGCATGGCATAAATGATTATTCGAAGATAAAATTAAAATATTCAAAAGTTTTGATCAATTTAAAATGATGGTCATAGTTCAAGGATAAAATTGGAACATTCAAAAGTTTGCAACCAATTTAGAATGAGTGTGATGGTTGGGGTATGAAATTGATATATTTAAAAGTTTTAAGGATCGAATTATATTGTAGGTTATAGTGTGTGGACTTGTGACGCAATTAACTTAATTTATCCCAAACTTAGTCAAGTAAATGTAAACAATATTTATAAATATATTTGGCGAAACGTTGCCAATATGTGGCTGTAGTTTAGTGGTGAGAATTCCACGTTGTGGCCGTGGAAACCTGGGCTCGAATCCCAGCAGCCACAAATTTTTTTTCTCTTTTCTTTTAGATTAAAATATGTAATAAATTTTTTTTTCTCTTTTCTTTTAGATTAAATTTTTTAAATATTTTTAATAAATTAAATATATATCAAAATTTTTGTATTTTGCAAAATTTTAAATTTTTTAAGAAATATCAAAATATACCAAATCTTTTATAATTTTTATAATAATTTTAAAATGACATAAAGATATTTTAACCCTCAACATTTATAATTTTTATCATTTGGGCTCTCATTCTTTTTTTGAGATAAATGTAGCCCTTAAATTATGTCTTTTTAACGAAGATCTCATTTCTTAACTAACATAATGATTAGGCCGTTAAAAATTTAATGATAGTAACATACGATAAATATTTTAAATGACATGATATCTAAGCTATCAAATACATACACGTGGAATACAATTTCATTCTAATATAAGATGTAAAACAATTAAAATTCAAATAAAATATTAAAGATTAATTAAATCTAAAACAAAAAGATATTAAAAATTTTCAAGTCGAACTACAATAGAATCAAAATCTTATCTAAAAAATATGAACACGTTCTAAAAATGAAGAATTCTGCAAAGAATACTACCGATAAATCAAAGGTAAAGGATTTTGATACTAATCAATTGAGTTTTTGTTATTTTAGTTTAGAATTTAAGTATTTTAGTGTTTAATCTAAATCGGAAGTTTAGGGTTTTGATTTGTAGTTTAAAATTTAAATTTAGAAGTAATAAATTTGAGGTTTTAGGTTTTGAATTGTAATTAAATCTAAAAACGCTTAAAATTATATAAAAAAAACATAGTAGTAAATTTGTTTAAGGTTTAATAGCTAAAATATTTTAGATTTAATTAAGTTTTAATATTTTATTTGAATTTTAATTATTTTATATTTTATATTAGAATAAAATTATATTTCATATGGATGTATTTGATAGGTTAGATATCATATCATTTATAATATGTCATTATCATTAAATTTTTAACTATGGGTTATCATGATAGTTAAAAAATAAAATATTTATCAAAAAAACTTAAATTAAAAACTAAATTAATCCCAAATAAATGAAAAATTATACAGTGAACCCTGTTCACCACGTCATCCATGGTCCTAAACAATCAGGACCGTTGATCTTAATTTTTTTCCAAGTGAATCATCACCTCTTTTGTACATGGACTTAGTGGGTGGATAGTTATTAGGTGGTTATTTAAAAATCAACGGTCCTGATTGCTTGGACCATGAATGACGTGATGAACAGGGTTCACCGTATAATCTCTAAATAAAGACAAAAAATTTATCTTTATACCTTTTAAAATAAACCTTATTTTAATTTGTTTCGCCCTGTTAACTCTCCCGTCTAATGCTTTTGAGCAGAAGAAAAAGGAAAGGAAAACAAGTGAAAAACAGCTTCATATATAACGCAGTAAACTCAGTCAAACTTGAAAGACCTGCGTTCTTGCTGGGATCTTATTTTTGTGTTTTGTGAAGATGGAGACTTGTCAGTAATCTGTTCATTCTTGGGGGTTCCATTTTCAAATAATTTATTTATATTTATTACCACCATTTCTCTCTCCTCCATTCTAAAAAGATAAAGCACTCTACTTTCTTTTTTCTGAGGGAAAGTTGCAGATTTTCCAGTTTTGTTTTCTAATGTGGAATTAGAGGAGGCAGAGGCAAAGAGAGGAAACAAAAATGAAATCTTTGAGCAGTTTAGGACTTGGTTTAAGCATAGTGTTTGGTTCTCTACTGGTAGCTTTGGTTGCTGAGTTATATTATTTGCTATGGTGGAAGAAGAGATTGATAAACAAAAAGGAATTTTTTTACATGTTTTGCTTCAAAACGTCGTCGTCTTTGTCCACGTCATCGTCTTCTTCAATGGTTCACTCAGCTTTGAGTCCTCGAGAAATTAGAATAACAATGGATGAACAAAGACTACAGGAACCATCTCAGCAGTTCCATCGCCTACATTCGAAGCTGAAGCCTTTCGATGGGATGGGAAACGAGCTGATGAGGCCGCCGAGGTTTCTCTTCACCATTGTTGAAGAAACAATGGAGGATTTGGATCAGTACGAGGAAACAAAGTCAAAGGGGAAATTTGGGTCAGTTCTTGTGAGTGTGGAAACCCCATATTTAACCCCGATTGCTTCACCGCCATTTTTCACTCCTCCGCACACTCCTCCGATGAACCCTTTGTTTGAATCTGCGAGTGATGCCGAGTTCAATAGATCAATAAGGTCATCTCCATCTCCATCGCCATCGTCATCAGCAGCAACATCACCACCCCCAAAGCTTAAGTTCTTGAAAGAAGAGGAGGAGAAGCTTCATACAAGGATGTTAATGGAAGAAAGGGTTGATGAAGAAGAAGATGATGAATTAGATGGGGACATGACACCTCCTTCAAAGTACCTTGAAGATGAATCTTTCATCACAATCAATGTTGATAGGAGCAAGGAAATAGGGTTTATTAGGCTTAATCAACACCCGTTTCATTCGAATTGTGCTTCTCAGGTACTTCCTCTGAGTTCTTCACCTTCAACATTTAAAAATTAATGATAGAATGTAATTTTAAATCTTTTAAGATTTAAGACTTAGAATTTAAGTTAGTGTATAAAATTTAAATTTTAACATATTTTTTAATGTGAGATATAAAAAATATATTTAGGTGTAAAGAATTTTTGTTCGAAAGTGGGGTACCCGGTGTATCAGCGTGGGGTTCAAATCGTCTACTCTTTCCCTATGCCTTCATTTATGCGTCCACTTTAAATTAGAGATTTAGGGTTTAGGATTTTAGTTTACGAGTTTTGGTTAGGGTTTAGGGAATTAGGGGTAGAGTGAATTTTTTGATATAGGATTCAGGGTATATGATATATAAAATAAGGATTAGAGTTTAAAATTCAAATTTTTAATAAATTTTTAAAGAAGACACATAAAAGAGGCAGAAGATTTTTGCTCGTCAATGTGGGACAATGATCAGGTCTTAATATTATATATATATTTGTCCTAATATTAATATTATATTCGTCCAACGACATAAAATAGTCTAATTTAAATAAATTTTATATCATGTAACTTAATTCCAACCTTTCTATGTAAGATATCACTCAATTTTATATGTATTATTTATATCATCGAATTTTTAATCACTTCAATTGTAATATTATCTTTTTATTTTGTTATTTATATCGTACAACTAAATGAGTTTTATATCATGTAATTTTTTTAACCTCTTTCAATATATAATATCACGTGATTTTAAATGTATTATTTATATCATCGAATTTTCAATCACTTCGATTATAATATTACCTTTTTGTTTTAATTTCACTTATACCATTGAATCTTAAATTTAATAACAACGTGACGACTTAAATAATATGGAAGATAGACTGAAATGACATTATTTTAGTTGTGTGTTCAAAACGATATCGTATTAATATTATAGCTATATCATTTATGATCGTTGCGTTGTTACCTAATTAATGACTCTCGGTATAATTTAAATTAAAATGAAATTTCAGTATTATAATTAAAGCAATTAAAAATTTTACGGTAAATAAAAACAATACCTTAAATATGGTGTCTAGAGGTGAGCAAAACTCCACTCGATTCGAAAAATTGAATAACTCAACTTGAGATAAAAAATTTCAACTCTAATAAATTCAAATATAATAAAATCTGATCAAATTCAAAAAAAATAAAAATATTATATAATATAAATATTAATTATGAAAAATGAAAAAGAATAATACTATTCAAGAAAACGACAAAGCTGAAAATAAAGAAAAAGAGAAAGTGATGACTCTCGGATGCCTTTAGGCATTTTGGAAAGAAACAAAGAGATGTTCAGTGCCCGTGAAAAGTGTCTCATGGTCATGGCCCATGGGCTAAACAGTCCTCAAAAGGTACAGTTTCATTCATTTTTTTGTATAACATAAAAAATATTTTTAATATTTAATTAAATAATTATTTTAAAATTAATATTTAATGTTTTATTTCGGATTAAAGTAATATCTCTACAAATAAAAATTATTAATTGTCAGATAATAAATAATTCAAAATAATATGATAAACATATATGATTGCAAGCTGATATAATAGTATCTTACAAATAAATATGTTTATTTAGAGAAATTATGTTATGGGTCATTCTCGTAATGTTGTCCATGATATCAATCAATCAAAAATATCTATTTAATTAATTTTTTCAACTTATTATTTTTACTAAGTGAATTTTCACTTGATAAAAAATGATTTTAAATTTAATTTACAATAAATATTAGTGAAGATTTACTTGATGAAAATGATGAGATAAAATAAATAATTGATTAGTTGATCTCATAGATAATGTAGTAGGAATGACCCATAATATAATTTTTCGTTTATTTGAAAGATCATCATTCATAATTAATTTTATAAAATTATAGATAGAATTTTAATAATAAATATCATGTATTATGTAACTTAAGTTTCACAATTTTGATGTATATTACTGTAATGATGATTGGCGCTAATTAGATATCGAAATTAAGAGTGAAAAATCATTTTTTCTTCGCTCCTTGTTTAAAATAAAAGTTAAAGGTTCAATTTAAAATTTATAAAAGTATTAAAAGATTAATTTAAAATTTGTAAAAAAATTAAAGGATCAAACTGATTATTTGATTATTACCTAAAATGAATTAAATAAAAAAAAATTGAGCAGTTTTCTTTATGTGAAATCATTCTGCGAATCATTTTAAAACTTGTTTTGATTTGCTCTAAACTTGTTGCCTTCATAATTCTCTGTCCCCATCCAATTACCATGCGTACATACTACAAAACAAAAGTGATAGAAGGAGATCATAATTTTGTCTTAGCCTGTGGTTGTCCGAAAAAGATTTCGACTTCAAAAAGTACATCAGGAATCCAATGAGAAACTTTCGGCCACGAAAGACAACAATCAAATTATATTTATATATTTTTTGGGGTATTTTTAAACATCACGAGTTCGAACACAAATAATATTAATACAGTGTTTAACGATAAACATAGTTAAAAATATACTCTAAAACATATATTACTGTAACATTATAACTGATAAAAAATAAACAAACCCGATAAAAATTAGTAAATTAAAAACATTTTTTTCATTAAATTACACATTATAATAAAAAGAAAGTATTACAGCTGTGGGCTACAACTTTTTTTTCCAAGCCACATCAGCCCCATCTCATTTAACTTTTTTTAACCTTGCCGTCTCTCTCTCACCCCTTTGCACGAAAACAGAAAAAGTAACAAAGCCAATTACTTGAAGTAAGAACCCATTTACCGTCACGGTCAAAACAAACTTAACCACACACTTTCCCCAAGGTAAACCGTAAACCTAGTAAGTATTTAAACCCAAAAAGCCCCCTCTTAGTTATAAAAATGATAATTTAAGTCCTGAAATTTTTGCCGGTGAAAGTTTGACCAAACTGCCAACCGGAAGGGACAATGTTCCAGGAAGTAGATGTCCGACGATCACTGCCGGTGACTCTGAAAGAGAGAGATTGACCAACCAAAACGGCATTGGATTGCCAGTTTTGACCCCAGTTACGGCTCATGCTCATCCACCCTGTTTTCGAACCTTTCACGCTTGCTCTCACGATGTCACCGGAGCCTGCCACGTTGGTGATTAGAACCAAGTTGAAGTAACGGAAACCGTTGATTGTGAACCTTATCCCACCCTTTCTCCGGCATGGCACCCTGAACAGGACAAAGTTTAGATTGGATTTTGTTTTCTGTATGTTTCTCGGGAAACGTGAGATTAGAAGGTTGAAACAGAGGATCCTTTTGTTTACCTGCGGTAAGAGACGGGGACAATGCCTGCACGGTACTCGGCAATCTTAAGGAACATGGGCATGGCTAGATCGAAGTGAGGGCGAGGAGGGTTACACCAACCGCCATTGTCGTTAGGAAGAGCATAATTCGGAGGGCAAAAATTGGTCGCGGTGATGAAAATGGAAGGGCTGCCGGAATGGCACCATTGTGGATCACTGGCGCATTTGATCTCAAAACAGGAACCGCAGCTGAATCCATTGTTGAAAAGAGCAGTGCTCAAAGCAGCTGTGTTGACTCCATAACCTTGGCTGTAAAGGTTTCCATAGCCACAAGCTCCACCTAAAAAACACCCAAAACAGAAAGAAACAAACAATCAACAAAGCATGATTCAAAACATTTTCTTTGTTTCAAGTCATAAGATGGAGATAATCTGGGAAATACCCATTGTCCCTGAAGCATCACTGCCACCATAGAAAGTGGCATGGGCGCTTTGCCAAGCACCCCCAGAGTAAACACCTGGGATTCTGGCTTCAACAGCTTGGAAAATGAGAAGCAAAGGAACCAAGCCGGTTATACCCCAGATTGCCATCTTTGACTAAAGAAGCAGAGGGGAAAAGCTACAGGATGGGTTTAGGTCTGAAAGTGGATGTTGCAGAGCAGGTGATAGTGGGAAGTGGTATTTATGGAGTGGGAGAGAGGGGACATATACCATAACATTGTCAAAAAAGTGGATGATTTTGCCATTCCAGATTATGATGATCTCCTTAATTAGTGCAGTTTTGGTTTCATGATAATTACAGCAGTAAGATTTCCCCCTTCCATCGTTTTAAAGTTGATTTCAAACTCCCGCGTCAGTAAAAGTAATACTCCCTCCTCGGTTCACCAAAATTGCCCCTTTCTAAAATATATTTATTATTTTTTATTAATAACAAATTTTAAATACTTATAAATTAAAATTAAAAAATACTAAAAAAATAGATTTGGGTCAAGGCGATTTTGAGTTTAGGAAGAATTCTCACGTATTAGGATAATTCCAAAATACTTTTATGTATTTAAGTATATTATTTGTTGAGCTTTGTTAAAAATATTAAAAATATGTTTAATAAGTGTTAAGTGTATCGGTAAGGTATATTATATTTTTAAAGAGAGGATGATAGTTCAGACTTTAGTGATAATATTATTGAAAGAGATTATCTCGCTCTGAATATGAATCGTAAGACGAACAATTATATAACCAAAAAAATTATTATAAATATGCACATGAGTAAGATTAGTATATAAGGTACTAAAACTATGATATTAAATTAAAATTGGTTTTAATTTGATGGTAATAAATTAAATAAATTATTATTGTATTTAATCTTTTATATTTTAACAAAAAAATGCATATAGAATTTAAACATTTCATTAAATAAATCAATTCGAGAAAAAATAAATATCTAGATAATTTTTTTAATTGAATTCAAAAATATATTAATACTTTTAAATTTAATTTTAAATTTTAACTTAAACGAAAATCGAGTTCAGTTGAATCAAATACCCTTCCCTAAGTGTGCAGTGGAATAGTGAAATGCGATAGAAATTTCATTCCAAGGACTCCACTTATTCGCTTACAACGATTATTTTTAGGAGCGAGAAACACCAGATCCTCGGCTAATTTGAATAAAATTAATTTCGGTAATCACCGGTTTTTAAAAATTAAAATCAGTTTCGATCTTGATTACATTAGATCCTAAATTTTAAGAACCGGTCCCTTATTGGTGGGTATCAGTTCCAATACTGGGTACCTGATCAATTAGTTTATTCTTAAAAAATGAGTAATCAAAAAAAAATTTAACTGCCAATAATAATATTAAATAATAAAATAAGAATATTATAGACTTGAAAATTAAAGTTTTAAACTAGTCATACCCATAATATTCATACACAAAGAGAAATTTTGATAAGAAAAATAAACAAAAGAAAACCAATATCGGATATTTGGCATTGGTCCCGTTCCTACTGGGTACCCACCGGATACCGATTCCAAAAAACCAAGATTTAGTCTCGGTCCCGGTCAATCGGGACCTAGATTTTGAATCTAGTCCCGGTCCCACCAGAACCAATACCATATAAAAGTCTACCGGCTCTTACCGGATTTGGAACCGAGACTGAATAATCAGTTTTTTTGCCCACCCCCAATTATTTCCCAAGAAACTATAGCCAAATTATTTATAGATATCCTTTCGATTTTTAAAGTTTCATTTTAATTAATTCAAATCAATCGAATCTTATACTTAGTTTTAATAAATGAATTTTTAAATAATTTTTTATATACACAACACATCGAACTCATGTCTACTTAAACGAATAGCTTAAAAAAATTATGGAACGATTATATTCCCGGAGATTTTAAACTTTTATATAATTTTATTTGTTTATTAGTTTTTTATTAATCATCTAATTTTAGATCTTTAAAATTTTATAATTTTATATCTCTGAAATTCTAATATAATTTTTCAAAAGTCTGCACATCAATCATAAAAATATAATGTCCATCTCTACATATAATTTTGTGTAGTAGTGTGTACAAAATAAATCATAATCATCGACCAATATAACATTTAAATGTTATCGATTAATTAACCTATAGTTAAGGTTAAGCGGTTTCAAATAATGAACTACTAAAAATAATAATTAATAATTAACTTATTGGTTTAATCATGAAATTATTTAGAGATAAAATAAAGTTTGTTATTAGATTTTTTATTTAAATATATATTTTAAAAATTTTAATATATTATTTATCAAAGAAATAATTTTATTATTCTCAAAAAAAGTTAGAGAACGTCCTGTCGGATCAGTCGTGTAACGACCCGGATTCGGATCCGAGTGTCGGGTTAACCCGAGAGTTATAGATTTCAGTTTTGAGCCTCGAGTTTGTGTTGTTGGGTCGGGTGTTGGGTCTTTGACTTGTTTGAACTTGAGTGTTGTTGGGTTGAGAGTTGGGCCTTGGTAAGTGAGGGCATTCTTGTAATTGCACAAGTTGTATGAGATGGGTTTAGGGGGGGGAGAGTTGGCCTGCAGTGAGATTATCACTTCTTCTCTTTTCTTCCCATCTCCTTCATCTTGGTAGCAAGAGAGAGGTAAGTAAAGGTTGGATCTTGTTGGTTTTGTTGAAGAATCACATTTTGGTGCAAGAAAGTAAGTTGTTGAGTGGTTAAAGATCTACATAAAGAGGTAAGAATATGTTGTTTTGGTAAGGATGAGTGGTTGTGAGTATGGGGTTGAGAGAAAAACGGGAATGAAGTTTAAGGGCTTAAATCTCAGTTTCCTTAAGTTTTATGGTTCTGAGAATCTTCCAAAGGGTTGTCTAATGTTTGGTTTAACATCTCTTGTAGAGAAACAAGTTGGAACACCATCTTCAAACTTGGGAAAGGGGAAAGCTTAAGTGGGAGGAAAGAGTTCGTTTTTGTTGTTGCTTGCTTGAGGTTGGTACTCCCAACTCCTTCTACATCATCCATTCATGGTAGATTGCATGACATGTAGAGATAATCATGCTTGTATGTTGTGTTGCTTGGTTGCTTGAAAATGGGTCTTTAATGGTGGAATTCGGATTTATGTGGTTAAGGGCTGAAAATTGGTGTTAAAATACTTTAAACATCATTAATATTGAGTAGGAACACTTTAGGATCGATTAGATTAAGTTTGGGGTTGAAAATCTAAAATTTCTAAGTGTAGAACCGTCCTTAGAGCAGGGGGTATCGATACTCGGGCTACCGGTATCGATACCAATGAGAGTATTTTGGCTTGTTGTTCAGGAGTATCGATGCTTGTTTCGATACCGTGGATTCCAGAAAGTTTTTGTATCGATACCTGTACCGAAACGGGTCCTCCCCTTTCTGTTGACTTTTGGGGTTGGTCAATGGTATCGATACCTGTTTCGATACCTGTGGTTCGATACCCTCTTTGGATGGGTATCGATAAAGGATGTTTCGATACCCTACTTAAGGGTATCGATACCCCTGTGTAATTTGGTTAAACTTGAATATAGTTTGGGGGCTCGACGATCCTAAATGAATAAATACTAAATCTGAAAGCTATGAAATGAATTGTCGAACTAAATTAAGGTTATAACTCCGAAAGACTAAGTGAGATAAGACTTTAATATATCTTGTTGTGATGAGATCCTAGGTGGATCGTTTGTATGGTCGAGTCTTGTGTGTTGGAATCCGGATATCCATAAGTGTTGCAACACGTTGAAGGCCATCCGATGTAACATGCCGGGTGATGATTGAAGACTTTTATTCCGAGTGTTGGGCGGCCTCACTTGAAGATGTTCGATGTAACATTCCGAGCATAGGGTTGGTTGGGCGGCCTCCACCCTTTTCCGAACGTTGGGCGACCTCGTTCGAAGATGTCCGATGTAACATTCCGGGCATAGGATTTGAGGGCGGCCTCAATCCTGAGTGTAGGATCCCGATGCTGTGTGGACGCGGGCCTCGCTCTTGTGTGTTGACTTATATGCTGTGTGCGATAGTATACATTCATTTATGCCATGTGTAGGTAAGCATGCTAGACCTTCATACCATGTATGTGATTTATATACCATGCTTTACTGTTTTGATATGCATGATGTTGGCCGAGTTTGGCGTATCCACTGAGCTTGTTTGGCTCAACGTTCGAAATCTGTTTCCGTACGTAGGTTAGGTGAAGCGGGATTTTGAGGAACACCATCAAGGTTTGGATTTCAGCATCGACTTCGTGTCAGGGTACAGTGATAGATTTAGTGGGCTAGTACTTTGTCAAACCTATATATATTTTTGTAACTCTGTTATTTTATGTGGGTCAACGTTTTAAATGAGTTTGTGGTAATTTGGAGTTTCGGTCACTTTAAACTATTTTGGGCTTTTGTTTTAAATTAAATAAATTTTATTCGTATTATATTTGGACTTGATTTGACCTTATTATTGGACTTTCGAAGGAAAGTTTAAAATGCGAGTTTTGGACCGGAGGCCTAATGTGACATCCGGGTCGGGGTGTTACATTTAGTGGTATCAGAGCCCAGGTTGAGTCGGTTCTAGGAGTCCACGAGGGAGTCTAGTGTGTTGTATAGGTGTTTGACAAGTATGGCCCACGAGTCAGTAGCGTACCTTCCTTAAAGCTGAAATTTCGATGGTGTAATCCTACTTGTTGTTGTTGTTGTGTGCATGTTGTGGACGAGTCTGAGTGAGGGTTAGGCAAGGGGCGAATTATTTCGCTCATTTGCGTCGTGCTTTGGATCGGATAGCGAAGGCTATTCCGAGGCATGCACCTGCCCCAAGTGAGGCACCTATTGAGAGGGTTCGCAAGTAGGGTGCTACGGATTTCTTGTGTTCTGGCTAAGATAATCTTGTGAGAGTGGATCAGTGGCTTCATGATACTTGGATTATGAGACAGGTAAGGTTGAGATCAGAGAATGAGCTGGCATGTGTATTATCGTCTCTGAAGGGTAATGCGAGAGAGTGATTGGGGAAACAGTTGAAATGGAGTAGTTTTCCGATCAGCCGACATGGGACGACTTTTTGGATGAGTTTGAGAAAAAGTATATGGGCGAGATTCACATCGGTCGGTTGAGAGATCAGTTCACCCTTCTTGTGCAAGGTAATAATACAGTTTTTGAGTATGAGTAGAAGTTCCTACAGCTGAGTAGACATACACCGAGTTCATAGCCACTGAGAAGATGAAGTGTAAGAGGTTTCTGAGAGGTTTGAGGGAAGAGATCCAGACCCTATCTGATAGCTAACCCACCGGTAATGTTTTCTGAGTGAGCATGCTAGGATGTTGGATATACCTCGTGAGACACTAGATAAAGGTGTTAGTGTTGCTAATTCTTCAGAGATACTGCAGTGGTCAGAAAGATGTGTAGACGATTTCCATTGATGGTTCGGGGTATGTGTTTCCAGCGGATATGATGAAATTGTCATTCTACGGTTGTGATGTGATTTTTGACATGGATTGACTGACAGAGCATAGGGTTAGAATAGACTTTGAGACCAAAAGAATTTATTTGAGGCTAGCAGAGGACCATGAGGTTGGGATTGAGAGAGAATGTGAAGTTCTTATTGAATGTTGTTTCGACTCTTGAGGCTCAGATGTTAGTTGAGTTGCGTTGTGAGGCATACCTAGCATATTTGATGAACCCGAACATGGATGAAGTCGGACCGTAGGATATCAGAACAGTGTGATTTTCTTTCGAGTGTGTCTCCAAAAGAGTTGTCTGGTTTACCACATGACAAAAAGATTGAGTTGCCATAAAGGTGTTTAGGTTTTGCTCCTTTTTCGATTGCTCTGTATCGTATGACACCGAAAGAACTGAAAGAGTTGAAGACTCAGTTGCAAGAACTATTAGATACAGATTTTTATCCGATCGAGTTCTTCGCCTTAGGGCGTACCCGTGTTGTTTATGAAGAAGAAAGATGATAGCATAAGGATGTGCATCGATTACAAATAGTTGAATCAGTTGACAGTGAAGGACCGATATCCATTATCGAGAATTGATGATATGTTTGATCAGCTTAGAGGTGCTACCGTGTTTTCCAAGATAGTCTTGAGATTAGAGTATTATCAGTCGAAGGTAAGAGAATTCGATGTGCTGAAGACAGTTTTTCGTACAAGGTATGGTCACTATGAGTTTCTAGTTATGCCTTTCGGGATGGCTCGTGCACCAGCTGTTTCTCAGGGACATAGTGAACAAAATTTTCTGCGAGCACTTGTATCAGTTTGTAGTTTTGTTCATTGATAACATATTAGTGTACCCACGTACTGAGGAAGACCCTGACAGAAACTTGAGGTTAGTACTGCAGACTTTGTTGGATCATCGATTGTATACCAAGTTGAGCAAGTGAGAGTTCTGGATTAGAAAAGTTGTTTTCTCATGACATGTAGTGTCAGCAGAAGGGATTAAAGTAGATCCTAAGAGGATAGAAGCGATTGTGAGTTGGAAGCAACCGAAGTCCACCATGAAGATTCATAATTTCCTAAGCTCATCAGGTTACTATAAGAGGTTTGTGAATGGATTTTTAAAGATAGTGGTTCCTTTGACTAAATTACTTCAGAAGAATGTTCAGTTTGAGTGGTTAGATGCAAGACAACAAGCCTTGGAGAAACTGAAAGAAGTTTTGATAGATGTGCCGATCTTGATATAGCTAGTGTAAAGGAAAGAGTACATGATCTACAGTGATACTTCATAAGTAGAACTAGGTTGTATGTATGTGAAAGACGGAAGAGTTATAGCTTACGCTTCGAGACAGTTGAAGAACCATGAGCGCAATTATTCGGCCCATGATATAGAACTATCCGCAGTTGTGTCTTCCTTGAAGATTTGAGGCATTATTTGTATAATAAGAGATGCGCAGTTATACAGATCACAAGAGTTTGAAGTATCTGAGGACACAGAAAAAGCTGAATCTGAGGCAGCGCAGGTAACAGAGTTGTTGAAGGACTATGACCTCAAGATTTAGTACAATTCGGGTAAAGTCAACATACTGACAGATGCTTTGAATAGGGAAGCAGTCGTTGAGTTGAGGGCCATGTTTGCTAGATTGAACTTATCAGATGATGGTGGCTTGGTAGCGGAACTTCAGGTTATAACCACTTTAAGTCAGTTGGTTATAGAAAAACAGTTATCAGATAGATCTTTGGTACCTCACGTACGAGATATAATCGAAGGATGATCTACAGAGTACAGTTCAGAGATAATGGTGTATTGTGTTTTAGAGACAGAGTGGTTATGCTGAATGACAGTGGTTGAAGATGTATGATTCTGACCAAAACATACAATAGTCCTTTTGCTACAAGTTCAGATAGTACGAAGTTATACCGTGGTTTGTAGGATGAATATTTCTAGCTTGGTCTGAAGAGAGATGTTACCGACTATGTGGGTAAGTATATGGTTTGTCAGAGGGTTAAAGCAGAATATCAGTTTTTACCTGGTTTGTTATAGTCGTTGAAGATTTCCAAATGAAAATGAAAAGTGAGAAAATACCGCCATAGATTTTGTATCCGGTTTTCCGTTAAAAGAGGAACACCAGTTGGGTTATAGTTAATCGCTTCATGAAGTATACTCATTTTATTGTTGTTCATACGACTTACTTGTGAGATAAGTTGGTAGATTTGTACGTAGTGAGATTGTGAAACTGCATAATGTACAGAAATCAATTGTGTCTGACAGATATTTGAGATTCACAGCCAGATTTTGGGAGTGTTTGCACAGTGTTTTGGGTTAACCATTTGAATTTCAGTACTTCATATCATCCTCAGTCAGATGGGCAGTCAGAGAGAGTGAATCAGATTCTTGAGAATACACTACGATGTCGCAGCATTGATTTTCGGAATATTTGAGAGAAAAACCTACCGTTGGTTGAGTTTGCGTATAACAACAGTTATCAGTCGAGTATTTGGGTGGTTTCGTATGAGGCTTTGAATGGCAGAAAGTACATAACTTGTTTTGTTGGGTTGAAGCATGTTAGAATTGACATCGATGCCAGTTATTCTTAAGGAGACTATCGAGAAATTAAAGTTGATTTGTGATCAGTTAAAGACAACTTCAGATAGGCAGAAATCATATGCGGATTTGAAACTGACAGAAATAGAGTATGAGGTGAAAGAAAAGTGTTCTTGAAAGTGTCACCGTGAAAAGAGATCATCCGTTTGGAAGGAAAAAAAACAAGTTAAGTCCAAGGTTTAATGGGACCGTATGAGGTTGCTCTTTTTGCATTTGTTTCCCTTAGGTAAATTTCGAGGACGAAATTTTCTTAAAGGAGGGGAGAGTTGTAACGACCCGGATTCGGATCCGAGTGTTGGGTTAACCCGAGAGTTATGGAATTTAGTTTTGAGCATCGAGTTTGTGTTGTTGGGCCGGGTGTTGGGTCTTTGACTTGTTTGGACTTAAGTGTTGTTGGGTTGAGAGTTGGGCCTTGGTAAGTGAGGGCATTCTTGTAATTGCACAAGTTATATGAGATGGGTTTAAGGGGGGAGAGTTGGCCTGCAGTGAGATTATCACTTCTTCTCTTTTCTTCCCATCTCCTTCATCTTGGTAGCAAGAGAGAGGTAAGTAAAGGTTGGATCTTGTTGGTTTTGTTGAAGAATCACGTTTTGGTGCAAGAAAGTAAGTTGTTGAGTGGTTAAAGATCTACATAAAGAGGTAAGAATATGTTGTTTTGGTAAGGATGAGTGGTTGTGAGTATGGGGTTGAGAGAAAAACGGGAATGAAGTTTAAGGGCTTAAATCTCAATTTCCTTAAGTTTTATGGTTCTGAGAATCTTCCAAAGGGTTGTCTAATGTTTGGTTTAACATCTCTTGTAGAGAAACAAGTTGGAACACCATCTTCAAACTTGGGAAAGGGGAAAGCTTAAGTGGGAGGAAAGAGTTCGTTTTTGTTGTTGCTTGCTTGAGGTTGGTACTCCCAACTCCTTCTACATCATCCATTCATGGTAGATTGCATGACATGTAGAGATAATCATGCTTGTATGTTGTGTTGCTTGGTTGCTTGAAAATGGGTCTTTAATGGTGGAATTCGGATTTATGTGGTTAAGGGCTGAAAATTGGTGTTAAAATACTTTAAACATCATTAATATTGAGTAGGAACACTTTAGGATCGATTAGATTAAGTTTGGGGTTGAAAATCTAAAATTTCTAAGTGTAGAACCGTCCTTAGAGCAGGGGGTATCGATACTCGGGCTACCGGTATCGATACCAATGAGAGTATTTTGGCTTGTTGTTCAGGAGTATCGATGCTTGTTTCGATACCGTGGATTCCAGAAAGTTTTTGTATCGATACCTGTACCGAAACGGGTCCTCCCCTTTCTGTTGACTTTTGGGGTTGGTCAATGGTATCGATACCTGTTTCGATACCTGTGGTTCGATACCCTCTTTGGATGGGTATCGATAAAGGATGTTTCGATACCCTACTTAAGGGTATCGATACCCCTGTGTAATTTGGTTAAACTTGAATATAGTTTGGGGGCTCGACGATCCTAAATGAATAAATACTAAATCTGAAAGCTATGAAATGAATTGTCGAACTAAATTAAGGTTATAACTCCGAAAGACTAAGTGAGATAAGACTTTAATATATCTTGTTGTGATGAGATCCTAGGTGGATCGTTTGTATGGTCGAGTCTTGTGTGTTGGAATCCGGATATCCATAAGTGTTGCAACACGTTGAAGGCCATCCGATGTAACATGCCGGGTGATGATTGAAGACTTTTATTCCGAGTGTTGGGCGGCCTCACTTGAAGATGTTCGATGTAACATTCCGAGCATAGGGTTGGTTGGGCGGCCTCCACCCTTTTCCGAACGTTGGGCGACCTCGTTCGAAGATGTCCGATGTAACATTCCGGGCATAGGATTTGAGGGCGGCCTCAATCCTGAGTGTAGGATCCCGATGCTGTGTGGACGCGGGCCTCGCTCTTGTGTGTTGACTTATATGCTTGTATATGTTGTGTGCGATAGTATACATTCATTTATGCCATGTGTAGGCAAGCATGCTAGACCTTCATACCATGTATGTGATTTATATGCCATGCTTTACTGTTTTGATATGCATGATGTTGGCCGAGTTTGGCGTATCCACTGAGCTTGTGTGGCTCAGCGTTCGAAATCTATTTTCGTGCGTAGGTTAGGTGAAGCGGGATTTTGAGGAGCACCATCAAGGTTTGGATTTCAGCATCGACTTCGTGTCAGGGTACAGTGATAGATTTAGTGGGCTAGTACTTTGTCAAACCTATATATATTTTTGTAACTCTGTTATTTTAAGTGGGTCAACGTTTTAAATGAGTTTGTGGTAATTTGGAGTTTCGGTCACTTTAAACTATTTTGGGCTTTTGTTTTAAATTAAATAAATTTTATTCGTATTATATTTGGACTTGATTTGACCTTATTATTGAACTTTCGAAGGAAATTTTAAAATGCGAGTTTTGGGCCGGAGGCCTAATGTGACTGACATCCGGGTCGGGGTGTTACAAGTCGCTCAAGATCTTTGGTCTCTACTCGAACCCAGAGACGAAGTTGTGTATTGTATGGGAGGGGCAAAAGCCCCTTCCATATATTTGGTATAATTACATTTTTAATTCTTATTAGTTTAAATATTACTTAAATAAAGGTTTTTGTATCTTTTAACTTTTTAATTCAAAGGTTTAATAGACTCTTGTCCCTCCCAACATAGAATCCCAGTTCTGTCCCTGCCCGGACTCAATAAAAAAAAATGAAATCACTTCTTATGTGCTCGTTGAGAATGATTCTAATCTAGTTCATGACCTATTAGAAGTAGAAGACGCTCTGGTGGGATCCTCACGGATATAAAAAGATTGCGGTCAGTTTGATAATGATCGAGTGACATTGCTTCTTCGGACTGAGACGAAAAATCCCTTATATAATGTAAAATAAATTTTGATTTATCGTTGAATAAAACAAAATTATAATAGATTATCAATTAATATGTAATTTAAACATTAAAAAACAATTAACCGTTATAACTGTTAACCGTTTAAAAATTCAATTATTATCTATTTTCTTACCGGTTATATTATAGTTTAATAAAATTTATAATAGTTAACTAATTATTTATGTTAAATAATACTATTATCTTTCTCTAAACATCGTAATCTCTAAAAAAATAATTTTAAAATTAACAAAATTATATGGTATTTTAAGTTTTACAAATATTATGACGTACTCATTTGATACCGTAAGAACTTACTTTTGTCTTAATTAACGGTAAACATAATATTTTTAAAATTTATGTTCAACGTCTATTTTCAATAAGCCGATAAAACCCTTAAAATTAGTCATTTCGCTTTAATGGATACTTTAGGAAATTTATAATCTTACAAATACGTTTGCTTTTTATATCAATTCAACAACCATTTTCCCGACAAAAAATGTTGTGACAAAAATCGAATACGTCAATATTGTTTTCAGATTGAGTTTAGAATAGTTGGTCTATATTATCGTACATCGTTAATATTGTATGCTATTAATTTTTAATTGTTTGATATTTAATATTTAAATTTTTAATGATTTAATATATAATTAATTACAATGTAATTTTTAATGATCTAACATACAATTAATTTTTAATACTATTTTATTATTTTTATTGGGGTTTTTGGATAGGAGCAATAAAAGCGATCACACAAGTCCCTTAAAAAAGACTCCAAAATTTGATAAACTACATTAATTAATTGATATTAATCTCAAAATTCATTACAAAAATTTAAAAACACTTTTAAAAAAGATGAGTTATAATTGTTAAAACGTTATAATTATATCCTAAATATAATAATTAAATATAGAATCTTAATAATTATTCTTATTATTATTGCTTCTACAGATATAATAAGGTTATGGACAAACGAAATATAAACGACCGCACATGACCCCTAAAAGTACAATTGCTTTTAAAGATCATATCTTAATATATTATATTTGACCCAAAATTTTTAAACCGTCCTGATAATTTTAATTTATAATTTGCCGAGAGCTTCTGGAAAAGCACTTTAGTATGGTGAAAATGTAATTAATCAGAGAAAATAAAGCATGAAAACCTGAGAAATGGTCCATTTAAAACAGCTACTGCCTGCCTGCATGGTTTGAAATTTTAGTTTTATCTGTTACTTTCGGACATTATTTTCCAAACCCAAAGAAATTAAAGACTGAAGGTTCCCCCAAGCGAGTCCATTTCAAAGGAGGGATCCCAAAATTTAGGTTGGTAGGACCCATAGACCGCATTCATCGGGCCACGTATTACGCCGTGCATTAGCCGTACGTTATAGTTGACTGGACACATAGATGTAATAAATAAATTGTATTTGGACGGTCCAAGTTTGCACACTTTCATTACGGTCGATACAAATGTGTACACTTTAAAGTCAAAAGGTTTTCCTTTTGTTTTATCTTTTCGTTTATTTTATTCTTAATAAATTATTCTGTTCTTATGTCATGATATTATTTTATCTTTTGATACATTTTTTATTTAGTTTTTATTGGGGTTGAATCTGACGACGCCATAATTGATCAAGATGGTGTTTCTTTTGTTATGATATTGATCTCTTTATATCGGACTATCGATCTAGTTTTGGATATGTGATTACATCTACTTTTTATCGCGATTGAGTGATGGTAATGTCCTTGTTATCAACATACCTTCGTTGTAATATGCATTTTTATGTTGTTTGTTGATGGTTTTACCTATCATCGTCGATTTGGGTGATGTTTGTATCCTATTTTATTTCGAGTCTTTGTATTAGGTTATTATCTTTTCCTTATTTGGTCCTGTTATGATCTTACGTCGCTAGTTTTATTTACTAGATATATATTTGGATTTAAGTGTTTTGTTTATTATGATGTAAACTCTCATTGTAATTTCGGATCTATTCTTGTTTTAATAAAATTAGTAGATCTCTATTAAAAAAATCATTTTTCATTTTTTATAAAATTATTAAAAAAATGATTTAAGAAATTGTTCCCATATGTGAATGTGATTGGTCTTGTTTGTAATACAAAATTTATTTTTAAATATAAAAAATAATAATTTTGATTTTTCAAGAATATAATCAAATAATAACACATTCTCTGTTATTGTTATTTTAACAAGGGAAGCGAGAATGATGATCCAAACCTAACATATGTTCTTTTTTTTTATTACATAATATCAACTATAATTAAAAAGGTGTTTTGTTATTATATTTAACGATGAGTATAGGTCGGGTTGGATTAAATTTTTAATCCATCAATACTTAAAAAATTTAACACTTCCGCTCAAACCCGATCGATATTTTATGATGGTTTACCTGATCTAATCTTCAAATTCTAGAATAAAAATCGGCTTGACTCAACCTAAATTATATTTTGTATTAATTTTTATTATTATTCAATAAAATAGCAATCTAATTAAAAAAAACATTATAATAATTATTTTATTTTTATTAGATAAAAGAAGGAGGTAATTGAAATATATATATATATATATATAAAGAAGGTATTGACCCGATAATTATGGGACCCTGCTCTTTGAAATAGTTTTTGTTTAAATATTTGATTTAAGAGTTTATTTATTATTATTTTTTTGATTTAAGCTAGTTATAGAAAATATATGTTTTTTTTTAAAATCAATTCAATTTGAACTAGTTTAGCATACTTGAAAGTTATTTCAGTGAATTAGATGGAATCAACATTTTGGATTCGGATAACAAAACATAAATGTTTAAAAATGTATAAATTTAAAAATAAATTAATTTTTTAAATAAAATGATAAAAATAAAAAAAAAAATCAGGGTAGGACGATTACCCTCCCACCATATACATCCATCAGTGGTAAAGAGTTCAGTATACCTTACCAATACACCTAACATTTGTCGGTCAAAACTCAAATATTCTTATAAGATATTATTTAATTTATTTTATATTCTTTCCATCCTCCCTTACCCCACAAATCTTCATACATCGGTGCTGAAAATTATGCAATTTAATAATTATTATTTGAATTAAATTTCTGTGAAGTAACTTGCAAGGTAAGTATAGATTCTTAACTTGGATTACGAAGTTAAGCATTTACATAAATTTCAAGTTAAGAAGAGATCAAGTCGAAGATTATTACCTTAATCCGTTTCTTATACCTCAAGTATTGCATGATTTAATGGGTATTTTTTATAATTAAAATATAGATATTATTTCAAATAATGGGAACAAAATTAAGACACAAGAAAGAATATTAAAAAGAAAAAAGATTATGCTTATGGTAGCAAAAGGCAATTCAGTTGGTGCAAGGTAGTTGACAGTTAAAGATAAAGGACTTGTCCTAAATGTTCATTACATGTTTAACAAATCATTTCGAATCATGTTTATAAAAGAATGGACTACATCATTCAAAGGGACAATGGTCCTAAATTAATAACTGCAATCTTGTATGAGTATATTTTGAATTACAATGAATGGTTTAAATTAAAAGATATTTAATAAGTTTAATGTTTAAATATTTGTATTTATTTTAATTTAATCTTGAATAATCTTATTTGTATTAAAATTATTTAATTAAAAATGAATGAAAATAAATTATGACCGAACTGAATAAATATTCGAGTGTTTTTATGATTTATTTAACATGTCAATGAATGGAGATTAGTTATATGAGAATTATACGAAAGGAGAATGTTATCGTGACTAATTTGGATCTATGCGTATCGCACACTTAATTCTGATAAGTTTTTAAATAATTTTTCATATACATAAAATCTCAAATTCGAATTCATTCAAACGATACGAAACTGTTAATTACTTGAATTAATCTTGTTTGTTAAAAAAATTGTTGGTGCCAAATTCCTTTGGCATAATGCATGTTTTGTTCCAAAAGAATACTCGTCCGTTCTTTTAGCCGACCAGCTGCTCGGTTGAAGGGACCAGTTACCAAGTTATTGTCTCTTCTTTGTAATAAAAATTCCCCATGTTCCGATATAATTTATTTGTTTTTATTGAGCTTTACGCAATTCCACTTCGTTCCTAGTTTGTTGAGCAAGCAAAATTGGAATCATATCTTAAACTTTCTTCTTTGCTCTGTGCCAGTCAACAAATACTCGTTCTTTCTTGTCGATCTTTACCATTGATTTTAAGACATTAATATCTGTTATTGTTAAGTCGAGTGATATTTTTTTTCTTTTCAAATATATATAGATAATTACTTTAAAATTAAATATTAAATTTGACTTGTTTGCTTAAAAATCTCTAAAAAATTAAAAAGGTTTCTTAAAGATTTTAAATTTCGACTCCTTTTTAATTTTGTAACCTATACAGGAATTCAAACATTCTGAAAACAGTGAGAAAAGAAAATTTCTGTAACGGTGAGCTGATGGTTCCGGCGACAGTGGTGGGGTTTGGAGCTTCTGTCCACCACCTTACTCGACAACACAAAGTGGCAAAAGGTTATTCGTTTCCCTTTTTACTGTCTTAAGCATGCTATTGTCATCTGGATGGCCGTACAGAACTGTCTTCCGACAGGGGACAGACTACTGAAAATGAATGTCACGGTGGATGTAAAATGTCGAGGGGGGGGGGGGGGGACATAATCAGACACGGAAACACAGGTTTTAATGCTTTTGTTCGAGAGACATTTGGGACAATTTAGAAGCTCTTGGAAGCAAGAATGACAGTGGACAACCTTGTTCTTGTAAGCTAAATCTGCAGGACTCCATTTTTTTCTTAGAATTGCATGAAGCTCTTATGTGTGTAGCATTTGGATTGAAAGAGGAGATGGATGGCGCGTAAACTTGGAAGAAGACGGCAGCCGTAGGACTAGGAGCAGGGCGGAGAAACGTTTGGGGGTTCCGTTTGAAGGAAAAGATGGATGGGCAATGGCGCTGGGAATTGCAGCTGAATTTCTGGGCTATGGGCTCTAAAGTCTAAACGATCTATAATACTTACAATTATCATACTCGTGTAAGACAAAACTAGGCCCGTGACGTATCTAATAACTACGAACGAGAATATGATTATACTCGTTTGTTTAATTTTAATAGAATAAAAAATAAATATAAATAATTAAATAAATATAATTTTTGGTTTGTATTTGTTAAAGAATATAGCTTATTCGTTTTCATTCATTTAAATAATAAATGGACATTGAATATATATTTTATTTTTTTAATAAATATAATATATATTTTTAATAGAAACAATAAGTATAAATGGTCATATATGTTAAATTTAAAAATATAAACGAACAGATTATCAAACATTCACGAAAATGAATTGAACAAATTTTGTTTATTCATATTTATTTATTTAATAATAAACGAACATAAACGAATTTACCCCGAATGATCTACATAACTGAGTGATGTATATTAAATGTGGACTATCTGTACATATATACTATAGTCTATAACTAAATACAAAATAACTTTATTTAAATTTGTGTGACACATTTATTATGGAAGGTGACCATATTGTTATTGTTGTTTTTTTTGGCACAAGAAGGTGGACACATTAAATTAGTAGAAGATGACTAAAATAGACGAAAAAGAAACTTTAATTAAAGTGTCCTACTTGCATATGCACTTCTGCATCAACCACCTTTCATTGAAGAAATGGACCAACTCTTTGAATTTATTTTATTTTTACAGAAATGAAAATGTTAATGTTACTTCGATTAGAAGAATTTATTTTATTTTTCCAGAAATGATAATGTTAATGTTACTTCGATTAGAAGGAGCCAAGTAGTCGTGTGTTTTTAATACTTTAAATCTCAAATAATAAAGTAGTCTGCTAGCTAGTCGGATCAGGGACGGATTTAGGATTTGGGGTTGAGGGGCAAAATATAAATATTTAGGAGGGGGTAAATTTATAACAAAAAAAATAATTTTTTTAAAAAATAAATAGGACAAAAGTGAAAAAAAAAATTGGGGTGGGAGGCGATTACCCCTTCCTATTCCACACAGCTCTGTCTCTGAGTTCGATTTAAATAATACACATAATGTAAAACTCATATATAAAATATGATCTAAAAATCTATATCATAATATATTATGTTTTTGATATTTTTACAGATATTTGAATTAGTAAATTATTCGATTGAATTATTATAAAATCATATCGATTCGAACCCGACTTAAATGGGAGAGAAGATCTGGTTGGCAGCCGATGAATTGATTGCGGTTAGGCTGTCAAGCTATCAATTGAACTTAAGTGGTTATGTTTAAGCACAGAGGACTGAGTGGTTCCAGAGTATAAAAAGGGAAGCTCTAAAGATTTTCTCCCCTTCATGAAAGATTATATCATAGGTCCGGTTTATCACGTCAGTCGTGATCCTTAATCAATAAAAATCATTCATTCCGTTATTAATCAATCATGTAATTAATATAATTTCTAAAATTATATCTTTAAAATGATATGTAAATTATGAGTGGAGATTTATTTGGTTGGAAAAAAAATGAGTTGAAAATTAGTGGTGAAGTGGGTGGATATTATTAGATGAGACCACGGATGACGTAGTAGACCGGACCTATGATATAATTTCTCCCATTTCTCTATAATTATTTCATCCTTTTGTTTAATCTGAATAATAAATAATTTAATATTATTTAAGTAAATTTTAAATTTAAGATTTTACGTATCTAAAAATTAAAATAAACTCGTTGAGAGACTTATTTTCAAAAATCAAATCATTTTTGTTTCATCCTAATATTATAATTAATGAATTAATGTTTAAGCATAAACTATAACATAGAAATTGAGAAAATGTGCCAAAAATATCGAAGCCCTGATAGAGAAAATTGAATAAAAATCATGTATCTCCTAATTATGCATCATTTTATGTCATATATTAAAAATAATTTAAAAATAAATTTTAATTTTTAACATCTTAAATCTTACACCTTAAAAAATATATCTACCCTTATTCTCTTAAACTCTAATCATAATATTTAATCTTGAACTCTAAATTTATTATTTTAAAGTGGGATATTAATAAATACAGAATAAAAAGAAATGATTTGTCAGGAAAAAATAGCTAACAGCTAGCTAAGCAAACTAGGAGAAGTGATAACCTTTCTCCCCTGCTCCACCCTTTCGCTACCTAATATAACATGGCTAAGTCAAGTCAGGCCACTGTCAAATTCATCAAAGAAGCTTGCACATGAGGCAACTTAATTTGATTTATTTACTATACTAAAATTTGAATTATTAATTTTATTTAAGAGATTTAGTATCTTATCTTATTAGACTAACTGATTGTTGCTAGTGTAAATACGTATGGTTAATGTTTAGGTGTTGAGGGTATAAGTCTCTCTCTCACACCCAAACTCACCCACCCAATCCCAATCCCATTCCCATTCATTGCTCTCTTCTATCTATTTATACCCCTTCAAACCCTCTTCCATTTCCCACAGTTGTACACAAACATGTTCTTAGCTTGGCATCCCACTTTTTCTACCCTTTTTGCTTTTCCTCTACATTTCACTTGGAATCCATGGTTAAGGTTTTGATTTAGGGTTAGGGTTTCTTCTTGCACGGGGGTGTCGACGACGACAACAACAGTCATTGTTTGCGGATGGAGCATCATCAAGATTCACAAAGTCATCACTAATTATCCCTGTGAAGACACATATGAGAATCTTGATGATGATGCAGCAGCAATTTAATGGCTAAACGATTCATTTGCATCAAGAGGTTAACATACTGAAACTGGCCAACAGTTAGAAGATCCTCATGAGGATAATCTTTACAGTGAAGGTGTATGGTACACTTGTATCTCGAAGTGTCACATAAAAACCCTTGAACAGTTGATAATATTATTAGGGTTCTTGGCTATGCTATCCAGGTCCAGGTCCAGGTCAGTGTGGGATGATGTTATTTCAGACACTTTTTAGATGCAAAAACAGATGGGAAATATCAGTGGGGATGTTTGTACAAGGATGAGAGTAAACGTAATGTACCGATATATATCATTAATTATACATATTAATAGACACTATTATTCTATAGCATTTGCTACAGTAAAAATAAAATCGGTAAAAAAAATTAATTTTATTATTTATCCTTTTTTTAGAGTAAAAATATTAAAGCGAAAAAGGTTTCAACTTTAGTGTAAAATATTGTTCAAATTTGAATTGTAATACATTTAATTTTAATTTTTTTATTATAAAAATAGATTTTACTGTTCAAAATCCGGTTATAATCCATTCGGCTCTATTTTTACTATAAAACAATAATATTTTAAAAATAATACAAGTGATATCATATTTTGAGAAAAATAAAAGAACAATATTGGGATCTTTTCTCTCATTGGATATTATTCTTTTTTCAACATTATTTTTTTGGATTTAGTGGAGTGCTATTACTTTAAAGTCCTTGTTTGGGATCTTTTATTGTGTTGTTACCTTGTAAGCCCAAGGTGATTTGGGAATATGGGTTTAACCATTCAGCTAATACAAACATGGAGATGGGTTTAAATGTTTATTAAACTATTTTCTTTAGTTAGAAACTTCGACATTATAAATCATGAGTTAATAAATATTAGTCAAGGGTAAATAAAATATTTATTATTGTTCCAAGATTTATATATTTATATCAATATATATGTGCAACACTCTTAGACGTGGTTTTGGGAGTATTTTGGACAGGAGAGAGGAGATTGTTGGTTTCGTAACTAGGGTTGTTGAGTTCTTTCTTTGAGTTATTTGTTTTTGTTGTCTCTCGGGTGGTTAAGAGTAGTCACCCTAGTGTTAATAGCTTTTGCATCCGTCGAAACTTTAAGTGCTTGTCTAGGCCTTTGTTGAGTTAGAGTTCTCGTAAGGCTAGTTAAAGGCCGATTATGTTCGAGTATTGATATAGATCATATGAATTATCATATAATATGGGATAATGTTATCATGTCGAATATATAAAAAGAGCATTATCACGTGATTTGGAGTAACTTTCGCATGTCATGTTTGCAAAGGATCGTGATTGATCATTCGCACAGTCGTATTGTGTTGGTATATTCGTAGAAGGCTGTGATTCACGTTCGCCCACCTACATGAAAATGGTGTGACATGTCATCACTTTATTTTGCACTATCATATAATCTGAGATAATGTTGTCATGTCGAATATATAAAAAATGCATTATCACGTGATTTGGAGTAGCTTTCGCACGTCGTGTTCGCAAAAGATCGTGATTGATCATTCATACAATCGTATTACGTTGATATATTCGTAAAAAGCTATGATTCAGGTTCGTACACCTACATGAAAATGGTGTGACATGTCATCACTTTATTTTGCACACTTGCTTGGAAGCGATTAGTGATCCTTTCAAATTCCTACACTTACTTGAAAGTGGTGTGGCGTGTGGTCGTTTTGCCATATACACTTGCTTAAATGCAGCTAACGATCCTTTTTAAATTTACTACTTACTTGGAAGTGGTGTGACATGCAATCGCTTTATGATAAATACTTAGAAGCGGTTAGTAATTAGTGACGAATTTAAAAAAATATTTGAGAATGAACGCATAAAATTTAAAAATTTTAAGGTTACACAACTTATAAATATTAAAAAAAATTAAATTTAAAATTTGATATCATTAATAATAATTACCACTAATTTGAACATAAAACAGACTTAGAAGATCATTATATGATTCGGAAGCTCTTCGTTTTGTCAATTTAATATTTTTATATCTGCATGTGAAAAAAATTGTGGTTAAAATAGATTCGTTTTATATTTTCCCGGTAATCATTTTCTTGTGAAAAAATGGGGTTTGACTGAATCGGTTTCTGAAGTTTTTTCTGATCACGTGGATGCATGAGAACCGGTTCTCATCTGCTGCTTCATATGATTGTCGGCTTCAACACAGCAATACGATCTTCCGTTTGAGGTTGACGAAACAAAAGCCAACGGTTGATGAACAAAAAAACATGTTTTATCCTAATAATAAATATATAATATTTATATTTAATTATTTTAAAATTTATCTATTTAATTTATAAATATATAATATGTTGGGCCTCTCCGGGCAAAGAAGCCCACTGCCACATCCATCTGCTCTACCTTTCCTTTTTCTTCATTATAAATACTCTCCATTTCCTCACTCTTTCCTCATCATCTCACCACCAACAGCAAATAAGAAAAAGGAACACCCTTTACCTTTATTACTCCTGGAATTCAGTTCAGTGTTCAGGTTCCAAAAGGGTACTTAAAAATCCAGGAAAAACTTGATCTTTTCCAAGCTCGTCCACCTGGTTTTTTAGCAATGGCACCTCCCAGTTTCTACTCTGACGAGAAATGGAAGTTCTCGAAGAAACAAAGCTCATCTTCAAGAAGCTGTTCTTCGTCTTCTTCTAATTCCATAATCAAGAATTCATCCTCTCCTTCGAATAAAAGATGCGCTTTCACTAGGAAATGCGCCAGATTAGTGAAGGAACACAGGGCTCGTTTTTACATCATGAGGCGTTGCGTTACCATGCTTATCTGCTGGCGTGATTACACTGATTCTTGAAGGGAAATTTTGGGTCTTCCTTGAGGTTGTGGTTTTAGAGCTTTGTTTTTGGTTCATCAATGGCATCCAAGCAAGCAAACAAGGAAGAAGTAGTAGATATTAAGCTATATATATACTTGTATATAAAGAGATTTTGTTTTTGTTTTTGTAGGAGTAATTTAATCTCCATAAAAGGAGCTCTGGGTTTTACTTTCATTGAGATTATTAATCTTAATTTAAGTTTTCTTATTTGTTGTTTTAGTTTTTCTGGGTTTTCTTGAGTTGTCTTTTGAGATGAGATCGAAAGGAAAAAGAAAGATTTCATAGGAAAGTTTTGTTCTGTTTTGGATCTGGGCGTTGTTGGCTGATGACGCAGACTATTGTTTTTGGGTAAAGTACACAATAGTCACTACATTATCTTAAAAAATATAAAATGATCATCAAACTTTTAAAACTTATTTAATTGATTTTAAACTTTAAGTTTAGTTATAAAATTGTCACTAAATCATTAACTTTTGCTGATTGGGTGATATGAGTTATGAAAATTTGTATAACACATTTAAACCTTAATTTAAACATTAAGAATAATGGTTAATTTAAGACTAAAATAAATATGTAAATATAAAAGATTAAATGTGTTATTATTTAAAGTTTTGTAGCCATCACCTTATTTAATAAACTACAATTAACGGTTTAGTGATCATTTTATAAAAAAAATAAAGTTTAATATTTATTATATAATTTTTAAAAATTTAATTATTTTATATTTTAAAATAACTTAATGACCATTTCTGTGTTTCACCATTGTTTTTTATATGATATTTTAATTTTAATATGAGTATGTGCTGTTCGTCACATTTGACCGTGATGTGGCAGCTAAGCTTCAGATGCCACCATTTTCCATTCTATTTCTAAACGTTAACTTGTAGTATAAATTTAGATCTATTATAAATTTTTTTATTTAATTTAAATTCTTTAAAATTTCAATTTATTTATAAACTTTCTTTTATTGTTAAATATTTATATTTTATTATTAATCTTGAATTTTAATAAAAAATTAATTTGAACCGTTGTAGATTACATCCACAGTAAAACGGAAATCAAAGTAAGCATCTCAATCAATTTTAACAAATCTGTCAGCATTAGGGATGAGTATTTGATAAAATCGAGTTGGGTTAAAAAATTTTGAGTTATTCAAGTTGATGAGTCATATTTTATAACTCAAATTTTATTTAAAAAAATTTCGATTCATCGAGTCAAATTTTCAAGTTTTTATAAATATTTAATTGTTATTATTTATCATATTATAATATAATTTGATTTTAATTTAAACAACTTTCTTTAATCATATAAAATATGTATGTATATATTTTTTCATATTTTTTGTATGTAGCAATATTTCTTTATATTTATATATAAATATACATATATATACCGTAAAAAATTGAGAGACTAATCTCAAACTTAAAAATAAATTCTTTAACTATTAAAAATTTTACGTTATTCGAATTTTATTTTACAACTTAAATTTTATTTAAAACATTTTCGATTCGAGTTTATAAAATTTTGAGTCGAATCAAAACAAATCAAGTATATTCATCTCAAATTAAATTAAATTATTTAATTTTTTTAAATCGAATCGAATTTTGTTCACCTTTAATGTTCTCGACAGCTTCAAATCATGTGATCCTTTAGCATATGAAAGGGATTTAGAAAATTGGCAAACAGCAATCGGGTTGCCAAGACTGCCTTAAAAAATCAATGGGTTTCAGATTAAGTAATTGAAGGGAATGGAGTATAATATTAGGAGTAATTTGCTCCATTTGATCGCATGTTTTAGATGTAAGAAAATGCATTTTTTAATTAAATGGTAATTTATTTAATATTAGTATTGGTATAATAAACTTGAGTTTGAACCATAACTTAATCATATAGTTGTAATATTTTTATTTGGTCGAAAAGAATTTGGGTAATTTAAAATATCATATTAAAAAATACGCTTAAAGTTAAAAAAACTTAAATTATATTATTTTATTTGCTTAAAGTAATTAAATTATTTTTATTAAAATTAGTCTTTAAATTATTATATATATCATTAAAACTCTAATACATCACAAAATATTTATTTTTAACAAAAAATATAGGTATTTAAAATAAAAAATAATTTATATAATTTAAGTTATTACATATAATAATTAAAAAATATTTTTGATAACAAATAATTTAAAAAATTAAAAGTGTGTAAGTTTCGTATTAATAGTTGGATTTATAAGAAGAAAAAACAAATAAGTATTATTTGCTTAAATTTCAAGAGTTAAATGGCACAATTTTCAAAGCATCTGTTGAAAGGAATCCAAATGACCATATTATCCCCAAAACTTTCAGCTCTGACCAGTCATTGGAATTTGTACCCTCTTGTCCTCCAGAGGGATATATTAGTAAGTTAAAATTATTTATGTATATTATGTTTTTCAGTGTTAATTTATTAATTGAGAAACTGATTGTGGTAAATATAGGGAATCAAGAAGGGTATTATTGACATAAATGCAATGAATACAACTGGGTTATTGTGAATAGGTCTAATCTGACCATTCATTTATTAAAAAAAGAAACTGGGAAAGCTCTTTGGAAATCATAAAGTTTCAGATCAGCCTATATAATACAAGTAACTATATTTTTAGTAGGGGCGTATATTATTTGATTTTAATCTAATAAATTAATTAAATTAAATATTTTAATTAATTTAGTTAGTTAATTGTAAATAAGTTTAATTAATGGTTAATTTAAAAAAAATAATTATTGGTTAATTTAGTTTAAAATTGATTAATTAATCAAATTAAATTAAATATTATATATATTTGATATTAAATTTTTAAAAATTATAAGATATCTTTAAATTTTTTATATATTATAAAATAATTATTTTTTATTAAATTAGTAAAAAATAAAATTTTAGTGAGTAAAAAATTATTTTAACATAATTTAGTGATCTATTATGTAGTTTATTTAAAATTTTATAATAAATATCAATTAATTCAAAAATTGATCAAATTAATTAAAATAATTTTGATTCGATTAATTAAATTATAATTAATTCGATTTGATTAATAGTTAAAATTTTAAAAAAATTAATTCAATTATAATTAATTTGATTCTACTTGTCACTAGTGGATTGTTAATAATTAAAAAAAAACATATTATAAAATAATAATAACCATTTATGTATCAGTTCAAGTCTAATTGCGCTTTTAATAATTATATAATACATAATCCCGTTTAGCTTAAATAAAAAAATTAAACCTAATTATAACCCTAATTTAACTTTTTTTTTTCCTGTGTTGTTAATTAGTGTTAAAGGAGTACCGTTGATCAAGCCAAATTCAACGGTCATGATTAAACCCGATAGCCCTTTCAGAAAATCAAAAAAAGGTTTAAAAATGTTTTTAGGATTAACGACGGCCGGAGGAAGACTATGGTGGTCGGAGTGGCCGGACACCAACCGATTTTTGGTAAGGATAGTGGTTTCTAGGAAATTTTTTGAGAGAAAATCATTGAAGATAAGGGTTTTATTCTAAGGGTAGTGGACTAGTGTTTTTATCTTTGTAATTTTTTAAAATTTAATATTGTTGTCTTTAGATTTTGAATTAAATACATGTTATGTCTTGGTTGATTTTAAAATTGGGTATTTTTTTTTAATTTATCTAATACTGTTTTTAGAGTGAGTATTCGATCGAGTGTTAAAAATTTCAAGTTATTCGAGTTATCGTGTTATATTTTACAACTCAAACTTTATTTGAAATTTTTTCGATTTGAATTTTCGAGTTCTTAAAAATATTTAATTGTAATTATTTATCATGTTATAATACAATTTGATTCTAATTCAAACGACTTCTCTAGTCATATAATATATGTATATATTTTTTCATATGTGGTAATATTTTTTTTCATATTTTTATATATCAATATATATATATATATATCATAAAAAATTAAAAGATTTATCTCAAACTTAAAAATAAATCATTTAATTAATAAAAAATTTTAGTTATTTGAATTTTTATTTTACAATTTAAACTTTATTTGAAATTTTTTTGAATCGAGTCAAATCTATGAAATTTCGGATCGAGTCAAACGAATCGAATATTTTTTCTTCAAATCGAATTATTTGATTTTTAATTGAGTCGAATTTTATGCATCCCTAACTATTTTTATTCGTAATATACATAATACGTTTTCTCGTATCCAGATTTTGTTTTTTAAGTCACATTAAACACATCCAATACCAAAATTCTTTTGTACCCCTTTATATATATATATAAGAACTCATCCCTTCTCAAATACCCATTTGCAGGCTTAAGTCAATTGGGTCCCAAAAAATTTTCTTTTTGCTTTTTTTATTCCACTTTCATAGTCCCATTGATGTCTCTCCCTTTCTTTTTGGTCTCATAAATTTAGATAAAAAAAAAAAACTTCTTTTCACCCCAGGGCAGTGACGGAGCTGTGTTGTCCCTCGCGACTCCCGAAGATTTTTTTTTTATTTTTGTCTTTTTATTTAATTTTTTTTAAAAAAATATTTTTTTATGAATTTGTCCTACTTCTAAATAGTTATGTTTTGCCCCCCTCAACCCCAAATCTTAGCTCTGTCCTTACCCATGATATGCATTCTCTAATCAATCGATGAAACATCACATAATGATTATAACAAGATTTAAACATTAAATAATTCATTTTTATGTTGGCGTGCCAAATGGGACCATAAGAATATAACCCTAAAGTTAGGGGAGAAAAAGAAAATGCCATGGCAATTAATATCTAAACTTTATTATATAGGGTGACCTAGACATCAATAGGTCAAAGAAATAAAGTGGAGAAAGCAGAGCTTGGTCACACCAAAAATCTTAAATAAGATGATGAAGATTTATATGAAAGATTTATTGTATCATTGCACTTTGGATAACAATGATGGGATTTATAAATTGTAATTTGACCCAAATTTATATGCAACTTGGAATAAAATCACTATAAATATTGGTTTTGGTATAGCTAATTGAGTGTGGAATCTTACTTTGTGACCATAGTATGGATAAATACTAAAATATTCATCCAATAAATAGAATATGTTATATTTTTTAAATAATTTTTATATAAGGGGAAGAATCAAGGACGGAGTCAGGATCTATAATCGAGGGGGTAAAACATAAATGTTTAAAAGTAGGAGAGTAAATTCATAAAAAAATTTAAATAAGGAACAAAAGTGAAAAAAAATCTTCGTGGTGGGGGTGATTACTCCTCCCCACCCTTACATGGCTCCGTCCTAGGAGGAATGAATGAATCTACATGTCTCTTGGGAGGGGCCCTTGTCCTATGCATGGGATTTTCTTTTAAATGGATAAATTATAAAATTGTCTTCTTTAATATTTATATTTTATCTTTTAATTTTAAATCTTAAATTTATCTTAAAAGAGAAGTGAATGTTAATAGAGATATTTTTTAAATTATTGTGTCATTTTAATTAGTTTAAATGATTATAAAATTATATCTATAAATTTAATCATGTGTGTCATATTTAGATTTAAGGATGGTAATTTAACTCATTTCTGTCGAGTCCCAATCCTGCCTGATCGAGGTGGTTTTTTATTTAAAAAATCGAGTTTGGGTCAAGTTTGGTGATTAAAAAATAAAGTCGGGTTGGGATCGAGTTTAAGATGAAAATTCCCCGATCCAACCTGATATATATATATATATATTATATTTTTATTATATAATATTTTATATTTTTATTATTTTTTTTGGATCGAGTCAATTTATTCAAAATTTTTATTAAAATATCAGATCAAGGTCGAATTAAAAATAAAAATATTAAGATCAAATCGTATCAGATCAAAAAACTTAAATTTTAAATCGGATTGACCATAAATCGACCCGATCTTACCCGTTACCATCCCTATTTAGATTTGTTTTTATTTTGAGCTTTTAGTACATTTTATCCCCGAAGGCACGGTTTTGTGGGCCTCTCCCTAAACTCTGCGAATTTTCCTTTTCTGGGACAAAAGGCGGAAAGTTTGAAGTCCTTGTTGGGTCAACGAAACGCAAAGCTTGATCCACTCCTGAAATTGAGATTTGAAAGTATACCACGTGGCAACTCCCCATTGGTTATGCACATTTCCAAGAACCATCCGTCACAGGCGGAAGCAAACAATTTGGAAATGGGACTTGGGAGATCAATAATTTACAAAATTGAGTATACAATACAATAAATGAATAAAAAATAATATGTTAAAATTTTAAAATATTTTATACTAATCCAAATGTTACTCAAAATATTTTAAAATATATATGCCATGGGATTTTTTTGTGATTATTATATGTATTTTTCTGGTATTTATAAAATTAAAAAATAAATAAATTTATAATATTTACATGATTCATATTTATTTAAGGATTATTATTTAGTGAAAATAACTCCACAGATATTATTAAGATAAAGTGTAGTATTTATTTATTAAATATTTTATAACACTTGTGATTATCTCCAATAATATTCTCGTAGAATTAAATTATTTAATAAATAAAATACTTGTCATCTTCTCAACGCTACTTGTAAAATAATTTTATCAATATCAAATAATTATCCTTTATTTAATAAATCTTCGCAGTGAATTTTAATTTTAATTTAATTTGTGTTACTTTAATTTTAATCTCTTTTGATTTTTTTTTCTTTTATTTTCATCCATTGTGTTTGTTTGTATACCTCTATTACATAATTTTCATTTTTTTCACACCATTTTTATCTATCTTTTTATTTAAGGCCTAATATAATTAAAATTTTAATTATTAAAATTTGTCAATACAATTAAAACAATTAACGAGATTAACGAAATAATCTGCGTGATTTTTTTTCAATATCCTCTCATATATAGTATCTTTTAGAAAAGTTTTATGATTATTACTGTATTTTTTTAAAAGATGAAGAATGTATTTAAGAAAAATTATTTTTTTTCTTACTAGTCTTTTATGAATTTGTAACTTAGAAAGTTGAGAAAGTATATCATGAGTTTAGCTTATCATATCAGTTATAATCGCATCCAATTATAACCAGTTACTTCACCATTATCTTTCATGTCATTTTTTAATAGTGGTAGAGTAAAAAAATTATATCATAGGTAAGTTTCACCACGTTATCCTTGAAACCAACCACTAAAAAATCTATCTAAATGAATATTTACTTATATTTGTGTTAATTTATTTTGAAAATAAATTTTCAAGTGAAGATTCACTTGAAAAAATATGACATAAAAAATTATGAGGTGTGTGATTTTTAGTGGTTGGTCTCATAGACACGTGATGAGTCGAACGTATGATATAATCTCTCAAGTGGAAGAAATTATATCATGAGTCCAGATCTTCACATTCATGGTTCCATCAGATTATAACCACCACTTTACCATTATTTTTCAAATCATTTTTTTTAATAAATGAATCTTCACTCATTTTAACCATGTCATTTAAAAAATATAATTTTTTATATTAATAACATAAATGATTAGTGATAGAATGAATAATTTTTATTAGTTGGGGACCTCAATTAACAGGGCAAGACATATCTCTCGGAAGTGGCACAATCCATGTGCACTACTGTAAGTTTCATACTTCCAATGAATTTGCAACTTGCAACATAATTGTCAACATCTCTTAAACCCTACAAGACACGATAATCGCCTTAACATTACACTTCAACTATGACTGGATCACGATAGCTGATCCTGGCTGATTCTCTTGTCTAAAGAAGATCTTTAATACAGCTTGCCAATTGGTTATGCACAATATTGTAAAAGCACTATGCAACGACTCAGACAATTGTTGAGGCAAATCAAATCTGTGTTAATCGATTTCGGGTTTGAAGTCAAACTCGAATATGTGCCTAACACAGATACACTACTTGAAAGGAAGGAAACAACCCGAAATCCGAATGAGAAAGACCACACATATCAGCTCCATTCAATCACAGTCTAACTCACGTTCTAGACTCTAGAGTTCTTGTTCCAGTTGCATCATCTATGGTGCATTGACCTATCAGGGTGGACTTCAATTTCTAGTGAATCTATTCCTATACAAGACTGATTCAAAGGATATCAATATTCAGACTTGCCTAATTCTTTTTATACAAACCACTACGATATTAGACCATGGTTTCTGACCAATTGAATCATTCTGTCAACAAGAAAATAATCATATTATGTAATCAAACAAAGAAATGCAATGAACTTAAACAACATTTCTTCCCCATAGCTGACAAACTTTGAACACCCGAGTCAAAAACGTTGAACAAACTAGAAAGTCTGGTAATGAAAAACTGAACCATAAGCACTTGTTCATCCGTAAGTCAAAATGAAATGTGAATTGAGATAAGAAGAAAAAAAAAACCATTTGATCCTCTATCTCTTCTTCTTTAGTATGTACAATGATAGGAGATTTGACAATCATGTTGGAGTTAAATTTATTACCTTCTTCTTGTTCTACTTGTTGTTGTCCCGTTATGAAGATCCAGAGCCCAGCCTCTTCTCCTTGAAGAAGCACTGAAAAGCGATAAGGATCTACTACCTATACTTGAATCCAATCTTGGAGAAGAACTTGGACCACCAAAACACCCAAATAAATTCCTCAAAAACCTTCCAAAATACCCTCCTCTTTCCCTCCCTCTACTCCGCCACGTAACCTGACGAGGAAAAAACCCTCCTCCGCCGCTAAAACCACCATCCATCTCCGTGTAAACAACCGGGAACTCTCTATTCTCTCCACCTGAAAACCGACCCACCGCAAATCCTCCACCCGGTAATCTCCAAATGGTCAACCCTATCGGGACATCGTCCAGCGAAATTGAATGGCCGTTTCCTTCGCCCACAGCGGTGGGTAATTCATGGCGGCAGACGGGGCAGGAGTTTTGTAACTGAAGCCAAGGAAGTATACAGTTTGAATGGTACAAATGGTTACAAGGCATGTTCAGAACTTTGGTTCCCAACTCGAATTGTTCTTTGCAAACCGCACAGCACAGTTCGTCGTGAATATGAGCATCGTTTATTTCCACAGTTGGCATTGCTTCCACCGCCGCCTTCGACGCCGGCGATTGGTTGTAACTCCCGATACTTAGGATTTCCATTTGTGACAGCTGGTGAATTATTCGATCAAACCCGGAACCCAAGAGAAACTCCGACATAGCCGCCGGTAACGGCCGCAAGCCTGATCCACTTCCGTCATCGTAATAAAGCTCGAACCCCCTCCCGTTCCGTTGAACATTTGAATGCTCCCCGTCGGTTGAGGGCGACGCCGCTCCGCCACGTAAGACGATGACAGGATTAAAAGGAGAACGATCGCCGCCGTTCATCCGGCTACGGCGGAGGGCAGAGGTGCCGGGGTTAGTATTATTGTACAGGTCTGCCGCATCGCTTCCGACGCGATCTGATTCCACGTGTAGGTCACCCGCTGCATGAGGATGGCTATCGATCTCTTCGATGAACCCTCCGTTGCAATCAGCGCAACTGATCGAACCTTCATTAGTAATTCGTACGAATCGATTGCATCGGTAACACCAATACGACGCCGTTGATGCCATAAAGATTACAGATCTAAAAGAAACAAAACTAATAATAAGACAAATAAGATAATACTAATTTTCAGAACGAGTGAACATTTTCCTTTCCGCTGTTTGGTTACAGAGGAAATGAGAGAGGAAGGAAAAAGTACAGAGAAATGAAGGAGACGACGAATTATTCGTTTATATATAACGGTGGGATTGCCGCTTAGCGTGGTACGTAAGCGGTCATTTTTGGGTGACGTGGACCATTTCATGGGTTTGTTTTAATACCCGGGAAATTTTATTTAGGTATAAAATATTTTTTAATATTTAATTAAATAATTATTTTAATTTTTTATTATTAATTATAATATTTTTGTTTTATTATTTTCCTTTGCATCTGAGTGTCATCAATTCCTCATCTTGTTTAGTATTTTATTTATTTATTTAGATTTTGAAGATTTGCTTGTATTAAATAAAACAGGATTTTGAAGATTTTCTGAAATTATTCTATAAACTTTTCAAACGTGATGGACGTCACGAGTTGATATTTTTTCAGGTATATAATATACGTTAAACTACAAATAATCAAACTTTTTTTTTTATTTTACATTTTGATATATATTTTTAAAAAGAATAATATATTATATAATATGATATTCAACATGTTTTATTGATTTAAATTTTCGTTTATACGTAGAAACTATTTAAATATATTTCAATTCTTAATCTAAATGTTTGTATGTCAAAATTTGCCTTAACGAACAAGATAATTATTTTTCTATGGTTAAATCTTTAACGGAAAAATTATATTATGGGTCAGTCTCATCGTGTGTTTATGGGATCAATCATTAAAACTTACCTATTTCAGTAATTTTATCATGTCATATTTTTTTCCAAATAAATCTTTACTTAAAAAATTTAAAATTACTGAGGTGGGTAGTTTTTAGTGATTGGTCTCATGGATAACGTGGTAGAACTAATTCATGATATAATTTCTCGTTAAACGGGATAACAAAGATGATAATTAAGTTAAAAAAAATCAAAATTTTAACCATAATTAAACGTCAACTAGGAATTAATGAAGCCTCGAAGCCAAATGTGATTTTGAGCAACTAAGATCCAAATATATTGAAACAATCATTATAAAATATGATTTTATTAATAATTAAAATAATCAAATAAGATCCAAATATATTGAAACAACCAAATAAACGTAATCAATGACCAGTTGATAATTTAATTAGTACCATGTGAACAATTCCTTGTACTTATTTATTTTTCTTTCATTTGTATATTTTCCAATTACTTTTGGACCCCTAATAATATAATAATATTCATACAAACAGTTATATATGATGATCGTTATTTTTAATTTTTATTATTCGATCTGTTTAATAAATTTCATTTTAATTAATTTAAATTAATTTATATTATATATTTAATTTTAATAAATATTAAAAAAAACTCTGTATACACATGGTTACAGACACGTTAATGTGATAATTATTAATTATTAAGAGCCATCCAACGTATTATTTCTTATAAACATGTATGGATTATTTTTTATTAATATTTATAGAAGTTTATTCATTAAAGTTGTTAATGTGCAAGTGTGCTCTAATCTCATATTATTAAATTCAATTATTTGGTAAAAATATTTATGAATAGATGAATTTTTATATTAATTTCGTTGAATTAATTTAACAAGGACATTTATTTTTATCTTTATTTTTTATTGATCGAATATTAATCGTTAATACACATGTATTGTTTTGAATTTGTTGTTTTAATTTTTTAATACTTTAAATTATATAATTATTATGGACAAGTTATATACATCGTTATTTTTTAATTTATCAATGTTTATGTTAATAATTTATTTATACTATTGTAAATGAGCATTATTTACGCATAATTGTCCGTTATTATTAAGAGAATATATTCTCAAACACTAAACGTATAAATTTATTAAAACTAAAAGAATCGAACTCAAAAATAATAAATAATAAACAAGTCCAATTTAAATATAATATATATATGTCTAATTTTAAAAATATTTTTGAATCCGTCACTAATAATTATTATATTTCTAACCAGTTGATTTTAGTGGGATAAAATAATTAAGGTGATCGAATCTTTAACATTTTAAATGGAAAATTAGATTAAAAAGAAAGTTTAAATATTACTTTTTTATAAAAAATGATCTAAATTAATTATTTAATAAGAATAAATAATTAAATAAAAACAACTTTTATAATTTTTCATCAAATGAAGTAACTACAGGCTGAACACCTAAATACTTGCAGAGTGTATAAGCACACCAGCGTTAAAATAAGAGGAAACTGAGGTTTATAAAGGGCGTAAATCGTCTATCATTGAATTATATTTTTATTTTAAATTAATAGATTAATAATTTAGAGTTTAAGTTAAAGGTTATTGTTAGAGTTTAAAAAATTAAGGGTAGAATGTCTTTTTTTAAATTTTAGAGTTTAGAATATAAAAAATTAAAAATAAGATTTTAAATTTATTTTCTATAATTTTTAATAAGAGACATAAAAATAAGTACAATTAAAAGACAAAAAAAATTTACTCGTTATAAAACTTTACATGTTGGGGTTTGAAAATAACACTAATTTTGGACACATCCACATCCACTATTTAAGATATTTTTTGTATTTAATATAATATAAATTTGATAAAATTTAATTCAATTTAATTAAATATTTATCCTATTTAATTTTATAATGAATGAGGGGAAGTGCTTGTAAAAGCAAAATTAAGGTTCCACTGCCACTCCAACCAAAAACTTATGGTGGGGATAGAATTAAATTTATCAGAAATTGTAAGACCTAATATTTTGGCTATAATCTAATATTAAATAAATTTTTAAAATACAAGTGATCTTCGATTATATTTTAAATTTAAATTATTAATTTTTATAACTGTGTATGTGACAATGATTTTGAAAATTAGGACAAGTGTAGGGAGAAATCTCAATCACAAAGTTTGAGGGGTATATTAATTTTTTTAAAAATACTTTTATGTTAAATAATTTTATATTTTTAAAATGTAATAATTTTATATCCACAAATCAATAATTTAAAGCATTAAAAAAATAAATTCACCTATGGGTAACAAGGAACTTGATAGTCAAGTAATTGTTCTTAAAAGGGGAAAAACAGAACATAGAAAGGATCTTCCATCCAACCAAATATTCATATATCTTAGTTTCATGAGAACCAATTTTGCATGTTCATAAGACAAAAGATTCTATTGGATCAATCAGTTTCTTACTTATAAGACCAGAAAAAACAATTGAATCAATGACGCTGAAAGCGTTTCAGATCGGGTCGACTGCCATGCCAAAGGGAGCTCGATCTGTGATCGGTAATCAGCACCGGAGATGATAGCTCCTAGTTACAGAAGAGTGAGAATAAGAAATTCAAGATGATAAATATACCAAGGGAAGACAAATCTTTAAAAGAAAAACAATATTATGTGTGAATAATAGATAGACCTCCATTGCAACTAACAATCTCATCATAACATTTGAATGCACCTAATTATATCAATACAAATCATTGGAAGACGGAAGCTGACATACCAGATATATCATGAACATGTACACATATTGACTGTTATAAATCAAAAAGATAAAACAGGTTGCAGGGGTGAAGAGAAGAATCAGAGAAATATGATTTTCGCTTATGATACCCTACACAAAACCAGCGAAGTTCTTTACCATACAAAAAGTATCCATGAAGCGGTCGCTGGCATCTTCACTAGCTGAAGTTCTGAAGCCAGTGATAGTCAGTTTCAACCATTGTTGGCAGGGAAAGATGTAAAAAGGATATCTGCACTGGGCAAATGAGAAACAATAATTTTTTGGCATATCCTAATCCTAATCCTAGCTAGAGGGGAAGGGAATAGGTGCTCCTAATGGGTCTAGGATCCATTACTCAGGATTTTGCACTTAGATGATAGGAAAACAGAAAACACATTACCGGTCACCAATATTAACTAATAAGGACATCAAGTACTCTTCTTACGCGCACCACATATTTGCCAGGATATATTTGTATGTTGAAACTAACAAACAATAACATGCAATGCTAAAAACAATTTATCGGATTACTTCATTAAATTGATCTATTCCTACACTCAAAATTACATAGTTGCAATGAAGATAATTGATATTTGTAAATATGAGCGCAAAGACAAACACTACCAACTTAAAATTTGCAAGGGAGAGAGAGAAGGAACAAAAATACAACTACATTCAGCTTACCTTGGTTGTGAATCGTAAGCTGCTATACAATGATAGCTGCATTTGTCAAAATTTAGTGGACATGAACTTTGCTTTTCTCTCAGCTGGCTTGACAATCTGGAAAGAACACATCAAGTTTTCATCGACACTCATCATCGCACCAGCATTATCGAATTCACCACAGTAGTTAGGTGCTGAAAATATTGTAACAAGTTGCCTATCGGCAAAGAATTCATAACCATCCTCCACAACCTACACCCAACACAATCAGTTCAGCTCTAATATTGATCTGTAATAGATAAACATGAAAATTTTAACAAGTCAATAACCTGATGTGCACGACAAACAAGATCTAAATCATGTTTCTCTAAGAATTCTGCCACCTTGTCTGCTCCAAAAGTGAACGAAACTCCTCTGTCATTCATTCCCCATCCTCTAACATCTCTATCAGGATCAGACCAGAGCAAATCACACAGCAAGCCAACGTCAGGAATGACAGTTGGACGAATCAAGTTTCTAATTTCATCTAGGTTCGTCAAGTCTGGGGAAAGACCACCATGCATACACAAGATTTTGTCATCTATAAGAGCCGCAACAGGAAGGCAGTTAAAACAATCAGTAAAGCTTTTCCAAAGCCTCACATTAAATCTTCGCTTGCATTCATCATAAAACCCGTATATCCGATTAATAGATGCACATTCATGATTTCCTCGCAATAGGAAAAAGTTCTCTGGATACTTAATCTTATAAGCAAGTAGAAGACATATTGTTTCCAAACTCTGCTTGCCACGATCCACATAGTCACCTAGAAATAGATAATTGGCATGAGGCGGAAAACCCCCATACTCGAAGAGCCTTAATAAATCACTAAATTGTCCATGAATGTCACCTAAATAAAAGCACACACAAACACATTAAAATGATAAACAATAAATTACAACATAGAGATAGTTGTTAGTACAACTAAGAATTCCTTTTTAATTATATGCACGTTTCATCACATGATTTTTAATTTCTTTCATATATTTTCCCTACAGCTTTCTGCAATCAAACAGTAATGAAAAACAACAGCAGCAGCAACAAAATTACTCTCATCCCAACTCTTCCATACGAAATAGTAAATTAAACCTTCAAACTTTCAAAGAGAAATGTGAAATTCGCATCTTATTTGGTTCAGAATTATTAACTGAATCCCTGAACATTATATTTCAAATCCTAAAAAACGGAACCTTTGCACCTACCACAAACCAGTTATCCACATTGATTTCCCTGAACATTATATTTCAAATCTTAAAAATGCAACCTTTGCATCTACCCCAAACCAGATATCCCCATTGATTTCCCATAAAATATATAATAAACTTCAAGACCCACAAAATGTTTTCTCATAACAAACTCCTAAAATAAACATAAACTTCAAATTCATTCACAAAAATAAAAACTTTGAACAAAAAACTCCTAATGTTACCGCAAATTTTGATGGGTGCTTCGAGTTCAAGCAAATTGGGCTGTTGAAGGAAGATATGTTTGGAGGTGACACAAAGCTGCTTGATCTCAGACTCAGAAAGTTGCACTTGTTTTCCTGGCCTGGCTAATCGGACTTCCGTCAGCCGTCTAATTATATCATCTAGTAGCACAGGGTCGATCTTCGTCGTCGCTGTTTGCGCTTGTTCCGCCGTCGCCATTAATAATCTTCCTTCAACGACACCGATTTAAAAACCCTAAAAAGCTCAAAAGCGCAAGAAAATGACTTTCTTTTGTTTGCGCCTTCAAGGGTAAACAAGTTCTGGAGAATGGAGAGGGAAAAAAAAGGATTAAAAATCGATTTTCTGGGGAAAAAGTGGAAATAAATAAAGGGAAAATAAAATTGCTTTGGAGTTTGAATCTCCCATACAATGCGACGACTCTTAGCCAATGGGTCACATGAGGAACTTATAATAGATGGGATTTAAATAGGTAATTATTTTCTAAATTTAATTTCTAGATAATTCTGTAAAATTAAAAATAATTAAAATATCAATATAAAATTCTAAGTAGTAATTGAGATGAGCCAAACTTAAATAATTATGAGCTTGATATAGAGATTGATTTGAACTCTTAATTCGATATTTAATTCAAACTCAGTTGAATATTATTTTTCTAAATCGAATTTATTTTAATATATAATTAAAATATTTAAATTAATACATTAAATTTGTTTGATTGATTTTATATTTAAATTTATCTAGTTTAATAATTTGAGATCGAACTTAATTTGATAATTAGTAAATCAATTATAAATAAAAGATAAATTTCAATTACACTCCTAATGTGGATCAAGTTGAGATAAAAAGATATAAAAAATTTAAATGACTTTATCGTTAATTTTAAATTATTCTTTTACAAATTAAATATATATATATATTCATACAACAAAGGTCGCTTAATTATGTGTATAGGTACATTTGGGTCACCTAAATTATTAAAAGTTGTATTTGGGTCACTCATTTATAAGTAAAGTTATATTTGGGTCACCCAATTATTAAATGTTATATTTAGATTACTCAATTATAGTTAAAATTACATTTAAGTCACTCTTCATATTTTAAAAAAAGTTTATCAATTCGTGTATTAGATTAATTAATGATTTTAAAAAAGTATTCTCATGTTAATAAGGGTATACAAGTGATTTAGAAGAAAAAAAAGACTAAATTGAAGTACTTTTTCAAATATGAAGAATGACCCAGATGTAACTTTACTTATAATTGAATGACCCAAATGTAACCTTTAATAATTGTGTGACCCAAATATAACTTTAACCATAAATGAGTGACCCAAATATAACTTTCAATAATTAGGTAATTCAAATGCAATTATACCTATAATTAAATGACCTTTGTTGCAGTTTACCCAATTTTGTAATACTCCTAGTTTTGTTGTTTAGAGAACCTCTTACTAAGGGTTAATGTCTCCTATGTAGTAGAATGAAGCTTTTCCCATGTTGTAATGCATTGGGTTAATTCTTTGAAACATACTCAAACTATCGTTTCGATTTTGAATTGGTCCCTAATAAATGTTTTAATCGAAAAGTATTAATCTTGTATCAATCAAGTCATTTCGTCAATTTAGACATTTAATGCTTGTTCGGTCCGATGTAAAACATATTTAAAATACGTAGATCAAATTATAAATACATGTCTACTTGTACCATTGCGTGGACAATAATTGAACCTAACATGGATCATGGGTCATGTAGGAGAGTTATTTAACTGTTCAGCCTTGGTGTATGGAGTTTTCTACGTCCGCAGCTTATCCATAGCATGTTAAGGTACGAGCGAGCGGTGTAAATTATCTATTTCTTTTTTTATGCTTTAACTTTAAATTAGTGAGTTAAGAAGAATTCTAAGGCAAAAAAGCATTCGGACAGAGGACCACCTAACCCTGGGTTAGTTGAGTGTGTATCCGCCTTTGTCTCCGAATTGGATCAGGCTAAAGCTGCTTCGCAACCGGTCACAAGGGAAACAGGATCATCCTTGACTAGTATAGGCTATAGTATGAAAATTAATGACTTTTTTGGCAAGCAATATAAATATCATATTATATACATATATATTTGTATTCATGATTTTTTATTTTGCTGCAGCTGTTTGAAATTATATGTCATGCAGATTCTCTGATTCATTTTATTTATTGTTTTCATTTTAATCAGAAAGAATAATGATGCCAGCCATTTGTGGTCCAAAACTCAAACCTTTAGCAAGGAGCAGTTGTAGAGGTTACAGGTACAAGTACTTAATTTTAACTGAATTTTACTTTTTAATTAAGTTTGAATATATCTAATAAATCGTTTTATTATAAATTATAAAATTCATCGAGCGATTACGACGCTAAATAATATATTATATTATTGATTTGGATCTAACTGATAACAGAAGGGGAAAAAAGATAAAAGAGACTGAATCCGAGCTTGAATTCAGTGGGAGTTTTGGACAGGCGTAATAGGAGCGGCCGCACAAGACCTCTGAAAATAAGGACCCAAAATTTTGAAAAATTATATTCATTAATGTTAATATCGAAATTCATTATAAAAGCTTTAAAAATATTCTTAAGAAAGAGTTATAATTGTTTCTTAAATGTGACAATTGATTATAGAATCTTATTGATTATTCTTATTACTATTGCTTTGTAAAATCAGTGAGCTTCTGAACAATTACAATAGAAATGACTACACAGTGGTCCCTAAAAAGAACAATTGCTTTTAAGGATCATATTTTTAGAACTAGTGAGAGTTATGAACAATTATTTTTAAGGACCACATTTAAATAAGTTGCACAGGGCCTCCAAAATTTTGAATCGCACCTGCTTGGATTATGGAAGAAACTTGAGAAACAAAGATGTTAAGTTTTCACCCGCATTCTACATGCTACGATTTAAATTGGCTCTAGTTTAATGATTTAAGTGTAGTAATTTTATTTAAATATTCACCCCTTTGGTAGTTTTTATCGGTAATGATCAAAATATGATTAATTTAAAAGTTTGATAGTCTAATTGATGAATTACCTAGTTTAATGACTAAAATAGACATGTCCAAATAATTCAGTGGTCACCTGAGTAATTTATCCATAATTTTATGTTTTTTTAAGCACCTACCCTCTGTTTTTATAGGTAGTCTCCTCTCAAACACCACTTTCCTCTATAAAAAGAGCAGGAAGTGGGAGAGGGAGTTAGGTGCGTGGTTGAACACTGCAGGTGCTAGAGTAGGTATCCAAAGGGATCGCATTGATCCTCGACCCTCAAACATCTGTTTCTTTTGGATCATGCGATCCCTTAGGATGCTTACTTTAGTTGCTTCAATTCACAAAGAAAATTCAGATGAGTTGGCCGTAAAACTCATCGGAAACGCTACTACGACGGTGACTTTAACGTTGTTCGAATCATGTAAGTGTTTAAAATCATTCGCATGTTTCTGCTGTTTTCTTCACTTGGATTTCCTAGGGTTTCTTTTCTAGTTTCTTTCTTTGGTTTTTCTATGGAAAGTATGTTTTCTCTTATCTTTTCTTCATACTTAATTAAGCTTAGTTTAACAGTAATTTAGAGAACCCAATTAAAAATGTTAATTTTTTTAAAAAAAGGGTCTTTAGTTCTTCTTCTTCCTCCTCCGTATTCCTCGGAACTATGGGCGGAGCCATCCTTTAACATGAATATGATCAAATGACACCCAAAATTTTTTGATCCATTTTTTTATATGATTTTTATATATTTTTTTTAAAAAAAATTATTCATATCAATTTATAAATAATTAACACCCTTAAATATCACTCCAAAAAAATAACACCCCTTAAATAATTTTTTTAGTTCCGCCCCTACTCGAAACTCATAACTTCAACTATTAAGATCTTTTTTTTAATAAAAGATATAAAATTATAACCGAGACTTAAACTTATACGAACATTCGGAAAAACCTGGAAGACCATGGTTGCATGAGTATATGTTGGGTCTAGAAAGGTTGTTTTTTGGAGCATTAAACAAGACAGAGTTACTTCTGTGCTGAAATTAAGACAGGGGTCCCTAGGGTCAGATGGGGAAGAATTTTGTTGTGGACATGGAGTGTAGAAAGTGTCCTGTGAATAGGAAATGTGTAGTTCAAATGTCTCACACTTTCACGACACTATCAGGAACAAGGACACACAAACCACACTTTGATCCTTCAATTATATCTAAATTTAAAATTTGATATTATATTAAAATTTTAGGTTTAATTTTTTTTAACGAGATATTTAATTAAATTCAAAGATAATTTAAAAACACTTTTTTTAATTAAAGAAATAAAATCATATCTAATAACTATATCGACAACATGCGGAAGTTAATTATAAGCTAAACCATAATTTATATACGTGGTTCTGGATTAATTATTTGGGGGTCAAAGTCAACATTCAATTTGTCATAGATGCCTTGAATTATTGTAATATTTATTATTGGGACCCGATCATTATGTTTGTATTTTTGACTTTCTTTGCAAACTTCACGGTCCTAAGACATAAAGTCAAGAAATATTATTAATGTTCAATTGAATGATTATTTTAATTTTTATTTTTTAAATAATATAATTTTTAATACTTTATTTTTAATTTTACATGATAGTGTACGTTAGTATGAGAGTGTCAAATAGATAAAGATGTTAAGATCAACGAGAGTCAAATTATCAAAAAAGTAATTTTGTAAAATTATCTAAAATACAAACTTATTTTTTTTATTGATGTATCAACGTTAACTAATTACATATTTTTATTTACAAATAAATTATTTTAATTTAAAATAAAAATTAAATATTAAATTATTTAAAAAATAAAATATCTATTTAATCAAACATTAGAATTAAACTTTTTTTCATTATGTCATTGAGCAGAAGGGATGGTGTTTGTAAGAGCTAATAAAGTGTTTGGTCACCTTACAAGTTACATCATTGTGTAAGATTATAGATTTATAATCATAATCTCACTTAGGAATGGATAATTCAATAGGACAGGCTAATTAATATATAGAGACATTTACAGCTAAGAGAGAAGTTGCAGGCTGTAGCTGGAAGAAGGAAAAAAAATAACTGCAGGCATGAAATCATACAAACTTCTTATGAGTTCTGACCCACCTCTTTCTATACGAGACATAGGAGTTATTACCTGTTATTTTTATTTTGGGTAGTCGGGTTGGGTCAATAGAATCGAATAATTTTGAAGACCTCTAATAATATATATATGATAAATTTTAAATTTTGAGAGTGATTATAAATTACAATAGAAGACATTTAATTATGAATAATATTATATTAGGTCATTTAAATATTAAAAGTTATAATTAGGTTATATAATTATTAAAAATTATATTTGAATCAATCAATTCTAGGTAAGCTTACGATTAGGTCATTCTTTATATTTAAAAAAATATATTAATTTGATTTTTTTCTTTTAAATACTTATATAATTTTATTAACATTAGAATATTTTATTTAAAATTAATAATTAATTTAATACACTAAACGATATTTGTTATAGTTTCAGCTTTTAAATCGGGATGCGGTCAGTCGCCTCACGGTACAAGCTGCCGCTCATCGATCTATCTTCGGACTATAATAAATCGTCTGGACTGAAGCAATGTGTTTCTATTTTGAAGAAAGAGTATGATCCTTCCCCAGAACATGCAATGGCTTCTGGAACAGAATGTACCAATTCACCAGTTTCATCGTCCGAAACTAGCTTGAAAACTTCGAATCTCTTTGTAACACGGGAAGTACTAACTTCATTTGATTCCTCATATTCATCGAGATACCTTTGGTATACACCTCCCGTAGATGACACAAGGAGATCAAAATGTCTGATATACCTATGAATAGAGTATAAAATTCTCATAGATGACTTAACGAGAGATAATAGTGAATAATAATCTGTTTCGATGGTTTCTCAATATTTATAACCAGATTCGAGGATGACTAATCTGTTAAAAAGGCTATAGATTATGAAAACAAGATAATTATCTGGAAGCAACAAAGAGTTATCTGATAGTTCAATCTTTTTGAAAGGTTTATGATGAAGCTCTCGTCAACTGTGATTAGCCAACCATAACAAGAACCACAATATCTCCATGTGTGACCCTTTGGTAATTCAATCTCACAGACTTTTGATTTGGCTTGTAGGCTATATAGCTTTTTCTTTATGCTGTTCATTTTGGATGGAATCAAAAGCAACGGAACCAGATTTGTAGATGACCAGAACCATAAGAAGACACAGTTCCTTGGAGTGTATTTTTTTTCTCAAGAACCATAAAAAGACACAGTTCTGGGAGATGTTCCCATCGCTCCATGGAGCGTCATGTAATTCTTCTAGAACAGTTCCTTGGAGTGTTTGGTGCGACTGGCTGGCATGGCATCACATTCGCAGCAGGATGACACGGTTTCAGTGACATAAGCTTAGCTGGGCATTTTCAATACTACACATATAGTAGCTGACTAAATCACTGCTTATTTCTAAGAAACTCAGAAAAGATTTCTACTCTGCAATGGGTGGAAGTAGAGAGTAAAACTACGCATCTTTGTTATAATAATAATTTTTTATTGATCTTTCGGTTTCTAAGGTCATACTCTTGTTAATTCGGACGGATCACGTCGCAGACCTAATTGATAGGTGAATCTTCCGATTAAATTCTTTTACATACGCAACATCTTGAATCTAAAACTTGTTTAAACAAAACTAAATTACTTATTACTCGAATTATTTTATTAATTTTGTTTCAATAATCATCTAATAATTAATAATTGCAATTTTTTTAAATGTTATTCTATTCATCCAAACTAACTAAATGACTTGTAGTGTATTTTACCCTAAAATTATTTGGTTAAACAAACAAAAACAAAATTGTTAATCAAAGCACTTTTCGTATCCAAAAATGGAATCTTTACCAACTGCAATGTAGTTGAAATTGAAACCCTTTTAATTTGGAAGTTCCCTTATAAAATCACCCCCTTAACACCATCCCTTTCCTCCAAAACCTGCAAAAACATAGTAAAACAATGGCTACATCTTCAAGTCGCAGCTACATTTTCTCTTCTAATCTCCGAATATTCATCTTTCTCTTCCTTACTGCAAAACCCATTTCCTGTTTTGCCCATCAAGCACTACATAACAACCCCAGCTTTGATCCCCACATTTCCCTATTCGGTGATGCAAGGGTTGAAGATGGTAGCTCTACAGTGAAGCTCACGCGCTCTCACGCTCCTAGTTCCGGGCTTCTATTGCAGGACAAGCCCTTCAAATCCACATTGGTGAGGAATGAGGATCAACCGATGTCGTTTTCAACTGAGTTTTCGTTTTCCATAGCTCCCGGTAATTGTGACGGTTTAGCTTTTGTTCTTATTCCTAATGGTTTTCACACAAGATTTCAGGATCAAGGACCTTTTGGTCTTTCTGGTGAAAATACGTTTCTGGGTATTGAATTTGATACTAAGAAAGATGATAAAGCAAGTAACTTTAATGCAAATCATGTGCGAATTGATATTCATGGTGTTGAATCTGTAAGGGTTAGCAATTTGTCATCTCTGAATTTAGTGCTAAACAATGGGGATGTGTTGAAATCTTGGGTTGATTATGATTCAAGATCAAAACTTTTACAAGTTAGATTGAGTAAGCATGATCAAGATAGGCCTTTGAACCCAATTCTAGCACACCAAATTGATCTGATAGAAATGTGGGGTAATGAGGATGTTTTTGTTGGCATAATATCAACGGCCAATGATGAATCTTCACAGGCTAGTAGCAATGTTAATGTTTATTCATGGAGATTTAGGGTGAAAGCTGTGCAGAGTTGGATGCATTCATTGCCTGCTGATCCGAGAGGTTATATGGATAAGGATAGTAAGGAAGTTGGAGAAGAAAAGGGGAAATCTTGTGCTTTGACAAGTCTAGCTAGGTTGATATTCGCTACCGGATGTGGAGCATTGTTCGCGTTCATGGTGCTGTTTATGTGGGCGATTGCCGTTAATAGGCACACAGTGTTCCCAGTCAAGTGTGAACCAGGTCACACTGATTTCAGGTATGAGAAGATCAATGTGATTGTAGAGAAGGAGGATCAATGTGATAAAGTTTAGCAGATTGAGCTTATGAAGTTTATGATTTGAACTTTGTTGTTCTTGTTACTAATGTAGTTACTTGACTAAGCTTCGAATGCCGCTTCTGTGCATTGCTGTATGTAGCCTCTAATGCAATGCCATTTTTCCTTTTTGCTGTAAGCACGTTCTGAACATTGCTGTGTGTTTTTATTCTTTGAAATGCATGATCCGTTGCGTAGACCCCAAGCTTCAAGGAAAGTATTGTTCTTGCTTTTAATCCTTACAATAGGTATTCTAGCTTTTGCATACATATTTTGGGATCGTTTGCCATGGCAATGTTAACTTAGCGATCTTTGTTATTTGTATAAAGTTCAACTCTATATTTAGGGTCTGGGGTTGTCAACAAACCCTATCTCTTCTTCTTTCTCCTCTCCGGTATCGGATTCCCGTAACGGTTGAACAGAGGATCTCATCAAATCAACATTAATATCTCTTCTTCTTTCTCCTCTCCAATCTTGGAGTTGCTTAACCGTTTATCTTTCCGATCATCGTCCAGACTTTCATCCACCGAATAAATCAACTTTGGTATATGTCTGAAAATTGATTCCAATACCAAGTGATTGATTAAATATTATCTGCTTAATGCTCTTTTCCTTTTCCCTTTTTCATATTTTATACTTGCTTCTCATGCACCTTTGGCATTTCATTTTGCTTGCTTCATCTGATAACGAGCGAATCCATTTGTTTCCGTTCTACTTTTTTAAATGTACATGTTTATCAGCATAGAACTGAATATGTCGCCGGAAATATAATCCGATTATGCGAAACCCATCAAACAGGAAAAATCTGCTGCCAGGCTTAGCAATGTCAGAGCTTTGATCCTCTTTCATATTTAGAACATTAGAGTAGATTTAGCAAATATCCTACATCACAGGCAATTTGTCAACCGTAACTGAAGCAAGACTGCAATTAGACTTCAGATGTAAGTTTAAAAGCTTATATACGTCAGAATTCTGAGCTATAAAGCAGCTTTGCCGAATCAAAACAAAGGAGCAACTGATACATGAAGTGTTTGTGCCAAATACTAGCAAGTTTCAACCATGATAGAACTGTACATTGCTAAATGACAGTGCAGAAGCCGTCACAAATGATCAAGAGTAGATCCATAACATTTCCAAGTTCGATGGGATCCCATCACAAAACCAAAAATTCGTTTTTAAGAACTCATCACTCGGTTTTTGAATCAAATGCTTCCATCTTTCACAACCTCTTGCAAAATTCCAAATCTTCCTGGTTCAACTTCATGAATTCTGCAAATAATGAACAGATAATGGAAGCCACATTCTAAAAATACCTTGAATGGCGCCAAACAACTAAAATTCATATAAAAAAATGAGCATCTCCTGTATTCTTTGCATGGGTGCAATCTATGGCATGCTTAGGAGAGAAGCAACTTTGAATAATTCAGAACAGAACGTCTAAATGCAAAATAATGGAAAAGCATGACTCTTAGTTCTTACACTCCACCAAGAACTCGGTTTTCTCGGTGAGTAGCCAATTCAATCTGCCGGACTTGTTACTTAAATCGAATTGATGTTTTTAACGCATCTAGAAAGAAAGAAAAAGTTTTGAATGGCCAAGTCTGCATGACAGAATAGGCAGTATCACAGGATTCTGTTTGAACTCCAAGTATTTGTAAGATGAACTATTGAAAACATTGTGCAATGGAATTCCAAAGTATCTGGTTCTGGTGTACATTGGAAAAATACTAATCCAACAAAAAGAGATTATTCTCAATTTTATATGTTTTTTTTTCTTCATTAACGAGTGTCGTTTATTTCTGTAGAAGAATATGCAAATCGTTTATCTTTTTATCATGTCTCTATTGGTGCCACCACTTTAAAATAATGATTTTAGAGTTTAAAATTAAGGGTTATAGTTAGGTTTAAGAAATTAGGGACATGATGTATTTTTCGAGAATTTTTTTACCATTTATTTAAAACTAAACGAAAACTGGGCTAAACTACTGAGCCGGGCTAGCCACCAAATTTCCCACTTTTAGTTAGAAAGAATAAAGCCCCCCCAAAATGTCCAAAACGCTTATGCATGGAATTTACCATCTACAATCTTCAGCCACTTTATATAAATTCCCCAAAATCAAATTAGGGTTAAGGTCTCTCTTGCAGTCGCCTTTTTCAGAAGCGAAGGACTAAGGTACAGCTTCGGAATCGAAGAAAATGGTGAAGGGACGCCAAGGAGAGAGAGTCAGGTACCCTTCCATCTCCTCATATTCATCTTTTCAAAGTCTTAACCTTTATCAGTTCCCCTTTTTAATACATGGAATATAGTTTTTAGATTTTACGCACTCTTATCTGTTTTCATTTTCTCTGTTTTTTTTTTTAATACAGACTCTATGTACGAGGAACCATCTTGGGTTACAAGAGGTAACAAAAAACTTCTATTTATTACTTCGATTTTATTTTTATTTTATTAATTCAATGTTTTATTAATGCATGGGTTAAATTAGCTGATTCAATTTGTTAAATTACTTTGTATTTTTTAAATGTTGTACTGAGTGGAACGAAGAACTTGATATTAATAATGGAGTTCCTTTTAAAATTTTGTTTGTGTGTTGGTACTGATGATGTTCTGTGGTGGTGGTTAGGTCCAAGTCGAACCAGTATCCAAACACTTCTTTGATCCAAATTGAGGGAGTTAACACCAAGGAGGAAGTAGCTTGGTATGCTGGCAAGCGTATGGCTTACATCTACAAGGCTAAAGTGAAGAAGAATGGCTCACACTACCGGTGCATTTGGGGAAAGGTTGCTAGACCTCATGGTAACAGTGGTGTTGTTCGGGCTAAGTTCAAGTCTAACCTTCCCCCAAAATCTATGGTACATGTGTAGTATTGTTGTGATTGAACATGGTTTTGGACATTTCTGCATTTGATTTTACATGTATATTTTGGTTCCTTTGCAGGGAGATAGAGTCAGAGTTTTCATGTACCCCAGCAATATATGAGGTAATCTTCATTTCCTAGTTTATGATATTTCATTGTTGTTTTCTAGTTTCATGAGTTTGCTGTTTGATTTTATTTGAATCTGTCAAATCCGAAAGGACCAATTAATATTGAAAATGTGATTACGTTTCCAGTTGACAGGTCTAGATTATTTGTGTTGCATGTATATTGTGTTTCTTTGTTAAGAGACCCTTACGATAACTTTGGCACAATTGCGCTATACTAATTTTCGTGATTGGTGTAGCTTTATGTTGTTTATGTGTCTTTGCTATCTTGATCATTATTTAGGTTTACAGTGACCCTTTTAGTCTGGTTCTTGCTGTTGTTTTTACATTTGTCAAACCTTTGTTTGCCTAACTTTATGGTAACCATTTGTGAATGGTTCCTTACATTTAGGAACAATTTGTCCTTACAGATCTAATTATGTGGCTACTAATGTTTGTATATGTTCTTTGCTTGCAGTAGTGTAGATCTGTGATGGAGATCAATTGATGACTCAAATGGCTCTGCCTTTGCACTCCCTTATTATGAGCTTAGTCAAGATATTTTGTGCTTTGAACCTGTAATTTTGTTTCTTTAGGTCGGTGGATGATGAGACTACATTTTGTTTACAAATTTCTATCTAGTGTTTTCATCCTGTTTGCTTTATGGATTTATAGTTTCAAAGTAATCATTCATTTGTGGAACTCAATAGCAAGGTATCCTTCTACTTCATGAAGCATCATTGTTTGTTAGCTTTTAGTTACTTATATTCTTCTCTTCCAAAGGTTTGCCTCTGAATATTTTTCGTTTAGTTCATTACTTTTGAATGATTGCCTTGCTTAATGTCGACTTAATGATGTGCAGCTTTGCAATGCTCAAGTTGATCATAATGTAGGTAGATGACTCATAGAAAACATAGAGCATGCACAAAAATAAGTTTAACCCGATACTTGGATGCCAACCGATTAGATTGTTTGAGTGCATCAGTGATTTTGATATAGGGGGTTATTTATTGTGTATCTTGTACTTGTTCCTATATGATCTGCAAAGTGTGCACTCTTTTGTGTTTGTTTTGTGATATGGTATTGAATCTTTGGAAGTGCCCCTGAAGTGAATAATCTGTTGAACCTATCATGGTCCAAAGAAGACAATTTTGGTTTTTATTCTTACGGCACGGTGCGGCTCATGTCCCTCGTGTTGGTTCTGATAAAATAGTATGGTTTAGCATTGTTGCTTGAAAAGAGGAACTTTGTTAGAAAATTGTCTGAGTTGGCTCTTATCTCTCTCACCAGAACATTGTTTATTCTTCCGTTGAAGTTCCTTTCTGCTTTTAGAAGTTTTGATTCAAATGATGAAAACTGTGTTGCGTGGTAGGCTAATATGTTGCTTTGGATCGTTCCAATTTCAAAGCATGATCCAGTTTTGTTGCAAGTTGAAATTCACTTCACATGGGAGGAAGATTGATTGCCATGATCTTAATTATAAATAAATAAAGGGTGCATTTGGACCGACTTTTGCTACATGCTTTTATTATTATAAAACTTTTTTATAATTTTTCGCAAAACCAACAATCCATTCGCCGCCATGGTTTCGGAGGACACCACCACATGGTAAACCTCTGAGACTAACCCGAAATGACCATCTGTGTTAACTTTAACCCAACCCTTGGGGGGAGGGATTCGGCCAAAGGCGAGAGCAGCCGGAGTTGGTGATTGCCAGCCCCAATCCTACTGGACCTCGACTGAACAGTCACCACCTCATCGATCAACTTCCGACAAGCTCTCATCCTCCAAAATTACGATCAAAGATCCTAGAGTTTCTTTGGAGACAAAGGGTCCATAAAATACTAACTAAACATTAGATCTTTGTGCAGAGATTGTAATGAGTATTGGCATCTTCCCTTCAAATTTCCAATAATCCGTTCCTGTAGGTTCAATGAGCAAAAGTTAGCCAAATGATCAGGTTTAATAAGCGTCGACCAAACAACAAGAATCATCAGACAGTCGCAAAAAAACATGTAATGTGTCCTCTACCGACAAGCCACAAAAATTACAACTGTTATCATCTGTTAAGTGCCGATGAACTCTTTCATTATTCATAAGAATTTTATTTCCAACCAAAAGCTACAAGAATATTTTCACCTGAGGTGAACCCTTAAGGCTAGATAGTAATGACCAGCCATTAACATCTTCACTAGGCAAACTATGATACAGAAAAGAATAAACAATGGTAACAGATGGTTCAAGCGATAAACAACTTGACTTTGCTTAAGTAAATATCAAGTTTGAGACGTTCGTACGTAAAAAGTTTTTGTTTCGGGAACATGTAACAAATAAAAAAATGTCAATCGAAAGTTTTTAAATTTACTTTAAAACTTATTAATTAATCTAGATTTTTTAAGACGAAAGAAATCTGACACATAAATAAATCATATAATAATATTTAAATCTATTAAACAACCAAAATAAACGACATTAACAGAAGCAAATAAAAAAACAAATAAAACACACAAAAACCTTGTGTCTATCTCCCTTCTTCTTCTCCTGGGAGAAACATGCAGAGAGGAAGCCACGTTGTTTTCATTTGGTCTTCCTCAAAAACCAAACTTTTCTTCTTTTTCAAACATAAAATTCCAAATTCTCTTCTCTTTGGCGTTCCTTGATTTCCTATTTCACAAGCTTGAACCCAATCCGTGGAAGCTAATCCCATGAAATCATCCCCAAACCAGCCTTCTTTTCCACCAAAATAACCCGCTCAATTCCCCAAACTCCACACAACTCTCTTTATTTCCTTCATTTCATTCAAAACCCACGTTTCCCCCCTCAAAACAAAGATACCCAGATCATCAAATCCCTGAAAAAAAGCCATGAAAACGAATTCCAAACTATTCACTTTCGGGCTAATAGCGTCCTGGTACTCGTCCAACATTGGTGTATTGCTGTTGAACAAATATTTACTGAGCAATTATGGTTTCAAATACCCAATCTTCTTAACCATGTGTCATATGACAGCTTGTTCTCTGCTAAGCTACATCGCGATTGCATGGATGAAGATGGTCCCCATGCAGACGATTCGATCTAGGGTTCAGTTCCTCAAGATCTCGGCTTTGAGTTTGGTCTTTTGTGTGTCGGTGGTGCTCGGAAATATCTCTTTGAGGTTCCTAGCGGTTAGTTTCAATCAGGCTGTTGGGGCTACGACGCCGTTTTTCACAGCGGTTTTCGCTTACTTGATGACAATGAAGAGGGAGGCTTGGCTTACGTATATCACCCTTATTCCCGTTGTTACTGGGGTTATCATTGCCAGTGGGGTATGCATTTGGCTAATTAATCTTTATATATGTTAGATATTTTTTATTCACTTAATGAAATTCTTAGCTTGTTATTTGTTATTTGGAAAAGGGTTTTGTTTATTTTGTTGAAATTTTTGTTGCTCTGACTGCTAATTTTTTCGGGTTTATAGATTTTTATCTGTTAATGGAGATGGCAGCTTTTATTTATTTATTATGCTACAAGATGATGCAAAAATTACCCCACTTTTTCTTTGTGGAGGATTTGAATGGAATTTGGGAAGGATTTGTTTCAATTTATTGAATTACGTTTGCTTTATGTGATTTTAAAGTGATTTTGATGTGAGAATTGAGATGAGAGGTTCAGTATATTGTCTAGTTGTAATGGATTTTGGTGTCCTATTTCATGAGCTTCATGGTAGCCTAAAGTATATCGAAGTTGCTTTAAGCTTGATTTGGTATCCGAGTACATGGACTGGAAATGAAAATAACTGCAAGATTTGGAATTAGATTTCCTGTTTATGCCCAGTTTTTAGCTGAATTTGGAGGTTTCTAAATGATAATGATTGCGTTTGTTGATTAAAACAAGTATGATATGGAAACCTTGTTACTGCTTATGATCCACCAATGCTGCCCTCAAATACTTCAACTTTCCTTCTTTTTCCTTACTTTTCTCATATTGTATGTTTCGGTTGTGGCATTTACAAGTGCAGTCTGGAATTCCACCTCCTGTTTGATTTCGAAACCTTCAAATTTCATTGTTTTATCTGTATGTATTCAGAATTTCTGTTCTGCTTTATTCATGTTGTTTACCTTTATTTAACTAATCTGGTTTCTGATTGTTTATTTTCCGTATGTGGTGACAGGGTGAACCGAGCTTTCATCTATTCGGTTTTATCATGTGTGTTTCAGCTACAGCTGCAAGAGCTCTCAAGTCAGTTTTACAAGGAATTTTGCTTTCTTCTGAAGGGTGAGGAACATTTCACTCTGCTTCCGCATTGTGGCTGATGGAATACTTTTATATATTTACATTAGAAACTGATACTGAGATTGTTTTTATGGCTTTATTTTAGAGAGAAACTAAATTCAATGAACCTCCTCCTCTACATGGCTCCTATAGCTGTTGTGTTCCTACTTCCCGCAACGCTTATTATGGAAGAAAACGTGGTCGGTATTGCCCTTGCCCTTGCACGAGATGACGTCAAGATCATTTGGTATCTCTTATTCAATTCATCACTAGCATATTTTGTGAATTTGACCAACTTTTTGGTCACGAAACACACCAGTGCCCTCACTTTACAGGTATGGCATGCGTGATCCTCGTTAACAGCTTTTTCTCGACATCATTCCCTCCCGGTTTTCAGGCTATATGAAATTTGCAACGTTTATTTTGTTTCCTTTTTTGGCATAAAGAAAACTAGGTGAAGACGTGTTGTTTAAATCTCGTGTTATATATGGCATTAGCGTCAAACAATTACGCTTGTTAAGGATGATCGAAATAGTCTAAGCTTTTTGAGAAACTGTGACGTTTGCATTTACAGGTTCTAGGAAATGCGAAAGGAGCTGTAGCTGTGGTGGTTTCGATTTTAATTTTCAGGAACCCGGTGTCCGTTACTGGAATGCTTGGTTATACAGTCACAGTCTTTGGGGTTATACTTTACAGTGAAGCCAAGAAACGTAGTAGTAAATGAGACATCATCCTGCAGACATGGTATACATGCAACCGTGACCGTGAGTATATTTCGTTTCCTTCATTGTAATGACACAGCAATATCAAAATAGGCAAGTAGGGGCCATACTAGATTCAGTTTCCTTATCCCCCTGGAAGCCTGGGAAACATGTCTTTCTTTCGTGTATCGAAATCGACTGCAGGATTAGTAAAAACAACTGTAGAGAACTCCAATAAGTGAGTGGTTGCTACTTCTATTATTCCCAGTTTGGGGTCTTAGAGGAAAATGTCATTTGGATGTTATTTACCCAATCCATCTGTTGTTTACATTTCTAATATTGATTTAATGGAGAAAAACTTCTCAAAGTTTACCGTTTTGTGGTTTAATGCCTTATCATAGTGTTTGTATATGCTTGCAGTTATGAATGTATGCATGTATGTACATGCATATATCATCAATGTATGTAGGTATGATTACACATATTGACAGTCTTATATTCTGGTATGCAGTTGTGTGTATATATCGGTATATGATATATCAATGTATGCACACATGTATATATGAATCAAACATGACAATCGTATAAGCTGATCAACCAGCGGAACCGAAACATATATGGTAACCCAGGTTTTTGTTGTTTATTATTTAGGTTCTCCTGTAAACATAAATCAAACACACCAGAATCGCGAGGAAAACAGAATACGATAAACGAATGTGTTTAGGTTCAGGAACCGGGGGCAGACGCGCGCCTAATAGATGCGGACTTGATGAGATGATTATAGCTTCCTTTCTCCTTGAAAAGTTGGGAGAAGTGATGTTTGCAATACAAAATACCCTCAAGCGCTGCATAATTTGATGGGGTTATGGGGCAGCCACCATGAGAGCACTTGAAACAAGACTTGTGGTACGACTGCCCTTCCACTGTTACCTGACGAAGTGTTGGACAAACAGAACTCACATTTTACTACAAACTAGAGACATTTAAACCATTATGCAGGAGGAAACCGAGCAAACAATCGAACCCCGGAAATTTCAGAAAAGATATACATTTCTCAGCCAATGACTATTGGGATCTTGAATTTTACCTTCTCGAGTGGATACGCAGTTTTGCCGCATGTAGCGCATTTTTCTTGCGTCCCTGAAAACATTCCGGCAGCTTTGCTAGGTGATCTTGTCTGAAAATAAAAGGGTATTAGAAGTTAGCAAAGAATATTCAGCAACTTAACGTCCTAACCTATATCAAACTCTATAATGACATTATCCCATTTAATCGAAAACGGAAGATCTTACCAGCTCGGGAGTTAACTTCTCAGCCGACTTTGCAGCTGCTGACAGCAAAAATGAAGGCAAATTAAAAAGCAGTAGGATGGAAACTATCAAGAAACCAAGTATAGGATACAATCCACAGAGAGAATAATACATACGTGATTGGAAATTCTTGTTGAAATTCCCAGACTCCTTGAAGAGTTGCTCAAAATGAGGCTTGCAATAAACGACACCTTCCATCGATGAATAATTGCCCAACTAGAAATTCACAACACAAATGCTGCTAAGCTAGATGCAGAAACTCCATGACATAAACCAACAAAGATTAAAACAAAAACTGTAATAAGATGAGAATGATGTCCAAGTTACTCCTTCGAACATCGTTTGATCACACATTCGATACAAGATCAAGTGACTTAACCAATGAACAAAGTACTACAAGAGCTTATAACTTCATGTATGTTCATCTAAATCAACAAATGAGCAGAAAATGATGGAAAACAAGTAAAAGATAATACCTTTAGTGTCCCTTTGCAATGACTGCACTTGAAGCAAGACTTATGGTAAGGAATCCCATTGGCCGACAAAAGTTCGACCGGATAAACGGTCTTCTCACAAGCCTTGCATTTTTGCTGGGTACCGATAAAAGACATTGCTAGAATTTGATTTGCTCTATATTTGCCAGTGTTAACTGCTCGAAGATGTTTAAACAAACAACTAAAACACACAATTCAACATCATGTCAAATTCAACGAGCTAACATTTTGGAACTTTGAAACAGTACTCTTATTTATCTAATTCTACGGGTCAGCTCGAATTCGATTTCCTCACTTAGATTTCCTAATATTAACTGCTAAAAGATGTTAAAAACACACAATCTGGAATCAAATTATGCCAAATTCAACGAAAATACCTCTAAAAATTCAGGGGTTTGAAACAGTTTCTTCATCATTAATGATAATCTAAAGAAAAATCCAATCAATTGAACCAGTATTGGCTACCTATACTAAGCAAAATCGAACATTTTGTATTCTTTTCTTCTACCATAGAACAGGCATAAGCAAAACAAACAAACTCAGAAACAAAACCCCTGAATCTGGGATTTCAAAAGGAATCATAAACAAAACAAAAATCCCAAGCAAAACCCAGTTACCTGATCTAATCTGAAAAACATGTTACCATAAAAAAGAACCCGATACAGAATGATCAAACAATAGATAATAACAACTTTAAGCAAAACTGAGTAAAACAATTCGAATTAAAAATGAAATTAAAAAATGTACCTAAGAAGCAGACCTCCCTGGATCTATGAAATAAGAAGAGAAAAGGAAGAAGAAATTGAATAAGAAAAAACGAGACTTTTCTGAAAGAAGCCTCTGGGTATTTATGAAACAAAGGAAAGATAGACTTTTCAGCGAGCAGATGTCGATGATGATGATTGTTGCAGCAGAAGATACTGAGATAATTATTCGGATTTGAAATTTTTTAAGAATTATGAAAAGAAAGGTGGCGGCTTTTATCTTGTCCTTATTTCCTCCAATTCCAATTAAAATGGCTGGCTTTTGCTGTTCGAAATCAAATTGACAACGTTGACCTTTGTTTGTAAATATTTAATTTTAATTAATTTCATTCCGTATACAGTTAACGGAGAAATTTGTGCAATATTACACTTTATTTTTTTTTCTAAAATATTACACAATTAAAATTATGTTTTAATTTATTATATTTTTTAATAATGTTTTTGAAATCCGATTAAAAAAAATTAAGTATAAATAATATTTTAAATAAAATAAATAAATCTGGTTTTCTTTCGAGCGAAAAATTATTAGGTGAACCATGTTTATCACGTTTTCCGTAATCTCAATTAATCAGGACCGTTCATCTTAAATTTTTTAAGACGAATCATCACCTCTTTTCTACGTGTAATTAGTGGGTGAATAGTTATAAAATAATTAATTTAGGATGAGCGATTTTAATTGTTTGAATCATAAATTACATGATAAACAGGGTTCACCTAATAATATCCGTCGATTATAAAATAGTACTTGCATAGGAGCTGACACATGGCGACACATAAGGGGCGTAGGACCGGACTCAAAATTGTTTTTTAATATAATTATGTTTTAGAAAGTAAAAAATTTACTGCTATAGAAATAAGTGTCGCTAGTTACAATTATTCTACAAATAACTAGTCAAAAAAAATGTTGACTGCGACTATCAATCCTAACGATGAGAATGATTCGTTTGGCCAAAAGGTATAGTTCAGTTTCAAATTATTTGAAAATTAACAATGGTTTTTCGAAAAGTTAATTATTAATTTCAAATGAGATTTTTAATTATAGTTCACTAATATTAACCGTCAGATCAACTTAAAACTAAACTATGTTTCGTAACCAAAGCCAAAGAGTTATCCAATATCAACCCTAAACCATAGGAATACAGCAAGTGAAAGCAGCTAAACAAGAGTTCATTACAGGGTGAACTAAATTGCACAGATAAATTCAAAGAGGTTACCAGTTACTGGACGGAACGAACTTTGGATTCCGAAGCAATGCCGCTCTCGTCGATGAATTTTTCCCAATTCTTTCCATCAAAATGTCGAATTTCGACATGGGAAAGAGTTCCAGGGTCTAAACATTTGAGTGTAACAGCAATGCCATCTGGGTTTGACCGTGGGGTATAGAATGAAGTTATGCCACAAACCTTACAAAACGTATGTTTTGCTGTGTGAGTTCCAAAAGTGTAGGTAGTAAGGAAGTCTTCAGAATCTCCCAAAAGGTCGAACCTTTTGCGTGGGACAACGAAGTGAATATTTCCTCTCATCGAGCAGTCGGAACAATTGCATTTCCATGCAATGACACTAGTAGGTGCTAGGACATGCCATCTTACTTTCCTGCAGTGGCAACCACCACTGTGCATGACCAACTGAGATTCCATGCCAACAGCCAATCTCTTTGTTCGTAACTCCAACTGTCAATCGGTTCCTTGAAAAGTTTAGTAAAGAACAAAAACATGATTTCAATAATAGTTAGGAAGAACTATGCGGTACGTTAAAAACAAGGATTTATATTCAATACACAAGACGTAATTGAGTAATCCAAAACCAACACAAAAGAAACGGTCTAAATCCCAAGTCTCGTTTTATAATACCAAAAATCAAGTACTAGAAAACATCAGTAGTTCATTAAATCCAAGCTTAGTCTAAGCTGAAACAGATAGAACCCTAGTGAATGCAAATCACCAAATGTAACTTAAAGCCTTGACACTTGAAAAGAATCGAGCGTAAAATATATGTTAAGATTTCAATTGAATCCATAAAAATATATATGAAGTCTCAACTAGCTCATTCCCTTTCTCCAAAACACAATGCTTTTTCTATATTAGGTTCGAATATTATGTTCAAACCGAGCAAACAAACAATTTGCTCCAAGAAACCAAAGTTCTAACCTGATCAAAATGAGACAGAAAAACACAAACGATCCAACAAAATCTCCTAGAGAGTATAGAAGACAAGAGAAAGCTTTGTGACTAGGTTTAGAGGCATGATTCACTCACTATCACTGATTCATTTCCGCACACCAAAAGAAGAAGAAAACACGAAGTATGAATAATGTAGTTTATGTGCCTATAATAATCCAGTACCATGTATCTTACAAGTCAACCTATCTAGCTTACCGGAACAAAAGTATATGCCTTCAACTCCAGAAGCCAACACTAGTAATAACTCATCAACCAAGCAAATAATAAACAATTTCTTAAGTGCTAAAAATGGTTAAGGATATTAAAAACATATAAATAATAATGCAAGGTGGACATGGCATAGAATCTAAAAGGCTAAAAGTTATCATTTTGGACAGCAAAGAAAGGTGAAAATTCTTATTGCCAAGTATTTTAGCAGCATCCATATTCAAGATGGAATCCCCAAATTTCATTTAAAGCTTGGGGATTCCCCTTTTTGCTGGGTACAAACTACAGATAAAAGACATTGCAAGAATTCGATTTCGATACTGTTCTTTATCGAATTCAGTGGATCGGCTTGAATTCGAATTCGTTTATTATTTTTGCAGATGCTCAAAAATGGTCAAACAAGCAACCCAAGCACAAGTTATAATCAAATTATGCCAAATTCAACAAAATCAGCTCTAAAATTTTGGAACTTCGAAACAGTACTCTTCTTTATCTAATTCAAAGGATCAGCTTAAATTCAATTTCCTCGCATAGATTTTTCTAATATTGACTGCTCAAAGATGTTAAAACAAACAACCAAAACACACGATTTAGAATAGAATTCAGAGAAACTAGCTCTAAAATTTTGAAACTTCAAAGCAGTTTATTAAAGAAAACATACACGCAACCAATTGAACCAGTATTGGCTACCTAAACTAAACCCTGTTGAACAATCATAAACAAACAATAAAATCCCATGCCAAACCCCCTTTAGCTGATCTAATCTGAAAAACCTAAAATCAAACAAGAAAAAAAAAAAACAATACAGAATGATGAGACAACAGATGATAGCAACTTTAACCCAATACAAAGGAGGTGGAATTAGGTACTTTTTTCCGTGAGCAGATGTTGATGAAGTGGATGACGATGATGATAATCGATGGTTGCAGCAGAAGATACTGAGAAATTATTTGGATTTAAATTAAAGAAAAATTCGATTTTTCCGAATGATCACCCAATCTTATAAAGTAGTTTTGTGATTATAAATATTAAAATTTAAATTCATTTATTTAAAAAAAAAATTGTTTATAAATTAATTTTTAAATACAATAAATAAACTATTCAAATCCTTTCTCGATAAATGTGTTGTTCAAATTTTATTATATTTTATATTTATTACTATGATAATCAGTCTGCATGCATTTAATTTTTAAAAATATAGACTATTAGAAATGAGGGATGAATATCAAATATAAAATATTTACATAGAAATTTTATTTACTGTATAATATAACATATGAATTTTGATTTTATATAATCATATACATAAATTTTTAATTTTTATTCAATTATATACCCAAAACATTTTTTACTTTTAATTTAATTATATATTAAAAAGTAAATACATCAATTTATTATAATATGTAATCATAAAAACATGCTATGTTTGATAATTGTGATAGTAATTTATGAAAAATATATCAAACAAATTAAATGCCATTTATTCTTGAAAGCTTTTAAAGAAAACGTCAAGTAATGCTAGCTTAGTAGCTTAAAAGTAAATATTTAAATTTAAACAAAACCAGAATTTAAGATTAGGGATAAAACATAAATATTTGAAAATAGAATAAATTTATAAATAAGTTAATTTTTAAAAAATTAAATAGGAGATCAAAGTGGGGAAAAAAAATCTTCAGAATAAAAGGGTGATTGCTCCTCCCAACCCCGTATAATTCCGTCTCTGGTTATAATCCTAATCATTAGGGCAAAGTTACTAAAATATTGAAAAGAACAATAATTATAGTGAAAATCTATATCAAAGCCATAATCATCAAAGCAAAAACCATATTGCTTAGATCACTTCTTTTTCTTCGGTTCTGCAGCATAATCATCAATTAGTGCTTCAACATCTTTCCAAAATAGGCCCTCCACCAAGACCCCATCCTTGGTGAACCTGAAATATTCAACAGGTTAGAATGTAAAAAGAATTGCATATTTTACTTGAATGTGTCGGATTCCGGTACGTGGATTTTTCATGCATTTGGAGAATCCTTGTAGTCATATGATTCGTATATCCATGTCAGTATATGGTCGGACATGGATACTTCAAAAATATGAAAATCATAAGAACACAACTAAAAACAGATAGTAAAGAGTAATATAAAGGAGAATGAAAAGGGAGAGATACCACTGGGTAACACTTTTAGTTAACTCTGCTGGTTTGCCTGCAGATATCGACTTGGGATCCGCATTCACTATATTAAGTGTATAAAGATCAGAGAATCTCGGCAACTTTGAAGAGACCACCAATCCAGTGCTAGTGACAGAACCCTGCAAACATGAAATCAGCGCTTTTATGTGGACTAACACATGCAGGGCTTTTACACAAGCACACTCAAAGAGCAGTGATGGGTGTTTGCTTACGTTTAGTTTGTAACGAAATACAAATTAAAACTACCATGCGCAATGTTAACTAAACGATATGACTATTGAATGCTAGGTATTATTACACATCATTTCTCTTATAAAGCATTAACAGTACACTAAAAATTGGCAACAATGAAAATATAAGGATGATGTATAAAAGCATATCACTGAGCATTGAGCAATTATAGATACAAAACATATCTTCAATTTCATTCAGGTTTTATAAGAATTACCTGACAAGTTCTAAACTTAAGAATACATCATCAAGCCATTAAGATATACTAGTGCTAAGTGGTAATCTCAAGAATTGGTAACCAAGCAAATGCTGAGGAAACTTAACATCTGCTTAAGCAGGTAAAGACCAAAGTCCAACTCACAAGAGATAATTTCAGCTAAAAGAAAAAGGAAATAATTCCATAACACAAGATATAACAAAGTAAATGTTCAATTAAAAGCAAAGAAACTTACAGCAGGAGGATAAGTGAACATAATTGCATTCTTCTCCTTTGTGTAGCTGATCAGCTGGATTATTACATTGAAAACTATATACTTGCCAGAGTCAAGGATCAAACAAACATGAACTGATGAAAGTAACATAAAAGATTACTACATTCCTAGGCGGAAAGCAAGATGAAATTTTATCATGCCTTAGCAGTCAGTCATCACTTCAAGCATTAGAGACAAAAATATGGCCCTCATCACTTTGCTTGTTGTGCACAAATTAGCAGATGGAAATATTTTTAATATATTGAAAGGTGAGAATTTCAATAGAAAAAAAATTACAAAATAAACAAAAATTAATACATTCGATAATCTAAGACTCTGTCTAATTGTTCCTTTCACTACTGTGTTTTACATCTAGAAACAAAATAATAAAAAGTTCATATTGTTAGAAAGTTAATCTAGTTTACCATAACTAAATAAATTTTATTTTTTAACCCACAATAATACCAAATTTCAATTTCATATGGAACAATTATGCATAATTATTCATTACATTTTACATATTTACTCATTTCAATCAATAAAATTTCTCATATTTCTATTTGATTCTATTACACAACAACATTAACAACAGAACACAACCTAAATTAGATTCCGTCCCCTTTATCATCACAAATTTCAATCAAAATTATCCCAAGAAAAGAACACATAAAATTAATCCAAGCCATCCTGAACATTCTTAGACAACATTTTATCTAGAAACTAAAATAAACGAAATCAACAAATTCTAAAAAAAGATCAATCAACCAATAAATTAGAAGAAAAAAAGGATATAATACAATGCAGCCGATGAGGAAATCACGGTTTCCAGGGAACTTCTTTTTGTAAAATTGAGCAAATAGAGCGATTACAATTATAACCGTTCCAAGAAATAATCTGACATTACTCATCCTCACATCTTCTACATATCCACGGCTGGTAACAATCTATTCAAATTTCAAAATAAAAAATATAAATAATCATTCGAAATCGAGCTGTAAATTGTGAAAACTAATGGATCTAGGGTTGTTCTGATTGATTTTTTTTTCCAATTCTTTTACCTCCGAGACCGATTCGTCGAGCATGTGTTTGAAGGAATTATGATCTAATAAATTGACCTTCTTTGCATTTTTGGATCCCGTCTCCGCCTTCTTTTCCTGCATTTTTGTGGAGATTTAATAGAAATGTATTAGAACGGCGCTGCTGGTAATTTACAGAATGGAGTCTGAGTTGCTCAGAGGTTTATAAACGATCTTCTGCGAACGTACTAAAAACGTTTCGTTTTGGTGTTACACCATTAAGCTTTTCTTTTTTAAAATTTAATAAAATCTTTTTTTTTTCTTTTTTGCAATACATTCCATAAATATAAAAAGGGTAAAAATATAACTTTATTATCTAAATTTGATATTTATGTGTAATGTGTATTTAAAACCCCATGAACTTGTTAATTTTAGTGACCTTTGTACTCGCACTGAATTATTCAAATAATGATATATTTAATTACGGATTAATTACAAGTCAAGATGAGATGAGACTTGAGTTTTCAGTCCAACCGCATTGGATTTTAAGTTAAAACTTTCAATTAAAGCTGACAACTTTAACATTTAAATAAGGTTAAAAAATCCTTTCATCAATCTAACAATTTTTTTTTTTAATTCATATTAGATATTATAGTAAATTAAAAGTGATGTTTTCTCATAATAAATTAAAAGGGAAATTTAATTCAGACTTCACTCTCATACGTTATAGTTTAACACACAAAAAAACTTAAGACGATTGGCCTATGAACAAAATTTTCACAGGATCTGAGCAGCGGTGTTCAACTTTTCTGCTAATCCAAGTTGAGTCCTAGTAATGCTCGACAAGTATAGTAACAGCAACTGATCCTGAAACACACGAAATACTAAAGAATTAGTTCCATAAATGATTTCACCTAAGATATTAACTAAATCATATCATTTGGGAGATTTCACTGAAAGAACAATTTTAATCAAATTTAATAGTACCTGCAGGCTATCATTTACAAGCTTATCAAAAGCGGGAGGCGATAGTTTAGGTAAAGCTGCTATGGTATTTGATATAAATCTGCCGATACTATTATCCGCTGCAACATGCCCTTCCTGAAAATGTAAATCAGTGCTGGACTTATGAAACGATGAAGTTCAGACAAAAATATATACAATGGAGCTAATTCACGCACCACAACATCATCGACATATTTGTAGATATCATCTATTAAAGCCAACAGTCTTTGCATTGTGACTTCCATTCCTTCCAGATCAGTTGGCAGTTTGTCAACCGCTGATGTCTTGAGGATGTCAACTGATTTTGCAACAAATTTCTTCAATTAGATTGTATCAAGGTTTCTCAATGCATCACTGGGTTACAGAAGGTTGGAAAAATCATGCAGGCATTACTACAAAATAACTAACAAAAACACTCCTCTTCACGGACAATCATATTTGCTCATACACAAACAGAGAGATAGACAGAAACACACACAGATAAACACAAAGCATACAAAATGTCATATTCATAACAGAAGCAGAGTAGTATATAAAAAAGATTTAAGCGATACATACATCCAACTTGTTCAGCTTCAACCATTCGTAGATCAAGAGGAATTTCTTGGAACTGAGCAGCAAGTTGTCGGTCTCCAAGAGCTAAATTGACAGAAACATAGGCCCTTATAGTACCCTCTCCATGCCTAAATCCTGTATCTACTGTCAGATGAACAGGGTTGGGGACTTCCCTAGAATAAAAATCATGGATCAATGCACTACCCCCTGTGACTCCAAGACCAGTAGAATACCTGACAAAATTGCAATAAATTAAAGTCCAAGCTGGAAGCATTACAGAAATATACAAAGTCGAATCTGGTAGGGAATTGGCAGTGGGGAAAATAACATATTGAAGATATTTTTTTTATACAAATAGTCCTATATTTGCATAACACCTAAAAGAAAATAGCTCAAAATTATTTCATTTTTCTTTCTGAGAACAAAGCTAGGTAGGGAGTTTAGAATTACCATCCAACAATGACTTCTTTTGGATTAACTTTTTGGTGGGATACTAACATATTATGATGGTATTCAATGTCCAAAGCAATCTGCAGCAATAAACAAAAATTATAAAAGCAATTTTGAGGGAAAACACTAGGTAGCTCTAAGCCTATCAAAACATGTCATTATTAGTATCACTTAGGAAGTCAATTTTTTACAACTATTAGTGATCATAAATATGAACCAAACATGCAAAGCAGTAGCCAGGGACGGAGCTAGGATTCAATGTTGAGAGGAGCAAAAATCCTTATTTAATTAATATTTAAACTTAAAGTAGTCAAGGACTCAATTAAGGCCGCACAGTTTAGCTGGTCCAAAGTCCATCCTATAAACAGCTCCGTCCTAGCTCCAAGGGACAAAATATTTTATCTACATCAGTTACAAAATGTCAAGAATAAATTATTTATTCACCGTGGGAAACTGTGTTCTTATTAGGACTTTGGCATAGATAACCAGAAATTCCAAAACAAATAGCCAGAACAGATAAGCTGCAAGAAGTTGAAACACACATGTAATTCAATACTGAATAAAATAAATAATTGTTTCAATGCGACCTAATTCAAAATTATGACATTATTTGAAACGCAAATTGATTCATAATTTTTTCGCAAAGCTTATCATCAATCATTTCAACTTCCAACATTAGTAACTACTAAGAAACAAATTCTATTTACAATGAACAACAAAGAAAAAAAAAATAAGAAAACCAACTCAATTCATTTAAACAACAACAACTTGATATCGGCATCATAAATGTGTGTTTTATTATTTATTTCAGCATATTGCTCTAAAAATTTCACCTAATAAACAGAAAGAGAGTCCAAAATTAACTATAAGCTAGACAGATCCCAATAAAAATATTAAAAATTAAAATAAAAATACAAAACTTAGAAGATCAAAAATAGGTCACCTGTTCAGCCGATTCGGTGTGAGGAACGGCATAGGAGTTACGAATATCAACGGTTCCGTCAGGAAGGACGGAGCCGAGAAGCGTGCCGATTACACGCTCGGCTTGGTCGGGACGTCTGACGTAGCAATCGCAGATGTTAAAGATGACGAGAGGGTGAACTTTCGCCGACAGGTTCGCTGTCGACTGCGTACTGAATTGCAAAACGGTGCGATCACCGGCAGCCATATTGCCTCGCCGATCTTCTAGTTCTAGGATATACAAGGAAATAACAGAGAGGCGAGTTTAGGGTTTTGAGAGAAACGATTCGAGGTATTTATACGATCCAATATATTATTATCAATATTGGCCCGATTATCCATACTGGACCGGATTTCGGCCTGGTTTTTCCTGGATACAATGTAAGGTATATACCGAAAATAACTTCTTTTAAGTGCTGAGACTTTGGCCCAAAAAAATACTAAGACTATACAAAGAAAAGCCAATTTGATCTAAAGCCGAGTGGAAAGTGATGAGACTAGGGACAAACTGGTTTGGTTAGACAGCAATTAAGGGCGAGTATTCGATCGAATTAGAGACAACGATGAAGGATGGATATTTGATCGAATTGAATAAAAAATAATTATTTGATTAAATACATCATATTTTACAATTGTATTTTTTTAAAATATTTTTACTCTAGTCAACTTTTTAAAATCTTATACAAATTTAATGATTTATCGTATTATAATATAATTCAAATGCAGAATTTTGATGTTTTTAAAGAAATCGATTTCAATTTGATATATTATTATTCCCATTTTACAAAAAATGTGTAGGAAACATTTACGGTATAAAACAATATTTGACCCAGCATCAAAATTTAAAAGAATTAAGTATAATTCTTATTATTTCCATTTCAATAATCTGTTTTAATTTTTAACCAAACAACCGAGTAAGGATCACTTCGTGGACCGAGACCCATCCTGTTCATGACTTCAAATCTCACCCAAAAACGTCTTAGCCGCATCTAAGCTCGGAAAATAAGTAGCTCCAAGAAGATCTGACTCAATGAGTCCCCGCGACAGAACTCAGCACGACTCGGTTCGCTTTCGCTTCAAAACTTCCCATAACGATCATCAACACTTGCTTGTACCTAAAAAAGAACCGTTTCAAGGCAACTTCGATTGCTTGCAATGCTTGTACCAGAGAGACCTTACTACCCTCCATTTTCTCGGTGTACAACCTCATAGCAGCTTCTTGAATCCTGGGTCCACCTGTAGGATCCACCTCGACTCCCAAAACGAAAGGTAACTTGTGTTTTAACTCCTTGGATAGTTTCGTAATTTCAACCAGACTTTTTGATCGGAAACAAAATGCCTCCGTTTCGTTGATCAATTTTATCTACAATTGGCTTTTGAGGTGGAGGAAATCGTCGAGATCCATTAACAAATGGAGATCTTCTATTTCTTCTAGAAGCTTCCAGATCTTTTTCATTAGATAACAGTCGTCGACGGTGGATTCGAAGCTCCCGGCGTCTATCCTCGAAACGATGCGTTTCAACAATTGTTTACCCATTTGGATCCACGATTCGAGAATCTGATGTGTGGTGTAAAGGGTTGTGTTCTCGGGATTATCGATGTGGTCGTACAGATTAGACTTCAGTGTATGGAGTTCGTTTGGTTTGCAAACGGCGTCGTAATCGAGGTTTGGCTCTCCCAACCCTAGAGTGTAGGGACAACGTCTCATCTCGCACTCAGTGGAGTAAAGAATTTTATGTGCAACGTCTTTGGATTTCTGCCACGTGGCGAGCCTAAGCAACAAGCTGAATTCGCTCGTTCGGTTCATCACCGTCGCTTCTCCGTGGATCTTCCACACCTCGGCGAAGCTACTCTCTCGTGTTAGAACAACGTTCGAAGATGTCAGATCAACGATCGGTGCCATTCCTGCAACGGTCTTATCATCGTTTTCGTCTTCACAAAGCATAGCGATAACTTCAATCTGACTCGTGGTAAGTGACCGAAGTCAGCGCGTCTACTCGCGGCAGTTTAAATACGGCCTAGTTTTGACAAAACGATCAAAATAAACCAGAACGCGATCTCCAAAACGTGCAAAGCCGGTTTCAATAAGCCCTCGTTTTAGGTTTTTTTAGATTTTGATTCTATTATAATTATGGTAGAGAACTTTTAGTATACTTTTGTTTAGATTAATTATTTTTTAATATTTTATTTAAATTTTAAATGCTTTATTTTTTATATTATAATAAAATTATATTCTACGTGTATGTATTTAATAACTTAGATGTCATATTATTTAAAATATATTATCGTATGTTATCATTGTTAAATTTTTAACGGTCTAAACATTATATTAGTTAAAAATAAAATATCTGTCAAAAAGACATAGATCAAGAACTAAATTTATCTAAAAAAATGAGGACCAAAATGATAAAGAGAATTGAAATTATCTTTGTGGCTTATAAAAACTACAAAGAGTACCATAAATTATTTTTATATATTCCCTATAATATGTGGAACCAATTAAACTCATCATCCACGTTTGTATTTCAACCACGCACTGACCATGTAGAGCTACGCCAGTGATTTGATCTTATCAACTCTAGAATACAAAGATGTATTTAGTCTGGAAAAATTGTGAATCAAAATCAACTGGTTGTGTTCATTGAAAATTGTGAATTAAAATCAACAGAAAAGGGATCATTGATTAATTAAAATTATGGACCATTTGAACCCTAAATTTGTAGGATACAGTGTCCTAATCAATACCTAAAACAACACTTTGGACCTAATGCAATTTTATGTGATTTGTGTATTAATCAATACCTGAATAAAGGTGAGGCATGGGCCATCACCCTTACGAGCCACCCCAGGGACAACCCTGTCCATTACTTTCAAACCATGCAAATCATAATTCGAATTACACTACATAAAAATTAAGATTATCCAAGTTTAAAAGCAACCAAAGTACAAAAAATGAAACTAGAGATATAATCCGAGAAGACTATTGTATAAGTCTTACAAAAACCAAACTTCATAATATTACGACAAGTAATCCAACCTTAGTCAAAGAGACTGAATCCCATATCATCATCAGATTCTTCTTCAGGTTCTGGTTTCTTCTCCTCCACAGCAGCTGCAGCAGCAGGAGCAGCACCAGTATCAGCAGCAACAGGGGCAGAAGCAACTGCAAACTTACTTGGATCCTGGATGGCATGAAACAAAAGAATCAGCTCATACTATTATAGGAACTAAAACAATAATATACCAGAAAATTAAGATAATCTCGTACCGCCAAGTACTCCTTCACTTTGTCAGCCTGAGGGAAAGAATACTCTGTTGCAACTGCAACAGACAGGACATTCTTGTACGCATTGATGAACATATGTGGTGCAGCAGCAAGGGTTGGGTAGGAGATGGCAAGAGACAGTGCAGTAACCATGGAGACACCAGTAGCAAATTTCTCAATAAGATCTTCCTCGGTGAGATCCAGGACCTCAGGGCTAAAGACTGAGCCATTATCATAAACAGATAGGACAATGAGACCGTATGAGAAGGGCCTAATTCCAAGCTTGGCAAGAAGGGCAGCCTCAGAAGAGCCAACCTTATCACCCTTCTTGATAAGCTCCACAGGAGTGATGATTTCAACAGTACCCTTGTTAATCTTGGTTGGGATGTTCAGCACCTAAAACAGAACAAAACAGCAATGATCATAATTTAGCACTGTCTCAAAGAAGTAGCACATGGAATCAGATAGAAAACAACTGAAAAAATAACAATGGCAGTACCTGGAAGAAAGAGGTCTGTGATGGGTCAAGTCCAGTGTTGCCGGGTGGGACAACCACATCAATGGGTGCAACCAGACCAACACGGGCAGGAGCTCCAACCTGTTCGTGAGAGAATATGATATCAAATCTAATGAATTCATTTAGCAGAAATGCAAAACAATAGAAAGGGGCAATTTCATCAAAATTCTAATTCAAAATAACAATAAAAAACATCATATTTCTAAACATAATCATGTAACAAAAAAATTGAGAAAAAATTGCACACAACAAAGATACGTGCTAAATTAAGCATGTAAAACACTAACAAATGAATTGACATGAGACCCAAATGATCCATAAATGCAAAAATAACACCTATGAGGTTTCACAGAATTTCAAATTCTACTAAATTAGCTACTCTGTCAAAGAAAAAGAACAGACACCTATGATTAATCTGAGTTATATTTCATAATTTTACAATATCTGCACAAAAATATTAAATGAAATAACAACAAACCCCAACTCCCTATGATTGAACATGTTATGGGTTCTTAAATTAGAGTAAAAGCAACTGTTTTAGTATTCAAGTATTCACATAATCAGTAGAAAAAACTGATAAAATAATCCAAAATTCTAATATTCCAACTTCGATTAGTAAAAGAAAGCAACAATAGCATACCTTGTACTTGGCAACTTCCTCACTGACTTCCTTCAAGTCACCCTTGGTGAAGATCAAACCCACATTTCCCTGTTTCAAAAATCCCCAGAAAACCAGTTAACGTATTTACCAAACACTAAAAATGCAATACTACATTTATGTATTGACATATAACTTTAAACTACCTGAAGCAAAGGGATGAGGTTAAGGAAAGCCTGGTTCCCGGTCTTCTCAGCATGAATCCTAATCGACCTTTTCATCATGGTGTTCTTCCCCATGAGAACAACCGAGTCACCTCGGAGACCCTTGCGAATGTTCTGGAGCTGGTTGGAACCCACGTTGTCAGCGGCGGCGATGAGGATCTGGGTGTACTCGTCTAAGAGCTGGCATAGCTTGGCATCGTAGGCGATTTTCTTGTCGGCCTTGGAGGTTTTCACTGCCATTTTCTACAGAGGGTTAGTGATGAAGAAACAACGTTTAAGAATAGCAAAATCGAGGGCCAAGACGATGGCAGACGCTCGGTAAAGGCGGACAGGCAATCAACGCCGTCTCTTTAACCTCTGTTTGGGTTTGAGAATTGTTGATGTAGAAGAACGGGAGGGTAGTGAAATCAAGTCTAGGGATACAGTAGGTTTATATATGGTGGAAATTAGGGTTTTTTGTGTTACTCATTTTGGGTTTGAGGATTTTCAGCCCATTAATAACACCTTGTCACTGTTCAGAAGAGAACCCATTTTCTATAGTTTGAGGGCCTACAATTATCATTTTCAACCCAAGATCACACCTTTGGAAACCGATTGCTTTGCTTGGTTGATTTCTCATGTGTTTTGCAGATTTAGACAAGTATTTTTTTTAAAAAAAAAATGTCTGATAGTATGCGTAGCTGTTATATATCTTAAGACCTTCATTTTTTTAATAAAAGATTAATAAAACACTGTCTTTTCTCTGACGTGACAATATGTATAAAAATATCCAAAGATATGAATCCGAAAATTTTAAGACCTTATTTAATTCGATCCAAAATCAATCTGAATGGTCTAATTTGCAATTGTAGCATTGGGAACAATGTTGGGGGAAATTAGTGGCATTTATGAACCTTAAAATAATTTGGCAAAAGCAATTAACTTGTAAATAAACCAAAAGAAGAAATGAGCTTATGTTTTGTATGGCTTAAAATGATAATCTTGAAACTAACCAAAATGTTATTGTTTCTTCATCGAGTTTCTTCTTCAACCGTCTCCAAGTCCTCAACATATTATTAGACTGTTTAAACCCTTGTACAATGTCTTAAATGTTACTTTTTGAGGAAGTAGACCCTTCTTTATCATTTCCGCAAACAGTTGGCATGCAACTCTCCATTATTGCTTCTCACATAACCCATTGATCAACGATGTATAAGAATCTAAATCAGTTCCTGGTGTAAGTCCTTTAAGATCATCCCATATTTCCCTAACAATTTTGATTTGATCCAACTTCATGAACATCGCTAGTAAGATGTTATATGTATGCAAACTAATGTCACATAATTTGTCTTCCTTCATCTTCCTGTATAAATTCAAAGCACCATTGACATCCTTCCTGCCTCTATACTCCTTAAAGAAACAATTATAAGTTGCAGCTGAAGGGCTAACCCCATTACTAACCATCTAACCGAGTAACTTCTCAGCCTCCTCCAGCCTCCCACACGAGCAAAGGCACTTGATAACTGAAGTATAAGTAGCTACACTTGGGGCAAATACCTTTCTCCTTCATGTACTTCAACTTATCGAGTGTTAACTCGGGCTTATGTGCTCTGCTGTATAAAAGTAATACGATAGAGAAACTTGTCACGTCAGGCTCAATCCCTCTTTGGCGCATTTCATCAAACAGCTTCTCGACATTTCGTATTGTCCTTCAGACCTCTCCTCACCATGCAAACTTGCTCTCCTACAAACCCCGTTTAAAATCACGTTGTAAGTGACGACATCGGGTTCCATTCCTCTTTCCGTCATCTCAGCCAAAAACCTCTCCGCCTTATCGATTCTGCCAATCTTGCAACACCCGCTTATTAAGATGGTATACATTTTCGAATCAACGCGAAACCCAGATTTCCTTTTGTTGAAAATCTCAACAGCCACCTTTACGTAGCCGTATTTACAGAGCGTATCAAGAAGGAAGCAGAAGCAAAACGAATCGTTTTGACTGTGATTATCACTGTCAGTGTCGATTCCAGCAGTAACGAAACACCCCATATCATCGTAAGCGCGAATGGCTTGACGGGTAAAGCCAGCGGCGATTAAGCAACGGATTAGAATCATGAAAGTGGAGGAATCGGGGGAAATGTCGGGATGGTCCATGTCGTGGATGAGTTGCCAAACGACGTCGAACTTGCGGACTTTCCCGAGGATGTCGATGATGAGGTTGTAGGAGGTGGTGGAGAGGAAGGGAGAGGGAGAAGGAGGGAGAGATTTGGAAAAGAGGAAGAGAAGGTGATTTTGGAAGATTTTTGGAGGCGAAAGAGGGTCTGTTGGAGAAGAAAGGGAGAGAGGGAAACGCCGTGGAGTTGAAGGGAAGATTCCATGGAGTGGAAAGGGTTGTGGTGGGTGAGGAGGATTTCGGAAAGTCTGTCGGCTTCATTTGAAGGCTCCAGTTTGGGAAGGTTGAGGGAAGGAGATGAGAGGAAACGGAGGAAAAGGGAAGGGATGAAACAATGGGAAATGGAGGTGGTCAGAGTGGATTTGGGAGGTAATCTGAACGCCATTTTCGAACCTCGAGCGAACACCGTCTCTGGGTTTTTTTATGTTTGTTTTGTTGGACGGAGCGAAAATTCGAACATCCGTACATCGACTTGGGCCGTGGCATCGGGTTTAAACCTGTTCTTATCCGTGATTATGAACACGTGGATAAACATGAAGCAATAGCAGATATAGTATAGCCACTAGGCATCGGAGCTAATCAATCAAACATCGAAACTCGATCATCCATGGCCGCTGCACTTTCTTCTCCAACTTGCCAATTCTTCACTGTTTTGTGGTCTTCAAGGGCTCATCCAATTATCTTCTCTCCCATCTCCAAACCCAACCATTTTCATTCCTACAGCCTTACAGCTAATGCTTCACTTCAAAAGAACCACTCCTCTCGAACTCCAACCATATCCTCCAATTCTCCACTGCTAGTAAAAGTTCAAGCTTCCATCAATGGAGAAAGACAACCCATGCTTCCTCCGTACAATGTTCTCATAACCGGCTCAAGCAAAGGTTTCTTTTTATCTTTACCGAAACATTGCTAGTGATTTTTTTGTGTGGATAGGGTCTGGATTTTCTTGTTTGGAAGAAGCTTAGGTTGAAGATAATCTGTAGAAATAGCTTTAAATAAGCCAAGTAAACATATTTAAACGAATTTATTGGTTTCAGGAATAGGGTATGCCTTGGCGAAAAAATTTCTGGTAGCTGGTGACAATGTCGTAATTTGTTCAAGATCTGGTAATACTTCTACTGTTTGTCTCAATTCTTTACACTGAAAAGCTCTTATGCTGCATTGCAACATCTATTAGTACCTATTATTTAACTTGCTAAAAGTTGTCTGCTTTTTATTTCATGTGATAAACATTATGAAAAAAATATTACCTTGAAGATATCAAATTAAGGGGAATCAGAGAGATTTGTTACTTCCATTCTTCATTTTGTTTGGGTACAGTTTGAAGTACACATGTTCAACACACTTGTTAAACCCATGGACACATACTCGAATGGGATGCGTACACTCGTCTGAGTATCATGGTCAGGAAGAATTGAGATTTTTGTCCTATGTAGTTATGCCATGAACATATTGCGTCAGGCCTTATCTCCCCTGTTGATCTTTTGAATGTCTGTTTAATAATATTCAGATTGAATATTTTCTATTCTTGGGGTCATATTTTCTTTACTGTCTTTCTGCAATTAAACTAGTTTTACACTTGCTCAATTATTTTTGGGACAGCTGAACGGGTGGAATCCGCTGTTAAGAGCCTCAGAGAAGAATACGGGGAACGTGTGTGGGTACATCTGCTATGACTTGTTTTTATGACTTCCCAGTTCTTCTTACACACCTTCCACTTGATTTTTCACAGATATTTTCTCCAATTTTAGCTTAATGTTGTTTTGAACAAATCTGGTTCACAGGGTACTCAGTGTGATGTTAGAAAGGCAGAGGATGTGAAGAATTTAGTTCTATTCACTCAAAAGAACCTGGGATACATTGACATATGGGTATTTATGTCTAACCTTGGTCTCTCTACATGTATGTTTTATGGTTCATCCATATTTAGGTGGAAACTTGATGATAGATTTTTTTAGTTTCTGCTTCCATTTGAAACAAACTTGAGAGTGAACTTCAATGGTGTATTAAACATACAAATAATTGTTTAGAATAAGTCATAGAGTTATCTGTTATAGTTTGATGCAACGAAAATTGATATTCTTAAGAGCAAAAACTAAAAAGTGTGCCTTCAGTACGCTTTCCATTTGAACTTGTACCAAAACATTAACATTTGCTACTACATGCCTCAACTCTGTGTTCTATGTCATGGTACATGCTTCTGTGACATGTCTTTATCAATCCCCCAAAGAATTTCTCTCTTTTCGATTTTGATGCTTTATATTCTTTTTTGTACAAAACTTTTTACATACTATTCTGGCAAGGCTTCTCTTCCGATGGTATAATCTTACTCTGTGTTGAAAATGATGCAGATTAATAATGCAGGATCCAATGCTTATAGTTATAAACCACTGGCAGAAGCATCAGATGAAGATCTTATGTGAGCATACCATACCAGATTTTTTTTGCCCTGGTTTCGGCATTTTCCCCATGATTTATAATATGGGTTGTCATTATGCAGTGAAGTTGTTTCTACAAACACCCTTGGGTTGATGATTTGTTGTCGAGAGGTAAAAACAAGAATTATTTTTGCTTAGCACTGTTTTATTTCTGTTATGATGCATAGTTGTTTCACAGGCCATCAAGATGATGTTGCAACAGCCTCGAGGTGGTCATATTTTCAATATTGATGGAGCTGGTTCAGATGGAAGACCAACTCCTAGGTATTCCTCTTCTACTTAATTACCATACTGTAGGCTAGAAATATTGGGTTGTTTAAGTGAGTACCTTCATATCTTGCTTTGTTGCCTGCCATAACTTTGTCTCAGCTTCTTATCATCTGGTAATCTAACCCTGTTTTCTTGGCAAATTTAAATTATCTGATCTACACTATACTTTCCAGTTGTCTACATACTGCCTTTTGTTTGCCAATATCTTGCTTTATCACTGCTTCACAGCAGGGTTATGTTGAATTTTTAGGCTTCATTTAAGTGATACTGTTTTTCTAGCATGGCTTTTTTCAAGGAGGATCATACAAGCCTTTCTTAGCATACGTTTCTAGGATAAGCAAATTATGTTAAAATATTTTGTTATGCAATGCTAATAGAGTCTTCTCGCTGTTATTGCAGCTTAAGAACATAGGATGATATATTAAATATCTTATCTTCCTTCCTCCTATGCGAATGAATTACTTTGTCATGTTACAATTCCACTTTTTCCTTGTTTGATTATGTTGGGTCACGCCGGTACACCTCATGGTGCAGCGGAAAAATTTCCGGAGATTACCACCAGAGATGCATGTACGAGGAACGAATCAGGGTTGCCATGCCCACAAAAATACCCGATTAAGGACATTTAAAAATAATCATATTATTCTAAGGATTTTATTATAATTCGGTTCATTTAGGCACACAAAATAGTAACTGAAAATAATGTCGATATCTATGTATTAATAAAACAAGGTAAAAACAAATGTCATTTATAATCAACTTATGATTAATCCTTAGGCATACTCTTAACAGATTATCCAACTTCTTTTTCCTTAGGTTTGCCGCATATGGTGCAACCAAACGTAGTGTTGTGCATTTGACAAAATCACTGCAGGTATATATGTTCAACTTATCTTGCATAGTGCCTTGTAGTCTACAAGTTCTTGCAAGGAAACTAATTCAATTGTTTTCTTTTGTTCATGTTGACAGTTGAGCATTACTTTGTCTATATTTCATTCTTGAAACATCTTGAGATTTCTTTTATTTTAATGGCATATTTTCTAATGGGGTACAAAAAGCTTATCACCATGTGGTTGTGATATCTGAGTATGATAGTTAACTAAAGTGCCTTGAGTAGAGGGACTTTGTTTTCCGTTGATAAGTTAATATGAAGAGGCTCAAAGTTCATCATCGTCCATTGTTAAAGAAGTTAATATGCGAGGGAATGTTCATGCATGCACTAGAATTGTAGACATGAAAATAAAGTGGGATCCATGTTGTGTCTTATGCATGTAGGAGAATGGCAAATCATATGCCATGTGTACCTTTTATGTGAGACTGACAGAAAAATGTGCATTGATCTGATATAATATCTTCAGTAAAAAAAGGAACTTGCAACTCCCCCCCCCCCCCCCCCAAAAAAAAAATGATTGGATGTGGAGTAAAGTTTGAAATTTCTCAAGTTGCTCTCTTCTGTTTTTCAAAAGAGGAATAGTTTGGCAGATTGAGCATTGTAGGCATCTTGTGCTCCATTTGAGCGTACACACACATTTATATATATATTGAATCTTGTCAACAGGCTGAACTGAAGATGCAAGATGTTACTAATGTTGTAGTACATAACCTATCGGTACGTTTTTACATTAAACAATCATCTAATTTTCATTTCGATGATGCTTTTATGTTTCTCATATATTCTTATCCTGTCTTCGATCTTAAATCTGCCTGATACATCTGTGCTTTAGGCTAAATTTGTTGCTTTCATATTAGTTCCTTGCAGGTTTTACTCTACATAAGTTGGAGTTGCACACTGAGAAAAATACGTAAAACAGAATACGAAATAAGTTGAACATTATAGAAGTTTTTTACACAAACTATAATTCTAACATTCAATTCTGTATATGCCTAAACAATTTAGACATAGTTTCCCATGACTTTCTTTCAGTCGAAGGACCTTAATCAAATATAACCCAAAGTTTACCACTGGAACCGTCTTGAAGCAAAAAATCATATCAACAACAACAACATTCATCCAATGATAACGTATAGAAGTTTTGGATAGTCCCAAGGCAGATTTTAAGGTTCATGAGGCAAAGGAAAAAATCAAACAAGCACTTGATTTTAGTCCCCCCAAGTATAAATAATGCAATTAAACCCTTTTAGCCCATTAGTGAAATGAAAAAAATGCATTTTTCACATCTTAAAGATTATTAATTCGATTTAAGCCTTCGTAACACAAACATTTTAGCTTTGCCCCCCTATAATTTATCTCGGATCCGACATAAATTTGCTGGCTTTTCCCTTGAAGGAGGAGAAAAGAATGCTTACCAATATCTGTTGTTTGGTAAATTGTGTGCCTTGAGTGAATAGGTGTTTAGGTGAATAGGAATGTACAGAATAGTTTTAAGTTTTATTCCATAATTTGGTATTTTGGTTTACAGTGGGAACCTAAAAGTATAATTTCTTTACTTTGTTGTCATCCTCTATTGTTACCCAAATCCATGTGATTTTGCTTCCGTCCCTTCCATTTTTGTTTGCTTTGCAAGTTTTAGAAAAGAACACTTACGGACCACGTTTTTGGGGTTCCAAAGGCAAAATGTCATCCGCGCTCTTGTTGTAATTGATTTTTAGAAATGCTTGCTTTTCTCTAAAGAACAGAAGAAGAAAAAGAAGGCTATCCTATGTTGCCCCAACTTTTTATTTTTCTTGAAGTATCTATGTTCGGAACTCTAGTCAAGGCATATCTAAACATGAGTACTAGGATATGATCCTCGTTGGACCCTTCAAATTCGACCATGTTGGACACATACTATATCGTACTTAAATATAATTAAATATTTACTTCAACTCCAATAGATTTATACGACTCGACTCAAATTTCTTTTCAGTTAACTTGATTTGGTAAAATTTATAATCAAGTTTGGTTGATAAAATAAGTCTCGTTCACTTGACTAGCTCGAATTTATTTATTCGAGTTTGATTAACATAGTTGCTATCTATACATGTTAGATTTTCAAGTTTTTTCTAGTAAGGTCATATGTTTTTCTCTTTTCCCTTTCAGCCGGGAATGGTGACAACAGATCTTCTAATGTCTGGTGCAACCACAAAGCAGGTCGACTGTCCTTCATATGCTTCTTGTGAAGTTGTGCTAGTTCATTTTTAAAAGAAAAATTCTAATATTTTGTCATTTCCAGGCCAAGTTTTTCATCAATGTTTTAGCAGAACCAGCTGAAGTGGTAAGATTTAGAGTAGTGATCTACAAGCATAATCTGTGGTTCTTGTATTTAATATTTTTATAGTTTTGACATGTTTTATAGTTCTGTCTAAAGATGAAGGCCTCAGCTAAAATAAGATTCCAAGTACGATAAATCTCACAATTTTTTTTATAAAAAAAGTGTTACAAGAATAAAGTTAAGATGCATGTATTTGACATTCATACCCAAGTCCGAGTAACGTAAGATAAACCCTAGCTTGGTTTACTTGGGTAAGAAGTTAGCCTTCTGCTTTCTATAGTCTATACTAATTTTTGTCATTTTTGTTCTTTCCTTTTTTCTCCATGTATTGCCTTTATATATTGCTGTGTTTTGTGGAATTTGGTCTTGAGCACAGGTTGCAGACTACCTTGTACCGAATATCCGTTCGATCCCAGCAAGTGGTTCGTGGAAGCCAACTTATATCCGGTTCCTCACTGGTTTGAAAGCTTACTCCCAGATATTTTCAGTTAAGAAATGAAGCAATTCCTCTTATTTGTCATAATTTCAGAACTTCTCTGCATCAAACATTTTAACCACTACTGTCTTCATGATGCAGAGACTAGCATTTGGTGCAAGACGAAACCGATATATGCTTGAAGATTGAAGAACATCCAAAGTGTAAAGTTCTTAAATCTTTAACATCCCACCATGATTTTTCTATGTCGAAATTAGTGTGTTTAGGAGAATATTCCCAGAATTCATATCCAAAATGGTTTCTTTTTTATTCTTTAGCAAGAAAATAATTCCATCCCTCCTGCTCTTTACTTTTTTGTTTTCTGATTCAAACTATCAACCTTTCCTAGCAAAGGAGAATTATTATTAAATTCATTTCTTATTTCTAAGAAAAAGAAACAACAAAAATAAATAGGGAAGCCTTCTCTGGAATATCAGAGCCAGGTTTCGATCCTGGGACCTGTGGGTTATGGGCCCACCACGCTTCCGCTGCGCCACTCTGATTTGTTATTGTCTCTAGGAAGATAAAAGTTTATATTCCGTAAATTAACACATCGGTACACACTACTGAGCAAAACAATCATCAACAGAGTTCGGTAAAGAAAATAAATCATATAATTTAAAGATATACACATATCTCTCAATGAAATTATTTATTTATTAGTATATTGTTTGTATTTTTTTGTGTGTTATGATATTTATAGTGGTGTCATTTTAATTATTTTTTACTCTTGTATTCGTGATATTATGTGGATTAAAAGGATCATAAATCGATTAGAAAATTTTAATAACCTTCAGTATCATGTTATGTATTATCATGTTTGTATTTTTTTATTTATTTTTTGAATCAATCATCGTAGTTATAAGTAATGCCTGTTTTAAAATATATTATGAATTATTAGACATTATTTTTTTAAGTTTTGTGTTGAAGATACTGGTGTTCAAACTCATGATCTCTAAAATAAAGGCTTATTATATATTTAAATCAAAATTTATGAGAAAAGACATAAATTTTCTAATAATTAAATTTATAAGAACTTAAATTGTTGTTGGACCAAAAAATTTAAGGATATATACCTATTCTTCTTTATTTCAACCAATAAGTGTAAATGAATAGAATATTCGACGAATTGTTAGTGAATCGTTTGTATAACATTCGTGTGTACATCTAAATAAATAAGTATGAACAAAAATTTATGCTTATTTAATAAATAAAAGAACATGAATAAAATTGTATTCTGTACGCTTATATTCACAAATAAATTCATTTATTGGTTCCTTGTAAGCTCATTTACTTGTTTCTCTTTTCCTTTTTTATATTTTAAATATTGGTAATGCATAAACTAAAATGAACATATAGTGTTTTTTTAGTTTAAACTCTGAAGTCTAATTAACTTAAATACCAGTGATATAATTCTACCATTTTAACAAACATATAAATGAATTAGCTTAATAAATCTTTATATTTTTAAAATTAAATAATTGGATCCCTCCGAAAAATTATATCATGGGTCAATCCCATCCCCTGTCCATGGGACCAACCAATAAAAACTGTCCACTTCATCAATTTTTCCATGTCATAATTTTTTTCCAAGTAAATCTTCACTAGAAAAATTAAAAAATAATAAGATGGACAGTTTCTATTGGTTAGTCTCATGGATGACGTGATAAAACTAACCCATGATATAATTTCTCAGATCCCTCCTAACATTCGATCATGACTCATCCTAGAGTTCTTCGGTAATACTTTTCCTCCCTAACCGAGTAACTTAACAAATTTTAAACCATTTTTTTCTCAATTAATCCAGAACCAAAATCAAATTAATCAAATTGAACTAACCAGGAAGAAAACCGTTTCTAAAATAATTTCTTAACGCAATTAATGAACAGAAATGACAAACTCCTTGCAAAAAAAGTATCTAACATTTAAAATGCATCAAATCGATGCAAGAGAATGCACCCTTAAATCCATTCTAAAACGAAAACTATAACCAAACAAAGCTTTAATATTTCTACAAGGATAAACTAGCCAAAAGTGGAAGGCTGGTAGCCAAGGGCAGCTTCTATAACCATAAGTCTTATTTCAAAAGTGACCTGTTCCCATCTAGTTTTCAAGTTCATAAACTTTCACCATATCAAAGCTAGCTCTCAACTCACAATGTAGGACATGGCATCTATCCGGTTTTACGAAAATAATACATCGATCACAAATTAGCTTTGCGGTGATATTTGAATAAAATTCCGGTCACGCTCGTTTTGAGAATGTTTCTATTCCAAGTGTGTCCAAGATTGTAGATATAAAACCAATGTATGGACATATCTCATGGTTGTGAACTCTTACCATCATCTGGCGTGAACGTCGACAGGGGATCTTGCACCTCTCTCGCTTCCAATATCATCTTGTATTTCACTCCTGTCTAAACAAATGCCATTATTGTTGACACTAAGCTCCGAACTAGCATTACTGCTTGTAGCAAGAGGGGAATCCGAGATGCTAATTGTTCTGCCCCGAGAAGGACCTGATCTTACACTGTACAAAGATGATGCTGGAATATTCGTCATCAATGGCCGTAAATTACCAGGAATGCTTCGCCTTATATCCTGCTCACGATGACATTGAAATCATAGAAAGAATTAACTCAAATGTTCCACCTCAAATTTTAATTTCTCAATGTATCAGCTCAAAATAACCGAAAAGTTGAGACTGACGTGAATGAGGGGTAATCATGTCATACACCTACAAATATGAACTAAATAGAGGATTTGGGATACCTTTTAAACAACAGGATTAGATTGTTGCACTCTCGACTAATTGGTCCTAATTTAAGCAATGTAAAAGACAATGCTGCAGAAAACTTTTAGAGTTACTTACCATATGTCTTATAGCCATATCGAGTGATTTCTTTGAAAGTGATCTTCCAAAGCCTGAACTATCTGGTGATGCAGACTTCCCATACAAATTACTATGAGGAGAATGTTTATTATCTTGCTTTGGTGGTGCTAATTTCCGCATGTTTATTACCCTCTCGACCATTTTATTTCCGATTACAACAGGGCTCACGTTGTCACTAACTTTTGAGTACCCACGACTTATGGCAGGAACGGAGCTTCCACTGACATGCAGCATAGCACTATTAGGGAGACGGCCTCTTGAAGGAGAGCACGACTGTCGTCTTGGTCTACCAGTAGGACCTGGTTCAACGGAAGAAGATCGAGAACTTGGTGCTCCCGGCCTACCTCTTGTGGCTGAAAGTGGTCTATCAGGTAGTGTTGTTCTTAAATTTGGTGGAGCATCGAGTGAGTAACCAGGCATCTCAGAAGGCTTCCATGGTCTAGATTTTACCATTGGAGAGGCACCATGTGACGGCACAGAATTTCTGGATGCTGCATGTGTAGGCTTTGTAACAGAAGGAGACGACTTAGTTGCAGGAGCAGATATATTAGGAGCACTTGATGGAGTCGATGGTCGACGAGCTGGTGTGACTGCTCTTGATATTGGTTTGGATGAAGGTATAGGTTTTGCTGTTGGTGTTGAAGACCTAGCTGTGGACCTTGTTGGTGTGGAGGATCTTGAAGAAACTGCAGGTTTAGTAGCAGAAGATGCAGTCCTGGTTGAAGAAACTGTGGACTTCATCGTGGAAGTTACAGCCTTTATTGCAGGTCTAGTTGCAGATGTTACAGGCTTACTTGCAGACAGTGAGGGCTTGGTTGAGATTAATGTGGCCCGACTCGTTGGTGTTGATGATCTCGTAGGTTTAGATGCTCCAGTCAATGTAGAGCGTCCAGTAGGTGTTGCAGGTCTTGAACCTAGACCCCCTGAGGATGTAGGTCTTGAACCTGGACCCCCTGAGGAAGATGGCCTGCGAATCCCAGTAGACCCAGGGGACAAAGCTGGTTGCTTCAGCGTTAAGTTTCCCCTTGCAGAAGACTCTAGCTGGGGACTTGCTACCTATAGACACAATGAACCAAAATCAAATGCCAATAAGTCCATGAACCCAATTAATAGAAAAGCTTATATGGTCTAAAAACATAACAAAGCCATGGAAGTAACCTTTTAGGGACTTCAAAATAAAATTAATAAACTCTGAAAATACAGATCATCTCTAATATTTTAACTTGTCTAAAGATTCTTTTTTTTTTTTATCACAACTTGTCTAAGGATTCTTAAAACTTCAAAATCGCTTCTTAAATAATGATCCTACTAAGGAGTGATTTTGTTAATTGATTTTAATGGCAAGTCCTAACACATGTTGAGAAAGAAAGATGGAGGAGTTCCAAGATAATAACAGGAAGTAATTCATGTCAATTCCTAGTTAAAAGAAGAAGCTGTTTCAAGTAGATACAACAATTAATAGCCTTTCATTTTTGCTGATTCCTAGCTAGCCACACTTTGATCTAAAAGCTTGGTGGGAAATAATTAAATTCATAGAGAAATGGTCAGAAAGGGCTATGTATTGGTCAACAAGGCCTGCAAGGAAATCAGACTCCCATTTAATAAATGTGGGACGGGATAACTTCCTTTTCAGCAATTTCTATGACGAATAATCTAAACTTTTCCAAAGGTATGCAATCCATACTAAGGCATCTAGAAAATTTTCATACTCTAGATTTAACGGCAGTTGGGCGGGTCTTAGGAGTGCCAATCTGACTTGATACTGTCTTTTGTGATTCCATCTCCAAGGAAGGAAAAAGAGGAGTACCAGGGGGTGATAAAAGCCTGAAATGGAAGAAAAATTTAGTTTAATACCATCCTACTAAAAAATTTCTTTCATTCAATCACATTAATGTGGGAAATAAAAAGGACTGGTTCAAAGCTGAAGCTAGAGTAAGACCTTAGCGCATCTTCTGACAGACAGTGTGAATTCATTCAAAAACTTTTACAATCAAATTTGGAATCAAAACCCGTTTTCCAAAATCCTTTAGCAGTCTTAACATCAAGGATATGTATATGTTAAGATTCACAACATGAAGCCACAAATCGTGTCTTGCAGCTAAAATCTGACCGTCAAATCAGACAAGCATGTATACAGCAGAAGTTCACTCTTTTAATGTTTCAGTAAATTAAGATTCTCCTGAACTTATTACCAGTTCAACATTCATCACAAAACTAACGCTGTAAGAAATGTTAAAGGTTTCAATCCTTGCAGCAAATAAATAAAAGTTCATTCAAGGTAATCAAATTTTCGTTAGACCATATGATTCACCCAAGCCACCAACACCAGTATCAGTCCTTTTCAGAAGTTCCCGGTCCAGTCCTTATATTGGACATTCCACTATTTATATCAAAGCTTCGAAAGCTAGTTGCAAAAAAATATCTACAAATCAATCTAAATCTTTGGCATAAAAGTTGAGCATTTACATTCTTTTGGAAATCTGTAACTTATCATTTTGAGTCAATTAGCATAGACTTGTCCAGGAGGTATTAGCAACAATTAACATCCTTCTAACTTCTTTAGAGAAACAAAGGAAAAGCAACAAATAAAGGAATATTATATAAAAAATGGCATCTAGATCTAATCAAGTTATACTGTGAAAGATGAAAGGGATGAAACTCATAACAATAGAACATGACTCAACTCGATTCAAAAAGTTAGGAAAATGAAGTTTCAGTTCAGGGGACAATACGTCATCAATACTTTACTTCAAAGCAGCCAAAACAAAAAGCTGCCATGCCAACCCCAAAGTTTAGAAAATACAAACGCTCTAGTTGCTGCTGGTGACCCCAAAGCACATGTAAAAGATGCTCATCCACAACCATCAACTTATTACCTTTAATCAATCACACATGCCAATCATGTCATCCATAATTACCATCTTCCTATCTTTTTATTTTCCTCTCTTCTTACTGCCTTATTAATCCTTCGGCCCAGTTTAATCAAATTAACTAAAATATATGTATATATTTATTAACACCCAAATACAAAAGTGAGCTAAGCTATGAGAGAGAAAATCAAGAAAGTCATTGATTGTTCCTCCGACTTCCTCATTGTTTGGTAATTCCATCTAATTCGATTCTTAAAAAGCTAGAACAATTAATAAGAAATAAAAAAAATAACTGGATTTTAAAGCCAATTCTAACATCATTATTCCTTTAATAAAAAAATATTCACTTCAAATTTGAAAGGCAGTTTTGGCATTTTGTTTTCCGTTAAACTACATATTAATAAATTAAATTTTAAATAAAAAGAACAAATAAGCAAAGTGAATTACCATTCATAGTCGTTTTTATCACTATCACAATTAAGAAAATCATCGGCGGCACCTCCGGTCTTTCTCGTCGGAGTAGTTGTAGAGGCCGAAAGACTAAATATCGGTGAAGCTCCAGGTTTAGATCCTACAATTTAAAAAAAAACTACTAAATTAAGAAAACAATAACAAATCAAAATTACAAGGCAAAAAAAAAAAGAAATTTTTAAAACTTCACCTAAAGGAGCATCGAAGTCTTCGGAGGAGTGATTAAGAAGAAGATTGCTCGGTTCTCTCTCACGTCTTCGCATCTCCAGAAACAATGTGAGCTCTTCTTCTTTTTCCTTCATCATTGAAGCTCTTAACTGTTGCCGTTGTTTCAACGCCGCGACTTGCACAACCGTTTCTTCCTTAAAGCTCCGATTCATGTTCACCTTCCTCGGAATTATTCTCACGTATCAAAGTACTCCACAACGCGGCGTTTTGGAAGAGGTAGGTTGAGCTTTGGAGCTAGAAATACGAAACGACATGAGGGAGAAGAGGGAATATTGAGGAGGGAAACGACAATGGAGGTGAGTGGCAAAAGAGAGTAAATAAGGGGATGGAGGGAAGGGTTAAATGGGAAATGGATGGATATCTTGAATGACGGTACAACTGTAACTGGAGCTCTCATTGTTTTCTTTTCCCTCCCTTAAAGGCTACGTTTTTCGGTTTTTTCGCTTTTAGGTGGATGGATAATCACGATAATAACCCTTTTTTTTTTTTACATTTTCTTTTTAGGGGATTTTTTGTGGTCTAATTTTGATTTAGTCCTTTTGGTATGATGAGAATTTTGATTTAATCATTTTACTTTAACTTGGCATTATCCGTAAAGGTGGCATGGGTCAGGTCGGATTTTTTGTGTACCTGACCCGAATATAAATATTTTAAATCTTATTCTGATTTGATATGAATATTTTTTTAGAAAATTGATTTATCATGTTCTAAAAATAAACACCCTAAACTTGATTTGACTCTCAATAGAAAAAAATTAAAGGCTTAATTGTAAAAAATATAATTTTAAAGATTAAATTATAAATATATATTTTTAAATTTTAATGACCTAATTATAAAAAAACAAAGAGAGAAGTATTATTATAAATATCTCTAAAAGATTATGAGAAAAATCTATATTTAGTTTCGGGTCAAATCGAATCAAATATTTATACTTTAAACCCAACTCAATTTTCCCCTAAATAATATCCAACCCAAATTTAATTTTTTATTAAAAAAATACAATACAATCAAATCCAATAAGATCTAAACTCAACCAAATCAAATAAAATGTTCATCCCTAATTACCTGCCCCTCTAATTTTATAATGCTTTACCAATAAGTGTCTAGATTTACTGCACTATTAGATACTCTCGATTTTTTTGAATAAGCTAACAGTGATTACAGTAGTATCTGTTCTATAATATAACCTTTATCATTTAACATTAATCGCTCAATCACTCTGCTGTCAGAGCTAGTGTTCGAACTCGTGACTTTTAAAAATAACAACCGTTTCTTTAACCATTTGGATAAGAGGACTCGTGCCACTCTAAATTTTTTTTAAGCGATATCACTTTAGTTATATAACGTAAAATTTTAGATCACAGAATATAAAATTATTTAAGAATAGAATTCTCGAACTATACGATTACTTAACATATTATTAAAAATATTATATTATTTTATTTAATAAATAAATTAAATTATCTTTAAGATATATTTACTTTATATCATCTAAACCCTATTATTTAAAACTACGGTAAACGTTACTTTATTTGAAAAATCCATGCAAATTGGTCAAAGTTATGAATTCTTGGCTTGGTCTTAATTGTCTGGGTCTCTTTAATTACAAATTCGGATATGCTTTCTTCTATGTAGTCGCCGATATTTGCCGGTCCATATTAATATTATTTCACAAATTATGTCGTTAGATCAAACTTTTATGCTATTAACCTCCTTTTTTTTTGGTTAATTACATATTTTCCATTATATTATTATTGATTGATTATTTGTTTAAGATAGCTGCATTTAATTATTAGCGGATAAAGCTTTCCTCCGTTAGGATTAATATTTTACCTGTTTCGGTCGGGTTTTGACCGGATCACGTTTATCAAGTTAAAATTTTTAATAAAAAAAAATTGAGTTTTATTCGAGCTTAGTGTATAAAATATCTTATTTGATTTAAGATTAAATATATAATTTTTTCTTAAATTTTTTTAAAGATAGTTACAATAACAATATTCTCTCTATTTTATATATTCAGGTCTTTAAAATTAATTTTTTTATTTATAATTTAGTCTTTAAAATTATAATATTTTATAATTAAATCTTTCAAAATTATTTTTTCTATAGATCAGGTCGATCAAAGTCAAATTTAATGTATTTATTTTTAAGACTGGGTCATGTCAGATCTTTTAAGAAAATGATAGGGCCGAGTCAAAGTGAGTTAGAATAGACCAAATATCCGACTCGACCCATACCCACATCTGCTCTGATATTAATTTATATTATTACACGATACAAAAGTAATTAAGAAGTGATTATATAAAAATTCAATGATATAATATTTTGTCTCAAATAGTTCGTGTTTTTTATTTTTCAATATTGGCGCCTAATTATTGGGCAAGAGGGTCCTAATGGGACCTCTATTTAAGACAAATAATGGGGGGAAAACCCTTTATGTACACACCACGTGACATGATAATGTTGGTGGCAAAGTCCAACTTCATCTAGTGGCGTATGTCAAGCAGACATAATCAACAATTCAATGTTTCCAATCATGTTCTGTTTTGTTCACATCAAGTTGAACAAGCTGCTGAAATAGGTCTGGTTCTTAAGGAGTCACAGGAGAGTTGAATGAGATTTAAGGGGGGAAAGAATGTACATTTTCGAATTTCAACATAGTTCGTTTGTTAATCAAACATCGTCTGCATCACTCCCGCCGACGTGTCTACCGTGGCTGATCCAGTAGTTGCTTCCGTCGGGACCGGACACCTTAAACCTGTTCAATAGCAAGATACAGAAACTTGTGTTAAGAACCTCGTTATCGAACCCGAACCGAAGTTTCTATGTTTCTGATTTATTCACTTACCGTTCAAGGACGGATTTTCCTTCCTTGTATTTCTGATTCTTCTCATGGGCAAAATCCTAAAAGAAACAGTAAATAACAGCAACGAGTGACGATACAATAAACAAAGAAATTCGAAAATGCAATACTAAAAAGCTTACATATTTCCACCCCACAATCGATCCACATCCAACACAGAAGATGTCCGACACGGTGTGCAACCCCGTCATCATCATTCTATCTTCCTTTTCTCCGGAAGAAACGTTTACTCTGAGAAACAATGGGAGATGAAAACTACATACGAAAACAAGCATTCTACACGGATAACTTGAAATATATATCCTTGAGAATGCAATGCCATTGCGTTGCTCTAAGTGAAAAAAAAAAAAAATTACTAGAACCAACAATGAATTCATCAAGCACAATTTTTCATCATCTGTCAAGCAAGAGATTACGAGTACAACATAGTCTCAGAACCACGCCGTTACTCGTAGAGTAGTTGTTTAACAATACTAATCAGGTGTCTAAACTCTAAACCGAGAAAACTTACACCTTACTGAAGAGATAAGCTTTCCCATGCCTGCTGTGGAAGGACTGAATAAAACAACAAAGGCAAAACACATGGTTACAAACTATGCTTATAAGAGAATCCCAAACACAATTTTTCCAACAATGAACATCTACCGATGTGAAAGTACCAAAAAAAACAACCCGAAATAATTAACTACATCAATATGCATGTGAAATATATAACAACTTAATACTTTAGCAATTAAGCATCTTCGATCTATGCATCAGAGAAGATCGACAATCACAAGCCTACAAAATGACCCAACCTCAACCACCACTCGATGTTCCCTCATGATCAGCAATCACCAAGTCTCTAGCAAACAATGGAATCTCATAAAACAGTTATCATCCACTAACCAGTTCCTACATCAAGTATAAGCATTTTAGCTTTCAAGCAATTAGTGAAAGTGCATAAGACAATCACCATCTTCTTCATAGTAGCATCGTTTACGACTCGGTTGGTTGTATAAAGTCTCAATTATAACAGAACCAAATATGAAAAATCTAACATTCAGGATTGAGAATAGCAGTTACACAGTACATAGTAGGTTTAATCTCTAGCACAAGTCCTTGTGAAAACAAAATAAAATACATCTATCATCATGTTTGTATTAAAATACCAAGAATTTGCTATCATATTACCATCTATGCCTAAAAACAGATGATAGCAGCATAATTGGAATCCTCCCAGCATCCAGTTTATCTCTGATAAATCTAACATAGAAATACTAATTCCAATGCATCATAAGCCAGGAAGAAAAATCAAATGGGATGCCAAATTCCTAGCTTATGATAGAAGAAGTTTCAATTTTCAACTCAATTTAATCAACCAAGGAACCATCGATTATAAATACTGATCCTGGTAAGCAGTGATAAGTTCAGTGCCATAGTTAAAGACATGAGAGACAAACAAATTAAAAACACCCAGATGAAGATTTCAGACAAAAGTCAAAGGGATCAAATTTTAAAAAAAAAAGAACAACCTTTGAGACAATATCATCACAAAGAGCAAGAGGGGTTTTGCAGTGCTTGCAGCTATACACCTTCCCTTCAAGATTCACCACGAATAACCTCCCCATGTATCCACCACCAACCAGATCTTTACAGAACACAGAAGAAAAGTACAAAGAGAGACTCTTTTTTCTGGGGCGTTCAAAAGAAGAAGAAAAAGGAAAACTTTGAACACTGAGATATAATTATCACAGAAAATCTAGGGAAAAAATGATGGATGATGAAAAGGGTAATCAAAATTGAAGGAAATTAAATGGCTTGCATGTGAAATACCAGAAAAGGGAAATTATAAGTGAAGGGAAAGGAAGGGATATAGCTTTCGAGTTTGGGATGGTTTGAAATACTATGCCTTGCTGGCATGTCCTGGTGTGGTGTCACGAATTTAACCCTCGTACACTAAATCGTTAAGTAATACGGCACTTAAAATGAATTTTTTTCAGATTAAATCAGTTTTTTTCTCAAAAGTTCTGCATAAGCAACAAGTCACAATTGAGTCTCGAACCATAAAAAAGAATATTATGGGGCACAACAGATTCACACGATCAACCCTCTAATTTCCCGTAAAAGAAAATAAGAAAATTTTATTAAATAAAATAAAAATCGGGTTACAAAGAAAACTCACTCACGCTATTGACTAGGGCGGTAGGGGTCGCCTCGATGGTGTGTAGGAAGGTTACATACCTTTACCAGTGGATCAGTCCAAACTCTGCCGACTATCCACCTCCTACATATATGCAAAATAAATTTTATAAAAATACCCCAACTAAATATTCAAATGCTCGAACTGGGGATACTTATTCTTAACTTAGAAAAATTACACAAAAAAAGACATCTTTCTTAAGACACTGAGATACTTGAACTGAGACATCCCGCTAAAGACTCGGTTGTGGCATCGGACTTGGGACGGCCACAACACCTGGCATGGAAAAGTCTAAAAAAACTGGATAATTACATTTAAAATGCGATAAATATAAATTTTTATAAAATTATAAAAGATTATATAAAATTAAATAAAATTTTTATCTAATTAAGTATAATTTACTCAATTTGTCTCATATATGGTGTCTCTTTTGTGTTTTAAAATTATCTCACTTAAAACGTTTCATTGAAAAAATCAACAATTTTTACGAGGTACATTTCTCTTTGTACCCTTTCTTTTGTTTTTTAGTAAACCAAAATTTAATTTTTTGAGGATAAAATTGTCCTTTCAATTATTTTACATCATATTTCTTGGACAAACTTTTTCTTTCTAAAACTACATTAAAAGTCAACAATGCACAATAATAGTGGGACGAAGGGAGTATACGTTTTGTGCCTTTGTTCTTTATTGGTCGAATTCTACCATTTGGGACTTATTATATTTATATTATAAACTTAATACTTATACTATAGTTTGTAATTTTTTAGTGAAATAATATTATCGGTATAAAAAACTAATGAGACATATGACTATCGATAAATTAATAAAAAAATAAATATCAATTATCGAAAGGATCTTTGTGTGGGATGATAAAGATATATAAAAAACATATTAAAAATTATAAAAATCATATCACAATAATAGAGTGAAAGCGTTAAACAATAACAGAAAAAACATATCACAAGAATAAATAAAAAATGTCACAGTGACAAAAAATATTATAAAAATGAAGAATATTATTTAAAGTAAAACAATAAAAGATATAATATAAAAATAATAATAAACATTAATAATTGATAATTAATATTAAATTTAATATAAAATAACTCATTAATTTATAAATATATAGGATAAAATATATAAATAGTCACTATATTACCCCTTAAAAATAAAATAACACATAAAAATAATAAAATATATAATTTTTAGTGATTATTTTTATAGATAACATGATAAAACTTACTTATAATGTAATTTATCATCAATCAAGGTTTAATTTTAATGGAGTTTTTATTAAAAAAATACAATTTAATAAAAAAATTATAACGGTCATAAAATAAATGAGAAGAGTAAGACATTAAACAAGTATGATTTTAATTTTAATTAATTCGAGGAGTTAGTAATATAATTCGGTTGATTATCTATTTATATAATTCATAATCAATCCGATAATCTTAATTATTTTATTTTAAAAAATAATTACTTGATATCACATTGAGAGTTCAACATCAACTAACATTTAATTTACAATCTGACAAAATTATTACACTTACTATAATTCATCTATTTTAAATTAATTCATTAACTAAACAAATTATTTTAAAATTAATTAAACGAAATATTATGTTTTTAATTGAATCCAACCAAACACAAAATTTACATAATATACCTGCATGGACCCACTCACAAATATCTTCTTGTCATTTTCCTGCTTTTTCTTTGCTTTGCATTTAGTTAGTGCTATTCCCTTTCCTGCTACTCTCTGCTATTTTTTTTTCCTTTAATTTATCTTCCATTGAAGAGGTATGATATTTCTTTTAGCATATTATCTGATCTAATATATGCTGTTTTTCTTAATTGCTGCTTATTTGATTTCTTAGTTTTGATTTTTGACTTTCATATTCTATCATAAGCTTGTTTCCCAGAAATTTATTACCTTTTAGTGGGTTTAAATTCCTTTCCTTTTGGAATTTTCCCAGATTTTTGGGGATTTTTTGTTTGTTAAAAGTATGTGGTATTTGTTGTAAAGAACACTACTTTAAGCATATAATCCTGGAACTTTAATCAATCCTAAATGACTGATTATATTTAATCTTTCATGTTGACTGTGATCAATAAACCCAGATTATTATGTCAATTTGTTTGTTTTTGCCAATTTAATGAATGTTTCATTTCATTTCAGGAAGTTGTTGTTGTTGTAAGAATGAAGTCGACAAGGAGCAGAGCAGCTGCAACTAGGAAGGACAGCAAGGAAGCAAAAAAGCCGGCTGAGGACAAGTTTGTAACATTATTCTTATATATGGCGTTTTAGTTCATTAATTCTGGTTGTTTCATGTTGCATATTTCAGACAAGATGTAGATCATGTATGGATTTCTTTGCTTCTAGGATTGTGGGGAAGCGAAAGGCGGCAAGCCGGGCGGATAAGAGTGACAAAAAACGCTTAAAGAACGTTACATCGGGAAAGAAAGATCCGAGTAAACCAAAGAGACCTGCCACTGCTTTCTTTGTTTTTCTGTAAGTTTCTTTGTAGCAAAAATTTTGAAACTTCAGTTCATATGCAGAGATTAATCTAAACTACTATGATTTTGATTTGAAGGGAAGAGTTTAGAACAATTTACAAACAAGAACATCCTAAAGTGAAAGCTGTCTCCGCTGTAAGTAATAATCTGATGTCATATGTTTACTTCAGTTGTTTATATCCCTTTGTTTGGCCTGTTGAAATGATTTCGTTACCGGATATTGTGCTGAAGGTGGGCAAAGCAGGGGGAGAGAAGTGGAAGTCGATGTCAAATGCAGTAAGTTTCTAGATTTTCGCCTAAAATTGCTTGTGTTGGTGATTTGCATGGACAAGGAATTATGTTGATGACTCCTCCAGTGGTTGCCAATTGCCATTAACTTGGAAAATACCATGGATTCTGTTTGTAAAGGTGATGCATAAAACTTCCAATGTGGCTCCTCTAGACTCGACTATGCACCGATCACGTGTTTGACGACTTTGGAACTGTTATGGCATGGTAACACCAATGTCATTCTGGTATAAACTACAGGGAACATAGATGCATGGTATTGCATCTCCTGGTTGATGTGGCGAGTTGTGAATTTATCTCATAAATAAATTAGTCAAATTAACTAGTTATGGGCTAATCGAAAATAGACTTGTTTGTAAGTTCTTCTCTATCTGTTGTTTCATACTTAACTGTTTCGAGAATCAACCTCAAATCCTTTCATAATCTTTGTCTGTTGATTGGCATTGGTAGGAGAAAGCTCCGTATGAAGCAAAAGCAGCTAAAAGGAAATCAGAATATGAGAAGCTCATGGAAGCCTACAACAAGAAACAGGTAAATTACGGTCATTTGGTACTCGAAATGCAAAACTCATCCTCTTATAGATTTCTCTTGACATTATCGTGTCTAATGCAGGAAACTACTGATGATGAGGAAGAAGCACAGTCCGAATCGTCAAAATCCCAAGCAAATGACAAGGATGATGAAGAAAGTGAGGTAGGTTTTTGAAACTAAATAGTAAATACAATTTCCTAGTCCGGCTCATGCATGCCAGAGTTTCCAATCATCATCAGTATGGTAACCTTTCTCTGCAATTGTAGGACGGAGATGAAGACGATGATGATGATTGAATCCGGGGTAGCTTCGGATTATGTTGTGTAAATGAATCATGTTAAAGAAAATTACTGTCTTAGTGACTTTGTATGCTTGTGTTTACTTTATCTCGTGTGTTTGTTTTTTCGATGTGAAAGAAACGCTATCCCTGTCCCTGTATTGCAATATCAATCCTTTAAGCTAGTAAGGTTTACAGTAATACTATAATCAGTCAGCTGTTATACATAAACACACATTATATTCGTCCGTGTGCGTCCGCGCGGACGCACACGCGCGCAAGCATAGTAACATGAAGCTTAATCGAAAGACAAAATATAATTCAATGAGTATCTAAACTAGCGAGAATTAAATTGTCATTAGACATAAAAATTGAAGGACCTGAACACCAGCCATTCTCTGGCTGCCCTTGGCCCTTTCTATTTGAAAGACTAATTGTCATGTAATAGAAAACTGTACACTCAAAATCATGAAAGAATGCCTGAACATATAGGTATATGTATATGTATATATATGTATATAATACTGCTGTAGTAGTTAGCTAGCTGGCTGTTGAGCTTTCCAGGTGACTGTTTCAGATAAAATCTGCAGAAAGGAACAAACAACAGCAGGCATAAAAAAAAACTTAGGTTAGTTATCAGCTAACAGGTTAGCACATGGGGTTAGCAACAAAACAATGGGTTTTATCAATTTATATCTTAAAAAATGTATTCTTAATCTTACCTCTCATTATTGTATCTGCTTCTGCATCCAAGCATGCCATTGCACCATTGATTTAAATGCAACACAACAGAATACAATAGTCAGCCTCGTTGTTCGAATAATTAATTTTCTCGTTCCCGCTATTTTCGATCGAGCCGAAATTATTTTAATTCAAATAAAGTTTCCCTCTTTCATCTTGGAGAAGTTTCTGATACATTGGAAATCCATTCTTGCAAGATGAAATCTGTGAGACATGAATGGGAAATTTCAATTCAGAGACAAGAAAATTAAAATTAACTTTCCAGAAGCACAAAATTCAAACTTTCTACAGTTTTGGTGTAAATTGGTGGACTGATTCTCTTCTAATTTATGAGATTAATTTAATCTGAAACTCATACATGTTGAATTAGAGAGACAGAGAGAGAAACATACAGCTTCAATGTCAATCTTGTAGACCAGAAGTTTCCTTCTTTCTCTGCAACTTGTTCTATATGCTACAATCACATGTCCAATCGCCATCGCCATTGAACAAATGAAAAGAGCTGTTTCCATGGCCGGAACATACCCTTTCCCAGTAACAATACTTGAACCGAACACAAACGAAGCTTTCAATGAAACAAAAACCAACGACGAAACTGAACAAATCGTTGTGATTCCAAGGTAAGGTCCCCTGGAAAGCCCCGGTCCATCACAAAAACTGTAAACACCTGCAAAAACAAAACACTCAATAAAACACAACTTACCCAAGTCTTGTCCGAAATTGATCTGTGTTCTTCGATATGTACTTACAGATTATAATAGCTGATCTGATGACAGATATGAGAGGGATATCTATGAGAGAATATCGAAAATTATAGCTATCGAGATACGAAGAGATGGTTTCTAATGATAAAGGAGATGTAGAACCAGAAAACAGAGCACAAGGCAAAATGGTATCTGCAATAACAAGAAAAACTGGAGCGGAAAACACAAGAAAAGAAAACGCCATTGTTATCAAGAAAAACACAGTTTTAACCCCTCTCCATATCCTTCTCGATTTCTCTTCCTTTGAAAACCCCATCTCTTTTTTTCCCCTTCAACTCTTTGTTTGGCTGGATAGAAAAAAAGGGCTAGAAAATTATGAGGAAGCAAGATGGAAAGTAGAGCTTAAATGAAGAGACGGCAATGGAAGTTGAATGTTTTGCCAGGAAAATTACACCCTGAATGGTCAGTAGATTGCAAATATATGATTTTATCTGGTCTGCAAAGTGGTACAAAGTGCCTTGTTAACGGAAATACCGATATAGAGAGTATTTAAAGGACCACTAGGAGCTTTAAATATTAATTAATTTCTTTTTTATAATATGTAATTAAATTTGAGTTTAACTCATTGTTGTTGAATACAATTTAAATTTAAGTGTTTAAAATTAAATATTATAATTATATTTAAAATTTAAATCTAATCAATAATTTTAATATAAAAAAATAATAATATTTAACAAAGAGATTCAGATTCAAACAGTTTTATTTATAAAATATGTACTATTTTTAAAAATATATTTCAGAATTTTAGTCTTATTAATCTTACAGGTGTGATTTGGGATAAAAAAAATTAATTTAATGTTTTATTTTTATAAAAAATAACAAGATTTAAAAAAACATATTTTAACATTAAATGATGATTTACTTAATTAATAAGGGATCATTGTTTTGCATAGGGAAAAAAATAAATTGAAGTAGATAAAATATTGAGAGGGGTTACATTGTTTAGTTTACAAGCTAATGAGGACTTAATTAATATTTAAACTTGAAAATTAAACAACAATGAAGATTTAAACAAAGTAAATTCTTTTAATAATTATCGATTTTCCTTAATTATTTCATGCACAAAGTAAAGGTCGAACCATCATCACTAGTTAAGGTACGAGAGACACTTTGAGGACCAAAGTGAAAAATGCGATACACTATAAGGACCAAATAAACCATTAACCCTTTTTAAACAAAAAAAATCCTTAAACTTTCACTATGTTTTTATGTCTCCCACAATTTTATTTTATCAAAGACAATGCAGTTGTTATTAGCTTAACCGTTCACTGTTGCTCCATCAAGTTTGGATGAATTTGAAAAAAATAAAAGTTTGAGGGTAAGAAATGTAATAAAAAGTTAAAGGTCGAGTGCATAAAATATAGGTCTACAAAGATTCATTCTGTTGGTCAGCCTCAGGAGCATATACAAATCATGAGTGTCTGGTGGAATCGAGCGTTTAGGATCACGTGATCACATGCAGCCTGCTGTCCTTCAGATTCTCTGCACATTATAGCCTTAGAGGACACAGATAATATAACAGCGTGTTGAGATTGGATTCCCTAACAGTCAAACACAACTTGAAGTTAGCAGCCTTTCGTGGAGATGAAGTTTGTGATCAATGACTCAAGGTATGAAGGATGGGTATATAGCAGCACCGGCCATTCACATTTATATATTATCAATTTTCGTCCCTTAGAGCTTGGGGTGGTCCAATTGATACAAGATAATGTGTTTTATATAGATAATTGAATTTAAATATTATATATACAGTATGTATATTTATTAAAAATAAATAAATATTAAAAAACAGCAAGGCGGATGTTGGATAAATAGGTTGGGTTTCTAGAAGGGATGTATTGATTATAAAGTAGTGGTGGTTGGGTCGCATCGAAATCCTTGTTGGCGTGCTCTCGGTCAAACTTGGGCCGAAACTTGAGCTTCCTAGTTTCTCGTGATCGCAGACTGCGCACGTTCATCAATGTGGTCTGCACCAGACGCATCGTCGGGATTATTGACCGGTGGTTGGGAGGGAACGGACGATTAGACAAAAAGTGAATTTTTTAATTGCGGTGAAATGTTTGTTTCAATATTAAATGGTAGGTGATAATGTCTATTCAGCAGGTATTTCATGACCGTTCAACATTATTTTTTGTTTACTGTTCTAATCTTGGCCGTTTTTTTTATTTTCTTTTATACCGGCGGCAGCATCAGTATTGTCGATCATTGGGTTTTATCTTTTTGTTTATTTTATTCTCAATAAATTATTTTATTTTTTTGATATGATATTGTTTTTATCTTTTGGTACGTTTTTTATTTAGTTTTTATTAGGGTTGGATTTAACGACGTCACGATTGATCAAGATGGTGCTCCTTTTGTTATGCTGTTGATCTCCCTATATCGGACCCTCGATCTAGTTTTGGATATACGATTACATCTACTTTTTTATCGCGATTGAGTGGTGGTAATATCTTTGTTATCAACGTACCTTCATTGTAATATGCATCTTTATGTTGTTTGTTGATGGTTTTACCTATCATCGTTGATTTGGGTGATGTTTGTATCCTACTTTATTTTGAGTCTTTAGATTAGGTTATTATCTTTTTCTTATCTGGTCATATTATGATCTTACGTCGCTAGTTTTATTTACTAGATATATATCTAGATTTAATTATTTTGTTTACTGTGATATAAACTCTCATTAAAATTTTAGATCTATTCTTATTTTAATAAAATTAATAGATCTATATTCAAAAAAATATTATTAAACGAAGTCTTAATCAGTTTATGAGTTTAATTTTAATAATAATTACAACCCCTAAAAGTCCCATGCCTTTTCCCTGTTTATAACATAAATTGTATTTTAGAATTTATCCAAAAGTATTTATATCCATAAAATTAATATTTTAAACGGAATTAACTTAAAATTTGTGTATATTATTTTTTTTCTTTTGCATATATATTTTTTAAAGTGTTGCAACGTAAGAGATCACGTGGCATCTTTTAATTTAAAAAAAATTGAAATAATACTTCCTAACAGCTTAAAACTTATCCATATTGTATACGTATATTTTGTATTTTTTTGGTCTATAAGTGATACCGTGAAGCATTCTTCACACCTGCTCCAGAAACCGGTAGAATTCATTAAATACCTGCGGATACTTCTAGAAACCATGGCTAAGACGTTGGAAGATGCACACACGTCTTCCACTCGGACAAAAGTATGATATTTTAGTAAATTATAGTTTTACACGTATTTTAAATTATTAAGTATCTAAAATAGATCATTAATGATAATCCTTTTTATTAAAATTAATTATTTATTGATATTAATTATCATGTTTTTACATTAAAAAAATATGACATTTTACTTACAGATGAGTTATGTTCAACGTATCCTAATCCTTTAAAAATATATTTTAAAACCATTTTGTGTTAAAACAATAATTGATGACATCTCAAGTCAAATGATATGATTAAAAATTATAAAAATAAAATAATATAAATATACAAAGTCACTAGAATAATTAATGAATTTCAAATAAAATTTTTAAAAAAATGGTAAATTTAATCATGGTTAAGTCAACGTGTATAACTATTGAATAACAAGACGGTTAAAAAACCTGATTACCCGGTATGATCCGGTGGATTTTTATTTGGTATTGATTTTAGTAAGATCGGGACTGAATTCAAAATTTAGGTATCGGTTATAATCGGGGATGGATCTTGATTTTTTGGACATAGTAACCGGTGGGTGCCCAGTAGTATCGGGACTAATACAAAATATCAAGTATTGATTTTTTTTGTTTATTTTTTTATCAAACTTTCTCTTTATGTATGAATATTATGAGTTTGACTAGTTTTAAAAATTTAATTTTAAGTCTATAATATTCTAATTTTATTACTTAATATTATTATTGGTGGTTAATTTTTTTACTCAAATTACTCAAATTTTTTAAGAATAAATTAATTGACCGATTACCCTATATTGAAATTGGTACCCGCCAGTAACGAGATCGATTCTTAAAATTTAGAACACGATATAACTGGGACCAGGACTGATTTTAATTTTTAAAAATCGGTGATTACTAGAACCGGAATCAATATTATTTAAATTAGCCGAGTACCCGGTCTTGCCCACCCCTAATAAAGTGTATAAATGTCCCATTAAGAAGTCGGCTCAAACCCAAGAAGTAAAGTTGAGTGTCTTAGATTTTAGACCTCAATGTTAGTCATTAAGATATTGAATGGGCTACGCTGAAAACAACAACAGCAAAAACGCTGCGTTTTGATTGCTGTAGGCGAAATTAAATACAACTGAAACGAAACGAGAAGTGATCATGAATTAGAAGCTGCGTTTAAACAATGTAAGATATCAATTTCTGCATTTAACAATGTCTGGGTTCATTGCTTTTGTTACGGGGTCAGAGTTTTCGCGTAGGGACATCTATCCGTGCGGTACCTCGGGTCACTCGCGTACCCGAGGATCAGCCTGAACGATCTTCGATGCTAATTGGTTTTGCCCTCCTATGGGCTCATCAGGGAAGCGGGGACAGCTCCCGACCAGTGTGGTGCACGATCAGCGCACCCATCCCAGATGGGACGGCTGCTCGGCACGTACTACACTCTTAATGCTATCCCGCTCCCAAGCTTTAAGCACAACCAGAAAAGCATCTCGCTCGGTCCCGCGTAGTCACGACCTACGGTCCGTGACATTCTCCTCCACCCAATTCATGCACGCCCTCGTACATGGGAGGAAACTCTTTCCCTCTCTAGAAACGTGCTAGGAACTAGTGTGCAATTCTCCCAAACTGGCCCACTAACCTGGGGCCGCCCTCCTATGTCGGGCACAGGTCTCCCTGCAATCACCTCATGGCCACCTGCCACTTTACCGAGGGGTCCCATTGCAGTTCACCCAACCGAAGAACTTTCGCTGCGGCTTCCTGCCTACCCGTCCTCGTCTCAATCTCTTTCTAGAGGACCCACTCGCGAACACCCTCTTCTCTTGGGGTGCGAGCTAACACGCTCGTCCACCTGACTCGCTCCGCAGCACATGGGGCGCTTGGTCAACCCAACAGCTAGCACACAACCTCGCTCTGATACCACTTGTCACGGGGTCAGAGTTTTCGCGCAGGGACATCTACCCGTGCGGCACCTCGGGTCACTCGCGTGCCCGAGGATCAGCCTGAACGATCTCCGATGCTAACTGGTTTCGCCCTCCCATGGGCTCATCAGGGAAGCGGGGACAGCTCCCGGCCAGTGTGGTGCACAATCAGCGCGCCCATCCCAGATGGGACGGCTGCTCGGCACGTACTACACTCTTAATACTATCCCGCTCTCAAGCTTTAAGCACAACCAGAAAGTATCTCGCTCGGTCCCGCGTAGTCACGACCTATGGTCCGTGACACTTTGTACGTAAAAAATTAATAATATATTAAATTTCGTCAAACATACATATGGAATAGATGAAACAAAATATTTTTTTATAAAAATATTTATTTACAAATGATCATAATTCATAGGTGTAGTATTGATTTATATATAATTTCATTAATTATGTGTTCAATTTTAAACTATTAATTTGTAGTTGTTTTATTTAAGGAGTATATAAAAATATAAAATAATTAATTTTATTATATTTTAAAATAATATTTTGTTATTTTTCAATTGTATTTTATTATGTTCGTTTATGCATTCTTTATGCTTCTAATTTGGATTATAAAAATCTGATTATGGAATCTGATAATGCAAGACTCTTCTTTGTCTTAATTTTAGAATTTTGTCGTTGTAGGATTCAACCGTTAAATTTTTATTATGTCGTAATAAATAATAATTTTTGTTAATTATCATGTCATCAATTATTTAAAAATTAATTTATAATCTTTAATAATCGAGAGATTTAATAAAAAATTAAGTCATAATCTTACGATCATTTAGATAATTTATCCTAAAAAATAAACGTAGTAAGTTGGGAATTGGGAATGAAGCAAATTATGTCACCCTTTACTCGTTAAAACCTTATGTGTTTCTCATGAAGATTAATGGTTTCGTCATCAAAGTGAAAGGGATAGGAAAAGGGGATGGATGGACAAAGTCTAATGACTGAGATTTTGTTGCTTTCAGAATTACTTGATGTGTGTTTTTTTTTCTTTAAAAAGTGGTAATGATGTTTTTTTTTTTTTAATTAATAAGAGTTGATTGCTTTATTGAATAAATAAAGAGAAAATATTGTAATTAAAAATCAGAAAATTATAAAAAATAAAATAGGCTAATCACAATAAATATAATATTTTTATTTGGTGTTAAGTGATAATTACGGATACAAATTATATGGACATATACTAGGTTTTTAGACAAATATTATAAATTAATTGAAATTTTAAAAATATAAAACACTTTACCCTATAATTGAAAATCTATAATAAAAATAATAGGTAACGTCGTTAAATTATTATAGTTTTTGTCGGAAATCTCTTATTATAGGGCCGCGTGCCTTAACTTATCTGACTACAATATCCTCTATCTTCGATTCTACTCCGCTACAATCTTTTGTAGATCTGGATATGATATACTATAAATTTCTAATTATTATCTCTTTTAATTAAAGTTTGACAAAAAAAAAATACTCATTCAATTTCCTTACAAATTTACAAAATTCCAAAAAGATACATAAACAGCCAACAGAACCGCAAAACTTGTAAACACAATTACACTGAGAATCAACAATTTTTAGCATACTTTCATCTAAATATATAAAAAGTTTTCCCTAATCAAATAAGCAATATCATCACATTCATCGTTTTCCAGATCTCTGGTGGCATTCGTTGGCACCTCTAGAATTCGGATGCCATGCAAAGGTCATGAATAATATAACCAGATGTGTGCTGCCTTTGGATGATAGAGGTTTCCATGGAAAGTACCGAGAAGAATGGAAGGCATCGTCTATGATCTTTTTCCTACATTGAGCAACTAGAAGAGGGGATACCTTGCTTCTGAAACCATTCAGGCATGTGGAACCGATCGTAAAGAACTGGTCTAACGTCTTTTTGATGAGAAAGGTGTTTGAGAAGTGGAAGAAGGACGTCTAGAAGCTTTTCAACATAAAACAACAAGTAGAAGTTGTAAGTAAACAGAAATCCTAGATCTATACAAATTGATATTGCATGCAGGTAACAGATTTAGCTCAATGCAAATCATGATGGTACCTGTGTATCATGTGGCTGCCCAGCAGAAAATGGGATGCATGGAATACCGTTTACCGGTTGCAAGAGGAAACTGAAAGGATTGTTATCGACAATAACGGTTCGGCATAAATCTGTAGACAGGCAGGAGAGGTCTTTCACATGCTCCCGGTAGTCCCTGTTTATGTCAGATGAAAAAAAAAAATTCACCCAACGAAACAACAAAATCTTTGGTGGGACTTGACATATAATCAACAAGAAGATGTATGCTTATGCATCCAACATAAAGGAAACACAAATTCACTCTAAAGCATCTAGGCTTGCAATAAGGTATGTTCGGAATTTTTGGACACCTAAACTAAACTGAAAAGACCAAGTCATTAACATCAGCACCGACACACTCATTTTGTCAAAACATTTAATCGAACAAACAGCACATCTTAAAATGAACTACTAAAATCCTAAACAAAACTCCGATGTCCTTTTCGAGATTCAAGTTGCCTAGATATTTGAAGTCGTCTTACATAAAGACAGCAGGGGAAAAGATAAGGATTATATGTGCAGGTTTTGGCCCTTATACATGGATATCCCAGGAACTGGAGCCCCCTATATATCTGACAAAGGTCCATTTAACATAGGATAGGATACATGGGCAAGCAGATAATAGGCAATGAAATATCAAGAATCAGTATAATTCCAAAGGCAAGAAATGTGCAATGCAAAAGACAAAAAGTTTTCATTGGTTTTAGTCTACATAGAGAGAACAGGCCAGAAATTACAAAAGGAGCATGTGGAGAAAGCATACTTACGTACTAATTGTAGAAGGCCTATAAAGTCGAAGGCTAAATCGATTTTCTACATCAATTCTGTCAACAAGTGGTCTAGCATAGCCTGTGGGCAGCCACTAGAAGTTGTGAGATAATGCAGGAAAGAGGGTGGCAAAAGGAAGAAATATCTGAAAAATGTGGGTAATAAGCTCAAAATAAAATAGTGTACAATTATGAGCAAACCTTCAAGGCCGGCAGTAAATAGTACAAGCTCAGCAAATTCACTTAGTTGATTTAGAAAATCTTGCAACCCTGGACGCTCAAATACCGTAACGTAATTGATCTTAGGCTTCCCTTCACATTCCTTCAAAGACCAAAGGACTCACATGAGAATTGCCATCATTTAAAATAGAGATTCAATTATTATTCATAACAAACCTTGTCCGAAGTTACACATTCCAATTCAAACCACTTCAATCCAGCATCTGTTGCTTGATTACGAAGGGAAGGTGGCAGGCTAGATGTCTCATATGCACATACTAGAGTTTCATCCAAGTCAAGAACTACCTGCAAGAGCATGAATCAGACCTTGATAGAACTACGCAACAATAATACACCAAACAAACAATCAAAATATTCATGATACACCTTATTCATTTTGTTTTACAGTTTCACCTGTTTTCAAACCCTACCTTAAAGTAACCAAAGTTGATATTTTTATCTTGTCATGGATATACTTCTCATATGTATATATTTTAACCAAAGTCGAGTTTAAATAAGTTGATCCTCGACTAAAACAATTTCTCTAGTCATATAAAGAGTCAAGCTGTTTGCTCAGTTCATATTGTACCAGGTTTAGATAAAGATCCCTTTATTTGTTTTACAGTTTCACCTGTTTTCAAACATTACCTTAAAGTAATCAAAGTTAACATCTTTATCCCCTCGGGCCTCAAGGGTAACACTTCTCAACAGAACTTAAACACCCCAAAATAAGGCACAAGAAACAAATAAAGAGTAGAGCTACACCTGATATATTTTTGTTAACTTCTTCCAATCTATTTGATTCAATTCCCAAATCAGATGATATACCAATGTTAATCAGACTCTTTATTTCCTAAAGTATTGGTGTTCAACGTTTATGTAAACAAATTCAAGCATGGGCATAAGGTATGATCTCCCAAATCATATCCATGCTTGTATCTGGCACCACCCACGTCCGGACAATATAGTTGACATATAGGAACAAAGAAAAGCTTACAAGTTATGAACCCAACTGAATTGGCTCAAGTAAACTGCAGTCTGCTTTTCTGTTTCCTATATTTCTGCATCTCCCAAAGTAATACTGATAACCCAATCAATCAATTGCTTGAGTTCCCTATTTAACGAAGCTTATTTTGAAGCAAATTAAATTCAGCAAAGCTAACTATTTTTCTAACAAAATTAAAAATATATTTTCTAACTAAAAAACAATTGTTTCTAGGAAAAACTTCAAATTATAGTGCGTCGAATCTGAAACAAAATATAGAATATAATAAGAGAAAACGGGAACTTTTTATATATAAAAGAAAACTACCGTGAATTTTTTGACGCGGTCCTCATCAGCGGGAATAGGTGAGTCCGAAACGGCAGCGATCTCTACCGTAGCGGGAGGCTCGATTGCAGTTGAGTCAACACCTGGCAAGGGCTTGAAACGGTGCGTTGAAGTCGAAGTCGTCGACGAAGAAGAAAATGAAGAAGAAAGCAGAGGATACTGGCCAACCGCTGTGATGATCTGCGCAATGATCTGATAGAAAAAGGTCAGCCAGTTCAAAAGCGCTCTCCATACTTGCAGCGACCGAGTCGAGTACATCTCGGCCTGAGTCAACTCAGCCATCGAAAATCGAACGATTACGCTGAGATAGGCACGGCCAACGGGGCTTAAACACGAACCGGAACAGTTCGTAAGATACTGTTGTCACTCCACGGATAAAATCCGCCTCTCTTCTTCGGTTAAGAGATCTCCCCCTCTTCTCTCTTAGATAAGCAGTTTCATCAGAGTGGTGGCACTGATTCGAGAAACAAGAAATGAAAGAAAGTGACGCTGATTCACGCGCCAATTTAGGCGACTGATGGCTGGTTTTCCCTTAATTTTTACCTTTTATATCTCATTTGGGAGTGTTCTGAGGTTTTCTTCGGACTAATCACTTCGGATTGCATAATGGAACCAAAATATATGGTTGTATTTGTATTTGTATACAACACAAGTTAAAAGAAAATTTATATTAAAAAACATATATTTTTTTATCTAAATTTTAGTTTAATAGTATATAATTTAATTTTAGTTAAAATAAATATCGAGTATATTGGTAAAACATGTTATACTCTTAAAAAAAATACGAGTTCAAATTTGAATCAATATTTGATTGATTGATTTTTGAGCCATGATAATATCAAATCTTTTGATTTTTTTTGTTCGGGTCAATATTGAATCATTTAATTTTCGATCATACTAATATCAGGTCAATCGATTTTCGATTTGAACCAATATATAAAATAATCTTTCAAAAGAGAAAAAAAAATATTTTTGATTTAACTAAATTCAGGTCAATTTTGATTGAAATAGGGTTTTGTTCATATTCAAATCAAGTTTAGATCATTATATTTGAATTTATATCAAATCTTAAGACAAATAAAATAGTTTGGATCTCGAGTTAAATTCCTTATATATTTTTTTTAATTAAAATTCCTTATATATCTATATTGAATTAAAATTCCTTGTATATATTTATAAACAAAAGAAACGTTTCATATAAAGGAATCCAATGGCAGCCCTAAAAACCTCAAAATAAAAAAAATGTTATTTAGTCCTAAAGAAATTAAAATTTCAGTTTGGACTCTTCAAAATCTAACAATATTACTATTATATTTTGTTTTTATTTTTTAAAATAATTAAGAACTCTTTAAAATTTTTTAAAAGTTTTCGTTAAGTATTAATTTCTTTAAAAAATTTAGTTAAATCTAATTTTTTTAAAACATCTAATTAAACCTTTTAGAATTTTTTTAAAAAATTAATTTAAATATATATTTTAATCATCCTATTTGAAGAATATATAAAAAGTATGCCAATGTAATATTTTTAATATTATAAAAATATTTCTAAACATAATTGAGCTGAGAGTGGTTTCACGCGCCATATGCGGAAGGTGATGTGTAAAAGACTCGCAGAAAAAGAACACAGTGACAGTGAAGAATATAAATAGTTGGGAAATTTCTTTGGATTTGGATGCAATCAGCCAATCAGAAGAGACAACCTTGGCTTCTGTATCACAGCAGAAATCCACTGTACCCAGCCCTACATGATCTCATAGCATCAATTTTTTGAATGGTCTAAAGTTAATTAATATAAATAATATTTATTTATATATAATTCTAATTTTTAATAATATATACTTTATAAATAAATAATAATTAATAAATATTATATATTTTTTATTGAAACACTTATTTATTTCATTTCTCCGCATCATTTATATTTACGTCATCCTTTCGAACTTAATATATCTAAAGTATACAAATGAATAATCTATCAATAAATTATACTCTTATTAAAATATTTTTTTATCAATGAAGTTTAAAAAGTTATAAATAATTATTAAATTATTATATAATATATTATTAAAATATTGGCAATTAATTTATAAAACATTGACACAATTTGATATTTTTAAATAGTATTTTATAATATTTTGATAAATTTAATGATATTTTTTAAATAAAATAATGTTATATTTTGAATTTAAGTATTTATATTTAAATTTATATAATATAAGATAATATAAGTATTATTGATTATTCAATTAATATATGAATTTTAATTCAATGTATTTTCTTTAAACGTAATAACATTAATTTAGTTTTGACTATCTATCGTTGATAATATATTTTTTTTTACTGTATTTTTAATTTTTTTAATTCAATAATTCTATCTTGTAATACATTTTCTTCTGTATTTCAACAGGTATTCTTTGTCTTCTAACATATTTTTTTTATTAATTGATTGTTTTATTTTTTATCGATTCTCTATTAAAGTTAAATTTAACGACGTCACGACTGATTAAGATAATAATATTTAAATTATCTTGTTGATTTTCCTCTTTTGGATTCTCGAGATGGATATAAATACGAGCTTACAATCATTAATCTTGTTCGCAATTAAGTTGTGATAATAACCATATTATCAACATAAATTATAATTATACTATACATATTTTAATATTGTGTGTTATTGTTTTTTACCTTCTATCATCAAGATTTGAAGATGTTTTGTGTTTATTTTATCTCAAGTATTTAAGTTAGTATTTATTTTTTTATATGATCATATTTATAATTTATAAACATTTTTTTTAAAATATGTTCAGATAAAATTTGTTTACCTTATAATTTACCTTTATATTTATATATTTTTCATCTTTTTAATAAAATTAACATACTCATATTAAAAATAAATTACTAACTCAGGCAATAACCGTTAATTTTGTTAGGATAAATTTTATTATTAATTTATGTGTTATAATTAAATTATGAATTTAATCTTATTTTATAATTCGATATTTTTAATTTTAAAATTTAATTGAAATTGACATGTAAGAATAAAAAATTTAAAATATCTAAACTAATTTTGTTAAAAAAATTTAACACTAATCTAAAATTAATTATAAAATAATAAATATTTATAAATATTTTTAATCTTTTAAGAATATATATAATTAATTGATAAAATAATCTAAATTCATATATTTTTTTTAAAATAAACACTATTTTACCTTTTCTGAAATACTTCACAATTACAGTTTAATCTAAAATGAAGTCCGTTTCTGGGAATAACCGACCGATCCGTTTCCGAAAATAAGACACTAGCTTTTTAGTTCTTACACACAAAAATTAAAAAAAAATATAATTTATTTGGAGGAAAAAAAAAGATATGGCTTCTCCTAGTCCTCGTACTGTAGAAGAGATCTTCAAAGACTATAGCGCTCGACGCTCTGGTCTCGTTCGCGCTCTTACTTACGGTGATTTTCCCTCTCTTTGAACCCTAACTTCATTTTTTGAATTTATTTTGAACTTTTTTTTTCATCAATATTGCTTATGCTTTCGTGTGATTTGGATCAGATGTAGATGCTTTCTACTCGCAATGCGATCCGGGTAAGTTTTTAAAGTTTTTCTAATTTTATTTGTTGAGGAAAATAGAGATGGAATTCTGTTTGTCTGCGATGCTTTTGATTTAGAGTGAGCTAAGTAGTTTCTTGGTTGATAGAATCGATCCGATTCAATTTTTGAAGCCTTTGCATGGATATTCCTTAATTGTTCCAAGGATTCTGATTTTTTATCCGCCCTTGGATTTTCAATCTATATCATGACTTTCTCTTTAGGGAAAATTGCAAATCAGTTGCTTTTTAGTCTAGGAAGTTGATGGAAATTAGAGAGGATTTTTTCATTGAATTTTTTGTCTTCTTGGTTTAGACATTTAGTACGAATTTGTTTTCCATTCTTCTTTGAGACTGCTAGACATTTTTTTGTGGAGCTGAGAAGGGATAGAAGTTTTATGTATGTGCGGTATGCAATACATTTCTTGTTTCTTTCATTTTTTCCTGCATTTTCTTTTATATGCTAAATTTGGTTGAGCAATGTGCCAATGTCCCAGTTATGCTTTGTTATAAGGCTGTAGAATTTGTGATTTTGATCACAGCTTTTAAATTTGTTTGAAGCATTTTTATTTTTTGCTCCTTAGATAAGGAGAATTTGTGTTTGTATGGATACCCAAATGAGGCTTGGGAGGTTGCTTTACCAGCAGAGGAAGTTCCACCGGAGCTCCCTGAGCCAGCCTTGGGTATTAATTTTGCAAGAGATGGTATGAACCGTAAAGACTGGCTTTCGTTGGTTGCTGTGCATAGTGATTGTTGGTTGCTCTCTGTGTCTTTCTACTTTGGAGCTCGACTCAATCGGAATGAGAGGTACATTGTTCTGGCATCTTTCTTATACTGGAATTGGAATGTTTATTGTTACTTTTGCACTGATATTGTGTTTATGATCTGAGTTATCTTCCCATGTTAATTGCATTAAACAATTTTATATGTTAATCATAGAGGTATAAGAGTATGTTTTGACATAAAAGGAAGTTATGTTGGGGTGAAATTGGACAAGATAATCATCAGAGTTTGATGATGATATTGGGTGGAATTTATTCTATCGGGGTCATTGTTTTGTTATGTTTCTCCTGATCGTTATGTCTTTGAGCTAGACTAATAAATGTGGGACTGCTGCAATGATGGAGCATATTGATGGTTATTGGATATGAATCCGTGAATATGTGGCTTCTGCATGTTTCTTCGTCCAATTACCTTCCTTGTGGACTTCATAATTTAGGCTTTAAATTGTTTACCTGTTGATTCCAGATTGTTTACTCGATATTTTGAGTTTATAAAACCCTTGTATTTCTTAATTGCATGAAGCCATGAATATTGCCTTTTAGGTGTCTGACATTCAGTGAACTTTAGCTTGTATAGAAATCAGGTGTTTATAGTGTTCTGTTAGGATTGAGGGAGAGTGCAGTGTTGATTTGAACTTAAGTTGAGACTGAAATACTCTAGAAGAATTTTTATTTCGGTGGACGTTGGTGAATGGATGGTCAAGTGCTTGGAATGAGAAGATTATGGCCGTTTAAGTAGGCTCCCTACCAGCACTTAATTGGCAGAACCAATGGAACATTAAATTGCACTTAAGGCACTAAAGTGATGTTAATATCAGATTAGGAATCCTTATTTCACTTTATAGGCTCTGGCAAACCTTGAGATGCATGCAATCTAGGTATGTTCTCTGCTCTGGTCACCAAGCCAGTAACCTGTACATTTTCAAGAATTTCACCACCAACACAATGATAAAGACCTTACGTGTTGAGAATCTCCGATTTGACCTTTTGGCTTTGGGTCTTAAATCTGTAGTTCCTTGTTCTAATTGTGCCGGACAACATTGTCATGCATGCATACATATTTTAAAAGCATTAATTTTTACCTAGAAGGTTGCTTTCTCGTGTATCTGTTCTGACTGTCAATTGTAAGTTGATGTGACTTTCCAATGTCTTTTTAATTTTTCTTTAAAATATAAATGTATTTTAGAAAAGGTGTTGTGTTGGTAAGATCACAATTTACAAGGGACCCGGCACCAGCTACCACGTTGGTGGTACCTGTGATGTCAATGCTCTCTCCCTCTCTCTCTCAATTTTCTGAAACTTTTTGTAACAGGGATATGTAAGTCACGTGCTTTGTATTTTTTACTTGATAGGAAGCGCTTATTCAGCATGATAAATGATCTTCCAACTGTCTTTGAAGTTGTAACTGGAAGGAAGCCTATCAGAGACAAATCCACAGTGGAGAGTGGAAACAAATCGCGAAATAGCACAAAGGTGAATTTATGATGCCCTCTCCATTCATGAGGATAATTAAAACAATTCGAACCGTTAATGTGGAACTTTATATCATCGTTTCTTCTTTTATTTGCTTAATTTTGTATTTATAATTTTACTTTTTTGCCTCAGAGGTCAATTGATGGACAGCCTAGAAGCAATCCTAAGTTAGCTGACGAAAATTACGAGGATGAAGAAGAGCAGGGTGATACATTTTGTGGCAGCTGCGGGGGAGGGTACAATTCTGATGAGTTTTGGATCGGTTGCGACAATTGTGAACGATGGTACCATGGAAAGTGTGTGAAGATAACACCAGCCAAGGCCGAACTGATTAAGTTTTACAAATGTCCATCATGCGCGAAAAAGGCAAGACAGTAGCAGCAGACGAAGGGACTAACCCGATCGGTTTTATTCACAGGTATTTTAAAGCATCAGCTAAAATGGGATTCTTTCGGTACTGAAAAACCCTTGAATTACAAACCAACTACTTTGGTCCTTTAGGTACATGAATGATGAGATGCAGTGACATAAAATGCATAGGATTTGTGTAGATTATGAATTACGTCCTTTCATACCCTTTTTCACCACCTTTATAAAAAGTAGTGCATTGCCATGCCTCCATTATGCTTGTCTTTATTTATTTTTAACCATTATTCTGCCTTTCTATACAGTAAATTGATTAGGGAAATTAAAGGGAAGTGGAAGACACTAAACTAGTATAAAGCATCGTATAAGTTTTTTCATTAGATAAAATAAGATGAAATGAAAGTGAAAGCAATGTTGCTGTTGCTTCCTAAGATGATTATTTTACTCATCTTTTTGAGATAAATTAATTAGACAGATATTGAGTAACGGGAAGTTAGATCAATAAGTTATATTAAAAAGGAGAAAATTATTGAGGGGTTTGTCTTGATATAATAAAATGAAAAATATTTTTGGATTCAATTTAATAATTATAAATATCATTTAAAGTTTAAATATCTTGAAAAATATGTTTGAAATATTTTTGGTTTGAACAAATATTTTTAGAGAAATAAAAAACTAGTCCTCAATATCGATACCATAACCCTGATATTGATACCAAGTGCCCGTACCGATATAACTAGACTGAATATTGATGTTTGGTTTCAAATAAATTTCGATGAGATTTAACTTTACCCAAAAGGTGGGCACCGATAGCCTTGTATCGAATACTGATACTTATGTAATTTTTGTGCCTAACAATTTTTTTATTTAAGATAAATATTGATATCCGATCTCGAATACTCATATCTGCTACATTAGAAAAATAATTAATACTAAAATTAAAGTCTTCAACAACTCCAAATTAACCACAACCACTATCAAGGGTCTTGTAGCTATGAAAAGAAATGAAAACAAACTACAAACGTTCAGTTATGGAAAAATACTATCTGAATGATTAATTTTGTTATATTTTCTTGTAAAATACACTTGTGAGTTTTAATCGATATATTTGAGCAAATGTTAGATTTAAGTGAGGGTTTAACTTTACAAACACAACCTTATGAGATTTTTCTTTATTTGTTATTCTTTTTCTCTCTATAAAAAAGTTTATCAAGATTTTGATTATAAATTTTGGGTAAAGGTTTTCTCTTTGAACCCAAAAAAAATCTTAATATAAAACTAAAATGATAATGTAAAGTTTAAATAGAAATTCTAACTATTTTAAATTGTTATAATTTGATTTTTAATTTTTTATAACTTTAATCTCAAACACCTAAAATTTAATTTTCTCTTCTTGACGCATTCGATTAAACAAAATAAAACTAAAGGGGTGATCGGTTTTACTAAAACAAAATTTGAGCCCTCTAGCACTGTGTTCATCCCCTTGCCTCTGCCTACTGCTGCAATACTTCTCATGTCCCCTTTAGATGCTGCTTCTGCTAATATCGGAAGGTTGTGGCACAACAAAGTTAACCCTACCACGGCGCAACCTCGATACCGTAATAGTAACTGTGAAGGAGACCACAACTGCAATTTAATACTATGACCCCACCAGCCTTGCAGCTATCATGCTTGCCAAGTGCTGCATCAACAACTGATGGATGGGACATTGAGTCTCTCATCCCCATCTTGCTGGAGAAATGAATACGGTAGGCTTGAAGATTTGCAGACTACTAATCTCGATGATGGTTTTGGATCCATCGATCCATCTTTATTGTCTCCCTTGAAGGGATTTTCAGTAAACTCTGCAACACCAACCCGGCTGCAACCTCCAACTGAGCTTCAGATTCACCAAAACATGAGCCAGCTCCGTGTAAGCTACCAGACAAACCTCTCGTCGTCTCCAGTGAGGCAGCCCTCAACATTCGGCTTTGACTCATCTGTTGCTATGGCTGCAACAGTAATGAATTCCAGGTCTTTTGGATTTGCAAAACGGAGCCAGAGTTCTATAAACCGTGGGGCAATGGCCGGTCGTGCTGGACTTACTGCTCCCTCCACAACCATGATGTCTTCAAATATGTATGGTTGGAGCTCCCCTGGTGCGAAACTTGATTGGGGCATTCAAGGAGATGAACTGAACAAGCTTAGAAAGTCCCGGAACAACAACAAACATGATGTCATCTGATGCCAACGAGCCAGACGTCTCCTAGGTTTATTCCCTCGTGAAAGACATTGCTCCGACCAGAGATCAGTTGCAGTGGCAACAACGATACCGACTCGGAAAACTTGTTCGAGAAACACTTCCACCATGGATGGAGCAACTGTACATAGAACAAGAGCAGATGGCATAAGAAAAATCCCTCTGTTCCTATCCATAATCTAACTTACAGATTTCATATCCTTGAGTTGGTAGTAGTATTTCATAGTGAATCCTATTGTTGCCCAAATTATCAAAGTTGGACCCACAAGGACAAAGAGGTTAACCACCCAAAGCCCAAAATATTGCTTAATAATAAAAAAATGAACCCAAGAAGGATTACATGTTTTTCAAGCTACATACATATTAGTACATGAATTTGTCTTAAGTTCAAATGGGTATTTTTGAAGTTTTTCTTCAATTGGATAAATTTATGATTCAAGTTGGTATTTATGATTTTTAGTACATTTAAGTATCTAAGCTTGATTTCTTAATTCAAACTAATTTTGAATTTAAGATTTACGGTTTTAAGTTCGAGTAACTCACGAATTTTTCGAGTCAGATATCAAGTAGCTCAATTCGTTAAGAACTCAAACAGAGTTTGATTCAAGTCTAATCAAGTCGAGCTTTAACTAAACTTTGATTAAATCGATCTCAAATAACTTATTATCTGTCTCGTCTCATTTACGACATAAATTTTATCCTATTTTTTCTTTAATAAAAAAGAATGATGTATCTTATCTCCACGTTTCCTAGAAGTAAAGTCAAATCCCTCCCCCCCAAAATCACATTTCCCTCTTTCAAATCAATCTTTGTAGCCACTACCCTAAACCTATACTATTTCCCAAGCGAGAAAAAAATGGTGAAAAAGACTCGTACCAACAACGAACCTCTTGTTTCTATGATCCGCTAACAAGTTTTACCACCATCGTCTACCAAAACCAAATCCTCCATTCATGCCTTCCAACAACAAAAAACTGTTCAAATCTCTATTACCAGCAAATACGAGATGCGGCTGTGGAAACCCTAAACTTTCCAATGTTTACGAACCAAAACCCAAACTCTCTGCATCCCCAAATCCCTCCTCTTCCTCCTCCTCGTCGTCTTACAAAGTTACGCTCAGCCCTTGTCCTAAACTCGTTGACAGCGTCGCCGTGGTGAAGGATTCCCACGATCCGTATCGAGATTTCCGGCACTCGATGCTTCAAATGATCGAGGAAAAGCATATCTACTCCACAACTGAGCTTCAAGAGCTTCTCCGATGCTTTTTGGAGCTGAATTCGCCATGCCACCACCGTGTTATTGTGGAGGCTTTCATGGGGATATGGCACCTCGGAATCCCGACGGACGATCATCGCAAAATCACGTGAATAATATACATTTAATTCCCATAACTACGTGGCGGTTGGTTCATCCCTCTGAATCTGGGTGTTACATAGGTAAGATCTTTGCTTAGATTATAACAATGGGTAATTTAATAGCGTGACGTGTTTTGTTTTTATTTATGTTTGATTAATAAGATAATTATAAACTGTATGTTTTTATGCAAGTATCATTAAAAGAGGTAAAATTATCATAATAGTCTTTGTACTTTATCACAAGTTACAATTTGGTCCTTTTTCTGATAAAATAATAAATTAGTCTTGTACATTTTAAACGATCAAATTTATTTATTTAAATGTTAATTATTGACATGATCAGTATATTTTAATAGACCATCGGCCAAATAATATGATTTTTAAAAAAATTATTCGAAAAATGAGTATTACTCGTATAAAATTTTGAATTAAGAAATATTTTTAGATATATTTAAGTTTTGGATTTTTTTCAGATAAAATGAATAAAAAAATATATCGCTATCTGTATTGACATTTTTAATGTGCGTGAAATAATTATGAAAAACAAATTCCAAATTGACATGTTCCTCAGTAGGGTCACCTATGGGTTACCAGGGGTGTACACAAAATCTCGGGTAACAAAATATTGGCCCATAATCCGACTCATAAAAATCGGGTATTCATAAATTGAGTACCCGTAAAATTTAAGTACTCGTAAAATGGAGTATTAGATATTCGGTTTAATTTTTTATATATATATTTTATTTTTTTTAATATATATAAGAAATACTTAAAATTTCATGATATATATTTTAAACACAAAATTATTGATTTTAGATAGGTTTTAAAGATAAATATTTGAATATATGCATATATTAAAGTTTATCGATAAAAGAATGTATTATTCCCGATCATAATTTTTCTTTCAAATTATATATTGACGAATTAATATAAATATTTATAAAAAATTCAAAACTTAAAAGTATATAATACAAGTATAAAAAGAAAAAAAATTTAAAATTAATTTTAGAAAAAAATAATAAAAATATATAATAAAAATATAATTTAAAATTTAAAAATGTATATTTATTAAAATTATCGGGTCGGGTCAGGTACCCGGTTCTTAAAAAATTCCAGCCCAACTACCCAAAAAAATACGGGTCAGATACCCGGCCCAAAAAATTCGGGTATTTCATTTTAAATGTGATCTGGTGAAAAAATAATTGATATTTAATTTAATTTAATTTTTTATGTTTTTTAATAAGTTAATGGACCTGTGATCTTTAAAAATAATAATCGTTCCGTTAACCGCTTGGGTTAAAGGGTTCGTGCTAAATTTGTTATGTTTTTAATAAGTTAAATTAAATTATTTGATATATACTCAAAAGAGGTCACAAGTTACTCAAAAATATAATATACTATTTTTAAAATATATGTTTGGTGGTTTTGATTAGGGCTGAGCATAGTAAACTGTAAAACCGAAAACCAAACCGAGGTATTATGGTTCATATACGAACCGTGATTAACGGTGGTTAACCGATTTAAACCGAATTTGATGTTTTAATTAATTTTTAATTATTTTTATAAGGTAAAAATATATATTTTATATTTAAAATACTATAGATATATTTTTATTTTTTACTTAAAAATAAATTTTTAATTAATATTTATGAAAAATATCTCAAAATTTTTACCTTTTAATGTTTAAAAGTCATAAAATAAAACTATTTTGTCAAGATAAAATATAAATTTTTAAAAATTAACGTGGAAAAAACGAAAACCAAGGTTAACCGAACCGAAAACCAGCGATTACTAAAATAGTTTATCGAATTAAATCAAACCCGAACCGAATGCATCCCTAGATTTGATTGTTATGCTATATTAGTTTAAGTTTTAGTTTAAATTTTTTTTTGTATTTTATGTGTATTTAAGATTAGTTTTTTTAATGCGCACATGAATTTGTATGATTCTATCTATGATAAAATCATATAATTTTATTATTATTAGTAGTAGTAGGGTCGTTAATAAAACAAGGTAAATCATGAGTTAAGACTTAATCAACACTTAAACTTAGATTTTTAATAAATTAAATCGAACTTAATATACTTATATTCGAATCAAATTTAACTCAAAATTTTAAATAATAAAATTAATAAATCACATCGTTTATAATAACGAATGGCACATTAACAGTCCTTGTTTGATTTTTTTCTCTTTAATATATATTAAAAGAACGTATGGCACATTAACATTGGTATAATAACTATTTATTTTCATACTGTGGTGTATTTAATTTATATTTTCATAAATCAAGTTGATTAAAATTCGTATTCCATTTGATATTGACACCACACTTTTTAATTAATGTATACTTGTTTCATTATCAATTACTTGTAGATGATAAAACCATCTATTTATATATTTATTACTCAAAAAGTATTTTTTATATTATCCAATTATTCTTACCGTTCATTTTTTAAATTTAAAATTAGATCTAAAATAATTTTTAATTTTTAAAATTAAAATATTTATAAATAAGTTTTTTTCAAGCGTTTGTTTATAAAATAATTATTATATATATTTATAGATAATTATTTGATGTACTAATAGTGGATTTTTTTAATTTTTACAAGTTGGTTTAGTTTTAGAGTTTAAGATTTTAGTTTAAGGTATAAAATTTATGGATTTAGATTTAATTATTTAGAATTTAGTGATTGTAAATAAAATTTAGGTTTTATGATTAGAATTTAAAGTCTATAGGTTAAAATCTAAATTCTTAATATATTACTTCGAAACTTAAACCTTAAATTCTAACTATAACCCTAAATTTTAACAATTACTCTTAAATACTAAAGCCTTATATCTAAACCCCTAAATCTTATTCCCGGAATTAAGTATCTAAATCCTACAACTAAATCGCTTATGAACAGAAATAGAACCAGGATTGAACAACGAAGGTGCAAACTAATTAATTTTAAAATAATATCTTAAAAAGTAATTAAATTGTATAAAAATTAACAAAGTTTAGGTTTAATTTTATAAATTTTAAAATAAAAAGATCTTAAAAATAATTAAAAAAAGAAAGGTCAAAGTTCAATTCTATTAATTTTAGATTATAATGTACTAAAAAATAATAAGCCATAAAAATTTTGAGGAAGACAAAGAAAAAAATTTATTTACGATGATTTTAAAAATATAAAAACTTAAAATATAATTAAAGCTCACAAGGGCATTATTCTAAAGGATATACTATTAAAAAGTTCACTATATTATGGGTCTTGGTCGTAATTTAGTTAATATTATAATTGACACGATATAATTATTTATCATTAAAATTTTAAAAAAATAATATGATAAATATAATTATTTATTGTTAGAATTTAACGAAAAAATAATGTGGTAATTAAAATATATAGTTTAAATATTTATTAAAAATAAATATTTATTTTATCTAAAAATAAATATTTTATACGTCTATTAAAATAATTAATATAATTTTAATACTTATTTTAAAGTTAAGACTTATAATAAACATTGAGTACAACACGAGTATTTTTAACACTAAAATAATTAATTTTAGTTTCTTCTTAGTTGATGATTCTCTATCATTAAGTGATTCGAACGGTTAATACATTAATCAACTTTATTTAAATAAACTAACAAACATATGCACACAAAATATTTAGAACAACATGGTGAGTTGGAAGGAGTGATTTCAAAGATAATACATATAATTATTTTATCAAAAAAAATAAATAAACGGTTTTAATTATTTGTACTAATTAATGAAATTATAAGAATAGAGGGGTCAAATTGTGTTAAAACTAACTGTATGAGTTAAATCCCAAATTTAATCATAATGAAGGGATTAGAATCATAATTTGACCATGAAGGTAAAAAAAATATGTTTAAGAATGGAAGTTGGAACTCTCCTCCTCTAGAAAAGAAAGAAATATAGGGAATAAAAATCATCTTTTTTTTTATCATGTTTTTTTTTATGTTTTTTATTAAAAAAATTTAAAAATTAAATTTTAAACCCTAATCCTTATTTTTTATATCTTAAATTTTAAATCATATACCTAAAAAATATGTCCTACCTCTAATTTTAAAAATGGAGGCATGAAATACGACATGAGAAAGAGAAAGACGATTTTTACAAAAAAATAGACATTATGCATCATGTTTTACGTTTTAAAAAAATTAAAATTAAAATTAAATTTTAACCTATAACCTTAATTTTTATATCCTAAATTCTAAGTCCGAAAAAATATATTATACTCTTAATTTTTTAAACTATAACCGTAACTTCTAACCATAAACCCAAAATTTTAAAATCATTGTTTTAAAGTGATCGCAACAAAGAAGGCACACTATTCTAATCGGTTTTCATTCGAAGAAAACCCTTATCACCACTAGGGATGTAAAAAACTGGCCCAGCCTGAAAATCTGACTAAAACCTATTCGAGTTATAACATGTTTTGACCCTCGGATGCAATGACTTGAACTCAATCTGTATCCGAAAGTTGTTGACCCGAACTCGAGTTGGACATGTAACTGTAGTAACTGAATCCAAACTGTATTCGACCGAGAATGACCCAAACCCGATTTCAACATGTTAATGTAGACTAGAAACCCGACCTGCATCGGAGTCTAACCTGACAAATAACTGATATTACCTGACTGAATTGACCCGATACCTGATTTTACCAGACCTGATAAATGACCCGACTAGTTTTAAACTTGACCTGTTATTGACCTGAACTAATATTAACAAGATTTAATATTTATATGTCATATAATTAAGTATATCTATAATTTAATGAATTTAAAATATTAATAAATATAATTAGGTTTTTAAAAAATAAAATTAGACATTAAAATTATTTAGGAATTAATATTTAAATTTAGTATTATATATTTAATTAAATTAATTAATTTATTATTTTATTTAGTTTTAATGTATTTAATTATAATTATAATTTTAAATTAATATTTTATTAAAAATTATATTTTTAAATTAATATTTAATTAAGTTAAATTAACTTACTGAACTTAGGATTAATTTAGCTAAATAAAAATATAAAAACATAAATTACAAACATAATTAAAATAATTTTAAAATAAAAAATAGATTTTTATTGAATTAATCTAAATTATGATTCAATTCAATTAAACCAAAACAATTAATAAAAAAGAGTAAAAAGATAAAATTTTGGATGAAAATAAACTACTAATTTTTTAAGTGTAAGATTAATTTACTTCTAGTGTAAAAATTTTAGAGGGATATAAATTACCAAAATTTTATAGGAAATTAAAATAAGTTTTGATTATTATATAAAAAAGATGAAAAAACAAAATTTTGAAAGAATTAATATATATATAGTAAATTTTGGATTATTATTATTATTATAATATATAATCAAATAATAAATTTTGATTAAATATAATCAATATAAAATATAAAAAAAAATAGATTTAGATATTCATTTGACATTACTTTAGGTTTGGTAAAAAAAAATTGCATAATTTTATGTAGGTCGCACCCAAAAAGTAGAATATTGTGCCGTTCGATACCTTATTTTATAATTATTTCAATTTGGTTATGATCACTTGAAAATTAAGTTTAAAATTTTATTTTTTAATTGATTTGATCCTCATTGAATTAAAATCAGATTATATAATTTAAAATTATTTTAATTTGATCATAGGAAATTAGTTTAATTAAGAATTGAACTTAGAGAACTAATTTAGTGATTTGGGTTTAAGAGATTAGTGTTGGGCTTAAAAAATTAATAATATACATACATTAATTAAATATATATATACATACATTAATTCATAAAAAAAATTAAATACATGTATTTACATATATTAGTATACATTTAAATATATATTATATATATTAAATTATATTATAATATATTATATATATTAAAATATATTATATATTACATATAATACATTAATATGTAAAATATAAAATATATATAAGTATATTATATATGTATTAAATTATATTATATACATAGTATATATTAATATATATTGTATACATATATACATTTAATATATTATATAGACTATAATATATTTAATGTATACATATATTAACGTATATTATATACATATATTAATATATACATCTAATATATATATATATATAATAATATATACATATACATACAAACTTATATATATTATATACATACTTATATCATATAAATATTAATATATACTATATAATATATAAGTATACATATACTTATATACATATTATATATATATATATAGTATTATACATTCTATATTTTCATATATAATATACATTTCATATTTCTAAATATAATATAAATTTTATATAAAATATATTCCATATATTATAAATTCCATATAAAAAATATATTCTTTATATAATATAAATTCTATATTTTTATTTTTAAAATATATTGAACTATATTGTATAGGTATAAATTATATTATATTAAAGTACATTAAAATTAAAATTTTTATCGAATTTAATTATTATTAATTTATAATTTTTATAATTTAGTACTTACAATTTTATTTTTATTTTAAATTGATTATTATTTATTTTTTTAATTTAGTTTAGTATTTTTAATAAGATGATATTTTATTTTATTAATGTTTATCCTTTTTATTTTAAAATTTTATTCTTTCAAGTCCAATGTTTATTCTTTATTAATTTTTAATTTTTAGAATTTAGCCTAATTTTTAAGATATGAATCATTTGATGATGTTTTTGTTTAGTTTAGTGCGTAATATTTATTTTTAATAGGATTCTTGCAAGACGTTAGATATTAAATAATTAGTCTATCGATTATTATTTAATTTATTATTTATACCAAACTCAAACTTAATAATTTTAATTAATATGAATTTGAAACTTGAATTAATTCAAACTGAAATAGAATCGTCTTGAAATGAACCCAACCTCAACCAAATTAAAATGAACCTAACCTAAAATCTACCCGACCTGAAATGAACTTGTCAATTATTTGATTGGATCCGAACCGTTTGAACCGGACCTGAAATAGACCCGCACTCGACTCGAATCAAGTCAAAACACCAAATCAACCTGAAATGACTTGTATTCAATTTTACGTGACTTAAAACCTATCCAAATAACTGTTTTTACATCTCTAATCACCACCTCTAAGTTAAACTAGTGGCACATACATATTTAATGTAGAGTAAATCCGTTCATATCTTGAATTTTTAAGATTCATATATTTATTTTTATCTTTTTAATCTTTATAAATTAATTCTTAAATTTTTTATATATTCGCCTCAAATATATTTTGTATCGACAACCTGTACGAACCTAATTTATCTGCTTCCCAATATAAACATTTCTTCATTTCTTTCCCCCCTCTCTCTCTTCATCTCACGCAGCCCAGGGTTGTCATAAAACTCTGATCTCAAGTGAGACAGGAGCGATGAAGCAACGCAAAACCAACAATTTTTTCATATTTGTTTTAGTTTTCTCTGTGTTCTTGTTCGGGATTTTTATGGACAACGATGACGTGAAGTCCATAGCGGAGTTCCCGTTTTCAAACTCTAAAGCCAGCGAAATTCAAGAGCAGCAATCCCATCAAGACAACCCAGTTCAAGAATCTATCAAGAACGAGAAAGAAAATGAGGTAACGTCGTTGATCTTTAAAGCTTCAACTGAAGAAATAACGAAGGAAACTGATGCTCCCGACATGGAAACCGCAGTCGCGAAAGATGGTGAACAGAATAGAGAAGAGAAAAAGGGAGAAAAGATTGAGGTACCTGCAGTCATTGAAGACGACGAAGAGGATGTCGAATTGCCACCGGAAGACTGTAATCTCTTCACCGGACAATGGATTTTTGACGACGTAACACATCCTTTATACAAAGAAGACGAGTGTGAGTTTCTTCCGGGGAAAGTTACTTGCATGAGGAATGGAAGAAAGGATTCTTGGTATCGGAATTGGAGATGGCAACCTAGAGATTGTAATCTTCCCATGTAAGTCCATCTTTATGAGCTCTTGAAATGGAATTTTATGTACTTTTGAAGATGCTGATGATTCTGACATTCTTTTTTCTTCTGTTCCAAGGTACAAACCAAGATTATTGCTTGAGAAGCTGAGGAACAAAAGGCTTATGTTTGTTGGAGATTCACTAAACAGAAATCAATGGGAATCCATGATTTGTCTGGTTCAATCTGCTGCTTCTCAAGGAAGGAAGAGCTTGAACAGAACACGGTCTCTATCTGTGTTCAGAATCGAGGTAAAAATTCCCACATCGCAAAGACTCGAATTGATTAGGAATGGAAAAATAATCAGAATTGATTGTCTAACATTTGTAATTTCAGGACTACAATGCGACAGTGGAGTTTTATTGGGCTCCTTTTCTGGTTCAATCAAATTCAGACGACCCGACACGGCACAGCATCTTGGATCGTATAATCATGCCTGAATCAATCAACAAACATGGCAAGAACTGGAAAGATGTGGACTATTTGGTCTGTCTTCTTCAACAGCATGTCTCCTATCCATATCAAGTAATAAACCCCTTGCCATCCTTCTAAGTTTCTGTCATTTTCTTCTACTTGCTTTCCCTTCAAACCTTGTTTGGTGAAATGTTGTGTCTTGTGAGTAATTAAGTAACTTAGCGAAAAAGATAACCAATGTTATGTAGGAGCTTGCATTGGAACAATCCAGATGGGGTCAAATGTGCCCTGGAAACAACCCCAATTCTCAACCAGTCAATGTACCTAGACGTAGGCACTGACCGCAGGCTATTTGCCATTGCCAACAACATTATGCGAAGTATGCAAGTTAAGGTCCATTTTATTAACATTACGACCCTTTCGGAATACAGAAAAGATGCACATACCTCGGTCTATACCATCCGTCAAGGCAAGGTGCTTACTCCAGAACAAAAGGCTGATCCGGTCACTTTTGCAGATTGTATCCATTGGTGCCTGCCCGGCTTACCGGACACTTGGAACGAATTCCTCTACACATAATTTGCATTATCCGTTTAATATTTTTTTAATATGAAAAATCCCAGATTTTGCAGCAAAAAGGGTATCAATTTCTGCTTTTCTATTGTTTCTTCCAGCTCCTGAATAATGAAAACAAGTTTAATATGTGAGTTTTGGGTTTTTTCAATTGAGAGGCCTAATCAACATTATCCTCTCTCTGAAACAGTATTCGTCTTCCTAACATGATCAATATTTAGTTTGAAATTTCAAATTGTTGGCAGCAGCCTATTTCATCTGCGGATCCTCGAACAAGATCTTCAGTTGTTTGATCCCTTGCTTCAAACAATCACATTACGTCTGGGATGCTGAAAGTGGCACCTCGAGATTCTTTTGGTGGTTTGGAAGTTATGGGCCCTAACGCAACCATATGGTGCAGAATCAAAGGCGTGGAGTTGTTGATTGAGGGTCAAGGTGCACTGGTTGGGGATTTGGTTCAAGATAGGGAGCCAAGAGGGTTTAGGGGCATGAGATTCGAAAGAACGCGTCGTTTGGGTTTGCAACCGGGGTGGTCAGACAAAATAAGGGCGGTGGACGAGGGTGCGTACAGAGCAGTTCGTCGCAGCCGCAAGTTAGACCGCTGGCATGTGAGGGTGAGAGCGCGGATAGCCAAGGGTGGTCGTACGAGCAAGGGGGTGAGGAGCGGGATGATTGCTGGAGGGTGAGGATGGTCGGAGTTAGAGATGGCGCCAAAGCAAAGAAAAAAACAAAAAGCGTGAGTTTTCGGAAAAGTGCAAATCGTATGGGATAATCGTACTTCTATTAGTGTTTTTATTTTAAATTAAAAATTAAAATTTAAAATTAACATCGTAATTAAAAATTAAGAAAGTAAAAGTATGTTATATTTTTTAGAGTATATAATTTAATATTTTAAATATAAAAATAAGATGTAATTTATTTTATTATGGGTTAATTACGAGAAACTATTTATTTTTATTCTGATTTAAATTTGGTTATCAATTTTAAAAATAATTGATAAAATTATTTATGTTTCTATCATTATAATTTTGATTATCATTAAATTTTAACAAAAAGTTGATCTGATATGATAAAAAATAATAAATTATTTAGATAAATTCTTAAAGTATTATTTTATTTTTATTTTTATTTTATCTTTAATTTAATCATTAAAATTTTAAGATATTGTGTTTTTATTATCTTTTCAAAAGCTGTATTTCTTTTTAAAAAAATTAATTCAAATCCTATCCCTTTCCTCCTTAAGTAAAATATCAATCAATTTATTTAATTTAAAATTTATCATTAAAATAATATTTAATTTTATTTAGTAGTACAAATGATATTAAACTTAATATATAGTGGTACAATTGTTACTTAATTTTATTACATTTTGCTTTATTTTATTCTTGAGGTATGATTTTTTTTTAGTTTTTAGTATATTTTCATACTTTAACATATTTTTTATTGTTCGCTTTATATTTTTATTTGACTTTTTATCAAAGTTAAATGTGATATCTTCACGATAAATCAATATAACTTTATTTAGCTTTTTTTTATTATTTTTGTCTCGGGTCCTTAAATTGAATTTATGTACGTGATCAAACTCACCGCTTTTTGTTCACGTTTGAGCTGTGATATTGATTTTGTCGTCAATATGATTTTACCTTTTATCGTTGATCATTAATAATAATATATACTTTATATACAGTTTTTATTTTGAGTCTTTAGATCGATTTTTTACTTTTTTTATTATAATTTAAGATATATTTCTAATAAAAATAATGAATTTTAATTAAAAATATCTTTATTTAAATTTTTATGTTTAATTCATAAAAAATCTAGTTTTTTTCCTTTCAACTTGTACCGAATGTTCCTTCTTTTTCGTTTCTAGTTTGGTGGATGATAATATTAATTCAAAGTTTTAGTAGTCAATCATCAATGTTTATTATTATTTTTTTAATTTTTAGTATAATTTTATTTTTTATTTAAAAAAAATCTTTGTTATTATAATATATTTTTCTATACTTTTATGATATATTTTTTACGTTTTGTTTCTTCTGTTATTTAGCATGATTTTTATTTATTTTTTACACTCATTTGATGTTCATACAAAAAATTTAATTTTCTCTGATAGCTACTTGTCGACGTAATTAAATTTTAATAAAAAATAATTTATCAAATAATTTAATATATTGATTTTTTATTTTTATATTATTAAATATCTCGTTCAGATAAGAACAAAATAAATTCATAAAAAATTATCGATGAACAAGAATGATTGGCTTTTACGCTTTTAGTTTTTACATTCTTTTATATATATATATATATATATATATATATATATATTTCACTAAATCCAGACAATAGAAAAAAAACTCTAAGTCTTGAAGAATTAACTTTATTAATTTAATATAATAAATAGTATAACTATAATCGTTTATTATATAATTATTATTTTGAATTTTTGTTGTATTATTTAATAGATAAATAAAGGGTAAGCTACACGAAACTACACTAAATTTTATTTTATTGAAAACACTAAATTATAAAATGATATTAGCATATCACTTTTTTTATAGTTATATCTGAGGGCATAAATGAACAGGGTGTTCGACGAGCTGTTTGTGAACCGTTCGTATAATATATGTTTATATTCGTTTATTAAGTTAAATAAACGAGTATGAATAGATATTTTATGTTCGATTAATAAACGAACAAACACGAACATATGTGCGTTTGGCTCGTTTATGTTCACGAACAAACTCATTTGTGTTCGTTTATAAGCTCGTTTATATACTCATTTATAAGCTCGTTTATAGGCTTGTTTATATTCTTTTATGTACAAATGCTAAACAAACATGTTCATGAACACTAAACAAACATGTACGTGAACGCTAAATAGACAAGTTGATGAATATATACAAACGGTCTCGTTCGCGAATGCTTAATGAACATGTTCATGAACGTTAAACGAACAAATTATCGAACATATAAATGAACACGTTCGTGAACGTTAAACGAACCGAGCCCGAATACGACAAAAAATAAACGAACCAAGCTTGAACATACCATTAAAAATTTAAACGAACACGAACAGAGTTTGAACACCTTCAAAAATAAATAAACGAACATGGACATACCCTTGTCCGTTCAAACTCGGTTCGTTTACACCCCTAGTTATATCACTTGATCATTAAATTATAATAGATCATTAAATATAAAACAATATACTTTTAATATTGTAGTGTTGATATTTAAGATAAATCAAAATAATATTATTTTATTAAAACAAATAAAAAATCCCATGATATAGTCTTAATAAAGATTATAAATAATACTACAATTAAATTTAATTTCATTAATCCCATGATATAATTGAAAAAAAATCCTAACAAAATTAAAATTTTAGTTAAGACTATATATTTAAATAAAATTTAACAAAACGATATAATTTTAGTTTATTTTAAACATTAAACACGTCATTTTAAATTTAGCGAGTTTATTATAATTTAATGGTTTTATTTTATAATTTAATAATATATATATATATATATAAATTAAAATTTAATGACATTTTGTTTAGTTTATCCATAAATAAAATATTTCGTTCTTTTAACGTATCTATGCAATTTGCTCTTTGTTTCTTCTTCTCATTTGTATTCTCGTTGTTCTATTTTGACTCGCAATAGAAAGATTCAACCTCGGCTGCAGATCTGCTCCTGCTTCGTGAATCTTTCTCCGTCAATCTGAGCCACCATGGCGGCTGCGCACGATCCCATCGCCATGAAGGAGCTCTTCACTGTAAGTCTTGTCATGTCACTCAAAGTTTCGATTCCCATTCGATTTTATTGAAAATTCAGCTGAATTATGGTTAGTAAATTGTTATTAAGCTCAATCTAATACTTCATAAACTTTATCGGATCCGATATCTGTTAAAATCTGCTTATATTTGTTTTAAACTTCAACTCTATGAGTTCGAAATTGTTAATTTGTTTAGTGATATGAAATGGTTAATGTTTGTGATCGATTTGGGTTTGTTCCTAATCTCACCCACTACCTCTACACAAATAACATGCTACATTACATTGAAGGTTATGTTCAGAAGGTACATAGTATCGCCTGCTAGATATGTTCGTTGCTATACTGCATGAATTTAATTTCATCTCAAGTAATTGTGAGCTTGTCTACTTCTTTCGGTAGGTGAACCCAGGGAATGCTCCTTTAGTGGTAGGGCAATTGCTAGATGATAAATGCCCTGAAGATTTTATCAAGGGTCTCATTCTCTCAGTCTGTTCTTTGCTTCCAGTCGAGCCCCTTCTGGATGAATGTGAGAAAAGGTGATTTTTTACATCATCTTCTGTCCTTGTTTATTTCTTGATTACTATGTGATTCTCATTTTTATGCATTTGGTTTCCAGAAATCGACTTCATTTACTTACACAGTTCTTAGAGCATCTTGTGAGTGAGGGAAGCCAAGATATGCATGTCCACAATGCTTTGGGTAAAATCAGTGTTGACAGCAATAACAATCCAGAGCATTTCCTCACAACCAACCCTTACTACGACTCCCGGGTTGTTGGTAAGTATTGTGAGAAACGTGATCCCACCCTAGCAGTTGTAGCTTACCGAAGAGGAAAATGTGATGATGAACTTATCAATTTCACAAATAAAAACTCTTTGTTCCAATTGCAGGCCAGGTATTCAATTGTTTAGTTTGTTTATGATAATTTACTCAATCTTAGTTTTTAAGTGGCTTATTGGTGCATCATCATTTGATCAAAGGTATGTTGTTGAGAGGATGGATGGTGATCTTTGGGAGAAGGTTCTAAATCCTGAAAATGAATACAGAAGACAATTAATTGATCGGGTTGTGTCAACTGCTTTGCCAGAAAGCAAGAGTTTTGAACAAGTCTCTGCAGCTATTAATGCCTTCATGACTGCTGACCTTCCCCATGAACTGATTGAGCTTCTTGAGAAGATTGTTCTCCAAAACACTGTATTCAGTGGAAACTTCAATCTGCAAAATCTTCTCATCTTGATGGCTATTAAGGAAGATCCATCTAGAGTTATGGATTATATTAACAGGCTAGATAATTTTGATGGACCTGCAGTTGGAGAAGTGGTTGTGGAAGCCGAACTATACGAAGAAGCATTTGCAATTTTCAAAAAGTTCAACTTGAATGTTCTGGCTGTCAATGTTTTATTGGATAACATTAGAAGCATTGACCGGGCTATGGAATTTGCATTCCAAGTTTTAAAAGATGTTGTTTGGACTCAGGTGGCAAAGGCACAACTGAGGGAGGGGCTGGTAAGTGATGCAATCAAATCGTTTATTCGTGCAGATGATGCTACTCAGTTCCTTGATGTTATCCAAGCATCTGAGGATGCCAATGTCTACTCTGGTCTAGTGAGGTACCTTCTGATGGTTAGGCGGAAGGTCAAGAAGCCCAAGGTGGATAGTGAACTCATTTATGCCTATGCAAAGATTGATACTCTGGGTGAAATTGAGGAATTCATTCTCATGCCAAATGTTGCTAATCTTCAAAATGTTGGTGATCGTTTGTTTGATGAAGCTTTATATGAAGCTGCAAAAATAATATTTGCGTTTATATCAAACTGGGCCAAGTTGGCTGGTACACTAGTGAGGCTTAAACAATTTCAAGATGCTATTGATGCAGCACAGAAGGCAAATAGTGTCAAAACATGGAAGGGGGTTTGCTTTGCGTGTGTCGATGCTGAGGAATTCCAATTGGCACAGATATGTGGTCTTAATGTTATTGTACAGGTAGGTCCACTTTCATGTTGAATAACAACTTTGGAGAACAGAAAAGTTTATATGTATGCACATTCGGTTGGCTTTTCCTTCTCCTTGTATTGGTCTGTAGACCATTTATTTGTCGATGATTTGATCTTTATGTTTTGTTTGTTTTGTAGGTGGATGACTTGGAAGAAGTCCGTGAATACTATCAAAACAGGGGATGTTTCAATGAGTTGATCTCTTTCATGGAGAGTGGTTTAGGATTGGAACGTGCACACATGGGGATCTTTACTGAGTTGGGAGTTCTTTATGCCAGATATCGTCCTGAGAAGCTTATGGAGCACATTAAATTGTTTTCTACTCGTCTTAATATCCCCAAGCTGATTCAAGCTTGTGATGAGCAACAGCATTGGAAGGAACTTACGTACTTGTATATCCAATATGATGAGTTTGATAATGCTGCCACAACTGTGATGAACCACTCTCCTGAAGCATGGGATCACATGCAATTCAAAGATATTATAGTCAAAGCTGCAAGTGTTGAACTTTATTACAAGGCTGTCCACTTCTATTTGCAAGAACATCCTGATCTCATCATTGATATGTTGAGCGTGCTCTCACTTCGTGTGGATCAAACTCGTGTTGTTGACATTATGAGAAAGGTTCAATTTTGGCAGAAAATGACGAAATATTGATATAAATACTACTTTCTTTCTTTAGTATCGTTTTACTTTTCTTGATTTTTGATAAATATTTGCTTCTTGAACTTCAGTCTGGTCATCTGCATCTTGTGAAGCCATACATGGTTGCTGTTCAGAGCAACAATGTGTCAGCAGTAAATGAGACATCAAATGAGATTTATGTCAAGGAAGAAGATAATGATAGATTAAGAGAATCTGTTGACTTGCATGATAATTTTGATCAGATTGGCCTTGCACAAAAGGTGAAGTATTGTTCTTACATTTTTGTTTTCTGCTAGTTTGGATTCTGATATAGACTCCAAATCACTTGAGTAGATTGAGAAACACGAGCCGCTTGAAATGAGGTGTGTTGCCGCATACATTTCATGTAATGACCTGAATTTTGGAATCCGAAGGTCGGGTTAACCCGAGGTTTTGGGCCTCGAGTTTAGGTAGAAAGACAAGGCTTTCGGAGTCTCTTTGGGATGGTTTTAGCTTGTGGGTTGATGTTAAGCTTGTATAAATTTTGAATTGAGGTTATTTTGGTAAAATGCTTGTGAGGAAAGAGGTTGGAGGGGAGAGTTATTGTGCTGCAGAAAAAGATGAGGAATGACCTCATTTTTGCTATATTTGTTCCCTTCATCTTCACCATCTTTTTTCTTTTAGAAACCTTAAGGTAAAGGCTGTATTTTGAGTATTTTTAGTTTAATTTTTGAAGCACTAGTGAAGGGAAAAGTTACCGGAATTAAGGGATCTATATTTTGTGGTAATAATCATCTAGTTTGGTAGAGAAAGTGTTGGGAAGTTGAGATTAGAGAAGAAGAAGAATAGAATTGAGAAGTTTAATCTCGTTTTCTTGTTATGTTAAATGTTCCTTGGTCTTCTTTTACCTTTTTAATGGTGTTGTATTTGGTTTACATTTGTTGTAGTCAAAGAAGTTGACGAGCAATCTAAAGCTCAAGAAAAATACAAGGCTTCAAGCTTGTGGATTCAAGGTTGCTGGCATTTTTGGAAGGTTTGTACACTTCCAATTCTCTTATAGTCATGCATATCATAAATGTGATGTCTTTTATGTTGTTTTGATGTTTTAAGTATGCTTGAATGAGCTTGGGTGTGTTAATGACAAAAGTTATAATTGATGTTAAAGATCTATAAAATTGGTAGAAATTGACCCTAAATACCTTCCATAAGTTGTAGGTTGATTTTTGAGGCTTACTAAGTCGGATTGATGTCTAGTGATGAGAAATTCGAACCTTAAACCTTAAAATCTTGATTTGCATACCGGTACGGGGGCTTGGAGTATATATATCCCTCTCTAAGAAGCAGGGGAAAACTTGAAGGGCGTAGCAATACGATTTCCCGCATATCGATACTCTTATTAAGAATAGAATTCTAGTAGCGAGTTGGCGTATCGATACTCAAGGGGTGTATTGATACTACTGTTACATTGAAGTTGGGAATCAACACGGGGCAAACGTACCGGTACTAGGTACTGACAGGCGAGGGAGGCGTATCAGTACGAGCTAGGACACCAAATCCTTTCGAGTGCAACTAGAGTACTAGTACTCAACGGTGAGTACCGATACGGTAGGTGCGTACCGATACCTGTGAGAAAGGGGCCATGGTGGCCGTAGATGCAACGGAAGATGATATTTTTCAGAGAGAACAACGTGTTTCTCTGTATTTTTTTATTATTCTTGAATATCAAATGATTACAGAGTAAACCTTTAAATAGGCTAAAATAGAGTTTTAATATGACTAAAATTATACTTTATCTCTAATTTAAATAATTTTTATTCCTAATTTAAATAAGACTTCTAATAAATCTAAACTATTAATCAGGAATAAACTCTAATTATATATTAAATAAAAACTCTAACACTCCTCGTTAACTTATTCTTCTCCTCAAGCTCTAACACTTATTGGATAACTAACACCCCCCCTCAAGTTAGTGAACAAACGTAGTAAAACACCAACTTGGATCTTGGATGTGATGTCCTACTCTTTTTTCCTTTTGTTGTTTCTTCGAGAAAAATACTCCTTGTTCTTGAGCCAAGAGTCTTTGATTGAAATGCTCCAACATGTGGTTCTTGATTAAAAGATTTGAAGCGAATAATGTACGAAGTGATCAAAAGAATCTATACTCCCCTCAAGTTGGTAGTTACACAAACTAGGATTCCTACTTAAACCTTTGATGTAGAATCTTTTAAAAAAATATTATCTAGTTTTTTAAGGTTAAACTATAACCTTTTCACCTATCTTTTTGGATGATTAGCTAAGATAGAACCAAATAGTTTTTAAGGCTAAATTATAACCTTTTCTTTAATCTTTTCTCCTATCTTTTGAAACGGATGGCTAAGATAGAACCAAATAGTTTTTTAAGGCTAAATTATAACCTTTTTTGCTATATTTTTGATTGGCTAAGATAGAACCATTAAATAAAGAACCAACAAAATTAAACGAGTAGGAATTTCACCAGAGATGTAAGATTTCCACGAGAGAGAAGCTAGAGAACGAGTGTAGTCTAATAACAACATCGAAAGAAAAAAATAACGTGCAGATGAAAAGTCAGATCGTTGATTTATTTCAGATTAAAGATGACGTTAACAGTGACACCATCAAGATCGTTGTTGGCTCTGATACCATGTGAGAAAGGGGCCATGGTGACCGTAGATGCAACGGAAGATGATATTTTTCAGATAGAACAACGTGTTTCTCTGTATTTTCTTATTATTCTTGAATATCAAATGATTACAGAGTAAACCTTTAAATAGGCTCAAATAGAGTTTTAATATGACTAAAATTATACTTTATCTCTAAGTTAAATAATATTTATTTCTAATTTAAATAAGACTTCTAATAAATCTAAATTATTAATCAGGAATAAACTCTAATTATATATTAAATAAAAACTCTAACACTCCTCGTTAACTTATTCTTCTCCTCAAGCTCTAACACTTATTGGATAACTAACAATACCTGTATAGGAGTATTGGTACGTGCAGAGCAATCTGTCCAAGAATTTTAAGGTTTTGTGCGAGGGTCCCATAATGCAAAGTAAGTGACCCAATGGGTCTCTTCTAGGGGTATAAAATGGATTGTAAAATCGAGAAACGATAGTTTCGACCTCGTACATGAATAAAATGAGTATAATTGGTTCTAAACTTGTGTAATCCATGATTTTGTTATATGCCAATAATGCAAATTGTTGTAAAGCTATTTCGTGCCTTATGGGAACTTGTTTGATGGAATCCAGATGCCTGAATTTGTGTTGCAACACGATGACAAGTTATGTGTTTGAGGTTACTGATGCTAAATGACTCGGGCCTTGTTTGTATGTACTCGAGGAATTTTTCCGTGTAGGGTGAATGTACCGATGCTATGTGACCGATCTCACCCGTGCGTACCGATGCTATGTAACTCGGTCTCGCACTGAATACATGTTCCGATGCCATATGACTTGAACTCATCCAAGTGTTGTGTCGATGCCAAGCGACTCGACCTCACTCTTTTACGACATGGTATGGTATGTTAGGCCTTGTGAACCCTTAATTTGTGATTGATTGTCGGTCTTTGTGACAGTATGTGTTTAGGTGATTAGAGTGGCGCTACATTTATTCTTGTTTACTTACCATCCTATGATTACATGCTTATGAGTTGCATGAAGCATGGTAGAATATAGGTGTATCCATAGAGATTTTGAGCTTAGCATTTGGAATTGTTATTTTTTTATGCAGGTATCTAGGTTGCTGGGTGCATACAAGGAACTCATCAAAGTAGGACTCATGCATCTAAAGATGGAATCATGATTTAGGGTTGAGGGGGCCAAGCATAAATGTTTAAAAGAGGGTGACAAATTCATAAATAAATCATTTTTTAAATTAAATATGGGGACAAAACTTGTATTGAAGGGTACAATACTTGTATTCGTTGGGGCATTGTATTTATAGGACCTTATGTTTTGTAATTGTAATTACCTATAAATTATCATTCATATCAACGTATATAATCATGTTTGATTTAAAAATCTTGGATTTGGGCTAAACGTTTTGAGAAGTTTTCTTATGCGGGCTTGGGTTCAAGACTTCATGTGACACCGATTTTAAGGTGTTACATTTACAAAAACAACTCAATATAGAAGTTGTCAATTGCCTTGTCGAAGAAAGACAAGCATTACAAAGATGCAATGGAAACAGCTTCACAGTCTGGTGGACATGAACTTGCTGAGTTGCTTGTTTACTTCATTGAGCAGGTACTGAACACTTTCTAGATATGCATAAAATATATTCTGACTGATAACTGATTTGGTATTGAGATGGTGATCTCCTCAGAGGTATGAAGTATTCAACTGCCTTGGTCCACCAGTGCATCTCATCATGTTAGTAAAACCATAGTTGGTGTTTGGTTTTAGAGAAATATTTTGTAGGCAATGAAAATGAAAGCATAATAAATACCAAACACTTACTATAATTTAAGTCTGAAATATGGGGTTTCACTTCCGTTGATATGAAATCTTTTTTTTTTTAAACAAAACAGAAAATGAAAAAATAAAGTAAACTGTGTAATAAATCAAACAGAGCAAAGGCTTTTAATGCACTCATGTTTTGCACTAAGATCTCTTTCTTCCTGTATTGTCATTTGTTACAGTAATGCTTGTTTATTTTGATATGGATATAATTTCACTGTTATTGTTCCATGTACAGGAAAAGAAAGAATGCTTGGCATCATGCCTTTTTGTCTGTTATGACTTGGTTTGACCAGATGTTGCTCTTGAGCTGGCCTGGATAAACAATATGATGGACTCTGCATTCTCATATCTGTTGCAGGTGATTTCTTTGCAGCTTTTTCTTAAGTATGATCATTTGACTGGGGTTGATTAGTTGGGCTTTTTTTTTTCTTAATTCAGAGATCCAACGTTAAAACCTCATTTTTATTGACAGAGTCAAAGATTAAGTTAAAGACAAAACATAAATGTTTAAAAGTAAAGAGTAAATTTAAAAATAAATTATTTTTTTTAAAAAATAAATAGGAGTAAAAGTAAAAAAAATATTCGGGGCGGTGGCAATTGCCCTTCCCGGTCCCATGTGAGTCTGTGAATATATAGGTAAAGTCAATGAACTTATCAAGGACAAGATCGAGGCTCAAAAGGAAGTCAAGGCAAAAGAACATGAAGAGAAGGTATGCTCAGGGGCGAAATTAAAAAATTATTTAAAGATGTTATTTTTTTAGAGTTATATTTAAAGGGTGTCAATCATTTATAAATTAATGTTATTTTTAAAATATTATATATAAAAAAAAGATGAACAAAAATTTTAAGTATCATTTAACTACCCTGTCAAAGTTGGCTCCGCTCAAGTGCTTAGTTGCTACCTCTTGCATTGCCTACACCACCAATGCCATGCATGGGAGGAGGTTTTGCTCCACCACAGCCAATGGGAATTGACAGAACTACTATGGTCTATGCTACTACCTAAACATCTTACAATGAGAATTACTTATAATTAAATAAAATTCCACATGTATTTCTATGGATATTTATATTAATATTAAAGTAGATTATTTAGTTGGTGTCATGATTAATTTTTTTTGCAATTAATTACATGTTTACGTGGTCAAGAATAAAACAATTAATGTGTTGGCTCGAATTAAACTTTTAAAATGTTGACTTTTAATTAATGAAAATTAAATTTATTAACTTATTTAATATTAAATTAAATTTATAAAATATATAAATTAAAAAATTATTATCATATCATGCCACGTCATAATCAATATTAAGCCCACAATCAAAATTAACAATAAAGTAACTAAAATCGAATTAAAATGAAATATTAATGACCAAAATGCCAAAACATATAGGTGAATAGCCAAAACAAAAACATGGTCATAGTTAGGTGACAAAATAGTTAGTTTACCCTATTATTTATATCGAGAAATGATAATTTTTCTCGATGAAATCATTTTCAAAGTTGCAACTTGCAACGAGTTTTTTATCTATAAATTATAATTTTTTTTTGAGTTTTTCTAATATAAAGAGTTTAAAATTAAATTATATTAAATATTTTATAAAAAAATATATATATCGATTTTTTATATATTAAAATATTTATATAATTAATAAAAATTTAATATATATAAATATTTATCAATTTTATAAATATTTCGATATATAAAAAATTAATACAATTTATTTTAACTTTATTTTAGGCTATCTCAGCCTAAACTACACAATTTTTCTTCCGGGTGAGTCTAGAAAAAGTCGCCCTTAAAAAAAGCCTAAAAAAGGCCGTATCGTTTTTCTTATAAAAGTTGTAAGAAATTCGGCATACTTTTCGGTATATACCGAAATTTTTACAACTTTTGTAAGAAAAACGGTATATACCGAAATCTTTATATTTTTTGTAAGAAAATTGATTTTATAACCGAAATTCTTACAGTTTTTGTAAGAAATTCGATATATACCATTTTTCTTACAAAAATTATAAAAATTTTGATATATACCAAAAAGTGTGTGTCGAATTTCTTACAACTTTTGTAAAAAAAAACGATACAGACATTTTTTAAACTTTTTAACGCCGAGTTTTTTCAAAATCACCCTTTTCTTCCTCTGCTTGGGCCGGATATTCTTCTTCTTTTCGCTTCCCTCACCAAACGGCGCTGTTTCTATTCTCTTTCCTCTTTCAATTCAAGGTGTTTCCTTTTCTTCGTCCTCTCGGCTCTCGATTCAACGACTCTTAAAACTAAAGAAAACATCTCTCCGTTTCTAATCCAAAACAGATTTCAGATCATGATAAATTGGATTCTTTTTTGGTCGGTAATCACTCTTCCACTTGCCTTAGTTCTTTTCCTTGCTTCACAAATTCTCAACCGCCGTAGAAACAAGAAAACAGCCGTCGGGTTCTTCCATCCCTACACCAACGATGGCGGCGGCGGAGAGAGAGTCCTTTGGTGCGCTGTCAAAGCCATCCAAGAACAGAACCCAGATCTCGATTCCGTTATCTTCACCGGAGACCACGACGCCTCATCTCAATCCTTGATGTCACGGGCCACGGATCGCTTTGGCGTTCACCTCCTTTATCCCCCTAAAGTAATTCCATTTCTAATTACATACAAAAAAGAACAAGAAACCCTTATTTCTTTAGGTTTAATTTTAAGTTTCCTTTTTGTTTTCAGGTGGTGCATTTGAATAAAAGAAAATGGATTGAAGAAAAAACATACCCACATTTCACAATGATTGGCCAAAGCTTGGGATCGGTTTATCTATCTTGGGAAGCCTTAACCAAGTTTACACCTTTGTATTATTTTGATACGAGTGGATATGCTTTTACATACCCAATTGCACGTTTATTTGGGTGCAAAGTTATTTGTTATACTCATTATCCTACTATCAGTCTAGACATGATTTCTCGAGTTCGTCAACGAAGCTCTATGTACAATAATGATGCCTTAATTGCTAGAAGGTTTGCTTTTGCTTGATCATCTTTTTAGTCTTATTTAGTGATAGGAATTTGTATGCCTTTGATAGATAGATTGAATTGTTTGGTTGCATTGCTAGTTTATGCTTATTCTCTTCTTTCCTATTAGTTTTCATTTCGTTTTGGTAATCGTTGCATGTCGAATCTGGGGATTGATTCTACTTGTCGAATTTATGGGATTTGGACATTAATCTGTATTTGTTAAGAATACATTCTTAAACTAGTACTTACCTGTCATATTTGAATTGTTTGTCTATAACTGTATCGGATTTAAGTTTAGTGATTGTTCCATGTCGACAGTTTATTATAATTGTTTGATTGATTTTTATGTTGACGACTGATTCTAGCATTACTTTTTTAACTTTGGTGGAAGCTTGATTTGCATAAATCATGATTATGTAGTTTATTAATAGAGCCACCTAATGGCTTAACATTATATCTGGCTTCTGAATTCTGATCTTGTTATCTAGACCCTGATAATATCCTTCCTTGGCAGCACGTGGCTATCCCGGTGCAAAATTATCTATTACACAGTTTTTAGCAGGATGTATGGAATGGTGGGCTCTTGTGCCCATCTTGTAATGGTTAACTCCTCATGGACTCAGTCTCACATCGAGAAGCTTTGGGGAATTCCTGAGCGTATTAAGCGAGTTTATCCACCTTGTGATACTTCAGGACTTCAGGTTTGCCTTCTCATCATTTATCACAATCCAGAGTTCATTCTGCATGTTTGTCTTTCTTGTTCCATTTATCTGTAATTTCTTGTCAATTTACATCTGAAACAGGCACTTCCTTTAGAAAGATCGGTGGAAACTCCAAAAATTATATCTGTTGCACAATTTCGTCCAGAGAAGGTGCACATACTTATATAATCTTCAAACTAAATGTTCATCTGTTCTGGTGTCTCAATTTTGGACCTTGATTAGTTATAGCAACTTTTTACAGTTCGATTATTTTGACACAGGCACATAGTCTTCAACTCGAGGCCTTCTCTGTTGCCATCAAAAAACTAGATGCAGACTTTCCAAGACCTAAGCTGCAGTTTGTAGGTAGTTGTCGAAATAAATCAGATGAGGAAAGACTTCAGAATTTGATAGACAAAGCAGTGCAATTGAACATTCAGGACGATGTCGAATTCCATAAAAATGTGATGTATAGGTAGGAGGAACTGCCAATTTAGCTACATATTGCTCATTGTGATTTTATGATTTTCTAGGAACTTGTATGTGTTCGAACCCGTTTCTTCATTGATTTCATATGCTATGCAGGGACTTGGTAAGTCTCTTGGCCGGTGCTGTTGCCGGAATCCACTCGATGATAGATGAGCATTTTGGCATTAGTGTTGTAGAGTACATGGCCGCAGGAGCCATACCAATTGGTGGGTGCTCGTGGCAACTGAATTTTTCTTCTTATTTTCCTATTAGAACTACTTTTCTGTTTATAAAGTGTTCTTATATTGTCGTATTTTGCTTGCTTCCATCTTCAGCTCATAATTCTGCTGGCCCCAGAATGGACATTGTTTTAGATGAAGATGGACAACAAACAGGATTTCTTGCTGAAAATATAGAAGAGTATGCAGATGCAATCCTGAAAATCATAAAGATGCCCGAGCCTGAAAGGCTCGAGATAGCTACAGCAGCGAGGCGAAGAGCTAGCAGATTTTCGGAACAAAGATTTTACAATGATCTCAAAGCTGTAATCCGACCTGTTGTATGTCATTCTTCCAAGTGATAGGATTGCATTAGACTCACACTGACGTAGAAAACAGTTGATAGTTTTCCCTTCTCTAGTTTATTTGGGTTCTTGACCCTTCAAAATAGGTATACCGTTGATTTTGATATAAAAGCATAATTGAAGGAATATCGGTTTTTGAATGACAATCATGAATGTTTTACTCTTTTGTTTATTTGGGTGATTTACTAGAACGATTTTAGACTCATCTTAATACAAAATCTAAGCACTAAATTAGAATTTTAAATTTAATTTATTCTATTATCGCAAGAAATTAATAAGGATAAGTATTTAGCTAAAAACTCTAACATTGTTTAAAAGATGAAGCATCAACACAAAATGCAAAGCAAAACCATTAAAATAAAAGCATGAACTTAAATCCTTTAACAGAGAACCGATTTCTAAGAGCTAATGTAACTTAGACTACTTAGATCTTTGCCTCATCTTTCTTCTCTTCCTCTTCAACCGCCTCATACGCTTCTTCTTCCACTGAAATGACCAAAAATAATAAACAAAAGAGAGAGAGTAAAACATCAGACGATTCAATCAAACTCAACGGAAATATCGGAAACATGTTAAGCTTTCTCACCTTAGCTCTCATGGCGAAAAGGTTTCGATATTCGTCTGTCTGGAAGTGTCAGAGTTACGCGGCGAGAATGAGAAGAAGGGCCTCCTGTTCTTGTAATAAGATCAAATATATATCAAATCATAAAACCCTAGATGCATCTATAGTGTGGAAATTGGGCTTTCAGAGGAAAATGAATAGAAAGGAAATTGAACGTAAGAAAACAAATCTCACCCACTTGTATTTGTATATATGCTCATTTTTATGCAGAGACGCCTAAATGGAAAATTGTTTGTTTAGTATTTTAAATTTTTAAATTTTATGATTTGATCCCTTGACCAGTATAAAATTTTAAATCAATATTGCATTGTGATCATTCAAAAAAAAATATTTCTATTTGTCCTTAGAAATAATTTTTGGCTTCACTCATAATTATTATTGTTTTTCAGTAGTCTGTTGATTTCTCATATTAATTCAAACTTGATCTTCAGACCCTACCTATCAACGAGCCGGCTAAAACTCTCAATAAATCCTCCGCAGGCAGAAGGGAAATCACCCAAAGGTTCCGTGATAACCTGATTATTGGTACCGCCGATAGCAGGAGTTGCGGTGTACCGAGCCAAACATACTCAAGCAAGGCTCAAATCATGTTGAAGTTAGACCATCTTCTCTGCAACAAAGCTATGGCACCAAAGCAACCATAGACCGGATCCCTGAGACTTGCTGGCTCCGCTGCTCATTGGATCGGAAATAGGGTGCGAAAATACAGTTGGGAGTGCACCTCCTTTTCAAGAGCTTGCAAGCTGCACAGGAAGAGGTGGACCGTGGCTCCTGACTCATTGCTTCAATTTGGTACTGAACTTCCTGTTAAGGTGAATTCAAATTATTTCCACTTGGTTATATTTCTTTCATTTTTAAGTAGGTATTTAATGGTTTGTATTATTGATTTGTTAACAGTCAGACAGAGATGGAGAAGTCTTAAAGATCTTCATCGATGATGAAGGTATAGTTTGATCTGGATTTCATATTTATTTAACGTTATCTCCATATCCAATGGCATCTGTTTAACACAGTTGAAACAAAGGCAGAGTTCAACGAAAAGTCGAAAACCAACCTTAGAAACTATACTGATTTGTTTGACAAATATACTAATGGAAACTATACTGATCTGATGCAATTTAGTCTGAAAAATTTACTGCAGCAGACACTAATGGAAACTAGTCTGACCAAGGCCATGGTGTAACAGATTGTGAGCAATGTTATCCCTGGCCAGCACGGCATTCGAAGACCTCAAGTGATTCCCAGGTATCATCTCATCATCAAAAAGCTCAAATTGCAGTTCAGTGTCCATCTCCTCAGTGTTCATCTCACAAATGTTATGCAAAACACAGCAAGCCCCAAGCACCATGGGCAACTCTTGAAGCTTTACCTCGGTTCGCTTTTGCAAACAAGCCCACCTACCTTTCAACCTAGCGAATGCCTCCTTTGAGACGTTCTGAACCTCGCTGATTTTTTCATTAAAACCATGCTGAGCCCAAGTCAAATTATGGTGTGTGTATGGAACCAAAAGCCAATCCATCAAAGGGTACCCAGAATTTCCTACAATCCAAACATCCGTCAAGCCCCCCTTATTGGCCCTTTGGAACAAAGCGGACTTCTCCAACACTCGATCATCGGGCATGGAACCAGGCCAGCCAATACAAACATCTCTGAAAATCCCCTCTCGATCGACCACTCCTTGGACTGTAATCGAGTAAGATGTTTTCTGGTTCCTCTCTGTATGCTTTCTGTTGAAATAAGCTGCTACATTAACCTTGGGTGCTATAATCGGCACATGAGTAGTATATAGTGAGCCACCTATATTTGGAATTCCCGATATCGACTCGAATTCTTCCTTAATTTCTTTCATTTTCTCCTCATCAGGCCATTGAAGAAACTTGGGCATCAAAACAGTGTTGATAGCTGAACATACCTCCAATACCAGCTTATGACAAGTTGAAATACCAAGTCCGAATCGTTTCGAAACCAGCCTAAGCGGCTCCCCTGTTGCCAACCTCCAGATACAAGCAGCCACTCTCTGTCGAACCGGGATCGCATCTCTCAACATAGTATTCCTCTTCATCACCACCGGCTCCAACTCAGCGCATATCAACCCGAACGTCGATTTCCTCATCCGAAACGCCTTCCTAAACTCTTCCTCAGGAAAATCCTGATGGTTACAACGCTCCCACCACTCCTGTGATCGATCTTTCACCCATAACCTCTTTTGCTGACCCGTCGCCACCGCCACCCCCTGACTCATTCCGTCGCCCAAATCAACTTTGTCATCGTTCCCAGGTGCTATTGCAAGGGTGGCTACAAAGGCAGAAGCCGAATTCCAGGACCGTTTCCCAGTACTTAAACCATCCAAATGATTAGCTTCATCGTAATGCTGTTGAATCTGGTCGTAGAATCCATTCATCGCTTGAACTTTTCTTTTGTGATTGGATTCAAACAAAGCTTTCTCGCGTTGGGATTCGGTTATCCACTGAGCTTCCTCTTGTTTAGCTTCTTCGTCTAGTAACAACAACGAAGCAAGGATATCACCATATCCACTCTTCTTCAATTCTTCTTCATTGAAATACCCATTTCCGTCCCCACCCTTTGAATCATCTTCCTTTTTCTGCTTCTGGTTGAACAGCTCCTCAAACCAGGTATTAGTAATACTGTAATAATCCTCCGGACTGTGTAATGAGAAAGAAGAAATGTCCATATTTTGATGGTCTGAAGATCGGAGGTGGGAACCAAGGGTGCTGGAATTAGCCGTATATATATACATTGGAAACAATGTAAGAGAAGAGGGGCGGAGGAAGGTCGGCGGGAACAGGAAGCGCGTGGGCGTGTCAGCGTGTGAACGCGCTGTTTTTGACGGTGACTTGACTTTTCCTGACTTTATTTTGATAGAATTTCACGCGGTTGAAGGCTGAGATTGGGAGAAGAATATTCTTCTCTTCAACAATTTTAAAGTGACAAAGGGAAAGTTGGATTGAAGTTTCATATGGTTTGAGGAAGAGCTGAAAAGGGTAAACAAATACGTGGGCGGGTTTTCTTTGACCAGAGCAACTTCCAAATGATTCAATGGAAATTAATTTATTAATTTATTTTGATTTAGATTAATTTAAGATCCAAATAATTTTAAAATATAATAAATAAAGAGAACTTGCGGAGTGATTTAATGATAAAAGATAATATAATTTATCTAGATGATTTAGATTTTAATATCTCGTATGTATGATATATGTATATTATAAAAAGAGTAAGAAAAGATTGAACGCCTATTAATTTGTAATCAAATTATTATATTTAAAAAATATAATAATACGAATTGTTTTATCTCAGTAATTAAAAAATGATTGTTATTTTTAAAAGTCACGTGTTCGAGTACTAATATTTACAGTATAATGATTAAGGGATTAATATCTAACAAGGACAGAGTCAAGATTTGGGTTGAAAGGGACAAAAATAAATATTTAGAAATAGAGGGACAAATTCAAAAAAATAAAATTTAAAAGAATTTAAACATAAGAACAAAAATGAAAAAAATCGGGGTGGGACAATGATTGCTCCTCTTCACCCCATGTATTTTTGTCCCTAATATTTATATAATTAATATTATATTTTAAAACAGATATTATTCGTAACCACCGAAATTAATTATATATATAATAAAAAAAATAAGAAAACAATTCATTTTATTCGTATTGTAATGAGAGGTAAAATTGGAAGTTTGCTAATTAATCAGGAGATTACAATCATTACAAATGTTAAATTTATGGTGTGTTAGGTAACCTGTTGAATTTTTCAAATTCGCTGATAAAGAAAGTTTTAAATTATTTAAAATTTTCAATTTATTTGATAATTCATACAAAGTATTTTAATTAATAATTTTTTAATGTTCAGCATTTACCACATAGTTATATTTTGTAGTAGGTTTTTAAAAAATAAAGTTTTATAATCTATATCTATAATATATAAAAATTACAAATTTAAAGAAAATTTTGAATCGAAAAAGTATTCTTTATAATTAATTATATTACTAATTTAATATTAGAAACAATATTTTATTATATTATATTTAAAAGGTAATTTAATTGTATAAAATCGTTACAATTGTGAAATAAACCTTCGAAATGAAAAATTATATTACGAGTCATTCTCATGATGTTATTCATAGAACCAACTAATTAAATGTATCTATTTTATTAATATTTTATCTTAGTTTTAATTAATGAATTCTTACTGATATTCAATATAAATTAAATTTAAAAACAGTTTTTATGAAATATGGTTTTATTTGCTAAAAATAATTAAAAATTTAATAAAATTAATATATTTAATTAATTTATCTAATAAGTAATACGACAAAAATAATCTAAGATATAATTTTTTATTTTTAGTATCTAATTTTTCCCAAATTACACGTTATAACTAGGTTTCAAACTCTGGGGTTGCCTCCCCTCCCTTGATAAGAAAATAAACAATAATTTCAGAGATAAAAGAACATACAGTAGAATGGAACTATAATTTAAAGGTAAAGATAAATGATATATTTTAAAATATAATTTTTTATAATTATATTATTTATAAAATATATAAAAAATTAAAAGATAAAATTTTTAATTGTGAATAACAATCCCTCTCAAAATCTATTAAGCTTCGTCCCTATGCGGAATTAAAAGAGCTTGAAAGTAACATGTTTTTGTTCTTGTTCGGAAGTCATAGTTTAGGTTAGGTTAGGATTTAGGATAGGATGACAGGTACCCAGAAAATGTAACATCGGAGAAGTCAAAATTTTATTTTAAAAAATATTATTTTCTGTAATTCCCTATCCGAATGGTCAATATGGCTTTGCCCAATGCCCAGGACATGAACACCACATTTTTTGTCTCAGAGTCAGCGCTTACATCACTCTCGAATTCATACTTTGTCTATTCAACTCTGAAAATGACTGACCATTTCATAACTCTATTCAATTTGACTTTACTATAAGATTGTTGAACAGGAGAATTAAATTAATAGTATTGCAATAGGTGTCTTAAATATGGGAACAATTTGGGTTGTGGGATGAATTTCCAATCAATATTAATGGTTAAATAAACGATTATTTATAGGATTTATAAGTTCGAACATTAATAATAATAAAACAGTGATTGAACGATCAATATTTAATATTAAGAGTATAATATTCTAGAATAGATCTTAGTGTAATCATTGAATAAAAATTTTTGGAATGAAACATGGGAAAATGTAAAGGTGTAGGCCAGTTTTAAGGCCCAATCCAAGCCTTGTCCAACTCAAAATACTTCAAATTTGACGTGTCTCTTTATATAACCCCTGCTTCATCCACGCACAAGACCTCGCCGGTGTAGATTGTTTCTGGTCTTTGCTGTAAAGATTCCATTAAAAACTGGCGAACACAAAGGATAAAATCCTGGAGGAAACCAACAGGAACCAAAACGTGGTTCTTGCCCTATACTATGCCTTAAACACTCGAGACGTCGACAGTCAACACCGTTCACCAAGTCCTTGCCCCAGACATCGAATGGTGGTTCCAGGGCCCTCCCACGTACCAGTTTATGATGCACCTCCTTACCGGAGCTTCTCTCGTTGACCACGTTTGGCTCCCCCGTCATCGTCGAAGTCTGGGATCCTAATCGTTCCATCTCTTGGGTTCATGCTTGGCTGGGATAATAACACAAGTGAGAGAATACTTCAACACTTCTCTTCCTGTTACTCGCCTTGGAAACTCTACCCGGTCCACACTGTCCTCCAAATACGATTCATCATCATCGACTGGAGACTGGAGATTACCCCTGTCCCTGTGCATTGTGTTTCCGTCTGGGAAGAACCTATGCCAGTATCCAACAGGTCTTGTTGAGCATAATTCTGATGGAACACCACTTGTTTGCCAACCCAAGAAGATTCTCTATGGCTTGCGACAAATTCAACGAATTTGGTTCCTCAAGTTTCAACCCTTTCTATGCAGTCTTAGTTTTATAGCATCCTCAGTCCTTAAGTGATCTTAAGAATGATTCTGAGGTGTTGTATGTCGTGGGAATTACACCAAATATTCTTCACTTCTGGGAATGGAAGTGAATGAGATTCTTGGTGGCATACCTTTGACCGACTTACAAAAACCGGTCACCTCGATTACAAGGTTGAATTCTACGAGTAAAAATCTTTTGACTCTTTATCACGACTGTTAACGAAAATGTTTAAAAATTAAAATTTTAATCATAACTCATATTTTCTACGTCTTAAATTTTAAACTTTAGACTCTAAAAAATATACTCAACTCCTAAATCCCTAAATCTTATCCACAATTTTTAACCTTAAATTTTAAACCTTAAACCTCTAATTTAAAGCGAAATTACATAAGGAGTCATATAAAACTGCCCACATTCTACACCAATATTAGAATATAACGTTACCCGACGAATATTAAAAATATTATCACTTTATTAGGTTTAATTGATAGAAATATTAGATGATATTGTTTGATTGAAAAAATATAAAATTATCTGAAAATAAATTGAATCATATTATTTTTATGGTTAATTTGACAAAAAAATTAAAAAATACTTTTAAAAATTCTGTAAGAAAGTGATTTTGAAAAGTGTACATTTTTATAAGATTTTTATATGATAATATTGTAAAATATAATTTTTTTAATAATAAAATATTTATTTTAGATACGATATTATAAAATTTAATAATTAAACTTAAATAATGTTTAAATTCATTATCATAAATATTTATTATTAATATTATTATATGCACCTATAAAATAAATCAACGTAAATTATTATAAAATATAAAAAATAAACTTTATTAGCAATTTATCTATATAACATAACTTTAAATATTTTTACAAGGATTCGAGTCAATGTCAAAAAATTGAATTTAAATTTACTAAAAAAGAATTTTTTTTTTGTTTGTATAGGTTGAATTTAAATATTCGTCTACTATTTTTAATTTTCTCATTTTTTACAAAAATATTTTTTTAAGAAAATATTTGTTTTTTTAATAAGCAGAAACTAAATTTCTAGAGTGTTCTGAAACTCAGGTCCGTTCGTTTCATTGAAAACTGTTTTTGGAAAGTGAATTTTGGAAAATAAATTATATTTTTTAGAAAATTAATTACAGAAGTTATTTTCATGTGTTTGAATGAAACTGTGTAAATTATTTTTTGTTGTTTGGTAAATTTACTGAAAATAATTTTAAAAATTTATTTTTAATGAAACAAACAAGATTTTACATTAAAAATTTATTTATTTTATTAAGTTATTTTTATTATTTTAAAAATTATGTTTATTAAAGACTTACACTAATATATATCCAACCTAATACCAATAATAAATTATAAATATTTACGTAAGTTTTTATGATTTTTTTCTTCGTCCAAATAACCTCACAAGAATTAGTACTGTGGTATCAAATTGTTGATAACAATAAAAAAATCAATTTTATGACTTATTTTCTAAACAAATATTCTTAGACATTAATCTTATTTTAAAAGTTTAAAAACATTAAAAAAATTTAAAATAAAACTCATTATATTTAGAATAAAATATTAAAATATAAAATAAATTAAAACAATGAATTACGGTTAGTAAGATTAACAAATTAAAATATAAATATAAATAATTATTAAAATATTAAAATAAAAATAAATAAATTAAAATATAATTAGAATAAAATATTAAAATATAAATAAATTAAAATATTTCTTTATTTGTAGAGGGAACAAAAAGAAAGAAAATAATTTATCAAGAATAAATGGGTAAATCATTTTACATAGAAATAAAAAAAATTCATTGATTGTAATTAATTTTTTTTTAATTTTTCATTTTTCGTGAAACAAACAATAAAAAATTAAAAAATATTTTTTTTATAAAATCATTTATTTGAAACAAACAGACTCTCGAGTGTCCCCTCCACAAAGAAAAGATGGAGGCATTGCCTTAATACCTTTTATGTTGGGTCGTCCCAAGAAAGCTAAAAGCCATCCGGTCTTGTCTATTTTTTATGGAAAGGTAATGTACAATAGGATGGGTAAAAAATTTGATTATTTAATTTTAGCTTCGATCACAGTAAGATTTAATAGATTTTTTTGTTTGGTATTGAGTTTATAAAATTAAAATTGGATTTAAAATTTAGGTCATAATCATATTCGGGATTAAGATTAGATCTTAATTTTTTAGATTCGATACTCAATTTTTATCCAATAAGATCGAATCAATATCAAATATTTAGTACTGGTTTTATCAAACTTTTTTCTTTATATATAAATAATTGAACGTTATAATTATAACTAGTTTTAAAATTTTAATTTTAAGCCTATAATATTTAATATTATTATTTAATATTATTATTGGTGGTTAATTTTTTTCGATTACTTAATTTTTTTTAATAAACTAATTGATCAAGTGCTCAGTATTAGAATCGATTTTTACCAGTAACGAGATCGATTTTTAGAATTAAAGACCCGATGTAACCGGAATCGATTCTAATTTTCAAGAACCGACCGAAACCCATTCTATTTAAATTGATCGGGTACTAGTCTTACCCACCCTTAATAATCGTTTTCCCAGCCGAGGATTAAAATATATTAATAATTAAAAATATATTAAATATTAAAAAATAAATTAAAAATTAAAATAAATTCCTCCATAAACAAAGGTCTCAATTATTTGTATAGGCAGTGGAACTGAAAGTGGGTTTACATTGTGATGACTGTATCAAGAAAATCCTCGAAGCAATCAAGAAAATACAGGGTAATCCTTCTCCTTTAACATGCCTGCTATGATGGTGATAAAACTCTAAAATTTTCTCGGGAAAATTTGATTTCTTATGATGTTAATGGCTGCCAGATATTGAAACAAGGTTATAATGACGGGAAATGTTACCGGCGATGAAATCATCAGAGTTCTTCAAAATATTGACAAACAAGCAACCATTTTGGGGTTCTAATTTTGGCTTTTTTTTTTTATTGTTTTCTTCAATTTCTTGTTCAGAATTCGGGTGAAGTTAATATCGTTTATTACAGAATTTAAAATTTACATACTACGATCTAAAGGGGGAGATCTCTATACATAAAACATTACAAACTGGAAAAGGAAAAGAGAGATCATTTGAAAAAAAAAAAGCTTGAAAATGGCCGTTGCCGGCGCCCGACGAGATCTCCCATCTCAACTCAGCACGAGTCGATTTACCTCGGTTGGTGAATGGTTCGTGGACTCAATTTCACATTCACTATCTTGGCTGCTTTCACAGTAAACCTCGGCGACTCAGTCCCAACTCGGTCCTTCTGCCACTTCGATACTCGAACTGGTACTATTTTCTTCAGATTATCTCCCTCCTTTCCCTCCGCTGCAAAAAAAGAAAAAAAAAGTTAGATCCGAGTTATATATAACTGACTCGTGGGATCAGGGTGAGTCGAGTGAGTCTGTTACATCTCGGGTAGAGGAAACCGTCATCGTATTGGTCAAAAACGTCATCGAGTTCGTCGGGGAAGATAAGATCGTCAACGTCGTCGTTTTGGGGATCGTGGAAGCGTTCCTGGAGCCAGTAGTCTCGGAAAGAAGGGGACGACTGGACGAGGGCCCACCATTGATCAGAGAAATCCTCGACCGTCCGATATGCCAATGGAACGAACGATGGAGCGTTGGGATTCAAAGTTGAAGAAAAAGAACTCTGCGACAGAACCTCCATTTTTCCACTAAACAAGCAATTTTCAGTAAACCAGAGAAAATAAAGTGCTTCTTGAAGATAAGGATAACTGGATAAGAACAACACTGAGTCCATTCTGAATATATAACGGGGAGTTAACTAAATAGACATGGATTTTCGTATTATTACATTCATGACACTAGATTTTTATATTTTACTCAATTTTTTAAATATTTGGTCAAATCTATGTGAATGGTCCTTATACTTTAACAAATTATAAGATTGAGTTCATATACTTCAAAATTTGTAATTTTAGTACTCTTTTTTATTTGAAAATCTTATCCTAATCATTGACTCCGCAGCATTTCTCATCAAATTTTTCATTAATATTCGTGTAATTATATTAATTTTATAAATAAATCATTATAAATTTAATAAATATACTTTAAAAGTGACTAAATTTCGAAAGGAAAAATTATCTTTTTTATAATGTACTAAAGTTAGGTGACTGTTTGATTTATATAAGTAAAATTATCGTTGTAATGATTGAGTTAGATGTACCTTTTTTAAAGCAACAGCAAAAATGTTGAAGAAGGTTAAACACGTGGCAAATTTTGAGGGGCAATAATGGAATTATCTAAGGTTATAACGTCCCTAAGGAAAACGATGAAAAAGGAAGGCTTGTTGAGGTGCCAAAGGTGGCGTAAATGCTCTTCGATGTTTGAAGGTTGAAACTTGCGCTGGTATTATATTGCCAATGGTTTTTGTTTTGTTAGATTTTGAATTTAGAATATTATTAGGATAATTATTTAATATATTTTCTATTTATTTTAATTTTTACAAATACTTTAATTTTGGACGTAAGATTTAAGGGTTTAGATTTAATAGTTTATAATTTAGTGATTATGGATATAATTTAGAGTTTATAGAACAAAACCTAATCATTAAGGACGAAACTAAGATTTGTAGTTGGGGTAAAAAATAAATTATTAAAAGTAATGATTAAACTCATAAAAAAAATTAAATTTTAAAAATTTAAATAAGGGAAAAAAATTAAAAAACAAGGTGAGGATGATTATAGGGATGACAATGGATCGGATTTGGATTGGACTTTATAAAGTTCAAGTCCAATCCAATTAATAATCGGACTTTCAAAAGAATTTAAGTCCAAATTCAAATTCATTTACTAAATTTAAATCCAATTAAATAAAATATCTAAAATCTAATTATTTTTTTAAACTAACAACTTAAATATAAATATTTAAACGAAAAAATTTATCAAACAAATATATTTAAATTTATAGCACAAACAAATCTCAACAAATATTACAATCTAATATAAAATAAAATAACATCTCAAACTGCAATTAAAAATTTTAACAATAAATAAATTATCCTTATATAAACTACTATTATTTCTATTTTTCACCTCACAATTATAAAATGTATAATAAATATTATAATTTAAGGAAATAAATTAAAAATATAATCAAAATGTCAAATTATTAACATTGGACATAGAGAAAAAAATACTACGTTCAAACTTTCATTGTTTCACTAAAGTTTGATAAAAGCCTATAAAATATTAACCGTATATAAACTCAATTAGGATTTCAATACATATATTTTAAATCTAAAAGTTTTAAATATTTTCATTCGGATTTATATATGGATCGAATTTATATCAAAATGGATTTAGATTGAATTCAGATCGAATCATGACAATATCCATATGCAATACACCTCTATTAAGACTCAAACTTTTCTGAATTTAGATTTAGACTTTTTAAAATCAAGTTTAAATAATTTTTTTTAAAATTAAATTAAATTCAAATTATATAACCATACCTAGATAATTATCCCTTCCATCTTACATACCTCCGTCCGTGCTAATTAATATATTATCATAAATCACTTTATCTTATAAACCATAAATTTTAACTTAAACCATTTAATTTTAATATTATCCTTAAATTATATACTTTAACCTCTAAATTAAAATTTTAAATCCTAAAATCCTTATTATTATATCTAAACCCTAGTCCCGATGATTTGTTTAGGGACTCCTTTGAGATTTGTCCATGCTTGGCCCCACTTGGTTGTCTCATACGTTGAATTCAGAGAAATATCTTATACACGTCATCATCACATCCCTTGGGAACTGGGACGGCACTAAAGGACAGATAAGGCCTAGGGGGTGACTCGTGCGGTACAGATCTATAAAATTTTAATTGCATACAAGGACGAATATATCCTTCAACAATAATAAATTTAAGATTTAAATAAAATATAATTTTTAATAATTAAATAATTTAAATATAATTTTATTTATAATTAAACGACTTTTACTATTATAAATTCAATTTATTTTTTTATATTCGATTTTTAATCATTGTTATATATATATATATATTATATTCAACCCTGTCCAATCCATTAAACCAGTTTGGTACAAGAAAATACACAAACCCGATTTCACAGGCTTAATTTTTAAAGATAACAAATGCTGCTGAAGTGCAATTAGGGTTTTACTTTTTGGTGATGATGAAACTGTCATCCACGTCTTTGGTATCAGAATTCACAAACTGCAAAACATGGAGAATGGAAAGATAATTACAGCATGGAAGAGTTTAAATACAAAACCAGTCCACCTATTATTGAAAGGGAGAGTGTTTAGTATCAACCTCTAAGTTCAGTTCATCCCTTGTGGCATGTGCTCGAACATACCCGAATTCAGAAATCCTTTTCAAACTCCAACTAGGTGCCTGTCCGAACATGAGTTAATCATCATTGTTTGGGTTAGTTAACTGATAATCTTATGTTTAGATTCTAAACTTACATCATCAGGAAACTTGTCCAGGCTGAAACCAGCCATTCCAACGATAGCTTGCACAGGTGCAGTGTAGTTGCCGTTATCGTATGTGTCGATGCCATTTCCATCCTTTGTCGGCATTGCCAGACATTCGGAATTGTAGACAGAACATGTTCTCTCATAATTATGTACATGTCCGAAAAGGACCAGATCCACCTGATTCATTGTCCCTTTCCATCATCTTTTTCCAAAAAAGGAGAGGGGGATTTAAACCAGCTTGATGAATAATGAAGCCATTGGATTTTAAGTACCTTGTTATCCAGGAGAAGGGGTTCTATGACTTTAAGAAACTGGTCATCAGCACCTAGAGAGCTATACATGGGCCTGTGCCTGCATTTTCCGAACAAAAAATCAATAGACTTGTTCAATGACCAGGTTATTGGTTCAAGTCCAAAGGTCCGATGGTTTCGATATTCGATGCTAGAGCACGACTACGATCCATGACGAGCTCTTTGTGACATTAGTCTAATTTTACAGGCTTTAACTTACCCTGTAAAAATCAACCATGGTGTTTTTGAACGATCAACTGAAGCCATATCTGTCTTCATCCATTGATACTGTGGAAAGTTTCAAGTGTTCATTAGTTTCATAAGTTGGTTCAAAATATAGAAGTAAGATGGAATCGGAGAAATTAAGAATTGAGATGTTTTTTTTACCTGCTCAGACTGTTCGGTCCAGTCATGTTCTGTTGAAATGACTGTGAAATAAACACTGCCTTGCTCTATGGAATACCATGGCTTATCTTTGGCTGGTGTTGGCATTGGAAAATAAGTCTCATAAGGGATTCCACATTCCCCTCCAGAGTCTGGACCTCCGTACCATGACCCTGAATCCACATAGTCCCTGAAAAGTCCGGGGACGAAGTCGGTGATAACGGCTGATATACAAGTTTCATGCTCGAGTCACTTTCGAGTTCAGTCGATTTAGGTCCATATATATCATTCTGGTTTAAGGCTCAAGTTTTCAAATGGGAATTACTCCTATATCATTTTGAGTTCTGGTCATTTTAATTTCGGGTTCGAGTCGATTGGATTACATTCTCTCCTTATTTCTGACAGTACTTGAGACAAGAAAGTTACCTCTCATGATTTCCAATTGCAGTCATGTAAGTAACTTGGGAAGCCAGAGGGGTTATAAGGTGAAGGAAGAAATCCCATTCAACTAAGAAGCCAGTTGCATAGCTGATGTCTCCAATGTGAAAAATGGAGTCTACATTTCCACTTTCAACTTCTTCTGTCATGGCCTTTATTACTGAAATTGATCCTGGCTGAATGTAGTGCTCTGCAGAAGAATCAAGTGGAGCCTTTCCCATATCGCCGAATACGAGAAACTTAACTTCATCTGATCCTCCAGCCGGCGGTGTCTGGAACTCAATTTCATCACTCCATCCAACTGCATCACTGATTCACACAGAATACAAGGCTAAATAGTATCAACCTATAAACAAAAGATGAATTGGCTGCTATATATATATATACCAACCTTCCATATTTGTACTTAAAGGCAGCTGAAGGCTGCAATCCTGTCATGACTGCAGTATGAATGTAACCAGGGTCATGCCATCCAAAGTCCTTTGCTGGACTCGGTACAACGGAGCCTATAATTTCCAAACCCGAAAAAAGAATGCAAGTGAAAAAAATGTGGAAAATATTGTTTAAATGAATCGAGAAAGCCGGAACTCACTGCACATATCATCTGCTGAAAATGTTGTAACTTCTGATGTTTGTGATTTTCCATCTCCGTACTGTACTTGTTGAGGTTCCTTATCTCCACTAATCCATGTTAATCTCATCTACAGCTCAAGAAATATTTACCAATCAAGTCCATTATAAGAATTCATGCGTAGGAAATGAATAATTCTCGTACCGATGTAGCAGCCGAATCTATGCTGGAGAGATGTCCATACAATGGTGAACTTGGATTAGAAAATTTCAAAGGTGCCTCGGTCCTAGTCAAAACGCAAGGTGTGCTGAATCCACCGGTAAAGAACACGAATTCGATGTCAGTTCTGATGTTGACGACATGAAAAGATACCGTGCCGATACAAGTTGTGACCTCGCAGTTGCCGTTGTTGCCATATTTCTGGCATTCACTGTTCTTGCAGCTTAGATAGTCCGGATCACTGCTCACATACTTTGCCTGCACAAGTACATCTTTCTCCTTTCAATGTGTCGAACAAATGTCGGAAACAGAAACATCGAATTGATCTCCGATTCCTGGAACAACCAGTCCGACACGAATACAAACTAAAAGTACCTTAACAGGATAATGACAGAGGAGAGGAAGTGTACTAGTATCACCTGTCTGAATATAATAAGCCTCACTTTCAAGACAAGTAGTCACACTGTTTGTATATACATACACATGGCAAAACAAAGTAAACATCAAAGCAGAACATGAAAAAATGTTGAAATTAGTAAGACCATGAAAATTGTAAGTACTTAGAATAGGAAGGAGATATCATGGCAATCCAATCACTTTCTGAAGGAACCAATACCCCACTAACATTCACAGTAACGAACTGATCATCGGAAAGGTCAGCATTGTCGGTAACATTGATTCGGAGATAAGGGTTAGGATCCGGGCATTGGATTAGAGTTCTTCGGTTGAGAACACGAAAGTCCGATATCGCGGTGTAGTTTAGGTGAAGGTACGTCGAGTCGGCCACCGAAGGCTGCAATTCGTATGAAGTAGAAGATGGAATAGCAAGGCAAAATATGAATAGAATGAAGGACATTGTGTATGCTTGATGTCTTGAACGTTGTTCCATTTTTGGAAGAAATCATGTGGTTTTGATGCTAATAAGGTAGACAGATCAAGAAATCTAGACTTCTGGTTTTCTTTGTTGTTGATTACTATGTTAATTTTCTTGTGATTTTTAGGACTGTAAATTTGGATGAAACGTTCAAAATCATCGTATTTATGCGGACAATGTTGGGCATCTCCAAGGGGACAATAAGGTTTGTAGTTGACAAAAACATTGTTACATTGATAGTACAGAGGATGCTATTAAGTATTAATTGTCGAGTTTTGTCCAAAATTCGGATATTCCTTAGTTTGAAAAAACATGTATTGTTTTCATTAATTTACTCGAAATAACACGAGCGTCGAGATATTGTATTTAGAGGTGAGTATTCGATCGAATCGAGTTAAAATTTTTTGAGTTATTCGAGTTGACGAGTCAAACTTTTAAAATTTTATCGATTCGATTCGAGTTTAAGAAATTTGAGTCAAGTTTTCGAGTTTCTATAAATATTTAATTGTAAATATTTATTATATTATAGTATGATTTGATTCTAATTTAAATAATTTTCTCTAATCATATAAGATATGTGTATATATATATTTATATTTTTTCTTATGTGATAATATTTCTTTATATTTTTATATATCAATATATATTATAAAAAAATTAAGAAACTCGTTTAGAAAATAAATTCTTTAATTATTAAAAAATTGAGTTATTCAGATTATTCGAATTTATATTTTACAATTTAAATTTATTTAATTTTTATATATTTTTATTTAATATATATTAAAATATTTTTACCATAATCATATTACACGATGTAGTAATATAAACTTAGTTGGTCCCAAATTAAAATGAAGACAAAAACTCTTGTTCCGACAATTCTAATCCTGTCATTTAGACCCACAAATAAAGATTATGACAATAATTAAACCCTACTTTCAAATATTTACATTTTGTCTTTCTACTCTAAATTTCGGTTTTGTTATTATTTATAATCAAAGGAAAATAAAAAAATTAAAGACGAATAACTTAATAAACTGATAATTATACTTGTTTAATAATTACTTATTATTTCGATCAACATTCGAACAAGTAAAACCAATAAAAAAAGACCACCAAAGGTCGAGTCTTGCAACCATCCCACCTTAACCATAAAAATCGATGTCCATTTTAAGACCATATTAGCTTTGTTTAAAGTCCAAAACACATTTTTGTCTTTGGTTTAGTAACTAATCTTTCTCTTTCAAGACCTTGGATTGTATGTGGTTCGTTCGTTTAATTCTATTGTTTGTAGACCATTTGGGTCAGGACTGAAATTCTACAATTCAAAAAGTTCATGGACAAAAACTGACCATAGTAAAAATATAAGGACTAAATACTAATAAAAAAAGAACTAATGACACATTTTACCCCTAAATTATGCCATTAAAGTGATACGGAATTAGAGGTTCTTATCGAGCGAGTCGATCGCGAATTGGGTAGTGTTCGGCTTGTCTTCGTTAATATTTTTTGTTGATCAACTTGATATGTGTTCGATAAATTTTTTATTGCTCGACTCGATTCTCGTTAAATTCACTAAAAAATTATCTTATTTTTTTAACTAAAATTAAAATTTAATAACATCAATTAATAAATTTAACCATAAAATATCAAACGAGTATATAAAATACTTTAAAATCTAAATTCCAAAATAGCATGTTAAGATTAAAGTAACAATCCACAAATTAATAGTTATTATTTAGATTTATTTTTGAATGAAATAATTTTATTGTAATTATTAAAAAAATAAATTAACGAGCTGTCTGTGAATTTATTGAATCAAATTAGACTTCGCTCGATTTAACTCATTAAGGTCTTGAGTCGAGTCAACTCGAGTCAAATACTTCTCGAGTTTTGATCGAGTAGAGTTTGAACAGCTCACAAACTGTTCAACTCAACTCGTTAAACACCCTAATACAAAATCATTCAACTGTAATTTACTTAAAAACTTGATTAAATCAATAAAAATATAAATACAAATTATATTCATAGACCAATTGAATCGAGTATCAAAAGTATATCCCAAGCATGTATAAATCTAAACGAGCAAAGATTTAAAATTGCTGGCCACTGACACTGTTTCCACACCTAAGACCATAATAAACAAAGGAAAGACAGCAGAATCACAGCAGAAATTAAAATGCAGCCAAGTGGGCATCTCATTTCCCACCAACAAGATTCAGACAATCTAAGTACATGATGTGGTATCGTCCCAAAGACGACATTATCTTAATATCGGAATTGATCTAAATGATAAATAATTTATTATCGTTACTTAAGTGTAAGATACATGATCGATCAGTGTTTTGTTCTGATTAATCTGAACCGACGTACATTTTTTCAAACAAAAAATACCACACTATCCTTAAATGAACCTTTCCTTTCCCTTTAAAATTCTACTTTTGTTTTGTCTGTTCTTAAACCTTGCCTGTCTCTGTCCTAATGCTAGGAGGACCCCCCCCAAGTGGATATGGCTTTGCTTTTGTGTTTGAAAAAGAGAACAAATTGTTGATTTGGAGGCACATGGAAATTGTAATCCCCCACTAAGCAACATGCAAGGTTGTTGTTTTGCTTTGGTAGGGCATGTTTGGCTTTGTGTTGTGCTTGGGAATGATACCAATTCTGCTCAACTTTGATTCCCATCCACTCCATATCCTACCAAAAACAAAATAAAATTCAATGTCATCAGAATTCTTTTTTAATATATCTTGTACTGATATAAACTTTGGATTTTGTATGTGTTTCAAGAAATTCCATTTTCTTTTGAAGCCTCCAAAGAGACAAACAAAAACAATGAAGACAAAACAGGCTCTTGTGGTGTAGACAAAGAAGACATGGAAAAGTCCTTCAAGACAAGAGCTTTTTATGTCCGACTGACTCATTTTTCCAACTAAAACCTTAGACCACTAACCGAACACCCTTTTTTTATTACTGCAATTGCTCTAGATTTAAGTGGCAGCTGAGTTTTCCAATTCCCTTAAAGGGTTTTCATTTTTCAAGGATTTTGATGAACTGATTGCTCCTTTTGATCTGTTTAGTTTCTGCTCGGGTAAGGTCTAGTTGTTCTTTCTCTTTGTTTCATATTTTTTGCTGATTAATTTGGTTTAGAGAATCTGCTATTAATCAAAATATGGGATTTTTCTCTGTTTCTCTGTTGCAGTTTCAGCAAATTCAAGTTTCATATTTCTCGCTATGTAGATTGATTTGCCATCAAATTGTTTAGACATAAGCTTACTTTGATTGTTAATGGCAGGAATGATTCAAGGGGGACAATCCTTTATAACTTCACCACCACTTCAGTTCATGTCCTGGATGTCACTTTCTCCTGGTTTAGGATCCCCATTCCCATGGATCCGGGAGCTCAAATCCGAGGAAAGGGGTTTATATCTGATCCATCTTCTCGTGGCATGTGCCAACCATGTCGCCGCCAGTAGTCTTGAGAATGCCAATATCGGCCTAGAACAAATATCCCACCTTGCCTCGGCCGATGGAGATACCATGCAAAGAATTGCGGCTTACTTCACCGAGGCACTTGCTGATAGGGTGCTTAAAGCATGGCCTGGTCTTCATAAGGCCCTCAATTCTACTAAAATATCATCTGTACACGAGAGAATTCATGTTCAGAATCTGTTCTTTGAGTTATGTCCTATCTTGAAGCTTGCATATATTATCACCAATCAGGCCATTGTAGAAGCTATGGAAGGGGAGAAAATGGTTCATATTATAGATCTCGATTGCTTCAAGCCTGCACAATGGATTAATCTTTTTCAAACATTTAATGCTAGACCAGAAGGGCCGCCCCATTTGAGAATTACAGGCATACATGAACAGAAAGAGGTGTTGGATCGTATGGCACTTCGATTGACCGAAGAAGCCGAAAAATTGAACTGTCCGTTTCAGTTTATCCCGGTCGTTTGCAAGTTAGAGAACCTCGATCTCGAAAGTTTAGGTGTTAAGACCGGAGAAGCTCTTGCAGTCTGTTCTGTCCTTCAGCTTCATTCGCTATTGGTTACGGATGATGAGATGCTTAGAAGGATCAACTCTCAATCCATGTCGAAGAACATCAACACCGATCTGTCAAAAAGACTCCAGCAGATGAACCAACGTACTTTAGGAGATTGGCTTAAGAAAGAGCCAGTCCATGTATATACCCCAAGTCCAGACTTGGCATCACCATCACCGTTATCCCCGTTTGCCTTAGCTCCGGCACCGAAATTGGGAAGCTTTCTATCCACTCTTCGGGGACTGTCACCGAAACTGATAGTTATAACCGAGCAGGAGTCCAACCATAATGGCTCTACTTTAATGGAAAGGGTAATGGAAGCATTGAATTTCTATGCTGCACTCTTCGATTGCTTAGAGTCCACGGTATCAAGAGCACCGGTAGAGCGACAAAAGGTCGAGAAGATGCTATTCGGGGAGGAAATTAAGAATATTATAGCTTGTGAAGGTATTGAGAGAAAGGAGAGACACGAGAAGCTTGAGAAATGGATTCTAAGATTCGAGTTGGCCGGCTTTGGAAAGGTGCCTTTAAGCTACCATGGCATGTTGCAGGCCGGACAATTGTTGCAGACCAATATCTATGATGGTTATAAAATCAAAGAAGATAATGGACGTGTGGTGATCTGCTGGCAAGAAAGACCTCTGTATTCAATGTCAGCATGGGGTTTTAGACCCTAAAATTTTAAGATTTTTAGTTCTTACAATATTTTTGTGTGAGCTTGTGCCCTTCTGTTTGTTGTTTGCCTCTCTGTAAAGAACATCAAGTTTTTCTTTCTCTGCAATCCCACAGTGTTGTTATGTGAAGTTTTAGCTAATTTCTCCTTGACTATGTTATATATATATATATATATATATATATATATGGCATCTTGCTTCATTCAACAAGAGAAATGACAAATCAGACAATAGTACTGCAAATCTAGCATTTCCTAAAACAAGTAGATATTGAGTTCCATGCAAGCATCAATGGTGTAATTATTCAGTAGTGCACAACAGATACGTTATATTCAACTACAGCATTTCCGTCCTGTATATTATACCAGACTGTCTTGGCCAAAGCATAACCTCGAGCAAACCGGAAAATCCCAGTTCCTCCAACTACAGGCATTTCCCTCACCTTATGAAAAATTTCATTCCTTCCAAGAATACTAATTGTACTCCCATTGTAAGTTCCCTCGGAGAAGGCGAAATTCATAACCATAAGCAGTCCAACATCATGTTGAGAAGCCGAAGCATAAATTCCCTGAGCTCTCCCCACCATTTTCGAACTGGACTCGGGTCCCTCGGTTAAAGGGTCATCTGCCATGTATGCAGTGCCAAATGAACCAGCTGACTTGTTATGTAGCCTGGTAATTTTCACGGCTGTGGGGTTTTTTCCACTTACATTGTCGTGGAAGTAGAAGTGGAGACGGGTCGTTTTCTCCATGCGTTTTGTGGATGTTGAAATAACAGATTCACTCGAGAATTCCCCATGGATTGTAACGAGGAATGCTGAGAAGAAGGTGAAGAACGATATGAAGAGAGCTTGAGATGTAAAGGAAGCCATTCTTCTGCAGATTTCAGCTGCATGAAGACAAGGTATTTATAAGGAACCAAGATAAGTGTTGTATTCAAATTAGTTGATCTTCGTTTTGATGTAATTGCAGGCTTGGACATGTTATTTTCCACTTTTGCTTGTTCATAATGAAAGAGTAGTAATCATGTAGACATACAAGCTTTTCAAGGCATGCTTGCTTGTTTTACAAACCATGGCCTCACAGCCAGTCTCAGCTTTAGCTGGGGATGGATAGGTACAAATCACAGCAGCTTTCCCTTACTTTTTCTCCCACATTCCCAAGTTGACTGCACAATCTCGGTTTTGCTAGTTTTTTTTTTTTGGCAAGATGAATAGGGATGGGCACGAAACCCGAATTCGACGGGTTCCGATTCGACTCGGTCCGATCAGATCGGATTATTTGGTGAAAAATTCGGGTTGAGTTGGGTTTTTTTCAAGGGTGATTTCGGGTCGGGTTTGGGTTTAGGGCGGAAAAAATCAGACCCGATCCGGGACTAATAATGTAATTTTCGCATATATATTTTAGGGATATTTATAATAATGACCCCTCTTTATATATTTTTTATATAATTAGATCACTAAAATTAATTTTTTTACAATTAAGTCACTAAAATTAAATATTTTTATAATTAGATCCCTAAATTTTATTTTTTATAGTTTGGTCACTAAAATTTTAATTTTTTTAATGATTCGGGTCGGGTCGGATCTTAAAGCTTAAAAATCGAGTCGGGTCGGGTCTGATTTTTTCACCCTAAACTCGGGTCGGGTCGGGTGCAGGGTGGAGGGTATAATTTTTCGGGTCGGGTGCGGGTGGGCCAAAAATCCGACTCGACCCGACCTGTGCCCATTCCTAATGATGAATGTGATAAATTGAAAATTTTGAGCAATATTTTTTATGGGTAACGATGTAGATTCGAATATTAAATTCATTGATTTATATTTTATTTTATGAGACTTCTATAATAATATTTTATATACTCAAAATACTTGATTGATGAATGATAAATTAATCCTCAAATTATAATATTTGTGAATTGTGCAAGAAAAATGGGTAAAAATCATTTTCTCTTTATTCATGCCATCATTCATAACTCCTATTGAAATTTTTTAAAAAATTGAATTTAAAACTCTAACCCTTATTTTTATGAGCCCATAACCTCTACACTCTAAAAAATACACCAGATTCCTAATTTCTTAAACCCTAACCATAATCCCTAATCTTGAGCCATAAACTTTAACCCCTAAACACCTAATTTGAAGCGGAGACATAAATGAAAGCATAAAAAAGAGATAGACAATTTCTAAAAAAAACTTATCTTATATTAATAGGATAACAATCGGGGTTGAGTAAAGTTCAATAGAATATGATGTCTGAATTTGAATAGCTTAAAATTTTTTTTATTTGACTTGATTCATTTTGATCGAACATTCATCCCTAAAGATGAGGGTGTACCTGTATGATATGAACGATACGAATATTTAAACTCGAATTTAATTGAATACAACATTAATAACATACTAGAAAAATCTTTTCTCCTCCATTAATTTTTTGATGATACCCAAAATAAAGAGCATAGTTCGTAATCTCTGATGTTGTGTTTCTGTAACTAATCATTCAATTGTGTCTCAGCTCAGTTTCTATTATTTTTCATGATCGAATTAAATATTTATTTTCCTTACTGCTTTATTTTAATTAATAAAAACTTTTATTTTCTTTTTATCGTCTCAAATTATTATATTTGTTACATCTTTTATTCCAGACCTCTGCATAAAACCTTGCAATAAGTAAATGTTAATAATTATAATTTTTAAATTGCTGATAACATATATCAATATATAGTTATATTAATTTTTATTAACTATTATATCATATTATTTAATTTTTTAACAACAAATAAATTAATACATATTAATTTAATAATTCAATTAACAAAATTAAAAAACCAGTCGTTAAATCAGAACTTAATTACGAAATTACCCTACAATTTCACCCAATTTTCATATTACAAGTGAAAAGTCCATTCTTGGTTTGGACTTCCTTTTCATTTGTTAGTTTCCTGCAACGATCGGAATGCCCAACCACCACCACCACCACCGCTCTACTCCGCTGCTATCCTGCGCCACATCAGCTACCTCCTCTTCCTCCTCGTCATTCCTCTCTAAACTTATGCTCCTTCTAACACTCCTCCCTCTCTCTTTAGCTGTGTTAGCCTTCGTTTTACAGTGGCGTGGAGGGAGTGAATCCGATCCCACCATCGCCACATCCGGAGCCTATTCCCGATGGGCACCAAGGGGGTCCCACCACGAGGTCTTCCCTGGAAAAGAGACTTTCTCGCCTCTCTCCCCCAAATCACATTCTTCTTCTGATTGCATCAATCTCGGTCGTAGCTCTTCTCCTTCTCTCCCTTACTATGGGGACTGGAAATTTGGTTTTGAAGCTAATTTAAGGCCCAAGGTAACCCTTTTTCTTTCCTCGGACGATTTGAACCTTGTTTTCTTGGTGATTTATTTTGCTGGCTGCAATTTGTTGGGTATTACTTTAACTAACGTAGTTTCAGCTTGTGATCCTATTTAAAATCTCCCCAGATCCATGCCGTTTTCTAGACTTTAGTTCGAGAATCTTATTATGAATTCTGACTTACAAGTGTTTGTCTTCCTAACACTAGGCATCTTGTCCGAATTTAGTTCAAAATTTTGCTTATAAAGTTCTTTTGTCAATTGATTTCTTTCTCATCAAATTGATATTATAGTTAGTACCCATACATTCTTTTGTGTGGAAAATCTAATTCAAGTTCATAGTTTCCTCGTTTCTTATAGCTGACTTTTCCTCTAGAGCAGTTCGAGAGGTTGTTTATAACACTCAGCTGTTTTGCTTCTGAAATAACAGATTTGCATTACGACAAGTACATCAGCTGGCTTGGAACAGATTTTGCCATGGATGTTTTATCATAAGGTTATTGGAGTCACTACATTTTTCCTCTTTGTTGAAGGGCACGCTGCATCTCCAAACGTATCTAAAGTTTTGGAATCTATTTCGGTGAGTTTCTGAAGTCTTTGTTCTAGAATAATTTTTATGTTTTTACCCTCCAGGGAGTAAAAGTTATATACAGAACAAGAGAGCTTGAAGAGCAGCAGGCTAAAAGGTTAGCCCCCCCCCCCCCCCCCCCCCCTTTTATGATTAAAATACATCCCTTAGTTTTGCTCTATTTCTTCCTTTTTTTTGTTTAACTAGAATGTGGAGGATACTGGTGATAAACTGTCCTTATTTATCATTTATTTTCTGCTCTCTTTCATTATATTTTCTTTCTGGTTCTCTAGGAACAAGTCTCTGTTTTTTTGGTCAAAATGACTCTGTTTTGTAACTTATGGTATTTTCATGTTGGTTTCAGCCGGATCTGGAATGAAACATGGTTGTCAAGTTTCTTTTACAAGCCTTGCAATTATGAGCTATTTGTAAAGCAGTCTCTCAATATGGAAATGGCCATTGTCATGGCAAGGTTATGCTACATGAATGATTCTGTTTTCATGAATTAAAATACCTTGATATTTGTACTTGATAGTAATATTATGCTTACTTTGATATTTTGTTCCTTTTGTATTTTGAAATATAAGGATGCTGGAATGGACTGGATACTTCATCTTGATACTGATGAGCTAATACACCCAGCTGGTGCACGTGAATATTCTTTGAGGCAGTTGCTACTTGATGTACCTAGCAATGTTGATATGGTCGTATTTCCCAGCTATGTGAGTGGCATTATATAAATGAGAAAAGTTATCCATTAGGGAACATGGAACTGGTTACTATGATTGGATATCTTGTTATTCATTTGGACTGGCATGTGAAATTTGGTAGTGGAATTTTTGTTACTTATTTGTTTAGGAGAGCAGCATTGAACGGGATGATATCAAGGATCCTTTTACTGAGGTAAATTGTCACTTATTCTTTTTCCTTGCTTTTCATAATTAAGTAAATCGAGTGACTGAAGTTAAGATTTGGAATTTCACAAGTGGCTTACTTTTCTATCCATACAAACAGGTGTCAATGTTCAAGAACTTTGACCATCTACCAAAAAGGACACCTACTTTGGCATGTATAAAGAATCAACTCGTGGTAATCCAAATTATTTCTTGCCTTATGGGAATGGAAAAGCAGCTGCCCGTATTCAGGATCATCTTCGTCCAAATGGTGCTCACAGATGGCACAATTATATGAAAACCCCAAAGTATGGTTACTCTGTGCACTTATAGAAAATCATGATGAGATGACCTGACCCGATGCACATCTATCATTAAAGTCTTATGTAGTTTGGCTTGCATATATCTTGAAGGGATGATGGGGGTAAGAGGTGTTTCGGAACTTGGTGTTGAGGGCAGCTTGATCCTTGATAATGAGAGCATGTTTTATGTTGACATCATATCTTGAATAAAGCATATCTTAGTTGAAACTGTGACTTGAGAGAATGGAGCTGCTTAATTTTCATTTAATTTTCTATGCACTTTTCAAGCGGCACTTATTTACTTTTTTTCTTTTCCAAGTGAAATCAAATTGGAGGAAGCTGCTGTTCTACACTACACGTATGCCAAAATTCAGACCTAACATCTATACGTGATCGGTGTGGTTGCAAGCCTACCAAGGAAGATGTCAAAAGATGCTTCATGTTGGAATTTGATAGATCTGTAAGTTTAATACCTTGTGTTATTTTTGGTGTTATATATATATATATTCTATTTATGAGTTGTAGGCTTGTGCAAGTATTAGAATATTGGAATTGCAACAGGCTATTAAGGAGATCAGGAAAGACAGTTAAATGTTGGGTGATATGAACTAGATATTTTCCACTGAAATAAAAACTTTTGGTCGACATGTTATATGTACTTGAGAAATTTGGAGAGACTGAATTAAAGGGAAGGCTATTGACTGAAGGACATGGTGCTAGGTTGCTAGAAGCATTGAAGAACATTTCAATAATTGACACAGATAAGATGGGGAGCAATATTAGTTGTGATGGTTGATAGGGTCCCAAGCAATATTATGATGCATCTGTTTTATGATTAATATTCCTCTGACATAGCAGAGAATGAAGTTTGTATTACATTATCTGAATGTGACCCAATTTTGACTTTAGGTTTAATGGAATCTTGAGTTGCCCAGTTGTTTCCAGTTTTACCTTGTTCTTGGAACATGGACAAGATTTTTTGGGTTAAATTGTGGTTGTTATGCTCTCTGATGTATCATTGTGCTTTGTATTTTATGGATATCATTTCCTTCTAACTGTTGTTTGATTATCTATTTAAATGTTTACCTTTGCAGGCATTTATAATTGCTTCAACTGCAACTGAGGAAGAGATGCTTAACTGGTATATGATTGAATGCAGGGTCTTTATATATATATATATAATTTGTTCCTTTTAACTTGAATTTAGTGTGGGGATGTGCTGATGTTGAACGACGTTAACTCTGGTTATGTAGGTATCCTGAACATGTCGTGCGGGGGTGATAAAGACCTAAGGCTTAAACTCCTAAGAAAGGGTATTTTAACTCGCATACATGCTCCAATGGTAAGGACAGCTATTTGACAATAGTGAAAACTAGAAATCACATGAAACCAAATCTACTTTTAAAACCATTCATCTTTAGAATTCAATTTGCATTGACATGAATAGTGAGAATATGAAATACATGAAAATTTTGGATCTTTAGATTCTCTTTACGCTTCAATGTACATTTTTTGCAATTTGTTTTTACGCCTCGATTATGTGTTCAAAATCCTCTTTTCTATCTGTTCCTCATCACCTCTTCCATGTTAATGCTCTTTTGCTGTCTCAGGCCATAATACAAGGCTTAAGAGAGTCCGGCGTATTCAGCTCGGTTATAGCCAATGCGCCGAGTACTATTTCAAAGGACAAGTTTTTAGCGTCCATTGACAGCAGTAACTCATCTAGAGTTGTTTCCCTGGCTTCTCACGCCCCAAGAAAGATAGGCAGTTACAGACAGCATCAACCATCTGTTAGGAAGGTGTTGGAAATTGAAGCTAGTGCAGCTCATAAGGAAGCAGCTGTTCCGCCATTGTCGCCCCCTGCATGGACAGTGACAACATCGGAGCAATGATGGCATGGCTGATCCGTATGCTTCTTTATGATCTCCTAATCGGACGGTTTATCAGCGTTTTGGTTCGAACACACGGAGTCACCAAACAAGCGAAAGAGTTGGTATGCATCATCTTGTCGTGCATAGTTATACAGATTTCTGCTCTGCCATGGTATGGTTTAGAATTAATATGACGATTATACTAATTTATAATGTATATGTAGAAAAAATGTTATTTTATCTCTTAAAAATTAACATTTTTTCATCTGTATAATGTGTATTTTTAAATGATTAAGATTAAAGAATATGTACCATTTAATTACATTACAATATTAAAAAATATAAAATATTCGATTGTTAATACATTAAACACAAACTCTTCATCATAAGTATGGATTTTGATTTAATACGTAATTTAATAAACAAATTATAATCTTATATAATTATAAATATAAAGATTCGATTGTAATTAAATTATATAATTAAAACATAAATTTATTTATTTTCTACATAGAATGATTCTAATTATCTATGTATAAATTAGTAACATTAAAATTTATCATGTTATGAAAATCAAATCAAGAATCCAAAGGATTTGACGATAATGTAGATTTTACAAGTTCAGAGGGTAAAAGAAAAGTGAGGATTGATTATCGAAGATGGTTTCGGTTTAAGATCAAATTAATCGGTCATAACTGCACTTAATTGCAGTAGTTAAAAAACCAATGGATGGATTTAGAACGACGTCGTTTAGTGAAGTTCTGGTTTTTATATCATCGCAACTTGAAACTGCTGCGTTTTGAGCAGTCTTGTTCCAGCGCGAATTTGGCCAAGAGATGTCTCTGGTAGACTATGCATCCTCCTCAGACGACGACGTTTCAGACTCTGAGCAAGAACCGCCGCAACAACAACGCCATGAACCACCACCACCTCCACAACCGCAGCGACTCCATTCCCCGCCTAAAACCTTGTGAGCAAGCTTAACAATAATCCATCTCTCAAGTATTTCATTTTTATAATTTGTTATATAATTATTGTAAGTTGTTAATTTAATTCTCAGGGAATCAGGGCCGTCGGCGGATCGAAAGCCAGAATATCTAGAGAAACTCCCGGATGCTTCGATGCTTTTGAACTCTCCCGATGTCCCATTGACCAGCGGCAACGACCATGCATCTATGGTAGCGGCGGCTATGGCGGACAATATGTCTCGTAAGCGAGACTCGAAGGGGATGATGGGGTCGGGCTCTAGAAATAGTGCGCCACCACTACCGAGGGCTAAACTTCCGAGAGCTACCTTACCTTATCCCAAGAACGTTCCAGATACCGGAGGTGGAATCCTTGTTCCCCCTCAGCTCAGAGGAAGGTATCTAAATTCTTGTTTAGAAGAACCAATTGGGATTTTATTTAATACATAATCTGCTTATTTTTTTATTGCATTTATGGTTTAGGTAATAAATTTCAATGCCAAGAAAGAAAAAAAGGAAGAAATTTAACCTAAAACATAAAAAATTATGCTAAATTGTTTTAGGCCATTTCTGAAGATTTGCTATGAAAAAATTTGATCTTTGAACAAGTTGACAGTTACCTTTGCTTCCTTGAACTTCTCCACTTTTCCTTCTCACTGGATAAATATAAATTGCATATTTTGTTAATGGAGCTCTCTGAGAACTTAGGTAGCATTTCACAACCTAGATTTGAAAAGGGTATGTTTAGATTAAAAGAATAATGCAAGTGGTAGTGAATTTGTTGGGTGCCTATGTGGTAGTGAATTTGAAATTCATGTTTTCATAGATTACGAATATATATTTATGCATGATGTATGTATTCCGTTCTCGTAATGTATATGATAAATTAAACCCGAATCTTCAGTTTCATGTTTACTAGCCGAATATGGATTTTCATACAACTCACAGGAATTTAAAATCTTAAAGCTTTGTTCTTATGCCTCGAGGCAAAACAATGTTCTTTTCCAATTGAGACAAAGGTTTCTTTCTATGCTTTTGACAAACCATCTGTTTTCTTGTGTTCTTTTCACTCCACAAATTGCTACATTTCCGAGGGGCTGATACCATGAAGAAGCATCCAATGTGCTTGAGATTTCCCTATCACATATATGATCTAAAGGCTAAAGTACCTTAAACACTATATTTAATATCTCGATTTGCCGAATCATTTGTGTTGTAGCTGCTTGGATTCTTAGTATTGTCATTCCTTCATTTATGTTGGTGAAAATTTGATGTTAATGATCCATGGTTCAACTGTTGGCAGGAGTAATGTGGTCACTGAAGATATCAGCAAGCTATTTGTCAGCAGACATGCTGCTGCACAGCCCAGAGGACCTGAAAATGAGGAATAGTTTGTTTTATAGTTTATACAAGCTGAAAAACAGATGGATATTTTGATGATTTTGGGTTTGTAGAAATATAAAAAAATCTTTTCCCCATGCTTGGATTCTCTAGTTTGGCTGACTGCTGGAGTCATGTAGTGGGTTCATAGTGTCATGTTGTAGAATGAATTGATGGAAGTGGCTAATTGTTTAAATTAACTCTAGCTTTTATGGTAGGTGCATTGCCACTCCACTGGATTTCTTTTCTTATCAATGCATTTCTTAGAGGGTCCGGAACGGAGTAGGTTTCTCGCGGCACGGGGGTGTTAAATCTCGGCCGGATGAAAGTTTTGTTTTAAAAGGCACTCCTCAGGCGCGAGGCACGGCCAGGCGTCGGAAAGAACGCAACCACTGTTCCAGGCGAAGCGATTTAAAGGTCAGAGGAACCATGTCCTTGCTAGTGCTGTTACTATCAAAATGAGATGTAAATGCATGAGGGTAAGCTGAATATTATGTTACTATGAAACAAATGATTTAAGCCTAAGGCACCTAAACATTGGTCAGATAGGTTCATAAAAAGCAAAATTCCCAAATGAAAACCATGCCTTGTTTTTCTATTTCTACGTACATCATATTTTTTTATCAATTCGTATATTTAATTAATTAATAATTTTAAATAAAATATTTTAATGTTAACGAGGGTATAAAAATATTTTTTAAAAAATATAATTAAATTGATGTAATTTTTTAAATATGAAGGGTGATTTAATCGTGAACTTATCTATAATTGAGTTATCTAAATGTAGTTTTTAAAAATTAGAAGACTTAAATATAACATTATTTATAATAAACGAGTAACTTAAATATAATTTTTTCATAAATAAGTGATATAAATATAATTATATATATTATAATTGAATGACTTTTGTTATAATTTACTTTTTTATGTACCGATATGTTTTGATTATCACTTAATTTTTAAGAGTTCGTGGAATTGATTAAAAAAAATAATAAAATACACTAAGTTTAATATTTGGGGTGTGTTTTATCGTTAATTTATGTGTTTGCGTTCTTTGAAGCAGATTCTTTCAATTTTTATACTTCGATAATGTTATAATTAATCTTTTTATTTTATTTAAATTAAAATAATTTTTAACACGACTTTTGATGGTTTTTATTTATCAATAAAAAAATATAATTTGAGTTAAAAACATAACAAAGACAAAAAAAAAAAATCGACTTTCTACCATTTGATTATTATTTTACAAAGATAAAAAGCAACACCAAAATTGTAATTTCATCCAATGGTCCTTCTAGGCCTTTTCTTATGTCATCTTTTTTGAAATTTCAAATTTCAAACGCGTTAAACAGGTAGCACTTTCTTAACAACCAAACATAAAACGGTGCGGACCGTACACTGTATATATACCATCTTTAGCCGACTCTGGACGTTTGTCCGAACGAATCAACAACCAGACTCCCTTCAACGTTGAATAGTCTTGTTTAAAAACATTTCTCTGTTACCTCGGGGTTTCTACATCTCTATCAAAGCCTACGAAACCAAGAACTCATTTATTGACTTCGTTCAATTTCGGCTTCAACTTGTTGTGTTTTCTGCGGTGACATCGAAGATGACCACCATGGAGAGTTTGATCGGGTTGGTTAACAGGATTCAGCGGGCATGTACGGTTCTCGGTGATTATGGAGGCGGTGATAACACTTTCTCTTCCCTTTGGGAGGCTCTTCCTTCTGTCGCCGTCGTTGGGGGACAGGTTTGTGTTTTTAAGTTTCTTCAATCTTGCTGTGGCCAACAAACGTGTCCGATCTTATAATATGAGTTGGGTTTCGGTTTTGGATTGAGAACAGAGTTCAGGGAAGTCTTCGGTGCTCGAGAGCATAGTTGGGCGTGACTTTCTTCCCAGAGGATCGGGTTTGTTAGTTTCCCCCTTCTTTTTTTAGTTATAATTTGTAAACTCTAATCTCTTAAACGTAGTAATTGCGATGTGTAATTCTGTGCAGGAATTGTGACGAGACGTCCTCTGGTGCTGCAACTTCACAAGACGGATGAGGGGTCGCAGGAATATGCCGAGTTTCTTCACATGCCCAAGAGAAGATTCACTGATTTTGGTAATTATTTTTCCTTTTTACTTTACCTTTGGATACGTTAAATTATGAATTTGCAGGACTTGGCATGTTTTTAGCTTTCCTTTATTGCAATAAATTATGGTCTTGGTGCAGGGGCTGTCCGCCATGAAATTCAGGAGGAAACTGATAGAATTACTGGGAGGACTAAACAGATATCTCCTGTTCCCATCCATCTCAGTATCTACTCTCCTCATGGTTTGTCATCAAAATCATGAATATGTTTCTTTTTTTGTTTAAGTAACGATCATGGTCATTTAGGTAACATCATTTGTTCTCTTCATTCAGTTGTCAACTTAACACTGATTGATTTACCCGGCTTAACAAAAGTTGCGATTGGTAAGTGTTATTCTCGAATGTTCATTGTTTTTCTCTTGTGTTCAATTATTGAATGGGACCATTTTTCTTTTTAGAGGGGCAGTCGGAAACTATAGTTCAAGACATCGAAACCATGGTTCGGTCTTATGTTGAGAAGGTGAGCATCTAGTCCTTTAACCGTGCTTCATTAAGAGAAAGTAGTATTTTACCCCTTTCACTGTCTTCACTTGTATTCAATTCTTGGACTAACGACTATTATTGTTACTGAATTTGATCTATGTTGTTGCTATCTTATTAAACAATCTTTTCTCATCTGAAGCTTTTTTATTTCTGTTTGATTGCATTCTGAATCATCATTATGCTTTTTGTAGCCTAACTCTATCATACTAGCTATATCTCCAGCTAATCAAGATATAGCAACTTCGGATGCTATCAAACTGGCCAGGGAGGTCGACCCCTCTGGTATGTATTAACTATCATTTTATTGTAGCATTCGTATAAATGCAAATCTTTACGATGTATATTTTACCCTTTTTTCTCATTGAGAAAATTGTCTTTTTTTTATACCAGGTGAACGGACGTTTGGGGTGTTAACTAAGCTTGACCTTATGGACAAAGGGACTAATGCTTTGGATGTGAGTTTTTGCTTTCTTTCTCTTTAATATTAAATTTTATATTTACTTTATCTGAGTGTGGGATTCTTTATTTTATTGTTGCCGACTTGGTCTACTAACATCTTTTATTTCCTTTTCCATTCTTAAGGTTCTTGAAGGAAGGTCTTACCGGCTCCAGTATCCATGGGTTGGAATTGTGAACCGTTCACAGGCGGATATAAACAAAAATGTGGACATGATTGTGGCAAGACATAAGGAGCGTGAATATTTTGCCACTAGTCCAGACTATGGTCACTTAGCAAGTAAAATGGGTTCAGAGTATCTGGCGAAACTTCTGTCACAGGTTTGATATTGAGTACATTTTACTTAGTATTAGCTTTTGCACTCTTAAACAGTCTTTCTAACAATGTTGCCTTGTTTTCAGCATTTGGAATCTGTAATTAGGTCTCGGATACCGAGCATCACTTCTTTGATAAACAAAAGTATTGATGAACTTGAATCAGAGATGGATCATCTTGGCAGGCCTATTGCTCTTGATGCTGGGGTGAGTTGTATACCTTTCATAATTCTGTACAAGTTACTTCAGGTGCTGTGTGTGATTGTGATGTTTTATCTTAGGCTCAACTATACACTGTATTGGAAGTTTGTCGTGCGTTTGAACGGATATTCAAGGAGCATCTAGACGGAGGGTAAAGTTCCTTCTACTTCTGTTGTTTTTTCCTCTCTCCATCATGGTTATTAGTTTGAGCATAAATAACATTCACCTTTGAGTTTGGTTCATTCTTTTAAGATATGGACTAATTTTTAGCTTTAGAAACCCAAATATCATTAGTAAAGTCGGGAAACATCATCTAATTCAATTCTTCTCGTGATTCAACCATGGGTAGCCTTAATATAATTGACTTAAATTCGATAATGTGATTTTAGCGAATTGAGTGTAGCACTTCCAATTTTAGGGTTATCTGCACTTTCCATTTTCGCCTCGAGCTATAACACTGATAGCTACATGGTGTAATAACTCCTTTGGACATTGATATATTAGGCGACCAGGAGGTGATCGTATTTATGGAGTCTTTGACAACCAGCTACCTGCTGCTCTGAAGAAGCTTCCCTTTGATCGTCATCTTTCTCTGCAAAATGTAAAGAGAGTAGTGTCTGAGGCAGATGGTTATCAACCACACTTGATAGCACCTGAGCAAGGTTATCGCAGGCTTATTGAAGGGGCATTGAACTACTTCAGGGGCCCGGCTGAAGCTTCTGTGGATGCTGTAAGTGATCCTTTAGTGATTACTTTAATAGTCGTTCTAGATTTATGTTGAATTCTTCAAGTAGTTTTTCTGATTTGTGACATTATTTTTAGCTGGTGTACATTTCTTCATGTGCAGGTTCATTTTGTCTTGAAGGAACTTGTGAGGAAATCTATAGCAGAAACACAGGTTAAAATTTGAGAAAATTGATCTTATGTAGTTTAAGTGTCCCATAGGTGAATGTCTATTGATGCTTTCTATTAACAGGAATTGAAACGCTTTCCCACACTGCAAGCGGATATAGCAGCAGCTGGTAACGAGGCCTTGGAGAGATTTCGAGATGAAGGTAAGAAGACAGTTGTCCGGTTGGTAGATATGGAATCATCATATTTGACAGTAGAGTTCTTCCGGAATCTTCCTCAAGAAGTAGATAGAGTAGGAAATCCTGGGGGGAACCCTGGGGAGAACCCTGGAGGGAACCGTGGGGGGAACCCTCAAGCTACTGCAGCTGTGGACCGGTATGGTGAGGGCCATTTTCGGAGGATAGGGTCAAATGTTTCCTCATATATTGGTATGGTGTCAAGTACACTTAAGAACACAATCCCGAAGGCTGTCGTTTACTGTCAAGTTAGGGAGGCAAAACAATCGTTGCTAAGCCGGTTTTACACGCAGCTAGGGAAGAAAGAGGTAATGTGTCACAAACACTCTTATGTTATCACCATTAATGAGATAAACGTGTAGTTTATAATCTTTCCCTTAAACAAGGGTGACAGACATTGCTAATCCGTGCTATGTGTGTCACAAATGCTATTGTGGTTCTATGTCTGTATCGAGACATGGCTAACGAGTGTCTGCCTGTGCTTGTGTTTCAGGCGAAGCAACTGTCACAAATGTTGGATGAGGATCCAGCATTGATGGAGAGAAGACAACAGTGTGCTAAAAGGCTTGAACTATACAAGGCTGCAAGGGACGAGATTGATTCTGTATCCTGGACTCGATAATATCAACTCCGGATATGATTCTTCCTCGACTCGTTTCCGCATCGTTCCGATATGTTACGTACCAGTAAGTACTGCAGAATTCGATTCTGTTAGTTATTTTACAGCTTGAGATTCTTTGTTAGATCCATTCCTACTGCTGTAGTGTTGTGCCATATGTGTAATTTTCATGGACCACATGGGATCTGTTGTGTTATTGAGTTGTGACACTATTTTTAATTATTATTATTATTATTATTATTATTATTATTATTATTATTATTATTATTATTATTATTATTATTATATTTCCTTTTTGTGTTTAAGATAATTTTATTTATTTTGTTTCCTTTGGTGTTAAGGAAAGAATATTTAGTTTCATTTAATGGTTAAAGAGATGATATTTTAAAGGCCTTAAATTTGAATCTCTTTAAATGCATTCTATATTTTCTTAATTTCTATATTTGATTTAAACATATATTATCATATTTTTATATGGTTAAAATTTAGATGATATTAATATAATGTATATATATTTGATAGATTTTAAATTTAATCGTAATCTTATTTAGAGAAGAGGGTAGATATTAATTGTACCCAAAGAGAATAATATATAGACTTCTAAGGGAAGAAAGAAGAATATTCTTATGGATAAAAATTTATGACCTTAGATAATATGAGAAAAATAAATAATTTAATTAAATGATTAAATGTGCTTTCTTAATAGAATATATAATTTAAAAATATTAAATTCGATATAACATTATTTAAATATCATATTAATATTTTGGTAACAGTTAATGGTTTATAAAATGATTCAAACAATATTAAAAGATTATTGGTTTAGCTAAAATTTTCATTTAATAATTAAAATAAAATTGATTTATATTTTATGGATCAATAGAATATTTTACCATCTAATTTATTTAACTTTGATTAAAGATGTCACCAATTAATATGATAGAAAAATATATGTGAATCCGAGTTGATTCGAGTCAATCCGAATTCGATATCAAATTAGATATTTTTATGATAATTTGAATTTTAAATCGGGACGAAATGAAATGGATTTTGTGATAATAAAACATTAAAGGGGAATAAATTTCGTTTTAGAGTGAATTTTTTTTCACCCAAATTAATATATTTTTAATTATATATTATATAAAATATATAATATTTTTATTGTTATTATTTTTAGATCTAGTTCGGATATAATCTTTAATTTTTGAGTTAATTAAGGTTGAAGTTGGATTTTAGATTTTCGGGACAAAATAAAATATAAAAATTTTCGAAACAGATCAAAATCGAATATAATAACTTACTTTATAAATCAGGTCCGAACGAAAAAAAATACCGTACTATTGTCATCCCTACTAATAAATATGTTAATTGATTAAATAAATGTGTGTCATAGTCATAGTCGTTGCATAACGTGTAATTTTTACGGTACCCAAATTTGGTAGATCTAGATCCAAAGGAAACACACAGGCTATTTAAAGAAGCCTTTTTGAATGGTCATCACAAAGCCAAAGCCAGAAGCACGCACATCCAGATTTAAGTCCCTCCTAGCGCCATTCCCTCTCAAGTATAATCAACAATTCAGGTAAAATTCTTACTTATCTTGCAATTTAATCTTATCTTATGATCGGATCTGATTGGATCTGCTCCGATCTGATTGTTCTTCTCCTTGTTTTCCATCTTCAATGCCAGCAAACGCCATTTTGATCTGTGTATAATCCAGTTCTTTACCTCTTTTTCTAATTTCATCTTCTCCATATGTACGTTGAATTTGGAATTCGGATCTGATTCCATTGAGAGGTTGTGCATGTTTTGTATTTCTCCACTTGGCGCCTGCTTGCTATATAGCAGATCCATTCTTGGACGCCATCGTGTTTTTATTCAGATCTGTTGTCTTTCCCTTCTTAATTTCTTATACTTATATATATATATATATATGCAGGTTGAAACGGTCTCCAGATCTAAGTTAGATTTCAATCATGGGATCAGTTGAGGTCGCAAACAAGGTAATGGGGACGTTAAAATGTTATTCTGTTATTCGAACATCCTTTATCATGCATTTGCAGTTTTTTTACTATTCAAATCAGCTTATTATTACATATATATTCAGGATATCACTGCTAGCTTGGCCGACAAAAATCCTAAGATTGTTTTTGTTTTGGGTAAGCGACTTATTCCTATGTATTTTGTCTTTTGGTAGTTTTACTTTCACATTTTCATCTTGTTTGTAAATGCTTACAAAGTTATTGATGGGTTTTTTCCTGTCCTTTCTATGGATCAGGTGGCCCTGGCAGTGGAAAAGGTACCCAATGTGCAAATATAGTGGAGCACTTCCATTACACCCATCTCAGTGCTGGAGATCTCCTCCGAGCAGAAATTAAGTCTGGTTCTGAAAATGGGTATGATATCTATGTCTGAAAAGATTAGACATATTCTTTTCTAGCTAATTCTAGAGATTCTATTCATATTTTGTCTTTACAGATGATTGAAACTGGAATCAGCATCAATTTAGAAATATAATATAAAACTTATAGATTCAATGAGAAAACCCCTTTGTTTCTTTTGATTATCTTTGTTATTGCTTGGTGTAGGTTGTTCCTATAAAGATCTGTTTAAAACTTCAAATTCTAACGTGGCATGTTTTCATTGATAGGGATTGCTGTTTTTACCCTAAGCTCTTCAAATTAGACAAACAAATATTTTCAGATTAGTTTTAAATATTGACCTTTCTCTTTTGGTTCCTGATCTGAAGTTCTGAACTGCCTTTGTTGCATATTTATGTTTAGGGGTAGCGGATGCTCATGTGTACTAACTTGGTTGTCTGTGTTTTATTCTTGATCAGTTGTTTGCATTTGAACCTTTTTCATGCTGGGTATTTGTTCTTCATTTAAAACCATTTTCCACATGTCACCTTTTTCTGAACGATCATATTTAATGTGTTCTCTTCTGATCTACAGAACCATGATTCAGAACATGATCAAAGAAGGAAAGATTGTTCCTGCTGAGGTCACAATTAAGCTTCTCCAGAAAGCAATGCTGGAAAGCAGTAATGACAAGTTCCTTATTGATGGTTTTCCTCGTAATGAGGAAAACCGTGCAGCATTTGAATCTGTTGTAAGTCCATCATTCTCAGTTCTGATATTTATTCTTTCATTTTACATGCCCTTGGGCCTCTTTTACCTTGTCTTCTCAGTGTTCAGTTAGGTATTTAACATGGCTAAAATTTGGTGGTTCTGCAGACAAAAATCGAGCCTGAATTTGTACTTGTTTTCAATTGCCCTGAAGAAGAGATGGAGAGGCGTCTTCTGAGTAGGAACCAGGTTATTCAATTATCTCTCTGTTTCTGTCTCTCTATCTCTCTAGGTTTATCCATATGATCTATATTATAAAATTTCTTTGTTTCTTTTTGTCTTGTGCCATTTTATGTTGTTTAAACGATTTCCCCTCATCTCCATAATGAAGGGAAGAGACGATGATAACATTGAAACCATAAGGAAACGATTCAAGGTGTTCCTCGACTCCAGCCTTCCTGTAATTGAGTATTATAAGGCCAAGGGGAAAGTCCGAGAGGTAATAATCTTTCAGAAGCATTTGGTTATGTGGTAGATGATTGGTATGGATGGTTACATCAACTTAAGAGTTGTTGCTTTGACATATATAGATTGATGCTGCAAAGCCCGTGCCTGAGGTGTTCGAGGCGGTTAAAGTCATCTTCACCCCTAAAGCTGAAAAGGTAAAGAATCATGGATTTACCCTTTCTATGATCGAAAGCGGATAAGTATTCGAATCACCCTAACCACATTAATCCAGAGCCATTAACTAGATTTTACATAATGCACTCCTAGAGCACCAAAGAATTTTGATCATCGGTTAACATACCCCAGCACGTTCCACTCACGATCGCTACACACGTTGCATATGCAGGTCGCTGCCTAGGCAAGCTTTGCAACTCTACCCTTGATAAATTAGCATATTCGAGGTAACGTTTATATCCGTAAAATATACAGTTCTGCATTTATATTCATCATCAAGCATTATTTTTGCCAATTACATACCTTTGTTTGGTGCAGGTTCTATATGTTACAGTCTGCTGACATTACTGTATTGTAATAATTTGGAATGTTTTTATATCACATAGTATTTGGTTTACAATTACATGAGATGAGATGTTGAAGTTCATTTATATTCTTGTTATGGTATTTCTGATGTGCACAATAAATGTGAAAGTCTCCGGATTTATATAATTTTTTTATTCGTCGCATAATCATTATATAACGGTAACTATCGCAATCACGAATTGCTATTTAAATCTTCAGTAATCATCTCATTTAAAGAATTCAAATCTGAGAATTATGAAAAGACCCAAATAAAATTATAACCAAAACTTTGTATTTATGTATGGTTAATCATAGTGGGTCTGGACAGGTTCAATAAGAGTGATCGTACAGGGCCTCCTGAAAAAGAAGACCTCAAACTTTTGATAAATTATATTCATTAGTTGACGTTAATCTCGAAATTTATTGTAAAAATTTTAAAATACTTTTAAAAGAGGTGGATTATAATTATTTAAAAGTTATAATTATATCTTAAATGTGACAACTGATTATAAAATCTTATTAATTTTTTTATTATTATTACTTTTGTAAAATTAACGAGATTCTAAATTGGAATAACAAAAACGGTCGTATAAAAACCCTAAAAAAGGATAATTACTATCTTTAAATCCCCTCGTTTAATCATAGAATGCCTTTTAAGTCCAAACCACCGACCTAAAGGCTATAAAATGGATGTCTAGGGGTGTTGAAGGTACACGCAATGGGGCATAGGAATCAGGCTGGCATCCTAATAACCGAAGTCACGTGTTTTGTTTATTATGAATAGACTTTTTCCATCAAGTAGGTAAATTGTAATCATTTTGGTCTGTTAGGAAGCACATGGTTGAAATAAAAAATAAAAAATTATATATTTAATTTCTCGATTATACTTAACTTATTGTTTTGATACTCGGCTACTATTTTTTATAAAACGATGTTTAATATTATATTTTTGTTATTTTTATTTTATTTTGATACTCTCGTTAAAAACTAAAGAAGATGATGAATAGTTTAGTATAATCGTTATTTTAATTCAAAATACTTATATTCTAAAATCCATCAATTTAAAATATCATTTTAATTTTGATTGAATTTTGTATCATCCATTTCCCTCCTATTCTATTCTCGTTGGTACCTTAATCATGGGTTTAGGTCCTCCAATGGACCCCACATTGACTCTCGTTGATCCGTAAATTTTAAAGTTTTAACTGTCCCTATCAAAAATTTTAAACTCTAAAGCGCAAAAAAAAATGTTAAACATGATGAAAAAAAAGAAATTTACAATTTTTATCTAAAAATTAAAATAATAATTAAAATATCATTTTAGACTAAATTGATAGATAATATATTTTTTTGAGTAAAATTATTATAATCAAAGTCACACTACTATTTTAATTAATTTTAAACGGTAAAAATATTAAAATAAAATAAAAATTTGGCGTTAAGCGTTATTTTACTAAATATAATAGTTGAATAATAATAAAAAAAATGATATATGACCGGCAGTTTAATAAAGAAAATTGATATAGATGGGTGGATCATAGATGTCCAGTAGTTTAAAAAATTCTTGCTTTACAAGAATATTAAAACGGTGTTAATACAGCCCATATTTGTTTAAAAAAATACAAAAATTAATTTCGGATAATAAATCAGATCATATCGATAAAAATCCGTTTTATTCGAGTTATTCTAATAAAAAACTCAATAATTGTATGGTTAAAATCAAAAAATTATGCATACATTCTTGACTAGAAATAGCATCTTTGATCATTTTGTCATCATCTGATTGTTTTTGCATAGGCACATTCAATGATGTAAAATATTCATACGCTCTGGACTAGAAATCGCTACGTTGTGCAGCTTAAAGAATCTTTTTTTATGATCTTCAACGTTGCCCTTTCACTGTTACTGAAAATCTGCAGATTTCAACACTTTCCCTTCAAGGTACTCAGTGTTTCTTGTTCTGGGTTTTCTCTAAGCAATTGATGTTTTCTGTTCATTTCTGTTCCGGTTATGGTAGCTTGAATCTTGTTACATCATGTTTTTACAGAAAACAGGCATTTTCTGGTAACATTTCACTGTCACATGTGCTTGTTTTTATTGAAATTCTTGGCAAAGTCCTGTAATGGAATTACTGAGTTTGTTCACTACATCGGTGATACCGGTTATAAAAGTACTACTGGTTATTGTCGTCGGCTTATTACTCGCGACGGAAAGTGTTGATCTTCTGGGGCCAAGTGCAAGGCACCATTTGAATAATGTAAGCTTGTGGTTTATGTATTGTATAATACAGCTTTATGTTGTGTGACAAGTAATGGTTGCAATTGAGTTGATGGGGATACAGAGGACTAAGTGAACAAATTCATATGAACAGCTGGTGTTCTATGTTTTCTTCCCTGCTCTGATCAGCTGCAGTCTCGCTGATACGATCACGGTCGAGTCTTTGTCTACCTTGTGAGTTCATTTATGTTCACTTCATGAGTGCTAAACGAGTTTGAAGTATATCTTCTAAGTCATTTAACCAAGTATGATTGGATTGGATGCTTGTCTAGGTGGTTTATGCCATTAAACATCTTTATCTCATGTATCATCGGTTCGACATTCGGATGGATACTTGTAAAGATTACTAGAACTCCTCGACACCTCCATGGTCTCGTAATCGCTTGCTCTTCTGCTGGTAATGATATTTCTGCAGTGATTATTGTTAAGTTACTGCCATATTAAGGGTTTAGCTCTCTGTAGTCTATCACTTGTGTGTTTGATGTTTCACAGCAAATCTGGGGAACATGCTTCTTATCATACTTCCAGCCCTCTGTGAAGAGATGAACAGTCCGTTCGGAGATTCATCCACTTGCTCTGCATACGGAGAGGCTTATGCTTCACTTTCTCTAGCGGTATCGTCTATTTTAATCCTTTTCGATGAATATTTAAACGAAGAAGTGTAATATTTAGGCATGTCTGCAATTTTATATCAGATGTCTCTCATTGTCTGCCTTAATTTCTTGTTAGTTCAACTGTGTTGACAACTTCTTGCATGGCAAGTCATTGAAAATTATATGAAATAAAATAGAAGAGAAAATGCAGTAATTCATATACTAATGACCTTGTGTATTTGTGTTGCTAATGATACAGATACAAGCAATTTATGTGTGGTCCATTCTGTATTTTATCATGCGGCGGTCTGCAGACCGTGTAGTCGAAGAAATACGGTCGGAGACTTTCACCGAACCTTTACTTATTTCACAAGGTAGCTCTGAGGAGAATATATATCAAGTTGACTTACCTCAAAGCAGGGATGAAGCAAATCAAAAGGTTTATTTCCAGTTTTTTTTTCTTTGAATACAAAAAAAAAATGTTACATTTGAGGATAATGGAAGCTTCATCTTCTTTGCTTCATAGAATGTTTGGAAGGTGTGCTTGATGTTTAGGCTTTATTCAAATACCAACAATTTCTCTTGAATTGTTCTTAGATTTCAACTTTTGGAAAGATCAAGCAATGTTTTATGATTGTTATTAGAAGCAAGAGCTTGAAGATGATTTTCGCACCGTCTACTATTGCAGCGGTATGATCATTGCCTTCATTATCTTCTATGAAAGTCACATTTTGAAAGAAAGAAGCATCATTCAGTTCTGCAGATAGCATTAGCAATATTTGCAGGATGGAGAACATGTTAAGTGGATACGAGATTCGAGTCTCAGTATCTGCAACCCCTTCTCTTATCCTCAAGCAACATTTTCATTCATAAAAGAAAATTGCTGCATTCACCTCTTCTTGTCTGCATTTTGGTGATACCACAGAGGATAGTTCAAAGCTTAAACTCATATGTTCTTTGCTTTGTTTCATAGATTGTAGGCTTTATTGTCGGAGTAGTCTCTCCATTTCGGAAGGCACTGGTTGGTAGCAGCGCCCCTCTTCATGTCATATTCAGTTCCATAGAATTGATAGGGTAAGCATACAAATCCTATGACATACTCTGATTTGCTCCCTTATCTCGAGTCTGGTTTATAATCCACTGCATGCACAAACATCGGTAATATATCGAGTAGAGACTCAACAGTGTTGATCATAATCTTGATGCATTTGATTTGCAGAGAGGCAGGAATCCCATCCATAACCTTGATAGTAGGAGCAAATCTTCTTAAAGGTAAGCTGATAAAAAAGTTTACCAACTGTTGGAGTTGGTGGTACAGGAGCCTGCCTAACCAAGCTAGTTTAATTCCATTTCTCCAGGGTTGAAAGGGTCAGGAGTGAAAACATCCCTCATTGTAGGGATCCTTGTGATAAGGAATATTTTGTTGCCTGCAAGCGGCATTGGTGTTGTAAAAGCAGCAAAGTCTTTCGGCATGGTGGAGTCGGACTCGTTGTATGAGTTCACTCTTCTTCTGCAGTATGCCATTCCACCAGCAATGAACATAGGTACAAACTCACACACACACATGCATGCATACATACATGAGTGTTGTGATTTAGCAAGTGGTTAAAGATAGAGTTTATTGTGCAGGCACCATTAGCCAAATGCTAGGAACAGGAGAGAGCGAGTTCTCAGTGCTTATGCTTTGGTGTTATGTGGCGGCAGCGTTCTCTCTCACGCTTTGGACAGCCTTCTATATGTGGCTTGTTACTTGATAGAACAGCCTTTGGAGACTGACAGAACATACTTGTACTAATAAATTGAGAATACAATGCCTGTATTAAATATCAGTACGAGTTCAGCACAAGTTATGGAACATCAATACCTGAGAAAGGGCCGTAAAACATTCGAAAAGAAGCTAAATTTACTCCCAAATTTGTCAAGCTCACAGGTTAACACGGTTGGTCCTCCCCCTCTAGCTGGGGAGAAAAATACATTTAAGGACCTTTGGCAGATTCGTCTCCAGGTACATCATCCTCATCATGGTAAATATTTTCTGCCATCTGCCATATTTGAAGGATGTTATCTTCGGCTACACTAGCAACAACCCAATCTTCACATGGGTTCCATGAGAAATCTGAAATTTTACTCGTGTGACCCCCATGAATGAAGAGCAACTCGGGTGGACCATCTTCAGCGTCCTCTGGTGTCTGTTCTTCATCAATCCTGCATAAGATTCGGATATTATCGATGTGAATCTTTTTGGGAAAAAGTTGACATCAATGTAATGTTATACAAATCCTTTCTCCTTTTTATAACACACTTGGAAAACCAAAAACCATTTGGCAATGAGTTACCTGCTAAGATCCCAAACCATGAGCCTTCTACCAAGACAACAGGATGCTAAGATCGTTTCATTCTTCGGGTTCCACCCAACTTGGAAAACTTCTTCCCTGTTGCACATCATTCAAAGTTTAGCTTCATGACTAATTAAAACAACTTCAAGAGTTCAAAAAATAATAATCCCACTAAAAACAGTTAATCCATATATTTCACCACCCAGACTTATAGCTATATATAGTATATACGGTAGCGGACAATCAATAATTATTGCTTAACATTTGGGCATCTAGTTTTAAACTTAATAATAATAATAATTGCATCACATATACAAAAAGAGAAAAAAAAAAGAGTAGCCCTCGAGAAGAATTTCTTACTTGTGGCTATCAAAGGTGTGGAGTGCAGTACTGATTTTGCGAAGATCAAATAACTTAACCGTCTTATCAGTAGAACCGGTTGTCACAACCCACTCATTAAAGGGGTTAAAAGCTAAGCAGTTGACCTGATGACATGAAAATAACATCAAACAACAGAGTGTGCCAAACTTGCAATTTAGTATTGAACTTATCAACTTACTAGCATTTCCAAGCAGAGCATACATAAACTAAAATTCTACTCTATTCATCAGAATTTTATGCCAAAAGATTCGGCACAGAAATCGAATCCATTTGTTGTTTTGGTCAATTTATATCCATTTATTGAGTGGATTCCTTTCCTAATCCAAGTTATATTCAGCCTAACTAAAATAGAAAGAAATGAAATCAGCAAGTCCACAATCGTTTATCAGAAAAGCTTGATCTTTTACTCATAAATACACAAATTAAGGCACAGGACAAAACAAATGGGAAAATTGATTGATAAGCACCTCACTCTGGTGAGCAACTACGGACTGGATAGGCTTGCTGACAGATGGGGTTCGCAGGTCCCAGATAAGTAGGTATTGGTCATCCCCAACGGAACCAAACAAGTATTCATGCCTGAGATGCCAAGCAACATCTTCGACGACACCCTCGTGGACCTTGAAGATCTGCGTAGCATCGAGTGCCTTGTTCTTCGGAGTGGCATTAATATCCCATAGACAAATCTGAGCATCATCCGAGCCACTAAGCAAATGGCCTTGCCTGAACTTACTCCAAGACAGCCCATATCCCTCAGTGTTATGACCCCTAAGCCTCAAATCGGGACTGCACGCCCCATCCAAAGGCGGCTTCGAAGGATGCTTACTGTAATCGAATACGTAAACCTCAGCGCTGACCGTCTTAGTGGCTATAATAAAAGGATTCTGCGGCATATAACGAGCCCTATTGACCTCCCCTTCGTGATTAATCTGCTGAATAATCTGGACCTTGCCACTGGCACATCCGAAACCGCCTAGGTCAGACCGGTCGTGGTCGTATTGGCGAGCATCATTTTCGGAATCCTGGAGGGGAAGCTGGACTTGAGCCAGCATGAGGTAATTGGGCTCGTTTTCGGAAGTGTGAGTTCCCAAGATCATCTTTTGAACGGAGTAATCCTTTCCGAGAGGTTCGTCTCTGTCGGGGAGCCATTCTACGGTGAGAGAGGGCCACTCAAGGGCGTGGGTAATGACGAGATCGTACAGGAAAGGAGTGTTCTTTTTCCAAATTTTGTACTCTTCGTTGATCAGCCTCTCTTCGATCTCGCCACGCATCTCCTCTTCGTCTTTCCCCATCTCTCAATTTTGGAATTGCTGGTTGCTGGTTGTTGGTTGCTGGTTTTAGATTTAGTTTTCTTTTCTTCTTTTTAATCTTCCTTTTCCCAGTTCCCGCCAAAGGGTTAGTTTGGGGACCTCAAACTTACTACTGAGGTCTCTGAGGAAGACAGAGAATGGATTCACTTTCCAAACCCTAACCCTGCAATGGAACGGCCTTGCGGAGGGATGGCGAAAGGCGGGTTTTTTTCACCTTGCATCAACCCAATTACATTCTTATATTGTTGTTTCGATTTTTTTAAGGGTAAACTACTATCACCTAATTAATTAGCGATATTTGTTTTGATCATTCGATTAATAAATTTATTAGATAAATCATTTAATTTTTAGATTTTACCTACTAATTATGTTATTGTTGTTAAAATTATAACAAAAAAATTAACAATAATTACATAATTGTTAAATAAAATCTATAAAATTATATATTTAATCTATATAATTTATTTATTATTTTAATTTAATCCTAATTTTCTAGATGAGTTTAGATTAACAAAAACCGGAACTATGCTCATCCCTAAATATGCCAGCACCATACCAATCCTTTCATTTCTAAGAAGCCCAAATAGAGAAGGAACATCCGGGTGTCATGTCGCCCTTGGCGATTGCTAATTGAAGCTAGAAGCTCATGTCGAGGACAACAACAAATGACGGGGAAAACAACAACAACAAATGTACAACGGTTTCGATTGTCAGCTCATGTCGAGGACAACAAGAATCAAACCCAAAATGTTTTCTAGCCATTAGAGCCGGGTTTGAGAATCCCACCGGTGTGTGGGTGTGGGTGTTTTCTGGGTAAATTTTACAGTGATTTATATAATTATATGAATAAAGAAAATTCATATTCATATCTTTGATTTGATTTAGATTTATAAATTGCAGGAAAGCTGAATTTGTTAATCAATATATATATATATGAGCGTATTTATTTACTTTCTGTATCACATTTATAGAACTGGACTACTGGTTGATAAAATCTTAAACTCTAAGCTCTGCTTCTGGTGCCTGCAAATGGTTGTTGTTACTATCATCTTCCCCGCTACTTCTTCCATCGAACTTGATGTACTTGTACCACCGGGCGCAGATTATGTAGATCGCGAGGTCGGCCGTCGTCAAACCAGCTAACAGGAAATAGAAGAGGTCCAAACGACCTTTGTTGAGGTTTCCAGGGATCCATCCAGGCATGTTATCTCGTGTGGATATTTTCATCACCATTGTCACAAGCAAGCTACTCACGTAATTCCCTAGTGATATCGATGTCATACAAAGTGCACTGCCGAAGCTCTTCAAACCGTCCGGTGTCTGCGCGTTAAAGAACTCTAATTGACCTACATACATGAACACCTCCGAGGCTCCTATAAGCATGTACTGAGGGATTTGCCAGAATATGCTTAATGAACTCGAATTGTTGCAGTTCGGGCAATCTTTGTTGGCGTGTTTCAATCGGAAAACCTCCACTACTCCTGCTGCAATCATTGCTAGTATAGCTATAACGAGCCCGATTCCCATTCTTTGAAGCTCGGTGAGTCCCTTTGGGCCTGTCTTTATTCTCGCGACGATGGGGTCGAGAATTCGCCTGTAGATGAATATGAATGTCGCCACGCTGAGTATGTCGAAGCTAGACATGCTAGCTGCCGGGATGTCGAAGTTTGAAATCTTCGTTTTCATGGCGTCTCCTTGTTCGACAAAGAGCGACGCCATTTGAGTGAAGACCACAGAGTAAAGGATGGTGCAGAGCCAAATAGGGAGTAGTCTAAGTATGCACTTGACTTCCTCAACTTGTGTTATTGTGCAGAGACGCCATGGATTGCGACCCTCGACATTTTTCTCTTCGTTTTCATAATCTTTCGGTGTCATGATTGCAGCTCTATCCAAAAAACTGAAACCTTCTGTGTGGAGTATCCTCCTGTCACCATTAATGGCAGATTCATTTTTGTCCATTTCAAACAAATGGTCTTCCTCGGGAGTCATCTGAACCTTCCATTTTCTACAAGCAGCAACCAACACTTGCCAAAACCTCGAGAGCGGGTTTCCCTGGGGTTTGAAATGCCTATACCTGGGTGTCCCGATCAGGAATAAGACCAATGCCAAAAGGGCAGAGCCGGCAGAAGCCCAAAACCCGAGTGTCCACATGCCTTGATCCTCGAAATAACCCAAAATAGTGTTGGAGAAGAGCGAGCCGAGGTTCAAAGCCAAATAGAAGAAGCTAAAGAATGCGATTTTCGAGTGCCCTTCTTTAGGATCTTCCTCGTCGAACTGATCGGCTCCGAAGGTGGCAATGGTAGGCTGGTAACCACCGTTGCCGAGGGCTACCAGATATATAGAAAGGTAGAAAAAACTGATGTGGAAAGTGGAGTGAGATCCACATGGAGTTTCCTCATCACCACAGCCGCTTGGCTTCAGTAGGATTGCAGAAGATGAAACCGATAACAACACCAAACCCTGTATTATAAACAAACTGCCATTAATATCACTGAAACAAATGAAAACAAAAATTCCATGAGCAAGAAGGTAAAAGTTGTCTGAAACTTACAACAACGAAGATGGCTTGGAAAATGGCACAGGTTCTGTACCTTCCCCAGTAAGAGTCACTCAGAAAAGCTCCGAGCAAAGAGAAAATGTAGACTGTTCCGGTCCATTTGCTGACATTGTTTGCAGCATCTGCGTTGTCTTGTCCTAGCACCCTGGTTAAGAATAACACCAGGTTCACCCCGACTCCGAAGAAAGCTAATGTTGCCAACCCTTGATTAACTGATGGAATATCATGTAGTTTGAATTAATTGAAGGAATCATATGTTTTAAAAAATATCATGTAATAAAAACAAAGTAACCCAAGTGAGAAAATTTGGACAAAAAATCTAAAACACAAGTCAACGTCAATGTTCAGAAAAAGTGGGAACAAATTACACAAGAAACAAGTGGAAATTCCGTGTTCAAGTTTACTTTGTTCACTATACAAAAAGGAAATATTTCCGCATACTAAAATAAGAAACTTGAGTTCGAATTTCATCTTATTAATTTATATTATAATTACGGTTTAAAGAAATGAAGAGTGGAAATATTTTAACATTATTATTATTATTATTATTAGGGTAAACTACACTAGCGACCACTTAACTATTTGGGGATACCTATTTTGACCATCCAATTAAAGAACTCGTCAATCAGGTACCTCAACTTTGAAACCTTATCTATTTTGGTCACTGCCGTTAAAATTCTGACGGAAAAGTTAACAACAGTGACGTGACTGTTAATTAAAATCGGTAAAATTACACATTTAATCCCTCTAATTTATTTATTTATTTAATCTTAATTTTAAATTAATAAATAAAATTAATCATCCAATCGATTGATGACACGTGTCACCACCGGATTGGATGATTAAATTTATTTATTAATTTATTTGACACGTGTCATCACTGTTAATTTTTTTGTCAGAATTTTAACGGTAGTGACCAAAATAAATAGGGTTTCAAAATTGGGGTACCTGATTGACGAGTTTTTTAGTTGAGTGGTCAAAATAAGTATCCCCAAACAGTTGGATGGTCACTGGGGTAGTTTACGCTTATTATTATTATTATCAACGTGACTAATTTTACGTGTAAGTACAAAATATGCATAATTTGTCAATGCTACTTAGAAAAATGAAAAGAACATAATTCGGTGATTTACTTAGGGTTGAGTCTGGAGAGAGATATACCAAGTAGTAGTATTCCAGCCACCCAAGTTCCAGTTTTGTTTCGGACAGCAGGTTTTCCATGTCGGTTCACAGCTCCATCTAAGGTGTAAACCTCGTCCTCCTTTGTGTTCCATTTTCCGTCACTCACCTGAGCATTGCACATGTGGTTTCAGCTTAATTAACTTTATTGTTATAAAAAAGTTAAGGCGTGGGGTATGAAACTGGTAATCAAATTGCAGAAGCTATCTCGTGAAATGGCTTACTGTTAGAGCTCATCTGCTTCTTTTTTTACCATGAACATGAACTTTTGGTTAAAAAAACGATAATAGAAAGGTAAAATCACGAACCTGTTTGCAAATGCTGTTCAGACTAGCCATTGATATGGTTTCAAGCTCTGGGGATGAAAATGGTGGCGAAGAAAAGGTTGAGAGAGACGAAGACGATGAGGGGCAAGTGTGTTTTCTTCTTTTTTCGTTGCAGAAGGGAAAGAAGTGGGTGTTGCGGGCATGGATTGCAGGGTATATATAGAGGATGTCAGCATATAATAGACGGCTCATATTTCATGGGGGTGGACAACAGGGATGGCCGACGTGTACAGGCAAGAAATTGTATTATACGTTATTTATTTTTTTTTCGTATTATTTATAAAATTAATCAATAAAATTATTCTCTTTGTCCTAAAAATAATATCTCTTATTAATTTTTTAGGTTAAACTTTTTAAATTTTGACTGATGATTGTTTAAAATTTATTATTGATAAAAATATAAAATATTTTAAAAACCTCTAATCGAGTATATTTCAAATATATATTTTGTAAGATATAATTATTTAAAATATTTAATATAATTATAGTCAAAGTTTAAAATTTTTGACTTTCAAAAATCATTAAGGGACATTGTTTGTGGGCCGAAAAGAGTATATATTTTATTATTTTTTATTATATTTTTATCAGGTAAATTTTTAATAAAAATTGTTATTAAAATTAATTTCCAATAAATATAAATAAAAATTTATTTCGTGAGAATATGACATAAAAATAATAAAATAAATAATCTTTATTGACTAGTTTTATAAATAACATAACAAAAATAACTTGTGATATAATTTCTCACGAGAGAAAAAAAGTCGAAGCATAAAGATAATTTTAACCCTTAACGTTTATAATTTTGGTTCTTATTCTTTATTTAGGATAAATTTAGCCCTTAACCTACATCTTTTTGACAAATAACTTATTTTTTTAACTAACATGATAATTGGATCGATGATGACATGTCATATGCATATGATAATATGTTTTAAATGACATGACATCTAACCTATCAAATATATATATATGAAATATAATTTTATTCAAATATAAAATATAAAATAATTTAAATTAAAATAAAATATTAAAAATTAAAGGCTACTAAACATTCTCAAACGACAGAATCATAGTCATGTCTTAAAAAAATATGAACACAGTTCGAAATTAATTAATTTTTTAAAGTAGAATTTTGATTCTATCGTAATTAGGGTTGAGAATATTTAGTAGTATTTTATTTTAAAACTAATTAATTTTTTAATATTTTATTTAAATTTTAATTGTTTTCTATTTTATATTAAAATAAAATTGTATTTCATATATATATGTTTTTGATAGGATAGATGTCATTTATTTAAAATATATTATCATATGAATATGACATGTCATCATTGTTAGATTTTTAACGGTCCAATTATCATGGTAATTAAAAATAAGCTATTTGTCAAAAAATATAAGTTAAGAGCTAAATTTATTAAAAAAAGAAAGGCCAAAACGATAAAAATTTTAAACGTTAAGGATTAAAATTATCTTTATGCCTTAAAAAATTATAATAAGATATTGTATTCCATGAGGAAAAATGCCTAGGATTCTATTTTCTGTTTATTTTAGAAAATTAATTATCATTCCAATTTTGTCTTTATGTTATATTCATCTTGTGGAGAAATTATTCTATGGACCGGTTCCACCACGTCATCTATGGTCCTTAAGAATAAAAAACAAATCCACGTCATTATTTTTTACACATCATCTATACACTTATAATTTTAATTTTCAAATCATCTCTCTAAGCAAAATATATTAAAATTAAAAAAATGATGACATGGATTTATTTTTTAATTAGGGTTTAGGGTTTAGGGATTAGGGATTAGGGTTATGGTTAGGGTTTAGGGTTATGGTTTAGGGTCAGGGTTAGGGATTAAGGTTTAGGGTTTAGAATAAAAAACAAATTCACGTCATCATTTTTTAAAATTTTAATATATTTTATTTAGAGAGATGATTTGGAAATTAAAATTATGAGTGTACAGATGATGTGTAAAAAATGATGACGTGGATTTATTTTTTATTCTTAAGAACCATGGATGACGTGGTGGAACCGGTCCATAAAATAATTTCTCCATCTTGTGATATAGTTCTTAGGTGTTGAAAAAAATCAGTTACTCGGTTATGGTTTTGGGTCCGATTAGATTCGGTAAATTTTTATTTAAAATTGATTTTAGTAAAATTAGATTTAAAAATTAAGACCATGCTAATAACAAGGATTTGATACTGATTTTTTTGCTTGTAATAGATAATATTATTTTTTATTTATTTTTCTTATCAAACTTTTTAATTTATGTATGAATATTATGAGTATGACTTATTTTAAAATTTTAATTTTTAAGCTTACAATATTTTAATTTTATTATTTAATATTATTATTGGTAGTTAAAATTTTTTCCGTTTATTGCTTAGATTTTTTTAATAACAAATCAAATGACTGGGTATCCGGTATTGGTACCGGTTCTCATTAGTTTTTAAAATTTAAGACTCGGTGTGACCAGGACTGGTTCTAAATTTTATGAACTAATGGTTACTGACACCAAAACCAATTTTAATCAACTTGGTCGGATACCCGATTTTACCCGCTCTAATAATTCTTATATTTTAATTTAAAAATAATTAACTAAAATTATAATAATGGTTGAGCGTAAACACAATACATGTATCTAATTTGCATAAAATAATTACTTTAGATCACTCAATCATTAAACAATTTAAGTCAAGAAAAACATGTAAACACACAAATCATGAAATCATTAGCTAAGTAATGTATTGTTAATTTTAAGGTCAAAAGACATAAAATTAAATATATCTTGCTAATAATAAATAAGTTTAATGATAATATTATATTTAATAGTTTTGTCCTGTTTCACACTATTTTTTCATGTACAGTTTCTATAAATGCCTTTAATAATTGTGAAATTTAATTGTATTACATTTAATAATATCATTGTATTTATTAATTTACACACAAAATTTTAATTTTCTTGTAGGAATCCTTTAACCCAAATGGTTAAAAGAACAGTTGTTGTTCTTAGAGGTTACAGGTTTGAACACCGATAATACTAATAGAATGATTGAATAATCAATGTTAAATTATGGAGATTATATTTTAGAGGTTACGGGTTCGAGCACGAATGTTATATTTTGCCTCTAAGCCTTCACCTGGTTCATCTGTGGAGCATCCCGACACAGACCCGAATGCTTTTCCCGTTTCTGGTCTGTGACTTAGCTGTCTTGACGTTGACGTGTTCTAAACCTGTCGTTTTTCTTCACTTCCAAATCCAATCCCATGAATCATAAGAGTTGTCTGAGAGTAGGGACACTGAAAATAATGTTTCAGGCTCATCCAGTCAATGAATCACCGAACAAACACATTAGTTGGGTTCAACTTCTTCAAGTTCCTGCACAGATGAACAGGGAAAGTATTGAGGAGAGGCAAAGCTAGTAGTTGGGACTTTGGACAAATAGGAACACTCTAAAAGAGGAAACTCACCATCAGTGGGGTTCTGGATATACGCAATAAGAGCGACCGTACAAAGCTCTTTAAAAAGAGGGGACACAAAATTTTGATAAAACATTATTTAGATGATGTTAATTCCGAAATTCATTGAAAAATTTTGAAAATACAATTAAGAAAGATTCATTATAATTGTTTAAACGTTATAATTATTTCTTAAATGCGATAATTGGTTATAGAATCTTATTGATTATTCTTATTATTATTGCTTCTATAGAACTAGTAAAGTTTTGGATAGGCACAATAAAAATAATCGCACAGGGGCCCCTAGAAAGGACATTTGCTTCTAAGGGTTACAATTTTATAACTAGCAAAAGTTATGGACAATTATTTCTAAGGGTCGTATTTTAATAAATTGCACAGGGCCTCCGAAATTTTTGAACCGCCCATTAATCGTACGTTATTCCTCCACCACTTTTTTTTCAAGAAAACAAGAAACCCGTAAAAACAAAAAATTATTAAGTGAATCATGTTCATCATGTCATCTATGGTCCCAATTAATCAGGATCGTTGATCTTAATTTTTTTCAAGTGGATCATCACTTATTTTCTACATGTACTTAGTGGATGTGTAGTTATTAGGTGATTATTTAAAGATCAACGGTCCTGATTACTTGGACCATGGATAACGTGGTGAACAAGGTTCACCTAATAATCTCTCCGTAAAAACACAGGTCGGAAACTGCTCATGTAAGATTCATTTCGTTTATAGATTAACCAATTAAATGTATTTATTTTATTAAAATTTTCATCTAATTTTTTATTAAGTGAATTTTTACTTAATAAAAAATATTTTTAAATTTAATTTTTATTAAATATTAATAAATATTCATTTTCTAAAATAAAATAAATATATTTCATTACTTAATTTCAAAGATGATGTAAAAAAATCAAGAATTGTAGCTATGATTCAACAAGTAAATTTGATTGTAAGTTTTTGTTTCTGGTGCAGGCTCAACTGCAGCCTGCAGGAGACATAGTCGTTATTTAAGATATCTCTAGTCTTTATTATTATAAAAGCTTTAAATTAAGTTGGTATTATAAGTTAATCTCACATTTTTTTTTTCAATTGTAAAAAATTAAAAAGAACTTTATTATTTATCATGTAATCATTTATTGAATTAATTATTATATTTTATTGATTTTTTATTTAAAATATTTTCATTCGCATAACTAATTAATGATATTAATTTTTTTTTGGCAAAAAAATGAAAGAAATTTAAAAATCAACTAAAGTAATTAATAAGATTGGTCCAAATGATAAATAATTTGATATTGCTAAAGTAAATTTTAAATTTAAATATATAAAAAATATTTATTAAAAGACTAATCCATCAAAACCAGATATATAACATGGACCGAACATTTCAATTCATTTTAACTATGACTTTGATATGACTTAATTTAAAAGAATGATATTTCTTTATAACCGCTGTCAAAACCAAACCATAAAATAAACATAGTAAGAATTTTTGTGAGTATCAAAACACCGCTAAAATAAGTAAGTTATTCCAAACAATAGAAGAAACAAACCATAAATTAATTAAATGTAAACGTGTTTTAAAAAATATGTTACAATAACAAAGATTCTTACTAAAATTTAAAAAATAAAAAAACATTAGTATATAAAATAACAAGAAAAATAATTAACATCAATGATTGATAACTATAGGCTGTAAATGAGACGAGACAGATCGTGAGTTACTCGAGCTCGATTCGATCAAAGTTCGGTCAAAACTCGACTCGAGCTCGAACTCGGCTCTAGTTCTTAACGAGTCGAGCCAAGCTACATGATACTCGACTCGAAAAGCTCACGAGCTACTCGAAAACATAAATATACTATTTTTTATTTTTTTATAATTTAAAATCTAAATTTCTAAACTTAAAACCCTAAAATCTAAACCTTAAACTTAAGTGTTAAACCCTAAATTAAGATATTAAAACCTAAAATTAACAAGTTTGAGTTTATACATACTGTGTATCAAGTTTTTTCTCCATTAGACTTTAAATGAGACGTGAGAGATAAGAGTTACTGGAGTCTAACACGGTCAAAGATCGATCAATACTTGACTCGATTAGGCTCGAAAAAAGCTCGAACTCGACTAGAGTTCTTAACGAGCCAAGCTCAGATATTTCAGGCTCGTTTAAAATTACTCAAGTTCAAACTCGATTCGAAATCTTAACGAGCCGAACCGAACTTAGCACTACTCGAGCTCTACTCGGCTCGTTTACACCGCTAGATAACTACTACTAACACTAGTATTGTTGTTGGTTAAGGGAAAAAATAAAAAAGGGCGAGAAAACTAGGGTTGGTGAAAAAAAATAATTATTTGATGCATTATTAATAAAAAAAATTTACAAATAAACTTTTTAAGTTGTTACGTGTCTTTTTAGATTTTAAATTTTAATCCTTAAATTTTAAAGTATAAAATCAATTATTAAACTATTAAAACTAGACCACAAACCTTAAAGTTTTAATTTTAAACCATAAATTTTAAATCTTAAAATTTTTTATAAAAAAACATTCAACAGAAAATATAATAAATTATTTTCCCAAAAAAATAAATTAGAAAATAAGCAAAATTTCACAAAAATAAAAAAAAATCAAAATAAATAAATACATTCACTTAGTGTTTTCATATTAAATTACATGTTTTTTTTAAGAAGAAAAATGTGAAAAAGGCTGTTCTAATCCAAGTCCAACTCAGGCACACGCAGGAGCAGCCTAATGGGACCGATTACAACAGACAGGAAACTTGAATACACCATTTCTTCCCGAACTTCCAAAACTACCCACAAGAACTTCAAAGAAATATGATTTCAGATTCATGAATTCAAGAGTTAAAACGTCATTTTCTATAGTCAAAGGACAAATAATTAAAATGTGACAGGAAAACGACTGTCAGTTGTCTGAAAATCTAGAATAAACATAAATTCAATTATCAACGGGTAGTTCTAGGGAAAGCTCTTAAAAAAAAGCTTAAAAGAAGCCTAAACCTGTTTACCCGGTCACATTGTGCTATACACAATTTCTTACAAAAATTGTAAGAAAAACGGTACAAACATCAAAAATAATAAGGATTTGTGTTTGTACACAATTTCTTACAAAGTATACACAACGGCTTACGAAAATCGTAAGAAAAAAGGTATGTACACAAATCCTTACCACTTCAAAACCATGAGTTCAAGGAATTTTTCAAGGGTAAGGATTTGTGTACATACACAATTTCCTACAAGAATACACAATATGGCACGAAAACGGTAAGGATTTGTGTTTGTACACAAATCCTTACAAATTATACACAACGGCTTACGAAAAACGTAAGAAAAAAGGTATGTACACAAATCCTTACGACTTCAAAACCATGAGCTCAAGGAGGATTCTAAGGGTAAGGATTTGTGTACATACACAATTTCCTATAAGAATACACAATATGCCACGAAAACGGTAAGGATTTGTGTTTGTACACAAATCCTTACAAAGTATACACAACGGCTTACGAAAAACGTAAGAAAAAAGGTATGTACACAAATCCTTACCACTTCAAAATCATGAGCTTAAGGAGGCTTCTAAGGGTAAGGATTTGTGTACATACACAATTTCCTACAAGAATACACAATATGCCACGAAAACGGTAAGGATTTGTGTTTGTACACAAATCCTTACAAAGTATACACAACGACTTACGAAAACCGTAAGAAAAAAGGTATGTACACAAATCCTTACGACTTCAAAACCATGAGCTCAAGGAGACTTCTAAGGGTAAGGATTTGTGTACATACACAATTTCCTACAAGAATACATAATATGACACCCAAACGGTAAGGATTTGTGTTTGTACACAAATCCTTACAAAGTATATACAACGACTTACGAAAATCGTAAGAAAAAAGGTATGTACACAAATCCTTACGACTTCAAAACCATGAGCTCAAGGAGACTTCTAAGGGTAAGGATTTGTGTACATACACAATTTCCTACAAGAATACACAATATGCCACCCAAACGGTAAGAATTTGTGTTTGTACACAAATCCTTACAAAGTATACACAACGGCTTACGAAAACCGGAAGAAAAAAGGTATGTACACAAATCCTTACGACTTCAAAACCATGAGCTCAAGGAGACTTCTAAGGGTAAGGATTTGTGTACATACACAATTTCCTACAAGAATACACAATATGCCACCCAAACGGTAAGAATTTGTGTTTGTACACAAATCCTTACAAAGTATACACAACGGCTTACGAAAACCGTAAGAAAAAAGGTATGTACACAAATCCTTACCACTTCAAAACCATGAGCTCAAGGAGGCTTTCAAAGGTAAGGATTTGTGTACATACACACTTTCCTACAAGAATACACAATATGGCACGAAAAAGGTAAGGATTTGTGTTTATACACAAATCCTTACAAAGTATACACAACGGCTTATGAAAACCGTAAGAAAAAAGGTATGCACACAAATCCTTACCACTTCAAAACCATGAGTTCAAGGAATTTTCCAAGGGTAAAGATTTGTGTACATACACAATTTCCTACAAGAATACACAATATGGCACGAAAAAGGTAAGGATTTGTGTTTGTACACAAATCCTTACAAAGTATACACAACAGCTTACGAAAACCGTAAGAAAAAAGGTATGTACACAAATCCTTACCACTTCAAAATCATGATCTCGAGGAGGCTTTCAAAGGTAAGGATTTGTGTACATACACACTTTCCTACAAGAATACACAATATGACACAAAAAAGGTAAGGATTTGTGTTTGTACACAAATCCTTACAAAGTATACACAACGACTTACGAAAACCGTAAGAAAAAAGGTATGTACACAAATCCTTACCACTTCAAAACCATGAGCTCAAGGAGGCATCCAAGGGTAAGGATTTGTGTACATACATAATTTCCTACAAGAATACACAATATGCCACCCAAACGGTAAAGATTTGTGTTTGTACACAAATCTTTACAAAGTATATACAACGGCTTACAAAAACCGTAAGAAAAAAGGTATGTACACAAATCCTTACCACTTCAAAATCATGAGCTCGAGGAGGCTTTCAAAGGTAAGGATTTGTGTACATACACACTTTCCTACAAGAATACACAATATGGCACGAAAAAGGTAAGGATTTGTGTTTGTACACAAATCCTTACAAAGTATATACAACGGCTTACGAAAACCGTAAGAAAAAAGGTATGTACACAAATCCTTACCACTTTAAAACCATGAGCTCAAGGAGGCATCCAAGGGTAAGGATTTGTGTACATACACAATTTCCTACAAGAATACACAATATGCCACACAAATGGTAAGGATTTATGTTTGTACACAATTTCTTATAAAGTATACACAACGGTTTACGAAAATCATAGTAAATTGTGTATGTACACAAATCCTTACCTTTGGATGGCTCCTTTAGCTCATGGTGAGAAGTTGTAAGGAATTGTGTACATACCTTTTTCCTTACGATTTTTGTAGGTCATTATGTATACTTTGTAAGGAATTGTGTATAATATTTATTTGTATATTTTTTATTTGAATATTTTTTATTCGAATATTTTTATTTGAATATTTATTATACTAATATTTTTATTCGAGTATTTTTATTCGAATATTTTTATTTGAATAGTTATTATATTAATATTTTTATTCGTATATTTTTTTATTCAAATATTTTCATTCAAGTATTTTTATCCGTATACTTTTTATCGAATATTTTTATTCGAATATTTATTATATGAATATTTTTATTCGAATATTTATTATATGAATATCTTTATTCGAATATTTTTATTCAAAAATTTTTATTCGAATATTTATTATACGAATATTTTTATTTGTATATTTTTTATTCGAATATTTTTATTCCAATATTTATTATATGAATATTTTTATTCGAATATTTATTATACGAATATTTTTATTCGAATATTTTTTATTCGAATATTTTTATTCAAATATTTTTATTCGAATATTTATTATACGAATATTTTTATTTTTATATTTTTTATTCGAATATTTTTATTTCAATATTTATTATATGAATATTTTTATTCAAATATTTATTTTACGAATATTTTTATTCGAATATTTTTTATTCGAATATTTTTATTCAAATATTTTTTATTCGAATATTTTTATTTAAATATTTATTATACGCATATTTTTATTCTAATATTTATTATAAGAATACTTTTATTTGAATATTTAGTATACAGATATTTTTATTCGTATATTTTTTATTCGAATATTTTTATTCGAGTATTTTTATTGAAATATTTATTATATTACTATTTTTATTCCAATATCTTTTTATGCGAAAGATTTGAATATTTTATTCAAATATTTATTATTCAAATATTTTTATTTCAATATTTATTATATGAATATTTTTATTCGAATATTTATTTTATAAATATTTTTATTCGAATATTTATTGTATAAATATTTTTATTCGAATATTTTTTATTCGAATATATAAAAATAAATTAAATAATCATTATTTATAAAAAAAAAAAAAAAAAAAAAAACTGGTTTAAATTGGAACCGGCTGTTAGCCGGTTCCCCATACCCCTCTATTAGAGGGCTTTTTTTAAGCTCACATTAAGTGAGCTTTTTCTAGCCCCTCCCATTATCAACATTTACACTTCGGTTATAACCTTTTACAGTTAACCGCTGAACGTCAACATGAAGGCGATGGTCTAGGTTTTTCAAGGCAAATCCAAAAGGCTAGGTTTAGACCTTTGACACCTACAGGCCAACTTGCCTTTCAGACCAATAAGATGGCAGTCTGAAGAACATAGTTACACATGAAAAGCAGATGCACGTATTCAATTCCAGCTCCAGCACGACATAAAGCATCTGCTGTATATGAATAAGCACACTCCAAACCCTGCTTATCATGTTTTTAAAGTTACCACCAGCACCACTCTGCAAGTGGCCATCTTTATAGGTATTTCCAGCATGATTTTGGCAAGTTGTAATGGTTAATGGTTGCTTGCAGCTAGATCCCATTACAAGATTTCAGACCAAACTTGTTTTGGCAAGTTCAAATTGCAGAAGATCAATATTGTACACTTTGTGTTACCTTAACTGCAACTAAAATGCGACAACATAAGTTCTTACGAATCGAAATTCTTACGAATCGAGTAGAATTTATGCACCGGTCTCGCCCTAGAACTTCCCAGGATCGAAGTGTCTACGTCTTGTTAAATCTTTAGGCCCAAAATTTTGAGCTTTAACAACTGGGATCACTCCTCAAAAGGTCAGGGTCATGTCGTCCGACATGCCAAGACCTTAGTCGACCTACGTTGGATCTCGTACGTCAATTTTGTTTGGCAACTGCCACATCAAATTAACTGTGATCCTCAAAGCGAATGAGATAGACCACCAACCTCTCCGCCGATACGTTCTAAAATCTAAATTTTATCCGGTTAATTATCTATTTCATTGATCGTGTCAAATCTTAACGATATTTTTTATCCTTCACGGCATCGAATACGATTCTCGACAGATAGTACAAGCTCTCTCAAATCAACCAATGATAAAGAATCCTCTTCCTCTCTCAAAGACCTCTCTCCAACCTCCTCCAACCCTTTAATTGCCTGTCTCCATAGGAGTTCAAGAAATGGAAAATACCTCAATCCCGATCGTACATCAACTGATTAACGTAATAAATGATCAATCTTTTGTGACAATGAAAACATACCCTACAGGATATTGGAATGGTAGCAGGTCAATCAATTGATGCACTTCTGGGAAAAAAGGGTAAGAAGTGTTGGATCCATTGCATACAGGTCGATAACGAAAGATACCGAAAACTTATAAGGAGATTGATGTAATTTTTTTAATAAGTTACGGTGCTTACAATAGTATCTGTTCTAAAATATACTCTCAACTATTAAACATTAATCGTTCAAACGTTGTGCTGCAAACCTGGTTTTTAAACCTGTGATCTACGGGAATAACAATCGTTTTCTTAACCACTGGGACAAGACGATTCGTGTTGAGCTTAATATACAAACTTAAAGGTTTATCTTTCTTATATAAAATTATAGATCCCTTCCGATTATCCTCGTGCCTATAAGTGATAAAAGTTTGAACTTTTTCCAAATCTATACCTAATAAAGTCAATATTCCTCTCAACGTAATTGCTTGTAGAGTTAAGTAAATTTACTTATTTTCTTAATCTGTGATGTTGAGTTGACGTGGCAGAGTCCACATCATTACCTAAAACATAAGAAAACAAATAAAATCTCAAGATTATATAGGCTATTAGGTTTAGACTTTTTGGGTTTTATCCAGGTAGAGGAAGACAGATCTATAATATTGGAAAAGATTACGAGAAGAGGAATTTACACCGACGGCACGTATTCAATTGACATCAAGGAATATAGTTGGTTATTAAATCTATTAAATTAAATAAATTAAAATTTAAAAATAGATAAGATATATATTATTATTTGATTGGTTTACTAATTTTTAATTAAAAATAAATTGATATAATAGGTAAATAACATATTTAATGGGCCAAGATTCCCCCATAGATCTTACTAGTGAAATTAAAATTAAACACAAATAATTTAAAAAATATATTTTAATCCTTAAAAAAAATAAAAAAAAATAAGCAAGCTTTTTAAATTTCATTGTCAAGATTCCCCCATAGATCTTACTAGTGAAATTAATGCACGAGAAATTGATCTCCCGGACTAATCTTACAAATTTAATGGACCAAATCTTTCTATAATTGGGCCTATAATACATGTCCCCCTCTCCCTAAATTTGGTTAAATGATTTAAAAATATAATATTCTATTAAATGAAAAGATATTATATTTTCGTATCAAGAATTTAATTTATATAAAATAAGATAATATGAATATTTATAATTATTAGATTAATTAATAATTCTCTTAAAAATATTTTTTTAATTCCACAAGTGAGTGATTATCACTCGATACATATTATTATTTGCAATTATTTTTTGAAATATCAAAGCGGTTAATATTGTATACATGGACCGACGAAAAGTTTTATCTTAGGGGTGACATTAACATGTTAAATAAAAAATATATTATAATTATGTGTAAATTTTTAAAATATAGATAATATTTGTTAAGACGGATATACATATTATTAAATAAAAATATAAATAAATAATTAAAAAGCGTGAAATATCAAAATTGTTTTGTGTTAACGGTTGAATTGAGTAGAAGTTTTATATTTATATAAAAATACAAATAAATAATTAGCGGTAATATTATTTTTGAATATCGACGAATTTGTTTTATTTTTTAATAATCTAAATATAGTTATAAGATATTATATGTTTATATAAATATTTTTAATATTTTGATAATATGTATACATTATATAAATAAAACAATTTAAATTTAAAACTTATAAAAAATATCGCTTGTTTTCATTGAAATATTTGTTGGATTCTTGATGACTTTGTTAAAGTAATCGAACTCTGTTTTTTTAGTGCGAGAAAGTCGACCATAATTGTCGGTGTACATAATTAATCGTAACTATTAATTGATATAATTTTCATATTTTATAAGTTAATTAATTGAATTGTTAAAATTAAACGATTCTAGTTAATCAAACAGATAAAAATGATAGTTAATAATTACGGTTATGATTATGAATTTTGACTAATTGTTTACTTATAGATTAACCGTTATTAAATTATTTATATATATTTAAAATATAATATTTTTAAACTTTAATGGTGGTTTTTATATCTTAAACTTTGATTATTATATGTTAGTTAAACATTTATCTTTAAAATTTTGATGATGATTTTTATGTCTTAAATTTTGATAGTGTATTATTACAATATTATGTGTTGTAAACTCTTTAAACTTTAAAATATTTTGTCTTATGTTTAAAATATTTTGTCTTATGTGTTTTATTTTTTACTAATAATTTAATTATATTTATCTTAATTTTCAATGGAAATTCCAACTACAATTACGCAACTGCTGAGATCATTCTTCACTACCCAACAATGCATAAGTGTGGTATGCTGAGTATAAATATTTAACAGGGAAAGGAACTTAAAAAACAATTAATTAAACATAAACAGACAGATTAAAGTGGTTTAACAAATTGATTTGTGATAATGGAAGCATTACCCTATAAATAAGTTTATTTATTATTATTTCATATATGGCTTCCAAAAGAGAATCACATAAACGACAAAAGTGCCAGCATAGGCGGCAACCTCAACTCGTTTGTCCTGAAATTCTACACGCGTACTCAGTCAAATTTTAGGTAAAATTCTAAAATAATCACTAAACTATTTTTAAAATATAATTTTAGGCATAAAACTTTTTTAAATGATAAAATATTTTTTATGGAAAATTGAATTTTATTCGTTTAATAAATTGTTATACAATAACTATGTAAGATGTATACCTTCTTCTAAACTTTTATATAAATATATTCTCTAACGAAATCCATATTTAAAAGCTATAAAACTGTCTAGACTTTTTAATCTATTACATCCAGTAATTTGAGCATGAATATTATTTTTATACTAATATAAATATCCTAAGTCAGGGACAAATCTAGAAAGTAATCATGGACTGGATCGATTTAAATATTAATAATAATTATTTAATGTAATTTTTATATATAATTTTAAATTTTTATTATTTAATAATTTTAAATTTTCTTTTATTATGATATTAAAAAAATATTGTTTATATATTTATTTAAATAAAATTTAAATATTTTTTAAATTTTTATATATAATTTAATTAATTTTTTTAAAAATACAAGTCATAAAAATATGAATTTATTTAAAAGTAACACAGAAATATATTACATTTTTATTATCTTTTAAGTTATTTTTTAAATATTAGATATGAGTTATAAGTTTTTTACTAAAAATATATTTTAAAAATCTAATTTTGATCTTAATTATAATTATGTTTTGTTATTTGAATTTTATGATCATTATATACTAAGATAAAACCCCAAGAATACTCGAAGAATTATTTTTTAAAGAAGATATATATTTAATCAATTAGTAATTAAAATATATATTTTCTTAAAAATAATTATATAATATTTATAAAATATAATAAAAATATAAACAATCTCATTATTTTTATTTTTATCTTCTATTTGAATTAAATCTTATTTCTTAAATTAATCTGAAACTTAAAAATTAAATTAAAATTTTAGATTGGATCATTTCTTTTATTTTTACATGTCGAAACCTTAATTTTATTAATATTATAATATAAAATAAATAGCATTACTTTTGGGTATGGGGTGGGCCAAGGCCTAGGCCCAGATTCGCCCCTGTCCTCGGTTGTCTCTCATGGCTTTTAAAATTCCATTTTTGTCATAGATAATAGTTTAGACTGCACCAAACTAAACAAATCAGTACAGTTTGCATGAATTTATTTCTCCACGTACACTGCATTCATTCGATAAAATAAATATTTTTAAGTAGATAAAATAAATATTAAATATTTAGTTTTATTATAAAATGGACACCACGTAATTACTGCATGGAATAAATGATAGTTAGTGAGTTTAATTAGTTTAACAAAAGTATTATCGGATATTAATTAGATCAGTCATGAACAATAACAGTCGAGATTAGGAATTTAGGATACGTCAAGGTCGGCTTCATTTAACCTATTCACAACCACAATATGGTAGGTACTAAAGACCCCATGAAAACAATTATAGTACGAACAAAATAATACACAAATAAAATATAATTTGATGAATACATTAACAAACTTAATATAAATTAAAATATTAATTTGATTATCTGAGAATTTTTGTCCAAATAGGGATGATTTACGTATGTTCGAAATCGATCATCCGAATATGAACAAAATAATACACAAATAAAAACTTTTTTAAAAATCTTTTAAATATATTTTTTAAGTTTATGAATTTTTAAAATATTTTTTAAATTTGTTGAAGCCCGAAAACATTTTTTTATTTTAAATTATATCAAAATCATTATCTTAATAGAATTGAATATCTCAAATAAAATTAAATATTTTTTTACGAGAATAATGACTAAAGTATTAAAATTTTAATAATTAATGATAGGATAACTTACGTAATAATTCATATAAACTTAGCGAGAAATAAAAATAAGAGAATCAACAAATATGTAAATTAAACTAAATTTATCATGTTATATAACAATATTTTATAATTGTAATTATAAAAAAATTATATATAGATTAGATTATTTTGTCATACTTAAAGTTACGAGTTCAAAAAAAAGATTTTATAAATATTAAAAAATTCAATATTTTCCCAACCTAATACTCAATTAATATACGACATCAACTCAATCAATTTTTTTAAATAATATTATAAAAATATATATTTTTGAAAGCATAAAAATATATGTATGTATATAAATGGGTAAAATAAATTTTAGTTATTTTATATATTTTTCTTTTTAAAAAATAGTTTCTTAACTACCGATTGTTTCCAAAGAGCCTCATCTCACTGTTAGTTTGTTAGTAAGTGATTGCTTATATAACCCGCGGTTCTAACAGCGATAGAGAGTGTGAAGTGGTGAGGCCAAATACGAGCAGTGGCAGCAATGGAGATGATGAGTTCGATGTGGATGGTCGTCCTCTCAACGATACTGAGCGGCCTTGTTGCTGTAAAATGGGTCCTGAAGAGCGTAAATTGGTGGGTCTACGAGACCAGATTGGGGGATAAGCAGCACCGTTTGCCGCCGGGAGATTTGGGCTGGCCTTTTATCGGCAACATGTGGTCGTTTCTCCGAGCATTCAAGTCCAAGAATCCCGACTCTTTCATCGATTCCTTCGTTTCCAGGTACTTTAAAATTTTAAAGTTTTACTGGCAACAATCTCGTGGAACCTTAAAGGCTTAAACTCTTCGAATGCAGATTTGGAGATGTCGGAATCTACAAGGCGTTCATGTTTGGTAACCCCAGTGTGATCGTTACAATGCCGGAAACCTGTAAAAGAGTGTTAAATGACGATAGCGCATTTAAGCCAGGTTGGCCTACTTCTGCGGTGGAGCTCATCGGGAAGAAATCATTCATAGGCATTTCTTACGAAGAACACAAGCGTCTCCGCCGCTTAACGGCAGCTTCCATCAACGGACATGAAGCACTGTCTATTTACATCCAATACATCGAAGACAACGTGGTATCCGCCTTGGAGAAATGGTCTGAAATGGGAGAAATCGAGTTCTTGACTCATCTCCGGATGCTCACTTTCAGGATCATAATGTTCATTTTTCTCAGCTCAGAAAGCGAAGAGGTGATGGAAGCCTTGGAGAGGGAATACACCACTCTCAACTACGGAGTCAGATCCATGGCAATCAATCTCCCAGGATTTGCTTACTATAATGCCCTAAAGGTGACTAAAATCCATTTGACACGACTTGACTCGATCGATAAATATATCTAAACACGCGCTTAATTGAATCAGGCTCGGAAAAACCTCGTGGCAGTGTTTCAATCGGTGGTGAATGAGCGTAGAAGGGTGGGGAAAGCGAATGCATCGTCGAAGAAGGCAGACATGTTGGATGCATTGCTGGATGTGCAGGACGAGAAAGGTGAGCCGTTGGATGATGAAGAGATCATTGATATTATGTTGATGTATCTGAATGCTGGACATGAATCGTCTGCTCATACAATAATGTGGGCCACTATTTTCCTCCAACAACACCCTGAAATTCTAGCAAAAGCAAAGGTTGGCTCCCATAATTTAGGAACTGAGAAACTGAAGTCATATTTAAACAAGTATTTAACCTGTTCTGTTGATTTCCGAACATTCTAACCATGCTTACAGGCAGAACAAGAAAGGATCGCGAAAGAAAGATCCCCAACCAAAAAGGGTTTAACCCTTGTGGAAATTAGAGAAATGAAGTATCTTTCGAAGGTGATTGATGAGACGCTTCGGATAATAACATTTTCATTAACGGTGTTTCGTGAAGCATTAACGGACGTTAATATAAACGGTCAGTTATATAATTATGATATTATTAAAGTGACGTAAATAATAATTTTCAAATATCATATATTTCCGGTTGGTTTTCCAGGTTACGTGATTCCCAAGGGATGGAAAATTTTAGTATGGTTCAGAAGCATTCACTTGGACCCTCAGATTTATCCAAATCCAAAACAATTTATTCCTTCTCGATGGGATGTAAATTCCATAAATTAAACCCTTTTTATCTCTAAAAATTTATTTATTTTTCTTGATATAGAGCATATATAATTATGTAATGATTTGGGAGAATGTGGTGTAGGATTATACAGCCAAGGCAAATACATTCCTTCCCTTTGGAGCAGGAAGCAGATTCTGCCCTGGAAATGATCTTGCCAAGCTTGAAATCGCCATTTTCCTTCATCACTTTCTCCTCAACTATCGGTATGTTATTTTATAATATCAACTTCAATATCAATCGAACTAAAACTTATTAAAAAAAGTAAATATAACATATAGTTTTACTATGTGATATTTTCAGCCTGGATCGGGTTAATCCCGAAAGTCGGGTTCGGTATCTCCCACATACAAGACCCACAGATAATTGCTTGGCAAGAGTCAAGAGACTCAGGCCTTCCCCTCCCAATACATATTAGCTGTGCTTTAATGTTCGTGTATTGGTTACTTATTTTTCTTGTATGTTATAAGCTTTTAATCTTCGTAAAACTGTAATTTGTACATTTGTCAAAGGTGGAAAATGTTGAATTTGTACTAAAATAAACAAATATCAGACACCCTTTTTTATTGTCTGTTGGATTTTTTGACTTATTGGGTTCCTACTTCCAAATCCCAATTTCCATGTACCCTGCAAATGCATATTATTCAATATCTTTGACTTTGATTAATATTTCTTTAGTTTAGAGTTCAAGATTTGTACAGCAGGATTACACCACAGCTTCCTCATTTACTTTTCTGATATACCATGAGCGCCAATCCATGTTTGTCTACCTCTCGACGCGTATATATCTATGGATTTTGGCCTTTGCTTCGTCTATTGAATCAAAGAACGTGTTGACATGGAGAAAACAGATTGTCCGCCAGATTTCAGATGTCCCATTTCCAGGGAAATTATGAAGGATCCGGTCATTATCGTCACCGGAGTCTCCTACGAGAGGAAGAACATTCATAAATGGTTTAACGTCTACAACAAAAGAACATGTCCCGCCACCATGCAACCCGTTCACAGTTTCGATATGACCCCGAATCACACACTCAAGCGTCTCATTCTTGCGTGGGAAGAAACACTCATAGTCGATTCGTCTTCATCGTTAACGTCTCTGGCTCATCCGTGTATCAGGCATGACGAAATGGTCTCCCTCTTCAGCACCCTGGACTCCTCGCCTTTCAAAGTAAGCTCCTTGAAGAAAATTCGGGCAATAGTCGAAACAGGTGGCGATACGAGGTCTGATTTCATTCGATCAGGCGGGGTGGAGGCTGTTGTTCGGATGCTTGTTAGTCAGACCATTGTAGACAACTCTGATCTAGTTAATTTTCAAGCCTGCGAGGAAGCTTTAGGTCTCTTACATACACTACCGATATTGAAGGAAGACAAAGCATTCCAATTGTTATCAAAACCAGAACCGATGAAATCAATAGCAATCGTGCTTCAACGAGGAAGTGCCGATGCCAGGTTCCATGCCATAATCATTTTTAGAAAGATAGCCAAAGCAGGTTCTGATTGGAACCCTTTACTGGAAGACCAAGGTTTGGACTTGTTCAAGTCATTGCTAGAACTGGTCTACGATGAGATATACAGCAAAGCAAGTTCATATGCTCTTGAAGTTCTATTCGAAATACTAGCATCATCAAAGAAAAGCCGATTGAAGGCAATCGAAGCCGGCGCCATTTGCATCCTTATTGAGCTCTTACCGGACTCAAACCGATCCAAATGCGAGAAAATGTTGCTTGTGATGAAGCTATTGTGCGATTGTCCTGAGGGAAGGACTATGTTAGCAGATCATGGTTTAGGAATTGCTGTTGTTTCCAAGAAGTTGCTGCAGGTGTCTGCTTCAGCCACTAAACTTGGGGTGAAGATCTTGTATTTGGTGTCCCATTTTCATCCTACAGACCGGGTTTTGGAGGAATTGCTTGTATACGGAGCTGTGAAGAAGCTTGTGACATTGCTGCATTTGGAGGGACAATCTTCTACCAAGAAAAAGGTTCTGGACATGTTGAAGTTTCATGGTAATTCCTGGAGGCGTCATCAATGTTTCCCTTGTGATTTGAAGGATTATCTGGGATAAATCTATTTACCTGGGAGCAGGATTTATTACCAGTCTGTTTGAATCTGTATTTTTTATTCTTTAACCGTGAGTTTCTTTCTTGAAATGATTTGAGTTGCAATCTGTATTTTTTTCAACATTAATGACTATTTTGTTAAAAATAATAGTTTGATGACCAAAATAAGAAAACAAAAATAATTTAGTGACTAATAGTGATGTTTATCCTAAATTTTATCATATTTCAATTATAATATTTAATTTTAATCTCAACATTACCTTATTTTTACCGATTATCGGTTGATACGGCATGATACAAAGGTAGAACTTTTAAACAAAATTAAAATTCTGAATATTAACGTAATAAATAAAATAAGTTGAATTTAAAAAATTATTGACTATAATATTATATCTAAATCAGTTGATTAATAAATTTTAATAACTATTATAAGAAAATATTATTTTTATACCATGTCTCTGCTACTACCCCCATCAAATGCCAATTAAACTATGACCAAGTTGAGTGTTGTCATGTTCTTAATGACACCGAAAGTAATATATTATTACAAATTCAAGATAGTACTAAATCCTGTTTACATGTTGTTATTACATTAACAACGATTATGCAACGTTTAAAATGTTATTATAAAAATTTCAATCTTCGATAATCATAATATATGTTATATTTATAATCATGATGATATTTTATAATTAAAAGTATAATTATAATCGTAATTTTAATTTTTTAAAATTATGTTGGATAAGACCGGATATACCAGGTCCTAAATTTTAAGAAATAATTCTATTATTGGTGAGAATCGATATTAATATCGAGTACTTGGTCAATTAATTTATTTTTAAGAAAATTTGAATAATTGGAAAAAAATTACAATCATCGATAATAATATTAAATAATAAATTAGAATATTGTAGGCTTAAAAATTAAAGTTTGAAAACTAGTCAAACTCATAATATTCATACATAAAGAGAAAGTTTGATAAAAAAAATAAACAAAAAAAATATTACCTATTAAAAGTAAGAAAATCAATATCGAATATTTGATATTGATCATGATTCTATTAAGTAACCCACCGAATATCAGATAAAAAAAATCAAGATCTAATCTAAATAATTAAAATTGTTGACCGTTTACTTTTGGATCTGGGAAATGATTCAGAAAATGGAATAATCAAAATCAAAATAATTATTTTATTCCGTATAAAATAAGAGTATAACAAATGATTAGGAAAAAAAAATCGTCAACGTTTGAAGAGATTATTAAGTGAATCATGTTTATTACGTAATTTATGGTCTAAATAATTAAAATTGTTCATTTTTAAATAATCATATAATAATTACCTATCCACTAATTATATGTAAGAAGAAGATGGTGATTCACTTTTAAAAAATTGAGATAAACAATTCTAGTTTTCTAAAATCACAGATAACGTATCAAGAGGATTCCTTCAATATTTTTCCAACACTTGGGTTCTTGCCTTTCTCCGGTGGACAGACAATGTATAACAGGCAGGCAGATTGAATACAATCAGAGAAGACATGCAAAAGAAACCATATGAACAACAATAATTATATCAAAAAGGCGTTCAACCTGTCTATAATTTCGATATTGTTAAGGACGGACTCAAAACTTAAGAAAGTGTAGAGTATAAGAAATTAAACATGTAAGGGTACAAAATTATAAAAGTTTAAGGGTGCAAAATTATATTATCAATAAAAAATACAGAAAAATATAAAATATATAATAGAACTTAAAATTTTTAGGGGATGCGACAAAGCTGTTAATTGCAGTAAAGGGTCTCACAGCCTAAAACATTTGATTCTAATACTCACTGTATGATATGATTACAAACTAGTGAAAGATTTGAAGCACTCCCTTAAGAAACGGTTCATACCATTTGGAATGAAAGGGCATTGAGCTGCTTAGGTCTGTTTAGGGTTATTATTCTTGCAAAGGAGTTGGCTTCGACTAGAACCTGCAGAGTGGAAGAATCACAAGTGATTCAGACAGACATTTTGGGATATTTGTAATACAAATAAAACAAAAGGATTTTTATTATTAGAACAGTAAACTGAGTTTGAATTGCTAGAAGAGCTTATGTTAATCTAAGCTCTACAGGATTGTTTTCTAGCTTTTGTTATAGACCACTTCAGACTTCAAAAATCATTAGAAGAAAGAATGAAAATAACCCAATATTCCTATAGGAAAAAAAAGGAGAATTATAAATGCTAAAGCATCTTGTTTTAGGGTACAAATTTTCTGTCACTTAATCGTGTTTTCATTGGTGTCACATTTTAAATAAGTGAGTTTAAGATTTAGAGTTATGGATTGTTAAGGTTTAATGAATTAGAGATGATGTATATTTTCAAACGATAATATTTAGGGTTTAGACGTAAAAAATTAAGATCAGATTTTTAAATTTTTTTTAAAATTTTAAATAAAAAACATAAAAGAAACACGACAAAAAATAAAAGATTTCTACTCTCATCCTAATGGAATCATCCTGATGGAAGGATGAAGCCAATGGAAGTAACAACATGACAAGAACAAGACATGGAATCTCTAAAACTGAAATTTGTCTGCCGACAAAGATTGAGGAAGCATACTCTGAGTTCCCAAGAATTAGGAACATAAACAAATTAGAGAAATCAGGGGGTCAATATCTCCAATCCATAGGACAAAAGAATTCTATTTTACGGTATACATACTCCCAAAAAGTCAAACCAGGTGGGTTGACTTTTCTCTTTGTCCTTGCAGACACATTCACATGGAATATTTTGATTCAGGTTTTCGCAGCAATTAAACCAATCCATAATTAAGTTATCGCATAATAATCAGACTTGTTATTAATATTTTTTATGAAAATGATGATTATTTAATGGATGATAATGACGTGAATCAATAACTGAAATTATAACAATTACAAATATTAAGATTTAAATTCATAAAATTAAATAATAGAAATATATTTAATAACTCAATTAATTAATAAATATCAAATGATTTATTTATTAAAAATCAATGAATCAACTTGATTAGGATTTTTTATTTTATTTTATTTGAATTATCTTTTAGTAAGATTTTTTTAAATTAGTTAATAATGATTACAATAATATATGTTTTAGAATATAATCTTCATTATTCACTCTACTGGATCACTGGTGCTTGAACCTGTGACCTCTAAAATATTTTCTAAAATATTTTTTGTGGTACTTAATACGGTTTTTTATACTTTTGTAGTTTTCTCGTACCCGTACAAAGATGTTCTTGATTTTTTTTTTATATCTGAATTTGTCGATAAATAGACAATTGTCATAGGGCCATTACCCTTTTCCTATAAGATATGTCTGATAGGATGTGCAACGTCGCCGCATATATATCCTAAGACCTCTTTTTCTTTTTCGATGTGAGATTAATATTTTTTATCTCTTTTCAGGCATGATACAATGATGAAACTATGATAAAAGTTATCGGCCAAAAAATGTATTTTGAAACTAAACAATAGCCTAGCCCGGTGTAGGATGTTAGTAATGAGTTTTAGGAGACTAAATAATCTTAATTTTTTTTATGTCATTAAATGGTTGAATCTTATTTAATGAAATCGTAAACTATATCATGAGTCGAAACGATGTCATAATTTCTTCTCGCAGAGAAATACAGTGAAATTTTACCACCAGTACTCTGATCTGGTTGGAAGATAGAACATGAGTTTGAATTTAGAGATGACATTGTTCCTTTTCGCTTCAATTTCTTCCCATGGGATTATAATACCAAGGTCCAGTATTTTCCTGTAATCCTGGATCCACTTGTCGACCTTTCCCTGTTATAAACTTGTTAAGAACTTCCATTAAAGCAACATCACGAGCTTCAACCCAAGCTCTTTCCTTGACCCAGAATTCATGTTCCTTATCAAACAAAGCAGCCTCTTGTCTCCGCCATTCTTCCTCTCTGGACAATCTATCTTGTTCTTGTTCTTCAATAGTCTTCAACATTCTCTCCATCAAAAAATCTTGTGAATCCATTAACTTTTTCATCTGTGACTCCACCAGCTCCTTCACCTTAGCTTCCCATCGCTTCTTACCGACGCCTGAAACATTGTTGTAGTCGCCATTGTTTTCGGACGACGATGAAGTCTCGAATTCAGACGCATCGCAGAAACTAAGGCTCTCACTTGGTTTCACTTCCTGCAAGGGAAATCGGTGATGGTTTTCTTGGTTCATCGTGTTGTTTGAAGTCCGACAAAGATGAGTCCTTTGGGAAAGATTAGCTGAACTTTGGTTGCTTGTTTCACCGTAAAGAAGCTCGAGTTGTCGGAAGAACCTGTAATTTTTTCCATCTGGTCTCCCAACTTTACGTTGCTTAGTTTTCTTGTAGTATTTGTAGAGGTTCTCAAATTTCTCTCTACATTTCTTCCCACTTCTCTGGTACCCATATTCCTCCGCCATTATTCTATAAATCAAGGTATATGACAAAAAAAATGAAACGCAAGAAAACCCTAAAAGCTAACACAAATCTTAAAACAAACTAACCCTAATTCAGAATATAAGCCAAAAATGGAATTCAAAGTACAAGAATAAAAGAAGAGATGAAAACTGAAGTGGGTTGAGTGCAATGTATATACCTAGATACTTCATCCCACAATGGTCCTTTTTGATTGGCCATCTTGAACTTGGAATCGAGTCTGATTCTGATCTCAAGCAGAGTGAGAGTCTCTTGCCTCGGCCATCGGCTGTTTCCACCGTTGATATTTCCCATTTCGACTCCGAACAGTGTTGCACAAGGACCAGAAGCTGAACCCCTCGGTAAATGATGATGGCTAAACCTAAGCAAACCGCCAGGCATTGCTATCTCATTGTTCAACAGGAAGGGTTCCTGGTATGTAGCTGATGGAGCCATGTTTATATGGGCTAAGAATGGTACAGAGGGTGGAGGAAGGGTTGCCGGAAAATGGTTTCTCGTTGATATCGACCGCCGGAGTTCAGACAGACCGTTCTGATCACCCTTTTCCATTATGTTTTCCTAGAGTGAAAAAGGACGAAAATGATGTTAATATTCTGAATGTGGAAGTGAGTCAAATGTTTGTACTTTATTTTCTTTGGAGACAGGATCCGAGTCTCCCGCAACTTTCATCCCTTCAGCTTTTCTGTGTCTGTGAGGGTAAAATGTTGTAATAGACTCGTGAATTTAGAACCAATGGAATGTTGAAAAATGGTATACTTAACCAAGACTTGCACGAGGAGGGATGGGATATACGAAGACACAGAAAAGTGATCAAGGACGCGTGTTGCAGGGATTGCTATTTGTCGGTTGACCCAAAATGTGCTGTCATGACACGCACGATAGGGCTTTCACACGATTGATCTAAAATTTTATTTAAATAAATGTAGCTTCGTCAGTATTGATTTACGGTCTTGAATCCAATTTGTGTGTATTTCCTTCACGAGTAAGTTAACTTGATTCTGATTTATAAGTGTTAAATAAAGTAATATGATATAGCTTAATTTAAGATTCCGTGTATATAAAAAAATTATTAAAAAATTTACTCATTTAAATCAAGTATGCAACACAGATACGTATTAATCAATATAAAGAGTCTAGATAACCAGGAGAGTAAGGAAAACTTGTGTTCTGATGGATAATCATTGCTTATTCTTATGGTTTAGTTAGTAAAATTTAATTTTATAAGGAGGATTGAGGAACAATTACGCGAGTATATAAATTTATTAGTAAGGATAAAACTTCAATCTAATCATGTTAATTGAGTTGATAAATCTCATTTTATAACTTAAACTGTTTCAAGTGAAACTGAGTTTATAAAATTTGAGTTTTTGTTCAGATTTATAAATATTTATAATGTTGCGGTAACAAAATACGTAGTTAGCGTTAGGTTGATGAAATGGCAAGGGACAAGTTTGGGGAAGACAGCTCCAACCAAACACCATGTTAAGTATGGAATGATACCAGCCAACATTTGGTAGATTGACTTCAACCTAAACTCGATGCAAAATCTGTGATATGTATTTTCTAGGTCAATCTAGGGAAGAGGCATATAGGGAAACAAAATTGATTGAAACTACATATTCCAACAAGATTAAAGCTTGTAAACACATTTGATGGTTGCAGACCCTGGGTTATAAAGCTTCTAAACAAAACAACTACAACACTAAAATGCAAATTTCACCATCTCAGGAAAAAGATATCAACTTCATACTTCGGGATTGGTATAAAAGCTGGATGCAGGAAAGTTAACAATTACAAACTATTCTAGAACCAAAAAAAATTGTTCTAAAATAAAATGCCACGGATACAACAGAAACTAACCTTATCAGTGCCTACTCTTCATCAAACTTGATCTTCTTTGGAGCAGGCTGAACGCTGCCCACCTGCAAATATATCAATCAGCACATGTAAGCAACACAATATGGGAAAAATCTTAACAGTTATAGATGCAATATATTGACAGGCTCTGAAGTTATATCACAATTTCCAGTCTAACTACACCCATAACAATGGTGATTGTCTCAGCTGAAAAAGAAAAAGTCCCAAGGTTAAAATGCCACTTCAACTAAAAAAGAAAATCACTTCTTTAATGAAAAGGAAAATGGCATTAAATATTAGATTTTTCTATGTTCAGTTCCTTGCCATGTCAAATCCATGAAGGATCAATAATCCAGATGCTTAGAGTGAGAATGGAAGTTGTGCACAATTTAAGTAGCCAACACAATCAATTTTTATACACAATTAAAGCCCTGAGCAAGTTTTTCCAGTCGAGAACCAATCAGTGTGTGATTAAAGCAATGTTTAATTCTCCATGCACAAATTAAATCCCTAAGAAAGTGGTGAAATACTAAATGTTCAACCACCTTTAACCTATGTTTTTCCTAGAGTTTGTCTATTTTCACCGGGACAGGCAGAAAGTAAAAGATTGAAGAGGAAGGTTCTTACAATTTCAGGGCATTCATAATCAATGCCAGCAGCCTCTATCCTCTTTCTGCGCCTTGCATCTTGTTTTAGGATCTTCTCCACCAACTTTTTATGCTCTTCTAAGGTTCTTACCTGCATTGCCATATAGAAGAAATTTTAAAAAAAATCAAACAAATCAACTAGTAATTTAAACAAAATTATGCCAGACAAATTCCATACTCTGATGATTACCTTATTATGCTGCTTTCGTTCATTCTGCACATAGTCCACAAGCCTCATACACATTTTAACCATTGTAAAAGTAAATTACCGTCACTTTTTTCAATATTTGTTAACCCACCTTGTGGGGGGTCATTGTGGGACTTGGATTCCTTATCCAATTAAAATATCTTTCCTACCACTACAATCTCAAGCAAAGAGAAACAAGGGTCAAATGTCATCATTTTCATATCCTACTCTAGATCCAAAATCATTCCGCTGCTGTGGCACACAAGGTCTTATTGGTTTATAAATATGGGGATAATATGCATAAAATAAGGCATAACAACTGCATCATTTAAAAAAGAACTAGAAAGTTCCTGAAAAAGCATGTACAGATAAGACACATAATTAAGGAAAAGTAAATCATTGCTTACAATTTTGGATGAACATGCTCAGGAGGAATAATATGGACTTGCAAAAGATGCTCAAACAACAGATAATTATGCATACAATCAGCTACAACTTCAGCCACCTGCAGCCAACAAGAATGTGTAACCGGTATCACAAAATGCATAATTTCATTAGATACCAAGTAACAAAAACACTGTCCCAACCTGTGGATTCTCAAACTCAATGAAACCAAAGTGCTTTGATTTTCCTGTCTGTTAATACCAACGAAACAATTGCAGAAGAAAGAAAGCAAAAACTTAGTAATTATATTAGTTAAAATGTAAGTAAACCAAAAAATAATTGAAATGACGACATTGCATCCAGCAAAAAACACACTCAACAAAATTGCAGAGAAATTCGCAAATTTCAATAGAGAAACATTAGAATCGAAGAAGCAACAACTCGAATATGCAAGGCATTTAAACTACTACAACTGTCTTTCTAAAGCATTTTTCCAAAATAAAACTAGAATGCTAGAACCTACAAATAAAAGAAAACACTCCATGTAATCCACGAGTGAAAATATGCTAGCAAAAACAGAAATATAAACGACTGCAGAGTTTAGATAACAGTGAAACTGATGCAATGGGGTAAAACCTTTTTATTTCTCGCGATCCTCAATCTCTTAATGGCACCAAACTGCTTAAAATAAGCTGCAAGAAAAATACAGTTGTCAAGAATTTTTCTATAAAAAAGGCTTAAACAAATATCCCCTCCCCTGACGCAAAATTCATTCACCTTCCATTTCTTTCTCATAAAATCCATGCGGTATTCGGCCTATATATAAGACAGTAGCTTTGTTTTGTAGGGGTTTAGTTTCCGGAAGCTCACGCGATAGATCGCCTTCCAATGGCTTTATTCACATATATAGAGAGAGCATTCAAAATCAATTTAGGGTTACAAAACAAGGGAAAAAACAAAATCAAAGATAAAATAATTCTAAGAAAGAAACAAACCAAGAAATCTACAGATGCAGCTTTGGAATCAGAGTTCGGGAACTGAGAAGAAGCCTTCTGTACGGCTTTCTTCGACGCTTTCCTCGCTTTCGCCCCCATCTACTCAGAACCCTTCAGTTCTTTTTTTCTTCTGAGGCTGCCGTTTTTGGAAGAGAAAAGCTTAATACTAAAACCCTGCCGCCGGATCGAAAACAGCCGGGGAACATACATTCACTGTGAATATATATCTTCAGGCTAAGTTTCATGGGCCGTACACTACTTATTATTAAGGTTTAAGCCCATTAAAATAACAGGGCCATAATTTATTGTCAATTTTTCCATGTTTATCGTAAACTTGGGTGTACTTGGTTTATATTATTACCGACAGATTTAAATATATATTTGATATTTTAAAAAAAATGTTTTTAAGTTGGTATTTAAATTAGGTATATTATATTAAGTTGGATATAAAATTTATATATTTTATTAATTTATTCATAATTCGAATAAATTTAAAAATAAATAATTTTATTAATTTTGATATATTACCAACCAATGAATCCATTAGATCAAAAAAACTGTTAAAAAATATCATTCTATCACAAAAACAACAATAAATTAGTATTAAAATATCATTATACCAGAAAAAATAATATGAAAAATTTAGGGATCGAATCAGCAATTTAGGAGAAAGGATAGAAAATGATAAATTTTTCAAATACGATGGATTAAATTTATTAAATTATTTTAAATTATAAATAAATTTATAAAGTGTATAAATTTTATAACCAAGTTAAGAGAATATATCTAGTTCAGTACCAATTTAAAGCAAATTTTTTTATGTATCAAGGTGAGAAAATGTGTCTAATTCTTTTATTAATTTAGAAAAAAAATCTTTAAATATTAATTTGAGAAAAGTTGTAGTCTATATACAAATATATTTAAGTCTTATTAATAAAAAATATTTTTTAGACAAAATATTAAATTTTAAATAATTTTACATTTAAAATTGATTATTCTATTTAATATTACGTGGATCACAAGGTTCAAAATAATAACTATAAATATATTGTCATATTTAAAAAAATATTATTTATTAATTAATAAAATAAAAGTCTTGAAATTTAAAACTGGTAATAATTAATTAATTATCTATTAGATGAATGTCAAATTAGATACATTCCTTATTATAAGTCCAGAATGCCAAATCTTCCGTTGCTCATTATTTGGTCGGATAAAATTCCAAGAAACCGCGAAGATATTAAACATAATATTAAAAAATAATAAATAAAAAAATGTAAAAATTGTTGAAAAACAGTGAATAAATGACTATCTTCGAGACATATTTTAAAAGTGTAAAGATAAAGATTTGAATAAAAAATTTATTAATTTATATTTTACTTCGCGAGATTTTTATAAAGGTAGCTCATATTCTTAAAATTGTTGAGTGGTGAATGAAAAATTAATGTTTAAAGTAAGAAGGTCAAGAATAAAATAAGAAATGTAGAATCCTTTATCCCACATAGTTAGGATAAATGAAGTGGGAGATATTTATATATATCTACTCACAAAGAAATCATTGAATGATTTTAGATGACTTTGTGTCTCATGTGTGGGATGCAAGATGTAGGTGACCCGAATGTTTACTTGACCTAACTTTCTATTATAAATATAAGATTGATTTTTTAGTTTTAACTCATCTCTCAAAATATTCTCTCCTGCTTTTTTTTCCGGTGACTGACGAAGACTCAGTACCATAGGAGTGACAAAAAATCTGTTTTAAAGAAACTACGATCGTGCAAGCCTCAATACGTTCTCAACTTATCATTTTCAAACTCGGTTTGATCTGAGCTCTCACAATTTTTTCTCCCAGTAAATAGAACCTATAGAAATTTTTTTAATATTTTTTAATATAGTAAAATAGAAAAAATATTTTTAATATATAATTTTTTTTCGGTGTTTCTAAGTCGAAATTAAACTTATTCTGTTTTTAAATAACAAGTGACGTGTGTCACTTTCTTCTCTGATACTGTTTAAAGATGAAGGGAAATAGCTTCAACTTTAAATAATGATCGAAATCACATGACAATTAAAATTTTAAAAATAACCAAATTTAGATAGTATTTAAAGTCGGATTCATCAGATGCCGATTTTATATAATATTTCAGAAATACAAATAACTAAATCTGAATATAACTTTTAATATAATAATTACAATAATTTTAAAAATAAAATTCTCAATTCACTGTATTAAGATTTTTTAAAACGAAATATATAATAAAATTTTTCAATTTTTACAGTAAGGTAGTCGACACTTTATCCTCTTCTACGATGAAGAACAAAAGCATGATACAACTAACAAACACCGTCCGATTTTGCATGAAAAAAGTGTGGAGTTTAGGGGACTAAATTATGAAGATCTAATGCGGACGAAAATGTAAATCAAAATATTTTTAACGATAATATTAAACAAATATATTTAAAAAAGTATTTTTTATCTTTCAATTTAATATTATTTTTTAAAAAATATAATAAAAATATTAGTCAAGGAAAGATTTTAGAAACCGAAAAAATAATGAAAAATATTATAAAATTTCAAATTCATTTTAAAAAATTAGCATGAAAATATTTATAATTTACAAACTAAAAAATAATTAATTAATTATAAAATATTATTTTCATGAAATATTATAAATACACACGATAACAAATAAAACAGAATTTATACTTTAGCTCTAAAAAATTTTTAACCCTAAAAATTTAAAAAAGTATTTTTTTCATTTAAATTAAGAAATAATTTTTAAAAACAATTTAATAATTTTATCTATAAAAATACTTTTAAAAATAATATTAAATGACCTTTAATCGTAGCAATTTCCACACCGCAATTCTAAAAGGGCGGCGAAGCCAGCTTTGAAAGTAAAGCGTGGTTCAGTGCTGCACGTTTTCATATGAATGTTTTGGAAATGAGTTGAATGGACGTATAAACCCATAACCCCTAAACAAAATTACAAAACCCCTTTGTCTTACCAACGACTACCATACTTTTGGAAGGTGAGAGGTATAAATGTCCATGCAAAGAAAAATAGGTGTCGGCTTTAGGGAAAGCCAACTTTTGCTTTGCCGTGAGATACTAAAGGAAACGCGCTCATTTCTACATGCTTACTACCCAATCAACACGTGGCAGTAGACTAAAATATATATTTTATACAAAAAAACATCACAAATAAATTAAGTAAAATAAATTTAGCTAAATTATAACGTTCTTCATTCAATTATTTTATTATTTTTATTTATTAGTGTTTTTGTTTTTTATAATAAAATAAAAATATAATTTATTTATATAATTTTTTAAGATTTTATTCTGATTAATTCGAATCAATTCTATTAATTAATTTACTTTTGCTAATTTTGTTGCTAATTTCTGCTTTTCGGTTATTTTTAGGGAAAATTGCAAATTAACGTAATTAATTTACTTTGATTTTTGTAGATTTTCCTTTATTAATATTGTAGTTTATTGTTATATTTTCTCTATATTTAATATTAAAAATAATATTATTAAAAAAGATAATAATAAATTTCAAATATAAATATAAAACAGATAAATACTATAATAAGAATGGATATTTTATTTTGGTCAAAACGCCATGATAGCTTTACATTTATTTTCAACTACCGGGAATCTCCAAGGGAGTCTACTTTGTTGAACTTAGAGAGACGGCTTTGTATATAATTTATTATTTTATAATATATTATTAATGAACAAATAATTTTATAAATAAATATAATATTATTATAATTATTAGTAGTTAATTTTTAAAAAATAAGTTTATAAATAATTTTAAAAATAGTAAAAAACAAATGTCTTTTAAATTACATTTATAATCTAAAAAGTAAATGATAAATACTTTTTAAGTTTTTAAAACTAGTCATGTTATAATTTTATAAGGGTAAAGTGCACTACTAGTCACTGAATTTTTAGGGTTCATTCATTTTGATCACTGTTCTTTTTTTAATTTTTATTAGAATCACCCAACTTTTAGTCTGTTTTCATTTTGATCCTTCGCTTTCTTCCTCCATTTTCCTTTTTCCCCCTTACTCTGTTTTTCTTCCATAATCGGTTGAGTGGATTAAGAACAAATAACAGTGCTTTCTTCTTTAACCATTCCATTAAAACTAAAAGTTAATGAAGGAAACGAAGGAAGAGAGGAATCAAAATGAAAGGAAATTAAAAGTTGAGTGACCCTAATAAAAGTTTTAAAAGTTTGATGACCAAAGTAAATACACCCTAAAAGTTTAGTGACCATTGGTGTATTTTGCCCATTTTATAAATAAAGTGTACCAAATGATAATACCTTATACATTTATATATACCATACATTTTTTGCTACAAATTCATATGCAAAACTTTAATTTATTTGAATGAATAACCTATAAATATAACAAAAATAATTAAATAACTTTGTATCCATATAAATGGGTTTATTTTTCGTATAATAAAAAGTAAATGAAAGAAAATTTAAATATATATTTTTTAAAATTGTAAAAATTTGTATATAACCAATTGTAAAATTTAAATGTCTTATATTTTAAAATATCCTTTAATTATTAAATAACTCAAATATAATTTTATCAATAAATAAATGATCTAAATATAACTTTTAATAATTAAATGACTCAAATATAACTATACATATAATTGAATGACATATATTGTAATTTACCCTTATTATATGCCGGGAAAGTACGAAGCATCTGAATTGCAAACGCCAATAAACGCGTGAAAATCTGATAATTTTCACTGCTGATGACTCGGTCCTTATCACCCCGAAGCAAGGCGCGGAGCAGGTCTAATTTTGTAATTTCAATCAAAGCCATGGGCTATAAAAAATACCCGAGTTGTTTCCTTAAATTCTCCAGCCATTTCTTTAAATATATCTAAAAACAAATAGTGAAAAAAGCTTGCCTAATTATGATCACTATTCCCATACAACCTTCAAATTCCCGCAACTTTTCAACCAATCAAAATCCCTGGAGTTTCAGATCATATTTTTAGACGCAAATTCTACAAAACCCAGATTTTTCTCTTCGATTTTTGGTGTTGGAAAAAGTGGGTTTCTGCCACTTTGTATTTCTTGTTCTTCAAGGTTAATTTTTTAATATTTTTTCCTGGGAGATTCTGGTTGTGATTATGAATAATAACTGGAGAAGACAAAAAGGTGAAATTCATCATCAAGGAACGCAGGGGACAAGATCATACAGCCGAAAGCCATCACTTGGTATCTTTTTTGTTTCTTTATTTTCTCTTTAAGCTTGTTTTGAAGATGTTAATCTCTTTTTTTAATTCTTTAATTGTTAATATTTCTTTTGAAAGAAAGCCGTCTGGTTTCTTGTGGCCGCTTCTTGTTGAGTTTTATATTCTGGAATTTGTTTTTCATGAGCTTTTCATTCGGTAAAAAAAATCTTGATCTTGAATCTTTCATGTAAATTAATTCTGTTCTGTTCTTTTAAGGTAAGAACAGAGCTTTTAAATCTTTTAAGATGTTTCTGCTTGTTTTTTCATGCCTTATAATGGTTTGTGTAGTACAATAATAGTATTTTCCCTGGGCGTTCTTAATTAAAAAAAAAAATCTTTTGAGATGTTTTTTTTTTGTTAGTTTGTAATTTAATCAAATTCAGATGGCTTTGTCTTGTAATCAAGCATCTGTTCTGAAGGAATGTTTATGGAGGGCTTGGTGATGAGAGTAAAATTAAAGCACAGTTGTAGGAATAGTGTATTGTCTTTTACTGATATTTAAAGTTAAGTGTGTGTGTGTATATATATATATCGGGACAATGTTCCTTTTGCTTGAGTATTTAGTAACTTGCTTATGTTCTAACGTTTTGTTGCATTTGGCAACACTTGAGTGCCAAATGCATGAACTGATATGGAAACCCACTCTGGCATTGGTTTTGTTATTTTGAGATCAGGACATGAGATTTTTCCATATGAGCAATACATTTCCTGAAAGAGAATGTGGAATTATTCCAACAGTAGCTCCCAATATGCTTGGATCTATCTTATGAACAATGTGCACATGTCATTGAGTCCAAATTTGCCAGCCTTTGCTTGTTTATTCGTTTCCGGTTGTCGTTTTATAGGTTTTTCCATAAATAGCTTATTGGTTTTCAAGATTATTTTTTGCTGTATAGTTTCATGTATGCGTTTCTTTTCTGGAAATTATTGCATTGTGTTTGTGTTTCTTTACTTTGGTAGTGGTTGATTAACCTGACATTCCTTAATCATGTATCCCAGCTACATGGCAGCCTACTGTTCCTTCATGGGAGAAGAAGTTTTGCACTCTGGTAGGCTCTGTTCCGTGGTGGAAACTTCTTGAAACCAAGAGGTTTATGTATCTTTATGACAATGTGGTCCAGTGGAATGACTCGGCTGGTGAGGAGGCATTCCATAATGCTAAGAACCGATTTTGGGCTGAGATGAATGGCCTTCCTTGTGACATAAGACTCCCCGATCCGGATATTTACATTGATAAAATCGATTGGGACTCGGAAATTGATCCGGAGCTGCTTCTAGACTTGGAGAGAGAGCCCAAGGTCCCTGATGAGAAGGATAAAAGTGAGAATGTTGTGATTCTTGGCAATTCTCTTCTTTTGAATCAATCATTTGTTTGTGGTGGTGGTTGGGGGGATGCTGAAGAGGGTGCAGTGAAGGAGAATAACACGTCTTCGAATTGGAAAAACAAAGACTACGAAAATTCTTGGGAGCCCAATAACACTAACATGAAAGATACTGGATATGGGAATTGTTGGAATAACTCCTGGGAATGGAACCAAAGGGAGAACAACTACAATGGTTGGGACAATAACAAATCCAGCTATGTGGATTATAGAAGAACCGGAGATTGGGGAACTTGGGATGCAACTAGAAGAAAGAGAGAAAGTGCCGATCTGTCAAGGTATAAAACCACGAGATTTCATAATGATAATTGGCAGAATAATCGGGGATGGAGGAATCCAAGGGGGAGGCAGAGGACAGATTTTGCATACGAACAACCAACAGTCCATCCTACACAATGGAACACGGTGAATTATTGTGGTTGGGCCAACTAAACCATGATGAACACGGCACTGCAGGAGAGCTCATGGAAAATAGAGAGGCTAGTTTTGTAAGTATAAAAGTATAAGCATATGTCGATGATGCAGTAGATGTAACTATTGATATTATTTGATTTGTTATGTTTCGGAGTGGGTGGTACAAAAATAGAACCACAACAGCTTGGCGGAGACCCTATCATGTTCGGTTTATGTCGCAGTTTTGTAGTTTGCCTCTTTAGCTCTGTATGAAGTTTTGAATTCTAGTCTTTTTGAGAGTGATTGTTGCCTGCTATGCTTGTTTATGCAAACTTGTGCATGAAAGTATTAAAAAATGAATGAGCTTCTTCCCTATAAAAGGGTTTGTGTATGATGAAAAAAAGTAGTTTCTTCCACCTGAATCGTGGTTTAGACATTTTTAATGCTTTTATTGTCAATGCAGCGCTTTCACCATTCACTTTTAGGACACTTTTTTTTTTCATCTTTTATGTTTTTCCAGCCATTATCTGTTGAAGAGTACAACGTAGGAAGCTGCTAAGTTATGGACTACTGTAGTGTGATTATTTTAGTGTTCTAACTAAACCCAACAATCAAGGCAAAGTTTCCTCTCTGGGAAGCTTAGACCTTAAGTGAAACCAATATTGAAAAAATGGTCTAGAATGGCAAATGGACTTTCATAATTCTATAGAGATGATTGCATCAACCGGATCTTTGGTTTATATTTTCAAAAACATATGTATGAAGAGTGTTTGAATTCTCGAGTGTACAAGCTAGCGATGCTAGTTTAGATTGTAAAATTTGATTGTCTAGTGTTGATGTGAGCTGCGATAAAGGGTTCAATATTCCCAGCCAGAACAGAATTTATATCAGGCAATTCGAGGCCGGTTTTTACATCTCGCACCAACTTGCCGGGGTGAAACATGTACCTTCGAGTCTCCTTTTGCCAGACGTTCACGATGGTGTCTGCCTTAATGCTACTTACACCGGGGACTCCTTGTTCATTTGCTACGACGAGAAGCTTGGCCTTTAACCGATTGAGGGCTTTGATTTGATTAGCAAAGTAGCTCCTCTCACCTGCACGTGAAAGATTCTGAGGAGCAATGTGGAAGCAAAGCATGGATAATGACTTCTGGATTTTGAGAAGAAAATAAGGACCTGAAGATTGAAAAGTTAAAGCAGTAGGGATATGTTGAACGCAGACACTATATCCGATTCGGCTTCCTTTATCTCCAAAGGACAAAGCGGACGAAAGAATCAAATCTTCATCACAGATTTGGAGGTCAGGGGTTGTTCCGAGGAACAAAGGTACAACATCAACGCCTACTGAGCCAACCTGCAAGATTTCTCAAGAAGAAAGAAGGTTTGGTAAAGACAGAATGTGCTTCGAGGAGGTCACATGTCAGGAAGGAACAAATAAACTTACCTCTTCATGAACGGAACCGTTTTGTGAACTTATCAAGCAATGGACGCCTCTCTCTCCCAAAAGAAAACCGTAAGCATACTCGAATTCAAACTCAATAGTTGCAGACTTGATACCACCATTCTTAGAAAGGTTCTTCTCAACCACTCTACCCTTATACCCTTGCTTTTTCGCCCACTTGATATACATGTTAAGAAGTTGTTCAGCCCACACCTGAATTCGAATATGATCTTTTAAGACAGAAACAGGATGTAATCACAGAACACCATCCAGGAAGTCTTGCAGACCAAGAATCAACTTGACCATTAAAAGCATTTACACATAACCAGAAGCAAAATCTCAAAGCCACACGACATTTCCATTAAAAAGGTGAAACATTCAAAGTTAAAGACAAGGAAAGGTGGGAGTCGAACATTGGATTTTTTGCCTTCAGAACCAGCTGTAATAATGACACAAGCCCCCTCCATCTCATATGGCCCCCTAAGGAGCTTGGATACCTCATATTTATCTATCAAATCATTAATAGCCAAAGATGCATCATACGCTTGCTCAAAGAGGCTGTAATTGACAGCATCTATCTCGGCCAATTGTGCAATCAGCTTTGCTTCTTCGGCCTGCAGGAACAAGTAAAGACTGCTCTATAACTTTCTAAAAACCTTCAGCTCATTAGATGTGAATCCAGACAAACCCTTGTCTGATTTTCTCTATAAAGTGAAATGTGAAGTTTTCATAAAACTCCTAGTCTCTACTCTTCATCACCTTGTATTTTAGATCTTTGAGAGCATCAACCATTTTGACACTGTCAGCCAACTTGACAAGAATTTCATTAGATTTAGCCGGGTCATTCCACAGATCGTAATCGCGCACCATCTCTTCTTGCTTCTTCAAGTTCCAGGGCAGTAGGTGCCAACATCTCAGCTCGCAGAATGACATCTTCAATCTTCTTTTTCAATGAAAATAGACCTAATGGAAGTAGTGATGGAAAGATGTTAACTCAGACCATGGAAAACAAACACTGCAAAGAATTTATCAAAACCACAAACCCTTCCAATGACTAGCAGCAATTTCATTCTAATTGAAATAGTCCATAATCAACCAGCAGTCCTTTAAGATCAAAGAAAGCAACATACTATCATTCTGGTAAGTGAAAAATACAGTAAGGCATCCCTTTGGTCACTAAAAAATGATGGTACAGTGCATAATACTAATAGAACAGTTAAATGTTGAAGCTCCATAGATCATTTAGTGATCAACTCCGAGACCCAATTCCAGTCACAACACTAAGAAGGTAAATTCAGCAACAAAAATGAAACAGACCTAGTTGCTTGTAGGCCTTGTTCTTGTCATCAATGGAATGAGAAGCTCGGACGGTGAAGTGTGAAAACTGAATAGTTTTCGACCTTTTATTTGTTGAGGAAGGAGATTTCCATGGAGTCGATGCAGGGCTTCTTCGAAACGCAGCTTCTGCCGCCATTTCGATAAGTAGAGAAAGATTCGCAAAGTGAAGAAGAGATGCGGTCTTGGCAAAGATAAGCATATAGATTAGGCTAAAGAGAGACTGTATTTGCTGGTTGGAAGCCCAAGACCGCGCGTTGCCTTGTCTTTTTTGAGTTGCATAACATGCCACGTCAGCTCCTTATATTTTCGTTTAACTTCGAATATTATTAGCCGATGAGAATATAATTTTAATTTACTATGTTGATTATAATTTTATTTAATAAAATTTATTTATTTAATAATATATAAAAATGTAAAAATTTATTTTATAAGAATATAAAAATTTATTTTTAAAAATAAAATATAAATTTATTATTAGATAAAGATGACGTGATAAATGATATTTAATATTTTTCATTTCCAATAGATTCAATAATATTTTTTAGGCTTAAAGATAATTTTCACCCTTAACGTTTATAATTTTTGTTATTTTGGCCCTTATTCTTTTTTTTTGGATAAATTTAGCCCTTAACCTTTATCTTTTTAACAAATAACTCATTTTTTAACTACCATGATAATTGAACCGTTAAAAATTTAATAATGATGACATGTCATATATATGTAATAATATATTTTAAATGACTTAACATCTAGTATATCAAATACATAAACGTGAGATATAGTTTTATTTCAATCTAAAAATATAAAACAATTAAAATTTAAATAAAATATTAAAAATTAATTTTTTATTTATTAAAAAATAATTAAATCTAAAACAAAAGGCTACTAAACATTCTTAACCTTAACTATATTAAAATTAAAATTTTATCTAAAATGGTATGAACATAATCTGAAAAGAAAGGGTTTTGTATAGTTTGTTACCGGTTAATCAAAGATAAAGAATTTTAATAATAATAAATTGAATTTTTATTATTTTAGTTTAGAATTTAGGTATTTTACTTTTAATCTAAATCGGAGTTTTAGGGTTTTATAAAGATATTTTAGTTTAGTTAGGGTCGAGAATATTTAGTAAATTTTTGTTTTGTATTTAATTAATTTTTAATATTTTATTTAAATTTTAATTTTTTTATATTTTATAATGAAATAAAATTATATTATATATATATGTATATATTTAATAGGTTAGATTATATGTCATTTAAAATATATTATTACATATATAATATGTTACCATTATTAAATTTTTAACGGTTCAGTTATCATGGTAATTAAAAAATGAGCTATTTGTTAAAAAGACATAGATGAAGGGCTAAATTTATCTAAAAAATAAAGGCCCAAATGACAAAAATTATAAACGTTAAGGTGAAAACTATCCTATTCTTTAATACAATATTAAACCAATTTACCCATTAAAGTTTATATTTTTAACTAAATTAAGTCACTCTGCAGCAAAGATTCTCTCTTGAAATGATTAATTCTGAAGAGATGATGCTAATTTTATAAGATCCTTAAACTTGAAAAAACCGATACTTCCAAATCTCAGGTCAAATCTGCAGCAGGAAACGTAGTTGTTGAGATTCATCGAAAAAATCGTAAAAGAAACAGCCTCCCAGCTTGAAATTTTAGTATTTTACGATTCCACATGTTGTCTTAATTGGCTGCGCTCTCAACAGTTCATCTCCAATCCCGCCATTTTCTAAAAGAAGTTGTTTGGGTTTTCCTCTTTGAGTCAAAACTATAATCAGTTTACTTCGTTTCCTATTCCTCCATCGCGCTGTCATTCAGAAAGAAGAGATCCGATCTGAAAATGGGGGAGAAATGGGTGTTGATGAAAACTGTTCAGACGCCCACCAACATAGCGGTGATAAAGTATTGGGGAAAGAGGGACGAGACTCTTATTTTGCCTGTCAACGATAGTATCAGCGTCACTCTCGATCCTGACCATCTCTGTACCACAACCACCGTCGCCGTCAGCCCTGATTTCCAACAAGATCGCATGTGGCTTAATGGAAAGGTAAATTTCTCTGTATAAAATTTTAAAAATAAGGAGAATGTTATCAATGTTAAATGAATGATGGGATTTTAAAAAAATGCTGGTTACTATAGGAAATATCCCTTTCCGGAGGAAGGTACCAGAACTGTTTAAGGGAAATCAGAAAACGGGCTAGAGAAGTTGAGGATAAAGAGAAAGGAATAAAGATTGAGAAGAAAGATTGGGAGAAACTGCATCTCCATATTGCATCTTATAACAATTTTCCTACAGCTGCTGGATTGGCTTCCTCTGCTGCTGGTTTTGCTTGTCTTGGTACTGAATTTACATGAAAACAAACATACCCTTTAGTCTTATTTTTCTTTTCCATATTGCTTCCTCTGCTGGATTGGCTTCCTGTACTTTATAGAACTAATGGTTTTGGTTTCGATGCAGTTTTCGCGCTTGCAAAGCTTATGAATGTCGAGGAAGATGAGAGTCAACTTTCTGCTATTGCTAGGTATGGCCTTTTCCCTTTACAGTGATGAAAGAATTTTAGTTGTAATTCAAGTGATGTTTTATTGATTATTTTAAAAAACATATAGGCAAGGTTCAGGCAGTGCTTGTCGCAGTTTATTTGGGGGATTTGTTAAGTGGATTATGGGAAAAGTAAGTTATTTGTGAATGTGTTTAGCAGTTCGTTTCAGTATTTATCTAACTGTTCACCTTTCATCAAGAAGGGCAGTCTCGTTTGAGTAACCAATGGTACTAGTTTCTTCTAATTTGAAACATCTAGGAGGAGGATGGAAGGGACAGTCTTGCGGTTCAACTAGTGGATGAAAAACACTGGGATGATCTTTTCATCATTATTGCCGTGGTGAGTATTTACTCCAATACCCATGTTTCACATTCTTCCAAGTATAGGTTTACCGTTGCTACTATGCAGTGAGATATTTTTTCCCTACACAAAAATATGCTTACAATTAGTTTTTGTTGAATTCTGTTTCAATGGATCTGCACCCTTTTCATATATTTTGGTAGTATACTATTGGTTTCTGAGACTTCTAGTTTTGAAAGTTGAACTAAAATGCAGGAAATATATGGAAACCAACATTCGACTTGCATAGTTTTGATTGTTGGAGAATGTATAATCTCTGATCAATTTCTTCCCATGCTTTGCATCTAGATTGGTGCACTTATTTTTCCACTCAGCACATATATTTTTATATATATACATATATGTATAATGCATCTATTCCTTTTCTTGCACACACACGTATATATGGATACTATACATGCACTTATATTGCACTTCTTTCTTTTTGTGCATGACATGAGTGTTATTGTGTTTCTTTTACATGTTGCACATACATTTAAAATATGTTATGAAGTTTATTAGCTTCACATTTTTGCTTTATCTTTTATTCTAATTTACCAAAATATGTGCTGAGCTTGTAAACTATGTGTTTATGTATCTTTTTTATTAGAAAAACTTTTGCAACTTGGTATATGGTTGGGTCTTGTATTCTCTTCTTCTGCTTCTATCTAACATTTTTCTGGATATGTTCCGGGTAACTACTGTCAGTTTTGCAACACTGCAAAACTTTTAAGAATCTGATTATTAATGAGGGGAAAAAAGCCTATAAGAGTTTATTATTTGTGATTGATTTTGGTGTTAATTTCCTTTTTTTCTGGCTCTAGGTAAGTTCACGGCAGAAGGAAACAAGTAGCACCTCTGGAATGCGTGAGAGTGTTGAAACAAGTTTGCTTTTACAGCATAGAGCAAAGGTGCTTTTTGATTTATTTTAAAATTACTCAGCAATTTGCTTAGGTGGAACCAAAATAAAATTCACTTGATATTTTAATCGTCGACATAAGATTGAGATTGTTTGAACCTGTACTGAGTCATGCCTTCTTTTTATTGTTATGGACTGAAATAGGAAGTTGTGCCAAAACGCACCATACAGATGGAAGAAGCCATAAAAAGCCGTGATTTTGCATCTTTTGCAAAATTAACTTGTGCTGATAGTAACCAGTTCCACGCAGTATGCTTGGACACATCTCCACCGATATTCTACATGAATGATACATCTCACAGGCAAGTCCTGGTTTACATACACTGATTCCTTTTAGGAGTTTCATATTTGATCTCTAGAATAGTTATGATGAAATGGAGATCTTTCAGGATAATAAGTCATGTTGAGAAGTGGAATCGTTCTGAAGGATCCCCTCAGGTTTGCTTATTTATGCCATTTTGTTTTGCAGCAAATGACCTTAATCGTGAATATTTATCGGTCTAATCAATAATCCTGCTAAGTTAAGAAAGGTAGTAAGACAGTCATAAACTTTTGAAAAAAGAGTAAAATACAGAGTGCATGGCTGCCCGTTAATCATTTTGTTTAAACGACTCAACCTCAGATCTTAATATCATAATCCAGAGTTCAAATGACCCCACATATCATTTGAACCCCAAGAGTTTTGTTCGGCTGAGTCATTAACTGTTTGCCTCTGTGGTGATCTAAAGGGATGATTGATCGGTTAAGTCGGTCGGTTTTCTTAAATAAAATAACCAAACCAACCAACCAACCTCCAACCATGACCGAACCAACTGACCTACCATACTGACATACCATCAGTAGGCTAAATTGGTTAACTGACCTTTTCTTTATTTAATGTTTTTATTTATATTTTTTGGATTTAATGTAAATTTGGGTTGGATGGTTGGAGTGGGTAAATTTTTTTATTTACTATCACAAAACCATTATTATCTTCCTAAAAGACATGTCTAATAGAATGTGCAGTGTCATAACCAATAACTAACTGACTTAAACCATTTTTAACCGAAGCCTGAGCCCTCCAAAATAAATGATTTGACCGAACCCCAAAAAATGAATGTGTTGATTAAGTCGGTTTTAACTGACTTTTGGTAGCCCCTAGTGATTTCTAAGTTTGTATGACATTTGGGTTAGTGTATTTGCAACATATGAAGTACTTGAGTTCCTTTTCTTTTTTGGCAGTCGTTGGCCTTTGATTTCAGTCATTTTTCCTTTTCCCTCTAATTGTAGACAAAGAATGCTCTGAAATAGTAGCTCATAAGCTATGCATTTAAGTGGCTAATTACTTTATGACTTGGCATTATCCCATCATAGCTGATATCTTTATTCAAAATGTGCTGTTGATGATAACTTGAGTTCATCCTTTAGAAATATATTTTTATCCACACTGTAGTGTGCTAAGAGACCTTGTATGCATACTTTGATAAAAAAAAAAAGAGACCTTGTATAATATTAGCTGTTATTTTCCTAAAAAAATAACATTCTTCAGAGCACCTTTATATATATGTTTGTATATGTGTATATATGTGATGTTTATGTTACCTCCAACTTCTTGCCATCAATGTCTGAACTTGAGCAATCCATTTAATGTCTGGATCAAACCTTGTCATTCAACCTCTAAGTATTTGTGCTAGGCTTCTTAGACTTCTGCTTTTCTTTTTCTTTTTGCTTTCTAGTACTTAGGAATTTATGATGAAAAAACGACAGGTGGCATATACATTTGATGCTGGGCCGAATGCAGTTTTAATTGCACGAAATCGAAAGGCAGCTGCTCAATTACTTCAGCGGCTGCTATTCTCCTTCCCTCCAAACTCTGATACTGATCTGGACAGGTAAATGGAAGTACAGGTGCTAAGAGCCTAAGAGCATGATATTGGTATTGCCGTATTGGATTATTATCCTACATATGACCATAAGGAGAACACACATTCATTCATGCATCCTATTGGCTCTTTTGTCAATATAATCTCACCCCTTTTCCTACATGAAGGAATTCTCAGACATTGACTTCATCTACTTTTCCATTTCCCCATTTTGTTCAGTTACATTATCGGTGACAAGACAATACTTCAAGACGCCGGATTGAAGGGGATGAAGGATGTGGAAGCTTTATCCCCGCCTCCCGAAAATGGTTCTGCCCAGAAATACCCAGGGGATGTCAATTACTTCATTTGTACAAGACCTGGGAAAGGCCCTATTCTGCTTTCAAATGAAAATCTGTCTCTTCTTGACCCAGAAACTGGAGTTCCCAAGTAAGAAGTGCCTTGCTCTCTCTCTCTCTGCAACTTTGGTAACTTGTCTTCCAAGGAAAGTTGAATGTCTGAGATGGCAGAATGCCATTTAGGTTTAACCATGCAACTCTCCTTTCATTTATGTATTTGTAATTTCTTTTTTTGCCCTTAAGATTGGAATCTTCACCATGATTGAAACAATAACGGATAATTGCTTGCTTCATTGATCCTCTAAACCTCTGGTATTTCCCTATTGGCAATTTGTAATGTAAAAGAAAATGTTCATTTCTTGCACATTTTCACCTGTATTTATTTTTCCTGTATTTAAAACCAACAAGTGTGATGTATCGATAAAACATATTGTACTTCCGAATGTGATGACGTATGTTTAAACCCTAAAAACGATATTATTAGGAAGGATAATATCGCATCTCAAACATATAAAAATATATGCACATATTATCAAAAGAATATTTAGTAGAATTCGTCTTTTCACTCGAGTAAATGATTTTTTTTAAGTTATTCGCTTATTTTCTCTCGATAAAACATATGAATAATGAATGTCACTCAAATCCTTTTTAAGTAAATTATCACCAATATTCAAATTTACTTATTTAACTTAAAAAATTATAATATAAGATTTAAAAAGATTGTAATAATGATATTTTATAATATCGTAAGCGTTATCATAAATTTAAGTATTAAATTTAATAAATAATTTCAATAAAAATATTATTATTTATTTAAAAATTTAATTTAAATTATTTTGTTTGTAAGATGCGTAATACATCAAAAATAATACCTTTTGGTCTATTCAATATTAAAATAACAATCACTAAAACAATATTATGTTGGTCTAATAATCAAATAATCACACTATTAAAAAATTAACAGTATAATAATATAAACAAATAAAAATAATATTTAATAACAAATTTAGATCAATTACAAATTTAATAATAAAAATAAAATACTCATAATAATTTGGTGGTACCTGACTTAATTTACTCAAAAAATTATAAACAAATAGAACGACGACGTTTTTTGACCAATTACATTTAAAACTACAATACCCAAGGAGAAACCTGGTGGTTTTTAACTTTTTATATCTTTCTTTTCTTCAGGAAACTTCTCCATTTTCTTGCTCTTCAATCCAAACTCAGAGTCGGTGAAAACTAATGGCAGCCTCTGCGATGGTGGCGGAACCCAAACCCGCGGCGGAGCCGCCAATTCCCCCCACAAGATCCGACCTTGGGCATTATCCGACGGTGGACCCAACTGGTGCCGAAGAGGACGATCTGTACTGCCGCCTGAAATCCCTTCAGAGGCAGTTGGAGTTCATAGACATCCAAGAAGAGTATGTGAAAGATGAACAGAAGAATCTTAAGAGAGAGCTTTTGAGGGCACAGGAGGAGGTCAAGCGGATCCAGTCGGTTCCCCTGGTCATAGGGCAGTTCATGGAGATGGTCAATCAAAACAATGGAATCGTGGGATCCACCACGGGATCCAATTATTATGTAAGGATATTGAGTACCATTAACAGAGAGCTGCTAAAGCCATCGGCTTCGGTGGCTCTTCACCGCCACTCAAATGCTCTGGTCGACGTTTTGCCTCCCGAGGCCGATTCGAGTATCTCTCTGCTTAGCCAGTCCGAAAAGCCTGATGTTACTTACAACGTTAGTTTCTTATCGTTTTTCCCTTTCAATTCTGTTTTGTAGTTTGGTATTTGATTGATTGATTGATTTGGATTTAGGGTGTCGCAATTTACGATGGGTTGCTTGGAATTAGGGTTTTGTTTCCTTTCTATTTAATTAAGGGGATTTTAGGTTAATTGTTTGGAAAAAGAAATTTAAAACTTGGGGTTTCTGATTGTTTACAATACCAGGTTAATTCCTTGTAGTTGATTAATTACTTTATTTGGATATGCATTAATTTACTTGGATATGCAATGTAGAATTAGGGTTTTTTTGCTGCTTATTTATATGCCACAATCAACATATGTGATCAATTAGATGAGGGGGATTTAAAAAAGGCTTAGGTTTGTGGAATAGTGCCATAGCCATACGCATAGCTTGAACTTGCATTGAACATTCAGAATTTTTGATGTTTGAGTTTGTAGCTATGTATATATTTAAAAATCTTTTACTTTTTATGAGCTATCTAGCCAAGGGGAAATTGGCTAGGCCTCAAGCTGGAATTTAACATGGAGTGAATTTCAAATGTTGTTTGGAGAAATTAATATGTGTCTTCTTAATTATCACTATGTGACATATTGCCTTATCCCCTGTAATCTTTGGCTTTGACATTTTCTAAGTTGGCCTGCAATTTCAGCTGTACTAGATGTTCCTGAATGATTAAATGGTTAGGATTCATGAATATGTAAGATCATTTTATGTAAGGACTGATGTGCTCAGTATCCAAGTGTTCCAGCTTTTATTTGTTATATCTAATAATCATACTTCACATGCTGCAAGCATTTGAATGATAGTGGTTTATCTCATTTTAGATATGATTGTTGTGTTGGTTATTATTGTGTTATAACAAACAATATGATAATTTGACTATCTTGTTGATTCATAGTTGTCTGCATGATATGATGTCCTTGAACTTATTGTGAGAGGACCTTTGCATCATTTCTCTTGTATGATTGATATTAAAAAAATTACTTGCTAGTAGTTTAGTACCCTTATTTCTATTGAGTGTGTTCGTGTGTTTTTTTATAGCCGTTCTTTTCTGTGCTATTAGTTATGCTATGGTACACTGACAGACCCTCTTTGAGTACATATCATTTTGCTTGGAAAAAAAGTGACAGTTATTATGCTTTTGGGTTGGTTCTGGCATCTGAGACCTTGTTTTCTTATCTTAGGATATTGGGGGTTGTGACATCCAAAAGCAAGAGATTCGCGAGGCAGTGGAGTTACCGTTGACTCATCATGAGCTTTACAAGCAGATAGGGATAGACCCTCCTCGTGGTGTTTTACTATATGGTCCTCCTGGAACTGGAAAAACCATGCTTGCAAAGGCTGTTGCTAACCATACAACAGCTGCCTTCATTAGAGTAGTTGGATCTGAATTTGTTCAAAAGTATCTGGGTGAGGTAAGGAGATCTAATGGTCAAGTTTCTTCTATGCTTGTCCTTACTAAATTCATCACCTCTTAATTAACTGAATACTTGACATTGACTTGACTTCCCCTAATACTGATTTTTATCAAATATTGGCTGCTGTCATCTTCTGTTTGTGGATAATAATATCTTGAGCATTGCTTTGTCTCAGGGTCCAAGGATGGTTCGTGATGTCTTCCGTCTTGCTAAAGAGAATGCTCCAGCTATAATCTTTATTGATGAGGTTGATGCCATTGCCACTGCTAGGTTTGATGCTCAAACTGGAGCTGATAGAGAAGTTCAGCGTATCCTAATGGAACTCCTGAATCAGGTATATATGATGAGGAATTTGTCAATATATCAATAAAGATGTTGCGTAGAATGTTATCCTTGAATACATAAAAGGAAGTTGGTGTTTTATTACTTAACCCTTTTTTTCTGAGCTGTTGCCTTTGCACCCAACTTTTCTAGATGGATGGATTTGACCAGACTGTGAATGTTAAGGTCATTATGGCAACCAATCGAGCAGACACTTTGGACCCTGCTCTTCTTCGTCCTGGAAGGCTTGACCGAAAGATTGAGTTCCCTTTGCCTGACAGAAGGCAGAAGAGGCTTGTTTTCCAGGCAAGCAAAATCAATGCCCTGTCATTATTGTAGTGATCTATGGTTCTTCTCTTCAGTTGTATTTAGATTGTGAATAGTAAGTGCTGCAATTTATTTCTTAAGGTAATGTCTCCCTTCACAGGTTTGCACTGCTAAAATGAACCTAAGTGATGAGGTAGACTTGGAAGATTATGTTTCTCGGCCAGATAAAATCAGTGCTGCGGAGGTTAGTTGTGGCATACTGGCAAAGCTTCCTATATTCCTCTCTGGTTTTGGTTGTGAATATTTTTCCTTCATTATTTTGTATGCTTGTTTGATTGAATCAGATTGCTGCAATCTGCCAAGAAGCTGGAATGCATGCAGTGCGCAAGAACCGATATGTCATACTTCCCAAGGACTTTGAAAAGGGTTACAGAACAAACGTGAAGAAGCCTGACACTGACTTTGAGTTCTACAAATGAATAGATAAGTTTGGTGTGGGACTATTTTATGCAAACATTTGTTTAGGAGTAGAGCTATGCCATATTCTAAAAACTTTTTTCAGTTGGGAAACAGAGAATGCTGTATTAGTTCAGGTATTACAACTCTTGCAATGGTGAAATATTTTCTAGTTTACTTAACATATATGCTTCTGGTCAACTCTACCTTTTTATGGGAATCACAGCACAAATATGCTTCTGGTCAAAAGAATTGGAGTAGGAATTTGTTAATTCAAGCTGGTTTGAATTTAGTAAATATGGATGCTGACTTGAATTGATCTAAATAATAAAAAAATATCAACCAAAGTTTTAACCTTGTTCTACAGTGTCCCAAAACCAAACAGCAGAAGTAATTGTATGAGAATAACTTTGACTGGAAAACACTACATATTAAACGAAACTTCCATAAACTCTTGTAACTATTACTGTCTGTAGTATATGTTTAGTTGAACTTTTGCCCAAAAAGGGTGAACAAGTTAATAGCTGTAATAGAGGTAGGTGAGTGGGAGTGTAATGAATGCAGTTGCCCTGTGAAACACCATGATGGTTTATGATTTGTTCACTTTCTCCTTTTGACATTCCAAGTAATTAATTTAAAAGCACTTAGAATCATATCATATGATATGCCGCTTGTCACGGGCATCACCGCGGATGAAGAAACTATTAGATGAATTTGGCTTACCATGTTATTTATAATTTTTTTATAAGATAATTTTCACATCTTTCCTATATATCATTAAATAAATAAATTTTATTGGATGAGACCATAAATAATATAATGAGCTGGAACCATATAATAATTTCTCTAGCAACTTTCACTCTTTATCTTCTTTCCCCTTTTGGCTTAATTTAAAATTGTCCCCCTAAACTATACATTTCTCCTAAGGTATTTTACCTTGTAATGGTATAAAAGCGAAAGGATTAAACAGTATAGATAAGAAAATCCCATGGAAATTATATTAAGAGTATATCATTAACACCAGATAAGAAAATCCAAACAGCCTAGTTTAGCATACACCTTTTTCAGTGCAATATTTCAACCCAAACTTCCAATATAATCTCAATTTCTTTTAACAGAGATGTTAAAATGAGTTATCCATTAGCCTGTTGTTCCCTGTAGGAAGGAGGAGGAAATGGCAATGAGTGAAAAAAGACAACACTTTTACTTTCCATGAACATGTTGTGGTCCTCACATAATTACCGCCATTCATGCCTCAATGAAAGAAAAAATAAAGCAAAAAGCTATGGCCTATGGTTTCACAACTTTAAGAGCACTTGAAATGCTTCTTTCTTTGCTGTGAATTTTACACTCGCAAACCAAACCCTTCTTCATTTGCCTCCAATGGCAACTTATCTCCTCCTCTTCACCACATTCTTCATTTTCTTCTTTCAGGGCAAGTCATCATCTTGGCTCGACACCGAAGCCAATGAAGTTGTAATGGTGCACAGCACGCATTCGGATTGGCCTAAGAGATGTGATTTCTCTGTTGGTAAATGGGTTTATGATCAGTCATACCCTTTGTATGACTCCAACTGCCCATATCTTAGTACTGCAGTCACCTGCCAAAGAAATGGAAGGCCAGATTCTGGTTATGAGAAGTGGAAATGGAAGCCAAATGGCTGTTCTCTTCCAAGGTACCTACTTCGATATAATATCACCGAGGAATGGAAAAAAAGGGTTTGCATATGCTATCTTTTTAAGCTCTAGGTAGACAATGTACTTATAGTAAGTTTAATTTCTTGAACTGATGTTGTGGTTTCAGATTTGATGCACTGAAATTTCTTGGGAAGATGAGAAGGAAAAGGATAATGCTGGTGGGTGATTCGATCATGAGGAACCAATGGGAGAGTCTGGTCTGCCTCGTGCAAGGAGTTATACCAACAGGACATAAAAAGGTTACCTACAATGGCCCTACAATGGCTTTCCATGCCCTGGTAAGACTGGTCATATGAACAGAAGAAAGAAAACCAGAACCCTTGTCTTTGTTATTGTTGCTCAAGAAATTTTGGACTGCATTTAACTGTAATGGAGCATGTTGTTTTATTACAGGATTTCGAGACATCGATCGAGTTTTCTTGGGCTCCATTGCTTGTGGAGCTGAAGAAAGGACCTGACAACAAGAGAGTCTTGCATTTGGATTTGATTGAGGAGAATGCAAGATATTGGAGAGGTGTTGATGTACTTGTGTTCGACTCGGCACATTGGTGGACTCATTCCGACCAATGGAGTTCGTAAGTTGCATTTCTTACCATAACATTTACTTCTCTGCAAGTATTCTTGTCCAATACATATTCCGACATAGGTGTATGACTCTCTGTCTATTGTCTATATGGAAAAGTTGGAGAAAATTAAGTATATTCGTATCGAACGCATATTTGTATACAGGTGGGACTACTACATGGAAGGAAAATCTCTGTATAAAACCATGAATCCAATGATTGCATACCAAAAAGGACTCACTACATGGGCAAAATGGATTGAGTTGAATCTCGACCCTCGCAAAACTAGAGCTATCTTCAGAACCATGTCGCCTAGGCATAACAGGTATCAGACAAATCCTAAATTCAAGTAGCTTCAAGCTTTTATATCTCCATGCTGATCTTAAACAAACCTGATCTTTTCCTCTTTCTCATGTTTTGTTCATTGCAGACAAAACGGCTGGAAATGCTATAACCAGAAAACTCCCCTTCAATTTTTCAGCCGCCCTCATGTTCCTGAACAAGTTGTAGTCCTGAAAGGGGTATTGAGAAGGATGAGATTTCCAGTATATCTACACGATGTTACAACGATGTCGGCTTTTCGAAGAGACGGGCATCCTTCTGTTTATAGACGTGCATTGACCCAAGCACAAAGGCAGCACCCGAGAGAGTTTTCGTCCGACTGCAGCCATTGGTGCCTCCCTGGTGTGCCTGATATTTGGAATGAGATGTTGAGTGCAATGCTCTAAGAAAGTCCCTTATAGTTGGCTTTAACTGTTGCCACATCAGGGTTAGGTTGGTCATGTTTTTTACCTTTTATGCACTGTGTTTTGCATGAAAATGCTAAGAGAGAGTGATGGTGTATATGCTTGGCATGTTCAATTTAGTAAAATCCTCAGTTTACTGTGTGTTTATTGAGAGTTCCAAGTCATTTGGGGTAATGTTCTGCAACTTCTTAAACATCAATAGTCACATAGGAATTTGTTCAAAAGCAGCCAATCTGGTTCATAGGGGCAAATCTTCAAGTACTAATAACTATTGATATCGGTTTCGGCCTTTCTAAGGTAATAACCAGACAATTCACCAGCACCTGCAGGTTTCACGGTAATAAAAATTTTAAGAGTGAGGGAATGACAGAGATCCTGCAGAAACTTAAGAAGTTTGAGGGTAATTCTTTTCTGGCAACCGAGAACAAACAATGCAATATATTGTTCTATTGTCTGCCTTAACATATACCTAGAGACAAGGAACTATCTGAGGTTGCTGCCCTGTAGCTGACATGAAACTTGTCTTTTGCTACTAATCCCTGTGAAGCACACAGAACATAAGGTGGTGAAAAAATATTGCAGAACCAAAGTTTTCAGTGTGCATACATGGACTCACAAGGACGGAGCTAGGATTTGAAGTTGAGGGGGCAAAACATAATTATTTAGAAGTAAGGGACAAATTCATAAAAAAACAATTTTTAAAAAAATTTAAATAGAAAGACAAAAGTGAAAAAAAATTCTTCGAGTAGGGCTGTGGACTCATAAACAGAGATTATAACAACTTATCTCGGTTTAGCCGAAACCGAACTAAAAACGTTACATTAGGTTTGTCTAAATGAACTAAAACTAAGAATCTAAAATGGTCTCATTTTTTTATTGCCTAGACGTACATTAAATCCTAGATGAGATAACACATCAAAAGAAAATTAATACATACGAATTTATTTAAACAAGTAATTAAATGATTCAAGTGCATTAGAGACTAAAATACAAATTCAGATAAATTGGATAAAGTGAAGTTATCGTCCTTAAATTAAAATCTATTATAAATTTTAGTGTAAAATGTCTAATTGGGATAAAAAAAAAAAACTTTTAAAAGTTTTTTGAATTTTTGTATCCTAATCTCGATGAAAATGTATATTTTTCTTTACACCGTTATAATAAAAAAATTTAAATTTATTTTTTAATGTGTTGTATTATATTATTTTTTATAGTGATTAATAAAATTCAAATATCCAATCATGTGGTATTATTTTATTTTTATGATTATTATCTTAATGAATTTTTTTATTGCATGAATCTAAGATGTGTGTAATAATCCAGTTAACTCGTTAAAATATGAAATAAAACAATAAAAAAATATATAAAAATTAAATATAATATATTAATATGAATCATTTAACCTCAATAATTAAAAAATATTAAAAATATATTAAAAAAAATCTAACAGATTCCATGGTAAATTACGAACTTACAGGTCCCTTGGCCTTTCCCACTTCACCTTATCTTTCTTCTCCTCCTTAAAGTCTGGTATTTCTCAAATTCCAGCTTACCAATCCGAATTCTATATCATAGCATATCCTAAAGGCTAAAACCCTAATTCTCTATCTCTCAACCTCCCATGGACGCCGAGTTTTCTGCCAGGGAAATCGCCTCTCCAGGTTATTCGTCTTTTTCTTCTTTGTATTTAGTTTCGAATGATGATTCTAGGTTGATAACGAGTTCAGTTAGCGAACATGCTTTGAAAGATGATGAAAAGGGTAAAACTAATGATAACGAGAGTGGTGAGGGGATGTTTGAAACAGCACCCCATCTGCCATTTGTGTCTGACCCTTTTGTTAGCGATAATAACGATGCCCCTTTTGTTGGTTCTGATGGTTCAAATGTGATTGTGAAAGATGACTCGTTTGGGGGTGGTGATAACGGTTTAGAGGAATTTAGAGGCCAGGGGTCGATGGAGAAGACTGATATTGGAAGTGTTGGCAATGAGGATAAGGAGGACAAGGTGGAAATGGATTCCCTTGGTGAAACTGACCAATCTGTTTCATCAATGGAAAGCGGAGAGGAAGGAAGAAATGGGATGGTTGTGAACAATTCAGTCATGGTTGTGAAAGAAGGAGATTATAAGGTGGTTGAAGCCGATGTTCCAAAATTTTCCATTGGAGAGGAGTTGGCTGTTGATGCAACACCGTTAAATGAAGATACTTTGGGCGGTAAGACATCTGAGATTAGGGAGGCACAGGTGGCTCTGGTTTCTGGGAATGCAAGCTCGGGAAGTGATTTTAATCAGCCTACTCATGATAAGGCGATTGATGGAATTGAAGCTGCTGAGGTCTTGGATCCGGAACGAGCATCTTCTCAACCTATGTTTGAACGAGTATCTTCTGATAAAATAGATGGAGGGGGTAGAGATGGAATTCAGCCAATGGATCATTCTTCTCAACCTATTGAAATGATGTCAGCTCATGAAACAGAGAATTCTGATAGTGATTCTCAAAACAAAAGATCGGTAGCCATGGCAGTAGAAGAACCTCATTCACCTAAGTCTGTGGAACAAACTACAGTTTCTGAAAAAGTTAGTTCTGAAGGTGAAATAGAAGAGAAGCACCGTCAAACTGAAGGCCTTGCAATTGGAGGATCGTATGCTGATGGAGAGACTGAAAGTATGTTCTTTGAGGATGCCGAAGCTGCTAAGCAATTTTTGGAAGAGCTAGAGAGAGGATCTGTCATTGCTTCTCACTCGGATGCTGATACTTCTCATGACCATTCTCAGACAATTGATGGCCAGATTGTCATTGATTCAGATGAAGAAGGGGAGGGGGAGGAGTTATTTGATTCTGCTGCTTTGACTGCTCTCCTGAAAGCAGCAACTGGTGGTGGCTTTGATGGCAGGGATATTACTATAACCTCTCAAGATGGATCCAGGCTTTTCTCTGTTGAACAACCTGCGGGTTTAGGATCCTCACTGCAAAATGCAAGATCTGCATCTCGATCAAACAGGCCCAACATATTTAGTCCTCCTGCTGTAACAAGTCAGAGAGATTCCATCAACTTGAGTGAAGAAGATAAAATAAAATTGGAAAAGTTGCAGCTTATTAGAGTCAAATTCTTGAGACTTATTCAGAGGCTTGGACTTTCAACAGAAGATTCCATAGCAGCACAAGTTCTTTATAGACTAGCACTTGTTGCGGGGAGGCAAACCAGTGAACTGTTTAACGTGGATTCTGCAAAGAGGAAAGCTCTGGAGCTTGAAACAGAGGGTAAAGATGATTTAAGCTTCCCCTTAAACATACTTGTGCTTGGTAAGATCGGCGTGGGCAAGAGTGCCACAATAAATTCAATCTTTGGTGAGGTGAAGACCTCAATTGATGCATTTGAACCTGTCACTACAGTTGTGAAAGAGATTACGGGAATAGTAGATGGTGTAAAATTGAGGATCATTGATACCCCAGGTTTGAGATCTTCAGCCATGGAGCAAGGTGCCAATCGCAAGGTCCTAGCTTCTATACGACAATTCATAAAGAAGTGTCCTCCTGATATTGTTGTCTATCTCGACCGGTTGGACACCCAGACCCGTGATCTTAATGATCTTCCACTGTTAAGGTCAATCACTAATTCTCTTGGCTCCTCTATCTGGAAAAATGCCTTAATTGCTTTGACTCATGCTGCTTCTGCGCCCCCTGAAGGACCATCTGGCTCACCTTTGAGTTATGAGGTGTTTGTTGCCCAACGTTCCCATGTTGTTCAGCAGTCTGTTGCTCAGGCTATTGGTGATCTACGCATGATGAATCCAAGTATGATGAATCCTGTTTGTCTTGTTGAAAACCATCCATCATGCCAAAAGAATAGAGATGGCCAGAAGGTTCTTCCTAATGGTCAAACTTGGAGACCTCAACTATTGTTATTATGCTACTCCATCAAAGTCTTATCTGAAGCAAATTCTCTCTCCAAACCTCAAGATCCAGTTGACCATCGGAGGCTCTTTGGTTTTCGTGTTCGATCTCCTCCTCTTCCATACTTGTTATCTTGGCTGTTGCAGTCTCGGAGCCACCCTAAACTCTCCACTAATCAGGGTGTTGAGAATGGTGATGCAGATATTGATATGGCTGATTTATCTGATTCAGATCAAGAAGAAGATGAGGATGAATATGACCGGCTCCCACCGTTCAGACCTCTAAGGAAAGTGCAGCTTGGTAAGCTTACCAAGGAGCAAAGGAAGGCATATTTTGAGGAGTATGATTACCGTGTGAAGCTCCTCCAGAAAAAGCAGTGGAAGGAGGAGTTGAGAAGAATGAGAGAGATGAAGAAAGGAAATCCTGTTGTTGATGAATATGGTAACATGGAGGAAAATGTTGATCAGGAAAACGGTGGTCCTGCTGCTGTACCAGTTCCATTACCTGATATGGTCCTGCCACCTTCCTTCGATGCTAATAATCCAGCGTACAGGTACAGGTTCTTGGAACCAACTAATCAGTTCATGGCGAGGCCAGTTTTGGACACTCATGGTTGGGACCATGATTGTGGCTATGATGGTGTTAATGTTGAACATAGTCTAGCAATTGCCAGCCAGTTTCCTGCTGCAGTATCTGTGCAACTCACCAAGGATAAGAAAGAGTTTAACATCCATTTGGATTCTTCAGTTTCTGCCAAGCATGGTGAGAATGGATCAACCATGGCTGGCTTCGACATCCAAAATGTTGGAAAGCAATTAGCTTATGTCTTAAGAGGGGAGACCAAATTCAAAAATCTCAAAAAGAACAAAACAGCTGCAGGCTTTTCTGTCACTTTTCTAGGTGAGAATGTTGCTACTGGACTCAAACTCGAGGATCAAATTGTTGTTGGAAGGCGGCTTATGTTAATTGGTAGCACTGGGATTGTTAGATCTAAAGGTGATGCAGCATATGGAGCCAATCTAGAAATGCAGCTCCAAGACACAGATTTTCCAATTGTCCAGGATCAATCCTCTTTGGGTTTGTCTCTAGTCAAATGGAAAGGGGACTTGGCCTTGGGTGCCAATTTTCAGTCTCAGTTTTCTGTTGGACGGAGTTCAAAAATAGCAGTTCGAGCAGGACTGAACAACAAGATGAGCGGACAGATAACTGTTCGAACAAGCAGCTCAGATGAACTTCAGATCGCACTCGCTGGCATTCTTCCTATTGCCATGGCAATTTATAAAGCTATCAGGCCCGGGGTTAGTGACAACTATTCGATGTATTAGTTTATAAGATCAGATTATATTTGAGGCATTGCTTAGGTTACCTGAATAATATGCCTTAGATTACTTCTGAGCAAGAACTACTGCTTTGATGAGATATTCATTTTTATTGCTTAATAAATGTTGTTTGAGCATATAGCAAGTGATTTCTTTTATGAATATGATATTTTCCTTTTAGCAGAGGCATGTTTGTGGCCTTACAATATAATGTAACCACATGTTTGCTGTTTGGTGTTAGTTCTCTCTCCTTCGGCGACAAACTAAATGCGAGTGGGAGGGACAATCGCCTTCGAGTGTCCTTCCTGAAACAAAATTTTCACTCTAAATGTCTTTAAACTTCAAATCTTGATTTCGTTTCTGCTCTTTCATTTTATATAATGTTTGTGGGCTTTCATAGTACAATTTGTCCAAAATTCCAAAGCTGCCAAACAGTTAGCTAAATGTAACACTGGAATTTGATGTGAAAATAAATAAGTAAAAAAATGTAAGGATTTTTTTAATACACATTTATAAGAGCTTAAGGTAAACTATACAAATGGTCATCAAATTATTTGACATATATTTTTTATCACTAAATTATAAATTTCGTCAATTAAATCATTAAACTTATTAAACTGATTTATTTTAATAATCATTGTTAAAATTCTAACGGATGGGTGACAACTAGATGATGTAGAAATTTATAAAATTATACATTTAATTCAATGTCATTTATCTATTATGTTTATCATCACTCAATTAGATGATTAATCTTAATTTTAAATTTATTATATTAAAACTTTTAATACATTTATTTTTCTCTAATCATAAGAAGATACATGTCTCAATCTAGTGAAAGGAAAATTAAGAAAAATCTTGATATATAAATATGGTGGCGTTATACATTTTATCAAAGATAATTTTTAGAAAAAAGATAATAACCCGACAATATTAGATTATAAACAATCACACAAAAACTTATATCATGCGACGATAGTTTCTACAAGCGTCTTAAATTTAAGGTTTATGATCTTAATTTATGATTTAGGATTTAAGGGTTTAGGTTTACGTGTTTAGAATTCAGGTGTTATGGTCATAATTTAAGGGTTATATGCTAAAACTTAAATCTCTAAGATATTACCATAAACCTTAATCCACAATATCTAAATTCTGACTCTAAACTCTAAATCATAAATTCTAATTCTAAACTCTAGATTCTATACACAAAATTAAACCCTAAACTCTTAACATTTTTGTTTGGCACAAAATAGCACTACATAGAATACAAAAATGATTCTTGAGAGTTGAGATTCAAAGTGGAATTTAGAAAATATCAATTACAAGTGCAATGGTGAAAATTTACACCAAATATCAATAATATTAATATCCAATTTGATTTTAAACAATGTTTTAAAAAAATTACATTCAATTAGTTTAGCGCGGATGAAACATTAAGTTTTTTAAATAAAATTAAAATTTTAATATTATAAATAAAAAATTGAATTAAAAATATTATTTTTAAACATTTTTTTATAAAATTCGATTCAAATTAATCATTCAATAATTCAGATATATAATTAAAAAAACCTTAATTACTCCAATCCATCAAATTGATGGTTTTTGCGTGGAATTGAAGTTGCGTTGGTCCTTTACAAATAGGAATTTGCTGTTTTTTTCTGTTTGTTTCTGTCATTACAACGGTTACGAACATTTCCCATTTTGGCATTTTCCCACTCACACTTGTTGTGCAACTCTACCGTCGACGGTTTCAGTTTCACCACTCTCTCTTTTCTCTTATAAATAATTTTTTTTTTCTATTTTAAAATCAATTAAGTTTATTTATTTATTTTTGGTTCTATATCGGATATATTATTGGTGTATAAATACATAACTGAAATTAACTGTATCATAACACTTAATTAAAAGGTTAATAATTTGTATTTATGTTAAGGTACCTAATGAGGTATTAAAAGGATTATTAATGAGCGGTTTCACGTGATTAACTATTTCTGACGTATTAATAACTAACACTATATACAATAAATTTTTGTTGGTATAATTATTGATATTTAATTTATATATCAAATAATTCATATCGAATATTTTAGAAACTCATTATGTGGTTACATACAGACGGAGTTGAAATCTAATGTTGAGAGGCAAAAATCTATTAAACCTTTAAATTAGAAAATTAAGAGAGACAAAAACCCTTATTTAATTAATATTTAAACTAAAAGGACTAAAAATATAATTGTACCAAAAAAATTTAGGAGGGGCCAACACATACACAGCTCCGTCCCTGGTTAAGAGACAAAGACAAATGGGGATAGAGGGGCCTCCACACGAAGTTTTTTTTTTTTTATCTTTCTATTTAAATTTCTAAAATATTAGATTATTTATAAATTTACTCTTTTACTTTTAAATATTTATGTTTTGTCTCTAACTCTAAATCATGATTCCGTGCCTACCTAACCAATTTACACCATTAATCTCCATTTTTTTTTTAACAATATTAATCTCCAATCTTTAAATACAAAGCAAAAGAACTTAGCGCATTCGTACGCATAGATCTAAATACATCAAACTACTGCTTATAACTTTAAAAATATAATAGGTTAAATTATAATAAATCATTAAATTCTAAAATTTTAATTATTTTTAAAAGGGTTAAATTTAAATATTATACAAGACTTTGATCAAATATACAATATTATATACAAATTTCAGTCTAGTGTAGTGTATACACAAAACTTTTAACCTTGATTCAATTCTTATAAAAGATTAATCTTTTCTGATTGGTATATAATGTTTTTTTATACAAAATTTACTTCTACTTCTACTTAAAAGGAAAAAAAATACTCAAGTTAGATCTCGAACACAGAAACTAAAAAAAATAAATGAGAGTAGGTGAACAACTTTGAGTAACGTTTTCTCAAATTGGTATATAATATTAAAAAATTAAAAATCAATATTTAATCAAACACGTGACTGAGGATATTATTATTTACTACTTTTCACCGACTCACTGTTCTAAAAAACCATGGTCTCTCGCCGCCTATTTTGCCTATAAAATGCTAGTAGAGAAAGCTTAAAGACTCCATTATTTTTTCTCTATTTCAACCAATGGCCTCCTCCCTCAAAGAAGAGAGTTTCATAGAGGATGCTAACTCTAGCACCACTTTTCTCATCTCCACTGCTAATATCCCTATCAAGGATGAGGGCTCAAGCACAAATCAAAGTCCAAAAAAGAACAAGGTACCTTATATGTTTTCTTTCATTATATAGTAGATTAGTCATGTTAAATTCATCATTTTTTGTTAAGATCATCTAAGTAAATTGATTATATCAGGCAAAAATTTGAAGACGTTCTTAACAAAAAGAAATTTCGATTTATAATTTTTTTTGTTTTTACATCTTTTAAGAAACGTCACGACGGAGATGTCAGAAAAAGACGATTCACGAAAATCAATAAAGAAGAAAACGGAAAAAATGTGGATCTGAATCTCTCCTTGACTCCACTAGGATTATGTTCGAAGGATCGTTTTTCTTCAAACCAAATCCCGGATACCTCATCGGTATCGTTATCTACAGCGTCATGCATGCCGCTGAACATCGAAGATTCGCCGGGTGAGGAAGTTGAGTTTAGCAACACAATAGAAGAGGAACCGTCACTTGTAGTGATGGGATGTTCTAACTGTTTGATGTATGTGATGGTATCTGAAATTGAACCCAGTTGTCCCAAATGCCGCACTTCTGTTCTCATCGACATATTCCGCCCTAAATCAAACAAGAAACCGAAGCAATTTTAGTTTCTTTTAGTTTTAATCTATTCTCATAAGGATGTTTTAATTTTAATTTTATTCTCTGAATTTAATATAATATGTTGCTTTCTATTTCCTTCTAAATATTTGTTAAATTGTCTTTTTTTTTAACGTTTTTATTCATCGTTTCTTGACACCAACGTTAAAAGGTAATTCCCTTTTGGAACTATGAGATTAAAGTTAACTATTTTGGCGATGTTGTTCGAAAGAAGTTTACAAAAAAGTGCTATAAAAATTGTGGGTTAAAAGTTTAGGTTTAGTATCAAATAAATGCCTAAATTTTGGGTTGGTTTGGATTTAATTAGTTTTTTTTATTAAAATATGATGTTGAATCAAGATCGGTTATAATTTTTATTATATCAAGTCAGAACGAGGATAAAATATATTTAAGGTCGGGTCAAAATCAAAACGAATGTTTTATTTTTTGGGTTACAACACCAAAAACCCGTCTCTCCCCTTTTCGTTACCATCCCTAATTTAGATTTAGCTGCAAATCGAACATCATACTACAATTCTTTTTATTATATATATTTTAATAAAAGTAAGTGTCAAATATTTTATTTCATAATCATTTTATATCGTTCTTTAAACTGATATAACTGTTCGAATTAAGCTGAGCTTGACCAAACTCGCTCATTATCATCCCAAGTCATATGTGATGTGTATCGAAATGTGTCAAAAATAATTAAATTTGAATATGATTTTGCCATTTTAAACAATTCAGTTTATTTATTTATTTTTGGTTTTATATCGGATACATTATTGGTGTATAAATACATAACTATAATTAACTCTATCATAACACTTAATTAAAAGTTTAATGATTTGTATTTATGTTAAGATACTTAATATGGTATTAAAAGGGTCATTAAGGAGCATTATCTCGGGATTAACTATTTCTTACATATTAATAACTAACATTAAATATAATAAACTTTTGTTGGTATAATTATTGGTAATTTAATTTATATACCGAATAATTCATATCAAATATTGCATAGACAAAGCCAAATGGGAGTGGGAGGTCCAAATATTTTTTTATTTATCTTTTTGTTTAAATTTTTAGTTTATTTATGAATTTACCGCTTTAATTTTAAATATTTACGTTTTGTCCCAACTATAAATTACAGCTCCACCCCTACACTGTTGAGCCAATTTACGCCATTAATCTCCATTTTTTTAACAATATTAATCTCCAATCTTTAAATACAAAGCAAAAGAACTTAGCATACATCTAAATACATCAAACTAATGCTTATAACTTTAAAAATATACTAGGTTAACTTACAATAAATCATTAAACTCTAAAGTTTTAATTATTTTTTTAAAAAGGTTAAATTTAAATATTATACAAAACTTTGATCAAATATACAATATTATATATAAATTTCAATCTAGTATATTATATAGACAAGACTTTTATCTTTTATTTGATTTTCGTAAAGGATTATTAATATTACTAAAAGTATTTTATCTTTTTAGATTGGTATATAATGTTTTTTTATATAAATCTTGCCTTTACTTATACTTAAAAGGGAGAAGGAATACTCAAATTAGATCTCGAACACATGACCTGAAGGAAAGAGACGAGAGTAGGTGAACAACTTTAATCAATATTTTTTTAAATTGGTATATAAAATTTTAAAAAGAATTAAAAATCACTACTTGATTAAACACGTGACTGACGATATTATTATTTACCACTTTTCACCTACTCATTGTTCTAAAAAAATAGTTTTTCCTACTCATTTTGCCTATAAAATACCAGTAAAGAAAGCTTAAAGAATTCATTATTTTTCTATATTTCAACCAATGGCCTCCTCCATCAGAGAAGAGAGTTCCATAGAGGATGCTAAAAATCAATGTTTGCTCAAATTGGTATATAATATTAAAAAATTAAAAATCACTACTTGATCCAACACGTGACTGACGATATTATTATTTATCATTTCTTACCAACTCATTGTATTAAAAAGATCATGGCCTCTTCCCCCTATTTTGCCTATAAAATGCCAGTAGAGAAAGCTTAAAGAATCCATTATTTTTCTGTATTCCAACCAATGACCTCCTCCATCAAAGAAGAGAGTTCCATAGAGGATGTTAATTCTAGCACCATTTCTCTCATCTCTGTTGCTAATCTCCCTATCAAGGATGAGGGCTTAAGCACAAATCAAATTCCAAAAAAGAACAAGGTACCTTACATGTTTTCTTTCATTATACAATATATTAATCATTTTAAATTTATCAAATTTTTTAAAGATTATCTGAATAAATCGATTATATCAGACAAAAATTTAAAGATATCTTAATAATTTTTTTTTATCAATTTATCACTTTTTATGTTTTATGTCTTTTAAGAAACGTCGCGACAAAAATATTAGAAAAAGAAGGTTTACGAAAATCAACAAAAACAAAAACGAAAATAATGTAGACTTGAATCTCCGATTGACTCCACTAGAATTACATTTGAAGGATCGTTTATCTTTGAACCAATGCCCAAAGACCTTGTCGGTATCACTATCTACATCGTCATACATGCCGTTGAACAACTAAGATTCACCAGGTGAGGAAGTTGAGTTTAGCAACACAATAGGAGAAACAATTATTTGTAATGATGGGGTGTTCTAATTGTTTTATGTATCTGATGGTATCTGAAATAGAACCAAACTGTCCCAAATACCGCACTTCTGTTTTCATCGACATATCCTGTCCTAAATCAAGCAAAAAAACGAAGATGTTTTAGTTTTAGTTTCAGTTTGTTCAATAAAATATTTTAATTTCAGTTTTATTCCCTAAACTTAATATAATATTTTAGTTTAATATCGGATATATTATTGGCGTATAAATATGAAATTGAAATTAACTGTATCATAACACTTAATTAAAAGGTTGATGATTTGTATTTATGTTAAGATACTTAATGTGGTATTAAAAAGGTAATTAATGAGGGGTATTATGTGATTAACTATTTCTTACATATTAATAACTAACATTATATACAATAAATTTTTGCTGATATAATTATTGATATTTAATTTATATATCAAATAATTCATATTAAATATTTTAGAGACTCGTTACAGAATTGTAGAGAAGGAGACAAATGGAGGTGGTAGCGGCCCCTCGACCACAAAGATTTTCTTTTCTTTTGAACTTTTTATTTAAAATTTTAATTTATTTATGAATTTGTACCTTTAATTTCAAATATTTATGTTTTACCTCAATAATAAATCATAACTCTATCCCAACATGGTTGAGCCAATTTACACCATTAATCTCCATTTTTAACAATATTTATCTCCAATTTTTAAATACAAAGCAAAAGAACTTGAGCACATTCATACGCATAAATCTAAATAAATCAAACTAATGCTTATAACTTTAAAAATATAATAGGCTAACTTACAATATATCATTAAATCCTAAAGTTTTAGTTATTTTTTAGAAGGATTAAATTTAAATATTATACAAAACTTTCATCAAATATACAATATTATATATAAATTTCAATCTAGTATATTGTATACACAAAACTTTTAATTTTTATTCAATTTTCATAATTGATTATTAATATTAAGACTATTTTATCATTTTATATTGGTATATAATATTTTTTTTTTTACAAAACCTAGCTATTTTTATTTCGGATTAAAGAGGAAGAAATACTCAAGTTAGGTCTCAAACACAGAACATAAAGGAAAGAGATGAGATCAGTTGAACAGTTCTGATCAACGTCTGCTTAAATTGATATATAAAATTTTAAAAAACTAAAAATCACTACTTGATCGAACAAGTGATTGACGATATTATTATTTACCATTTTCACCAACTCATTATTCTAAAAATTACCATGGTCTCTCCCTACCCATTTTACGTTTAAAATGCCATAAGAGAAAGCTTAAAGAATCCTTTTTTTTTTCCTATTCCAAACAATAACCTCCTCTATCAAAGAAGAGAGTTTCATAGAGGATCCTAATTCTAGCACCATTTCTCTCATCTCCATTGCTACTCTCCCTACCAAGGGTGAGGGTTTAAGCATAAATCAAAGTCCAAAAACGAACAAGGTACCTTATATGTTTCCTTTCATTATATAGTAGATTAATCATGCTAAATTTATATTTTTTTCTTTTTGTTAAGATTATCTGAGTAATTTGATTATATCAGATAAAAATTTTAAAGATATTCTTAACAAAAATTTTCTTTGATTTATTGTTTTTTTTTAATTTTTTTATGTCTTTTAAGAAACGTTCACAGAAGACTTCGTCGGTATCACTATCTACAACATCATGCATGCTGTTGAACAACTAAGATTTATCGTGTGAGGAAGTTGAGTTTAGCAACACAATAGGAGAGGAACCGTCACTTGTAGTGATGGGGTGTTCTAATTGTTTGATTATGTAATGGTATCTGAAATAGAATCCAGCTGTCCCAAATGTCACACCTCTGTTCTCATCAACATATTCCGTCCTAAATCAAACAAAAAATCGAAGTTGTTTTAGTTTCTTTTAATTTTAGTTCGTTCTAATAATGATGTTTAAATTTCAGTTTTATTCTCTCAACTTAATATAATATGTTGCTTTTCATTTCCTTCTAAATACTTGTTAAATAACCTTTTTTACGTTTTTATTTTTCGTTTTCAGCACCAACATTAAATGATAATTCCATTTTGGAACTATGAGATTAAATTAACTACTTTGGTGATGTTGTTCTAAAGAAGTTTACTAAAACTGTGCTATAAAAATTGTGGGTTAAAAGTTTTTATGTCTAATGGTCAAATAAGTGTCTAAATTTCGAGTTGGATCGGTTAGGATTTAATTATTTTTTTATTAAAATATAATATCAGATCAAAATTGGGTTATAATTTTTATCATATCAGATCAGATCGAGGATAAAATATTCTTAACAAAAAATATATGATTAATCCAAGAAAACTAATAATAATAAAATCAATAAAAATTATTATTATTTAAACAAACAGTAAAATATAACCAAAATAAATAATTTTCGATCAAACCGAATTTGAAAATGGTAAGTGAGAAACGTGTTAAGGCTTGTACGATCGCAGTTTTCTTAAGACAGATTTTCTGTCACTCTTGAGGTTCTAGAGTTTTGATGGTAGTGTGTCTCCCAAGATACAACAAGAGGATCTTCTACAATAGCACACAGTTGTAGTGATCTCGAGCCTTCTCTGCCTTTGTCAATCACCGGAAGAAAATGAGAGAGAAAATGTTTTGTGGATGTGTTTAAAAACTGAGGAACCAACTCATATTTATAGTGAAAAATTAGGGCAACAATGAACAGTTTGAAACGAATTAAAATTTGAATCTCAAGGGATAATGTTAATTATCTAATATTTAAAATTGAATTAATTTCAAATTTAAACTAATAATAGTCATTATCTTCCCATTATCCACTTTAATATCCGGAGTTAAAGGGAAGTTCAACTTCTCCTTTATTCGTATTTCAACTAAATACAAACTCTTTTTGGATATTAAAAATAAAAAAAAAAAATTAAAGAAAAAATATTTACAACGGGTAAAAATATATGCAAGCCCGACCGGTCCAAACATTTGCTTAAACCATATCGTGCAAGTGCACTCAAACCTAAATGGGATTGGATTTGCACCCTTACGCATAAGGCACAATATCATCTTATGTCATTCAACAAACTTTATGTGGGTAGGTGTATATGAACACCTCCCACTTTATTTATTCTATCAATGTGGGATAAGGGGTTCTTTATTCCTTATTTTATTCTTGACCTTCCTACTTTGAGCATCAATTTTTTATTCATCACTCAATAATTTTGAGCATATGAGCTACCGTTGTAAAGATCTCGCGGAGTAGAATAGGAATCAATAATTTCCTTATTCGAATTCTCATCTTTACACTTCCAAAAAATGCTTCAAAGATGTTCATTGCTCACTATTTTCCAACAGTATATAATAATTTTTTTGACAAAACCTTTTTCTATTTCTGCTTAAAGGGAAAGGAATACTCAAGTTAGATCTCGAACACAGGATTTAAAGGAAATAGAAGAGATCAGGTGAGTAGGTTTGATCAACGTTTACTTAAATTGGTATCTAAAATTTAAAAAACTAAAAATCACTACTTGATTGAACACGTGACTAACGCTATTATTATTTACCATTTTTCACGAACTCCTTATTCTAGAAATTACCATGATCTCTCCCTACCCATTTTGTCCATAAAATGCCAGTAGACAAAGCTTAAAGAATCCATTATTTTTTCTCTATTCCAAACAATGACCTCCTCTATCAAAGAAGAGAGTTCCATTGAGGATGCTAATTCTAGGGCCACTTCTCTCATCTCCATTGCTAATCTCCCTATCAAGGATGAGGCTCAAGCACAAATTAAAGTCAAAAAAGAACATGTACCTTATATGTTTTCTTTCATTATATATAGTAGATTATTCATGCTAAATTTATAATTTTGTTCTCTTTTCGTTAAGATTATCTAAGTAAATTGATTATATTTATCAAATATTTTAAAGATATTCTTAATAAAAAAATTCTTCGATATATCACTTTTTATGTTTTTATGTCTTTTAAGAAACGTCGCGACGGAAATATCAGAAAAAGAAGGTTCACAGAAATCAATAAAGAAGAAAAAGAAAAAAACCGTGGACCTGAATCTTTGCTCGACTTCATTAGGGTTACGTATGAAGGATTGTTTTTGAACCAATGCCCAGTGACCTCATCGGTATCGCTATCTCATCGTCATGCATGTCGTTGAACAATGAAGATTTACCAGGTGAGGAAGTTGAGTTTAGCAACACCATAGGAGAAAAACCGTCACTTGTAGTGATGGGATGTTTTAACTGTTTGATGTATGTGAAGGTATCTGAAATAGAACCCATCTGTCTCAAACGTCGCACTTTTGTTCTCATCAACATATTCCGCTCTAAATCAAACAAGAACCAAAACTATTTCAGTTTCTTTTAGTTTTAGTTTGTTCTAATAAAGATGTTTTAATTTCAGTTTTATTCTCCCAATGTTGCTTTCCTTTCCTTCTATATACTTGTTAAATTGCCTTTTTTACGTTTTTATTCATCATTTTTTGGCACCAACATTAAATGATAATTCCATTTTGGAACTATAGGATTAAATTAACTACTTTGGTGATGTTGTTCTAAAGAAGTTTACTAAAAAGAGTGCTATAAAAATTACGGGTTAAAAGTTTTTAGGTTTAATGATCAAATAAGTGTTTAAATTTTGAGTTTGGTCGGGTCAGATTTAGTTATTTTTATTAAAATACATTGTCGGAATAAAATCAAATTACAATTTTTGTTATGTCGAATTGAATCGAGGATGAAATATATTAAGATTAGGTCAGAGTCAAAACGAGTGTTTTATTTTTTAGCTCGGAACAATAAAAAAACGAACTAATCTTGTCCCGTTGTTATCACCAATTTAAATTTATCTACAAAACAAACATCATACTATAATTCTTTTTATTATATATATTTTAATAAAAAAAAGTGTTGAATATTTTATTTCATAATATTTTATGTCGTTCCATAAATTTTTTATACCGAAGAAAGTGTGACAATTTTTGGTTCATTTCTTAAAATTAGAACAATCCCGTACAATTTGCTTTCAAGAATCCATTTATTCCCGATATATTTTAACTTATCGGATACAATTTATTTATTTTAAAATCAATTCAGTTTATTTATTTATTTTTGGTTTTACATCGGATACATTATTGATGTATAAATATATAACTGAAATTCACTGTATCATAACACTTAATTAAATTTTAATGATTTGTATTTATGTTAAGATACTTAATGTAGTATTAAAAGGGTCATTAATGAACGGTATCACGTGATTAACTCTTTCATACATATTAATAACTAACGCTATATAAAATAAATAATTGTTGATATAATTATTGATATTTAATTTATATACCAAATAATTTATATCGAATATTTTAGATATTTATTTCATCTTTTTATTTAAATTTTTAATTTATTTATGTATTTATAAACCCTAAACCCTAATCGTTAAATTCTAAAGTTTTAATTATTTTTTAAAAGGGTTAAATTTAAATATTATATAAAACTTTGATCAAATATACAATATTATATACAAATTTCAATCTAGTATAATGTGTACACAAAACTTTTAACTTTCATTCAATTTTCATAAATAATTATTAATATTACTATTAAGAGTATTTTATCTTTTCAGAGTGATATATAATATATTTTTTTACAAAATTTACTTTTATTTCTACATAAAGGGGAAGGAATACTCAAGTTAGGTCTTGAACACAGGACCTAAGGGAAAGAGATGAGAGCAGGTGAACAGCTTTGACCAACATTTGCTCAAATTGATATATAATATTTAAAAATTAACTAAAAATTATTACTTGATTAAACATGTGACTGAGGATATTATTATTTACCATTTTTTACCTACTCATTGTTCTAAAAAAACCATGGTCTCTCCCTACTCATTTTGCCTATAAAATGCCAATGGAGAAAGCTTAAAGAATCCATTACTTTTTCTTTATTCCATCTAATGGCCTCGTCCATCGAAGAAGAGAGTTCCATAGAGGATGCTAACTCTAGCACCACTTCTCTCATCTCCGCCGTTAATCTCCCTATCAAGGATGATGGCTCAAGCACGAATCAAAGTCCTAAAAAGAACAAGGTACCTTATATGTTTTCTTTCATTATATGGTAGATTAATCATGCTAAATTTATAAAAAAAATGTTAGGATTATCTAAATAAATTGATTATATCATGTAAAAATTTGAAGATATTTTTAACAAGAATTTTCTCTGATTTATCACTTTTTATGTTGTATGTCTTTCAAGAAACGTCGCGATAGAGATGTCAGAAAAAGAAATTTTACGGAAATCAATAAAGGAGAAAACGGAAAAAACGTGAACTTGAATCTTCACTTGACTCCACTAGGATTACATCCAAAGGATCCTTTATCTTTGAACCGATGCCCGAAGACCTCGTCGGTATCGCTATCTGTAGCATCATGCATGTCGTTGAACAACGAAGATTCACCGGGAGAAGAAGTTTAGTTTAGCAACACAATAGGAGAGGAACCGTCACTTGTAGTGATGGGGTGTTCTTATTGTTTGATGTATGTGTTGGTACCTGAAATAGAACCTAGATGTCCTAAATGTCGCACCTCTGTGCTCATCGACATATTCCGTCCTAAATCAAACAAGAAACCGAAGCAGATTTAGTTTCTTTTAATTTTAGTCTGTTCTAATAAGAATGTTTTAATTTTAGTTTTATTCTCCGAACTTAATATAATATGTTGCTTTTCATTTCCTTCTAAATACTTGTTAAATTACCTTTTTTTTACGTTTTTATTCATTGTTTCTTGGCACCAACATTAAATAATAATTCCATTTTAGAACTATGAGATTAAATTAACTACTTTGATGGTGGTGTTTCCAAGGATGTTTACTGAAAAAAATTCTATAAAAATGATGGGTTAATAGTTTTTAAGTTTAATGGTCTAATAAGTGTCTAAATTTTAAGTCGAGTCAGGTCAAATTTAGTTATTTTTCAATTAAATTACGTCGGATTAAGATTGGGTTATAATTTCTATAATGTCGGATCAGATCGAAGATGAAATATATTTAGATCGGGTTAGAGTCAAAATGAGTATTTTATTTTTGGGTCGAAATAACCAAAAATCTAACTCGTCTCGTTGTTATCCCTAATCGAAACTTAACCGCAAAATTGGTCATTTCTTAAAGTTAGAACAATCCCATACAATTTGATTTCGAGAATCCATTTATTCCTAATATATCAATTTTAGTTTTTTTTTTTTTATTCTTTTATGAAATCAACAGTCGATAATCGAGTTAAAGAAGTGCAAAAGAAAAGTAGAAATTTCTTCTAATTGTATTTCCTTTTATATCTCTAATTAAAAAAATTAAAAATTAAATTTTAAATTCTAACCTTTTAACACCTTAAACCTCACACAGTAAACATTACACTATACTTTTAATTTCTTAAACCCTAACTACAACTTCTAATCTTAAACCTAAATTCTAAACTCATAGATATAAAATGAAGACATTAATAAGACACGATTAATATGCAAACGATTTACACCACAAAAAAACTGTGGGAATGCATCAGAAGGGAGGAGCGCGAGTTGATCCAAGAATCTCGCCGGAATGGGCTGTTGCGGGTGATAGAAACACAAAGTTTTTCTACCTTGTTGCCTCTACTAGAAGAAGATCGAACCTCATATCCAGCATTGACATGGATGAGGGGAATTTCAGTCAACCTGCGGAGATGAAAAAAGCCATTCTGGAGCATTTTGAAAACATTTACAATGTATCCTGTATGATGAGAGATTATATCACAGGTTCGGTTCATCAGGTCAGTCATGGTTTCTAACCAATAAAAATCACCTATTCCACCACTAATCAGTCATGTAATTAATATAATTTTTAGAAATTATATTTTTAAAATGACATAAAAAATATGAGTGAAGATTCATTAGTCGAAAAAAATGAGTTGGAAACTAGTAGTGAAACAGATAATTATAATTGGATGGACCATGACTGACGTGATGAGTCGAACCCATGATATAATTTCTCGGTTACCCTTAAAACATTTTGATTGTGAGCTGAACCAATAAAAATTCGACACAACTTGGAAGGCTAAGATGTTATCCTTTGGGAGAAGGATTGCCTTAGTTATGTCTGGTTTAGCTAACTTGCCTATATACTTCATATCCAGCGTCTATCAAAGCAAGTATTTCGATATTTTTTTAGCAAGATTCTGATGGGCTCTTTAGACAAGAAATCCATTCATTTCAGTGTCCACTTTGCTGGATGGAGGATGAGACCGTAATACATCATTTCTACTACTGTAATGTAAGCTGGCATATTTGGCAACACTGGTGACATACATGGGAGGTATGAATAGATGCATGAGAAAAAGACGATTTACACCCGAATTTTTTTATTCTTAATTAAAAAACACTAATTATTAATTTAATCATGCCTCTTTTGATACCTTCTATTAGAATTTTTTTAAAAATTAATTCTAAATCATATTCTAAATTTTCTACCTCCTAAACCCTAAATCTTACACCCTAAAAGTATATGTTACCCTTAATTTTCTAAACTCTAATCAGGCTTCTAAACCTTAAACCCTTAACTTTAAAAGCTAAATATATTAATTTAATGTAAGAAAAAATAAAAAATAAAAAAGCAGGGATTTATATTCCAAATAATCTACCTTAAACAGATTACACCCAAATGCTCAAAAATTCTAGTTTTCTATAGAAAAAAGAATACTAATTTAAAGCAATCTTCATGATTTTGTGATCCAAAACTTACATAAAAAGGAAGAGAAAGCAAAAAGAACATCCACATTTCCCAGTTCCCATCAAACTTCAAACAGACAGACAGTCCACTCTTCTTTTCCTCAACTCAGCCTCATTGGCTGATCATCATGTCCTGTTTCACCCTTTGCCCTTTTTCCTCATCATCTGGTTTCTAGAGCTAATTATATTCAATTCTAATTATTTTAATTTTTTATATAAAGACATCAAAAGTGCTTATTCCATTCTTTGTTCTTATTAAAGCATTTTTAGTATTTTAAAATCATATAAAATAAAAAATTACTATCAAAGCTACCAACTTTTAATTTATACACATAACTTTATGTAATAAAAAGAAAAAGGCAAAGCTAAAGTCACATGCAAACCACTTTCATATACAAAAGACCAAAATTTTGCCTCACTAACAAGAAAAGCATAAATCCCCACTTCCACTTGTCAGAATATCTCACCAAATCGAACACCAAAAACTCATCTTTTTTCATATGTATATAAAGCTTGATGGCTGCTGCCTTGGTCTGATAGCTGATAATTGAACATTTCTCTGGTTCATAGTTTCTTTTTTTCTTGATGTTTAGATGAAACTCTAAGAGTTTGATTTCCTTTCTTGATTCCCAGTGTTTCAAAGTTGTTTGTTTTTAGAAAGTTTGTAGCTTTAAACCACAAAAAAATGAGAGCTGGAGTTTGCACTGTGCAGCAAGCTTTAACAGCTGAGGCTGCTAGCATGGTGAAGCAAGCGTTTGGCCTTGCTCGAAGGCGAGGCCATGCGCAAGTCACTCCGTTACATGTAGCGAGTGCCATGCTTGCGTCTTCGAGTGGTCTTCTTCGAAGTGCTTGTCTTCAATCTCACTCTCATCCTCTTCAGTTTAGAGCTTTAGAGCTTTGCTTCAATGTCGCACTCAATCGTCTCCCTGCATCTACTTCTAGCCCTTTATTAGGCCCTCACCACCACCATCCTTCCCTTTCTAATGCCTTGGTCGCTGCCTTTAAGCGCGCGCAGGCTCACCAACGCCGAGGCTCCACCGAGAACCAACAGCAACCGATTTTAGCTCTCAAGATAGAGTTAGAACATCTGGTAATCTCCATCTTGGATGATCCTAGTGTCAGTAGGGTTATGAGGGAAGCTGGTTTCTCTAGCACCCAAGTTAAAACCAAAGTCGAGCAAACAGTTTCCTTGGAGATATCTTCCCAAACCCCCTCTCCAAAGGAAAACAACCCCAACCCCAACCCCCAGGTTCAGCTCAGTGCTAACCCGTCTCATTCCAACGCTCAGGCTCAGTTCGGGCATGGGTTTCCATCGACCAAACCACTAGACCAAGTTAGGAACGACCAAGATGTGACCAATGTTATCAGCAAAATAGTGAATGGGAGGGGAAACACTGTCATCATAGGTGAGTCGGTCGCCATTGCCGAGAGTGTTGTTAGAGGGGTGATGGATAAGTTCGAGAAAGGGCAAGTCTCTGGGGATTTAAGATACCTTCAGTTCATAAGTCTCCCACTTTTCTCACTCAAAAATCTAGCTAAAGATGAAGTGGAACAGAAGCTTGTAAAGCTCAAATGCCTTGTCAAGAATTATATTGGAAGAGGGGTTGTTTTATACTTAGGTGATCTCAAATGGATTTCTGAGTTTTGGTCAACCTATGGTGATCAAACAAGAAACTATTACTACCCGGTGGAGCATATAATCATGGAACTCAAAAGATTAGTGAGTGGAACCAAGGAGAGTGGGAAATTATTTCTCATGGGAATTGCAACTTTTAGAACTTACATCAAGTGTAAAACAGGCCATCCTTCTCTTGAGTCAATCTGGGAACTTTATCCTCTTACAGTGTCAGCTGACAGCTTAAGCCTCAGTCTTAATCTGGAAAGGTAAACTATTTAGTATGAAATATTGGGATTTGAATATTTGCTTTATTTTCTCGGGAAAAAAAGGTTCTACACTTCTACTTATGCTAATCATTTCCCCTCTTTTTTGCCTTATTCCAGCTTTGATTCTCAACCTCAGTATAGAACAAAGGAATCTATAGATTCAATTAGTTGGCAAGTGGCTGAAGCTGAAGCTGAAGTAAATAAGAATCACAGTTCCTTCACTGACAGATTGTTCAACTTTGAAAACGTGGTCTCTTCCAGTTCAAGTTTGCCTTCATGGCTGCAAAGCTACAAGGAAGAAACCAAACTAAATCCTTCCCAGGATAATAAGGTATTTATTTATCCTTCTTATTTTGAACTTCATTTGCAGAATTAACCATTGTAACAATTTGATATTCATATTTTCTTTTCCTTTTTTTTTCACAGGATTCAGTCAATGTGAGGGATCTTTACAAGAAATGCAACTCTGATGAAGCTCTTAATCTAAGTTGGCCTGTGAGTTTTGAATCTAAAAGGTCACCTAGAGAGCTCCAGTTTTGGATATCCGAGACTGATCCGAAGCCGGACCTCCTCTCGAATCCGAACTCGAGCCCGAATTCGGCTTCTTCGAGTGAGGCAATCGAGGAGGATACCGATGGCCTTAACGTGTTCAAGGCTCTTAATGCTGAAAACATGAACATTTTGTGCAATGCTTTGGAGAAACAGGTTCCATGGCAGAAGGATGTGATTCCTGAAATTGTTAGCACCGTTCTTGAATGTAGGTCGGGGATGAGAAATGGCAAAAACTGGTTAAACCAAAGAGAGCTCAAAGAAGAAACTTGGATGTTCTTCTTTGGATCCGACAACGAAGCCAAGCAGAAGATCGCAAGAGAGTTGGCTAGACGTGTTTTCGGTTCCCAAACCAGCTTTACCTCCATAAGTCTCACCGATTTCGGATCGAAAACGGCCGATTCGAACGAAAATAACAAAAGAAAGAGATCGGATGAGTCAGGCAGTGATGATGTTCTTCAGAGATTCGGCGAGGCATTGAACGAGAATCCTCACAAGGTGTTCTTCTTAGAAGACATGGAACACGTTGATTATTGTTGTCTGAAAAGGATTAAGCAAGCAATCGAAAGCGGAAAGGTGACCATTTCGGATGGTGTTACAGCTCCTGTAATGGACGCCATTGTCATTTTCAGCTGTGAAAGCTTCAGTTCGATGTCCAGAGCTTGTTCTAGGAGGAGAAGCTCAAATTGCAATGACCCAAAAGAGATAAAAGCTTCAGAAACGTGTCAGGATAAAGATCAGTCCATTTCTCTGGATTTAAACATCGCCATTGGAGATACCAATGTCAGTGAAGAAGATGGTTCTGAAAGTGATGATGAAATTGGTGTTCTGAAATGTGTTGATAACCAAATCATTTTCAGAGTTAAAGAACAGTAACAGAAGAAGGTGATGATGAGGAAGGGGAATATTTGACAGATTCTGAGTGGAAAATTCTTTGTTTTTTTATTTTTCCTTCTACTTTTTGTGTGGTATATGTGTTTGGAGGGATAGAAAGAAAGAATCAAACTAACATGGTTTTACAATGAAATTTTCTCAAGTGGTTGGGGTGGATTTGGAAAGACAGGTCTAGCAATGTAGAAATTATGAGTAAAATTATCAATGTATAATTATGCATCTTTTTTATCTTTGATCCTATTGACAGGATTTTTTTATATTATTTATTTATTTTAAGGTTTATATCCAAAATTCGTAATTCTTCCTTTTAATTATATTATTTTTAAGATTCGAACTCAAATTATTTTCCGCTACATATCTTTGTTAATTGAATCAATCTGTCTTCGATTGAGAGGCAGTTCATGATTGTGAATCAACTGATAAAACAAATGTTTTATAATGCGAAGAATTAGAGGTGTATAAGATTCGACTCAACTCGAAAAAAATCAAATTATTTAACTTTACTTGAGGTAGAAAAATGATTTATTTTGATTCAATTTATAATTTTATAAACACGATTCGACTAAAAAAATCAAATAAAGTTTGAGTTATGAAATATAAATATGAATATCTCGAATATTTTAATAATTAGTTTATCAATTTTTATATTTGAGTCAAGTTTGTATCAATTCTGTATGATACATCACATGTGAAAATATAAAAAATATATATGTATATTGTATATATATATATAAAAAAGTCGTTAAAACTGAAATTATTATGTGCACTGTCCAATTCTAAGTATATGCATATAAAAATATATATGCGGACTATTACATGCTATATATCATTAGATTTGTAAAAAAAAATTAAAAACTTGACTTAATTCAACTTGACTAGGATTTTATAAATTCGACTTAGTTCAAAAAAATTTAAATAAACTTTAAATTATAAAATATAACTCATAAACTCAAATAATTTAAATTTTTAAATCGATTCGACTCATATAACTATATATTTTATTTATTTAAATATTAATAAAAGACTTCCTCTCCAATTATAAAAAATAATACAATGTAACAAATTAACGAGTTATCTGTCAACATTCCAACCCGATTAGTAAAATTTTTATTTTTCACCGAAACTATATACCATATAATAATTCTTATATATAAAATATTAGATTTAATATATAAATTATACCTAAATTTGATATTTTTTTTTCTCAATTTATTGGCACTTTAAATGTTTTTAACCAAATTGATATTTGATTTTAAAAATAAAAATCTTAAACTTAATACTTGTTACTGACGTGTCATTTTAATAATTAATCGTATCATTAAATAATATTATCGGTCCAAATAAAAATATTACTATAATATATCTTTTATTATATCATAACTGATTGTTAAATATGATGTTAATATTAAATATTAACTTGAGTTTTTTTTAAATTTTAGTTATCTTTTTATATATTAATCGATATTATAACCAATTTCATTTTTTAAAATGCATTTGAATATAAACGAGTTGTGATTCATGCCGTGAGAGGTATGCAAAGTAGCGATCATATTTTAAAATAAAAGCATCATATTCTTTAATAAATTAAAAATAAAAATAAATTCTTTTCAAAAATGCATACTTTATTTATTTTAGTTTCAGCCGAGTATTTACGATTTAACATTCTCAATTATTGAATTATTTTAAAAATACTTTATTGTATGGTTGTTATATAATTTTATTTGTGAATTATTTTTTTATCATTAATATATAAAATAATAATCTATAAATACATTATTAATAAAAAACAATGAAGCCATATCTAAAGTTTTAGAACCAAAAGATGTTACTTTAGCATCCCCTAAAGGAACTTCAACTTCACAATTTTAATTACCTTATGGAATATTTGTTGCTTTTTAAGAGATTTCATACTTGAAAGTGTACTTCCTATACTTTTCTTTTACGGAGAAGATATCGAATAGTTCGAGTATTTATTAAGTATTTCGTAAATAATTTGAGTTCGATTCGATTGAAATTCTGTTAATATTCGATTTGAGTTTATTTGACTCAAAATCAAGTATGACTCAAGATTTTAATAAGTTAAATCGAATAAGATCCAATTCGATTCGATAAGTTTACGAGCAACTGATTACTTTATAAATTTAAATATTAGTTAGAAACGGTAAAAAGTATAGTGAATTGCTGGCTTGCCCTTACAATTTGGTTTTCAAATTTGTAAAATGTTTTTAACTATTTCTCGAGAATTAAAAAATAATTTATATTAATAAAAAATAAAATTATAATAATAAGCATTTTATTTTTTTATTGAAGTCTTTCTTTTTTATTTTATTTATAGAAGTATAAAATGGGAGGTGTCTTTAGTTTCCACCTCTCGTATAAAAATATGATTGAAGGTTGACACCTCGAAATTCTTAAGGGATTTTTCACATTTAAATACCGATTTCATCTCTAGTTCAGTCGTGATAGAATTATTTATTTTTTTTTAGACCAACTAAGAAAATTTTTAAGGAATTTTTCTTGTTATTATGTTCTAATAGTATCACTAAATTTTATCTATATTTAAAAAATAAGATAAAATTTGATAAACTTAACGAGTAATGAGTTGAGTCGAACAACAAAATTTATAACGACAGCTCACGATCAACTTACTCGATAAATATCCCAAAGATAAATCATTTAAAAATCGGAAAATACTGATAAATGTCGATATTTAAATCCAATAATTTATTAGATATCATATTATGAAAGTAAGGGTAAAAATTTTATACACGGGTTGACATTTAAATCTACGTTTTGTTCGATATTTTATTTTAATTTTTACATTTTTTATTATATGGTCTTTATATGATCTAAAGTAGCTAATTTCTTGTCATTCACGTTTAAGATTATAAACTCTCATTATAATTTATAATATAAATAATTTTTTAATTATACCAGCAACTTCTATAAAAAGTATTCAATATAATGTAAAAAATAAAATATTTTTATGTTACTATTTGTATATTATAAAATCAAAATAAAACAAAATGAAATAATTTCAATTGTTTTTTTAATATAAATAATTTTAATTATTAAATATCAATTTAGAATCTCTTTTTGTTTCCTTTTAGATTTTTTTTCAAATCATTAAATTTAAAGCACAATTCAAACATGGATTTCCTTTTTTTTTCAAAACAATTTTCTGAATTCCAATCTTTATTGAAAATGCCGATTCTTTTTCCTCTCTTCTCTTTTTGTTCTTTCTCTTTCTTGTTATTTTAGCTTTTTGCTTTTAGATTCAGATACTTTCCTTGTTATGTTTTACTTCATCAGACTAAAGGAGAGGAAAAAACATCATGGACTTGACCGTTAAATATAATGTTTAAATTTAAAAATCTAGATTATAATTTTTAAAAAATATATATATAGATTTATTACATAATGTTAAAAATAACTTAGGATTTAACGTTAGAGACAAAATATAAATGTTAAAATATGAGGATAAATTTATATTTTTTAAATATATATATAATAAATAAAGATAAAAAATATCTTACGTGCGGAAGGGTTCCTCCCAAGTAACATGTAGTTTTATCTTTGATAATGTGTATAAAAAATACTTGTTATATAAATTTATTGAGTGATTCTAGTAATAAAAAGACGATATATTCTTCTTGAGTGAATCAGATTTGACCAACGTAATCTTTTGATACATAAATTTATCTAAATTTAAAATCAAACTAAGATATTATCTTATAATTGAAGTAGAATATATTAACAACGACCAATATATTAAACATTGAATTATTTATTTTAAATGATATATAAATGGTTAATAAAACAACTTAAACATAATAAATAAAAGGATAAACTACTCCAGTCATCCATGAACCAACTAACGAACTCATCAATCAAGTCACTCAGCTTTTAAGCCCTATTTATTTGAGTCGCCACCGTTAAAATTCTAACTCAAATAGGTAGGTTTTAAAAGCTGGGTGACCTGATTGATGAATTCGTTAGCTGGGTGGCTAAAATAAATATCCTCAATTAGTTAGGTGGTCACTAGAATAGTTTATCCTAAATAAAAGATGCAAATTATATATATATATATATGTATATATTTGGTCTACTTGCTTAACCCAAGACCTCAAACTTTGACAAGATACAAGAGGTAAAAAGCCAAAGTGAGAGATGCTTGGCATGGAAATGGAGACCAAGTTTCCACACAGTTAACCCTTTTGCAGTCTTTAGGACCCCAAAAGAACCAAACAGAACCCAAAAAACAACATAGATAAAGCTGTTTCTGTTTCCTTTTGTTTGCATGAAAGTAAGGGAAATACTTCTGGGATCTCCCAACACCCACCTCAAATAATCACTGAATAATTGAAACCAACCAACCTGAACACCACTGCTGCTGTTGCCTCGGATCCTTCAAAAGACTGCTGCTTTATTGTACAAGACCAGTCAAAAAGAGATTGGTCTTGGGATTTTGAGCATCCAAAAGAATGTGTGGTGGACAGATTTTGTGTCGTGTTTCTGGATATGATGTTTGCTGTTCAATCATTGTTTTTCGTCTTCTCTTTAAGCTTTTTATGTCTTTTGAGATGGAGAAGGAACTTTTTTCTGGCTTTGTTTAGTGCGAAATCTTTACTGAGATTAAGATTAGATGTTGGGTTTTGTCTGTTTGTTGATTAATGATTTGAGTTAAACTTTATGACAAACAGTAAGACTCACTAATAAATGAATTCAGAATAAAATTATTGTATTTTTTTATATTTTGTTTTAATTTTTTAAATTTAAGATAAGTACAAGTCATAAAAATCTCAAAATTTCAAGGCGGACACAATCATAAAATTTTAAAAATTAATTTATAAAAATTTTAAAAATCAAAGCTAAATATATAAACTTTTAAAATTTCAGGGTGGGTCCACCCTCAACTACATATGCATCCGCCACTGTTCTAAACTCTAAAACTTTGACATAAGTCTTAAATTTTAAACTATAAATCTATTATTTTAAAGTGAAAGAATCAAAAAAATTATTCAAAAAAGATAAACGATTTATACCTTTATATTGCTAAATTCGATTATCCACTGTTTTTTTAATTAAGTATAAATCAGATTCAAGAAAATTATGCTTCAGTTTAAGCTCAAGTTCGAATTTAATCCAGCTCATTGACATATTTATTGTTTAAATGATAATAAAGTATAAATATTTTTGTATCTATCAAGTTTAAAATTTAAATATAATATCTTTTATTCAAATATTATTTATGGGTATTAACCCCAACTCATTACCACAAATTTTTATTTAATTTAGCCTAACACGTTGATTTTCGATCCATTACCCTAAACGGCTTATGAAATCCAAATCCTTTGTAAATTATGTAATTATTTTATTGTTTCTTCAGTTTTATACTTAAATTTAAATAGTTTATTATATTATCTAACTTTAATTCTAGCCAGATAGCTTTAAGTTCGTCCAAAATTGAAATCCTGTTATCCCAACTGTAATTCATTCGGGCCAGATCTGTTGGATTTGACCAATGCCTCTGACCAAGGGGATACTTCTGGTTCTAGCAGGCCCAAAATAATCGTTAACACACGGAAGTAGTCAAGATAATTATGACAATTTCATATCATTTTTAGACTCTGTAATCAGAAAATAATTTTAAAAAGTTTAGATAATGGATAAATAATTAATATTATTTTTTATACAATAATATTTATATTTTCGAATGTTAATCTTATTTATTCTGTTATTTTTATTTAACAGTTTAAAATATATAAAACTTTCAAATTTTGCGTACAATAAAAGGATTTATTTATCTATTTATTTAGCATACCATTTGTTTTATAGTGAGAATATCCCTAACCAAGAAATTAATCACTGTTATCGGAATGTATATCTTAACTCAAACAAAATAATAATAACACGGAACTTGAAAAAAAAAAAAACTTCATTTATTGAGAAGTTTGTTTATATATGTTTGTTTATTTATTAAACAATCGAACATAAATAAATATTTTTTTATTTAATTAAATAAATGAATAAATACGAATAAAAAACTTAATCATTCATTTATGTTTATAAACGTTCGATAATCTATTTATTTATATTCGTTTAAATTTATTTATATATATATAAGAGTAAGAATTAGATCAATCCAAAATAATTCAAAAATTTTAAATTATTCAAATTGATAATTCACATTTTATGTTTCGTTAAAAAATCATTATTATTGAATAAAATATTTATTATTCAATTAAGCTAAAACTAATCGATTGAATCAAAATAAAATTAATTTTATACACTTAATTTATTTAAATAAAAAAAATCAGTGGTAGACAGGAGTCCGACGGTAGTCAAAGGTCAGCGCGTGGAGTTACATCGACAATGCCTAATAGTACGCGACTTTGGATTTGTTTACATGTCTGATTTCCTTTCCTAATATTTTTGCACGTGTTATTTACATTTTTTTTCTTATTTTCTTCGAAATAAAGACTTTCTTAAGAAGTAAGCTAATTCAAAAGTTTAAAAGTAAACAAAATTCAAAAAGATCACTGCAAGTAATCAATCGGAAATGGTGAAGGAGACGGAATACTACGATGTGTTAGGGGTCAGCCCTTCTGCTACAGAAGCTGAAATCAAGAAAGCTTATTATATCAAGGTGAGTATTTCTCTCGTGACGCTAAATTAGGTCATCTTGTTTCCTGTTCTGAATGTTGGTAAAATCAGATCTATCCTTACTTAAGCTCGTCTCTGTTCAGATAGATTAGTTTATCTTTTTCAGATTTAACGCTGGTAGATCCGTCTGAAAATAGTCTTTGCTTGTAAAATCAGAGTTAGCCTTACGTATACAAAGTATATAATATCCAATTTACTGTGTTTTCCTTAGATTCTTTTGCTCAGTACTAAGAGTTTCCCTATCTGTCATTCTCCATTAGAAAAATAGATAACGTGCGGTATATCACTATGCAGTTCAGCTACTGCTTCTCAGAATTTTTGGGCTTTGGCTTTCGACTTCTTCACTTTACGATTCGTGGTCCTTTTCAGATAAAATCTTCAATTTGTTTATTTTACGCAGGCACGGCAGGTTCACCCGGATAAAAATCCCAATGATCCTCTAGCAGCTCAGAATTTTCAGGCAAGGCTTACATTTAGCGTGTTCAGCAGTCTGCTTCCAAAAAAAATTATGTTTTAAATCATGTTTTCTCTTCTTATGGACTAGTAATTTTAATAATGGAAGTGGAGACTTCTTCACTCTATGATTCGTGATCCTTTTAAGTTGTCTGCTATTGTTTTTAGAACTCTTGAAAGCTGTTTGGCTAAAGAACAATGTTCTTGCATCTGAATCTAAGTGTGGATTATATCCTTTTTAATATATTTTAATTAAGCCATACCAACATATCCCCAGTAAGAGAAAAAAAAGAGACAGACATTGTTTATCCATACAATTATATTGACAGTCTTTTGAACATGGTGTCAAGTACAAACCGCATCAGTTTCTATCCTTATGGTGTTCATTGCATCTGTTCTTGACCTCAATACTCGTTAGACCTTTTTGGTGAGTTCTTATTTTTGAAGTTTTACTCAGGTGTTGGGAGAGGCCTACCAAGTATTAAGTGATCCGACACAACGGCAAGCATATGATGCTTATGGGAAATCAGGAATCTCAACGTTAGTTTCTATTCATAGTCTACTAAAAGAGAAATCTATTGGTTCATGTTTGTTGTCTAAAAAATTTGAAGTAATTATTGATCCTGCAGCGATTTTTATTTTGATTGTTTTTTACTTGCAGGGAAGCAATTATTGATCCTGCAGAGATTTTTGCAATGCATTTTGGTAGTGAGCTTTTTGAGGAATATATAGGGCAGCTTGCTATGGCATCAATGGCCTCACTAGACATTTTTACAGAAGGGGAGCAGTTGGATGCTAAAAAGTTGCAGGAGAAAATGAAGGTAAAATTTCTTATTTATGCTTGTAGAAGATAGACACTTTTACAAAGAATTTCAATTCTAGCTTTGACTTTACAAGTTCCCTAAAAATACCCTTAAAAATTTTAAGGTGACATATACAACCACTTCCTCTGTTTCTTTTATATATATATATATATGTGTATATATAGGGGGGGGGGGGGGTAAGCGTTGTATCCTAATTTATCTTCTGAAAACGCAAACGGCTTTGCCTTCTAAAGTGGTCTACATTTGAACGGTTTGGGGAAATATTTTGTTCAATAAGTCGTAAAATATCAAATTGATTTTTTAATAATAGAATTATTTTTCTTATTTTTATTGCCAGTAACGTGCTACTGAATTTATTAGAAGTCACTATTATGAAAAATAAATGGCAGGTGTCAAAAAGTTAATTCTCTCCTGTATTATTCTATTTATTGTCAGCAATGCATTTATAAGGCAATGCATATCTTGAAGTTTAAAGAAATTTCAATCAACTTACAGTTGATAAATTGTTCTTAGTATCATAATGGATTGTTGGTTTGATGTCATTTTCTGGTGTATAGAAAGATTTTTTTGTTAGTGTTGACTACTTTTACCTACTCATAAAATATTATCCCCTGTTCCTCATCATCTGTGCAAAGTAATGCAAAATTACTGTCACCTCAATCCCATGTAATAACATAGATATTATATATTTCTGGTGCAAATTTTTCTGGCTACAGGTTGTTCAGAAGGAAAGAGAAGAAAAGCTTGCACTAATACTGAAAGATAGACTAAATCAATATGTGCAAGGAAACAAGGAGAACTTTGTTAATCATGCAAATGCTGAAGTATCAAGGCTCTCTAATGCAGGTAGTATTTCCTGTTCCCTGGAAACCGGGAATCATTTTTCATCTTGTTGGATGGACTTCTAAAACATAAACAACTAAATGTCTTCATGATTCTTCTGCACTCATTTTATTCGGCCTTCTGAAATGTTACATTAATGACAAAAGCGAGCAATCATCAATGCCAATTGCCAAATTGAAGATAAAACTAAACTGTTTTGTGCTCTCAAAGAGTTAATAATCTGTTTTGCTTGTTGATATCAGCTCAATCTCGCATTTAGGTTCCAATTGTTTTATGCCAGGATATGGGAAATTATAAAATTTGACTATTTATTCTAGTTTGTGATCGTTTCAAATGGATTTCCTGTTTGAAAGGCCCTTATATGCATACACATGGGGAAATTTACTGTCATTCAGTGTAAACTTAGTCATTACTGGGGTTCTTTGATAAAAGTTTATAAATTGGTGACTGAAAAAGGATGCCGAAGTATGCTTACAATTTTTAATTTAGGATAGGTATGGTATATCTACTTTGCATGTCTTGTAACCCCTTTTCCATGTTATCTTTATTTTTGTTGGATGTTTGATTGTATAAGTGATTTTCAGTACTGACTGATGTGCGGTACATGTTTTACAGCTTATGGTGTTGATATGTTGAATACAATTGGTTACATATATGTAAGACAAGCAGCAAAAGAGCTTGGGAAGAAAGCAATACTCTTGGGTGTGCCATTCATTGCCGAGTGGTTTAGAGACAATGTCCATTTTATTAAATCCCAAGTAACAGCAACGACGGGTTAGTAAAGTGCTGCTAACTTTGATAATTAGTACACAATGGTTATGTTCTGTTGATAACTCTTTTTGTGCTACTGTTTGATTAACCATGGGTCTTTTATTCAATCCTTACAAGGATAAAATCAATTGCACTGTTAATGTTTCTTGTGAATAAGAATTTTTGTGGAAAGAATTGTTGCACTTAATCAGTTTTCAACCTTCTTGGTTTAGGTGCAATTGCTTTGCTTCAGCTTCAGGAGGATATGAAAAAGCAGCTTAGTGCAGAAGGAAACTACACTGAGGAGGAGCTTGAAGAGTACATGCAATCTAACAAGAAGCTGATGATTGATTCTTTATGGAAGCTTAACGTTGCTGACATAGAAGTTACTCTTTCTCGTGTTTGCCAAATGGTTGTTTCATTTGTCTCTCCTTTTATGGCTGTTAGATGACACCAATTTGATTATTTGTTATATATTTCCAGTAATCTATCAAACTTTTCTTTTAGGTTCTCCAAGATAGCAACTGCAGAAGGGAAGAGCTTCGAGCACGAGCAAAAGGGTTGAAAACTCTCGGTAAAATCTTCCAGGTATGCATTTTTTCCTTTCCCCCTTTTTCGATTTGGAATCTTCATGAAAATGCTATGGTATGGTGCAGAAAGCCAAGTCTGCTAGCAGAAGTGAGAGCGAACCTGTTATAAACAATGCTGGTGTACATACATTGGATGGAAGTGAACCAAGCCATGATGTCAGTTCTCTTAATGCATCATCAATGTCTTTAAACCAGGAAGAGTTCTCTCGTTCCACATTTGCATCACAGGTATGATTATTATGCTGCTCAATGAACTCTTTATTTTATCCACGTGAATATGTGCCCTGTTGCGCAGATTACATAATTTACATTATAACTGTTCTAGATTAGCTGTTTTGTACCTTCGATATAAGCAAGCTCGCAAAAGTATTTCCATTTCATAATTTTTTTATTACTTTGGTTACATTTAGAGAACCTGGGATTGATCTTAAGATATGGAGGAGACCTTGAAGACCATTCATCTTATATATCATGATGTGTGTTTTGAGCAGAAAGAAACCTGCTTATATCCCAGATGTTATTACTGTTCTTACGTGGTTTAACTATTTGAATCAATTTGAAATTGTAGAGTCCCTACGTGGAGTCCCCCAACTTTGTGGATGCTCAGTTCACCTTCAACTTTCCAAGACCAACAGCACCACCTGGTGCACAAAGGACATCCTTGAGTTAGCGGCGATTGAGATGGTTCGTCCCTTACGGTGCATGCTTTGTATCCGTGGATGCTGTTGTCGCAGGTATTTTTTTAGTGTCATGTCATTTCTCTCTGCACACCTGTTTCCAGCTGATCTGATCATTGTTCGCTTCGTTATCGTGTTTAGTATATATATGACAGATTAGATCTATGTGGCTAGAGTGAAAGAAATATGGCTGTAGAATATAGTTTATTTGCATTTCATAGGCTGGCTGAGATATTGCCTGCTTGCTAGCCTGCCTTCTTTAGTAGTCGTTTTGCATTTGCTGTGCCGTGGTTTTACAATGTAAATTAGAGATGCACCTTTTTGTCTCCTTTTGATGTGAAATGAAAGGATTTGAATTCCAATATGTTATAATATTGGTATTGTTGACAAACACTATAAAATGGTAATTATTATTTTTTAATAGTTAATAAAATAATATATAAATATAAAGATTATCATTAAAAAAAATAAAAATAAATTTAACCATTTATTATCGTTATCCAACGGTATAAAATTAATATCCTCAGGGTTCCTTTCAGAATGGTTTTGTCATGTTAATAACACTAATTGACAGTAAAATCATTGTCAAACTCTTAAACTTTTTTAGGAAAATTCTACAACGGGCGTCAAACACCGTTGAACACCACTAATGTTGAATATTATTGAACATTATTAAATTAATTAATAAAAATATAAAATCTCAAGAACTCAATGTATAATTAATAAAGGAGTTATAAACTTAACGTATAATGAGTAATTGTATGATTAGTCCTTTAGGTTTTTATTTTTTATAAATTAATTTTATAATGTTCAACGGTGTTCAACATTAATAATGTTCAGCGATGTTCTACCCCCGTTATAGACTCATCCTTTTTTTTATTACAAAAGTCATTTTTGAAACTGCTTATAGACCCAAATAAAATTATTGACACGAAGGTACACTTGGTTTTTATTTTTAAAGTTTTGAAGAAATTGTTAAAACACTCTAAAATATTCACTTATTCTAATTAATTTTAGTTGGGTTAATAGGTTAGGGGCTTAGCTAATATTAAAGATTTGATGAGTTAAATTTATTAATTTGAATATTTGGTGAATATAAAATTATAGTGAAACCTTTAATTTAAAAAAATTATTAAAATAAACTTTTTAAAGTTAGAGAGTTTGACATAAAAATTATAAGGATTATTTTATCCTTAATAATTATTAATAAATCTCTAAATAATTTAAATTCAACTTTTTATGATATTTATAAATTAATATTTTTTATTCTCACACTTTTTTTTTGAAAGGTCATTCTCACACACTTATATTTATATTTAATAATTAATTAAATTATATCAATTATAATTATATAAATAATAAATTAATATATGAATTCTCCAAATATGCTTATTAATATTGTATGTTTAAAAAAAATAATCAAAATTAAACAAATATTTGAATATAATCATATTTTTATATATTATTTTTTTAAATAATTAAACAATTATCAACTATCGTTTAATTTTATTACATTTTTATACGATCAACCAATATACTAATTAAATCAACTAATATAATCAATTATCAGCATTAATTATAAACATAATAATATATTAAGATCAGATATTTTGCAAACATGATTTATAAAAGAATATTGATAATTTATTTTCACCAATAAATGCTAGTTCTTTTTGTTAAAGGGATGTTTTAAAATATTAATGATAACTTACTAAAAATATTTTTATTTTAGTAAATTGATATATTTTTTATATCATAATATTAATAAAATTAAATACAATTCAAATTAATATATTTTTATTTTATAAAGTAAGATTTAAAATAAATATCTTTTCAAAAATTATCGATGAATATGGATGCCAAATAGTTAAATACTATAATTTAAATTAATATATTTAATTTTATAAAATAACATTTATTTACAAAAAAAAATAATATTTTGATAATACGAACATTAATATTAAACCCGAGTCTAATTCTTCTTAAACTATATTTATTTACAATAACATTTTAATCTCCGGTTTCATTGCCCTTCCTATTTCATACTTTCTTTAAGAATAATTAACAGTTAACGATTTTCCTCGTGATTCATTGAGAAAAAAATGTACTGAGAAAAAAGCAATTCCTTACGTTCACAATCGTTTTAGTTAGATTGAATTTTATATAATTATGTAATCGTGTTTCTTCGGCGACATCTTCGTATCGTGGAAGCTCTTTTGCTGGACACAATTCGGGTTCTTCCATCAGAGGCTTGCAAGTTGATTCCGGTAACGATTTCTGATTTTCATTCAAAGTGTAAACCTAAACTGTTTCCAGTCATTTTTGGTCTTTCCTTTACCGATCATTGTCTCTTTAGACTGAAATGATAATATTCTTTCTCCAATATATTCAAAATTTCGTCTGAATCTTAAGCATTGCACGATTTTAATTGTTGATTTGGCGCCGGTCGAGTTAGAATATAGGCTGATGAGTTTACGCGTCTTGATTTGATTGTTTTTTTTTATTTTAATTTTGAAATTCTGAAATCATTTGCATGGTATGTTTAGCTCTTCTGCAAGTTTTTTTTATGAATATGAAATTGCCCAGTTTGCCTTATTTGTAGACTGATTTTCGACTTTGCATTGCCTTCTTTTAAAAAAAATCCAGTGAACTATGGTAGAATAATTACATAAAGCGCCTGACACTCTTTCTTTTACCCTTAAATTACTAATTGTTTTAGTTTATATTTCTTCTTGTAAGTTTATTTTAACTCTGTTTGCAAAACAATTGTATTGCATTAAACTAGTAATTCTTTTGGAAACTTTGTTCTTAACCTTTTGAAGAACATTAGATTAGTTTCAAGGGTAAGAATGAAAGAGTAGAAGCCGTAGCAGTCATTGGGATAAATGTCAAATTTACATATGTTTTTTGATTCAATGTATGATGTTATACATAAACTTTGATTTGGTGAAATTGTACTCATAAAACTTTGATCTTGGTTCAGTTGTGCACATTTTGAAATATAAATACGTAACTTATTTAAATATATAATGAATTCCATCCATTTATTTTCATGTTAGATAGTGCATATATGTAAATGTAAAATGATGCTAAGCCGGTATCAGTGTTAATGGTCTGTGTAAATTGAATAAAATGAAAAAAAAAAAATCATGTATATAATTGCTCAAAATTGAAGTTCATGTATCATATTGCACTTTGGACAAAAGTTTGTGTAATTTTTAGATTTATTATCCCAGTCATTTGTAATTGTTGTTTTTGTAATTGTTGTTTCTGTGAATCTAATACATATGTTTTCTTTGCAGTGGAGGGAGGGCTGCATTACTTGCATAAAATAAAACAAGTATGGCAGAATTCACGGAGCTGGAAGGACATGATGGGGTTCGGATGACGTGGAATGTGGTGCCAGGTACGAAACAAGAGGCAAGTAACTGTCTAGTACCAGTATCAGCTATCTACACCCCAATCAAGCCATTTCCCAGCATGCCGGTCCTACCCTATGCTCCTCTTCGCTGCCGCAATTGCTCTTCCATCCTCAACCCCTTCTGTGTCATGGATTTTTCTGCCAAGATTTGGATGTGCCCCTTCTGCTTCCAGCGCAACCACTTTCCTTCCCACTATGCCTCTATCTCAGAAGAAAATCTCCCTGCTGAGCTCTTCCCCCAGTACACCACTATTGAGTACAAATCCCCTGGGGAGGCCTCCCTTCATTCTGTCCTCATGTTCGTTGTTGATATCTCCATTATTGAAGAGGAAATGACATTCCTTAAGTCTGCATTGTCCCAGGCCATTGGCCTCTTGCCCGACAACTCTCTTGTTGGCTTGATCACCTTTGGTATGCTTGTCCATGTCCACGAGCTTGGCTTTTGTACGGTTCCTAAGACCTATGTCTTCAATGGCTCCAAGGATGTCTCAAGAAACCAAATTCTTGAGCAAATGGGTTTTTTCCTTAACAAGTCCAAGCCCATCACTAGTGTTAGGGACGGCTTGTCTTCAGAGAGCATTGCACGATTCCTTCGACCTGCCTCTGATTGCGAGTTTGCCCTCAATTCGGTAGGTTATTAGCAAAAGTTTTCTTTTAACAATGTTTAATTATATGTTAAATGACCTGTTTGCTTTTGTAGATCTTGGAGGAGCTCCAGAAAGATCCTTGGCCAATTCCTGCTGATCAACGGTCAAGCAGGTGCACAGGCACTGCCATGAGTGTGGCTGCCAGTCTGTTGGGTGCATGGTTCCCTGGTTCTGGAGCTCGAATCATGGCATTTATTGGTGGTCCCTCAACTGAAGGCCCTGGTGCTGTAAGGATGGCTCTGCTCCATTATTTTGTCTTTCATCATGATGCATTTCAACTAATTCTATTGCCTGTTTACAAATCTCCTTCTAGATTGTCTCAAAGAATTTATCTGAACCCATACGTTCCCACAAGGACTTGGATAAGGATTCTGCTCCTCATTATCACAAAGCCGTTAAGTTCTACGAAGCACTTGCAAAGCAGCTTGTGCACCAAGGACATGTTCTTGATCTCTTCGCTTGTGCCGTCGACCAGGTTTGTATTTGCCAGCATTTTTAATAATAATTTTCTTTTATATTAAAAACACAAAAGAATTCTGGTGGTGGCTTCCTACGTTTGCCCATCAAATTTGCCGTTTGTTTGCTAAAATCACATTCTTGTGTTGTGCCACCTTTTTCATCATAGGTTGGTGTGGCTGAACTTAAAGTTGCTGTTGAGAGAACTGGGGGATTTGTTGTTCTCGCTGAAAGTTTTGGCCATTCAGTATTTAAGGATTCTCTTAGGCGTGTTTTCCAGACAGGGGACAAGGGTCTCGGACTGTCTTCAAAGTAAGGTTTTTTTAACTTAGACTTGTGCTCTTCTTGCTCTTCTTGCTTTTATTAGTTCATTGTGTGTAAGCATATATTTGGCTTGATCCTGAATGATTCTCATTGTCCTATTGAGAAATGGCTTAAGTCCTCAATAGGAGCTGTCTGCTTTACAAGTTATATAACTTCTCTAATATATAACTTCGTAATAACTGGGTCCAATGAACAATCTTGATGAAGTATTGCTTGACTTGCAGTGGTATATTTGAAATAAACTGTTCAAAGGATGTTAAAGTTCAGGGTATTCTTGGGCCCTGTGCATCTCTTGAAAAGGTACAACTCAAAGACTTACATTGCTTCTGCTTTCTACCAGCTGTACTTAAGGAATTTAATTGTTAATAACTATGTGCAGAAAGGTCCTTTGTGCTCTGACATCATCATCGGACAGGGAAACACCAGTGCATGGAAAATGTGTGGCCTTGATCAGGCTACATCTTTGTGTTTAATTTTTGAAATTGTTAAGAAGGACAGCCCTGATGCTACTGTTCAGTCCTCAAGCAGTCAAATTTATTTCCAATTTCTAACATAGTATGAGCTCTTACCTTATTTGCGTTATATATATACTGTTTTTTCCTGTGTGTTTGGTAGCATTCTAACAGCTTTTACTTAATGTTATTTTTCTGCAGTTACCAGCATACCACTGGCGAAATGAGACTTCGTGTTACAACTCTTTCAAGAAGATGTGCTGCTGGACCTGGAAGCATTCAGGTAGTCTTTGGTTCCTAATGTAATTAATTTGATGAATTTCGGTTCCTATAAATGATTTTTCTGTTGTTTCTTGTTTCTTCCCGATACCCAATAATAATATGAGGAAAAGTAAATAACAGGTGTGTAATTTGTCCCTGAAGTATCCTATGCAACCTTATCAGAAAAGGAAATCCCAGTTGATATGGATGAAGATTTTTCCTATGATTTTTTGTGATATCCATTTATTGGAGACAAGGAATTAGTTGAGACTTTAGTGTTTTACAAATTCTCGTCTGTGTTTTCCCTATGTTTTTGCCCAAATGTTTGAAGAAGGTTTTGACATGTGAAATCCGTTACAAAGCTTCTAGCAATTCTGCGCCGAACTATTAGGAAAATATGAATATGTAGGTTGTTTGAGGGAACACAGATCAATAAGGTTTTGGTATGTTGCCTTATGTTGCCTTGATGGTCTCTCCTTCCACCCAAGACGCAACAAAAACTTATCTCAGTCTAATATAAATTAGAAAACGGATTATACTTCATGAAGATGACAATGAAGCATGAACATAGTGATTTTGGTCCTTTCTCTCTCAGTGAATTTCTCTTTGATGATTTCTCTCTGTGCTTTCCTTTTCCTGTTTTTTTTTCCTCCATTTTTTCCTTTACTTTCCTTCCCTTGTATTTTCTTTATTCATTATTCATCAGATTATGATATGAATGTTGTTTCTCCTATTGGCTTATCTAATTTTTTACATTGACCTTAAAAACTTTAGTCACTTTTTATTGTGTTATAGATATAAATATTGGTGTCTGACACATCATTAACTAAACATTAATGAACTAAAGTGAGCATTCGATCTTAGTACTAGTATTAAAACCGAGTTTGCCTAAATTAACATATGAAATGTTAAATAAAATGGTAGTTTTAGAGGATACTTTGTCGCTTGGTGATTATAGATTGATGTTCTTCTTAGTGAATTATCCCACTCTTTTGACAAACTTGAATGATTTTGCTTCTTTTCCTTCTTGTTTATTATTTTTTTCATTCCTCATACCCACTGAGGATGGGGATTTATTGAGTTATTGGGACTATATAGCAGCTTTGATCAGCTTCTCAACTCTACTTTTAGTAATCAATATTTACAAGGTTACATCTAATCAAGCTTCCTTTAAATGTTATAGGATTTGATCGCCGGATTTGACCAAGATGCAGCTGCTGCAGTAATGGCACGCCTACTGTCTTTCAAAATGGAAACTGAGGTAATCAATCACTATGTTAAACATCATGTTTTGCAAGTTTATTAGTCTGAATGGTTCATGGAGGAAATAGTATTCTTAGAAACCAATATGTTATGCACACATCACACATCTGTCACACATACATTTGTAATCACGTATGTATTCCACCATTCTGGTGCACGAGCTTTTTGTGCCTTGTTCATTGCCTGAATTATGGGTTCTAGCACAAGATTTCCCCTTGTACTGACCTTAACCACAATGCCTTAGTCTGCTGGAGTGCCATTAATAAGTAGGATTTTTGAGGGAATACCTTTGATGAAGGTATACACATTTCTGCACCATAGACTGCTCTATTCATTCTTCAATATGTTGTAAACCGCTAAAGAGAGAACATAGTTCTCTTGCCACTATGCAAGAAGCTGAGAACAGCTAATCCTGCTGAGATTTTATTAAAATCTTATACTGTATGTTGAAAGATGCTTAACCTTCTATATGATCTGGTGTTTGAATCTCCTAAACATTTCTCATATTCTTTATTGTTTCTGTACAAATTGAGGTTTTATATTACAGTAAACATTAAAAATGCAATAACTAGAGTTAATCACAAGAGATTTCCCACATTCTTTCCGATACTACCGGAAGTTGTGCTTCTAGTCCTTTGTGAAAATTTTGAATTGTGTAGTTGTGGTGTCATGTGTGTACTGTTAATGTAACATGAGATTGGCATGCAGGCTGAGTTCTACCCTATAAGATGGTTGGATAAAGCATTGATTCATATATGTTCTCGGTTTGGGGATTACCAAAAGGATGCCCCATCCTCTTTCAGCATGTCCCCAAGGTTTTCAATATTTCCTCAGTTCATGTTTCACTTGCGGCGTTCACAATTTGTCCAGGTATCCATCTTGCTTCTTAAATTACATTTTTCCTTTCAATAAGAACAATTTAAAATTATTCATATTTTACAGGTCTTCAATAACAGCCCTGATGAGACAGCATACTTTAGAATGATCCTGAACAGGGAAACTGTTGCCAATTCAGTTGTGATGATTCAACCTTCATTGATTTCTTACTCATTTCAATCTGCTCCAGAACCAGCCCTGCTTGATGTGAGTGCCGTTGCAGCAGACAGGATCCTACTTTTGGACTCTTATTTCACCGTAGTTATTTTTCATGGCTCAACTATTGCTCAATGGAGAAAAGCTGGATATCACAATCAACCGGAGCATCAGGTAATTTTTTCTTTAACCAAAAGATGGAAAAGCAAAAGCTTTATATGTTGGAGGTATGATGTTGGGCAAACCTCAGTTTGTCCAGTTGGGTAATGTGCAACTTGAAAAAGGCATTAAGATTAAAGTAGATATTTCCAGGGATGACAATTTAATCCGATTTGAATCCGAAGAAAAAATCCGGTCCAAATTCGATTGGAAAAATGTCTGAATCCGAAAAAATGATCGAGACCTAACAAATATTGTTTCAGTTTCAGTTTTACATAAATTGGAGAGAGAGAAAACAGAGCCTTTGGGATTAGCAAATAGTGCCAGCATAAGTATTGGCAATACATTGTTCTTATCATCATTTTGTTCCATGTAGGATTTTTCTCAGTTGCTCCAAACTCCTCGTGATGATGCAGATGCAATAATGAAGGAAAGGTTTCCAGCTCCTCGACTAGTCGTTTGTGATCAGTATGGCTCACAGGTTAGTAGCTCTTGTTCTTAGTTTGTACCCTATGTTGATTAAGTGCACCACAGTCGCTTGTTGTAAAAATTAGGCTCAATCCTGAATTGGTCCACCTGTGAGCCATAGTTGCTTGTTTCAAAAATTAGGCTCAATCTTGGTCCATTGCAAATAGTATTTTGAAAACTTGCAATTAATTCTTTGTGACTAGAATTGTTAGTTTAGAGATGGATAATTCGATTTGCAAATAAACTTGCAAAATTGAAGCTTTGATAACCTTAATAATTAGTCACATATGATGTTCAATTTCTACATGCATCCTGAATTGGTGCTAAAAAGGAGAGCGAACAGCATTCCCTCTTAGCTTCTTTTTTCTCGCATGGTAGTTAAGTCTGTTATATTTTCAGGCCCGTTTTCTTCTCGCGAAGTTGAATCCTTCGGCGACATATAACTCAGATGGTCCTCGTCCTGGTGGAGACATAATCTTTACCGACGATGTAAGCTTTGAGGTTTTCTTGGATCATCTCCAGAGGTTAGCAATTCAATAAAATATGATAGCAGAAGTATAGGCAATTTTGTAAAATCTTTCATTTAATTTTGTACATTAATTCCAATGAATTTATGTTTGTTTGTTTTTTAAATTTAATTCCAATATGATAGTATATGGTTTTGATTATCTTCAACCTGGCAACTTCTTCCACATCAGTCCTCTCCAGGGCTAACTCATCAAAAGACAGACTTCTCTGGGGATGCTGCCCTGTAATGCTGCAACGAGAAGCAAAGAAAAGGTTTGTATGGAAACTGGAAGTTCACCACTGATGAATGTTTTTTCTAAGACCAGAAACATAAAAATATGAAATTAACCAAAGAAGAAACAGATTGGAAAGGAAAGAATTATAGAAATGGTGAAGAACAGAGGAAGAAACGGCAAAAGTAGAGAGAAGAGTCGGACTAAACTTCATTTCAACTCTTTCACAACTAAAGTTGTGTTTTTTTGTTGTGGTGGTGGTCAAAAACATCCGTTCGCCAACAACATCAATCTTAAATAATTCACGTTTGATTTTAAATCGACGTTCATTAGTTAGTTTTTTTGCCCAAACACTCGTCTTGAAACAGTAAAATAATCGGACTTATACAAACGGACATTTACCCCTCAAATTCAGGTTTGGGGCTTAAACAACAAATAAACCCTTAACCTAACATTATAACGGGGTTGTTTTATTTAAATCCATAGTATTCCGAGCAAACTTTAGCAGCTTCTTTAATCCCTTGGGTGCATCTTGTTGGTAGAACATTGCAGGAAGACTTTCAGCAGTACCCCATTCAGTAATATAACCTTGGCTGCTTTCTTCTAGCAGCAGCTGTGACAGAGAGTGTCACGTGGGTGGACTTGTTGATACAACAGGTGCTATGCCATTGCCAGCTGAAGATGTAATTTCAATTGTTTTCTTATCACTTAGGTTAGACAGGTTCTGGTGCTCTTCTGTTCCACCCAAGCAGTTGGAGAGATGGTTGATTCTTCCTCACATTGGGAAGACCCGGCAATGGTTTTTAAGCCAGCATCAAAACCAGGAGAAAGCTCCTCAACACTCTCAACCACATCACCTTTCTGATGGCCATTCAATTGTGTTTCTGACTGAGTAGCATCATCACAATAATCCAATGATGAAACATTATTCTCAGCATGGGTTGCCTTTCCATGTCTCAGGGAATTTTTCACTTTAGGACTTGGTTAAGCTACTGCTTGTGCTGATTTTGGCTTCCAACGTGTGGGTGTATTGCATCTTGAACATTATTCTCAGGTTTCTTAATGTGTCCAGACTCCAGATCCTTCCTCTTCACTATCATCTGAAGCCACATCCCTTTGAAATGATATCTTTTCTGTAGCAGGAAAGTAACCAAGGCTATTTACAGTCAGAGCTGGGGCAAGTCCGTCCAATTTCAACCCTTTTCATTGGAGATGCAGATCTTATAAGAACACTTCTTTCTGCAGATATCTGATTCTCATCACTTGAGTCGGAAGAATCCTCACTTTCTCTTGAGCTCTGATGTTCAACCTGCGCAGCATTTGAATAGTGTTCTCTCTCTGTCATTGTTGGAGTTAATTTAGGGATCGCAATTTGACACATCCCGTCGAATTCTAATCTAATAATGATAGATTTTTATTTTAAATAAATCAGGCTCAGATTCAAATCGGGTTATTATAAAAATATTAAATCAGGTCGGAGCCAGATATATCCCGATCCAACCCAATATATTTATGTATATTTTTATATATAACAAATAATACTTTTATTAATTTTTCCCGGGTCAGATCGAATTTAATCAGATTTTTTATTAATATATTTGGATCAGATTATAGGTTTTATTATTTCAGACCAGAAGAAAAAATATATGTTAAAGTCGAGTGTTTTAATTTTTGAGTCAGGATCGGTGTTTTAATTTTTGAGTCAGGATCGGGGTGACCAAAAACTCACCCTCATCTGAGCCATTGCCATCCCAAGTTAATGACGGCGGAGTTAGTAATTAGCAGCATTTGAATAGTGTTCTTTACTTCTTTATCATAGTTCATTCAAGTGCACAACCCTAAAAATGCCCTTTAACTCCATACCTTGCTTGCCACACAAACATACGCTATATACATGATAAGATCATTTAGAACACAAACTAAATGAATTTCTGATACAATAACAGTTAATAATGGTACAGTTCCATCAGAATCACAATGCCCCACATTCACAATCAAACTCAACTAATAGTACATTAATCGAATCCTAATCAAAACCAAACCATTAGTTAGACCACACATGAACTAGACCGAGCCTATTACCCGTATAAATCTCGTTGCGTTCTTCGTCATAGAAAAGAGCAGTGATATCTTCTAATGCCTCTGCAACAGTGCTTCGAATTCTTGAAGTACTGCTCTGTGTTCTCAAACTGCAACTACATTTGCCACTGCAGCAGCACTGTTTTTCAACAGGGAAACTGTTGCTTGCCCGTATTTTAGCAAGACATTTCCCAGTCAATATATTGCTGATATTAATGGAGCCTGCCGAAACAGGGATGTAAACATATTCATTAGTCGAACGCGTAAACGGTGAAACAAAGACAAATGATCATTTCCAAACTTTCTATGTTTCTAAATAACTATATGATCACATCATCGCCCCCGGTTATACAATTGAATGCTAGTTTCTACTTTCTATTTATATAGCCATTATGTTAGCAGTATATCAGAGCAAGTGATTAAGAAATTTAAAGAGAGAATACAAACCGTTTCCTTCAGATAATGGATCATCAGAATCAGCCTTGCAGTATGAGATAATAAGATCTTGATCACTTGTGATGTATATATTATTAGTGTTGCAGTCAGGATGCCACAAGAGGTGATCCTCAAATGAAGTTACAAGTTCTCCACGGAAATTCCACACAGCCACCGTCCGGTTTCTAAAAGTAAGGAATAACTGGTTCTCATACAGAAATATAAATGCTGATGGGGTCATAAATTCATTTTTGTTAACTTCTGTTAGCTCAGAATTGCGGACCTGCAGAATTACAGAATAGACTTTTTTTAGCTTCAAAACTTTCTATTTTTGGCATGGAATAAAAGAATGTTCACAAAGATACTTACATCAAGAATTTGGAGGTTTTCATTTTCCTGCTTCACAAGAAGCTTCTCATTGAACTGTTCAATGAAATCCACCTTCTTATTCCGGTGAAGAAGATGACTAAAAGATTTGAGAACAGTACCATCCTCTATTGAAAGAATCTTAAGAGGAACATGACCACCAACTTTAGTGAAAATTAACAACATGATCCCTGGACTGTAAGAGAATCCATGAAAAAGAAGTCAATTACATAAAGTGACACTGACACCATTAAAGAAAAAAGTTAAGGTACTGTTTGATCTTCGTTACAAAGGCAAAAAGTTTATTTGGACTAAACAATATTGGTAATTATACAACAGTAACTTTTTTCAAGAATAAAATGCATTATGTATAGAACAGCTAATACATACAGAAGAATAAGAAAAAGATAAAGGTTTTCTTTTTCTATTCTTTTTTCTTGTAGGAAGAAGATATAACCATCATGAAAGGATCATTACCTGATTTTAATCTCTTGAACATTTCTATCCGATATGGAGTACAACATTGTATAGTTTTTTAGGTCAAACACCTTGTATATGCTGATGACAAGGCAAAAACAATATGTCAAACTCAGTAATCTAGTTAAGAAACACACTATTATAGTGTAGCACAAAGGACATTCAATAGGTTAGTACTTACCTATCCTGTGCAGAATAGGTGAGCACCTTCCCGTTTACATCATCAAACTCAACAAATCCAGGCCACTTCAGTGACTCGGATTCAAAAAGAGCAAAACCAGCATCAGGTTGACCTCTTCGAATGTATCTGTCCATGAAACAAAACTGTTTCAGAAGGAAAACATGCGCAAATGCAGTATATCATGTTTTTCTTTAATGTTATCCCTCGTTCATCTTTTCAGATCAAATTGGGGTAAGACAAGGGTTCTAAAGAGGTTAAAAAGGACAGACATACTCAATCCTTGTGCTTCTGCATTTCAAAGAGCTGAAATTGTCAGAAGCATAAACTGAGACAGTGATGAGTGAGTCATTGTTTTTATTATAAAACAAGCTTCGTATAACCTCATCAGCAGTGACATTTAGAAAGCATATTCTTTGATTAGTTTCTGCATCCAAAAACAAAAAAAAATAAAAATACACTCAATCTAATTCTTGATGCAGAATTGAAGATAGAAACAAGAAAAGGCCTTCAAAAACAAGTTTAGGTAAAGCACAGCTCCCACCTCGGCTAAATGCAGCACATACACCAGATTGGGCAAGAGCAAAGACAATGTCTTGTGCAGCTACGATCTCTATAATCTTTGACCTCTTCCTCAGAAATGGTAATACCATTGAACAATGTCCTTTTGGATCATGAGTATCATATTCCTCCTATGTATACATATGCAACATGTCAACAACAAGAATTTAGCAAGCAAGCGAAACCAGAAGAACACAAAAAGCAGAGATCTGCCCTGTGGCTACACAAGTAACAGACCACCTATTGACTTTCATATTAATCCTTTTGCTTGAAAGACTTGAAGCAAAACAAAAGGGAAGACATGTTCTCTACCTTCCTACTTAATGTAGATATAAATACACAGATCACAGTTCAACCAAAGATGAACCAGTAAATAGAAATGAAGTATATTTGAGCTTATATTTCTTACTCAAATTTCTAAAACAAGGTTTATCATTCATGGAAATTGTAAAATCGACTTCAGGAATCTTTTAACACAAAATCCCACCATTTCAAACTTCTTTCTTTTGCTATTAATCATATTAAAAACTTAAAAAGACATAAATATAAAGATCGAGACATTTTAAGGAACGAAAAAACTGAATCAGGTTTGTAGGCAATAGTAAGGTAACATTGAAAGGGTGGGGGTACTCAACTCTAGTCATCTATAATATAACAAATCTGACAGCTATTGGAGCGTAAACTATGAAACAGAGATTACGAGTATCAAACTAATTTAAACCCTAAGGACGCAGAGGTAAAGCTTCCTTTTTTTCCTACCACAAATTTGCAACTATGGCTGAAATGGTCAAATTCATTTCGATTGTAATCATGAAAGCATGAGAACCTCAACTTAGATCTTATATTCGAAAGCAGATTTCTCATGTAAATTGAACAGAAAAAGGGAGAAATCAAACTTTAATTGCAATAGTTATATAAAGAGAGGGAAATTGCGCAATAATAAACTAATTATAGCAAGGTTAGGTTAAATTAAATAAAGAACCTGCAAGCGGATATTACGGAAGCGCTCCTGGGCGTCGGTGATGGAGAAAGCACGATGTCGCTTTGAACAAATTTCTCTTCGCTGAAGCTTCTTGACGCTGTTAACAAATCCATCCGCTCTCCCTCTCTTCTTCGATGCGACTATTCTCCGTCCACTGCAAGGTCTTGGACTCACCGCTAATCTCCGCCCGCCATCCATTACTTTTTGGTTTTCTCCTTTGAATCTAACTAATGTCTTCGCAAAACCCTAACTCCAAAACTACCCGATAGCCGCTGGTGTTGGTGGTTGCGCTGTGACTTCAGGTCCCATCAAATTAAAATCCCTCCGCCTCTCCTAATCCTAAACCATCCGATTCTAGGGTTTGCTTAGTAATACTATGCAACCCAAGCAATTATCTATTACAAATTTACAATACTCTGCACTCCTTTGCAGAAAATGACTTTTTTTTTTTTTTTCTCTTCTCGTCTCTTCTCTTCTTTCTGTCACAGATTCCCGTTAGCTTGCCGTTCCATCTCCTTTTCAATTTTCGAATTGAAAAAAAAAAGATTTACCAACTGTTACTGAATTACATGCGGTCATTTGTTATTGAATACAATAAAAAAAATAATAACAATAATAAAAAATAAGGAAATAAAAAAATATATATTTATATTGATAATAAGTACAACGTTTTTGTTAAATTTCATTTGAAAATATAAAATCACATAATACATAAAATTTTAATTAACAAAATTAATATTTTTATTGATAAAATAAATTAAACTTTTAGATAAATTTTTTATTATAACATTTATATAGATAAATACTCATAATACTCTCGTAATTTATAAAGATAATATATCTCGTAAAATATTATTAAACTAAAAATTAATGAAAAAATATACACGTTTTTGATATATAATATGTTACTTGTTAAAAATTTTATTACAAAAATTTATTACGATAAAATATTGATTAAAAAATAAAGAATACAATATATATATATATTTTCTTATGAATTCGTTAAAAAAAAACTTTAAATCTTTATAATATAATTTTAAATAATAATTTTTTATAATAGTAAGTGATAAAGATTAGAGTAATATGTTTAATTAACATAAAAATAAGTTTAATTAAAGATATAACAATTAATGGTTTGATTAAGTGATTAAACATAAAATCCTTTTTATAAGAGTTTCGAATTTAATCAATTTAATAATATTTTTTATATAATTTGAGGTTGTGACATAATTTAACTATATCAATATTATTATTTAAATTTTTAATTTTCATTGTATGCAGCTTTAAAAGTCATTAAGTTGATACTGGGCCAAAGCCCGTGATTTGTTTGGTTAACTAACCATGGCCGAGGCCCGAGCAAGCACAGCACGATTTTCCTCGACAATCTTCCCTAAAATTTTTGAAGAAAGTATCGAATCTCATAATCGACGGTGAAACAAGAGAGAAAGGAAATGGGGAAACAGCCGGTGAAGATGAGGGCGGTGGTATACGCGTTGTCGCCGTTCCAGCAGAAGATAATGAGTGGGCTGTGGAAGGATCTGCCGGGAAAGATCTCTCACAAGGTTTCCGAGAATTGGATCAGCGCGACTCTTCTCCTCACCCCTCTCGTCGGAACCTACACGTAATCCCCCTCCCTATTGATATTAACTAAATACTAGCATAATCTAAGCATTCCCCCTTTTAATTAGGGTTTCCCTTCATATTGTTCGTTTCTTTTTTATGGATCTATCTATCTATTCTGCCTGTAAGTGTTGCTTCTATTAGTTTGATGGATTTCATCGTTGAGTTCGCTTCCGTGCTTTCTTATATTTGGAATTCAATCGCTTTTAATCATGAGGGATAGATTATTGGTAAAAGATAAACGTCATTTGTATCAGAATATTGCTATCTACTTAATGTTCTTCATATATGATTTATTTCCAACGTTGTCTACCCAGTTCATTTGTTTATATTGGTAAAAGATATTCTGTATTCTAGTTCGGCTAACATCTTGATTCTAGGGTTTTATTGGATGGAGAAGATAGCTACATTTTTGTTGCATGGTTTGCTTCTCATTTGGTTTAGACTTTAGACTGGAGAAAGAGTTAGATTTAACATGGGTTGAGTTTCTGCCTAAGCAGATGTAGTGGCACACTTGTTTTGGAAACTTAGGAAGATGCCTTCCGTATACAGCTTAAGCACCTTCCAAGCCCCATCTTCATAAAATTTCCCGTTTAATATGTTAAGTGCTTTTACATTCTTTGGCTGTTGGTCTTATTCCCAGAGTAACTAAAGTGGAGAGGAAAAGGAAAAGCAGATTAACATTGTTATAACCTTGTTGAGTTTGCCAAAATGTTATTTCTAACTTTTAGTCCTTGCTACTATTTGATGGAAACAATTGTCTATATTTGAGGAATTAATCTCTTGAAGCATAAGAAAGAAGTAGTCTGTTCCTAATTCTATCTGCATTCATCAATTCATGAACATTTCTGCAGGCATGGGATTACATCTTGTTATACTTTGTCAGGACTGCTCCCTTTGTACGTTTTCTCGAGTTGCCTTTTGTTATTCAGTGCAACCATTTTAACACCATCTCATTCGCATTATCTTCTTGACATGAGAGTACTTTGTGATCAATGTTAACTGCTGCTGGAATTTGCTTACATGATACATAATCTTAATTATTGATTTCATGTATCTTAGTAGTCTATTTACCCATTCTGTGCAACTGGGTGCAGATATGTCCAGAACTACAAAGAAAGGGAGAAATTGGAACACAGATATTGAAACTACAGGAAGCCTCCGTTTTATCAGAATAACTCTGAGCTTTCACAATGTAGACCCATCCTTTAGAGGCTGGATGCAATGATGAACCATGTTTTTTTAATTGGGATCGGATTAATATCCGACGGTCGAGTCGGTGTTTTGTTAGTGGTATGGAATAAATGTATTTGGAACATTTTTTGTAAAATAAATTTGTGGATTGTTCTTCAATTGTGTGTATCCATCCTGACTACCAGACTGTTTCCGTTTGGTTGGAGAAAGGTGAATATAGAGGAAAGTAACATTTTCAGTCTAATGATTGTGCTTAAACCATAAATCATGTTGATTTCCTTTAGCTGGTTTTGGAATTTTTTTGTCATTTCAGCGTTTAAAAGTCTTGAACAAGTTGCAACAACCGATGAAAAGGTTGATGTTTTATGAATCAACTGACTGTAGGTCATGAGAATGGAAACAAAGAGATGGAAGCTGAGAATGGATTTGACGTTGAAGGCATCCATCCATACAGTAGATGTTAAGCAACTAATCATCCCTTTATTTAATCCCTTGTTATCATTTTCTTACCAAAAAGAGTATATTAATTCAAATTAATCATTTAATATTACCATAGAAACTTTTTTTTTAAATATTAGTGGGTTAAATAAAAACTTACCCTTGTCAATTGCCATTGCCATTGCCAATGCCTAGGATCCTCGAGTGTTTGGAACGGCGGAAGGCGAAGATGGGGTGTTTGGCTCATTGCCCAATGGCAGAGACAGCTGTACCGCTAAAAGTCAGAAGGTGGGACTCCACCACCACCACCGCCCTTGCATATTTCCCGCCACTTTTCTATTTTAACTTGTAAAAGAAATATTCCACCCTATTTGAAAAGAAAAGGGAAGAGGGGAATTTGAAAATCAAAGGGAAAGGAGCGGCAGCATCAACACATGGAATTAGGTTTAGGTTAGGAAAAATGGAAAAAATGCAAATAAAGGCCTTGTCCTTGTATTTTCAATTCCCAATTCTCGATTTGTTGATGAAATTATAGAGGGAAAACCAAAGCCTTCTCTCCTTGTCCTGTCTGTCTTTTATCTCCATTTGTTTGTTTATATTCTCTACAATTACTTCAAAACTATGCTCTAAGCGTCGTTTCACAACACTCAATTCCCCTATCTTCTTTCTTTCTCTAAGGTCTGTGAGCTTATTTTCCTTATCTCCTGAATTTATCGTCGTATTCTTGTACTCATTATTGCATTGATCTGGTTTGGATCTATAGCTAGTTGTTATAAGTCTGATTCTTGTGCTGATCATTTGTTTGTTTGTTTGTTTGTTTGTTTTTCTAATTTTAGTTTAGATAATTAGATTTCTTGCTGTTTCAGCTACACTCTTTGAAGTTTTGAGAAAGTTGAAATAGAGATCTGGGTTGCTCTTATATTTCTATCCTAATTTCTGTGTATAGAAATGTAAGGGTTGTACTGGAGACTGAAGTTTAGGGTATTCTAAGAGGTGAATCTATAGTGTTTGTTCTTCCGCTTGAAATCGTGGACTGTAACAAATCTTTGAGCATTCTTTCTGAAATTTGATGTTAGTAGCTTAGATTGCTTGATGGACTTCTGATTACTATTGAACTTTTTTTTCTCTAAGCTCTTGAGCTCTTTTTGTTCATGTTTATGTACTGTGGTAAATGATTAGCTCAAGCATCAGCACTTTATATGCTGTTTACCTTCTGCAATTTCTATCAACTGTGTTGGAAAACACATGCAAGAACCACACTATAGAAGATAAGTCATTCAAGTAGCTAAATAAGTTAGTTAATGAAACTGTGAAGAATGTTGTGAACCCATCATTCTTTGATTTATTAGAGTTCTAAGAATAAACAAAAAGTTATTTCAAAGTTGCTGAAGAAACTGGTGATTTGATCCCAGTTTAAATTCTACCTTTCTAGCTTAGGGTTGGCAAAGTTGGTTGAATATGATATAGCCGAACAATTGTATCCTTTAATTTGTTCCACAATTACATTCTGAACGCCTGTTTTTTTCAGGGAGGTTTGCCTGTCCATGGACAAGTGGAAAACGTTTTTCGAATCTAAAATTAACCAATCTTTACCTACTAATTAATTCATCCTAAATAAGTCGATTAAAGTATTTGTGTTGGCATCAAATATAGAATTGATCTGTTACTCAACTTATGGAGTTTTTTTTTCTTTCACTTGTTTCTCTTTACAAGTTTTTTTTTTTGGAAATCTTACACAACGTTGTTTACACTGTTTGAAGACAGATGGAAGTAAATATGAACAAAGTTGATTCGAAGAACATGAAATCATGTTGGTTGGATAGTCATCTCAATCCAAAGAATTCTGAGTGGCTGGAAGAAAGATCCAAAGGTAAGCAGACTACTTTTGAAGTTCTTGCATTTATGGTTTATTATTCTTTCTTGTTGGTTTAAATCTCATGATAAACATATCTCCAATTGGGTTGATTATAGATACTTGTTGGTGCTCTTGATCTCCAATGTAACTATTATCTAGTGATCCCATGACGTGTAATTTGTAAATGATGTAAGATTATTGGATGCAGAAATGAACCAGAGTGTTGAACAAATTATGAAATTGGTGGAAGACAATATTGAAGAGCATTATCAGATTAAATCTGAGGTGATTGTCCAAGTTCAGGAACTTCACTGCATTTATCAGTCTCTGGCTGAGCGCTATGATCATTTGACTGGTGAATTGCGCAAAAGTGTACCATCTGATTTCCTAACTCAAGGCCCTGAGAGTGGTTTGGATCAAAACTCTCCAATGGTTACACCTGATAAAAAAATGGGTACACACAAGTCTGTTCAACAAGCTTCTTTTAGTTCTGGTGGTGGTAGTTCTGAGCTATCATCAAAGGAAAGGGCTGAATCATCTTCATTCTCCTCGGATTCTGACTCTGAATCTTTCAGCTCATCTGTCAACATCTACTTGAGTTTGGCGATGGATGCTGATAACAGCGTAGAGCATCACAAAGTAATTGAGCAAGGAAGTGAGCTCCCAACAATGAAAGAGAAGATACAGGTGGTTGATGAAGAGAAAATTGATGTTAATTTGAAGGTAGGGGGAAACAGAAGCTATGAAGAACTGAATGAAAGACTCGCCAAGTGTGAAGAAGAGCTAAGGAATTCCAATATAAAACTCCAGCTTGCAGAAGAAGAGATTGTCAGGTTGGATGCAGAGCTCAAGAAGAGCGAATCTGTTTCTGTCGTTTCTGAGAACATTGTTGTTCAACTTGAATCATTGGAGAGAGACATGAAAATGAGGGAAGCTGATCTTGAGTTGGAGAATGGAAAGGTACTTGAATTACAAAAACAGATAGTTGACCTTGAAGCTCATGTTTCAGGCTCCAACTCCGAAACTTTGAGGTTGATGGAGGAGCTTGCTGTAAGTAATGAAAAGATGAAGGCATCAGAGCAAGAGATTGCAACATTGAGAGCCCAACTGGACATAGAGAGGAGGCAGGTTTTGAACTTACAGGAGCAGATTTTGAGGTACAAAAACGATCTATCTAATCGTGGTCATGAAGTTGAGGCATTAAAAGGTGCATTATGTGATGCCCAGGATACTTTCTCTCTGCAGAAAGCAAGTTTTCAGTCCGAGATTTTTGGCCTGTTAGAAAACGAGACCCTCTTAGAGACTAGACTCAAGGAATGTGAACTGAACGGAAGCCTATTGGATGAAAAAGTAAAGCAATGTGAAACAGAAAAAATGGAAATGAAAGATTTGTATGATGTTCAAGAGACCAAGTTGCTCGGAGAGATCAGTCAGCTGAGGGCAGATCTTGATGAGAAAACTGTACATGTAGAAGCTCTGAATAAGGACTTCGACAAATTTAAATTGAGATACGATATGCTTATGGCAGAGAAAGATGGAGTGACTGCAGAGGTAAACAATCTTCTAGCCGAGGCTCGTTCCCGAGATTTGCATATCAGGCAAATGGAGGAGCATCTACATCAATTAAGCAGGGAACATTCGCAGCTAGTTTCAAGAACAGAACATGCTAAGAATCAAGAAGATGAATTAAAATTGAAGATAAAGGACCTGGAGAAGGAAGTGGATAGTCAGAGAATCATGATCTTAGATGTGTCTGAAGAGAAAAGAGAGGCAATAAGACAACTTTCTTTCACTCTGGATCACTACATGAGTAGTTATAAAGAACTTCAGGTTTTTCTCAAGCATAAACTACATGCAGTTATGGCTTCATAAGTTTGTTTAGTTTGTGTCTTAGTCTAGTTACAAGACTTATTGTCTTTCCCCCTTTTTGTTGCATGTTTTGTTAAATTTTCCTTTATGAACTTGTCAATTAGTTCTTAAAATTTATTGTCGTCTATGGGAGGTTTGGGGGATTATGTTGCATGCTTACTTTTGGAATCAGAGATTGTTTCAGATATATAAAATGAATTAAATTGAATGCTGAAGAAGAAATTACAAGACATTTTTTATTACAATAGTGGAGAGATGAGCTAAAGAAATGGGTTTAGCAGTTTTCTTTTAACCTTACATGATTCTTAACCATTTATGTTTGTATTAATGCGACTACGAGAGTAAGTTTCAGTTCGGATTAAATTGAGTTTGACTCATTTTAATCTATTTTTTATTTAGATTTTATTTAATTTTAGTTTAGATTTATGGTGATTTGGATCGTGAATAGGATCGATTTGAATTATATCAAGTCGATTAATATCACGTTGATTGATTCCAAGTCGAGTCAATACAAGATAAATAAAATAATTCAATCAAATTTAATTATATTTATAAATCAAGTTAATTTTTTACACTTCTATACATGACTTTATAAAGTTGGTGTATCTGACTTTTGGGTGATTAGTGAGACAGTTCATATCCCTTCTTTCTTTATTTTTTAAGGGTAAACTATATACGTGATCACCTAACTATTAGGTAAGTCTTATTTGATCATTTAATTAAAAAATAAATAATCACAATACCAACTTTTTAAATTGATCATAATCAAATCATAAATCATTAAAATTTAATGAAAGAGATGACGTGATCATTAAAAAAAATAAGACCTGTATTCTTATATAAGATCACTAAATCCAAAATTCATTAAATAATTAATAAGTATTTACGTTATAATATGTTTTCTTACATTTTTTGTACGCATTTATGTTTTTTTTTTCTAATATGAATCTATATAAAAACATAAAATTTTGATAAAAATAATAATTTTAGATAAATTTTTATAGTATAAATAATATTTTACTATACCTTCGAAAAGTTTTTGAATTTGATTAAATAAATAAAAATTTATGTTGCAAAGTTTTTTCATATATATAGATCGTTTTGCGTTATAGCCGGGTAATTTATTTAACCTTTTTACTATTTGTTTTCTTTATTTAAATGGTTATTTTTTAATTAATTTAATGGTAATATCGGTACTGTGTTCTTTAACCGCAATTTATATGGCTTTTTATTTTCTTTTAACTAGTTTAACATGAAATTGTATGGGTGATTCTAGAAAAAGTCGGCTTTAAGAAAGACTTAAAAAACGGTTATACCGTTTTTCTTACAAAAGTTGTAAGAAATTCGGTACACACTTTTCGGTATATACCGAAATTCTTATAACTTTTATAAGAAAAATGGTATATACCGAATTTCTTACAAAAACTGTAAGAATTTCGGTTATAAACGATTTTCTTACAAAAAGTATAAAGATTTCGGTATTATACCGTTTTTTTACAAAAATTATAAAAATTTCGGTATATACCAAAAAGTGTGTATCGAATTTCTTTTAATTTTTATAAAAAAAACAGTACAACCTTTTTTAAGCTTTTTCTAAGATTGACTTTTTTTTAGAATTTCCCGAAATTGCATATTATCCCGTACGCCTGCTGAAGACAATTCATTTGTCAACATTAGATTTGATGGTGGACGTGGCGGAATATAAGTGGTGGATAAAGGATTGCAAAAATAAATGGTGGAGATTGTTTTTTTTTTTTGAAAAGTGGCATTTGCCGGTCATTAGAGGCAAAAAGAGGAAAATTTATCAGGCGAATAAGTTGACCATGTAATATATAATTCTAATTAATTACGAACGTTTATCTTATTTTTAAGATAAATTATTATTTTTTATATATAATTAATAGATAAATAATTATTAAATAATTATTTAAAAATAAACGATCTTAATTATTTAGACCATAAATAATAATTATAAACAAAGCTTAACTAATAATATCTTGTAAAGGAGATGGATAAAGAAATCTCACTGTGTGCTACACCCTAAACATAAATATTTCACAAGTATACAAAGTAATCACTCACAATTTTTTTATATAAATATAACATCTTTAAAATATAAATATTGATAAAAAATTACCTTATTTTGATAATATTTTTATATTTTTAAGATTTATAATTTATTTTCAAAGTTTATAATTATCCCTTATTATAGTTTTGCCATCAAAATTCCATACCCATTTCTCTTGAAAAGTATAATATATTTTTATTATTGAGTCCTTAGTAATATTTTTATATTTGTATAATTATAATTATAAAATGTAATTTAATAATAGCTTAGATAGAGTCAAATTGATTTTAAATATAATTATCTAATATTGTTTACCTACTAGTTATATATAGGAAAGAGGTGATGATTTAATAAAATGTAATTTAAAAATTCAGATGAATGATCATGATCAATTAAAATCACGGATGACGTGGTGAACAAATTTCGCCTAATAATTTTTGGACGAAATGTTTGAAACAAACCACCCCGTCTTCAACTCCTCAGCCCCACCCCGGTTGTGTCTCTGTCAATCTTTCTCCCCCTTTTCAGAATTCAAACATTGCAAACACACAAGAAAGAACAACAATAGGAAGAAAGGGTTTTCATTTCACAGAGAGACTTATGACCCAAACAGAGGTTTTCCATGGAAAGACCGACTCGAAAGATGTCTGCCTGCCTGTCTGTTCCCATGTGCATTTCCTTCATTAATGTCTTCAAAACACGCTTTCTTCATTTCCTTCACATACAGCTTCTCTTCCTATTTTGGCTTACCTTTCTTCACCAGTTCTCCCTTTAGAAATCTCTTCTTCCCTTGATTTCTGGCTGCTGTTATACATGTTAGAACTCTGTCCTAACTTGACTGTGCATGCTAGAATTGGGGTGTTCTTTACTTTCTTTTTTACTGTTTTCTTCCTTTTTTTGGTTAATCTGCACTGCAAATTAGCACAATTGACTGTTGCAGAAGAGATATTAGATATTCGGCCTTCGATCACCGCAGGTTGGAGGAATATGGGCAGTGGTACTACTCCTAGAGTTCGATTAGTTCGATGTCCTAAATGCCGGTTGCTTCTTCCCGAAGTCGAAGACGTTCCGGTATACATGTGTGGAGGATGTGATGCAATTCTTGTAGGTAAGCATCTTTTGAAATATGTAACTTGCAAATGTTAGTATTCGAATCTTAAACCTGGTGCTACATTGTTACTTGATAATGAAGGTTTTCTATAAACTATCATGGTCTTTAGGGTTCAACCTTCTGTATACCTTGCAAAACAATTTGAGCTTAGACAATACATATATCACTCTTTTCAGAATGGACTATGGAAGACCACCTTCCTGATTTTGCTCCTTATTTCAGTTTCTTCCTGTTTGCAGCTAAAACCCGAAAAGCCATTGTCGGAAGCATGCCCCTTTCGCAAGAAACAGGGGCTGCTGGTTCAGAAAAGTTGGTTCATGTGTCTGAAAATGGAGAATCTAGCAGCTCAACACCACAAGAGGTTCACTTGAGTCAAGAAAGTGGCTCTCAATGTGGGGATCTTGATGAGAACTTATCCATTGAAGGGCTTGGTAATGATCGAAATGCGTCCAGCGATATTGAAAAGCTTGATGAAAATGGATCAAATGAAGGGAAGGAAAATGGAAGTGGACAGTTACAGTCTGAATCTTCAGAAGATTGTGATGTTCAACAGCAAGGAGTTTCCACTGAATGCTTTTCACCCACTGAACATCATGAGAACGAAGAGGCAAATGACCAAACATTGCGGTTAGATGGTGCTTATTCGGAATCGAAGTCTGATAACAAATTTGATTCCAATATTCGAGACTCGAGCTTTGACAACCAATATGCTGCAAGAGAGAGTAATTTAACAATTACAGGTAGTGCAGCAGCAGGGGAAGTCATTTCATCGGATGATCTTTTCTCTTCTCCGAATGAGAGAGGTGAAGACCGGGTGTTTGGCCATGTAAGGTCTATAGATTCGTTCGAAACTATGGAATTTTTCAGCCCTGTCTCAGAGCTCAGTGATCCTGATTTTGGATATTTGTGTAAATCCACCACCACCACACAAAGCTGTCATGCCTATGATGGCAGTATATCGTCTTCCGATGGAATGGACGATCGTTTCCTTGACCGGCAAGTTCATTCATTCAAGAATAATTATAAGGCTGCTAACTACCTTGTTCCGGAAGAAAGGCAAAGAAAGGATAAGTTGCCTGCCAAAGGCTTGATGGATTGTACTGCAAGAAATCTCTCTTCAGATTTATCCAATAAGAAGCCTTATGGAAAAGCAAAATACAGCAAGTGGCATCGAGATCAAGCACTAGAGCCAGTAATGCATCAGAGTTCACTCGGAAGCTGGACGAAACTAGGGAGAGACGAATATCCATCTCGACATCCTTTCTCTCAAACAATGTCCTTGCGTGGATTCGAAAATGCCGGCACTTCACATGGATTGCATGATGAGTTACCCGAGTACAGTGAAGAAGAGAACATGAAACTGTTACGAATCGTGCATGAACTGCAGGATCAGATTAACAAAACACGCAATCCGAATGGAAGAAATTCCAGAGGCATGGCTTCCATTGATGTACCTTGGAGGCAAGAGCATTGTCCTACATGTTACTATCCTGAGGGGAAAATTGTGTATCCTAGGCATGAGATTGACAATTCCTGTATATGCTGCCATACTCAAAGGTGGCCGCATTCAGAACAGCTGCCTCCGCCGATGTTTCGACACAGCCAAGGATTTTGTAGTGCCTACTCAGGTCATAGTTGTTACAATTGCTACAACTATCCCCCCTCTATTCCCCAAAGATATTTGGAGTCTAATTTTTCTGGTTGGAGCCATGAACATATATCTGGTGCTCAGAGGTATTCAAGACACAAACGTTACTCGGTTAGGCGACATCGCCAGCCAACTGCTGGTGCAGCACCTTTCGTAACTTGTTACCATTGCTTCAAACCATTGGAGCTGCCACCTGATTTTCTACTTTCCAGAAGGAGGTTCCATCAGCTGAGATGTGGTGCTTGTTTTAAGGTACTTACATTTTCACTTCAAAATGGAAATCATATCGTTCATTATGAACCAGTTGGGGGCAGAACGTCCAGCATGTGAAGTTGAGGCCTGCAGAGATGAGATTAATGCAATAATTAAGAAGCATTAGCTCCTCCCCACTTAGCTCTGGCAGCTTGGGTTAAAATTGAATCACATTGATCTGATTATTTTGTATTTTGTACCAGTATAGGAAGGGACGGAGTCAGGATTTGGGTTGAGGGGGTCAAAACATAAATGTTTAGAAGTGGGGGGTAAATTTATAAAAAATAAATAAATAAAGCCATAAGGGGACAAAAGTGAAAAAAATTCTTCGGGGAAGGGGGACGATTACCCCACCCAACTATAATGTGGCTCTATCCCTGAGTATAAGTTCATGCAAAATCGGGTTTAGTTAACCTTTAGTTCCTCCCCATTTAGCTCAAAGTTGAGTATGAAAAATGTACAACTCCTTCGATGAGGCCATACCCTTCTAATTTTCGTATGCATGAATAATATTCATATGTTTGACATAATAATCTCATTATATATATTGAACTTTTTAATAAAATATCACAACGAATTAATATAAATTACTTTAAATTTCACTATTAATGATATTATATTTTTAATAATATTTATAATATAATATTAGTTGGGACAGAAAATGATGCAAGTTGAGTGATGATGATGCAAGATAAGTATGGTTGTAAATGAGACGAGATAGATCGCGATTTATTCGAGTTCGACTCGGTTAAAGCTTGGTTAAAATTCGATTTAATTGAATTCAGCTCGAACTCGACTCGAGTTCTTGACGAGTCAAGCCGAACCGAGTTATATGATATCTGACTCGAAAAGTTCATGTGTTTTTCGAAAAATATTAAATATTAAATTTTATAATTTGAAATCTAAATTTCTAAACTTTAAACCCTAAAATTAAACCCTAAACATAAGTCTTAAACCAAAAATTAATATACTAAAACCTAAAATTAATAAGCTTGAGTTTACGCAACTTGTGTATCAAAGTTTTTTCTCCATTAGACTTTAAATGAGACTTGAGAGCTAAGAGTTACTCAAGTCTAACACGATCAAAGATCGGTCAATACTTGTTCGATTAGGCTCGAAAAAAACTCAAACTCGACTCGAGTTCTTTTACAAGTCGAGCCAAACTCATATATTTCAAACTCATTTAAAATTACTCAAGCTCGAACTCAACTTAAAATCTTAACAAACCGAGTCGAGCTTAACAATATTCGAACTCGACTCGGCTCGTTTATACCCCTACAAATAAGAATAGAATAAGTATAAAAAAAATATTCACGTCCTTCTTAACATCCACGTAGATTTAATTTTTATTTTTGTTCTCACCTACCAACTCATTAAATTTATAATTTCTCTATCTAATTAAATGCTAAATAAAATGAATTCCACAAAATCCATCTCATTTATTGTGTGCTTCGTCGTCTACTCATTGATTGTTTCGCTTTTACACGTGATTGAATATATTACGGGTGATTTTCTCCACGCCGTTTATAAGAATAATTAATTAAATATATTAATTTAATTATCTTATTATTTTATTTTTTATCAAATAAATTTTTATTTAGTAAAAAATATTTTTAAATTAAAATAAAAAATAATTAAATAAATATATTTATTTTATTAGTTGGTCTCATAGATGACTTGATGAAAATAATTCACTATATAATTTCTCTTTATATATGTTAATAGTGACATCATAGTGACGTTTTAAGAGATTTTAAATTATTCACTATATAAAGATTATATTCTAGAACGAATATTATTGTAATCACTATTAGCTTGTTCAAAAACAACATCAACGATGAGAGCCATTCGATCGGGCTTGCATCTGACGGTGTAGATCCCTAGAATACAAAATTGCCGACACGACATAGTGCAAAATAGTATGGGCTTTTAGAATTGGGCTTTAGGGTTTAAATGTAATTGGATTGATTTTATGGACCTATATATTTAATGAAAATTGGGCTTTATTATATAGATTAGGTTTAATTTAATAACAATATTTATTATTATTTTTAAATTTTTAGTTTTAATTAAAACATAATAATATAAAGATTCAGAAAAAAAATACAGGTATAACTATATTATTTTTACGTAAATGTATTAACTTTGCTTTCAATCCCTAAGTAATAATTTTATTTTATATGAAGACTTATTATGTAAGACTATGAAAATACAAAAATAATATTGTTTAATATCTTTTAAAATAATCAAATTCAAGGTATTTACAACTAAATTAATGCTGAATTTGACTTGTAATATTAAATATTTTTTAAATAAAAAAGGATTAGTTAAAAATTCATAAATAAGTTAAAATTTATAATATATATATATATATTCTATTAAAAATATATTTTTCGTACTTTTAAAATTTTTATCGTGTCCAATGATGGAAGACCAAACACTAGTAAGACAAAATGTTAAAATAAACTGTAATAAAATGAGTTTAGTTTAATTTGGGTAAGTTTACGGTAATGACAGAGTCAAAATTTTAAGTTAAAAGGTAAAATAAAAATATTTAAAAATTATAAATAAATTATTTTTAAAAACTAAATAAGAGGTAAAAGTTAAAAAAATCGAGATTTAGAGACAATTATCTCTCCCCATACCATTTACTTTCGTCATTATCTACAGTACGACGTAGATGCGATATGGTTACGGTGCGACAGTATTAACGCTTAAAAAGCTTCAGTACTTATAAAAATTTAAAAATAATATCAGAAATAGTAAATATATATTCGAAATTAAATTTTAGTCTTAAATTAGACTTAGACGTTTAGTTTGATAAATTTGATACAATGGTATATGCGAAATGTCAACCCTAGCCGTAATAACATATTATTATCCACAGAGATGTCAGCTTAATTAGTTTTGATTCGAATAATTATAATTATTTTATAAATATATTTATTTAATTTATTAATTGAATAATTTAAATTTAAATATTATAAAATTTTATTACGGAAACAAACTTTTTAATCTAATTTATTCGGTTCTATTTAAAATACCCAAAGTCACTCTCCAGTCTCATTTTTATAGGCACACTGTTTTTTTAGTTCCCAAAGGATTAATTAAATCTAACTTATTAAGTTTTAACAGGTAAGTTTGTCAAATACATGCATCTTTCAAATCCATATTTTAAAATCATTAAAAAAAGGTAAAATACACATATCAGTCACTGAATTTTTATGATAAATTCATTTGAATCATTGAGTTTTAATTCTTTTATTGGGATCATTTAATTTTTATTTTGATCTTTTTATTATCTTTCGTAAAAAATATTAGCGTATCATATTATTTTTTTAAAACTTTTTTCTTTTTGTTTATCGATTTGAATTAGTGTTTGATGAAGATTATTTACGGGCAAACAAAAATATGTTCCCAAACTCTGAAACAAGAAATTGATTATGGTAGAGAAATAAACAAAAACAATAATACTAATGCGACAATTCCCTAAGATTCAAACAAACTATTTTTTTGAGCTCCTTAATTTTTTTTACAGCGCTCGAACACTATCCGTAAAAAATCAAAATTATTATCTACTTCGAGTGATGTTTCTTAATTTTCTCCCCTTAATAAAACAAAAATATAGCTTTTTGACTTTTTTAAGGAAAAATACAACTTCCACCCGTCTTTTGCTTAAAAAAGATGCAGCATTGCGGCATGGGACAAAAATTATTACATGAACCTTTTTCCTTTTTCATTACTTAAGATATGGTCCCAACCAATTAAATTAAGACATATAATATATTTTTTCCATATCAAATTTACACATAAGCATTGGTCAAATCATCTAATTTAATGTCTTTGATTTAAAAAAAGAAAAAAATATTATCAAAGATTTCTTGTGTTATCTTTCTCTTTGTTTTTTAAAATTTTCTTAACTAATTTTTTATATAGATTTGAGGTTTAGGATTTAGAGTTTAGGGTTTAGGGTTAGGGATTAGTGGTTTAGGGTTTAGGATTTAGGGTTTATATGGTTTAGGGTTAAGGTTTAGGGTTAGGGTTATGTGTTATTGTTAGGGTTAAGATTTAGGGTTAGTGTTAGAGTTTAGGTTTAGGGTCAGGGTTTAGGGTTTAGGATATAGGGTTAGAGTTAGGGTTTAGGATTAGGGTTTAGGGTTAGGGATTAGAAAAAATTAATTAAAAAAAATTAAACAATAAAGAGAAAGATAACATAAAAAATCTTTGATAATATTTTTTTCCATTTTTAAATTAAATGCATTAAAGTGAATGATTTAGATGATGCTTATGTGTAAATATGATATGGAAAAAATATATTATGTGTCTTATTTTAATTAGTTGGGACCATATCTTAGGTGGTGAAAAAGGTTCATGTAATAATTTCTCGACATTAGGAGAGATTAAAATTTATTCGTAATAACATTTAAGGAATAATCTAAATGGAAAAATGAAAAGTTGAGAGTTCGTATTTTTTTAATTTTTATGTTTATAGAGAAAAAAATTAAGCAAAAGAAAAAAACGATTAAAAAAATAATTTATCACATCAATATTTTTTAGCGGGAGATAACAAAATAAAAGAAAAATATAAATTAAACCCCAATAAAAGTTTTAAAAAATTTACTGACTAAAATAAAAATAATTTAAAAATTCAATGACCATCTTTACACTTTACCCTTTAAAAAATTTAAAAATCTAGATCTAACTGCATTAATGTCACATTGCTTTTTTAATTCCCAAGGTAGGGGGAGACGGTGACGTCATTCTTCCGTCATGCATAAACGTCAGCTATATTTTATCATCATTTAATGTGAATTTCTATCAACACCCCCCTTTCCTCACAATTTCCTTTCATTTGCTTCTCCCCTTCCTCATCCTCCCGTCTTCAAATCTTATATACTCCATATTTTACTGGATTAAACCAAACAAAAAAAAACTTTTCTTTTCCTGTCGGGTGCTGCTGGTAATAGTCATGGCTAGTGTTTCAGCTTGGCCGGAAAGGCTGTCGAGCAAGCAAAAAAGGGCAGTAGAAGAACTGGTTGAAGGCCAAGCATATGCCAACCAGCTCAAGATTCTTTTCCACAACCCTACCTCCGGTCAAGAAACTCCCCATCTCTCACTGCCTGAAAAAGAAGCACTGATTCACAAGATCTTGAGATCTTTCGACCAGACACTTGCTGTGCTGAGTTCTGTTGAAGAAGCTGAGGTTTCCGACTCCCATACAGCTTGTAATCAAGATTCTTCTGTCGACAGCCGCAAGAGAGGGTGTTACAAGAGAAAGTAAAGACATTTTGTTTCTTTTTTTATGTTTTGGTTGGATATTTGGATTGTTTCAGACATAGATTGTAGCAGTAAACGTGTTTTTTCTTGTTTGTAGAAGGACTGAACAGGCATGGACGGTTGTTTCTGCAACAATGGAAGATGGTCATGCTTGGAGAAAATATGGCCAAAAAGGGATCCTCAATTCTAACCATCCAAGGTAATAAATGTAGAGAAAGATGCTTTTTTTTGTGTGTAAGAAAATGTCAAAAAATGATGGGAAATTGTGAAGATTTCTTAATCAAGACAAGCACATTGGAACTAACCATGTGGTCCAATTAAACAGGAGTTACTTCAGATGCACTCGCAAGCATGATCAAGGTTGTCGAGCCACTAAACAAGTCCAAAGACTGGAAGATGGTTCCCAAATGTACCGGACCACTTATATAGGAACCCACACTTGCACCAACTACTCATCTAAGCCTCCTCCCCTAATCATCACACATCCTAAATGTTGGGAAACCGTCGATGTCAGTAACGGCGAGTCGGGGATTCTGATCACACAACACCATGATCAGAAATCGGATATTATTCCGACGAGTGTTGCCGTAAAGCAGGAAACGAAGGAAGAGACATCGACGACACCGAGTGATCTAACGGACTTGGATTCCATCATGTGGGAGGATTTGATGGGTGATGGCTTCGAATACTGCTCGGAGCCTGCCGGGATGGTGTCCGACGTGTACGCATCGTGCTCGAACTTGAGTTCTCGGAATTTCGAATTAGAATTTGGGATTAAACCTGTGGAGTTTGAAAATGACTTTGAATTTGATGATAGTGATGAGTGTATTCTGTAAATATAACTATTTGGTATGCTATATAATATGATAGTGTGGCATTACAAAAGAAGTGCAGTTATTTTTATTTATAATTACACCCAATAAATAATTCAAAAGAAAAACGAATAATATTTATCATAAAAAATATGGGTTTAAATCTGTAATCACTAATTTTATCCGGGTTTAAACCCGTGCTTAATTTTAATTCTAATAACGGGCATTAATATTTTAAAATTACGAAAAAAATTAGCATTTTGTTTTTCTTTTATTTAGATTTGTAAATATATGTATACATTACTATTGTTTTAATTAAAATGGCGAAATATTAAATATGTATTATTGTTTCTTTTATATATGTTCGGTTTTATCGTTTAATCATTTTTATCTTCGGTTTCCTTTCTTATTTATTTATTATTATTAATGATATATTTTATTATTAAGGTTATTATTATTATTATTCGGTTTTATTGTTATTATATATTATTATATATTTATATAATAAATAAAACATATAAATAAAATCAATTGTCTTATTTATTAAAGTCCATTACAAATATTGGAAACCCATTCCAATATATAATATCAAACCCAAAGAATAATCACAGCCCATTTACATTAATATTAAACCAAGCCCGAAAATAAACTACAAGCCCATATTAATTTAATTACAGCCCAAGGTATAATTTATTACAACTAGCCAGATTGTGAGCCCAATTGGGTATGAGAAACCCTAGCCCTAACTAATCCCCCTTTCTTGTATCTGCGCAGCCCGATCTGGGCCGTTGGATCTAATTTTGATCTAACGGCTCAGACCAACAGGAGTAGAACCGCTAAAAATCCTCACGGCCGACGCGCGCCAGCTGGCGGCCACCCACGCACGAGTGTAGCACACACGGAAACTCCTCACTTTCCAGAGAGCTTTTCGTCTTCTCCGCTAATCGGCCGGTTGCTCCCGACGCCGAACGTTTTACCGGTGGTCCCCTCCTCACAAAAATCGGCCACCACATGCGCAAACAAACAAGAAGCATGTTAGATCGTACGTTTACAGAGCCAAAACGTTAAAAAAGTCAGAGAATTTCAGAAATATCGCAACAGATTTCAGAGGTTCACCACACCAAAAATCCAGAGACAAATCGACAACATCTCAGAAGGATAACAACAAGAATCGCAGCAAATTTCCAATAACAGAAATATCAACCCATATACATCCAAATTTTCAGAGGCTTTTGAATTTTTGTCCTTGTATTCCTCGGATATAAAAATCGAGTTTGAACCACATTGTAAGGGATTCGACCACCACTTATTTGAATAGCAATAGAAGCAGGAAATTTGAGGTATATATTTTATTTGAAGGAGAGAATCAAAGTTTTTTTTACCTTCATTGTCTCGCCTTTTTTCGTTCCTTCTCCGACAATAAACCCGCGGCAGCTGTGCGTCTGAGGGTGAGCCGAGAGAAAGGGACCGAAGCTTTATCTTCTCTTTTCCCATCTGAAAAACGTTCGACTTTGAAGGATTTTTCACTTCTGTTTTCAACATAAAAGAGATCTTTTATTTTGGTTTTTGCGACGATCGGAGTTGTTTGCTGGTAAAATAAGATGAACACTTGAATGTTCATCTTTCCCTTTGATGAACAACAGAGAGACAAAGAGGACTCTGTTTTCTTTCGGTAAAAAAATGCCAAAGGAGGGGGGGTTTGTTTTTCACTAAGTTTTATACCAAGTCAATAAATAAAATGGGTTTATCACTTCATTTAAAACCCCCCGTGTTTTTATTTAAACGCCCAAAGTCCTCTAAATTTTCAAAAACCTTCCGATTTGGTCACCTATGCCGTTTTAATCTTCATTTTAATAAAGGTTTTATTATTTAGAGGTCCTTCTTTGTTTCTGCTTAAACTTTTTAAGCCCTTCCCCCTTTTAAAATCACTATAGGGGTCCTCTGAGCTTCAAAAAGTGTTTTATTTTGGTTATTTACAGTAGTTTTTTTTATTAAACTTCTCTTTTATTATTGCTATTTCATGCACTTTTTTTACTTATGTTTGTGCATATATTCATATAATATTTATGTTATTTATGTCATGTTTTTTTATCTATGCATTTATATAGTTTGACCATTTATATGTGTTTTTCCTTATTTTATTCATTTAATTGATTTTATTTTATTTTTTTAAAAAAAAGAAAGAACTTTGATTTGGGGATTTAAAACTACCATTTCTAGTTTATTCCCTTTTAAAAATTTTCAACTTTATAAAAGTTTCTTTTATCTTTTTTCTTTATTTTTAAAAAAGAAAAACAATATTTATTAGCTTTTTAATTTCTATCTTTTCTTCATTTGCCGTAAAAAAGAATTTTTTTTTTATATATTTTTGTTTTTTTTTCTTCTTTATATTTGACATTTACATATTAAGCATGCATTAAATTTATTTTCTTTTGATTAGGCTTTTATTTTATTATTTCATGCATTTTTACTATTTTGTGCCTCTTATTATTGTCTTTTTTATATATGGCATATATGTCTAATTATTGTGTTTCATGTTATTCTATTTGCTTTTGTATATATTGATGTTGTATTTTACTCATTTTGCCAAGTTTTTATTCATTATGTATATGTTTATGTAAATATTGCATGTGTGTTGTTTTATGAGCTTTATTTATTTTTGTAATCTACATCACATTTCACACTTATTAATTAATTAAATTAATTTCAACGTCTTATTTCGATCGTAACGGGCCCGTGTTCCAATGTAGTGGTCACGGTGTATACGTTGCCTTCGAATGAAGACACGGTAAAAAAATAAAATTTAATTCGAATATTTAAACAAACTTTAATTTAAATGCCACTTTAAGATAAATTTCCAAAATTAAGTAAGCGGTTATTTTAAAGGTACCAATTTTGGGCGGCTTAAAAAAACCTAAACCCGTTCTTGAACCGTAACCGACTCTCGGACCTGTTATTTTGAATCTCTGGTTTTTTTACGGTATTCGGCCTACCAAAATGGCCGGTGGCGACTCCAACCTATTTTTAACCTTTTTAAATCCCCAAATTCGTTCTAAATCCCTAACTTTTTAAACCCTAATTTTAAAATTCTTTTTTATTTCAACCCTAATTTTCAAATTTCCCCTTTTCAATTTAATCCCTAAATTTTCCAATTCACCTTTAATTTAGGTCTTTTCAAACCCTAATTTTCAAAATGCCCAACTTTTAACCTAAATTCCTAAATTCCTAAATTTTAGGTCTAAATTCCCCTTTCTAATTTAAATCTAATTTTCAATTTCTAAGACCTAATTTTCGAAAACCAAACCCTAATTTTCTAATCTTGGGGGGAATTTTAATTCCCAATTTTTAATTTCTCAAATTAGTGACCTTTTCCTAAAACCTATTATCTTTATAATTTTAAAAGGGTCGCTACAAAATCTATATTTATAATATATTATTAAAATAATAAAAATACATATAATCTATACATTATATTCGTATGTTGACGTTGATTTGTACCAATACTTAAACTATTAATACAAATTAATTAAATCTTAATCTGTACCTCGACAAATATGAACTTTCAGACATCCTTATTAGCCAAAAAGAGTTTAGTCACTAAAAGACAAAATGGATAATAATTGAAACGATAAAACATGTATTTGCAAGTTGATGTGATTTTTTAGACACAATTTGATGTGAATTATTGGACCGACTGAATTTTGTTCACTAAAATAATTAAATTTATAATTTAAAGTTGAATTTAAAAAATTAAAATAATATATATTCTTTTATGTCTTCTTACACTATTGTCTATGACACTCTTCGAGTAAATGATTATTAATTAAAAATTAAAATATTAATTAAAAATTAAAATAAAAAATGATAAAACAAAATTTTTGAACACTTATCAACCATAAACTAAGTATAAACATATTTTTATTCACATTTTAAAATTATAATAAATGAATGGTTATACAAATTCCACGTTACACATTATTGATATTTGTTATTAATTTACTACATATGATTTAACTTTTTAAAATTTAACTTTATAATTATTTTTTTTATTTTTTTAATTAGTTATAATGATTATAGTATTATACGTTTTATAATATATTCTTAACCATTAGATATTAATCGTTCAATCATTGTATTGGTATTACTGGTGTTCGAAGTTCGAACCCATAACTTTCAGGAAAGACAATCATTCTCTTAATTATTGGGATAAGATGGTTCGTACAATTTTTTCCCAAATTATGGTACAAAAAATCATTATAATGAAATTAACATTCTTTAATTAAATTTTTTATTTAATCTAAATCTTAATGAGTTTTAATTTTTAATAATAAGTTAATATTTTTATAATATTAATAAATTTTATTATTACAAATATACTCTTAGAATTTATTATTTTTTAGTATTTATCTTTAAAGACTTACCTTTAAATTTTTTTTATTTAACATTTATTATTAAAAATCTATTTTTTTTTATTTATTCCGAGTCTTCGAAATTTTCAGTACCGATTCTGATAAAGTGATCGTAATATCCTTTATGATTGACCATCGAAAATCTGTCTCAACAACCAACTGCTTGCCTTCATGCTAATATTTTCTTTTATTTTTTTAATTTGTATATTTTAAAATGTAATTATGCTTAATTTACTTTTAAAATTTTAAAATTCATAAAAATGTAAAACTAATATCAGTAAAAGTGAAATTTTCACTAAAGTTGAAGGATATATTAGGTATTAAAAAATCTGTCTTCCAAAAAGAATAAACCGGCGCCGTATAGACAAGTTGAATACTTGAAGGACTAAACAAATTATAAATTTCAGGTCTTCGGGTTTATACCGCTCATTTGTCTCTCCGATTGATCGATTTGCTTGACGCTACTTCAGTTCCCGCGTTTAAAGAGAGAATGTCGGTGGGATTTCCCGTCAGTTGCATCCCTCCATTTTGGTGGTATTATAGTCATGGAGAACATGGCAGAAGCCCAAATGGAGATGGAGTTTGGCCCAGGAGTTTGAGAAATGAAGAAAGAAAGATGGGGGAGGAGAGACCCGAGTGATAGGGGTGAAATTGAGCCTTAACGATTAGCGAGTTATTTGGGTTTGATTTTGTTAAAGATTGATTTAAGTTTAAGTTAGGCTCGAAAATTTAACGAGTCAAATCAAATTCATCTAAATTCGGTTTAAAAAACTCGTGAACAAGCTCGAAATAATTATATTATATATATGTTACATATACGTTAAGAAATGACATCTTTAGCAAAAGAAAAGAAATAAAATAAAATAGGAGAAATCCACTAAAAATGAATTAATTAAAATAATTAGTTGAACACTTTTTTCTTTTCTTATTATTGAATTTTGTTTTTAGTGTTGATGATGAAAATAGATTTTAACAATGTCTTATCATTTATATAAAAATATAATAAAATTATCTGTTTTGGGTCGAGCCGAACATAACGAGCCTGAGGTTTGGACTCAACTCAACTCATTATCACCCTTAGACCCAACAAATATTTAATTTTAATTTTAGTTGAATTTGATAAATATAATTATTCAACCAGATTATAATAAATGTTTGTTTATAATTTTAGTAGAATTATAATCATTTCCATTTAATGAACATGAAATAATTTAAATTATTTTTTTATTCGTATTCGTTTATTTAATTAAACAAAGAAAAATCTTTTTTATATCTATTCGTTTAAAACAAACTTTCTTCTAAACAATCTATAAATGATTCGATCAATATTCAGTTCATTTACGGCTCTAAATACATACACTCAATCAAGACCATTTCTTGGTATAAGTTCATATTTAACCGTTGCTAGTGATGAGCATAAACCAAGTCTGATTTTTTATTAACTCAAACTCAATTCGAAATATAAAACTTTTATTTAAATTTAAACAAATTTTAAGATTAAAACTCAATTTCAACCCGATTATTCTCAAAATAACATAAATCAGGTCTGATTTTTGATTAACTCGAACTCAATAGGCTAAAAACACATCACTTTCCCTAAGAAAATGTACAAATAAATCAAACCCCACTGTTCACCACAAAATTATTCCACCCACCTAAAATCAAATAAATCTATTATATATATATATAAAAAATAATATAAGTCTCTATACACACATATACATATCACTTCAGTTTTTACCAAGTTTACTGATACGAATTAGAAGAGAAAATCTGGAAAAATACCTAAGAAAAAGAAAACAAAATCAATGTAAGAAGATTCAAAGAGAAAACAACAAGCAGCTAAAGATATATATATATATATATATATATATATATATATATATATATAAAATTTAGTGACCAATTCCTGGGCTTGGAACATCACCTTGCCTTCTATAGAAATCATTGTAATCATAATCACTGGGTATGCTGGGAACATCTCCTGGGTAATCTTCCTCCATCTCTAAAAGTCTTCTTGTTCTTGTTCTTGTGGATGAACTAAGCCTGCTGGTGGTAGCCTCTGCCATGCACACAGAGCTAATCGTCAGGACAAACAGTAAAGCAAAAACCAGGAAAAAACTGGGTTTTTTAACCTCTTTCTTTCCCATTTTTCACAAGCTGGATTGATAACGTTGAACCAGTTTTGGAGAAAGTAAAGACATGTCCAACTTAATACTTTATAAGGGCACATTGCTTGGTGTGTAAGGTATTGTAATTATAATGCATGAGATCCATAAAATCGTATTATCCTGTTCATAAAAAGCAGTAGGGTCGGAGCATGCTATCATAAAGTATGAAAGTTGTTAATTTATGTGAAGAAGATTGCAGATGACATGCCACCATCATGACTCGGGAGTAGGTGTTGTCTTTGGACTACAGCACGTCCATGACACCTAACTGCACTATGGGACAAAAATCTTGCTTTTTACCTTCAACCCTAAAAACATAAATTTTAAACATTAGCTCTAATTTTTCATTATTATTCCGATTTTCAAGATTTCATTCTGACTAATTCAGATTGACACGCATTACAATCATAGTTTTGATAGGTGAGTCTCTCGGTAAGAATTTTTTATATACACAACACTTCGAACTCAGGACTTGCTTAAGCAGTGTCAAGTTATTTATCACTTGAATCAATCCATGTTAATACTATTAACCCTATATTTTAAATCCTAAACCATAACCTTTAAACCCTAAAATTGTTCAATATCTCTAATTACCTAAATCGTAAATATTAATATCTAACCCTAAATTTAAAATTTTAACATGAAACTTAAAAATAAACAACGAAAAGGGATAAGAAATTTTAATTATGCGACCTGAGAAACAACTTAACACATTGTTCATGACTTTACTTATTTGCTTTAAAATTATATATTTAGTCTGATATCAAAACTCAAATTTCATAAAATAAAATGAATAGATACAATTGTGGTGGTAAAATGGGACAAAATTAACGATGATAATAAAGTGAGGTGGAATTTTTGACCGTTCGAATCTGATTTAAAAATTTAAAGTCGAAAACTATTTTGATTTGGACTGGTTTTAATATATTTATTTTTAATTCGATATAATAAATAAAAAGCATAACCTAATTTTGACCTGATTTAGAATTTTAATAAAAAACTCGGCTAAACTTGATTTACCTGTATAATTCTTCTATTAATAAATCATATTTTACCGAGAAAAAAACTATTTTACTCCAAAACCTTAATAAAAATATTAAATACGATAATATAAATATATATTTAGAAATGATTTGGGACGGACAGTTCAGAAAATTCTCACTATAAACCAGATAAGATTCAACTTAAAAATAAAATAAAAAATAAAAAAATAAAATTTAATTTTATGGAATCAAATCAGATTCATTTTTTTTTTCACCCTAGATAAACATGGCAGCATGCGTGACAAATCCAATCATACTCTCTTTCCCCTATGTCTCCTTATCATTGTTGTCTCTTACTCTTACAGTCTTGGTTCAGTCAAAAAGGTTACAGATACCTGGTTGTGAATAACAACATTGAATCGGCATAATTAAGGGTAGGAGCGGATATAAAAATGGGGTATAAAATATTTTGCACCTTTACACAGTAAATTAAATATTTTTAATAATTTAGGGTTTGTTTCAAAAAATATAGAGAAATAACTGCTCTCTTTTAAATCGTATACAACTCTAAGGAATCAAATGAGAAAAGAAATCAGAAGAAACTTTAACACATATCGAGATTTTCATATTATTATTATGATTTTTTATTATATTTTTTTATTACTCTTGTGATTTTTAGGGTCTTGCCTTATTTAATCTGAACCGACCCGCATAGTATACTTAGCTTTGGTGGGTGAGTCTCCAAACAGGAATTTTCTACGTATACAACGTTTCAAATCTGAGATTCTTTTAAAGTGGAACCAAGTTGCAACGTTTCAAATCTGAGATTCTTTTAAAGTGGAACCAAGTTGCTTTGTTATGTTTAATACTAGTAAACTTGCTTTGTTATGTTTAATACTAGTAAACGAGTGTTGATTTAAAAATTATATATTGTGAGTGGTAATTAGGCGATGAATGTGAGACTTTTATGCGGATATGGCGAGAGATATCTACACCCACCCGTCCCATTTTCATTCTTAATGAAAGTAGACAAAGGCGAACCGTAATTCTCAAGATCCACCAAGAAAGTTGACAACATTGAAAATATTGAAAGGGTGTTGTAGGTTTAAATTTTATTGTTTTAAATTTCTATTATAATTTTTTTATTAATTATACAATTCAACTTATTATTTAATATTTAGTGTCATATAAATATAGTTATATTTTCAAAACATTGCAAAAAATAAAATAGCAATAAGTTTTCACGGCCACTGAAAAAAGTTGGTATTGATTATAGGATAAGATGATCAAGAAAGTAAGCAGTGTCCGTGCGTGCATGGGCCATGTGGTTCACCAACTCACACCATTGCCATAGGCATTTGCCTCGTCACAGTCTCAGACCCCCACACCCTTTCTCTTCAATCACTGTCGCTTTTCTTTCGGTCTCCATCGAAACATGGCTCTAGCCACCCACCGGATTTCAAATCCAATTGAAATGCACTTTCGGTATTATAATAATGGATTAAAATCAAATGCGGACATCTAAAAAGACCATAAGTATTTCTGGCTAAGTACGGGCAGCTTATGAGATACAAACTAGCTTTCTCAAGTATCAACCATTCATGGGTTGCAAAAATATTAAAATCTTTCAAGTAATCAAAACCTTCCTACATATCTCCATGTTCATGAAGTTAAGGCTGACATTTTTAAGCAAAATAAAATATAGAAATTCAAAACGAGGTTCATACGCTTTAAGGGCGAGGAGGAACGGCAACACCAGGACGTGGAGCTTGGCCAGCCTGACCAGGCTTTGGCATATCATCCTAAAAGATGTAAAATCAAATACACAATCAAAGAAAGCTTTCTTAATGAGGGAAGATTTTCAAGAAACATGAAAACAAAACACACAAAAGGCACCTAATTAGTATCAAGAATCACAACAAGAACAATTAGTTCTGCTTAATTAATTAAATTCATGGCTACAACCACACTGAGACAATCAACAATATATTGTGGACTTAGTAAATGGCAAAGCAAATGTATTACTCCTTATTTTATAATGCCAAATATCTTCAGAAGATGATGCAAATAATTCAATTCAGGAGTCGGCTAAAATTATGTACACACACAGATACCTCCCATGTATGATCTATAGGAACACATTTTCCATCTTACAATGATCAGCATGCGGCCAGAAACGGCAACTGACAAAGTGATTAGATGGATATTACATATGAGCAACAGTTCATCCCTAAAACACCTGATATATAAAAGCTAAAGGGGCAGACAGACAAGTCACTAAAAAGAGGCAAACCTTCATTAAACCTTCAAAGTAAAGCGTCTCTAAGTTTTGGGTGATGCTAAATTCATCTATAATCCCTCTCGATGATCAGCATGTATCACTTAACATTAGTTTCAAGGCATATTTTCCATCGGATAATAATCGATAAGCAACCACAAAAGGCTAGTAAAACCATTCTAAGAACAAACTTATGTAATTAGTAGTTGAAGTAGATGATTGTTGTATTTTGCTTTAGTATGCTTTAACTACTGATTGTGACTACACATTTAAGGCAAGCGAATGCATATTCAATTATCATGTTTCAACCGATTCTTAACCGAGGCATGTTATCCTTGTTTAACACGTTCATGACACAAGTTGGTGAAGGTTATCTATGGCTAGAATTCCATTAACACTACACCAGAATAAAATGGAATCATGCCTTCAAATAGAACATTATGGAACTTTTACCGTAATCAAACCACTAGATGAAAGAAAACAATAATCGATCCAAGCAAGTCAAGATCAAGCAGGGTTCATTCACATTACAACAAAGATAATTGAAATACTTCTTAGCAAGATACGAGAAGCATGAAATCACGGGTTAATATAAAAAAATTACCCTGCGTCTGATGAAGCGTTGTGGTGGATCACGGTTCCTCCTGTCAGTGCGGGATCGGACTCTCACGACGTGGGAGTGGATCGCACAAGAAACACAGTATTGCATCTTAACATACAGTTTGGGCAGAGTGTACGCTACACATTATTAACCAAACAGCGATTTCAACATGGTAATTGAAATGAGAAAGTTGGAGTATAATTGAGAAATTGAATGAAAATTACAGTCATAGACGCAGGCTTCCTGGACATCCCTAACAGCAGCTTGTTCGACAATGTTCCTCACAAGAAACCTCTTGATCGATTTATCCTTTTATATTTCAAACAATGAAAAAACAAATTTAAAAAAGAAAATCAGAAAAAATTAAAAAGAAAATTCTAGATGAGAAATACCTTGGGACAGCATTTTCCACAGTTAGAGCAGCGGATGAATTTGACATGGCCACGGCCATGCTTGTTGCGGCCACCATTCCTACGTTTGAAAGTCTACAAAACAATAAAAATACAATTAAAGTGGTCAATTTTGAGGAAAAAATACAAAGTTTTTCTGAAGAATCAGAAGCCAAGTAGAGATGAAATGAAGATCTGACCATGATTAGAGGAAGAAATGTAGATTCTGTAGGCTCTTTGCTTCCGCCGGCTGATAACTAAGGCTTTTGCTTATGAGCGGACTGGAAAAAAAATATGCTTTTATACTTGGGCGAATGTAGTGCATTGAAACCCTAAATTTCTTTTAACAATTAACGCACCTTCGTTCTTTTTCGTAGGGTAAACTAAAATTAAGGTTTCCCGATTATGTTGAAAATTATATTTAGATCATTTATTTATTAAAAATTATTTTAGATCAAACAATTATTATTATAGATATATTTTGATCATGAAATAATTTGAAAAGTTACGTATTATCGTTTAATTAGGTGAAATAAAATTTTAATCATTAAAATATTTATATTTTATTAATTTAATTTTAATTTAAAATAATTTAATAAATTTCATATTTTATAATTAAAAATATCAATTTAGTTATTTTTTCCTTCCATATCACTTGAAGCTAGGATTTAGGGTTTAGGGCAAAACATAAATATTTAAATGTAGGAATAAATTCATAAAAAAATTAAAATTTTTAATAAATTAAATAGGGAAACGAAAGTGTAAAAAAAATTCGTCACTGATATCACTTATATACCGTCTTTTAACACTATATTATATCATTATAAATTATTAATTATAAAGTATCACATCGTCTTTTAATAATTAGATGACCCAAAGATAATATTGAGTTGACATATGTCATAGTTTCCTTTTTTCTGCACACCGTCTATCTACAAATAAATATCTAAAGTATATTAACTTTTTTCAATTAGGTACTTCAAATATTTTTTTGGTCCAGATAAATATTTAAAGCATATATTTTAATTAAAATAGGTACCAAAAGTTTTTTTTTTATTCAAAATAGGTACCTGTGTAAATATTTCCATCTAGATCATAAAAGTACCTAACCTTAGTTTTATCTCTAATCCCATTAATTAAAATTAGATTTGCAAAGATCCAATATAGGGGTGATTCTAGAAAAAGCCGGCCTTAAAAAAGGCCTAAAAAACGGTTGTACCGCTTTTCTTACAAAAGTTGTAAGAAATTCAGTACACACTTTTCGGTATATACCGAAATTCTTGTAACTTTTGTAAGAAAGACGGTATATACCGAATTTCTTACAAAAACTGTAAGAATTTCGATTATAAACCGATTTTCTTACAAAAAGTATAAAGATTTCGGTACTTTTTTAGGCTTTTTTTAAAGCCGGCTTTTTTTAAAATTTTCCTCCAATATAGAGACGATTCTTCCAATCCAATTTCCCTTTTATCAACGTCATGATTCAAAACTTTTACCTTGTTCAAGAGACTTGGCATCTAGATTCATAAAAGTACAATGGTGTTTATGTTTCTAAAGTCTGGACCCTTACAGAAGATAATCCAAAAGAAAGTAATTGGTTCAAGACAATTCAGATACATTGATTACCAAGTGAACACTCATGGACGACGAAGCTCAATTCTACTTCCTAGCAGGAACTAAACCTGTAGTAATTCATTGGCTTTTCTCATCCAAACATCATAGACGTTGCGGTTAAATAGAACAAAGTGCACCTGGAAACAGCAAACTTGAATGAGTGTAACTCACAACTTCGTCAACTATACGGACTATATTTACGAGGTTATATATCATGCAATGACAAAAACGAGAAAAAAAATAAACACGAAAGAATTCTTTCTCAGTCTTTGTTAAGATTCATCATTTTCCTTCAAGCACTTGTACTCGTATCTGATACTCGCATCTGAGTTTGAGTTACATAAAAGTAATATAAAGGAAAACGGGACATAAAGGGTGGAACAAAGGGAATCAGTCGTGAACCGACAATGAAAAGAAACCTTGGATGGTAATCATGAAGCAGAATAAAAAGATAAGTTACCTCTTTAATATCGTTGGCAAATTCTTTGATAGTAGATAAAGCAACTGTTGCTGCTTCCTCGTAAGGATATCTGGAAAAGATCCAGAAATTAAATATACATCGATCAAACGTTTACTATAAACACCCAAGCTAGCAAATAAATAAACCCATAATAACACTAAGGATTAAATGACAGAATTTAACAGTAGCAAAAGCTCTCCCATGAACAAGAGATTTCTATTATGTCTTTGAGTCCATGCTAAAGGTCAAAGTTCAATCCAGAAAGTTACACAATTCACTCAACAATCCAAGGATTACAGATTGAAAACCAGTCCTCAACAATTACCATCATCGCAAAAGGAAAAAAATGATACAATTTAGCCAAGTTTCCACAGAATATGTGCTCTTCTAGTTTCCAAAAGATTTTTAATATGACAGTAAAGACTAAGATTTTGAACTTGATCATGTAAATCTCACAGTTTTCTAAACTTTTTCTGATTAATAAAAAAGAGAGGGAAAAGGGAGACGATAAGGAAACCTTTGGTGGTTCTTTAGCTTTACTTACCCATATACACCACAAGATATGGAAGTAAACGCAATGTATTTAATATTGTTCTGTTTAGCCACACTCAAGCAATTTCTGCAACAATTTCAAGAAGAGGTCCAATTGAGAATGATAAACTAAACTACAAATATAATGGTGGAAAGGAACATCATAGCATACTTGTATGCATTTCTCAGTGAGCCTTTAGGGTCCTTGTCGGAATCATAAATCGGTCCAACAGTGTGAATCACATGAGACGCAGGCAGTTTAAATCCTCTGCATAATCTCAGCAGTCAACATGTTATTATGTTAACATGCAACATTCGGATGAATCAGCAATACACACTGTGTAATTACAAAGAACTTACGGGGTAATCCTAGCTTCACCGGTGGGACAACGAACACCAGGTCGAACTTCCGGGACCTTAAAGCATGCTTCTCGAAGTTCTGGGCCAGCAGCCATATGTATGGCTAGTAAAATTCATCAATGGTCATTATAAGTTCACTTTCCTATAACATTATAAGGTCCAAAATCAGGAAAAGAAGAATATACCTCCATCTGCGCCGCCACCTCCAAGCATTCTCCGATTTGCTGGATTTACCTGCAGATGATTATCACAATCATCATTAACATCACAATGCTCAACTTTAATCAATATACATAAAAACCCATGAACGAAATATAATCATCAACACATATCCACACTCAATAGTCCTTCTATTTCCCCTCAACATTAATCACCCAAGTTGAATATAAATTTTAGGGTTACTAATTCCATAAACAAATTAAAAGATTATGAAGAAGGGACTGACAATAGCGTCGGAGGAGCCATCAATAAACCATTGAGTAATGTCTCCCTTCTTGATTTTAAGCACACTGGTGACAGACAACTTGAACTGGCCATCTTCTCCTGCAGTTGCAGATGCCATTGCTGAAAACCCTGAGATTACAGGAACTGGTGATGAAGGTAAAGAGGGTTTCTACTGAAGATTTTGTGAGAAGTGGGGGTTTAACATTTTTTTTCATTTTAATGCGTAACGTTTTTTCTATATAAATTACGTCTTAACATTTTAATTTGTTTTACAGATTATATATTTTTTTTATAAGAATTAGTAATATGATATACGATTATTTTTTGTAAATTTATTTAACTTTTGTTTAAAAAATAATTGTATTCAAAAAATTAAACTCAAATTTTAAATTTAAATTTATTCATTTTAACTACAGATTCAATCATCATTAGTCATTATTATCTTTATTGGATCATATACTTGAAAATTACACCGTTTCAAATAAGGTAAAAAAATAATTAATTATTAATATATAAGAATGTCAAACGATAAAAATTAGCCTTTTATTTATTTATATTTATTTGATAAGGAATAATATTAAATCGTGTAAATTATGATGAATTATATTATGAATACTTTTTAATGCATTATTTATAATCTTAATTAATCATATTTATTTATTTTACATTTTTTAAGTGAATTACTGTTTTTCTTATTTATAATAGGTGAATGATAGTTATCAAGTAATTACTTAAAGTTGAATGAATATGATTCTATAGACCACTGATAACGTGATAGAAAGAGTTTATGATATAATCTCTCGTAAACTACTTAGTACAACAAAAAATTTTCTATGACCCGTTTTTACCACATACTCGATGGTTTATATCCATTAAAAGATGACCACCTAATTTTTATATTTTCTATGTTTTTTAAGAGTGGATCTTCACATTTTTATTGTCATGTAAATAGGTAATTGGTCATAAATGAAGTAATAGAACCGGTCAATAGAATAATTTTCTAACACAACGCATATCCTTATAATTTTATTTGGCTTAACTCAGAAATAAGTGCATAAATTATACATTTTTTTTGAAATAGGTGCCTAATATTTTTAGTTTTAGCTCAAAAAACATTAAGTACATATTTAAAAAAAGGCATAAAGATAGTTTTCACCCTTAACGTTTATAATTTTTGTCATTTTGGCCCTTATTCTTTTTTTGGGATAAATTTAGCCCTTGACCTATGTCTTTTTAACAAATAACTCATTTTTTAACTACCATGATAACTGAACCGTTAAAAATTTAATAATGGTAACATATTATATATGTAAGGCATAAAGATACTTTTAACCTTTAACGTTTATATTTTTTATCGTTTTGGCCCTTATTCTTTTTTTGGATAAATTTAGCCCTTAACCTATATCTTTTTAACTACTATGATAACTGGACAGTTAAAAATCTAACAAAAATGACATGTCATATGGATATGATAATATATTTTAAATGACATGACATCTAACCTATCAAATACATATATATAAAACATAATTTTATTCCAATATAAAATATAAAATAATTAAAATTTAAATAAAACTTTAAAATTAATTAATTCTAAAATAAAAACTATTAAATATTCTCAACCCTAACTATGATAGAATCAAAGTCCTATCTAAAAAAAATATGAACACAATTCGAAATTAATTATTTTTTTAGGTAAAATTTTAATTCTATCGTAGTTAGGGTTAAGAATGTTTAATAGTATTTTATTTTAAAATTAATTATTTTTTTAATATTTTATTTGAATTTTAATTATTTTATATTAGAATAAAATTATATTATATATATGTATTTGATAGGTTAGATGCCATATTATTTAAAATATATTATCATATGCATATAACATGTCATCATTGTTAGATTTTTAACGGTCCAGTTACCATGGTGTTAAAAAAATAAGTTATTTGTCAAAAAGATATAGGTTAAGGGCTAAATTTATCCCAAAAAAGAATAAGGGCTAAAACGATAAAAAGTATAAACGTTAAGGTTAAAATTATATTTATGCCTATATGTAATAATATATTTTAAATGACATATAATCTAACCTATTAAATATATAGGTATATAAAATATAATTTTATTTCAGTATAAAATATAAAAAAATTTAAATTTAAATAAATTATTAAAAATTAATTAAATACAAAACAAAAATTTACTAAATATTCTCAACCCTAACTAAACTAAAATATCTTTATAAACCCCTAAAACTCTGATTTAGATTAAAACTAAAATACCTAAATTCTAAACTAAAATAATAAAAATTCAATTTATTATTATCAAAATTCTTTATCCTTGATTAACCGGTAACAAACTATACAAAACACTTTCTTTTCAGATTATGTTCATACCTTTTTAGATAAAATTTTGATTTTATTATAGTTGAGGTTAAGAATGTTTAGTAACCTTTTGTTTTAGATTTAATTATTTTTTAATAAATAAAAAATTAATTTTTAATATTTTATTTAAATTTTAATTGTTTTATATTTTTAGATTGGAATAAAATTATATCTCACGTTTATGTATTTGATATACTAGATGTTAAGTCATTTAAAGTATATTATTACATATATATGACATGTCATCATTATTAAATTTTTAACGGTCCAGTTATCATGGTAGTTAAAAATAAGTTATTTGTTAAAAAGATAAAGATTAAGAATTAAATTTATCCAAAAAAAGAATAAAGGCTAAAATGACAAAAGTTATAAACGTTAAGGGTGAAATCTATCTTTTAAGCCTTAAAAAAGTTTATAATTTAAACACTTATTTCTGACTTAAACCTTTTTATTTTGATAATATAATTATTTTTTAATAAATTAATAATTAATGGTACCGTTCATATCTATATTAATACTTCTATTGTTTCAAATTAATATATATAGTTATAACACTTAATTTAATAACAAGTTTAATCCAAAAATTTAGAGTTCAGGTTATAATTATTTAGGGGTGTTTAAAAATATCTGATCCAGATACCGGGTGTTTAAATCAGGTGATAAAGTAATTAATTTTAGAATATATTCTAGAAAAAAAAAATCAAGCTAACATGCAGATAATTTGGAAATCTTATAGGAAACAGTTGGGTAGCCTTGCTTTGGATCCACAGTTTCGTTGACAGAATTCAGCTTCTTCTCTTTCTTTGAATCGAAACAAAACAAGCAACCCATTCCCTGGAAAAATCAACCGAAATCTAAAAACAATTCCAAGTTTTTTTAAGATATATCGGATTTACAATCAAGAACAGGGGGAAAAGATTGAAGAAATCGGCAATCTCCGATCAGATAATCAAAATAAAAGATGAAATGAATCTAAGAGAAAGTGAACAGAAGAGACGAAATCGAGACTTTGAAGCGTGTGAGTAATGGAGAAATTTGAAGGAAGAAATAAGAGACCGGCTGTAGTCCACCGACTTCGGTCACACTTCACAATCACAGAGATGATAAAACTTGAAGTCTCACGCTGCTTCTCATTTTGACCTAGACTTTGTAGTTTCTACTTTCTATTAAAAAGAACAACAAAATATTTAGGTGAAACTCGATTTGTTTAAAAAAAATTAAATAAATTAATTAGATTTGATATAAAAATATAAATATATATATATATTATATAATTGGAGAAAATCGTTTAAATTATAATCAAATCATGTTACAACATGATTAAAAATTATAATAAAATTTTTATAATAACTCAAAAATTCGACTAAATTTGAATTTCTTAAACACAATTCAAATTAAAAAAATTAAATAAAATTAAAATTATAAAATATAACTTATCAACTCGAATAATTTAAAATTTTTTGACCCTACCTATGAAACCGACCATATCCTCTTTCTCTAGATTTCCTCATCTTCTCTATTTATACAACTTAATTTTTTTTATGACTTAAATAAAAAACTAACTCTTAAATTATATTTTCATTTGCTTACCTTTAATTTATGACAAACAGTGTATTATTTTAATTTTTACATTATTTAATATAAAATTAAAAAAATATATAATTATCTTATATTTTAATTTTCAACCAAAATGAGAAACAAAATTAGTTTGTTTTATTTTTATATATTATAATATAAATAATTTCATAAATAATTTAAAATTTATATTTTACATCAATTAAATATTATAATTTAAAAAAAAGTTTTAATTTTAGTTTAATGGTAACGTAATTAACTTAAATACTAATTATGACGAATTTTAAATATACCATTAACTTAGTTTAATAACTTTACACATTATTTATTATACAAAATGTTTTAACTTTGATTCTTTATAGTAATTATTCTATTTTATTTTATTTTAAAAAGATAACTTTAATTAAAATAAATATTTGTACATTATCTATTTTAAAAACTAACATTAGTATTATTAATATAACTATCATAATAAAATATCAGGTACTAAATTGAAAAAAATTAAAAAGTGCTAATCCTTATTGTTAATAATTTTATATGCTTTCTAAAATCTTTTAGGTAAACTACAACAAAGATCACTTAATTATGAGTATAGTTATATTTGAGTCATCTAATTATTAAATATTATATTTGGATCACTCATTTATGGGTAAGGTTAATTTGGGTCACCCAATTATTAAAGGTTACATTTAGGTCATTCAATTATAAGTAATGTTACATTTGGGTCACCCTTCATATATGAAAAAGTATATCAAATTGGTCATTTTTTCTTCTAAATCACTTGTATACCTTTGTTAACATTAGAGTACTTCATTTGAAATCATTAATTAATTTAATACGCGAATTGATAATTTTTTTTCAAATCTAAAGAACCTAAATATAATATTACCTATAATTAAGTGATGTAAATATAATATTTATTAATTGAGTGACCTAAATATAACCTTACCCATAACTAAGTGACCCAAATATTACTTTTAATAATTGAATGACCAAATATAATTCTACCCATAATTAAGTAACTTCCATTGCACTTTACCCAATCTTTTATAAAATTTTCTTCCAAAATTCCCGACCCACTCAACTGTCTTCACACATCCCCGCCTAGTTTATCCCTTAGAAAATTTCCCTTCATTTTCCGTCCTCCGCCCGTCCCTGGCCCAAGCCTTGAAGTTTCCGGCAGACCAGGGAATCAAACAAGGTAATTTTTTAAAACCTAAACTTAACTTGAACATTGATTTTCACTTCAGTCCCGTGAGAGATTTTTGAGCTTTCTGCTATCTGCCTATGCTATATTTGTTTTTCAGTTTTCCATCTGTTTTTGAGTTTTCCGTTGCTATTGAGGTCTTTAGCGGTGGTATACGGCGTCGCTACCGTGAATTAGTGGTCTGGACACTGCCAACCCGCCGCTATTTAAGTGTGTTTTGTTTATTAATTATTACCTGTATAAAACAGATCTATTGAATGTTTATGTTGTTCACATTACTCTATGTTTGTTCCCAGAAGATATGATGGTTGCAACCTTACTGTCTCCATGCAATTCAACTGTAGTCTTTGGTTTTTCGGGAGTTAGAAATCTGAATCTGAATCAACATGCCAATGGATGTTTTCATTTTTATCAAAACAGAAGGTTACCTCGTAGGTCTATTGTGTTCAATGCAACAGAAGGTTCTGCCGAGTCCGGCAAGTCTGAAGAAAGTCTCCCTTCTTGGGCGAGACCCGATTCGGATGAGCCTCCTCCTTGGGCTCAAGATGAAGGAGGGAAGGGTTCCACATCACAACAAAGTTTTGAGGTTCCCTTCTTTGTTTACTTACTTGCCTCGGCGATAACTGCAATTGCTGCGGTATGTTTTGTATTCGTACTCTGTAATGGTTTGAGACCCTCTAAATTAAGATGGCTAAATCTTTAGCTCTTTACCCTGCAGATTGGTTCTATTTTCGAGTATATCAACCAAAGGCCAGTTTTTGGAGTTTTGAACTCGGACAGCATTTTCTATGCGCCCTTGCTTGGTTTCTTTGCATTTACTGGAATCCCCACTTCGGTGAGTTTCCCGTACCTCATTTGGGAATTGGGATCAATATTTTGAATGAGATATGTTAATTCATTTTGGTCTTAGGAGTTGAATTAAAAGGGATTGTGATTTTGGAACTGCTACACGTTGTAATTGTTATTCCACCATTGTCCTACCAATTCTTTATACTTCATTCATTCAAGTAGAAGATTAAATATCTAAGTCGTCTAGATCCCACAACCTTTAAGAATACCAGACTACCAGTATGCGTTCATCTGAATTCATGATTTCATGGCCTCAGACTACCACATGTTAGTCAATAATTTGTTGCTAATTACATTTTGTGTGTTCCCAGTGGAATATAATTCATTATCTTTGTTGTATAATCTAATAAAGTCATGGTCATTTTCACATTACCGATATTATGGTTTTTTCTAAAAAGAGGCAGGTTAAAAAGAGACTAAAAGGAGGTTGTACTGAAATTGTTGCAAAAGTTGTAAGAATTTCGGTATCAAATTTTCAGTATATACCGAAATTCTTACACTTTTTGTAAAAAATTCGGTATATATTGAAATTCTTATAATTTTTGTAACAATTTCGGTATTTTAGTCTCTTTTTAACCTTGTCTCTATCTAGAACTTTTCTGATATTTTGCTTAGTTTGGAAGAATGAAACATTTCACTGCTAATAAATTAAAACAAGATGCATGCAACTCGAATGAGTCCAATGGGCTAACATGTCATGTTGTAGCCTAGTAGAGCTTTCATTGATTTTGGTGGCAAACCCCATTTTCAAAGTGATTGATAAAAACACTCGTAGAATGTATTGATCAAATTTTATGATCTCAATCTAACCAATTATTGTTATAATCTGATTTTGAATATTCAGGCATTTCTTTGGTTCAAATCTGTTCAAGTTGCTAACAAGGAAGCTGAGGAACAAGATAGGAGGGACGGCTTTTTGTAAAGTCAATGGCCAAAGTTGTCATTGCCACTGTAATTTACTCACCATCTAGAATTATTCTCTCTGGAAAAAGAGTGCCTTCCATTAATCATTTAAAGGAGTCTGTTTCTTAGAGGTAAGTAGGCCTGCAGTTATTTGTTATTACTATCGGTTGACATACAAGTTATATTGCCTAGTAGATCCTATCTGTCTCTTTTGCAAATAGTATGAAATGGAAAAAAAGGTAGCACTTGCTAAATTGTTCGGAAGGTTGGCATTAGAATAAACTTCAGGTGTCAAACTTTCATGTGAAAAGGAGAATATTACTTGAGTGGTGAAATAGGAAGTATGGACACGACACAAATTTGTGAAAATATTTTAGAATCCCGTTGTTTTATGCTAATTGAGATTGAGTTGTGTAATTAGGCCATTGAAATGATGGAATTGGGGCAAGGAAAGTGTTGGTAGAGTCTCAAGATATTGATTGGCTCTAGCCATATTCTTAAATGGTTGTGCTAGTCTGATAGAGTCAATTCACTTTCTCCATAACTAGTAAATTTAAACAAACAGTTAAATGGACAGGAGCCGCCAGTTTAGGATCTATAAACAGAACATTAAACTATAGTTACTTTGGAATTAAGTGAAGAAATGATGGCGGTATGAGACCTAAGCATGATTATGGGTTGTGTTTTGAGACTTAAAACTATAGCTCACACAACCCTTCAATGAAAGTAAAAATACAGGTAGGCCTAGCGGGTGCCAAAGAAACCACCTCAGCAATAGACAGCCACTTGGGACCGAACCTCTCTTAAGCTCTAACAATGGCTATTACATGCTGAAACTCTTAAAACTGACTGGCCTCGAATGTTTGTCCGAATTGCCAATTCCCTGGGACCACATTGTTGCTTGTAAGAGTCTTGCCATCGCTTGTGGTGACTTGGAACGACAGGCTTTGGCCGTTGAGGTAGGTATTACTCTGCCAGTTTTGTCCCCAGTTCCTTGACATTGCTTGCCATCCAGTTTTAGAGCCCTTGATCGACACCGAATGGACATCTCCGGCACCACCAACGTTTGTGATCAGGACCAAGTTGAAGTAAGAGTGGCCATTGATTGTGAACCTGATTCCTCCTTTTTTCATACAGGGGACTCTGTTTTTTTAATCACATAGATATACTTATGAGATGAGCTTCATCATATTTTACTACACATCATAGATAGTCTCATTAAACATTACCTTCTGAATGAAATGGGGACGATTCCAGCGCGGTATTGAGCTATTTTCAAAAAGGCCGGCTCGGCCATGTCGAAGTGATGGAGAGGAGGATTGCACCACCCACCATTGTCATTGGACAAAGCAAAATTAGGGGGACAGAAGTTGGTTGCCGTCACAGTAATGGTTCCTGACAGACACCATTTGGGGTCACCGGCACACCTCATTTCGTAGCAGGATCCGCAGCTCAAGCCATTGTTGAACAATGCAGTGCTAAGTGCTGCAGTGTTAGTCCCATAGCCTTGGCCATATAAGTTGCCATATCCACAAGCACCTCCTAAGAATGAGTAACTGTCAGCCAAAAATAAAACTTGAATGTTACATACATATACAGTCCATTTAAACTTACCCATTGTGCCAGAAGCGTCGCCACCACCATAGAATGTTGCATGGCCACCTTGCCATCCTCCTCCATAGTCGCCAAAGGCTCCTCGCAGGCAGAAACTGAAGACAAAGAGCACAAGGGCAGCCGCAGAAAAGGATGACTTCGCCATTCTGAAGAAAGGTAACAGAAAGCTGGTGCCTGGTGGTGTGTTTAATGCTAGATGACTTAGTGACATAGGGATGGGAGCAATGGGTTTATATAAGAATTCCAGGGAAAACGTTTCTGGTAGCGGTGCGATGTTGAGTGTTGACTTTGAGTAGAAAGGAAACCCTGAAACTCTCGGGCCATGAGAAGCATATTTTTAGGTAATTTTTTACAAGGATCAAAGTCTGCACATGCAGTTGTTTTCGTTGAGACCGTGAGATCACATGCAACTCTTCCCTATTTATGTTGCGAAGGTCCTGGTAGTATATTATTACAATATGATATTAGTTAGTTTTATTATTTCTTTACTTAATAAAAATGTACTATATTTCATTTTATAAAGTACAGATTATGGATGTAATAACATCAAATTTTCCATATGTTCCAGTTGTTACTATAAAAAAATTACCATCAGCCCATAGTTACGAAAAATTATTACATGAACTCTTTCCACCGCCTAGGATATGGTCCCAACCAATTAAATTAAGACATATAATATATTTTTTTCATATCAAATTTACACGTAAGCATTAGCCAAATCATCTAATTTAATGTCTTTGATTTAAAAAGGAAAAAAAATATTATCAAAGATTTCTTGTGTCATCTTTCTCTTTGTTTTTTAAAATTTTTCTAATTATTTTTTATATAGATTTGAGGTTTAGGATTTAGAGTTTAGGGTTTAAAGTTAGGGATTAGTGGTTTAGGGTTTATGCGGTTTAGGTTTAGGGTCTATGGTTTATGTGGTTTAGGTTTAAGGTTTATGGTTAGAGTTATGGTTAGGGTTTAGGGTTATATGTTATTGCTTAGGTTAGGGATTAGGGTTTAAGGTTTAGGGTTAGGTTTAGGGTTAGGGTTTAAGGTTAAGGTTAGGATTATGGTTTATGTTTAGGGTTTATGATTAGTGTTTAGGGTTTAGGAGTTAGGGTTTAGGTTATGGTTTAAGGTTTAGAGTTTAGGGTTAGGGTTAGGGTTATGGCTAGGGTTTAGGGTTAAGGTTAGGGTTAGGGTTTATGTTTAAGGTTTATGATTAGTGTTTAGGGTTTAGGAGTTAGGGTTAGGGTTTAAGGTTTATGTTATGGTTTAGGGTTTAGGATTTAGGGTTAGGGTTTTAGGTTTTGGGTTAGGGGTAGGGGTAGGGTTTAGGTTAGGGTTAGGGTTTATGTTTAGGGTTTACGATTAGTGTTTAGGGTTTAGGAGTTAGGGTTTAGGTTATGGTTTAGGGTTTAGGGTTAATGATTAGTGTTTAGGGTTTAGGAGTTAGGTTAAGGTTAGGGTTTAGGGTTTAGGTTATGGTTTAGGGTTCCGGAGTTAGGGTTAAGGTTAGGGTTTAGGGTTAGGGTTAAGGTTTAAGGTTTAGGTTAGGGTTAGGGTTTATGGTTTATGATTAGTGTTTAGTGTTTAGGATTTAGGGTTTAGGGTTTAGGTTATGGCTAGGGTTTAGGTTTAGGGTTTAGTGTTTAGGGTTAGGGTTTAAGGTTAAGGTTAGGGTTAGAGTTTATGTTTAGGGTTGACGATTAGTGTTTTGGGTTTAGGAGTTAGGGTTAGGGTTAGGATTTAGGTTATGGTCTAGGGTTTATGGTTAGGGTTAGGGTTTATGATTAGGGTTTAGGGTTTAGGAGTTAGCGTTAGGGTTTAGGGTTTAGGTTAGGGTTTATTGTTTAGGTTTAGTGTTATGGTTAGGGTTTAGGGTTTAGGGTTTAGGGTTAAGGTTTAAGGTTTAGGTTATGTCTAGGGTTTAGGTTTAGGGTTAGGACTAGGGTTTAGGGTTAAGGTTAGGGTTAGGGTTTATGTTTATGGTTTACGATTAGTGTTTAGGGTTTAGGAGTTAGGGTTAGGGTTAGGGTTTAGAGTTTAGGTTGTGATTTAGGGTTTAGGGTTAGGTTAAGGTTAAGGTTTATGTTTAGGGTTTACGATTAGTGTTTATGGTTTAGGAGTTAGGGTTAGGGTTTAGGGTTTAAGGTATGGTTTAGTGTTTAAGGTTTAGTAGTTAGGGTTAGGGTTTAGGGTTTAGGTTATGGTTTAGGGTTATGTTTAGGGTTTACGATTAGTGTTTAGTGTTTAGGAGTTAGGGTTAGGTTTTAAGGTTTAGGGTTTAGGGTTTAGAGTTTAGGGTTTAGGGTTTACAATTAGTGTTTAGGGTTTAGGATTTAGGGTTTGGGTTTACGGTTTAGGTTATGGCTAGGGTTTAGGTTTAGGGTTAAGGGTTTAGGGTTAGGGTTAAGGTTTAAGTTAGGGTTAAGGTTTATGGCTAGGGTTTAGGTTTAGGGTTAGGGTTAAGGTTTAGGGTTAAGGTCAGGGTTTGAGTTTATTTTAGGGATTACAAAAAATGTTTAGGTTTAGGAGTTAGGGTTAGGGTTAGGGTTTAGGTTTTGTTTTAGGGTTTAGGTTTAGGGTTAGGGTTTATGTTTAGGGTTTATGATTAGTGTTTAGTGTTTAAGAGTTAGGGTTAGGGTTAGAGTTAGGGTTTAGGGTTTAAGGTTAGTGTTAGGGTTTAGGGTTTACGAATAATGTTCAAGGTTTAGGATTTAGGGTTAGGGTTTAGGGTTTAGGTTTAAGGTTTAGGGTTTAGGGTTAGGGTTAAGGCTAGTGTTTAGGGTTAGGGTTAGGGTTTATATTTAGGGTTTATGATTAGTGCTTAGGGTTTAGGAGTTAGGTTTAGGGTTAGGGTTTATGTTTAGGGTTTACGATTAGTGTTAAGGGTTTAGGAGTTAGGGTTAGGGTTTAGGTTATGGTTTAGGGTTTACGGTTTAGGTTAGGGTTTACGGTTTAGGGTTAGTGTTAGGGTTAATGTTAGGGTTTAGGGTTTAGGGTTTAGGATTTAGGGTTAGGGTTTACGATTAGTGTTTAGGGTTTAGGATTTAGTGTTAGGGTTTAGGGTTTAGGTTATGGTTAGGGTTTAGGGTTTAGGGTTAGGGTTATGGCTAGGGTTTAGGGTTTAGTGTTAGGGTTTATGATTAGTGTTTAGGGTTTGAAAGTTAGGGTTAGTGTTTAGTGTTTAGGTTATGGTTTAGGGTTTAAGGTTAGGTTTAGGGTTAGGCTTAGGGTTTATGTTTAGGGTTTACGATTAGTGTTTAGGGTTTAGGAGTTACGGTTAGGGTTAGGGTTTAGGTTGTGGTTTAGGGTTTAGGTTTAGGATTAGTGTTTAGGGTTAGGGTTAGGGTTTAGGTTATGGTTTAGGGTTTAGGGTTAGGGTTAAGGTTAGGGTTTATGTTTAGGGTTTACGATTAGTGTTTAGGGTTTAGGAGTTAGGGTCAGAGTTTAGGGTATGGTTTAGGGTTTAGGATTTAAGGTTAGGGTTAGGGTTTAGGGTTTACGATTAGTATTTAAGAATTAGGGTTTAGGGTTAGGGTTTAGGGTTTAGGGTTAAGGTTAGGGTTAGGGTTTATGTTTAGGGTTTATGATTAGTGTTTAAGGTTTAGGAGTTAGGGTTTAGGGTGTAGGGTTTAGGTTATGGTTTAGGGTTTAGGGTTTAGGGTTAGGGTTTATGTTTAGGGTTTACGATTAATGTTTAGGGTTTAGGAGTTATGGTTTAGGGTTAGTGTTAGGGTTATGGTTAGGGTTTAGGGTTTAGGATTTAGGGTTTAGAAGTTAGGATTTAGGGTTAGTGTTAGGGTTATGGTTTAGGATTTAGGGTTAAGGTTAGGGTTTGGGGTTTACGATTAGTGTTTAGGGTTTAAGATTTAGGGTTAGGGTTTAGGGTTTAGGTTATGGCTATGGTTTAGGGTTAGGGTTAGGGCTAAGGTTTAGGGTTAAGGTTAGGGTTTATGGCTTAGGGTTAGGGTTAGGGCTAGGTTTTAGGTTTAGGGTTTAGTGTTTAGGTTTAAGGTTAGGGTTAGGGTTTAAGGTTAAGGTTAGGGTTGTGGTTTTTGTTAAGGGTTTAGGGTTAGGGTTAGGGTTTATGTTTAGGGTTTACGATTAGTGTTTAGTGTTTAGGAGTTAGGGTTAGGGTTATGTTAGGGTTTAGGGTTTAAGTTTAGGTTTAGGGTTTAGGGTTAAGGTTAGGGTTATGTTAGGGTTTAGGGTTTAAGTTTAGGTTTAGGGTTTAGGGTTAAGGTTAGGGTTTAGGGTTTATGATTTGTGTTTAGGGTTAGGATTTATGGTTAAAGTTTAGGGTTTAAGTTTAGGTTTAGGGTTTAGGGTTTATGTTAGGGTTTAGGGTTTATGATTTGTGTTTAGGGTTTATGATTTATGGTTAAAGTTTAGGGTTTAGGGTTTAGGTTTAGGGCTAGGGTTTAGGGTTAAGGTTAGAGTTAGGGTTTATTTTTAGGGTTTAGGAGTTAGGGTTAGGGTTTAGGTTAGGGTTTAGGGTTTAGGTTTATGGTTAGGGTTAAGGTTTATGCTTAGGGTTTACGATTAGTGTTTATGGTTTAGGAGTTAGGGTTTAGGGTTTAGGGTTTATGATTAGTGTTTAGGGTTTAGTGTTTAGGGTTTAGGGTTAGGGATTAAAAAATTATTAAAAAATTGAATAATAAAGAGAAAAAACATAAAAACCTTTGATAATATTTTTTTTTCATTTTTAAATCAAATACATTAAGGAGGATGATTTACATGATGCTTATGTGTAAATATGATATAGGGTTTAGTGTTAGGGTTTATGTTTAGGGTTTATGATTAGTGTTTAGGGTTTGAAAGTTAGGGTTAGTGTTTAGTGTTTAGGTTATGGTTTAGGGTTTAAGGTTAGGTTTAGGGTTAGGCTTAGGGTTTATGTTTAGGGTTTACGATTAGTGTTTAGGGTTTAGGAGTTACGGTTAGGGTTAGGGTTTAGGTTGTGGTTTAGGGTTTAGGTTTAGGATTAGTGTTTAGGGTTAGGGTTAGGGTTAGGGTTTAGGTTATGGTTTAGGGTTTAGGGTTAGGGTTAAGGTTAGGGTTTATGTTTAGGGTTTACGATTAGTGTTTAGGGTTTAGGAGTTAGGGTCAGAGTTTAGGGTATGGTTTAGGGTTTAGGATTTAAGGTTAGGGTTAGGGTTTAGGGTTTACGATTAGTATTTAAGAATTAGGGTTTAGGGTTAGGGTTTAGGGTTTAGGGTTAGGGTTTATGTTTAGGGTTTATGATTAGTGTTTAAGGTTTAGGAGTTAGGGTTTAGGGTGTAGGGTTTAGGTTATGGTTTAGGGTTTAGGGTTTAGGGTTAGGGTTAGGGTTTATGTTTAGGGTTTACGATTAATGTTTAGGGTTTAGGAGTTATGGTTTAGGGTTAGTGTTAGGGTTATGGTTAGGGTTTAGGGTTTAGGATTTAGGGTTTAGAAGTTAGGATTTAGGGTTAGTGTTAGGGTTATGGTTTAGGATTTAGGGTTAAGGTTAGGGTTTGGGGTTTACGATTAGTGTTTAGGGTTTAAGATTTAGGGTTAGGGTTTAGGGTTTAGGTTATGGCTATGGTTTAGGGTTAGGGCTAAGGTTTAGGGTTAAGGTTAGGGTTTATGGCTTAGGGTTAGGGTTAGGGCTAGGTTTTAGGTTTAGGGTTTAGTGTTTAGGTTTAAGGTTAGGGTTAGGGTTTAAGGTTAAGGTTAGGGTTGTGGTTTTTGTTAAGGGTTTAGGGTTAGGGTTAGGGTTTATGTTTAGGGTTTACGATTAGTGTTTAGTGTTTAGGAGTTAGGGTTAGGGTTATGTTAGGGTTTAGGGTTTAAGTTTAGGTTTAGGGTTTAGGGTTAAGGTTAGGGTTATGTTAGGGTTTAGGGTTTAAGTTTAGGTTTAGGGTTTAGGGTTAAGGTTAGGGTTTAGGGTTTATGATTTGTGTTTAGGGTTAAGATTTATGGTTAAAGTTTAGGGTTTAAGTTTAGGTTTAGGGTTTAGGGTTAATGTTAGGGTTTAGGGTTTATGATTTGTGTTTAGGGTTTATGATTTATGGTTAAAGTTTAGGGTTTAGGGTTTAGGTTTAGGGCTAGGGTTTAGGGTTAAGGTTAGAGTTAGGGTTTATTTTTAGGGTTTAGGAGTTAGGGTTAGGGTTTAGGTTAGGGTTTAGGGTTTAGGTTTATGGTTAGGGTTAAGGTTTATGCTTAGGGTTTACGATTAGTGTTTATGGTTTAGGAGTTAGGGTTTAGGGTTTAGGGTTTATGATTAGTGTTTAGGGTTTAGTGTTTAGGGTTTAGGGTTAGGGATTAAAAAATTATTAAAAAATTGAATAATAAAGAGAAAAAACATAAAAACCTTTGATAATATTTTTTTTTCATTTTTAAATCAAATACATTAAGGAGGATGATTTACATGATGCTTATGTGTAAATATGATATAGAAAAAATATATTATGTGTCTTATTTTAATTGGTTGAAACCATATCTTAAATGGTGAAAATGGTTCATGTAATAATTTTTTCATAGTTACGGTGACTTAAGGAATACTTTGTCGGCAATTAATAATTCTAATAATAAAATGCATCATTAATGCGAATTTCAGTAACTCTGATCGATTCCCAGTGCACACTATTAATTCTTTGTACATCCATCAGGAAATCACAGTAACAGGCTAAGAAGGTTGATTTATTTCCAATTAATTATTAACTAATTACTGAAACCATTAGATTAAGTTAGTGATTATTAACTAATTACTGAAACCATTAGATTAGGTTAGTGTAATATAAACCATTAGATAAGCTAAAGTATTGAAATACAAAGATTTCAACACTGGTGAAGGGGTTATTTCCTACCGTGTTAGGGAGCACACGCATTCATGCATCGTTTCCTATTGAAATTAAGGCCAGATTTAGTTCTGCCAACAATGTTAGTGTACGTTTGCCGCTTATTTTCTCGTTAAATCGTTATTATTTTGATCATCGACAGATATCTATTCAATACTTTTAATATTTAAAGGATTATTTAGTAACAATTGGAATTTTTAGTTTTTGATAATAGACGTTTGCCCTTCGTCGTTGGTATAACAATGCGTGGGTACAGCCACATACAAAAATGAGACGTCTGTTGATACCTAAATTTTTTAAAAAAATATTTTGTATATAATTTGTATATAAAATTTTTTAAATATATATAATTTGACACCCCTTAAATATCGTTTAAAAAAATGACACCCCTTAAATAAATTTTTAACTCCGCCCCAGCAACAATAGAAAAAGAAGCTTAAGTAAGGGTGTTCAATTGATTGGATCAATTAATCGACCCAATATTACATTAGGCCTCAAAACTTAAAAAATCAATTAAAATTCTAAATTCATAATATTTCAAATAAATAAATCCAAAAACATTTTAACATTCGATATAACTCTAAAATGAATCGATAATAATATTTGATTAATATAAATTTAATTTAAATAAAAGTTACAAGATCCTACGAATAACAAGTCTATTACATCTATATATTAGCCAATATTAAAATTACTCTATTTTCGATGGTGCTCCAAAAAACCACGAACCAACCTACTTACCTACAATAAAAAAAATACTAATTTTAGATTAGAAAATTCTATAACGGGCGTCGAACACTGCTGAACATTATTAATGATGAACACTATTAAATTAATTTATAAAGATTAAAAAATTTTAAGACTCAAAATATAATTATAAATTATTTAAATTAAATTTTAATTAAATTATTTTTTATGTATATTTTATTTTATTAATTAAATAAAAATACTAAACCCTAAAAATTAATTAAAAAAACTAAACTCCAAACCCTAAAATCAAAATCAAAAATCTAAATCACTAAACATTAAATTATAAACCTTAAAATATAATATTAAAACCGTAGATCCAAAACCTAAAACCAAAATTCCTAAAAATTCTAAACCATAAACACTAGATCCAAACCATAAAATCTTAAACCCTAAATAATCAAAACCCTAAACCCTAAACCTAAAATCTTAAACTAATTTTGAGTTTTAATTTTTGGATTTATACTTTTAGAGGTTTATATTTTCTATTTTAGGGTTTAAGGTTTTATTTTTTAGAGTTTATAGTTTATGATTTAGTGTTTTGGAATTTAGGGTTTAAGGTTTAATATCTTAGGCCTCTGAATTTAGGGTTTTAAGTTTTTATTTAATATTTTTATTTTTTAAATTTAAAATAATTTAAATAAATTATTTTTAAAAAATTAAAATAATATATATTTTAAAATTTTTATTTTAAATAATTTAAAATTATATGTTTAGTCCCTAAAATTTTAATTTTTACTTATTAATTTAATAGTGTTCAGCGATGTTCATCGTTAATAGTATTTAACAATTTTTGACGCATGTGGTAGATATATCCTTTTTAAATTTTTTATATTTTTTTTAATTATGTTTCACGCAAATTATAAATAAAAGCATATATAATAATATGATGTTACGATAATATAATTTGTTGGAATTATATTAAAATATCATTAAATCTCAAGCTAATTAGTGGTTAAATCTTTTTTTTTTCTTCCTAAGTCTTGTGTTCAAATCTAAATTATATCAAATACCTTCCAGAAGCACTGTGCATCCACGAATCTAGGTCAACTGTTAATGATTATATAAAATAATATATTAAATAAAAATCAATTATTCAACAATTAAAATGATAATAAGATAAGACCATATTAAGAATGCTAAAAGATACTAGTGGTTGAGTCATTCCAATCCAAATATATTTAAATATTAAAGATATTGATTTAGTACTTCTAATAAAAGTCTATATTTATTATTTAATGGGTAAATTTGTATATTTAAACTATCTTTGTATTGAATAAAAATATTTATTAGTTGGCTGGTGTCTGCATTTTTAAATTCAATTTATTGAATTTTTTATACTTATTTTGGTCAACTTTTAAGACAATGACTTTAATCGAATAAAAAAATAAACGAAACGAGTTGATTTATATGATAAATAGTTTAGTTCTGTTTAAGTAGTTTTCAAGTTTGGGGTATTATATACATAAAATTTTTATTAGAATATTTATTCATTAAAATTAAGTGTACGACACGAGTTAATCTGTATTTATTAGATCAGACTTATAAATGGAAAAATCGATAATAATAATAATAATAAACAAAGTTGGTAGTTATACAAAAGTGATATCTTATTGTCTGCTTCTTTGGTCTAAATGATAAATAATTTAGTTTTGTTTAAGCAATTTTTAAGTTTGAGATGTTATATATAAAAATTTTTTTATTAAAATATTTTTTATTAAAACTAAATGTACGATACGAGTTGATCTGTATTTATTAGATCAAAGACCTGTAAATCTGAAAATCAATAATAATAAAAATAACAAGTTTGGTAGTTTTACAAAAGTGATATCTTTTCTTGTCGGATTCTTTGGTCCTTTGATTCCAATGCTAAATACCCAGTACTACATCTCTGCAGATATGGCTTCTATAAACTGTATACTGCCAGGATTTGTTTTCTCTGTATTTATTGTTATTCTCTCTTTCCCGAGCTTTGTTTCAAGCAACCATGAACATGTTCTTAGCAGTTGCCGGTTTGATGCCATATACCAGCTAGGGGATTCCATAGCAGATACAGGTAATTATGTGCAACAAAACCCTTCAGCAACTGTTGCCAGGTTACCCTATGGGGAAACCTTCAGCAAACCTACTGGGAGATGCTCTGATGGCTTGTTGATGATTGATTATATAGGTAAAAAATTGAATTCCTTTATGTTTTGTTTCTGGAAAACATAATAATCTTGTTGATTAAAGGGTGAAACCAGTAAGAAACTAGTTTTTTCTAGTCAGATGCTTCATTGGGGTCGAATATCGAACATGTTGTTGGCATGGATTAGAGAGGAATCCATCAGTTTAACCAGTGTGTGTTATTGTTTTATGTTGTGAATTTGAACATTTGAAAACAGCAATGTCTGCTGGAATCCCTTTTCTTGATGCCTACTTGAACAAAGATGGAGTATTCGATCACGGGGTTAATTTTGCCGTCGCCGGAGCTACGGCCACGCCTGTGATCAGTGAATGTCTAAGTAAACAACTTGACTGGATGTTTAGCTATTTCAATGGAACTTGTCATGATGAAAATGGTTAGCTATTAGCATCTTTCCTCAACCTTCTTTATATAGTGTATATGATCAGAATGGATTGACACAATGATCCACTTGTAGGTTGCTTCAAGAAAAATGGAAGAGCTCTTTTCATGGTTGGGGAGATAGGAGGAAATGACTATAACTATCCCCTTTTTCGCCGTAAAACCTTAGCCGAGGTTAAGCTCATGGTGCCTGGTGTGGTCCAAGCCATAAAACATGCTGCCAAAGTAAGTTTCCTTTTATGAAACATTTAATTATATCACTCCTAATGATTCTAACCCTGTTTTCCTCATACTTTGAGTTCCACTTTGCAGACCGTAATCGCATATGGCGCGACTCGGTTAGTTGTTCCTGGGAACTTCCCCATAGGCTGCTTCCCTGTATACCTCACTCTCTTTCAAACCAATGATACAACTGCTTATGATGAGCTCCATTGTCTAACTGAGTTGAATAAGTTCTCAATCTATCATAACAATCTTCTTCAAAAAGCCATTGATGAGCTAAAAGAAGAACATCCCGAGGTGATCGTCGTCTATGGTGACTATTATAAAGCATTCCTGTGGCTTCTGAGCAAGGCTGATATGCTTGGTAAGTCTGATTTACTAGCAGCCATTAGTTTTTGATATTGTACCCTGAATTGTTTATATCATCAGGTTTTGATCCAAAATCATTGCAAAAAGCCTGTTGTGGAATCGGAGGAGACTGCAATTTCGATCTTTCGAGTATGTGCGGGGATCCAAAGACAACGATATGTGAAAATCCTGAGGAACGAATAAGCTGGGATGGAATTCATTTGACACAAAGAGCTTATGAGTTAATGGCAACATGGCTCATCCACGACATCTATCCGAAACTTCAATGTGAATACATTGCTTCCTATAGTTCTGCTGTCTAGTTTCTGCAGGAACTTGTGGAATGTTTGTCTTCAAATTCCTTGCTGTACCAAAAAATAAATTACACGACAATAGTATTTGTTATTGCCAAACTTTGCTGTACCAACAAAGTTGTGGACTTGAGGATTGTGTTTTGGCGTTTTGCTGTACCTAAAGTTGCCTGTTCCCTTGTATCTTCCTTTGCTTGTTTCTTGAATCCTTGGCTGGTGTTAATCTTCGTCGTAGATGGGGCTCATAATCCGGTTGCAGAACCATGCAAATCCGTTGACAGATCTTTACTTGGAGTACAAGGCAAAATAGTTCCAGTGGAGGAATCCCAGATTGCAGCAGCGGTAAATATCTGAACCGATGAGGTTGCAGGCCACGGTAAGAGCATATTCAACACCCCAATAACTTCAGTTGTGAAAAACGCTGGTGTTCCTGATCTCACCCTGGTCTGTCTGCCCGGACATATCTATGAGCAGATCAGAGACATCACCATGCAGTACATAACTCCCAAGGAAAGCCTTATCCTTAATGTTTCGTTAGCCACTGTTGATTTTTCAACATGTGGACTAGAGTGGTGAGAGAACTCTTCTTGTGGTTACCAAGGCCGATAAGCTTCTCGACAAGGTTAACCTCAGATGATTTGAAACATAGGGCTCGGTTCTGTTTGTGTTAGGAATCGTGTCGGTGATGAGTCCCAAGAGAAGCAAGGAAGGAAGAGGACAGATTGGTCGAAACTAATACACATTTTGTCAAGTATTGATAAATCTATGGTGATCAACAAGACTATTTCATAAGTCAAGTAAATGCCGGACCAAACATGTTGCCGCCGACTTCCAGGGTGATTCTTCAACGCATCGGGGAAACCGAAATCGAACATCTCAGACAGCATTCGAATGTTTTGCTTCTGCAGCAAGGCTGAAGATGAGAATGAATGCTTACCGGTTAAGGTTAAATTCTTTATATTGAACTCCGGTGAACTTAGAGCTAAAGAACGTGTCATTTGGATCGGTTTCAAGGAAAAAAGTTAGGATTTAATAATAGTTAGGATTTAATAATAGGAAGGATAAGAATCTATTAAATCTTTAAATTTAAATATTAAGAGAGGTAAAAATCTTATTTAATTAACATTTTAGTTAAAAGGGACTAAAAATACAATTATACTAAAAAAATTGGGAGGGATTGTTCCTTCCACCCTACATGGCTCCGACCCTGTTCAATTTGGATAATTTCTGTTTTGGTCAGGTTTGATTTTGGTTCGGATCTGATATGGTTTGGTCTGTAATGATTTAGGTCAGGTATTGAAATAGATCGAGTCACGTCAGTTTGATTAATTTTTGGTTTGGTTGATTTCGAGTCAGGCATTTTCAGATTAGGTCAAGATTTGTTCAATAAGAGATCAGGTCTCTGATGAGTTATGCAATAGTTCACATCAAATCTTAATTTCGGGTTAACTTCAATTCGGGTTACTTTCGGTTTGGATGACGCCGGTTTTGGTTTATTCGATTCTCTTAAAAATCAATTTGAATCTATCTGGTTCAATAAGATTAGATCATGTGTATATCGGTTCAATTAAAAAGCAGATCAAATTTAATTTAATTCGATTTATTTTAAATTTTAAATCAAATTTATATATCATATTCAGATTGATATCAGATCTCGAATCGAATAAAATCAATTTAGATTTTTAGTTAACTTATCTCCCCCAGAGAAGTGATCATAGACGTCGAATTTTATTAATTTTTTAATATAATAATATTTATTTTATGATCTTACTCATAATACTCTCTTTCTCAGCAATATTTCTTTTAATAATAACATTTTCAATATTTAAACTTAATTTTTCTCCTAAAAAACAAATCTATTATCATTGTTGGCAAATTCTATTGTTTTTTAGTCCGAATCAAAGTCCAATTTTAACTGCTAAGGAAATCCTTATCTTTAATGTTTTGTCGGCCACTATACTGTTAGAAAAGTTATACGGTGAACTCTGTTCACCACGTCATTCATGATTCCAAGCAATTAAGATCATTAATTTTATTTTTTTTAAATAAATTATCACCTCTTTTTTATATAGACTTAATGAATGATTAATTATTAAATAATTATTTAAATATCAATAATTCTAATTACTTGAATCATAAATAACGTGATAAACAAGATTTACCGTATAATCTGTCGTACGATTGATTTCTCATTATTGTCGATAAATTCTATTGTTTTTAGTCCTAATCAAAGTCCCATTTTCTTACAGTCCTCGTGTCTTTGGTTCATGTTTTTCTTCTTTCATTCCACTGACTGCGTCTTCTGCCGCCAACATAAGATCACTGTCATTAACGTAATCGATCAGTGATTGTTGAATTATAATACAATTTAAAATTTAAGATTACTGCTGAGCCGTAGATAAGGACAACATTAAAATCAAACGATATAAAATTTTTATTTATTATTATTTAAATAAAAAAAATAAAAAAAATATATTAAAAAATTAAAATTTTGATTTTTTTTAAATTTATAGGGACTTGTTCAATCGTTGATATTGAGTTGATGGTTAAGTTCAAAAAAAAAATTAACGTGATAATAATATAATTAATATTTTTTATTAAGATATATATATTAAGAGTATATAGATAAATAAATATTCTTTTAAATTTTTATAAAATAAAACAATATTTTTTGATATTTCTACAGATAGCTATAATTCAATTATTCTTATAATTTAAATATAATAATTTTTATCCTCATTTGAGTTTATTAAGTTTACGATAAAATTAACGTGTTACTAGGTAAAACTTTTTTTTTAAAAGGCGGCTATAAAGTTTTACTTTGAAAGACAATTTTTTTATTAAATGAATTATTATAGACGTTCTTTCATTAAACAAATTATTATACACGTTCTTCTTTATCAAACAATAAATAACAAAAATAAATAAATAAATAATAGATTTAAAATATATTGTATTAATAAAATTCTTCGTATTCATGGAGTACGTTCCCAGCCAATACATGCTGCTGCCATACTCGAGCAAAGAATTATCAGTAGGAGAACCAGGGCCAGGCAGTAGTGATTCAGTCAATTAATTTCTGCATCTATGGCTTCTACAAGCTCTGTACCACCAGGATTTATTTTCTCTTTACTTACTGTTCTGATCTCTTTCTGGAGCTTTGTTAAAACCAACAACGAACATATTCTTAGCGCCTGCAATTTTTCTGCCATATATCAGCTAGGGGATTCGATTGCAGATACTGGAAATTCTGTGCAACAAAACCCTTCATCAGTATGTGCCAGGTTACCCTATGGAAAAACACTCACAACACCAACAGGGAGATGCTCCAATGGCTTGTTGATGATTGATTATATAGGTAAAAGAATCTTATTGATTAGAGTATACAGCCAGGGTGTGTGATTGTTTTGTACATTTGAAAACAGTGTTGTCTGCTGGAATTCCTTTCCTTGATGCCTACTTAAGCAAAGATGGAAGGTTCGATCACGGGGTTAACTTCGCGGTCGCCGGTGCTACCGCCATGTCTGTGGAAGATTTGTCCGAGAGAAATGTGTCTTTTCTGTCTACCAGAAGATGTCTCGGTGAACAACTTGACTGGATGTTTAGCTATTTCAATGCAACTTGCCATTATGACAAAGGTTGAGTATCATCTTTCTGTCTCTAAATATTGTGTATGATCAGAATGTATTGACATAATGACCCACCTGAGTGCTGTATTTGGCAGATTGCTTCAAGAAAAATGGAAGATCTCTGTTCATAGTTGGTGAGATAGGAGGAAATGACTATAACCATCCCCTTAATGAAGGGAAAACCTTAGACGAGGTTAAGGCCAAGGTGCCGAAGGTGGTCCGGGTCGTAAAGCATGCTGTCGAAGTAAGTTTTCTTAGTTCAAACATTTGATTATGTCCCTTCTGGTCATTGTAATCCTGTTTCTTACACTTTATGTTCCCTGTCTGTGTAGAGAGTTATCGGATATGGTGCTACTCGGATAGTTGTCCCTGGAAACTTCCCCATAGGATGTTTTCCTGTGTACCTCACTTTATTTGAGACAAATGATACTACAGCCTTTGATGATCTACATTGTCTAAAAGAGTTGAATCAGCTCTCGATTTACCATAACGATCTTCTTCGGAAAGCGATCGATGAGCTAATAGAAGAACATCCCGACGCGATTATCGTCTACGGTGACTACTACAATGCATTGCTGTGGGTTTTGAGCAAGGCTGATCTGCTTGGTAAGTCTGATTGATTGTAGCATGAACTGTTTTGGTCATTTCCTGTGTTTCTGAACAAATATCATCAGGCTTGGATCCAAGATCGTTGCAGAAAGCCTGTTGCGGAACCGGAGGAGACTACAATTTCGATCTTTCGAGACGGTGTGGAGATCCGAAAGTAATGGTCTGCGAAAATGTTGATGAACGCATGAGCTGGGATGGAATTCATTTGACACAAAGAGCTTATGAGTTAATGGCAGCATGGCTCATCCGGGACATATATCCGAAACTTCACTGTGAATACATTGCTTCGTATAGTTCTGCTGTCTAGCTTCCATATCATAACAGTCATGTTTTATGTATGCATAAGCCCGGGACAACAGGGGTGTAAACGAGCCGAGATCAAATTATCAATGACAATATTAATAAAAGATATTGATAAAAATTAATAAAAAAATTAAATTATGTCACTAAAAGTTTTATTAAAGAAGTAAAATATAAAAATCTAAAGGTGCATACAAAAGCAAATACTATTCTTAATATTGATGTACATATTTAAAGAATTTAAAATGTTTTATAGATCTTCTTATTCTATTCAATGTCGTATTTTGAGGTAAAAAAAAAGCGATTGACACACCGAACTATCACACCAGTGGGGGTTCTGGACATGCACAATATAAGCGACCGCACAGGGCCCCTAAAAAAGAGGCCCCCAAAATTTTGATAAAACATTCTTTAGATGAAGTTAATTTCAAAATTCATTGAAAGATTTTGAAAATGCAATTGAGAAAGATGCATTATAATTGTTTAAACGTTATAATTATTTCTTAAATGCGATAATTGGTTATAGAATCTTATTGATTATTCTTATTATTATTACTTCTATAGAACTAGTGAAGTTTTGGATAGGCACAATAGAAATAATCGCACAGGGACCCCTAGAAAGGACATTTGCTTCTAAAGGTTACAATTTTATAAATAGCAAAAGTTATGGACAATTAGTTTTAAGGATCGTATTTTAATAAATTGCATAGGGCCCCCAAAATTTTTGAACCGCCCCTGTATCACAAATATTACTTTGTTATATATAATTTTAATTACACTGACAAACAATCACTAAAGAGATTCGAATTTTTGATCACCGATAAATCCAAACAAAAAATTATATCGTAAGAATTTCTATATAAACGCAAAACAACAACTAAAGTACGAAACACTATACCAACTGCGTAGGAAACACTATAAATATTTATATATGTTAGTTTTTTTTCTTAAAAATACATAAACAATGTGAATATTTCTTATTTGTTAGCTACTCTAGGTATTTAAAAAAACTCTAGGTAAATTAAAATTGGGTAAAATATATCATTTAATTATAAAAATTATTTTGGTCATCCATAGAGATGGGCACGGGGTCGGGTTGGGTCGGGTCAAATTTTCGGCCCACCTGTACTGACCCGAAAAACATATCCTTTACCTGTCATCCGATTCGACCCGAATTTAGGGTGAAAAAATATGATCTGACCCGATTTTTAAGCTTTAAAATCCGACCCGACCCGAATCATTTAAAAAATTTAAATTCTAGGGGCTTAATTGTAAAAAATAAAATTTAGAGATCTAATTGTAAATAAAATAAAATTTCAGTGACTTAATTATAAAAAAATAATTTTAGTAACCTAATTATATAAAATATATTTAAAGAGGAATCATAATTGCAAATATTTCTAAAATGTATATGGAAAAATTACACTATCAGTCTCGGATCGGGTTGAATTTTTTCACCCTAAACCCGACCTGACCCGACCCGAAATTAACATTAAAAAACCCGACCCGAACCTAAATTTCCTTAAAAAATTTGACCTGTTTGAATCGAGTCAGACCGAAACCCGTCAGGTTCGGTTACATACCCATCTCTAGTCATCCATACAAAAAAAATCACAAAAAGGCTACTAAAGTTATAATTAAAATCATGCATGGTAGAAAATATAACTAAAATCTTAGACTTGTTAAAATATTGTTGATGTTAAACCAAAACCACTTTAATATATTTATTTACCAAAATCTAAATATAATATACATAGGAACTTATTTTCTTTCCGGGCAAGTTCTACGGAGAGGTGGAGTTTGAAAAGAGATTAAAAATGAGATATACCAAAATTGTTATAAAAATTATAAAAATTTTAGTATCGATTTTTTATAAAAATATAAGAATTTTTTTAAATATTGATTTTTTATTAAAAAATATGAGGATTTCGATTATACCGGATTTCTTAAAAATATATAAAAATCTTGGTATATATTAAAAAATTAATGCCGATATTCTTAAATTTTTATATTTATTTTTATACATGTGTAAATCGTCTACCTCTTTCTCATGCCTTCATATATGCCTCCACTTTAAATTAGAGGTTTAGGGTTTAGGGTTTTAGTTTAGGGTTTAGGGTTTTAGTTTAGAGAATTAATGGTAGGGTGTATTTTTTTGAGTATAGGGTTAGGATATAAAAAATAAGAGTCAGAGTTTAAAATTCAATTTTTTAATAAATTTTTAAAAGAGACATAAAATAAGGTATAGAAAAGAAGCAAGAGATTTTTGTTTTTTATACAGCTTTATTTTAATTTTTTTTAAGCCGACTCTTTGTAGAAAAACCCTTCTTAGTCACTTTCTTTTATTACATAAGTCTCTGCAAACAGGGCCTAAGCCATTGAACAACGTGGAAAACATGAAAAACACAAACACACAAACTCAAATGCATATTCTTAACTAATACCACATAACTTGTGTCTTGTTATTGAAAAACAGAAGCATCAGTACATAATTAATTCACCCTTCTGCAGTTCTTCCTGATTTCTCCCTTTGATCCAGTGAGGGGACTAATGTCTCCCATCCTGATCATGGCAGCAACAAAATCAGAGCTGAAGGATCTCGGGTTATCGCTGTAGCCCCGAACGATGGAATCCGTGGAGCCGCCACCGTTGAACAACTGTTGATCAGAGTGTAGGAGACCTCTCTGGTTGACTAGGTTCTTGAAGTAGTTGTTGTCGAAATATGTCGGAGTCTGGATGTCTAGGGGTGCCAAGTTGTTGTCGCCTGAGCCGGTTGCTCTAGGACAGGTCCTCTGCCTTGTCTGAGCAAAGGGACGGTCAATGTTGCTCTCGTTGTATATGCGTGCCCTGAATGATGTGCACCTTGCTTGTCCAATTGTGTGCCCACCTAGATTACAATCACATTTAGCATAAAGTATAAATATGAACAGATTTCGACGAAATTCAACACGAGTCGGATTAGAGACGACGAACCGGATAAAGCAACCAAGTCCCTAGTGGAAAGTCCAAGAGCATTGAACCGAGAAATGAGTCGATTCAAGTTCGAAGTCGGGCGGAGGAATGCCGTTATTAGCAGCAGCCCGGCTTGTAGTCCTTGCGTCTCGCCTTCCGAGTTTCACATCCCAGTTGGGGCCTCCGAGCTACCATCCACAGACAACAAAACTTGCTTAATTGAAACCTCGGACTAAGAACTAGAACATATGATTGAAAGAAAAGCTTGAAGTTTTACTATTTTAACAGAGTCCCTAGCGGCAATAGCCAAGACATCAGCACATGAAACAACACCGGGGCAAACTTTCTCGACCGCCGACTTGATGTTGTCTACGACATCGAATCCTCGAGCAGAGTTCCGATTTGGGTTAGCCGTTTTCTCTCCGGTGAAAGAAGACGTATCGTCTAGTAGCACCGAACCGTCGCATCCCTAACATCAACAGTAACATATAAATAAAAATCAAAGGAACATCTTATGTTAAATGTATTGGACAAAACATTAACAAGTCAAAGTCATTTCAACTTGGTCCCCCTCTTATTTTATGTCCATTTCTACATGAGTCAAACACTGAGACCATGTTCCCCCAAAACCCTAACTTGAAGAACAAGAAATAGGAGAATTTACATTGACAAAGCAGTCATGGAAGAACAGGCGAAGCAAAGAAGCCCCCATTCGAGCCTCTTTCAAGATAGCAGAATGAACAGTCGATTTCACAGTAGAAAACAGGTCGGGACATGATTTTGAGTAGAAATTCGTTGAAAGTTGAGCGTTTGTGCTCCCTTGGAAACACACAAGGACAAGACACAAAGTCAAAAAAAACTTGGAAAAACAAGAAACAGCAGAAGCCATTGGAAATTACCCACAGAACACAACACCGAACAAGATAAGTTAAGACTTGAAGACAAAGCTGTTGGGAAACCGTTGGTTTATATAGAGGATTTAGGGACATACTCGACAGGCTAAATAACAGTTTCGGGCAGGTTACCTAACACGTAGACCATGCAAACCAATGTGCATGGCGTTTTTTATATATAACGGAATTATTTGACAGATTATTTTAATATTTAATGAGAAAAAAGTGTAAATATTGAAGACTTATCTAGTTACAACGCGTTTTTCTTTGAAAATATATGTTCTTTCGAGGACGGTAGCAATTTTTTCAAAGGCAATGGCCCTAACAGCTTTATTAAGTCTTTATGATTTGGTGATGACTTCGGGTTTAAGTCATTATGGTTAACTAAAATATTGCAAATTTTACCTTTTCTCTTCAGTATGATAATTTATAGGGTTTATATTTTATGTACCTGCAATGCTAGCGTATATATACGGGTTTATATATTGAAAAAAAAAATTAAACTTGCTAATTTTAGGGTTTAGAGTTAAAATTTTAAAGTATGGTTAAAGCTTGAGATTTAGGGTTTTATATCATAAAGAATGATCGTATAATTTTTATTTTATATAGATTGTATATCAAATTCAACTCCATATATAAATTCATCATTTCATTTTTAATGACATGTTATTATTTGATTTATTAAAAATGAGTAAAATTATATATAATCGAGTTAAGTTTTTGTTATTTTTAATTTGCTCTTCTGATTTTCAACGCTTCGTATTAACTAATCCGGATCAACCCGTGTCGCATACTTAGTTTTGGTAAATGAGTCTCTCAGTAGGGATTTTTTTACATACACAACGTCTCGAACTTGAGACTTACTTAAGCAGAATCAAATTGTTTATAATAAATCTAAATCTCTAACCCTAAAACATAAACTCTAAACTCTAACTTTAAGCTCTAAATTTTAAACCATGCAATCTAAGCCCGTAAATACTAATTTTAACAAATTTATATATCATTTTTTTCCTCTAATCTTTTAACATCTTAATTAGTATTGATGACGAAAATATATCATTATTTGATTAATATATAAAATTATACTAATCACCCCATAATCTTGCAACATCTTAGTTGGCTTTGATAAACACTTTGTCCGAAGAACAAGTCTAGCCTTTGATGAAATCTTTGTTAGGGAACAAGTCTTACAAGACATATCTTAGTCTTAAATAGTAAAAACTGTGAGTTCAATCCAAAAATTATGTTGATTTATTTATGTTGAAAAATCATATAAAATAAATATTTAAATTTTAAATTTAATATTAAATATTATTTACGAAATTAAAATAATTACTATGTGTCAATATAGTTATAGATACAGTGATGTAAATATTTTTTTACTTCTCTAAGCTTTTGTAGATATTGTAAAGCCTGGATGTTGGGGTTATTTATGTTTTTATGTCAAACATGTTAGAAAATATTTGTTCTTACATTTTTGTCAAAAGTACAACAGATTTGGTTACCAGAATGTCTGCAAAGTTATGAGTAACGAGGAATTGAATCTCGGTTTTCCACAGAGAATATTGACAAAGTCTACCTCAGAAACTCGGTTTTCGTATCGGATATATTTTTTTGTCTCATTTAATATGTTTAATATTTTTTTAATTTTAAATTTATTATTAATAAAAATATGTTTTAAAAATTTTTAATCAAATAATTTAAAAATATATAATTTAATAAATTAAAATAATTATGATTGAAAATAAAAATAATAATTTTAAAAATTAATACTTAACGTATTGAGTGAGACGTAGAGAATATATAATTTTTTTAATTTTAGAGATATATAAAATTATCCGGCGTAGGAGAGAAAACTTGAATTTAAATTTTAGTTAAGAATTTTATTAGGAGACAGTGATAAAGATACATTTATGATGGAGTGGTCGACGGGTCGTGCCGTGCCACACCAACTTTTATGATTGAATGAGACTTTTAAATCATAGTTTAGTTTTAAAATATATGAAATTAAACTTTATTAAAGTGGTTAGTTAAAGTAATAAATGGATTAATATTGTTTAAATATATTTTAAATTTAAATTTTATATTATATATAAATTTGTTAAAAAATTATTTGTTAAAATTAGATGTGCAATATTAATATAGTTAGCCTAAGTGATATTAATATAGTTAGCCTAAGTGATAAGCAGTTTAGTTCCGTCTAAGTAAGTCTTAAATTCAAGACGTTGCGTACATAGAAAATTCCTATTAGAAGACTAGCCACCAAAACTAAGTGTACGATGCGAGCCAGTCCGAATTAATTAGGTCGAGACCTTAAAATTCAAAAGAATAATAAAAAAGTGTAATATAAATCTATTTGAATCGATTAAGATAAAATCTTAAAAAAAATCAAACAAAACAAAAATAAAATTAAACTCTAGTATACTAACTTTTGTAGTTATCTACTGCTTTAAATTTCTGGGTTTTTTATATATTAACTTAGGGGTGGTTATTCGGTCGAGTCGAGTTAAAAATTTTGAGTTATTTGAGTTGACGAGTCATATTTTACGACTTAAACTTTATTTGAAAATTTTTTGGTTTGAGTTAAGTTTAAGAAATTTGAGTCGAGTCGAATCAAGTCGAGTTTTCAAATTCTTATAAATATTTAATTGTAATTATTTATCATGTTATAGTATGATTTGATTTTAATTTAAACGACTTTCTCTAATCATATAAGATATATATATATATATATGTTTTTTCATATGTAACAATATTTCTTTATATTTTTATATATCTATGTATATATATCGTAAAAAAATGATAGACTCATCTCAAACTTAAAAATTAATTCTTTAGTTACTAAAAATTTTGAGTTATTCGAGTCATTCGAATTTCTATTTTACAACTCAAAATTTATTTGAAATTTTTTCGAGTCGAATCGAGTCTATGAAATTTCGAGTCAAGTCAAAACGAGTCGAGTATTTTCACCTCGAGTCGAGTCGAGTTATTCAATTTTTTCGAATCGAATCGAGTTTTATTCACCCCTACGTCAACTAGATGGTTTTATTGAGAAAAAAATAGAATCAAAACATGATTTAATAGAGGTTTTACAATAAAAAAATAAATAAAAATCACATAAACAATAAATTTAATAAGAAAAGAGTTGTATCCGTCGGTTTAAATACTTTATACTTGCATTGAAGAATTTTTATACTTTATTGTAGGAAGAATTCACAAAAATTATCAAAATACGAACTAAATGAAATATATATGAACTAATAAAAATTATTTATCTTATTTTTTTCATCAACCCACATAAAATTAATTTAAAAAATAATTTTAAATGAAATAAACATTAAATATAAATAAAATTCACATAAAAAATATAAGATAATTTTTTTATAAATTAAAACCATAAATGAAGATTGTTATAATATAATTTTTTTCTACTTAGACATAAAGGAGTTGAATTTAAAATTTATTATCCTTATCATAATATTAGCAAACCTTAATAATATTCAATAATACCATTTAAATTAGATTTATTATCTTCCGTTAAAAATTTTTAAAAAATTAAAATTAATTTTTTAAAGAATTATTAGAATATTTATTTATTAAAATTAAATATTTAATACGATTTATTTCGAATTATTTTATAACAAAGACCTGAAGAACCGATAATTAAAATAAATATAGAAATATACCACAAGTTTTTTTTTTTTTTCTAACATGTCAAAACACTGATTCCTTTTACATTGCTACTTTAACAACTAAGCTTAGTTTAGGACACTGATTCCTTTTATATCACTTTTTCTAATATGTTTTTTATTTTATATATCAAGAAAAAAATGTTATTTTAAAAAGGTTAACATCACAAATAAATATTCGGTATATAAATTTTTTTATTTAGGTATTTAAAATATTGTTTTGTTAAAATAATTATTCAAAATATATACTTTTTAATTATTTAAAATATTTTTTTATATCAAAATTCATATAGATATTAAAAGTTGGCATGAGATATTAATTAAAAAAGTATATTAAACACTAATTTTTGTTAAAAATATATTTTTAATATTTATTTTAATTAAAAATACTTTAAATATTTATTTTAATAAGAAAGCATATATTTAGGTAATATTTTCCTTCCTTTTTGTCTACGGAATTAGTTATAGATGTGAACCGGATGATAAGGAAAAAGAAAAGCAAAGTGGAAGAAGAGATAGCTCAAATTTGTATTTTTTGGGTAAAATACAAAATGGCCACTAAATTGTCCATAAAAATACAAAATGATCATCAAATTTTTAAAATTTATATAATAGATATCAAATTTTACTTTTATTACAAAATGATAACTAAATTATTAATTGTGAGTAACCGAAAGATATGATAGTTATAAATTTAATTCTCAATATTTATATATTTAATCAATTTAGACATCAATAATAAAGGTTAAATTGAGATTAAATTGATTAAATGTGTCAATATGAAAGATTAAATATCCTATTATTTAAATCTTTATAACTGTCACATCATCTTATTAACGACATTTAACAACTCAGTAAGCATTTTGTAACAAAAATTAAAGTTTAATGTTTATTATATAATTTTTGAAAGTCCAAAAAAGACGACTAATTTATTTTTTAGAGATAGTTTAGAGACCATTTTCGTACTTTACCATATTTTTCATAGAAACTCAATTTTGTACTTGCGGAGTGGCCTATAGAAATAGAAACTCAACTTTGTGGTGCTAAGATACCATAGAAAATAAGCACTTAACCCCATTACCATTCGTAGGTACCCTAACAATGTCAAAAGCATTATCTACAAAATTTACAGCAAAATGCATGAATCTAGCAACCTTTGTGTCTGTTATTTTCTATACATATTTTGAACTATCATGTCCTAGATACATTTTCGGACTTATCTTAGTGTTCCTTCCAAATTCGGCCAGCCAATTTCAGCTTCAGCTCCTGTCTATCTCCACCTGAGAAGAAGAGTGCCAGGTTCCTTTGTATGATAAGTCCATCTTGACTGTCTCGAACTTTCCTATGACCATCGCGAATGCTTCTTGGAACTCCTTGCCAGATTAACTTTCTGCCATAGCCACCGACTTCCAGGCTATAACTGAATTGTCTTGCCTCGTCCTCATCACCCATGAACCGTAAGAAGGCCATGTAAACTGGCGCCATTCCTATGTGAAAAGCCTCAAAGTGCAAGCAAAATTGTCGACCAAAACAGTTGAAAACCTGCACACCAGATAGGACAGTCATCGATAGCTATAAGAATGGATCAAACTGAATGGTATTCCATAGAGATGGTGTATGAAAGGTTGCAAACTTGTTGCAAGTATGCTTATGTCACAAAGAGAAGAAATCTTACGGTTAACATCCAAGTGGCGTTTTCGACTTCACTAGGATTGGATTTAACGTATCTGTGATTGAAAGTAGAACCATCATGCATATCAACCTTGTGATCATTCTTGAGATGCATGACAAGATATGGAATATCACCGGTGACAGAGCATTCAGCTCCAGCATACGGACAACTATAGGGGCGATATCTACAGTTTTTTTCATGCTTGAGCTTGCTGTAGTATGGAAAAATATCGTTACAGCCCAGAATCTGGTATCTGCAAGGAAGTTCCAGTGACTCTGCTACTTTCTCGAGAGCCAAACACCTTATGTTTCCAAGCTCATTGCGGCAAGTTGGGCAAGAGTTGAGAACTCTAGCCTTACAAATTGAACATACAGTGTGGCCATTGGGACACTACCATAGAAGATATAAAAAACTGTCACTAGAAGAATTTTGAAACAATTTTTATTATGATTGTAAAGCACTGATGCAATTATGGAAATGCAAATGTAAAAATTCTTCTCAACCAGCTGCTATCAAGAATCCAAAATAGTTCAACTAAGTAATATACATTATGTTCATTTCTTCAATTTGATTGATTGAAGAAATATAATATTTCACTTAGCATGACATACGATGTCTAATGCAAATGTCTGCTAATATGATTCTAATGCAAGCATAAAATCAAAAAATGATAATCGAAATACTCTGAATTTTTATTTTTGGAGTGTAAATTGAACCTACCTGGTAAATTGGGGGATACATCAAATTTACACAAACAGGACACTCAAGTAGTTCGTGCGCATCGTTTGTTGATGTTGCTCCCAGAGTTCCACCTAAACCAGAAGCAGCCTTTCTTAAAGGGGAACCTCTTAACTCCGCACTTGAAGTTGCCATATCATAACCAGAAAATGCAACACGAGACTCGATCACATCCTTGCAGATACCACCACCGGGTGCCATATTGTAGCTTTGAATGTTAATGCTAGTTCACACTCTTCGTTTTAATCTAGTTTAGGGGAGCTGGATTGGATATCTTCTCTTAATTTTTCATCTTCAGAGCCTTAATTGTTTCTGCAATGCTTCCCGTTCTAAATATCTACAAAATGCATTTCCCTGAATATAACAATGCTAGATACTAAAAGTTCAGTCTATTTGAATCAAGGGCGGACTTGAATTTTTTTCGGCAAAAAAATTTAAAGGCAGACACAAACTTTAGAATCAACTCAACAAAGTCGAAAGCTATGATGACATCCAAGCTACGAAGACTCATTGAACACTGTTGTTAATACAGAATATACCATCCACTTATGTAAAACAGCTAAGATTACACCCTACAGCGGTTCGGACGAAGCATCAACAGTATAGACCATTTGTCATTATAGAAAGCTAAGAAGTACCAGGTTTCTTGAGCTATATGTCTTTTGTTATAAATTAAAGAAGAAACCCGTGATGCTTGAGGAAATCATGATCATAAAGAAGTCTAACTATTTAAATAGGTTAACCAAAGAACGAAAGGATTATCAAATACATGAAAACAAACACACCCTAATATTCATATATTGGAATGATATCAGCAAAGAAGATTAATAAAGCTTAAAATGGTAATCGAACTCAAAAACGAGAAAATATTCTACCCAAACATTCCAATTTTAAAGTCAGCAAAGAATGTTCTTGGATTTCTAATGGAAAATAAAATTCATCAAAGGTGTACAAATTTGAGAGATTAGCAGCTTGAGGAAGAAAAGAAAGCTTCATAGACTATTAAACGCTCAAATGTAACAAGGGTATTTGTCCATATTGAAAATGGTGTACATTAAGAAATAGAAATGCACCCAAACTTTCTGTACGGTTCTGACCAAACAACAACGTTCCCTATACTTAACATACAAGGAAGAACAACATTTGTATAAAGCATTTACAAATCAACCAATCTTCTAGAGAGTATTCTAAGTTTCTATTGAACAGATGAAATTCATTTCCATTAAAAAATAAACTCCATATCAAAACAAACATTACCACTTCCTACACTGTTAGATTTCAATCAAAATCTCTAAAGAAACAACATTATCCCCACTATTACAAATTCATAGAAAAGCAGCTCGTCAAAACAGTTCTATAGAACCACCATTGGAACTCCTCTACAACACATGAGAAGCAGTAGATTTTGTAAACAAACTAAAGATGATCACTGGCAACTAATCAAGGCAATATATTGGCCTAACATCAGAATGATATGACAAAGTGACGATTGCTTATTCACAAGCTCTAACTCAACAGCAAGATTTCTATTTTCCTCATTTCCTTGCTTCATAAGTACTGGATTTTAGGATTAAATATCTGAAAACAGCTCAAAACAAAAGGAAAAAATAAATAGATGGTGCCTCAAGGTCCTCAAGAGGCTCAGTTAACTGAAACAACCAAAAACAGCAAGCTACCAGCAAATGAAACACACACACACACACACACACACACACACATATATATATATATATATATATATCAAAGTCAAAACTGGAATCCCCCATCCCTCCCTTTCTAACTGTAGATAATTCAAAACCCCGATTCAAATATGCGACCAAAATCAAAGTCACCCAAAAGACAAAACTGAAAGATAATCGATAGATCCCAAAACCCGATCAGGAAGAGCAGTACCCGTATGAAAATTGAGGCTCAACAGCTACAATAAATCAGGAAAACGGACAAATAAGGAAACTCACCCAAACTTAAGAAGATGGAAAGTTAATTATGAGTTCATCGAGTATGAAGAGACGGCAACAGTGAGATCAAACCCACTCGCATTGGATATTCAAATCAATCCCAGGTCTGAAGCCGCGGTACAATAATTGAAGGATAGGAGACAAGAAATAAAGGGGTAAACGTGGAGGAAAAGCCGTTATGGTAGACTCCGGAAATTGTGTGTTCTAAAATCATTAAAAAAAGAAAAATAAAATCGGATAGGATGTCTGAAGTATTTTTAGAGATTTTTATTTTATTAAAAAAATAAATATATATATTTAATTTATTAATAGATTATTAATTGAAAATTTATTAGATAAATTTAATTTACTCGTTATTTATAATTTTATTTAATAATTATTTTATTTTTATATATTATTAAATATATAAATCTTATTAAATAAAATTATAAATAACATTATAAATCAAAATCATTTAATAATTTTTTGATTTGTTTGTTAGCAACGGCGTCGTTTGCCGTTTTCAACTTCATATTTAAATCAATATTTGTTTTACTGACGCTATGCTTCGAGATTTTCAACCTGGAAATTGACATTTCCCCGCAAGCGTCCATATGATTTGATTTTATGTACAATTCGACCGTTGTTTTTTTTGCTTGGTTTTCCAATAAAGATTCGTGGGCCTGAAATTTTGGTCATTTAATTACGACTTATATCTAACCCTATGAACATTAAAAGAATATCATATATCATAATTTTATATAACTCAAATACTTTTGTATCATTTGATTCTGGTATAAGTACAATATATAAATGATCATTATATTATTTTAAATATATAAAATAATTATTGAAATTTTAAAAAATTATATGATAGGTATTAAATTTTAAATTTTGTTACAAAATAATTATAAAATCGTTAATTAAAATTATATGAGTGATGTGATAGTTATAGAACTTGTATAATAGTATATTTAATTTTAGATTTTCTTTCGATTTGAGGATTAATTTTAACCCTTTTATACTATGTGTCATTATTTGGTGGATGATAAATTATTTCTGATTAAAAATACGATCAAATTAAAAAATGTTTAAATAATGATGATTTTATGATTATATTATTTAAATATATAAAAACGAAATATTTAATATATTATTTTATATATAATTTTTTAACTATTAAATCATTCATTTAATATTGTTTAACGATTTAGTAACTATTTTATAACAAAATTAAATTTAATGTTTATTATATAACCTTTAAAAGTTTGATAATTATTTTATATTTTTAATTTTTTATTATTTATAAAAAAATCTTATTTATTACCTTGTACGCTACATTATATTTTCAAAAAACAATTTTAATAAAAATATTATTATTAGAAGGAAAAATTATATCATAAATCAGTCTTATCATGTTATCCATGGACCAATCAGTTAAATGTATCAATTTCATTAATTTTTTGGTCTCATCTTTTTTATCGAGTATATATTCACTAATATTTACATAAATTAAACTTAAAAATAGTTTTTACTAAATAAATTAAATAAAAAATAATAAAATAAATACATTTAATTAATTAATCTCATAAATAAAATGACAAAAATAATCTGATATAATTTCTCTTTTAATGATTATGAATTTCACTATATTAATTTGTACTAAAAAGAACTTAGGTTATTATTTTTTCCAACAGAAAATGTACACGTGATGCATGGAGCCCATGCAGACAACTCAGCCTAACGAACTTATTTTCTACTTATTATTTTTTCACATTTTTATTAAAAATATAAAATATTTTTAAAAATAAATATCAATTTTATTAATTAAATCAAACTTATTTATCTAGAATTACTAAAGAAAATTTAATTCCTTCCCAATCCAAAATAATTCAATCCGTTTCCAAGTCAGAACTAATTTTCCACCGGACCTACTTAGAATTCTTATCCATAAGCCGTTCCTTGACCTACAATACCGTGTTGATTATTATGACAACTATATGTGTATGTATTTATAAATATTTGTCACGTTTAAAAATTACGAAAATATTTATTTTATATTTTAAAAAATAAAATGTATATAAGAAATAATAAAGCATGTTACAATATTCTCGTAATTGATTATTGACTTTTGTTTATTGATATTTTGATTATAATTTTATTGTAACCCTTTTACGTATATTTTTTTCATTTAATATTTTTTTAATAAAATATATAATTAATATTTTTTCTTATTTTATATAAATAATATATATTTTGTGTAAAAATTAATTCAATTAAACTCAAGTAATTTGATTTTATTTAAAAACTGTATTTAAACTTTGCATAATAATATTTACTTAGACTCAATTTAAAATTTAAATTAACTGTTGTAGTCGTGGTAATAATAAATTCTAGAAAATAAAACCAAATTTGACCCAACTCGAAGGTAGTGAGAACGTGAGATAATAATTTGAAAATGACAAGGTTGAATAAGCACGTGTACAGATCATAATTTTATTATTACAAGAAACAACAGCTATTTTCCGTGTCTTCTCTTCTCTTATCCGATAGCGTGCAGTCAACATAAGACTTCCCGGATTGGGCGACAAGTCAACCAGCCGGTGCTCCATGTGCCAACCGGCAACCGGTCGTCCATCCAATCTTCCACACCTTCCCTTTATATAAACCACGTCCTCTTCGTATTTTTCTGGGAAATCAATCTTTCATTACCAAAACACAAACAATTTGTTTCTTTCAGCAAAACACTGTTTCTGTTTGGTTAATCAGTTGTTTAAGAAATATAGTAATCATGGGAGGTGCTGAGATGTTGGCTGATTCGTTGATGAAGGTGTTCGTGTTCGTGTTCGTTCAGGCATTGGTTTATCTCATCCTCTCCAAGTCTTCGAACATTTTCTCCAACAACAAGATGAGATCGTTCAGCTTCAGACGCGCTCGTTCCGTAAGTATTCGACGGATTCTGGCTGCCGTATCGGATTTGCCTCAAGGAGTCGAGTCATCACCGACGTCGTCGTAGAGATGACTGAGTTAAGAATATTCTGAAGAGGCTGAAATGAAGTAATTGCTAAAGTACTTTCTTTACACGATGTTTGGTTATAGAGCTAGAGAGAAAAGAAAAGAAAATGATATGAAATATAGAAAAAATGATTTTTTTATTAAATTTTATTTTTTCCATTATTTTTTATTTATCCAAATATAAAATAATTATAATTCTAATTTTACTATCTTGATGATTAAGCTTGAAGCTTCGTGATGGTTTGAAATGTCTAAAATGTCCTTAGCTTTTCAGATTGGACTTATTGATTGTATGGTAACTTTATTGAAATAACTTTATTAGTCGGCGATTGGTATATGGGGGTTTAAAGTAAAAAATAAAAAAATAAATATAACATAATAATTTTAAAATAATTAAAATTTTTAATTAAATTTTATATTCATTATCTACGCTCTTAACATTCGTTCAAATTCTAATACACTTATAAACCGACAAAGGTTTATTTATATTAAAAGATATAATTTAAACACTAAGATTATTTTATAATTATAGTAGATATTAGCAAATTGAACATTAACTTCATATTTTTTTTCTAAAAAATTATTATAACTAAAATTTTTATTATTGTCGATATGTAATCTTCCATATCAGTTCTATACAAATTAGTTAAAAATATTTAAAATTAAAATTATTTAAACTTAGAATATTTATAACTTTTTAAATTTAATTTAAAATTATTTTTAATTATAATATCAAAATATTTTTTTAACATATGATAAAACGGAGAATCCAAAATTAAAGATATAGGAAAAGGTTTTAGATCCAAAATTTCGAATTATAAACTTATTAAATATAATTCTACAAATTGATATATATATATATATATATTTATATACATATACAACAAGAGGATTTTATATTCCTGTGGTCTAACAAAATTGTCCTGAAAAATAAAATACTCAATTTAATTTGTTGATGAAGATCGCTCTTTAACTTCACTGTATCTTGTTCTTGTTCTATCAGCGGACACGATTTCTTCCACGGCCTTCCTCTTGTTGATATTCGGCTTAGATCTTGATTTCATCAGATGAGGCCTAAGCTTGCTCACATCTGATAATTGAACCGGTTTCAAAAAGAACTCTTCAGCTCCATCTTCCAAGCATCTGTTGATTCTCGACGGGATGTTATCTGAGGACATGATCACAACAGGTATATCTTTCAAAGACGAGCAGCCCTTGATTTCTCTTAACAGATCGTAGCCGCTCATTCCAGGCATACAATAATCTGTGATGATCAAATTCACTTCCACATGAACAGAGGCATCCGCCTTTGGATTTCTCTCTCTGTTAGTCAATCCGAGAAATTCTAATGCCTTGGTGCCAGAATCAACGGCAGTAACTGGAAAACAAAAATCAAAATCAATCCATGTTCTACAGAATTCTGTTTGGATGAAGAGAAAATGGAAAGGAAAGTGAAATTTACCTTTATAAGAAGAAGTCTTGAGAAGCTTCTCGATGAGTTTTCGATCAATTAGGGTATCGTCAACAGCAAGAACATGGAATTTAGCGTCGGAAGCCATAACCATGATTGATGAAGATCTGTGATTTCAATAAAGCGAAGAACAGCCAGAGAAGAAGAAATTGGGTTTGGAGAGAAAATGATGGGAGGTAAGCTTTAAAAGGGTCCGCCATGGAGGAAAAAAGATGCAAATCCCATGGAAGATCAGACAGTTTGGAAAAAGCAAGATCCGGCAGATTTCATATCATGGAAGATTTTCTAGCTTGATTTCATTTATTTGAAAACATGAAAAGATGGTGCTGTCTTTCCATTTTTTAATATTCGTGGAATTTGGCCTTATTCTGAATCCCATCCCTCTGTTTTAAAGAAGGTAAGAATTTGGTTTTTATTTAAATTTTTATCAGAATTTGGTCCTTATACTTTATAAAATTTAGAAATTAGTCCAATTATTGGTAAACACATAAATTTAAGCTGTTAAATGTTGTTAATCGGTTGAATATAAGTTAATTGAAATGTTGATTTTTACTGATACCTTACACATAAATGGTTGAATCCATATTTAAATTTAAAAAATTAATTGACCAAATTCTTATGCAAATTAAAGGAATTATTTTTTCAATTACATATAATAAAAGGATTATGTTTATAATAGTGGCAGATACATATTTTAAATTTAAAAGGCAGGATGATAACGGAGTGGGTGGATTTTTGGTCATCTCGGCTTCGATCCAAAAAATAAACTATCATATTTGAATATGCTTTATGCCTAATGTTTAGTATATCTTATTATGACTCGATTCGATATAATAAAAATATAATTTCATCTTGATTCGCCCTTGAAATTTTAATAAAAATCTAACTAAACCCAATCTAATCCAAACAATTTAATACAAATATTAAATATAACATATAAAATATAATAAATATATATCAGATCGGATCGAATATTTTAAATATTAAATATGAACGACCCACCCTAAAATCGATTTTAATAATAAAAATTTCATTCGACAAAGACGGGTATTATTATCATCCTATTAAAGGAGTGTTGATTTACACCTTGATTTATTTTATATAAAAAAAACTTTTCTTTTGTCAAATTTGTATAAAATATTAAAAATAATATTAACAACACTTAAAAAAAATACTATGCATTAATTTAAAAAAAAATTGTCTTCAATCTTCTTTATAACTAGGCCTAGATTTTTATGTCAATCAGTAAAAAAATCCCTAAATTATATATATATATATATATATATATTAAGTATTTAAACTATTTTTTGTCAAAATAAATTTATAAACTATTACAATATAATCACTTTAACTCTTATCATTTTTCAATAAAAAACTCATTTGGACTAGTAAAACATTAAGATATTATAAATATTTATATACTTAATGTAATTAAAAATTAGTTTAGATACTTACAGTATAAAACTATATAATTTAAATACTTAAAGCAAAAGCACACATAATTTAGGGACCTGCTTTTAGTTTAAGCCATCATAATAATATATTCTCTGTTTTATGATGTTGTTTTCCAGGCAATTTTGTAGTGTAGACAGAGAACCAATCTGGCCACAAATATTGACCGTTCGGCTTCATGAAAGGTTCCAGTATCCATGCACGTGGAAAATCGGATTTAATATTTTTTAATAACTTAAATATATTCGAACTGATTTTTTTTTAATTTCTAAATTTAAAATATTTTTTTCTTTTAAAATTATAAGATACTAAAACAGATATGTCGTACATGACCCTTCCTTCAGAAATCAGGATCATATCCATCATAATTCGTAGAAGCTGCATCATGATTCGTGCATCTAAGTTTTCAACATAAGATATCTAATAATATTTTTATAAAAAATATTAAAAATGTACATATATTTAATAAATAAATTATCGATTATATCGTTAAATATTCGATAAAAAATAATTAAGTACTGATTGGTGTCTAAAGGGTAAGGATATTTAAGAATTAATAGTAAAGTAAGTGACATTTGGACTCTGAATTATAGATTGAACCATCAATGTGTAAAAGATGTAGTAAAACAGTAAAAAAAATTGATTTGAGGTTTTGATAAAAAAAAATTAAATTTTTAATTTTTTAAAAATTAAAAATTATATCACATATTTTATTTTGATTGTATCACAATTTTTTCACTATCATATCGAAAAATGTTTAAACAATATAAAAATGTTAAACAATTATTAACTCAAAAAATAATTATTCTAATTTTGAATTTCATAAAAATTATAACACAATCAAACATAAAGAAAACAATAACAAAAGATTTATTTGTTTAAGTTGAACGTGGATGAGGCAGTTGGTGGTGCGACAGGTATGGCTTCTATCGGAGTATCATTCGTGGTGCAGATGGTGCATAGTTATTTGACTTCGGGCGTAGTATTGGGATTTGTTCGGTTCTGTTATCTGAATTATAGACAATACATAATGAGTTGGTTCATGCATGGAAGTGTGATTTTTATAGAGTGATTGTTGAATCCGACAATGGTCAAGCGGTGGATATTTATCATCGAAATATCAAGGTCTTACAAGGTGCAGCAATTGTAGATTTGGTGTATAATTTGCTTGATAGTCGATGGGAGGTGCAAGTGAGGCGGGTGAGTCGACAACTAAACATGGTTGCGGATTGTCTTGCTATGATGATGAGAGGTAAACCGATTGGATTGTGTATTTATAATACACCACCTAGTAAGATTATTCAGATAGTCCGGGCTGATTTGGTCCCTGATTAATGTCTTGTTTTCTTGTAGCCGTTTGTGGCGTTGATCTTATAAGTACTCGCTTGTGCACTCTTTTTTCTCTATTTAGGTTTAGAAAAACTTTTTAACGAGATAATAAACGTGTACACTTCTTCACCCATAAAAAAATTATTTGTTTAATTTTTTTTATTTACCGTTAAATTATTTATTAATAAAAAGTTTTAAGGATAAAACAAACTAAAATGCCACTGAAAGTTCTAAAAGGATAACGTAACAATATCCGGCCTTGTCGGGTACAAAATTCTAGTTATAAATTTCCCTCGGTGATCCTCTCTCTTGCTCTCTCTCCCTCTCTCTCTAGCATCACACCAGGTCATCCTTTTGTCTACCCTTTTTTAAATCCAAATTTACATTTGTTTATATTATTGATATAGATTACAGTATTACAGTGTGTGTGTTTTTCCAGGCGAAGGAAAAAGAAGAAGAGGATCTGATGTACTTGCCGGTGGATCTTAATTATATACAAGATCATGATGGCTCTTGAAAATGAAGGTGCGTTTTTTTTGGGTTTATAGTTTTGAACTTTGATTCGCTCTGAGTTATGCAATTCGGTTTCTTTGAGTCAGGAACGAACCCAGAATTCACCGTAAGTATGTGAGCTATTAAGAAGTTATATTAGAAATGTAAGAGTACAAAATTACAAGAATTTAAGGAGTCTAAAATTATCTTATCAATAAAAGTATAAAAGAAATATATAAAATATAGAGTGATTTGAAAATTTTAGGGATACGGCTGCCTCATCATCCTTTAGGTTCAGCTTGTTTTGAGTGAATTTTTGGTGGTTTTATGATTAATGGGGTCTCCAAAACATACATCTTTGGGACTTTGTATTGATGAGATTCTGTTGATTTTCTTAAAATTTTATTCTTCTAGGTTTCTTGATATATATTTTTTATTTTGAATAATTTAATTTGAATGTATGGTGTGAGACATGTAATCTTATGTTTTTTTTTGTGTGTGTGTGTGCCATTGAATGGCTAATGCTATGAATTTGGAAATTTATTTTAAAAGAACAGCTTACTTGAAGAAATATTTTAGTTTAAGCTTATTTATTGGAATAGTTGGGAGAGAAGTATGTAAATGTTGTTTTTCATATTTAGTTCTATGTTGTCTGTTCTGAAACAATTAGGCCTTGTTTATTCTTTAAGCAATCAGTGACTACGTGAAGAAGCTTTAGGTAGATTGTTGGATTATTTCTATTGCTAGATATTTTGTAAAAATTTTAGCCTTGTAGACTCTTTTTTGGCTACCTTCTGTTTTTGAATGGTCTCATTGTCATGCTCAATTGTGTTCATCCATCACAGTGAAGTCACTCTTTTTTTTTATAGCAATGAACCTTAATGGCAGATAGGATTGATTTTGGGTAAGAAATGGCAACTTGGATTGCAGCCTCGTGGAGATTTGTTATCATTTTAAAAGGCGATTTTATAGATGTTTTTGGTTAAAACTTGGCTACTCGAATTTCAGCCTATGGATATGGATGGGGATGATGCAGAGATATTGACTTTGTACCTTCTTAGATGTGTCTTTCACCTTCAAATTAAAAGTTTGACGCAGGAATATATTCCAAGACAATGTATCATTTATCTTTAAGAGTCACTTTTAGAGTTTCATTTCCATTGCTTTAACTCTATTTAGCCTGCCATTTTCTTGGGTGTGTGCCGATATTTGTTTGGGGAACAACTGCACCAGTGCAAGGTGAAGGTACATAGCTGAAAATGATGCATGCTATGCTTATTTTCTGATCAACTATATGTTATTCTTGTGTGAAGTACACTGCTGAGTTAAAGCCTTTTAAGATGTGTTACGAGTTCCTTTGTTTTTTCGTCTGTCTCGATGCTGAGCTCCTCACCTATTGCTGGCTTGCTTCCTTTGGTTGTTGCTTGTTGTTAATATTTCTTAAAGGAACCATAAAGTATGTTAGGATGCTCATTCTTTCTGGAAGCATTGTTTTATTGTCTGAAACCAAATACTGGACTTGCATCATAACATATCTTGAACTTTCTGTTATTCAGTGTCAGTTTTCCTTTGTGCGTGTGTTTTCACTTTGTTCCGTCTCAAACGTTTCCATCGGCTTGTTTGTTCTTTGACTCAGAGGAATTTGTATGAGTCTTATTGATTATGCATACATCAAATCTGTTTTTGGACCAACATATTTTTGTTTATTTATTTTTTGTAGAGACTACGCAAGACTGTGAGACAGTCTTAAAATGTCTCCAGACAAAGGGGTTCCCATACAACATGCCATGTACCGGGAACTCAACTGAAGGTCTCCCAGAGCTTAAAGATGAAATTGGTACTCACTCAGGTGGGGATGTAACAGAAACAGTTTGCTCATTGAGTGGAGAGTTTATGGAACTTCCAAATGAGTTTTACCACAAACCTACTTTCCCACACGAGTATGGCTCATGGTCGACCTTTTATCCCGACACTCATAAGTTGCAGCCATACCCGTTGAATGTTTTCGGTAGCCAATTGTACCATTTTCCTGTGGATAACCGATTTCATTCTGCTCCATTCAATGTGGTCGCTCATGGATACCCTTATGAGTTTCAGTTCCAAGATTTTCAGTACTTTGTGGTCATAGACTTTGAGGCTACATGTGACAAGGAGAGAAATCCCCATCCACAGGAGATAATCGAATTTCCATCTGTCATCGTGAGTAGTGTTACTGGCCAGTTAGAAGCATGTTTTCAGACTTATGTACGACCAACGTGCAACCAGCACCTGAGTGATTTCTGCAAGGATCTGACTGGCATCCAGCAAATTCAAGTCAGTTCACACGCTTCATAGGAATTCAATCTGCACTGATATTTGACTGGTTTCTTGCACTATGTGCCTTTTGAGCTTATGTCCTAAATATGCCTTTGTTTTCTAGGTAGATAGAGGTGTTACTCTGAGTGAGGCTCTCCTTAGACACGATAAATGGCTCGAGAAGAAGGGCATAAAAAACACTAACTTTGCTGTGGTGACATGGTCGAATTGGGATTGTCGGGTAATGCTGGAATCTGAGTGCCGATTCAAGAAGATCCGGAAGCCTCCCTACTTCAACCGGTAAATAATTTTAACTTGTGCTTGTTTTCTCTGCATTTTACTTTGACGGATCATATCCTACCAAAAAATTATTCTGTTGATACTTTTGTTACGACAGTCCTGTTTACCTTTCGGCAGGTGGATCAACTTAAAAGTACCTTTCTGTGAAGTTTTTGGTGGCATTAGGTGCAATCTTAAAAAGGCTGTTGAGATGGCTGGCCTGGCCTGGCAAGGCCGTGCCCATTGTGGCCTTGATGATGCCAAAAACACAGCTCGCTTACTCACCCTTTTGATGCACAAGGGCTTTAGATTTGCCATCACAAACTCATTGATGTGGCAGGCTAGTGATGGTTCATTGACATGGAACTCGATCCCGATGAACATGGCCTTCTCTCCAAATCAACCACATAAACCTAAGGATCAGCATATGCCCCTGTTCCATTACCATCCCTACTGTTTCTGTGGAGTGAAGAGTAGCAAAGGAATGGTTTGGAAACCCGGACCGAAGCAAGGGAACGTTTTCTTCGGCTGCGGGAACTGGACCGTCAATCGGAGTTTCCACTGCCACTACTTCGAGTGGGCTTCTCCCTGACTTGAATCTGCAAAGGCTTGCTCATCTTTCACAATGGCATCATGAACCCTTCTCAGAGTCCTGTAAAAAGGTTAAAAAGGAGAACTGTAATCGGTTGTCTCCTCGTTGAAGCACGAATATAGCTACCTTAAGTTACTCAAGTACTCAACTACTTGATGAGGCTTCTACTTCCTAGAGATAATATATTAGTACTCGGTATGGTTGCGCAGGAGCATGCTCGGACCGTCAACGTCGGGATTCAAGGAATCGGAAGCTTCAACCGGTAAAGCTAACTTGTTGACCGGAGAAGAGATCAGGAATTTGAGGACATGGTTAGTTAGGATGATGCATTTACATGCTAAGTTATGAAAATAATGTACAGCTTGCTTTCCTATGCGTTTCTAATGGGAGTCAGCAGTGTCGTTGCACTTGCTTGCACCATAATTATTTTCAAAACAACTGAAAAACAATACTATTATTTTCAAAACAATTCTTGGACCGTAAATGACACGAGATGGATCGTGAGTTACTTGAGCTTCACTCGATCAAAACTCGATTTGATTTGACTTGACTCGAATTCCTAACGAGCTGAACTGAACTACTTAATTCTTGACTCAAAAAGTTTGTGAGTTACTCAAGAATATAAAACATAAACACATGTATAAATCTTAAATTCTAAACCTAATAATCTAAACCTCTTAACCCAAAGCTAACATTTTGTACATTAAAATTAACAAGTTTGAGTTTTCACAATTTGTGTATATTTTTTTTATAATGCTTTAAACGAGGCATGACAGATGACAAACAACTTGAGTCCATTGCGATCAAAAATCAATTAACACTTAATTCAATTGGACTCAAATAAAGCTTGAACTTGACTCAAATTCTTAACAAATTTAGTCTAACTCAAATTATTTAAACTCATTAAAAAATTTTTAAATTTGACTCAAATCAAATTTAACGCTACTCAAATTTAACTCGATTCATGGCTACTAATCCTCACTGCTAAAATAGCAGCAGCCGAATAATACTAGACAAATTGACACTTTTAAAAACTAGAAAACTGGGGTTTATGCAGCAGGCCCAAAATAATCAAAATTTGAAATTGTTAGCCCAATTCAAGGGTCAATATTCATAGAAGTTTCTTCAGACCAAAGATAAAAGAAAACCCTAATTGTTGGGGTATAAATCATCGCCATTTCCCTCCTTTTGCTGCTACGGCTTTTGTTTGGAATCATACAGAGCTGTCCTAAAAGAACCAAAAATAAATAAATAAATAAATAAAGAGTCTCTCTTTGCAATGGCGGACAAGGCAGTGACTATTAGGACCAGGAAGTTCATGACCAACAGGCTTCTTTCCAGGAAACAATTTGTGAGTACCATTTTCGTTTCTCTCGGTAACCAAACATGGCTCAATGTTAAATTTTAGTCTTAGGGTTTTCCTATTAGTTTCTTCGTGTAGGGTTTGGTATCAGTTTTAGATCTGATTAAATAGGGCAATTACAAAGAGAAATAATATCAAATTTTGGTGTTTTATTACATTACTAATAAGATGCTTAATTCACAACTTTGCTTACAGTTTTATTTCAATATGCTACATTTCTTTGCTTACAAAATAAGATTATAGTAAAACATGTTCTTTTTCTTACCCTAAGATATATTTGTTCGAGTTTATTGTTTACCTGACATTTTCTCTTTTTCTTCCTTGTAGATCATTGATGTTTTACATCCTGGGAGACCCAATGTTTCCAAGGTAAACCTGTATACTGTTCTACAATGATGCTATGGTCTTATCTGAATCAGCAATTTAAATCTGGGTCTGTGGCCGTTATCGGGGCTGAAAATGCGATCATGATTTAAATCCCTGATCTGAATTGCTCGAATATTTTGATTGATTGTATTGACTTATTTTTTATTGTTTTGTTATCTTTAGTCAGAGTTGAAGGAGAAGCTTTCTAGGATGTATGAGGTGAAGGACCCCAATTCAATCTTTGTGTTCAAGTTTAGGACTCATTTTGGAGGTGGGAAGTCTACCGGGTTTGGTTTGATTTACGATTCCGTCGAGAACGCAAAGAAGTACGAGCCAAAGTACAGGCTGATCAGGGTAATTTGTCCATCAGTTGTTATTCTTTATCTCTAACATGTTCAGTTTCATTTCTTGACAGTTTATCTGCAGCGTTCTCTCTAATATGCCAAGTAGCACCAGCGAGGAATCCGACCCGGAGAATTTGATTTGCTTCCTATTTCATTAGTATTAGCTTTTCATTAATAACTGTGGCTGTTCCCCATTGCATACCGTTTGTCTTCCTGTTTGTAGCTCTGAGTTGCATTCGTGTTGGTCTCTTTGAAACGGTCTGGTGCAATGCAATACACTAATCATTTGTGTTGCGTTTCCAGAACGGGCTCGATACCAAGGTAGAGAAATCGAGGAAACAAATGAAGGAAAGGAAGAACAGAGCTAAGAAGATCCGTGGAGTGAAGAAGGTAAGTTTAACTGACATTTTTTGCCGAGCTTACCGTTCCTGCCGTCAATAACTTAAACTGACCCGCAATGCCGATCATCTGACCGGTTTTGCTTGTTTTCTAATAGACCAAGGCCGGAGAAGCATCAAAGAAGAAGTGAGAGCTAAAAGGAAGGGGAAAGACGGGTAAAGCTTTGCTCATCATAGGGACAATGCTTTTCGACAGTGTTTTTTAGGTGTTGTTGAAACTTTAATCTTGGAAACTAAATTTTGGATGTTTTATGATAGGTTTAGCTATATTAATACTATTTTCTATTCGAGTTAACTTAAATTCTTGTGCATTTTAATTATAATTATTTATATTGTTATAATTTGAATTTATCTTAATTTAAATGATTTTTTATAATCATATACCATATATCATATTTTTTATGTGTAATGAATAGGGGTGTAAATGAGGCTCGACTCAGCTCCTTAAGATTTTGAGTCGAGTACGAGCTTTTTTCAATCCTAATGGAGTAAAGTATTGATTGATCTTTGATCATATTAGACTTGAGTAACTCTTATTTCTTACGTTTCATTTAAAGTCTAATGGAGAAAAAACTTTGATACACAAGTTGTGTAAATTCAAGCTTGTTAATTTTAGGTTTAGTATGTTAATTTATAGTGTGAGATTTATGTTTAGGGTTTAGATTTTAGAGTTTAGAGTTTTACGTTTAAAATTTTAGATTTTAAATTATAAAAAATATTTATATTTTCGAGTAGCTCGTAAGTTTTTCGAGTTGAGTATCATGTAGTTCGACTTGTCAAGATCTCAAAGAATTTGGATTTATCTTAATTTAAATGACTTGTAATAATCATATACCTGTCACAATGTTTTGTGCAAGTAAGATTGATAATACTATTTAATAAAATAAATTGAATAAAGTATAAAATTGAAGAATTAAATTGAAAAAAAATATTTTTTTTAAAAATTATGAATTTGAAATTACATAAATAGTGTATAGTGATAATGAAATATGGACAAATTTAGGAAAATATTGTTGAAAATTAAATTTAAGGGTATAGGGAGGTTTGGAAAAATATTGGAAAAATAAGCTAAAAATTACAATACAACGTCATGTTTACCCCGCGTGGTTTATTTTTCCTCCATCCGTCTAAGTCGGTTTCTAAGCAAGTCGAGAAGGGGCGAATGAAACACGCTACCTTTTGGTGGCGAGATTACTTAAAAGAACACCACCAAAACATAGCATGCTTTGTTGTGGCTACTTTCGGCTTGCTTACAAGCCGGTTAAACCGGCTGAAGAAGAAACAAATACAAGTTGTCACTAAAAGGTAGCGAGATCAATATTTACTGTAATTTTGACTTATTTTTTAATATTTTTTATACGTTCTTATACCCCTAAATTTAATTTAGAACAACAATATTCCTCTAAATTTGCCTGAAATATGTGATTTAAATTTGATTATAATAAATTCAAAATTAAATAGTAATTGATAAAATGAAAAAAATAATACAATGTTGAAAGATTATTGTAAAACGAAATTGGTGTTCAAGTTTTTATTATATGCAGAATGCATGTGGTTTAAATTTAATTAAAAATTAATTTAAAATTAATAAATTTGAATTTGACTTGATTATTTTAATTTATTTGAATTATAATATAAATTTGTGACTTATACATCATCTGACATCTGTAATTACAGTTAATAAATCAAATAATAAAATTGAATCTATTTGAATAATTTTATTTTTTATATAAATTTTAATTTTATCTATAAAGAAAATAAAAAAAAATATTCTGTGAATAAAGTTTATTAATGGTACATATAAACAAAACATAAGATCAATTCATGACAGCATTATTCTTGTTTTTTTTTATAGCAAAGAAGATGAGCTTTTCTCATACGTGTCTTGATCACGTGATCCACCTCGACTTACTCTTATTTATAATTCCAAAGAAGGTGAGTGGGTCTTGGGAAAGGTCATCTTCAGAAAAATATTAGCTAATTTTTTTTATCACATTATCCATGATTATAATTAAATTTATTTATTTTAATTATTAAAGTGAATTATTATTTTTTTTATATAATTAATGGATAGATAGTTATTTAGAAATAGACGATCTTTTTTGTCTGAGATCATTAATGATGCAATGAACAAGATTTAACTAATAATCTCTCTTGTCAAGATGCAAAAAAACACCGCTTTAAATCGGGTAAAAATCATCTACCTCTTTTTTATGTCTTCTTCCATGAATCCATTTTAAATTAGAGGTTTAGAGTTCAATGTTAGGGTTTAAAGAATTAAGGGTAAGATGTATTTTTTAGGGCGTAAATTTTAAGGTTTAAGATATAGAAAATAATGATTATGGTTAAAAATTTAATTCTTTAAAAAAATTTAAAAGAGACACGAAAAGATACACCAAAAAGAGGCAGATGATCTTTACCGCTTTAAATCATTTACGTAAAATAAGTGAGGGCACAAAAAGCTACATTTGATAGGAATGTATATTTCGGATATTTAATTTGATTTAATTTAACTTAATTTTTATAATATTTAAAATTTCTGAATAAGTATTTCAATAATTTAGATCCGATAAAAATATGAATATCTAATTATTTTAATCAGATATTTAAATATTTGAATTTATAACCTCATCATGTGCAGTGTACACCATGATAATGTTATAAAAATAAATATAATGCCAAAATGTATAAAATTGAAAAAAAACCAATAAAATTACAATCATGTCCCAAGACCCACTCACCTAACCCACCTAAAAACTCATGTATAATATTATTTTTCACGAACATGCCTAGTAATATTAGATTTATTGTTTTTTAATGGATTGATATATTTGTATCCTAAAAATTATATGACACTGTTTTTTTATAATCTTGTATTAGAATATTTAATTTTTTTTTTTTGTTAATTTTACATTTCTGAATTAAAATTAAATTCCATTAATATTATAACACAGCATGAAAATTCACTCTACTACATTATATATTAAATTAAAAAATAGATATAATAATAAGTTTAATTTTCGATATCTACACATTTTATTAATATAATTTTAGCCTTCAAACTTTCAGATTTGTCAAAATAATTGGTGGACTATTAAGAAAATGGAAAATTTTACAACAGGTGTCAAACACTGCTAAACACCACTAATGTTAACGTTGTTGAACATTATTAAATTAATTAAAAAAAAATTAAATCTTAAGGACTCAATATGTAATTAATAAAAAAGTGATAAACTCAACAAATAATTAATAATTATATGAATAGTCCTTTAGATTTTAATTTTTTACAAATTAAGTTAACAATGTTCAACGGTGTTCGACGCCCGTTATAGACTCATCCTAAGAAAATAATTGAATCATGTAATTTTAAATGAAATAAAGATTAAACTGTTAACTTTCGGATTTTATCCCTAATCATATTTTTTATGTTCTATATTAATTTTTTTTATAAATTAAATTCTAAACTATAATCCTAATTTTTATATAATAAACTCTAAATCCTGAAAATATATATCTTATCTTTAATGTTTTAAATTTTAACCATAATTCTTAACATTAAACCTTAAAGTTTAAATTTACTTTTTTAAAATAAAGATATAAAAAGATACAATAAAAATAAATGATTTACATTCGTAATTTACATGACTTTATTATTGTTTGACGTTATTTTATTGACATAACAGTTAAGTTTTGACTTAAATACTACTGTAAAAAAAAAATTCTTCAAAATATGATAGGATTTTAATTCTCAATCTATGATAATATATAAAATTAAATTCAATGAAATTTGATTTTAAATAATATTTTTTTTAAATATCTTTGTTACGATATCAAAAATAACATACAGTTGAATTTTCCTGTATTTGTTTGTCGGGATATTAAAAAATATATTATTTAAAATCGGAACCTGATACTATCAATTTTATTGATACTGTAAAAATATAATATTATAAAAAATATTATCACTATGTTAAGAATTATTTTTTTACTATAATATTAATGAAAAATCGCTCCTAACAAGTGTCACCTTATATTTTATGATAATATATTTTTATAATCTATTTTAAAATAATTTTAAAATATAAAATCAACCATGTGTCTTTTTATTTTTATTATTGCTGCCATGACTCATGCACGTGCATTTTCTGCAACTTTGTGCAGGCGTGAACATTCGGTTTAGTTAATTTGGTTAACCGATCGAACTGAAATTATTTCGGTTAATTTGATCGGTTAATTTTTGGTAAATTCAGTTAACGGTTAATTTTTTTTATAATTCGGTTATCGATTAATTCGGTTCGAAATCGGTTAATTAACCGAAATTATATATATTAAATATATTTATTTTTAGTCATTTAACTTTTAAAATATTATAAAATGTTCATTAAATTTTTTATATTATAAAACGGTCACTAATTTTTGTATTAAATTAGTATAAAATAAAAGTTTAATGATTAAAAAATTATTTTAGCTTAATTTAATGACCTATTACGTAATTTAACCAAAATTTATAATAAATTTCGGTTAATTCGACCAATAACTGAAATAATTTCGGTTCGGTTAATTTACTTAAAGAAATTTTAATTCGATTAACGGTTAAGATTTTAAAAATTTTGGTTAATTAAGTTTTAGTTAATTCGGTTCGACTACCGACCGAATTAATCGAATACTCACATCTAACCCTAACTTTGTGTTGTAGTTTTTTTGCTTATTTAATTTCCTTTTCTCCATGGGGTTGAGTGATCATTTCATTCCTTTTATATCCCCCATTCTTTTGACTTTAATTCAATCAAATCTTCACAGATTTCTTCTCCTTCTTCATTATGGAAGAAGCAAACGGTATGCTTCTTCTTTCTGGGTTTTCCTTTACGAGATTAATGCTCACAGATTAATGTTCTTTATGTTGTTTTTATCAGTGTTGGAAGCCAAGGCTGCTCATCAAAAAAGTGATTTTTCAACATTTTCTCGTCGTTTTTTTGTCTGAATCTAAACCCAGAGATCAACATGCTGTTTATGTTGTCTTTGTTTCTTGTTTTACTGTACTGTTGTAGCAGATCTACAGGATACAGACAGCAAATTCATAGCACAAGCAGTTGAAGAAGCATATAAAGGTGTTGAATCCAAAGATGGGTACCCGTTCGGTGCAGTCGTTGTCCGAAACGACCAAGTTGTGGTCAGTTGTCATAACATGGTTTGGATCAACACAGACTCTACTGCCCATGCCGAGATTACTGCAATCAGAGAGGTTACATCAGTTCACTGCAGTAAATAAAAGTCACCCAGATTTAAGTTTTTAACCCGTTTGCTTCAGGGTTTGATAGTTTTTTATTTGTCAGGCATGCAAGAAGCTGAATAAGGTTAATCTCTCGGACTGTGAAATCTATGCCTCCTGTGAGCCTTGTCCGATGTGTTTCGGTGCCATCCATATGTCCAAAATCAAGGTCCGTAAACGTGTCGGATATGAATCTGTGTCTGTTCGAAAAATCTTTGTTAATGAATCTGTATTTGTTATTTTGAAAGCAGAAGCTGGTTTATGGAGCGAAAGCTGAAGCTGCTGTAGCGATTGGATTCGATCCGTTCATTGCTGATGCGTTGAGGGGAGGTACTGGGCATCACCAGAAGGGTTCCATGGAGATCAAGAAAGTTGAGGGTTCAGCTGCAGTCATGGCGGAACAAGTCTTCCAGAAAACAAAGCACTTGTTTAACTTGCATTAATTTCTCCGCTCTGTCCTTACTAGAGACGGAGACAGAGACGGCGGTATTTGAGAAGAAAAAGGATAAAATTGTACCTCGCACTCATTCCTGTTTGAAATAAAGCTTGATGGAGAGAATTGAAATATTTCATTTTAGTTTTGGGTAAATTACAAGATAGTCATCGTATTACGAGGTTAATATCAAAATGATTATAATATTTTAAAAAATATTAAATTCACTGGTTAATTATTAAAATGGTATCGAAATAGCCGTTGGCCGTTAAAAATTAACGGATTGATGATATAACAGTTAAAAATAAAATAGAAAAATAACTTAGCATAACAATTTCCTTGTGAGGATTTAAACCTAGGTATGCATAAGAATAAGTGTGCAAACCATTAAACCAAATAATTTTTAGTTTAGGGTTTAAGATTCATTAAAAATTTAAGGGTTAAGATTTAATGTTTAATGTTTATGATTTATTAAAAAATTTAGGGTTTAGGATTTGATATTTAGGTTTTATAATTTAGGGTTTTTGCTTTAGGGATTGTGGTTTAGGATTTATTAAATATATTTTTAGTTAGGATTTGGGGTTTAACATTTAGGGTTTGAATTTTAGGGTTTAGGATTCTCTAAATAAATTATAAATTTTAAAATCATAATAAAAATTATTTAAGATTTAGGGTTTAAGGTATTAATATTTTAATTTATTATATATATAATAATTTAATTAATATTTAATTAAATTAAAAATTAAATATATGTTTATACATAAAATGTAAAAAAGATATAGACAATAATAGTGGACAAATATTAATGTTAGTGTTTCATTATCGGCTCGTCTCCCGGCCCATTTAAATCGGGTCATAAAAAGTCGGCCCGTCTCTCAGTCCGTGTTTCGGCATATTTAAATCGGGTATTTGTTATCGGGTATTCGAATTTTACGGGTACCCGGTGCATAATTTTTATTTTAAAATTAAAAAAATTATATATTAAAAATATAAGTCTTAAAAAATTATAATATATAACCGAACATAAAAACGAGTGATTTAAAATTAATTTTAGAATATTTATATTCATATATACATCTATATTTATTAAATTTTATTACTAAAATAAAGTTAAAGTATTAATCCCGTTTTTTCCTTCGATATTAGTAAATTAATAAAAATATATTTAAAATTTTTAAAACCTAAAAGTATATAATACAAACATAAAATTAATTTAGAGATTGAAATTTAATTTTAGGTATAAATATTAAAGAAATCTAAACTAAAAATATAATTTAAAACTAAAAATATATATATAATAAAATTAATCGGGTCGAGTTAGGTATCCAAGAATTCAAAATTTTCGACCCGATCCGATCGAGTAATTTTTTTCGAGAATTACTCAGTATTTTTATTTCAAATCATCGGGTCATCGAATCGGATAATTTTGAACATCCTAATTTTCATGCATACTTAGGTTTGAATCCTCACGAGAGCATTGTTTTGCTAAGTTATTTTTCTTCTTTAGTTAGATGGTGATTAAAGACATCGAATATTTAAAATTTTAGATCGAATAAACAAATCGAATTTTTTTACACCCCTACCACACGGGCCTAACTCTAACTAAACCAACCTCTTTCCTTTCACCAAGTCCAACACACTTTTTTAATCAACAAATTCCTCGTGATCCTCTTTCGTTTTCTACTCTCTCATGGCTTCGCAGCAGTACGGTGCCGTTTTGGAGGAATCTATCGACGACGACGACGAACCCTCTTCCTCCGGCAACGACGACGTCCTAAACGGTAACGATGAAGAGGATGAAGAGCTGTTAGAGGAAGAAGATGATTTTCATTCTCCATCTTTACTACCTCAGCCGGTTGCTGTCGTCGTTTCCTCCGCCTCAATCCCCGCCGTTCCTCTTGCCGTTCCTTCCTCCACCGTCGTAACCGTCGCCGCTGTTCCAACAGGCGAATCGACTCCCTATTCCAAACGCCAACGGATTGATTCCGTCGTCTCGGAGAAAAAACTTCCGCCGCCGCAACCTTTCGACGAATCGCGACGGTTGTTTCAACGTTTATGGACTGATGAAGATGAGATCGAACTTCTTAAAGGATTTCTCGATTACACAACATCGAAAACCAACACGAATTCTTCTTCTCACCATCATCATCACGATACTGCATTGTTTTACGATCTAATCAAATCGAAGCTTCAACTGGATTTCAACAAGAACCAATTAGTGGAGAAGCTTCGAAGATTGAAGAAGAAATATAGGAACGTGATGAATAAGATTAACTCAGGTAAAGATTTTTCCTTCAAAAGTCCTCATGATCAAGCTACTTTTGAAATTTCTAGGAAGATCTGGAGTGATAGTGTTGGCAAAGTAGAAGATAATGTTTTAGATTATGATGAAAATAATATTAATAATAATGCTACTAACATCAATTTACTTGATGAAAGTGGAGAGAAAAAGAATTTTAATCCGAAATTCCCAGCCACCAAGAAAAGGGCAAGAAGTAAAGGAGGGAAAATGGAGGAGAAGAGGATTTTAAACGATGGGTTTGTAATTTTTAACAATGATTTTAATAACAAGAGTGATCATGATCACGTTAATGTGGAGGGATTAGGCGGTGGCACTGGTGTTGTTGGCGGCAGTGGTGGTGGTGGTGGTGATAGTGTAGGGAGAGGAGAGAGAGGAAATGTGGAGGTGGTAATAGAGGAGACGGTGAAGAGTTGTTTAGCACCCATGTTTAAGGAGTTGCTAGGTAGTTTAACGGGAGGAGGAGGAGGAAGAGGGATCAGTGGATTGGCTATGAATGCCATGCCATTGAATTTCAGCAATTTTGGGGGCAGCTGCGGTGGTAATGGTGAGTTAATGGATGAGAGGTGGAGGAAGCAGCAAATATTGGAGTTGGAAGTTTATTCTAAGCGGTTGGAGTTGGTGCAGGATCAGATTAAGGCAACTCTGGAGGAGCTTCGGTCGATAGGAGGGTGATTTCTGAATACGGGTGCTTATGAGTTATTTCCATGAAAGGTTTCTTGGTTATTGATGGATAGCTGACACTGTAGCGGAGGAGTAACAGGTTTTCTTAGTTCGTTTTTGGGTTTTCTTTTTGTTTATTTGATAGAAATGAACCATTATTGGAATAATGATTTAGTCTTTGAATCAATAGGCTGTTCTAGTTATTCTCGTTTGTGTGTATATATGGTATTTATACATGGGTTGGGATGACTTGCTTAGAATAAAGACATGTTATTGTTAATTTAATGCAACCATATGAACTCTAACATTGTAGAATCTGGAAATGGATTCAACTACACTTTATCATTTCACTGCATTGGTGCATAAAATGTTATGTTTTAGTTGAAATTTCGATTTAATAGATCACTTGTTATGATCTGTTAGTGTTGGTGATTAAAAGTCTATATTTCAGAGTATGATATTTGGGGAATATAGGAAAACTTACACACTACACACATACTTTTATCCGACGCTTATCCTCGGATTCGAGTAACATAGGTCGGGTCGTGTGATGGAGGGTAGGGTTAATTAGGTTTAGGATGTCTTCTCATGGTTTATGGTAGTTTTCATTTTCCATTCTTTCAGGTAAACTTGTTTTAAGGTTTGGTAAAAGGACTGTAATGTTGACTCTATGAAATGCAGTAAGCATATTGGATTCACTACTGAGATCAAAGGCTGTTTTATGCATCAAAGCATGAAATGCTCGAAAGCTTCAAAGATCGAAACTCCCATTTTCTAGTTATGGATTATGGTTTGGGAAGCTAGAGATAATTAGGTATGTTATTCCTGATGATCTCTACTTTCGATCATTTCGTGCAAGCTTGTTTTCATGCGAGTTCATCAAGCATGCAGTGCTTGCCTTTGTTGCATGGTCTTCGTATTCATTTTTCTTTGAAGTTCATCTATTTGTAGCATATATTCACGTCTTGATATGCATGGAACATTGGTACTTAAAAAAAAAGTTAGAGGTATTGGGATATATAAACGGTGGCGTTACATCCTTACCAGATGTCTTTTAGGAAGAGAGTAATGGTACCGTGACAGCAGTCTTAAAAGTTAAACTTCTCGTTAGCCTTAACAATGGTTATGAACCGCGGTGGGCGTGGATGTTGTTGTTTGTACGTAATGGACATGTGAGTGGTGATATGGTTGTATGTGTCGTACTCAAAGGATACCTGAGAGATCCTATGTTGTGCATCCAGACGATAGAATTTTGAATGTATTGTCATCCCTAAATAAAATTTTTAAACCTCAAACAAAATTCTTAAACCCTAAAACTAAAACACTTACATATAAAATAATTATTTTAATTACGAAAAAGTCTGAGATCGACCTGTTTACTTGAATGAAGAGATCATAAGGCGAAGAATATTACCCCGACCACTTGTTTGCAAACATATATTGGCTACTGTTTTTTTAAGAAAACGAAAGAAATAGCTGTTCTCAAACAACGCATTCATTTTAGTTAGACATCTAAGTTATTTTTTATCCATTAAATGCTTAGACTATAACTGTTTGAATTTAAATAATTTTTTTTAAATAGTAAAATATTTATAATATTATCGATTTTTATTTTCTAAAAACTGAGTAATTTGAAAATTTTAATTTATAAATATTTCAACTTTTTTTGCTTTCTATTTTTAATAATTATCACATGGTACGTTTTAGTAGTACTATATGACTTGTTTTAGTTGTGTCGGATTGTTTTAATAACAATAATAGTTTTTAAAGCCAAACTAGTCATGGAAGTGACAAATTAACAAAGAAAGATTTAAGAAATTATTATTTAATGAAAAAATCATTTAAAGTCCTAATTTCTTTAAAATTTAAGGTTTAAATATAAAATTATAGTTAGAATTTAAGATTAAATATTAGAATTTAAGTCAGACCTTAAAATCCTCCCTAAATTCTAGACATATATACATAAATCATTCATTAAACCTTAAAATCAAAATACTTGTAAAAAAAAATTATATTTTACCACTGTATAATTATTAAAAAAAAACTATAAAACATAATTTTACCATGGCATAGTGAACCGGACCATATAATAATTTCACCATAAACATGTGATTACATACTATGACAGACTTTCTTTCCAAATAAGTTCAATTAAAAGATCCACACAAATCAAATCTTTACTTAAAAATACATGTAACAGATTATATCACCACAGGTAAAAAGCTAAACTTAAAATTGAACAACATACCAATTTCACTTTCTCAGCACAGCCATTGAAACACAATAGGCAGCTTTGGAGATTCCTGTAAATTAAGAAATAATATGATTAACCAAAACCAACAACCACCTACAATCCTATAATTCTTATGTTGTACAAACTTGTACATTTTTGGCAAAAGGCCTAAACATCTCAACCCAAATGTCATCCATTTTTCACCAACCTGAATCAACAAAAACAACCCTAACGGAACAGCTGTGGTATAGACCATGATACATCAACTACAAACTTTTTTTTAGTTCTAAGATTCATTACTCCAAACCGTTTGCAATTCACAATGTTCCATTAATTTCCACATGATCTCTGTAAATGAACATTATGGTCAAGATTGCTTCAGCCATATGGTTGTATGAAGCTCACATGACCACAAGTTCATTTACAAAAGTTGTATAGAAATTGACAGATGGTTGCATAGCAATTGAAAATTCAAACAGTTCTTAGTGGCTAGTTTTCTAACCTGACAGAGCAGTGGCAATGTGCGACCATCCAAGTTAGAAGAACTACTTATAAAGTTTCCTTTAGACTTTCAATAGTTAAATGGACAAGCCTGTGTCAAAAAACTGGCAAGTCCATCTTAAATCGTCACTGGTTTTCAGAACCAGTCGTTCTCTGCAGATGAATCTTAAATCTCATATACCTTCTTCATCTGCTTCTCGTATTTATCCAAGTTCTATTTGTAAGTTCCAGAATTTACATTCTCTTGCATATTGATCCACTTGGTAGGAGGATGAACGGGAGGAGGAGCATTGGTAGTCTGCTCGGGCCGGTGGTCTAAATTTCGCGAGTACCCAGAATTTGGCATCCTTGAAGACATATCTAAGTGTGTTCTACCTCTGCCGCTTCCCTCGAATGCCAAAGCAGACATTCCAGTCCTCAAATCATGATAGCGTTCCTGATAAGGCAATCTATCCTGCACCCGGAAGTTGTTTCTGTTGACTTGCATACCATTTGATGAGGGATGTCTTGGGTTCGCCATCATGCCATATTGACTATAATAATTTGGGCCATCGTTGTATCCCCTTTCATAACTTGGTGATCCAGCTGCACGTGGTCGACTATTATAAGAAAGACTTGGGTCATCAAAAAAGCCCCTTCCATAACCAGATGATCCAGCAGGTCTTTGTTTAATGTTTGTGTAGTTGCTTGAAATGTTAAAAGATGGTGGTTGCTCGTACAACCCAGACGATGAGCCATTCGGTTTGATATTAAGTGTGTTCTTGACAAGACGATGAGCTGCCTCTCCCAGCTGAGGGCCAATGATTGCTCCAGGTACTCGTGGCCTGTCAAACAAGTACAATAATGAACGACTCAATAATCTGTGCAATTTTGGGTTTGAATAAATAATGAGATGCCATTTATAACAGCAAAAAAAACTAAATTAATGGCAACATTATTATAATAATAAATTATCACCGATCTCTGCCTTGCTGACGCCGCCCTCCATGATCTTCATGCCATAGTACAGGAAAAGGTTTAATGTCTAAAGGGGTTAGAATCTGCAAGAGCAAAAACACTATGAAAAATAGTTTCAAGGGGGACCCCGTGCATCTTTGAGTTCCTAATCATGATAAACTAAAATCAATACAGGTCAGAAATAATGTACCTTTTTGGGTGCCACAACACCCTGAGGAAGTTCTGGAATGTGTTTATGAAATGAAGGATTAAGGTAAGTAACGTTTCTGCAAAGTAAAAATGCATCGAAAGAATTACTAGGAGTATAGGATTCTCAGGGGAGGGGAATAGCAATAGAACTACAGAAGACTTACAGAACTTGGTTAGATTCTACGTGTGGCAACTCCTTAACAGGGGAACAGACAACACCTTTCCAACCATTCCTTTCAGTTAGCCAAAGAAATCCGTTCATTCCACCACTGTGAGGGAATATGGGATAGGGATGATAAAAACAACCGATTTTCAGTCAAAACGCATGAACTGTGAATGTGCAATTAGTGAAGAACAGTGAAATTAACCAACCTAGCATTTGTGTCAATTGGCCATGCACTTTTTTTGGGAGGGGAGAACTGACAGTAATATGAAATAACTTGTGGAGCCAAAGGATGAAGAGGATGGACATATAGCAGATCAAGCATCACACTGTTCCGAAACTGCTCTTCTACCTGCAAATATTAACAATTAGCATAATAGATGAACTAAAAGCATTTTAAAACAATAGATACTGCTACAGGACATTTTGCATGATCATTCAGACATAAAGCATGTCAGTCTACACTGCAATACAGACCGTTAAAGTAGCTTCAAGCTTTCTTGTTGCAGCAAGCAACTTCCACTCTTCGATGAATGGCAACTTGACAACACCCTGGATTCAAAAGAATGGAGGTAAGTTACCATAATCTCCGTTGCAAAGGATAAGAAAACAAATGGTAATAAGTTAACAGGGTGGAAATAATATACCTGCCATGCAAAGCGTTTACCATGCATATCAATCTCAAAATCTGCCACATGGAGAAAAATGAGAAATCTAGGAAAAGGGGAGGAATGTCACACTCAGAACTTAAACATACCACGAAGAGTTGGATCATTTTTTACCAGAGGGATAGAAACTAGAGAGAGGTGATGATGAGTCAGTCATCAGCTTCCCGTATTCTGCTGGCAAAGCTTTAGAACTACAACATGATAGATATAAATTCCTATTAGCCTAGACAAATATAAACTATAAACACATAAGATATATTTGAATAAAATCTCATAAACATTAGAAGGCTACTATATATACACCCCCACCCCCATAAAAATTCTGATTTTAAAAACAGAACTCAACAACTACAACAGAAAAGAAAAGAAAAAACCTGGCAGATGGCAGTGTTCCCATGAGCTGGTCAAAGGGTTTAAATGGCTCTCCCATGAAAAATGTTATTTCCAAATCAATCAGATCCTTGAGATCCGAAGCAAATGGAGCATAATGATATGGATAAAACCTGAAACAAAATGACTTTAAACCAACTAAAAAGGGAGAAAAACACAACACAAAACATTTAGCATATATTAAACTACTTGGTAGATCACATCAAGAAAATCTCAAATCAAAACCACATCTTGAGGCAGATATATGCATGTATATGCTACAGAAGTGGAGTCTGAGCTACCAAGAAGTATCAGATGGCATAAACCTATTTCTCTCCTCATGGTTAAAACCTAAAATCTCTCAACTGTTTACATGACAAGAGCACACAGCATGAACTGATTTGTGAGTATAAGCAAAAGCTTATATTGATATTCCTCAACTGTCCCATAAAATTACTAGTAACCAATGCATGCATAAAATGGAAACCTAAGAAGGTACTTCTAAATAAACAAGACATGAAAAGGGCAAGCATTAGAGGGAATAGGACAAGTAAGCATTTCCACTAGTATATATATGCTCAAAGTGGTATTTGACATCAATCCATTATTTTAGCAAAAAAATATATATAAAATTTACAGCTTCAGTTCATATCAAACTAACCATTGCCAAGAGCAAACACCTTGGTAGTAATAGCGGCATACCCAACATAAACCTTCAATATACTTCAAAACCTGCAAGAAGTTGAGACTGCTGTTACACATCTTCTACAAGATAAAATTATTACACATGAATCGTAGCAAGAAACTTATCATATAATAGAATGTTTAAACTTACAACATCTCTTTTAACTTCTTCAATCTCCCCTGGGTTTGATACATTGAATTTCTCAGCATAATATCTTTCTTTGTATCCTGGTTCCCCTAATTTAACCTGGGAAAAGAAGTTTGGTCATTACAATACAAGAAGTTTTTATAATCAAAACCACGTGCCTGTGCCTCCTCAGAGCCCTCTCCTCTTTAATCTTTATTAAAAGATCCATTCTAAAATTTCAGGTCTGTAATTTAAAAGAAATTGAAACCTTATCTACAACAGGTGCCTGTGCCTCCTCAGAGCTCTCTCCTCTTGCTTTAAGCTTCATTTGCTCATTGTTCTCATATGCCTGAAAATCAATCATCCAAAAATTTAAGTAAAAAAAATTAGGGCATATGATAGCAAAAAACTGAAGAGGTGCATGATAAACCACCAATGATTCACATTAGATTTCATAAAGATGCAAAATCCACTAAACTTCAACATTTACAAATGTACTATTAACACTTGGAGGTTACATTCCTCCTTGCCTTCAAGCAATGTCCTTTACACTTCTAAGTGTCGTTAGCTAAATGATTTTTCTAGATATTAGGTATGTTCCTGTTTGGTTGTATTCAAGATTGAATGTCTACATGTCCCTGCATATATGTTTTAGTTTCTGGGAAGGAACAATAAATTATTCAAATTTTGGTCCACATTGTCTCACTCCTTTTAATCAAACTATCTCTAATCAAGGCAACATCATCGAAAACAATACAAGATAAATAAGTGCTTCATGAGAAGCACTTATTTATCTTAATCTAGCATCAAATCAGTCATCATACTGAAATACATAAATCAAACTTAATAGAACCACAAAAAATTTGTGTACTGTCTCTCAACTAGAAAAGAGATGCAAATAATTTATCGAAGCACGAAAATGCAACTCGCCTTCTGTATACGAGTCCTCTTCTGAAAGATTTGATCTTCATAAACAGAAACAGATTGAATAAAACATTCCACTCTATCTAACAAAACCTGTATTTGCAAAAGGATTGATATTAGCAACCACAAAAAATTACAATTCTAACTTATTATTGAGAAAGAAATTAAAAATAATAATTCTTTCTAATGTCAAGCAACAAACTACATTCTTCCAGGATAAATGAATATGTATATACGAACATATAAACACTATCACGAAGTCAGCATATACTTTATCTATTTTGTTTTATTGTATGTCACAAAATATGCAATCGATTACTTGATGTTAATTGTTTAACACTGGTTTATTGCCCTTCGGAAAACAACCTCTGGGTAACAATACTAGCCATTTCATCATGGGAATGATTGTGTAAAGTGTAAACCAAGCTCTCTCAACACGGTTAATTTTGAAATGGTCAATGAGACTAACGATTTTATCAATGCAGACCAGCCTACTCAACAAAAAAAAAAAAAAAGAAATGAAGAGACTATCATATAGATTTGTCTTGGAATGGAGATAGAATTCATTTTCCTCTTCGTCAGATGAGCAACAATTTTGAGGATAAACAGGTAAAATGGAAATTACTATTTTCCTTTAATCCACCAATAATACATGACAAATAATAGCAGGTTCTCCACTCCAACTGTCTTTTACAGGAGTAAAAAACACTCTAGATGATGAGTCGATATTTCATGGATATTTTCCATTTGTTATCTTATAGAAAACCAAGAGTTGGTAGAAGCATAGGAAAAGGGAAAATTTACCTCACCCGCATCAGTAAGATAACCACCTATAGAAGCAAATTCCCTCCTATAAACTTGCATCAGGAGATTTATAGCACCCTAAAACAGCAAAAAATTCATATGAATCATAATGATATAGAATAAAAAAATCAGGATGTAAAATTATGGTAATAGCATACCTCCCTGATTTCTAATGTTGGCATATGAGGAAGGAAGTCATTGCCGACAAAGAAACATAAAAAAACAAAATCATCCACAATCCGTTCAAAGTTTATCACAAATGGAGGGTTGGGGATCTCCAAATCATATTGCAGATATTCTCGCAACACCCATATGTTAAGAAACTGTTGACACAATGAATTAAATCAGCCCCGTATAAACCAAAATGCAAACAAGAAGGGGAACTGTACTTGTAAGGCCTAAATGAAATGTTTCAACTTTTAAACCTGATATTTCTTCTTGTGAATTGGTGTATCATCCACAGCATTCCATTCTCCATTTCCATTATCTGCCTTGCCATGACACTCGGCTGCCAGATGACCAACTTGACCACATAGAAAACATTTTTCTTGTTGCCCAGGAAGAGTGATCACCTAAACAGCAAAGGCAAATGAATTAACCAACCATCAAAATAAATTATCGTAAACCAAGAATGGGATTAAGTAAATGAGATGCAGACCTCTCTTAAAATTGAAAAGTGAACCTCATGGGTGGCTAAGGACAACATGATCAAATCAGCATCCTGATTATGACAAGCCAAGTAATAAATTAAAACCACAATTCAAATATTTAAGGAGAAAAAAGAATCAGCAGTAGGAGCTTGGGGTTAGTTTGAAATGCACTCTCACCAGACCATACAAACAGTGCCGTGTGTTTGGATTGAAGCCAGGAAGGTTACGTTGTAACCTAATGTATGACATAATCTTGTGTTCTCCCTCTCCAGGAACATTTGAATCGGAAAGAATAACCTTCAAATAATCACCCAATGCAGCCCAATAAATAAATTTAGAGAGAAACAGTATCCTGAAAGCCAATGTATATAGTAAAATACACAGAAAGGATTACTCCACTTTGAAAGGAATCATCCAATCTCATAAGCTAGAAAGAGATAATGTCCTTCACACCTTTGTAGTCCGCCAGCCAAGATCACGATTCAACCTAGATTGTATGTAATACTGAAGTGCTACAGACAAAACAGCCATAAATGGAGTGCCAGGAGTAATAACATTAGAGTCGCATGTTTCAGGTTTCTCTATAGGTGACAAAGCTTTCCCCTCAGCCTCGAATTCTTCCCTCAATCTCTCTTCTTCAGCTGCCTAAGATGACATAAACAACCAAAAGATAAATCAACTGAATTGGATAGTCCGGATCCATTAAATAAATGCCAAGACTTACAGCCTCGGCAGCGTCTTTTGCAGCTCTAAAGCGTCGAGTACGTTGCTGATTCATTTTAGCTCTAGGTGCAACGCCATCTACCAAATTTTAAAATATACATAATTTAATTAAAGGGAAAAAAACTAAAAAGTTAAAAGAAAATTGACTAAGCATGTAATCAATCCTACCAATTGCCATATACAGAAGCTTTCTTGGACGAACCAATGAATAGAGATGGTCAATGTAGTCAAATATCGATTTGAATACATCATCATAAGTGGCAGGTGCAGGCTGTACACACAATAATAAACAGTCATTGGTGAAAAATATTCAGTAATGATTAAGGTCAAGCAAAAAGTAGAAAGAAATAGACCAAAAAGTTGATGCATCAATAATCAAGATTGTGTTAATAAAGGGAAACCATCTAACCGTATGTAACATGTTTATCAAATTCAAGAAGATACTTTTTGAGGCTTGATGACATATACCATACTAACAAAGGAAAGCAGGCTGTGACTTACAGGCACACAAAATAAAAGGGAAAAAATAAAGGCCAAAGACAGCTGGTATGTTGATAAGAGTGTTTGACTCTTGGTTCAAGTGGAGCAAAGATCAATCACCCGTAGCCTAAAGCACCAGAATATGTGTGCACGTGTGTGTTAGTATTCAAGATAAATTGTTTGCACATATGACAATCAAAAATCATACCAACATAACATCAATAAGCAATCCACCACTTGATTGTATGCAAAATCATACTACTTGCTTTCAAGAACAAAGCATTTTGGTACATTTTGCAAGAAGACCATACCAAAAACACTATTCTGTGCAGAACCTAATGCTAGCATCATATTTCACTTCAGAATACAACATAATGGTACCTAATTACGTTTGCGGAACGGTAATACACCTACAAGCTAATTTCCAGGTGTTAACAATCCATAAATCTCAAAAATTCAACTCAAAAATACATTACAGCTTTTCAAACAAATTGAAATCCACGGATAAACCAATTGCAGTCCTTGAATTAAACAAAACAGTTCCAAAGGAAGATAAATTATAAAGGTACTCTTCTTTACAAATTTACCTTGCCATCCGGGTGAAAACAAGGGTGAATAATCCCGTTCATATCGAGATAAAGATTATCGAATTCGAGGCCATTAGGGTTAGGCTTAGAGACGTCAACTGGTATTTGATTTCCGTTAGCGTCTACTCTCGGTTCTTCCTCGATCACGTCAACGATCGATTGCGGGTACCGATCCGCTAACCACCTGTAAAACGCTGGAACTCCCATCGCCGGCGCGGTAACGTTGAAGAATTTAAATTTCAGACAGAAAAGAAAGGTTTTGAAAGTTGGAAGAGGATAGGTTGAGATCTGTGCGACAGGCGGTGAAATTGTACGGTCACGACAGCCTTCCTTTTTTTAGGTTTAAATGAAATGACCACAGTGACCTTTTGGATGCGGTGGGGGTTAGGAGTTTGCAATTGCAAATTGGTGGCATTTGGGAGATTACAGTCGGTTCGGTTCATCCAATTTTCAATAATTGATATCCATATGGGAAAATATCTTGGGTTATAACTAAAAGTTTTTATAAACCTTTTAATTTTAAGATTTTTAATTTTTAATTATAATTTAATATATCGATTTAAAATTTAAGTTTATGTTTAAGATTTAAAGTTAAAAGATTAATATTTAAATTTTTAAATAATATATTTAAAATTAATAAATTTAAATTTTAATCATTATCTTTAAATTTTAATTATACCTCCTAAATTCAAAATCTATACATTAAAATCTCTAAAGATCATACCCTTAATAAAGAGAAATTATATCATGGGTAAGTCCCACTACGTCATCTATGGGATCATCTAATAGAAACTGTTCACCTCATTATTTTTTAATTTTTTAAGTGAAGATTCACTTGGGAAAAAATTATGACATGGAAAAATTGATGAGATGGACAGGTGGTGGGACTGACCCATGATATAATTTTTCCTTAATAAAATCTATGAACCATGAAACTAGGATGATTGTGTAAATAAAATTTCTATAAGAATTTTTGCATAAAATAATTAATTAAAAGATTATTATATTTACGATTAAATTATTAAATAAAAATTTAACTAACAGATTAGTCCAAACATTAAACAGTTTAGTGTTATTTAAATAAATCTTAAGTTTAAATTTCTGTGTACATAATAATTTATGTTAAAAGATTTATCCATTAAATTTAATTTTTTTTAATAAACCAAATTTAAATTTTAATATTTAAGGTATGAATTTGGTCTGAAGCGTGTTTAATTATGTATATTACAATGTGTTAATATCGTATATTATATACTGCATAAAAATTAAATTTATAATAATATAATATGAGTATAAAAAAATAACTTATTATTCTTTTAATGATATTTCTCCTTTATTGTCGAGAAAATCCTTTAAAATGAGGCATCATCACGGTAATGTGAATAGAAAATTGGTTTTACAAAGTTTAACTTGAATTAATGTGACGTGTCTTTTTATTTATTAAAAATAATAATTATTTAAATTTTTAATCAATTAATCGAGTTATTTATTTATATTCTTTTAAATTATGGATTTTAAATTTATTAGGATTTTTTCTTTTTTCTCTTAGAATTTTTTTCTTGATTATCATTTGATAAAATTATGATTAAATTTAAAATTTATATAAAAAAATCAATTAACATATCTCAACGTAATAATCATATCGATTAATATAACAAGATTAATATTAATGAAAATTTTAATTTTTAAATTTTTAGATTTTCAGATAATTCAAAACTTAAAATTTTATAATTTATATTTAATCAGATCAACGAATAATAAGATTGGATCAATCAGATCAGATATTTTTAAAAAGCCTGAGTAATAACCGAGTTGATTTATTTGGTTTGTCATAAAAAATGTTAAAATGTGTTTTAAGTCTCTTTACTTTTTAACATTTGAAATTTAGCTCTCCTACTTCTCTTTTCAAATATCTAGTCCTTCTATTACTAAAATTTAAAAAATTAAACATTTAAAAATAATTTTTAACATAGTTATTTTTTGTTAAATTCATAAATAATTATTAACATAGTTTTTTTTGTTAAATTCATAAAAGCAAACATTTCGAAATAAAAAAAAAAACACTAATTTTAAAATCATGTTATAAAATACTAATATTATTGTAAACAATGAATCGAAAACAAACGACACATTAATTTTTTAAATATTTTTAAATTATTGTTAAAAACCTTATGGATTTTACTTGTAATTAAAATTAATTGAAAAATAAAATTTAGATTTAAATAATAAATCTTATATATTTGTTTTATAGTATTTTAATTAAAATATTAGAATCAAACCCTTCATATTTAAAACCCTAATTAATGATTACACATTCTCTACACGATTGTTCAAATGAGTAGAAATTTTATGCATTCTAATCATATATCATTTTATATCTTTTATTAATTTTTTTAAAAATTAAATTTTAAATTATAATTCTTATTTTAAATCCTAAACCCTAAAAAGTACATCCTATCTTTAATTCTTTAAATCATAGACCCTAACAAATACACCATATCTCTAATTCTCTAAACTATAATCCCTAACCTTAAATCTTAAACCCTAAACTAACTAATTTAAAACGGAAACACTAATTTAAACCTTAGACCATAATCCCTAACCTTAAATCTTAAACCCTAAGCTAACTAATTTAAAACGAAAACACTAATTTAAACCTTAGACCATAATCCCTAACCTTAAATTTTAAGTTAATCTTAAACCCTAAGTTTAAACCCTAAACCCTAACTCCGAATACGAGAATAGATGCAGTGTTAATTTTCAACAACAATATTTAGTTGCCCGTTGACGATCCTCAATTTTGTTTATTTTCAATTGCTCTTGCACGGTAATCCTTCTCTGCCGCTGCTGTAGGTGTTCAGGGTTCTGATATTAAAAATATTATAAAATAAAATACGAAAAATTTAATAAACTTTAATTTCATTTTTTAAAAATAACTTTAATTACAAGTCAAGTCCTTCAAATATTTAAACATAATTTAACACTCATTAAAATTTTAGTCCTTCAAATATTTAAACATAATTTAACACATTAAAATTTTAATGGTGTAGCTATTGCCTGCTTTGAAGAAACCATAGAAACTGCAAAGCAACTTGCTTTGAAGAAAGGCTAGTTAGTAAGTGTCATTTATGCATTAATTTGATGAGGAAACGTGTACTTATTAACCCCAAACTAAATTCAAGATCTTTTGGGCAAGTTCTGCCGTTTCCGATATTGATGATTATTTTGAACACGTACTACAGGTGGGAATATGATCCGGTGCTGATGCAATTAAGATGGCCAAGAAGTGAGAGCATTCTTGGCCAAGAAGTCCAAACATACTGCAAAAATTAATCGCTGCGCGACGTAGGCTCTTCCGGAAACCTTAGGCAAGAACACCTTCAAAGTGCAACGGAAGTCCCTTACCTAGGCCATGAAGCTTGATGATCGTCCATTGACCCGTCTAGGTAAGTAAAAATATTGGTGGTAGCTGCCTTTTATATATAGATCCAAACAAGTGGTGTACTCTTGTATTTTCTCAATGTGGGATATTGTCTCAGCATAAAATCACTCTTATAATGGTTTTTCCCCTTCCCTTGCAATTCCTGCCTATATTCACTTTTTGCAGAATAGTTCGAATAGATACCTGTTGCTTTTGCAGCTAGATTAACCTTTTGTGGTAGAAATGGAACTGGTAGAGTTAACATCAAGGGTAAGCCTGACCAGATCCAGATAAACCTCACTGAAAATAGCAGTTTTGATCCATGTTTACTTAGACTCTAGTGTAAGTGTTAAATACAGATATTTGTCTCGGGTAGGTTCAAATTTGCTACCTGTTTTCTTACCGTCTTTGATCAATATATATTAATGCTGTTATTCGTGAGCATGTAAAGAGCATGCATTTTCCCCAAGCCATAATTCATTACTGATTCTTGTTATTTTCTCACTATGTTACTCGGACTCTGGTGTATATGTGTTATCCATGGGCATGTAAATGAGCATGCATGTTTACTTAGTCTCACACTATGTTTTCCCCAAGTGTTCCATCTGTTTGGACAATCCTTTGAGGGTCATATTTACCTGTCTATGTCCTAATGTGTCTGACGCAATAGCCAAGAAGCTAGAGAATGTTGAGAAACTCACTGTTGTAAGTCTTTATTTGTTTATTTTCTAAGTCGAATCTGCATATTTTGTAGGAACACGTGATTGAAGGCAAATACCAGGAAAGATCAATACTGTCATAAAAGGTTATGGAAACATTGCGTCATCATCATCTGGGCAATGACGACTTGATATGAAATACTGACATCGAGGTTGAGACTGAAAACAGAAGTATGTTTGCATTGATGGAATAAGGGAAAACATAGGTGGTGAAGTCCAACTGTTAGGAGATTAAACAAAAAAAAAAAGTCATGTTCATTACATACTAGATTTTTCGTATTCGATAAATAAGTCACCAAAGAAATTCATCTTAAGAAAAAAAGAAGAATAACAAAATCCTAACAGGACAGAAGAGCCTAGATAACCTAACAAAAAGGAAATAAAATTGAACTAAAATTGGACAGGGACTGCGCGGACGCAAGTCCCCACTACCACAAATTATGACGTAGACTCTCCCACGTTGGGGAGACCTTAGGCAAGAGCCCCTCCCAAGTGCAATGAAAGTCCCAAACCTAGGCCCTGAACCTTGATGATCGTCCATTGACCCCGTCCAGGTAAGTATTTTTGAAAGAGGGCAGCTGCCTTATATTTATACATCCAAACAAGTGGTCTACTCATGTATTTCCTCAGTGTGGGATATTGACTCAGCGTAAAGTATCTCTTTAGTTTAATTTGCAGTTGTTTTTCCCTTCACTTGCAACTCCCTGATCTGCTAATATTCCCTTGAAGTGGTTTTATTCCTGTGTCGTGAAGAGCCTGTTTTGTACTCCAGTTGTAGATTAATACAAATATTTTCAAGTCTCACAAATTGATATTACTCTTAAATTATTTAAATTGTATCAATTCTCCAGCTTAACAATTTAGCTCTGCCATGCTTGTGCTTGTGCAGTTACTTGAGAGGAAATGGAAGACAGGAATTTAATTGCCAAAGATGTCACTGAATTAAGCCAAAGTTCATCTTCGTTAATGAAATTTCATCAATTTATTTTTGTTTAACTTAAGAAAACTATTGCTAACCCTGTTAGTTTTCTTGGGTTCGATTTAAAAAAGTTGGTCGTTAATACGCCGCTGGTATATCTGAACAACGTTGTCGATGGATATGTTGCCCCGATTACTGCTAAGTTGGAGCATTGAAACCATGTCCAGTGTCAAGGACAGGTATTAAACTAGAGTGATTGTTTTATGTTTGGAGCATCCAACTGGAGTGATTGTTTTAAGTTTGCTGCCAAATTGGAGGCTTTGGAACCCGGCTTCTATGTGTTGCTACAAAATAGTTCTTATGCCTAACAATGTGAGGTTTTTATAGCTGGAAAACGTTTCTGTTTCGGTTGCTAGACTGTTAACCTCCAAGAAATCCAAGAGTTAACAGATGTGAGATAGCACCAACTAACATGTTAAGCATCAAAAACTTAAACCAATTGGTAATAGGTGAAGGATTCAACTTGAATGTAATACACCAAGAAGCCTAAGATTTAAGAGCTGTAAGATAACGCCACTTAACGCTTTTCATATGGAATACATTGATCACATTTAAGACTAGAAGCAAAAGAATATTACACAACCACTAAAAGAATTGCTTTTGCTTGACACATGCTGCACCTTCAATGGGATCAGAAAATGGGCTTCTTGGCTGAAAATAACATATTCCAGATTGCTTTAGGTGATGCATACTGCATTGCCTGAGAAAAAGGTCAGATCCATTGCATGCACACAAATCATACAATGCTTTTCCAGTATCCTTGTGCAACCAAGTCAGTTATACCTTCCAATTTATAACAGCGAAGTAGAGACAAGATAAAGCAACACCCAAACTTCCATATCTTAATATGTCTCGCCTAGAACCCTGCAACCTGTCCATAAATTATTTCTGCAACCTCAAATAGTTTCACCAACTCCTTTGCATATCTTAATATGTCTCGCCTATATATTTGGACAATCCTTTAAAGGTCTTATTTGCCTGTCTATGCCCTAATATGTGTCAATTGCTATTACTTCAACAAAAACGAAGACTTGGAGTAGCCTAGATTCCTCTTTCGAGGATATACAGGGAATGAAGTATGATCATATTTGACATTGATGAGCATATGCTGTCTTCATTTGTAGCTTTTCTTCCACGTAATGTTATTGTTATTTGTTGTAACGATTGTTACTTGGATACTTGCACGACTGTAGATATAAGTGAAGAAGCTATTGAAACTGCAAAGCAACTTGTTTTGAGGGAAGGATTGTTTGCAAGTGTCTTCATTATATGTTATATAATTATATGAGGAAATGAATAGCTTTCTTTGTACTTATTAACCCTAAACTAAATTCGCAAGTTCCTTTGGGATAGTGCTGCAGTTTTGGTATATCTTCCGGTGTTGGTGCTGGTGCTGCCGCTGCAATTAAGATAGCCAAGAAGCCAGAGCATGCTGGGAAACTCGTTGTTGTAAGTTTTTACTTGTTTATTTTCGAAGTAGAATTCAGGGACGGAGCTGAGGCAACAGGCCCTCCGAAAATTTTTGGTACAATTACATTTTTAATTCTTTTTAGTTTAAATATTAATCAAATAAGAGTTTTTGTCTCTTTCATTTTTTTAATTTAAAGGTTTAATAGATTTTTGTCACTCTCAACATTAGATCCTAGCTCCGTCACCGAAGTTATCCTGTATTATTTTGTCTAACCAAGTCATTGAAGGAAATACCAGGAAAGATAAATAATGCCATCTAAGGTTATGGTAAGCATTGCGACTCCACCGTCCGGCTTATCATGAAACGATGACTTGATTCGATACTTCCCTAATCTTTTTATCCTTGGAACCTGAACAGGTTGTCTTCCTTAGCTTCGGAGAGCGTTCTCTCTCCTCTGTGCTGTTCGAGTCTGTAAAACATGAAGCAGAAAACATGGTTTTGGAGCCTTGAAACATACCCAATCCTAGCTTCAAAGATGCCAATCATTATATGGTGTTCTGGAGATGAGAAGTTTGTTGTCAAGCAGGTCTTTCATATTGGACTCTAAAAGTTACTCTAGACTAGTTTGTACTGGTGGAAGAGCAAACAATGATGGTGAAGATTTAGTAGATATAGATAGTGAATTCTTATATCGAAGGGTCTTTCCCTATTTTTTTCATTTTTTTTCTTGTTTGTTTATCTTCTTTCGTCTCTATTGGAGACCCATATTTATTTTTATTTGGTCCAATCAAAAAATATTTTATCATTTCTGTATTCGCAATTCAATATGGATGGGTATTCCATAACATATATATGCCACTCTTACTCTCAGTTTTCTCAGGCAAATTTGGTGAAATACTCGAACGGTCGATTCTTTTTTCGTCTTAGCTTCCGCCTTTATGAATGAAAACAAAAGACAAATGAAAGGAGTCTCCCATTATGAATGATCTGGATTTCATTTCGAATTTAAAGATAATTCAAATTTTTTAGTCTAAAAAAAGTTTCATTCTAATTATTTCCATTTAGAACTCTAAACTAAATAGAGTTAAATAATTAAAATAATTTTTAAATTTTAAATTGAAAGAAAATATAATTATTATATTCTTAATTATTATATTCTATCAGCATTAGATTGAATATTATATTGAATATTATATTGAATATTAGATCGAATCTATCATTATTTTATTATAATAAATATGTTATATTGTTATATTAAGTATGGCATTCAAAATTTTAAATTCTAGTTTTTCTAAATTCTAGTCTATAATTCATATTAATAATTTATAGTAATTATGAATAACTAATAGATATCTATAATTCATATTAATAATTCATAGTAATTATAAATAACTAATAGATAGTTAATAAATAAGATCTTAATAGTTTGCTGAATTCCTATAGATACAAAATTTCTATTATTTGATATTTGAATACAAAATTTCTATTATTTGATATTTAAGCCCGCTTAGCTCAGAGGTTTGGAACACGGAACTCCGCTCCCGGGCCAATATATAATAAACCATGATCATCTATCTTTTTATCTTTATATCGTTATATATATATAAATATAGGGCTTCACTGCCTCCCTTAATACAGTACAACACTTCAACTCAAACAAAAAAGATGGTTCCTTAAAGATGCTTACAGTGAAATTCCACATTTGAAAGTACCTAAAGATCAAAGAAGATAAAAATATTTGAAAGTACTTAAAAAACAAAAAAGATAAAAAACTATAACTGATATTGAACAGAGGCTGCGCGAACGCAAGCCCCCACTACAACAAATTATAACGTAGACTCTACTACTTTGAGGAGATCTTAGGCAAGAGGGCCTCCCAAGTGCAATGGAAGTCTCAAACCTAGGACATGAACCTTGATGATCGTCCATTGACCCCATCCAGGTAAGTATGTTACAAGGAGGGCAGCTGCCTTATATTTATACATCCAAACAAGTGGTCTACTCATGTATTTCCTCAGTGTGGGATGTTGACTCAGCATAAAATATCTCTTTAGTTAAATTTGCTGTTGTTTTTCCCTTCACTTGCAATTCCCTGATCTGCTAATATTCACTTGAAGTGGTTTTATTCCTGTGTCGTGAAGAACCTGTTTTGAACTCCAGTTATAGATTAATACAAATATTTTCAAGTCTAAATAATTGGTATTTAAATTGTATCATTTCTCCATTAGTTTAGATTGTTTTGCTTGACAATTTAGCTCTGTGAAGCCTGTGCGGTTACTTAAGAGGAAATGGAAGACAAGAATTTAATTACCAAATATGTCACTGAAGTAAGCCAATGTTCATCTTCATTAATGAAATTTCATCAACTTATTTTTGTTTAATTTAAGGAAACTATTGCTAACCCTGTTAGTTTTCTTGGGTTTGATTTAAAAAGTTGCTCCAGTGTCAAGGACAGATATTAAACTAGTGTGATTGTTTCAAGTCTGGAGTGATTGTTATAAGTTTTCTGCTAAGTTGGAGGCATTGGAACCCTGCTTCTATGTGTTGCCCCAAATAGTTCTTATGCCTAACAATGTGAGGCTTTTTGGGTGGATAATGTTTTAAGTTTGGCGCTTCCAACTAGAGTGATTGTTCTATTCATTTTGATATTTCTAGTGGCATCGATAATCCAAAGTAAGTTGTTTCGACATGAGACCTCGTTCATACCCTATACTCATGTCTGTAAATGTGTCTGAATTTCTTCAAGAAAAATGCAGATTGGGGATAACATAGGTTTCATATAACTCTTCAAAGTTTCTAGCAGATTATACTACTGTCACCGTGCCATAAGATGGAATGATGCACTGTTTTTAACTTGAAAAGGCGTTTCTGCTGTGGTCCCTAGGCCTTTTATGTTATGTTTATGTTATTCGGATTCGGGTGTAAGTGTTGAGCACCGGTACATTTGCGACACAGATATGTTCTTTTTTTTCATGATTTCTATATATTTGGGGTCTTGGAGGAATGAGAATCGTATTCCCATACCCATGTCTAGATATGCATCCGGCATAAGTGCTGGCCATGGATACTAGACAAATGTAGAGTTGGAGCAGCATAGCTTCTATTTTTGTTCCTTTTAATTCTATACCTGAATATTCTTATGCGCAAAAGTAGTCTGTCTCAGTGTTATTGTTTCGTATATTTTGCTTAATAAACTTGACAGTAAAGCTTTAATTTTTGGCATGCACTCCTTTTTCCCTACATGCTAAAGAGCGTCCTGATCGAGCCAACCAGTGGTAATACCAGGATAGGATTCGCATTCATGGCAGCGGCTAAGGGTTACAGACTTATAAGTTTTAATTATTAGTACCTTCTTCAATGAGTTTAGAAAAGAGAATGGTTCTCTGAGCTTTTGGAGCAGAGATAGTTCTTACAGATCCAGCTCAGGGAATGAAAGGGGCTATTCAGAAAGCTGGAGAAATTCATGCAAAGAGCCTAATTCTTACATTCTTCAGCAATTTGAAAACACCCTGCCAACCCAAAGGTACCATACTTAACCATTTTCCTTGTTGTAGCGATATGAAAAATCCACGATAAATTAAATTCGTTAAAAAATTCTTTTGATTGTGAAAAACATATTTCGATGTGCCGGTTTAAAATTAATGTCTTCCACGTGGGGTTTTTGGCTAAAAAATGGTTTTTGAAAAACTGGAGTCGCCACCGGCCATTTTGGTAGACCGGACACCATAAAACCAGAGATTTAAAAATTGGTTCGGGAGTCGGTTACAGATGGGGAAGGATTAGCACCCCCATACCGCCCAAAAATTGGTACTTTGTTTAATTACCGCTTTATTAATATTAAATTTTCCGGGCTAATTTGACGATCGAATTAATTTTTAATTAAATGTGCATATTTATTTTAAAGCACCTAAAACCGAAGATAAGCGTCTGAACCACCACCACTACACTGGAGTTGGCCTCGCTTACGACCGAATTTAGGGGCCCGCATTAACAAATAAATTAAATGTCATTATGCAAATCGTAATTAAAGTTGATGTCACCTTTACTTACTGAGTGATAACAATGAAAATGCATGAGACAAAGGATGAGTACAATACAAGATGAATTAAGGAAAGTAAAAACATAATATAACATGTAGAAATGAACATGGAAATAAGTGTACCGTAATATACATGCAGTCGAAACATGAAAAAAGGAAAATAAGAATGCAAGCATTAATCACAAAGATAGATTAAATTATGCAACAATTATGGGTCAATGAAGTGGTTGACTAAATTTAAGGAAATAAAAAAACAATTAATCATGCAAAACTTGCAGGAAATAAGTGACATAATACATGGGCATAATTGTATAAAAGGAAGCACGGAACAAAAGTAAAAGATGAAACCCACATTGACTTTGAAATGTAAAAAAGGAATTTGAAGGCAATAAATAAAAGTAAAAGAAATTTATAACTTGAAAAAAAGAACTGAAATAATAAAAAGGAAATAAACGAAACAAAATTAAAGTAAATATCACTAGGATTGGAACCTGATCGGAACATAGAGAAAATTAAAAGGACTGGTCATGAAAAAAAACTTTGAAATTCAAATTTTAGAACACTAATATGGCCAAATTGGAAATCGGTTGAAAGTCAAGAAGGTCCAAAAGCGCTATTGTTCCATGCGCTGGCCCTTATTCGTCTAATAACAAGTCACGGAGGGACCATGGAGGGAATAAACCGAAAATATAGATATGGAGCCTCGATATAAACATGTAACCAGTCAAAAGGGAAACTTTTTCCATTTTTAAAGATTTTGAATCTAAATAAAAAACAAAATTTCCTTTCAAGTGTTCATCATTTAAGATGAACTTTCCCCAGAAATTTAACCCTTTTCCCCAGAAACAAACAAGAACCCAGGAAAATTAAACACCCAAAAATTCATCTTTTGTTTTGACCAAAAACAAACCCAACTTCCTTCTCCTTCATCTCATCAACGGCTCACTCATTTCTTGGAGATTATTGCCGACGAGAATCATTCGGATCACCAGGGAGTATTCTTAAACCCTTTCTATTTCTACTTTTATTTTGGTTTCAAGATTGAAAATGGATGCATGCAAGCTAAAAAAGAAGAAGAGAAGATACCAGAAAGTTCTGGATTTTTTTTGCTTTCCTTTCGATTGAATCTAGGAATGGTTACAAGGGATTTTTCTCTCTCTGTTTTTTTGTTCCTTACAATGCTCTCTTTTTTCCTCCTTGTCTAAACTGATCTCCTTAGTTCCTAGATTTTCAAGATATAAAATGGTTGATCCCCCCTTCAGGCTTTTCGTTTTCCCCCAAAAATCAGATCCCTCCCTTGGAAAAGTGGCTATCTGGATCTGATATCCTTCTTTTTGCAGAAAATTCGGTGGCCGTACGGTAGCTGCAGGCGACCGGTCACGTGGGTGAGCGAAGAGTCAAAGTTGGCAGCGAATAATCCGGCAGAAATTAAGGAAGGGACAGGCGTGGGAGTTCAATCGGCCTGCGCGTGGCGATCACGCGCCAATCTTGGCCAAATCCGGACCGTCCGTCGCTGCTCCTTCATCCAACGCTCCCGGATTGAGCGGCTGCTACAGCTGTATAGAAAATAGGATTAGCATTAGGGTTTCTTATATGGGCTCAAAGGAGTGGGCTGGTTGTAGTAAATTTAGATTGGACTGTGAATGGATTTAATTATTTATTTTTATGGGTTATATAATTAAAATATTTGGGCCACTTAATATTATACAATGTATAACAATATAAACACAACATGTTAACACAACACTAATGACGTTAATAATAGTATAATAACATATGACACTACATAATGAGAACACACAAATGCAAATTATGCATGCATAACAAGGTATACATAATGGATAATATGCACAACACATTTAATTATTATAAACGAAATACAAATACAATATTGAACACTATGTACAAGTAAAATGACACACAAATACACACTCAACACATAATGCATACATGGAGAGCACACATATTAAGACATAAATAGATTCATAATGACGATAAAAAAGGCCCTTATTCAAAATTGCGATAATTTAAATTTTCAACATTTCGGTTAAAAATGGGTGATTACACTTGCATATTTTGGTTAAAAATGGGTGATTACACTTGCATATTTTGGTTAAAAATGGGTGATTACACTTGCATATTTTGGTTGGAGTCTAGGAAGGTGTCATGATCTGATTCCCCTCCCTTTCCCGATTTAGATAGACAACCGGACCAGAGATACGGAAAGGCACCGGAGGGAAGATACTTGTCTTAGGTATTGGGACCAGTGGAACTGTAACAGGAGCAGGGAAGCATCTCAAAGAGCAGACTCCAAATATTAAGGTCAGATATTCCGATGCTCAATTAGAGAGAATAAACATTGACTTCTAATGTACTGATTTAATACAATTATATTGCAGTCAGTGTTGGATATAAAGCAAAGACATATAAAACGGAAATAAAACTTAACTTACATTGAAGAGGGCCGCGCGGACGCAGGCCCCCACTACAACAAATAATGACGTAGGCTCTCCCACTTTGGGGAGACCTTAGGCAAGAGCCCCTCCCAAGTGCAATGGAGGTCTCTTACCTAGGCCATGAACCTTAGTGATCGTCCATTGACCCCGTCCAGGTAAGTATGTTGCAAGTAGGGCAGCTGCCTTTTATTTATACATCCACACAAGTGGTCCACTCATGTATTTACTCCGTGTGGGATATTGCCTAAGCATAAAGTATCTCTTAAACTTGCAGTGGTTTTCCCCTTTTTCACTTGCAATTCCCTGATCTCCCTAAATTCACTTGGATTTCAAGGTAAATCCTTAACTGAACCTAAAATATCATCTAAGAATATCCTAATCTTTCCAATCTTTCTGGTGGAAACTTCTCTTTTTTTCCTTGGGTTATCAGGAAACACTAATGATAAAGTAGCTTTACTGTATCAGATTCTCTACAGATTAGAGGAAGGGATCTGGTCATACATAGCATTGAAGCCTATCTGCTTGTTGCAAGATTAAACAAAACAGAACAACAATCCAATGAAAATTCCATTGTAATTCTTAATTCTTCAGCAATTTGAAAACCCTGTCAACCCAAATGTATCATATTGAAACATTTTCCATGCATATTTTGGTTGGAGTCTAGGGGGGTCATAATCTGATTCTACTTTCCTGATTTAGAACATTATGAGACAACCGGAGCAGGGAAATATCTCAAAGAGCAGACTCCTGACATTAAGGTTAGATTTTCAGATGCTCAATTAGAGAATAAATATTGACTTCAATTAGAGCAGACTCCATATCTTTTTGTTCGGCTCGTTGGTGTGGAGCCAGGTGAAAGTGCAGTGCTTTCTGGTAAGTTGTAACATTACAATGCTTCTTTTCTGCATTGTTCTTCGACCTTCATAATGTGTATTCTATTTTCTGCACTTCCATTGTTTCCCACGGCCTAACATCCAGCTGAGTAGATAGGAACTATGTTACTCGAAATCGGGTGTGAGGGTCGTTACACGGTTACAGTTTTTTTTCTCTCAAGATTTCCATGTATTTTCCTGTAATTACAAGCATGCTAATATTGTCTTTAGCCTCATAAATCTGGCATTATTAACTGATTTCTGTTATTTCAACACCATGTTACACAGACTGGTCTGAGTGTTGAATATATGTATTAATCGAATAAAGGTATATATTTATTTTCTCTTGAGTGTTCTATATATTTGGACAATCCTCTAAAGGTCATATTTGCCTGTCTATGTCCTAATACGTGTCAATTGCTATTGCTTCAACAAAAATGAAGAGTTGTAGTAGCCTAGATTCCTCCTACTACAATATATATATATTAGAGGATTACAGGGAATGAAGTAAACTTGCTTTGAAAGAAGGATTGTTGGTATCTTCACTTTACGCCATATACTTTGATGAGGAAATGAATAGGTTTCTTGGTACTTCCTAACCCTAAACTAAATTCACAAGTCCCTTGAGCTAGTTCTGCGGTTTCCAATATTGGTAATCGTTTTGAACAAGTATTACAGGTCGGTATATCATCCGCAGCCGCTGCTATTGCTGCTACAATTAAGATAGCCAAGAAGCCAGAGCATGCTGGGAAACTCAATGTTGCAAGTTTTTACTTGTTCATTTTCGAAGTCGATCCTGCATTCTTTTGTCTAACCAAGTCATTGAAGGCCAAGGAATAGCAGGAAAGATAAATAATGTCATCAGAGGTTATTGTAACATTGCAACTTCACCGTCCCGGGATATCATGATTCATGAGAAGTTGGTTGTCAAGCAGGCATTGTCAATCTTTTCATCTATAAGTTACTGTATTTTATTGTGTGCGTGTGATATAGAAATTTGGGCTGTACTTTAGTGTTCGAATTGATGGAATAAGGGCAAACAATGGTTGTGAAACCCACAGTTGGGAAATGAAACAAAAGAAAGCCTCAAAGCCATTACATTCTAGATTTTCTGAATTGAAATTGAACCAGCACAATTGGTTGATTGATTTGAAAATATAGTCAAGACATGTCGAATACACTTAGCATGCTAACAATTATATTCCATATTAGGAAGTTTAAAAATTAACAAAATTTTAGGACAAAAAAAAAAATTAAAATAAAATTGAACTAGTATTGAAGAGGGCCGCGCGGACGCAGGCCCCCACTACAACAAATAATGACGTAGGCTCTCCCACTTTGGGGAGACCTTAGGCAAGAGCCCCTCCCAAGTGCAATGGAGGTCTCTTACCTAGGCCATGAACCTTAGTGATCGTCCATTGACCCCGTCCAGGTAAGTATGTTGCAAGTAGGGCAGCTGCCTTTTATTTATACATCCACACAAGTGGTCCACTCATGTATTTACTCCGTGTGGGATATTGCCTAAGCATAAAGTATCTCTTAAACTTGCAGTGGTTTTCCCCTTTTTCACTTGCAATTCCCTGATCTCCCTAAATTCACTTGGATTTCAAGGTAAATCCTTAACTGAACCTAAAATATGATCAAAGAATATCCTAACCTTTGAAATATTAACCTAAAAATGAGGTCTTCGTCAACTTAGTTTTCAAACAACAAACCAATATTTCAGGTGGAAACTTCTCTTTTTCTCCTTGGGTTATCAGGAAACACTAATAATGAGGTAGCTTTTCTGTATCAAATTTTCTATAGATTAGAGTAAGGGATCTGGTCATAGCATTGAAGCCTATCTTCTTGTTGAAAGATTAAACAAAACAGAACAACATTCCAATGAACAGTCCATTTAAGTTATCAGGAAACAGTTTTCTACACACCTGAATTAAGTAAGATTTACCTATCAGTTCCACGGTAATACTTAGTTTTGCTACCAGATCCAGATAAAGTAGAAAGGCAGCAATATTACGTTTAACAACATAAAATAGTAGGACATGGAAAGAAGCAAAAGCTTTTACTGTTTAACATAATAGTGAACAGAAGTGTACAAAACTATTTAATATGAAAAATATATATGTATAAATTACGACAATCCTATTTTTGTATAAACCATTGCTAACACTGTTAATTTTCTTGGGTTTGAATTAAAAAGATGGTTGGTAATACGCCGGTGGTATATCTGAACACTGTTGTCAACGGATGTGTTGCCCAGTTTGCTGCTATGTTGGAGGCATTGGGACTCTGCTTCTATGTGTTGCCCCAAATACTTCTTATGCCTAACAATGTGAGGCTTTATTGCTGGAAATGTTTTATGTCATTCAGATTCGGGTGTAAGTGTTGAGCACCGGTACATTTGCGACGCTGATATGTTCTATTTTTATGTTTCTCAAGATTTCCATTTATTTGGGGAGTCTCGGAGGAATGATAATTATATTCACATACCCATGTCTGGATATGCATCGGGGCATGTGTTGGACATGGTGTACTTGGAGAAAAATGAAGAGTTGGAGCAGCATAGCTTCTATTTTTGTACCTTTTAATTCTATACCTGAATATTCTTATGTGCAAAAGTAGGTTGTCTTTTGAGTAATAAACTTTACAGAGAAGCTTTAATTTTTGGCATGCATTCCTTTTTCCCAACATGCTAAAGAGTGTCCTGATCGAGCCAAACAATGGTAATACCGGGATAGGATTGGCATTCGTGGTAGATGCTAAGGTTTACAGACTTAAAATTACAATGCCTTCTCCAATGAGTTTAGAAAGGAGAATGGTCTCCAAGCTTTTGGAGCAGAGCAAGTTCTTTCAGATCCAACTCAGGGTATGAAAGGGGCTGTTCAGAAAGCTGAAGAAATTCATGCAAGGACGCCTAATTCTTACATTCTTCAGCAATTTGAAAACCCTGCCAACCCAAAAGGTATCATATTTAAACATTTTCCCTGTATATTTTTGTTGGAGTCTAGGAGGTGTCATGATCTGATTCTTCTTTCCTGATTTAGATACATTACGAGACAACTGGACCAGAGATATGGAAATACTTGTCTCGGGTATTAGGACCAGACGCACTGTAACCGGAGCAGGGAAGTATCTCAAAGAGCAGACTCCTGACATTAAGGTGAATCATGTTTGTACACGAGTATGCTAATATTTCCCCTTATCTTTTTTGTTCAGCTCGTTGGTGTGGAGCCAGGTGAAAGTGCAGTGCTTTCTGGAGAGAAACCGAGTAAGTTGTAACTGTACAGTGCTTCTTTTCTGCATTGTTCTTCGTGATGTGTATTTGGTTTTTCTGCATGCACTTCCATTGTTTTCTACAATCTGTAACATCCAGCTGAGAAGATAGGATCATAGGAACTATGTTACTCGAAATCGGCATGTAAATGAGCTTTGCATTTTTCCCATGACAATCCTTTAAAAGTCATATTTGCCTGTCAATGTCCTAATATATGTCAATTGCAGGGAATGAAATAGGATCATATTTGTCAAGCGGCAGTGTCAATCTTTCATATTTTGATGAACTCTAAAAGCTGCTGGACTCAGTTTTTGCATTGATGGAATAAGGGCGAACAAGTGTGGCGAAGCCCCACAGTTGCGAAAAATTAAACAAGAAATGTCATGTTTCAATGCCATTTCATTATAGAATTTTCTGAAAAAAGATTATAACATCCAAAATGATTAATTGGTTAGTTTACAGTGAAACTACCAATTATGAAGCATAAGAGACCATGAAAATCATTATTAATAAGAAAAGTCAAAGAAGGCTTACACAGATACAAAAAATTGAAACTAAAATTAGAGAGGGCCGCGCGAACGCAGGCCCTCACTACCACAAATTATGACGTAGGCTCTCCCACTTTGGGGAGACCTTAGGCAAGAGCCCCTCCCTAGTGCAATGGAGGTCCCTTACCTAGGCCATGAACCTTGATGATCGTCCATTGACCCCGTCCAGGTAAGTATGTTTCAAGGTTGGCATCTGCCTTTTATTTATAGATCCAAACAAGTGTTCCACTCATGTATTTTCCCAATGTGGGATATTGCCTCAGCACAAGATACCCCTATACCAGTTTTTCCCTTCACTTGCAAATCCCTGTTCCGCCTAAATTCACTTGGATTTCCAGGTAAATACTTAACTGAACCTAAAATACCATCTATGAATATCCTAATCTTTGAAATTTGAACCTAAAAATGTTGTCTTCGTTAACTTAGTTTTCAAACAACATACCAATCTTTCCGGTGGAAACTTCTCTTTTTCACCTTGGGTAGAGGAAGGGGATCTGGTCTTAGTTGAAACCAATCTCTGCTTATTGCAGAGATTAAACAAAACAGAACAACATTCCAATGAACACCATTGTAATTTATCAGAAAACAGTTCTCCACACGTGAATTAAGTAAGATTTACCTATCAGTTCCAGGGCAATACTTAGTTTAAGCTTTGCTAGCAGTGCAGAACCAGAAAACACAGATTTGGGTAAATGAAGATACAAGGTATAGTTAGAACTGAAACTGATATTTGATATCATCGAAGGCGAGCCCTAACCAGAGACCCAGATAAACGTAGAAAGGCAGCAAAAATTAGGTTTTACCAAAACAGACAGTCAAAAACGTTTAACAACATAAAGTAGTAAGAGAAAGAATGAAGCAAAAGCTTTACACTGTTTAACACATGAACAGACGCGTAGAAAACTATTTATGCATAAATTACAACAATCCTATTTTTTAAAAAATATATCCTTTAAATTATGTGGAAATAAAAAATTCAAAATTATTCTTAGCTAATAATTGGGCTTGAGGTTATTTAAGAATTAGTACTCATCATCGGCTCAAAATTCAATAAGCTTATTACTTGGTTTTGTTGTTGGAGGGGGTCGCGCGAACACGAACCCCCAACTGCCACAAATTACGACGTACACTCTCCACATAAGGGAGATGTTAGGTTGATGCACCTCCTTGATGTGCAATGGAGGCCACCAACCTAGGCCATGGGTCTTCTTGATCTCCCATAGACCCCGTCCAGGTATGTATGTGCAACTATCTTCTTTTTCTCATATTTAAATCACTAACCTCCCCTCCATCTTGTTTACCTTTGCGATGTGGGATGTTGGCAAACATGGCTTCTTCTCAATTTTCAAATTACACAGCCCAAGAACAGGGTTTATATTGGTCCTTTCTTGCAGTGCAGGTATGTTGACTAGGTGTTAACTCTATTCAATGTACATTTTAACTTGATTTACTTGAGTGAGATATATTTCTCTGTCTCTACTTAGTATGTCTTCTAATTTCAAATCTCATATCTGCACTTGATGCTTGTGTTTTGCAAGTTTATTTGGTCCGATATGTCTGCAATCGTTATGCGATCGCAACTGCTATTTCTGCAATTTAAATCCCTTTACGTTGGTCGATTAAAATCAAATACCGTATCTTATTTGTTCAAACAAAGTTGGTTATCTTCATCTCTTCTCTGTGACCCCTTTTCCCCCGATTGGTCTATTTCTCGAGTATTGTTCTCTCTTTTCTTTAGCCTCTGTTGTTATCATATCAACTAGTTTATCCTTTGACTTCAATAACTGGAATAATATCTTGTTCATTAGGAGTTTTCATGTTTAGGAACCTTCAATTTGAGGACATCAATTCTAGAAGAGCTGGCCCCTTAAGCTCATTTTAATCCCTTGACTAACATAATTTTCTGTAAGGTAGTTCATCCTTGTCCAATTTCTTTTGGCAGCTCTGTTTAGCAAACTGTTTTCCAAAGATGATGTGGTTTGTTTTCTACATCTGCAATTAAATGGAAATGGACCTGTTATACTGTTACTTAACGGTTAGATTAAGGATTCAATAACCGTTAAATCGGTTAACCAATCGTTTAGGCTAGCTTTTATGTTTTAATTTGCATAAGCAGCGATGGATTGTTGTTATTGCCACAACTGATATACTTGAGCAGTGCTACCCTCTGGTGTAATTAATTGCTACATGTTGTCAACTATCTGTGGAGAAACAACTCTATAAAAGGAAGAAAGAATTCGGTTGAAAAATCTGAAATTTATTTTCGCAATGTTCGGCGATTTCCTTTCGTCTTATTCGTACATATTTCAAAAAATAGCAAAGTTTTAAGATGAAATTGCATAATATTCATTGTAGATAAGTAAATAGATAGATAAATAGATACGGTTCAATTGGTATTCCTGCTGTTGAGCCTAGCCGCTGTCGCCACAGAAGCCGACACACACCACGGACGTGTAGCGAGCGTTGGATCAATATTCCTCATCTCTGCAGCCCTCACCTCTTCTGCATCAGCTTGTGTTGCTGCCCTATCTGATGGCAGCTTGTCCCTTGCATTCTGCATTTCCAAGGTAAATGCAGGATTTGAATATCAAAATTATATTATAAGACAAACATTCTTGATATCTTAAAACTTTTAGTTTTGCTGCTTTACTCACCGAGAGGATGTCACTCAACTTGATCTTCTCCTCTTCTGTAGCTGCCTTGGCATTGTGATTGGCAGCTGACTCGGCTGCAGCGCCAACGCCTCCTGGAATTATGGAGGAATGACCTGTGGCTCTCAGTTCCGCCGCCTGTATTGCGGCTGCATCACTCCAATCTACCGGCTTCTTCCCCGCTGTGAGAGCGGTTGCTTCGAGTGCTTCTCCAATTGTAATTGGATTTCCGGGACCTCCGGCACCACCACTTCGTTCAGAAGCTGAGTAAGACCCAGATGACAAAGGAGCTTCATGGCTATATTGACCGGTAACCTGCTCATCACATTGAAAAAAAAAACAGTTATCAAATAAATGCCTATTTTTTACGAGAAGATAAAATATTATCACTTAATTAATTAATAAATTTTAAATAAATATTAAACTTTAAATATTTATACTAATTTATATATTAAAACATAAAAAATAGCACTCATACCAAATGTAAACTAACTGATATAGTTACTTACACGTCAAATTTTAAAATTTCTGTGAATCTCTTAGAAGATAAATTATTTTATAGTTCTAGATTTCTGTTTTATTGCATTATTTATCGTTCTCATCTATTAAAAAATAATATAAATTTTGTTTTTCTATATCATTAATTTATTCATATTTAATTTTTATATAACCTCTCACCTCCTATATATATGAATGACATAAAATAGTAAAGATTCATCTTTAAAAAATAATATAAAAATATAAATTATATAATTATTTTTTAGTTGGTGAAACCATAAATGAAGTGATAAACTAGAATCATATAATATTTTTTTTTCTTATAAATTTATATTGAGTCAAGATATAAATTGTATAAAGGTTATGGTCTCAAAAAAAATAGAAAATTAAAATTCAATCCCTTACTTTTATAAAAAATTAAAATTTAATCCCTTAATTTTTATAAAAATAATAATTTAATCCTAACAATATTTTTAAAAAATAATGTTAAAATTAATATTTATAAATTTTTTTAATTAAATACCTCTCATAATTTTTAAAATTCTTATTGATCTCCTCAAAATTTTGACCTCAAAGTTTTTTGAAAAAAAATATAAATTAAAAAAACTATAATTTTTAAAAAAAAGTTAATTTAAGCCTCTAAAACTTTTAAAAGATTCAAACTAGTCTCTTTAAACTTCATCGAATTCCGCCATTGATAATTTGATACTATGTCATTTCATTCAGTAGTATTATGTTTGTTATTTATAATTAAATAATATATTTAACAAAAATTTATTAGATAAACCTGTTTTACTATCATTTATGGTTTTAATTAATAATATTTATTCATCTTAATATAACTTTTAAATAATTATCCACACTTTATTTACATATAAGAGAGATGTAAAGACTCATTTTAAAAAATAAAAGAAAGAAACATTATTAACTGAGAGCAAAATTTTTTTTGTCTCTTTTATGTGCCTCCTTTTATGCCTCATTTAAAAATTTACTAAAAAATTAAATTTTAAACCTTAATACGTATTTTTTATATCATAGACCCTAAATTCTATACAAAAAATTACACTCTACCCCTAATTCCTTAAACCCTAACCAAAACCTTAAACCTCTAACTTAAAGTGGATGCATAAATGGAGACATGAAGAAAAGATAGATTTGCACCCACTAACTGAGACCATGATAACATGATAAATCAAATTCATCTAATATTTTTTTCTATATTTAACCGTTGAAAACATTTTGCATACATTATTACTTATATCTAATTAGGTTTAATTACCTTATCACTAATAGGAAAAATTATATGACCATAAAACGTCCCATCATTCATGGGATCATCCACTAAAAATCATTTAAATCATATATTTTTTCAAAGTAAATCATCACTCGAAAAAAAACTGTTTTTAAAACGAATTAACAATAAATACGAGTGAAGTTTCACTTTAAAAAATATAATATGAAAAAAATGACGATATGAGTTATTTTTAATGGTTAATCTCACAGATAACGTGGTGAGACTTACCTATGATATAATTTTTCCATTAATGGACTCTGTGCTTATACGTTTTAATTACCTGCTTGGCTTCCCCGAGCAAGGTGCTCTCGGCGGTCTGCGCCATGGCAGCGCCTTGTACATCGATTACATCCCCGTATTTGATCGCTTCTTCTTCAGGCTTCAAAGGTTGTTGCTGAGCCATTTTTTCTTAAATAGATTTATGGATTTCGATTACTTACAAAGAATTTGAGAAATGTCTTCGACGAAATAAATATGAGAAAAATCAATGGAATTTTATTTTATACGTGCATGAGACATGCAAGGTTTGGACACGTTCGTTTCGGTGCAGGGGAAAGTGGCAAAGAAATAGATGGAAACGGTTTGGGGGTTCGATTCAATATTTACAAATGGCGTAAGGACGAAGAGTTTTTAGTTTTCTATTTTTTAGATTTTTTATACATAATTATTAAAAAAGATACATAAAAATTAAACATTATTTTTATTGCGAGTTCTGGAAAAAAACGAACTATCATAAAAAATATAGAAAATGAGACCACTAATTATTTTACGACTAAAAATATTTAATAATATTTATTATTTGAATGATAAATTACCATAATAGTAATAAATATTATTATTATAAAGACACACGATTTATAAAAATACAGACAATCAAACTGTCATTCAAATCGATAAAAGTAATTTAAAAAACATATATAAATAACTTTTAACAAAATATAATAAAGGATGAGTCTACAATGGGTATCGAACACCATTGAACACCACTAACGTTGAACACCGTTAAACATTATTAAATTACTTAATAAAAATTAAAATTTTCAAGGACTCAACACACGATTATTAATTATATGTTGAGTCTATCATTCTTTTATTAATTGTATATCGAGTTTTTGATATTTTTAATCTTTATTAATTAATTTAATAATATTTAACAATATTCATTATTAGTGGTGTTTAACAATATTCGACACCCGTTATAAAATTTTCCTATAATAAAAAACAACAAAATTAAAACATAAATAATACTTCATAAAAAATCTTATTTATATCTTATTTATATGTTATCAACATAAAAATTAAAAAATAATCGACAATACTAAAACTATCATTAAAGATAACTTTAAGAGAGAAAAACTCAAAAGAAGTGTTGAGAAAATATACATATTTAATATTATAAAATTTAATTAAAAATATTATTATACAACTTAATTAAAAGTTAATCTTAATAACAAAATTTAATTAAAAATTAATTACATAAAGTAAAGTTAAAATTATCCTCTATAAAAAAAATATTCATAAAAATATGGAAAATTTTAAAATGTCTTTAAGGTTAAGATAAAACTAAAATTAGAGAGATTTACATATTTTTCTATTATTTTTATAAAAAATTATATAATTATACAAACACTTACAATTTATATATTCTTTTATTAAATATTAAAATTTAGATTACAATATAAAAGTTTATATAATTATATAATTTTTTTACCTAAAATAAAATATACATAAATCTTACCGAATTAGTAAAAATTATATAATAATTAATACATATATTCTTATCTAGTCTACATAAATCTTTTTAAAATAAAAAATATTTAATTTCTGATATTAACCTTATCTTAACCACATTTCACCCTAAATTTTTTCAAAAAAAATAATATGATTACAGTTTCAATTTGAAATTTACCCTTTGACCCAGAAAATTTCCGATCCACTCTCGTCACCTCCACTGTCCCAAAGGACCCAAAACGAGCCTCGTCTTTCTGTTCCTCCTATTTTATCCCTCTTCTCTTCCCGTCCCTGACCCAATCCACTCTTGCCTTGAACTCCCCGACGGGCCAGGAAATCAAATACGGTAATTTTTTTAAAACCCTAAACTTAACTTGAACATTGATTCCTACTTTAGTCCTGGGAGATATTTCGAGTTACCTGCTCTCTGCTTCTGCTGTATTTTGTTTTTCTGTTTTCGATCCTAGTGATTGTTACTCATGTCTCATTTCATACTGTGTCTACGTTTACTTGGTTGAGAAGGGGATTTCTGTAAAAGTTATTTGCGGCCGCGATCCGCTGCTATTGGTGTGAAATTTGTTCCCTCCGCTATTGATGTCTTTAGCGGTGGCAGAAGACGGGACGCCGCTACTCCACCGCTATTTGAAACCCTGGGTTTATTCTTTTTTAAACTGATTTTTGGTTTCCGAATTTAAGTTATTCCAACTTAATAATTACATTGTTGAAACATTCAAGTTTTCTCAAAAGGCATTGAAAATTTTGGTGGTGTAGTTTCTAATTTTGGTTGAGTGATTATATAGGGGTCACTGCTATGCACCGGGTGGGCAGTGCGGGGAACAATGCCAATTCTAACCGCCCTCGTAAAGAAAAGAAGCTGAGATATGTATTGAGGGACACTGATGACACAAAGGTGAAGTTGTCTTCCTTTATTATGCATTTGGCAATCTTTAGGAATTTTCATGTTTGAGATTTCAATTGGATTCAAATTTATTTATCTGTATTTTCTGGTAATGCAACATTTTTCATGATTGGTGTTTCTGCTTTGTTAGATTTATATTCCTTTTGGTAACTTTAATGTTATCATATTATAGCTAAAATATGAATTCTAGAAGCTCGTTTTTGTTTTATATGTATTGTTATTTGGGGGCACACCAATTTGTTAATGGTTCATAGAATAACCATTTGAGTACGTGTTTTTTTATATCTTATGTGGATTTAAAATACAGTGCCATATGTGTTTTCTGAAAGGCATATCGTGTATTTGTTATGTTGATAAACTTGTCATATGCCAAATATATTTGGGGATGGAATTCCTAAACTTCCTTATCTTAGGTAATATTGCACCACTGTTATATTTGTCATATTTAAATTAAGAAAATGTTCACAGTCAGATCAGATTATACTGCTAAATATTGCTTAATATTCTAAAGGGTAAGTATCTTGGATTGTAGTTGGCCATTGTGTCAGTTTCTTTGGGTTTAGGCACTAGGTATTGATGTTTCTTTATTTTGGCATGTTGTTTTGCAGCATTGTGCCGGTATAAATTCTTTGGCTCTCCTAGAGTCATCTGTCTCTGATGGGTGCAATTATCTCTTCAGTGGAAGCCGGGATGGCACACTTAAGAGATGGGCATTGGATGGAGATGCTGCCACTTGCTGTGCTACATTTGAGTCACATGTTGATTGGGTACCTATTTTTGCCAATGACAGTTTGCATTTGGCTATAAGCATGACCTTCTACTTCACCTAGAATCTTTTGATTGCTAATATGTGGTTGGGACTTGGGAGGGTGTGAAATTTAATTTATTTCCCATTTTTGGTCTACCAGAATGCCATATCTTGATATATTACCAAATATAAGTAGTTACTAATCTATCAGCTCTCCAAAAGAAAAGCTAGAGCAAGTATTTTACTTGCACTAAAATTACACTAACTTGTTTAAATGTCAACAATTCTTTTATCTTCTTTTTCTTTAGGTTGCGTGTTCATCATCCATTTATTGTACATACATGATACATCTTTGTAATATTTAAGTTATGATTCAGAATAAAGCAATTTCCTTTATATGCAGGTAAATGATACAGTAATTGCTGGTGATAATACACTTGTTTCCTGTTCGTCTGACACCACATTGAAGGTTTGTTGTTAATTAATCCGTTATCTTTGAGTGTTCTCTTTTGACTAATTTCATTAAGTATTGATATGCATCTTCCTTGGGATCTACCAGACATGGAATTGCTTGTCTGATGGAACTTGTACCAGCACTCTCCGTCAACACTCCGACTATGTTACATGTCTAGCTGCAGCTGAAAAAAATGTAATTTCTATGTCAGTTTCTGTGGATATTATTAGCTGCATGGATGAAAGGTTCCTGTTAATGCAATATTGCTATTTAAATTTCATGTTTAATTTAGCAGCATAGGTTCCGCTTCAAAGTATGATATTTATTATTATAGAGGTCTCTTTCTCATTCTTTTTTAGTGCTATACATTTTAGACCAATGTGGTTGCCTCTGGGGGTCTTGGTGGTGAGGTTTTTGTATGGGATATTGAAGCTGCGGTTACTCCACTCTCAAAGTCCAGTGATGTTATGGAAGATGATTTTTCCAATGGTATCAATGGTTCTGGAAATTCCTTATCAATATCAAGTTTGCGAACAATTAGCTCGAGTAATAGCATTGTTGCACACACAACCCAGTGTCATGGATATGTCCCCATCCCTGCCAAAGGGCATAAAGAGTCGGTCTATGCATTAGCAATGAATGACAGTGGATCCCTTCTTGTCTCTGGTGGAACTGAGAAGGTATTTTTACTTCTTACGGAATTCAAATGTTCTGATAATAACATGTTTCTTTCCTCTAATAACATATTGCAAGTGCAGTTCCTATACTTGCCTCTTTTGGTCATTTGTTATCATTTGGTCTTTTGATTCAAATATTTCAGCATAAATCTTTGCATCCTGCTTCACTTTCATATAGGTTGTGCGAGTTTGGGATCCAAGAACTGGTTCTAAGACCATGAAGCTAAGAGGGCATACAGATAACATTAGGGCTTTGCTTCTGGATTCTACTGGCAGGTTGGTGCAATGAATTCAGCCCCATTCCGTTCTGAGTTAAAAATAGAATTAACTTGATGTTAGTTGGAAGCTTACGGTTATGGATCTTTAGTATGTGTTATAACTTATACGATACGTATTTTCCCTCTGATTATTTTCTCTTGCAACTGCTGAACTCTTGTCATTTAATTGTAAAATTTTAGAAATGATATTTTTGTATATTAACAGTGGCCCTTTGATGCTAAATATTTTATAACAACAGGGTGGTTGAATTATGGAGACTAAACCTTGTAATAGCTTTATATAGATGCACATGTTCACATCTATTAACTGCAATGTTGTCTTCAAGTGAAATTGGGGTGAATGCTTTTTCTTTGAATATATCAGGATTCAGGGGGTTTATTGTTATCTTATGTGTTTTTCCCTTGATTGATGCTATTGATTCATTTTTTTAATATTCTCCTCTGTGCTGTATTATTTCACTAGTTAAGTATTTGACTGACATTTTGTATTCCTTCAGATATTGTCTATCAGGCTCGTCTGATTCTATGATCAGGTACTTTGCGCACTGTTTTTGCTGTTGTACAAGCATATACCATTTTCAACCATAATAAATTAAGACATTGCCTTTCAAGCGGTTGTAATTTTATTTGCAGGCTATGGGACCTTGGGCAGCAACGTTGTGTGCATTCATATGCTGTGCATACAGATTCTGTTTGGGCACTTGCAAGCACCCCAACCTTTAGTCATGTTTATAGTGGTGGTAGAGATCTTTCTGTAAGTATATTTTCCTGCCAAGCCATTTTAATGGACATGTTTATCCTTTTTGCCGATTCTTTGATGTATAATTTCACAAGAAATGTATACTGGTGTAGGACAATTTGCTGATAAGTATTCAAGCTCGATTAAGGATAGGAAATTATGCAAAAGAAATTATACGGCCATTAGTTGACCGGTAATTAAGAGTTAAGGTTTTAATTTGAAAATGAATTTATATGAGTAGCGCTGTGTCTTGCACTCTTGCTCGAAGGATCTAAGGTTAATTTGATAGTGAAACCAATGCTAGAAATTAGAGAGCAAGGAAAAGGAATAAGTGATCAATTGATCATGACGCTTCACTCCTAGGATTCCTTAAACTTTGCACTAGGGCAAGGGTGGTCACTAGAGTTGTTGAAGTTCTTATTAAGTTTCTTCTTGTAGTATAGTTGAAGTAGATCATGCTCATTGATGGAGCTCTAGTAATATTTATTCATACAAACACTTGGGATCCAAATTAGGTAACTTCCAAAATAACTTCATACAATTACCACTCATATACAATGAGTGAAAACTTAGTACAAGACACTCTGAAATCTGATTCATTGTATCAAATTCTTTAGTTTCCTTTTTTTAATTACTTGAAAACCTTTGACATTTAAAAATTAAGTAAACAGAAAATGAAAATGCAACTTTAACTCAATGAACTAAATGTTAAGACTTGAAAATGCCTATGTTAGCTTAAGTTTTTGTACCGTTCTGACTTCAAACAAATGGCTTGTTTCTAAATTTTCTGGGTATATAATCTTTACAATCTTTGATGTCCATGTCAGTTCAAATATATTTAGTTTTAACTTTGAACTTGCCCTTACTTTTGTACATGCATCAGTTATATTTGACAGACTTGACAACAAGAGAGAGTCTTTTGCTTTGCACAAAGAAACACCCAATTTTGCAGCTGGCACTGCATGATGATAGCATATGGGTTGCAACGACAGATTCTTCAATCCATAGATGGCCTGCTGAAGGAAGAAATCCTCAGAAGGTGTTTCAAAGAGGTGGTTCGTTTTTGGCTGGAAACTTGTCCTTTTCTAGGGCACGAGTTTCCTTAGAAGGGTCTGCCCCAGTAAGTATAGCATGTTTCCGTGTCAACTGTCAAGCATTATTAAATACATAAACTCTGCACTGTGGAACACTTCATTTCATTACATACTTGAACTTCTGTGAATTTGGTGCAGCTCATTGAATTATTAATGGTATGCTCCATTTGTTCCTTGCTCACCAACCCCAAGGAAAAAGAGAAAATATTATATTGTCATTTTGTTAACTATGAAATGCTTTGTTATGAATATCTCTTTGACTTTTGGTTGCAATTTGTTTCAAAATTATCTTCTATCCCTTTCCTATACTGATGTTCTGATGTTGTCATTTATATTCACAGACTCCTGTTTATAAGGAACCATTCTTTACCATTCCTGGAACTCCAGCAATAGTTCAGCATGAAATTTTAAATAATAAAAGGCATGTATTGACTAAGGTAAATGTTATAGTACTTCAATGGGTTTTGATTTATACAATTTTGTTTTGGGAGATTTATTTCTGCATAGATGATATTAATGTTTCTTTAACAGAATACTGCTGGTTCAGTAAAGCTCTGGGAGATAACCAGGGGTGTGGTGATTGAGGACTATGGACAGGTGAACTATATCCTTCGCTGTTCGTTTCTTCTTTCCCCCATGGGTAGAAGGGCTTGCACTTTGCTTATTGCTTATTGGTTTTGTGCATGTTGACACATTTGTATATGTTTTATCTGTATGTATAAATCCATTTCCTTCATTTCAATGTCCAGGTTTCATTTGATGAGAAAAAGGAACAGTTGTTTGAGATGGTGCGACAACTATTTATTGATCATATCAGTTCAATGTGTTGCATCTTTTTTAAATCATTTTTTTTTGTTTAAAACCATTCTAGGTAAGCATTCCTGCATGGTTCACTGTGGATACTCGGCTTGGGAGCTTGTCGGTTCATCTGGATACCCCCCAATGCTTTTCTGCAGAAATGTACTCTGCGAACATAATTGGCAAGCCTGAGGATGATAAGGTATTACATTTTCTATTGATTGTGGTAATCTTAAAACACTGGTATCTTTGTGATTATCATATACATCTGGTGTTGACATGTCTTTGGCAGGTTAATCTAGCTCGTGAAACCCTTAAAGGCCTATTGACTCATTGGATGACAAAAAGAAGGCAAAGACTTGGCTCCCAGGCATCAGTTAATGGAAATGTTTTATCAGGAAAAGATATTACTTCAAGAAGTCTTGCTATTTCAAGAATTGAGGTAGATGGTAATGCTGAAAATGACACAACGGTCTATCCTTCTTTCGAATTTTCTACAGTTTCCCCTCCCTCTATTATCATTGAGGGTTCCCGAGGGGGTCCTTGGAGAAAGAAAATTACTGAATTAGATGGGACTGAGGATGAGAAGGACTTCCCATGTTGGGTTTTGGACTGTGTATTAAGTAACAAGCTTCCATCACGAGATAATAACACCAAGTAACTTTCTGACCTCATTAAACTTTCCTTTTCTCAATTAAATCTTTAGCTTCACAAGGAAGCTCTATAGATTGAACTGCTTTTTGGCTGATCCCTTTGTTGATATGCTTGCTACACATGGACAAACTTAAAGATGTGTCATTAAGTTGAGTAGTTTGCAGTGTGTTTTGCTTTTTCTGTCCTAGTCCTTTTTTTTGATTTTTTTCCTTGTGGGCATCAGCATTTCTCTTCATTGAGAACCTATGAAGTATGTCCACGTTGGAAACCTCATCTCAGTTTTGTACCGGCGTCCTGTCAAATCTGTCTGGACACGGGAAAGGTAAAAATATTGAGAAGGTTGAGGATTGTTGAAATTAAAAACAAAAAGTGAAGCAGTTACAATGAAAGGAGAAAAAGAAAAAAAGCAGACAGAAAAAGGGAAAGAAGATGAAACACTAGGTTTTTTATTGAATATTTAAACTAGAAGTTAGGTCTGTGCTAAAACAATAGATAGACCCAGTTTTTTAACGTAGCCCAAAAATAAATAAAAAAGATTACTTTTGATTTTTTAATAAATTAGAACTATTTAGACTTAAATTTTGAACTCGTTGATGTCTCTTCTGATGGGCTTGAATAATGAGTGAGCTTGGATTTGTGATTGGAGCATCCCCAAAACATGGGTGAACTAAGAGGTGTTGGAGCTTGTGCATGGAGACACTCTTTGATGTTTAAGTCAGTGATTTGGCAGGGGATGAGCAAAGAAGAAAACAGTAATGGGGTATGAAAGTATAAGCGAGGTCATACCTAGGAGAGGCTGTGGCTTTGGTATTTATAATAGATCCCCTAGGCTGCCCGTGGCTACTTGTTTGACTGCTCAGATCTGACTGCTGCTTATCATTGGCTGATTTCAGTACCCGACTCTCACAGATATTTACTACGCTGGATAGATAGAACCTTCTTTTTTAAGGAATAAGATACGATGCCACATGGCATCTGCTTATGCTAGCATATCAAGCTTTTGAGCTTAGTGGGTCTGGTTGTGGGCTTTGTGCCTTTATTGAGCTGGAGTTCATTTGGGCCACTACTGGGGCCTTGTGGATCTAGGTCCATTTAGTGTGGGTTTACCAAAAGTATTACTCCTAACTTTTATTTTCATGAACTTAAAAGTATTTAAAATCAATACTGCCACTAATGATAAAATTTATTGCTTGAAATAGTTCAACTGGAGAATTTTGATATGGACAATAAAATAAAGTTCATTTGATATATTTATATTTTAACTGCCGTATTTTTGCTATGTTGTGTACTTGTGTTCTTTTTCCCCCCATTTCGAATTCCTGGATCGTAGTGTTGTACCTGTTTTTTGTGTTCATATCTCTGCTTCATAGTTTAGTACAAAAAATCAACCCCTTTACATCATTTCACTATATTCAGAAGTCGGAACCATAGATAATTATTAATTTTACTTATCTGGTATTAATCAGGATGCACTTTCATCCTTTTCCCCTCACTCTCTTTATAGCATAGCTTTTTATTTATGCAGGTGCAGCTTCTACCTTCATCCATTTGAAGGTTCAGCTGTTCAGACCCTCGCACAAGGGAAGTTAAGCGCACCTCGCATATTGAGAATACACAAGGTGTGCATGTTTGATTTTCTTAGTACTTGTAAAAGGCAATTTCCTATTCATGGAATATGTTTGTACTTTGTACTAAGTAGTAAATGTTTTTTTGTGTACAAATATAGATCACTTGGATTAATGCTCTAGAGTCTCTTTCATATTTTGGAACAAGAACGGCATAACAGCCGAAAGGGCAATGCTAGATTGCTGAAGATGTTATTTTAGCCTTTAGGGCTCGTATACATTGATAGGACCTTTAACTTGATTGTAGCCAAAACAAGGTGGGAATGAATATAAACCAATTTTCTGAATTAGCTTTGTCAAATTCTTAATTGCATGTATGAGGCAGATGGCTCTGGTTTGTTAGATTCTTGTTTCTTTGGTTTTCTAATATTAATGCCAACTGGTTCTATAAATTTTGGTTTTGTTTCATCATTTTATGATTTTTCTAGCATTTAATGTACGCTCATTATGTTTTGGTTTTGAAGGTTGTTAATTATGTCATAGAGAAACTTGAGAAACCACCTGATAATGCAAATTCGGATGGAACATTTTCTCCTGGACTTGGAGGACGATTGCAACATTCAGCAGTCGGTGATGGATCTTTTCGCGCTGGATTGAAGCCTTGGCAAAAACCTCGACCTTCTATTGAGATTTTATGCAATAACCAGGCAAGTCAATTGCATGTTGGATGTTATGATGCCATTGGCTAAAGAGCCTAAGATCTGGTCAAACCTGTGTTTATTTTACTCATTTTCTGGCATCCAATATTAGCTCTCTTTGTCGTGTTTGGATTCAACGTAGTAACTTCAAGTTCTATCATATTATTCTGGTCCCTTATTCAGTTTTCTATTATATGTTCCAGGTAATATCTCCAGATATGAGCTTAGCTACTGTCCGGGCTTATGTATGGAAGAAACCCGAGGACATGGTACTCAATTATAGACTGATCCAGGGCAGGTGATTTTTTTGACTTCTGGGAGCAGGTGAGTGGCAGCCTATTATTTAGCTATATTTCTAGGATTGTTTCGTGTGGCTAAGGGGGAGACGGTGAGGTTGGTTAGTTGTTTATAGGAAGCATGTGGGTAATTTAATTCTTCCCTTATAATCTTGTCAATTTGACATGGAGTGCTTGTTTCATTATAGTCTGTGACCGCTTCTCTTTGAGCATGTCTACCATGACTATCTGCTGTAGGAAGCAATTAGCTAAAATAGTGTTTGAATTGTTTCCTCTTGTTATCAATTGAGCTGCAGGTTGGTCTTGCTATATTGGTATGGAAATCTCATGCTTTGGTGAAGTGTTGAGAATCATTTTGTTCATCTAAGGCTGCCTATCATGACCAGAAAATGTCGGTGGGGTCCTTCCATAATTCGAAAGATGACCATTTTTCTATCTGGATGTGTTTCCCGGACTTTGTGAAGATGATGGTGAGTATCGTGAATTTTTGGTTTAAACATCCATGCTTTTGTCATACATCAGAAAAAATAGTTTTAGATTGGAACTTGGAACTGCAATCCACTGAAGAGTTTGTTATTGGAGGTTGGACCATTAGCTGAACGAAAACATTATTAGGCTTAGCGACAGAAGCTCTATTGATTTGTTCTATGAGCTATGAATAATGCTATCTAGACAGTAGACATAGAAACTGTTATTATGAAGTTGAGTTTTTCTTTCATTTTTTACATCGCAAGTATCAATTTACATTGAATCTGGATATATCTAGAAGATCTCTCAAGTCTCAAGTATCCTCATATGAAGTTGAGCACTAAGAGACTTGTAAAAAAAACATTCGAACACTCTGGGGTAGGGATGTCAACTGGCCAGATCTGAACTGGATCCAATTGGATCCAGATCCGTCTCAGATCTGTGGGTCTAGAAAATTAAGACCTAGATCCAAAGCCAATGCATCTTACAGATTTGGGTCCAAAATGGGTCTAAAACGGATCTATTAAAAAACACTATTCGACCTATTTTTTAACATAATAAAATTGTCTTTAATTAATTTCATATCAAACTTCGATGAAGAAAAGATTAATTTTAATTAAATAGTATCATAATAAAAAACGATAAATAGACTGACGAGAGTGTCCCTGCTTGCAGTATATAAAATTTCAAAATTTTAAATTTTTTTAATTAAATTTAATATTTTAATATATTAAAGTAATTTTAAATTTTTTTAATTAAATTTAATATTTTAATATATTAAAGTAGTGAAACATGCTTTTAAATTGGATAAACTATTTAAATGCTTTTCAGTCTGTGATCTCATTGGACTGTTAATTGTGCTCTGCTGGGTAAAGAATTGAACTGGTCTAAGGTTCCTACTCTTATCCTGATACCAGTGGAATGCATGTTCCCTGCAGCAAATGGATGTCATTATCCAAGGGAAAAAAATCAAAAGAATATGATTCTTTAAGCAATGTATTGTTCTCAATGATAAAAGTTGAGAATCCCAAACTCTCTTAGCGCTCAGTGAATTAAATGTTTGGTTCTTACTCTTTTTTTTACAAGTGTTCGAATGTTTGATGTTAATATTCGGCGTATAATTAAATCGGATATGAAGATATAACTATGCGTGAAATTGTTTGAGAGTACACAATTTAAGGGTGAATTGAAAAATTAGGTCTGGAATAAGTAGTTTTGATTTCTTTTAAATTCTAAGAGTAAATTTTTAATAATAAATATTAAAAAAAAATAAGAATAGCTTTAAATAATTATTTAAAATTTTTAATTTTAAGAGCATGTTCTTAATAGCAAATATAAGAAAAAAAGTTTTAATAACAAGTTTTGAAAAAGTTGTAGCTTAAAAACAAGTATTAAAAAATAAATTTTAAGATTAAAATCTTGAGTACAAATATCAGAAAAAATTAGGTTTCAAATAACATGTATTAAAAAATTGAACCCTTAATAATAAATATTAAAAATAAATTTTATGTGTAACTCGTAATAATAAAATATTAAAAAAATTGAGTTTCTAATAACAAACATTGAATTAGTAGACCTCAAATAATAAATATTTTAAAAAATAAATTTGAAGAGTCTATCCCTAATAATAAATATTAAACAAAATCGGGTCTTAAATAATAAATATTAAAAAAATAAGTCTTAAATAAATAAATATTGAAAAAACAGATTTTTAATAATAAATATTAAAAAATGTTAAAAACAGAATATAATAACAAATATTAAAAAAAATTAAACATTCAATAACAAGTACTAAAAACTAGACCCTTAAAAATAATTATTAGAAAAAAAATAATTTAAATATTAAAAATAAAAAAGGTCTCGATATTATAATTAAATTATTAGTTCGTTTACTTGGTATTTATTTCCTAAAGTAGAAATCTCTATCTAATATCATAACTAATTTTTGGCGCATTTTTATTATAATTATTTAATTAATATAAATTAAGGAAAATGAGGTCTGGGCGGTCGACTTGCCCGACTATAAGTAAAAACTTAAAAGAGAATAATTTATGCTTTTCTATATAAAGGGAGCTTCAATCCCAACATCTGTGGTAAGGACTCAGGAAACATTCCATTAGTTTCAAAGACAAGAGCAAACCTAAAGCTAGGCAATGGCTGCGTATGGTGGCTATACATACCCTGGCGGCTATACCACAACTGATCAGGTTGCCGATGGAAGGCGAAAGCCGATCACCAAGAGAAACACCGATGAATGGCGTCGGGATGTTACGAACTCCGAGATCTTTGTCGAGCAGCTTTGTGTCTATAAATACACACTAAGCAGTAGTAGTGTAAAAGTTGTTGAGGCATCCAGGGACTACGGTGATGTTGCAGGTAAGTTGAATTTGAGCTTTTCTCAACCATGTACGTTATAATGCTGAAATGAACATTGGCAACAGATGTTTGTAATGCTAGTTTCATATTATGTAAATATTGGTTACGGCGAACGAAATGAGTCGAGATTTCTCCGCTTTCCAAAGATCGAGTTGCAAGCAGGACGAAGTTCGAATTTAATATAGGGAGGGACAACAGAGGAGTAAAAGTTTATTAAACGTTTAAATTTAAAAATTAAGATGAATAAAAACTTTTATTTAATTAATATTTTAAAAAAAAAAACTATAATTATATCAATTGTCCCTCTCACTTTATGCACAGTTCCGCCGCTCTTCCATGTGTTTTCATCAAAGATGTTTCATGCAAGATGGTTCTTCATTCAAACCAAGGGAGGTGCATTTTCGGATAAAGAAAATTTTTATACGAATAAATCAATAATTCTTTTTAATTTAAAACCGATTTGATATTAATTAGACGTTAAAAATCAACTGATTCGATACCAACAGAGTAGTGTTGCAAAATGACGATTTCCTAAGCCGTCGACGATAAAAAGCCGTCGACGATAACGGGAAGCAGTAGGGTGTGGAGACATGTCCATTATGGTTGGGGAAGTTGGTTGGCCTACTGAGGGAGAAGAATGCAGATTCGGGTAATGCTCAGACATTTTACAGAGGACTCTGCAGGCTGCAAAGGCTCACCTCTACGTCCCAGATATACAAGTCTACTTGTTCATCCTTCTAGACCAGGATGCCAAGTGCATCGCTCCTGGAAATTCTGAGCATTGTTGGGGAATCTATTGGTACGATGGCAGCTGAAATGCCGATTCGACCTCTCCGGAAAGAATCAAAACAAACTTCTTATTAGTGCTCAGAATGTTAAACATCTCAGTAACAAACGGTGTATCTTGTTTAAACATGGAATACAATACTGTACAACGATCTATTTTGATCAATGTTAATTCAATTCTTCATTATTCAGATAGAGTATAATGCTATGAGCTCCAAAGATCTTCTGAATATATTGAAGAACTATAGAAAATCAAACATATCCTTGTATCAGAGTTCGGACATTCACACCCAATTCCGAGTAATAAGTATAAATGGATTTCTACGGCTTGGTGGAAGAGAGATATTGACGCCATTCTTGAGGTACGAAAATACATGAAAATCTTGGGAAAATTTTGAACGAACCCATATCGGACACATACGACAGAGTCCAACTGTCCGAATAACATTGATAAGAAGAATAAATGGAGTTAATCCAGATATGTTGAGTAATGTGATATGTTTAACATCATTATCTTACCAGATTTTCCCATTTCCATTCCCCTCCTCTTGCAGCAGGCAGAACATGATCTATGGTCAAGTTGTCATGACCTGAACAATACCTTGTTCACAAAACCAAAACCTCTTTTGTAAGAGATCCTCTTAAGGCCAACAGATGGTTGCCATTGAACTGAATTTATAAGATAATGAACAAGAACATAGTATTGATTTAGGAATTAAAATAACAAGTTAACAACCGCATTGCATTCTTCCAATTCTTCGAAATATCCGTGTCCGGCATTTATACTCGAGTCTAAATAAAAAATATTATGTAATAGGAAAATGATAACCAGAAGTAGGAGATCAACCGAGTTTTGATTCATAGAAGTAGTGAAAGTGAGAACTTACTGACAAGTGAAATTATCCCTAAATAGAACATTTTTGCGGCTAAGATTAGCTCTGATTCTTCTTCTCTTAACAACTTGCAATAGGTGGCGGACCTGTTATAGGAACATTCAGAATACAGGGCAAAAACTTCATTAAAAATAGAACATGTCTGTGTCAGACATGTATCCTTATACGAAAGTTCGAGTAACATAAAACATGAGTGTAAACAGAAATAAACGATGACGGATCCTCAGTTTCATACCCGTAACACGGCTGGTATATAGAAGGATCCACTTGGAGAGTTCACAGTCTGATCATAGTATTCTAGAACATCAGCCTGGACAGAAGAATCAATGTTATAACATTATGGTTTGTTTTTCGGATTTGTAATGAAATGGTAAAACGAGGACTCTGGACTCTATAGACTATAGCCAATGCTTCACTAGCCCTTCCTCATGTTGGAAAATAATTTCAGAGAAAATTCAAACTCAATTCAACAATGACAAAACTGAACATTATGGTTTGATCTTCGGAATTTCCCTCAAGCTTAGGAAACAAGTGTAAAAGTTCCTTACAAACATCTATAAAGTAAAAAATTCCAACCTTTTCCATGAACTCCAAACATATAGCTCTCCTCCAGCAGACAACATTGACTGGCCTGGAATTGGATGACACTGATTAGATCTTATCCATGCAAAACTGGGAATTGAGAAATATTAAAAATTACATTTTGATCCCCTTAAAATGATAAAATTCCGATTTAGTCTTAAGAAATGTAATGTTAGAAGCTAATACAGTTGCAATCACAGTATATCTATTAACATAAACAAACATATCAGTAAGTCCAAATGATTTTAAACAACTACCTATTAACAAGAGAAGATGAGTAATTTTAAGGGATGATTTGTTTACCTGTATGAGATATCCAAAACAAGACCTCTAAACAAGCCAAATCATCAGTCTCGAACTCACTATCATAATCATCTTCATCATAAATCGCTTCATCGTCCACATTCAAGCCTGCCTTTGCATGAAATTTGCTGCTTTTCTTCATGGAATGAGAAGAAAAATAGACTCTCCCTGTAGTTCCCTTATGAACTTTAACTGATTTTAGCTTAAAAGAAGCACCAAAACCACTGCTAATAAGCTTGTAATGAGAAGGGTCTTTGGGTTCCACACTGTCTCCATGAAAGTGCAGCTTCCGACGACCTTATGGTGTGAATTGAGCCATTTAACTGATAAAGAAAGGTTTCGCTTTTGCTCTTGAAAGAAATTTGCTTTGATTGTTATGGTTTAATGTTGCTGGTTCTGGAGGTGTTTCACCGTTTAGAATTACAGAGAGACAGAAAAGGAAGCAAGTAACAGTGTTTGTTTCTTGGAAGAAAAAGGAGGCTGATTTTCATGGAAATGGAACCGTTGCCACAAAAACATGTTGGGATGTGCTCCAGCTTCACAGGGAATATCTTCTTCATCTTTGACTTAAATTACAATTTTACCTTCCTTGATTTCCCCCATTCTTACATGATCCATCAGATTCATGTCTAATAAAAGAAAACTCCATTTACCTGTCCATTGATGCAACAGTCGGTTCTTCTACCAAGGCTGACTCTACAGCGGACAAGAGAGAATACCTCTTGGGTGTCCTCACTATTAGTAACAGGCTTCTTCTCGAGTGTTATGTGCCTCAGTAAAGTGTTTGGGACATCCTTAATGATGTGCCACTTCACAGGGAAGCAGACAGTCACCTTGTCTTGTTGCCAGTGTTCTACGGTTTTGTTAGAATCGACCGGGACCATCATCTCTGCCACCCCGACAAATTGTGCACTGGTATTAACCTGGAAGAGGTTTGGGACTCTTAACATCGAAGCAAATCATATGCTATTTAAATCAAGACAGCGGATCAATGGTAATCATACTTACCGAGAATAGCAGAAACACAGGACAGATATCAGGCTTCTCCGTGACCTCATGGAATGCGGCATCAAATATCTTGTCTCCGGTGGGTGTGCTGGCCCACACATTGTATTTATACTTTCGTGGACATCTTCCTCCTTTTTTTATAACTTGAGAGGAGTTAAAATAAGATTAAGAAAAACGTAAATAAAATTTTGGGTTAACTACCCGGAAATCACTTATATTTGAGGGTAATATAAAATTAGTTACTCATTTTAAAAATGAATTAATAAAGTCACCCACATTTTCGCGGTATAAATATTAAAGACCATTAATAGATAATAGAAAGATGATCTGATAAATTAAAAAAATATTTTTTTACGTTTAATCCACGTGGGCTACTTACGTGGCCCACTTTCTCATCATCTTCTTCATGTCAACATGAAATGGGTTTTGCATTGCAAGTGTTTGATGAAAGTCATGAGAGAAACAAGAAGAGGTTGCCTCCGATGAATTCGAAACCGCAAGAAAACGTGACGTTACCGAAAACGACGACGAAAATCACCTTCATAATCAACGGCCCTCCGAAGAGAAAGGTTCCGATTTCTTACCAAAATGCCATAAACGACGATCAATTGAAAGAGGTTCTCTCTTCCTTCCCCGAACCTTTCCTTTTTCTTAATTAATCATTAAAATAAAACAAACAACTGTTTCTTTTTTATTATTAAAAAATATGTTTGTAGAAAGCTTTGGCTGAAGCAAATGATGCGGAAATGGAAGGAAATTATTTGTTTGAAAACGGAAAATATGAGGAGGCATTGTCAGAGTATCATATTGCTTTGTAAGTGACGACGGATATGCCTACTGCCATTGAACTTTGTTCTATCTACCATTCTAATCGCTCTGTTTGCTTTCTGAAGCTGTTATGCGGAACAACAGTTATTTATTATTTTTATATGAACATGCTTATCCTTCTAATGTTAGGAAAAAATATTCTTAAGAGAAAATATAAAGGAACCATCAAGGAATGTACGAATTCATTAGATCTCAATCCTTCTTATATAAAAACTCTGATTAGACGAGGAGAAACTCCTGAAAAGCTTCAAAACTTTAAAGAGGCTATTGCTACCCATTGCTCTATCTGGATGATTGGATTTATGTGCCAGCCTTACATCTATTTGTGATTACATTAATATTAAAATTTTCTTCCTAAAAAAATTACAGATATAAAGAAGATATTGAAACTTAATCCTTCTAACAACTAGGGTCGGAAGGTCATTCGTCGATTGGAACCACTAGCTGCTGGGTAAGTTCCTTCTCTTTTCATTCGTTTCTGGTTTTCAACCCACAGATTAGTCTCTTGGGAATTGATTTCTTGAACAAGGTAAATCTTACCGCATGTTGTGTCACTCAAGATTTTTATCAAACGCTTGCAACAACGTAAAACCCATTTCATGTTATGTCTCGCAGGGAGGGTGCTGAAAATGGAGGGCGATTGCGGCGGTGATGTGGTGAACTGATGGTTGCATTGTGGTAATGGTGAAGGGATAGGGGTGGTTATATTGTGGTGCTGAAAGTGAAGGGTGATTTTCTTCCCTTTTCATGTTGACATGGAGATGATGAAAAAGGGAGCCACGTAAGCAGTCACGTAGATCAAACGTGAAAAAAATATTTTTTAATTCGCCAGATCATTTTTTCATTACCCATTAACGGTCTCTAACGTTAGAGTGATCAAATATTTATACTCCGAAAACGTATATGATTTTACTGATTCATTTTTAAAAAAGGTGACTAACTTTATACTGCGCTCAAACATAAATGACCTCTGCAGTAATTAACCCTAAAATTTTTGTACAAGCTGAAAAAATTTAGTATCGATTTTTTGATATGTATTAATTTTTTATAATTTATATAAAAAATTAATATATACTATAATTTTTACGTTTTCAAAAGTTTTAAACTTTTATAAAAAATAATATATATCGAAATTCTTATATTTTTATAAAAAAATTAATATATATAAAAAATTAATTTTTATAATTTTTATAAATTACGACTCATTTTAATTTTATTTTAATACTTTGCTATCTTCCTCAACTTGGGATTTAATAACAAAGAACCTTGCATCCAAATAACTCTCAAATTAACAAAAATTAACAATACGATGACTAAAAAAATTAGTTTTTTACACATATCTCTGATGAAGATTACCCTAATACATTAACTATACAAATATTTGTTTACGGGTATGGTGGATAAGATTATAATAAATATAAAATTAAAATAAATAAATAAATAAATGAGATATTTTTATTATTTTAATATTATTTATAAAATCAAAATATAACGCCGATATGCCTACTAATAACCCTAAAAGGTAGATATTTTTTTGATATCAACCCTAAAATTAGATAAATACATCAATATTCTTTTAAAAAGTGAATTTTATCAAAATTATTATTACTTAAATTTTATATTTGCTTGACCCAAATTAAACACCATAACCAAATTACCAGTACTAGAATTCTTCTTCTGTTGTGTAGCTTCTCTTGCATTTAAATTCAATCAATCATCTCAGAGGAAAAAAAATCTTTTTCATCTCTCTTCTTATTACCCTAATTTTGGCCTACTTTTATTTTCTTTTTATACCCTAAAATCCAAAGATTGAGTCTTGATTTTTATATCTTGTTTTATAAAATCAATCCCCTCAAACGTGTTTTCTAAGTGTTTCCGTAAGGATCTAAGGTCGACCCATCACGTTTTTCTGAGGATAATTGATCTGTGAGTTATTTTACTTTTAGAATGTTTGTAGCTTGTTTAATGATCGGTTTTACTTTCACTTATTTATTTTTTGGGAAAAATTGAATGATCAGAGTTAGGGTTGTTTGGTTACTGAGAATCGGTTTAAACTGCTTGTAAAATAGAAAGTTTTCAAGTAAAATTTTGTTTTTTTGCTCTATTCTTAAATCGTGTTTGGGGGTGATGAAATATGAATATTGTTGCATTAGATTTTCTGTTTTGTTTGATTGATTGGTTTATTAAAGTTTGATTATTTTTTTTTTTTTTTTGGGGGGGGGGGGTAGGGGAGATCAAATATGTTATGCACATTTATAGATTTTGCATGTTTTAAGCTACATTTGCTTTATAGCTAACATTGTTTTTGGCATAATAGATCTTTTTAAACGGTATTGGCTAAAATAGTACTTTTGCCCCAATTCTAGATAGCTACATAATGAATAATTTAGCAAGTATAGTTTGTTTCCTCATTTGGATAATTTAATCTGTGATTATGTTATTATTGTTTATAATTTGGTTTCTGGAAATGCTATGATAGACAGTCTATGTGAACTTTGGTTACTTGTGTAAGACTATGTTTAAAAGCTTTAATGTTTAGTTATTTATCATTTGAGCTTTCCATAGTGTCTTATTTTGCCTACGCAATGTTGTTTATCAGTTTCTATATTGGTAAATTCTGTTACCTCTTTGGTTACAGAAGATCAAAACGCCTTGGTAAATTTGGACCAGTGTGAAGGGAATTGAGTGGACTGTGATTTGCATGGATTGAGGATGCGAGAATTGCGAAGTGGAACTCGAAGATCGAAACGCCTTGGTGATCTTCAGGCTCCTTCTCAACCAGTTGATCAAGCAGAGAATTTGGTAGAAAATCAACCCAGGAGGCGAGTTGGTGGACGAGGAAGAGGTAGGGGTAGGGGTAGGGCTGCAGCTGTAGCCGAAGGACCCTCACAGGCAGTACCCAATAGGCCAACAGCAGCTGGTAGAGGTCGTGGCATTAGGTTGATAGATTTAGACCCTGACCCTTGTCAAGTTCTTCCAGGGGTTCCACCTTTGGCCACTGCTCAACCTGTTTTCAACGAAGTAGAGGTAGTGGCCAACAAAGATATTGCAATGGGCGGTGGGAGTGCCAACAAAATAATTGGAGTTGAAGAAGAAGCTAGCACAACACCGATTCCTGAAAAGGTAGCTCAATATTAAATTATTAATTACTGTATCTTTATTTTTGTTGAATATGTTTTGTCGTTGCTTAAATCATCCATATTAAGTTGCTTATTCCGGGAGGCATTTTCGGGAAGAAAACTGGCTGCAATTTTTTCCAGTATGTTTTCCTCAACTAAGAGCCAAGAGGAAATTGGTTATTTCTTCATTTCAGCATTAGGATCTGGCATCTGCTCCATCCTATTTGAATAATCATTTCTAGTTTTATCTTACATGAAAGAGAGAGAGGTTAGCATAAAATTGCCAGTGGTTACTGGTTCAGTATAATATCGGTCACGTTTTTTGTACCAACTATAATATTATTTTTCATTTCATCGTCCATATTAACAAAAACTCTTGACTGAACACCATTTTTTGTTATGTCATACATGCAGGTTCAAGTAGGTAATTCTCCTGTATATAGGATAGAAAGGAAATTGGGTAAAGGTGGTTTTGGTCAAGTTTACGTTGGCCAAAGGGAGAGTGGTGGTAGTGGTAGAATTGGACCAGATGCTGTCGAGGTTTGTCTTAGGAACTCATTGCCAGGTTTAAGGATTTTCTTGGTTGAACCATTTGGCATGTAATGTCATGAGTTTTTTTCTTCACAGGTAGCCTTGAAGTTTGAGCACCGAAACAGTAAAAGTTGCAATTACGGCCCACCTTACGAGTGGCAAGTGTACAAGTATGGCACTTTTAATCATAAAATTTAATGTCAAGCTTTTTTTCAACCTATTTTTTGTGCAGTGTCTTGATTCTTGTTTTTTCCTTGTTAATTTCCTTGCAAAATGATAAGTTCCCTAAATGGGTGCTATGGAATTCCTTGGGTGCACTACAAGGGCCGCCAGGGAGACTTCTACATTCTTGTGAGTTTTGATGTTGATCTCCTTAGTGTTTTAATTCTTAACTCCCCAATTAATTAATGTATCTTAAAGAATGTTAATGAATATTTCAGGTAATGGATATGCTCGGTCCTAGTCTATGGGATGTTTGGAATACTCTAGGACAATCGTAAGAGATAGAATCTTCAACTTTGTCTATGTGTAGTTGTACTCTTTTAGCTTTGTTACATGTTGTGTATGACAGGATGTCACCAAATATGGCTGCATGCATAGCAGTAGAGGCGATATCAATTCTCGAAAAGCTTCATTTAAAAGAGTAGGGTGTTTTTTAACTTTCTTCACCATATCAAATTCACCCCTCCTATTTTGCATATTTGCAACTAATTGTTGTTGTTTATTGTCTGCTTGAAAAAAGGTTTGTGCACGGAGATGTGAAGCCTGAGAACTTTTTGCTAGGTCAACGGGGATCCGCTGATGAGAAGAAGCTATATCTTGTTGATCTTGGTTTAGGCATGTTCTTCAATGGAAGATTTCATTCTATTTTTTTTCCATCATGTCTTTCAACCAAGTTGAATAAACACTATTCATGATTTAGTATTAATTACAATATGCCTCTTTTTCTTGAATCAGCTTCTAGATGGAAAGACGCACATTCGGGTGAGCATGTTGATTATGATCAGAGGCCTGATGTATTCAGGTGTGTCGACTGTTTTATTAAATGTAACCTATTTCTACTTATTTTTGGTGTTAATAACTTGTAATTTTTCTTCTATCAGGGGAACAGTTAGGTATGCTAGTGTACACGCACATTTAGGTCGGATTGGAAGTCGTAGGGATGACCTTGAGTCATTGGCATACACATTGATATTTCTGATCAAAGGACGGTTACCATGGCAGGGTTATCAGGTTTGGGTTATTGTTTTGATTAAGGATTTACCTATTCTAATTCTCAGTTGCTCCCACTCTTCATTTTCCTTGAAATATCTGTATTCGACACCCATGTCCGACATCTTCCAAATGGGTTTGGGATACGACATTCCAAGGATTTTCCCAGATGCATAGAAAAATAAAAACTTGGGCTTACCAATGTTGGACATGTACCCGTATCCGCAGTCACATCTCATTCTAACCAATATAGGTCTAATTTACTTCCCTCGTCTTTAACTATTTTGCCTTTTCACGGAATTTCACAGGGGGATAACAAGAGCTTTCTGGTTTGCAAGAAAAAGATGTCCACTTCTCCAGAGTTAATGTGTTGCTTTTGTCCTGCCCCGTTTAAGCAGTTCCTCGAAGTTGTTACAAATATGAAGTTTGATGAAGAGCCCAATTATGCGAAGCTCATCTCCATCTTTGAAAGCTTAATTGAACCGTCCACAGCACTGAGACCAATTAGAATAGATGGAGCACTTAAGGTGGTTTTTACATTTTTTTTCCTCCAATAAACTCGACCAGATGGGATGTCCAATTAAGCAACTTTTCTCGGTTTCTTTTTTGTATAAATAGGTCGGGCAAAAACGAGGAAGATTAGTCATTAATTTGGAAGAAGATGAGCAACCTAAGAAAAAAGTACGACTAGGTAGCCCTGCTACTCAGTGGATTTCTGTTTACAATGCTCGTCGCCCTATGAAGCAAAGGTAAAGTTGCATTTTCTTGTTAAATATAATATCCACATATACTTGTGGATGTGTCTCATTGGTTGCATTTTCATTTATTTTATTTTTCTTCTACTTATAGCATATTTGGGAAATGCTTTTATTATTTTTGTCTTGTTCGGTGATGAAATTCGACGAAAAGCTCTTGTTCTCATATTTAGTGGCTGTTCAAAGTTGAATGCTTTGTTGATTCTTCTCTTCATTTATCTTGAAAATCATCATGTTTGACTTGTTTGTGGACATGGGTATGGAGATGTCAATTGGACTTAAATTGAACTAACATACCTGTATCTGACATATATTTGGATGTATGATTTTCTGTCCATGGATTTTGTTCAGCAACTTAGATAATTCTGTAATGGTGTTCAGTCATCATAAGCATTTTTCATGAACCTTGTAGATATCACTATAATGTAGCTGATTCGAGGTTGCATCAGCATGTAGAGAAGGGTACTGAAGATGGATTGTTTATTAGTTGTGTGGCTTCAGCCGCAAATCTCTGGGCCCTTATCATGGATGCTGGAACAGGTTTTTCTTCCCAGGTTTATGAATTGTCAACTGTCTTCTTACACAAGGTAAATATTCTAAAGCAATAATTGGTGTCATTTTTTGGTTTGGTTTAGGTTTATTTTGTTTACGCACTTGCACTTCTTACTTAAATATCAATCGGATTTCATCAGGATTGGATTATGGAGCATTGGGAAAAGAACTACTATATTAGTTCAATAGCGGGAGCAAATAACGGGAGTTCCTTGGTTGTTATGTCGAAAGGTTGGTAAATTACCTACTAAGTAATTTCCTTCTTGATGACTTTGAAACTAGATAAAAGTACATTTCGAGCTATGTTACTCGTATCCAGATAATTACATTTTGAGCTATGTTACACGTATTTGACACCTGCACCTGAATCCGAGAAATATAGACCCTATTACTAAGTTGTTAAGTGTTATCAAAATTCAACAACTTTGTAGGAACGCCTTACACCCAACAGTCGTACAAAGTGAGTGAATCTTTTCCTTTCAAGTGGATAAACAAGAAGTGGAAAGAAGGCTTTCATGTAACATCAATGACAACTTCTGGGAGTCGTTGGGGTGTGGTTATGTCGAGGAACGCTGGATTCTCTGATCAGGTATTCCCCCTTTTAAGATTTTACATACATCTTCATTCCTCCACCACCCTCCATTTCCAAAGTATCTAATTTTACTTTTAACTCTTATTTCAATGATTCAAGGTTGTGGAGCTTGACTTTCTATATCCGAGCGAAGGAATACATCGGCGATGGGAGAGTGGTTATAGAATAACATCCATGGCTGCAACTGGAGATCAAGCTGCCTTCATTCTTAGTATTCCAAAACGAAAAACGACAGATGAAACTCAGGAAACTCTTCGTACATCTGCCTTCCCAAGCACCCATGTAAAGGTTGGTACAACCCTAGTTTTGCCTCTTTTAGTCTTGCTATCTTTTAACACCGGTAGCCTATGTTACACCGACTCTTTCCGTGTCCAACTAATGTGGACATATATCCAGACATGGAACGGAGGTATAGTTCTCCGAATATATGAAGAAATATATAGAACAATTTAATTCGTATCTTCGCTCGCCTCTGGTAATAATTAGCTTTAGTATGTCTAATGCCTGTTCTCTTTTAATATGTATGCTGCACCATGGTGTTGGTATCTTATATGATGATTTGTTTTATTTTTGCAGGAAAAATGGGCCAAAAATCTGTACATTGCATCAGTTTGTTATGGAAGAACAGTCTGCTAATTCTAGATGTCAAAATTATTAGATGCTCTCTAAGGAGAAAAACATACAATTTGATGTTCTAAACATGAAAGCTTGGAGGATGAGCATTTCTGAGTTAATTCTGCTATCTAAAATGTATAAAAGGGGGAAAAATAGAAATTCCAATGTCTTGAGCTGATCTGATTAACATTCCATGGTCACTGGTCTAGTCTTCTCACCAACGCCATTGCAAGTAACTTGTGGAAAAAGAATTCATATAAATTGAAAATTGAAGTAATTCTAATTTTGTTTTCATTTAATTTATAGTTATTTTTATACTATGAAAACAAGAATTTTATATTTTATATAATAAAGATAAAATTACTACATAAGAACTATTTTTTTCGTCCTAAAAATAATGTTCTTTATTGACTTATTGAAAGTTAAATTTTTTTAAATTTTGATTATAATTATATTAAATATTTTAAATAATTAAACTTTATTAATTATATATTTAAAATCTACTTGATTAGAAATTTTTAAAATATATTTTCTATATTTTTATCAATGATAAATTTTAAATAATTCAAAGTTAAAAAAGTTTTACCTAAAAAAAATCAATAAAAAACTAAATTTATAGGACAGAGAAAGTATTACTTATTAAATATTTTATTTTTGGAGATTTGGATCTATTTTATTAAAGGATTTAAAAATATATGGTGAAAGAGTTACTAAACAATGCAATGTTTTTCGTATGTTATTGATTATTTACTCTCACAATATACTTTCTCAGGAGATCAGACTCATTTTTATCAATCCGAGGGTTTTGTATACTGAGGTATTATTTAATACTATCTTTGTCTCATTTTATTTGTCTAATATTGATTTTTTTGTTAAATTTTTTAAACTTTGATTCATTATAACTTTAAATATATTATTGATAAAAATATTAAAAAATATATTTTAGAAACCTCTAATCAAGTAGTTTAAGAATATATATTTTACAAATTTTAATAAATTAAAATATTTAAAATAACTATGATCAAAGTTTAAAAAATTTGACTTTAAAAAGTCAATAATGGACTTCTTATACGGGATGGAGGGAGTAATATTTTTAAGTTAATTAAACTATATATAAACAATATTTTCTAGCAATTAAATAGTAAAAGAGGGAAAAATTATATTATGAGATCATCTTACCACGTTATTTATGAGATCAACTAATCAAATTAAATTTTTATTTTATTTTTTTATCAAGTGAATCTTTACTTAGTACAATCTATACTAATATTTACTTAGTAAAAAAATTGAGAAAAAATTAATTAAATTAATATATTTAATTGATCGATCTCATTAATAATATGGTAAAAATGACTTATTATATAATTCCTCGTAAAAAAATTATATTTGGAAGACTATTTGAATGCATTTAAGCAATTAACTTTTTCTAGATTTTAAAATCTAAAATGGATCTTGAACTTGACAAGTTTGTTTAAATCAGCCTTTTAACTTGATCAAATTTACCTCTATTATTAGGTAAAATTAGTCCTTAGACATTTTAATTTTATTCAAATTGATCCCACAAACATTTTACAACTAATACGCTCATAGATCAATTTGAAAAAACAAATAATCCAAAGGGTCAATTTGAACCACCAAAAGTTCATAAAACAATTTAACCAAGCATGTCAAGTTCAAGTGTCATTTTGTGTTATAGTTTTTTTCTTCTAATTAAGATGCTTTATATAATAAATCAATTTAAATATTTTTTCTTTAATACTAAAGATAATGAAATATGCCCTTTGTATGAATATCTCAATCCAATCCCCAAAAATATTTAGTCTTTAACACTGTACAATGCTTGAAAAAAAATCTAACTATTAAAATTTGGGAAGAATTGGTATGGAAGATATGGCAGAAAAATGTAATTAGTCAGGCTTGGTGTACTGGAGCAGCATATGAGGAGATCGGTAGATGCTGACCAGGGTCCAGTAAAGGACCTCTTCAACCTCGAGCTCACCCTCTGCTCTCGCAGCATATATGTCCTCACAGATTGCAAGTAACCTGAACCAACATAAAGTATTCAGCCATGTTTGAACTCGAGCAAAAATATCGAACACAAATGTGTTAAATAATTATGGTTTTTAAATACATTTGGGGGTTATCTTCATATTCGTCATTAATATGCATCGAACATAAATATTTTAAAACGATAGAGATATCATAGGTTTAATGTGACATTGGACTGAAGTTGAATAGAAGGATGTATAAACATGAACATACATGTGCAATATGCATGCATACATGTCTAGAATAAAAGGGATTCAGCACAAATACTTACTTGCATGCATGCATGCATACTTGTCTGGTACGCATCATTGCATTGGATGCAAATGTGATATTGGTCTGAAATAAATAAAAGGGTATATGCAAAGGACATACATGCATGCATGTATGCATAAATACATACATACATACCTGTCACAAGAAGGAAGGTTCTCAAATTGTATTCTCATTCTGAGATCAGAACACTGTAGTCTGATGAAACGGCCAACAGCTAGCACAAAAGTAATGTACAGACCCCAAATGCTGAATTTGCTTAGCGTATCCCCAAGAATACCCTCTGAGAAAGCATACCAATCCAACCACACACACATATGTAAATAAATAAATCAAAATGGAAAACAAAGGGAAATTAATCCAAATAAAAATGGTTGTACAGCTTTCATAGGTATTTTGCTTGAATACGGATATGTTCATTCCCCATCCCCACCCCCACAATTTTTCCATATATTTGGAGGATCCTTTAAAGAAATATAGCTTGTCACCCATGTCCAAATATGACTCAAATACAGGTACTAAACATGATAATTGCTAGCAAAATGAAGAGTTTTAGAACGTACCCGGTGTTTCCTCGGAAACAATTATGGCCATTGGTCCAGCAAACTCACAGCATCCTGCTCCACTTGATGCATCAATGTCCTCGAAAGACCACCATTCTGGATTTCCATGATTGAGAATAAGATCCCCACTAACCTTATCAACCTGTAAAAATTACCAAGTTTACTGTTATCTCAACAGATAACTGATGATGAATCTAAATAATCAGAATCAGGTGGATTTATATATGTAATGGCATACCGACTGTTCAAGAAACCGCAAATCGCCAGAACCGGTAACCCGGAAATATTTTGGATAGATGTTAAAGATCCTAAAACTATTGGCAGTTCCATTAAGAACTTGCATTACTTCTGCAGATGTAGGAAGATCCTGCTCTGCAACGACTAACTGATGTTTCACAATTTCCTTCCCTTTTGGTCTATCTCTCATAAATTGCCAAGAGAAAATAATGTCCATGCTCCGTTGGAGGGATTCAATAAATCGGGATTGGACAACGGGAGGAATAAGCCATACTCCGCTTGCATCAGGTTGGCAACAAATCAGTTGAATGTCCACTTCATTATAGTTGTCTAAGTAGCCTTGTGGATCCAGATCGATATGTTTGTGCCTTACTTGGTTCCACGAGATCCTTTCACACAAAGTGGTCTCAAACAACGTAAGCCTTCCACTATTCGTCTCTATATAGATCTGAGCACTGGCTTCCCTTATGGGATTGGCAATGTTTGTTGGGTTACCACTGCTGTACATCTGTGGGAAAAACAATCCACGCATTCCCCAAACAGTATAGATGAGTGGTTGACACTATGGAATTCTTCCAATATTTCTGGAATTTAATTATTGGAACATCGAAAACTAGAATGTATAGTTTCATATTCTTACCAGCATAGGGGCCCATATGACACATATCAATATGAAGAACAAGCAAATGCCACTGCAAAACTTAGTCAGTTTTGTCTGCTTTTCTCCGTGTTGGTGTTTAGATCTCTTTAGATCCACATCGCATTTGACCAGAAACAAGCTTCCATGGATATCTTCTAGCTAGATAGAAAGCTAACATTAGATCCAAAAATGATTGAGCATGCGAGTTTCTTGAAGTAACAATGAAATTCAGGGGTTTACATGAACAATACATAAGGAATTTATATATGATAGACTTACCTTTAACCAATCATACATGGTTAAAGATGTAGTCGTGCAAGACCAATCAAGTACACATCGGAGTTCATAAAGGAACGGGAGAGCACGGTAAATTCGGAAACCCAAGTAATTAGTTTGAGAAATGCTACTTGTTAAGAATTGCCTGTACAGATTGCTTTCATGCGGAATCCCAAATCGGATTTGTATGGCCTGCAGAGCCAGAGAAATCAGCTTCGTGAGGTAGATAGCACGAAGCGCCAACTTCCCGGCATGTTTGTCTGAAGGCTCCATTTGCCAAGCATAGTTCGTAACGGAGCACGTGAAGAGGAAAAGCGTGAAAAGATAGAATATAACTTTTGCAGTTGCAAATGAACAAAGGTAAATGACACGATCCACCACTATCAAGAAAAAAATAATCTGCAATAAGAGGCAAAGTTCTATTCATTTCAGAGATTTAACCATTTAAATCCTGAACATAACATCAATGGTAAATAAATAACTTTCATCATCGAGAATTCTGTTATGATAAGAAGCTTGTTTATATAACTGATTGAACCGAGTCATACAATTACTCAAAAAACAATTTCATTTTAAGCAATGCTTGAAGTTTTCTCAAAGGGAAATTCTGTGTTTAGAGAAGTACCATTAAGATAAACACGAACTCTTTTGGGAATTGATCTTCATGCTGATAAACTTCAAGGAACTCGCTGTTATTTTTTATGACCGATTGGTAGAAAATTGCCACCAAGAAGAAGACAACTAAATCTGCACAAAATACATAGGCGTACAGGTCTATATCTTTCTTACCTCCACCAATTACCGAAAGTATTGTGTAAGGGAACCGTGTTTCTCTAAAAATATCAGCATGGTAAGCTTCTAGAATCTCACTGGTTACATCGGCAGATGGAGTTAACGACCTTTGCCATTCTTTGATAGAAGAATTTTCTAAAGGGGAGGCATATAACACCTCGAAAACAACCAGGACAACGTTAACATTTTCTGGACTTCGTTCAATGCTTTGAACTCGAACCCTACTTGCAGGATAAATATTGAAGTTATCTCTGCATCTTCTATCATGCATGATCTGCAGCAACTTGTTCATTTTCAATTCAATTGCCTCAGGTTGAATGCCATCTCCAGCTGGTGAGTTGACTTCCATAGATAGCTGCACAAAGTAAGGAGGAGTTTCGGATTCTTGTGTCAGTGATAGCCAGTACCTGTAAAGGTTTCGAATCAACACTTCTGTTATGTTCCTTATATGTAAAAGCTGTCTCTTGATTCTCTCAATAAATGCAAAATCATATGCAGCCATTTCCTGGTACTGATTTTCTGTAGTAAAGCTGAACTCATCTGCCACTGTGCATTCGCCATCAGTGGAAGTTATGGCATACTGTAAGAGAGTAAACAAATACACTAAAAATAGGGGCCAATTGCTGATCACAAAAGATGACATATTCTTGAATACCGGAAACCCCAAATCCTGAAGCAACCCGGCTTTGAAAATCATCCCAAAATGTTGGATGATGACTTGGTATAAGTATTGAAGCAAAATGCAGACCTCAGTGTAAATTAGCATAATAACCCAGAACATGTGGCTCGGACCGGTGTTTACACACAGGGCATATAAGAAGAGACCAACCAGATAAACCATTGAAAGGAAGCTAAAATTCCATAGGAAAATCAGAATAAAGCAACAGTAACAAACAACATTGTTATTTGATCGTATTTGGTCCCACATATGGTGGAATATGATCTTGATTTGCCCACGCGCAACATTAAACATGTTCCTGTCAGTACCAGACACCATGGACTGTGTTGTTTCAACATGTTCACCACCAAAATCATGATTCTCTACCTCGTAATATACCTCATCATCCGAAGAATGATCAGATGATTCCTGTTTTTCGTGTTCAATGTTCAAGAGGTTCACTAGATTCATGACTGCCATACTACCAAGAGACTGCACCTGTGAAACTCCATCACCTATCAGTTGTACTGCTGACGCTAATGAGCTTTTCTTGTCTAGGTGCTTTTCCTGAGGCTTTGTATGGGAATTAAGGAATGCATTACCGTTAGCTGTATCCTGTATTTCACTGATCTCGAAAAGTGAACCAAATGACTGCTGTCTGGAGTCCTCTTCAGACAGATCTCCAGTTTTTTCACTCATAGAGGATCCATTCATATCATGAGTAAATGACAAATCAGCATCCCGTTTTTCGGGGGTAGTTAGAGATAGATTCGATTTTACTGAGAGATTCCGGTTTCTCTTCATTTTGCCTTCAGGAAAGGTGCTACCACAATTAGTCGTGCTCATGTTATGAAGTTGGATCAGCAAGTTGAGCATCTCTGATTTGATCTTTTCAACTTGTAGATTACGCATGCGCTTTTTCTCCTCGGATTTACGTATATGTTGCAAGTGTGCAGTCTTCCAAGCAGCCCTCTTCTCCTGCTCACGAACTAAAGCATTTATCTTTTCCTCTTCGAGATATTTCGATACATAGTCAAACTCAAAGGAAGAAAACATGTATGACTGAAGTGAAATTAGAATGAATATTATAACTTCAACAAGTGCAAATCTGGATGTAACATGAAATCCGTATTTATGCAACCCGATCACTTTGCTAATTCGATCTATTTCGCATTCCCCCTCACAAAAATCACCTAGAAAAGGAGACTGGTATGCAAGGGTAAAGACAATGAGAGCAAAATTGTAAATCTGCAAGAATTTGAAGATACTATTCTTCTTTTTTAGTATTTGAAGCCTAATCCGGAAGAAAACTAGCGCAAATCCAAGGTATCCCAGGTGAAGAATATCGTACTCTAGTGTTCCAGTGATCAAAATCAAAGCAAGCACAAGATCCAGTAAATGACAATAACTGTAAAGCCTCAGGTAGTCGAGAAATGTCCACAAGACTTTTGTTTCAAATGAGAGTCACTCAGACCAGATACTTCTTTTGAGTGAAACATCATTTCTTTATATGTCTGAAACCCTGAGAGACTTGACCAGCGATCCGCATGAAGTTTGATACAAGAAACCATGAAAACCACGTAATAGCTGATAAGCATTCTGGGCTCATCTACTATGAAACCTGCAAAAAAGTTTCGTTAAATAGTTTCACCAATGAAGTAAATAGAGCATAAGATTATAATGCAACTATGAAGCTAACAAAGATTGACTAATAATCACATCTAGAAATTGCTTTATCTTGTAGAAAAGAGTACTTCAAATATATAAATTATGTACGCTTTTGAAGCAATCTGATTACTCATTCGTAAACTATATATACATATATATATGAGTATCCTCTCTTGTGATGCTTGAAACAGAAATTAAAACTATTCAACTTCCTTGATTTGAGATTCAAATAACGTATGTATATAGTAAGTAATTTTGCCTCCTAATTGATTATGGGGAGTATTTCATAGAAAGATACCTAGCCAACATTTCCGGCAGTAGTCAAAATGAACATGGAAGCTCCTCCAGCAGTCATCACAAACCACTTCGGCCTTAGTCGGTGAAAGATGCATTGAAGAAGTCAGATTCAACAAAAAAGCCATGTACTCGAGGGTGATAACAGAAGCAAACAAGAAAACAAATATTAACCACAGTTTACTTATGACATCCCGGTGTAAAAGAATGCAAGCAGCAAGAGATGCAATGTAAAGCAAAGATATAGCATTCAGAACCGAGAAGCTGGAAAGAAGCAATGCAATCATGTTAATTTCGAGGCCAAAGAGACTAAACATATTCTTGACCCAGAACTTGATATAAACTTTCAGACTAGCCTTTTGCATTGCCAATCTCTCCTTTTTCAACACATGAATTTGCTTTCTCTTCCATTTATTGTTATCTTTGGAACTTTCCTGCGAGTGCCTGTTCATACAATTTCTACCTTCACTGTCTCCTACAGGATCCATGCCTCGAGAAAAGCTCGTCTTAAGAGATGGACATGAATAGCTCCTGTGCTTTTTCATTTTGCTTAATAGCATATTGGCATCTAAAAGTTTTCCTCCTCTGGTAAAAGGCGTGGTTCTATTTGAGGCTATTTCAGTTGACATAAACAAATCACAAGAGTCCTCCCACCATCCTTCATTTTCAAAGTTGCCCGGCATCTTTTCAAACCATTGAGAGACATTGTGCTGCAGAAGACATGCAACAATAACCAGCACTTTTCCTCTCAAGCCGGATTCTACACCAAAGAAACCAGGTCCATAAACCTGCAAGCCAAGGAAAAACGAAACCGAATAGTGTTTTTGACCAGGGAACATCTCTGCCTGGTAACCCCACATCTGGAAAGGATACTCAATCATTACAAGTGAAGCTGTATAAACCATAAAGAATTTCGAAGGGATCTGAGAATTTTTTGATGAAATCATACAAACGACTAATCCGAAAAGATAGGAAAACCCAAATGCACTAATCGGAGACAAAGATGCATAAAATATAGCAAGATATAGTATCTTTTCACTATGCCAAATTAGAAGGCGCTTGAGAAAACGAAAAGCATCAGCTCTCGGCACATTATCCCTTGGCGCAAAGTTTTCACTTTGCCTCCTCTCATAATGATGTAGTTGCATCACGATTAATACAGCTAAGGACTCCCAAATGTTTTTCAACATTGAAGCTTCCGGGTTATAACCAAAGGCAGAAGAAAGTTTAACCAAGCCTGACAACCATTCCTGAAGCCAAGAGAACGCACTTAACCCATAAATGAACACAAACACTGCAATGGCATAAACTTTCAGGGGTAGCCAAAGGCGCTTTACTGTCTTCCCTACGAGTTGTCTTTCAGTAATCCACATTAGAAGGAAGAATAGGTAACCAAATGAAGAATAGTTAGGTGTTACTACGTAAACCGTAAGAAGGATCGTGAGAAAGACAATATAAGCTCCACATGATCGGTATATCAAAAGAAACTTCTCACCAATAGCATTCAGATATGATCCTATCTTTCTATCTGCAAGATCAGACAAAAATACAATAAATGAGAATATGAACAAGTTAATTCCAGGTACCGTGATCGAAACAGACATGTGAATTGTGTGTATATGCATATTACAGATATTCATATAGTTTCCTCAAAAAGTGATTTTTATATATCTTACAGCATCGATGAGGATGCTTGTATTTAGAAATTAGAATCTTTCAAAAGAAATCAAATTTTTTTCACATCACTTAAAACTGAAACACCGAATATGAATTTAAGGATGATAAATCCTAACTGCCTGTGAGGCTATATTACTTCACCCAAAACACAGAATAGGAATCTTCATCAAAATGATGAAGATTTGGGAACCATTCTAGAAATATACTTTTGGCAGAGAAAATATCAAAGCACTGTCGAAAATTTCAACCTCGGATAAGCAGTACCATGAGAAAAGTTAATTGCTGGGGTATTTCTTGATTTCGAGGCATAAACCGTCAATATAACAGATTTGAGCAAACCAGCTCTCAAGATGCTAAACCCTATCGGAGGGCAAGGAGTGTGTTGGACGATCGCTGAGAATGAAAGCAACATTTCAAAACCGTGATTATGAATGGCAGAAAAGCAAGCAAGAACAGCTATCTTCAGGAAGTCCCCATAATTAGCATGATTAAAGGAACCTACACCAAGTCATCCAAGGTAATATTAGAAATTCTTTTCAAATAATTACTAAGAGATGTTTGTATGTACCAAATATTATAATCACCTATATTTACCAGTCATTTATCATCTACATTAGGATTATAGAGGAAACTCAAATTAAGTATACACATACCTAGTTGTGAAAAAAATTTCTCAGCAATTGAGCCTTTCTTCTCCAAGGTGGAAGATATTAGATTAAGCTGAAGAAGATATAACAGTGTGAAATGTGCCTCACATAAAAGAATTAAGCATTGCCGTATTTTTGTGCCTACATGGTGGCTTAATAGAAATATCAAGAAAAAAGCCACTGAGATGTAAGCAGAAAGATCATAGTTAGTACTGATATAATATTATTTTCCAAAAAGATTGCAAAATCTCCAGCTAATAATCTGAACAAAATTAAAAACTGAACAAACTATTGAAAATGTTAGTAGCTTTACTTACTGTATAAGGCAGGGATGAGACCAGGGTTCAATGAAATAAGGAACAATAGCAACAACACCATAGCTCGAGAACTTTTACGTAGTCCGTATACTATAGTAGCTACAATCAATACTTTAGTTTCTTCAGTGTCTGAAATTAAAAACCAATAAAAAACTTTTGTCAGGAAATTAAATATTGAAACTGGTAAATAAAACTAGATGCATAACAACAAGAAACATCGAGAATGGTTGGATGTTTGAAGAAGTTATAATGGAGTTAAGGTATGATGGTTTAAGTAAGATTTTAGCAGCGGCGGTATCAAGCTAATACTAGCAAAATGTTTGGCCTTTTGATAGGTTGAAAGGGTGATTTGAGAAGGAATACGGCTCATAAAAGAATCCTAGGAAATAATTAACCTAAGAAAAGAAAAGGTGATCAATCCAGATACCCAAACATTATAATTCCCTCACCATCTAAAATGGAATCGTCGCTTGAAGGCAGTCCATCCCTCTCAGATAAGTACAGGAAAACGGAATTGTTCACAAGATTACTCAATGCAACAAGAACCCCAAGGCTAAATTGTGCCAATAGATAAAATCCAGGGATAGGGTAGTGCCATAGCCCTATAGTTTCCCAAATCTCCATGTCCTGAAAGCATTTTCTCGATATGTCAAAGATTATATAATTATATTAATTCACACCACTGGCAGAATATAAGCTAGAATGCCACCTGCCATTCTTCCTTACTAAGGACCGTGAAAGCTATGTTGAAGATGTATGTGCTCACAGCCCAAGAGAGAATCAAAACGAGAAGCAAGCCATTCAACCGGTGCAAGTGATACATCGAGGGGAAGGCATACAGAATATAGCCAACATACGCAAGAAGTCCACATGCATAGAGACTTGCAAAGTGGAAACTCCAAAAGGAAAGAGCAAGCAAGGAAATCTGCCATATTCAACAGTAAAAACTCTTAAGAACACAAAGGAACCTCTGTGAAGGTAAAAAATTTCGATCCACGTGAATTCCAAAGAGAAGAAATTGCATAAAGGTTCACTCCAACCCTATGGTTCCTGCCGGACTTACGAGATAGATTCAAAGGGAGACATGACTAATGGACCCTGTGATACATTGATGCCCTACCATTGCCAGCTAAGAAAAATAGTTCACATAGGACATATCTACAAATTTATAAGGGCTTTATTATTGTTATTATCACTATTTTATGGAATAAGATTTGCATTAGTTCACATCCATATGCAGTTCCTGAGACATGATTGTAAACACAATCTATACAAAAGGGATGAAAATTCTAAAAAAGACAAACTGTAGTATGCTTACTGGAAAACCATAAGTAAAATAGTTAATGCCAAAAGTCCGTAAGATTGGTCCTCTCGACAAAATATTTGAGTGCCTAACACCGGATCTGCAAAGCATTTTTCAGACAGGGAGAAGTTAGAACTGTAGATATCAATGCATCTCCCATCAAGTTATGCAATGATAAATATTAAAAACAACCTTATATCACGTTGAATAACAAACTTATAAATAAAAGGTACACATGGTTTACATTCTGCTATTCTGTGAAATTTTCAATACCAAAACCAACCAAATGTGCTTTGAAGCAAAATCTCCCTCATTAAATACCTCGATTCATGAATAAAGAAAGAATGCTTTGAAGGAAGAAGTTGCTTAGTCAAGCTGCTTGCTCTCATTGACATGATGAAATCCATTTCTATAAGATCACATCTAATCCAAGATAGCTGCAAAAAAGTTAGAAATACTGAATGGAAATAATAGCTCAGAAGTTTATCAGTAAGTTATACTCACAATGATATAAAAGACTACAAGGGAAAGACCAGAACAAATTTCTGACCACCCTGATTTAGCAGATATCTTATAGAGTCCAATGAAATCAGCTAGCCACCCAAAGATACCAGAATACTCAATAGGGAGTTGGTATATATAGAGCAAGATGATGTTCAAGCCAGCATACAACAAAAGGTACCTCCAAGACCTTCAAAATCAAACCAAAAAAAGTTAAATCAATCAGTGAGCCAGATAACATAAAAACAAACTAATGTGAAATCGTAATTTGATCTCTAACCATAGGAATTTTAAAATGCTTACCTGAAAAGACCAAGAAAGTTGCTTGTTAAAGACCAATCAACAAGTCCAATACTACTACAAATAAAATATGGTAAAGAAGCCCAAGAGGGATGACTAATTCCCACAACAAGCTGTATAGCAGGCAACAATAAGCAGCATAAAACCCTGAGATGGGAACCTTCAATGAAAGGAAATAGGAAGATGGGTTCAAATCAAATTCCAATGCATGTGTAATTATAAGAATGGGGGAAATCAACGAAGTAACTAAAAAAACTGACAACAAACATGGTCAAAGAATTCAAGTAAGTTAAGATAAAAACCCGTAATTGTAGAATGTTTTGACTAACAACTAGTACCGAACAGTACCCGTTGACTATGTTAATAATAAAAATGGACTGAACTTAAAGTCAAATTTTTCTTAGACATTCATTTCAGCTAAAAGTAACCATATCAGTAAAGGATTCATTACACACTGGTCACCCGAGCAAAGTTAAGATTTGGTGCTTTAAGAAACAAACAAGAAGCAGCATGGCCTATTGAACTAGAATGTATAGTGGTTATTAACTAAAATGCTAAGTATTTTTTTAAAGAAAAGAAAGGCAAATCAAAAAGTATATGGAACATAATGAGAAAATAGAATATATATAAAGAGAATTAAAAAATCGGTACTATAAGAGGTACTGCATAACAAACCTATCTGCAGTACAAAGGAATATAGATCTCCCCAAAATGTATCTCTCCGTGAATCATAGCCAAATCTACTACCGCGTATTTCAAATAATGCAACTAAAGCTGCTAGTACTTGTACTACCAAGAAATATATTACAGATGGAAAGCTCGATGACTGATCTCTGCAAAATTCATTTCATGTTAATGTGCAAATTATATATAAAGAAAAACATAAAGCTTAATTCATGCATTAGATTTTACCTTCCAAAACCGATTAGCTTTGTCCATTGAGCATCAGAAATGCTCCATTGGTCTCCATTCACAATCCAAACAATGTAAAATACGGCGTGTGAAATAATGGTTAACAACGAAAAGCTAAGGGTATACCATGATAAGAGAGATTGCCACTGGAACTGAAAACCTATCGCACACCAAAAATACTTACTTAGAAATTCAAGCCTTAGAAAATGTAATTTAAGATCTGTTTTTTAGTAATTTAAGGAAGGAATAAAAATTCATTTAAGAATTAATCAAATGATTAAAGGAATGTAACCAAGAATGTGACTTATCAAATGATCCCTTACACCTTCCAAAGTTCAAGCCTGAAATCCATAATCTCAAACTTATTTTCAAGTTGTTTGAACTAAAAATCATTTTTGAAATCTTTTTCAATCTAGTCCAGAATTATTTTTCAATTATTATATCAAAACAAATATTTCAACAAGATCCAAGCTAAAAGTCTCACTGCGTTTACTCACCAGCTTGTGGGAGTGTTGGTTGGTGTAGATTGTACAAAAATAGGGAATTATATTCCCTAATATCTAGTTGTTGGTATTTAGGAATTTATCAATAAATAGGTGCATAGATTTGTAGATGTTGATTTTGTGTAGTTTTCCACAGATTAGGCTCTCTCTGTAAACCTATAAATAGGTCCTATTTTATCAATAATCGGGAAACAAAGAACAATTTTCTCTACCTCAAAATCTATGTTTTCTACACATTATGACATACACATTATTAATATATGCCATAGCTTCTTAAGTGAGTAATTGAATGGCAACTTGCAAGATGTGATTGATTGAGGTATGAATTAGTTAAGATATTAATCTACTTTTGAAGTCTTCCATTTGATATTTTTCAAGAATTTAAAACATTCTTATTCCTATTGCTCACTTTTGGTCTTTAAAGGTACAAAGTTATAAGACATGGTTCATCATGTTGCTCTATACGTCTAAGAAGAAAGTGGCTTTATGATCAAATCTATTATTGGATTATTGAATGAGAGCCATGAACCTTGTACAGCAATCTCAGTGTTGGGTAACAAAAAAATCCTGTCTTATGAACTGCTCTAACAGTTGACATCATTGAAATGAAGAAGGTCCAAACGAATAGATAATGTACAACATACATGCACTAACAGGAAATGGTCATGCTAAACATGGTTCCTTTTTTAAAAAATATATACCGAGTCTATAAACGAATTCATAATTCTAAATCCAAATAGAACTTAAATAGGGATAAATAATCCTTTGTTAATATACAGTGAAAAGAAAACTATGATGATTAATCACAGATAAAAGAAGAAGAAGAAGAAGAAGAAGAAGATGGTATACCTATTTCTGGAGCTGCATATTGAATTAGGAGAAAGGCTATCAGATCAACCAGAGATATCAAACTCCAATTTAGCAAAGCAGCTGCAAAAGGGAAGAAAAAGAAAAGACACATAAAGGAGAAAGAAAATAGTTCACAGTTTTTCATTTTTGCTTTAACATTTGCTAGGTTTTCTCTTAGCTAACCCTTCAAGCTAAATGCATAATTACATTATGAGGCATTCATAACAAAAATTCTCCTTTTCTACAGCAATTTTAGACTAACAGTAGATATTTATAAAAACATTTCACTAACAAATATGAAAACATTCTACAGCTCTGATTATCTTGAATTAAAAACATTTGGATAAGAAATCAAATCCAAATCAAATTCCCAAATAAGAAACCACGCCATTAATTTTTTTTTGCTATGAAATTGGAGATATGAAAGCATACCTATCAAAAGAAGAGAAGGCAATACAAATCCACTGAGGAACTTCCCCATCATAATCTCTCCTTTTAATCGTAAACATAATCATTGTAGTTGCACCATAACTGAAATCCGGAACTCATTCATCAGCGTAATATTGAATCTTTGACACCCAATTAGAGCCAAAATAATATACACTCAAGACTAAATCAACCATCAGAAAAGCTCCATTGAGTAGAATAAGTTCTACATGGTATTTTACCATTGATGAACATTGAAAATACTTCACGGTTGGCCGCAATCAATTATTATGAAGAAAATAAGATAACCCATTTCCATATAAACCCGTCTCCTAATCACCAAATCAACGCTGCAACAAGAATCTTCAAAAAAAAAAAAGGGTTTCTTTTTTTCTCAGGATTGGGTGATTTTTTCAGAATATCACTAGAAATCAAAACTGGAATTTTGAAAACAATGATCTCAGATTTATAGCCTACCCTGATTTTCACTGATAGCTAAGAAAGTTTTGATCTTTGCGTTTTTTATTTCAATGTCCCAACAATGTCTGCAAAAGTGGCACATTGTTTTATTTGTTGGGTTCATGTTTTCCAAAATACTAGGTAACAGGACACATGTTTCCTCGTATATGGGTATTTTCGGGATAATAAAATGTTCTTTAAGCAACTTTTTAGTTTCCCCCACGATGGTTTTATGGACCTACAAGATCAATGCTCCCCATGAAGTGATTCTAATGACTGTTTTGACCTTGTTTATGCATCCAATAAATAGACTGGTGGAGCTATCTTAATTAATAATTTTCCCCAACAAATGAAACTGCCCCAAAAATGGAAAGCATCAGCAAAGCAATATGATGTGACAATGGTGAAATTCGCAATGGAAAGCCCCCGACCACAGGATCTCCTTAGCCGATCATGGCATTGGCAGAACCCCTGATATGCATCCCTTGCAGTTGCTGTTCGAAATGCAGGTGATGGAGCTTGTTGAAAAGGAAAATTTTATCCTAGTGGAACGAAGAATTAGCTTATCCGAGTTCCATACAGGCTACTGGCTACAGCAGATGAGGTTTCCAGTCTAGACTAAACTTTCGAGTGTAGGCCGAGGCCGAGGCCGAGGCCAACTACTACTAAACTAAGATAACTGCTACCTATAATATCGTTTACCTTTGCCGAGTTTACATAGATATTTTGATCGTCTTGCATGTGCTTTGAGTTTGATGATAATGGTGACCTGCAGGCATGAACTACTGGAACAATGGGAGAACTCAGTCCTGTCAGTTCCTTTCGTTCTAAATATTCAATTTCAGATCTTAAGGGATCGAGAGAGACTGATGATTCTCTGACATTAATCGAATTTTCTCTTAAAAATGAATGCATGGTCTAGAAAAGGTTCACTCTGTTTTGTATCATTTCCTCGCTTAAAGAATTAAAACTTAGTTGCAGGAGAATTAAACATCTTAATATTAGAAAAAGGTATTGATGTATTTTCTGTTTGTTTCCATGGAAAATCTTCTTGTTCCAAAATGTCGATGGAGCAGTCATCTACCGTCCTGTTTTAGATTCGTTTCAACTGCTTATAGCTTATAACTAAAGGAACCTCTCGTACCAGGTTAAAAAATAAAACTTCTAAGTTAAAACTTTATGTTTTTTTCTTAACCGAGAATTAAAAAATCGATCAACACTCCATTATTCTAACATTTATCGTTACTATTTTCACCGTTTAATTAGATTGTGAACGGTGGTAGAGACAAAGCTATACGAGGATGGAGAGAGATAATCACTCTATTTTCGAAATTTTTTTGTTTTTATTTTATTTAAATTTTTTTAAAAATTATTTTTTTATAATTTTATTTTTATTTTTTATGCTTTATCCTCTTAACCTCGAATTTTGACTCGTTTTTATAGACGGTGAATAACTATTTTTTCATAAATTAATAATACTATTTATCAGATTGTAAATTTCCGAAATTTTAATAATGAAAAACTGACCCTTCAGGCTCCAACATTAATCATAGTTTACAGAAAGAGGAAAAAAAAGATTCTAAACCTTCAAAACAAGTTTATGTTTGGAATAACAGAGCTGGATTATACTGGAATCTTCATGGCTTTAACCCAAGAAAAAATATGGAGAAAAACTTCATAGTTTTTGCATGTGGTCCACGTAGAAGCTTACATGTCAGTAAAGCAGAGGATTCATGGTTGAGTAAGGAATCCCATAAAGTGGCACCTGTAAGCTGCTTGACATCCAAGGCAAAGATAAAAGAGAAACCAAGAGGAAGAAGGATCCATTTATAAGCTTATCTATTACAAAAGTTGGCTGGTCAAGCACTTCCCTTGATTATTTAATTGCCTCTGCGCTGCCTGTCTCTGCATTTTCCAGCTTTCCTTCCCCAACAGAGACTTTTTGGATAACATTGTTATAATAATTAGAAGAAGCTTTCGCCATGGCCGCCGCCTCTCTCAAACAACATCCCCAGTTCTTGTTTGTGCTTGTTCTGGCCATTTTCTTGCTTTCTCATCCTGTTTACAGTGATGGTATTCAGTATTCAGTATTCTCTCTTTCTCCAGAAATTCTGAATATTATATTTGTTTGAAATTTGATGTTTTTTGTTCTTGTTTACAACAGATGAGGAAGACAATCTTCTCCAAGGGCTCAACACTTTCAGGACGTCGGCGAATCTCCCGGCATTCACCAAGAACAAAAACGCTCACTGCGTCGCCAAGAAAATCGCCGACGACATGGACGACGACAACCACCCATGCACCAACCCCACCCGTTCATCATCAGGCAACAGAGCAGGCAGATTATCAGACTATCCCAACGCCATATCCAAGTGCAACATCGACTCCAACACTACCAGCGATGTCGTTGTGCTCCCTGTCTGCGTGCCACATCTTGTTCCGACGCTTGTTCTCACCAACTTCACGCACACCCATTACTCTAGATATGTCAACGATTCTAGCTTCACCGGGATCGGACTCAGCTCCGAGGACGATTGGATGGTGGCGGTTCTTGCTTCTAACACCCCCACCGGGAGCCTCGCCAATGGAGCTTCTTCTTACGGGAAGATCGGCTTAGGTTATTACATTGTGTTTTTGCTGTTGGTCTTGGTGGTTGGTCATGATTTTGTGTGAACATTGGTTGTGTTATTTGTCTTCAGATTTGTGATTCAGTTCGTCTGAATCTTGTGGTTTTCAATTTGTATGAAAATGTCTGGTTTGTATTTTGTAACATATCACGTTTGTGTTGTCCATGATTTGGAATTATTGTCTATTGATTTAATTTTCAACCATTGATAGATGTCCAAACTGTCCGTACATAATTTTTTTTGAAGGGGATGACACCGGAATTTAGTAACCCTATATGAATTTCATAGGATTTTAGTAACCCTATATGAATTTCATAGGATAGTATTGGGCAGGGGTGTTTATATCCGATATTTCGGGTATCAAAATGTCGGTTCAGGATTTGGTCCATGAGAATCGGGTATTCATAAATCGAGTACACGTAAAATTGAGTATCGAGTATTTAATTTATTTTTTATATATTTTTTAAATTTATATATATAACAGTAAAATATTAACTTAGAGATTCATTTTAAAAATAAATATTTAAATATATATATATTAAAATTTATCAATAAAAATATATTATTTCCGATTTTTAATTTTATATTGACAAATTAATATAAATATTTATAAAAAAATTAAAACTTAAAAATTTATAATACAAATATAAAAAAATAAGTATTTGAAATTAATTTTAAAAAATAATAAAAAATATAAAATAAAAATATAATTTAAAATTTAAAATATATAATTATTAAAATTATCTGATTGGATACCCAGTTATAAAAAAAATTTAGTCCTGACCCGATTATACAGAAAAATATGGGTTGGATACCTGATCCAAAAAATTCAGATATTTTATTATAAGTACTCGATATTTTTTAATCAGATAAACGAATTAATGGTCGAATATTTTTGAACACCCTATTAAAAGAAAAACATAATAAAATTATTGAATCGTAAAATACAAAAAGTTGAACTTTTTATTTTTTATTTAAATAATTGATAGTTAAATATTTAATTTAATAATTAAAATTTAATCTATTTTTATTTTGATATTTTAAATTATTTTGATATTATATAATAACTTTTAATATTATTAAATATAAAAATAATTTAAAATAATTTTTCGAGGCTCGTAATTATATTCCTTCTTACATTAAAAAAATAATTTAAAATAATTAATAAAAATAATAATATTTTATTATTATTTTGATATCAACTGTGGTGATGATATTTTTATTAATGTTTTTATCATTGCGACCGTTGATATTATCACTACTAATCGTTTGGAAAGTGGGTGCATATTTTATATAGTAAGTGATTATCACCATTTCCTACTATATAGATTCTAAAACATAAAAATATAAAAATCCACGTAAATGCATGCACGTGACATAATAATATTGAATTAAAAAAAAACTTCCAAATTAAACCGTGCACGTGTTATTTTCCCCTTCAAACTCTCTCGTCTTCTTCCCCTTTGAACGTTCTAATAAGAACTCAATCAGAATCCTCAAAAATGGCTTCCAAATCCAACGTTTGCAGACAAAGATTATTCACTCTATCAGTAATATTCCTTACTTTATCCTTTATGGGCTTCATTGTATTTTCTGGATCAAATCAAGAAATTCTCGATGCGTTTAAACTCGATACTGAACCGCCTGTACAGCTCAAAAATCTCGATCTTCTTCAGCATGAGATTCGGGGGAAGGTGAAGATTAAAATCGGTCTGGTTAATATAAATCCAAGCGAAGAAATCGAATACGAATTGCCCGGTTCTGTGGTTAGCACCGTTCGCGTTCGTTTCGATCGTGTTCCTAGGGAAACGAGATGGGAAGATTTTTTCCCTTCTCAGAATACGAGCCATCCGCCGTCGTGTCCGGAGATTCCGATGACTGATCTGGAGGATTACGATGACCTCGATGTCGTGGTGGCGAAGCTGCCGTGCAAGGGGTGGACCGGGAGAAGCGGGTTGAAGGATGTGTTTAGGCTTCAAGTTAATTTGGTGGTGGCGAATGTATTGGTGGCGAGTGGTTGGGCGACGCCGGACATCAAACGGGCGGTGTACGTTGTGTTCGTCGGGAATTGCGAGCCGATGCCGGAGATTTTCGTATGCGAAGATATGTTGAGGAAAGTGGATGATCATTGGGTGTATAAGCCTGAGTTAAGGAGGCTTAAACAAACGGTGCTGATGCCTCGAGGCTCTTGCCAACTTGCTCAGCCATATGGTGAAACAGGTATTTTATCGACTAATTTCTTTTTAATTTTTAAATTTATATGATCAATTAAAAATATATTTTATTTTTAATATAATTTTGATTAGTTCATCGATAAATATAATATATTAAAAAATAATATTATTAAAATATATTTTAATCCATTTTATGAAGGTATTTAATGTTTTAATCCATTTTAATATAATTTCATGGACAATTCATACTATTAAGGTATCCAAAATCCAAATTATTTTTTAACTATACATTAACTGAACTCAAATATTATAATTAAAAATTTTCAAATATTTAAATTTATTAATATTAAAACTCAAAATTTAAAGAATAAATAAGACTTAACTTATCTAATATTTAAATTTATAAAAAAAACTAAATTATTATTGTATAAAAAGATTTTAAGTGAGACAAGACTCTCACACAGTCACACTCTTTTAATTCCGTTGCTGAACGAACTAAAAATTAATAAATTAAGATATAAATATAATTTTATTTGTAAATTAATTATAAAATCAACACAAAATATCCTTGAATAATTAATGAAAATGGAATTCAAACTTCATACAACAAATACCAAATTATTGGGGTTTTTTTAATAGTTAAAAAAATATTATATAAGCATCTTAATTTAAAGGTTTAAAGGTAGATTTAGCGATTAGATGTTAGGAGTTTAATCTTTTAGAAATTGATGAGTTATGGTTAGAATTTAAGGCATATAGACTAGCTAAAAGTTAAATCTTTAATTATACTACCTAAATTATAAATCATAATTTTAAACCCTAAAATTAATATATTTGTGAAAAAAATTTATTTTTATCGTATGTATATTGAATATATTTTTTAAGCTTTTATTTGGTGATTTTGTTCAGGCAAAGAGGCATGGAGATATTATTCAGGTGATCATAAAAGGTTAAAGCTGCTAAAATACAGTGCATTCCATCAAAGGGAAGCCTATGCGACAATACTTCACTCCTCCGAAGATTATGTCTGTGGTGCCATTGCTTTGGCTCAAAGCATTCTCCGAACCAACTTAACTTCGACTCGAGATTTAGTGCTTCTTCACGACGAAAACATAACTCCAAAGTCCTTAGAGGCTTTAAGATCTGCGGGTTGGGAGACGAAGCAAATCGAGCCGATCCGAAACCCCTTTGCAGAAACAGATTCAAACATTGAATGGAATTATAGTAAGCTTAGAGCATGGATGCTAACATGGTATGATAAAGTGATTTTCATCGATGCAGATGTTCTAGTTTTCCAAAACATAGAGTGGCTATTCGTTTACCCTCAGTTATCTGCTGCACCGAACGACGATACTTCGTTTAATTCCGGGTTGATGGTGATCAAGCCATCAATGTGTATGTTTGAAGATCTGATGGCTAAAAGTTCGGAAATGGATTCAAACGATGGAAGCGTTGAGGGGTTTCTGAATGAAGTCTTTACATGGTGGCATAGGTTGCCTTCTGAGGTGAATTACCTCAAGGATTTCAAGGGGCAAGAAAAACCGAGCTGGGAGAAGATCCCAGACAACGTTTCGGCGATACATTATCTCGGGTTGAAACCATGGATGTGTTACCGGGATTACGATTGTAACTGGGATAGGGAAGAAATGCAGAGGTTTGCAAGCGATAAAGATCACGAGAAATGGTGGCAAGTGTATGATGAAATGCCTGAGACACTACAATCGTATTGCGGTCTAACCGAACATACGAATTGGAGATTAAAGAAGTGGAGAAGGATAGCTAGGAGCCTTGAACAACCTGATGAACACTGGAAGATCGGTGTAACAGATCCTCGACAGTACAATCTTGGTCATTGAAATAGGGTAAGTGCTAAATTTCTGAAGGGGAAATCAGAAACAAATTATTTCTTCTTTTTTTCTCTGAATGCATGATAGTTTTAAAATCTTTTTTGATATAATAAAACTAAGACTTTGTCCCTATCAATTTGTATACTATATCCTTTTTAACTTTTAGGTCTACAGGTTATGTTTACAGAGTTCTATTGTCCTATGTTACTCGGATTTGGGTTCGGATATCGGACACACGAGTGAGTGTCGGACATGATCACATGTATCAGACATGGGAATGCTCATGACCAAGAAATTCACCAACAACCATCTTAGAGCTTTCTTTTCTATAGAAACAGATAAAAGTATTTAATGTGCTTCTGAGTTATTATAGATCAAATTGAAGGTAAAACATCAAAAAGTTTACAAAATATTATATTCAGTAAGTTTCTCTATTGGTGCATAAGAACTGAGAATAAACATCTTACCTGGCACCTGAGTTGCTTCGGCTATTCGTTTCTTTTGAAGTGTCCAACGCATATTTGGACATGGATCCTCCGATGACCCTCCAAATGCATGTAAAAAAGACATATACCCTATGTTCGACACTTTACTCGAGTTGGTGTAACATAACCTGGCACATAACCTTCATCCATCATGAGTTCCAATAGTTCTTCCAGAACCCCATACATAGCCTCTGCTTGTGGATGCATTCTATCTTGAACAACGAAGTTGTGGACTTTCTTTTCAATCTCTATCCAACTTATACCAGTTTCTTTCGACATCCCGATTTCCTTCATTCTCTTAATGGTCCTTGCTCGTTCCTTCCATTTTCCTCGAGAAGAATATATGTTCGCCATTGATACGTATGGCACTGGACTTTCAGGTGTTTCCAGAATAAGCTGATTAGCTGCATATTTCCCTATTTCAGCATCTCCGTGAATGCTACAAGCACCAAGCAATGCTTGCCAAACAAGAACATCGGGTTTAACAGGCAATCCCTCAATGAAAGTCTTAGCTTCACTGAGGAGCCCTGCCCGACCTAACATGTCAACAACACAAGCATAGTGTTCTGCCCTGGGAATAATTCCATAAACATCAGTCATCGACTTCAAGATTACCATACCCTTTTCGACTAAGCCCACGTGGCTACAAGCATGAAGCAAAGAGAGGAATGTAACATCAGTTGGCGCTATTCCTTCCGACTTCATTTCCTCGTACAATTGTAGTGCTCCACAGACATCCCCATGACGAGCAAAAGCTGCAATCATAGAGTTCCATGAAATTGAGTTCCTTTGAGACATTCGAGTGAAGACTTTAGCTGAATCCTCTAAATCTCCACACTTCGAATACATGTTGATTAGCCCGTTACTGACATAAGAGTTGAAACCAAAACTTCTTTTGATGCTTAAAGAATGAATCTGCTTGCCTAAACCCAAAGAAGTATCCTCACCAAATACCCTCAAAACTGCTGACAGCATGTTGGGATCAATTTCGATTCCCGACTCAAACATTTTCACAAAAAAACGTTCAGCTTCTTCCTCGAACCCATTTTGTGCCAAACCCACAAGGATTACAGTCATGGAAACCTCATCAAGATCTTTTGCAGATTCAAAAATCTTCCATGCATCATTCACATTCCCACATTTAGAATACATGTCCATAAGTGAACTCTCGATACAGAGTTTGGCCTGAATCCCTAACTTCCATAAAAGACCATGAATTTGACGCCCTTCCGTAAGTGCTTGCAAACCTGAACATGCTGTCAATGAGCTTAAATATGTCAAAGAATTCGGATACACCGATCCTGAACGCATTTGATTAAAAAATTCCAGGCTTTCTTCATACAATTCATTTTGCACTAACCCTGAGATCATAGCTGTCCAAGTAATAACATTCCTTTCAAAAATCTCATCGAAAACTCGCCTCCCTGAACTCACACATCCACATTTAAAATATGAAGTAATCAAAGAATTCCCTACACTAATTTCCTTTTCAAAACCATTAAAAAATACCAATCCATGCATCATCTTAACAACAGAACAGAACTCTACTCTATCACAAGCCGATAAAATAGTAGTCAGTGTCGCTTGATCAAACCAACAAAACCCCGATTCTCTCATCTGTTTGAAGTACTCAAAACCCTTATCAAACTCCCCATTCCTTAAACACCCAGAAACCATCGTGTTCCACGAGACGGTATCTCTCATAGGCATTTCATCAAACAGGTTGGTCACATCATTTAAAGTACCACATTTCGAGTACATTCCAAGGAGAGAATTCCATAGAACAAGGGCATTGTTAGAATCCTTAAAACCTTCATTTGGGTTAAAAATTTCAGGGTTTTTGATGAAGGAAGCGTGGACGGAGGAACCCAGAAGGAAGTACCCTTGTTTCCCAGAGTCTGATAAAAGGAGGCTCAAGTCCAAATGGTTGAGAACAACTCTGGGGAGATCAGATGATGGGAATTTGAAGGGGAGAATGGAAGAGAAACATGAAGGGAAGTGGAGAATTTGTGTTTTGAAAACCCATTTGGATCTCATCCATTAAATGTTGATCAAGTTCACCTAACAATTTTTCTTTGCAACTGACTTCTTGCTATAGCACTTAATTATAAAAGCAACTACAAATGAAAAAAAATACTCTCAAACAAAAAAAAATAATACAGATATAAATATTATATTATATTTTCGTGCATCGATATTTAATAAAAAAAGAAATTTAGATGCAAAAATTTAGATAGGAATGAGTCTAGAACGAACGACACACCTACTATGAATGATCAACCAACTATTCTGGTTAAAGAATAGTGTGCAGTCCATGATGGTAATTCCAGCCTTTAAGCGTTACTCGTGGACTCACACCTGGGGGGACCTTGAATGAGATCTTAATTGACATCTCTTCACCAGGTACTAACGAAAAATAGTTATCCGAATAATGAACAGGAAGGATTCGACTGTCGTCTCCTTCTTCATGGTGTATCTTTGAAGAATGAACTGAGAAATTAAGGAAGAAAGCAACTCCGGTATCGCTTCCGTTTGTCTCTGCAACTTTTAGACCATTAGTTTCCTTTGAGAATTGTTTGTAAAGCCTCTGAAACAAACCTGTTGTCTGATTCGGGGTCGTTCCGATGTTGCTTATAGGTTCGAGGGATGTCATATCGAAGTCACCATCATTGTGTCTGATAACAAAATGGTTCTTGAAGGTTAAAGTTTTCGGGTCAGGTTTCTTCGATTTGTTCAGCACGTTCATTTCGATCTCGTATGTCGAGCCCTTGATGAATGCCTTTGATGTTATCTTGAGAGGTATTCTCTTGTTCCTGTATGGTTCCAGCAGCTTGTAATCTCCACCAGGAAGATGCAACCAATAAAAGTTTCGGGATATAATGCTGTAGTTTGAAACGTGGTATAGTTTGAGCAGGAGAAAGAACACTGGTTTCGGGTTTTTCGACTTCGGATACTTTATCTCACTAATGGAAACTACTTTCTTTGGTGGCAAGGAGACCTTATCGAAAACTTTGTAATATGGACAAGCTCCCTCAAGATCCCACACTGAAGCTTCTATGGCGACATTCGACAATTCTTCCGACGTGGTATTGACAACCTGTTCACGAAAAAAGAAGAGGAAAATAAGAACTTTCCAGTGAATTGATGACTGCATAATTAATTACGATTGCAGTAATTCATTCTAGTACTTACCTCTATAAAATATGTAGCAAGATTGAGCTGAACATGAATTGGTTCTGCGGCGCAGCGACAACCATAAAAGCCGGCTGTTTGGTCTAAGAGATGATCATAAAATTGACCTCGGAGACCTGTCCACGGGTTCTGTGTCTTCCAAATCAAAACTCCGGTGTATTTGCTCCACATACGGGAAGACCAACCCTCTAACAAAGCTCTATACTGAATGTAGTTAGCAAGTTGAGCCTGAGATGACCATGCAAGGAAGTTAGTTTTAAAAATCGAAGGGAAGATCAAATGCAATCCCAATAAAGGGCAAAAGGTTTTCATGTAATACCTTCAAGCAAAAATCATCAAGGTCCCTTGGGGTTCCATACAGTTCAATCTGGTCATGAACCTTCCCAGGGTCCGAGTAAGGAAGATACTTATGGTATTCCCAAATGGGATTTGGAACTTCTTCCGTGTAACCATTGGGAAGCTTCTTAAACAATGGAAGTTGCCACCCTTCAGGAGGCATGGTTGCTCTGATAGTAGCTGCAACCGGTATGCCTACAGAACCGACTTCTGGGTTGAAACCGTATTTGTAAAAGTTATCCTTAAAAAAGTCTTCAGGGTTCTGGATTTTATAAGGGCCATCAGTAAAGTCTCCCTTTCCATTAGCAAAGCCATCCCACATGGATCCTTGGATGTAAACACGTGTTCCATCCAAATATTGACTAGGGTCCTTGAACTGTGAGGACGGCTCTTCCACGGGCGTTATGTTTTCACCATTGGTCTCAAAAAATGGATGCAGTTTCAGGTCATTCTTTAAAGCCGTGTTGATATCAGCTGGAGGAACCTGTTCGTTTCCACCGACCCAGAGAGCAAGACTAGGATGATTCCTTAAAAGCTTGATAGTATCTCTGGCACATAGCATGAAAAGACCATGGTCAAGTGGGCCATTCGGATTCGAAATTGGGACACCTCTTCCATCAACATCACCAGTAATCCAAAATTCCTGCCATACCTACAAAATTTTTACATTGGTTAATTAATGCGCACAAGATTACTTAAACCCTGCTGCCCAAAACTAGATGCAATTCCTGAGTTTCACTTCCTTTAACAAGAATTTTTAAATTCATAAAAGAGCAGATAATCGTCCAAAAAGGTTCCTGATTCTTTATAACCTTCAAAATCCTATACAATATACATGCTTGACTCTCATCCTTCTATTCTACCAATCAAATTTTAGTTGTCTCTTTAATGAAATTATGCATGCACAAAAATTACACATACTAGCCCTTGCAAGTAGCAAGCATCCATAAAATGAGCATAAACACAGACATACACAGAGATACAGAGCTTTACCAGCAAACCATAAACATCACAATAATGATAAAATTCTGGCCTCTCGGCCAACCCACCACCCCAACAACGAATCATGTTCAGATTCATATCTGCATGAAATTTTATGTCTGTTTTGTAGCGCTCCTTAGAAAGACGTAGCAAACAATCCGACAATATCCAGTTACCACCACGGATAAAAATAGGCTGTCCATTCACCTTGAACAACCTGATAAAGGATGCCAGAAATGGAACATATTATAGAAATTCTAGACACAATGCTTTAATAATAGTCAAAAGTTGGTTTGTGAAGTATACCTCCCTCCGGTAGCAGTATCAATATGAGATTCAATTTTGCGAAGACCAAATAGCTGGGTCCAGGAATCAGACTCTCCAAATCCCTTCACATCAACAGTTATACTGACATTATACAGAGACTGCTTTCCCATGCCGTTGGGCCACCATAGGTTGGGCTTGTAGAAGAAAAGCTGCAATAGACGACGATATAAGCATTTTTAACAGGTGTTGCAAGTAAATTTCATGGCAACTGGCAATAAATGGATGCTTTGAACACATAACTATGGGTATCCATTTTCAGATTGCAGGGAAAGAATGTTAATAATCAATCAAGAAGAAGGGGAGGGGGGGAGCAACTATTCATCTGAGACAACAAACACAAACACAAACACATAAAAATAAATAAGGGATAACAACACTGACCTGAGGAAATGTATACTGAATACGTGCTCTAGAAGGGATTGAAACATGCTGAGTCTGTAGATGTTCCATTAAGCAAACATTTCCTTCAAGTTCTGTCGTCACTTGAATGTTTAAAGAACAATCGGCAACCCAAGCACTTATATTTTCCAATTCAATTGTTGCATGCAAGTATACCCTTGTGTAACGGTCAAAAAATGATGAAACTAAGTGTGGATCAATTATTTTTACCGGCTGCATCCAAAGCAAATGAATCAAAAAATGGTATTTAGATTAATTATCAAGTATCATAAAACAATGCGAGTGAAAACATAAGAGCACCATCAACTACTGGTTTTCAGGTTTAGACTGAGTGTTTACCAGATAATGTAAATACGAATGCAGGTACTGAGAATAAACTCGAACAAATTATATGGAAAGGCCTCCATAAATCGGGGAGAAACTTGTGGAGAATTATATATACTCAACAGTCAACTCTAGCACGAGATAAACACATAGTACAATGAAGTTTAAGTCTTATGCATAAATCTTACCCCAGTAACAGATATTGAGACTTCATCCCAGATACCAGTGTTCCTATCCCTGAGACAAGTAGAGATCAGATATTAAGATATCAAGTTTTTACTTTTTCATAAAACAGGGATGAGATGCTAGCTGACAATTGAAAATATTCTGACAGATAGATGATTAGATGAAAAGATAATACAACAGCAAAAAATGTAATATAATTACACTGATTAATCTCCATATAGTTATACTAATAGAATTGCATTGTTTTTCTCCTTGTGCACAGATTTTGCTTCTATGCACAATAATCTATCTACTATAACGCATTTGATCCCCTGATGTTCCTTTCAAATGTCTCTCCAAGTATTTTTATTTTACAAACATACCTTCCTTCGTTCATATCCATAATCCATTTAACTGGCACGTAACTCGTAAAACCAGTCTACCCAAGATATAGATATTTAGCATACAAATGACGATATGCACTTATATGTTGAAGATGCATCCATTATCACACGAACTACACGAATAATTTAGTATTTAGAGAAGTTGGGCGAATAACCTATAAGGAATGTACAAACCTTGCAATGACATTATGTGGAGACAGGAACAGTTATTATATACTAAGTTGCATTATTCATGAGAAAATCAAATACCAGGGGGGAAAGCCAACCAAACAAACAAACAAAACTCTGAAGTTTCAAAGTTACAACATATTCACCTCACTGGAGCTATCCAATCCCAACCCTCAACATATTGTGTGGCAACATCTTTTCCAATCTAAGATAAGAAGAAAAGGCGTTCACCATTAGGTTGCAGTTTTTGCTCACATTAATTAAATAACTAAGATTTAACCTAAAACCAAATTGATTGAGATCCAACAAATTAATGAGATTCTTTTGAACAAAGATGTGTACCTCGTGATCCCCACCTTGCCAGCCCTCAGGAGGAATGCTCCCGGGATGGTCTGGTGGGTGAACAAGAACAGCCAGCAAGTTCGAACCATTGGGATTTAGGATATCAGTGACTTCAAGGGAATGTCGGCGAAACATCCCTTTAGGGAGGACCTTCTTGTGCCCATTTAAGTAGACCTCTGCAGAGTAATTGATTGCGCGAAAATTCAGATCTAAATGCTGATTTCCTGACTGCAAAATATAAAGTAAAAGAAATAAAGAATTTGTTAGTTGGATATAAGATTTTCAAATTTGGGTTATATGGTTCTGATCAATTAAACATCTACATCGAATACAAACCAAAACCAAAATTTTATTGTTTTCAACTCATATTTAACCTTGCAGATTTCACATCAAACCATTGCATACCAGCTTACACTGGAATTTTGTGAAAAACCAGAATGTGTAGTACTCCCTTCCAGAATCAGCTATATCAAAGATCATTTCATTCTCCAAACCATAAAACGGATCACCAACAAGTTTGTTCTTTACTAGAGTTGCCAGAACACTGTTCATCAATAAAAAATAATCAAACCATTAAGCTGAGAATACACATGCTAGCTCAAACTAGACAACTGACCATATGTTCAAATTAAACTGAAATATTTGTCATGACAAGGAGCAACGTAATTTTTGCAAGAAGCAGATAGAATCATCAATTATTTGAATCATTTAGCTAAAACCAACATTTTTATTCCTGTTTAAAAAACAATGAGAAATAATTTAAAGGATTAAGAAATTTCCAGGCATGTTGATCAGAAAATCAAACATCACTTCCTATGGTTTCTTTTTCTACTTACCTTTACTTTCCTAAATTGCTATGAAACTGAAAAATAAAAGGTACAATTATGTCGATGCATAAACAAAACTTTACTCAGTTTATTAAAAAATATTACTACTATTTGTTTTCAATGAATAAAAAAAGCAAGTGGGAAAAAAATAACAACCAAACAGAACCTAAGTATGAAACTTTATTTATTATCCTTTTTATAACGTTTTCTTTTCTTCTCCTCAAAATTGAATGGCATGTAACTAGCAATGTTCTCATCGATTCAATCTCACTCAAATCATTTCATTTCTTATCATCAAATAAATAAATACTTCTCCATACTAAAACAAGAGAAAACTCAAATCAATCCAGCAAAACTCTCGGCATTCATTTAAACAAATCCAAAACTAATTCGATTTCTAATAAAATGCAAAATTACTTTCCCGCTTAACAAATTTGACAGCTAAATATGCAGAAAGCGGTGGTTTATTACGTTCCGGGAACGACAGCTTCCATCCAAGGAGAAGTAGGTCCAGTGGGGGGATGAGTGGTGGTGAGCTGAGTCCCGGTGAGTTGAACCTCGGTGGATCTGGCGGCGAGCCATCCCGAATCAATCACGATCTTCTCTCCAATCTCCGGCATTGCTGATTTTTGGAGTCGAGAAATAAGTGAAGCAAGAGAATATTGAAGAGTATCTATTTTCTCGATGGGTGAGGACTTGGGACTTGTGAGCGTAACCGCGTTTGAAAGAAGACAGTGTCGGCACTTAATTAGCGCAACGTGGGAGTTATCGAGCTGGTTTTTACGCCGGTATCTATTTTTTATAGGAAAAATTATTAGGTAAACCTTATTCACCTTGTCATCTATGGTCCAATTAATTAGGACGGTTGATTTTAATTTTTTTCAAATGAATCATCACATTTTTCCTACATAAATTTAGTAGGTGATAGTTATTAGGTGTTTATTTAAAGATCAATGTTGTTGATTGTTTGAATCATATATGACGTTGTGAACAGAGTTTACCTAATAATCTCTGGAGAGTACACGTAATAGGAAATTTCATCTGTGGAAGGAGATGCGGCAATGTGATAAATTATTTGTAATTAAACGTGGATGATAGATAATTGTTTGTACAAAGTTTTACGAAAACAAAAGATTTTATTTAGCCATATAACTATTTATGTGTGAAGTTTATTTCGAAACCAATAAATATAGCAGCATATAAATTAGTACATAAGGTATTTAATGATTTTTTTGTTTTTTTCGAATTTAATTATCAATGTACTATTGAACATAATATAATTAAAGATGCAATTAATAAATGATCGAATTAATTACTCTTTTTTTTTAAAAGTTAACATTAGATATTTTAATATTGACATTAAAGGATTTTTTAATAATTTTTTTTTTTTTAAAAAGAATTAATTAAAAAGTTTTTTTTTACGTTGAAATAATGTTGTTGTTTTATACTCATTTTTACTCGATTAAATTTATATTACAAGGATAATTTTTAGTTTATTTTTATAATGTAACGTCATTTGTATATAGTATTATGTTATTAAAATTAAAAAATAATTTATTTTTTTAAGTATATAAAACTTTTTATATCTTAAATTTTAAAATTCAATTGTATTATTCTTACGTAAATTTTTTAAATCCTATAATATTAATATTATTGTTCCTATATCTTAAATATTTTTGGATAACAACTGTCAACCATTAATCAAAGATTCCAAGCTGTCCACCCACCAGAAATTCAATTGAACAAGTCAAGAAATTGAAGGAGAGTGGGGGGAAAAAGAACGAGTACAGTGGGTGAATTATGAAGGAGGAATGTGATTTGGGTTTCAAAGATTATAAACCAACGTAACAATTATAAATTAAGAATAAATTTAACATAAATTATAAATAAAATAATTTTACTTTTAATATAAATATTATGAAATATATATTATTTTAGAATTATATATACTTTAATGAAAAATAATTTTATTTTTAAATTAGTTTTTTCAATATAAAAGTAATAAATTATAATTTTTATTTGAATGAAAAAACTGATTTAATAACTAAAATTTAATAAAAATACTAAAAATTATATCAAAAATATAATTATACCAAAAATTTTGGAGGTAACAGTCCCTCTCACCCCTTATACAGCTCCGTTCCTGGATCTGACAATATTCTTATTGATGCGGAAATGATTCATAACGGGCCGTTTTGGGTATTAAAATAGGAAGAACGTTGATATCTAAAATGACCCGTAGATATCAGGTTCCACTAAGTTGAAGGTAAGATCAATCCCTTCAAGGTAACTTTGAAGATCGTCTAGCTTCGAGCCATGACCCGAAAGATGGAAAATATGTATGTTTGGACGAAACTAAGTTAGAATTTAAAGCGAAGAGAATAAAATGTAAATATTTAAAAATAAAAATAAATTTATAAATTAATTAATGTTTTTTTTAAAAAATAAATTAAAGATAAATAATTATTCTTCCCATCTCATAATTTTGTCTTGCATTTATACATCACTTTTGTCAGAAATAATTTTAAAAATGTTGATTTTGAATCCTGCAATGAAGGCTTGATCTCACGCCTTGATTCTCGTTCCATGTCTGGATGGAATATTGCAATAAATCTTATATTTTTAAGAATTTTAAAATATATCGAAACTTTTATATTTAAAAAAATTAAATTATTTTAAAAATGATATATAAAATTTTTATATTTTTATAATAAACCTAATATATATATATAAATAATATTAAATTTTTTATAATTTTTACAATAATTTTAATTTTACCTCATTTTAACTATCTTACCTTAAAATGCTTTTTGCCAATTTTTATAAGGTAAACATTACGATTGATAATTAAACTGTTTTACCAGAAAATAATAATTTAGTAAGAAAACAGAAATATGAGAATAGTTTAGTGACCAATGTTAACATTTACCCTTTTTTATTTGCTCGCGGCAATACGAGTATAAAGTATAAACCCAAATGTTAAGGGTGCCATTCTGGGATATCAGAAAGAGCAAAACGCTGTCGTTAAAGAATGAAAAGGATCCTAAAAGGATCTGCTTTATTAAAGTGGACATCCAGCTTAATCTCGAATTTCAAAATTTACAGATTATTTAGATTAGATCTTGGAGTTGAAGTTTACAGTTGATGCTGCTTTAATGGCGATCATAACAGAAGAGGTAGAGCCAGAATCACCGCCCAGAACTAGAGAAAACAAGAAAATCCCTCCCAAAACAACTCCGAAACCTTCAAAATCCACGCCAAAGCCTAACCTAAATCCCCAAACCCCGAATCCATTTGCCTTCTGGTTCTATTTCACTCTCGGCATCTCTCTTATCACTTTCCTCTTCGTCTCCTTTTCATCTTTGTCCCCGCAAGACCCCAAATCTTGGTTCCTTTCTTTGCCCAACTCTCTACGCCAACACTACTCGAATGGAAGAACCATTAAGGTGCAAATGTCTCCAGACCAATCACCGATTGAGGTTTTTGTTTCTGAAAATGGTCAGTTTTCTTCATCTGAGAATGTTATGGTGGTTCATGGGTTGGGGCTGAGTTCTTATTCATATAGGGAAATGATAAAGGCTTTAGGCTCAAAAGGTGTTCACGTTATAGCCCTCGATTTACCTGGGAATGGGTTTTCGGATAAATCTAGGGTAGGGATTGAAGAAGGAACAAATGGCATTTTAGGTAGGTTTAAGGAAGTTTATAGTTTGATTCAAGAAAAGGGTGTGTTTTGGGCTTTTGATCAAATGGTTGAAACTGGCGAACTGCCTTATGAAGAGATAAAATCCAGAGTTTTGGTTAAAAAGAGTGTTGAGGTTATTGAGATTGGAAGTGAAGAGACGGGGAGGGTTCTGGGGCAAGTTATCGGAACAATGGGATTGGCTCCGGTTCATTTGGTTTTACATGATTCTGCTTTTGTTATGGCTGCAAATTGGATTTCTGAGAACACAAGGTTCATTAAAAGCATAACTCTTATTGATACTGGAATAAAACCAGCTTTACCTACTTGGGTTGTGAAGATACCTGTAGTTAATGAGATTGTGGTGAGGGTTTCATTTGTGTATTCAAGGTTGATAAACTTGTGTTGCGCAAAGGGGATTGATTCGTACGAGTTGGAGGCACATAGATCACTTTTAAAGGGATGGGAAGCGAGAAAAGCTGTTGTGGGGATTGAGAAAAAGCTGAATTATAGTTTTAATATAGAAGAATGGGGAGGTTTGGATGGTATAAAAGATATGCCAATGCAGGTTCTTTGGTCTAATGACTGGTCCGATGAATGGAGTAAAGAGGGGAAGCAAATTGCCGAGGCACTTCCTGGGGCAAAATTCTTCACTCATTCTGGAGGGCGGTGGCCTCAAGTAAGGGTTCTTTGACTATTTTTGACATATTTGTATCTGTTCTTGTTTTACATGATTACATGTCATAATAGAATTATCAAAATATAGCTGCTTTAGAATGCTTTTAGCCATGCTCTCGAGTGTTGACTGAATTTATGATTAATTATGGCTTGTTTGAATCAAATTATCAATGACAAGTCGGAATTTAAGTCTATTTTGGCCTCTGGTTTTGCTACTGTATGTTCGGAAGATATGCAGCCATGTCCCATGTTATATTGTTGGTTAATTCATGCGTCATTGATTGTTTGTATGTTTTTATTAGATTGTTTTGCTTTGATATTTGCATGAATTTTGTTCCGGTTCTTTACATACCTTATGTGTTGTTCACTCAAAGTTCAAATTGATGCCATTTCCCTTAATTTGCATGTTACTTGTTAACTGCGCATTTTAGGATATGGATACCGGGATATGACCTTACAAGTCAAGAACATTCAAAATACATAAAGAAAAACTAAGAAAAAATTGAGTATTTTTCGGACACACTAGTATCCGACATCCGTGCCGAAGTCTGAGACTCCGAGTAAGATAGACCCCTGCACATTCTTTCAACTTTTATATCTAACTTTTGGACCTCTTATTTTGCTCTCACATGCAGCCATGTTCTATACTTCTATGCCGGTTAATTCATGTATAATATTGATTAAAATTTTAGGGTGTTCATGGTTAACCAACATATTAGAACGGTTAACCTGTAGCTTTTGTTCTTAGTGCAATTAGATGACAATGTCTAAAGATAATGTGTTCATCTCATTATGTTCAGCTCATTATGGTTAACAAAAAAAATAAAGGGAAATCTGGTGCTTTCATGTGCCCCAAACATAATTAAGTTGTCAACTTAATAGGGTTGCTAATAATGCCTTCCAAATTAACAAGGTTGTGATTGACTAGATGAAAAACTGACCTAGTAAATTGGGAAATATAGCTCTGTTTTGAGAAAATTTTGTGCCTGCTTGACTTTTGATCTTGGTCCCTATGTTACTTAAGAGTCGAGCGTAAATGCGGATATGAATATGTGCATAGCATAGGTACAATGAATTGTTACCTAACTTGGACGGTCTTATCCCCGCACCCATTTGACCATTTCTGGGTATGAGTTAGATGTTGTTAGACATGAGTAGTAAAAACATATGAAGAGTTGGAGCAACATAGTCATAGGCATGCCATTCGGTTAACTGCATAATGAGCTGAACATATAAATTTTTTCGTTGTTCAAATTGATACCATTCTCCCTTTGCATTTCAGTTGGTAACTGCATTCTTCCAAACTTATAGGACCCTAGATGCTGTGTTAACCTAACTTTTAAAACATGTGCGCTCAACGCAAAAATTATTAAATGGGTCTAGCTCACCAAGTCATCCATGATTTACTCCAATAACAAATTTTTTTCTCATTCTTTTCAAGGTGATTCTTCACCTCTTTCCTACATGTCATTACATGTCATTAAAGAGTGAGTAGTTACTTGGAAGTTACATTGAAATGCATGAATCTCATTGGATGGACTATAAATGACATGGTGAGCCGGGTCCATCTAATAATTTCTCGCTCACGCGTATATGATAAAATATGATCCTCCAAATATCTATAGCTTAGAAAAAATTAAGCATACTCAAGTTAGACACACATTCCAATTTGCATTGACCAAGTCCAACCAACATAGCATCGGTCCACCCTGTGGAATTGAAATATTGTTCAAGAGCATCAACAAATTCCTTAGATGTTTTCCCTGTGTTAGTTGATGTTACATACATTTGTTGCCATTTTGAATTCATGTTTGCCATGTGTTTTTGATCTTTAGGAAAGTGCTGCGGGTGAAGTAGCTGAGAATGTAGCTCAATTTGTATCTTCATTACCAAAAACAGTTAGACAAGTCGAGGAAGAACCCATTCCTGGGCATATTCAGAAGATGCTTGATGAAGCAAAAGACAGTGACCATCATCATCATCATCATGGTCATAGTCATAGTCATGACCATGGGCATATGGCCCACGGTCATGATCATGGAGCTGGATTTATGGATGCATATGGGCTTGGTCACACATGGGGGAGTTGAGATGTTATTTTCTCTGTCATGGTGGTGGTGATCATGATCATGCTGCTGGATTTATGGATGCACATGTGCAGTTGAGATATGTTTCTTCTATTTCAATGAACTGGATTTAAGTTAGAGATTAGATGTAAGAGGGTCACCATCATCCTCGTGTGCTAACTTTTTGCCGTTTTCGGGTACTTACTATTTGTTCAAGATTCTTACATTAATCGTAAAGCTTGTTAGACGCATTTTCCGATATAAGTCTTAAAATTTAATCCCTAAAAATAATAATAAATTAAATACAATAATATAAATATATAAATTAAAAAATATAAAATAATTTAAATAAAAATTATATTAAACAAAATAAAAAATAAATTTAGAAAGTGATCATATTGTAAAGAAATGAAAATTAAAAGGTAAAAATAATAAAAAAGAGAAGATAAGACTGAAATAAAATTGAAAATAAAATTATAGGGACTAAATATGTAATTAAACCCTGAAAATTTTTGATTTTTCGATTTTTCGAGTAATCGACTCGAAATCAAAATTTTTTTGAGTTATTCGATTCGACTCAAATAACTCAAAATTAAAAAAATTGATTTTTTCGATTCGAGTCAAGTTTTGTTCCCCTAATTAATGGGCCGTTAGGTTAGATAGTCTTTGACATTTTTTTTCTTTCCATTATCGGTTTTATTATTTTATTGGATTATCGAAATTCCTGTAACCGAAAAAATATTTAAAATATGGATTAGTAAGTTTTGGGAGTTTAATAGTTTTGCTGATAAAAATGAGATTCGAGAGTTTGGTCCTTAAAGCTTACTTCAAGAAGATGGATTATAGCAGGATTAACTCCGGCAAGCATTTCTCTGTCGAATTCTTCATCCATCCTCCGGCAAACCAAGTATTAACACAGGCTCGGCATTAGGATGCCGATAATTAAGTCAGCAGAGCCGGAGAATGGCAGTATCAGTCATCAAAAACACTTGGATTCCGGATTACCTCGAAACAGCGAGCAAATTCCTTCCGAGCTCCTAACATCATGTCTTGCTACGTTGTTCATGAAACAGGTAACCCGGAAATGCTTTCCCAATATGTTATCTACTCTTCACATGAACGTCCTTACCTGCATCTTGGTTGCAATCTATTTTTTCTTATGACATACAGACACGTAGAGAGAGACAATATCTTACGGCCAATGTCGCTCAAAGTATCGATCCAGTGAAAATATAGCCACACAACGTACTGTTATCAGTTAACTTCTTGACTAAAACTGGGCGACCTTGATGTTTACCTTCATCAAATCTATATAACAATTCACAACATGGGTTTCACCGAAGTTGTTCGGTTCAGCTCTCTGTAAGAGAATCAACCAGTTTCAGGCAAACTTCAAATCGACTCAAAAACTTGAACCAAACCTATCGAACCAGACAAATAACCCCTTGAACAAGTTTAAGCAACAAATGGCTCCGATGTGAAGTAATGAGACGATCAATGACAATGACATGCTCATCAATGCACACAGATTATGATTGAAAAGGGTCTACATTAGTTTTTGGTCTACACAAAAAACTAGTAGGGTGAAGCAGCAAAGAGCATTTGGATTTTTTCTGGGAGAATCCGTAGATGGCATAAACAAAATACAAATATCTCAATTTCTTTCAACCAATCGACTAATGAACAGCAGAAGCTTAATTTCACCTTTTGGAAAAGAAGAAAGAAAACGAGGTAGACGCACTACGTCGACTATCGGTAACTATATTTTTCCAGAGTTGTATGTACAAACATCTGTTGATAATTCTTCCAACACGAATTTAGCATATATGTGCTGAACTTGCCATTAGCTTTGAGAGCCATTCTTCCGGTGATGTTGAAGAACTTCCCTCTTGAAGGGACATGCCAGCACATTTTGACAATATTTCCTGCAAGAAATCCATATATGCTATGAATCAGAAGATCAGGCAACCAGAGGATAAATTATGGATGAATTCTCAAATGCCTTAATCAATGAGACATTAGAAAATAATTTATTCCCGTTTTTTATGAAAACGGCATCCATGGTTCTCTGACTTTATGATAATTCAGCAAAGCAATGACGAAGTTCGTAGCATAAACCGTCTGGTGGTAATTCATTTCTCACCACAGCAGAGCCTTGTTTGGGGTCAGAACCACATTGGTCCCTGAAGTGTACCCCCTTTTTATATTGGCCTTTAATGGGGCTCTGGTGCAGAGAGAATGAATTCCGCGGACTATACCACCGACAGAGTAAAAATGGAATGTAGCAATCTTGTAAGTAAATGTAAACATGCATCATTAGACTTTCAGTCATCTGATTGCTTGGATCTCCTTCAAACCAAGCAATATTGCAAAGTCAAAGAATCCAAGAATGCATAAACTTCCTAAAACCGTATGATTATACCACAAGTCAATCATAAAGTTACTGGTTTCGGAGATGTACTGACACCTGGTAATCAGTCATTAGGCCAGAATTCTCAGCTTGCTTTTTCTCCATCAGTTTATAGGCAATTTGATCCAACAAATGATATCTGATAACCTGCAGAAACCGTAGAAGAATTGACGTTTCTTGGAATATCTATCTAATGATATATGACAGAATCTATTCTCTGTGCAACTGAATTTCAATATAACATATCTAGCATATGAAGGCCGGTTATGAGAAGGATAGCTCCAACTTAATCAAGTATTTTTCAAATAATTTCAGTTGTCGTATATACTTACCAACTGTCATGACAAGTATGAATCACAATAATAAGATTGCCAAAAAGGAAAATGGATGCATTCCAAATTACTAAAGACTGAAACCCAGAAGAGAGCAAGGCTTTGTAGCTGACACCATTGTTAAACAAGCTCAAGCATGAAGTTTATTTTGATACCAAGAATGCAGCTAGAAGCTCCAACTTCCTTACGTTCATCAATCATTATTTCATTGGAAGCACAACCGAATATAATCAATCAAAAGCAGAAGAAGAGAATTTTTTAGTTTAAAGTCATTGACTATACCTGTACTATCTTAGCTTCTGTGTCAGGGTGTAGGTACCGATGAGCTCTTTGCTTCTCCCTATTCAAACACCAGAAAACCTAGAAAGTTTACGAGACAGTGTAGTGGTTAAATATTGTGAGTAGAATTGAAATGAATATTAGGAAAAAAGGCCCTTAATTCAAAGGAAACAAACACACACCTTTTGAACATATTCAGATGATGAGTCGTGCAAAAGCCACTCTGATGCCACTCGAGAGTAGTAACCAGAGATTTCTGTAAGCAAGATCTGCTCAAAATCTTCGTAATAGTTAACCCCTCTGTGGTCACTAATTTCCACAAAGATATCCAAGACATTCTTCAGCAACTCACAGTCGATCTGTAGTCCCTCGCGCTCCTGATTGATCTGCATGTAAAGCTGAACTGAGCCAAATTCCACTGTGGAAACTAAGATTTTTAGAGTAGGCAAGCACATGGAAATTACCGAAGTTAATGCGGCCTCAATGAATCTATAGTACAACTTCTTGAAGACCTGAGATTTATATTAGGCCAAAAAAATAAAATAATTACTACTTTCATTTATCATCAAGAAAGCACCTACAATTTAGCTCAGAGCGTCTCAAGAATAAACATTGTCACCTACCATTTCCCTGAAACAACTAAAAGAGATGCCATTTAATGACTCAAGCTCGATATGTTGAGGGATAAAAAAGCGATCGAGGTATTCAAAGAATCTACATAACCATCTTGCCATCAGCTTATAATTAGACCATACGACTACGAATTCTCTCAACAAATTTTCACCTTGTTTATTGATTAGATTTGGCAATACCTGAGAGAAAAAACAAAAGAAAAGGCAATAAATATTACACACTCGATGCAACATCTGTCAACAGTTCCGTGTACATTGATATAGCAGTTCTACACCTTCCCTAGATGTTTTGAAACGAAGTCTGTACTAGGGCATACAAGCACAAGAAAAGCAAGCCCAGAGAAAGCTAATACAACAGACTTCAGAATGCAACTGAACACACTAAAGAAAAACCAACATGATATAAGTAGTTGAAATCTTAACTGTCTCACCGTTGAAAAGATGCTCTCTTCCAAGCTGTTTCGGAATTTCTCGTAAAGCTGCATTGTTTTCTCATTAGAGCTATGGTAAGTACACATGAAATAAACACATCTACAGAAATTATCAAGGATGACATTTTTGTCTTAACTCTATCCTCAACGGCGAAGGATGATATTGAAGAAGGCTAATTTAATTGAAGTACATCTCAATACATAAAACAAAGGATACTCATAGAACCTCTGGTATTCTTCTCCGGAGAACTTTGTTTCAGGGTACCCTTCAATAATCTTCTTTGCCTTCATAATCGCCTCATCCATTATCACCATCCCTTCATCTAGTGGTATGTACTTTAGAATCATGTTTCCTCTCTTCACGTCTTAACTCTTAACTTCACAAATATCTGCACAACTATCATTGCCACATTACACTAATCAATGGCACTGGCAGTAGCAGTTTCAACAAATTTTATATAATTTGCAACAAAGTGAGCAACCCAATATAGAAAATCAATGAACACGGACGGATCCTACTTTTCAATTTATATTCATTAAAACAATAACATAGGGAACACCAAAAGGTAACACCTGAGTCTCAATAATTTAAATCTTATATACATGAAAACTATGTCAAACAACTTTAAATGTGGTTATTGAAGTCTAAAAATACCAGAACACACAAAAGCTTGAAACTGTAAATTGAATTTCTTTCCTTTTCCACCATTTCAGCTGAATTCAAAACTATAGAAAAAAGTAAACTTCTGAGGAATCACACAATAACAAACAAGTGAATCAACCCATAAAGTTCATGGCATAAGATCAAAACTTCATCACTTCCCAAATCTTATAAAACACTCAATTTACTATGAGCAAAGTAAAAACCTAAAAGACACCAGCAATAAGCCATGATAATAATAACTGATTATATCATATACGTGCAAAATATCTTCACCAACCATTTGAACCAACCAAAAAAAACTGGAATATACCCGAAGAAGAAAAAACACAACCAAAGAAGTTTAAGCAAGAAAAACATAAGATTTAATTCAAGAATTCATGAACCAAAGAGTTAATTCTAAAAAAAAGGAATATACAAAATACACCAAAATTGATTATATCATATACGCGCAAAATATCTTCACCAACCATTTGAACCAACAAAAAATAACTGAAATATACCCGAAGAAGAAAAAACACAACCAAAGAAGTTTAAGCAAGAAAAACATAAGATTTAAGTCGAAGAAAAAGCTCAAAAGAAGTTTAAGCAAGAAATATGCCACACAAGCACACACTCTTCTGAGCTTTTGAGCAATCACTAGAACACACGACTGAATAACCCATAAAGTTCACGGCATAAGATCAAACAAATTTCACTTCTCAGTTCCCACATCTTACAAAACACTCAATTTGCTAACAGCAAAGTAAACGTCTAAAAGATACCAGCAACAAGTCGAAGAAAATAAGCAAATAATGAATAAATATACTTACAAAATATCTTCACCAACTACTTATACTAACGAAAAACTAGAAATCCCCCCTCGAAAAATCAAACATCCTACAAAATTAAGCAAGAAAAACATAAGATTCACGTCAACAATTTATGAATCAAAGTGTTAAATCTTAGAAAAGGAAATGTGAGAAATACACTATACTATCCTGTAAATATGCAGGAAAACCCCCCAGAAAACCTCTGATTTAAATCCAAGGATCGAACAATTAAGACGTGAAAAGATCAGTACAAAATGATCCATAAAAAAATTTTACCTGAATTTCTCAGTTTTTGTCGAGAGACTTTTTGCTTGTACAAGGGAAAGTACCAGCTTTTTCTCACTCAGGTGATTTTCTTTAGAACTAATAATTATAATTAGAGTAAATTACATAAATGATTCTTTATTTTTTAAATAACTTACACTCTAACCATAGAACTTTTAAAACTTATAATACATTAAATCTTTAAATCTTAAAATTAAAACGTTTATGTATCAAAATATATTTCTTAAAATATTCCATTCTAAGCGGTCTTATAATTTTTAATAGGTTCAATTCAATTGGGTTTCACCTGCAACCTTTAAAATTTAAATTGCATATCGGCCTTAGAGATGGGCACGAGTTGGGTCGAAACGGGTCAGATTTTCGGTCCATCCACACTCGGCCTGAAGAATCATACTCTCTACTACCATCTGACTCGATCCGGGTTTATGGTAAAAAAAAATTTGGTCTGATCCGACTTGATTTTTAAGCTTTAAAATTCGACCTGACCAGACCCAAATTATTAAAAAAATAATTTTTAAAGACTTAATTGTAAAATAAATAATTTTTTAGAGTCTAATTGTAAAAATAAAATTTTAGTAACTCAATTATAAAAAAAATAATTTTAGTGACCTAATTGTATAAAAAAATATATAAAGAGGATCATTATTACAAATATTCTTAAAATATACATAAAAAATTACACTATTAATCTCAAATCGAGTCGAGTCAAAACTTTTTTCACCCTAAACCCGCACCAAACTCGAACTTAAATTTTTTTACCAAAAAAATTAATCTGCTCGAATCAGAACGGATCGAAACCCATCAAGTATAGGTTCCGTGTCCATCCCTAAGATTCAACCTTGATATTTTTAATGGGAAAAAATATGTTAATTTAAAGATTTAATGCCAATAGAAGGCGATATTAACGATGTTAGGTTAATTATCAATAATATTAAGTATAATAATAAAATATATTATATATTTTTTAAATAAATTTAAGTTTTAAAGATAATATTTTTAATAAAAAACTTATAATATTATGTTAATTGTTTCTTCGTTATTTAATTTAGTATTCTATCAGTTTTAACATAAAAATTTAAAAGCTTTAATTTTAATTAAACTTTTGGAATTAATCATTTTTGAACTGTTAAATTATTAATAAACACAATGATATAGTCCTTTCTTTCTTGTAATTATTAACTCCTTTTGTTACTATCAATTGCCGTTCATCACTAATATTTTACTTATCTTACTACGAAGAGATTATATTACGAATCCGATTCTTTATGTAATTCTTGATCTTTAATTAATAAAAATTATTTATTTTTATCATTAATTTTTTATGTTATTAATCTATTTTTTAAAAAATATATATTTTTAAATGACATTAAAAATAGCGAGAATTCATTGGTTGAAAAAATGACTTGGAAGATAAGGGTGGGGAGGGACAATCGTCCCGAAGAATTTTTTTCACTTTTGTCTCAACTAGGGCCGTAAATGAGACAAGATAGATCGCGAGTTACTCGAGCTCAACTCGGTCAAAGCTCGACTCGATTGGACTCGAACTCGGCTCGAATTCTTAACGAGCCGAGTTACATGATACTCGACTCGAAAATCTCACGAGTTACTCAAAAACATAAATATACTATTTTTTATTTTTTTTATAATTTAAAATCTAAATTTCTAAGTTTAAAACCCTAAAATCTAAACTTTAAACATAAGTCTTAAACCCTAAATTAAGATATTAAAACCTAAAATTAACAAGTTTGAGTTTATACAACTTGTGTATCAAAGTTTTTTTCTATATTAGGCTTTAAGTGAGACATGAGAGATAAGAGTTACTCGAGTCTAACACAGTCAAAGATTGGTCAATACTTGACTCGATTAGGCTCGAAAAAAGCTCGAACTCGACTCGAGTTCCTAACGAGCCGAGCCGAGCTCAAATATTTCAGGCTCATTTAAAATTACTCAAACTCGAACTCGACTCGACTTGTTTACACCCTTAGTCCCAACTGCAAATCATGGTTTCATCCCTGATTAGATGGAACTATGACTAATGTAGTAAGCTAAATCCATGATATAATTTCTCCTTTATCATGTTATTGGTTTTCAATAAAATTCATACAAAATCGATAAAAATTGTTTAAAAGTTCGATGCTTTAATACTTTATCTCATTCAATTATCATCTAACGAGACTGATATCGAAGTATATTATTCATATTCTTAAAAATAATTATCATTCAGATTTTCAAACGATGAATATAAACCCTGTAAATAAAAATTTTATCTTTAATCATCTAAAGAAATTAAAAAAATAAATGGATAAAATTATAAAGGACAATAAGACAAGTTCATTAATAACTATGATGGTCGAAACTAACATAAAAATGACGTCATTCAATTTAACGGTCCAAAAATTCTAAAAAAATATTGAAAATTCAATGGTAAATTTATAATTTTGTAAAACTAAATGACAAAAACGACACAAAGTAAAAGTTTTATGACTAACATAATAATTTACCTAATAGTTAAACATACGGCGCCAACAGCGAAGCGCATCCTCTAAAAAAAACGGATGGTGCGGCTCCTCTTTGTATACCAGCACTCAAAATTAAATTTTGTTTAAAATTAAAAATTAAGAAATAAAAAATAAAAGATATCTATATTTTTACAATGCAAGATTTAAAATTTAAAATTTAAAATTTAATATTTTTAATATTATATATATAAAACGTAAAAATGATATATTTAAAGTTTATATTTTATGTTTTCAAAATTTATATATAAAAATGTTTTTATCATAAATATGTATTGTTTTTTATTTTAATAATCATGAAAAACATTATTTATCGTTTTATGAATTCAATAAGTGTTCTAATAAAAAAATAATGCTTATTTTAAGAGGTATTGATTTAAATTATTTTATTTATAAAGTATATATATTAAATTAAAATATCTATAAATAAATATTATCTTGTAATTATTTTTAATTATTATAATAATATTTATATAAATATCAAGATATTTAATATCTTATTTTTCAAGATAAATTTTATATTGATAAATTATTATATTATTTTTTTCTTCTAGTTATTATATTATATTAATTAAAATCATAAAAAATACATATAATACGCTTATTAGGAAAAAATGATATAATAATCACTTTTTCTATTAGTATGTCATGTGTATTTTTTATCTTTTAATTAATATATTATAAATTTTTTAACACAGATATTAAACTAAAAAAATATAACATTAAATATTATTTTATTAAAACAAATAAAGTATTAGAATAAAAAATAATTAAAAGTGGTACGAAATAGGTAGTTATCCTGAATGTTAATAGTACAATTTATATGTCTGATCTCAGATCAAAGAAAAAGGAGGAAATGGCGACTATGGCGGGGGCAAACTCTGGGCCAGCATACTCCGAACGATTCTACGCGGCGGCTTCTTTCGCCGGCTTCGATGGATCTCCCAATTCCAACAACAAGGACATCGGCTCCAGGTTCTCTAACGACGTTGCTTTGATCCTCTACGCCTTATACCAACAGGTGATTTCACCTTTCTCATTTCTCTGTCTCTCCTTTTCATAGAATCCAACCTTCTCAATGCTACATCGATTTGATTTCATCTAAGGTTTTCGTATATTAGAGTGCTTTTGTTAATGATTTGTATATTCACTTTTGGAGTATTTTAAGTGTAATTTTGGTAGATCTAGTTTTACGCTCTGAGTTGAAGGTAATTTGGATTTTGATCTCTCCAATAATCAAATAAGTGTTTTTATTAATTGTTTGAGATAAGAAGCTCATTTTCTAATGTTACTAATTCCATTCATTATTATGTTAATTATGTTATTTACAGGCTACTGTAGGTCCTTGTAATGTTCCAAAGCCTAGTTCATGGAGTCATGTCGAACAAAGCAAATGGAAAAGGTCTGCAAGCTTATTTGCTGCTGTGTATAGTTTCAATTTTTTGGTGCTTCTTGTTGTTGGGGTTAATTTCATACATATGTTTATGTTCACACTCAGCTATGGTTGTTTGATATGGTTATGCTTAGTTTGGTAGTGTTTTAATCTATTAGCTTAAAAGTGGTTTGAATGATAAACGATAGTTATGTTGACTCGGAGAGATGCTAATGGACATAGGTAAAATTTGAGTGCCTATTACATATTGAGGTTGAATGTTTTTTAGTTGCTTCAGCATTCGTGATGCTGCATCACTGTTCTGCATAGTTTATATTGTCTAGTTAAAAAGAATGAATTCCTTTTATGTTAGTCTAAATTATCTGATTTAGATTGGTCTAAATTTTCATCTGACATAAACGCAGTTATTATGCATGTGTTACACAAGGATTTAGATGGTTGAAAGCTACTTTTATATGCCAAATCGATGTTATCCATACTGTTTTCTTTTATCTTCCTTCTATTTGATAATCTTCTTTCTCATAAAGCTTTCTATTATTTATACAGCTGGCAGCACCTTGGAAACATGGTTCCTACGGAAGCCATGCGTCTCTTTGTGAAAATATTGGAGGTATAACTTTTCTGGATTTTTCCAATGTATATCAGCATATGAATCAATTTAGTTTGATATAATTAATTTTTTTACTTTATTCCTTGTTCAGGAAGAAGAACCAGGATGGTATTTAAGGGCATCTAACTCTGTTTCGGATCCTGTTATAGACATACAAATGAATGTGAGTAAGCTGTTCTTTTCACAGTTTTGGTTGTATAATTTTATCATTTTCCGTTTTCTGTTATTTCAAAGTTTTGATTGGGAATCTTTGTATACTCAATGATATATAACTCTATCTCATTGCTTATTCTCAATTCTGAAGAAATTGGTTTCCACATAATTGTTCTTTTATACTTAAAATTTGAACGAGATAAGCCAAGTTACTCTGGTTGTTTTAGTAGATTTTTTTGTTCTCTGTACTCACTTTTACTTTCTTAACTTGGTTGCATGTTCGTAGCATAATTCAAATGTTGAGCCTATCATCGAGAACAGAATTTCTTTTTCTGAGACAAAGAATATTTCTGCTGAAAATGGAAGTCTGGTGGAAACTCAGGACAAAGATGTTGTATCAGAAGGCCTTGATTCCATTGTTGTATATGATAAATGGATTTTACCTCCAATAAGCGGTCGATGTCCCAAAGTTCGCTATCAGGTATTGACATGTCTATCATTTAAAAGTCAAATACAATCTTTTCTAGTCTTGCAGTTGTGCTATTCTAAAGAATGTTTACTCTTATTTTTCAGCATGGAGCTGCAGTTGTTCAGGATAAGATGTATATATACGGTGGAAACCACAATGGACGTTATCTAGGTGACCTTCATGTAAGTAAAACATTTACTAAACATGCTGGACAAGTGTTTTATGACATGGATTATTTTTTAAATAATCTAATACAATTCAGATTACTTCATGGATTTGGGCCTGAAGTGAAATATTATGAAATTGTAGTTCAATCTTGGCCATTACTTGAACATTCCCATATAATTTTGTACCCTTATAAGCTTGAATTCTTGTTTGTATACTCATGCACTAGTCTGACTCCACATTATCTCTCCCCCGAATGTGAGGATTGATACAGGTTCTAGATTTGAGAAGTTGGACTTGGTCAAAGGTTGATGCTAAGATTGGAACTAAGTCAGTGGAATTGTCGTCTCCAGTAAATATAGCCCCATGTGCCGGTCATTCATTGGTTTGTAACAAAGATTGGAACTCTGTTTGCTGAAAATTCTTGTATTCATGCTGATTTTTTTTTCTCAGTATATCATTTGACTCCATCTCTCTATCCCTTCTATTTTTCCCCTTAGATACCTTGGGAAAACAAGCTCCTTTCAATTGCTGGACATACAAAAGGCCCTTCTGAAACTATCCAGGGTACTTGTTTGTTTCTGCCCCTTATTACAATTTTAAGAATTTAGGATTCTATTGTCTTCTCCTTTTTTGTCTCGAGGTTTCATTCTGTTAATCTGTATTCTTATGGCAGTGAAAGAATTTGATCTGCAAACTGATACATGGTCAATGGTGAATACTTATGGCAATGCACCGGTATTGATCTGAACTTCCTCTTACTTACATCTCTTTCCCTTCATTAACTCAAATAGTTTCAGCTTTAAATTTAGAAATTTTAGCGGGTTCATGGTTTGTTGTGCTCTTCACCAGGAATTAACCAGGCTTCAAATTTTAATGTTTCTACATGGCCATTGTTGGGATCAACCTTTCTTGCTTTACTTAATATGTTATTTAATAAACTGAAAACTGAATGCATACAATGTTGATCAATGGGTAATGTTTACCTGAAATTTTATAAACATGTTTGTATACATGAACAAAAGGCTGGAGGTAAAATTTGTGAGGGAAAAAGGTCAATTGTGTTTGTGCTTGGTAGCTTCTTTTTTATTTTATTTTCCAATATATTACCCCGTAATTTGAGTGCCTTGTAGGTCTCTCGTGGAGGTCAATCTGTGACTCTTGTTGGAAATACCTTAGTGGTATTTGGTGGACAGGATGCAAAGCGAACTGTCTTGAATGATCTACATATACTTAACCTAGAAACGATGTCCTGGGACAAAATTGATGCTGTGTAAGATTATTTTTGTCAGTTTTATTCCAGCACTATCCCTCCACACATGTTATTGAATAACTGAATTCTTTTGTTCAACTTAAAGATGTGCTAGAGGTCCATCTACAACCTTTTAACATATAGATTGTAATTGAAATCATATTTGCTGCCTTCAAAATTCAAGAGTTATATTTGAACAAGGGTCTGTTGCTGAGCACAAGCGCCCTTATCCATTGTTCATATTGACTTGATTAAGGTCCACTTATCTTACTATCCACGAATCTGATATTTGAATTTCAATCTGGTTCATAAGATTGCTCATGATCAAAATTGAATTCATAATTAGATTTCATTCAAGGTGATAACTTTAATATTTAAATTGCCAAAAAATGTTATATCCAATTCATTCCAGGTAATAACTTGAATTTCTATTATTGTAGCAGTAGGTTCAAGCTTAATTTCGACCTGATTAGTGTGTGGAATCTAACCTGTCTAATACTAGATGGCATGATATAAGCCTTATATTGCACTTCTATTTTGAGTAATCCGTTTACCCCATTTTACAGATTGGAAGAGTGTTTGAAATTTGTAGTCCTTGTCAACTCTTAATTTTTTTTATCTTCATTGTCATGCAGGGGGGTTCCTCCATTACCACGAGCTGATCATGCTGCAGCTGTACATGCAGAACGCTACCTTCTTATTTTTGGTGGCAGCTCACATGCTACTTGCTTCAATGATTTGCATGTCTTTGATTTGCAAGCTGTAAGATAATTACACATTGTATTTTTGCATGTGCTTGTCTTAGGAATTAGTATGTCTATCTTGTATGCAATTGGATTTGTAGATGGAATGGTCAAGACCCACTCAGCAAGGTGACATACCAACTCCTAGGGCTGGTCATGCAGGTGTGACTGTTGGGGAGAACTGGTTTATTGTTGGCGGTGGAGACAATAAAAGTGGTAAATGTCTTACTTCAAAATCAATACAAGATTATTCTTGTTTTTTGGACATAGTTTTACCATTACTTTAAGTGTCTACATCTGATATGAAGATAGGAAAATTCTTGGCAGCATATGTACATTTTTTTGGGGTGGGGTGGGGTGGAGGGGCCTGCCTGATTTTACTGCTCCCTAAGCTTCATTTTTTTATCCTACTCCTTTTTTTGCAGGGGCATCGGAGACTGTTGTCCTCAACATGTCAACCCTAACTTGGTCAGTTGTGGCGTCAGTTGAAGAACGTGTTCCTCTTGCTAGTGAGGTATCTTAGAGTTTACCAATATTGTTACCTGTAAAATGCTATGGCATGTGACAAATCTCTATTTGGATTGGTTCTTCAAATGTATACCGGTTCAATTGTGTTGGAAATGCTTCAATGGAGATTAAACTTCCCCATGTGGATCAACAAGGAATGGTAGAAAGATGCATATAATCAAGTATACTTTCTACATATGATGATGTGCTTTTCTCTGTAATTATTACAATCATTTGACTGGATGTATTTAATAACTTTTTGATCATGTTCATTCTCACCTATTAACTTCAGGATAATTATTCTATGCACGGGCCATGGAAACAAAAAGTTCTCACAAGCGCCTTAGTTTTGGATTTAGGGTTAGACTTCAGGTTTTAGAAGTTAGGGGTATAGATTTAGTGGTTTATAATTGATGGGTTGTGATTCAAATTTAAGGTTTAGGGTTAGAATTTGGGGTTTATAGGTTAAAACCTAAATCACTAACCATATTACCCTATTCTTTTGAATGAACCATATTACCCTAAACTATAAACCCTAGCCCCTAAAACCTGATTTTTTACCATAAACTCTAAATTCTAAACCCCTAAACCTAAATTACCAACCTCTAAACCTTAAATTCTAATCATAAACCCTAAAAGTAAGGCACTTATGGAATTTTTTTTTTGCTTGGCCTGTGTATTAAATATAAATCCTTAACTTTATAATCTTGCATTTGTTCTAAACTTAACTAATAAAATATGTAATGCTCATGTGTTAGAAAAAAGTCGTATGGTTATGGTATATTGCTCTCTATAAATAGCAGGTAGCTTCCACTTTTGTGATTGAAATTGTAAATTATTATCTAATTTATTGTAGGGCTTGAGTCTGGTTGTGAGCTCCTTCAATGGTGAAGACATACTTATAGCTTTTGGAGGATATAATGGGTATTACAACAATGAGGTAGAGACAGTTTTAGCCTCTTTATGACATGGGTTTTTGCTTCTATTTGATCTTTTATGTTTTGCTACCAGGTTAATGTTCTCAAGCCAAGTCACAAGTCAACCTTGCAATCGAAGATGATGGAGACTCCTGTTCCTGATAGTGTTTCTGCCATCCATAATGCTACAAATCCTACCAGAGATTTTGATTCTGAGTTCGAAATTGGTCACGAAGGAAAGATACGAGAAATTGTTATGGATAATATTGACCCAGGGCGTCAGGTGTGTACTATGTTGATGGTGCATTCAATGTTCAGTCACATTATGTTTGCAAATCTGCTGGTTGAAATATTTTAGTATAAAGTACATTTTTTTAAAAAAAAGTACGTCAGTAAGGATATTTTGTCTTTCTATTTTTGTTCCATTATTTTAAAAAACCTTCCTGCCCAATTCATCAATTAACTTCGTTTTTTTGTTCTTTTGTTCAATTATTTTTTCTCCCTCGTATCAAGTGCATCAAAGTCTAGTATCTTGAATGCTTAACTTGCATGTATCAGCTATAGCAGATTTGGCATACTTCATAACATCGGCTAAGAACCTTAAAAATATCTGTATCTGGTCTGGAGTTGCAAATTTACTATATAGGTAGTTTATATATACTTTAACAATAACCTTTTGAACATTTTCATTTGGAAATTAAAATATATTGAAGCTTAAAGGTGTTTGGATTTTTTTTTGATCGAAAGTGAAGGTCTTTGGATTGCCACAGCCACTATATTCCCAATCCATTTCTTCTGCTCAAGTTTTAAATGTATATGCAGAAACTCGAAGGCGGTGAGACTACGGAGCGAATAATAGCAACACTCAAGGCAGAGAAGGAAGAACTAGAAGTGTCACTCAATAAGGAGAAGTCACAGTCTCTCCAGTTAAAGCAAGAACTGGCTGAATCCAAGATGCAAAATACAGATTTGCACAAGGTAATTTCTTTGTGTAACAACGGCAGTTCATGCAATTCGACCTTGGTTCGCTTCTAAAGCTTGACATTGTAATATATTAGCTCTGACATTTTTTCTCACTATATCCTGTTTTCATCATAGGAGCTCCAATCTATACGTGGTCAACTTGCTGCTGAGCAGTCTAGATGTTTCAAATTAGAGGTATATTAAAACCATGAGAACATTTTTTTTTCTTATCTTGGAGTTCTATCTGGTTTTTTTTCTCCGTATTGAATGGACATTCAAACTCTGATTTCCGCACACTGGGTGAATATGAAATATTGCTGTGTGGCAAAGCCGGATCCGCACAGGTATTCTATTTATCGAGGATCCATTTTCTAAAAAGGCCCCCTTTTGATCAGCCAGTTCTTTCTAAGGGAAAAAGGAAATGAAAAACCGTGCTGGGCGTCATAGATCCACTTTCATTCTAATTCTTACTCCACCATGAAAGTTCCATTTCAGGGAAGGACGTCGTACCATGATATTCTTTTTTGTTAAGCCCTGCTTTGATATCTGGTTTGGTGTTTGCATGTGCTGTTTAGTTTAGAGTTCTAAATAGGGATTATTAGAATGAAACTATTTTAGACTAAAAAAATTCGAATTATCTTCAAATTCAAAATAGATTGAATCCAGATCATTTATAATCGGACACTCCTTTCTTTTGGCTTTTGTTTACTGTATTCTAATATTCATGATTCAACAGGTTGATATCGCAGAACTACGACAGAAACTCCTGTCGATGGAAACACTAAGAGAGGAACTTGAACTCCTGCAACGGCAAAAAGCCGCATCGGAACAAGCTGCCTTGAACGCAAAGCAGGGACAAGGCTCCGGTAGAGTATGGGGTTGGCTTGCAGGTAGCCCTCCGGAAAATGCTGGCCATATCTAAATTCATGGAAGCTTAATTAAATAGTGATTTTCTAGGATTATTCAAATTAATTGAAATTTTGAGTCATATATACTTATTTTCTCGACCTACTTAACCCAGTAGTTCTTTGACTTCTTTCAATGAACTATTTTTTTCCAAAGTAAAATATTGATTGGAATTATTGGCATCTATGATAGTTATCAATTCTAAACAGGGAAATTTGTATTTTTTTCATTCAAGGCATAAAGTTTAAAAAATATTCATAATGCTTGATCAAATAATCATTCTAACACTTATTTTTTAAACTAATATAACTTATTTTGAATTAAAATGAACTCTGTACAGATGGAATTTGTTAACTGGTGATAAGCAATTTTCGTTAAAAAATATTTTTTTATTGATGTAACATTAATAGAAATGATATAAAAATGAAAACAGGATACAGTGAGAAAAAAATGCAAAGTAATGATATCATATATTAGCAGACATCACAGCAGTGGTAAACCATTTCAGATTCAAACATGGCTCCAAAATCTCCTTATGTGATCTCAGCATTCATTCATCAAATCTCCAACCTTTTTATTTCATCAGTTGGGACCAAGTAGGATGGTACATATGAACAGCTCAGGACATTGCAGTTAAAAGATCCTCATTTACACTGATATATGATCTGTATATGTATATATTCACACACCCTAAACCTTGTTATGTACACATAAAATTTGTATACCAATCTTCTTCATTCCAGATTTGAAAATGTTCCTTCTTGATCTAAGAAATTGTGTTCCTCCATTTGGGTCATCTGTCCACCGTTTACCGGGTCAAACTGGCATCGACGAAAGCTGCATTAACAAGATGAACAAGAAAAGAGGATTTATCTTAAGACTTTACCAATCAATCAAGAAGTAAATGCTTTAAGGGGTGCACGAGAGGCCGCCACAGCAACCTAAGTAAAATGTGGAAATCAAAATAACAACTTCACCAACATAATTCACATGTAAACTCAAGATGTTGCCACTAAATTTGGGTCAATGACCATTAAAACATCATAGGCTGGGAAACAAGTATTAGACACACTCATGCAGTAAGATATTTTAAAGTTACCTTCCATCCATCCCGATGATCATGACAGTGTTCTTTTGTTGTCCAAAAGCAGCAATGTACTGTGAACCTTCAGGTAGCCGAAATTGAGCCACTGACCACTCTGAGCTGAAATATTTCGGCAATACACCTACAAAAATTACAACACATTGAATGAGCCTTGACAGATAAAAATTGCAATCGCCAGTCACATAAAGTAGGAACAGATAAGGAATAACAGGGTCATCCCTTGTGTCGTCCTAGATATATGCTTAACCAAATCCAGTAACAAAGCAAAAGTTCAGAACCAGATCAAATGATCAATCCATAAGTGAAACTTCCATAAACCAAACAAATTAAGGTCCCGTACCTTTCAAAATACCAAGGGATGACAAAGCTGATTGATTTGGAACAGGTGATTCAGATGCACGTGTCGGCCTATCATCCCCCAAAACTGCTGAATCAACCTTGAGGCTAAAGACATGGACAGTTCCCTTGTCACTCGAGACTGCTAGCCACTGTGCAGTTGAAGAGAAAGCGAGGCTATGTATCTCTGCTCGATCTGACCCTCTCCTTACCTGCACCAAGTTTAGAACTAAAATGAATAGATTGATTAAACCACACTAGCCAACAGCACAAAACAGGATATGCAAAAACAGTCGCCAAAAAGAATCAAGTCCATCAAAATAAAAAGCCATCGATTAAAAGATTATATGACATTCTGAGGCATCAGAAACAGCTCGAAATGCAAGCCATGGTCCAGCCAAGTCTACATGTCTTGAAATTTAATGCTACTCCATCTACAATCTAAGCCATTTCAACAAATATTATATAATTCTGAAGACTAAACTGTGCTTTTTAGCAGAGTTGACACCAAATTTCATATATGATTTACTAAAGAATGGATTTTTAACATAACTCATAGATTCTTTGTACGAAAATCATTGTAAAAAGTAGTAATTTACCTCCTGAATCAACGCCCCATCCAAAGTATTGAAAACTCTGACCAGAGTTCCTTTACTACTAGCAGTGGCCAAGACCCTGCCATCATGAGTCAAAGCCAAGCACGTGATATTCGAACTATGGGCATTGATAAATTTACACCTTTTACTTCCATAATTCTCTACTCTCACTGAGCCCTTTTGCAGGCCCGGGCAAACCAAAACCATGTGCCCCGAAACCTGCGAAACCTCGCATAAGCCCTTGGGATTTGACGTCGTTTCGAGCTGGTGTAACAGCTTTAAATCCGAGAAGTTGTAGACGTAGATTTTGTGGAGGAGAGTGACGATGATGGTGTCGCGGCGGAGGCGGATGGAGCGGATTGGGGAACGGAAGGAGAGCTCGCCGATGCACCGTGAGGCGTTGTCGTCCCAGAGGAGAGCTTTTGTATTGGTGGCGGCAGCAGAGGGAGAGGAGGAGGAGCCGACGAGGGCGAAGATTTCGAATCGGAAAAGCATGGAGAGGAGGGAGACACCGCAGTCGAAGTAGCGGCGGAAGGCGGAGCGGTAAGGGTCGGTGCTGAAGACGAGGAAACCGCGGTCGGTGGCGGCGGAGAAGCAGGTGTTGTCTTGGTTGAAGGAGAGTTGGTTGATTATGGGAATTTGGGGTTCGGTTTGAGGCTGGGCTTGGGTTTGACCCGGAGATGAATCGGGGTCGGGTTGCGGGAGGTTATCGTCGGAGGATGACATGAGGTAACGGTGGCGTTGGACTATGGAGAAGATGAACTTATCGAAAGCAAGAAAATTATTTTTGACCCTCGAATTTCTACCATTTTGTTTATTATAGTCATTTTCTAAATTATTATCAAATTAAATGAATTGATTAAATTAAAATAATTTTTATTTTTAGAATTTATAAGTTTAAATATTAATAATATTAAGATAATGATTGAACGATTATACTCTAAAATAGATATTACACGACAAAAATAATATGATATTTTTAAAGAATAACAACTCATTTAAAAATAATAATAAATAATAACGTATTATAATATTTAAATTTTAATAAATAATATTTCAAAATTTATATTTTATAACATTTCGATCCAAATAAACCCAAAGCTTGGGCTGTTATGAGAAACACATAAGCCCAAGAATTACCAGAGAGGCCTAAACGAACAATTCATCGGCCGAGATTTCTTCAATTTCTTCGCGAACAAGACAGCTTGAAAGACTTCATTTATTTCTGCTCCTTTCTCCTATTTCCTCTGCCTTTTCTCCATTGGGACTGATTTCTACGCTTTCTCCGATTCATCCCTCGACTGAAAATCTCAGTTCTTTGAAAACAATCACCAATGGCTACTGCTATGGTAGAAGATTTGACCTTTGAAGAAGATCAGCTGGCTAACATGACCACCGATGATATCGTCAGAGCTTCCCGGCTCCTTGATAACGAGATTCGAATTCTCAAGGTCCTTCTCGAGACTCGATGTCTCTAATATTGTTATTTGTTTTGTACGTATCTAGGGTTTTGTTTCGGTTTTAGGGATTTTTTTAAAATCCATCGATTTTAATAAAATGTCGTCTTTCAATTACTCGATGGTAGTTGGATTTTGGCTTTGGGTATTGATTAAACACAAGTGAGTTTTACAAATAAGGGAAGGGTCTGTAGTTTAGTTTTAAATTTTCTGGTTTTATTAGAAATGGGAAATCTTCATGCTTGAAGCTGAATAGTTTCTGTTGCACTGAAACTTTTGTTTTAGGAAGAATGTAGCTATATTTTGCGTGAATTCTTTGATTTTTGTTTTGATTGGTTTCTGGGTCTGGGATTATAGGAGGAGATGCAAAGGACAAATCTAGAGTTGGATTCATACAAGGAAAAGATTAAAGAGAACCAAGAGAAGATTAAGCTTAACAAGCAGCTGCCTTACTTGGTCGGCAACATTGTTGAGGTAAATCTTGCTTCATTTTTTTTTCTCTTTCTTCTCTCAAACCCTGTTGAACTTCTTTGTTTATCTGTGATCCAGTAATCTATTTATTCTGTACTGGTATATATGATTCTGAATTTGAACATCCTCAAAAGAGTATTCAAAGGGGGTGGTAGATGAATAAGGCAATAAGCAACCTTATGCTTTCTATGTTACTCAAACATTGGTGTGAGTGTCGGATATGCATATGTTCCCGACCTGTGATTTTGTAAAAAAAAGTATTTCCATGCACTTGGAGGTTCATATCCCGTACCCATAGATGAAAATATGTCTTACACAGTGACTAACACATTGTACTTAAAAAAGGAAAATGAAGAGTAGGGAGTCTTATGGTGTCTCTGCTTGGGTGCTTTAATTGCAATTACTGTTCTTTCAGATATTGGAGATGAATCCTGAAGATGAGGCAGAGGAGGATGGTGCCAACATTGATCTAGACTCACAAAGGAAGGGTAAATGTGTTGTGCTGAAAACTTCTACTCGTCAGGTATTTGAAGATCATGATTTCTTATCTGCTACTTGTATGGAATTCGATATTCTGTTATGTTTTCCATAGTGAATTTAGTTATCAAATTAAGAGTTTCTCAATATTGTTGAGAAGAGAAATTAGTTTCATCATGTCTTGTTTTTTAATTGCTACAGACCATTTTTCTACCCGTGGTTGGACTTGTTGACCCGGATAAATTGAAACCTGGTGATTTGGTTGGGGTCAACAAAGACAGCTACTTGATATTGGATACTTTGCCGTCCGAGTATGACTCCAGAGTAAAAGCTATGGAAGTTGATGAGAAGCCAACTGAGGACTACAATGATATTGGTGGCTTGGAGAAGCAGGCACGTTTTTTTAATTCCCACTGCCCCTTTCTGAGAATATTATTTCATAACTGTTAATCTAATGTTAAATAACCCTTTCCTTGTGCTTGTTCCTGTATCAGATCCAAGAACTAGTTGAGGCCATTGTGTTGCCCATGACTCATAAAGAACGATTTCAAAAACTAGGCGTTCGTCCACCTAAGGGAGTGCTCTTATATGGACCTCCTGGCACTGGAAAAACATTGATGGCTCGTGCTTGTGCAGCACAGACCAATGCCACATTTCTGAAGCTAGCAGGCCCCCAACTGGTTCAGGTATTATTAAGTCTTGTATCCTTGTCAGGTTACTTCTCTATATTTGGGTTTTGGACCCTGTCTGCTCCTTTCAACACTGCAAACATTTTTTTGCTATACTCCTTGCCTCTTGGTTAGCAGAGCATTATAGAAAAGTTGCAACAATTTTTTTTATTTAACAGCATTATGTTGTGATTTTATATTGGCTTGCTTAGGCTCTACGTTAAGTAACCAAAACGTAATGCGTGTAGATGTTCATTGGAGATGGAGCAAAACTTGTACGTGATGCTTTTCAGCTGGCAAAAGAAAAATCTCCATGCATCATTTTTATTGATGAAATTGATGCCATTGGCACTAAGCGTTTTGATAGGTAATGCCATATGACCCTATCTTAATTTCTTCGGAAGCAAATTTGTTGAGGCTGGTAGTGGCATTTATTTGTGGATAGAACCTCTGATTCTTGATCTGCCTTTCATCATTTGCAGTGAGGTGAGTGGAGATAGGGAGGTTCAGCGAACGATGTTGGAACTTCTCAACCAACTCGATGGCTTTAGCAGTGATGAACGCATTAAGGTTTTCCTTTGCATGATTTTTGTTTTGGTTATTTATTTGCTGATATAAATGATCTATTTTCATTTAATAAATGTATTGTAGGTCATAGCTGCAACTAACCGAGCTGATATTCTTGATCCTGCTCTGATGCGTTCTGGTCGATTGGATCGTAAAATTGAGTTCCCGCATCCCACCGAAGAAGCAAGAGCTCGAATCCTTCAGGTATGACTTTCAGCGCCACTGCTTCCATGTATTCCATCCTGGACCAAGTTTTACTGGATACTTGTATTGATTTTGCAGATTCACTCCAGGAAGATGAACGTTCACCCAGATGTTAATTTTGAAGAACTTGCTCGTTCTACCGATGATTTCAATGGAGCACAACTGAAAGCTGTTTGTGTGGAGGCTGGCATGCTGGCACTTCGCCGTGATGCAACTGAGGTACAATTTTATTTTTGGCAAGAAAGCATACATGTAGAAACCTTTCATAGTGAATATAACATTTGATCCGTGATCTGTGCATTATTCACATGGTTTTGGATCTGTTTTATAGGTGAACCATGAAGATTTCAATGAAGGTATCATTCAGGTCCAAGCTAAGAAGAAGGCAAGCCTCAATTACTATGCCTAATCAGAGAGAAGGTGAAAGGATGTTTCGAGTCTAGGTTTTACTTTGTTTGCAACTTGTTTTTAACATGTGAAAACTGCCATGCTTTTATTTCCATCTTGTCATACTCGAGGATGTTTAGCAAGAAAAATATGCATTTGGGACATCTTGGAACACTAGATTTTGGAAAATACTCATCAGGAAAAAGGATGTCTGGCTCCATTGGGTGTATCAAACAGATAGTCCAGAGTCTTCATTTGCATGCCCCAAAGGACAGATGTTCTGCGTAGTAAGGTTCACATAATGTAAGGAGTACATCACAGACATTGAAAATTTCATGTGAAAAAACACTAAATTTCAAAGGGTGGGAAAAACACAAGAAGCAAAAACTTGTAGAGTCTTCTAAATAAAACCCACCAATATATTTGTACCAGAAAATTCTATGAATCAAGTATTTTTTTCATTGTCATAAAAGAAATAAAAAACATTATACCGTTCATTATCTTGTGACAAAAAACTCTCAATAATTTTTGTTATCTGAATACTAAATTGCTATAATAACAGATAGTGCTATCGCAAAACAAGCAAACTTATAAAATATAAAGTAGTATAGCAAACTTATAAAAAATATTGTCCTATATTTAACGTATAGGAAAATAAAAATATAAAGTAGTATAACATGGAGGATATTTTTTGCTCAATAATCTGTGTCAACTCGAAGAAAGAATCTGAGCCGGAAAAGAAAACGTAGAAAAATAAGAGAAAATGAAATAGAAAAAGAAAAAAATCCGAAAGATAAAAGAAGTTTAATTTCTCATTTTCCCATCAGCCTTCCAAAAAAGAAAAATCTAATTCTATGGTCAACCAATAAAGGAATTTGAGACGAGTAGCTAGATTTCTTTCTTCTTCTTTTTGGGTGGGGGTGGTTTTATCAGGTTGGAATAGGAGGTTGTGTTGGTAAATTGGTGGAGGAGGAGGGGAGGAAGAGGGGATGATTTTAACCTATTTTGTAAAATAATTTTAGGGATTTTAGCTTATGAGAATTGATATTCGGGAGGTGGATTAATTTTGAAGTAACTGTTTTAATTATGGGGTTAAGAAGTAATGGCGGAGATGATGTGGTGGTGGATGACGGTAGCGGAGAGGGCGACGGTGCTGATTGCGGAAATGGAGATAAGTCTTTCGGTTTGGTTTCATGCTCGATTTGCCTCGAAGTAGTTACTGATAATGGGGATCGATCATGGGCCAATCTTCAATGTGGTCACCAATTTCATTTGGGTAAGTCAAAATTGTCAAGTATTGAAGCTGATTTTGTCTAGAAATATTTTTTTCCTATACAATGTTGGGATGTTAAGATCTGGGCTCATGTTTGCTTATTTAATTTCTCCGATGCCTGTAATTCTGGTTTAGTTGATGTAAATGAGAAGCCATAGATTTTCATCTTGTTGGGTCATTCATTTTTTGCTATTCTTTCAGCTGAAAATGAGAATTTATTTTCGTAAATAGGGTAATTAGTTTAACGAGGCTCAATCTAATGGTGTTTATATGTTTCAGTAAAGTTTTCTTTTGGGGGGTCTATTGCGTTGGCTGATTGGATGATCGGAGTGACTTTTCCTTTGCAATCAGTTTCCCTAGATTACTAGTAGAAGGGTATCAGATTAGAAGAAAAGTTTTTATGTTTATAGTTTTTAGGATATTCGGTTTATCCATATATTTTTGTGAGCTACAGCTTGAAAGTTGGCTACTCGATGGACAGAAGCTGAATCTGAAGGAGTTTAGAGTAGGCTGTATTTCACGTTTGTTGTTGTAGTTGGCAGACAATTTTGAAAATGTTTGCTTAAAATCCTTTTTGAAGGTTCTAATCGATAACTTATATGTTTTGTTATTATTGTGTTCAGATTGCATTGGTTCAGCATTCAATGTAAAGGGTGCAATGCAATGCCCTAATTGTAGAGAAATTGAAAAAGGTCAATGGCTTTATGCCAATGGTAGTCGTTCATACCCGGAATTTAGCGTGGATGAATTGACACATGATGAGGACCTTTATGATCTAAGTTTTTCTGAAATGGTAATGGAGCAACATTCCCATGCAAATTATTTACATACTGTTTCAGCATTCATGGTTTACCAAAATGATTTATTATTCCGTTATTTACGTTTCTTCTTCTATTTTTTTATTTTTATTTTGCATCTTGATGTGTTTAACCTTCTCATCCCATTTGCTCTCCCCATGTCAGTTAGACCACTATCCTTTTCATTGATTTATGAATGCAATTTGATTTTTTAAGCTCCTAGTTAATATACCAAAATTTTACTAAATCATTTCTAGGTTTGTTAAAGTTGGATAATTTTGATACACAGCTTAGCAGATCTATACAATCATGTCTCAAAAGGTAGTTTTTGTTGTATGCTTTCTTTGGCTCTTTATTTGGTACACTTTAGGCAGACAGATGAGTTGAATTGAAATCTACTTGCTGCTTACTTGTTTTGGCTTTTAATTATGTTTGTAGTCATTTGGAGTGCATTGGTGTCCATTTGGAAGCTTAGCACGACTTCCTTCATCATCCGAGTAAGCATTACCTCCCATATAACAATCTGAGTAGTTTTCTACTTCAAGTTTTAAACTGAGATGTGGTGTTCAGTTGTCTTTTCTTCGCGTCAGATGTTCACCACCTTACACGTTGGTGTATGCTTAGGATCAATCTTTGTTATAAATAACTACAAAAGAAGAGAGAATTGTCATCTTCTTAGTGAGAAACTGATTTCCAAAATTGAAGAAAAACATTAATCCCATGCTTATATTTGTGGAGTCACTGCATTGAAATTCAAGCAAGTCGTAGATGTGACTCTATTGAAATTAATGTACAAGTATTTTAAGACGGCTGAGAGTCTGGAAATTATCTCTAGAGACCCTACATTTAACTGTATCTTGATCTTTCTCTGTCAATTGCAAATTGGTTCCGCATGAGATACATGAGCAAAATGGCTAATATTTTAAGAGGTATTAGGCACCGGACCACATCTTTGCACTAGAAGAATTTCTTGAGCTTAAATTAGTGGAACATAGCATCTTGACATCGCCACTCCATGTTGTTTATTTCTATGGAAGGAACAATATGCTTATTATTCGCTGTCAGGAAAGCCTCTTTTAAAGTGTATTATCGTCATCTACTCTTCGTGAAACATTCCATTTCATTCTTTATGCCTGTCATTACATTTTAGTTTGCTTAGTTTTCTTGCCACTGTCAAGTTTCAATTATTTTCTTCCCCTAACATGTCCTGATTTTATGTTCTTTTTTTCAGGCAAGGAGAGTTTTCCTCAACAACGTGTAAGACATTTCCTTTTTTCCCCCCTCAAGTAATGCTTGTTTATGGATTTTATAGTGAAGAGACTTAGTATGCTGATATGAGTTATATTGGAATGCAGATCATGAGTTACTGGGACAACGTGCTATCTTCGCTGAACATTCATCATCCTCTACTCATCCATGTCCATATATAGCTTACTTTGGGCCCCCGATTCATCCCTCATCCTCAAATTCAAGTGGAAGTGTTTCAGATAGTTCTAGTTTCAATGTTCACTGGAATGGTCCATCAGTGCTTAGTGAGATACACACCTCTTATGCTTTTCCCGCTATGGATCTACATTATCATAGTTGGGAGCACCATTCCCCTCCATTCTCTACATCTACCCATCGAATTGGTAGTTCTGATCAGCCTTCAATTCCACCTGTCAGTCAAAGGCCACCCAGGAATAGTTTGGATATGCCCAGACCTGGATCTTTTATGCATCCATTTGTTGTTGGGAACAGGTATGGCTGAACATAATGGACTTAGATTATTCGATTGGGTCTTCACTGTTCTTTTATGCATCCATTTATTATAATGTTCTGTTCAGCATCCATCATATGCAAACAATGTTTTCTTTCCTCACATAAACTCCTCTCCCTCTCCTCCCCTAATAGAGGAGTAGAATCGGACATTGAGAAAACATGAGAGATTGATTTTATGGTCTGCTGCTACCGCATTTTTTAGACTAAAATATCATTCTGAAATACAAAAACATTAGACAGTTGCATTTTCTAAGCATATATAGTTCAAACAGAATCCATTTTGTTCTTTCTTCGCTCATTTTTCCTAGTGCTGTTTTTTCCCCCCACAGTGCTGGAGCTACTAGAGCAGCAAGTGCTGTTCCTTCATCATTTATCCCTGCTTACCCTGGTAGCAATGCTCGGTCCCGAGATAGAGTTCAAGCTCTCCAGGCATACTATCAACACCATCACCCTAGCACTTTGCCAGCATTACGAACACCCAGTATTTCTGGCTCCCGTAGGTTGGACAGCCATAGAAATCATGCTTATTTCAGTCCCGTGGCCTCGTCATCTGACCAAACAGGTGGCTTCTATTTCATTCCACCAGGTACTTCTGGCAGTCAGAACTTTCAGGAGCCAGAAAACCCTCTGTCAACTCACTTCCATGCTTGGGAAAGAGACCAGTTGCCTTCATTTTCACTAAACCAGGTTGACAGAGATTCAGGCTGGGGTTCATTCCATGAGGCTGCCATCAGTGGTTCAGATCCTGGCATAAGACCAAACATCTTCCGTCAAAGGCACAGATCCGAGAGGACGTCATCGCAAAGTCGTTCATAGTGTTCTCTTCCTTTATACCCTCTCTTGGGGGTAAGGCAAACCATATCTGCTATGAATGAAACCATAATGTTATGTATGATACATTGATGTGCTAATGCTTGAGCCTGTCAATCCCGACAGGCTGAAAAACTGTGTAAGTGGCCCCAAAACAATTTTTTTGGTAGCCACCGCGGTGCGGTGTACTCGGCTTCCTCTACTCCGGCCTTAAGAATATTAAAAAAAACATGTTTGATAGTAAAAGTGATGATTTTTTTACATTATTCGATCTAGATTAATTAATCGATCAAATCAGATATATGATTAAAAAAATATCTACCTAGGGGCTAAAACCACACATTAAAACTCTCCTTTAAACAAGAAAAAAAAAAGAAATTTCTCTTATCTTTAATAAAAGAAAACTGGGGTCCAACACGCAACCTCCCAGTGCAATTTCTCTATCACTCTTTCTGCTGGTGCCTGTATTTGCTCATTGCCAAATGCTAAGGTCTCGTCCCCCTCTACCATTCAATCTTTCACACCCCATCAATCCCTTTCCTCAAATCACAGCATTTCCATTTCTCAAATTCCAGAATCTAGGATTAAGCCTGCAGTTGATGCACCCGGATTTAGATCGCGATTCGCATCCGAAAACTCGATCATGTTCATCACGGTTGATAATATCCAGATTTAAATTGCAGATGCATACATATTTAAATCTTTTGCAACACACCCATGTTTTTACTTGAGTAACAAGGCAAATGCAGCAGCTGGTCAAAAGCTTATCTTCAATGCATCTTAAAAACACTGTCAACTCATCAAGCAAAGTAAGTTAAAAAGAAGAGATTTCACTTATTTGCTTGTCAGGTTCATGTTTTCCATCTCTGCAACTCCAATCCTTTTTGTACAAAATCTAAACATGCCCTGCCTGCCTGCCTGGAATAGATCATAACAACAAGAAAGACTAATATTATATATAAATTCAGAGCAGATTTGAATACCATCTAACTTCACACGTTAAGTATCTGAACATGAATTAATGAAAAAGAGGGCTCCAGGTAGAGAGAAAAGGACCATTCTTTCTACCATGCAATGCCAAAAGCAGCAAATTTAACTCCAGTTTTGACAGTGAGTTAAATAGACAAGACATGATCTTTTTAGTCTTTGAACACAGATTTGAAGACCCAAGTTTAGGCTAACAAGTTAACTGATGATGAGATCAAGAATTTTAAAGTTTCAATATTGATTTGTGATGACATGATCATGAGAATAAGATTTACTGGGAGTAATGTCAAATTCAAGGTCATATCTGTTAAAAAAATGAAGGAAACCATTAGGACCCCACAGCTTTGATGACGATGATGATAATGGTGTGTGGTTTGTATCTTGAAATTCTCATAATATAAATATGATGTCTTTAAAGAATGCCCACTTCTAGACTCCATCTCAGACTCAGTAACGCTTTACACCTTCCCTCTCTCTCTCTGGAGAAATTTGTATATAAATGCACCACACTTTCTTTTCTTTCTCCACTCAACCCGTAGATTTAAATCTATAATTTCTTCAATGGCGTTCATGGTTTCTGCAGGTGAGCAGCTCTTGTTGGAGAAGCAGGGCACGTGCAAGTTTCTGTGTTTAGCAGTCTTTACATGCTACCATGAGTGAACCTTGCACGTGCTCCCCTTCTCCACCATGAGTTCCTCAACTTTTCTCTTTGGTCTCACTCTCATTGGAGATTGCAGTGCAAGTTCAACTCACTTGTCAATAAAAGGTGATATATTCTGATAAAATGCAGGTTTTGCAGTTATATGTGCATAGCGCCATAGCCAGTATCTACCAAGTGAAAACTGAGATCCTCTTATCATCTGTTTGTCAATTTTAAGCTCACTGAATAAGTTGTTCCTTTTTATGTTGTGTGTTCCTTTTTATCGAATACGAATATCGAACATGAATACTTTAAACTTCAAAGAAGATAATCATCTTGAATATTATACAATACATATATTCATGTTTTGGTTTACAGTAAGAAAGGAAGTAAAGGGATGAATTATAGTCTGAAAGATTACTGCAATTTAGTTTTAAAGAAGAAATGACTGTGGATTTTGACCCATACAACATGATAATGATGCAAAGGGACTGCACTTTGCGTCATGGTAGACTTGGGGGCTAGTACTATACGGAGCATACGCAGAAGAAATGGCTAGATCTTGACCAAGAGACACGCACGCACGCTCGGTTTTCCATAAATGGCAGTCAAAATGAGTGTCTTTTTCGTAAGCAAAATGGCAGCACCACCACCTCCACCTGGTGGATTCCCGATTCCTCCATAGATTTTACTACCCTTGGTTCTGGTTATGGGCCAAATGCTTGTTGGGAATTGAAATAAAGATGCAGAGAGATAGGGAGTTGCAGATTTTATTGCAGAACCTTAAAATGCAAGCAATGGTGTGAGAACATGAAGTGGTGAAAAGCTTTTGGGGTGTACTGTTTGGACACGCAATGCACGTATTTCGAAGCTTCTGCAACAATGAACCAGACAGACGTAGATTTAGACAATGATTTTGTCACATGCTGAAAGTCTTGTTTGGAGTACTCCTTGGAAGGGCAAAAACATGGCAGACAGTTTCTCCATTCTTGTCTTTTTGATTTCTTCTTCTGCCATTGTAATCTTGTTGCAGGTTTGAATTTCAATTTGCATGGATGCTCACTGCTCACAATTACGAATAAGATAGGAGTAAAGTCTGAAGCAGGAAAGAGGGTGGAGTCATTGTAATAAGTATAGAAATCATTTTTTAAATTATATATTTTTAAATTAATTACAATAATTACACTAATATTTGTTCTATTGAAACATACTTTAAGTGAATTTAATTAAGTTTAGAGTTAATAAGTATAGAAATCATTTTTTAAATTATATATTTTTAAATTAATTACAATAATTACACTAATATTTGTTCTATTGAAACATACTTTAAGTGAATTTAATTAAGTTTAGAGTTTATAATTAAGATTTAATGTTAGATTTTAAAATTGAAGTTTATATTTTGATATGATATTTTAATTTGATTGATCTGATATTTGATTCGACCAAAAATATAATTAATCTGATATAAATTCAATTAAAAAACAATTTTTTATGACTTATTATAGACCTGAACTAAATCTAAATTAGATTTAATCTAACTTTAGTCGAACCTAAATTAAATATAATCGTGACCCGAACATTTATATTTCGATTGCTCAATAGATAATTTATTTACAAAATATGTATATTATTAAAGTTTTAAAAAAACATAGAATACTATGCATGAAAAATATTACGTTTTAATTGTTTCAAAGTGTATTTTTGTTTGATGTCACCACGTGTTTGTAGGACTAACCACTAAAAGTTATTTATATCATTATTTTTTCATGTCATGTATTTTTCAAAGTGAATCCTCACTTGAAAAAACTGTTTTTAAAATGAATTAACGATAAATATGAGTGGAGATTCACTTTAAAAAATATATAACATGAAAAAAAATGATGATATGAATAATTTTTAATGATTGATCTTATAGATGACGTGATAAGATTTATACATGATATAATTTCTCGTATCTCAAGACATAAGTAGCGAGCCAGTAATATTTTCATAATAATCTTGGGCTTTATCCCGAAGATGTTGCTGTGCGAAGTGTATAGGGTAGGGCTGCTTCACTGGTTCTTTATAAAAGGGTCTAAAATGAAATGTTTGTTTTAGACGTGGGATAAAGCCCACAATTATTCTGCGGGTATTTCCTCAGGCGGATTATTGCATATTACCTATTAGTTTAGTAACCCACGAATGAGATAATAAACACAAATATTTCACTATTTGAAAATTGATAGATTAATGAAATAAATTTATTTAACTCTAATTATAAATTTATTAAATTATTTTAAAGTATAACTTAATTAATAGAATATATTATAAATTTTAAGATTAAAATTATTATCATACCAAGTGACTAGGGTGATAACAAGTCGAGGTCGGCCTTGGTCAGGTTTGGGCTTAAAACTCGTTGGGTTTAGACTCGTCAGGCTCAATTCGACTCGAATCAAAATAGAAAATTTTATTATAATTTTTTTTTTATAAAAAACAGAGTCTCGTTAAAAACTCTTTTCATAACCAACATCGAAACTAAATTCAATATCGAAAAGGAAAAATATATTCAATTTATTTTTAGTGATTTTTTAAAATTTTATTTTATTATTTTTCTTTTGCTAAAGATATTATTTTTAGTGTATATATAACATATATATAACATAACATAATTATTTCAAGTATGTTTACGAACTTTTCGAGTCGAATTTGGCTATGTTTGGCATGGCTTGACTCAGATTGTTAAAATCTTGAATCGAACTTGAGTCCAAATCAAACTCACTCGAGTTGAACTTTACTTGAGCCAACACGAATAGCTCGCGAGCCCGTCAGACTCGTTATCATCTCTGCAAATGACATTAGATATTTGTTTCAATGGTTAATTACTGCGGAAATCACGTTTGTTTACCCTCAGTACAAACTTAGTCACCAATTTTAAAAATCAATCAATATAGTCACATACGTTTTCGGGCTGTAAACTTATGGTCACTCCGATGTTAAAAGCCGTTAAAGATTGACGGAAAGATAATTTTGTATAACAATAAAAGGATAAATTACCTATATAGTCACTATATAATTAATTATTTTAATTTATTTTTAATTTGACATTCAAATTTTTATATTTTGCCATCTTTTCGAAATTAATTAAGTGGGACGAAAACTGAAATCTCTAGACCCAATACACCTCTTTCTTTAAACTCTTGTCACCAAACGCCATGGCCACTGCCAGCAAACCGTCAACACGAGCGACATCCCTTGAAACCGAAAGAAAACATGCAACTTTCTGTTAAAACACATTCGATAGTGATAATCGGATTGCTAATATAGTTTCCAAATGAAGTTGAAAACAAAATTGACACTCATTACCTGGAAAGTTGGAAACAAAACCACCTCTGTTCTCAATGCTCTCTCTTTCAGAACCAGGTTCATGATCAACTCAAAGCTATTTAGCCACACCCTTCTTGCATATCACAGTCTTGGAATCACCAACATTTGCTACTACCAGCTTCTGACTGTTAATCAATATTGTTGTTACTGTCGTTGAACCTCCTTTGCACAAATCAACCGCTTGTTCCAATATATTTGCATCAATTTGCATTATAGGCTTTCTTAATCGCATTGTAGATAAAATTTTTTGTCCAAAATAGAACAAACACATAGTCATAAAAGCCAAAAGCAAAACATTATGGGAGAAGATCCAGCAGAAGACAACAGACATTACAGATAGAAATTTTTGTCTCTTCTCATATGCCGACTCCTGCCCAAACAAAGATGAAAATTTCAAAAATGGTTTATACTGAGGGATTATTTAACTTGAAACAGAGAGAAAGTAAAAAATTTTGACTCATTAAAAGTTGGATGTTTAAATATTTGTTATTTGTTCTCTCAATCAAGCATCACAAAATTTTAGGGGAGAAAGATTTTTTTGATAAAATAAAGATAATAATCTTATTAATTATTTAAACTCGATGTGAGTACAACATGAGCAGCAACATCGTCATGTAAAAAAGATTTTTCATTAAACATATATAACACACATCTTTTCTTATGTTTTTCCATTAAGAAGGCTTTAGAAAAGATAAATAAAGTCAAGTTACATGATACCATTTATCATATAAAATAGTTGCAGAAGAAGAGAATAATAAGTTTAAAAAGATGGTTAAAATATAAGATTTTAAAATTTTGAGGGTTAAATTAAAGATAAAATAAAAATAAAATAATTATTTAGTGACTATATAGATAATTTATCCTTTTATTATTATATCAAATCATCTTTCCGTTAATCTTTAACGGCAAGTGACCATAAGTTTACAACCCGAAAACATACGTAACTATATTGATTGATTTTCAAAATCAGTGACTAAGTTTGTACTGAGGGTAAACAAACGTGATCTCTGCAGTAATTAACCATTGTTTCAATTTTAACTCAATAAAATTTAAATTAAATAACTAAATTATAACTCTGAAAAATTTACCTATTTATAACCAAATACATAATTAAAAAAATTAACCAAACACACAATTAAATAACCTAATAAATAATTACCCAATATAAAATATTATTTGTGAATAACTATATATATAATATAACGGAACTTTATTACATGAACTTTTTGCTTACCAAACTTGGTGGATTATTACATGAACTCTCGCATATATAGTCTTACAACACTTAGCCTGGTTTGTAATTAATTTATTATGTCCACATTCAAGATATAAAATGTACTGAATTCCCATTTTTGGTAATTCAAAAACACAAAATAAATCAAATTAATTACTTACAGTTATCATATCTTGTAATAATCAATTAATTAGTCCCCAAGAATATTTTGGAAATATTTTTTCTGATTCAAAATATTAACAAAACAGTGAGTTTCTTATCTCTTTCATGCATTTGCTTCCATGAGAGATCCTGTCATAAATTTCAAAGATACAGCTTTGGAACCAATCCCATGCAATAAATAGAACAAATTAACATCTTTAATCTCATTCCGACACCAAAAAAACACAGTTCCATGGAAACTTTATGTGTCAAATTCCCATGTTCATCGGATACTTCAAGTATTTCAGCCACCTCGGAGGGTGAAACTAAGAACAACGGCGGGACGGTCGCCTCGGAACCGAAAGAGAAAGTGTTCGTTAATGTCGAAGAGTGGTCATCGAACCAGGCGAAACAAGGGCTCCGTTTCTCACAGAGTGATAAGTTTTCTGAGGATGAATCGGTTGAACTCAAACTTTGTTTGTCGAAGCCGGTGCCGCAGGTGGAGTCGTCGAAAGCTAGGGCTTTCACCTGTGGTTTCTGCAGCAAAGAGTTCTCGACGTCTCAGGCGTTAGGAGGGCACCAGAACGCGCATAAACAGGAACGTGCGATCGCCAAGCGACGTAAAGAGAGTGATGTAGGGGTTTTGGGAGCTTTGGGTCATGGCCAATATCCTTATTACTCGTATTCGAGCCTGTCCCATGGCTCTTTGTATGGATCTTTTAGTAGGTCTCTTGGGATACGGATGGATTCTTCTTCTTCTTCTTCTTCTTCTTCTTCTTCTTCTTCCATGATTCATAGGCCTGCAACGGTTCCGGGTTATCATTGGAACTCACTCGGTTATCGGTTCGCGCAAGGCGGCATCGGAATGGATGGTTTCCAGGCACCGAAGAGCAGCGTTTTGCCAACTGCATCTATGGCGGTGACTGCGGCAGCGAAAATCCCAGTGACTAATAATTCTCATGTACCGAAACGTGAGGAGGAGGATTCGGGGCTTGATTTGTCTCTTAAGCTTTAAATCTTTGATTATGATGGTATATAGAAGTCAATAGTTTCCTTGTGTTTTCATTATTCCATATGAAAGTACAGAAAAAAAAAAAGAATTTTTTACTTTTTTTTTTTAATTTCAAATTTTCTGTGACATTTGAAATAAATTCTCATACGCATTTTTAAACCGATTTAGTTTTTTTTTTACTTTTATTAAATAAATATTAAATTTTAAATTCAATAAATATGATACGAAATAGGACAATACAATGCCAAACAAATGATCATTGGCCGATCTAAAAATTTATTTAAAAGTGGACATATAATTTTTTTTAAAAATTTTAGAATGAATACAAACCTTAAATATTACATAAATTTATTTACTTATTAGTATATTTTTACACAGAAATATATCTAAATTATACAGCTATTTTATTTTGAAGTTTTAAATGAGAACATAAAGTAATCTCAACTGATTATTTATTTTTATTTTTTATATTTTCAAAGTTTTTTATCATTATCAGTCGGTCTATATCAGACATTATAAAATTCAAGTCTAATCTAATTAATAATCGGATTTTTAAAAAAATCTAAATCCGAATATAAATCTATTTACATAAATTCAAATTTGATCTAATAAAATATCTAAAATCCATATCCAAAAGTCCAAATTCAATTAATTTTGAAATAACAACTCAAATAAATATTTTAAGTAAAAAAATAATTTTTATCAAAAAATATTTTAAAATTTATACCGCAAATAAATCTTAACAAAGATTACAATCCAATATAAAACATATTAAAGTAACAACTCAAACTTTTCAAATTTAAAATATTTAAATATTTTTATTCAGTTTTATATATGGATTAGATTTATATCGGATATGGATACAGATTAAATTCAGATCAGATCATGACAATATCTATATCCGATCCATCTTCTATTAAGACTCAAATTTTTTAAATTCGAATTTAAATTTTTTTAATCAAATTCAGATCAAATCTAATTTAAATCGAATTTAAATTATATTGTTACTCCTGCGTATACTTTTTCAAATTTAAATTTGATAAGACTTGCCTTGTATAAACCTGAAACTTACAAATCTTTATAAATATTTCAGTTTCATTAGACAAATCATAATATTTAAAGGTTAAAAATTATATTTTAAATTTTAAAGAAAAATATAATATTTTTTTATACATATTATGTATCAAAATTCAAAATAAGAACCTTGAAAATAAGTTACTTAGCAACTAATTATTTTTTATTTATTTTTTCGGAGAAAATGGACCGTATGATTGACTTAATTCATTTTCATTTATTTATTGTTAGTTAATTATTTTTGTTACAATATTTGCTAATCTCCGCCTAATTATTTGCTCGGAAGAGAACAGCTAGGATTTTTATTACATCATATACTTGTGGAAAGATCAAAGCTGGATGTTGGGATTTTATTACCAAAATTGTTTTGAAATAATAAAAAAAAATTACGAACCAATTAATATATCTTGGTATTAAAAATTTATTGTTTCGAATTCGAATTCAAATTCAAATTAATTCCATGTTTAAAAAAATTGAGCCTACTTAGAATTAATTTAATTAAAATATAAATAAAAACTTAGAATCATTTGTCTTGAAACATAATACTATAAACTTCAAACTAATATAGGGTTATACAGTAACCAATGTTTTAAAATACCATGAAGGCTTTAAAAGATTCTAGAAGGGTCTAGAATGCTGTGGGAAGCTTTGAACATTCCAAAAGATTTTGGAATACAATATAAGATTATGAAATGGTTTAATTATTCATGACCAAATGTTGATTATTTAACAAATTTATCGGAACTTGTCGAATCGATTTAGTTATCCGATTTATCCAATAATATATAGTTTATTTTCTAAATCGATTGTTACCGAAGCGACGAAAAGTGAGAGAAACTCGACTGAGTCACCGTGAACGTCACAGGCACCGGACATTGCCAGTTCCTGGACCATGAACTGTTGGTTTTCTCAATTTGGGTTATGGTTTGTGTGAACCGTTTCCATACATGTTCGCATTTTACAATTCATGTTTCTTCGATCCACAATCCATTTGCATGGTTGAGGATGAGAACGTGTGGGTGAATTGGCCGATTAAGGGGATAATGCCGAGAAGTTAAGGGACAATTTTGTCCATTTGATTGGTGGTTCTTGATGGATGAACCCCTAAAAATACCGATCTAGCCTAATGTCCCTAAGCATAAAAAATACAAGAATCACATATTTCATCTAGTGAGCTTTTGAGTGCTTAGAAGATCTTGATGATTTTAATTATTTTTGTAGCCGAGTTCTTTATTTTTACGGTGGTCCGACGAGCTCGACGATGGTGCAACTATATCTCATTTAATATAAGGTTTTAACAATGGCTGAAGGTATTTATTATGATCCTTTTCCGCTGCGTTTATGCTCGTTTAATGCTTACATGAACTGCATATAACTAAGAAATACAATACATAAGAGCAATAATCTTTGCTCAATTTACATAGGAACCGTGTTGAAGTTGTAATAAAATCAACTTCATTCTAAGGGAGTAGAGTGGAAGAAGAGGCAGATGGCTGAAATATCATCTATGGCGATGCCCTTCCTCTTCTTTTTCCAAGCCTGGACGGAAAACTCGACCAGCCGCTTAGCTGATTTCGCCTTGTCTGGGGTTGAAGACACGATTTGAATCGCTTCCTGGTTTGATACAACGTCCCATACCTGCAGGACAAGATTTAATCACATATCAAAAGCATTGTCATTTTCATAAGCTTTGATCAAAGCCTTGGTATGTAACTATGTATATCTGCATACCCCATCGGTAGCAAGCACAACAAATCGGTCTCGGCGGGTTATATGTCGTTGTGTGACTTCTGGAACCGAAATAAGTCCGTAATCTTTTATGCAGTAGTCCCCGAAAGCTCTCGACATCGCCAGCCCGGGGGACTCCTCATCGGGTAGCCAAACCCTGTGCACCCCTGGCTCATCATGCAGGCAGAAAACACGACCTTTGCACTGAATGATCCGCTCAGCCTCCTCTGCAAGCAACATCAACTGAAAACATAAGCATCCTTAATGGCTACGTTGTCGTTCTTTCCCGACATTTTTGGAGAGTGTGACCGAGAACTTACGAGGTAAATTCGGCTTGAAATCTACGGTAAGCTGAACGGGAACCAAGTCTCCATCATCTGATGTTGTAGCCAAAACAGCTCGAGAATCACCAATGTTGGCTACATATATGAAGTCACCCTATGCAATATAAATGTGAAATTATTCAGAAAGATCATGTACATGTTCCCCAGAACCTAATGCAGTTGAGTCATGAGTGTTCGAGTAATACTAAACCGAGTACCTGTCGAACAATTGTTAAGGCAGTTGTTCCACTGTAAAAGGAATCGATCTTCCTATGCTGCTCGAGTTCGTGGTCGACTGCAGCACATGTCTTTAGATAAGAGTACTTCCATATATGAAACCTCTGATGCTTTTTATCGGATTCTAAATCGGTATCGGGGTCGAGCGATGCTTGAGCTAGAGTTTCTTGCCAATTGCAGAGCAAGGACGACGACATCGATTCTCGAACTTTTTTAGCTACAAAATGACCCCAAGGACCATGCCCATCAAATATCCCACAGAACAACATGTCTGCTTGACATCCAAATTCCTGTCCTAAGCATAAAAAGAGGGTGTAAAATTCACAAGGCAAAACAATCATATCCACATAGTAAAAGGAACCAAGTCCTTTTACCTCCCATACAATGGCACAATCCTGGTTCACTCCTTTCCTTCCTCTCTTGGAGAAAACCGAGGCGAAATTGTCCGAACCATCGACGTTTACCGAACCCGAAGACCTCAAAATCATGTCATTCCGCTTCGCATCCTTCACCATTGCCTCGGCAGCCTCTCTTCCGCCATCATTCCCTGAGTTTTTCCCTCTCAATGACCTTGCTAATCCATTCAACATGGAAGAAAACTGCCTCATTGCCCTCTAGAGTTCACCACCCACTACCAAAGACAAGACAGAAACTTTTGTTGTTTTTTTCCTTGTAGCAGATCCAAAGTCTGTCCATTTCAACAACAAATAAATAGACACATAACTTTGGTTCAGACATGGTAGAAGGTTAAAAGCACATTGAACTAGAGTAATAATGTTAGCCAAGAAAAGACATAATCTGACTCAGAAAGGTGGGGAATCTAACACTTTAATAACAGTAAAAAAAGATTAATTCTAAAAGGCTTTACAGAGAATATTCACTGTGACATAAGAATTCAAATATCCTCCCACATCAGTAAATCTGAAAGGAGCTAAACAAATACCAACTAGTAAATAGATAAACTCTAACATTTCAAGCTTAGCTGGCTATACCACATCACCTAGGCTGTTTGGTTGCCGAGAAAGGGTAATGGGAAAGAAAGGGAAAGCTGAAACTGAGATCTTTTAGTATGTTATAAGGACTGTCTAGTGGCAACATGAACCGGGATTTCGGTTACGAATAATAGTGGATGAATTATGTTATTATAAACCATTATTTTCTACGGTAACAATTTCGGACAGTGTCAAGAACTTAAAATAACGATCTCGAAAATAACAGCAGACCCGGATTTAAATACCTGACTAAAACTTCAAGTTAGTTGAAATTTCCATTTATAGTAAAGGAAAAACTAAAAGATAGATCTTTCTGTTTTTCCATAGATAATCATTTCTTTCTTTCTCCAGGTACCCCTTTTCTTTGATTTTCAAGCAATACCCAGAAATATGTATTTTTTCATTAAAAAAAGTATCCAAAATCCAAAACATTTTTTTTTAAAGAATCAACTCAAAACTCTAACTAAACTATCCCCCAAGCTAAACTTTCTGGTCTTCCTCTTTCTTTTCTTCCATTTTCTCAGCAACCAAACAAGCCATTCCAAATTTCCAACCCCAAAAAGGAAAACACCAGAACAAACACAACAAAAGGAGAAAAAAGGTGATGAGATTAGACCTCAAGAGTACAGTGTTTTCTGAGAATCTGATGCAAGCAACCAGAGTGCAGTGAGTTGATCTTTACAAGGGAAGCTGAGAAACCAAGAGATTAAATACTGAGATGGATGAGAGAAAATGTCCATAGTCAAAGAAAGAATATTTCTCTTTGTTTTTGTCTGCTTTGTTCCTGGTTTTTTTAAGCTTTAATTCCTACTGTGAAGAAGAAAACAAAGGAACATCAAGCTTTTTGTACATGTAATTAACATGCAAAAAACAAAACAGAACTTGCAATGACTGGCTCGCTTTTGTAAGAATTTTAAAACCCTTTTTCTTTTATTTATCAAAAAAGATTATAAAAAATGCTTCTGCGTTTCTTTCCCGTTTGTGTTAAAGCTTTATAATGTTCTTGTAGCTTATTATTTTAATCTATCATAATTATATGACCATCAAAATTTTAATTTCATTTTAATTAGTCCCAATCCAACATTTTTTTTAATATATGTTTATTTTATGATAGTTTATGTTCGGGATTTATGTTTTTGTTTTTTAATAATATCTTTTATCAAGATTTAAACTCGGATTTTCTCTTTGAAAGAGAACAATATATCTTTTTATTGTTGTGCCTAATACTTATCGGTAACATTTTCTCTTCTTTTATCTATCTTTCTAAATAAAAAAAATTATGAAATTATTTTTTAACGTAAAAAATAATTTTATTAAAAAAATTATTATTAATCAAAATAATCAATTTAATATCGAAAATAAAAAAAAATATCCTATACTACATTAATATAGAAAAACCAAATACAAAGATCATGTAAGAAGAAGAGATACAATTGCAGGCAAAAGCTTCTTTCGTAATGTTACGATTACCCTCTTCCTAAAACATATATCTAATAAGACGTACAACGTTACCATATATATATATTAAGACTTTTATTTTTCTTTTTGACGTAAGATTAATGTTCTTTGCCTCTTTCTAATAAATATTTAAAAAATAAAAAACTAATTAAAATTATAAATTTAATATTGATTATCGTTTAAATAATTTTATATTGAAAACAATAAATATAAATATTTCTTTTTCCAAATTTTATATTTAAGACTACCAAAATATTCTCAATGTGCACCACACATATGAATGTATATCCTTATCCAGGATGCCATAATTGAATGAGCATTTGAAACATGTACTGTGCTGGGAATATGTTTCGGATATATATTTTTGAATCCCGTGTATTGGAAACAATCAAATATTTTTTACGTAAACTAATTAATTAAATACTAATATTATCATGAACGGTTAGTATTTTATTTAATCAAATCTTTTCGTCCAAATAATGAGATTCGTTACAACTTTATTAGTTCATACCAGATTAACACTGCATTAATAATTTAATATATAAGCGTGCATGCATGATTTATGCTATTAATTCGTATAAGTTTAATATTCAGAGACAAAACTATGATCAAATATTAGAAGGGATAAAAATTTATTAAGCTTTTTAATTTTTTAATATTTAGAGACAAAGCTAAAATCAAATATTAGAAGGGATAAAAATTTATTAAGCTTTTAAATCTAAAAATTAAAAAAAAAATTATTTTACTATTATTTAAACTAAGAGGAACCTCGAGTGCAATTATACTAAAAATTTTTAGGAGAGACTTGCTCCTCCAACAACAAACATAGCTTCGTTCCTGTAACTAGGGGTGTTCATTACTGGGTAGTGATATTTCGACCCGTTTATATCAGATACTCGTTATCAGATACCCGCAAAAACCGGGTACCCGGTTCGTATATATATTTTTATTTTTTTATTTTAAAATTAAAAAAATTATATATTAAACATAAAATTTAAAATTTTATAATATATGAATAAATATAAATATTAATGATTTAAAGTTAGTTTTAAAATATTTTAATATATACACATATATTTATTAGAGTTTATCGTTAAAATGATATTAAAAATACTAATATCGTTTTTTTTTCCTTTTGATATTAACAAATTAATAAAATATATTTAAAATTTTTAAAAATTAAAAGTATTGAGACTAAGTTTTTTTTTTAATTAGTTTTTAAAATTTTCAAGTTAAAATTAATTAAACTAAGTTTTGATTTCTAATTTTTATGATTTAATATTTTTTAAGATTCTTATATTTTAAAACTAGTGAATTAAACTTTAATTTCCTTATACTTTTTCATGATTTAGCTATTTTTTAAAATTTTATTTATTTTCAAATTAATTAATTTGATCCCCTAATAATCCAATCTTAACTTTGCATTAACTTTTTATATGGAATATGTCATGTATGCGGGTATTCAACTGCTAAGAGTTTCCTTTATTTGCTTTAGGGTAATTATTTGGGAAAAAATGCCTATGCTCTTTTTCGTTGCTATTTGCTATACCTAATATTAAATAATTAAATTATAAGATTTAATTTTAGATTTTAAATTTTAAATAATAAATTTTAAATTTTAAAATTACATGTATAAATCGTATGTCTCTTTATTATGGTTTCTTTAATACTCTTATTTTAAAATAATGAGTTTAGAGTTTAAATGAAGTGTTGTAGTTAGAGTTTAAGAAATTAAGGTTATGGTCTAATTTTTAAGGCGTAGGTCAAGATTTAAAATATAAAATTTAAGTTAAGACTTAAAATTTAATTTTTAAATTTTTTTAAAATAAGACATAAAAAACATAATTAAATAAAAAAATTATTTAAAAAATATATTTTATTCTTAAAAGTACGTGAAGGTTTCTCAACTTCTTAATGACTTTAAAATATTTAACCGATTTATATCAAATAATAACTATTGTTTTCCCACATGGACCGACTTTTGATATTTCTTGACTTTGCAGCTGATGACTCAAACTTAAATTTCAACATTAAGTTCTTTTCCTACGAGTATTTTCTATGCACTTTCCTGGAAAAACATAATCGCTTCTCTCAATCACGCCAAATATCAATATTTAATATAATATTTAGATTTTTCATTATCTCCCCGAAAAACATGTGAACTTCCCATGCAACCACTCTATAATAATAAACAAGAAGCATAGAAATCTTGAATACACGATTCGTAGGACAGGATAAAATAAATAAATAAATAAATAATAATTCATGCGTTTTGATTAAGAATATACACCGAGAAAAACCAAAATGTCTTATTTTTTAAAATTAAATGAAGTAGTTTTTAAAAATCAATCGGGTTGTTATACGTTTTGCTAACCAAACCTAAACTGGTGACTAAAATGAAAATTTATGATAGTTGGATGATCAACTGTATCTAAAAAACATTTTTGGCAACATATTAGGGTCAAAATTAGGGTTAAATTGCTAAATCAAAGGCCTGAGGTTAGGGACGAAACCAGGATCAAACATTAAAAGAGATAAAAGTCTATTAAGCTTTTAAATATAAAGATTGAGAAGGATAAAAATCTTATTTTACTACTATTTAAACGGATAAGGACCTTAAATGAAATTATACTAAAAAAATTTAAGAGGAACAAGAGCCCTCGTACTTGAGGAACCCTCTCATCTCACATGCTTGATTTTCCTTTTTTTTTTTCGCCTTTCATTTGTTTGACTCATTCCTTTTTCTCATGTTTAATCATCGCCTATATTGATCTGATCGACATTATTAAACGATTCACATATAAATATATGATTTATTTTGTCATGTTTAATAAATCGTCTCATTTCTCATAAAAATACCACAAAAAATTATTTCGTCTTATATAAATTTTTTTATATTACTTTTATAATTCTTTTAATTTTTGATTTTTTAATTTTTTTAATTAATTCAAATCGATTTATATCTTATATCTAATTTTAATATACAAAACTTTGCCATTTTTTTTTTTTGCATGAACAAAAAATATGCGGATGTAATAGAAGGGTTATGCTTTTTTAAGACCGCGCCCCGTTCCCTACCTGTCCCTGTGGTGTGTAATTGAGCACAACTGTTCGTCGTGACTTCAAGACCCACAACCCAACCATTGGGACCTCCCGATGTTGATGGGCATTGCCATCCATCCATGTCGGTAACATGCACTTCTCCATCATGGGAAACCTATGAATAATTCACTATTTGTCTGTAGTATAATTTAACAGGTGTTGAGGTCCGAATTCAACGAATAATAATTTAAAATATAGAAGGATGTTTATCTTAAAAATTTAAATTTAAATTTTGTTTGTTTAATATTAATATAAATGTGTGTAATCGTATGTTGTCATATATGAAAAAAATATATATTAAAATAAGTATAATTAGTCTACTAGTTAAACTATTAATCTTTGGTCTTTAATATTCTCGTAGATATGAATTTTAGACTCATTAGAGATGACAATTTGAAAAAAAAAAAGAATGGATCCTGATTCGATCTGATCTAATTCGATAGGGGTGATTTTTTTATTAAAAAATCAGGGTTGAGTTATTGAAAGAGAAATAAAGTCAAATCGGGTTTAGATAATTTTTTTTGATATGATATATTTATATATTTTTATATATAATATTTAATAATATTATTAATTTTTTTTAGGCCGGTCAAATTTAATTAGATTTTTATTAAAATATCAAAATTAGATTATAACTTTTATTATAACTCATGCTTGGAATTACTTGAATTATTATATTTGGCAAGAATATAACAATTGCATGCATATTATAATTTTTATTATAACTTCTTATTGTTATTCACTCATAAATCAAACAAGATATTCGAGGACATAAAGCAAATTTATATCTCCTACTTTAGTTACTAGCTTAATTTCTAAATAAAATCTATAACGATTTATTTATTAGTTAATTTATTGTACAGTATTAATATAAATTTAAAATTTTTGAAGAATAAAAATATCATTTATCTAAAAAATTATAACTTTAATATATGAAATCAAATTGAATCACAAATAAAATACATTAAAATCAAATTAGAATCAAAACGAATAATTTAACTTTTGAATTAAGATAAAAAAAAATTAAAAATTTGCTCGTCCCGACCTGACCCGACCCACCTGTTACCGTCCGTAACCGACTCCTCTTCCTTTTTCTTAGGGTGTTCTTTCACATCCCAATTAAGATTTATTAAAAAATATCTTATCTTGTCTGAATTTTCTTGAAACTTCGTATCAATGGTTTTAATTTTGGCAATAATATCTTGTTTTAAGGATAATAATATTGCTTCGAATTTGACAGTGTTTTCTGAAGATGGGCCAGGGTTTGGTGGAGATGTTAGATCTGAATTATTACATATAAAAAAAGATGAACAGTTGCCCCACTTTCTCAATATAATTTCATACACCAGTAATGATTTTGTCACGGAAATAAATATAGAAAATAAAAATGTTGTAAATATATATGTGGATAGAGATTATATTTTTCTCGTCTTTAAATATTCAAAACACTTTTATAACGTGGTTTTTGTAATAACTTTTTATAAAATTTTAAAAATAACAAAATTTTGGTTTTAAAAAAAAAATCAATTATAAAAGATTTAATTATTTATTAAATAATTAATTTCATTCGAAAGTGTTGACAAAGCATTCACCAATCCAGGAGAAAATGTTTAAATTTTGATGCACGCTAATTCTACCGGGACAAACCCAAAATTTCATATAAAGAGTGTAGATTATAAGAAATTATATTAAATATATAGGGGTGTAAGATTATAAAAATTTAAGAATATAAAATTAAATTATCGATAAAAATATATATAAAATATAAAAAAACTTTAAAATTTTTAAGAAAAATACAATTACACCCTATCATTTCTTAAGTTCATCCCTGATTCTATCCGGTACAGATTTCGATCTAACTATTCAAAATTCATGATGAAATATGATGAATTTGACCAATTCAGACAATATGAATCAATCACATGGAAAATGAGCCAAAACCCAATCATTTTAAATGTAGTAGTACAACATTATATTATGGAGTTAATAAATATAATAAATACGATAAATCGCTTAGACAAAGAAATATATATATATATTTAAAAGATATAAATTTAAATTTTTTATTTATAAAATATATATTTTAAAATATATATATAAATATTACTTTTTAATCGCTTTAAACTATTAAAAAATAGATACGATCAAAAAATCACATTTTAAGTACGATTAAAGATCGATACTTTTGATGATAGACTGAGTTGGGGCCACGAGATCAGCTGACCCCACCACCCATATACAATTCTAACGAATCAGAGTGTGCCACGTAATGATCTCAATATCACATGTGGGTCGGCGCAGTAGATAGCGACACGTAAAACTTACCCTTACTTTCCATGCATTTTCTTAATATTTTGCGGTGGGTAGTGTTTTTCAATAGTTTATAGGTAGGTGCGGAGACTTTAAATGACCGAATCAGGGCATCAGAAAATCTCTAATAATTCACAACTTAATATATTTAAAAATAAATATAAAATTTTATAATTATTTAATAATTTTATAAATATTATAAGGTAATACTTATTCATAAATAATTTTAATTATTTAATAATAAACGTATATCTTATGAATAAAATAATTTAATAAGATCGACAAGGAATCCTCTTTGCAGACAACATATTTAAAATGCTTTCAGACCGACCCGCACACTAGCTTTGATGAGTGAGTCTCCCGATAAAATTTTTTTGCATACACAACGCTTCGAACTTGATGTGTCTCGGATCTTTAAGATCAGTTGAAACATCATCTTTTGATCCACATTGCTTCTGCTGCACTTAAGGTTATGATAGTTTGGGTTTGCTTAATTTTTGCTTCAGAATATCCAAGAATAGTGTAATAATTCGAAACATGTTGCGAAAACACGAAAACTAAAATATTATCAAGAAGTATAATATTTCCGAATTTCAACACCTTAGCTTCTTCCATCTTCCATTTTCAATGATTTGATCATATCATAAGACAAGAAGCGTGTATTATAGAATGTATCAAAGCCAAAAGATGTAGTTGAATTCCTCCCTTCTCAATTCCACAATAAAGTACAATTTGAATAAGAAATGGAGAAAAGAAAAGACAAAGAATTCCAAAATTCACAACCTTTTGAGCAAATTACAAATCAAGAAAATGGATCATCATATTGGGGTTATATGATATGAATGATTTTACCAGCATTAAACACTGGGATTCCCCCCCCCCCCCCCCCAATAATTTCATATATCTGAACCTCTCCTTCTCAAGGCAACTAACAGATAGATACACAAGAACAGGGATATAGCACAAAGAAGGAGAAAAAAAGATTCTTGTTCAGTTTAAATCACTTGTTAATTCCGGTTTTTCGCTTTCCCTTTTGCAAACTCGGAGTCACTGGAGTTGAAGGTTTCCGAGCTGATGGTGAAGGTATTAGTGATGGAATTGAACTCCTGGATGGAAGCAAAGAAGAATGAAAAATCAAGGCCTACATGTAGGAGAAATCAAGCTGAAGTTGGCAGTAAAATATAAAGGCAATCAGTTTTTAGGATGGAAGTTTACCTGATTTCTGTGGCCTTTGCTGGCTTGGGTTGCTGTTTCTTTGGTTTAAATGCCAACATGTTTGAATTACTACTGAGTTTAGGAATACCGGATGAAAATGAGTCTGTTTCCAAACTATCACTGGTTACTGTTTCGAGATCGGAATCATTGTTATAGCTTACTTCGGACCGAGTCCGTTGCAGTTCATAGTCTTGGTTGCCCTTTTTGTTTGTAGTTGATTTGTTGAAGCTTTGTTCAGTGTGTATCTTGGTAGGATCAGGGATCTGACTCTGATAGGGTTTCTCAAGCAGTTTTTTGCCATTGCTTACTCCTTTGCTTGGCCTTGCTGATGGATTTTTGTCCTTTATGTTGTCTGGCTTGTTCACCATAACTTTATCTTCCCAATCACCAGACGTTTCCGAATCTCTATCGTCGTCTCTTGAAACACTCGAAGCATTTGGACTGCCAAGAGGTGGCCAATGTGATGGATTCGGAGTCTCCAAACTGTCTCTTGTAGATGCCGATGAAGACTCATACTGAATCAGAAGAGGCAGATTTATACATCGTGTTATGCATATCTTAAACAAACAGAAAAAGGCATATAGTAAATCACTTTCGAAACTGAAAATTTGTACCATTTTTGGCATTTAAACTATACCTCAGTGCTTGCAGTGATGCAAGATAGATCACTTGAACTCTTCCATTTAGAATGAGAAGGGGATGATCCGAGGTTTAATATATTCTGTTCTGGACTATCAGATACGGATGGAGTGTGTTGCAGATTCTCGTTATCTCCTTCCTTTCTCTCCAAGGCTGCTTTGAGACTAGCTATCTGAAAACAGTTGCGAAAATGTGGTATATGAGTGAGACAATGATTGCAAAATAGTGAGCCGAGTAAACATAAGTACAGGTTTGGCTGAAATAGGCGGCCATGCAACACTTTGAAGTTAAAATGCCAAAAGAAAGACCAGGAGCTCGGGAGAGACCTGTTCTTTAAGCTCTTTCACCTCTCCGCTGTCTTTGTTCACCTTAGCAGCACCAAGCTCGACTGTGGCAACCCTTTCTGCAAATTTAAGTGTACTAAGAGTTTCTCCATGAGCTTCATACTCGGGAGCAATGTGAACAAACATCAATGTCTTGGCTTGTCCTCCTTAGAAATTGAGATAGTAGAATGATTCAGCAATTACAAATAGAGTAACGTTTTTTGGTTGGAAGTTTTCGGATAATCTCTTACCAAGTGAATCTTGGAGCAACTGAGTAAGTTTACTGTTTCTAAAAGGAACATGTGAACTTCTAGATGCAAGAGAAGAAATCACATCTCCTAAAGCCGAAAGAGACTTGTTGATGTGTTGTGCTTCTTTTAACCTATCCCCGGTCACCTCAGATTTGTCCACCCTTTCGCTTCCTGCAAGGTCAACCAGATGCATTGAGCCACGAAGAATGTTTCCCGAAGTGAGGTCCTTCCCCTGAACATGAACCGTCAAGCAGCTGCAGTTTTAAAGACAATTAAAAAGTTACCACCATATGTTTCAGAGCATGACTAGAAAGGTTTTAGACAGTCTGCAGTACCTGTGAGATCGACTACTCCGGTCATTCAATGCTGTGGAGCAAACTGAACGGTTTTTATGCCCAAGGTCCATCAAATTTATGACATCGGACGGTGACGATACACGAACAAGGTTTGCATCAGGTACATTAATCCCATTCTGCGAGCTGTTTCGGATTTCTAATGTACGTAGGAGTTAAAGAAAATTATCAAAAGAAAAAGTGCACGAGTCACAAAAACTAGATTTAGAGGTCTGAATATAAAGGATATCTCTTATTTCCACCATCTGATGAAAGAAGATCCTTGACTTGCTCATTATAAATTTCAAGCATTTGCACTGAAATCTCATAGGAAATGGTTTCTTTCCTCTCTTTTGAAAGATGAAATAGATCAGCCAATGCCCTGTAGTTTACACCTAAACCTTCTTCAGTAAGCTCCTTCGGTCCTGTCTGGATTCATCAATGAGATGAATTAGCATAAATTATTTGACAGACTTAATTTTCGGCGATGTATTCATGTCACAGACATATTGAATATACACAGTCTCCGACACTCGACCTTTAGTCCGAGTAATATAGATTATCCCTGCAGTGAAAAGATGCTGCATTTCTTACCATGGTGTGAGTCTTCCCTGATCCTGTTTGTCCATAAGCAAATATACACACATTGTAACCATCGAGAACAGACCGAATCAAAGGTTGGGTATCAGAGAAAACCTCGGCTGCAGCAAACAAGTTCATGTTAGGAAAGTCATACAGGCTGCGAAAGATTTAAATGGATAGATACAAAATCTTAGAGAAAACTCCGTTTTGAATCTCTACCTTGCGTTACAGATGGACCGAATATTTTGTTAAAAGTAAATGATTTCTTTGCCTCTTTTCCGTTTTTTGATTGTGTAAGAATTGTTATAGTTCTTTCATCAATGTGATCTACAGAACTCAAAGTGTTCGAATGTCCAGGCACCAATGGCCTTACCCGGCAGTACACTCTTATATTACCTGGAACATGATTTTCCAACAAATACAATCGAGATTTTCATTTGAATCTGGCATATTCACTCAATCAGACTATTTCAACTGTTTAAGACTGCTACCTTTCAGGTCCTGGACTTGATTGTATAACTTTCGGTTTTCTTCAAGAACTCTCTGATATCCCGAAGCAGCATTAGCAAGACTAAGCAAGTGTTTACCTATTAAACGAAGCTCAAATGAGACAATATCACATTTTTATTTCAAGAACACGTAAAAGCAATCGAGAAATCAGTTTTAAGTTTATACCTAGATTGAAGACCTCTTCCTTGTATGTCATCTGCAGAGCTTGCATACCGGCTTTTGTTGAATAAAGACAATGCTTCAGTTCCTACAGGTAAAAATACATTAACTCCAGCATCCCCATGGAAGATCGTACAAATTTTGTGACTCGAATAGATGCTAACTGCTAATCACCCTAATAAATTGTTGTTGTCGTTCAACCAATGCCTGCTGTTTCAAAACATATTGTACCAATTCCGCATGAGCATCAGACTTGTCATCACAAGTTTCCTTTCTTTCCGACCCTCTTGATGATGATTCATCTTCAACCATTTCATCAGCTGAGGCCATTACTTCAACTACTCCAACCTTTTCATCACACGAAGCTGTTCGTGAGTAAGAGTTAACAGTTACAGGTTCTTCGTTTGCTTTTGCACTATTTTTAATCTGTCAAATTACAACAAAACATGCCTATTTGAGATAACACTAACAAATCATTGAAGTTTTTAGAGTTAAGAAGAATTGAACTTCTCTCAAGTTCATTGTACTTTATAATCACATGAAGCAATAATCAGAAGCTACTCCGAAACATTCTGCCTACCTTTTCATCACACGAAACTGTTCGTGAATGAGAGTTAACAGTTATAGATTCTTCCTTTGCTTTTGCACTACTTTTAATCTGTCAAATTACAACAAAACATGCTTATTTGAGATAACACTAACTAATCATTGAAGTTTTGAGAGTTAAGAAGAATTAAACTTCTCAGAAGTTCATTGTACTTTTAATCACATGAAGCAATAATCGGAAACTACTCCGAAACATTCCACCTACCTTTTCATCGCATGAAGCTGTTCGTGAAAGAGACTCATCAGTTATAGATTCTTCCTTTGCTTTTGCACTGATTTTAACCTGTCAATTTACAACAAAACGTGTTTAATTTGAGATGACACTATCAAATCATTGAAGTTTTGAGAGTTCAGAAGAATTAAAGCTTATCACAAGTTCATTGTAGGTTGCCAAGCGACGATCAAACTCCTCCGAGACTTTATTGATCACAGATTCCACAATCTGTAAATAACCAAAAGAGATTTAAAGAACAAAAATTTTCCAAGTTCTTACATTTCTCAAGAGCTCAATTTGATCCTGAAAAAAAGTGAATTGATCAAGCAAATTTATGTACTAGCAGAAGGATCTTACCATTGGAATTTCATCTTGCCTCTTATCTAGAAGAGCTGCACGAACTAGCATACTAAAAGAACCTGCATTGCCCTGAAGATAACAATGAAAAGGAGCCATCAGATTAGATGTCTGATGAAATAAACAACTAGCATGAGAATTAAAAAGAAAGCTCACTAACTTCTTCAGTGGAATCTGGTTGTTCACTAGGCAAGTCACTAGGAAGGGTCGTCGAAACGGAATTCATAAATGGTTCACTAGTTTTTCGTGTCCCGAAACATGAGGGTTTGGAATTTGCAGAGTATTTCCATGAACCAATTCCACCATTTTGTTTCCATTCACTGTAAGACTTCAATGCTAGAACACAGGTCACAAGCCTTGAAGATTTCCCACCCTAGAAAAATAAAAGACCAATCAAGAAACATTCATTTTATCTCATGTGAACTATTTTACTCAGACTCTGGTGTGAGCCTTTGCACAATTATATCTTCATGCCCCGTTTTCGGATATGAATTTTAATGCAAGTATTTCAATGAAAAAACTGAAGAATCCAAGCAATATATTAACCTGTTCCAAATCAGAGGCCTCAAAAGTGGGAATCCCCATTTCCTCAATGGCTACAAGGAAGTTTCTCACATTTTCAAAGTATTGAAATGCTGATAAAGCAGCCCCATCAGGAACAGTTAGAGAATCATAAGGTCCTTCCACTACCTATAATTTAAAAAATTAAAAATAGGTAAGAAAATTAACCAAGAAAATACAAAATTTTCTGGGAAAATTGTTGCTGAAACGTACCTTTGGCACTGATCCAGGTTTAATCTTGTTAATAGCATTGCAAAGGATTATTCCACTTCGCAATGCGTACCTGAATTCTTCCTCCGAAGGCTCGGCTGGTAAATCTTTGCCCCCAACAACACCAATTGTTTTTCTCAGCCATCCAGCAGCCTCATTTCTTTTTAAAGCTTCAAAAATACAACAATGGCGATGATTTTAGAGCGTCTTTCAACGCAGGAAAATTAACCAAGAAAACATAGAGTCAAGAAATCATAACAACAATGAAGAAATACAAAAAAAATCGTGTAAAATTGCAAGAAAACACGCAGATTAAAGAAAACCATCGATTATTCCATGAAAATATAGTAGAAAGGGGAAAAAGAAGTTAGATTATTACAAGCTTCGTCGAATTTTCTCGAATCCAAATTACCGTCGCTTGTTCTACTTTTTTTCTCATGAAGAACATCTTCGAAAACTGATTTTAAGGAGGAATGTAAAGTCGACCCTGTTGCCATTTTCTTCAAAAATATGTACAGATTTCACAAGCTCAATTCAAAATCTAGATTTCTATGCATTTAACATCAAAACCCAAATCTTGAAAACCCCAGAAAACAATAATCTGAATCTTTTGTGCAATGAAAAAGCTCTGTCAAGAAACAGAGGATAATAACAAAAGAAAACAGAGAACCAAAAGAATTCTGTTTTTTCTTCCTTTTTTTGTTCCTTTTTTCTAATTTTGCTTTGAATCTATCTACACAGAGAAACAGATAGAGAAAAATTGTGAGGGTTCGAAGGATTTTTCTCTCACTTTCTCTCACTTTTCTCTATCTGTCCTCTCTGTTTTCTTTCTCTCGCAGTTTGGTTTCCCTCTAATATTGAAGGGGGAAATGCCATACGCCCAGCCTGGTTCCGAGCCTCCCGGTTATGAGGGTGCTTTATTGTTATTGTTCATTGATGGACTAATTTTAAACTTGTCTTGTGTTTTTTTTTAATTTTATTTTTAGTTCATTAAAAAATTATTTATTAAAATAACAAGTTAATTATAGTTAATCCAGATCAACTCGTATTACATACCTAATTTTGGTAGGTGAGTCTCTCGATAAAAAAACTTTTATTTACACAACGTTTTAAATCCAAGACGTACTTAAGTGAAACCAAACTACTTACACTTGGATCAAACCTTGTTGGTACTAAGGATGGACACGTAACTCAAATTGGGTTTCGACCCCATCCGATGTGTCGATTTTTTTTTCCAAAATATTTGGGTTCAAATGAAAAAATCCAACCCAACCCAACTAAGGATTAATAGTGTAATTTTTTTATATATTTTAGAGATATTTGCAATAATGACCCATCTTTATATATATTTTATACAATCAGGTCACTAATTTTTTTATAATTAGGTCATTAAAATTTTAGTTTTTTTAAATTAAACTTTTGAAATTATTTTTTTACAATTAAGCGGATTTTAAAGCTTAAAATTTTTAATTTTTTTCACCCTAAGCTCAGATCGAATCGGGTGACGGTTGAAAAGATTTAAAGCTTAAATCAAATACGGATGGATAAAAATCTGATCCTACCCAACCCATATCCATCTCTGATCAGTACATTCTAATTGTTTTTAATGTTTTTTATAGCATAATTTCATTAAGGTATAATCATAAATGTGGGATTTCTTATATAGTTATTGAATCATTATAGGTTGTTTGGACAGTGCAATATAATTGTATGAAAATATAATTAGTATTTTAATAATTGTACAATAAATTTATATTTTATGTGTATTTAATCGACAAAATGTATTATAACTTAATTCATCTGGTCATGTTTGATAATAAAAAATATAATTTATGATGCCTAAATTATATTTTAATTCATCTGGTCATGTTTGTTCTTTTAAATAGTTAGATATAATTACTTATAAATTATGTATAATTAGAATCAATATAATTTTTTTGTTAATACAGAACATAATTTTTTATTTTTATTACTTAAATAATTATAATAGAAACCCCTAAATTTTGGTAAAATATTAGATAACGATAATTTTTTTGATATAAATAATAAGTAAATAAAATTAAGAGCGCTTGTAATTTTTTTTTCACCATTAATACATGATATACCCTCTCTATATATCAAAAAATAAATTTATACATAAAAATTGAATTAAATTTATAATTGAACTATATATATGTTTAGTAAAATGAGGTGTTAAATCACTTAATGTCAGATGTTCGAATTTTAATATTATAGATGAAATACATCAGATTAAAAAATTGTTTTTATAATATATTTTAATCGTATTCGATCCAGATTAGTCAACTAATAAATTATGCTAGACTTATAGTTATACGAAAAACATGATAAAAAGATAAATTTAGGTTGTCATCTCTTTGCTTATATGTAAAGATGAAACATGTGATAATGATTAGATAAACCAAAACATTAAAAAATAACATATATAAACAATGTTTTTAGAAAGCTAATACATGATTATTATTAGAGGCGGGCAAAATACCCGATTATCTGGTCCTGGATTCGATAAAACCCGGTGGATTTTTATCTGGTATTAATTTCGGTGGGACTGAAACTAGATCCAAAATTTAGGTTCCGGTCATAATCGGGACCGAGATTGAATCTTTATTTTTTAGACTTGGTACCCGTGGGTACCCAGTAGCACCGGGACCAATACCAAATATCGAGTATTGATTTTCTTTTATTTATTTTTCTTATTAAACTTTATCTTTATATATGAATATTATGAGTATGACTAGTTTTAAAACTTTAATTTTAAGTCTACAATATTTTAATTTTATTATTTAATATTTTTATTGGTGATTGAAATTTTTTTTGCTCCAACCACTCAAATTTTTTTAAGAATAAATTAACTGACCGGGTACCCGGTATTAAAACCGGTACCCACCAATAACGGGACCGGTTCTTAAAATTTAAAACCCGATATGACCAGGACCGGGACTGATTTTAATTTTTAAGAACCGGTAATTACAAGGACCGGAACTAATATTATTCAAATTGGTCGAGTACCGGTCTTGTCCGCCCCTAATTATTACTCCCATTGTAGTTTGAACTTCATCTTTAGACAATCCTACTTTAATTCTTTTTCCTCCTCATAGATTCTTTGAAACATGATAAGCAATAACCCACGTCATTTATTACACTAATTTAAGGTTGATTATTTACTAATCTAATGGTGTTGGTTGTCTAGCAATCATACACCCATTTTCAAGACTAATGGTCCAATGGGGTTAATTAACTTAGATTTAGTATGAAATTAAGATTAAAAATCGATATAAAATATGTGACATTAATATAATAAAAATAATAATTTTTATTGGATAAAAATAATATAATAAAATGTCATATTATTATTTAAGTCATGTAAATTTGTCAAGTTCGTTTAATGTGTTTATCATTAGTTAATTAATTTTTTTATTCAATAAAAAATATTATACTAAAATATAAAATATTAAAAGCTAAAATATTTTTTTTTTAAAAAAAAGATAAAACCAAATTTAGGCATTACACATATTCTTAATTCATATTTGCTTTTAGTTTTTTCTGTACCAACGGTCAGCAATATAAACTCATGGTTCGGATCCGAACCTGGAGGTTTTGTCTTAAAATTTTAACATTTTTTTGTTGGATAAAAAATGGCCCACAAAGAGCCCAATTGTGGGCCCAAAGTACCATGCCAGCATGTTCCAGCCTTTTCGGTTAAGGGCTTAAGGCTTCCGGCCCAATCAAATGTAGGGTCCATTGGCCCACTTAATATAGGCAAAGACATTACTCAAAACAATAAAGCAAATCCATTTAATCTAGAAAATTTTGAGATCATTAACAATTACTATAATAGTTTATTAATAAACTATAAAAACATAATTAAAATGTGTCAAATATAATTTTTTTATTATTTTATTAAGAAAACACCATAAATATAATTAAAAAATAAGAATCAGCTTACTAAATTCCCACTTAAAAATCTATATAATTACGAAGATAAAGATGAGACTCTTAAACAATCATTTATGTTATTCTCTTAACAAATCCTACCAATAAATATCACATGAATATATATATATATCTATATATATAACTTTGTTATAGTGATTTTATTCTCTTCGATAATCTGAATTTTAATAACTTCGTTATAAACATGTCTAATTGAAGAATAAATTTTTAAATTAAAATACTTAATCTTAAATATCTAAAAATTAAACCTTAAATCTTTGCTATAATTTTTAAATTCTATATATTATAATCTAAACCCTAAACTAAAACGTTAAATCCTTAAACTTATTCGAAACTAAATTTTCTAATTATATTTTTTTGATTTTATTTTCAAGATGCAAGAGATAAGTTTGTTGGGTCTCTAAATTATGGAAGAAACAGGATTATAAATCTTCTTTATATCTTTAACAAACTTTCAGACAAGAACCTCATCTTCAAGCATGTCTTGCACCATTGTAAGAGAAAACACACACATAGATATAGGTTTGTAATTAATTACTTTTTCCATAATTTTCCAACTTAAACATGTTTGTATGTCTCTAAAGATGAAGGACTCCCATCTCTTTCCACTTGAATGGTGTACGAGTCATCTAGCCTTAATGGTTAAAAGGAACGGTTGTTGTCCTTAAAGGTCATGGATTCGAGCACCAATAATATCAGCATAGTAATTGAGTGATCAATGCCCAATGGTTAAAAGTATTTACTAGAACATATATTACTGTAATCACTGTAGCTGGTTCAATATATATATATATAAATGGTGATGGGGTTCATATTTCCTGTAAATCACGTGTTCGAACATATTTATATATATTTTAAAATATATCCGAACTCGTGATTTACAAAAAATATGATAAAAAATTAAATATTTGCACCACTTTGATTAAAAAATTAATGATTGAGAATATATTTTAAAATAAGTACTATTTATAATCGGTGTAGCTGACTCATTATATATATTATATTGAGATGACCCTACAACAAAGTACCATTGACTAGGACATGTGCCCAACTCCATGTTCATGTATAATTCATCCTTTAGCTACCTTTTAGGACAAAAGATCAAGCTTTGTGGTCTTCCATGAACTTGTCATCTCTTACAATTGAATGTGTAATTAGTTCACTTGTTTGTTGTTGTTCCATAACAAAGTTATCAAGCTGGCCACTGGCACAAACCCTAAATTTTAGGGTTTGGTTGGTCATAGAAGAGAAGAATAACAATGCAATAAAACTCTAATTCCAGTCTCAATCTTTTTCTCTAAAGCTATTCACATGGAAAACTTTTGATGTTTTATTAAAGATCGTAAATATTGAGATTTGAATTCTAAGCCTGTTTTTTTTTTTTATAATCATTGGTATTTAATTTATTGTTCGACTAATTTAGATCTGATATATTAGATGCTCATTATAGAGAGGTTATCTCAATATAATTATTTTGTTTATAATGTTAAGATACGAATCTTTAATTTTATTTAATTAATATAAAATCCCATCCCGTTAAACTAGTCGATCGTAAAAAGGAACGAAAAGACATAAATATGAACAAAATAATACAGAAAAAACCCTACAAAAAAGGAAACTACGAATAGAAACAACAAACAAAGAAGGCTCATCGAAAAACAGTTTTGAATGTTCTTTTATTAGGTTTGCGATCGGCTAGTACTAGCTCACAAATTTAATTTGAGATCTGAATTGATTTATCTAATTCGAGATTTGATATCGCTTAAATATGATAATCCAAAAATTATTTAAAATAAAATGAATGAGATTGATCCGAATTTCAATTAAATTGAAATAGGTTCGAACCAATTTTACTTGAACGGATGTAACCTGAATCGAAGACAATTGAAATAAAGAAAAGATATTAAAAGAAATAAAGAAAGATGGGGTGTGAATTATTCTACAACTCACCAAAAAGTGATACATAATTGTAAAAATTGATCCGGTCTGAAAATTCGATCAAAATCGATCAATCTAAAATTCGACCTGAATCAAAAACTAACCAATTTTCTATTAACTAGAATCAAAATCAATTAACCCGATATAAATCATCATAAATTCGAACTAAACCAAAACCAAAACTAAATATAATTAAATTTAAAATAATTTAATCTTAACTTGACCAGAACCCAAATGATCTACTCAAATTCTAAATTATAAAAAATTAAAATTATTATAAAATAGACAAAAAACTATTATAAAAATAAATAAAACAATTATCGTAGAAATAAATATAATATAAACATGATAAAATAAAAAAAACTAAAACTAAAATTCATCAACGGAGATGAATTTTATTTATATGCAAACCAACAAAACGAACAAAATTGTTATCGATATGATTTAAATCTTTTATTGATTTTAAATTATATTTGACACTAAATATTAATAAAATTGATTTATTACAATAAAAATAATAAAATAAATGATATCATTAAAATAAAAACAATTTAAAAATAAATAAATAAATTCTTTTAAAAATTTATTAACTAAAATAAATTAAAAAAATAAAATTCAATTATTCTCCATTATAAACGAAAAATAACACTGTTGTCTCCTGATTCTACATTTTCCCTGGACAGAAATGTCAAAATCCCCATCGGATCCCCTCAACAATTCCCATACATATAAAGTGTTGAAAGCTGCAATTTGCTCAAGATTTCTTCTTTTGATCCTTACGATCATATGGCGGTCTCTTCTCAACCCTTACGACACCTCCGCGCACATCAACCCAACCTGTCTCCACAATCCTTCTTCCTCCCCTCCGCCTCTCTTCCCCTCCCTCGCTTCCGCCATCGAGAATGGAGTCGTTTGGGACAGCGTTTACTTCGTGCGGATCGCTCAGTGCGGGTATGAATACGAGCACTACTACGCGTTTCTGCCCTTATTGCCGGTCTGCATTTTTGCATTTTCGCGCACAGGTTCGATTTGACTCAAGAATTAGGGTTTGATTTGTCTACCCTTTTTGATTTTTTTTTCTCCTGTAAAATTGCAGTTTTTGCGCCGTTGGTTCCGATGATTGGTTATAGGGCAGTGTTGGCGCTGTCTGGTTATGTTGTTTGCAATGTTGCGTTTGTTTTCGCAGCTATTTACTTTTACAAGTAAGCCTTCCTTTCCAGCTACTTGATACTCGGAATGTTTCATTTTCTGTCAGATTGCTGCTTTGCATTATGCATTTTTATACTATAGAACTTATGATTGTTCTCCGCGTGTTTCTTGCTCTAACAGGCTTTCAGTTATTATTTTGAAGGACCCCAATGCAGCACTGAAGGCTTCCGTTTTGTTTTGCTTCAATCCAGCGTCCATATCTTACTCATCAATGTAAGGTTCCTCGTTTCTTTCTTCTATTGTTGATTTTCAAAGGGTGAAGATGATTATGGATTATCATTTTGTATCTTGTTGTGATTGCAGATATACTGAGAGCTTGTACGCCTTGTTGTCAGTTGGTGGATGCTACTATTTAATATCTGGTTCAAGTAATATTGCTGTAATTTGGCTTGCTCTTTCCAGTCTTGCAAGATCTAATGGAGTGCTCAACGCTGGTTATTTTGGGTTTCAGACAATGCATCAGGCTTATGATGCTTTTTCCCTGAAGAAGCGTGCTTTTGTAAGTTTCTTGTTTACCTAGATACAATGCTCCATTTACTGGCTGTTTTTTTTATTTTTGCATAAGGCATCTTCATTAAGGCAAAGCGGAAAGGGATATAGTTGACTGCTTATGGATGATTATCTTCCATTGATGTTTAATGGGATTTGGATGTGAGCCCAAGTTTGGAAGAAAAGTGCATGCTGTAGAAGCATTGCACATAAAGCCCCTTTATAGGTAAAGAAATCCATGAAAATGGGGTTGATGGTTAAAGGAACCAAACTTTAAACCTTACTCTAATACCACGTTAATGAGATAGTTAAATAATCTATTATCTTGAAGGCTGAAGCTATTATAATAAGCCCAAATCTAATATTCCACTTGCATCTGTCTATTTTTTATGCTTTTTAACTCTCCCTCTCATGCATTTACCTTCTTCTTCCTTCTAACACAACTGTCTCATTTCTTACTAATTATATAAAATTTTTAAACCTTAAATTCAATGTGCATAATATTGACCTTCATGCAGGTATCCTTTGTGCATGTCTAACATGTCTTCGGTGGGTATGTGGTAATTTTGCTTATGTCAAAGCTGCTATATTAGTTAATTAATTAATTAATTAATCATTTCCTAATATTGAGTGAATGAATACCATTTTTAGCTTTCTATATATGATATGTGATTGCATCAAATTTATAATTGATTTTTGGGAAGGAAAATTGTATCATGCACTGCCGTTGGAGTTTTTAGATTCCACCAGGGCGGTTAGAGAGTTGTCACATACCATTTTAAGGTATATTATAAAAACTAAAGAATATACATGACGTTTTTTAATTTATGCTGTAGAGTTTAAAATTTTCACTTGAATAGTATATAGAATGAACTTTTATGCAAATGGATGGTTTCATAAACAACTTTCTATTTCTGTGCTAATAGGCATTGTGGATTCTTATAAGTGGAGCACTGCGTTGTATCTTCATTTTTGTTCCCTTTATTTCTTTTCAAGCATATGGCTACCACAATATGTGTCTTGAGCGTTCTTCTGATGAAATGAGGCCCTGGTGTAAAGCAAGAATACCTTTGCTATACAATTACATTCAAAGTCATTATTGGTATGCTCTTTTGCAACTGGTTATAGTATAGCATTCTTTTCAGTTTTTTCCATGCATAAGATGTTAATAATTTAAGTTTTCTAGATGCTAGTTTAAGTAATTCTATTAGCAAAAAATCATAATTATCTCTGTAATCTACTTTTCTACTGTCAAAATCGAGACACATAGATTTTGTTGAGATTCGTTTCTCTTATGCATGCTTTTTATATTTTACTTCCTTTTATCCTAGGGGAGTGGGATTCTTGAGATACTTCCAATTTAAACAACTGCCAAACTTTCTTCTGGCATCTCCAATCTTGTCATTGGCAGTTTGCTCGATTATCTATTATGTGAAGTCAAGACCCGAAATAGTTCGATCATTGGGTTTCCAAGCTTCGGTTGAGGAGAAAAGTTCCATGCCAGTAATTTTTTCTTTTCAGAAATCACTCAGATCAAACGACACCCACTTTTCAGACGAATATTCTTCTAGGAAGCAAGGTATTATTTTCGAAAACAAAATGATTGATGAATTATGAGTGCTAACACTTATTTCTCTGCAGGGTTGTTGGTTTGGTGGTTTTAATACTATATTGTGCTCCTGTTTCTTTCTGCTTGTTAAAGTAATTCTTATCTTTGTGACAGAAAGTCATAATCTTAAATTGAGGAAGAAAATTAACCAAGGAGGGGATGATGCCGAGGGCAGAACAATTCATGGATCATCAGAGAAGCTAGGATATACATCTGCTTTTAGTCTTCCATTTATCCTACACGTGGGCTTCATGGTAGCTACAGCATTTTTTGTGATGCATGTCCAGGTTAGTTTCATCTCTTTCTCTGTACATCCTTGAAATTAATCAAGACTTTCACTATATATATATATGGTTTAGGAAACTCGGTAACATTTGTAAGCATTAGATCAATAGTTTTCTCTCTTCTTTGCTCCCCCGTCATCTCCCTTTGTGATTTAATCGAATTGTTGTTTTGCCTTTAGGTTTCTATATGGACTAAGATTGTTGTCAACACTCCCATATTACGCTTACTGGCCTGTTGGGGCTTATGTCTGAAATTCCATAGTGAATCAACTTGGAATAAATGACTTATTGTCTATCATCTGTTTACGAGCCCTAATGTGTTCAAGCAGATCCTGAGTTTATCATGTCTATGTTTTAGTCATACCATCTAAGTTTGCTTCATTGAGACATAGGTCATAGTTCACACAACGGTCAGTCCTAATTAATCGGTTGTCCTTGTTTCTTGCATCGTATTTTTAGCGATTGGTATTTAGAAAGTATACAGTAAAAGGTAACATTGTATTTAACATTTTGCAATTGACAGGTTGCAACACGTTTCTTGTCGGCCAGTCCTTCTCTGTATTGGTTTGCTTCATTAATAATGACTTCACCCACTACGAGTAAGAAATGGGGATATATGATCTGGACATACTGTTGTGCCTATATCCTTCTTGGTAGCTTGCTCTTCTCAAATTTCTACCCTTTCACTTAATCATGGACCCTTCGTCTGTCACTTTTGTATCCGATATCCAACCGGAAGAACCAGTTATGTATAAGAAGTAAGGTCCACAGGCATGGGAAACTAAGATTTTGATACACTATTTTCGGACACCGAGTTAGCCAATGAGGATGTAGCCGGGTAAAACATGTTTTCTGTTTCATTGGATTTGTTGGATATTTCTTTTTTCCATTGGAAAGGACAAAACGCAAGAGATTTTTATGATTGATAGTTAGGTTTCTGGACAGAGCCATTTTGTGTTATTTTCACAGATTTTCTTGGCTAAAGTAAACTACAATCATAGTGGGAGGATTGTTAGATATGTTAATGATTTTTCTTTTTCCTTCAAAGCTTTTCGTATGTTATGGGGAAGTTTTAGGGTGAGTAAGGTTAAAATGAGACTAAAATGAAATTATACCGAAATTGTTATAAAAGTCATAAGAGTTTTGGTATTGATTTTTTAGTATATACTGGATTTCTTATAAAAAGTGTAAGGATTTTGGTATATATCAAATTTTTAAAAAAAATTATAAAAACTTTGATATATATTAAATTTTTTATAAAATTTTTAATATATATTGAATTTTTAAAATAATTATAAAAATTTTAGCATATACTAAAAATTGATATTGAGATTTTTGTAACTTTTATAATAATTTATAGTGCCGTTTTTATTTTAATCTACTTCATTTAAAAAACAATTGTATATGTCAAATAGTGAAGCTAAAAATTAAATTATAATACTCAAAAAATAGATATTTTTTCTAATTTATATAAAGATTTTATTATAATATTATAATTTATATAATATTATGTTGTACTGTAAAAATAAATTGAATAAAACTTATTAAATTGTCATAACATGGATCATGATCGGACCGAGGAACTAATTTTATACGACCCGACCCTACTAATTGAAGATTAATAATACAATTAAAAACATTAATCACACTTCTAAGCTGAAAACTGAGCATAATAAAATTCAAAAATAATTCCCCACGCATGCCGTGTCCTTTCTTCTTTATAATTTTACTTTCATGGTGGTTTCCTTTTAAGGACGATCATCAGCTTCGACGGCGGTTGACTCGGCCGTTCGTCTATGTTCAACTGTTCCCTTAACGGCCGATCGCCAGCCTCTGATCACGTGGCCATTTTTTCTAGTTCCGCCATGAGAAAACCTTAATTTTTAGATCTCTAAGTTCTAAATCTGAATCTAGATTTAGTTTTAGATTTTTAGTTAATATTTTCTTTCTAGAGATATGGCGACGAGGAACCGGACGCTGTTATTCAGGAAATATAGGGATGCGTTAAAGAGTGTAAGAATCCCTACGATTTCGTCGGCATCGTCTTCTGCCACGAAGAGCTCCGGTGGAGGACCGGTGATTGAGATGGTTAGTACTTCGTTGCTCCATTCAAAACGTTCTTATACTCCTCTGAGTACCGAGGATCCGGGAAATTCAAGGTAAATCAATTTTTGCAACTACTAATTTGTCTATATAAGATTCAAAGGGAAAATCACGATCGAGATTAACTCTTTTTTTTCCCCTTATCATGCGTAAATTTGTTTCAACGTAATTAATTAGCTTCATTTTGCTGAATAGGTCTCCTTTTATTTCAAGTATAATTGATATAGTTTGGGCTTAAGCAGAATTGGTAAATTATAGTGTTAAATAATTAGTTTTCGAGGAATTGACATCTAAGAATGCTTACAAATGAATGTGGTTGAACCTGTTCGGTATCTACAAACAGTTCATACAAGAATTATTTAGTTGTGAGATATTTTGAATGATTTGGGAAGGATTACCAAGACTATGAAGTGGTTAAGTTTATGCAGTACAATGAAAGACCATGACTTTGCAACGAGGGATTGTAGATATAAATTAGTAAATTGCAATTGGGTTTCTTTTGAAGTTCATGTTCTCGTTCAAAAAGTTATGAGTATATATATATATATATATATATATATATATATATATATGTTTTCAATGGTCATAAAACTCTGTAGTAGGAAAATAAGGGGTTGTCTGAATGTTGCAGTAAGGGTGCAAATGCAGTTACAGTAGGTCTACCTCCAGCTTGGGTAGATGTGTCTGAAGAAATAGCAGCAAATGTGCAACGAGCACGAGCAAAAATGGCAGAGTTAACAAAGGCTCATGCAAAGGCTTTAATGCCTTCATTTGGTGATGGTAAAGAAGACCAACACAATATTGAGGCTCTTACCCATGAGATAACTAATCTGTTGAAGAAATCAGAGAAGAGATTACAGAAACTCTCTGCAACCGGACCTTCTGAGGATTCAAATGTCCGGAAAAATGTCCAGGTATAGCTTAGTGATGGTGAGACAAAAAGTCATCTTTGATGTTTCTCTCCCATACATGTGTCATTGCAGAAACGAAGATAATAATGCTGACGTGTAGTGCTTTATCTTCTATACCCTGTGATATATTTTTAAGCTTTTATTCACTTAGAAGATGTGCTATTCTGAACCGTTCTCTTCTCTTCATTTCTTGCTTTTCATGTTTCTCTCCTTTTTGGCAGCGTCAACTTGCTACCGACCTTCAGAACCTATCAATGGAGCTCCGGAAGAAGCAGTCAACTTATTTGAAGCGCCTCAGGCAGCAAAAAGAGGTATGGAGAAGAAACTTCTTTCTTTATATTGCATTATTATATACTCAGTATCTGGTCGCAATTTCACATGCTAGACAATCCATACAATTTCTGACTTGTTCCATCCATCCATCCATCCATCCATCCATCCATCCATTCATTCATCCATTCATCCATCCATCCATCCATCCATCCATCCATCCATCCATGCATCCATCCATCCATCCATCCATGCATCCATCCATGCATCCATCCATGCATCCATCCATTCATTCATTCATTCATTCATTCATTCATTCATTTCTTTTTTTGCACTCTTATAATGCATTTTGTTCATGTTTTAACTAAATTATCTGTTTCTTTTGTAGGGCCAAGATGGAGTTGATCTAGAGATGAATATAAATGGAAATAGATCTAAAACAGAATACGATGACTTGGATGATATGGTATACTGGTTTCTTTAAACTCTCTTCCTTTTATTATATAAAATCTATCTGAACACAATTTCGGAAGCATGAGTTTTAGATGAATGCCAAATAACATGTTAGGATCCTGAATACAATCAAGCTCCAAAATGTTCCTACTTCAACTTCCATATGTTTTCCTTGTATAATCATGATATTAGGTTTTGATGGATTTGTGTCTTTTATCTGATTCCAGTTTGGTGTCAGATTCTCATGTTGCTCGATTATGTCATGTAGGTATCTAGTGAGCATACGATGGCAAAGTTAAAACAAAGTGAGGCATTAACAGTTGAGAGGGAAAGGGAGATCCAACAGGCAAGTGCATTACTCGATCTTTTTGTCATCTGATTCTGCTTTCATAATTATCTGGAATGTATTATTTATGCTTGTGTTAAAATGGATTTTGTAGGTTGTGGAGTCTGTAAATGAGCTTGCTCAGATTATGAAAGATCTGTCAGTTCTTGTGATTGATCAGGTAGGAATCCATCTGGCATCAATAATAGGTTACAAACTTTTCTTAAACTTTATTAAACTCAATCTGCAAACAGGGTACTATTGTCGATCGGATAGACTACAACATTCAGAATGTTGCAACTACAGTGGAAGACGGCCTCAAACAACTACAGAAGGTCATTTGTCTTTGCCCATAATCGATCTTCATTCACCTATTTTCAAGGAATCATTCTAATTCTTGTACGGATTCGAGTTGCAGGCAGAGAGAACACAGAAACAAGGAGGCATGGTGATGTGTGCTACGGTGCTTGTTATAATGTGCTTTGTCATGTTGGTCCTTCTGGTCCTCAAGGAGATACTCTTTTGATCCTCAACCACTGCTTTTTCTCATCACTATTTCCAGTTTGACCTTCCGTGTAAGCCGATTACTTAACATGTAGATTGTAGAGAAGCAACAATTTCCTTGGCCAGCAGAGCATAAGAATGTCAGAAATTTGAATATCCCCCATATACTCCTTTGACTTTAGATGTTCACGTTTACTTATTTTTCTCTCTTTCATTCTTCGTTTCTTGTCCGTTTGAAGAAAGTGGACGAGGGGTAAAGGAGTCGGTTTTTTGCCACGGGTTTTGAGTATCGATCTGTGTCGAGTTTATAAATTAATGCTGTATTGTTTCTTTAAAACTCCCTGGTTTTGGAATTTCTATCTGTAGTTGGTTCCTAGGAGATGAGGTGTGTTTTCCTATCCATTAACATTACCTTACATGTATCCATTCTTTTGTTTTCAAAGAAATGACATAAAATCCTCTTCGTTAGAATTAAGGTCATCATGCTTTCTCAACTTTTCACGAGGATTGATTTGTAAAAAAAAAAAAATCATGAGGATTTAGTGCCAAAGGTTGTATAAATCATTAGCCAAGGAATCTGCTACCTCATTTAGTTATACATTGACTTCAGCCTTACAGATAATAATATATATTTTCTAGATACCAAATTCAACAGCTTTCATAGCTCAGTTGGTTAGAGCACCCGTTTAGTAAGCGGGAGGTCTTGAGTTCGACTCTCAATGAAAGCATAATTTAGTTTCTTGTATTTTTTTCTCTTAAACGGATGAAGCCTTTTATTTATTGTTTTGTGCTTCCTGCCTGTCTTCTCTGTTGTGCATCTCCATATTCTTGTTTTTTACATCATTTTCGTCTTCTTCTGAAGTATAATCTTTTCAAATGAGTTCCTCCCAGTCCCAATTCCTCCTCCTATGTTTCCACTTTGTATTATTTATTTTAACAGATACAACCCCACCAGGCTTCATGTCCTGCAGGCTGCAGGAATCAGGACCGACTGGAAAACATAAAACTCTGAGTGGACTTCAAAACCAAGAGGGAGTATTGACAATCAGAAACAGAGGTTCAAAAATACCTATCCAAATGCCAATGCTGGCCTCGACACAGTCAACTACGGACGTATTTTTCAGTTCAAGAATAACAAAACAAAACTTAGGAAAAGGAAACGGAGAAAAGAAACGAAAAAAAGAGCTGTATGGGTTAGTTTTTTGATTTCTCCGTCTCTTCAGTGTTTCAAGTAAAAAAGACTCGCAAGACGATGGGTAGCGATGAATTAGAAAAAAATTATAAGTATTCTCTTGTTTTTTTAAAAAATATATTTTTAGGAGAATTTAGAAAAAAAAATGTATTTTAAAACAAAACTTAAGTCATATCAATCATTTAAATAAGGTGAATGGACACTAAAAAAAATCAGGGATTCAATGAATTTAAAAATTGGTATGAGTGGGAAAGATTTTACACCACGTCACACTTAAAAATTGGTACCTAAGATTTGTATCATATTTATTAAAAAATTAAAACTCTATATGATTTAACATTTAATCCCTAAAAATACACAAATACATGAACATATGATTCAAATATAAAAATATTTCGCAATTCACAGTACTCAGAATACACATACTTTTTATGAATCACAAAAAATACACATACAATATACAATAACATAGACCATATACACATAATAATATGTATATAACAAGATATACGTATATATGTAACATACGCATGAACAAAATAATATATAAGTTAAATTTTTAAACAATTTTTGTATCACAATGTTTAACCTACCCTTAATCTACCATATACGATTGAATTAACCCAATTTGAAAATTTAATAGGAATAACCATTAAAAAAGCATATATATATATATATATATATATATTAAAATCCAAATTCTCCTCAAAATAATTCTAGAAATACACCTCAACACCATCACATTTAGCAGACTTCAGAGCCAACCAACTACAACAGCTCCTTCGGAGATAAGCTCTTCCGGAGATTAATATTACCGGAGACCTTCATTAGATTACCTTGAGAACACACCGGTGCCGCCGTGGATGTCGGACTACCTTGGGAGCACACCCCTAGGCACCATAGCACGACATCCACGTGACTGACATGCAAAGTCTAGTACTCGAAAGTTGAATCTATCTTTGCCCACCCATCTATAGGTTGTCACAGAGGACCGAAACTATGGAATCATCAACAATATCAAAATGTACAAAACATACCATAGCTTAATTTTATATAGTACGAGCAAGTTCTGTTGCTCGGAGGACAAATAGAAAAACGAAAAAGTGGGGAAGAATATATATATAATCCGCCATTAATTACAGTAATGAGTAGCAAACTCTAATTCCCACGGAGGAAGAGTATATATACCCTACCACAACAAGTTGAAGACTAGCTGAATGGACAGATTTTGATGGACAAAACTACTATTACATACAAACAAAACAATATTTCCGTGTTACTCGAAACAAGGGGGCTTTCGGAATATGCCAAAACCACCCAGCAACAATGCATGCAAACTCACTCGACCGATACAATGATAACAAACTGAGACGGAACAAATATTTTGTTTTATGAGCACCGAGAATATAGACTCAAATTGTTTGTAGCAGATCAACAAGCTCATACTATGCCATTTCCCCTTACTGTATAATATAGGTCTGGTTGTGTGGTTTAACCCCAAGCTACCCAAGTACCCTTGATACCTTGCATTAGACACCACACCCGACCCTGGACAGGACCCTAACATGACGCCAACCTGAAAGCCCTGTGTATTCTTCCGTCATCTCCGCAAGAACTTCAATACAGAACCAGATAAATTCCTAAAATATGATTTGCTAACAGCTTTTAAGAGGTGAAAGTATATCCAAAAATAAAATGCTTCCCCTAGTGAAAAGAAAAGAAGAAGAATGCATGCAAACAGCAACACAACATACCTCTAGCTGAAATTGAATCCCCCAGAAGGAACAGGAAGGTCACCGCCTCCAAATTGGAACCCTGTTTGAGAGGCATCACCTGGTGGCATTGTCTCATCTTCCTCTTCCAACCAATATGTTTCAAGAATTTTCACAGCTTTTTCATAAATCTCGGCATTATCATGAGACTGTAAATTCTCGATCTTCTCTAGACCCTCGGCATCATCAATCATTTGTGCATAGAGATTCACACCTCCAGTACTGCCCAGATTCTTATCAGCTTCTCCTACCTTCAAAATGTTTTCAAGCCCTTCTAGACAAACCGTAACAATCCTTGGATCAGGGCAATTAAGAAGATCACACAATGGCTTGATACAACCTTGACTTGCAAGGAACCTGAAATACGTAAACAATCCCGGATGACAATTAGTTTATCCTTAATAACCAGCCAAGATACGATTCCAAACAGCTAAGATATGTAACAATTTTCATACTTGATCTGCTCAGGAGTCCCACCAGATGTAGCATTTGAAATGGCCCATGCAGCTTCTTTCTTAATATCAAATTCAGCATTTTGAATCAAATGAACCAGTGGAGCAATAATATTAGCTTCAACCACAGCCTGTAAAATTCATACCATTAAACATCCTTTGATGGTACAAATGAAATCAAACAATATCTGAGGCCCAAAATTGATTAAAGAGGGGGTATCAATGCAAGAAAAAAATCGCACGGGAGTAGACAACATTTTAGACCAAAAATTAATTAACCCAAAGGAAAATTAATGCAAGACGAAAAAGGTGAAACGGGTCCAAGTGTTACCTGTATTTGTTCCTTGTTTCCAGCTGTGATATTGGAGACTGTCCAACAAGCTTCCTTCTTAATGCTCTTTTTAAAATTATTTGCCAAGAGGTTCAAAAGGCATGGCAATGCTTGATGCTCGATGATACACTGTATGTCAACAAGATTTGCCCATAATGACCAAAGACACATTGGTTACATACTATACATAAGAAAAAAATAAACCAGCAAATCTTGCATTTTATTACAATTTAAGAGGGCACCATTAATTTGATTTGAGTGAGAAAACTAGTAATTCACAAAATTAGAGAAGATATACGGTAAAACATTTATACATTGGTATTATCATTAAAAGAAAATTGACAAAGTGGCTAGTACCTGTGTTTGTGCATCATCTCCCGTGACAATATTGCCAACTGTGCGAAGAGCGGGAATCAGCACAGAAGGAGATGGATGCCTGTTTAAGCCATAGGATATTAAAATTAGGTCAGGCAAGCAAATCATAAACAGAAATACTTTTGAAAGTAAATGAAAAGCAAATAACCTTCACTCACATCAAAAGTTCTACCAAACGCCCACCCACACCAGCTTCGATAACGGCTTGAATTTTGTCATTTGTACCATCGGAAAGATATGAGAGCGCCCAACATGCATCAGTTAATACTTCTTCATCATTTGAATGAATAAGATGTGCCAGTGCAGGAAGTGCAGGCTTAACCTGAACAAAACATAAAGGATATTAGCAAGACAATAATTAATTCCACCCCAGCAGTGAGTTGCCGGCTTGCCGCATGATATTCAGCTAGACAAAAGTACTCTATAATCTATATTCAGTTAATACTCACGATATCTCACTCTTTGTTTTTTGTTAACAATGTGTTGCGAATTGTGTTGTACTATTTCATGATCCCAACAAACAATCTACCGTCTCAGATTTCAATTAAGAGAATTGTAAATCAATAACATTGAAAACAAGTAAGCTTGCCAATTCATGTTAAACAACCAACCGTTTCTAATAAAAGAAGGGAAACAGGGTCAAACCTGATCAAAGGGAGGTTGGGGTTTCCCCCTGCAAAAATTTGAGAGGGTCCATGTAGCATTTCTCAGCATAGAAAGTTTAGCATGCTCATTCAACTGCGCCAACAAAGGAAGCAGAGCACCTTGGCTAAGGACAAGATCACGACATCTAGGAGAATCACCGGCCACATTTCCCAATGCCCAGACAGCCTGAATGTTCAAAATGAAAGAGAAAATACGATTTTAAGGCATTTCCTACCAGCTTTTTCCAAGTAAAATTTTCAGTCAATGACCAAAATTATACTAATTTCCCTTAATTTAGATACCTGCTCACGAACATCATCACTTGAGGAACCAAGTAACTTAACAAATACGGGAACAGCTCCATGATTAATTACAACTTTCGTGTTTTCCGACGTTCCAGAAGCAATATTAGTGAGGGCCCAAGCTGCCTCAAACTAAAATATTAAATTAATAAACATTAACATATTTAGTAATATGAAGTAATGAAATAATGTTTGAAGCTGATAGAAAATCCAACCTGAAGCTGTGGGTAGTCTTCTCTCAAAAGGAACTCAACAAAACGAGGAACAACTCCAGCTTGTATCACTTCCTCAATAGGTGGGCTACGTTCTGAGATAAATAAAAAAAGACATCAAGACATGTTAAATAACTATTACACAAAATTTATTGCAGTTCTCACCAATTGAAAGCAACTTCCTAAACTGAGTAGTTGCCTCAAGCTGCAAATTACCATCATCAGACCAGACACCAGCAACCATTGCAGGTAGATACTCCAACTGCAGTCAGAGTTTGAACAGGACCAGAACAAGTCAAAGCTAGAAGTGGTAAATGGGTCATTCTGTTCAGATTCGGTTCGAATAATTTCAATTCGGACTATAATTGGTTAAATTTGGTTCGATTCTGGTTCAAATTTTCTGTTTTAGTTTGGGTCTACGTTGGATTAGGTTTGGGTATTGGGTTGAGCCAATTGATTTTTGGTTCGATTGAGTTTCGGTTCGGTTAATATCGATTCAATTATTTGGGGTCGGTTGATTTTGAATCGGATCAATATCATGTTAGTAAGAGATCAATCAGTTTCACTCAGATTTTTAGACCAAGTTAGGTTTTTACAACCTTTATATCATTTTGTACAATACATATATTTGTTTTTTCGGTGAATTGTGCGACAATTCCATCCTATCTATCTTTATTTATTTTAATATATTTTCTTTATTTCGGGTTATTTTCGGTTCGGGACTTCGGGTGAAAATCAGTTCGGGTCCATTCGATTCTATTGAAAATCAGTTCTAGTCCATTTTCGATTCAATTAGAATTTGGATTGGTTTTAGTTCAGTTCAGGTTCCGAGTCAAAATCAGGGCATGTCCAAGTAAATTTCGGATATCAGTTCGAATGATCAAGTTTTTTAGGACTAGTAAAGCTCAGTAAGTCATATATAGCCAAATCAATATATCATGCAAATAATTAACAAATGCAGTATAATATAAATTATAAACAGTAAAAAAAAAAGAATCTACGGACAATTATTCATGATAAATTTCCATTGAAATAATTTCTACGAAAAAAATATTTCTTTTAAATACTGATAAAAGTTTATACGAGAATCAATACACTGATTGCTAATTTGCAATAATCATAAACTTATCTAACCAGATTACAGAATGTTTAACAACAAAAGAAATTCTCAATTCGTTATTCATCAATACAATGAGAAGCCAACAAATCTGTAAGTATTTCATTAGATTAATGAAAATTTTACCAAAAAATAAAACAATTAAATACACAATTATAAGTATACCTTTTTCTCAACAGCAGAGGAGTGAAGGGAAGCAGGCATTGGCTGAGTTTGGAGTCCTTCTCGTCTCTTCTTCTGCAAACTCTCCTCGCGTCGATTTTTTCTAATCTCCACCATGTTATCCTCCCTCCTCCGCCTCCCTTCATCGGCGTCGACTGCTACTTTATACCTATTTCTCCGAACTTCAGTCCTCGCGTTTGGACGCAACGACATCTTCAGGAAATTACTAAAAGCAAAAATAGAAAAGCGATCAAACAAAAGCCCTAGATAAATCTTCCCTTTTGGTTTCTTTTTCTAAAGAATTTGATTAATTTGAGAGGATAGCAAAGGGGAGACTTACATAAGATTTCTGGTCTGTTTTGATTTTTAATTAACTTAATAATAAAAAGGGTAAATTACAAAACTGATCCTTAAAGTTTGGAAAAGTTTGTTTTTTACTATCAAAGTTGCAAAATAATCGATTTTAAATTAGTCGATTAATGAATCGAATACTGATAATATAAAAATAAATTTTTGATGCGATGATAACATCCAACAAAATTAAGATCTCAAAATGGGAATACATTTATGGTTTCAACTTACAAACATTATTTACAACTACCCCTTTTTTGTTTCAATTGTTACAAAAAGGCCACAACTCTTTCCACTAGGGGAGGACATAAGATCTACAATTATTCTAAAGCTAAAACATCTAGGAGAGTCTTGCCCCCTGATTGCACGCATGAATTAACTTGAAGAACACTTAACACATTCTTGGAGAAAGCTTAATTGCTTTTAAAAGTAAATCTAGTTAATCATATGTACATAAACCTAGTGGCGAGCCGCCTTCGTGCCGCTCCGCAACCAATCAACCTCCATTTGATAACAGCTCGTAACTTCAACTACTTAGCTCTGGGGTATACATCTCTGGTTTCTCCCATGCTTTGGCTATTTACATTTGGGGATGAAGAAATGATGCCTACCGATGACTCGGAGGCCGGAGTCGATGTATTAGATCCACTGACTAGTCGCCATGCTGGAGTAGTTGAAGTCTAGATTGGCATTTGAGCTTGAGAATTATCCTCAGTAGCAAAATGACAAACTCTTCTCTCCATTGGAATGGAAGATTCCTCCGAATCTGAAGCTGTTTCTTAGCGTTGGATTGAAAGCTTGAATAGCAGGTTCATCGTGTGGTAAAGAAACCTGTAACTGATTGGTATCTTTCATTTCGTAGGCATAGGAAGTCGATGATTGGTAGAAATTACCATTTGATGTATCTGGTTCATCTGCATACATACATAAAAGAATGAACTCTATCAAGACAAGTTTATGATATAGCCTGCGATTTGTTTTTTGAGATGACAACTATATGTCTATACTAGAAAATTATTGTACCTTGGTTTTGAACTGAGAAATCAGGTGGTTGCAGAAGTAAATTTGGGATGCTAAGTGGCTCAGGCAGGAGATCTGGCAAGGGCATCGAGGGTCCCATAGTAGCTCGTCGGTCGACCAAAACCAGGTCCTGAACATTGTTATAAGCTTGTCTCTTTGCATCTTCCACCAGAAGCTGGAAAACAAGCAGATAATCATTTGATATCAAGTCATATGGAACATATCTGTGAAGTACAGTAAATGGATGCATGCTTTACTGTCCCCACGTTTGTGTTTCTATATGAGTTTTTATGGATATTACAAACTAACCTTCTGAGAAAAGATCAATTTTTCCACAGGGTGGTAATTTTCGCCATCCAATGTTGCTGCAACAACTCTGTAAATGGAGTCTAAAAGGAGTCCAACCCTTTGTGTGGTTCCGTAGTAGGAATACCACTCGTCATCATCAAGAACACAAGACAAAGCATGATCTATGATTATATCCCATACCCGATTTGAGATCCCACGACCGATTACCTGCAGTGATTAATGTCACACTTCAGATTGGTCCAGCAGAACAAATCCGCATTACATGTTTATTAGTATCATTAAACAAGGTGCATAAACACACACGCATATACTCGTAATCGCACTCATCTCAAATCAAGTAAACATAGACTGTAACAATAGCATGTGTGGTCAAAATTTTGTGATTGAAACGAAGAAATTTCTCTCTTACATTGCGCAGTGCAGATGGATCGATAACATGCAACCGCAGGAAGTCCTTGACAGTGAAAATATTATTAGAGGTGAGCCGTTTATGGAAGGCACCATCTTTGGCTATCCTTTCGAGACGCCATACTTCATCATGGGGGAAGGGAGGGTAGTGCTTCTTGTACACTGCATGTATATGTGTGTTCCATTAATTAGCTCATTTACAAAAGAGATTATAGAAGCTTAAGTTTAATAAACAGCACTTGAACAATGAACTTACACTCTCCACGATGATCTTTCACCATGAATGCTTCACTTGTAGCCTCCCTGATAGTCGATTCACCAGAAATTCTCTGCACAATTCTAGCTCCTAGTCTAAACTTTCGACTTCTTATCCAGCTAGAGTTGTCGGTGAAAATCACATTATCAACTGTTCCCACACCATCAACCAAGGTGATACTGAGATCCCCTGTCACCAGTGGCCTTTTACCTTGTCTTTCACGAAGAACACTGGCATTGAATTCACTTTCTGTCCAATCGTCTCGCTCGTCAGTGCCGAACTCACCGTTAAGGACTACAATCTCAACCTTAATAGAAGACAGAGAACCAGATGAGACCAACGTTTCCGTAGTTGCATCGACTAAGATAATCCTAATGGTCTCGCCATCCTCGGATTCAACCTTGCTTCCTGTAAATATGGTAGAGGGTAGTTTATTGACGAATCGTAACTGCAAGCCTCTTCCTCTAGAAGCTTCAATCTGATTAAGCAAGGACCTAAAACACCAGTAAACAAAAGACCAGTGTAAGACTGTTAATTTAGATGCTGATGAAACTTCACTGTTTAATCCGGTTAGATTATCAAAGATCCAATACAATAGACTTCAATGGATCCACCAAAGAAACAAATCTTCCAACATATGTTCTATGCAAATAGGTCCAATTCAGCTTACCTTGAAGAAGGCTGAAAAGAAGATAGAAATGCTCGTTCCACTTCTTCCCTTGCCTAATCACAAATGCCATGTACAAGAATTAGAAAAACATAGATTTATGCCAAACACCGGTATCTTAAGGGAAATGAAGAGTTCGAGTAACATAAACGACATCTAAACATCTAAAGTTACCATATTAGATGCTACTGTAAACCCAAAATGATCAGATAAATGAACTAACCCATAATCGAAGCATCGGTTCCAGGTTTAGCACAATTCTATTAAACGAAATCCCTCCAAATCCCATTATGCTTCTAACATCACCAGATAACAAGAGTGAAACATGGAAATGATTAATTAGCTTAGAAACATAAAGCTAAACTCATTTCATGCACAAATAAACCAAACTCACTTAAGGGTAGCCCTTTGTTTCGGCTCGGGAGCCATAGATTCAAACATCTCATCTACTCCATCCGGAGCAAGCCTCTTACTAGGCAACTTCATGGGAAACAAAAGAAGTTGGAACTTGACAACCGTTCGTAATGGCAAAAAATCAAACACTTTGCGAGCATATAATTTTCAAACCCCAGTAAACAAAACCATCTCCATCTACCCTTTTATAGACATTCCTAGCAGTAACTGCTCATTGAATATTACCAGGAAACTTACAGAAAAAATCAAAACATCCCTATTTCCGAAACACGTATTGCAACTGAAGTAAAAAAACAAACTGTAATAAAAAACATTCAAAGAAACGAGAAAAACCCCAAAAAGAAAAGCTCTAGCGACTAAATCATTATTAAAATATTGGGTAATTCTCTGAGGAAATATAGATTCTTGAATTCTACACATGACTGACTAGACTTTAATACCCAGACAAAAAATATTGAAAAGAAGTGGGTTTTCAAAGGGTACAAAACAAGTGCAACAAGAACAAACGCGTGAATGATCATTGAAAAGTACATAAAATAGCAAAAAAAAAGTACGAGAAAAACGAGTGATCCAAGAAAATAGTATTTGTTTTTTGGGATTAGTAGTTGTTCGAACAAGAAACTTATGACAAAAGACACGGTGGGTTAAAAGCGCGTACATGAACAAGAAAACTCTTTTGTCTGATTTTCTGCAAAAACCGCGTTGTGTTGGGATTGCGATGTTTTTGTTAGATTTGGAAACGTCAGTCTCTGCTCATGATTTATCAGTTAACGGAATTTCAAATTAGTGAGAAAAAAAAAAAACTGAATTTCAATCAAAAAAACTAAATATGTATTTAGGGTTAACATTCCATCGAATCAATCTAAAATTTTTGAATTAAATGAGTTTACAAGTTTATTTTATAATTCAAAATTTAGTTTTAAATAAGTTATTCGAGTCGAATTTCAGTATAAATTTTACACTCAAAAAAAATAAGAATTTAATCTGAGTCGTCTGTTTTAGTCATCTAACAATCTAAAATACATGTAAAACTTAGAGAGTTTTATACTGTATAACTTGATTCTAATCTCATGGTGTATATATAACATACTTAAAAGACTTGACTCGAATTCAAAAATAATTCAATAATTATTAAAAATTTAAATTATTTGAATTTTTATTTTAAAACTTAATTTTAAAAAAAATCAAATCATATAATTTATTTTTTAATTATTTTTTGTTTTAGCTCGCATGTATTATTTGTTTTTTATTTGTACAAATATTCTTAATTCTTGTTTTTTTTTTTCGTTAAATCCGAAAAATGTCCATTTTTTCCCCTCTTGTTAATAACTTTTTGATTTGTCATTTTATTTGTTAAAGCCAATAGCTTTCAGATGATATATAAAATAACTATGAACATTGTCTAACAACTCTAGACAACGACTAACCGTCCACTTACTAATTTTCATGAGTAAAAGCGGTGAAATTATATCATAAAATCTTTTTATTATGTTATTCGTATTTTCAACCAATCAGGTTTATTTATTTTATATTTTTTAAGATGAATTATTATATATTTCCTACTTGAAATATGTGAGTGGGTAGTTGTCAGACGGTTACTTAAAGATGAACGAACCTAATTGTATAAATCACAGATGATGTGGTAGAAATGGTTCATGATATTATATATATTTTTATTATATTATTAATTAATAATCGTTTTTAATAAAAAATTATATCATCTTTTTCCTTAAAAACGTTATCTTTATATATTAATATGTTTTCAAGAAATAATATGATAATCTAAAAATTAATGTACTTAATATTGGTCCGATCTAAAAATTTAACTAGTCTACTAGTAAACTCATCTAAAATAACATAGACTCTAAATAAATTTAAATTAAACTTAATTTGACTTGAATTGAAGCTAAATTGGATGGTTTGATTATTATTTCTAAAGAAAATATCATATTTTATATAAAAAATACCATTTATGATATTAAAATAAAAGAAATAATGTAGTTAAAATTGAATCAGATCTGTCAATAATTTTTAGAGTAGATGATTAAAGTTCTTAGTTGAATCCATTTTTTTAGGTTATGAGTTTAAAATTTAATAAGAACAAAATTTTCTTCACTTTTTTCTCGATAAAAATTATTAAAAAATGAAAAAACTTTTTTAATCCAAATGAATCTTTAATTTAACATTTAATAAAAAATAATCTCTAATTTAGTAAGAACTTATAGGTATATATATTCGAATAATATAATTTTTTTAGAGGTTATGTGTCACTCATCTCGTATATATCTAAAATTTTTTGACCGAAAAAATATATTTTATCCTTTTAATCGTATTTATAGAAAGATTTATCCTTGCATCTAATAATAATCTATATAGATTATTATTATTTAGTACAATATAAATAGAATAAATATTATATGCGCAATACTAAAATGTTGATATGTCTTTTAAGTATAAAATTTTAACAAGTAATCTCGATAAAAAAATGATATTTATTCTATAAAATTTAAATTTAATTGTATAAAATATTTATATTGTCAAAACAAAAATAAATTAATATAATAATAGCCTTATAAATGAATCACTAATTATTTTTGGTTTAAACCATTTTCAGTTTTGATTAATTTTCGATTTAACTAAATTTAAGTTAATTTTAATTCAGTTTAATTTTAATTTAGATTCGTATTAAATTTAAATCATCGTATTTTAATCGATCTCAATTAAAAAAAATCAGTTTAAACATCAAATTTTAGATCAAGTTTATTAGTTCTAATTCTATCTCATTAGAATCTTGGGCTTTCTCTGTTTGATTATAATGTCAAATTTGTATACTTATTTTATCTTCTTTTTTTCCTTTTAAAAAAATAATATATACAATGTTTGGCTCGCGGGAAATGGAGGAAAACGCAAGAAAGTATTTCTCGATCTTATCGATGTAAGTATTATTTCTCCTAATTTGCTTCGGTTTCATGTTGTTGTTAGTCTAGTTCTGAATCATTTGAGATTTTCCCGCTTTTTCCTCTTCGAAAACTTCCAATGCTAACGACTTTGAAGTATTTTGTTCATGTACTGAATGATTTATCTTTTGAAGTTCTTAAATCGAATATCGTTTGCTTTGTATTTTTTTGGTATGATCATGGCGATGTTTGATCTATTCTTTTTGTAGAATATCCAGTTTTATACTATTGTTTGGATGATGAGAAAATGTAGGGAAAATTAGAAAGGAAAAAAAACAGTTGCAAAGGAATAAACCTGGCATTTAGCGCTTCCTTCAGTTGCTGTTGTTTGTATTTCCTGGATTTAGAACTGTATTTGTGCCGATTTGTCTGTATAATTCCTTCCACATAGGGAGGTTGCCTTTTAGGATTAATCGTTCATCAATGTGTGGTTATTGTTGCTTCTAGGAATTGGCCAATGAAAAGGCTAAAATTACAGAACGGTAAACATTACATATGATGATTATATGCAAGCAATTTGTTTACATGCTTTTACGGATCTTACCTATGTTGCTCCAGTAGTGTTCTTATACCTTCTTAAAGAATGTTATGTTCATGGTAAAGTTCTGCTAATTTTTGCTGCTAATCTTGTCACTTACTAGGAGAAGGTTTCCCTGCCTCAAGTTTTGTTGCTCATAGTCTCTATATCCTGCCTGTATTGGGATCACATTGTGAAGGCTTCAGTCATTTGATCATATCTTCTTTTCAACTTTTTCTAAAGACAGAGGCCATCACCGGAGACTCTTCTGAAGCAAAATGTATAGCTGTGCAGTTATTTCTCGATATTGTTGAGGGTTCTATTGACCATGACAAGAGGATTGCTGTGAAGATACTTGAAGTGTTTGATGTTAGGTTGACAGATATTGAGAAAGTTGTATGATCATATATGACAGCAGTGAATCTGTTGGAACATTTCTCTATCTGTCAATCTGGGGAATCTTTTCTTCTCAAAATGATAGAAAACAAACAATTCAAAGCAGCTGAGAAGTGGGCAACCTTTATGGGGAAGCCAATGCTATCCATACTCGTCCAGGAGTATGTCGAGAGGGACAAGCTGAAGTTTGCTTATTTGATTGTAAAGAAGAACGATCTCCAGCAAGAATTCCCAGATGTGCATCACAAATACAAAAAAAGGTACCTGAAAATATATTAATCCCCATACTGGCAATATGCTCTGCCCACCTCTATTTCAGGAAAGGCCTGGAGTAGAGGCGTTAAAACAGTAAAGATGATGATACTATTTTGCCATATTGTAGCACTCTAAACAATTAGTAGAGAAAGCATGCTGGGATGTTGCAGAGGCGAAGGCAAATGGTGATGGACAATTAATTATCTCGTAAGTATATTTTTAAACAGGCCTTATCACTTTCAAAATTTTATTTAATATGAAATGCAGCTGTGGAGTTTTTGCCAACTCATTTATTTTTTCAAAATTTCTCATAGTTGAGTATTTCAAGTTATTTGAATTTATATTTTTTAATTTGAATTTTATTCGAAATTTTTTCGAGTTAAGTCAAAATGAGTCAAATATTTTACCAATTCATTTGTTTTTCCAAAATTTTTCCTAGTCAAGTATTTTTGAGTTGAGTCGAATTTTGTTCGCTCATAATTGTATTTATTACATACTTTTATCTTTTGTATTTAACAAAAGCAATTTATCAAAAAGTTTTGGAAAATAACGTTGTTTGAAATTTTAGGGTTTTAGGGAGTTTGAGGAATAATTAAGGATGTAGGTTAGAGTAGGTTAAAAACTATAGTGAAAAGAGGATCTCGTCACCTTCTCTTAGTGTGGTTCTCTCTCTTCCTCATTCAGCCGAATAAATTAAATGGATTAATAGTACCTCACCATCTCTTTTTGACATGGTTCAGGAAGAGAGAGAAGACCTTGCCAAGAGAAGGTGGCGATGTCATTTTATTACCGTAACAATTAGCCTACTTTCCTAATTATTTTTTAATCGTCTCTATAACACTAAAAATAAACTTAAACCTATATTTTTCAAAATTGACCCAATTTATCATCAAGGACAAAATTTAAATTATGATTGAGGAACAAATTTTAAATATTTTAAAAGTAAAAGATAAATATATAATTATTTTTACAAAAAATTATATTATAGAGATCAAATATAAAAAATAGAGTCGGGGGACAGTCTCTCCCGGATCTCATTGTCCTTCCATACCCTTAGTTAAATTTATTAAATCTTATCAGCTATATTTTTTTAATTTTTTCTCTGAATTAATTAATAAAAAAAATCTTGTAGAAAACAACATTGTTTCACATTTAAATATTTAACAGGAAAAGTTTACCACGGGCGTCAAACACTGCTGAATACCGTTAATAATGAATATTGTTGAACACTATTAAACTAATTAATAAAGATTAAAAACTCTAAAGACTCAACATATAATTAATAATTATTTAAAATAAAATTTTAATTAAATTATTTTTTATTGGAATAAATATAAGGGTGATTACTCCATTGTCACATTTTTTGTTTTGGTCGCTCAATTATTTTTTTATTCAAAATTATCACTAATATTTTATTTTATTATTGTTTTGGTCATCAAACATTAAATGTTTAATAAGATTGTACCACGACGTAGTTTAATAATAACTTTAATCCCTAAATTTATGGTATAATATTAATTTAATCTTATTAAAAAAAACTCATCAAATAAGTTCTTATATTTTTATATAAACCTGCATAATAATACAAACAATATTTATTCCAAAAATAGTTCTCTTTCACATTTTTCAATCACTCTTTATTTCTCTTTTTTTTTGTTATGCTCAACTCTTTATCAAGGTTTTGTTATTTCGTTTTTTTTTTCAAATTTAAAACCCAACAATCACGTTTTTTTTTCTTCATCAATTGCCATCAAGCCTCTTTGAAACATTTAATTAACAAAAATAAAGATAATAAAAGAAAGAAAATCGTAACAAAATCTTATGTTTAACTTTTGATTTTACCCATACAATAAAGAGAAACCATGATAAAACTCAATTGATTTTATATTTTAACCGTTTTAAGTTCTTTAAGAAATAACGAGTTGTACTAATCTACATTAAATTTATTTTTTAACTGTGTGTGAAAAATTAAAAAATAAGTGTTTTTTAATCACAAAGTCAGAGTTTAGTATAGTTATAAATACATTTTATGTGGTTTAATAGTCCAAACAATATCAATAATATTGTTTGTTTTTACAATATTATTATGTTGTTATGTAATGTTTTTAAAAATCTTTTTCTCTTTAAGTTTTATATTGTTTGTGTGTGGATTTTAATTCATATAATATGTAAAATTGAAACATAGTAATCGGTTACAGTCTTACAGATATTTACTAAATAAAGTGAAAACATAAATTATGCAATAATCACATGAATAAATTGTTTGGTTTTATCGATCTAAATTTTTTTGATATTTTTACTATTCTATAATTGTAGCTAACATAATTTAATTAAAATATTTAATAAATTTAAAATTATGTTCGAAAATATATTTTTTAAAAACTGATTTTTAATAGAAAAATAGTTATGAGTTGAACTTTGATTAAAATTAAGAAGAAATTGATATTCAATTATTGTTTTGTAAGTTAGTATTAAAAAATAATAATTTTGTGCACAATAAATTTAATTGGAATTAGAATGAACGTTTAAAAAATCTTTGAATTACAAGAATAATTTTACAATTAATATTACTTTATTTTAATATTTATATATGAAATATTAAAATATTTGTACAAATTTGACTCAAAAAATAATGTATACGAGTAACTTAAAGAATTCGAAGAAGTTAAATTAAATTTTAAAAAAAGCAAATCATAAAATTAAAATGGTGTTTTATAATTTAAAATTTAATAAGTTGCCAAAAACATAAAAAAAAATGAGTTGGTTAATTAACTTTAAGAGTAGTGTAAGAAAAAGAAAAGAAATGAAAAATTTAGGGTTTAATTCAAATATTTGATGATTTATTTTCTATTGGGAATAAATTGATATAGTAAAATTATTATTAAATTATGTCATTTTATAATTTTTGTTAAATATATAATGGAAGATGATCAAAATGAGAATGAAATAAAATGTTAGTGACGGTTATTACTAAAAATTTTGTTAGATGACCAACACAAAAATGATGATAATTGGGTGATCACTTGTGTAATTCTTCCTATAGAAAATAATCTAATTAAAATTTTGTTTTAAATAATTACTAACTCTACGATGAGTCCTTTAAATTTTTAATTTTTATTAATTAATTTAATAGTTTTTAACAATATCAACGTTTGTGGTGTTCGACGCACGTAGTAGACTCATCCTACTTGATAAATAAAATATAAAAGAAGCTGAAATATTGAACTACTCCTCATTAAATAACCCAATTCAAACCTCTCGAGGAAACAATTTTAAAAAAATACATTCAAATTTGTAAAAGTGGTTCGAAATCGGAGATTGTTGTTGGGCAAAATAAATAGGAATGGTACAAAATTTGGTCAGATATGTATTGTGTTATATAAATGTGATTTTATGCAATTATACATATAGGAATTTTAATTTTAAATTTAATTATATATATAAGATTTAAATTTTATATTAGGTAAATTTAATCATTGGTCGAAAATATTTTATATACCGCCAATGATAATTTTTTTCATAAATAAGTTTAATTTAGGATTTATGGGGTCAATTTAGAATTTATAGTTTAAAATTTAGATTTTGAAATTTAATACTTATAGTTAAATTTATATTTTAGAGATTTTATTTTTTTAAATCATCTAAGAGTGATTACAGTAATATTTGTTCTAGAGTATACTCTCTACGAACCCATGACTTCTAGGAACAACAATCGTTCCTTTAACCATTGAGGTTAAATGCAGAGACGGAGTCAAGAATTGAGGTTGGGGGGACAAAATATAAATATTTAGAAGTAGGGGGCAAATTCTTAAAAAAATTATTTTTTAAAAAAATTTAAATAAAGGGACAAAACTGAAAAAAATTCTTCGAGCTGAGGGGCGATTGCCCCACCCAACTATAAAGTGACTCCGTCCCTAGTTAAATGGCTTGTGTTTTTAATTTTAATTTTAAGACGAATATAAATATTTTATATAATTTTTTTACTATCCATACATAAAATAATTTTTATTATTTGTGTATATATAAACATTAAATATTTTATAGATGAAAACATAAGCTTAAATGTTAATGTTTGACTGAATTTTACGTGTAATTTTAAATTTATTTCAAAATAAGAAAAGGAATGGTGTAGCACATGGAACCCATGCAGTAGATTTGTATGATTTGGATTTTTTTTAATATTATACATTTTATAATTATTAATCTATATTATATCTAGTTAAATCTTAATTTATGTAGTACACTTAATACAATAATTTAAAAGGAATGAGTATATAATTTCTTATAATTTGAGGTTATGGATATTTAGACTTTGTATTAAATATATTAATAATGCAGGGAAAAAGTTATTGGGATTTGGCTAGACGATATAACCCGAACTTATCGTATTTCGATCAATCTGATAAAAATATATATTTTTTAAATTAGGTTTGAGTTAAATTATTGAAAAATTAAATTGAATTAAATTTGAATTAAACTATTAAAAAATTAAATTAGATTGAATTTGGGTTTAGGATGAGAATTTTTCAATTCGGCCCGATATATAATATTTTTATTATTTTTTATAAGCATAAAGATAATTTTAACCCTTAACGTTTATAGTTTTTTTCGTTTTGACCCTTATTCTTTTTTTTGGATAAATTTAGCTCTTAATTTATATCTTTTTGACAAATATCTTATTTTTTAACTAGCTTGATGACTGGACCGTTAAAAATTTAACGATGATATATATAGAATATAATTTTAAATGACATGAAATATAACATATCAAATACATATATATATGAAATATAATTTTATTCTAATATAAAATATAAAACAATTAAAATTCAAATAAAATATTAAAAATTAATTAATTCTAAAATAAAAAATTATTAAATATTCTTTAACTCTAACTACGATAAAATTAAAATCTTATTTGAACTGTGTTTATATTAAAAAAATTTAATAATCTTTTATTTTAATCAAAATCGAGGTTATACTATGATTTTAGTTATATTAAATTAAATCAAATTAAAATATATTAAAACCGAATTAAGTTAAAATTAAATAAATAATTTAAATTTCAAGTAGAATCAATCAAGATAGTCAATGACCCGTCCTGGCCATCTGGGATGATTAAACTATTGTGATTTGTGACACGTGTTTCTTGAAAATTGAATATTTTTTTAGTAATCTCAGTGATTAAATTAGTGTTTGATCACTCATAAGTATAACATTGAATTTAGCTAGGAATTTGATATTAAGATAGATATAAATTTGAATAAATTGTGTTTCTAAATTATTATCTGTATTTTAAATTAATTTTTTTTAATTTTTAAATATTTCAATTTTATACTTAAATTATTGTTCTTATTTTAACTTAATTTAAAAACTTTTGAATATTTTATTTTTACCCTAAATTATAATCCTCATTTTAAATTAGTACACTAACTTTTTGAGTTTTTCAATTTCATCATTAATTTTTTTGTTTATATCACATATAATTACATAATACATACATGTGTTTCATGACAATTTATAATTTTTATCATAATTTTATTAACATAAGAAATGATTAGAATATATTAATAATTTGAGAACGTAATTAAAAAGTTTAAAAAATTGAGAATCAATTTAGAATAAGAGTCATAGTTTGAGGATTGAATTAAAATAATAAAAATTAAGAAATCAATTTAAAATAAAATTTATAATTTAAATATAAAATTAAAATATTTAAATATTTAAAAACCAATTTAGAATCAAAACTTAAAGATATATGATGTAATTAACTCTATAAATTATATCCAAAATTCCCAAATGTAAAGATTTCATTAATGTATACAATTACAATCATATTAATTGATAAATACAATTAATACAAATCCAAATCATTACAGAACACATGTGAACTTAATCCAACACTTCGATTATGATTTATGACGTAAAATTTAAGATAAAAAATTATAATTTAATTTTTTAAAATAATTTTTAATATTCAACAGAAAAAGGTGCATATATATATATATATATATATATTTAAACTGCTCCATGTGGCATGGCATTGGTGAAAGAGTTAACCTTGGGTTCTTAAATTTCCAATGCCAGAGTTAGGTTTCTGAATTCTAAATTCTAATGCCACTGCTTCTCCAATATTTACTGCTCTAACTCAGACCAGACATTTTTCCTACTCTTTTGAGCTCTCTAGTTTTCTTGTTTTTTTTTTTACTGTTCATTTTACAATTCTGATCTTCTGTATCTTATCTGGTATCAACTGAACCTGTCTCTTTGTATCTCTGCTATTGCCACTAATATTTTTTTCTTCTCTGAGTTGGATCTTTCTTTTCTGTCCTTTTCTTACATATATAAACCAAATCCATTTTTTTAATTACTGTGTCTGTTACCTTAGTTGCAAATCCTTGGCATACATGGAAGAAACAAAAATGGTGCTTGGATTTTGGTTGTAATAAGATTGAAGTTTTTTGCTCAGTTTAGAGAATACCCAGTTTGATTTACCTGTTTTTATGTAGGCCCATTGTGTCAAGGAATGATTTTGGTGCTTGGATCATGAATTTTGGCAGCTTTTGAAGAATTCAAGGTGAGTTTTTTTTTTTTTTTCTTGCAATGAAGTTTACTGTTTCCCTTTGTGTGGATTTTTGCATCTTCATTAGTTGGTGTTTTTCTTACATGTTGGATTTATGGAGATCTGATTCTCTTGTCCATCTACTTTATGTCAGAAAACTCTCTGCTTTCTTCAATTGCTGTCTTCAAAGTTGATACATTGTTTGATTGTTTCCCTTTTGTTATCTGAATGAGCAAATGAAAGTGAAATCAGGTATGACTTTGAAAATTAGAGTTTCTTTTCTTCCTTTCGTTTAGGCTTTAGCCATGGATTATGTTTTGTAATAGTTGACTTATGGTGTAATAATTCTTGTTTAAGATGGACTTTGTCTGAAAAATCATTTTTGGGGTTAAAATCTTTGTTGGTTTGCTCTATAGATGCAGTAATGGAGGTTGAAAAGAAACATTCAAAGGGAGGGTTTTTTCATTTGTTTGATTGGAATGGTAAATCTCGAAAGAAATTGTTCTTGAACAATTCTGAAATCTCAGGTATATCTATGTTCCTGTTCTTCATCTGTATGTATTTATGTCTCATTTTACTTTGTCTCGAATATGTTCGTAATTCATGCACAACTTGTAGGAGAATCGAAGAGAGGAAAACCTGTGGAAAATCTACTCAAGTCACCTCCTTTTGTGGTGAGATTTCTGCCTCTTCTTTTGTTAATTCGAGTAAAATATTGGTTTCGGATTATATTGTTTACTTTTTCTTTATGATTTACCAGATGGAGGGGTATGACTACAATGGTGCTTCAAGTAATACATGCACTGCTGATTTTAGTTCCGCTTCCTCGGTGACTAGTGATGAAGGATGTGGATCTAGAGGACCTGGAGTTGTTGCTAGGCTTATGGGTTTGGATTCGTTGCCGACACCGAATGTATCCGAGCTATCTTCCACAACATATTCAGGGTCTTGCTCTCTTAGAGTGTCTCACTATGAAAGAAGTGTTTCTAATTTGTGGAATGAATATCAACCGATGGACTACACCGACGTCTCTAACAAGCTTGGTAGGTCGTCTTCAAATCCGATTGAACCGAGGTTTCATAAGGTGCAGAACCGACCGATTGAGAGATTTCAGACTGAAATATTGCCTCCGAAATCAGCAAAGCCGATTCCAATAACTCACCATAAGCTATTGTCTCCTGTCAAGAGTCCGGGGTTCGTCCCAGCCAAAAATGCAGCTTATATAATGGAGGCAGCTGCAAAGATTATAGATGTTAGTCCTCAGACAACTTCCGAACGTAAAGTGCCCTCATTTGGGTCTTCTACAGTCCCTTTGAAAATCCGGGATTTGAAAAAGAAAATCGAAACTGCACATAAGGTATCCAGGCCTCAAAGACCGGACGAGCCTATTCAGAGTGCGGCGAAGTCGTTGAAAGAACAGCAAAAGGGAAAGAGTCAGAATAAATCAGATTATGCACCAACATTAAGGATAACTAGGGATTCAGGGAAAGGTAGTTGTGACAGTTCAAGGAATAAGGGGGAATCAGTCTCACTTACTGAACAAGCAAGGACTAATGTTAGGAGGAAAGAGGGGTTGTTTCCAAGTGGTAATGGGTGTTCCGCAAATCCGAAGGAAGGGAATGATGCTAATGGAAGGCATTCTTCTAGGAACCGAGCAGATATGCGAAAGAATGTGGAGAATGGAACTTCTGCAAATAGGACTAACCATGTACTGAGGCAGAATAATCAGAAGCAGAACTGCATATCCGGTAGAGACCACACGACATTAAAGACTTCGACTCGGGACCAGCAAGTTAGAAATGCTAGGTCCCTAAATGGTACAGTGGGGCTGAATAGGACCATAAAAAAGGTGACTGTGAATTCCGAATCTCAGTCCAGGAACACAGGCTCTTCAGCAACTGGTTCTTCAAAGGAGCTTACCATGTCTAGAAAAAAGAATTTTCCTAGAAAGAAACAGCCTGTAAATGAGGATCCTCTGTCCGGGAAAACAGTTTATGAAAATTCATTGATGAATGGTGTTAAAAGGTCCATAAAATGCAATGTTACAACTGATGGGCGCTCGAATCAAGATGCAGAAAAAATGAAGACAATCTCGGATGTTGTTTCGTTTACATTTACATCCCCCATTAAAAGACGTGCGCCTGATGTACCTTCCACGAGTCAAGTTGCGGAAATGAGTTGCAGCTTTGATAGTGATCCTTCGGGTGACAATGATACACTGCTCTCAAAAAGCTCAGGATTTTCTTCTCTTGGACTTAATACAATTGGTGGGGATGCTCTGAATGTTCTTTTAGCGAAACAGCTTCATGAATTGACATATAGAGTTGAGTCATCCAATTGCAATATCATTTTAGAGGAGACTTCGTATAGTCCTGCATCCAGTCGGCAAAATTCAATGCTCCCGTCTGGTACATTGACCACCACATCAATGGGACATCACAAAAGACTTCCCATGGATCTAGAGAAAGACATATCACATAGTTTCAATGACTTCAGTTGCTCTTCAATCCAAGATTCGGAACTTGATGGGAGAAGGAAGTGGCAGGTTTGGCTTACTCACTGCTACCATTTACTTGTACAATGACATTTGTTGCTTATTTCTTGGTGTTTATAATGAAGACCCACACTGCAAAAGGTTTTTCCCTAAGTATAGAATTTAATCATTCGATTTTAGATGGCTTTTTCCCCCAACCAAAAAACATAATAAGTTAACAGCAGAGCCAACCTAGCTATGGTTGTAAGGAGAAGTTGATAGCTGATGGAGAAACTTTTCCCTTTTTTCCATTTTCTAATGGCCTAAACCTGCATCCTTTGATTCTATTCGGAAGAATAGATATTCATCTATTAGTAGTCTTAACATTTCTTCATAATATACGGACAAGTTGTTCTAAGAGTGATATGGAAGGTTGATAAGATGTCTCTAAAATGAAAATTTTCCCTTTGCAATTTCACGATTCGACATATGGCTTTAACTTTACCGAATGATGCCAGTTTTCAGAAGAAATTGAAGATCGAAATGCTAGCAGCAGCAGCGAGACTGGCATAGAATTAAATCTTCAACAGCCTAGCCCGCTTCTAACTCTTGAACTTGCTGTCACGAGTGAGTGTTTCGCTGATAGTAGAGATGGTACCAATGGTAAGCTGAACTCTTCTTATTTTCTCTGGATCAAATTTTTTCCACTCAACCAATTTTATTATATTTCATGTTTAGCTAGAAATGATACGAGTTTTGTTAGTAGCAATGTAATCTGCCGATTAAATTTCGGGACAATGTCTAGAGTATACTTATGTCTGAGAGGCAAAGAAATGATTATTTGCATAGATGATTAACATGTAAACTCAGTCGTCAAGTTGCTGCATTGACTACATGCAATTTACATTTGCAGGCATGGTGTGTTTGGCTCGTGATGATGAAGTATTAAACTCATCCCCTGGAATTGAGTCATCCCAAACCGTCGGAGAAGCAGAAGCAGACGAAAAGCTTCTAAATACAACATCCAGTTCAACATATTTTAAAGAGTCAACCAATTCTGAACTTGATTTTGTTAAAATGGTGCTAAAAGACTCCGAGCTAAAGTTCATAGAATATACATTGGGTCAGACTGATAACATCATGACCCTGAATACCTTCGATCAGCTCCATCATTGGAATGGAACAGAAAGACACGAAGGATACCACAACAAGCTCGAACTAAAGCTTTTACTCGATTGTGTGAGCGAATCCCTGGAGTTAAGGTACGACCAAGTTTTTGTCGGAAGCTGCAAAGGATGGGCAAAGTGGGGAACATCGATCCAAAACAAAGGATGGCTAGCAGAGGAGTTGTACAAAGATATATCAGGCTGGAGAAACATGGCAGACATAGCAGTGGTGGATGACCTTGTAGGCAAGAACATGAACACAAAAGATGAGAGATGGCTCGATTTCGACATGGAAGCATTTGAAGAAGGTTTAGAGGTTGAGAAAACTATATGGACTTGTTTAGTTGATGAATTAGTTTTTGATTTATTGCTTTAAGGCTTCTCTTAAAGCTACCATTTTCCCTGTCTAGCTAAGCATATATATTTGGCAATGGAAGGTGGAATGTAGAACATATTATTGAGTCCAAAGGGTTCTCAATTTATTCCATGATTAGCAAAAACTGAGACATTGTTGATAAATTACTATGATCTGATGTGCCTTCATTAAAAAGCCACTACGGATCCGGTTCTCCAAGATTTTACCTTGACTAATCATAAAAAAAAATCATTTTAAATTCATATTTTAGTATAAGAAAATGAAGATTTTACCTTGACTAATCATAAAAAAATCATTTTAATTTCATATTTTAGTATAAGAAAATGCAAATACAGTTGTAACAAAAAGAGCAAAGGGGTTTCTTTGGTGGGTTATCAAGTAAAGTGAGTGGAAATAAACATGGTATCAAGTAAAAATCACAGTGGTGAAGGGCTGAAAATATGAAGATGCAGGGTATCGACCCCCGTACCTCTCGCATGCTAAACAAGCGCTCTACCATCTGAGCTACATCCCCATCGTTGTTAGTCAAACAGAATTTATTTTATTAGTTGTTTCTATAAGATTCTACCCAGATCCATATATAGGCTTGTGTTTTCCTAGGATGAACAACAAATTGATCATCGTGCCGTTTTTATTTTGTGGATTGAAAGACGACTAGGTACGCTAATTCCTCCAACCATCTCTAATGTTCTTAATCCTATTCTCCCCCTCCTTTGTATGTTTTGTTTGTTTTTTCTTATCAAAGTACCCTACTTTTTCTTCCTATACCCAAGCTTGAAGAGCTTATAAGAATCGTTTCCTTTTTTTTTCAGGCATAGTGTTGAAGGAATTAAATTTACTTATTTTTTGTTCGAATTAAAAGATGGGATCTTCATCGGTAATAACCCCAGAAGATGTGTTGGAGTCATTGATGAACGATGGAACCATTGATGCTCTCAGGTTGAAGATAATCAATCAGCTTAAAGCCAATGTTAGTCTCTTTTGTGTTTCTCGGTAAATATGTGTATAAACTGATCGATTTCTTATCTGGGTGTTTTGCTTTTAGTGTAAAAACGTTTCATTGAACGATTTTATGGGATAATGTCACTGAAGTTTGTGTTTTTTATCATGAAGATTTTGCAAATTCAGTGATGCTCTTTGAGTTTGTTTGATGGTTTTCAATGTGAAATTTTGTTCTTACCTTGAATGAAATTATCAACAGTCTAAGTGAACCCTTATGGCCAAAATTTTTAGAGATTTTCTCTTGTCATCTTACCCTTTTCCCCAATTCACTCCTTTTGTCTTCTTCTTCAGTCTACTTCCTGTTGATGTTTCTGCACTTGAAACCCTATTTGATATGGTTAAATACTATAAAAGTTTAGTTCAGTTTCAATTGTCTATGTGACATGAATGAAGCTCTGAGGTTGAAATTTCATGTGCCTTCCTCCTTTTAAATTTGCTAATGATTCCCATTTTTTTTCTAAAATTTGCTGATGATTCCCATTTTTTTTTCTAAAATTTGCTGATGATTCCCATTTTTTTTCTGAAGTAGAACGTTGTGATCCTTCTGTGAACACTGGATATAAAACTTATATATTTACTGTGGTTACCCGTTACTATAGATGTTGTACTCTCTTTTCCCTACAGATACAAAGTTTTCTATGGGACTGAGGAAACTAATTTGCTTTCTGGAATAATTCTATTGAAATTTTAAGTTGTTGTGGTTTGTTTGTTATATTTACTGTTCTAACTTGACTGAAGATCATCGATCCGATTCACCTAAAATTGTATGGTCGTATGTGAACTCAGCTCTGTGTTCCTTTGAAGTTGCTTATATGTATTGAATGTGCGTTGCTGACATAATTAGTTAGTAATTTTAAACTTGCATTCCTTGAGGTTGAAGAGTTAACTCGTCATGCGCCGTGCCCTGTTGTTCTATTTGATTATCTGTAACTTTTCTGTTATAGGAGGAGTTGAAGAATACAACAATTAAAATGGCAGAGCAGAGTAAGGTCCTAAACACCCCCGGTGCAGAGAAACAGACGAAAAGAGAATTGTTTGATGCACTTAGGCAGGAACTTGAGTGAGTATTTTATCTTTTCTTCATTGTTTTTCGAACAGCTAAAATTCGAGAATGATTATATGCTATAACGTAGATCTTGTATGTATTTACCTGCACATCCATGCTCTCATTTATTTTTAAAACTTTCGGTCATCATGAACAATTTGCTATGTGCTCGCATTAAATGTACAGTGGAACTAATTTTTGTTCTTATTACTGGGTAGGACTCCAGTTCTTGAGAGGGCCTCAAAATCAGTTTGGGAGTTGATTCTGGACGGCAATGGGCTCGGAAAGGAAATAAGTGAAACAGTGGAGAGAGTCTTTTGTAAACTAAGTGGCAAGGAGCCTCCACTTTTTCCTAATACAAATGATGAACATCAGCCTGAAAAGAAAGTCGAGGACGAGAAAAGAAAAGGGAAAGAAAAGGAGAATTCAAACTCCAAACTGAAAAAACGGAGTTTCAGTAACATGAATGCCGAGGGAAGTGCTTCTGAAGTAGGCAAAAGTAGTGATGCTACAGCTACACCGGATGATGCCACAATCTCCCATGCCTAGTATGAACATACATCGATGAGTCGGCAAACCCCATATTGCAAATCTGGTGACCTTTTGACCAGAAAAGATCCCAACATTATTGAGTTTGCCTAGAACATACTGAACATGAATGTGTTTGTCTGTAGTATGAACCATAAGAGTTCTTATGACCCCAAGTCGCATTTCCTCGCATGTCGGCATGCCTATTTCTTCTGGCTTTGCTAATTTTCTAAGTAGATGCTAGGATGCTTGTTTCTCTCAGTACCTTCCAAGTTCCATTCTCGGACTCTTGCAAAATAGATTGATAGTTTTGTTTTTTGACAGAATGATAGTTTATGTTACATATAGAAACATATGTTTCCTTTTGATGTGCTTTCGGTTCAGACAATTAACTTCTTGAATTATCTTCTATCAATGTTTTTACCCCCAACGGTGCCATGCCTGTGCTGTTATGGAGCCAGTGAATGTATAGTCTGTGTTAAAACTATGAATGTGAAGTTTAGGCTATGATTCTGAATCCCATAAACTTCTTGTTTTAAACTTGGTATTGGTAAATAGTAAAACTCAAAATAGTGTGCAGCCATTGTAAAACTGATGCAGCTGGTAAACTGCTGAATCCCAAGGTACATTATTCTTGTGTTTACTTATTTTTTTAATCGGCTAATTAAGATCGAATTTTGTAGATGTGATAACAACCCGCATCCAAAGGTCGTTATTATTCTTGTGTTAGTTTTGATTAATTCAGATCGAATTTTACAGAGAACCTTTCAACCCAGTTTTTTTCATTCATAATACCTGATTTGAATTTAATTTGATTGCAAATAAAAGTTCTATTAGAAAAATATACCATAAAGAAACACTTATAAGTTGCAGACATGACTTGACAGAATCTGAGTGCCTTACATATTACTACTTTCAAGACTACACACTCCAATGGTTATTAAAGAAACAACTGATACTTTTAGCACTAAATTCCAACATAGAGAGACCCATCCATTAAAGCTTTGAAAGTAACATTAATACCAGTAGTCAGTCAGACCAGTCATAAGGACCATACCATAAACCAAATTCATCAAACAAGGTAAACACCATGAACCAGAGCTTTGGTTTTTTAGTACCATTTTGTGACATTGGAGTGTTCCCATTGCCAGTGGCTCCTGGACCACTAAGTTTCATATTTCAGTGCCACCAATGGCTAGAGGATTCATTGGTCCATATATTTAAGTAAATATGGAAATATCAGTAAAAATCCATGCATTGAAAAGTATCAATGCTTATAACCCTTTTCTTAGACACATTATCAAGTGCACTCATTTGTAAATAACTATAATATGGACTAAAAACTTCAACAAAGAGTAATAAAAGATTAAGAATGAAAACATTTTCTGATTTACAGGTGTGGAATGTTGCAGATTTTAATACATGTTGAAACCCAAATAACATTACATGCTGAAAAGGAGGTATTGGAAGAGAAATTGTTCTGATCAAATATTAGTACTATCAGTTCCAACTCCATGATCTGAGTACATAGGTTCTCCGTTGTGTCCGGCGACGCCTTCCACAAGGGCTAGTTTCATATCCTCCGATGGTTTCCAATGCCGCTTCCTCTGGTTGATGAACCAATTGTTGATTTGCTTCTGCTCTAGTCCTGTTATCTCTGATAATTTTAATTTATCCTCCTCCTGCAACCACCACAAACGCTTCTTAACCATTAACCCTACAGAAACACATGGAACTTTTCAAACCATTCACTCTTACAGTAGGCTATTCACTTAGTTATACACGCACATACACAATAACACAACAAGAAACATGTCAGAATAAAACAAATGTCAAGATTCGAACTCCAAATCTGTGCATGAAATCACTTTTCAAAGTTGATTACATTGAAAATCTGAACAAAACCTTAGGTTCAAGGACTTGGTGGGTTGAAAAATATACTAAAGCACACACTTTTGGTGCTAATGATTTTACTGCAGAACTGATTTAAGGTTCAAGCACAATGCAGAAGTCTTACTACTCAAGTGTTCCATGCTCTAACACAGAAAATAACCCTAATGAGAGCACACAAGCATTTAAAATTGAAATAAGCTACTGTTTATCTTATTCTCCTCTCACAAAACCCCATATTGCATTCATCTGATGAGGCATAGCCAAGAAAAAGAAGGTACAAAACAAAGAACAGCACTAGTAATTAAGTTGTTTACCGTAGGATAAGGCCATCTATAATGATTGTTCCACCAATCAAGCAGTGTCACCCTTGCATCCTTAGGAAGCTTACCCTTCTTTCTTTTCTTCAAACTGCTCAGATAGCCACTGTATTTGCGTATGAGCATTCCTTTGACGTCCTCGATTCGAGAAGCCTCAATTTCCCCACCACAACTTAACTCTTCCTCAGAAGTCCCACCAGCTTCATCTGAAAAAAAATGGGCAAATAACATGTAAATTGTAGAACATGTCAGTCAACAATATATCTATATTTATGTCTATAAACATAAATACCGCATCTCCAACTCACTGCTAGTGAATAAAAAATACTAACTATTTTTTTACATGCACGGTAGCAATGAGATTCCTATACTTGCATTGAACTTTACCAATGGGATGATTATCCAAGCTTTTTGTCAGTGCTCCTTTACAGAGATTACTTAGCTGTGATTCCATGTTGCTTAAGAAAGTTGTGGCTTCATTGAACGGCTTAGATAACTCTTCTTTGTAGCGGTGAAGAATCTGGCAATATGATTCCTTCAATCAAACAAGACCAGATAAATGTTATTATGTTTATCCAACTATTTATTTCTGGAATATTGAGATTCATGCAACAAGTAATATTCTTTTTTTTTTCCTTGCACTTTTCTCGAGAACCAAACAAAGATCCATAAGAGTTACCATGAACTCATCAAGTTCTGGATCAGCTCCTATCTGACTACAAGCACTTATAGACTGGTTCTCTCTGCCAATTTCTTCAAGAAACGATGCCAGTTCAGGTGTTGCTCCAACCTATATATACAAATAAAAAATAGGGAAAATTAAACATCAATTCCTTCACTGTAATTTTTCTAGAACTAGAGAATCAAGATAATCATTTTCACAGTATCATTGAACAGTAAAAAACAAGTAAAAGGTAGTCATGAAAACTAATCATTAAAAACCAGGAAAAGGGTTAAAAACTTCACCTTTTGGCATTCTATGTAAGCAGATACTAGGTTTGGATAACGAGGGTGATTCAAGATCTGAGACTTGATGAGCTCAGACATATCAGAACCAGTGGCATCTGTATCGGTTTCTTGATGATCAAATTGAAGTAAATGGTCAACCGGACTGAGAAAATCAGTGGTAACAGTAGCACCAAAGCTTCCTACACCAAAGTTATGAACCCTTGCACTATCATTTGAACAGGAGATTGTAGGATAATCAAGCCTATACAAATCCTCCATGGTGTATGTATATCCAGTTTCCACAGCAAAAGTCCAGGTACAAAAATCTAACCAGATAGTAGTCTATAACTTGGGTTACCTTGCCCTAGTATATTAAATAACATTAACAACCCTAGACTAAAACACCAGAAATGCAAGCTTTTGATTACTTGTACAACAATAAACCACAATTGAAGACAAAAACAGTAGTGTTAAGAAGAATCTATGGGGAAAAAGATATAATGGCAGCCATTACAGAAACTAAAGCTGGACCCTTTATATGAGAGAGATGAAGAAGAAGGAAGGGGGGCAAAGGAAAGAAGCAAAAACATCTGAGAACTCAGAAAAAGCGGTAATCACATCTTTAAGCTGAAGTTGAAGTGATGATAAAGACGAGACCTTTGCTTTTTCTTTTCCAAGAAGACCTGAGAGAGAGAAAGATGGAGAGAGAGAATGTTGCATTTTTCACGCAGTGCAGAGAGGGGGGAGGGGTCTCTCCATCACTCACCACACGTGTTCCCACGCTCTGTAACAGTGAAGATTGGTCATTTATTTATTGAATCATTTGATCTGACAAAAAAAACCCTACCTTTTTCTTCAATTTGGATCACCATTGTTCTGACCAAAAGAAAAACTTGATTATCTTTAATATTAAATTAATTAATACGAAGAAATCTTATCTAATTCTCTGTGCAGAGAGACATGACATTGTGCCACGTTTCGTTATGTCATTGGTTATGTTCTGATGTTGTTTGCCGGTGAAACGGAAAACCCGGATATTTTGGGTAAGACTTTAAATGATGAGACCAATCATACATAGTTGTTTAATGAAATAAAATGTTAGTAAATTAAGTAATGAGAATAGATCTCTTCTTAGTTTTAAAGTTTATTGGTTTATTATTATAAATTTTAAATCTATAAACTACTGTTAAAATTTAGGTTTTATAGTTAATATCTTAAATTTAGAAGTTATTAGTTAAAGTTTTGTAAAAATATATTAAGTATTTAAATTAAAATTATAATCTCTTGATTTTAAACTTTTAAATTTGATCTTTAAACTCATAAAATTAACGTGTTTGTAGAAAATTATCGTCAATGTATAATATAATTATTATTAAAGAATATTTATTGTTTGAGTTTTGATATTAAAATAAAGATATTGATAGGGTTGATTTTATTATAGAAAAATTTTGAGAATTTAAATTTAAATCGCTTAATCAATACATATTAACGACAGAAATAAAAAAAATATAATTGTTTTAATTTTAAGGTTTAAGTGTTTGATTTAAAATTTAACTTACGTATTTAGAATTCAGTCTTCAAAGTTAAGATTTAAGTTTAAATAATATTATAAAGATTTATTCTTTAACCTTAAATAAAATTTCTAAACTATACAAATAAAATATTTGCGAAAATATTTTTATTTTTATCATAAGTACACAATATAATCCCTTTTAATAAAAAAATTAATTTTCTAAATCTTTTAAGGAATATTTTTTTTTATTTTTAGTTTATTTAATTGGATATTATCATGGATGAGATTATAAGAATGATTCATAAAAAATATTTTTATTTTAAAATACAATTAATTATATATTAAACTTCTAAAAATTTTAATAATTACTTAAAAATTATTAAATAATTAATAATATTTAACAATATATTACATCACTGATATTCAATAATATATACAGTCCGTTCTAAATTTTTCTCTAATAAATAAGTTCTTTCATAATAAAAAAAAATATTCCGTAATGTTAATTGTTTATTAAATAAATTATATATTTATCATCTTTTTAATAAGTTTGTTTAAATTTAAAAACAAATTTTATACATTAACCCTTTAGGAAAAAAAATACTTTTTTTGTAATCTCCTATCTCATTAACCAGACCTCCCTGTATCTTGCTTCCAAGTTCCAAATCCTGTCTGTAACATACTGTCTTAAACATTTCCCCCCTCAGTCTTCCATTCTTAGTGTCATTATAAATCATTTAAAACCAAACATATCCTAAGTGATATGTTTAATCTTATGTTGTATGTCGTATTCAGCACAGATTCTTAGTGTCTTTATTTCCTTTGGGGTACTAACCCTAATGTTGCTGGGTACGTTTTTCACCCTTTTCAGCTGCATGGTATTGGTTGGACGTAAATAGGACAACTTTTGTATGGACCAAACCAAACTCATAATGTTGTAATCCATACAACCACAGTTCAATGACCGGATAAAGCAGCGACCGAGCCATGATTTGGGGTCGAAGGAGTAAAACATAAATATTTAAAAATAGAAAGATAAATTCATAAAAAAATAATTTTTAAAAAATTTAAATAAGAAAACAAAAAAAAATTATTCGGAGGTTGGGGACGTTTGCCCCTCCCCACCGTATGTAGTTTCGTCCCTAGGACACAGAGATCTAGACATGAAAAACATTTAGGTGCACATGTATAAAATTTCAAAATCTTAAGGTGGGTACAAACTTTAATTATTATAAAATTTTAAGAATGAATTCATAAAAAAAATAGAATTCAGGTGCTTTCTGAACCATGAATTCTAAACTCCACACTAAAATCCTTAAACTCTAAACTAAAACTTAAAATTAAAGTACTTCTAGAAATAAAAAATCACCGCATGTATAAGAGATAATAATCTAATACATTTTTTTAAAAAAGAAAAGAACTGCAGTAATAAATAAAGAAATCAAAAGTAATTATAATAAGGTTATTATCCTATACACTGGCTTTAGAAATCGAAAGTTATCATAAGTGCTTAAGTTTTGAGGTTTAGAGTGTAGAAAGTACAGAGTTAGTAATTAAAAATTAAGTTTTAGGTTTAAAATAGGGTTTATAAGATAATCACTAAATCCTAATAATATTATCTTAAATACAAAACCTCAACCTCTAACCCCTAAAATTTATCCAATATCTCTAAATTTTAAATCCTTACTTCTATTTTTTTATATTTTACGCCATAAATTAAAAATATAAACCCTAAAACTAAATAACTTATAAAAGCTTTCGAATTTTCATCACTATATTATATTAAATAAATTCATAATAATATGACAAAGTTTGTACTTGTTAAAAGGAAAAAAATCTTTAAAGAGGAAGTTTTAATAAATTATACTTTTAATTAATTCTAAACCCTAATCAAATTAGTAAAATCCTGTACCATATTTTTGTTGTGTTTTAAGTAATCTTACCGGAGATAACATCGTATTTCGTGAATCAAATGTTCATAAAATATTTGATATATTTATGATTAGATACCAGATTTAAAAAATTAAGATCAATTTTGGTCTCAATTATGACCGAAAATCAATATCAGATCAAAATTTATCAAATTTAACTGAATTCAAGACCGGAATCGAGTAATCGAGTTTTTGCCCACCTTTGATACAAAATATAAAAAAAATCAAGTACTAAAATTATTATTATAAAAATTATAATTTTATTTTCATTTAATATTTTATCACCATAAATAATATATTTATAATTTTTTTATAAAAATGACAGATTTATTATAAAATCTATAATCTAGTAATATTTTTTAAATAAGGCCTCGGCCCGAAAGTTGTCCTGGGTCCTAACTCCTAACCCGATAACAAATGGAGCAGGACCCGTTTCCGTGAAATGGAGTTTCTTGAGAGAAGGGAAAACGAAAACTTGAAAAATTTAAATAGCAGCAGATCATCTCTTCCGTTCTCCTTCTTCTTCAATTGATCTATCTAAACCCTTAATTCAGAATGAATGTAAGTTATTCCATTAATTATCTTTAAATACCCACGATTTTTTCTTAGCCTAACACTTTCTAGTTTAAAGAAAGCATAGATTTTTACTGTCTTTTTTCATTTCGTTTTGATTTTTTTCGTCTTCTGATGCAATTCATGGCTTCAAAGCAACCGGAAAATAGCTTGCTCGGCCCTGAAGTTGACTCTCAAAGGACTCTGTATGTTATTTATCTGATTTCAATTGTATTAGGGTTTTCTTTGGATGTTGGGTGTTTGAAAATTATCCTCTTTTTTTAATCGATAGGTACCCATATGTTACTGGAACATCGGTTGTGGCTTTGAAGTATAAAGATGGGATTTTGATGGCTGCTGATATGGGAGGTCAGCTCATACACTTTCATAAGCATTTTTTTTTCTGGATTTGTATTTGTTCCGGTTGGTTTTGTTATTTGAAGTAGATGGTAGAAGAAGTTTTGGGACCTTTTGGTGTGTTTTAGGATTACAAAAGATATCAATTAGCTTGAACTAGCCTTGATCCAAAGTCGTTTCCCTTCACTTTTTGTGGATTGTAATATAAATGTGAATTATGGAATGATCTTTTTCAACCCTTCTATGCTGTATGTATATATTTTAAAAATAGTTGGTTCCATTAGAGGATCTTAGTTTTGCTAAGTAGCTTAAGAATTGTAGTTAAGGTAATACCATTGGTTATATAGCATGTGATAGAAATTCTGTTCAAAATTTGGACATAGTATTTGATGCAGTGCTTGTTTGATGGTATGCTGTAAATGATCAGTACTTTATATAGGATCCATATTGTAGGCTAGAACATGGAGATGGTCTATTTTTTTTTTTTTCAATTGAAACATCATTTGTATAATTACTCGAGTAGGAATTCATTTTGGATTTCTTGTCTTCTGTCAAAAATAATGTGTAAAGTGAGTAACATGATTCCCCTTAAGGAGGTTGAAGAGAACTTGTTGAGGCACTTTACATTGTTGCGTAGAAAGAAATGGAGTTGGGACTTATTAAGGTTCTTTGTACTGCTGAATGTCGGGCACTTTCACATTAAACTCCTTATTCATTGCGGTTTCCCCTAAAATAAGTTGTGCACTTGGTAGGAAAATACACTTCGCTTGTAGTTCATTTGCCATGCATGTTTTGCACATTTTGGTTTTCACTCCGCCTTTATCGTCCCTCTTCTCTTGTTTCAAGTTCTCTAGCATTTCTCTAAAGCTAATATTTCCTCAGTTGATACTCGTGCCTAATTGATTGGTCCATACTTTTGCTACACCAATAAATCCACATGTTTTATGCCTGAATCCTGTTAATTTACAGGTTCTTATGGGTCCACACTGAGGTACAAGAATGTGGAGCGAATGAAGGCTATTGGCAAGCATTCTCTTCTGGGTGCAAGTGGAGAAATCAGTGATTTCCAAGAGATTCTGCGTTATCTTGATGACCTTATGTAAGGCTTGACCGAGTCACTAAGATTATAAGGGCTTTTGTATTGATTATTCTTTCATGAGTTATCTGTTATCTTATTCTTTTTTTCACCTGATTTTTCTTTTGGGTTTTGATGTTTGATTGTCGTAGCTTGTCTGACAATATGTGGGATGATGGAAACTCTTTGGGGCCTAAAGAGGTGCACAATTACTTGACTCGAGTCATGTATAACAGGCGTAACAAGTTCAATCCATTGTGGAACTCCCTCGTACTTGGTGGGATTAAAAATGGACAAAAGTATCTTGGAACAGTAGGTTTTTAAGGTTTATATCGTCCTAATGTTCAGAATGAGCCACTTCCGGTTTTTACATTGTAACTGACCATTTTTATAACTATGACTCATCAGGTCAGTATGATTGGTGTGAGCTTTGAGGAAAATCATGTTGCTACTGGGTTTGGAAATCACCTCGCAAGGCCAATTCTTCGTCAAGAGTGGCATGAGAACTTGAGCTTCGAAGATGGTGTTAGACTACTGGAGAAGTGCATGCGTGTTCTCCTCTATCGTGACAGATCAGCCATTAACAAGCTTCAGGTTTGACCTTTTCTATTTTAATGTTTTAAATCCATCTTCTTAATATAAATAAAATTTAATCCATGCTATTTGATAACAATTTCTAGAAAACTACAAGTCTGTCTCAATGTCTCATGTATATTACTATTCTTGGACCAACCGGCATTTGTTACATCCTGTTAGATTTTTATATATACAGCTTAGGTTGATGTATATCACAGGATGGTTCTTAATCAAGTCTATTCTTTGCTAGTCCTTTACTTGACAATCTGAGGCAAATTCTATCAATATCGATATTTAATGTACTTGAAATCTGTCGATCGCAGATAGCTAAGATCACTGAAGAAGGCATGACAATTTCCCAGCCATATTCATTGAAGACCTACTGGGAATTCTCTGCTTTCGAGAACCCCGCACAGGGTGCTGTAGGATCATGGTAGCTGCTGCAAACAATTCATCCCTTCCGGAAAACTTCTATGCAATCATATCAAAAGAACATTAAACAGAGATGGCAGAGAATTTGTTGAATGTTTTATGTCTGGCTGGAACTTATGACTTTGAAGCTGATTATCATTTGATCAATGTGGACAGCGTTTTTTTTTTTTTTTTGCAGTTTTTATTTCTTAAGCTCCTAGTGTTTATCCATTAATCAATCGAACGCCAATCAATGTTACCATTCTTATAAAAGAAAAAAAAAAACAGCTGCTAATCTTCTGACAATAAAATCATAGAACCATGTTGGATCAGAACATATACATCAGGCATCCGTCTGTAAATTGGATATGCACAGTGTTTTAGATTGTAATATATCATATCTCATTACTTATCAACTGCATTTAGCTGTTGATAACTTGAAGGAAAAAAAAAGGGAGAGAAGGGAGAGAAGACAATTGAATGGATATGTAAACCCCAGGGAAACCCGAATTCCCGAATAAACAATGGAAACACTATGTACTTGCATTATAACTAAACTGTTGATCAAAAGAGAAAAGGCTTCTTTGTTCCTCTGTAGGATTCAACAGCCATCTGCAGAATATCCATGCAGCTCCAACCACTGACAACAATGACAGCATTGCAAGAAACCCGAAATGCGAAACATCGTTTGCGATTATTGCAACTCCCAACATTAATGACTCTGCTAAACAAGCAACAGAAATCTCAGTTGTTCCAATGAGATTTGCTTTGGATGATGGAATTCCTGTTTGCAGAATCTGGGCCACGACTAGATCATATGACATATGTCCCAACCTTGATAATACCTGCATGGGAGAGATGAGGATGATTCAGGTACCATGGTTATGTTTAAGCCTGATTTCCTGGCCTTTCAATAGAATGACCAATAACTTGTTAGAGACATAAAAAATGGATGTGAGGGTTGCAGTAGGTTCTAATACTGCAGAAATTTAAAAAAAAAGTTAAGAACTTTAGGGAGTCTTATCTATTAGTCTTTTTTTCTGGTACCATTAGTGGATAACTAAGATATATGGCTGTTACTGAGTCTAAATTTCGGTTAGACCTCCAACCATGACAATGCTGTACACCAGACTGAGTCATGCTTTCTCGATTCCCAGTTTTCGTCAAGGCAGTTTGGGTTATGCTAAAAGTCAACATAGTCCATGAAGAATCATGAAAGTTAAAAGTTGTTCTTACAATCAAACATAAGAAGACAAGAAGGGGACTCCCATGGGGAAGAGATCCACTCTGGTAAACAGCAACAGCTACGGTGAGAAGCGAAGCCTGAAAAATTAATCCTACTGCTCCGGCCTGTTTGAAGGGGAAAACGGCCATTAGATCCGACCCCAAAATAGAAAATTCCACCAGATAAAACCAAACACAACAACCCACCTTTAAAATGCCGAATCGCTCGACCAAAGTTGCAGATATGAAGGTTGCTGCAACACCCATAAAAGCACATAATCCACTAAACCCCCCAATAATAGATGGATTTAAACCTGTTAGACAAATCCACATAGCACTTGGGAGTAAAAATGAATTTCTGCAATAATACAAGGCTATTTTTCTCAGCTTAAATATAGAATCTATTGAAGTAATTAAGAGTAATCTAGCAAATGAAGAAAAAAAGACTGCGATTTACAATCAACTATATAACACAGAGTGACTTCAGGCATGTCAGAGCATGCTATGATTTAAGAGATCAAATTTAGACAAAAATTCTATTAGCATGTCATCTGAATTTGTAAGCCCTCTTTGTTGTAATATTTTTTTTTCTTTTGTTATCTTTACAAAAATCTCCAGAGGATCCGGTCGAAACTATAAACAATCAAGAGAGTTGCATCTAAATAGATAGAAAAATACCACGCTGAGTTAAAGACGCCGTCATTAAACTTCCCGGAGTGAGAAAAACATTGAAGTATAGGAGCACATATGCTAGGCTTGCAGGAAGAACTGGCTGCTGTATGTATTCTCTCCATCCAAGCTTGATGGCTTCCAAACCTGTATTAACTGGCCATCCACAAACAAAGTCCTTATATACAAGCATAAATCGATTTTTTTGGAAAAGATGTAACTCGTAAATAGGGCAAGAATGAAGTCAGGAATTGAACAGTAATAAGATGAACAAGTTTTACCGAAGTTATCAGCATCTGGAAGAGCCCCCCCATCAGATGGCATGCAACATGATTGTGAACACTTAGCACGGTCAAGAACTCCAGTAGAAAGCTTGTTCGTTAACCATGTCAGAGCAATCTGAAGAATGTTGTTAGAAATTAGAAGAGGAAGTAGACCCTTTCTCCAAATAATATAGATAATCAGAACAAGAATAGAAGCAACTACCATAACAGGCAATGACCAGATCATCAACCCAGCAGCGAACTTTAAGCACGTTACTGGATCATATCTAGAGAGAAGAATTCCGAATAATGAAGTGCCAGCTATCTGCAATTTTGGATAATGAATCTCTCGTTCAGAAATTTCTTCCATAATTTGATTGCTAAGATAACTGCAAGCTTATAAAATTTCCAGCATTTATTTAGGATTCATGCACTATGGATTACAAGGAAACAAATAATTATGATGGATCATGGCTTGACCAAAAAAATAACTCCATAGATATATGTTCCCAAAATATAAAAGATGTCAAGGCTATCAAATACCTCGCAGAGCAGGTCAATTCGATTGAGAACAGCATTTGCTTCTGCCAGTGCAATTGGTCTACTTATTCCAGCTAACTGCAAACACAATAACTCTAGTTTAATTCACGGTCCACTTCCCTAGATATGGAGAACCAATGCTTCCTGTGAAGAAAACCAAAATGCACAGAATAGGGTACTACCAGCACGACCCAGTCCCGCTCCATAGCAACCCCCAGTGCTACTCCAGATAGCCTCTCAATAGCTCCTGCTAACACTAGCACAGCAAACCAAGGACGTAGAAGAATAGATGATGCAGAAGTAGAAGAAACCCTATGAGCATGAATTATCATTGCCGCTGACAACAATTGAGCAGAAGCCTGGCAGATGCCAATAAATTTAGAAAACTAATTAGGACTTTGTTAATTTCACATTAACCTTGAACAAAAAAATGTTATTTGTAGTACCTGAACAACATTCAAAAAGATATATGATGGTAATCTTGGAGAATGATCCATAAATTTGCCAACCAAAGGGCCTCCTATGATGATAACAAGCTATTAACAGAAATTCTGTCAGAATATATTCCATTATTTCCCATTATAATAGTGACTTTATGTTGCTAGACTCATCTATACCTTAGTGAAGAATCCCATGACGGCCACTGGTAGAAGGCTTGGATGAAGCAATGCAAGAGCAGAAGGCCAAGCAAAATTCCAAAGCTGTTCCACTACATTCCCAGCCACGCAACTTGCATAGAATGCTGAAATAATGAATGTACTTAAAGTTAGCAGCTGATAATACCACAGTTTAGTAATTAGTAATATGAATGTCCTACCATATAATGCCTCTGGGTGAGCTGGAGTTGCATCAAGAGCCTTCTGCTGCTCTTCTGATAGTACCTAAAAGAAAGAATAGAACAAAATGAAAATGTTAGAGGATATTAAACTCGAGTCGGGTATAAACTGATATACAAAGCGGAACATACTGGGAGTGTTGTCAAGAGACTATCTACATAAGTATCCCCTGTTAGTATACTCAAAGATTCAGTCTGAAGAACATCAGATTTAATCTGAATTATTGGAGTTGTACAAAAACAATCACTATTTTTTGCTGATAAATCCTCCTCCTCGGTAGCCACATGGTTGAAGTGTACATCAGTATTTAACATCGAACATCTCGATTTAAAGCTGTCAAAACTATGACTAAACAGAAAGAAAAATAAACGAAAAATTGTTAGCTGACTCACTCAGATATACAAAAACACTAAGAGAGCCTTTTCAGAACAAATTGCAGACTAATTCAAATTTGAACCACAAGTTCTTAATGCAATAAGACATTGCATCAAAATCACAACTGCCAAATTATACTTAGAGAAACTAATTAAACAGTTACCTATGAGTAGTACTGGAAAGAGAGTTAAGCTTCAACCATTGGCTCGAAGAGAAGCGACAGCGAATTCGACAAGCAGCCTGTCTCGATATAGAGGTTTGTCTTCCGGTGACACAGAAGTTAAACAAATTGAAAGAGAGCTGAGAGTTTGTAACCGCGGCCATTTCCATGCAAGCTTTGGCTGTTCCTTATTTAACTTATTACTCCAGAATTCGAAGCATCAATAATCACTTTTGATTTCATCTAAACTCATGCAGCTTTGAAGAATGCAAAATGAGAATCACACTAAGTAGCAAATTCTACCTCTCTGGGTTTCAGTTAGATAGCAAATTCTATCTGGGTTTAGCTTCAAACGAGTCAAAAGAAACAAAAGTTGGAACTTTATCAATTTCTGAAATGAACTTGTTCAGTTTTGAGATGCAGAAATGCTACCTGGAATCTGGGTTTATGTTTTCCCCAAAGAAAAAAAAAGGAATCTTTCGTGTCTGAAAATTAACTGGTTCAACTTCTAGATAAGAAAAACGATATGGTAATGGTATAGCTTTCAGTCCAAAGGAGTACAAGATAGATTTTTTTTACTGGTGAAGCAAAAAAGAAGGGCTTGGAAAAGGTGAGATGTTGAAGAAAGTGGAGGCTTATCCTATGAGAGTTGTGGAAGAGGCCGGCGGTGAGCGGAGAGGTCTAAGGGAAGAGGGGGAGGAATCAGGATTGTGTGGCCAATAGATTTGAAGGGTGGCGCCAGGCTTGTGGATTTGGTCCATTGCAAGGGTCAAGTTGCAAAATTGATTTGAGTTCCATATTTAGCAAGCAAACCTATGAAATCATTGACAAATGACAACTAGCCAACTAAGACTTTCCAATTTCCACAATATTTATTTTAATTATTAAAATTTTAAACTTTGAATTTACTTATTAAAATATAAATATTAAATATATTTGATATTTTTTTATTATTTTTTTTAACAATATTAATTTATCTATAAACGAAAGATTTTTTTTGAAGATCGAATTAATAAAAATTTTACTAATAAAAAGTATATTAAAAAATAAATTTTATCCAATAACACACGAGATAGATCGATAAGAAAAAATTTAATACTAGTCAAAAAAATTTATAATTAAATTTAATTTAAAAACTAAACGTTTTAAAATTTTAATAATTAAAATAAATTTTAAAATAAGATTTAATGATAATTTATATAATTTATTTAATAAAATAATAAACATAGAAATAATTAGATAAACCTTTTCAGTCAAGTAGATGTGATCCCTTGTAGTACACGTCATTACTTGCTCCACCTCATTTCTCCGTAACCTTTTCCTTCAATCGAAAACTACAAGAGTTTAAGAATTCTCTTCCGATAATGTTAAATTCAGGTTCTCAATCCTCTTCTCAGAACTATAGCTTTTCCTAATGGAGTCCTCAACTCAGTCTTAACGAACGGGTTGACTCTCCCAACTCACTGATATAATCTCTTTCCTTGGATAATACGGATTAATTCAGGATAGTTCGAGGAATGTTGGAAGGACAGTCGTACAATAATAAGTATTAAAAAAATTACACGTAGACATCAAAATTAATTTGAACTTTGATCCACTAATTGTTATATACCGGAATAGAATCCATGGCAGATTGAAGCCAGGTAAATTTTCTACCACCGGACTTGTCAACCACGATGGTGTATGCAATTCCAGAGCCACCATTTCGAGTGCAATCACCGGCGGCATCGACATTGGAGCTCCCCAGGGAAAGGTTAACCAACAAGATGAGAATGAAGGGTGCTTTATACTGCATTTTGTTTCAGTGATGGCAAGCTATGGGATATGGCTCTGTGTTGTTCAGACAAGGTAACGGTGAATTGAGAAAGGAAAGAAATCCCATAGAAGCATCATTAAGTCGTAATAAGTACATGTATCGTGGTATTAATTGTAGCAAGATTTGTTTAGCTGTTCACAGATTAAAGTCAACAAGCAGGGACGGAGTTAAGATCAAACGTTGAAAAAGAATTCAATAATGGTGAGATAAATTAAGGTTTTGTTAGCCTTAATTTCTATTAATCATCGAAATAGAATTTTTCTCGTACGTCGATTACAGTTTATACGATTGAATCTTTATAGATAATTTTTCTCTAGTTAATCGAGATTTTTAAGTCTATCCTTGTTAGTCTAATCATGTCTATCGTCGTTAGCACCAAGTCACTTCAAGCACTAGAAGAATCCAACACAAGTTATAGCGTCTCACTGAGCTAAATTACGATCAATCGATTCAAATCTCAAACCACAAGCCAAAACACTTTAAAATCAATGGCATCTTATTAAGTTGTAGTATCATTTAGCTAAATTACAATACAGTGTATCATATGTTAACGATATTTAAGGAAAATATCAACAGTTAATGATCAAAATACTTAAATGATCTTAGAATCTAACAGTTTTTTTTAATTCAAAAACTTTTTATACCTATAAACTTAAACAATTTAAAAGAATTATATCCTTGTGTAAAGATAATAAAGAAAGAATGATAAGATATATAAAGAATGATAAGATATATTCTTTTATTGATATGAATCTTAGATAACAATAAGGTATATCGGGGTCTTAATGCCCTACGATATAAATTTTTCAAGTTTTATTTGGAATCATCGCCTTTGCTTTCAAATTCAATAGTATTGGTATGGTGTAAGTCATTCTTCAAATCTCAGACAACTAGACTTAATTTCTATTTTATTGGCAATCTGTCAACCCATCCATCTTGGTTAATGAAGGAAGACAAGGAAAACTGTTGCATTTGGTCTGGATTAAGCTTCTTCTCCCATGAAACACGTTTGGAATTGTCAGATCCTCGTCCATTGCAGTTCACCTCAGCATACATGAAATTCTCTCTTTAAGACAAAACACACATTCGGTAAGCAGTCTCAGAATTTTAAGACACAAATCTTGGGTTTTAAAATTGAAATTATGAACAACTTACTCATGTCCTTTAAAGGTCCAGGCATCCCACCCTGCAGGGACCACATTTAAGTCAAATTTTGTCTCGTGGAATATCACTCTAGAGTAAGGTCCCCAGGCTCTTCCTAGATATACACTTATGGGGCCTCCCATTACACCTCCTTTGAACACGAATCTGTTCGGATCATTCGATGATTGTCGGCGCTGAGCTGTTACATAACCTTGTTGAAGTTTGGGAGAAAGTTGACCAGCAGTAGCATTTATCGAACAATCCTGTGGAAAGAACAGCAGAAGATAACATGTTTTTGATTGCTTGTGTTCCAAGTTTCTAAGATGATCTTTGTTCTTTCTCATTGGTTACCTCGAAGAAGGCTTGACCTTCACCAAAGATAAAATCAGTTGCACCTTCAATGTAACAACTGGAGAAGTAATGGCGGCCAAGCCCGGACCAGAGCGTATCCTGCAGCCCCAGGAAAGCGCACCTGAAAAACGCAGATTTGTCTCCTAAAATTCTTGCTGCAACTGCCGGTACAACACCGGGAATTGAATTGTCCCTCGCCGCAAGTTCTAGCAACAACGGACGGTTAAAAGAGTTCTGAAATAGAAGCAACAGTTCTTGTTAAACACAGACAGTCACATAGACATTACACATATGTAGCGTCTGGTACTTCAGACATGCACGAAACAAAAATGTCTTGAAGCTTAACCTGAAAAGTGATGCCCTTTGCAACTATATTATCCGCAAAGGAGGTGAATGTCGCGCTGGTATCTGTTGCATCGTGTCTGTCAAACTTAATCGTCACGTGCTTACCTAGAAGAACGATACAAGGCTTGTCTTTCGGAATAGTTACCTTCTCCCTGTAACAACCTAGTGTCACTGAACTGATAAAAAGAATTACACTAGATAAGCATTCAAGAAAAGAACATTACACATAGACACCGGGATTAATTTGAATTTTGATCCACTGATTGTTTCCCGACTGAATAGAATCGATGGCAGATTGAACCGAGGTAAATTGTCCACCACCGGATTTGTCTACAACGATGGTTTTCGCAATCCCAGAGCCACTGCACTCGTCGGCACCGACAATGGATCTCCCCAAAGAAAGGGTTAACAACATGAGAATGAACTGTGCTGTATACTGCATTTTGTTCCAGTGATGGCAAGCTATGGCTCTGTGGTGTGTTCAGACAAGGGTGTGTCGTGTGTATATATATTGTGTAAAGGTTGAATTGACTAAGAAAAACAATTTTATTTAATTAATAATAATTCTATGTATAGTTGCTCTCTAAATGCAGCCAGATTTCTTTACATATCGCAAATTAATTTCATTTACCATGTAATGAATTTATAAATTAAGATAATGCTGGAAAATGTTTTTTTTATAATCTGTTATAATGATTATAATAGTATATGTTTTAGAATAGGAAAATTCTACAACGGGTGTCGAACACCGCTGAACATCGCTAATGATGAACACCGTTGAACATTATAAAAACTAATTAATAAAGACTAAAAAATTTAAGGACTCAAAATATAATTATAAGTTATTTAATAAGTAATTTAATTTTAATATTTTATTTTAAGTTATTATATTCCCTTTTTACCCTTTTCTTATCTTTAGTTTCATTAAAAATATATCATTTACCTTAATTATTTGTTTAGGTGAGATGATAATGGAATAAGACAACTTTAAAATTTAGGCATAAAGATAATTTTAACCCTTAACGTTTACAGTTTTTGTCGTTTTGGCTTTTATTCTTTTTTTGGGATAAATTTAACCCTTAACCTATATCTTTTTGACAAATATCTTATTTTTTAACTAGCTTGATGACTGAACGTTAAAAATTTAACGATGATATATATATGGAATGTAACATATCAAATACATATATATGGAATATAATTTTATTCTAGGCATAAAGATAATTTTAACCCCTAACGTTTATAGTTTTTGTCGTTTTGACCCTTATTCTTTTTTGGGATAAATTTAGCCCTTAACCTATATCTTTTTGACAAATAACATATTTTTTAACTAGCTTAATGACTGGATCGTTAAAAATTTAACAATGATATATATATAGAATATAATTTTAAATGACATGGAATATAACCTATCAAATACAAATATATATATATATATGTGAAATATAATTTTATTCTAATATAAAATATAAAATAATTAAAATTTAAATAAAATATTAAAAAATTAATTCTAAAATAAAAGATTATTAAACATTCTTAACTCTAACTACGATGAAATCAAAATCTTATTCAAATTGTGTTTATATTTTTTATTATATTTCTTAATCTAAAATAAAAATATAAACAAAATTCAAATAAGATTTTGATTTTATCGTAGTTAGGGTTAAGAATATTTAATAATTTTCTATTTTTGAATTAATTATTTTTTAATATTTTATTTGAATTTTAATTGTTTTATATTTTATATTAGAATAAAATTATATTCCATATATATATATATGTATTTGATAGGTTACATTCCATGTCATTTAAAATTATATTCTATATATATATCATCGTTAAATTTTTAACGGTCAAGTCATTAAGCTAGTTAAAAAATAAGCTATTTGTCAAAAAGATATAGGTTAAGGGCTAAATTTATCCCCCAAAATAAGGGCCAAAACGACAAAAACTATAAACGTTAAGGGTTAAAATTATCTTTATGCCTTTATTCTAATATAAAATATAAAAAATTAAAATTCAAATAAAATATTAAAAATTAATTAATTCTAAAATAAAAAATTATTAAATATTCTCAACTCTAACTACGATAGAATCAAAATCTCATCTTAAAAAATATAAACACAATTCGAATAAGATTTTGATTTTATCGTAGTTAGGGTTAAAAATATTTAATAATCTTATATTTTAGAATTAATTAATTTTTAATATTTTATTTGAATTTGAATTTTTTATATTTTATATTGGAATAAAATTATATTCTATATATATGCATTTGATAGGTTACATGCCACGTCACTTAAAATTATATTCCATATATATATGTATCATCGTTAAATTTTTAACGGTCCAATCATCAAGCTAGTTAAAAAGTAAGATATTTGTCAAAAAGATATAGGTTATGGGCTAAATTTATCCCCAAAAAAGAATAAGGGACAAAACGACAAAAACTGTAAACGTTAAGGGTTAAAATTATCTTTATGCCTAAAATTTATGATTAGCATCTTTCGTTTAGAATAAAACTCGAAAAAAGATAATCTCTAAACTCTTTAATGGACACCTTACTAAACAAAAAAAATCATTTACTTCTCATATTTCTGTGACACCCCCACCCCGGGCCGGTAGGAAAGGGGCGTCACCGGTCCTTGAGCACTCCGATAACCCGGCCCGAACAATGGTTTACCAACTTAACTTAACCTGAAAGTATCGATTTTAGGGGTAAATTAAAACTTTTCCTTTACTAGGCCTAAAAACCACTTAGCAACTTATATTCACTGCTAAACATTCCCGAAACCTATTGTTCATTCAATAATTCTATAATTCATTTATCCATTCCATATAACAATATCAATAGTTCGTTCCATTTCATTCCATAACATGCAATCCATTACAAAATATACATACATATTAAACGTATCAAATATGTCATCATTCTTAAGTTATACAAATTTAAGTCCCAAGCTACCAAAATGATTCACTATATACATCCGTCTAAAGTAATCAAAATGCATGGTCTAACAAAACAAGACTAGCCACCACTAGGAGATCTAAAAAAAAAACATACATGGCTTGTTCTGCTGCTGATCCGAACGACGGAAATTCGGGACCGAGCTATTAATCGATCGACCTGAAATGTTTGGGAAGAGCAAAAGGGACCGGGGGTAAGTACATAAGGTACTTAGTGAGGTAACAAAAACAAAGAATCAAAACAATCCAAGACAATCCAAACATGTATCATATGCCAAGTAAGTTCACATATACCATAACATACCAAGTTCAAGTACACGTATTCCAAATCAATATATAACAATTCAATCCAAGGTTCAACATGTGACAATCCGATTACACGTAACAATCCAATATTCAATGTACAATAATCCAAATACATGTAACAATCCAATATTCAATATATACCAATCCAAATACATGTAACAATCCAATAACAAATGCATTTTCATACGAAGTAATCATGCTTACATTTAACTAACAAATATAGCGCAATTCAAGTTCAAGTTAATTAAATCATTACAACCACCTTGGTATTTAGCTAGAAGATAATCGAATCTCCAACCAACTGTCGCCACAATATGCACCTATAGTGCTCGTCAAACCCTCCTACTGTCGTCAATGACCAAAAACGTACCCTCCAACTGTCGCCAATAAGGGCCAATTGCCCCGGACCGAAGTCCTACCCGATACAATGAGCTCTAGATTCTAAGGCATGCCCTCCTATCTAACTAACTAGCTACCAAGGTTGTCGATTATCAATTTAAGCATATCAATCTAATATTCATTATCATTTCAATAACACGGTCCTCATAGACCAAGCCTCTTAGGCCATTATGCCTAGGCTCATAAAAATTCATTTCATGCCATTCCTTATACATTATATCAAACATGCTAAGCACAAGCAAAAATCAGAACTTTAATTGCATGGAACAAATGCATGTACACGTACCTTGCGTCCCAAGCTTAAGCATGCCATTCATACCTCGGCATATGCAATGCATGGGTATGAACAAACCAAAACAATTACTTAATAAGCAATACATATTCAATCAACATGCTAACAAGTAACATGGCAACAAACAAGTTTTCATAGCATTTCACTCTTCCCTTAAAGATTAGCCAAGTTTGTATTAAGTCATATTTCATACCGGTTTAATCATAAACAACCAAAAATCAGAATTGGGTTAGGACCTAGTCCCAACCCCAAAGAAAGTCACACTCACAAACAATCCAAGCGAAACTCCTAGGGATTATGGATGATTGGCCCCTTGCTCCTTCTTTTGGCAAGCTCTTGCCTCAACTCTTCCTCACTATCCAATTCTTTAGAAGCCTCTAAAATACACAAAAGCACTGACACATCATCAAAATACATTCGAACTACACATTTCATAATTAACAACTCCGAAACAACCAAAACAGTAAGGTTATATTCCTGGACAGATTGTACAATGCTCACTAAACTATTTTTATCTTTTGATCCACATGTCCAAAAATTGTCCACTTTACCTCGTTGGAAAGCTAACGAAACCATCTTTTGAACCATATAAAGCTTGAATTTTTCCTACGAACCCATCAATACCAGTTTTCAATTTAAAGACACAGCAGTGCTGTTTCGGGACAGTCTGGACCAATCTTTTTGTTTCTCTTATATCTCCTAATTTATAAGGGAAAACGAGGTGAGGTTTTTTTCTAATTAAATTAGACTCATCCAAGTTCTAGACTGCTCAATTCCAGACCTAAATTCCTTGTACATTATTCTAGGGAATTTTTTTAAAGCTACTGTCCAGAACAGGGCCTATTCTGGACAGATTTCACCTACATCACTTCTAGCTCAAAATTCATCAATCTTATCACCAATTCAACTCATCCAACACTTGTAAACTTTAGTAGACTCAATTTCAAGTACATTTTACCTATACAAACATTTTTAATTTTGCATTTAAATAGAGTTTTCAGCTCAATCCATGAAGCTACCAAATTATCACCTATAAGCTAGTCCAAAGCACTTTACTAATTCTAACACCTTCCTTCCTTCATCCATTCGACCAAAGCACCTACAATTTAATTTCCTCACCCTTAACACATTATCCTATGAATTAAATATTGAATTTCCAGATTCAACAAAAATAATTAAGTCCACTAATTTCTCAATTCTTACAAAACAGTCCAAAAATCACATTTATCACTTAATTTCCTAGCAACAATTTTTCATGCTTCTTTTTACCCCAAATCAGTCCACATATGAATATTTTAATCATCCTAACATGAAAATCCTTCCTAAATTTAACCATAAAACAGTCCCTATAATTTCCAAATCCATGCAACTTAGTCCTTAAGCTCAAAAACTCAACAAATATAACAACATGTATTTTCCAGCAACATGCATTCAACTTCTAACTTAAAAATAAGCTAACTAAGAACACTATATTAAATTTTCAGCCATGGGTTTCAAGCTAACAACCTTCAACTACATTTTTAGCTAAGCTTAGAAGAAGAAAAATACCTTACCTTGCTTGTTTGACCTCCCTAATCAAGAATCTTGCTTCAAACCTTCAAAATCTCACTTAAAATCTCACATGCAAGACAAGCAAATATTTTCTCTCAAAAAATGGGTGAAGAAGATGACAAATAGAACTTTCTCTCTCCCACTATGACATATAATCATCATTTTCCCCTTTTCTTATTATTTTTTTTAATTTAAACAAATCTATTATTATGGACAAGGGGTGGCTGGCCACATGGTGTTTTGCCATGTGTCCAAGGCCACCAACTTCTTAAAAACTTACATGCAATCTCACCTCTTTTGAATTTTCACTTTTTGGTCCCTTTTCAAATTGGCCTCTAATCTTCAAATTTATTCAATTTAGTCACTAAACTTTGAATTTTATTAAGCTCTAATTTAATTTATTTAGTCCTTAACTTCTAAGCTATGTTTAGGGTATTACAATTTCACATTCGAACGCTGCTCTAAATATAAAGAATACATATTTATATATTTGTTTAATTAATTTTTTTTATCTTATCTTTTTTACCAAGTGAATCTTCATTAATATCGATAACCTTCACCTATCCCTAAGAAATTTAGAACATATTGTCGTTTAGGTACAATTCTTAGGGAGAAGGATTTCTCAAAAAATCGGCTCTCCAAACAATGTGGTCGGCTAGGGTATATATAGTCTTAACCTAGGGTAAACCTTTTCTAAATAGACTTCAACTTGGAGTTGGGAACAAGTCTTCTTCAAGGAATCTGATATTTCCATGTTTGCCGCCTTCTAGAAGGGTTTTCTCGCTTGGTCTTTGACTTGGGCTTTTAGCGTGCTAGCATGATCCAATCAGTGCGCTATATCTTCCAGAATGTTCTCTATATTTTATCTTTCATTGTGCCTCCATTGTCGGTGCTGTCACACTGGATTCTGCCGCGGCCTTGTCTTCTGCCGCGGCCTCAACATTGCTTCACTACCGCTTCTTCCCTGAATATTCATGTATGTACAAAATATGTAATAATATTTGCATTCTCTATAAATATTGACTTTATAAGTAATGATAATGGAATATTCAGTATTTGTGCAAAGAGTTCATATTGCAGTTCAAGTTGGTGTATAATAGATACATAAATTACCATGAGAATGACAGTAAATAACTGTCTTTTAGGCACTCATCACTATGTATTTGACGCTTTTTAAAGTATTATGATCATTTCGATACTAACCTTATAATATGGTGATATTTTTTTAACTGTTCATATTGATATTTTTTAGCTGTTCACATATTAAAGCCAACAAGCAGGGACGGAGTTAAGATCAAACGTTGAAAAAGAATTCAATAATGATGAGATAAATTAAGGTTTTGTTAGCCTTAATTTCTATTAATCATCGAAATAGAATTTTTCTCCTATGTCGATTACAGTTTATACGATTGAATCTTTATAGATAATTTTTCTCTAGTTAATCGAGATTTTTAAGTCTATCCTTGTTAGTCTAATCATGTCTATCGTCGTTAGCACCAAGTCACTTCAAGCACTAGAAGAATCTAACACAAGTTATAGCGTCTCACTGAGCTAAATTACGATCAATCGATTCAAATCTCAAACCACAAGCCAAAACACTTTAAAATCAATGGCATCTTATTAAGTTGTAGTATCATTTAGCTAAATTACAATACAGTGTATCATATGTGAAACGATATTTAAGGAAAATATCAACGGTTAATGATCAAAATACTTAAATAATCTTTAGAACCTAATAGTTTTTTTTAATTCAAAAACATTTTATATTGATATTTTTTAGCTGTTCACAGATTAAAGCCAACAAGCAGGGACGGAGTTAAGATCAAACGTTAAAAAAGAATTTAATAATGATGAGATAAATTAAGGTTTTGTTAGCCTTAATTTCTATTAATCATCGAAATAGAATTTTTCTCCTACGTCGATTACAGTTTATACGATTGGATCTTTATATATAATTTTTCTCTAGTTAATCGAGATTTTTAAGTCTATCCTTGTTGGTCTAATCATGTCTATCGTCGTTAGCACCAAGTCACTTCAAGCACTAGAAGAATCCAACACAAGTTATAGCGTCTCACTGAGCTAAATTACGATCAATCGATTCAAATCTCAAACCACAAGCCAAAACACTTTAAAATCAATGGCATCTTATTAAGTTGTAGTATCATTTAGCTAAATTACAATACAGTGTATCATATGTTAACGATATTTAAGGAAAATATCAACAGTTAATGATCAAAATACTTAAATGATCTTAGAATCTAACAGTTTTTTTTAATTCAAAAACTTTATATACCTATAAACTTAAACAATTTAAAAGAATTATATCCTTGTGTAAAGATAATAAAGAAAGAATGATAAGATATATTCTTTTATTGATATGAATCTTAGATAACAATAAGGTATATCGGGGGTCCTAATGCCCTACAATATAAATTTTTCAAGTTTTATTTGGAATCATCGCCTTTGCTTTCAAATTCAATAGTATTGGTATGGTGTAACTCATTCTTCAAATCTCAGACAACTAGACCTAATTTCTATTTTATTGGCAATCTGTCAACCCATCCATCTTGGTTAATGAAGGAAGACAAGGAAAATTGTTGCATTTGGTCTGGATTAAGCTTCTTCTCCCATGAAACACGTTTGGAAGTGTCAGATCCTCGTCCATTGCAGTTCACCTCAGCATACATGAAATTCTCTCTTTAAGACAAAACACACATTCGGTAAGCAGTCTTAGAATTTTAAGACACAAATCTTGGGTTTTAAAATTGAAATTATGAACAACTTACTCATGTCCTTTAAAGGTCCAGGCATCCCACCCTGCAGGGACCACATTTAAGTCAAATTTTATCTCGTAGAATATCACTCTAGAGTAAGGTCCCCAGGCTCTTCCAAGATATACACTTATGGGGCCTCCCATTACACCTCCTTTGAACACGAATCCATTCGGATCATTCGATGATTGTCGGCGCTGAGCTGTTACATAACCTTGTTGAAGTTTGGGAGAAAGTTGACCAGCAGTAGCATTTATCGAACAATCCTCTGGAAAGAACAGCAGAAGATAACATGTTTTTGATTGCTTGTGTTCCAAGTTTCTAAGATGATCTTTGTTCTTTCTCATTGGTTACCTCGAAGAAGGCTTGACCTTCACCAAAGATAAAATCGGTTGCACCTTCAATGTAGCAACTGGAGAAGTAATGGCGGCGTAGCGCGGACCAGAGCGTATCCTGCAGCCCTAGGAAAGCGCACTGGAAAAACGCAGATTTGTCTCCTAAAATTCTTGCTGCAACTGCCGGTACAACACCGGGAATTGAATTGTCCCTCGCCGCAAGTTCTAGCAACAACGGACGGTTAAAAGAGTTCTGAAATAGAAGCAACAGTTCTTGTTAAACACAGACAGTCACATAGACTAAAAACTAATTAATAAAGACTAAAAAATTTAAGGACTCAACATATAATTATATGTTATTTAATAAGTAATTTAATTTTAATATTTTATTTTAAGTTATTATATTCCCTTTTTACCCTTTTCTTATCTTTAGTTTCATTAAAAATATATCATTTACCTTAATTATTTGTTTAGGTGAGATGATAATGGAATAAGACAACTTTTATTTAATAAGGACGCTACATATGTGTAATGTCTATGTGACTGTTTGTGTTTAACAAGAACTGTTGCTTCTATTTCAGAACTCTTTTAACCGTCCGTTGTTGCTAGAACTTGCGGCGAGGGACAATTCAATTCCCGGTGTTGTACCGGCAGTTGCAGCAAGAATTTTAGGAGACAAATCTGCGTTTTTCAGGTGCGCTTTCCTGGGGCTACAGGATACACTCTTGTCCGGGCTAGGCCGCCATTACTTCTCCAGTTGCTACATTGAAGGTGCAACTGATTTTATCTTTGGTGAAAGTCAAGCCTTCTTCGAGGTAACCAATGAGAAAGAACAAAGATCATCTTAGAAACTTGGAACAGAAGCAATCAAAAACATGTTATCTTCTGCTGTTCTTTCCACAGGATTGTTCGATAAATGCTACTGCTGGTCAACTTTCTCCGAAAATTAAACAAGGTTATGTAACAGCTCAGCGCCGACAATCATCGAATGATCCGAATGGATTCGTGTTCAAAGGAGGTGTAATGGGAGGCCCCATAAGTGTATATCTAGGAAGAGCCTGGGGACCTTACTCTAGAGTGATATTCCACGAGACAACATTTGACTTAAATGTGGTCCCTGCAGGGTGGGATGCCTGGTCCTTTAAAGGACATGAGTAAGTTGTTCATAATTTCAATTTTAAAACCCAAGATTTGTGTCTTAAAATTCTGAGACTGCTTACCGAATGTGTGTTTTGTCTTAAAGAGAGAATTTCATGTATGCTGAGGTGAACTGCAAAGGACGAGGATCTGACACTTCCAAACGTGTTTCATGGGAGAAGAAGCTTAATCCAGACCAAATGCAACAATTTTCCTTGTCTTCCTTCATTAACCAAGATGGATGGGTTAACAGATTGCCAATAAAATAGAAATTAAGTCTAGTTGTCTGAGATTTGTAGAATTACTTACACCATACCAATACTATTGAATTTGAAAGCAAAGGCGATGATTCCAAATAAAACTTGAAAAATTTATATTGTAGGGCATTAGGACCCCCGATATACCTTATTGTTAAGTTTATAGGTATAAAAAGTTTTTGAATTAAAAAAAAAAACTGTTAGGTTCTAAAGATCATTTAAGTATTTTGACCATTAACTGTTGATATTTTCCTTAAATATCGTTAACATATGATACACTGTATTGTAATTTAGCTAAATGATACTACAACTCAATAAGATGCCATTGATTTTAAAGTGTTTTGGCTTGTGGTTTGAGATTTGAATCGATTGATCGTAATTTAGCTCAATGAGACGCTATAACTTGTGTTGGATTCTTCTAGTGCTTGAAGTGACTTGGTGCTAATGACGATAGACATGATTAGACTAACAAGGATAGACTTAAAAATCTCGATTAACTAGAGAAAAATTATCTATAAAGATTCGACCGTATAAATTGTAATCGACGTAGGAGAAAAATTCTATTTCGATGATTAATTAAGGCCAACAAAACCTTAATTTATCTCATTATTATTAAATTCTTTTTTAACGTTTGATCTTAACTCCGTCCCTGCTTGTTGGCTTTAATCTGTGAACAGCTAAACAAATCTTGCTACAATTACTACCACGATACATGTACTTATTACGACTTAATGATGCTTCTATGGGATTTCCTTCCTTTCTCAATTCACCGTTACCTTGTCTGAACAACACAGAGCCATATCCCATAGCTTGCCATCACTGAAACAAAATGCAGTATAAAGCACCCTTCATTCTCATCTTGTTGGTTAACCCTTTCCTTGGGGAGCTCCATTGTCGATGCCGCCGATGATTGCACTCGAAATGGTGGCTCTGGAATTGCATACACCATCGTGGTTGACAAGTCCGGTGGTGGAAAATTTACCTCGGTTCAATCTGCCATCGATTCTATTCCGTCGAGAAACAATCAGTGGATCAAAATTCAAATTAAACCCGGTGTCTATGTGTAATGTTCTTTTCTTGAATGCTTATCTAGTGTAATTCTTTTTATCAGTTCAGTGACACTAGGTTGTTACAGGGAGAAGGTAACTATTCCGAAAGACAAGCCTTGTATCGTTCTTCAAGGTCAAGGTCGAAAGCACGTGACGATTACATTTAACGAACACGATCGAACAGATAAAAGCACGACATTCACCTCCATTGCGGGTAATAGAGTTGCAAAGGGCATCAGTTTTCAGGTTAAGCTTCAAGACATTTTTGTTTCGTGCATGACTGAAGTACCAGACGCTATATATGTGTAACGTTTATGTGATTGTCTGTGTTTAACAAGAACTGTTGCTTCTATTTCAGAACTCTTTTAACCATCCGTTGTTGCTAAAATTTGCGTTGACATACGGATCAAATCCCGATATAATACCGGCAGTTGCAGCAAGAATTTTAGGAGACAAATCTGCATTTTTCGAGTGCGGTTTCCTGGGGGTGCAGGATACGCTCTGGTCCGCGCTAGGCCGCCATTACTTTGCCAGTTGCTACATTGAAGGTGCAGCTGATTTTATCTTTGGTGTTGGTCAAGCCTTCTTCGAGGTAACCAATGACAAAGAACAAAGATCATCTTACAAACTTGGAACACAAGCAATCAAAAACATTCTATCTTATGCTGTTTTTTTCCACAGGATTGTTCTATTAATGTTACTGCTGGTCATCTTTCTTCGAAACTTCCATACGGTTATGTAACAGCTCAGGGCCGACAATCATCAAAGGATCCGAGTGGATTCTTGTTCAGAGGAGGTGTAATTTTGTACGTCCGTATCTCAGAAGAGCCTGGGGACCTTACTCTAGAGTGATATTCCAAGAGACAACATTTAGCTTAGATGTGATCCCTGAAGGGTGGGATGTCTGGACCTTTAAAGGACATGAGTAAGTTGTTAATAATTTCAGTATTAAACCCAAGATTTGTGTCTTAAAATTCTGAGACTGATTACTGAATGTGTGTTTTGTCTTAAAGAGGGAATATCCTGTATGCTGAGGTGAACTGCAAAGGACGAGGATCTGACACTTCCAAACGTGTTTCATGGGAGAAGAAGCTTAATCCAGAACAAATACAGCAATTTTCACTGTCTTCCTTCATTAACCAAGATGGATGGGTTAACAGATTGCCAATAAAATAGAACTTAAGTCTAGTTGTCTGAGATTTGTAGAATGAGTTACACCATCGTGGTTGACAAGTCCGGTGGTGGAAACTTTACCTCGGTTCAATCTGCCATCGATTCTATTCCGTTAAAAAATAATTAGTGGATCAGTATTCAAATTAATCTCGGTGTCTATATAATTTTCTTTTCTTGAATATTTATTAGTGTAACAGTCCGAAAATTGAATTAGGGAAAAACCTAATTTCTTTTTCTCCCAAATCTGAAAACTAACTCTATTCAATTTGAGATTATTCTTGTGGGTAAATTTGGGTTTTTACCCAAATCCTACACAAGGAGTTTAATTCCATGTTGCTTTTAATATTTCGGTTTGTGCCTCCTACCCATCTCTCTTTTCTATTGTTTCTTTTTCCCTCAACATTGTTTATCGATCAGTGAAGTTTTGCCGTTCCTTTAAGCATCCTTTGTGCTGACAATCGGCATGTTTCGACCATGACCTTGAAGAACGATACGAGGCTTGTCTTTCGGAATAGTTACCTTCTCCCTGTAACAACCTAGTGTCACTGAACTGATAAAAAGAATTACACTAGATAAGCATTCAAGAAAAGAACATTACACATAGACACCGGGTTTATTTTGAATTTTGATCCACTGATTGTTTCTGGACGGAATAGAATCGATGGAAAATTGAACCGAGGTAAATTTTTCACCACCGGACTTGTCAACCACGATGGTGTATGGAATTCCAGAGCCACCATTTCGAGTGTAATCACCGGCGGCATCGACATTGGGGCTCCCCAAGGAAAGGGTTAACCAACAAGATGAGAATGAAGGGTGCTTTACACTGCATTTTGTTTCAGTGATGGCAAGCTATGGGATATGGCTCTGTGTTGTTCAGACAAGGTAACGGTGAATTGAGAAAGGAAGGAAATCCCATAGAAGCATCATTAAGTCGTAATAAGTACATGTATCGTGGTAGTAATTGTAGCAAGATTTGTTTAGCTGTTCACAGATTAAAGCCAACAAGCAGGGACGGAGTTAAGATCAAACGTTAAAAAAGAATTTAATAATAATGAGATAAATTAAGGTTTTGTTGGCCTTAATTTCTATTAATCATCGAAATAGAATTTTTCTCCTACGTCGATTACAATTTATACGGTTGAATCTTTATAGATAATTTTTCTCTAGTTAATCGAGATTTTTAAGTCTATCCTTGTTAGTCTAATCATGTCTATCATCCTTAGCACCAAGTCACTTCAAGCACTAGAAGAATCCAACACAAGTTATAGAGTCTCACTGAGCTAAATTACGATCAATCGATTCAAATCTCAAACCACAAGCCAAAACACTTTAAAATCAATGGCATCTTATTAAGTTGTAGTATCATTTAGCTAAATTACAATACAGTGTATCATATGTTAACGATATTTAAGGAAAATATCAACAGTTAATGGTCAAAATACTTAAATAATCTTTAGAACCTAACAGTTTTTTTTAATTCAAAAACTTTTTATACCTATAAACTTAAACAATTTAAAAAAATTATATCCTTGTATAAAGATAATAAAGAAAGAACGATAAGATATATTCTTTTATTGATATGAATCTTAGATAACAATAAGGTATTTCGGGGGGTCATAATGCCCTACAATATAAATTTTTCAAGTTTTATTTGGAATCATCGCCTTTGCTTTCAAATTCAATAGTATTGGTATGGTGTAACTCATTCTACAAATCTCAGACAACTAGACTTAATTTCTATTTTATTGGCAATCTGTTAACCCATCCATCTTGGTTAATGAAGGAAGACAAGGAAAATTGTTGTATTTGGTCTGGATTAAGCTTCTTCTCCCATGAAACACGTTTGGAAGTGTCAGATCCTCGTCCTTTGCAGTTCACCTCAGCATACGTGAAATTCTCTCTTTAAGACAAAACACACATTCGGTAAGCAGTCTCAGAATTTTAAGACACAAATCTTGGGTTTTAAAATTGAAATTATGAACAACTTACTCATGTCCTTTAAAGGTCCAGGCATCCCACCCTGCAGGGACCACATTTAAGTCAAATGTTGTCTCGTGGAATATCACTCTAGAGTAAGGTCCCCAGGCTCTTCCTAGATATACACTTATGGGGCCTCCCAATACACCTCCTTTGAACACGAATCCATTCGGATCATTCGATGATTCTCGTTTCTGAGCTGTTATATAACCGTAATGAATTTTCGGAGAAAGTTGACCAGCAGTAGCATTTATCGAACAATCCTGGAAAGAACAGCAGAAGATAACATGTTTTTGATTGCTTGTGTTCCAAGTTTCTAAGATCTTTGTTCTTTCTCATTGGTTACCTCGAAGAAGGCTTGACCTTTACCAAAGATAAAATCAGCTGCACCTTCAATGTAGCAACTGCTGAAGTAATGGCGGCCTAGCGTGGACCAGAGCGTATCCTGCAGCCCCAGGAAAGCGCACTGGAAAAACGCAGATTTGTCTCCTAAAATTCTTGCTGCAACTGCCGGTACAACACCGGGAATTGAATTTTCCCTCGGCGTAAGTTCTAGCAACAACGGATGGTTAAAAGAGTTCTGAAATAGAAGCAACAGTTCTTGTTAAACACAGACAGTCACATAAACATTACACATATGTAGCGTCTGGTACTTCAGTCATGCACGAAACAAAAATGTCTTGAAGCTTAACCTTAAAAGTGATTCCCTTTGCAACTATATTATCCGCAAAGGAGGTGAATGTCGCGCTTTTATCTGTTCGATCGTGTTCGTTAAATGTAATCGTCACGTGCTTTTGACCTTGACCTTGAAGAACGATACAAGGCTTGTCTTTCGGAATAGTTACCTTCTCCCTGTAACAACCTAGTGTCACTGAACTGATAAAAAGAATTACACTAGATAAGCATTCAAGAAAAGAACATTACACATAGACACCGGGATTAATTTGAATTTTGATCCACTGATTGTTTCCCGACTGAATAGAATCGATGGCAGATTGAACCGAGGTAAATTGTCCACCACCGGATTTGTCTACAACGATGGTTTTCGCAATTCCAGAGCCACTGCAATCGTCGGCACCGACAATGGAGCTCCCCAAAGAAAGGGTTAACAACATGAGAATGAACTGTGCTGTATACTGCATTTTGTTCCACTGATGGCAAGCTATGGCTCTGTGGTGTGTTCAGACAAGGGTGTGTCGTGTGTATATATATTGTGTAAAGGTTGAATTGACTAAGAAAAACAATTTTATTTAATTAATAATAATTCTATGTATAGCTGCTCTCTAAATGCTGCCAGATTTCTTTACTTATCGTTTAATTATAATAATATATGTTTTAGAATATACTTTCAAACATTATAATTGATCGTTTAATTATAATAATATATATTTTAGAATATACTCTCAAACATTATAATTGATCGTTTAATTTTTTTGCTATAATACCGATGCTTGAAATTATTTTTAAGATAAGACTAAATGTATAGTTATCTTATTTCTCTAAATAATTTAATTTTAATATTTTATTTTAAGTTATTATATTCCCTTTTTACCCTTTTCTTATCTTTAGTTTCATTAAAAATATATCATTTACCTTAATTATGGGTTTAGGTGAGATGATAATGGAATAAGACAACTTTAAAATTTATGATTAGCATCTTTCATTTATATGGAATAAAACCCGAAAAAAGATAATCTCTAAACTCTTTAATGGACACCTTACTAAACAAAAAAAAATCATTTACTTCCCATATTTCATATTCGAACGTTGCTCTAAATATAAAGAATATATATTTATTTCCGACACGTTATTTATGAGATTAATTAAATTTATATGTTCGTTTAATTAATTTTTTTATCTTATCTTTTTTACCAAGTGAATCTTCACTAATATTTATTAAAAATTTAATTTAAAAATAAATTTTATCAAGTAAAGATTCACTCGATAAAAAAAATAATTAAATAAATACATTTAATTAATTGGTCACATAACTGATGCGATAGAAATGACCCATGATATAATTTCTTCAAAATATACTTGGTCATACGGCAAATTTTATGTGTTCTCATTAAGGTTTTGTTTGGCGGTGATGAGAACGGATGGATGCAGGGACGGACCCAGAACTTTATGTACGAGATGCAAACTATTAAGAATGTATATTAAAAATATAATGGTACAAAATTACGAGAGTTTAAGGGTTATATAATTATATCATTAATAAAAAATATAAAGAAGATATATAAAATATAGGGAGACTTAAAATTTATATTTCATCCATGGATGGAAAAAAAACTAAAAAATAATCTTTAAGAATATAAAATTTTATAATAGACATCATGTATTGATATTAATATATTATTTATTTTTAATTTTAAATAAAATATATTTAAAAATTTTAAAAATATATATTTTTTAATTAATTAATATCGTTAGAAACACTGCATTCGAAATCCGAGCGTAAATGGATTAATGAAATTATATATTTTTTATATAATTTTGTTTTCATTTTAGCTTCTATCAACGTCTTAGTTTTATGGATTAAAAACTTAATATAAGGCGTAAGATTTAGGGATTTAAGTTTAATAGTTTAAAACAGTCATTATCCTTAAATTTTAAACACGCACCTAAATCCATAAATTTTAGACCCTAAATTAAGTTCTAAACACTAAAATTAAGGAGCTAAATTTTTTCGCCGCCAACATATTAGATATAAACTATAAATATATAGATAAGATTAAATTATATAGTATGAAACTCTCTACATTTTATATATTTTTTGAACCGTTAAATGATTGGGATTACGAAAAATCATCACTCGGAAAAAAAAATTAATTTTGTTTCATTTTAAATTAGATGGAGTATTTATTTCTTTTAAATTATATCCGAGGCAAAAAAAACTCAATTTATTTTGACATGGCTAAAAAATTTATAAACTCGACTTAATTCAAAAAAAATTTAGATAAAATTCAAGTTTTAAAATGGAAATCTAATAACTCAAAAATTTTATAATTATAGAGACTAATTGCACATTTAACCCTATAATTTTATTTCCAGACCTTTTTTTTAATTTTCCTTTCTTAACAATACGGTCATTTTCTAGATTTATTTTATATTTTATTTTATACAATTTTTATTAATATCTTTTATATTATATTATGCTATTTATTTATTTATTATATTTAATTTATCATTATTTTTATTTAGTCTTGGTCTTACCTAGATAAGAATAAGGGTTTTAAGGAAACATGTAATTTAATGGAATGATATATTTATGCCTAAACTATTTGACGATGATAATAATAATAATCATAATAATAATAATTTAAAATCTTATTTACGCATGTAAAAAATAATATAAAAAATATGTATGTAGATATAAAAATAAAGTCTTTTAAATTGTAATCTTATTACCTCTGTAGTCATTAACAAATTACAAGTAGGACTTTCAATTTCCACCGTAATAATAACACAAAAAAATAAGATAGAATAAATTATAAAATTTATCAGAAAATATTAATTTTAGATTTATTTTAATTATTGAAATTTTAAAGGAAACAACATATTGAAAAATATCTCTAAAGGAGAGAGATTGACAAGAGATAAATTATTTTTTTAATATTTATGAGTACCGAAGTACCTTCTTATAAAATATAGATTGAATAGATGAAATAATTGATAAAATATAAGATCAAATAATCATTATTTATGATTTTTAGGTTTTGAAAGTGATAAAAACATATTTATTGTAAAAACTTTATTGATTAAAAATATTTAATATCTAATTTTTAATGGGTAAATTAAATATTTTAAAATTTTAAAAATTAAAATTAAATTAAAAATTAAATTTAATAACAATTTACTTATTTCATTTAATAAAATAATAAATTTATAAATTATCAAAAAAATAAACCTTTTCAATCGAGTAGTATATGATCCATGTACTACACATCATTACATGTTCCACCTCATTTCTCCACCTTTTTCCTCAAATGAAAACTACATGAATTTACGGGAACAATTGTTATTCTTAAAGGTCGCAAATTCGAGCATTAGTAATATTAATACAATAATTGAGTAATTAATGTTTAATGGTTGATGATATATTTTAAAATATATATTATTGGAAATGTTGATTTTGTCCAGTGGTTTAGTTGTTAGACATTATTGTTTGAGGTCTTATGTTCAAATCTCCTTGATTTCAATGTGTGATTATTTTTTATTTTTTCCTTCGATAAGGGTGTGACACATGTAACCACCTAATTTAATAATTATTTTATTATAATAAAATTAGGATTAAATTAAAAAATATATATGAATAACATAGAGTAAATATGTAATTATTTTATTTTATTTTTAACGGTCACGTCATCAGTCCTTTAGTTTTTAACGGCCGGTGGCTATTTTGATACTATTTTAATAGTTGAGTTGACCTATGTATTTAACGCTTTTTAAAGTATTGTGATTATTTTGATACTAACCTTATAGTATGGTGATTATCTATATAATTTACCCTAAAAAATTACAAGAGTTTAAGAATTATCTATATAGTTAAGATTCAGTCACAGGTCAGGTTTTCGGGTCGTGGGTCGGGTATGGTTCATGCAGTTTGGTTTGGTTCATAAAATTTGGTTCGATTTGGTCCAGCCTTTTCTCCCTACAACCCGATTCGGTTCGGTTTCACTAACCAAGCCCCCATTTTCCTCCTTACAACACTGCTAACCAACAAAACCCTAACCTAACCACAACCCACTGTTGGCTCCTTGATTTCAATGTGTGATTATTTTTTATTTTTTCCTTCGATAAGGGTGTGACACATGTAACCACCTAATTTAATAATTATTTTATTATAATAAAATTAGGATTAAATTAAAAAATATATATGAATAACATAGAGTAAATATGTAATTATTTTATTTTATTTTTAACGGTCACGTCATCAGTCCTTTAGTTTTTAACGGCCGGTGGCTATTTTGATACTATTTTAATAGTTGAGTTGACCTATGTATTTAACGCTTTTTAAAGTATTGTGATTATTTTGATACTAACCTTATAGTATGGTGATTATCTATATAATTTACCCTAAAAAATTACAAGAGTTTAAGAATTATCTATATAGTTAAGATTCAGTCACAGGTCAGGTTTTCGGGTCGTGGGTCGGGTATGGTTCATGCAGTTTGGTTTGGTTCATAAAATTTGGTTCGATTTGGTCCAGCCTTTTCTCCCTACAACCCGATTCGGTTCGGTTTCACTAACCAAGCCCCCATTTTCCTCCTTACAACACTGCTAACCAACAAAACCCTAACCTAACCACAACCCACTGTTGGCGATCAGTACTGTCAACGACGGGAAACACCGACGATAACCTCTACCCCGACAACCCCCATCATACATTGAACCGAACCCCACGACACCCACATATACTGTCCAAACTCCTCCAAACCAACCCTTAAACCTCTACTGACAGCCAAAACCGACGACGACAGCCACCACTCAATCAACGTCTGTAACCCTCACCTTGACGAACAACCCAAAATCAAAGAATAAAAGTGTTACTTATCCAAACCCACGACACAACCACAACTAAAATTCACCGGCGACCCAACCCAAGTCCCCCAAGCCTGAAGTAAAGACCAACCGGATCTACTAACCCCTTACACAAACATGAATAACATAACACTCCATAACCACTAACTGATACATACCGATTGTCAGCACAAAGGATGCTCACAGTAACGGCGAAACTTCACTGATCGGTAAACAATGGTGAGGGAAAAAGAAACAACAGAAAAGAGAGATGGGTAGGAGGCACAAACCGAAATATTAAAAGCAACACGAAAGTTAAACTCTTTTTAAGTTTAGGATTTGGGTAAAAACCCAAATTTACCCTCAAGAATAATCTCAAATTAAATAGAGTTAATTTTCAGATTTGGGAGAAAAAGAAATTAGGGCTTTTCCCTAATTCAATTTTTGGACCGTTACACTAATAAATATTCAAGAAAAGAAAATTACATAGACATCAAGATTAATTTAAATATTGATTCACTAATTATTTTTTAACGGAATAGAATCAATGGCAGATTGAACTGAGGTAAAGTTTCCACCACCGGACTTGTCAACCACGATGGTGTAACTCATTCTACAAATCTCAGACAACTAGACTTAAGTTCTATTTTATTGGCAATCTGTTAAACCATCCATCTTGGTTAATGAAGGAAGACAGTGAAAATTGTTGTATTTGTTCTGGATTAAGCTTCTTCTCCCATGAAACACGTTTGGAAGTGTCAGATCCTGGTCCTTTGCAGTTCACCTCAGCATACGTGATATTCCCTCTTTAAGACAAAATACACATCCAGTAAGCAGTCTCAAAATTTTAAGACACAAATCTTGGGTTTAATACTGAAATTATTAACAACTTACTCTTGTCCAGTGAATCTCCAGGCATCCCACCCTTCAGGGATCACATCTGAGCTAAATGTTGTCTCTTGGAATATCACTCTAGAGTAAGGTCCCCAGGCTCTTCCGAGATACGGACGTACCGTGCCGAAGATTACGCCTCCTCTGAACACGAATCCACTCGAATCATTCGATGATTGTCGGCCCTGGGCTGTTACATAACCGTATGGAAATTTCGAAGAAAGATCACCGGCAGTAACATTAATCGAACAATCCTGTGGAAAAAAACAGCATAAGATAACATGTTTTTGATTGCTTGTGTTCCAAGTTTGTAATTTGATCTTTGTTCTTTCTCATTGGTTACCTCGAAGAAGGCTTGACCTTCACCAAAGATAAAATCAGCTGCACCTTCAATGTAGCAACTGCCGAAGTAATGGCGGCCTAGCGCGGGCCAGAGCGTATCCTGCACCCCCAAGAAACCGCACTGGAAAAATGCAGATCTGTCTCCTAAAATTCTTGCTGCAACTGCCGGCACTACATCGGGATTTGATCCGTATGTCATCGCAAATTTTAGCAACAACGGACGGTTAAAAGAGTTCTGAAATAGAAGCAACAGTTATTATTAAACACAGACAGTCACATACACAGTACACATATGTAGCGTCTGGTACTTTAGACATGCATGAAACAAAAATGTCTTGAAGCATGACCTGAAAAGTGATGCCCTTAGCAACTATATTGTCCGCCCAGGAGGCGAATGTCGCGCTGGTATCTGTTTGATCGTGTTGGTTAAACGTAATCATCACGTCATCTCGATCTTGACCTTGAAGAACAATACAAGGCCTGTCTATCGGAATAGTTACCTTCTCCCTGTAACAACCTAGTGTCACTGAACTGATACAAGGAATTACACTAGATAAGCATTCAAGAAAAGAACATTACACATAGACACCGGGATTAATTTGAATTTTGATCCATTGATTGTTTCTTGACGGAATAGAATCGACTGCAGATTGAACCGAGGTAAAGTTTCCACCACCGGATTTGTCTACAACGATAGTGTACACAATCCCAGAGCCACCACTTCCAGTGCAATCGTCGGCTGCATCGACAATGGAGCTCCCCAAAGAAAGGGTTAACAACATGAGAATGAACTGTGTTGCATACTGCATTTTGTTCCAGTGATGGCAAGCTATGGCTCTGTGTTGTGTTCAGACAAGGGTGTGTGTATATATTTTGTGAAAAGGTGAACTGACTTAGGAAAAAATCTTGTTTAATTAGTAATAATTCTATGTATAGCAGCTCTTTAAATGCTGCCAGATTTCCTTACATTATCACAAATTAATTTCAATTACCATGTAATAAATTTATAAATTGATATGAGGTTTAAAAACATTTTTTAACAGATATGGTAATTATAATAGTATAATTATTTTTAAGATAGGACTAAACGTATAATTATTTTGTTTTTTTATTTTTAAGTAATTTAATTTTAATATTTTATTTTGGGTTAATATATTCAATTTTTAACTTTATTGTTAGTTTCATTAAAAAAAATATCATTTACGTGAGTTATGAGTTTAAGTGAGATGATAATATAATAAAACAACTTTAAAACTGATGATTAACTCCTTTCATTTATATAGATTAATAAAACTCGAAAAAAATAATATTCTCTAAACTCTTTAATACACCTTAACAAAAAAAAATAAATATCATTTACTTTATATCTTCCGTATTCTAATGTTATTCTAAATATAGAAAATATAACGGAATATTCCTGATATGTTATTTATGGAATCACTAATTAAATGCATTTATTTAATTGATTTTTTAATTTATTTTTTATCAGATCAATCTTCATTACTATTTACTGTAAAATAGTTTTTAGTTGATCTTTTTAATCAAATGCATCCATTTAATTAGTTTTAATTAAGTTTTGAAATAGTTTTTATCAAGTAAAAATTTATTTAATTGATTGATCTCATAAAAACTGAATTTAAAAGCCGAGCATAAATGGATTAATGAAATTATATAGGTTTAATAGTTTAAAACTTAGTGTTTAGTGAATACATTTTTTGAACCATTAAATGATTAAAACGAATGACTCGAATTAACGAATGATTATGTAAAAATTATCACTTAAAATATTACTTTTACTTTTACTTTCTTTTAAATTAGATATATTTATTTCTTTAAATTAATAATATATATATCCGTATGTGATATTTATTCTAAATTTATCGTTTTAAATATCCTAAAATAAAAATTTGAGATAAGATAAAAATAAATGTTAACTATTTCAAAATTATTTTTTTTTCCTTTTACTTTTTTTTTTTTGAATAATTTTCCTTTTTCTTTTAACTCAACCAATCGATGAACATAAAGAAAATGTATTAATATTTCACTTTTCCTTAAATGTATATGTTTTGTGAAAAGGTGAACTGACTTAGGAAAATATCTTGTTTAATTAGTAATATAATTCTATGTATAGCAGCTCTTTAAATGCTGCCAGATTTCCTTACATATCACAAATTAATTTCAATTACCATGTAATAAATTTATGGGTAAATTACAGAGACAATCATCATACTATGGATTTAGTATCGATTTGACCATAATATTTTAAAAAGAATAAAATACACTGGTAAACTATTGATTTGGTATTAAAATAGTCATCTATCGTTAAGGATGTAACGAACTGATGACGTGACAGTTAAAATATAAAATAGAATAATTACAAATTTAATCTCTATTATTCATATATTTTTATAATTTAATCATAATTTTATTATAATAAAATAATATAATTATTTAATAAATAAAATCTACAACTTACTTGCAAGGGCACTTGAACTTGGGACCAAATAAAAGGCTTCAAGTACCATACCTGTTGAGCCAAACACATTACTTGAACATAAAACACTATCATTTATATATATTTATTGTTTCTAATATTTGTTTCTTTATATTTAATTAGCTTTAATTTAATTAATAATAATAATTAAATTATTCGTATAATAAATATTCAAATATTTGGATTTAAAAATATTCAAATAAAATATTTGGATATTCGAATAATAAATATAGAAATAAAAATACTCGAATAAAAATCATAAATATTTGAATATTTTGATATAAAAATATTTGAATAAAATATTTTGATTTGAAATATCCGAATAAAAAATTCGGATATTCGAATAAAAAATCGGATATTCGAATAATAAATATACGAATATCTGATTTTTATTCGAATATTCGAATTTTTTTATTCAGATATTTAAAATCAAAATATTTTATTCGAATATTTTTAGATCAAAATATTCAAATATTTATGATAAATATTTAAATATTTATGATTTTTATTCGAATATTCTTTATAAGAATATTTTTATTCCTATATTTATTATTCGAATGTTTTATTCGAATATCCAAATATTTAAAATTTAAATATTTTATTCGAATATTTTTAAATTCAAATATTTAAATATTTATAAATATTATTCGAATATTTATTATATAAATAATTTAATTATTATTTTTAATTAAATTAAAACTAAGTGAATATAAAAAAAACAAATATTAGAAATAATAAATATATAGAAATGATAGTGTTTTATGTTCAAGTAATGTGATTGGCTCAATGTTTAAGACATTTGATACCTTTCCTTTAGTCCCCTTGTAAGTAAGTTTCCAAATTTTGTTTTTAACTCCTTTAATCAAGTGGTGACACGTGTCACAACTTGATTGGAGGAAAAAAATAAATTTAATAAATTTAAAATATATAACACTAGAGATTTTGTTTTTAACTCCTTTAATCAAATTGTGACACGTGTCATTTATATAGATTAATAAAACAACTTTAAAACTGATGGTTAACTCCTGTAATTTATATAGATTAATAAAACTTAAAAAAATAATACTCTCTCTGTCCCATATATGGTGTCTATTATTGATTTTTTAAAAGTCAAACCTTTTCAACTTTGACCATAGTTATTTTAAATATTTTAATTTATTAAATTTTATAAAAAATATATTTTTAAACTACTTGATTAAAGATTTTTAAAACATATATTTTTATATTTTTATCAATAATATATTTAAAATTATAATGAGTCAAAGTAAAAAAAGAAAATTGACTAAAAAAGTCAATAATGGACAAAAATAGTGGGACGGAGGGAGTAAACTCTAAACTCTATAATACACCTTAGCAAAAAAATAAATATCATTACTTCATATCTTCTGTATTCTAATGTTATTCTAAATATAGAAAATTTATATAACGGAATATTCCTGATATGTTATTTATGTTATTTATGATTAAAACGAATGACTCGAATATGTAAAAATTATCACTTAAAAATTACTTTTACTTTTACTTCCTTTTAAATTAGATATATTTATTTCTTTAAATTAATAATATATATATCAGTATGTGATATTTACTCTAAATTTATCCGTTTTAAATACTAAAATTAATATTTCACTTTTCCATCATTTAAAAAAAATGGAAATAACTTAATTTTCATTTTCTCATTTTTTTAGCCCTTTAATTTCTCATCATTCTAATTATAAATCTTAGACTTCAGTGTTGTCAATAAAAAATAGATTAAAAGGGTTATCCCTTATTAAACCTTTGTATAATCTAATCTGAATTTGATGATAAATTAATATTAAGTGATAAAACAAAACTAATACAATTAACAATATAAATAGTAGATATTTTAATTCACCCTGTCTCCGAAATTTAAAGATTAATATTAGCACAAAAAATACATATATTATTTTATTTTATATAAATTTAAAGATTAATATTAGCACAAAATATAATATTTTTTATTTAATAAAAATATTCACATGATGAAATTTTTACGTTAATATTGTTGTTTAAGTTTTTCTTAATAATACGATACTCTTTATTTTATTTTTAATAATAGAGTACTTTACTGTAACAGATCAGAAGTCGATTAGATTATAATCCGATTTTGAACAGTGTTTTACTTAAAAATAATTTAAAAAATCGGTATTATTTAAAGTCGGATTATAATTCATTCGTCTTTTAAAATCAGATTGTGATCCATCCATTTCTGAACAATACTGATTTTTAACATAAAACATTCTTCAAAGTTGGATTATAATTTACTCAATTTCTAATTATTACAATAAAGTACCTTTTATTAAAATTAATTTAAAATAAATTATATTTTTATAAATAAAAAAACTAAAAACAATATTTTGGTAATTCTAGACATCGAGATAAATGAAAGGGGTGGTCGCTTCTCTCCCTCTGACACTGTGTGGATAAAGCACCAATTATTCAGTGCCTTGTATGAAAAGTCTGCTTTCTCCACCACTTATATATTTCCTACAAGGACAAAAATCCCAACTTGAAACCACTAATCCAATGTCTAGTTTAATTGCATAAAGTGTGATTTGGTCCAGGAAAAGCAAAAGCCGATTTAATCCTGAAAAACACCTGGCCAGGAACCAGTTACTGCCGCTCAAAACAGAAAAACTGAGTTAAGCTATGGTTGTGAGACTCCTTTCAACTCCAACTGTTCTATCTCACCCAACAAAGCTTTTCTTCATCTCATCTCCAAAACCCATCTTGAGAACAAGCTCCTTCTTTCAATGGAGATCCAGGTGCAGAGGTTTCACGAGGAAAATGGTGGTGATGGCATGTGTAAAGGTGGAAGAAACGAATGTGAAAGAAACTGGTAAACTGGAATGGGGCAAGGTGTCAGCGGTACTTTTTGACATGGATGGTGTATTGTGCAATAGTGAGAACCCTTCTAGGAAGGCAGCTGTTGATGTTTTTGCAGAAATGGGTGTCCAATGCACTGCGGAGGACTTTGCTCCTTTCACTGGAATGGGTAAAAGTTTTAGCTTGATCACTTGCTGTTGATTTAAGTCTCTTCTGTTATGGATAGTCTACCTTAAATTTGATTGTCTCGGAAAAAATAAGTATGAATTTTCAGGAATGTAGGTGATTAATTGTGTGATTCTTACTGAAAACTAAATGTAATTTCGAAGGGCTCTTTGTAAATATGTGATGTTACCTACATTTTTCTACTTTGTTGATATACCAGGTGAAGCAAACTTTTTAGGAGGCGTTGCTTCTGTTAAGGGTGTTAAAGATTTTGACACCGAGGCAGCGAAAAATAGATTCTTTGAGATATATCTAGATAAGGTAATTAGCCCTTTTTATATAGAGAGAAATCGTCTCTTCTTATGAAATGACAATCTTTCAATGTCAATTTTCAGTGTTTTTCAATGAACAAAGTTTCACACAAAATGTTATCTCCTTGTAGTATGCAAAACCAAATTCTGGAATAGGATTCCCAGGCGCACTTGAGCTCATTACTCAGGTACGTAAGCCAGTTGTCACAAGTGAGATAATGATTCCACCTTAGATTCATGACCATATGATGGAGTATTCTGTGTGACAGTGTAAAAACAAAGGCCTAAAAGTTGCTGTTGCTTCCAGTGCTGATCGTGTCAAGGTTGATGCTAACTTAGCTGCTGCTGGATTGCCAGTATCAATGTAAGTCAACCTAATATTGTTGTTTGGAAACATATACTGGTTGTATATTTTTATTTTTTAGCTTTGTAGCATCAATCTTTTTGTGTCTTCTTTTTCTTATGGTTCTAGCCTTTTATTCCAGGTTCGACGCTATTGTGTCAGCTGATGCTTTTGAGAATCTGAAACCTGCTCCTGATATTTTCTTAGCTGCAGCAAAGATATTAGATGTTTCACCTGAAGAGGTATAACTATTCTTTATCCTTTACCAATTGAAACGACTGTCTTCCCTTCTCATTTACCCAAAGAGTTGCTCTGCGTGAGAATGGTGATTCTGCTGTATACCTTTTTTGCAAATTTTATTTGTATTTCTGTGAAAGAGAAAATGTATTTTTCTTCTCTGTGTGTCAAAAAGAGTTGAACACTTGCTGATGTTGCCATGTTTCATGCTCTTATCATACTTCCCATTTCTCTAATGGATGGTAACACTGAAATTTTGACAGCTTTGTTACTTGGTTGGGGAATTTCATATTCTTGCTATAATAATCCTGCAGAGCATCAGTTGTTAGAACACTTTTTTTCCTAAAGTAACATTTTAGTTTTCTGCTGAGGAATATGACATCTGCCTATCATTTGCCAGTGTATTGTTATTGAAGATGCTGTGGCTGGAGTACAGGCAGCTAATGCAGCAAATATGAGGTAAATGATCATATATGCATGTTTGTTTCAATTTAATTATGCTTTTTTTTTTCAACAAAAACAAACATTTTCAACTTTGGTGAAGGAAATGATTTGCATACAGGATTAGTATGTTGTATCAAAACCATCTGCTTTCCCTTTTCTTAACATGATATTTTAGTTTTTCAGGTTTTGTTTGTCAACCATTTTCTTCTCTGTTCAGACAGAAATGGAGTAACTTTAACGTAAGTTCTAATCATTCTCCACTGGTTGCAGATGCATAGCTGTGACAACTACATTGACAGAAGAGGCTCTAAAAGCTGTTGGTCCATCATTTATCAGAAATGATATAGGAAGTGTTTCACTTGATGATATTCTCAGTGGTGGCTCAGGTGGTTATAGTCTGTAGTCCTGGGAATATGCTGCAAATGTCATTTTGTATTATCAACATTGTAAAACGGTGATGCTTTTCAGTGTTATGTTTTTTAAGATACACTCTCTTGTAATGGGTACTGGAAAATTTCCAATTCTATTGATAAAGTCCATCCTTTGAACTTTGATCTTGAATTTGATGAAATAATGAGGAAAGTGTTCACCTTTAAATTAAGCAGAATCGAATATCCTTCTTCCCATTATTTTCCTGAGTAATTACTAGGACATGTAGATTTTGACATATTAAGTTCTGATAAAAACATATCGTTGCAGATAAGATGGTGCAGGACATGCAGTTTCTGCAAGTTTCTGAACAAAATCCTTCAACAGTTCTCAGTGAAAGAAATTATAATGGATCAACCCCTGGTGTGGATGTTCCTAGTGATGTCTTCTCCGTTAAGGGGTAAGATATGACCCATATGTCATATGTGTGCAAAAAGCTGAACTTAATTGTTTCCTATCATTTAAAAATGTAAAATTTTCTTCATTAGCAAGTTCTTTTCGTTTACTTAAAAATTTGGCATGCTGATTTAAGATGTATTTTGCTTTATAGATGAAAATATTTTTACCACTTTTGGAAGCCTCTTCAAAATCTATATTAAGGGCTTTGTTCAACTCATGTCATGTAAGGTCTGTAATTAGCTTACAACATTTAACATGCAACAAAACTTTCACCCATCATCATGAAATTGTTATCACTGAGTTTCTATTAAGAATAGGCAAAGGAGTTGGTGAAACTACTTGAGGTTGCAGAAATAATTTATGGACAGGTTGCAGGGTTCTAGGCGAGACATTAAGATATGGAAGTTTGGGTGTTGCTTTATCTTGTCTGTACTTTGCTGTTACAAACTGGAAGGTATAACTGACTTGGAAAAGCATTATATTCTTCTTGTTTATTTTTTGGGGTATTCTTGTTATTGTATGATTTATGTGCATGCAATGGTTGTGACCTTTTTCACAGGCAATGCAATATGCATCACCAAAAGCAATTTGGAATATGTTGTTTGCAGCCAAGAGTCCATTTTCTGGTCCCACTGAAGGTACAGTATGTGTCAAGCAATTCTTTTAGTGGCTGTGTCATATTCTTTCACTTCTAGACTTATATGTGCTCAATGTATTCCATATGAAAAGCGTTAAGCGGCGTTATCTTACATCTCTTAAATACTAGGCTTCGCGGGTTATTACATTCAAGTTGAACCCTCCACCTATTACCGATTGGTTTAAGTTTGATGCTTAACATGTTAGGTGGTGCTATCTCACATCTGTTAAGTCTAGGATTTCTTGTGGTCTGATATTCAAATTGGGCTCTCCACTTTACCTATCGATTGGTGAACAAGAAATTTAACTGCTATGAGAATCGAATGTGTTCATGTTATATTTAAGACATAGTCTCAAACCAAGCTGCCATTTGATTGATTATAGATGGATCACGTTCTGCAAGAGTTCAACAATTTGTGAACTATTTATCTGATCTGGATTCCAGGTAAGAAGTTCTCTCTCTCTACTGTTAATGATGCACTCTTATCATTTATGTCATTTTTTTCAGTTTCATGCAGCATCTTTTCTTTTAATTGCCTTTCTTCAATTTTATGCTTAATCAATTTAAATGTATTTTCCTTCACTTTTTTAAGAGGAACTGCTCCTAAAGTGCCAGAATTTCCTGCAAAGCTTGATTGGCTGAATACAGCACCACTTCAGTTTCAAAGGGTACATTCTTTGGACTAATTCCGACCATATATTTACATGCGATGTAGCCTTTAATGTATGTAAGAAGTTTCATGCTCAAAGTGAAAGGGTTAAGGAGAAAGTAACATCAGTTTATTTCAAGCTTCCAAGTTATGGATTCTCAGTCTTATCTTATTATTATTATCTTCTAACCAGCATTGAAAGTAAAATGATTATTAATCATGAAAGGTATGCCAGCTTCACCACTAATATGGTTGTGGATCATTTCCATGAAAAAAAACATCATTTACACTTGGTTCGGGTTGGGATATCAAGACAGGCTCAGCTAATAGAAAATCATCAATTCAGCTCAATGTGATAACTATAACCTCATTTCCGTGATTTAATACATTTTGAGCAGGATTTGCAAGGAAAGGTAGTTTTGCTGGACTTCTGGACCTATTGTTGTATAAACTGCATGCGTGTTTTACCGGATCTAGACTTTTTGGAGAAGAAATACAAAGATAAGCCTGTAAGATCCTCTCCTCTCCTTAAATGCAACTTGTTTTGTCTTTTTGCTATTCGAAATTTCTCAATGGGATATTTTCTTATCAATTTTCCTAGTTTTTTTGGGTTTGAGTAGTTTTGCCAACCATTGATGCATATGTGCACCTGGGAACTTCAAAGAAAAATGGCACAAACATAGTTTTGGAGGCCTTAGAATGAAGAGTGACATTTCTGTATTAAATATGCTCAGAGGTGAAAAATTGAAGGTTAACAAAAGTTTTCCAAGGTGAACCCTATGCAATTGGGTTAGTGGTAATTCTATATGATGTAAAACTTCTGGTAAAAATCAGAGAATCAAGATTCGAGACACGACAGCAAGAAAAAGAATGAGGCACATATTTTATGCAATCTAACTACTTAACATTGATATACTGATTGTAATTGATTTCCAAGTTCTCAATGGATGCCAAATCTTTAACTGTATTCCTGTATCAGATTGTTTTTTTGTGTGGATATTTCTACAGTTCACTGTTATTGGAGTGCATTCAGCGAAGTTTGATAACGAGAAGGATTTAGAAGCCATTCGTAATGCAGTATTGCGTTATGACATCAAACATCCTGTAAGTTGAATTCCTAGTCTGTCTGCTTCCTTTTTTTATTTATTAAGTTTTAAAGAAGCTTACCATGTGGAAATTTAATATTTAGGTTGTCAATGATGGAGATATGTTCTTATGGCGAGAGTTAGGTGTAAATTCTTGGCCTACATTTGCCATTGTTGGACCCAATGGCAAGCTGTTAGCACAAATAGCAGGTGAAGGCCACCGAAAGGTAAGTATATTACAATAGAAATGTTACACTGTGCATATCCATGCATGAGATATGACTTGATCCTTTGATGAAATAACAATGCAAAATGTACAAATATAAGCATTTTGATTCTTTTAATTAGATATTCCATATATTCATTGATGGAAAAACTAACTAAAATTTACACAATTGCATTTAAAATCATGTTAGGAAGATGTGTACCTTTTGCATGTAATTACTTGCACACTTTACTGTTAGGGTGTGGCTTTCATTGTTGCTTGCCATCCAAGAATTATTGGCTATATATAAGTAGATTTTAAACATGGTTAAAAGAGCTTAAAGGATTGAAAAGGCTTCAAAACCCAAGTGATATGAAATGCTTCTCCAAAGGCGCACTTTAAGTTAGCACTAAGGTGGCCCAATGAGCAACAGTGAATCATTGATTACAGGGTTATTCTGAAAATTTATATCGTACTTGTGCCGCATAATTTCAATAATCTGTTAATGTGTTATACTTTTCATCTATAGTGGATTTGATGATTCATCAAGATATGAATTGATTCCTGGAGTGACCAAGAGATAGAACTAGAGAGAACTCAAAACTACCGGCGATCTCATTGTCATATTAGAGGAGTCTGCCATTCTGATAATTAAATCTTTATTGTATAGTTGATTCTCATTTCTAATCATACTCATTTAATAATGACTTTAATATAAATCATGTAATCTTTTCCGAATATGATGATTGTGGTTCAACTTTTATTGGATGTCTGGATTGATGGAAATGCTTACTCAACTGCATGGGCAGGACTTTATCACATCAAGTTGGATTCAGGGTCTGGCAGTAAAATAGCATTATTGTAATTTGTGGTTACATAGTTGCAGTACAATAACTAAACTTCTCATGTTGGTTGTAAACCAAAAATGAAACTAAAATATTCTCTTTTTTCTTCCTTGCAAGGATCTTGATTATTTAGTGGAAGCAGCTCTTCTTTATTATGGTCAAAAGAAGTTATTGGACAACAAACCAATTCCACTGAACCTGGAAAAAGACAATGATCCTCGCATGCTTACATCTCCTTTAAAGTTTCCTGGCAAGCTAGCAATAGATATTCTTAACAACCGGCTCTTCATTTCAGATAGTAACCATAACCGCATAGTAGGTGTTCTATCTCTCTCACTCACTGATATTCAAATGGGCATATACTCAGGTTCCTGAAAAGTGTTCATTCACATGCGCACCTCTTCACATGACACCTGTGCACATTTCCAAAAGTAAGAGCCACCTATGGAAAAATTAGATGTTCGGAAGAGTAATATTAGCAGATCCGTACATTGCAAAGTTTTATTAGTTTCTTCAGACTTCTGTATTCGGTATTGCCAAATAGAATGTTAGTTACAGATAACATTTGCATTATCAGGCTCACCGTAATGAAGTGACAACATTTAGTTAACACCTATAAATTTCAGGTGGTAACTGACCTAGATGGTAACTTCATTGTCCAAATTGGAAGCACGGGAGAAGAGGGCTTACGTGATGGTTCCTTCGATGATGCTACATTTAATCGCCCTCAGGTGATAAGCTAATATTACTGCAACAGTCGTTGACAATTTTGTTGACAATCTAGAGCATTGAATTACTTTTTTTTTTCCTTATGTTTAATTGCCTTGTCATTGTTAAACTTGTGTCATCATACTTTTATAGGGTCTGGCTTACAATGCAAAGAAGAATCTTCTTTATGTTGCAGATACTGAAAATCATGCTCTAAGGTGGGTAGTGACTTGTTAAGTTTTAACTGTTTTAAAGCCTGACAACTTCCTATTTTCTGCTATTGTTTTAAAGCCTGACAACTTTCCCCAAGATTCCTATATGTCCTACGCTAATTCATTATTTCCTGTTTAATGAATGTTATTGTAGGGAAATTGATTTTGTTAGTGAGAAGGTTAGAACTCTTGCTGGAAATGGAACCAAAGGTTCAGACTACACAGGAGGTGGAACAGGAAACTCTCAGGCAAGACTACAACACACTTTCAGAATTTTGAACTTGAATAATATAATTCATTGGATATTCAATCAATGTATTCCCTCAAGTTAGATGCATGAAATATTTTTATTGTATTATTTACATAATGCTAATCTTCTCCTTGATGCGTATATAAATATTTAACTTTACATTAAATCTCCTGGACTTTCTCTTTCTGTGCAAGTAAAGACTTGTACCCGTCTCCTTTCAGCTCCTTAACTCTCCCTGGGATGTCTGCTTTGACCCTGTCAATGAGAAGGTCTACATTGCGATGGCTGGCCAGCACCAAATTTGGGAGCATAACATACAAGATGGAACCACTAGAGCATTTAGTGGTAATGGATATGAAAGAAACTTAAATGGATCAAGGTAATGCCAAAGTACAGATACTAGGGGAACTATTATTTCATTTTTCATGTTTTTGTCTTTCTGTGTTTATCTACTTTCTTGATTTGCATAGCTTATAATTTAATTTCGTTCATGTTATACATATCTACATATCAATACATATACGATATGATACATGCATTCCACATTGACATTTCTATTTCTTGTCATTGAGGTAGCTCTACAACCACATCTTTTGCACAACCTTCTGGAATTTCATTGTCTCCCGGTAATATTTGGAAAACTTTGATAGTTTCATCTTTTTGTACATTACAGAAATGTTTTAGATGGCCATTGATTTTCAAGGAACATTTGAATGTTTGTCTTGAGATCTTAAGGAAGCGTTTATTGCTGATAGTGAGAGTAGCTCCATTCGAGCTCTTGATCTGAAAACAGGAGGATCAAGATTGCTAGCTGGTGGTGACCCAATTTTCTCTGAGAATTTGTTCCGGGTATTCTAGTTTAAAGCTACGTATTAAAAGATAACACAGAGCAGATACACAGTACATACAAAAGTGTATAGTTAACGAAATTTTGTTGGGTACTAGATTCTGCTGATGATCATTGCAATGCATACTGACCATTGCAGTTTGGAGACCATGATGGTGTAGGGTCTGATGTACTTCTTCAACATCCCTTGGGTGTCTTATGTGCAAAGGATGGTCAAATTTATATAGCAGACAGTTATAACCACAAGGTACATCCCTGCATTTACTCTTTCATGTTTGTTAAAGTCATGCGACTCGTTTGCCAAAGTCGTGCCTGGATTCTGCATAGAACTTAGAACCACTAAAGAAATATTTTTTGTGGTGCAAAATAACAAGTATACTTATATTTAGAACTAAAGCCAAAATTTTCATATACTGTATCTCAATGTTCAAATTACCACTTTATTAAAATTTACGACTTGATAACCGATAGGAATTGCTTTAGGCTAAATTGCTTGCACTTCATCCTTCATATGGTTTTGAAATTTCAGATCAAGAAACTAGATCCGGCTAGTAAAAGAGTTACCACACTGGCGGGGACTGGCAAAGCTGGCTTCAAAGATGGCAAGGCCCTATCAGCTCAGGTTAGAACTACAAACTTGTAATTGTATCTTAAGAGGTTAGGTTGTACTTGTAGCAAGTGAATGTTTGGAATTTTCTACATACTTTTAAATGGAAATAGTATTATTTTAACAATTATTATGGTCTTGCAGCTTTCTGAACCAGCAGGGATCATTGAAGCAGAAAATGGTGATGCTCTTTTCCTTTCATGTATCATATACCACATTATATCTTTTTAACCTTATAAATTTTCAAACAAAAGTTCATTACAGACCTATAAAAAGAACTTCATTTGAAGATCCAACATCATGATTAGTCTTGGAATTCAGTGTCAGGTTCTTATTTCCTGATCTCAGGTCACTTGCATGCAGTCCCCAGAACTAGATGAATTAATACAAGAATGAAAAAAAGTGTTATAACGTATTTAATTGTGTAGATATATTAATGCATTACAGTTGCTTGATATAATTTAGTTCTACCTTAAATTGTGTAAGAATATATAAGATTTTATTATATAACTTTTATTATCTTCTGCTTTAAGTTTCAATTTTGATCCCTTCTTCTGTTCAGTATTGACAATGTATTGAATGTGTTTCCCTATTGATTTGTAGGAAGACTTTTTATTGCTGATACAAACAACAGTCTAATCAGATATCTAGACTTGAATAAAGAAAATGTGGAAATCCTTACTTTAGAGCTGAAAGGAGTTCAGCCTCCTACACCGAAATCCAAATCTTTGAGACGTCTTAGGAGGCGATCATCAGCTGACACGCAGACAATCGTTGTTAATGGCAGTTCATCCAGTGAGGGGAACTTATATCTCAAAATATCATTACCTGAAGAGTATCATTTCTCCGAGGTCTCTTCATCTGTCCCTTCTCCATAAATGCACACACAACTCAATGTTTGTCGCATTAAAACAGTAGCATTGTCACCTAAGAATACTCTTCAATATTTTCTCTCCAAATACCAATTGCAGGAAGCACAGAGTAAATTCACTGTCGACATAGAGCCGGAAAATGCAGCATCCATCGATCCCTTGGACGGAAAGCTTAGTCCAGAGGGATCCGCAACGATTCATCTCAAACGATCCACTTCTTCAGCTTTTAAAGGGCTGATTAACTGCAAGGTACTCCTTTCACAGTTCTACGAGATGCATGCGTGTGTCGGCACGCATGCTGCCACCTACATGTGTTACGATGTCTAAATGGTTGAGTTATTCAAAACCAGACCCCCAGATGCTTGAATTTTTTAAGATAAATCATAGAACAACCTTAGAAATCAAATAGTTTTGTGTCAAACTGTTTGGTCCTTGTCCTTGCAGGTGTATTATTGCAAAGAAGATGAAGTGTGCTTATACCAATCACTCTTATTTGAGGTATCCTTCCAAGAGGAAGATCCACAGTCTAAGGCTGCAGATATCAAACTTGCCTACGATGTGAAGCCAAAAGCTTCAACAAACAGCTTGCAGTTAATTGCCCCCTAATATGTAGATACTTTCAAAAAAATACATACGTATATAAGTATTTAATTCTTCAGTGAAGAAGAGCTTCCTAGTCATTTTCTTCTTTCTCTGTATCTAAACCAATATGGTTTTACTTGATACATATAATCAGCAATAAATATCATCAGTATTCATTACAAGACAACAACAAAGTCCTCTCCCTATTGATTTTGTCCTAAAACTTGCTAATTGAGTCCTTAAAGTAATTTTCAGATTCAGTCATCAGTTCAGGCATAAGCTTGAGTATTAAATGATTATTCTAATTTAACATGAACTACATTTAAAATACATAGGTTAAATTATAAACATGTCTATAATTACTACATTGGCAATCTGTATAGAGAAATTATATAATGAATATTTTCTACCGCGTTATTTGTTGTCCCGTCCACTAAACTCTCTTTTATTAACAGTTAAAAAATCAACTTTATTTAATTTTTGTTTGCAGTTCAACGACCGTTTCTTATTTTTTTATGACAATGATAACATTAGAATTAAAAGAAACATATTTGATCGACAGGGGTTGGTTCAAGTGGTAAGCAGTTTGATTTTGCTTAAACAAGTCTCAAGTTTGAGATGTGTACGCAGAAAATCCCAGCGAGTCAATCTGAATTAATCAGGGCTAGACTCTGATATCAGAAGAAAAAAACATATTTGTGAATTAATAAAATCCAACACCCATGTTATGTTTGGGGATAAGGAAGTAGGAACAAGACCTAACTAAGCTTGTGCAGCTTGTTGTAATCTTAATACGAGATTTAGGGGATTTCACTGTGTGATTTGAGTTTGTAGTATTGATTGTCTTTTCCTTTGTCTTTGTTGATTCAGCTGTGTGTTTGTCTCACAGTAGGAGGCAGTGCAGGCTGACTGACAACCGGCAACAAGTGGTGTAAGGCTGATGGTCCTATTATCTGGTCGGATTCTTTAAAAGATTTGTCATCTGTTTGCTTCCGAGGCTCTGATCAATTACAGTCAAAAAATTTAACTCACTCGTCGGCAGATCCATGCGAAACACTATTAAAAATCTAGTTTTTATTATTAGGGGTCAAATGACAGAAATATTATGAAAAAAATTAATATATGTTTTTTAAATATTGATGTTTCTACCGTAAGAGTGAAGTCGGAATTATTAAAATCTGACTTCGAATAGTAATTTATTTTTTTAAATTAAAAAAATTAAAGTCAGGAGGCTCCGACTTTGAATAATAAAAAATTAAAAAAAATATTAAATCCAGTTACAAGAGGCTCCGACTTTGAATAATGTTTTTATTTTTATTTAATCCGATCACTATTTATAGTCGGATTCTAATGAATCTGACTTTACTTTTACTGCAAAAACATCAATAGTTTGAGAAATAATTTAAAAATACCATTTATTAAAAAATATTTTCTTACAATATTTTTGTCCATTTACCTTTTATCAGGGGTATAAATAAATTAAACTTAAATAAATATGTTTTTATTTATATTCAGTTATTTATTTTTGGAGATATTAATAGAAATATGAATAATTAATTGTAATTGTTAATTATAATTGATAACTAGTATAACTATTATATTTGATAAATTAATTAATAAAATTATTAAAATTAAATAATTTTAATTAATTAAATCGTTAAAAATAATAATTAATGGTTAATGATTACTTTTATAATTTTGATAAATAATTAATATGTAGGTTAATTATCATTAAATTATTTATATATCTAAAATAAAATATTTTGAACTAAAATTTCAGCCTACATCTCCTTCTCTAATTTTTTAGATTTATTTTATAATTTAATTCATAACTAGTTTTTATTTTCAATTTGTATGTATATTATATTTCTTATATTAATTTGTTTCATGTTTTAAAATTTAGAAAAGAAAGATTAAACACTCGATCAATAAAGAGCTTTAAAAATTTTGACGTAATCAGTTTTGTATAACGAAATTTTCTATCTAATAGTCTAGATCGTTTATTACGCATTTTTTATCCATTATATATCTCGATTGAATACAAAATAAAAATTGTATTAAAAATTAAAAACATTTCTGAATTTTGATGGTATATTTATTTCTATGAAAGAATTTACTCTTTTTTTATTTTTGAGTTTTAAGAATTTTTGATAAGTTAATATGTACATTGTAATTATATTATCTTTTATAATATTAATAAAAATTTAATAATAAATAAATATTTTATTATAATAAATTTAAAAAATATATTTTTTTCGATTTTAATCCATTCAAGTCAACCAAAAACACTTGTGTCACTCGCAGTTCTCACTCATTTAAAAAATTATATCATAAGTCATTTTCATTACGTCATCAATCAATCAAATGTATATATTTAATTAATTTTTTATATATTTTTTTACCAAATAAATCTTCACTAATATTTATAATAAATTAAATTTAAAAATAATTTTAATTAAATATATCTATTTAACTAATTTTCTTTTAAACCAAAAATAATCGATTAGCAATTTAGCAGGCACATTGGTTTGTATAACATAATAAACAAAGTTATCTTAAAAACAATATTTTTTATAAAAAATAAATACCAAATATGGAAAGAAAAAAATGAAGTGGCATGAACACAACCACGTGCATTTTCTTATTGTCTATCCATTTTATTTATTTTAATAATAAAAATTATAATTATTTAATTTGTGCATCACCCAATAATCATTGCCGAGAATAAAAAAATGGCATTTGATCCACACAATAAAACATAGATTATTTTCAAGAATGGATACGAATTTGGAGTTAGGGTAAAATATAAATATTAAGTTAATAATTATTTATCAACGTTGATACGAATTTGAAATTTTAAAAAAATAATAATTTTTAAAATAATAATAATAAACAGAACATATAATACAATAATTAAATCATTTAACTTTTTTAACCGACGTTGATAAAGAATTTTAAAATATTATAAAATAAAGTATTATACATCTATTTTGTCATAAAAATTTGACACATATTTAAAAATATATAATATATGAATAACTAGTTAGTTAAATAGGACGAGATATTAAAACATTTTTATAAAAAAATAATAATATGAATTTTAAAATTATAAATAAAAATTAATTAAAATGATCTCTTTTTATACTATAAAAAATACATAAAATTTTAAATATTTTTCTACATTTTTTTCTCTAAAATTAAAATCCATGTACATTATTCCCCGGGTTAAATGTTGCATATTTATCTGCTCAAATAAATAAATAAATAAATGTTGGATATTTAATTAAATTAAAAAGGGAATCGAGACAGCACTGCCCAGAACCTGAAGCCGCGTGTTTCTTTTTGGGTGAATCTCTCTTATAAGCTCATTGCCAATCCTCTCGTTCTGCAACTTTCCATGGCTTCTTTCATACCCAACCTCGAACCCGAACCCGAACCCGACACCTGCCCGGAGTTCAAACGGAGGAAACGAAGGATCACACAGCAAAGCCTTGCTTACTCTCAGTCGCAGCAACGTAACCAAAGTATTAAGCGATGGAGAACGCAACGCCAGCAGAACTTATACTACTCCAAGCTCATCGAGGCCCTACGTCGTTCCCGGAGCACCTCCTCCCCCGCCAAGGAAGTCAATGAGACGGCGTACAGAGTTCTAGCCGTGATGGCAAAGGGAACCACGCGGTGGAGCAGAGCGATCCTCACCGCTCGAAAGACGACAAAACTTAAGAAAGCAAAGGTCGCCGCCAATACCAGGTTGAGGAAGCCGGTGATGAACAGGGAGAAGAGGAAAACGCATGCCGTTCAGAGGAAGTTGAAGGTATTGGGACGTCTTGTTCCCGGTTGCCGGAAACTATCGTTCACCAACCTTATAGAGGAAACTAGCGATTACATAGCGGCGCTCGAGATGCAAGTTCGGGCCATGACGGCTATCACCGAGTTTCTCGCCGGAGGCGGAGCGCCGCAGCCGGCGGCCGATTGGCTTGCGTCCAACTCTAATGTCAACTCTTGAAAAGGTCTTTATTAGTATAATTTATTATTATTTTTTGGAAACTGTTTTTCCAGTGAGATTTTTAGATTCCTGCATTTTATTGTGCATACATGACTTTTCATCTCCTTTATTTAGCTCCACCTAATGTTTATTTTTTTATTATTGGTTTGTTAGTTCCAAAAAATAATCATATTAATTAATTGATTAATAAAAATAGAATACATTAGGAGTATGAAAGGAGTTGAGTCGAGCTCGAATAGTACTGAACTTGATTCAACTCGTTAAGATTTTGAATAATTTTTAACGAGTTTAAATAATTTAAGTCCGAGTTGAGTTCAACACGAGTCGTGTCTAAGCTTGATTCGAGTTTAATCGAGTCAATTGTTAATCGATCTTTGAGTAGTTTGTCATCTGCATGTCTCATTTAAAACCATATCATAAAATTTTTTGATGCGTAGGTTGTGTAAACTCAAACTTATTAATTTTAAGATATAAGTTATTAACTTAGGGTTTAGGGATTTAAGTTATTGAGTTTAGAATTTAAAATTTAGACTTTAGGGTTTATATTTTAGAGTTTTAAGTTTTAGAATTTAAAATTTTAATTATAAAAAATAAAAGTTAAAAAATTTAGTATGTTATATTTTAGAATAGTTCTCGAACTTTTCGAGTCAGATATCAAATAGGTCAGTTCAGCTTATTATAAACTGAAATCGAATCAATTAAATTAAGCTTTAATCAAAGTTTAATCAAATTAAAATTACTATAATATGTCTCGTCTCATTTACACCGAACTATCGATAAATTTCTTTTTAATAATTGCTTTAATCCAAGGCTTTTGTTTATTAGTCCTAATTTTAATTTAATATCAAAATTATATAAACTCCTCCTCCAAGCCTAAGTAACCACATCTTTGACACTCATTATGTTGGTTTAATTAGTTGGAGTGGAACCAAACCCACATCAAAATTATGTCGGCAAAGGGGTCAGTCAAATAAGTCAATTCGCCACAAATTTTATGACTAAGGATGGATCGAGTATCGAAAGAAAAGCCGCAGTCCTTAAAAATTTAAATTTTTATATTTTTAATAATAATTCAATTCTATAATTCTTTTTTTAATATAATTTATTGATATTTAAAATATTTTATATAAAATTTTGGGTTTGTCTTTTGATTGTCATGTGTATTTGAAGGATTTTTTTTTAATTACATGTATGTAAAAGTTTAAATGTGGAATATATTTATAAGATATAAATCTTAAAATAATAAAAATTCCCAATTCAGATAATTTGATGAATTTTTATACACTATTATTATTTTTTTAATTTATAGTATAGGCTAGATGTGATTTGTTTTTTATGAGCCCAACATGTGCCCTTGATTAAGTATCCCTTGGCAGTGTCAGAACATGTGCCTCAGTGTCCCTACATTTTGAAGGCCACCCACCCTTCAAATGGCTTGCATGTGCCCACTATCCTCCTTTAACACCTGAAAATCACATGCCTATTTATGAAAAAGGGGAGTTTTTAAAAAGATAGAAAAAAAAAAGGTTAAGCTTTTTGAATTGAAAGTGTCAAAATATTTGTAAAACAAGGGGGATGATAGACAAAAAATTTATATATTTTTTATGTCCTAATATTAAATAATATTAAAAAATTAAATTATAATTTTTAATTTTAAATTATAACCCTAAGTTTTATATCTAAAACTTTAAAAATACATAACTCATATTCAATAAGTTTAGGGTGACAAGGGATCACTTATTTTTTGAATGTGGTTTCTCTAGGCATGTCTGGTGTATGGCTCTCCGTTGTAGTGGGGTTAATCGGGAGGTCATGGATTGATCGAGAGAGTTGGCTTGGGCAATGGCTAGTTTGAAGGGGAGATCGGGGTTGGCCCTTATCCTTAGACTTGCATGGCAAGCATTCGTTTACTTGATTTGGCAAGAGCGAAATAGAAGGTATTTTCGGGGTATACAACGCACTTATAATGAGGTTTTTGTGTGTTTAAAGAATATTCTTTGTACTCGATTATGTCATAAGAATGTTCGATTACAAACTGTACAAAATGCGATTCTTGTTGCATGGGGGTCCTCTAAAATGTAATTTGTAGCAGGGGTTCTGCTTTGGAATAAATATTACAAATTTATCTAAAAAAAAATTAGGATGTTAGAATTAGGGGTGAGCAAAACTTGAATCGACTAAAAAAATCGAATAACTCGACTCAAGGCGAAAATACTCGATTCGTTTTGACTCTACTCAAAATTTCATAGACTTGACTTAAAATTTTTTTAAACAAAGTTCGAGTTGTAAAATGAAAATTTGAATAACTTGAAATTTTTAGTAATTAAAGGATTAATTTTTAAATGTGAGACGAATCTTTCAATTCTTTATGATATATATACATTGATATATAAAAATATAAAGAACTATTGCTACACATAAAAAAATATAAATATACATATCTTATATGATTAGAGAAAGTCGTTTAAATTGGAATTAAATCATATTATAACATGATAAATAATTATAATTAAATATTTTTAAGAACTTAAAAACTCGACTTAAATTTCTTAAACTCGACTCGAACAAAAAAAATTCAAATAAAACTTAAATCATAAAATATAACTCGTTGAATAATTCAAAATTTTTAACTTAACTCGACTCGATTAAACATCCATCCGTGATTAGAATCGCTCTTCCTATTTACTCCCCTACCCAAATGTACATCTTTTTCACATTTCAGGGTTAACACGTGTGTTAACATGACAGCCACGCTGTCTGGTTTTTGGATTTGGACATGTGGGATGTTGGTCATGAGGGGACCCAGTTCTCAAATTTTATAAATAATTTCTTATGATTCCAAATTGACAGGACCCAGGCCAGGCCAAGGGGTTGGTCTGTTTGTCCAACAACTCACAGTGTTTAATAAATATGTGTCCTGTAACATATTTTCACATGCAACCATGTGACCTCATTAAAAAAAAAAGCCCCAACACTACAACTAACATATGGTTTTGCCTGTATTAACTATAATCATTATCATCGATTTTATAATTATTGTAATTAATTATGTATAAGTTAATGGATATAGAGTGAACACTTGAAAAAAATGTATGAATTAATAATTTATTGTATTAATTGACTTAATTTGCGGATTATATTAGTTTATTATATAAAAGTATTTAGTAAAGTTAATAACAATTGTTGACTAATTGGTTATTTAAATAATAAAATAATATATAAAAATATAATTATATTTAATATTTATTTAAATAATTCATTATTTATTAATATTTTGTATTTCCTTTGTCCTACAATTTTAATTTATTATTGACTTTTTTAGTTATTTTTTTAAATTTTAACTGATTATAACTTTAAATCTATTATTGATAAAAATATAAAAAAATATGTTTTAAAAATCTTTAATCAAGTAGTTTAAAAATATATATTTTATAAAATTTAATAAATTAAAATATTTAAAATAACTATGGTCAAAGTTTTAAAATTTTAACTTTTAAAAAGTTAATACTGAACATCATATATGAGATAGAGGGAGTATCTACTACTAATATTAATTAGATTATAAAAATATTTTTTAATATAACATTATTAAGAATATTTGAAAGATTTATATACTAAATTATTTTTTATAAAATTAAATCTAATTTATTAATTATTAAGTTCAAACAAAAATATAAATAAGCGAGAATAAAAAATATTAATTTATACATATTATAATAAAAATGTATATATATATATATATATGATGACGAAGCTATATGGGTGTGGGGAGGGATAATCGTCTCCACTCTCGAAGATTTTTTTTTACACTTTTGTCTTTTTACTTTTAAATATTTATGTTTTATCTCAACTCTAAATCTTGGTTTTGTCTTTATATATCAACAATCAATCAGTGAGATAATAAATAAAAATTCTTTAAAAAATATAAAGAATAAATATTTATATTATAAATAAAATAAGTTAAAATATAAAGATTATTTCTATAGCAAGTCTATATGATATTCGATTGGAATAAATTATTTATTGAATTTAATATTAATGACTATATCTGGTATATATATAGATATGTATGGATGAGTGACGAAGCTACAAAAAGAAACAAAGGAAGAAACAAATGTTCAGGTGAGCTGGTGGTGGGAAAAGAAATTTCAGTGTCTCAACTTGTTGTTTTCCTTGGCTTGGATTCGTTAAAACTGGAAAAATTATTAAATTATTTTATTTACTGCGTTATTCATAATTTATTTAATAATATTTAATTTAAAAATATAATTAATTAGAAGTTTTTTTAATATTACGAATGACGTAATGGATCGAGTTTATCTAATAATTTTTTAAATTACGATATTATATTCGTATGGTTGTGTCATGTGTCACCTAGTGTGATGTCAGCAAACCAAATTTATATGCCGGCCACCTCTTTTCATTGGATCAACCACCGTATATTCTGCTCCTCCATGGCATTATTCTCCATGTATGAATGGCTATGGCTGCATATACGACATCTACCAATCCCACCATTCATTCCATCCCAGTACGATTATTTATTATCATTACACACAAAATGTCAAAAACAAAATCATTACACACAGAGCATCATGTTGTATCTACATTAGAGTTGATGTAAAAAAAATCTCTAATTTATTGTTTTAAGTTCGAAATGAATTTTTAAATTTCAATATTTTTAATTAAATTCTCGTAGTATAATCTAGGTGTTTGTATTTAGATCTGATTGATACGATAGTTATACTTTAAAAACGGTATGTTTTAGGTTTGGATTGATATTCTTTGAACATAGCTACATTAAATTTTGGAATTCCTTGCTTATGTCTGGACTGAGGAAGGAGATGTTATAAAGAGAGATGGAAGGAACATGGGAATTGCTTTTGAGTTGTCAAAAGGGACCAACCGTGATAAGGATTAGGGTCCCTAACAAAGGAAGAGGGCAGAAGGAATGTCAAACAAAGGAGACCTAGGAATTAAATGGGGCGGTGCTGCTGGCTACTGGCTGCTGGCTGCTGCACTAGAAGTATAAATAGATGAAAGTCGTGGACTCATTCTCAGGCACACAAACCATGACTGTGGGGTGGTTTCAGCATCCGATCAGCATCCCATTGGGGACATCTTCCCCACACGTGGATACTTGGTGGCTTCGACTGTCACCCTTTCTGGTCTTTTTTTTTAATGTTGGCTTTAGGATAAGAGTTGTCTATGGAACGAATGACCAAATGAAAATTGCACAGATTGTGGGGTGGTTTTGTTGCTAGACATGGTTCGGGTTGGGCCAAGCTGCGAGTGTTCCTCTTGAATTCCTGAGCTTGGTGGGTTTAGTTAGCTGCTTGAGTTGCAGCATTAGCAAGCACAGTTGGGGGATATGCAGGAGCCAGGTATACCATTTATATGCAGTGCACACACAGTGAATGTATGTTTCATATATGTCAGCCAAATTTCTGGGTCATATATGCAGTGGACACCAAGTTATCCGATGAAACATTTTTGGCAATGGCGCCTACAGGGTCGTAGCCCCGGGTACTGATATGCCATTTTCAATATCAGCTTCCTCTGCAAGAAATAAAAAAAAAAGCCATGAGCACTAACTCGATCCTAGTCGAATCTACAAATACATTTACTTGAATATCAAGTCTTTTTGTATCCCCAAAAGCAGATCACTTTCATAGGATAACAAGGTTGTTGAGGGTATCAAATGATGTTCAGCATCATACCCTTTGTATAAGGATCAGTAATCATAGCTGCAGGTTCTAACCATCTGGTTGAAGATAAACCAGCACATTGCCTTCCATAAAGCTAACACAATAAGCATTTTCTCTACACTTTCAGGCTTTGCTTGGTACGAAGATCAGCGGTTACGAATCTTAACCATTTGATTAACTAATTCCCCCTCATTCATTTCCTTCCTTCATACCAAGCAAAGCCTAAACTGAATCCATTCTATCAATTATAATTCCTATTCTATTCTATCCTGCTTGTTCAAACCATTTGTCAGCTACCATATCCAGAAGCTTGAGCTTTTGAAGATCCTAGGTGGAACAGGCTGATGAACTACTCCAACTAGTTTACTATAGTAAGCAACAAAACGAATAAAAAACACACAGGTCTAGACTAAGGTCATAAAAGAACAGAATACTGATAGTTTAGCCGGCTGCAATTCCAGTTCGATAAGCAACAAGCTTTGATTTTATAACCGAAACTAGGGGAAACACCATGGGAGCATTAGAAGAAATTAGTATGCACAGAAAAGTATGCCATTGCTCACCAGCTACTCTATATGAGTTTCAACCCCATTCCCAACTCCCTTCAGAAATTCATATATTCCAACCTCCACTGCAAAAATAACAAGATAACTTCTCAAATTCATTTTTCACCAATCTGAGATTACAATTATCCAAAAGGCATGGCATTTACTATATAATTACTTTTGGGAAGATAAATTCTCCTTATGGTACCAGCTTGGCTTGTAGACAGGAAAAAGGACCAACTTCATGTTATGTCTATGTTGATATTCTAAAAGATATTTCTCAAGAATCCTAATAATCTAATGGAGTAACATGAATGGAAAAGTTCAGTCTTTTGGAATAGTGAAAAAAATCCAAACTTTCCCCCTAAAATCTTCATTACTCTGAGCAATACTAGAAGCCTGAGAAATAAAGCCTTACTGGTTTCCCATGAACCAGAAAGAAGTATGGGAAATATCTGGTTTTTAATGTTCTTGCTATTGCTCAAGAAGGAAAGAGAAGACCTTACCCACAAAAGAACTCAACTTGGAGAAGAACCTCGAGAACCCATATGGATTTAAGAAAGAAATTGCCTTTGTGCTGTTAGGACCTTGCATCAATGCCATAGCTAGATTTTTAGTAGTTTTGGAGCTTAAATTATGTATTATGAACATTTAAATTTAAAAAAAAAAGATATAAATTATCTAATTTTATTAATATTTTTAAATTTTATAAGTATTCGATAATTATTATTAAAAAATTAATATTTTAAAAAATTAAATATCCAAAAAATTGAATATTCAAAAATAAAGATATTTATCAATTACAAAAAATAATAATTAATCTCCTCATTATAAATATTTTCAATAAAAAATAAATAATTTATTATAAAATATACTTTATCCCATACCATATTTCATAAACTTAGATTTTTAAGTTAAGATTAAAGTATTGATAAAAAAATAACAATAAAAACCCATTTATCATTTCACAATCTTTCTCTTGTCTCTGCCCTACGCGGCTCCACCACCGTTACCCGCCTTCGACGATCTCTCTTCGATTTCGTTTACAGTGTCATTTCTACAAACAGAGGTACAGAAAGGGAAGAGTCAGAAGAAGAGAATGTCGCTTCGACCGGGTACCCGAACTGAGGTGAGGAAGAAGAGTTACAAAACGGGTGTGGATGCGGAGGAGGCCAGGAGGAGGAGAGAGGACAATTTGGTTGAGATCCGGAAGAACAAGCGCGAAGACAATCTCCTTAAAAAGAGGAGAGAAGGCCTTCTGCTTCAGTCTCAACCGTCCTTGGTCGATACCACCCAAAATGCCGCAACTGTTGAAAAAAGGGTACTTTTTTCCCTATTGGTTATGGTTTTTAACTATCTCGTTCTGATTTGTTTGAGTTGTTGATGGATTTAGTTTTTTCATGGTTAAAGTTGCGATCTTGATTTAGCTGAGTGTATTGTGCTGTTTTTGTCAGATATTATTGATGTTATTCGATTATAATTTGGTATTCTTAAGCTCAGAAAGAAATGAATAGATTCATGGAGATTTGGGTCATTCGATTATAATTTGGTATTCTGAGGTTGTGGATCTAGGATTTAAGATTTAGGATGACAATATTCTCATGTTCTATGATCTAGTAGCTTTTCAGTGAAGCATGTGTAGGATTGTTTTCTACCAATAATGATTGGCTATTTGGTTTTGTTGCTGATAAAATGGATGTCGTTAAGGAAAAAGATTTAGCATTTTAGATCTCTCATATACTGTTTTTGAAGTTCAGATCGAAACTTCAACACTGTTTCAGAAAGCATAGGGAAGGATTTTGTTGTGGTTCTGATCTTCTGCATTTTAGGCTTTTCATTATTTGGATAATGAACATGGTATTCTTGATGATTTCTAACAGTTGGAAAGTATTCCTTTGATGGTACAAGGGGTGTGTTCTGATGATCCTGCCTCACAGTTGGAAGCCACAACACAGTTTAGGAAGCTGTTATCCATAGGTTAGTTCTACTTCTATATCCTAATTTGAGTAGTTTCTATGCTGAAGTGGTTTCTTTGTTAAGGAATATGTCCATTTACATTATTAACTTTCATCTGATTACTTGTAGAACGCAGTCCTCCAATTGATGAAGTAATTAAAGCTGGAGTTATTCCTCGGTTTGTAGAGTTTCTTGGAAGGCAGGATTTGCCCCAATTGCAAGTACAACAATGTTTTGTTTCTTTTGTTTAAATTTAAATAATTTGTATGAGAAATACTATTATCACTGAGACTAACTTCCCTTTGACTTTAGTTTGAGGCTGCCTGGGCTTTGACCAATGTTGCCTCTGGCACATCTGAGCACACACGAGTTGTTATAGAACATGGTGCTGTCCCAATGTTTGTGCAGCTGCTTAGTTCTGCTAGTGATGATGTTAGAGAGCAGGTCAGTTCTTGTTTCAGTAACTCATCTATATCTCCTGTATTTGTGGTTGAAGAATAACAATTTTTCTTACTTTCCATGAATCTCTGATCATTACTATTTTTAGTTCTACATTTTCTTAATGTACTTTATCTGTCACGTCATATATTTTATATCCTGTCCTAAGTTGCTTTGTTTGCTCCCACTTAGAGTAATTTATGCTGGAATTATTTTCCATAAACTACGTTTACTTGTACATCTTTATGCCTTTTTTTTCAATCCTCATTTTTTTTTTTTGTGTTCATTGCATGTAATTACCATCCTCGACCTATTGTCTGTTTAGGCTGTATGGGCTTTAGGTAATGTCGCTGGTGATTCACCAAGTTGTAGAGACTTAGTTCTTGGCAATGGTGCACTTATGCCATTGTTAGCTCAGTTAAATGAACGATCCAAATTATCAATGCTGAGGAATGCTACATGGACATTATCCAATTTCTGCCGTGGCAAGCCACCAACACCATTTGAGCAGGTAGAGACTTTGAGAGGCTCCTCTTAAATTTTGTATAAGAGAAGTGTTGACCCTTCATAGTCACAGACTCACATTTAGCTTATTATTGTATCTTGGCTCAATACATTATTATAATCTGTGAATTTCATAATATCAACTTTCTTTTCTTTTCAGGTGAAGCCTGCTTTACCAATTCTACGGGAACTTATCTACTTGAATGATGATGAAGTTCTGACAGATGCTTGCTGGGCACTGTCTTATCTTTCAGATGGACCAAATGACAAAATTCAGGCTGTGATTGAAGCTGGAGTCTGCCCACGACTGGTGGAACTTCTAGGGTAAGCTTATGCCCTCTCTAGTCTCCACAAAATACTTGAAAGCTAATTACCCTTAGATTTTTTTCCTCTGGAATTTTTTGGCATAGATATCATGCACCTTCTTGGATACAGCCTATTGTTTTTGCTTCTGTCACAGGGTTTTTATGTCTATATACTTTGTTAGTTTTATACTTGTTGCAATGTCTTGGCTACTGGTGCTGACTAAAACTCATTTATACCAGTCATCCATCACCTACGGTTCTTATACCCGCTCTTCGTACTGTGGGAAACATTGTCACTGGTGATGATAACCAGACTCAGGTATGATGCACTTTTATGCATGTTCACTGCTGTCTTCACATTTGTAGTTTTTTCTTTGATGCTGGTCAATCTTCGTTTCTGTTGTTTACTGCACTGAATTTATTTGCTTCGTTTGGATTGTTCATGAAGCATAATCTAATTGTAACGACATAGTATGATAGTAAACAAATCTTTTTTTAATAGAAACAGTACTTTAAAGTCCTGTTGTTGATTACACGAAGATAAGCAGTTGCTGTGAAGTTTTTTCTTTGTTTCCTTCAAAAGCTGCAAAGTAACTCTGGGTATATTTTTCAGTTTGTGATTGACAACAAGGTGCTCCCTCATCTCTATCAACTTCTCATACAAAATCACAAAAAAAGCATAAAGAAAGAAGCTTGTTGGACAATCTCTAATATAACAGCTGGGAATAGAGCTCAAATACAGGTATAGTTTATCTCTGCCCCTTATTCTTTGAAGATTCTTTTGCCTCTATGTATGTTCAAAAGGTATAATAATTTCATCATCTTGTTTGATTGCCTTAGAAGTGCCAATGTGGCTTTTGTTTTTAGTGATAATTTCAAAGGTGTCAATAGCATGTTGCAAACTTTAGTTCATAGTAATTAAAGCATTACTTTGCTTACTTAAGCCTTGTCTTCAATTATCATTAGTTATTGGGCTGGCTGTATGAATCGCATTAGAGGCACTCACATTGTTGTTGATTGTTTGTTTGATTTCCTGTGGTACAGGCAGTTATTGAGGCAAATATTATTCTTCCTCTTGCACACCTTCTCCAACATGCAGAGTTTGATATTAAGAAGGAGGCTGCATGGGCCATCTCAAATGCAACCTCTGGAGGATCTCATGAGCAGATTAAGTATCTCCTGCTACTTTTTGCTTACATTTCAGTTTTTTTCTTTATTGAACTCGACATCCATGCATGTTCACAGAAGACACATGAACACATTCAAACCTTTATACATAGATTTATTGGAGAATATATGCTGATATTTTCTTCCAAATCATGGTGCATGCATGTATATATGGATACCTATGTGTCCTGAGCTGTTGGCATACTCAACTAAATTATAGCTCGTTAACAATTATAAGTTCCGCTGATGTCTTTATTTTCTCTTTCAATATGATGAAAATAAAACATATAATTTTTTTTTCTGTTGCATGGTAATTGCTCTTAACCATTTCAATTAATCATATTTGTATGCTACAATGATAGACATATTCTTCCTTGGATGTGGAAAACATAATATCAATATGATCTGTTATTTTGCAGATTTCTAGTGAGCCAAGGTTGCATTAAACCTCTCTGTGATCTCTTAATCTGTCCAGATCCACGAATTGTGACTGTATGCCTTGAAGGGCTCGAGAACATCCTGAAGGTTGGTGAAGCTGACAAGGAAATGGGAGTGAATGATGGAATCAATCTATTTGCGCAAACTATTGATGAATGCGACGGGTTGGATAAAATTGAAAACCTTCAAACTCACGACAACCACGAGATTTATGAGAAGGCTGTGAAGATCTTGGAGAGATACTGGGCTGAAGAAGAAGAGGATGAACAGAATCTCCAAGATGGTGCGGATGAAAACCAGCAAGGTTTTAATTTTGGAGCTAATCATCCCAACGTTCCACCTGGGGGCTTCAAATTCGGTTGAAGTGTTTAGTTTTGGGAAATTGGTTATAGTTTTGTAGGTCTCACTCACTACATTCATTGCGGTGAGTTTTTTATACTTTTGTTTGCATTTTCATTGCTGTCAAAGAGTTTGGGTTTTGTTCTGGCACATAGACACATGGTCTTTTGCATTTTTGGGAGTGGGGCGAATTACTTGAGCTTGAAAGGGTTTTAAATTTTATTTGTAGTTCTATATTTCTTCCTACATACGGAAAATATTGCATGTGATTGTTATAAGGTCTGAAATTAGCCTTAATGGTTTTCTTGCACTTGGTCTTTTGCATGTCCTGTTGTAAAACAGAGTGGTGCTGGCCAGGGCCAGGGCCAGGCCAGTGGTAAGTGGTATAAAAACTGTTATCATCTCATGGTGCAATGCTAAGAAATGTATTGATGCCTGTTTACCATTTATTTTCGTATTTTATGTTTGTCTACTCTCAAAGATATGCGACTTTCGATTTTGGCCTCCAAGAATTTTGAACTCAAGCCATGCCTCGTCCGTCCGATATCGTATGATATGTTTGTTGATTGTGTATAGGAAGACTTGAGCTATTGTCTCTGCTAGTGAAATCGTATTGTTGTGTTGCATCCCTTGTTTGTTGGGTATAATTACAGTCGTACAATGGGAATGGAGGCTGTAACAGTGTAAAAACTGTAACCATTTTACTGGTCCTTGAAAATTGTCCGGGAAAGATCACCTCCTGCCGGCGATGGAGGCCATTCCTAAGGCTCTCAATTTATATAGAGGACACATGATATCCTTTTGTGCTCTATTCCAGTTTTCCAGAAGAAATGGCATGCCATCTATTGGTACCCAAACTGTCATCTCAATGAAAGAATGGTTCTATATTTCCAGTAAACAAGTGCTATCAGTCAATTATTTTCACCTCTGGTCTGTAACTTTGCCAACTCGACTCGATTTGTTAAGAATTTAAGTTGAGTATTAACAGAGTTATGATCGAGTCAAATTTAAATAGCTCATGATTAATTTTATCTCATTTATAACTCAAATAATAATACTAATAATAATTGAGTGGATTTATTTAACATAATATTATTATCCAACGATATTCATTTCTGTTCACTTCAATTTTCAATATAAATCATAAGTATATTATATTTTTGAATAGTTTCTGAGCTTTTTGAGTCGATTATGTAATAGTTCAACTCACTCGTTAAAAACTCGAGTCAAGTCTAACCAAATTGAACTTTAACTGAATTAAACTCGTGTAACTCACAATCTGTCTTATCTCGTCTCCGTCCCTACTTCTAACATCAACAAACTAAGAGGTAAAATATGCATCATAAGTGAAGATTAACCCTTTGAATGTTAGGTCTCAGAAACTCCCACACGGTTCTGCTTCATGTTTACATGATATGTTCCTGGAATCCCATTTACAGTTGGCGTATTCGTTTGACAAATCGTTTTTCTCCTTTTAAATGTCTGCAGCAAGTTTCCAACTGCAATTAGAAATCCATTAATAACTAAGAAAGCTACTCATAGGTAATTAGGCAGAATTTAAGCCCCAGTCTGACCACCTAAATGACTCGGCTATACCAGTTAGTTCACATAAGCCACTACACCAAAACCAACGACGGGCAGCAGCCAGAATGGACCTGGAATCATTTATGGCTAAAATTCAACCCCACAGGCCATGCGTGCTTGGAGTGAGTAAAACTCGATTCTAACTCAAAAAAATCGGATGACTGATTTGGTTTAAAATAAAAATATTTGATTCGATTTGGAAAAAAAAATAAATAAAGTTTGTGTTGTAAAATAAAAATTTGAATAACTTAAAATTTTTAGTAGGTGGAGGATTTATTTTTAAGTTCGAGACGAGTCCTTCAAATTTTTATGATATATATACCGATATATAAAAATATAAAAAAATATTATTATATACAAAAAAATATATATATCGTATATGAATAGAGAAAGTCATTTAAATTGTAATAAAATCGTGCTATAACATAATAAATAATTACAATTAAATTTTTATAAAAACTCAAAAACTAAACTCGAATTGATTCAGAAAAAAATTCAAATAAAGTTTTAGTCGTAAAATATGACACGTTAACTCGAATAACTCAAAAAATTTTCACTCGACTCAATCTAACATTCACCCTTACTTGCCGGTTGCCGAAATGGCATTATAGAAATATATTGGTGCCATAAGGTTGTATACATAGCTTGAGAACTATATCCCCCCCCCCCCCAATCCTCTTTTCACTTTCCTTGTCCCTTAAGCTATCTTTCCCTCCAAGTTTTCAGGTTCCAAGAAGATGTCTTTGGTGACAGAAGAGATCCGAGCCAGTGCTTCAGAAGTCTACACTGGAGACGAGGTTTGTCAAAAGCGGTCCAAGTCATTGCTTGAGGAGATGGGCATTCCCAGAGGGCTTTTGCCCTTGAAAGACATGGAGGAGTGTGGGTATGTGAAGGACACAGGGTTCGTGTGGCTGAAACAGAAGAAGAGCACAATCCATAAGTTCGAAAAGACTGGGAAGCTGACTTCCTATGCAACCGAGGTGACTGCTGTGGTCGAGAAGAACAAGATCAAGAAACTGAGTGGGGTTAAGAGCAAGGAGCTTCTGATTTGGGTCACAGTGAGTGAGGTCTCGGTTGATGAGCCACCCACAGGCAAAATCACTTTCAAAACCCCTGCAGGACTGTCCAGAGCTTATCCTGTATCAGTTTTTGAGATTGAAGAAGGTGAAGCCAAATGAAGGGGAAAAGTGGGGCAAAACGAATAAAAGATAACCAGTCTCTCGGGACTTGAGTTTATTGGTAGTCAGTCTATCACGAACAAAACCTTATCTTTTTCTTTATATCAATTTATTTCAAAGATAACCAGATCACCTTCACGTCTACATCTGTTTGACAGAAATTAAGAAATTTAATTAAGAACAAACGATCATTTAAGCAGAGAAAATGATAGATAAATGTTGGTTAGGACCAAACCGATATCTGTCCATGACCACACCATAACCTACTAGCTGTCCCTATCCAGATCTTACCCTGTGTCATATTTATATTTTTGAGTCTCGTCCACGTTTGCAGCCACCGGAACATAAAATATGTTAAGAGATTTCATGAACCAAAGGGGGAAATTGTCTGAGAAAGTGATGTAAATATCTGGGTGATCCTCAAATGTTCAGATGGTTACAGTAGAGCTTGCTTTTAAGATAGATTACAACCTAAAAGAACAGGTTGAAAAGGAGACATGCTCGTAACATACAAAGTTGAGGTTCGGTTCATCCTATTCCTAGGGGAAAATAAGATACATGAGTCTCTATAATACACAAGCTTGAGTAGGATGAACTTCCAAGATGAATGATTGCTTATCAGACTCTTAATACTCTAACATAACCCGATGATTATAGAGGGACGGAGTTAGCATTTTGGTTTTAAAGAGATAAAATATACATGTTTTAAAGTGGGAAAAAAACCCATAAAAAACTAGTTTTAAAAAAAATTAAGGGGACAAAAGTGAAAAAAAAAATCGGGAGTTTAGAAATGGATTTAGAAAATTTGTTTAAGATTTAGGGTTTGAGGTTTAAATGAATGAATTTTAAATTTAAGAGATGTGATTAGAATTTAGCGTGCACATGTTAAAACATAAATTCCTAATCATATTATCTTAAAAATTAAATTATAACCTTTAAACTCTAAATTCATCGTACCTCTTTTTATTACAACGTAAATGTTGGCGTGGTATAAGTACATTGTTAGGTTTTAGGGTTGTGTATGTAAGAGTGTTATCGGTTGTATGGATCTTATTGTAAGACACTATCGAGTAATAAAGGTGTGTACTCTTTACTTTTTTTAAGATGCAGAGAGATTTTTTTAATAAAGTCTATTATTTTTTTAAAAATATTTAATTTTATTAGTAATAAGAAATAATTCCTTATTCTTGTAGGTTTAAGCGTTAAATAAGTAAATATTCAAATATTTTTAAAATTTTTGTTTAGGCGTTTGTTGTTAATAACCGTTAAAAAATTATTAATCCATAAAAATATGACACGTGGTATATTTTATTTTCAAAATATCTTAAGTATTTTAAAATAGTCATTGGATCCCTAATTTTTTAAATCTTAAGTCCGGAATTCAATTGTTGCTACTATCAATCATCGACGGCGTGTCCGCTGCTTTTATCACAAGATTCACACGATTGTTTTTTTATCGTAAATAATCGACGAATAATGTACCTATCGTCAAAATAAAATCAAATTTGTGAAAAAAAGAAATGATCGACGGCAAATGACAGCCAACCGACCGATAAACAACATTTGAGTCTTGCAAAGAGAAAAAAAAAACTTTATTCCATCACCTATAGCGTGATGAACAACGACGATAATGATCGAAATTAGATATTTAAAAACTTTAAGGTTATTTTATGAATTTTTATGAATACAAGAATTTCTTTAAAGTAAGTTAACAATAGGATACCTAAACAAGTAATATTGATACATAAATTTTGCAAAATTAGTTTTATATTTACATTATAAAGATAAAATCCTAAATTTCTAACCTTAATCCTAGAAATTTAAACTCAAAACGTTAAATATTATATCATAAATTCTAAACCCTATAACATAAATTTCTAAAATTTAAATCCTAAACTAAAATTTAACCCCTCAGATTAAAAAAATGTGTAAACTAACTATTTATACGATTTGTGTATTTTTTAATAGTTATTAAAATAAAAATAATAGAATGTTTAAACGAATAGGCCAAATTTATTAATTTTTAAATTTAAATTAACTTGATTGATTTTATAAATATAAAAGAATAAATATGTTATTATGTCAAGTTATGTATTATTACGTCATCGATAGTTAATTTTTTAACGTCAGGAATCATTTGTTATTTTTTAAAATCAGTGATTATTTTGTAACATTTCATAGTCTGACGGTTCAAAAGAAATAAATCCTATAATCTGGGGACAATTTATGTAATTTACCCAATAGTTTTTAAAACTTTTTTGCTTCTCAATTTCAAACCCTAAGGCTAAACCTTATTAACTCCATAACTTTTCTTCGAAGGTCGCGAATTCTACAATGGAGCGATCGACTGTCAAGCACAACCCAAAGAAGAAATTCAGAAAACATCTAAACAATGCGGTAAAACCCTAATCCTTGTTCCTGCCTTTATCATATAAGTAATTGATTTCCGTCAATTCTGAAAGATCATATAATTCGTTTCTTAATTTTTCGTCAATAAACAATGAATTCAGTGAATCGTTATGTCTTCTCTGTGTATATATTGATTAATTCAATGGAATTTGTGATGTTTGTGAATTTGTATGCAAATTCTGTATGTGTATGAGAACTATCACCTGACTTAAAAAGTGTGTTTATGTTCTGAAGAATCTGATGCTTTTTTGTAGGAAAATAATGACAATTTGGTGGATCGGATAAGTGAACTGCCTCAGGAATTGCTTCTCCATATTATATCTTCGCTATCTTTTGAAGAAGCGGTACGAACTAGTGTTATTTCACGGATATGGCGTGATTTATGGAAGTTTGTCACTCTTAGTTTAAATTTTGATGCTTCAAAGACGTTAATGTCGAATCACAGGAAGCTTAAAAAACATAGGGATGGGTATGTAGAGTGGATTACTCGAGTTCTAAACACGCATAAAACTCAGACTATAGATGAGTTGACAGTTCGTTGTGATTTAAACTATGGGTATAGTTATGATATCGATAGATGGATTGAGTTCGCCTTAATGAAGAAAGTTCAAAGGCTAGAACTAGATTTCAAGCCTTATATGTTGAATCGTCGAAGGGCCGGTGAATATTACTGGTTTGGACCGGAATTCTGTGGTTCATCTGAAATTAAGTTCCTAACCAGTCTTTGTTTCAAACATGTGGAATTAAGCGATCAGGTTCTGGAGTCTCTGCTTTCCAATTGTCCCTTGCTTGAAACATTGCATGTCTCTCACTCGTCATCGGTACAGCTTACGAAACTAAATGTTTGTGGACCATCACTGAGGCTGAAGCACTTGCATATATCCTTCTGCAACTGCATCAGAAGCATTGAAGTTTATGCGCCAAATTTGGTTTCTTTTGAATATAGTGGTGGTAGACTATTCCATCTATTTTTGAAGTATGTTCCCGAGCTTTGTGATGTATCTTATGGGGTACCATGGGACATCATAGGGGACAATCTTTTACAAGCCTTTCCCGCCTGCCTATTTATATGTGCTTCTCAACCGGTGAATCTATCAGTAGAATTCAAGTTCCGGACAGAGGTATGCTAATCTTATTAAGAGATTGATACTATCTATCTATATGTATATAAGCGTATTTGTTATGATTTGATGGGGTTTTATGGTTTAAGTAATGTTGGTTGTTTGTGAAATCATTTTGAAGATGGTAGGCTGTCCAAAATTACCAAACCTTCGTTACTTGACTTGTGAAGTTCGTGATTTTGAGCATGAAAAGGAAAGGAAGGGTCTTATTTCATTGTTACGTCTGGTAGATTCTTCCCCTTTGTTGCACAAATTCAAAGTTGAGGTAAATGTTTTAATTCCATTTATTATAACATTTTCAAATAAAATTAGGTAAATGCGGTTACCGAATATTTGATGAAACTTAATTTTTAAAATATCATATGTTATCAGCTGGAAATCCGGATTGCACATGGACTGAAGAGAGTAAGAGGTGAAATTGAGGAGGCAATTAGGGGAGTGCAGACAATGATTAAGAATGAAAAAAGACACAAGATGAAGAGCCTAAGGGATGTGGAAATAGTTGGCTTTGTCGGGGCTGAAGCCGATACTGCACTCCTTATTTACTTAGCTAAAACCGCAGAAAATCTCGACAACATCGTCATTAACACCTGTCCTCCCCATTGGAACCGAGCTGGGGCTGATATGCTATGGATAAACGAACCAGGAAGGGCTAGAAGGGTTGCCGATGATCTGCTCCTGGAACTTCGACTTGAAGGAGCTAACATTCATGTACTCTGAAGAACTAGTTCCTTTTTTGTTCTTTACAGATTTTTTTAGCACATTGATTAATGCAATATAGCAGCAGCATTTAGGAAGCAATGTCTGTTGCATGGTAATTCATAGTTGGAGACTTCAAATGCCTTTTTCTTTTAATATTTTTTGTATAAGAGATTATTATTTATCGATTCGAATTCTAATTACTAATTAAGTTGTATAGTTACATTTCTGCCAGCAAATCTGTAACAAAGTTAAACTCGATTCCTTTCGACTCATGCTTCTACACAATCGACCTCCAACTCCATTTCGCGAGTACGTCCACTGACATTCTTAACCATCCAAACAACAAGAGCAGAACAAAGAACAGTCACCACAAAAATAACCACAAAGTTGTTGAAAAATAAAGCATAAAAGATATACAAAGGCCAATACCGCAGCCAGCAGGAGATCACAATAATGCACGAATCATTATCTGAGTGGTTAAAGGAATGATTGTTGTTTCTAGAGGTCACGGATTCGAACACCAATAATATCAGCACAATGATTGAACGAAATCGAGTATACTCTATAACAGATACTACTGTAACTATTGTAGCTGATTAAAAAAAACAAGGAAATCTGATAAACTGCCAAAAGAAAAGAGAGAAAATCTCACCCCGAGTAAAAGTACCATTTGGGGAAGATGCAAGAATTTGATAGGTTTTGAATTTTGGTAGATGCAGCTAAAAATGGTCAATTTTGAAGAAAGTCCCTAATAAATCTTCAGATTTACTCATAGGCTCCATTTCGAAAGTCCTTTACAACCCAAATTAGTCCTTCTCAAAATTTATAATGTTTTTTAGCTCCAAAAATAAAATTGGACAAAAATATTGAAGCCTGTTTAATTTATACGTCAGCCTTAAGTTTAGTTCGTTTTGTTTTTTAAGTTTATAATACATTTATATTATGAGAAAAAACCCATGAAAATTAAAGTTAGAGGTTAGTTTAGGGTTTGGAGTTTAGTGGTTTAGATATAATTTAGAATTTAAAGTTAGAGTTTAAGATTTAAAATTATAGTTTAAGGATTAAAACTTAAGGTGTTGGGTTGAGTTTTAGATTGTTAGGTAATTTATATAAAGTGTAATTTATACATTAAAAATACGTAAAATAATTCATGTATAAATGAATAAAAAAATAATTTAACAAACACACCACTATCCCAAAATTTAATAATTTTTAGAATTAAATAAGACTCGAACTTTCAAAAGATCAATAAAGTCCTACTGTTTTACATCAACAAGGTTAACGGTTATTAAGCATAGTAACAATAAACGAAAGATACCATTAGTTAAAAAAATTAACCGAAAAAATTAATAATTTAAAGATTTAATTAAGTCAAAAAAATAACTTAATTAATTTTCTCTTTTTTATAAAAAAAAAATCAAGAATTTTCATCCTCTTAAGCCCAAATATATAATCAAGATTGATAATTTACGCATGATATTCTCCATGCTTAATGACCTAAGAAAATAAGTAGGATTAGAAGTCTTCTTTCATATTAATATAAGTACTTTGATTAAATAAACAATAATTAAGGGAATGGTTTTAAATAAATAGCTCAGCTAAATATAAAAAAATCCTAAACCCTAATTAGTAAGTCGATATCTTTTCCCTCAAGGCTTCAACTTTTCCCTAAGACGGCAACTGTTAACATGGAGATGTCCGACATTGAACACATATCAAAGCAGGTGAATTCATGTTCAAAAAAACATATATTCTTCTAACTGTATATGTTGTTTAGTTATGGAAGTTATGTTTCGAATTATTTGTCGAACTATCGCATATGTTGCTTCGTGGTCATGTATGCAAAGTACTTAAGCGTTTGTGAACTTTGTTCATGCTTTTGCAGGAACATGATTGCAATTTGATGGATCTGATAAGTGAATTGCCTGAAGAACTGCTTGTCCTTATTTTACATTCACTGTCCCTAAAAGAAGCGGTAAGAACCAGTGTTGTTTCACGGATATGGCGAGATTTATGGAAGTTTGTCACAGGTAGTCTAAACTTCGAAGCTTCGAAGTCGTTGCTGCCGAGTCCCGAGGAGCTGCAAAAGGAAAGGGATGTGTGTGTAGAATGGATTACTCGAGTTCTAGACTCGCATAAAGCTCCGACTATAGATGAGTTGAGAATCTGTTTCGATTTAACACAACAATATAGCCGTGATATTCATAGATGGATAGAGATTGCAATAAGGAAGAGGGTTAAAAGGATAGAACTGGATTTCACACCACGCAGATTTATAGGCTGGTGGTTCTATGCCGGTGAAGATTACATGTTCGCACCGATGTTCTGCGATTCGACCGGGATTAAGTTCCTGACCAGCCTCTGTTTCAAACATGTGAATGTAAGTGGTCAAGTTTTAGAGAGATTCCTTTCTGGTTGTCCCTTACTTGAATCATTGCATGTCGCGGACTCGGAATCACAGCAGCCTACAAATCTGAATGTATGTGGCTCATCATTGAGGCTGAAACACTTGCATATATCTTTCTGGAGTGGCATTATAAGGATTGAGGTTTATGCACCAAATCTGGTTTCTTTCGAGTATAGTGGAGAGGAAAATAGAGCATTGCGTATATACCTGAAGTATGTACCCCAGCTTCGTGATGTATCGTACGGGGTGCCGTACGGGGTACCGTACGGGGTACCATGGGATTCTATAAAAGGGGATATGAACTTTTGTCAAGCCTTTCCCAGCTGCCTATCCACTTGTGTTTCTCAACTGGTGAATCTATCGCTACAGTTCGAGGCCGACATCAGTGTAAGTTTATTTGAATATCATACTGGTATTGTATCATGTGTATGTATATATGTCCTAGTTTTGATTTGATCTTACGGTTTGAGTAACGTTTGTTGTTTGGTAATTCGATTTGAAGGTTCGAGGATGTCCAAAATTGCCGAACCTTCGATACTTGACTTGTAAAGTTCGTGATTTATATCTTCTATCGAAACGAGGGCTTATAAATTTGTTATCTCTGGTGGATTCATCGCCTTTGTTGCATAAATTCAAAGTTGAGGTAAATATCATTAACTCCATCAAACCATTTAAAGCAGCTAACTAGTATGATTATGTATGCATGCATGGTCTAAGTGTAAATGTAGTTATTTGTGTATCAATGCAGTTTAACTTTTAAAATGTTATAATGTTGTTAGCTGGAAGAAGGTAATGCAATTAGAATGAAGAAAGGAAGCGAAGCAGTTCGGAAATTGATCGAAGAAGTAGAGGCGATGATAATTAAGGACGAAAAAGGAGACGAGATGCAGAGATTGAGGGAGGTGGAAATAGTTGGCTTTAGTGGGGCTAAACCAGATACTGCACTCCTTGTTTACTTGGCTACTACGGCAACAAATCTTAACAACATTGTGATTAATACTTGTTCTCCCTATTGGGATCATTCAAACCTGGTTTATAAACGACGAATCGAGAAACTCGAAGAAGCTAGAGAGCTTGCTTATGATCTCCTCTCGGAGTATCGACCTGAGGGAGCTAAATTTTTGGTGCTCTAATCAATCAGTACATCTATTTCAGGAAAAGAAAGATTTGTTAGTACATTAATCTGAATGTTCCATATACAGAGACTTGTTTGAAGTTTGAATAGCATTTAGCATTTGTTTTTCTATTTATATCACTGCATCATGTTGCAACATACATGGGAACATCGATTACATCCGAAACGCTGCATAAAACGACTAGACTCGGATTCAAAACAGACCAACTCCAATGCATGTTCCATCTTTGAGTAACAAAGAAGGAAATATATCAAATCCATCAGCTAAACACAAGTTTAGGATCGGTTTAATTCTGGTTTGAAACTGGGCTCTCTCAATTCGTAGTCGCTTGTCATCTTCCCATATGCCATCAACCATATCAGTTCAATCAACTCATGTCACTTTTAGTACAAGGTAGACATAACAGACATCGGTCATCGGCCAAATCCTAACCGGAGTCCATTGGTGCAAACCAACCTATTGCAGACGAATGTTTTGTCGCAAGTCTGATCAGTAAAATGGTTAACCTTCATACTACATAATAAGATACATAATCCACCTCTGGACTGTGTAGTCATGTAGATGTATCTCAAGCTTCCAGCATGTGCAAAAGAGGAATGAACTTATTTAGAACTAAAAAAATCACCAAGTGTTAAGTTGATTAAAAGGAATCTAAAAGCACATTCTTATCTAACATGACAAATAAATGTGTAGCTGCAGCTGCAGCTGCAGTCACCTGGGCAATCTTGGATCACCTCTAAGCAAGAACGCCAAAGCCGAAAGGATGCTGTGTTACATTGATACTAGGGGTGTTCATCGAACAAACCGATCGCGAGTTAGGTATTACTCGATTCGTGTTTAATAAAAAATTTGTTGTCCAAATCAACTTATTGCTCGTTAAGCTTGTTAAAATTGTACTCGACTCGTGCTCGTTAAAAAAATTGTTGTTCAACTCGACTCGTTGCTCGTTAAGCTTGCCTAGTTTCTCGTTAAACTCACTAAAAATTTTATCTTATTTTTAACTAAAAATAAAATTTAATAATATTATATAGGATTAATATTAACATAAATTAACAAATTTAACCAAAAATATCAAAAAAAATGTATTAAGTATTTTCAAAGCCTAAATTTTAAATTAATAATCTATAAATACACCAAACTAGCATATTAAAACTAAAGTAACAATCTACAAATTACTAATTATTGTTTAGATTTATTTTTTTTAATCAAAATATTAAATTAATTACTAAAAGAATATTTAAAAAATTAACGAGTTGCTCACGAACTTATCGGATCGAGTTAGATTTTGCTCGATTCAATTCGTTAATGTCTTGAGTTCAAATCGAATCAATTCAAACTGATAGGGGTGTGCATTCGGTTTGGTTAATTTGGTTAATCGACCGAACTGAAATTATTTCGGTTAATTCGGTCGGTTAATTTTTAGTAAATTCGATTAACGGTTTTTTTATATAATTTGGGTATCGGTTAATTCGGTTCGAAATCGATTAATTAACCGAATTAACTGAAATTATATATATTAAATATTATATATATTATATATTTATTTTTAGTCATTTAACTTTTAAAATATTATAAAATATTCATTAATTTTTTATATTATAAAATGGTCATTAAATTCTGTATTAAATTAGTATAAAATAAAAATTTAGTGACTAAAAAATTATTTTAGCTTAATTTAGTCATCTATTATATAATTTAACTAAAAATTATAATAAATTTCGGTTAATTCAACTAATTAACCGAAATAATTTCGGTTCGGTTAATGAAAATTCGATTCGGTTAACGGTTAAGATTTTAAAATTTTCGGTTAATTCGGTTTTGGTTGATTCGGTTTGGCCACCAACCGAATTAACTGAATCCTCACCCCTACAAATCGAGCATTTATCAAATTTTAACTAAGTTAGAGTTCAAACAACTCATGAACTGCTCAACTCCTTAAACATCCTAAATTGATATAAATCTTTTTCTATAAAAGATAACGTGTTACATTGATATAAAACTTATTTTTAATATTTTAATAATATTATATAAAAATTATTTTATTTTATATGAATTTGATCTTATTATAAAAATATAATTCATCTATTTAATAAAAAAAATTAGAATAAGTTTTCTATCTCTGTTCGAACTACTGAGTAATTAATTATTTTCTAATTTTTGCAACGGAAATATTACTTGCATCCCAAGCATCTGACTTGGTCAATAAATTTTCCACCGATATTCAATTTTTATGCAGCTTCGAATAACACTATAAATACCACCGTAACGGCACAACCTCAACTTTACTCTCAAGATTTTAAATTTTTCTCTGAAGGCGGCGAACAGTAACCTGAAGATGTCGATCCTTGGGCAGACACAAAACAAGAAACCCAGAAAACATGTCTACAACCAGGTAAAACCCTAATATTTGTTCTATTTAAGACACCATAACTTTTGTTTCTTTAGTTTTCCTTGCATGTAATTGCAGAAAGTTCAGTAAAAATCAATTCTTTTATCTTATTTCTTCTTCTCATATATAGTGTTTGTTTCGATGGAAAGTTCGTGTTTTTCTTTGTGTGGGTTCGTCTTAATGTTCTGTTTTCGTTTTGTTTATGAGTTTTAATGTGTTGATTTGCTTAGACCCTTCAGGGGGTGTTTTTGTTTTGTTCAATTTTATCGAACAAAATCGATGGATTTAGCAAGAAAATTAAATATTGTGTTTGTCTTTATGTCTTGTGTTTTGAAGAATCTGGTTTTTTTCTTGCAGGAATATGACGATAATTCGATCGATCGAATAAGTGAATTGCCTCAAGAATTGCTTTCCCAAATCTTATCTTCAGTATCCATGGAAGAAGTGCTAAGAACTAGCGCTGTTTCGAGTCTATTCCGAGACTTATGGAAGTTTTACACCGGTTGTCTAAGCTTTGATGCTTCCAAGACATTGATGTTAGATCCCGAAAGGCTGCGGATAGAAAGGGATGGTTACGTAAACTGGATTACTCGAGTTCTAACCGCTCATGAAGCTTCGACAATAGACGAGTTGAGGGTTCATTGTGACTTAACCGGAGAAAACAGGAAGGACATTGATATATGGATTGGTATTGCAGTAATGAAGAGGGTTAAGCGGCTGGAATTGGATTTCACACCACGAGGAACGAGTCTCCGAAGTGTCTACGACGATTATTACCTGTTCGGATGGAAATTTTGCCCTTCATCTGAAATCAAGTCACTGACTAGTCTCTGTTTGAAACATGTGGGAGTCAGTGGTTCAATTCTGGAGTCTTTCCTTTCCAGTTGCCCCTTGCTTGAAACATTGCACGTTTCGCACTCAAACGAGCTGAAAGATATAAAAGTTTGTGGAGAATCACTGAGGCTGCAACACCTGCATATATCCTTCTGCAGGCGCATCAGAAAGATTGAGGTTTATGCACCAAATTTGGTGTCTTTTGAATATAGTGGAGACAGATACAAGGAATTGCAGATAGATCTGAACTATGTTCCTCGGCTTTGTGATGTATCGTACGGGGGACAATGGGACGTGATGCCATTGGATATCTTTTTGAAAACCTTCCCCAGCTGCCTAGCAACTTGTTCTCAATTGGTCAATCTGTCGGTACAAGTCGTCTTCATCGTACCCCTGGTAAGCTAATCTAAATAGCAGATTGATATACAATATACATACATACAGCATACATGTCCTATTTTGATTTTACCTTATGGTGTAAGACTATAAGTAATGTTGATTGCTTGGTTGAATCAATTTTCAGATCCGACACTGTCCGATTTTACCCAACCTTCGGTACTTGACTTGCGAAGTTCGGAATATATTTTGCCCCTATAAAACAATGCTTCTGAATCTGATACCTCTGATAGCTGCTTCACCATTGCTGCACAGTTTCAAAGTCAAGGTAAATGCTTCACCTGTACTTAATGTTGCATTTAGTTATTATCATATTCGATTCAATACTGATGAAGCTTTAATCTTTATCAGCTGGAAATGATGGAAAGCTTCGATATACTCAAAACAGGAAGCATCGAAGTGCAGAGTTTGATCGAGGAAGTGGAGATGGCCATTACTTGCAGAAGAAGGCAGGAGATGCAGAGCCTAAGGGAGGTGGAAATAGTTGGCTTTGTTGGGGAAGAAGTAGACACTACACTCCTTATTTACATAGCTAAAACTGCATTGAATCTTGACAGCATTGTGGTTAGCCATTACCGTCCCCATTGGAACTTCGACGAACCGGCCGATTGACAACAAATTATGACAGAATTCGAAGAAGCTTCCATGTTTGTTGATGATTTGTTCTGGGAATGTCGACCTAAGGAGTGTTAAATTTGTACAACGATCAACTGTTTCTTTTTAAAAAATTAATTTCATTCGTTTTTTATTTATTCAAATCTTAATCAGCTATAATGCAAAACCCTAGCCGCCGCACCCTTCAAAATCCCCAGTTTTTCATCGCTAATTTTTTACCGCCGGTAGCCCTGGATTTCTTCTTCCTCCTCTGCCTTTTCTAGAGGAGCTTACGGCGGGATGGCACCGTTATTTTCAGGAACGGCTTGGTTAAGGCCGCCCTTAGCCTCGCATGCTCTCTGTCTTTGGAGACAAGTCACGGTTCATTTCCCATGGTTTCTGTCGGCGGTTTTCGGTGGCCGTTCTATCAAAATTAAAATTTCTGATAGTTTATGGCGCTCCCTACGAAATTTTGGCGGCGATTCGGGAAAAAGGTTGATATCCTTGGAGATAAAGGGTGTCGAAGGGATTGGGTACCTAGACTGAGCTTCTTTGCCGGAGCTATCACCGGCGACCGTAGATGAAATAAGACAAATTGTCAGTTAAAACTCAATCCGATTGTACTCGTTTCAAATTTAAATTCGATTTGGGTGCTTAATAAATCAATCCAAACTATTTGATATCAACTCGAAAAACTAATGATTTACTCAAAAATATAATTACTAAAGTTTTTAATTTTTATAATTTAAAATTTAAATTGATAAACTAAAACCCTAAAATATAAATAATAAATATAAGTTTAAACCTTAAAATCTAAATCCAATAACCTAAGCATCTAAACTCTAAACTAACACCTTATACTTTAAAATTAACAAGCTGGTTTACAAAATTTATATATCAATTTTTTTATAACAAGACTTTAAATAAGACACGATAGATGACGAGTTAATCGAGTTTGACACAATCAAATACCGATAACTACTTAACTCAATTGAATTCGAATCAAACTCGAAGTCAATTCAAATTCTTAACAAGTCGAACTCAGATTTCTTATACTCGCTAAAATTTATTTGAGTTAAAACTTGATTTAAAATCTTAATAAATCAATTTGAATTTAACGTTACACGTACTCAACTTATTTACGCTCTTAATTTTATAATTATGTCATAAATAATTTATAATTTCAGTTTCATGAATGAAATTAAAAATATCATAAATTTTATAACTAATTCAAACAAACAAATTCAAAAACTACCGTTTGATATACTTATCTTTATTTTAACACTATTTATAAAAATATTTATTTATTAATAAAAAATAAAATTTTAAGCCCCGTTAAAAACCTTCTTTAACTTAACGAAAAATTTTCTTATCACAATACAAGAGTTAAAACATTAACAATGTATAAAATAATAATTTTATATTTAAATACTCTAATAAACTAAAATTCAAAATTTAAAATCCAAAAGTTACATTATCCTATTAATAAATAAAATATATGAATATAAATAGCGACGTGTATTTACAAGTTACAAACAACACAAAGTCTAAGCTAATATTATCTAATCTTACCTACCAAAAAAATATTAACTTAAAATTTCCACCATTAAAATTAAAAAGATTTCTTTATTTTATAATATCTAAACCACCAAAGAATAATCTTCAAAATTCTTAACAAGTTTGAAATTTCTATTTTTTTCATCCTCTAATAATCTTTGAACAGATCAAAAGCAATATTTAATAAGAGTTATAATTATAGATGATCAAACGAATTATAACAGTCGTTCTCTTAAAATTTAAAATTTGTATCTAATTTTTTATTTATTTTTGTTAAAAAATTATTTTTATCAACATAATTATAAATTTATTTTTTATAATATAAAGTCTTACATTTAGCTTGAGTTATAATGTGATGTATTATAGGTAAAAAGATCAAAATATTTTAAATATTTTCCCAATTAAAAAATTAATTCCAAAAGTGTTGAATATGGAAAACATGTGATGGAAGTTAAAGTTAATAATTAGAAATTATTTAAAATTTTGGTCGGTTAGTCAATTAAATAAATAAATAATATTATCCTATTAACCTAATGTATTGAAACGGTTAACCGTCTCTATTGGTCCCTTGATTTCAGACAAGAAAAATCACCGACATCTAAATATGGTAATGACACGTGGTGTCCCAAATTCCCACAAGCGTGGATATGCAGTAGATTTAGTGGACCCCACGACGACGTTTTAGACACTAAAATTAAAATACGACTAATAATTTTTAGACACTAATCTACGATAAATTATTAAGTGAATTTTATTCATCATATAATTTATAGTCTAAATAATTAAAATTATTTATTTTTAAATAATTATTTAATAATTATTAATTTATTAATTATATATAAAAAATAAGAGATAATTTATTTAAAAAATTAAAATAAATGATTTTAATTATTTGAAATTATAAATAACGTAATAAACAAAAATCGCCTAATAAATTTTTTTAATCCACCGTTTACAAGAAAACTACCTGAATGACGTGGCGATGCCACAATGCGCCAGCTGTACTTGGTGATGTCGGTTGGTTGGAGAAGTCACATATACAAGGGTAGTAGGGGTTGAGTATAAAATTAATTGTATTTTATGGTTTATATAATTTATGATGATGATTATTTTAATAATTAAGTTTTGAAGAAATTTAAAAATTAATTAAATATTTAAAATAAAATAGATGTTAAATTAATACTCATAAATATACTATAAAATTACGTATAAATACTTTAGATTTATAATAATTTTCAAGTATAACCGATAAATCAAAATATATAATTAAATTATATAATTAAATTTAAATATTTGTAATAATATATTATCATTTATTTTACTGGCAATATTTTTTAAAGGTATTTACTGGCAATATTTGAAATTATAGTATATATCAAATATTCACTTGTTAAGTGTTTTATTATAAAAATAAATGATATTTATCTTAAAGGATACGAATTTAAATTATTTTATTTAAAATTATTTATTATCAAAATATTGAATATATATATAAACGTATATTACTCGTTTTTTAAATTTGTCCCGTAGAATTTTAATTTATTTTATATGTTTTTACATCATATAACAGGTCTTGTCACAGTGATAAATCATGTATAAAAAATTAAGATTAATTTACTTTTAAGTTAATAAACCGAATCCTATGAGTGATATTTTTAAACTTTTATTTTTTTTTTATTTTAATCATTTAATTTTTAATTTCTAAATCTGCACTTGTGTTACCCATATTTGTTGTATGTATACGTACTTGAAATTGGTCTTGCCCCAAATTTTAATATATTTTACTTCGATCTAATTTAACCTGATATAATTATATTCAAAGACAGAGTTAAAATTTAAGATTCAGGGGACAAAACATAAATGTTTAAAAGTGTAGGGCAAGTTCATAAAAAATATTTTTTGAAAGAATTTAAACATGATGACAAAAATAAAAAAATCTTCAGGGTGGGACGACTACCCCTCCCGAACCTCATGTAGTTTCATCCTATTCCCATCATTTTAATAAAAATCAATCAAAAACTATTTGATTATATATATATATATCAGATCAAATCAAATATTTTAAATCTTATATTTGATCCCAACTCGATTCTAAAAGTTTAAATATTTATATATCCCGTCTTGTCTCAAAACTCGATTTTAATATTAAAAAATTATTTTAAATATGATGAATTAAATCGAGACTCGTCGAAAACAGATATTACACGTACAAATAAAATGCATTTATTTTATATATTCAGTGTTGAGATGTAAGAAAATTAATTAATTAGTTAAATTGTGAATGACAATGTGATTCGTTGAAGTTTCAAAAATTAAGAGTCAAACCTCGATAATTTTAAAGAAAAAATAGTTCTAAGAATTGTATAGCTTCAGAAATCAATACCATCAAATATTTAATTAAACGTATCTTATTCTTAAATAGTTAATAAATAAATCACAAAATAATAAAAATATTATTTATTTTTTCCGTGGGCCAACGCGTTTTATAAATTCCTATATAAACACCACCTCGCCACCTCCCTACCCAACACCAACCAACTGAACTCTCTCGTGCATAAGAGTGATACAATTTCTCCCTACAACCTCATTTTCCTTCGAACCAAACACTACACTAGAAAACACCATATAACCAAAACATGGCCCCTAACTTCACCAGTAACAAAGCTCTCACTTTGACTGCCACTGACAAAGCTCCGATCCCTCCCAAAAGGGCTTACGTTACGTTCTTGGCCGGGAACGGCGACTACGTCAAAGGTGTGGTGGGTTTAGCCAAGGGACTCAGGAAAGTTAAGAGCAGGTACCCACTTGTGGTGGCGCTTTTACCGGACGTGCCGGAGGATCATAGAAAGATGCTTGTGGAACAGGGATGCATAGTCAAGGAGATCGAGCCGGTGTATCCGCCCGAAAACCAGACCCAATTTGCCATGGCCTACTATGTCATCAACTATTCCAAGCTACGTATCTGGGAGGTACATGTTATTAATATCAGTGCATGTTCTATTTAGGAATTCCAGTTAAAAAAATGGATTGTTTTCTTATTAATTTTATGTACTTGTAAAATTTACAGTTTGTGGAATATTCCAAGATGATCTACTTGGATGGAGATATCCAAGTGTTTGAAAACATAGACCACTTGTTTGACATGGAAGATGGCTACTTCTATGCTGTGATGGATTGCTTCTGTGAGAAAACATGGAGCCACACCCCACAGTACAAGACTGGCTATTGCCAGCAGTGCCCTGATAAGGTCCAGTGGCCTTCTGAGCTTGGTCCTAGGCCTCCTCTTTACTTCAACGCTGGCATGTTTGTGAATGAACCTAGTCTTTCTGTCTACGAGGACCTGTTGACCACTCTCAAAGTTACCCCTCCCACCCCTTTTGCCGAGCAGGATTACTTGAACATGTTCTTTAGGGACATTTACAGGCCCATTCCTCCAGTTTACAACCTGGTGATGGCCATGCTATGGCGCCACCCAGAGAACATTGAGCTAGAAAAAGCCAAGGTGGTTCACTACTGTGCCGCTGGCTCCAAACCATGGAGGTACACCGGAAAAGAACAAAACATGGACAGGGAAGACATTAAGATGCTGGTGGCAAAATGGTGGGATATTTACAATGATGAATCGCTTGACTACAAAAATGTTGTGGCCACTGGCGAAGCAGAAGCTGATGATGAAGAGCAGGCAGGCCTGCAACAACTTCTCGCAGGGTTGCCAGAAGCTGGTGTTTTTCATTCTATTAAAGCCCCATCTGCTGCTTAATTTGGCAAGGGATATAGATTAGATTAGTAATCCTATGTACAATACAGAATTCAGGGTGTGTATCCTTCCATCTAGTTCTAGTTGTATTTGTTCTGTCCTTATATCTTTTGAAAGGGACAGATATTTTCTCAGGAACCATAAGGACTATTATGCTGTCCTTGTGGATTTTTCCTTGGTGTGATTATTTTTATTTTCATTTGTAAACGTCTTGAATTTTTATACAAAAAAGCTTATTTCCACCCTTTCATCCAGCACACTTGGACCTTTCTGAGGTAACGAACATAATTGCTACCATAACTGGAAAATTCATAACATGTTACTATGAAACACAAGACAATGAACTCCTTAAACTCAGAGAACAATGGATTCCATCTACCAAGCAGGCAGGCAAAATGGCCATTTCCAACACAATCTCGTACATTTCTTGTAAAAGTTAACAAAGCAAAGGAAAACTCAATACCATAACGTTATAAAAATAAAAAGATACATATTCGAATTCCACAAAGATTGCTTCCATAGATGTGAACGTCGCTGATCCTCGGCCAACCATCTCACGCCTATGAAGATTAGAATGAATGGAATCACAGATTAGAAAATAATAATATCAACAAAGGGCTCAGGAATCAGCCTGAACCTACCTTGCTAGCTATGTTGTTGGACAGCCAGTCCAATCCCTCATACAGTCCTTCACCAGAGGTAGCACATGTACTCTGGATGTACCTGTGATGAACAAGAAATGATCAAATTCCAGCAAGCAAAAAAACAAACAAAGGTTCTTCGGGAAAAAACAGGTCGATTTGGAAATAACCAAACAGGGAAGAAGTTGATTATAAAGTACCAGTGGCGCTGACGGAGGGAATGAAGACCAAGCTTATCAGTGATCTCAGCAGCATTCATAGCATTTGGTAGATCTTGCTTGTTTGCAAATACAAGCAGCACAGCATCCCTCAGCTCATCCTAGACATATCAGAAGCAATAATATGATTGAAATAATAATTAAACGTGTAAAAACAGTTGATGTAGAGCATAGGCTATAATTTCTCTCTTCTCTCATTTATGAAAATTTCAACTAAATAGTGAAAACAAAACCACTGAAGTGCAAAGAAGCAAACTGGCACCTCATTAAGCATACGGTGAAGCTCATCTCTGGCCTCAACCACACGATCACGATCATTGCTATCAACAACAAAGATAAGCCCCTGCGTATTTTGGAAGTAGTGCCTCCACAGAGGTCGGATCTGAAAGTGTCCATAAAAGCAATTAGAACATGGCATGCTATGAAACTCCAGAAATTTCACTCTTAATTTGAGGAATAGATAAATGCAACTACCACAGAAAAGCAAGCAACAACTCTCAGGTAAAAAATCAGCCCTTAATTACAATGAAGAAATATTGTTGGTTGCACTATATATTGAATATAAAATTGAAGCTGACAACAGATGTAACTTAGATAACTACAATTTGCACAGTTTGAAAATCATCAACATGACCCACATCAGGTAATTGAAAAAGAAAAAAACTTCCGAAGGAAAAAAACTTGAAAGAAAAGACAGTGAAGATAAATGTAACTTATGCTACTGATATGTGCCAACTGCCAATGGGGACATCTAGAAAGCAGAAGACCACATAAGTAAGAAAATCAAAGCTTTTTACAAATATCCTCAATAAATCAAGATATCATGGGGATCTCTTATGTGTTGATGTAGGAATATCAAATCCCAGCAAACGAATGAAAACTAAACATAATTGCAAGAAAAATACACGCAATAAATAACCTTCCTCATCCAGTGAAGAGGTCAAAACATATGGCAGAAGCAATACATATAGCTTATGAATATGTTATGCGCTGACAAATGACAATCTAATCAGCACAGGAACGTTGATAAGCACACCAAATAGCAGGGCATACAATAAAGGCAAGTAGCCAAATAATGTAATCAGTCACAACACAGATAGGCTCTCCTCAAACCACCAAAGGAAAAACTAGAAAGACTAGGCGGCACAAGACTTTCCATTAGCACATCCATCAGTTGAAACAACAACATGATTATATGATTAAATAAATGGAAAAATGCCATGTTTCATCAAGAAGCAAGACCAAAGAAAACAATAAACGGTAAAATGCAGACTATTTACGGTTAAATCCAAAACATTTTTGGAGTTCCTGTTATATTACCTTGTCCTGACCACCAACATCCCAAACAGTGAAGCTAATGTTCTTATATTCCACAGTCTCCACATTAAAACCTGAGCTAGTTAGCAATAACAATCAATATCTATAGACAGGGAAAAAAACATAATACTCAAAGAAAATGCACTAATAAGGGCATACCAATTGTGGGAATAGTGGTGACAATCTCTCCAAGCTTCAGCTTGTACAATATGGTAGTCTTACCAGCAGCATCAAGACCCACCATGAGAATTCGCATCTCCTTCTTGGCAAACAGGCGACTGAACAACTTAGCAAAAGAAAGCCCCATCCTTGTATTCCGGCTGATGAAGGAAAAAGAACATAAGAGAAGATCCATCCCATCTTATTCCTCCAATTAATAAAATTGAAAGGGGAACAAAAACCATTTGACATACAAATGGTAACATATAACATAAACCATCCCGCATTTTTACTTAAGGAGATAAGAGAAAGATAAGAGAAATTAAAACACATAATCTGAAAACGTCATATTGTATCAAATGAAGTGATAAAATTATAACCCTAATTACACAAAACATGTAGATATTGGAGAAAAGGAATAGATTCAATATGAAATCCAATACTAGTAGCATACAATATTTCACGGAAATCAAGATCCGAGCGGAAATATAAGCAGATCTAATAAAACCCAGAACCAGATCTGGATCTGGGATCAAATAGCAAAAGACCCATCAGCAGAAATCAACGTAAACGACTTCTTAATAATAGATACACAGAAATCTAAACATAAAAAGTAAATGAAACGAGACCGCATAAACAACAGAGTGGAGATAAATTAGGAAAAAATGCATAAGCAGAAGGCAAGGAGGAGAGGGATTTGTACAGTACATGATGGCGAGAGATTCAAAGAGCTGAGAGGGTGCCCAGAAAGCGAATCGAAAGACGTAAAAAAAGGTTGAAACTTGCAATCAAACGGAGGAGGAAGAATACCGTACGTACAGCCACGAGATTTGATTTTATTAGGAAGATTTCAGAAAAGGGACTGGATGGCTTTTTCACGGTGTTAGGTTTTGCTTGGGCTTAAAACTACAAGTTGAAGAACAGATCCAAATCTAAGCTATGCCAAGTCTCCAGCCCAAAGTCTTCCCACCCCTAGTATTTCGTACTTGCTATGGTTAAGAACAGATCCATTTCCCGCCTTCCTGCTCAGTCAAATCAGTCAATCAACGTCCTCTCTCTCTCGTTCTCTGGTCTCACTCAGAACTCGGGTGTTCTTTTAATGGCGGATCGCGAAACCAAAACAAAAGGTTACGCCTCAGCTGCTGCCGCAACCCTCCAACCGCATTGGCCGCCGCTGCCAACACCAAGAACGTCAGTTGGAATCGCTCACTTTCCACCAGGTTCTTTCATCATTTTTATCTAACCAAATTAATAGGGTAAGACTTGGGAGATTACGCCTGACAGTTGGGCTGCTCGTACTGCTATTTAATGTTTGCCTCTTCATGCTGGTTATTTAATGTTATGGGTTTACTTTTTCTTTTTGGCTCAACAATCTTCAAAATGTGTTTTCATTGCCTTTGCCAAGGTGGGTATAAGTCTTAGTGTAGCTCTTATTTCTGCTTAGTTCAGAGGGAGGACAAGCATTGGTGTTGCTCCTTGCCCGGCAAATCAATCACAACAAAAGCAGCACAGGAGAAACGGAAACCACCTGTTCTAAAGTATGACTGACACACCTTTTGTTTCCTATATCATCACATACAATCTCAAGTCTCAACTTTGTTTCTAATGTTGCTGCACAATTACTAATGTCCAAAACACTTGAACATTGTCTAGGTTCATTTGTCGTTACAAACTCGTTTTTGTCTTTGTTTACAGGACAAAGTTACAAAACATCCGAGCTTCGAGAAGGAGATTGAATATTTTCAAGAGGTTGATGCCTTTTTGAGTTATTGGAGGAGAGCCCATCACTGAAAGAAGATAAACTTTGTTTCATGCAGATTAGAGAAGTGACTCTTCTCAAAGAAGATAAACTTCAGTTGTGAAAACTCCTGCTGCTCCAATGGATCATAGATATCCTGATGGTTCAGCTTTTTCAATTGTAAAAACTCCTGAAAAATGCAATTCAGTATCTACAAGTGATGATGACCAAGGCTGTGAAGATTTAAATGCTTCCATCAGGAACCTTTCCTTGGCATCTACAACAACATCATCACATCTTGATCGTATTGATGCATTTACTTCTTTGCTGGGGTTTTGTGAACAATCTTCGCCCTCAACGTTTTCTGATCTTTTCTCTATGTATTGGTTAGTCTCTCTCAAATTAAGTGTTTCCTTTTCCCCTTCAAGAAAACTGCACATAATTTATTTCTGTGGTTTTCCATGCGAGTGGAGGGAGGGTGAGCCTTATTGCAATTAGAAGGTTGTTTACATCTGTCTTTACCCGTGCCCTGCTTTATCTGCTATTGAGTGTTAACACTTTTGTGTTATAAATTATAATAAAATATGTAGTGCCATTTTCAGAAATTAGAAATGCATAAGGGTTTCAATGACCTTTGTGGCCCAGTTAGTTTCAAGGTTGTTTAGCTTATTGCATTGTTCTTATACTTCCTCTCCGCACTAAGTTTAGTTGACAATGCATACTGCCTGGGTTGATTATGGTGAAACTTTCTTGACTCAGTGCTCCAAAAAATATTGTCAAAGTTGGTGAAGGTACTTATGGAGAAGCCTTTAGAGCAGGCAATGTCGTCTGCAAAATTGTTCCATTTGATGGGGATTTTCAAGTAAATGGAGAAGTGCAAAAGGTTCTTTTTTTTCTAACGAATATATTTTTTTTCTGCAAGTTGTTTGCAGGTTAAATAATTCTTTTGCATGTGGACTTTTTTGCTGTCTCATCACTAACCAATATTCTTTTCTGTGCTTCAGAAATCGGAAGAATTGCTTGAGGAGGCTGTGCTTTCTAAAACTCTTAATAGTTTACAAGGATTTGAGAAAAATGATTTTAATGCTTGCACTACCTTTATAGAAACAATTGAGTATGTATTCAACATCACATGTTTCTGTATTATTCTTTGTAAATTTCCTTTGATAACCATAATCAACCATTTCAATTAGAAGTGGTTTTCATTCGTAGTTGGCTTTGTAGGGTCGTGCTCAATAGAATGTCGCAATTCATGAAATATGTGCCTAATAGTATGTGATTGGTTGTGCACTTTCTATTTTGTAATTATGTTTTTTTTTTTGTAGCCAGACCTGAAATCTGTGCTTGATCCATTCTTAAGATTATCTCTTATTGATCTCTTTCGTTGATAGTTTAAAGGTTTGCCAAGGTCCGTATGATGCGGCATTGATTAGTGCATGGGAAGAATGGGATGAAAAGAATCACTCAGAAAATGATCACCCCAAAGAGTTCCCAGAGGAACAGGTATCTCTTTTCCCGATGAATATACGTACACGAGAAAGTTATAAATAAATACTTTATGAATACCACATGTATAAGGAACTCCGATACTTATGGCCAAAGTACAAATACTTATCGTGTACCAATACTCTTTTGCTGACCTTGATGAACTTGCATTCAGCTCTATCTTGTATTTGTTCTACAACATGGTGGTAAAGATCTTGAAAGTTTTGTACTTGCGAATTTTAACGAAGCACAAAGTTTATTGGTTCAGGTAAATCAAAGACTTGTGATACGAAATAACTCAAACAAATTTCAAAACTAATTTTCTAGTGAAAAAGATCAAGCTTTGTTTGATGGATTATTTATCTGTTATACCAGCTCACAGTGAACTTATCAATGGTCTTGCAGGTTACGGCTGCCCTGGCTGTGGCCGAAGCTGCATATGAGTTTGAGCACCGTGACTTGCATTGGTCTGCTTGCTGTCACTTTTTTTTAGTAAATTTTTATCTAGATTCTGATTGCAGGTCAATGGTTTTATTTCATTTTTTATAGGGGAAACATACTTTTGAGCCGAAATGATTCTGTCACTATCAAGTTCATTCTAGAGGGCAAGCAAATATCCTTCAGGACGTATGGATTATCAGTGTCAATAATTGATTTTACACTGTCAAGATTAAACACTGGTTAAGTTTCCTCTGCTTCTTTCTTTTATTCCTTTCCAAGAATTTCCTAATTCAGAAGTTTTGTGAGATAAAAATGTCCGAATGGCTTCGGTATACAGGAGAAAACATACTCTTTTTGGATTTGTCACAGGACCCTTATCTTTTCAAAGGTCCAAAAGGAGATAAACAAGTACGAAAACGGAAACAAGCTATGAATCTCCATTCATTATTACATACAAAATACATTCACATCTATTCTAGCAAAACTGATTTTATCATTTGAATTATAAAATGCAGTCAGAAACATATAGAAAAATGAAGGATGTTACAGAAGATCAGTGGGAAGGAAGGTACTTTCCAATCTCTTCACATCTGAGAATAAGCCACTTTTGCTATTTCATCAATTCAAGCCTTGAACTGTCTTACTACCCACCCCAACCATAGTTTAATTGAATGAAGTTAACCTTGTTATTGATCAACCGGATCCAACAGCGACACTGAAAATTTTGCTTAGATCATTGTCTTCTTGTAAAACCATTGCTGTATTTCTTGGTTTTCCCTTGGCTATTAATAGTTCTTAATCTTGCAGTGTGCTTTAGAATTGTACAATCGAGTTTCAGTCGTATGATTGTTCTAGTAAATTTGTAGGGAAGAATGAGATCCATAAGCTGTTCATGCATACCCAATCCATTGAAGGAAAAAAAAACATTTGAGGAGTTTCTAGACTTTTTGTTTTTCTTTGTTTGACACATTCTGATGGTTGATTCTTGTTGCTGTACAGTTTTCCCAGAACAAATGTGTTATGGTTGATATACTTGGCGGATATACTGCTGCTGAAGAAAACATATGTAAGTGATTTTCATCCGACAATAATTCAACAAAAAAAACAATGCCAATCGTTTCTTTTAATTGGTTAATTATCGGAAAGAATCGTCCATCAAGGCCCTAATTCAATGTGTCGTGTTTATTCGACAAAAATGGCGAGTCAGGTATGTGCTCCAAAGAACAAGAGAGACATGCGGTCTTTGAAAAAGCGCCTGAACAAATATGATTCAGCTAAAGAAGCAATTTTGGATCCCTTCTTCCGGGATTTGCTGGTGAAAAATTAATGCTTTTGAAGTGGATTTTAGTATGTATATGTATATGTATGTGCACATGGATCTTTAACTAACCACAACCGGACAAACCTTATGGATTAGAATGATTCCAAAGGTTGTGTTTGGTCCTACTTTGTCATGGGAACTGGATGGACTGGTCCCCAGGCCTGGGGTATTAGTTGATGAAGGCTTTGGATCTTTCATTCAAGTCACATGACTGCCGTGCCATGTTAGGCAGGCTACTCAGTTGGGTCATATATATGTATTAATGTTTGCCCTGCTAATAAATGCATCATAGTTTACTTCATTTCATGAGTTTCAAGCTATCGTTAATCACGGAAATGGATTGTAAGACGGATAATGGATGGAAAAGCTGAGGACACAACCAAGATAATCTCATGATGTAAAGTCAGCAACACAGAATTGGTAAATGTTGTCATCATGGTTGTGCTAGGTACTGCTAATATAATCCATAATGGTATAAAGGAAGAGAGAATTGTCATGCATGTTGCTATAACACTAATGTCACTGGCATTTCGACTGATTCTGGAAAAGGACTCCTGTACTACATCTACGAGCCTTTTCGTTCTACAATGGCAATGGTTTATGGCCATACTAACATTGTCTTCGGGTATTTCGTTATACATATTACCTACATAAGTGAAATTACCGCTTCGAAAACACTACCAAGATCAACATTGACATAGAGGCTACAATCTTGAAACCAGAGGTTTCCCAGAAATTCTGTTTCTCAGCACCGATGCCTGCAGATTGTTGTTTTGCAGCCAGCTGATCTCTAAGTTCTTTTAGTGCATTGTCCCTGCGCTCTCCCATCTGCCAAAATAGGTCATATGAGCTCTGTGAATAACATGCAACTGAAACTGAGTTCAAAACGACTGTTATTGGGAGACATTTGCTAGGAGAACTGAAAAACTTGGAAATTGTCCAAATTGCAAAATGGAAAGTTCAAAAGTGACCTAAACAAATTTGCAATCCCGGCATTTCAGCAGCAAACAATCACACAAACCCTACTTTTCGGATAAAGTAATATATTAACATTATTACCTTTTGCAATTTTCGTGTCTGAGAACGAGCTTCCTGGAGACAAAATTCCAACTTCAATACTCTCTTTTTCAGTTCCTGATCAGCTCGTCTCTGTTTCTCTAACTGCTCCATAAAACAGATAAATGATCATACAAATTTAAAAACTATATTATATTTAATATCTTATGCAAAATGGATGAAATGGTTATAAAATTCGAAGGAGTTTTTTTACAAAGGCAACTAATGCATACGCATGAAAATACCTGTGATTCCAATTCCTTGGTTTTGAATTTCCAATGGGCTGACATAATCCTGATTTCATCTTTCAGTTTGGCTATTTCTTCATCCTTGGCAGTTAAAAGTTTATTGATCCTTTCAAAATTCTTGGGAGAAACCTCATCCAAAAGTTTCCTGAGCTCACAGTCCTTATTTGCTCCAGCCTTAGCAACAGCTTGCATGATATCATGTTCTATTCTCAAAACCTCATCTTTCAGCTGCTTTTGGGAACATTCTCTTGCTTGGAGATCCTTCTGCAAATTATCTAGCTGTTCTGCTAACCTAGTTACACGATCCTCGTGCTCTTTCAATGAACTATTCTTCTCATCCAACTCCTTTAACAACGCTAAACACTGCACTTGCGCTGACTGAGCTGATGCTGCACTAGCATCAGCAGTGGCTTGAGTGGCTGTAAGCTGTGATCTAAGATCATCCAATTCCCTAAGGTACTGAGAGGCACATAACAAAATCATACAACTGGATTAGGCTATAGCAAATAAAATAAGGGGAAATCATTGAAGCAGCAACACCAAAGGACACACTTTACATGAAAGCTAAAATAGATGATGAACTAGAAACAAGACATGTATATTTGACATCTAATTGGTGCCTCCTATACAGAAACAATAAATATGTAAGCAATTAGTACAGGGAATACCAGCAAAGGTCACGGTGCAAAATTTGGTTGGGCATCATTTAACAAGAGGTTTGATGATTTAGCATATTTATTTAAACATTAATAAATAGAATTTAACAGTTATGTAAGAATGGTACCAAAATGTTTTATGCTTAATTATAAACATTCCTCGAGTTAAACTAATAAATTAGAAATTAAGAAGACAACATCATCAATAATGCATGGAACAAGTAAATTTACAACCTGGCAAAAATGTGCATCGAGTTCAATTGTTTGACTAATCTAGCTTTTACAAAAAATTCCCTACTTAAACAAGTCACAATAAAGAGAAGACATTAAAATAAGATCAAAAACACTTGGTCATCTTTCCTTTGATGGGCTCCCCAAATGACTAAAGTGGAAAAGACAAAAGGCATGCTAAAATATGCGTGGTTATTAACAACTTTAAAAGGCAGAGAAATAAAAAAGGATTCATTTAAAGACAGATCAAGCACCATAGCAGCTAACACAATCATTGAGACATTAAGGGTTCTTTCCAAACTAGGAATTAAAGCTAATTAATCAGCAAAAGAAATGATAAAAGTTCAAGAACCAGGATTTAGGTGGGACCTTTTCAGAAGCTGAAGCTGAAGCTTGAAGTTCCCCATTTCTCTCCTCTAACCTCTGCTGCAATTTAGAAATCTCCTCCACCATGTGTTTTGCATTTGTCTCTGCTTCCTGATTTTTTTTTTGAAAAGAGAAAACCAAGTTTATTAGTAAACAAGTTCGCCGGTTGACCCCACATCCAAAAGACCCAAAACGAGAAATATTCAAATGAAAACTGAAAGTGAACACAAAAGGACACGGAAAAGAAGGCATGCCTGTCTCGTTTGGGTTTCTTGAACGAATGACTGTTCTTGCGACGCCAAACGGCTCCTAACCTCCTTCAACTCCGCCGCAAGCGACACCACATTCCGCCGGAAACTTTGTTTCTTCTCATTCAAATCCTTCAACAAAGGATCGAAATCCCTCGGTGATGAGGACGAAACAGATGACATCAGGACAGCACGTTCTTGATCCGACAGCAAGCCTAGCAATCAGCGACAAAGCCTTCTTGATCGGAAGGCCAATATACCGGCATAGATAAAAGATCTGATCGTGAATGCAATAGAGATTTAAAAAAAAACTAGTGGCTTAAAGGCAAGTTCCTAGTCGTTGCTTGCAGTAATGATAAGAAAAGCATTTCCCTGAGATATCTGCATGTGAACATGGTGGTTGTGCATTTAATTTAAGGGGACAACAAGCAAGAAATTCGAAATATATAATACAATACTAATTATATATAACAGAGATGATAAATTTGAATAATGAAAAGTGAAATTGAAGTAAAAGATGAGAAATCTGGAAAATGAATCTTGTCAAAGCAAAGAGAAAGGTAAACTAAATAGCTATGAAATGGCAGTAAAACTGGTGGAGAGTAGATATGTTGTTATAAGCCACAACCATAACTATCTATATAAGTGGAAAGGGACGGCTTCGTTTTCAATTTGAAAAAAAATATATGTATATAGTAATAAAATTCAAGTTTTCAAATAATGATAGTTCGAAAGTAGAAAGAGAAAATTTTCTCGGGAAAGTGAAAATAAAGAAGAAACTAAAAACAAAAATAATTTTCTTGGCTTTTTAACAGAAAAAACAAAAGAGAAAGACAAAAGGAGATTTACTAACCAAAACACCATAGCAGCAGCAGCTTCGCTTCTTCTCTGGTCGTATCTGTTCTTGAGCTTAACCTGGAATTTGAACCGAAGGAAGACGATGGATGAGAAACCGAAAGATCTGAGATTGGATCTTTGAATTTTGTTCATGGAATCCTGAGGGCAGACAGATTGGTTGCTTAATTGCGTTTCCAAATATTCTTTATATTTTGGAATTTTGTTTTATTTATTTCCTTATTTTTAGATTTATTATTATTATTTACCTATTTAATTGTTTTTTGGTTCGGGTTTCCGAACCTGGGGTTTTGTGCTTATGACAAAATCCTAACCTGTTTTTTGTGCTCTGGGGGATTCTCATTTGACTTTTTAATAATTTACATTAAAAATATATATTTAAGACATAGAGCTAGGCTAGCGCGGTATAGTACGAATCTACAATAACGAGCGTCGAACATCGTTAAACATTGTTAATGTTGTATATCGTTGAACATTATTAAATTAATTTGTAAAAAATTAAAATTTAAAAGACTAATTATACAATTATTAAGTATATGTTGAGTTTATCACTCTTTTATTAATTATATATTAAGTCTTTGAGATTTAAAATTTTTATTAATTAATTTAATAATGCTCAATATTAGTAGTGTTTAACACTATTCGACGCCCGTTGTAGAATTTTCCCGCGACAAATCCAAATTATTTGATTTTTTTTTTTATGGATTCTTGCCGCGTGGATACTTCGCTTTCTCTCAACCGTTGGCTCTATTTTTTTGCTTGAACTGTTATTTTTTTATAAAAATTATTAGATAAGTTTAATCTTGTATATTATATATAATTTCGGTTAATAAATTTTATTTACTTTATTTTATTTTTTAAATAATTTATTATATGTTCTTTATATGTGAAAAAACTGAGTTATAAATGATATAGTAAGTTAGATTATTTATTTTTTATTTATAGGAATTAATCATTGAACGTTATTTTTTATTAGGATATCCATTGATTGGTTCAGACTGAATTAATTGATCAAAATAAATTTTAATTTAATTAATTAATTAGTATTTAGATATTCGATCTATTAATAGTTATTTTTTTAAAAAAATATATATAATTATTAATTTATTTGATTTAAAATCAAAATTATTTAATGTATTTTTAAACAAAAAGAAAAAAATAAATTAATATAATACAAATAAAGACATAAATACAAAACTTGAAACTTATAAAGAATTTTAATCAATCAAATTAATCAAAAATTATCAATTTGGTTATTGATTTTTACTTAAATTTTGATTCAATTAATTATTTAAAAAATAATTAATTTAATTTTAAATAATTTAATTCAATCGATAATCAAATTAACTATTTAAACATGTTTTTAAGAATAAAAAACGCATATTGATGATTGGTTGATCAGAATTATTCACTTACTCTTATCATCTTCTTAGATCTCGAGTTTTAGACCTAATAAAAATAATTATTCTCATAGAATCTTCGTCACATGTTCGTGAATCATACACATTAGTTAGAACTAGGGATGATCATAAATAATTTAAATATTTTTATTTTAAATTAAATAATTTAAAAATAATTTTAATATATTTTTTAAATAATATCAAACTTGTCCTTAATTTCCTTAAAAAATTGTATGTTTTCGAACTCCATTTTTTCGAACAAAAACAGCAATACTAAACGCCGCGCGCTAAACGAAGCGACAGAGCAGAGTAGGAAAAGCTTGGACCTTGGAGTCATGAGATTGCGATACAATGGCACATCGCCGCTCTTACGACTCACACCGACACGAACCCACTCATCTGAACCACCTCCTCAACGCCACCGCCAGAACCAAATGCCTCAAACACGCGGCTGAAATCCACTCCCATCTCATCACCAACGCCTTCATTTCCCTACCCTTTCTCTTCAACAACCTACTAACCTTGTACGCCAAGTGCGGCCGACACTCTCTATCCTTGCTCCTTTTCTCCACCGCACATCGAATAACTAAAACCGTCGTCTCATGGACCTCTCTCATATCTATACTTTCCCATTCCGCCGCACCCTTTCAGGCCTTGTACTCGTTCAACCGAATGCGTACCGCCGGTGTGTACCCCAACCACTTTACCTTCTCCGCTGTTTTGCCTGCTTGCGCTGGCACCTCCGTTCTGCTTCATGGCCAACAGATGCATTGCTTGATTTCCAAGCACGGGTATGAAGGGTATGTGTTCGTTGGCAGCGCGTTGACGGATATGTATGCAAAATGTCACGATATGGGCATGGCGGAGAAGGTGTTTGATGGTTTGCCTGAAAGGAATGTTGTTTCTTGGAATTCGATTATCGTTGGGTGTTTGTTAAACGGCTTGCACGTCAAGGCGCTTTTTCTGTTTAGAGAGGTTATAAGGGAGGGTCTTTTTCGTCCTGACCAAGTGAGTTTCTCGACCGTGTTGAGTGCGTCCGCTAATATTGGGGCTCTGGAATTCGGGAAACAAGTGCATGGGGTTGTTGTTAGACAAGGCTTACTTACGTTGTCCTATGTGAAGAATTCACTTATGGACATGTACTTTAAATGTGGTTTGTTTGATGAAGGTGCTCTGTTGTTTAATTCTATAGGTATAGAGGGTAGAGATGTTATTGCATGGAACGTTATGTCGATGGGGTGTGTTTATAATGAAAACTTTGAGAAAGCTTGCAATTGTTTATGGGTCATGAAAAGGACTGGTTTATTGCCGGATGAGGCATCGTACTCAACAGCCCTTCATGCATCCGCCCATCTTGCTGCACTGGATCAAGGGACTTTAATTCACAATCAGATTATAAAATCCGGGTTTTCAAAAAATACATGCATTGCTAGTTCGTTGATCACAATGTATGCAAAATGTGGGAGCTTGGATGATTCTTGTCGAGTCTTTGAAGAGGTTGAGGATCATAACGTGGTTTGTTGGACAGCTCTGGTTGCTGCTTGCCAACAGCATGGGAATGGAAACCATGTAATCGAGTTGTTTGAAAAAATGATTGCAGATGGCTTACAACCTAATTATATCACCTTTGTCTGTGTCTTATCTGCTTGTAGTCATACAGGACGTATTGAAGAGGGGCATTCTTACTTCAACTCTATGGAAAAGGTGCATGGTATAATCCCTGGTCATGAACACTATGCCTGCATGGTTGACTTACTGGGCCGTTCCGGTCAGCTAGATGAAGCTAGGAAGTTTATAGCACAAATGCCGATCAAACCTAACGCATCTGTTTGGGGAGCTTTGCTTGGTGCTTGTGCTAATTACGGCAATCTTGAAATGGGAATTGAAGTTGCAGGGAGACTGTTTGAGTTGGAGCCTAATAACCCAGGTAACTATGTTCTCCTTTCCAACATGTATGCACAAAAAGGAAAGTTGAAGGAAGCCGATCAAGTTAGAAGATTGATGGGTGTTAACAGGGTAAGAAAAGAACCTGGATGTAGTTGGATTGATGTTAAGAACAAGACATTTGTGTTTACAGTGCATGATAAATCACATGCCAGAACGGCTGAAATTTATGAGATACTGAAAAAAGTGAAGGAGTTGGTGAAAAACAAAGGATATGTGCCTCAAAAACGGTTTGCTATTAATAGTGCTGAAGAGTTTAAGGAGGAGAGCTTGTGGTATCATAGTGAGAAAATTGCACTTGCATTTGGGTTGCTGGCACTCCCCGCTGGTGCTCCAGTTAGGATAAAGAAAAATCTAAGGACTTGTGGCGATTGTCATACAGTTATGAAGTTTGTTTCAGAAATTTTTCACAGAGAGATTATTTTAAGGGATGTCAACCGGTTTCACCATTTTATAAATGGTTTGTGTTCCTGCAGAGACTATTGGTGATTGGCCGTGATTAAGGTTTGTAGTTAGAAACATGAAATTTACTTGGGAGAGAAACTTTGGCTCCTGCAGAGACCATTTCAGGAATGGTTTGTCTTCTTGCAGAGATTATTGTAAGTTATGAAGTTTCTTTCCATCTCTTTTCTTCTCGATTCTTGCACAGTATTACCATTGCAATGCAAAGTATAAGCAACTATATATATTATTACCGAAAGAACATCCCAGTACATGATTCATACATCTCTCTGTCAAGTTACAATGAGCTATGACAACCATTCTGAAACTGTCTGCATTTGGATTGGATCGGCTTATTGCATTCTGCAGAGCCAATTTACATATCAGGATTTGCTGTAAGCAACCTTCCTCTATTTATTGTCTTAGTGTTCCATGCCATTGGTTTGCAGGAAGCTTCAAATAACTATATGCGACCATATATATTACATATATGTATACGAATGAACCGCCTAACATGTATCAGCTGAAAACCAGATTGTGGCAACTGTTGTCACAAGGGTATGGACAATCGATGACCTTCACGCCTGCTCTGTCAAAATACCAATCTCCAACAGCTGTTGCAATTGCCTGCCATATTATCCATTACCCATTACTGTTATAAAGTGTAATGTATAAATACAGATGACATAAACTTACTGAAATCTGATGAGTTAGACATACCTTGTTTCTAATTCTAGGAGAATTACCAGCAAACCATGTGTCTTGTCTTTCAGTTTGGCAGTGAGCAAAACATGAATTTATAAATAATCCATTCTGTCTAGACATTGAGAACCCTTTGATAGCATTAAGCATCTGTATCCGGAAGCCTGATTCATAGAAACAGAGATTTGCTTAAGCTGACTAAATATCATCTATCAAGGCTCCAGCAATTTAATGCATAGGTTATCACCTTGTAAAATCCTGATCTGGGAGGCAGAACATTTTGCATAGTTCAGTCTGCAATCATGCCAATGACCATGTGGATCGGCCGATGGTGGAGCTATACTGGATTGGATCTGATAGCAAGGAAGGAACAAACTCATTCATCTCTTTTGTTGATCAAGTCTGCAGATTTCCTGCAAAGCAAATCTAGAGGCAAGGATGTTACCTGCCATGAATCATATGCTGCATTGAGAATAAACAGTGGAGTTTGGACATTGCTGATTAGGTTTTGAGGAAAGAAGCACTGAAAGAAGCTTCAGTTCAGTCAGTGCTGAGTAGATCAAGCAAGAGAACATATTTGTCAAATTCACACAGCAAATCAATCAAGAGAAGAGATATACCGAAGTCGGATCGTGGCGGACGGTACACATGCGCGGCAAGTTTTGTTGCACACCCTGCATGATCAACATATAACAAACTAGGCATTATCTAATTCCATCGACATATCTGTAAATACAAAGATCAATATCAAACCTGCAACCCCACCACGCCGCTGTACATGCTCCGAAGTGTGCGACCACCGGACACATCAATCCTGCAGTACAGAGAGGATATAAAGAAAGTGCATTAAGAACTAAAGAACAATCTATGTCATAACAGGGCTTAAAACAAGATCCTGGAGGAGAATGATACTTACACATCAAGGAACAGACCGGCATCACTCAGACACTTAACTTTAGTAGTTCTTGGAAACATGTTTCTGAATTCATCACAGTGTAAAATGGATGCCAGGCCCCCAGCAGAACACCCTGAAAGAAGAGCCTGCTTCGCGTTCTGCATTCCTTTCGACATTAACTCTTCCATTGCAGCTAACCATATACGTTGGCCTCTAAATTGCAGTTGTGCAGCCTAAACACAGAATAGCCTAGTCTTCAACATATGGACATTCGAATCACTTGGAAACAATAGCTAGCAAATGCAAGAGATTGGTTTACCTTATTTTCACTGTCACCAGTAAACGAGGCACCATCACAATACCGAACCTTGACTCTGTTCCAATTGAAAAAGTCTGCAATTTCGATACAAAGTTAGATAAGACATTTGATCAAGAATGGTGAACTTATTATCTGAGTATTGCTTAACATGAGACCAGGATTTTCTTCAGACTTTTCACTCAATATTCCGGTAAACGGTATCTGCTTTTCCATGTACGTAGATGATCCGCGACGTGTCTTTTTCCGGTAGACACAAGTTCTAATGCTATTGCACCATCCTCCTCCCTAGCACAACATAATTGCCAACTCAAAGTTTCAGCATGAATCCAGAGTGCAGCCTACTAACCCAGAGTGACCAAAAAAAAAACATATATAGTAATGAAAAAGAACATTTTATAGGAACATACCTCCAATTGAATCAACCAGCTACTAGCCCCTGATCCATATCCACGATGTCAATGATAACCAGGCAAAGTTCCATCCAGGCAGACTGCACAGTTGAAAACCAGAAGCAGGTAACTTATGAAAATGTCCTTTCTAAATTCTAATTAATTAGATAAATATATGAAATCTTGTTTTAACATTTTGGTAAAGTAGAATTGAAGTTGCAACAAATATGCAGAATCAAACTTCAATCAACAGAATGACTGCAAGCTGATACAAAACCTTGTCATTTCCAAGAAACCCAGATTTAAAAGAAACAAGAATCTGAATCCACCCATCTGAACTGTGATGTAAAATATAAAGAACAATCAGCTTTAACAGTTAAGTACCTGCTCCTTTAGCACCAGCACTTGTAATAAGAGTCAATCCAACCAAGAGAGGATTGTGATTAAGTTTGGAGACTCCATAGTCGTAGGCCTCAATAAGAGACATCTCCGTTTCGTTAAAATCTAAGAACCCAGCAACTCTTTGATGAAGAACAGATGCTATAACAACCCAAACCCAATAAAGCTTCATTTTTTAGGAAAAGAAGTTGGCAAAGCTTGAATCTTGCAGATGGCTATGTCGATTCTTATGCAAGAGTGGAACTCAAATTCAGTACATGATTGATGATCGTTTAATCATATAACGTATAATGCCGAGGCAGGGAGAGGAGCATGACTGGAACTGGAACGTATTTAATGTGACTGCTTAAGAGGAGAGCTGTTGGAGGAAAATACGTGTGGTGGTTGATGCATTTTAATCAAAGAAAAGAGAATAAAACGTCTCTCTAACAAATTCTAGTAGCGTAAGCCACAAAAATTAATATTATTCGTCGAATTAGTCATTAAAAAATAGATTTAGAATCTATAAATTGATTTTAATAAAATTCAAGTTCGAATAATTTATTTGTATGCGTTATTAAAAGATTAAGAGTAAGTATAACAACCAATAAGTGTTAGGTCGGGTCTTCTCGTGAACCGAGCCATGTATAGCCTGAGACAAGATCAAATTCGAGTCATGACGTTGTGAATAGAGAAAATTAGATTAAAAAGATCGTCTCATATTTAATCTTTACGAATTTATATATAAATTAATAAGTTAATAGATCAGATATCAATAATTAAAAAAAAATCGATACTAACACGTGTTGTATGTGCATGGAGTTTGTTGATGTCAGGTGTTATTTCCCATCCCAATTCGTTATGCCAGCTCGAATCCTCTTAACCCTTCATCTAAAACTCAATGATTTGAATCCAACAGCCATCACATCAGTTACAAACTTACAACCCCACCACTGACTAACGAAACACATAACAACCTGTCAACCCAACACTCGATTTCTTAAAAAAAATTATGTAAGAATTATGAAAAAACTAGAAATAAACTTGTTTATCTTATCTTAAATCGTAAATTTTAAACTTAGTAGGAACGTTTTTTTAAACTATGACTTAAATTAGAAACTGATTTACTTTAAAATTATTGTATTTATCGTCTATCTTTTTATTTTCACCACCATCACTTAAATCTTTTTTCTCCCCCACTTGATGAGCAATTCGGTTGAAAGCTTCGGATTTATCAAGATGCTGCACCAAGCCATGAAGGTACCTTTCCTGGTTGTTACAGAGTGATTGATAAAGTTTCCTTTGAGGTTCTTTTATTATATTGTTAAACTGCATTTAATATTACGTTCTAAATCAGTTTTTAGGTTAAAAGTTGATTTAGAACGCAGAAATAATACTAAACAGTTAACTTTTGGAGAAAAATTACGTTGAAAAGTGTTTTTCAACCCAAATACAAAAGTTAAAATCTTTAGTTTTTAAGGTTGAAAAAGTGCTCTTAAGAATCAGATTATAATTTTAACTTTTATTTATTATGTTTTATTATAATTTAATTTTTATATACATAATCATATTTAACATAAATTATTTTTTTAGTTTAAAAATTATATATATTCATGTCAAATTAAAAAAAAACACTTTTGAAGAATAAAAATCTTCTACCTCTTTTATGTGCCTCCTTTATGTCTCTTTTAAAAATTTATTAAAAATTAAATTTTAAACCCTAACCCTTATTTTCTATATCTTAAATTCTAAACCCTATACTCAAAAAATACACCATACCCTTAACCCTAACCAAAACTCTTAAATTAAAATCTTAAACCCTAAACCTCTAATTTAAAGTGGAAACATAAATAGAGACATAAAAAAGAGGTAGACGATTTACGCCCGTTTTTAAAAAATATTTTTCAAAAATACTTTTCAAAAATAATTTATGTATTTATTTATTAATATTTTTATATTTTATCATGATTTAAGTTAATATTATAATACTAAAAAATTTGATCATCATAACGTAACAAAACTCGTTCAAATATGACATGGTCAAAGATCCTATACCCAAAAATAGAAGCCACAATCACCCAGATTCTACCATGCCGATAAACAAGCATCTAAATTAAGAACCATTCATTATAACTCGATTCTCGACCTTTTCTCTCATTCATTCATTCATTAATCTTTTAATTCAACCATAATTTCTCTTTACATTCCTCGCTTAACTCTTCCTATCTCACCATCTCGTCCCTTTCATTTTTGTTTATCTTGTACTTATTACATCAACATTATTCACCATGGAAGCTTTCCCAACTCTTTTTATTATAACATTTGCTCTAGTGTTGGGTGATTCCTATGGTGATTCCGATTTACTTCAAGATGTATGTGTTGCCGATCTTTCTTCAGGTACCTTCGGCATTCAATTACGATATTAGATATTCGAGTCTTATCGATACGTATATGTATAATATGTGTTTTGTGTTGATTTAAACAGGGCTGAGAATGAATGGATTCCCCTGCAAGGACTCTTCTACTATAGAAGCAAATGACTTCTTCTTTGCAGGTCTGGCTAATCCAGCCGTGCCTAACAACTTAACGGGGTCGATTGTCACAGCGGCTAATGTGAAAAATATCCCGGGTCTAAACACGCTTGGCGTCTCCATGTCTCGCATCGACTACGCCCCGTGTGGGGTTAACCCTCCCCATACTCACCCGCGAGCAACCGAGATAGTGTTTGTGTTGGAAGGTGAGATGGAGGTCGGGTTCTTGACGACAACCAATTTCTTGATATCGAAGGTGATCAAGAAAGGAGAAGTGTTCGTCTTCCCTAAGGGGTTGGTGCATTTCCAAAAGAACATTGGGAAGACACCTGCTGCTGTTATTACAGCATTCAACAGTCAGTTTCCAGGAACACAGTCCATTGCTGCCACATTATTTACAGCTTCACCAGCGCTTCCTGTTGATGTATTGAGCAAAGGATTCCAACTTGGAACCAAAGCGGTCGAGCGAATCAAGTCGAAATTGGCGCCTAAAAAATAAAATCAAGCAAGCTTGATGTGTTGTTGATTATATTAAGAATCAAACAAGGGACAGACTGTTGGTGTTTATGTCTGAAACTACGAGCTTCCTTTGTTAATAACCAATTAAATGTTGTAAAATGACTTGATTCTAAAAAGAAGTTGCTTTATTGAGCATAAATTCAAAGCAAATCTGATATTAATGAAAAAAACAAACTACAGACACATAGATCAGAGGAAGTGATATGTTCTGTCCTAGGCCTACCATAGGTAACATGGGTTAAAACTGTGGCGGTAATGGTTGTTCTTGAAACGAACATATCTCCGATGACGACACGAGATGGCGAATCGGATTCTGGACATTACCATCCTTCGGAGTTTTCGAGTCATCTGTAGCCTAAACCGGATGACCCTCTTTAACCCTACCAAGGATGACTTGATTCTCTCAGGCAGGGTCTTCTTCCTGCAGAACTGGTAGCTCCTCAGGAACAGCTGCCGCTTCTCTATCATCACCATCATGTTCCTGTGCTCCATATACCCATACCATGATATAACATGATCATTATCACCGCTCAGCAGAGCCATTTAAAATGTTCCTGTCCTCAGGCAGTGATGGACTGAATTCGAGGCAAATTCTGTTCTGGTAGGTAGGTATTTAAACCGAACATAAACTCGCTCGCTTCGAAGCGGAGTGCCGGCGCAGGGAACCAGCGCCAGCCAACTGGCAAACGATTCGAGCCGCCTAGGCCTAGCTAGATCAGAGTCAAAAGGCCTAGGCATTTATAACGAAATTTTGCTGATGATTCGTGCACTTGAAGGATATGCAGTAATAGATTCACGCAAAGTACGTGTAAAAAAGCCTGCAAGAACCCCTCATTTACAAGTTATTACAGATTCGGATGTGATGTAAGAAGAGGAGAAAGACAATAGGGTGATGGGGTGGTGCATGTAGCCATGCCTGTTGAGCTAACTTCTATGTTGGCACTGTGTTTTGCGGTGCAAGATACTGAATGGATCAGCCACTCTGGAAAATTTTACTCCAAAAACAAGCATGTAGTCGATTCTAAGTTCATGACATCCCAACGCTTGTGACGGCTGAATATTAGATACAGATAAGGTTGTTATTTAGCGTATAAATCTTTTATCTCTTTATTATGTCTCTACTCATCTCTGTTGTTAAAAAATTTAAAAAAAATGAATTTTAAGTCTTAAACTTTATTTTTTATATCATAAACCCTAAATCTTACATCCTAAAAAATACATCTTACTCCTAATTTCCTAAACCTTAAACCCTACACCCTAAAAGATATATCCTACCTCTAATTCCCAAACCATAACTATAACCCATAACCTAGAACCCTACATCCTAAATCTCTAATTTGAAGCAGAGGCACGGATTGAGGCATGAGAAAGAAGTAGACAATTTGCACACAGTTATTTAACCCAAAATATTCCATGCTCTAGCAGTAGATAATATGTTTTTCTCGATCAATTTAAATTTAATGTTTAGGATTTAAGAGTTAGGTTATGATTTATAGTTAAAATTTAAGTTTTATGAGTTAGAATTTAAAATTTAAGATTAAAATTTAATACTTAACTTTTTAAAATGAAATTATGAAATTAATTGTACTTGTGAAAAAGTTCACTACTATTGCATGAAATAATTATCGATCAATTAATATACTTAGATTTAGATTATACTATTGCCATGAGATGTGCAATCTGTGGGGACAAAATTTTCTGAAAATTGTCATCCGTTAAGTATTAGATCAATTTTTTTTTATAAAATAATATGATTTTATTGATTAAAAAATCATACATAAGAGGTATTTCATAAGTCTTATTAAAAATCTCTTTAAACTTATATAAACGGGTTATTAGATCAAATTTGATTATTAGAATATTACACTTATTTATTTATAGGATTATTATTTCGTAGACTAACAGTAAAAAATAATAATATATAAATGGGATTATTTTTAGCTATGTTTATATCATATTCATACTCCGAACGATATAAATATGTGTCTAATATATTTAAATTTTAGATACTTATTTTAATTAAACTATATTAGAGATATTTATTTTAGTTAAAAATAAAATTTTAAACATTTATTACGGTCAAAAAATATTTTAAACACTTTTATAAAAAAATATAATTTAAATATTTATTTTGTAATTAAGCATAAAGTATTTTATAGCAAAACCAAACTCCTTTATAAGTCATTTCCCTGTTTGACTCCAACCTAACTTGTAAATCAAAAACCCTGAAAATACATCATCTCCAAAACCAAGTTTTTTCTTCCACTTCATGTTTCACCCATTTGTTTGTGGAGTTTCCCATCGTCGTGAAGAAGATGATGAAGTCTGGATCAGGCCAGTTTAAACACCAAGAAAATCAAGGAGAAAAAGGGATAGCAAGAACCTGGACTCGGTTAGTTCTCTGCACTTCTAGCTGAACTCGAAGATAAGAAACAACAGATTTACTCACAAATGGGAACCCAAACAACTGTGTTCCTTTTGTGGGAAATTATCTTCTACTAGGAGTAAAAAAATGAGGGTACAAGAGATAAGTTTCCATAATCTATCTAAATTGTAGATGCGAAACATCTTCGGTATTTTAATTTCTATATTCGTATCGTGATTGCAGACATAATAATGTAACGCCATAAGTTATTTTCTTGGTTCACAATCACACCTGCCTCAATAAACTGAAATAGAAATGTTTATATATATATCAGAAGCAGCAGGTTAACGTTACATACCAACCCGTGGCCTTTCTCCATTTGAAGAACTGGGAATGTATCCGTACATATATGTACATAAATACAAGAACAATTAATTCAAAGCATGCACGGAGGATTAACATTTAGCAAGTACTGAAAGGAACTTAGCTGGATCGAACCGTCTCGATGGCGGCAACTAAGTCGTCGAATTTTGCTCCGGTCACCTCCTTTACTATCTTGTTGTGCTTCAGTATCTTGAACGTTGGAACCACCCTTATGCCGAGCTCCTTCGCCAATGGCTGCCAAAATCATTGCACAAATTTCTCATCCTCACATAGTTTCATAATTTTCCTACACTCTATTTAAATCACTACATACATGCATAATGTAAATTAACAAAATCCCCAGATAGTTGAGCTAATTAATGGATTTGGAAATAATCATAGGAATTTTAATTACCTTGTTTTCTTGATTGCAATCAAGCTTTAGAAAGACAACGTCAAGGTACTTCTCAGACAATTCTTGATACTTGGGAGCTATAATTTTGCAAGGACCACACCTACAACATTTAAAGCAAGTCATGCAATTAAATCTGATGCAAAATTTTGTTCAATTCCGAGCTTGTTCTGAGATCTTAGATCTTAGAAAGAATAAAGTTCGCTCAGTATATTTAATTTCCGAACATTTAAAAGAAATTAGAAGAAAAAGTAAGAACAAACAGCACCACGCTATCAGTAACTAACAAATTACCAGAATACGTCAGGATACCGTACATATTACGTATAGTAGAAGCAACAGTATGTAATTTATTTACTTACCATTGAGTGTACATATCAAGGACGACGGTTTTATCCCCGGCGGCGTTAACGATTGGCCAGAAGGTATCCTTTGTAACCTCCGTCACCTGCCCCACCGTTGCTCCCGCCGTCTCCAAACTCGACCTCACCTTTCCAACACCGTTTTTTCTCTTACTATTCTTAGAGCTAGAAACGGATGTAACGGTCTTTAACGACGACGATCTCAACAAGAAGGAATTCGAAGTGGAAGAAATGCTATAGGAGGCGACGACGGGGTGTGCCGCGGCGCATGATAGTGACGGCGAAGAAGGGACAGTCGACGGAGTAGAGACGGCAGATTTGAGGATCGACATTTTTTAGAAATTAAAAATAAAAAAATCAAATAGCCGAGTGGAAAACAAGGGAGCGAAGGAATTTTAAATATATAAAAATGGAATTTGTATTTTACTGTCGAAGTGTGAATACCATTTTACCCTTTTGAACCATGAATTATAGCGGAATGTGTGAGGATATTCTGGTCAGATGGAGGAATTTTGGTGAGAATAATGAGAGGTGCAGGATTAGGGGGAGAGGGTGACATTGAAAGATGAGGAAGATTTCATTTTAGGGGTGTGAAAAGACCATATTGGGCTTTGGGATATTTGAGGAGAACCTATTGTTTTTTCTTGAAAGATTGAGGAGAACCTATTGAACGGTGTATGAAAAGGGTATTTTAGTCCGTTAACTGATTTTATGGGTCCAACGATCGGTTGCGTCACATAAATAAATAAATAAATAAATAAATAAATTAGGGATGTTTTTTTTATTGAAGCGGGTCGGGTGTTTCGATTTGATTGAATCAGATTTTTTCGGGTTAAGTTTTATTAAGGTTAAATCGGTTTAAATTTTGTATTAAAAATATTTCATTTAATCTAATTTAAGATTAAAATATATAATTTTTTATTATTTTTTAAAAATGTTTATAATAATATTTATATATATTATAATTAAATTTTTTAAAATTAAAATTTTATTTATAATTTAACCCTTAAAATAATAATTTTTTATAATTAATCTATTTTTCAATAAATCCCTAAATTTATTTTTTATAAATCAAATCAAAATCAAATTTAATATTATTTTTGGGGTCGTGTTATATTTTTTAAAGAAACTATTCAGATCAGGACAAATTTAAAATTAAAATATATTTTAAATCGACTTTTTTTATAAAAATTAGATCCGACCCGTAATTATCTCTATAAATAATAGATGAGATCTTACCCATAAGTTAGAAGGCGAATAATAGTCTTTGAATACTTTTAAAAAGTTCCATAAAAGATATGCCTGTTCAGGGTTACGTGTCAGAGAGTAATTCCAAACCAGGCAAAATTAGACGAATATTATTATTTTTGGAGAAAAAAAAATTATGGTTATTTTAAATATCGAAGATTTTAATTAATTAAATGTATGATATAAATAATTTTATAAATAATTTAATGAGTTATCCAAGTTTAAAAGTGAATTGAGATTTATATTATATTTTATTTATTTAAAAAAGATAATGTATTATAATAAAAATAATAATATTTTATTTATAAAATTTAAATTTAAAATAATATATTTATAGATATTCATATCCATGTCATCTATTAATTGATCATATTTTCTTTCCTTCGTAATTTTTCTGGTATTCTCCTTCAGGGTCCATTTGTAGGCCTCAGCTTCTGACTTTTCTCCCAGGCCCAGTCCCTTTAGCCGCTGCCAATGTGCCCAACCTCACCTATCATTAGTGCAGAGCAGCAATGTTTGACTCTGTTGACAGTAAATTTAATTATTTTAATAGGATCACGCTTATTAGTAATAATTGAAGAGAATAATTGTAAAATAAAATAGAGTTTGTAATTCAAATAAATAAATTTGATTTAAATATATTTCAAAAATATAAAAATTAATATTTTAAACCGTTTAAAATCATTAAAAAATGTAAAAATCTTTACTTAAAAACTTAAAACAAAATAGATACCAACAGCACTAAAAATCTAAAACATCGTAACTCAATGATTAGAGTTAAAACTACAGTATATTATAATAATAAGACGTATCGACAAATATATTAAAAATATATTATAACTTAATGATTATTGAGCTCGTATCTAAATTCAATTTGAGCGATAAAAAATTAACATGATAATAAAAAAATACCATCTTATTTAATTGTGGTTGCCTCGAATCGAACCTTAAAAAATCAAAATAAAAAAAATGAACAAACAACTAATTAAGAAAATAAAAACATATTAAAAGATAAAAAAAAAATACGTACTAAAAGGTAGATAAAAATTTATAAAAATAAAATTATTTAATTTTAAATTAAAAAAATAATGATCAATACTCAATACTAAAATTAATATCTTTGTATATCATATAAAATTAAAAAAAATAAAAAGATAGTAGATAAGGTGGATAGGGTTTGAGAGCTGATATGTTATGATAATGTAATTTTTTTGTATCATAATATTTATTATATTATTGGGTTAATAATACCATATTACTTTTAAAAAGTAGTCTATTATTATAATTATCTGTATACTGATCTAAGCAATAAATCATAAAAGCACTCAAAATATTATTAGGAATTATGAAACACACAAAAGCATGGGTACTTTACGTACAAGACTAAAGCATGAAAACTGGAAAAGCACACGAAATATACGAAAATACAACAACAAAAGTTGTTTATGACGAAAAAGGGAGTGACAAACGGGAAAGCCGTGGATTATTCACAGTGCCCACATGCTTCAGTGTGGTACATGCATCTCCCCGAGGAGGCACGTACTTGACAGGGTTTGGTCCCACGCTCACAGCCTTCTGGCTCCGGCAGCTAAGCAAACCCCCGTCACCAGATTTCTTCTTTCCTGCACTGTAATTGACAATGCCATGCATGTTCTCCTCAGCTTCTGATACACCAACCGAGCCTCTCTCGAACCCTTCTGCCGTCGTCACGCTCCACTCTATGCTCGCTTCACTAGGCTCGTAACAGTCGGTCACCATCGGGGAATATGGACACCCGAGGCTGAACCCTGAGGCACCTGATATCGATCTTATTGTGTTGAAATGCAAGGCATCGTCCAATGAATCTCGACGGTTGTACATGGGATGTGACACGGTGCTCTTTCCCTTGGTGGTGGTGGATAAGCTCTCGATTTCGAATAAGTCCGAGCTGGTATCGCTCGCAACATCATCGTCTGGTACGGTGATTCTCGACACAAGTTTTTTCGGACCAGAGTTGGATGATTCATCGGGTGGTAGGAACACATCCAACGACTCTCGAGGTGGATCTTCAGGATCGATAACAAGAGCAGAACTATTGTTTCTATTCACTGTGATTTCAACGTGGGGTGGTTTTAGTTGTTGGTTAAGTATTGGAAACGTAAAGCCAGCAGCTGTCGCTGAACCGTGGCTTATCATAAGGGGACCGGGTACTCTTGTTGCAGTTGTTGCGACCACTCGCTGTCCTAAGCTCGAATGAAACTCGTGATTCTCAGAAATACTGCGAGGGTTGCTGTTGGTTACCTCTATGATTGGTATCTCTTGCCGTTTGTGATCGTCTGCTTTGAGCTTTGGGTTCAAACTCAACGGTGCTTTGGGCTCGACTTGAACCGACTTCTTGCCCGAGCAAGGGCAACATGGTCGCCAAAGCCATCGTTTTTTACCAGACCTTTTTCTGTTGTCATCGGTCGTGGTCATAGACACTGCAATGGCACCCGTGGGATTTGACAGCAAACCAGTCTGGCTATTCCAGCTAGCCTCTGATGACGGCGTTGGTGTTGCATGGAAGGAACGAACTCGGTATGTCCTCCCATAACCATACCCGTCAGAAACGGACGAAGCCGATGAAAATCCACCGGCCACGGCCAAGTCCAAGGCAGAATCATCTCCTCCGGCCCCGTGGTCCGATGAAACATGAACCAGATTAGGTATATCAAGCGGGGACACTCTTTTGCACACTCTGGGGTCGTTGTTGCTTTCGTTGAAGTACCTTTTGGCATCAAAGATACTAATCTCCGTATCCTCATCTGCAGATACTTGGACACCATTCATCGTTTTAATCATCCTCGGATTCTCCATCATCATCTGCAACTGATCAAAAATGTAAAAACAGAACAGAAAATGCAAGAACTAATGGATGTCTGAGAATGGAATTGCCTCTCAAATCCTATATTTTGCAGGTATATGTAGAGATTGTGTACAACTACAAGGTTTGTCCAAAACATCAATCATTCATGCATAATAATTGCATGTATAGTCTCACCCAGTCACCCCAGCATGTTGTTACGGACTCGACTATTGATCCGTTATCGCGATATCAATCGAAATTATTATTATAAAAAACAGTAGTCTACAATAACTGTAATAATATCCGTTATGTTTGTAATTAATATAAAATGTCATGATTGAAAATACGATTATAATCGTAATTTATATCTTTAATACTAAATGAGGAAATCTGCTTTTCCTGATTTTAACATTTACCTAATTAAGGGCTTCTAACTTTTATCCTCGACCACAAGATGTAAGGGTCGTGGACCTACAGTAGACAATGTTAGTGATCGGATAATTCATAACCATGAGACTTACCAACATCCCATGGAAAATAATTGTACATATTCCCCACAGGAACTGTCCGATATATAGTCTTGTTTTTTCATGGTATTCCTTGATTTAACTTATGACTTATAGAAATTAATTTAGTTCTGTATGTTCTCTGCATACCTTATTCATATAGATTAATTTTGGAATATATTTTAAATATAAATAGTTACTCTTATTAAAAAAACATCTAAAATTATAATAAGGATTTATAATTATTACCATAAACTAAATACGTGATTTAATATTTTTTTATAATAACAACACAAAAAATTAAACACTTTAGTCCATACAAAGGGTTGCAAATCGTCTCTCTCTTTCTCATATCTCATTCTATGCCTTTATTTTAAATTAGAGGTTTAGGATTTAAAGTTAGGGTTGTGGTTAGGCTTTAGGGAATTAGGGATATAGTGTATTTTTAGATTTAGGGTTTATGGTATAAAAAATTAAAATTAGGGTTTAACATTTAATTTTTTAGAAATTTTCAATGGGAGACATGACAAAGAGGCAGAGGATTTTTACTCCGTATAAAGATCATACATTAAAAATTCAAAACACAACTAAAAGAGTAAAAATTTTCTACCTCTTTTACATGTCTCCCTTGAAAATTTACTACAAAATCAAATTTTAAATGCTAACCCTTATTTTATATTTCCTAAACCCTATACCCTAAAAATACACCTACCCCTAATTCCCTAAACCCTAACCAAAATCCCTAACTTAAAACCTTAAACCTCTAATTTAAAGTGGAGGCATAAATTAAGGCATGAGGAAGAGATAGACGATTTACACCCCAATTAAAATACGTAAACAAAATATAAATACGAATCAATACGACTGTATTGACAAACGTACCACAAAAAAAAATCAAGCTATTGAAAAACTATCAAGAATATTATAAATCAGAGTCAAGTGTCATGATAAAACTATTTACAAACATAAATCATATATTCAAATTTAATTCGATAATCTAAAATATAAAAAATTAATAAGATAATAAATAATTATTATCTTAATCAGTCGAATTGATGTTAAGTACATTCTTAAAATAATAAACGGTTAAATGACTGACAAATAACATTGTCATAAGTACAAATTATTTTAATTAAAATTAAAAACAAAAGGTAAACAAATACAGAAGACAGGAAAGCAAACACTTGCAGAGAGAATAACCTAAAATCAATACTCAGACGGCTAATTGTGGAATAGATTTTTAAATTAATAAATTTATTTTATTTTTTTTAATAATTTTAAAAGATTACAAGATAATATATATTTATATATATTCTTAATGTTTTGATAACATTCATCCTACTAAAAAGTAAAAGAAAATTAAATCTATATTTTAAGAAGATATATATTATCCGTTTTTCAATAAAATCATTTATTAAATTTATATTATTTTAAAAAATTCCATAAGTGAATCTAAGAAATGATCCCAGTGAAAAAATTATTTTTTATTATATAGATTTGTATTTAAATAGTCTTATCGATAAGATATATATAAATTCATTAAAGGGTAAAAACTAAATAGATGAATTGGTAGAGTGGTCCAATAATAAATGACGATTTTAAGTGTTATCGGGGAAAAATTATATCATTCACCATCTGTTCATGAGACCAACCAATAAAAACTGTCTATTTCATTAATTTTTTCATATCATAATTTTTCTTCAAGTGAATCTTCACTTGGAAAATTAAAAAATAATGAGGGGGACAGTTTCTATTGGTTGGTCTCATGAATGATGTGGTGGGACTGACGCATGATATAATTTATCGTTATCGGGTGTTAATTTTTTTTACCTTTAATTAACTCTCAAGTTTATTTTTAAAATAAATCTTTGATTTTATGGTTTTTATCTTATTTAAGTGATTACTGATAATTTTAAATTTTATTTTCATAATTATTTTTTTTAAATCTTTAAACTCAATTTTCAAAACATAGAATACATACTTTTTTTTTAATTAATCACTACAATAAGTACTAATTTCTGTGTGAGATATGGAATTGTCCATAATAAATTACTCTTTTGCAGTGCACAAACAAGTGTATTTCTATTTTTCAAGTCCATCGAATTCAAAAATTATATTTTGGGTAAGTCTTATCACGTCACCTATGAGATCAACCATTAAAAATGATTAATCCCATTATTTTTTATGTCATATTTTTCTAAGTGAATCTTCACTCATGTTTATTATTAATTCATTTTAAAAACGGTTTTTTCATGTGAAGATTCTCTTAAAAAAAATATGACATAAAAAATTGATGATATCTGTGGTTTTTAGTGGTTAGTCCTAGGGGCGGAGCCAATAATTTATCTAAGGGGTGTCATTTTCTTGAACAATATTTAAAAAAAAAATAATTATTTATAAAGAGATATCAATTATATATATTTTTAAATTTTTATATGTAAATTGTATAAAAAATATAATTTTTCAAAAATTTTAGGTGTCGTATATGGTTTCGTCCATGGTTAGTCTCATAGACATATGATAAAATTTACTCATAATATAATTTTTTCATCGAATCAATTAAAATATTAATGGTGTTAAAATGATAAATACATAAAAAATATTTTTTACTATATACTAAATCATTGGTCTGATAAATAAATCCATCCAATTTCTACTTCACATGGCCTCCTCTCATCCTGTTGGCACCCAACTGAGAGGAACATTTGAGCATGAGAATGTGCTGCGCCGAGTTGGTCGTTTTATCCCAAATCTTTTCGAATCATGATTGATTTCGGGAGATGTGCGTACAAATCTGTGCATCATTTAGAGTTGAATCTAGACGACACTTACAAGACTAGGCCTAGGCCTAGGCCTCATATGATGTGTTGGAGAAGAACAGGAAAAAAAAAAGAAAGATTTAATTATATATGTATGATCTGTCATATATTTATTAAAAAATCATCATAATTTAGAAAAGAGAAGAAATTTGGATTAAAAATATATATTTTAAAAAATTCAATCTTAATTTTTAATCTTAAATTTTAAATTTTATTTTATTTTTTTAAAATTTAATACAATTTTTAGTATAAAAATATTAAAAAATGGAATTTTTGTTTGTACGTAGAATTATATTGCACATAATTACTATATTTTTTTATTAAGAATGAATATGTCATCTCACGTCTCACACTATTATTATATTTGTATAATGATTCACGACGATAAACGTCGGCAAGACAAATTGATTATAAAAAATATAGATAATATAATATTATATAATATAAAATGAGTTTTAAGATATTTTTTTGATAAAATAATTATCTAATTTAGATTTAGTATGTCAAAATAAATTACTTAATATAAATCAAGATTAGATGGTTATCGATTTTAAAATTTAATAATAATAAAATATTATTTTATTATTTATTTAAAATTAGTTTTATATTTAATAATATTAAAAAATTAAAAATAATAATATAACATTTATGAGAGAAAAAAATATTTAATGTATAAAAATTATTAAATAATTTTTTAAAAAGTTAATGACCAAATTAAAAATAAAAAATATTAAGCGATGAACGATGCATTTTATTCATAAAGTTATAATGCAATGGAACCTTCAAATTTTATTTCCGTTCATTTTGAAACCCTAATTCCTTCTTCTCAGCCACCGTTCCGTTTCTTAAACAGCTTCTTCTTCTCACGAATCCTCAAGGTACGCAATATTCCTTGGCTTCCGAGTGTCCCGTTGCAGAGGTAAGCATTGAACGCGCCTCTTGTCGCCGGTTTCTTGTGATTATTCTTTTCCATTTTTAATCATGAAATTAGTTTCCATTGCGCTTCTATGTGTTTTTGCCTATTTCAGAAATGATCATAATTACTTTTAAATTGAGATGAAATTAGCTACGAATTAAAGTTGCAAATGACAAAAAACTGAATCTGGTGAACTTATCTTGGGCAGGATTTGAATTGGCTAATTACATTTATTTCTTTTTCTTTTCTATGTTATCGTGTTATGTATGTGAGCCGATCTAAAACTTATCCTTCGTTTTCTGAATGTTTTGAATTTGAATTTTAGGGTTTGATCTGTAACTTATTGGTTAAAACATATACCCTATTCAGTGTTTTCATGGTGAAACTTGTTTATTGCTGATCATGAGCAAACTTCAATTATAATTTTTGTTTGAAGTAAGTCGGCTTTAGGGTTTCCTTGGTATGAGGACTGTAGAAGGGGAAAGGATGAAAAACTAGCTAATCAAATGGTTAAGTTAGTATCCATGGGTCATACATTTAAGGCTTATATTACAAATAAGTTTTCATTTAAGTATCTAAAGTATTTTTTTTGTCAAAATAAGTACTTAAAAGTATACTTTTGATTAAAAAATACTACTTTAATTAGGCAGATGAAAAAGTTAGTATACTTTAGGTACTTATTTGGGGTTTAGGGTTTAGATAGCAGAGTAAAATATTACCTGTATTTCTTTGTTTGCTTCCGTTGGTACCTTACGGCTTACACTCTGCCGAATTTAGCTGAATTTTCCCAGTTACTGATGATAATCTGTTCTAGATTTTGAATAAGTGGTTGGAAACATTTGGATTTGGCGTTTTCAACCTTTGTTGATCACATTTACTTTCCCACAGCATTTGTGTAGTGAGCATTTTCTGAAACTACCGAACTAATCGCCTCTTTCGACTTATAATGTGATAGGCAAACACTTTCTAATGGCATCTAAAGTTTCTCTAAAGACTACAGGCAAAGGAGGGAAGGGATCTAAAGGCACGGATGATAAATCAGCTGCACAGTGCTTGAAAGAGTGGAGCACATGGGCAATGAAGAAAGCCAAAGTGGTGACACACTATGGCTTCATTCCTCTGGTGATCGTTATCGGCATGAACACCGAACCCAAGCCACAGCTTTATCAGTTGCTAAGCCCTGTCTGATTTGCTTGGTTCTGTTGTAACCACCTGAATCTTGGTTTAAGTAGGTAATTGGTTGTTGCTCATCTGTAGAAACTACACGGTATTATTTTGGATGTTTTTGGCTTTTACACGACATTGGCTGTGTTAACTTTTATCCTCTATACCTGTGAATTATCATGAGCAGGTCATTTTATGAGAATTTGAGTCTTATTTGAAATTCTGTGTGATTAGAAGGTAGATTTTTGCTTTTAGCTCTTTAAAAATGTACTTTTTTTTTTATTCAGTTATAGTGGTTATAGCAGTATCTGTTTTAGAGTAATACTCTCAACATTGGACATTGATTGCTCAACCATTGAACCCGTGACCTTCATGAACAACAATCATTTCTTTAATCGATGAGGCTAGATGGTTCATGCATACACATCTTACATACAAGTTGTTCATGCATACACAATCATTTCTCGAACTGTAAATGTTTTTTTTAATGTTGAGGTTTCATGTATAAAATAGGCTCGTTGACTCTATACGATCATTAACAAAATTTAATCGCGAACAAAGAATGTTGATTGTGAGTGTTTATTCGTACAAAATAATAAAATCAACAAAATAATAAAAAGAATATTATCTTAATCGATCGTGACGATATCAAATTCAATTGTAATAAAAAAAATTAACTATAAAATTGAACAAATAATAGAAAAGAAAAAGATGCTAAAAATAAAAAAAAAATGTATTAAAAGGTAGAATGAAGCGTATCATAAAAGCATAAAAAATGATGGATCACGATGATCAACGACCAATAATAAAATTAATATCCTCGCAAAAAAACATAAAAAAGAAACGACGATACCATAATTAAAGAGAAAATAATGTTGTTAGAGTTTAGAATTAGAGATATATTATATTATTTTTTAATAATATATATTTATTTTGTGATTTATATTTAAGATACGATATACCTAATATTAATTAGCTTTAAATTTTTTAATAACTATTTAATTTTAAAGATTAAATTTTAATCATAAAAATAAAATATATTATTGACATTAATGGTTCGTTTCTGTTTTTTTATAATTTTCATTCATCCTAATGAATTTAATTTAGACCGTTTTATTTACTGAACTGAATTTAGATTTGGTGATTCATTAAACTTCATAGTATATATGTTCCAAAGCGGTATTCTCTCTGTTTCTTGTCCACTCTCATTTCAACTTTAATTCGTTTTGATTTTAGGGTTTCAGTTTCAGATCTCTTGGTCTCAGGTAATCGTACGAATTCCTTTATCAATTTTCTTTTAATGAACTTTTCGGGTTTATAATTACTTTAACGACTACATAATCGATTAGTTTTCTTCACTCTCCAATCCACTCCTTGCACTCTCTTTATCGGTGAATAAACAGGGCGGTGGATTTGAGATGTCGAGGTTCCATGTTGGTGGGAAAGTAGTGGACAAAGTCGATTTGCTTAGAAAGAAACACACAGTATGGAGATTAGACGTTTGGCCGTTCGCAATACTCTATTTCCTTTGGTTAACTATGGTAGTTCCTAGCATAGATTTCGTTGATGCAGCCATCGTTTTCGGCGGCCTTGTTGTCACTCACATATTGGTTTTGCTTTTCACGGGTTGGTCTGTGGACTTCAAGTGTTTTGTTCAATATAACAAGGTAATAAAGATTCTATTGCAATTCCGGTTTGTTACAAGTTTGGGATTGATTTACTTATTTATATTTCGAATTTTGGAATAATGGTGTGCACAGGTTAATGATATTCGTCATGCTGATGTCTGCAAAATTACTCCGGCGAAGTTTTGTGGTTCGAAAGAGGTAGTGCCACTTATTATTCGTAAGCAGGCAAGTTTCTATCTCTTATTTATTTTTTTCATTTTAGTATGTAGGTATTATCTAGTTTACTTTTGTTTGTTTGTTTCTATTTATTTATTTATTTATTTATTTATTATTATTATGCAAGTTGAAAAAGCAAATTGAGCATTTCAATGGAAAATAGATGTATTAGCATTATTAATTGTAGGCGTAGCAGTAGTATGTGGTTTCCTCTTTTCGGCAGCACCAAATGCATGATTTTAATTTTTCATAAAATATTTATGCCAGAATTGGTTTCACATTACAAGCTCGTCCTTCTGGGAATTTGTTTGTGTAATTTTTGTGATTTAATTGTATGATTTCTGCTATTCAGATTTTGTTTCCAGTGCTCCTACTTTCCTCTCCTTCCCCTCCACTTTGGGTTCTTACATTTTTTTATTAATTGCATAGGTAGCTAGTTCATCATCTGCGAAAGATGTGGAAGAGATTTACTTTGATTTCAGGAAGCAGTGTTTCATCTATTCTAAGGATGAGGATACCTTTTGCAAGCTTCCATATCCTACAAAGGAAACATTTGGCTATTACCTAAAATCTACCGGGCATGGCTCTGATGCTAAAGTTCTTGCTGCAACTGAAAAATGGGGACGCAATGTGTATGTTGCTATTAGCATAATTTTCACTTAGCCTGTCAATTTGTTTTGATTTGACTTGCCCTGGATATATATGACCATTGAAAGTAACCTTTTGATAGTAAGTAGGCTACTGTGCTCAGCCATGGATTAATGGTTTTATTGTTGGATTCTTTGGAGTGTCAATATTCCCCTGCTCTAATGTTTTAATTTTGTTTTTACTCTTACCTAATTTAATTTACAGAGCACAATTCTTTCTCCCCTTCAAATTTCTATGATTCTTCACACATATCAGTTGTGAATTTATGATTTATGAACTACATTCTGGTCATGTTTAATTTTTGATAGTAATACGACTGTTTCACGTTCACATGGATGTGTTTCTATAATGCAGATTTGAATATCCACAACCTACTTTTCAGAAATTAATGAAAGAGCATTGCATGGAGCCCTTTTTTGTCTTTCAGGTTTTCTCCTTGTTTAAAATGTCTTTAAAACGTGGAGCATTTTTTCTTTGATGACCAAGTTTTTTGTGGCATTTATATCTGATCTTTTCTAGGTCTTCTGTGTTGGTCTTTGGTGCCTTGATGAGTATTGGTATTACAGTTTGTTCACCTTATTCATGCTGTTCATGTTTGAGTCAACAATGGCAAAAAGTCGGTTGAAGACTTTAAGTGAGTTAAGACGTGTTAGAGTGGACAGCCAGACTCTAATGGTGCATCGTTGTGGGAAGTATGTTTCTGTAAACATTAGCTTATTGTTTCGTATAGTGTGTGTGGGAGATTTTGTTACTACTACTACTACTACTACTGCTGCTACTGCTACTACCATTATTTTAAATCTTTTCACAGTTTTATATTTATAATTCAAATTTGGGAGTTGCAGGTGGGTGAAACTATCCGGAACAGATCTATTGCCAGGGGATGTTGTCTCCATTGGTCGGTCATCTGGTCGAAATGATGAAGATAAGTCTGTTCCAGCAGACATGCTTATACTAGCTGGAAGTGCTATTGTGAATGAAGCAATTCTCACAGGAGAGTCAACTCCCCAATGGAAGGTGGATCTCTCCTTCTTAATTCCTGTCTTGTTTCCTATTTTAGTATTCAATAATGATCTCTTAGGCATCATTGAGTGTAAAGTTTCTGTTGTAAAACTAACTATTTTTCTCTTTAGTGGTTAGTATTTCAATCTTCTAAGTTTGACTTGAAAAATCTGTATTGTCTAAGCTTACTTCTGCTTTTGCCTTTAAGTGCTTCTCTTGTAGCTTTAGATTTTATTTTAGATCAATTGGTTTAAATATATATTTTACTTCATATGGGATTGTTTTCCACGCTAATCCTCTCATAGAAGCTGGCTAGAGAAAAACCTTATTTAGTGACAGTTTATATGAGGTAATTTTTTTCCCTAGGTTTCTATAGCAGGCAGGGGTATTGAGGAGAAGCTATATTCCAAGCGTGACAAGAATCATATTTTATTTGGTGGGACTAAAATATTGCAGCACACAGCTGATAAGGTTGGTTATACCAAAATTTACTTACTAATATATATCATGTTTATTCCTTCCATTTTAATTCCTATATTTCTAATTGGAGCCAGAGCTTCCCTCTGAGAACTCCGGATGGTGGCTGCTTGGCTGTAGTTCTGCGCACTGGGTTTGAAACAAGTCAAGGAAAACTTATGAGAACAATTTTGTTTTCTACAGAGAGGGTAATTTTTTCGGTGTTTTTTCAATTTCAGTTTAAGTTATTGGTTTATTTATTTTCAATTAGTTTACTTTCAATTATGTGCTGTAGGTTACTGCTAACAGCTGGGAAAGTGGCCTCTTTATCTTATTTCTTGTTGTGTTTGCAATAATTGCTGCTGGTTATGTACTTAAAAAGGTAAATCAATTCTTCTTGAGGTAGTGGTCCAGTCGAGACACTATTAGGCTGACATGTTTGGTAGGTATATGATAATAATCTCATTTTTACTTGTAGGGGCTGGAAGATCCTACAAGAAGCAAATACAAGCTCTTCCTTAGTTGTTCTCTTATTATTACTTCTGTGATTCCCCCAGAGCTACCAATGGAATTATCAATAGCTGTTAATACATCTTTAATTGCCCTTGCACGGCGTGGGATATTTTGTACAGAGCCTTTTCGAATTCCATTTGCTGGAAAGGTTTGTGCGATTTATTCTTTATCTGGTCTAAAGGCCTGGAAATTTTGCATGAAGTAGTTAAAGAAGATAAATTGTAGCTTTAGCAACCCTGGTTACTGTGTATATTCTTTTCTTGCACTTCTCCTATTCTTTGTTTTGGCTACATTTGTTGTAATTGATGTGTTGCATTATCTTCATGCTGCTCTGCATTATATTGATTTCATTGTGCCCTGCTGCTTATTTCTACAGGTTGACATATGTTGTTTCGATAAAACTGGAACATTGACATCAGATGATATGGTATGCTAATAACAGAGCAAGAATTGATTTTCTATAATGTTTTATTCTCATGTAATGAATTCATTTTTCGTTGCTTTTTTTTTTTCAGGAATTCTCTGGAGTTGTTGGGTTAAATGACAGTTCAGAATTAGAATCTGATATGACTAAAGTTCCTTCACGCACAGTTGAGATTCTGGCTTCTTGTCATGCCTTAGTGTTTGTAGACAACAAGCTGGTATGTTATTTTTTAAGCAAAGCTTATAACTCTGTAGTTTGGTTCTTCCTTGTAATTGCTTTTGGAATGCTGCTTTTTTCTTTTCTATCTGATGATAAGTAGTTTTGTAAAATATGATTGGTGGTTTTGATAAACTACTATTTCTTGTCGAATGTCTAATTTGTGTTTAGGTTATTCAATTTGTGGGGGCAGTTTTTTTTCCCATTGTTACATTGAGATTATTTAGTTTGTAATGCTAACCGGAATGCAGAGTATTACATATCTAAAACATTTATTAGAAGACCACAACATGTATGGAATGTTTTACCTTTAAATAAGGCATTTATAATAATCCTGCAGATCTACATCTTAGCTTTATATCACTTTATAGAATTATGCAATTCATTCACACAAAGATTCCTCTTCATTTATCTGCTCCTGGTGTGAACATGGTCTTTGAGTGCCTCGTGCTGGATTCTCCTTTATGTCATCTTATAATTATTAGGATTTTGGTTAAAGTTATGTGTATTTTACAATTGTAAGTTACTTTTAGTTTTGCAAATGCTTGTAGGTCGGTGATCCTCTTGAGAAGGCTGCGCTAAAAGGAATTGATTGGAGTTATAAATCTGATGAGAAGGCTATTCCAAGAAAGTAAGTTGCTTGCTCATTAGTCAATTCCGCTTCCATTATTCATTCATTTGTTTGCAATTTCATTTCTACTCTTCTATTTTGAGCTTGTGTCTAACTTTTAGAGCCTTTTCATGTATTCTTGATTCTCTTCGTACTTCACCCAAGTTCCCCTTTAGGTGGAGAAAGAAATTTTTGAAAAAATTTTGACAATGGAAGAACAAAACTATATCTTTGAAAGTGCCTGAACTTCCAATGCATGACATATTTCTTTTTGTTAATGCTGTGAAGATTCTGCTTGCAGATACTTTGTGCTGATTGAAATGAGCCCCAATCTCATATAGTAACAAAAAGTGCATTTTGCAGTTGTAGGCTTGACCTACTTGAACTGTAACGATAGTAATTAGGGCTCTTATTTCTAGACAAGAAAAAAATGTTCTTGTTAAATTGATCATCATTTGGTTAAAATAGCCACCTAGCAGGGTTATAATTGTTGTTCCTAATTAAGAATTAGGGGAAATCTCCAAATATAAGGTTTGCAGTGTTAATTTGTTCGAGACTCTTGCGGTACTATGTTTTGGCAGAGTGGCAGTTAACTGTTCAATGTGTGGAATCGGCAGTTGGCTGTTTGTTCTATTGCAGTGGACTAATGAATAATGATTGATATTGTTTAGAATATACATTTAGATGTTTACATATAAAACCAGTGTGTCATTAGAGTGCAAGTATACCATATTTCATGTTTGTTTGTGTTTCATGCATTATATAATGTATCTTGTTTGCCTGCATTTTGTGATTTTAATTACTCATTATTTTAGATGTCTTTTTTATTTTTGATGTTATGGTCCAACACTCTTTTCTTATATCTTATGCACTTCAGAGGAAGTGGCAATTCTGTGCAGATTGTGCAGAGGCACCATTTTGCATCACACTTGAAACGAATGGCAGTTGTTGTTCGTGTCCAGGAGGAGTTTTTCACTTTTGTCAAGGTCTGTTAGCTATTGTCTTTTTTTTTCCCTTATCTTTTTTTAAAGATCTATTGTTTTGCTATCAGCTTTTCCAACCATACTCTGTTCATATTGCTGAATTTTAGGTGTTATGGATTCTTGAAATGCAATAAAACCATCACAAACATTTCTATGCCAAATCAGAAGCATCACACCTATCACATATTTTTTTGCTTAGGAATGTTTGAAGCACTGTTACCCATCAAGGGTTGACATTGTTATGTATGTTAGTTAAAGCTATATTTCTCCTCCCTTTTTCATGTGTCCCCTGATTGAGGGGTAATGATTGGACCTTCCGGAATGCAATTGCTAGCTTGCATAATTTGGTATATGTCATGTGTCATAGTTATTTAGAAAGGAGAAAACATTTAATAGGTTTTTCATTGGCTTGAACTTATGTTTGTAGGGTGCACCTGAGACTATCCAACATAGACTTGTTGATTTGCCTCCTACATATGTTGAAACCTACAAGAAATATACACGACAAGGGTCTCGTGTATTGGCACTTGCTTACAAGTCTCTTCCTGATATGACTGTAAGTTTTATATGGATTCAAATATTGAACGTGCCTCTGGCCTTTCTATTATTATTTTTGTTTGCTTCCTTTTCTCAAGCAAATTAAGATGTGCAATAGCTGTGAATCTCATAACTTTGCTAGCAATATTATTTCAATTAGATTATAACCGATTGCTGGGTGACACTTCTGGCCAAAATTTGGTAATTATGTTTCTTCTCTCCGGCAGACAATATTATTTGAAAGCCAAAGGGCTGATATTTTATCTGAAAGAAGTAAAACACATACTTAATCTTACTTTGCTTAATCTATTTACATTATCTCAATTTGTTTATCACAATTTTCTACTTAATATCCAATTTGTTAGAATTTTTTGAAATTTGAACTTCATGAATTTATTTTTGTTTTCCTTCTAACCAGAATGAGAACTTCAATATATGAAACATTTTGTTTGGTTATGGTTTGATTTCAGAGGATTTTTTATAGGTTCTGAAAAATACTAACCACATGAATTTAGGTTTAACGTGTCTAAATTCCTTATGGGATATACTTCCTCCTCCTGAGGATAAAACTAGCAGTAGGAAACAGTGGAGCTTATCAATATAATATAAGATGATAAATTTCTTAAAATGCGACAGATCGCAAAGACTTGCAGTTTTAACTTTCTTTTACTTGTAAATTTGTACAACCTTCTGATTTCATATTGTGTCACGTCTCCTGCAGGTTGGTGAAGCTAGAAGCATGGAGAGAGATACTGTAGAGTCTGGCCTAACATTTGCTGGTTTTGCAGTAAGCATTAAGCAATGAATTCTTTCATATTTGTACAGTTTTTTTATCATTTGCTGGACACATTTGTGCTCTTTAGATCACTATTTGATATCAGTTACCTTTTTTTCACTTCTCAAAACTTAATTTTCAGGTATTTAACTGTCCTATTAGAGCAGACTCTTCCACTATTCTATCTGAATTAAAGAATTCTTCACATGATCTGGTAAGTGGTGTCATCTTCGGGACATATATTCCTAAGGTTGTTGTGTTATTCCACTATTTAAGTGACAAGGAAAAGTGATTGGTTTCACAAATTTTTAACCTTGAAATTTTTCTGAGTGCGATCATGTAAATCACTTCGCTATAGTAATTTTTGGGAACTTTTGTGCCACATAAGTTTATTTGCACCCCCATATATGCGAACATTTAAGTCGCATATTAGATTTTTGGCTTTGAAGGTTCAGAGTTTGTAAAAAGTATTTACTGCAATGCAATCATGCCATGAATTTTTGAAATCATTCAAGTCACTTTGTTGTAGGATTTTTTGAACAACTTTCGTGTCTACACAAGTTCATTTGTTCCTGCATGTATTTAACATTTAAGTTGCTTACTGACTTTGAGCTTAAGGTTTCAGAGTTTGTAAGAAGTATTTAATGGAATGCAAAACTGTTATGAATTTTTTATACCATTTAAGTTACTCCTCTATAGGGATTTTTTTTTCTTGCTTGCTAGGATAAAAAAAAAAATAGTAGGATAAAGAAGATAAATCTTTAGAACCTTATTATTGGTTCATATCAATAATGCCTTCATCAAGATTTTGATCGCTTTTACCATGATATACAATTCTGTGACCAATTTGTTTGAAAGTGCATGTATGTAAACAGGAAAAAGAGAATTAATTTCTTGTATTGTAAGTACCTTAATAATACAATAAATGATCAATGCATGTATGTACACCTTAGAAAGGAAATTGTGCTAGATCATAAAACTTGGCTTGCTTCTCATTTTCTCTAATAATCACCAGAACATGGTTAGATTGGGTATTGGGGCCCATAGAGTGTTTTTTATATTACATTATTTTTGTCATGCCCTTCCTGTTTTCCATATTCCATTTGTTATTTCCTATGAATTATGTTTTCCTTTTGAGTATGAAAAATACTTTGTTCCATTTGTGTAACATATCACTGTGATGTTTTGGGGGCTAGTGGAAAATACTTGCTAGTGTTCTCTTTATGCATTACCATCTCACCGTCCTGCTCTTAAGTGGTGAATTCCTAGATTGGGGACATGACTTTGTGTTTCTCTGAAACAAAATTTCTAACTTTTAGGTGATGATAACTGGTGATCAAGCCTTGACAGCTTGTCATGTTGCTGGCCAAGTTCATATTGTGTCAAAACCAGCGTTGATTCTTGGTGCAGTGAAGAATAGTAAAGTTTTTGAGTGGGTATCACCTGATGAGACGGAGAGGATACCCTACAGGTTAGATTTCTCTGGTTATCAACTCTTTTCTGACCTAATTTCCCTCTAGGCTTTTAATGGGTTTAAAGTAAATTCTGATAAACTTACCCAACTTAAGTCTTGGTTCTTCCATGTATACTTAGGTTCATTTTTGGCCTGCATATGAAGTTTTGATCATACTTTTTCTGGAACTAGTTATATTGATATGCTGATTAGGTGTGTTTAACTCCACCTTTCATTCTTCTACTTAACTTGACTGATCCAAGGATTTTGCCTGATATCAGTGAGAACCAGGTTGAAGCTTTATCCGAGACTCATGATCTTTGTATTGGAGGTGACTGCATTGAGATGTTACAACAGACTTCTGCTATTTTACGAGTTATTCCTTTTGTTAAGGTTGCAACTCTAGCATCTATATGTTATTGGTTTTCTGCATCACTTTGTCTAAGTTGTTGACTCCACAATATCATTTTAGGTTTTTGCAAGAGTTGCTCCGGAGCAGAAAGAACTTATCATGACCACTTTCAAGACAGTTGGAAGATTGACTTTAATGTGTGGCGATGGGACCAATGATGTTGGAGCTCTTAAGCAGGTAATATTTTGTCCGAGAAGTTTTAGGTATCTTATTTTATCTCTTAAGCAGGTGAAAGTTTTAACGTGTTTATGGTGCAGCCATTATGTTTTAGGCCCTTTAGGTTTGTGAACTTATTTTTACTTCTGTATTTAGTACTATGTATGAATTGCCATCAGTTGTCAATCTACTGTTAGCCTCAATAAAACCCCACTCATATAGGGATCAACTCAATTAAACCTAAACTATTTGATAGGATCTGCTCTAGGAGCTGTCCCAGACAGTTCTTTTAATGATCATCATCTTTCTGCATACCTCGTAGAATTAATTTGGTCAGCGATAGGTGTTTTGTCTACAAGGTGGATCTGTATCATTTTTGTTATTATTTTGGATTTTAGTTGGAGAGCTACAATGTTTACAATTTTCTTGTTACATTTATAGAATGAAAAGTTTTTTTCCTCTCGCCTAACGGCAACTTTACCTTGTCACATTATTATATTGTATATGTATTTTCTTATGAATTGTCTTCTATTGTTTGCAACACCCTACCTTTTCTTCAGGCCCATGTAGGTGTTGCTCTATTGAATGCAGTGCCTCCAACTAAGAGTGAAAGCTCTTCATCAGGAACATCTAAAGATGAAAACACAAAGCCATTGAAGTCGAAGAAATCTAAGCCCACTGTAGAAGCAACAGGCAGTTCAGAAGCCTCTTCAAAAGGCAAAGTTGCCACCAGATCCGAATCCAGCAACCTTGCAGCCAGTAATAGACATCTTAATGCTGCTGAGAAGCAACGACAGAAGCTGAAGAAGATGATGGATGAGCTGAATGAGGAGGGTGATGGTCGCTCAGCTCCTATTGTCAAACTGGGGGATGCCTCGATGGCATCACCATTTACAGCAAAGCATGCATCAGTTGCCCCAACCACTGACATAATCCGTCAAGGACGCAGCACCCTCGTGACTACCCTTCAGATGTTCAAGATACTCGGTCTCAACTGCCTTGCTACAGCTTATGTTTTAAGTGTTATGTACTTGGATGGTGTCAAACTGGGGGATGTCCAGGCAACGATCAGTGGTGTATTTACAGCTGCCTTTTTCTTGTTCATCTCCCATGCTCGCCCGTTGCCCACCCTTTCAGCTGCACGCCCCCACCCTAACATTTTCTGCTTCTACGTTTTCCTCTCTCTCATGGGACAGTTTGCAATTCACCTACTTTTCTTGATTTCTTCTGTGAAGGAAGCTGAGAAACACATGCCTGAAGAGTGCATCGAGCCAGAGTCCGAGTTTCACCCTAATCTAGTGAACACTGTTTCATACATGGTGAGCATGATGCTTCAGGTAGCAACTTTTGCCGTGAACTACATGGGCCATCCTTTCAACCAGAGCATCCCTGAGAACAAACCATTCCTGTACGCGCTTGGAGCTGCATCTGTTTTCTTTGTGGTCATAACTTCTGATCTGTTTAGGGACTTGAATGATTGGTTGAGCTTGGTTCCTTTACCAACTGGATTGAGGGATAAGCTCTTGCTATGGGCTCTACTAATGTTTCTGGTCTGCTATGCGTGGGAGAGGTTGTTAAGGTGGGCTTTCCCCGGTAAAATCCCAGCTTGGAGGAAGCGCCAACGCGTGGCTGCCGCTAGTTCAGATAAGAAGCTGGTCTAAATGGACACTGAACTGAGAGTTGATTCTTTAGGTGAAGTATAGACCTGAATATTTGATTTTTCCTAGCCAACTTGAAAGAATAGTTTCCACACTTGACAAATTGTAGTTGAGCTTACAGATTCTGATACACAAATATCAAGGCTATTCAAATTCTTAGATTATTATTTGCTTATGCTGTCGGATTTTTAAATTAAACGAACAAATATAAACATATTTTTATTTATTTACGTTCGATTAGTTTACATGTTTAGGACCGACTCTAATAATATAGTGTGTATTATTATTTTTCGGTTATTTAAATTCGAATAACAATATTTGTCGAGAGTAACATAGGATGTTATTAAACTCCATTAATTTATCATATTTGAATTTTCTTTTACTAATGTACTCTCGAATTTCATATATTAAATTTTATAAAATAATACAATATTTTTATAACTTTTATAAAATAATACTAGAATTTCAAATTTTTTAGAATTTTCCTCTGCATAATCTTAATGAATTGAATATTGATTTTTTTTTTTTTTTTTATCTCCAAGTTCGTTGGATGACAATGTTGTGTTATTGTATACTGTAATAATCCGAAGAAAAGACACTGTAATTATCTGCCTGAAATCGTGTAAATGTCTCCACGAAGTCAAATTCCCTCCTTTGATTCAGTCATTCTCTCTAGTCTCTACTATGTTCTAGCATTACTGCCATGAATCCCGACATGGATTCCAACGACGACCTTCCCGATCTCAGTCCAAGAATCTTCGACCGTTACGCCTCCTCTGACGACGACGAGTCGCAGCTTCCCTACCCTTCCCTACACTCAACTAACCGACGCATCGACTACATGATACAATTCCTTGACCGAAATCTTCTACCGCAGCAATCCTCGCGTCACAAGTCATCACTTCCCGAGTTCGTTGCTAAAGGCGGCGGAAAAGGCATTTTCACGCTGCCTGATCGGAAACCCCTCCACCCTAATCGGCCTCCCCATCTCGAGGTTCGACCGCACCCCCTCAGGGAGACCCAATTCGGTCGATTTCTGAAAACGATCGTCTGCACCGAACGGCAGCTTTGGGCGGGTAGCGAGAGTGGGGCGGTTAGGGTTTGGGAATTGAAGGATTTGTACGAGGAAGGTGAGGAGGATGCAGCGGCACCGTTTAGGGAATCATCGGCGATATTATCCAATGGGAACGGGAATGGAAATGCGGCGGTGGTTTGTATGGTGGGGGATGATGGGAATGGAGTTGTTTGGAGTGGGCATAGGGATGGGAAGATCAGAGGGTGGAAGATAGATTGTGAGAGCGGTGGATTTAAGGAAGCTTGGTGTTGGCAGGCTCATCGTGGCCCAGTGCTGTCCATGGTTTTCACTTGTTATGGTCTGTTAACTCTCTCGTTCTTTTCTCTACTTATGTTTTTCTTTTTTATGGTTTTTGCTTTTATTCCTAATAATGTGGATCTACTGCATTAAAATTTACGTCCAAGTAGAAAAGTTGATCGTCTAAGAGACCCGAATTCAATACCTTTGTCAGCAAGGTATTGTGCATTGCCGAAACTTAAAAATATGTATGAGCAGATATTACCTTGTATCACCTTAAAATTATTAAAAAAAAATACAAAGAAACTACTAGATTACTTGTAGTAATGATAATGAAAACTCTGAAAGATAACCTCTGCTCAATGTGCTCCATGCCATTTTGATGGACGGTTGATTAAGAATACATTAGCATATTTTTAGATTTTGGAAGTTTTAGTTACCATCACCCTGCTTTTTTCTATTTTTAATTCTGCAAAGTGAAGGAACAATATCCGGCACAAATCTAAAAATTCAGTTTAGAAAATTCATCCTTCACATATTGTTTATTCTTAAAACTAAAATTTGTCCATAACAAATAGCCGTCAAGAAGAGAAAAATGTCTCTTTTGACTTTATCTTATTTGCTGTAATTTTTGTTTTTGTTTTTGTTTCACTTTGATTCAGGGGATTTGTGGTCTGGTTCAGAAGGGGGTAATATCAGGATTTGGCCATGGGAGAATATTCAAAATGCACTCTCTCTGACAGTGGAAGAACGGCATATGTCTTCTTTGTCAATGGGGAGAGCATTTATTGATCTTAGGAGTCAAATCGCTGTAAATGGCTTCAGTTCTATATTAAATTCAGATATCAAGTGCCTTCTGTCTGATAATGTTCAAGCTAAAGTGTGGAGCTCTGGTTATATTTCTTTTGCATTGTGGTATGTCTAGACCATGAAAACTGCACCCTTAAAATTTACAAAGTTATTTTGTTATATGTTTGGTATTATTTGATAAGTAATAAGGTTTGTAGACCTTCTACCCCTTTATTGATAGCCTAGATCAGTTACAATGATCTTGTATATCATGCTAACACACTGTTCTTTTGCACACTTTAACCTGTTAAGATTTCAACAAGCCATCATCATTCCCTTAACACTTAAAGAGTGTCAGAAGAAGGTATGTCAAGGGACATAAAGGCCATTGCTATTTAATATTTGTAACAAAATCAAATGCCAAAAGCCCAAAAGTGTGACAGATAAGGAGACAATTGTCTCAGTTTTGGGAAAAAATTGTGACACGAAAAGCTTTACCATTACATGTAAAATTATTAAAACTTGTCATTTTCTGTTCAAATATGGGATGGTTTCTGAAATTAAAATTAATCGATCAATCCAGTTTTACCCCAAATGTTGGCTGTATGCTGTTCCTGTTTCTAAGCTTGGAGGATCTAGAGATTCTTAATGTGTTTTTGTTTATTTTTGAGATATTAGAGGTTGCAAAAACCAGATTGTGGATCTTTGTTAACTCCTTGCACAATTAGAATTTGTAGGTACTTTTCTTACATTATTTTGATTCATAATTTCATATATTTTTTATCTTACAGTGCTCTTGTATACGAGTTTTATATTTTCATTTTTTGCCTCTTTTTCTGTCTCTTTAGTTGGGTTTTCATGGAATTGTAAAATCTCAGGGATGCTCGGACGAGGGAGTTGCTCAAAGTTTTCAACATTGATGGTCAAATTGAAAATAGAGCAGATTTGTCATTAGTTCCAGATTTCGCTATGGAAGATGAGATAAAGATGAAGATTGTTGCAAGTTCAAAGAAGGAAAAAACAGAAAGTCCCTTTGGTTTCTTTCAGCAGTCACGTAATGCTATTATGGGAGCAGCTGATGCTGTTCGCCGAATTGCAGCAAAAGGGGGCTTTCTTGATGATAGCCGGAGGATTGAAGCACTCACTATAACTATTGATGGGATGGTTTGGGTTGGCTGTGCAAAATGGCTTGCTTATCCAGTGGGATGGGAATGGAAATCGTATTCAAGATATTCAGCCTCATCCTTCCGCTGTTCTATGTTTATGCAGTTTTGGATCAAAAATATGGGTTGGTTATGCTAGTGGTATTGTCCATGCACTCGACCTTGATGGTAATAAGCTTGGAGAATGGGTTGCTCACAGCAGTTCTGTACTGGGGATGGCCATTGGTGCTGGTTATATTTACACCCTGGCTAAGCATGGTGGGATACGTGGATGGAGTATCACATCCCCTGGAATTCTTGATGGCATATTGTATTCAGAATTGACTGCAAAAGGATTTCTATATACAAGGATAGAAAATCTAACTATATTAACTGGTACATGGAACGTTGGGCAGGGGCGAGCATCTAAGAGCTCACTTGAATCTTGGCTGCGTTCTGCTGTTTCAGACGTAGGAATTATTGTTATTGGATTGCAAGAAGTTGAAATGGGTGCAGGTGTTCTTGCAATGTCTGCAGTGAGAGAATCGGTATGATATCTTCTTCATCGTGACTTGCAATGCATTAGTGTTGTATGTATTGATTGGACCCATTTCAACTTCTTCATCGGTTGAAATGGGTGCAGGTGTTCTTGCAGTGAAGGTTTCTGAATTGATTTTGGTAGAAAGTGATACTCTGTTGTGTCATGTGTGTCATCTGTTTGGGTCAGCAACACATGTTAAATAATGCTGTTTCATAACCTAACCAAGCAAGTTTTGGAATGTCTGGGTTTCAGTCAGACAAAATGTTTCACAAATCAATTGGACCTTATACCTTGTGTTAGGTGGAGTTCATGTCTGTCTTATGTTACTAGCAAATTAATTAGCAATCATTGCGAAGACTTGTGAGAATGAAAAGAAATGGGGGATATTAGGGTCAGTCTGGGTGTTTGTAATGGACCTTTCCTAAAAGGAACCGTGACCAAGAAGGATAACAGGAAAGAAAAATAATAATTTATAGAAAAGAAGGATTGGAATCTTCCCCAGAGATGCCTACTATTTTAACCATAATTGTTAATCTATTATGGAAGCTACATTGATGAATATGAAGACCTAATTATTGTGCTGTATTCAATGAGTCCTTCATAAGAATTCCAGAATTCTCATCCCTTTATATATAACCGTTTTCTAACCTCTCCTGTTTACCGTAGGTGGGGCGTGATGGGAGTGCTATTGGACAGTGGTGGTTGGATATGATCGATGATACATTCCATGGTATGATGGAAAGAAATTCACAAGATGTGATGAGAAAACAATCACAGCAGTGGAGCAGATTTGAACGTGTTGGATCTAGACAGTTGGCAGGCATGCTTATTGCTGTGTGGTGAGTGTCCATCATGACAAGATATTGGGCTACTTGTTGAACATCTGGGACTATTTGTTCTTATGACTTATTTCTTGCAATGAAAGGCACTTCGGGATTGCCATTACTCTTTATTCTAAGTTCTTAATTTTTATTTTGTGTGAAAAATCATGTAACTCTATAAGAAATAAGTGCTATTAAAAAACTAAAGGATTTGTGTACAAACCCATATATTAAAATTCTAATGCAAGAAGATCTCACTTTTTTGTTCTCAATTTCTTTTTCTGTAAGAAAGGTTGTTTTTAGTACTTTTTCCTTGAGAAAATTCTAAAAAGGGTTGTTTTTAATGATGTATTAGATTCCAATGCCCATGCATGCATTGTTATTAAAGGGACTGTTTTGAAATTATTCAGACTAGGCTTCTAGGGGAGCAATTTGATCATTCTAGTTTATGTACTTGCCAAGTAGACATTTTTAAATAAAAGTAAAACACAATAGGGGATTAAATCTCTTCCTAAGAATTTTAATTATTTAAAAATAAGTAGAAAAGTTATTCAAGATTGCTATTAAATGATGCAACTCCCATAAGAACCCTTCTGTCGTAATCTGCAAAATTAGTGTCGCTATTGATCTCTTTCTTCTTTTCTTATCCATTTACTCAAGTATACTTTCATATTTTATTAGTTCTTGTTTCCTTTATTTTTTATATTTAATGGTTGACATTATGTTTTAGGGTCAAGGATAATCTTAAACCATATGTTGGGGATATTGAAGCTGCTGCAGTCCCATGTGGCTTTGGGCGCGCCATTGGTAACAAGGTATTGTACTTCCTTAAATGGGCATGATATGTAAACAATTTGGTTTCTATGTAACCGAGATATTAATAAATACTAGTATAATTAATGTATAAGCATAATCTTATGCCTAAGTGATTTGGTTGTACACATTTTAGATATTATTAAACAAGCCTAATCTCATGCACTGCGCACAAGTATACTTTCTTCAATTAGAAATGTATATCATGCCCTTAATATTAAACCAAGATAGAGTATTGTGGAAATGGAAATGTTTTTTTTTTATTATCATTAAAGGTCTAGAGTAGAGTCTGGAAAATAGATTAATTGCCTATGAGAAGAACTTAGTCACTGTTCCGTTTTGCCATTTTGTGTAGTTCTTAAATTCATAAACATGATTGTTTAGAATTGTTGAAAACATTATACTTCTGTCTGTGCATTTTTAGTTTGAACAGAGGATTGTGTCTGGCCATAGAAAGTTATAAGAAAATATTTATCTTTTGGATGGTGAACTAAAGTTTGTTTACAAATGATAACTTTGACAACTGTAGTTTTTTGTTTAACAACGATATACATTTGACTGTGCACACAGGGAGCTGTTGGTTTAAAACTAAGAGTGTATGACAGGATCTTTTGCTTTGTTAATTGTCACTTTGCTGCTCATTTGGAAGCTGTTGGCCGTCGCAATGCTGATTTTGACCGTGTATATCGTACAATGTCGTTCAATCGACCATCTAATCTCTTCAATGCTGGTGCTGGTATTGTGTTGTACTCGTTATTGTGTTGCACGCTTGCCTGCTCAGTATACTTGTTTTGGCTTGCTTATAGATCTAGCTTGCCATTCATCCTTTCTATTGCAGCTGGTGCTTCGTCGGCTGTTCACATGGTTCGTGGAGCTAATGTATGGATACACTGATTTGTTTCATTTGCCTTCTGAATTATTCTTCATTTCTGGTTAGTGTGTGAGTGTTGATGCTTATACAGGCTATGGGTACCCAGTCTGTTGATGGAATGCCAGAATTATCTGAGGCAGACATGGTTGTATTTCTTGGCGATTTTAATTATCGGCTTGATGATGTGTCATATGATGAAGCTAGAGATTTTATATCTCAAAGAAGTTTCGATTGGCTTAGAGAAAGGGATCAACTCCGAGCAGAGATGGAAGCTGGAAATGTTTTCCAGGGAATGCGGGAAGCAGTTATTACTTTTGCGCCCACATACAAATTTGACAAACATGTAGCTGGTTTATCAGGTACCTTTTATAGTTAAGAATTCTTCATTTCTTTTGTAATCTTAATATCAGTCTCATAATGTTTGTTTTTTGCCTTCTGACTGATTCTGTGCATTGTATGATTCATGAAGTGGTTCAGCAACTGCTGTTGTTAAAGTTTTGTAGTCTATTAAGATGTTTTCACAAGGGGGTGAAGAAAATTTTTCTTTGTAGTGACGAGTATTATTATTATTATTATTATTCCTAGGGATTTTAGTGTATTTGATTGGCTAACAGTACATATATATTGCTTATTTTAAAGGTTATGATTCTGGTGAAAAGAAACGCATTCCTGCCTGGTGTGACAGAATCTTATACCGTGATAACCGACGAACTTTGGGATCTGAATGCAGTTTAGAGTGTCCTGTTGTAGCGTCAGTATCACGGTAAGTTTTATTGATTTCTATTTTTGCAATGTTTAGGGATTGTTTACTATCCTTCAAATAACTGTATGCTCTGGTTCACCTCATAATCTATGGCAATCCTTTCTGGTGAGGGCAATGCTTTGACAGTCTCTTTGCTTATCAACCTTTTCAAAAAGCTTACCACATTGATTATTCCGGATCTAGCTATATGTGAATACCCTGAGTAAATTTCACCATTTAGCATTTTTTTTCCTTTTATCTGAGATCTAAACAGACCAAATTGTTTATTTACAGCTTTCTGAATCTGTTCCAAATCCATATATCCTGTCAACTCATTGTCAGAATATGGACATAATTTTTTCACGTTATGTACAACTAAAGTGCCTCCTGGGCAATTATCTATTTATGCCACCATGTCGATGGAGATGGATTTAGAACAAATTGAAACAGTCACAGATGTATAAACAGTTCTCATAGCAGATTGCAATTCTGTTACCATCTTTTTACATATTTGTAATCATCTTGAATAAAACCTGATATATATCCTCTTGAATAGGTATGAGTCTTGCATGGATGTGACAGACAGCGATCACAAGCCTGTCATTTGCATATTTTCTGTTGAAATTGCTCATATTGACGAGTCAGTAAGGAGACAAGAATTTGGAGATATAGTGAGATCAAATGAGGAAGTTAGATCCAAGCTTCAAGAATTATGCAAAATTCCAGAAACAATTGTCAGCACTAACAATATACTCCTCCAAAACCAGGATACATCAATTTTGCGCATTACAAATAAATGCACAGAAAACGTTTTGTTCGAAATAGTTTGTCAAGGTGAATCTACAATCAAGGATGATGGTCAGGCATCATATCATCATCCAAGAGGTTCCTTTGGCCTTCCACGGTGGCTTCAGGTAGGTTTCTTGTTTTAGTAGGTGCTTACTGGGTAAGAATTGGTGTTGGGTCCATTACTGCTAGGGTTTTGAAATCTTTTATTTTGAAAGAATCAGTTGAGGGAACTTGGATTTGGTATATGCATTGAGTCTTTGGAGCTTGTAAGTTATCCACGAAGTGTTAGAGCTCTAACACTTCTCGTCGACTTACACTCCCCTCAACCTAACACTTCTCGAATAACTTACAGAGCTAAATATGCATCCAACCTTTCGATTTGACGAGTCGTACCATCAGTGAGCTTTGGATGCTGTCTTGATTATATTTAGATCAAAGTTGAACTACTGCAGATTATGGAACAAATTAAACTTGGTTTAGGGGCTTTGGCAGCCTGCTTTGTGTCTGTTTAAAGGGTCCTTTCCTTTGAAGTTCGATTTTTTTCATGCTTAGACATTGATTCTGTTTTGTAAACCTAAAATTCATGTCTATCTTGTAACATAGAATATGACCAGACATGTTTGCAGGGCTTAAAATTCTGTAATTTCCTGCAAAAATATGACCTAATAGAGTCCATTATCTGGATTATTCCTGCTTGTTGGTCTCTGGGGCTAAGACCTGATGGATGACATATTTGTGATGTTTGTTTGGCTCAGGTTACTCCAGCTGCCGGCATAATTAAACCAGATCACGTAGCAGAAGTATCAATTCATCTCGAAGCATTCCACACCCAGGAAGAGTTTGTGAATGGTTTTCCACAAAACTGGTGGTGCGAAGACGACAGAGATAAGGAAGCTATAATGGTGGTTAAAGTTCATGGCAGGTACACGGTGGAGACGAAGAATCATTGTATCCATGTTCGTCACTGTTGTTCAACCAGAAAGATTGATCCTAAGCCTAGAGATCCTGTACAACTTCAAGGTAATCTCCTCCACCGTGCTGATTATCAAAGGCTTAGTGTTTCCTACGACGTGGTCGATCATCTCCAGAATTTGCATAGTCCATAAGGTACAAGATCTCATGCCATCACTGTTTATGATGATTGGTAAAGCAGCATAGGAAAAATGTCCAGAACTTTTATTTTTCATTTTTCCCAAGTGATTTTCTTATTTAGTGTGAATATTGAGTTGAGCTGGTGCCCCATTTTTATATTACAATCCAAAATATTTTTAAAAGTATTGTTTTGTGTAAAAATGTCCTAAAAATGTATCAACTCGCATGCCATACAGATCAAAAATTATAAAAAATTTCGGTACATGCAGGGATGAAACTAGGATTTGGAATTAGGACAAATTGTAAATGATTGAAAGTGGGGATAAATTTATAAATAAACTAAATTTTAAAAGAATTTAAATAAGGAGACAAATGTAAGAAAAAAATTCGAGGGTGGGACAATTTTCCTTCCTACCCCCACATGTCTTCGTCACTGGGTACACGTTTTTTCTTAAAAATATTATATATCAAAAAATTAATACCAAAATATTTATAATTTTTATATTAAAAAAAACAGTATAATTGTTTTTTTATTGGTCTTTCTTTTGATTTTTAGAGTATTTTTTAACTTTGATTTAAGATTTTTTTATCTTTAGGCACCTCGTACACGTTAGAGGTGTATTCGGTTCGGTTCGATTTTTTATTAAAATATAAACTGAATCGCAATTTGTGGTTTTTAAAAAATAAATGAAATCAAATGGTATAAAACCCGAAAAATCAAAAACCGAATTTTGTGGTTCGGTTTGGTTAAAACTCGCGGTTTTAACGATTCTTTTTTATTTTTAAAAAAGGTAAGCAAAACAAATAAAATATTTATTATACCCTTCAATATCAATTTATTTTGTCATTAAGAACATGAAAACGTATGTCTCGATCCTTTGAAAAATCCAAGATTTTAAAAAAAATAACAATTTACAAAACAAATAATATATCTGAAAAATAAATTATAAAATATTTGTTTAATTAATATACACTCAACGATTATATATCATTAACCTAAACATATATATCTGGTCTAATATATTATTTGATTAAAGACAAACTCAAATATTCTATGTCTTAAAATAATCGTAAATAGTAAAAATTATAAAAACATATTCGAATTTGAAACACAATATCTAATCAACCTAACATTATAAAATCATATCTAAATATTTTAAGAGATTAATTTAAAAATAAATTCAAATATTTCAAGATACTATCTTTAAAACATATTTGATATGGATCATAATGTTTTTTCTTTAATTCGAGTTGATATGAAATAAACGGGTTCCATATAAAAAATTCAAAACCAAATTAAATTTTAAATTTTAAAATTTAAACCGAACCAAAAACTAAACTACAATATATAAACCCAAACTAAACTGAACTGTATAACTTAATTCGAATCGATTTTTCAATTTTCTCGATTTCGATGCTTACCTACACACGCTAAAAACAATCTCCAAGCACCTTGTGATCCAAGAAGAGTAGACCAAGTATCATAATTATCTTTCATAAAAAATTAATGAAATAAAAAAGAATGATTTTCCATTACTTAGTTCTGATATCACTTTATTGGAAAATAAATTTATGAACTCGCACAAAACAAGAAATAAAAAATAATAATTTGACAACCTTTATTAAATTATATTTTCTTTATTTTCCATATCTTATTTATATAGCACGATGGCTATTAATAGGATAAAATCTTAGGTGACTTAATACAAGTAATTAGCCTTAGTTAATACTAAATGCCCACAACACTTAATACATAATAACGTAATTGGTTTCAAGTATTAATTAAAGAAACTGTTTTGCATTAATCACTTACTAAAACAAGTTTAATTTCTAACATGATTAATTGAGTAATTATATTGAATAAATTAGAAAAATATTTATATTTTATTAAATAAATATAAAAATATTTTTTTTAATTTATCAAATAAATTAAAAAAGTTGAAACAAAAAGTTAATGTTAAAAATGTAGAATTAAATTGATAAAAATAATTAAAATAAATGTTTTAAAATTTGAGTGAACTAAATCGACCTATCAAATATTAACTCTAAAAACTAAAAATTTTAACTTCAAAATAAATAATTTTAATCTAGTATTTTATCAAGCCAAAGATATTATTAAAATTAATTAAATTAATAATTATTATTTTTATCCATATCAAATACAAATTTTATCTTAAAATAATTAGGAGATGATAAACTAATTAATTTAGCATTCATTTCAATAAACCGAGGACGAATATAAATTAATTAATTCAAACTCTTACTTAAATGATTCAATTAATATAAACCTAAATTTAATCTAATTAATTTAAACTTTATCATATAAACCAATAATTTAATTTAAATTATTTTTTTTTTAAATTTCAAAACTAAACCTAACATGACATAAAAAAAAACATATTTCTTATAAAAACATGTCAATAAAACTATATAATACTTTATATAGTCAAAATTTCGACCGACCTCATCAATATCTCTATGTCATCTAGACATAACTCAAAAATTAATCTTATTAAATTAAAAAAAAAACTTTTGATTAAATAATTATCGAATTATTTGGAAAATAAAAATTCTCTTACGAGACTACTACTCCCCAGTTAAAGGGGTAGTACCTAGAGATGGATAAGGATTGGGTTAGATTTTCGGTTTATTTAAATTCGATTTGAATACAAATATTTTAAATTCGATGCTGATTTGATCTTAAATTTTTTTAAAAATATCCGACCAATCCCAAAATAAATATATTAAACCTGATCCCGACGCGATCTTAAAATTTTCTTTAAAACCCTGACAGACTCGAAAATAAATATATTAAATCAATAAAAAAAATAATTTTAAGGACTTAATTATAAAAAATAATTTTAGGGGAATTAATTATAATAAAATATATTTTTAAAAACTAAATTATAAGTAAAAAATAATTTTAAAGACCTAATTATGAAAAATATATAGACAAAGAATTATTATTATAAATATTCTTAAAAAAATTATGAAAAATTATATATTTAATCTCGAATTGGATCGTATATTTTTTATCCTAAACTCAAACCTAGTTTTTCATAAAAAATCTAATCCAATCAAACTGAGTCAAAACCGATCGGGAAGGATAAAATGCTCATCCCTAACTAGGGGTGTATTCAGTTTAATCCGATAAGTTATTTTAGTAACCGCCGGTTTTCGATTCAGTTAACCTCGATTTTCGGTTTTTCCATATTAACGTTAATTTTTAAAAAATTATATTTTATCTTAACAAAATAGCTTTATTTTATACTTTTAAACATTAAAAGGTAAAAATTTCGAGATATTTTTCATAAGTATTTATTAAAAACTTATTTTTAAGTAAAAAATAAAACTACATGTATAGTATTTTAAATATAAAAAATATATTTTTACTTTATAAAAATAATTCAAAATCAATTAAAATATTAAATTTAATTTAATTCGATTAACCACGGTTAATTACAGTCTATAAATTTATAAACTATAATATCTCGGTTAGATTTAGTTTTCGATTTTACGGTTTACTATCGTATCCCTAGCAGTGCTCCCACGCCAGTTTCAAAATTGCTCGCCGCCATTTTTGCTTTGTCTGGCAATTAGGGCAGGCCATCCGCCATCCGCCATCCGCCATCCTCCGCCTTCTATAGGCGTACCAAAGGAGGGTGTAACTCAAAGCAATAGCTAATAAATATTAGGGGTGTTTAAAATTATTCGACCCAACGATCCAAAATAAAAATACCAGGTAATTTTAGAAAAAAAAATTATCTGATCGGGTCGGATATCCGACCCGAGAATTAGTGGTCCGGACTTAGACCAAAAATTTTAAATTTCTGGGTATCCGACCCGATTAATTTTATTATATATATTTTTAGTTTTAAAATATTTTTTATGTTAGATTTCTTTAATATTTATACTTAAAATTAAATTTAAATCTCTAAATTAGTTTTATGTTTGTATTATATACTTTTAGGTTTTAAAAATTTTAAATATATTTTTATTAATTTACTAATACAAAAGAAAAAACAGAATTAATACTTTTAACATCATTTTAGTGATAAAATATAATAAATATAGATGTATATATAAATTCAAATATTATAAAATTAACTTAAAATCAATCGTTTTTATGTTTGGTTATGTATTATAAATTTTTAAAACTTATATGTTTAATATATATTTTTTTAATTTTAAAATAAAAAATAAAAATATGAACCGGGTACTCGTTACCCGATTAATCGAGTACCCGAGTTATACGGGTATCCGATAACAAATACCCGATTTAAATAAACCGGGATATGAGTTAATTTTTTGTGACCCAAAAAACCAGATACCCGATAATAAACGCCCCTAACAAATATCCATTTTTAACTCCTTTGTTTGATTCAAATTGTCATTATTATATTATATAAAAGACATATTCAAATGTAATAGTATAAATCTCAACATTTCAATTAACAATTCAATTGTACATTATAATAATCATTAATAATTACAATTCTAGTTGATTTTTAAAATATTCATTTACGCCGTCAACGATTTATTGATTTAATAAGACGAGATGTTAAATTTTTAAATAATATCAATGGTTTGAATCACGATATTTTTTTTAGATAAATCTAAAATATTTATTCCAAAGCAGAATCCCTGCTACAAATTACATTTTAGAGGACCCCCATGCAACAAGAATCGCATTCTGTACAGTTTGTAATCGAATATTATTATGACATAATCGAATACAAAGAATATTCTTTAAACACACAAAAACCTCATTACAAGTGTGTTGTATACCCCGGAAACACTTATTTCGCTCTTGCCAAATCAAGTAAACGAATGCTTTCCATGCAAGCCTAAGGATAAGGGCCAACCCCGATCTCCCCTTCAAACTAGTCATTGCCCAAGCCAACTCTCCCGACCAATCCATGACCTCCCGATCAACCCCACTACAACGGAGAGCCATGCACCAGACATGCCTAGAGAAACCACATTCAAAAAATAAGTGATCCCTTGTCTTGGATGAGTTGCCACACAAACCACAACTACCCTCTTCATGAACCAGTCTCATACGAGCCAATCTATCCCGTGTAGGTAAACGATTCAAAATTGTCATCCAAGCAATCAACGTATGCTTAGGAACACGCAAAGGAAACCAGAGAAATTTATGCCATGCCACAACCTCCCTATGCTCTCTAATCCCCTTCCAAATCTCCCTCGTAGGATAAATCTTACCTGCTTCCAAAACCATTGCAGCCTCGCGCCTGAGCTTTAACAGCTTCCTAAACAACCAGCTAGAATGTTGCTTGATTTCCATCATCCAGAAGTTGAACACGACATTGTGAATGAAAAGATAAATTAAAAATATTATTATATTAGATCAATATAAAATTTAATTCAAATTAATCGATGAGTTGAACACTTATAATTAAACATATATATAAAGATATGATCAATTTATATAATATAAAAAATTCAAATTAACAGTTGGTTATGTGAAAATTATTTCTCGAGAAAAAAAGTACGAAACTAATCCGAGTCATCCATTTCAAACGTCTAACGAACTAAAAAACATGTAAAACTCTGAATTTAACGTTATATAACTTGATACTATCCCATATATTTACCCTAAAAAATATACATTTAAGGTCGTTGCTCCGAACAATATTTTTGTAAGAACACCGACTGTTTGTTAATTTGTTTATCTGGATGCAGTAAATTACATTTTAATCCTTAAGTCTGATCTCTATAAATACTGACTCCATGGAAACCAAACCAAGCAAGTCAGCAGCACAGAGAGATCCAATTGATTTGTTTCTGATTCTGAGGTGAAACATGGGGATGGAACATATGAATTGCACTGATTTAAGATCAAGAACTCATCTTGGTCTTAAAGAAATCAAACTAAGAAAACAAACAGAAGAGGAAGAGGAAGAAGAAGATGAGCCATTGAGTCCCCTTGCTCGTATGTTCCATGAGCCTCAATTCAACATCTACGTTATTGGCATTCTGGGGTTTAAGAGCCCCATCAAACCACACTCTTTCAAAGCAAATTGGCTCCACACTGTTGCTAACCATCCTCGTTTATCCAGTATTGTGCAGGTAAACTCAGGCAAAGTTTATGCTTCAACACCTTCATTTCTGCAGTAGTTTTGAACTTTTGTTTAAAAATGAATCCAACTAGGTTGCAGATGATGGAGAAATGAGATGGGTGAAAACAAAGGTAGATATTGATAATCATGTTATGGCCCCGTTGGTTGATCAGAATCAAGATATGGTTTCCTCCGACAAGTTTGTTGAAGAGTATGTTGCCAACCTTACCAAGACACAGATTAGCAGGTCTGTTCCTATGTGGGATTGCCATATTTTAAACCTCAGAACTTCTGATGCTGAATCCACACTGGTTCTTCGATTTCATCACTCCCTTGGTGATGGAACGTCTCTTATGTCACTGCTAATCTCTTCCTCCGACACACTGCCGAGTTTTCCGGTGATGAAGAAACCGAGATGCACCAGTAGGGGTGGATGGTTTTCGATTTGGTTATGGAGATGTTGGTCTGTTTTGTTGTTAACGTGGAACACTTTGGTTGATATGTGCATGTGTGTGGCAACAACATACTTCTTGAAAGACACTGTAACACCCTTTGATGCACCCTCAAGGAGGCAGAGAATTGTGCATCGAACCTTGTGTTTGGATGATGTTAAATCAGTGAAGAATGCAACCAACACGGCGAGTCATTTCTGCAAACACATTTTCTTTGCAAATTCTTCATGGAGAGCTAAAGCCTAAAGTACTTCACGTGTTTTCCATTGCAGACGGTGAACGACGTGATGCTAGCCATCACTCAGGCCGGCTTGTCTCGGTATCTCAACCGGAAATCCGGCAAAGCTAAGAGTGATACTGGAGAAGCAAGAGAATCTGAAAGCAACCTTCCCAGCAGTCGTCGTCTTACTGCAACTCTGTTCATCAACACCAGATCATCTCCAGGGATCTATGTAATTATACTTATTTACTAGTTTTCTTTTTATTTACTTATTTCATCGAATAAGTACTTTACAGGCCTTAGAAGATATGGTGAAGAGAAGCAAAGCCGAGTGGGGGAACAAGATCGGTTATACTGTCTTCCCTTTCAAAATTTCATTGAAAGAGAACCCATTGGAGTACCTTAAAGATGTCAAAGCAACAATGGATAGGAAAAAGACTTCTCTTGAAGCTAAATTCAGGATGCTTATGGCTAAGGGTTTTGAAAAGTTTTATCCCATCAAAGTCAGCATGATTCACCTTTTACATATGGTTTCATAATTGGATTGAAAAATCTATGTATAAAAAAGTGTATTGACAAGTACATTCATGGCAGCAGGTCACTTTCCCGTTAACAACAGTATGGTTCTCGAATGTGGGTGGACCTCAAGACCAAATCAGTTTACATGGCAATCAAGTTGCCTTCATCGTTGCCTCCGTGTATGGTCAACCAGTGGTAAGTTAAGTTTCCCATTTATATGATCCCGATTCGAGAATATTATTATAACATTCAACCTTCTATTAAAACCGAATGTCGACTGAAAACTTTTTACAACTATTTAATTGTTTTTCAGGTTCTCACCATTCATTTCATTAGCTATCAGAAGAAGATATCAGTGGCGTTATCAGTTGATGACAATATTATCCCCAACCCTTATGAGTTGTGCGATGATATTGAAGAAGCTCTCAAACTCATCAAAAATGAAATAAAGGTTTGATGAGTCATTAAGTAAAAATGAATTAAAGCTACTTAAATGTCATTAAGATGGCATTTATGCTTGTACTTTCCTATAATGATGTCATGTTTATCAAGTATATCTTCTAAATAAAACAGTTGATAAATAGATGGTTAAAGTTCTCGGATAAATATCATCCATGTGAGTTCAAAACCCGAGCAAAATTCCTTTTCTCCTTCCTCTAGATAGAAATTGTTCAAAAGAATTCAAGTGGTCATGTTTATTTTGTTTAATATTATGAATGCAAAGAGTAAGCAACTGATGATGACCAATAACTTATATTCATGTTCATACTTAGAGGTGAATATCCATTCGAATCGAATCAAATTAAGTTTAATTAAAAACTAAGTTAATCAAGTTGATTTCTTCAGGAGATTTGTGCACATCGGTCATAAGAATTAATTCTATAGTTTGTTCAAGATTTTACAACATAAAGGGAACTGAAACAAATGACAGTCTCAAGTTGTACATATTCAGTAATTCAGAACCCATAGACATACAGAACTCAAAATAATCATCCTCACAGCAACACAACAAAGAAAACATAAGAGTATGGGCATGGCTTACCTTGTGAGCACAATAAGTGTTATCACACTCATCTCAAACTCAGAACAGGCCATGGGTTCACCCCGGTGGTAGTGGGAAGTGAAGGTCGTATAATTGGGACACGTCTTACAACTGAAAATGCCTCGTTGAGACGAGCAGCACGAGTCATCAACTGAGACACCTTCTGCAAGTACAACTCAAGGAAAGAATAAAACGTTAATAACAATATGATCGTATTCATGGTGCACAGGAAGTTTCAAATGGATCTAACATCAGTATAATGTCGATTGAGAATATTGTTGTTTCCAATATATATTTTTAGTTTTTTACAAGGGATAAAACGTTGGGACATTTATATTTAATCAAAACACTACATGAACGGTTCCCGATAATATGATATGAAATATTAAACAAATATGAATCATACAAAATGTTTATGAATGTAGGTCAAAATACTCTCATGTATGCACGTGCACGTGTATTCCAACATAAAACATATGGCATTATTATTTTGTTAAAAGCATATGAATCACTAGATTCATTGTATCCCAAATGCAGCAAACAAAAAACAGGAGAGACAAAGAAGTAAAGCAATAACCCAAATTCATGGGGAAAAAAACTCTATGCTTGAAGATAAACGGGACTAAGATTTTAATTATAAAAGGATAAATAAGTATTCCTCCAATCTCATCCTCCATTCCATCCAAATTCCATCCACCTCCATAATAAAACATAAAATGTTAGTCTTGAAAAAAATAAACAAAAGTACAGAAAGACCAGGATTTATAGCCTCCTACCTTTTTTCTCTTAGCACTCATGGAATGTAGGAATGGTTTTGTTTTGTCTGTCATTTCTATGTAGGGACATATAACATTTTTCATTTGGCTTGTTGGGGACATCATTTTCCAGGTTGCAGTAGAGGATTGAAGGAAGTATTTACTTCCAAGCTTTTATACTGTTGAGACTTGGGAGTTCGGAAGTGTATTAAGGGCTAACATCTATAAGAGCAAGTTGTATGACAGCATATGATCAAGAAGCTGCCAAATAGACCCAAAGTTCAAAATGGTAGGGTTATCTTCTGTTTACATGAAAGAGGCTAGAAAAAAGGCTAAGACATGTTCTAAAGGCCACCAAACTCTCTAACCTTGCAGAAGAGAAGGCTCTTAACATTTATTAGTTGACCTCAGAAAAGTCCCTCCCTCCGTAATCTTGTTTTGGTTTTTCTATTATATTCGTGTTTTTTCATTCATTATCTAGTTAAAAGTTGTTTTAATGACAGAGGGAACAGAACAGAGGAGGAGGAAACGAATACAAAAGACAAAGCTGACCACCCCAAAGAATTTGTCGGTATGCAGTACAAGTTGTTTGGTAGGATTCTAAAGAACGGAAGAAATTCTTGGTATGACTCTATTTAGAAGTTCTTTTCTGTAGGATTTTATTTAGATCGATATGACTTTCCTTATTTTATTGCATTTAAAAATAGAGACAACGAATAAAACAAGACACAAATCTTAAAGGTTTCAGGTTCCCTTTGATGTGCTGGATTGATTTTCCCATCCATCACCTGCGACTCAATCCCAGACTCACGACTGTAACATTATTTCTTTCAGAAAATTATTTACAGTAACAAAGTGGTAAGAAATTACTGATGATGCAGGTAAAACCGCAAACCGCTGACAAATCAATCAAGCAAAGGATCTCAATTCTCAACTAGTCATGGAGAAGCTCAAAGAGATGATGCAAAAAAAACAAAAAAGGATCATATAGAGTCATGTATAAAAGAGAATGAAATTCAATTGCATAGTGAACACTACAACAAAAATGGATCTAAACATAAAACAGCAAGGATAACTGACAACTTGTGGTGATCTAATTACAGAATAAATCTAAGACACAATTCATAATTCAATTTCCAAATATTGACAACAAAAACAGGTAAAACAAGCAGCAACTGACCTTATCATCCATGGTAACCTTTAGCTGCAAGCTACTGCTCTTCCGCTTCATCTTATACAATCTGCGTCCTAATATAACAAAACCCATCACAGCCGCTGCTACAGAGAAGGACCAAGCAGGGCTAACCCTGAGAACACAGTATCTCAGGAGCTCGAAAGGAACTTTCCACCATGATACCTTCTTCTGGTCTCCCTCATTAACTGATCTTGCGCACAACTTCATTTCATCAATGGTAGAACCCTCGTTACCAATGGTATTACCGTCTCCCTCGTCCGACTCCAATGTTGAGCTATTCCCATTATCGAGCACACCTGAATTCTCCAACTCAACTCCCTTTTCCATACAGTCACTAAAACCAAAGTCAGCTTCAATATCCTCAAACTTCATTGAAACCAAACCATCTCCACCAGAATCAGGCCAGAGCTTGTCCAAATCCTTATATTGATCTTGAATATCGCCAAACTCACCAAAACCTAACTCCTTCCTATCGAATTCACTAAATTTAGTACCATCGGGCTTAAATGTACCCAATTCATCAGTCCTACCTTCCGCTTTTCCAACCCCTTGGGGAAAATCTGGGACTTTCTCGTTCTCAGCAAACTCCAAGTCTTTTTTCAAAACCAAATCACTTAATTTACGATCATCTGACCGATCACTTCCCGAATCAGACCAAAAATCGCCCGTATACTGAGCCACCGGCTTGGGATCAATCCAACTCGGATTATCTGACTCGATAGAACCTTCTTCACTCACACACCCCTCCTTTGCATACATACTCTGATTATCAAGAGAAAAGTAATCAGATCTTATCATCCCATCAGTATCACCTTCGATGCTCTCAAGATTCCTCAACTCGGGCGAGTTAACCATGACAGAATTAGAATCAGAGTCCGAGATACGGAGCACTTCCCAATCTAGTAGTTCTCCTTCCATGGCAGGGATTGATCAAAACACCAAAATAGAAAGCAAAGCACCCAACAAACCCTAATCCCCAATTGAATTTGATTCTGAAGTTTATGACTTGTGGGGGCAAGGAATAAAAATGCAAAGACCAAAGAGGATAAGGCAGGGAGCTTAGAGTGTTGAGCAGAGGAAGACGATGCAAGTTGTGAGCGTTGACGTGGCATGCTTGGACATAATCACTTGTCTGGTCAAAATGGAGATTGCTGAATCTTTACATTGATGAACCAGTAGAATTTTGACACGTCAATGTAACGGGTGGGGATGGAGACAGAGAACTTTTTCTGAATTGAAATAAATAATATCTTGTTCTGGAAACTGAGAGAAGACAGATTAGGAGTAAAAGAGGACAAGTGTCAACTTGAAGACACGTGTCAGGAAAAGGAATGAGAATTAAGAATAAAACAATAATTTTAATAAATAATAGTATTTTAGAAAATGTCTTAAAAAATAATAATAATTTAACAAGAAAAAAATACACAAATGGTCATTAAATTATCTAAAAAATATAAAATATCACTAAACTTTAAAAATTATACAATAAACATTAAACATTAATTTTTATTATAAAATAATTACTAAAACGTTGACTATTATTAAGTTAATGACATGATATTCACAAAAAATCAAATAATAATATATTTATCTTTCATATTTATATATTTAATTTTATTATTGATGTTTAAATTAATTAAATATACAAATATTTATAATTAAATATGTTATACAAAATTTTATAATTGTTATATCACCTACTTAATAATATCTAACGACTCAATAATTATTTATAACAAAAATTAAATTTTAATATTTATTATATAATTTTTAAAAAATTAATGATTATTTTATATTTGTGTGTGATAATTTAGTTACCTATGTACTTTACCCGATAAACAAGGAGTTTCGCATATGATTAACTTAGTGGTAAGGAAAAAATATTGGATGTTTTTACATACTTGATATCTAAATTATACATATTAATAATTTTAGTTTTAAAATATATTCAACTAATTTGTTTTTAGTTTGAAATAATTCAATATATTTAAATTTGGAATATTTTAATTAAATTTATGATAGTGTCAAACTAAATAATTCTATCAAATTAAAATAACAGTTAAATAATTAAATTTTATCATAAATTAATAAGGTATGTTTAAATTTTTATTATATCAAAAAATAATATGATCCTTTAAAAGAAGAATAAATATAAATTGATAAGAAAGAATAAATTGATATAAATTTTAAATATAAAAGATTAAATTTATTAAAACGTTTTAAATCCAGAATGATATTACACACCAATTTTAGAAAATTGTCTAATTCAAGTTTTAATTTTAATTTTAATTTAAAATTAATATTAATATTTTTTTTAAATAACAACTTAAGAAAATATATTTAATTCAGATATTAGAATCAAATATATTTTTATTTTATTTTAAATTAATAAAATAATATCTTGTCAATTATAAAAATCAACAAAATAATACATGTAAATTGTCATATCAGTAGAAATACTCAGCATTAGAAGTACAATCGAAAGGTTGCTTAATCTTGGATTTTGAGAAATGTGGCGTCTGTGATGCACCTAATGAAACAGACAACACATATCTGGCGGGGTTGTTCGGCAGCCGGCAAGAGATGTCTGGCACAAGGGATTGGGCGTGAGTAACCAAAATATTGTAATAATTAATTTATAAGTTTCACTTTTAGTATAATTAAAGTTAGGAATACCCGATTAAAGTTAGGGATGGGTACAGAGTCCAAATCCGATGGGTTATGATCCGTTTCGGTTTGATTGGGTCAGATTTTTTGATGAAAAATCTGAAGTCGGGTTGGGTCAAGTTTTTTTTAATGGTGAATTCAGATCGATTCGAGATCGGGTTTAGGGTGGAAAAAATATAATCCGACCCGGATTAATAGTGTAATTTTCTCATATATATTTTAGAGATATTTGCAATAATGACTCCTTTTTATATATATTTTATATAATTAGATCACTAAAATTATTTTTTTATAATTAGGTAACTAAAATTAAATATTTTTATAATTAGACCCCTAAAATTTATTTTTTACAGTTTAGTCTCTAAAATTTTGATTTTTTTAATGATTCAGGTTGGACCAGATTTTAAAGCTTAAAAAATGGGTTGAGTCGGATTTTTCACCTTAAAACCGGATCGGATAACGGGTGGATGATATGATTTTTCGGGTCAAGTGTGGGTGGGCCGAAAATCGACCCGACCCATGCCCATTCCTAATTAAAGTATATTATTTTTAAGGATTATGATTAATTTATAGAATGTAAAAATTATTTGTTTTTATATTAATTTAAAACAGGTTTCAGGGATTCAAGATCACCTCCATCAACCTTTCCACCTTTCAGAACCTGGAAATCATCAGCATTTCTTGTAAGCCAAGAATTTCCCATAAACCAAACAATGAGAAGACAAAAATGGAAGCAGAACTGTATGAAGCTGATCAAACTCTACATAGACAGACAATAAAGTTCAAGGAAACCTTGTTCAGGGTTAACCAAGTTAGCTTTACCCTTCACTGATAATGAAATTTCTACAAGTGAATAGAATCATAGATACCTGTTATAGATCCAAAAAAGTAAAAAATTCAGAATGTTTCGGCTCGTTTATGATCTTTTCGAACATTGGTTTGATTGTCTCATGCTGGAACATCTCTTCCAGGACTTTATCCTCTACAACATTACTGACTTGGTAGCGATGATCTGCTTTATCAGAAGAAGAGAACAGTAACTCCGATAACCGATCCTTCCCGGCTTGTCGATGGTATTTCGATGCCTCCATTGGCCCGGTTGAGATGAGGTGGTAAACATACACAACCTTTTTCTGGCCTAGCCTATATGCACGGGATATGGCCTGTCGTTCCACGGATGGATTCCATGTCACATCTAGCAATACCAGCCTTGAACCTCCAACAAGATTAATGCCTTCAGAGCAAGCCTTTGTTGATGCAAGCAAGACCCTTGCTCTGCTATTTGGATCGTTGAAAACGTTAATCGAGCATTGACGCTGCCTTATATCACATTGTCCGTGCATGAACAATATCTCCTTACCTTCCTTCCATTTTAAATGATCTTGAAGCTGCTCCATTATTAAGTGTAATGGTCCAAGGTGTTGACTGAAAACTATAACCTTTTCCCCCAGGGCTTCACTGAGCTTAATCAGATTCATGAGGAATTTCGTTTTCACTCCTTCATCGGGTTTCAGTCTTATCCTTTCTAACTCCTTCATGCTAACAATGGAGCCGGCAACCTCGTTAATATCTTTCTCATCTAGCAGTGGATTCAAGAGCTGCTTCAACAAAGAGGGATGGATGGAGATCAAGGAAGCATACCGGTCTAAATCGAGAGCATTCATTGTTTCCTTTCTTCTTCTTCTTTTCAAGGGACTCTTCTTTTGTCTAGCATGCACAAGGATTTCTTCAACACGCTCAAGGATATCTTCCACATGCTCCATGATTTTCTTCTGAAGATCGGTGGGACGTAAGACAACTAATGAGTGCTTCAAACCAGGAAGTGCAGTCTGTAGAATTGCGCCTTTATACACATGAACAAAAGGCTTGATCATAGCTCTAACCTCACTCAGTCTGTCATTTCTATCAACATCATTTTCGATCGAACCAATCCAATAAGTAAATTTCAGTTTTGCTTGGTCTCCTTTGCGCCCACGCCTTTTTTTATCCTTGTACCGGATTCCTTCAGCAAATGTTGGTCTTACTAACCAGAGTGTGTTGAAGAGTTCTGCGCAATTGTTTTGGAAAGGAGCTCCGGACAGAATTATACGGCGTTCGGTCTTAATTCCTGACAAAGCCTTCCACAAAAGGGAGCCAGCATTTCTTGGTATATGCCCTTCATCAAAGATAAAAATACCAGGAAGTTCAAGAAGGATTCTTTTGATTTGATCATCTAAAGTGTTGCATTTTCCTTTCCCTCCTGTCCCTTTTCCAGCAAGTTTCGTGAATAGGCTGTAACTGATCCCCAAGATGCCTCCACTGGATTTCCAGGACATCAGTTTCACCAAACGTCTAGCATGTTTATCTGCATGGGGGATACCATTTCTAAGTTGAGGAAGTCCATACGTCTCTTCCTTGTCGGAAAAATCCTCACTGTTCAGATTGTGAAAGGGAATATCAACCTTCCACTTAATGAACTCATCTTTCCATGTAAGTAACATGCTACAAGGAGCAACAATCACCGGACATGAGCTTGGATACTCTTTTAAGTATGTCTGTAGAAAGACTATAGTCAGAAGAGTTTTCCCTGTCCCGGGAGCATGAGATATGATACATCCTCCACCGCCGCTAGATGAGTTTTTAGACGGATCACGATATATTCCCCCTGCTATATTATTCCACATAAACTCGAAACCCTCACGCTGATGAGGGTGGAGTTTACTTCTAATGTTTGGAATGATTTCCCATACTGTTCCTTCGATGTTGGCAGAGGAATCACAACCAGGCATATTGATGTTAGGGTCTACCTCTTGAAGGCCATCAAACACAGAGGAATCCACAATACCAGAGTGTTGCCTCTCATATTTCTCACAAGGACGTTTCAGCTGCAACAAGCAAAACAAAGTTATAAGAATCAAAATGTCTGAAGCTAAGATCCATTTGCACAGGCATTGCAGTATACAGATTAAGCTCTTTGCCATTTAGCCTGTGATCAAGGTTTACATTGAAAAGTTCAATATAGATCATCATCAAGCATGAAACATACAGGTTCGTATAAAACTTACAAAAGGTGCTGTAACGTATTTGATTTCCAGTTCCACAAAAGAGCAAAATTTGCATATTATTCCAAATTCTTCATCTAGAACAAGCTCGTGACGATTTTCAGGACATAAGGTTGCCCTGTCCTGTTTAACCTCAGAAAATTTTGCAGCATCCTTAATTTCCATCTGCTCATCAATATGAACAACACCAGTATCAGTTCAAACATCTAAAAGCTGAATTTGCTGATAAGTTGAAACAAAGATTCACATGAAAAAGGAAATTTAAATTCATGGTTTGCTAATTTTCAATTTAAGGAGTGCATATTATATTACATAAATCTATGATAAAACTACCAAGATGCTTTGCATCTAATTGCTTTCTGAAAAAGCTCAAGCCCTCTTTTACTTTATAGCACTAATAGGAAGATGTGCAGGTGAATGTATGTCCTTTGTTGATGTGATATATATATTTCAAAAGAAGACAAATCCAGACAAGATAAACGCAATGGAATTCACTTGATTTCAACTCTCAACAAAGGGCTTCACATGTACAGAGCATCATTTAAGAACTTGGACATGAAAAAATAAACAAAGATGCATTTTTTAGTATATGAACTGATACACATACCTGGGAAGGCTTGGTTGAACCAATCTCGTTAGACGCTAGGCAAAACTGCATCTCAGCCCAAAGTGAGTCCAATTCGTCATCGAAATCTGCATTCTGAGGAGCAACTGTGTCCTGAAAGCCAGAAGTGAAGTTGGTAGCACTAATAGGAAGATGTGCAGGTGAATGTATGTCCTTTGTTGATGATATATATATTTCAAAAGAAGACAAATCCATACAAGATAAAAGCAATGGAATTCACTTGATTTCAACTCTCAACAAAGGGCTTCACATGTACAAAGCATCACTTAAGAACTTGGACATGAAACAATAAACAAAGATGCATTTTTTAGTATATGAACTGATACACATACCTGGGAAGGCTTGGTTGAACCAATATCGTTAGACGCTTGGCAAAACTGCATCTCAGCCCACAGTGAGTCCAATTCGTCATCGAAATCTGCATTCTGAGGAGCAACTGTGTCCTCAAAGCCAGAAGTGAAGTTGGTAGGCAAAAGGTTGTTCTCAGTTTCTTCATTGTTCAAAATAGAATCTGCTAACATGGTAAGAAGGTGAAGTTTCTTGGATGAGGCCGCCCGGCTTTTTCTTCCCTTGGAAGACTTGGTATAGGAAGAAGAAAATTCATTTAAAGAAATAATGTTATCATCAGAACCGGAAGAACACTTCTTCTCCTTTCCTCTATCCTCCTCCTCCTCCCTGCAATAATCCAAATCCTCCGGGTCATCGTTATCTTTTCCGTCCTCATCAGAACAGTTCATTGAATCACCGTCGTTATCTTCCCTTGGCCTTCTGGCTTTGCTCTCCTCCACCACAGCTTTCCCGGTGTTCCTCCGCTTCAAGAAACGGACTTCCGTCCTGCTATTGATCCTCGAAGAAGAAGAAGGATCATTCAAACAAACAACGTCGTCGTCTGAACCGGAAGAACACTGACGGTTCTTCTTCTCTTCCTCCCCGCAATAATCCAAATCGTCCGAGTCGTCATTATCTTCCTCGCTTGTGAACGTGAGATCCTCATCAGAAAAATCCATTGAATCACCATCACCGTAATCATCATCTTCTTCCTCAGCAGGCCCTCTCGCATCTTGTTTAAGCTGCTGCATTTCAACCTTAGGTTTCTCGTACAAAAAAATGACTTTACCAGACATTTTTTTAGAAGCCAAAGGTATACTAGTTCTATCCTTGTGCTCCTCCGCCTCCTCCTCCCTGGTTTTGCTCCCCTTGAACGTACAATACTCCTTCAATAATCGGGCTTCCGTCCTGTTTCTGGTTCTTGAAGCTACTGGCAACATGTTGTCTGTACTGTAATAAACAAGGTTATGAAGTTTCAGTTCATACACGCTGGCTTAAAGGAACGCCCAAATAGGAAGCGAAAGAGATCAATAAATATGTTACAGACAAGAAACTTTCGATCTGCGACAGCGACAGAATCGCAAAGAAAGCTAAAACCTTTAACCTTAAAAACGCTTCCCTGTACTAGGAGAAGAGCTTTTAATTGAATACAAACAAAAATCTTATAATATAATTTCTAAATATACTATAGCATCTAATATTATTGAGTTAGAAGTCCTTAAATTATTGTTCTTATTCTTAATTAGTCCTTAGAATTTTTTAATTTTTAATTTTATTTTTAAATTACAACTTCGTAAAATGAGTTTTAAATTTTTAATTATTTCAATTTTATCTTCAAATTATGATCTATCCCCAAAACTTTAAAATATTGTAATTTTTAAAAATTATTATAGTATTTAATAATTATATTACATGCAAATAAAAATAGTTATAAAAATTATCAAGGGTCAAAATATTGATTTATAATATGATACAACACAATTGATAATTTGACGATAAAATAGAAATATTTAAAAGTTGAGGATTAATTTAGAATTTAAGAATAATTTTAGAATAAGAGTCATAATTTAAAATGTTATTAATCGAGAATAAATGTTGAAATAAATTATGTGAGAGTAATGTTTAACATGATTAATGAGTTAACGTGTTCAGGGTTTAAAAGTAAAAAATAAATTATGTGCGAGTAATTATCTATTTATTTTAAATTTATAAATGAAAAATAAATTTATAAATAAATCAAATTTATATTAAATACAAAAAAAAAATATTCGAAAGTGATGAACGATTGTCCTTCTTTACCTTCTATATACCTTTATCTCTGAACTAAACCATATCCTCTTGCGGTTAGAAGGACATTACTTAGAATTCAATTTGTGGGGGGAAAAATAAAATTATAAAGTTTTAATTATTAATACAACTAAATATTTATATTATTATTTTTAATATTTTAAGTACTTAAAATAATGTTTTTTTTTAATTTATAAATTAATTTTTGGTCAAATTTTTTTAAAACGTATATATATCTTATTGGATGAAATATTTTTTAATTTAGATAATTATTTAACTTAAAATGATAAAAATGATATAGATATTTATTTTAATTACACTATATTTTAAGGACTAAAAATAAAAAATAATATAATTTAGGGGCTGTTATTTTATTTAACCCTACTTTTTCGTATAAATGATTTTGGAGCAGTCCACGAAATCAACCAGAATCTTCCATAATCAGTACCCATTTTCGATTAAAGGTTAAAAGTGGATCAGTCGTCTGGCCAATCAGTTTCCCATTTTGAACCACTTTGAAGCAAATGAAATTGTCAGAACTCAGAAGGCAGAAGGTAATTTTAAATGAATATACATTTTAAATAAATGATTAGAAAATTAGTCCTAAACTTAATTATTTTAAAAAAATCTCAATTTTTGGTCGGGTGAGCGTTCGATGAAGTTGAGTTAAAAAATTTTGAGTTATTCGAGTTGACGAATCTATTTTATCATTCAAACTTTTATTTAAAATTTTTTTAAGTCAAGTCGAGTTTAAAAAATTCGAGTCAAATCGAATCGAGTTTCAAGTTCTTATAAAGATTTAATTGTAATTATTTAGTATGTTATAGTACGATTTAATTATAATTTAAACAACTTTCACTAATCATATAAGCTATATATATTTCTTCATATTTTTATATATTAATATATATTATAAAAATTTAAGACTCGACTTGAACTTAAAATAAATCTTCTAATTATTAAATTTTTTTAAGTTATTCGAGTTATTTGAATTTCTGTTTTACATCTTAAATTTCGGCTTTTTTAATCGAGTTTTATTCACCCCTACATATAGGATGAACTCACTTTTGATGAAATTATCAATATATTATTTTTAGTTTTCATTTATAAAAATATAATTCTTCTTAAATTATTTTTAATAATATTGTATCTTATTGTTCAAATTAAAAAAATAATTAATTATAATCCAACTTTAAACAATGTTTTACCTAAAAATAATAATAAAAATGATGTTATTCAAAGATGGGTGGATTATAACCCGACTTTAAACATTGTTTTGTCTAAAAAGTATTTAGATTACTGTTTAAAGACGAATAAATTATAACCTAACCTTTGAACTGTGCATATCTTTTAATTATTTTTTTATAAAGTACTGTTTAATGTCGGATTATAATATATCTGACTTTTGATTTCTTACAATAAAATATCATATTATTGAAAATAAAGGGGGATTATCATATTATTGAAGAAAGAAAATAAAAACAATATTAACATAAAAACCATCAATTATTAGGTGGTTATTTAAAGATCAACGATTCTGATTGCTTAGACCATGAATAACGTGATAAACATAGTTCACCTAATAATCTCTCGTTCTGCTGAGTAGGAAAAATGGTATTCTTAACAAAAATAAAGCAATCGTTTAGTTAATAAAAAATAATTTATATTAAAATATTATAAATAAATATAATGAAATTTGATCATAAATAATATATTTGATTTAGTTTGATTAAAAATTAAATAAAATTTAGTTGATAAAGTAATAATCATTAACTTGATTATTTTTTCTATTTGATTAAACATGCAATAATTTTAAAATTAATAAATAATATTAATTTGGTATTTTTAACAAAAAAACACACTATAAATACTTAAATATAAAATTAATATACTTTAAATATTTATTTATAATATAACTACTCAATTGAGTAATATTTTTTTAATATAAATATATTTGAAGCATCATAAAAAATCAAACACAATCTGCCCCAATCAATATTGATTCTGATTGAGATAACCAAAGAGCTCAGTGACTGAGCAAATCAATTTCCCATTTTAGACAACTTTTAAAGCAAATCAAAATTTCAGAAGACAAAAGGGAAGGAAATGAACCGTTAAGGATAGCAATTGGCGCAGTTTAATTATTACACAGGATAGGAAAGAAAGCCAATAGAGGCACAAGTAATTGGGATAATAAAATTTCACTTTTAAGAAAAAAAATTAATAATTTAATTTGAATTATATTTTATAAAAAATATTTAAAAAAAATTAAATTATAAAATAAAAATTTTAATAATTTAAAAATTTAACAATAAATGGATTAATTCATAAGTTGAGACCAATCTTTTATCTTTACATGCTATATGCATATTGTATATAAAAATATATATATACATAATGTATACGATTATATAAATTCATCTAAATTTAAAATTAATTAGTACAATAATATTATAAATATTTATAATTAAATTTGAATTAAAACTTAAACAACTTAGACTTCGAAAAATTTAAATAAAATTTGAGTTTATAAAATATGACTAATTAACTTAAAATTTTTTATCCAACTCAATCGAATATGTACCTCTCAAATAACGTGATATATGTAACATATATTGTACATGGTTAAAGAGAAGAACTTAAATTTGTACTAAATTGTCATAATATTATAAACAATTACAATTAAATTTAATTGAAAATACGAATAAGTATATTTCATCGGCATTAATAATATATTGATTTAATGAAATAAAATATTAAATTTATTAAACTTAAACAATATCAGAGGTTTAACCTAATCCATTTAATTAATCGATAGTTATGTACAGAAAAATACTTCGATACATAAATTTATGTAAAATTTAGTTTATATAAATCATTCAATTTAGGGTTTAAAAATTTATATTATAATTTAAGATTTATGAGTTTACGCTGTATAATATAAAAATTAAGGTTTACGATTTAGAGTTTAAAATTTAAAATTTAGTGATAGAAAAAATGTTATAAAAAATCATTATTTTATAGATGAATTTAAAATAAAAAGACACATTATTCTATATTATTAATGTAACATGCTATTAAATATTTAATAAATTAATCTTAAAAAATAAATTTATAATTACAATTATTTTAAAATGAAATTATATAAATACAAATATTATTTAAAAATACAAGTACAATTATGTTTAATTAATTTTTTTTATGAATAGAGGAGTACTATTGATTTTAGTTTTATCTTTACATTTTATTTTCTGAATTTTAATAAATTCTTTTACCGAATATATTTTTTTGTAACTATACATAGAACAAGTAAAATATAAACCTTTAGAAAGGAGAAAATTACGACGCACTCGGTCAAATTTCAAATCTTTTTTTTTTTTTTAAGATTTAGCTGCTGATGGCGGTAACTAACTGTTGGAACCGAAGCTAATGGCGGCATTCTCAGGCACGATCTCCGCTTCTCCTTGTTTTCTCTCTTCTACTTCATTGCTTCACGACGGTGCGTCGCTTAAACGAAGGATCTGCTCTGCTTATCGTCGTCATTCTCTTTCTCAATGCCGATCTCTCTTTCTTCCCAAACCTTTTCCTCTTTCCAGGTTATTGTTTTATCATCACGTTTCTACTGGAATTCTGTTCTGTTTGGTTCCGAGGAACGAGGAACGTGATTCATTATGTTGGTTAAGTGATAGCTACAGAGCATCTCTTATTTTTTCTTCATTTTTAAAGCATATTTAATTTTTTTAAATCGACTTTAATTTCGTTGAGGTAAAATCAATTTGGAATTGGTTTTATTCCGATCATGATTTTGATATGTAGCTTCGTTTTCAATTAGATCAGAACTGGGCTGCAATTCTATAGTACCTAGATTGCTGTTACTTAAAAAACTGCTTTTCATTCTAAGTCAGGAAAAAGAAGGAAGTCTGAGTAATATATTTATTTTAAATCGTTTCAACTTGTGAATAACAAAACGTGTGATTCTTCTTCAATATGCCAAATAGGTTTGTTAGTAGGGGAATTTTGATATTCCATTTATCTTTTGCACTAGTTCAAATATTTTAATAAGACACTCAAGAGTTTATTTTGTTATCTTTATCCAGACTAAATTCTTTTTCTCAATGGGGAAGAAAGAAGTCATTGAATATTTGTGTCCAGGCTTCAGTAGCAGGTGTGTTTTTACTTTCTCTGACATGGTACTTTGTTTAGACTTACTGGGTATAATTTCCTCAAGAGAAAGACGTGGATTATTCTGGTTTTGGGTAACAAAACATAGAGTAAAAAAGACAAAAGAAAAGGCAGAGGTAAAGGATGATGATTGTATAAAAAATAAATAAATTCTTTTTTTGTTGTTGTTGCAAATTTTGCCATGTCAGCACCATTTTTGTCTAACAAGTTATGAGTCATAACTCCTTAATTAAATGAAACACATGGGTAGAAACAGTGATTTTGCATTGACACTCGCACTGCCAGCAATTTTATTCACTTCAACTCCAATTAATTGTTTTGAGACTAAATTTTCAGAAATAAAAGTACATGGGTTTATTATAGCATTTTATTGAGCTAGTGCAATGACTAATTCTAGACTTTTAACCAATATAAAATATCTGCACTAGAAAACATTGTAATTAATATCTTCATGATTAGCTAAATTTCATATTAGCTTAGTCTAATGGATGGTAGATTATTCAGTACTCTCATCCTATTTCCCTCTCATTTACAGATATTTCAGTAGAAAAATCAATGGATAACGTTCCTCTTCCTGAGGGAGGCATTTGGACTATTCATAAGTTTGGAGGAACTTGTGTTGGGACCTCCCAAAGGATCAAGAATGTTGCGGATATAGTTATTAGAGATGATTCAGAAAGAAAGTTGGTAGTTGTGTCAGCCATGTCTAAGGTGACAGATATGATGTATGACCTTGTTAACAAGGCACAATCTCGAGATGATTCCTACATCTCAGCATTGGATACCATCTTAGAGAAACATCAATCAGCAGCACTTGATTTGCTTGTTGGAGATGATCTTGTTACTTTCCTATCTCAACTGCATCATGATATTAGCAACCTCAAAGCAATGCTTAGTGCAATATTTATCGGTAAGATAGAACTTTCTCCCTCCTTCCTCTGTTTCTCTCTTCACTTCCACTTACTGAACAAGATGTGTTGGCTGGATGAGTGCATTTTTACATGTTTGCTTACCAATTTTCTTTAAACAAGGATAGAGTTGTTAATGAGAAGACGAAGATGGGTTTTTATTTACTTTGGTAAATATGTGTTTCTTGGAAGGATTCTATTAAATCTGTTGTATCTCACAATTAAACAAATTTACTATTTGTGCCATTGTTCGTAAGAGCTAAAAAGCCACCTGGGGTTTTGGTGTCTGCCTGATCTATATACCAACCAACAACTGTTTCTGTTTGTTATTTTATCAAGTGCATTTGGAGTATGGTTGTGTCTTGTCTGATTTTCTTTTCTTTCTTCCTCCTGTTGCCCATTATAACCAAGGATGTATTGATTACCGGCATCTGATCTAAATGCTAACTTGTGATTTAGGAGTCATTTGATTGCACTGTATTTTTCTTTTTTCATGTAATTCTTTGTGTTTTCCCTGAATTACTGCTTAAAATATTTTAGATTGTATAATCACAAGAAAGGTAGCCATAAGTTGACTCGGTCTTTTGTCTCATCTTAAAATCACTGTTTCTAAGTCAATGGTGTCCAGAGAATCATGCTGTTTAAGGTGATTAACCTTATTTCCTTGTAGTCTCCGTTTTTCCCCATAAAATATGTGATTCTAAAATGTGAGTGATTTCTTGATGACTTAACTTCCTCTTAGATACATTGGAGATCATGTTGTGCAAAACAGAAAATACGGTTTCAGCCAAGGAAAAGCGTAAAATACATTTTCATTTCTATGCCAATGCTGTGGGTGATGTTTTTCTATGCTAAGTGATGTATTGGAGAAACTTTGATTAATTGAAACTAAATGCTAGATTTTACTTTCTCTCTTTATAAGTGTGTACTCTTATTTATTTAGCACTTAATACTTAATAGTTTATAAATTCACTTAGGTATTTGATTAGCAAAACAAACCTATTTGTTTGAAATGTTTGTTTTATTTTATCAGGCCCAATGACTTTTGTCTCTAAGTGATTCTCAGTTTTGACTTCCCATTACGTGTTAATTGTTTTAGTTTTGTTTCTCTTTAGACAGTAAGATTTGCCTCTTATGTTGGCAGCTCAAATCAAATAAATCATATCAGTTTTCATTGTTTCCAGGAGAGGGGGATGAAAAGAAAGATATATTGCCTTTCATTGTTGTGATGCTCTGCCATTTTGCTATCTAGTTCCCTGGTTTAGTTAATCAAAGAATCTCATTTATTGTGTTAAGGTCATTTGTTTAATTTATTCAAGTTTTTCATTACTAATAGGTTATAATCTCCTGACAGGCTCCTTGTTTTTTTTTTTTTTTTTTTTTCATTTCTGCCGAGTACTCTTTGTATTGTGATTAATACTTTTTCCAGATATATTTCTTTTTATGTAAACTCACATCCTTAGCTTTCCGACTTTTCAGCTGGCCATGTGACAGAATCTTTCTCAGATTTTGTTGTTGGACATGGGGAGCTATGGTCTGCACAGATGTTATCGTATGTTGTTAGAAAGGTATTGCAATTTTTTCTCTCCTGTAACCATTAGGGATGCTATCTGATGTATTATCAAATTCATTTTGGTACAGAATGGGTTAGATTGTATATGGATGGATACGAGGGATGTCCTTATTGTAAGTCCTACTAGTTCTAATCAGGTTGATCCTGATTTCTTGGAATCTGAAAGGAGACTCCATAAATGGTTATCTCAAAATCCATCAAAGATAATAATTGCGACTGGGTTCATTGCTAGTACACCTCAGAATATTCCTACAACTTTGAAGAGGGATGGAAGTGACTTCTCTGCAGCTATAATGGGTGCTCTGTTTAGAGCTCGTCAAGTCACAATATGGACAGATGTTGATGGTGTATATAGTGCAGATCCCCAAAAAGGTAGGATCGTGGCTCTACTTATAGACAATGCATGCAGTTTGTTAACGCCCATCTTTTGAAGGTGTTTATTGTCTTTTAGATTGCTGATTTTTTGTTTCCCGTCACAAAATACTCTAAGCTATTCCCTATGATAGAATGGTGCTTGAAAATCCCCGCATTGCATCCCATGAACCACGTTTTCAATCTTCATTTTTATTCCAATTTTTTCTTCAAAAAATAAATCTTTCAACACTCAAAAGTTCCGAAATCCATAGGCTCTGCTTAGATCGTCCTCATACATCATCAATAGTTGTTGCACCTCCCTGCGCATTCACTTGCCTCAAGCAATATAACTTTCAGCATTTCTTAAATTTTCAAGCTCCGATTACCTTCTCTTCTCTTCTGAAGCACAAAAACTTTTTGGAGCTTGTCTGTGAAGCAAACTAATTCCCTTTGGCTATTTCCCCTTAAAATTCAAGAAATCCCTGCTGTAACTATTAAAATGTTTTGAGTCTAAATTCAAGTTCATACTTTCTACAGCCATAAAAAAACTTTGACGCTTAAGTTTTTCTAAAATATCTGTAAATTTTCATAAATATTGATTTAAAATTTGATGGAAAATGCTAGCAAGTAATCCCTAAAATAGTGTCAAGGGTTCCTTGCAGTTATTTTTCCCTATAAGGATAATATAAATATGAGGTTTGACCATAGTGGTAAATAACAACTTTTGCTTACAGTTAGGGAAGCTGTGATATTAAGGACACTGTCGTATCAAGAGGCATGGGAAATGGTAGGCTTAACGGCTCCATTTTTACCTGTTAAATTTAATTTTCAAGGCATTTTTCTAAGACAAGGAAATGTAACCATGCAGTCTTACTTTGGAGCGAATGTTTTGCATCCTCGTACTATTATACCTGTGATGCAATATGATATTCCAATTGTGATAAGGAATATTTTCAATCTCTATGTACCTGGAACAACTATTTGTGGTCCTGCAAGTGTAATTAAAGATGGTCAGAGGCTAGATTCTCCAGTCAAGGGGTTTGCAACAATAGATAATTTGGCACTAGTAAATGTTGAGGGGTATGTTTTATGACATTAGCTGCATGTATTTGGTTGTGTTCCTCTGTACTTTTCCATTTCCATCATATTTATGCTGTGCCTTTCTAATTTCTTTGGCAGAACTGGTATGGCCGGCGTTCCTGGTACGGCTAGTGCCATTTTTGATGCAGTGAAAGATGTGGGAGCTAATGTCATTATGATATCCCAGGTGCATACCTTCCTTTATTTCAGTTATTGCGTTCAGTGTTATGTATGGAATGCTTATTTCTGAGTTATTGATGCAGGCTAGTAGTGAGCATTCTGTCTGTTTTGCTATACCTGAGAAGGAAGTAAAAGCTGTTGCCGAGGCTTTGCAGTCTAGATTCTCTCAAGCTTTGGATGCTGGACGTCTTTCTCAGGTGCTTTTCTTAGTTTACATATATGTAAAGTGTACTGCTTTACTTCTTGCTAATGCTGCTAATATAAACTTGTTTGGGATTGTGGGTATTACCTAGCATGTTGTTTGCAGCATGCGATTTTGATTATACAATGCAACATATTGTTATGCAGGTTTTGCGGCAACAATTTGTGGATAAGTTAAAGAGTACTTTAGTATTTTTTCCATATCTCTTGTTGCTTTCATGTTTTAGTGTCCCATTGCTATAGTTCCTAGGACTTGGGCAGATAAAATTACTAAGTTCTGTTATATATGTTGTCATCGTGGGTTAAATTCTGTTTAATGTTCTTCTGTCGTCTTAAAATATGCTATTTGGTTACTTATTTTTTATGTGGTCTGATTATTTATGTCCATATTAAATTTATGTTTACTTTAGCATGCTCCTATTTGTCTTCTTAATTTACTCAAATTAGTGGTCCTTCTCAGGTTGCAGTCATTCCTAACTGTAGCATACTTGCAGCAGTTGGCCAGAAAATGGCTAGCACTTCAGGAGTTAGTGCCACTTTTTTCAATGCTCTTGCAAAGATAAAAACATATATTCTTTCAGACAAATATTTTGCTTCTTGCTATGTTTTTATATATTCACTTAAGCACTTAACTATATTCTTTTATCCTTTTCTACCCGCATCTCAAATGACAATGCAGGCTAATATTAGTATCTGTGCTATAGCTCAAGGTTGTTCTGAGCACAACATCACAGTAGTTGTCAAGCATGAAGATTGTATAAAGGCTTTAAGAGCTGTACATTCAAGGTTTTATCTTTCAAGGACAACCATAGCAATGGGTATTGTTGGACCTGGATTGATTGGTGCTACATTACTTGACCAGCTGCGGGATCAGGTGTAGTATCAGAGGAAGTATTATTTATTTGTCTTTTTTTCTATTGCTAACAAATGACCATATTTGAACATGGGAAGATTTCTTTACATGTTGTTTTTCTTCTATAAACACATTGCATAACTAATTTAAACTTGCTGTAAAATGTGCAAATCTTTGCTGTACTTTAAAACTATATCATTTCATGTTAGTCTTTTTTCGACTAACCCTAATTAATACTTTTATGGTTGATCAGTCATTTTGAAAATTATGGATGTGCTTGAGTTGAGTTAGTAACATGTTACTCATTTTTTCTGGTTTCTTGAACTTGACTTGGCTGCTATCACCTTTGAATAACTGGAGAGAATAGAACGCGGATTACAGAGTCCATCTCAAGCATGAGAAACTGAATGCAGTAGAACTAAGGGAGTAGTTCTACTAATTCTGTGGGCTGATTTGATTTGTCTTCATTAGATCCCTAGTGAAGACATACGTCGGCTTGCAGTTTCTTTTTACACTTTTATACATGTCCATGCAAAAGTTATCATTCCTATTAACACAATTCTGTCCTCACCTAGGCAGCCCTTGGTCAGTGGCAGCAGTACTGTCTATTGCTGTTACGTTACTCATTTCTTATCTGATTGAACCTAAATGAATGGTTGAATTTCATTGGGCAGGCAGAAGCCCTTAAAGAAGAATTTAATATCGATTTGCATGTTATGGGGATTACTGGTTCAAGGACAATGCTTTTAAGCGAAGTGTAAGCGTTCATCATTATAGAAATAGTTCTATGGAAAGTATCATGTTTTTAAAAATTTATTCATGAAAAACATACCTTGTTCGCCCTTGTTGGGAAAGTTAGCCATCATATAGAAGCTTATGGAGGATATATGTCTTTCTGTTATTAGAGTTTGTTTAAAACAAATGAATTCTACTAAATATTTTGGAATCATTTCTGTTCCATTGATATAAAGCCTATCAAATTATTGTTGGAAATGAATTCTAAAAAATCTTGTGGTTTTTATTATTCTAACTCATTCAGTGTTATTTGGATATTATGAGCAATAATTTTCTTTGATATAATGCTAAGTTTTAAAAGAGCATTGTTATCATTAGACTTATTAATTTTCACAATGATGAGAGATTAGATGTCATTCTTTGAGCGTAGAGAAAGACTAACATAACTATTTAGTTCGATGTATACCGTTCAAGTTTCTGTTTAATGCAACTTAAAAGGGGTTTTGTTTCTCGCTTCACGCTATTTATTCGTCAATTAATACTGCCCAATCCATTCTTCTTCTTCTTCTTCTTATTCTTATTATTATTATTATTGATGAATTGTTGTTACATTTTACAAGTGTTTGTTTTGTTCTCATGCCTTTGTTTTGATTTTCTCAATTTCTGAACCGTGTTCATACTATTGACTCTTTCATCTCTTGTTATAGAGGAATTGACTTGTCAAGATGGAGAGAACTTCTGAATCATCAAGGACAAGTTGCTAATTTAGAAAAATTTACCCAACATGTGCATGGAAATCATTTTATTCCAAATACTGTTTTGGTAGATTGCACAGCAGACTCGAATGTTGCAAGCTGTTACCATGACTGGTTGCGCAAAGGAATTAATGTGATTACTCCAAACAAGAAGGCCAACACAGGGCCACTTGATAAGGTAATATTGGTTTTGGTATGTCAATTTTGGCTTGTTAGTTGAAAGTTTCTTTAAGATTGCATCTCTGATTAATTTTGTTTTACTGGACTTATGTTTCTATTTCGAATATACATTCTGTGTGAAACCCAGTACCTAAAGCTGAGAGCACTTCAGCGGCAATCCTACACACATCACTTCTACGAAGCAACTGTAGGAGCAGGTCTTCCAATTATTAGCACTTTAAGAGGTCTCCTTGAAACTGGGGACAGAATATTGCGCATTGAAGGCATTTTCAGGTGAGTGTGTTTTGAGGAAATTAAAATCTGATGTTTCATCATATGCATTTATTAATGTATCTCTTCTGCTTTTTTATTTGTTGCAGTGGCACTTTGAGTTATATTTTCAATAACTTCAGTGGCACTAGAGCCTTTAGTGAGGTGGTGGCGGAGGCAAAAGAGGCAGGCTATACTGAACCAGACCCTAGGGATGATTTGTCAGGAACAGATGTTGCAAGAAAGGTAAGACTTAAAGAGTTTTTTTAAATCCATTTTAGTTGACTCGGCGAGTACATAACTTCAATTAAATCATGAGTCAAATGTTCATATGCATGAGTACTGAATACTCATATCCAAGCTCATGTAACTTAACATATAAACAGACTTCCTTAAGCATATAGAGAAAATTATACTGTCATCGACAGGCATCAAATGGAATCATACAGTCTGCTAGGAATAAGCTGTAAGCATGATGGCTTGATCAGTGATTTCTTATGTGTTATAGTTTCTCCGGGTTTATGTTCACCGCAGCAGAATAAGATTGAGCTCATAGATTGATTTTCATTCTGCAGGTGATAATTCTTGCCCGAGAATCTGGCTTGAAACTGGAGCTTTCTGATATACCTGTTCAAAGTCTGGTTCCAAAGCCACTAAGAGTACGGGTTAATTTCCCTCTGTTTCATAAATAATACCGAACAAAGAATCTCTACTGTGATACTTGGTCATGTTATATCTCTATTTGCCTCGGCAGGCTACTTCATCTGCTGAAGATTTTATGAAGCAATTACCTCAGTTTGACAAAGATATGGCTACCAAGAGACAGGACGCTGAGGAATCCGGAGAAGTGAGTATAAAATATCATGGTCAAAAGTTTGTCCAAAGGTGATATCTAAAAACCATATTGAATAATTTTTTTCTGTAGGTCCTGAGATATGTTGGAGTGGTGGATGCCATTAACCAACAGGGACTTGTTGAGCTCCGAAGATTCAGTAAAAGTCACCCGTTCGCTCAGCTCTCCGGTTCCGATAACATCATAGCATTCACAACTACAAGGTACAAGGAGCAGCCGCTCATAGTTCGGGGTCCAGGTGCCGGTGCCCAAGTAACTGCCGGTGGAGTATTCAGCGACATTTTGCGGCTTGCTTCATATCTTGGTGCCCCATCTTAAGTACAATGATTGATACCTCAGCAGTCAGCAATGCTCTCCAATTTAAGGCACTCTCTTTATCTTCTAGGCATCACTTGATAGTTTATGCAACATTTTCTTGAAAAGTTAAACCTTTTTCTTTTCTTTCAGCGGTTTTGAACTGAGATTAATTGATAGGTTTGTCTAATTAGTATTTGTTTGGGAAAAGACAATGGAAGGTAAGCATTCACCATGTTTACCGAGAGGCCAATAGAGTAGCCGAGGGGATGTCGGCCTCTACGAGGTTACACCACCACCAGCTGAGGCATGGCGATTGACTATGGAGGACTCTGGTGAGCGGTGACCGGAACTTTACCGGAGATGTTTCATGGAATGTGACTATGTGATAGAGCAGCTTTAGCTCCTTTTTAGTTTTGAAAAAAAAAATCATAACAAATACGAATGTGTTTTAAAGATACAAGAATAGAAGACAAGTAAATCACAATTAATACAAATTCGAATATATTAGAATCAGAATTATATTATAAAATATATTCAGAATCAAATAAAATGATATTTTAATAAGAATTTGTCACCTAGTCATCTCTTAAAATTTAATTGTATAGTTGTTTTATCTTAAATTTTTATAGTATATAATTTTATTTTAGTTAGCGATTAATTATCAATTTTAGTATTGATTGTAAATTATTGGATCTATTTTTTTATATATTTTAATAAGATTTCTCTGTTTTTGTAATATGTATTTTTTTTATCTTTATGATGTATATTTTTTAATTTTTGTATTTTATTTTATCTGTTCTTATGTCACTGTTCTAAAATATCCTAATAGTGTTTATTATTCGTATAAAGCTTTTAATGATATTAGTTTATGATTATGATTTTATTGGTGATTATAAAAAAATAATTTTTTATTCAGTTGATATTAATTGTTGTACAATTATATTAGACAAAGATAAAAAAAAAATCAAAAGACTTTTAAATTTTAATAATATGCTTATATCTATAAAAATATTTATTAATTTTTATTTCTAGATTAGAAAAATTTTAATAAATTAATCTTATTACTATATTTCTTGATTATAATTTTGTAATTTTAATAAAAGACACTGAATATTATAAATAAATAAATAAAATTTGAACTCTCAAATCGCCGAAAAATTATAAGGTGAATCTTGTTCACCACGTTATCTATGGTCCAATTAATCAGGACTGTTGATCTTAATTTTTTTTAAGTGAATCATCACCTCTTTCTTATATGAACTTAGTGAGTGCGTAGTGTTATCAGGTGATTATTTAAAGATCAACGGTCCTAATTATCTGGACTATAAATAACCTAATGAATAGGGTTTATCTAATATTCTCTCCAAATCGCCTCACCAGCGAAAATAACGTGCACGAGGTTTTAATGGAAAGTGGAAACTGGATAAGTGAATATCATTTGTATTAATTAAAAGGGCAGGAAAGTGAGGGATAGGAAGGACGAGGGAGGAGCATATAAACTCCCCCATTTTGCATTCGGCAATTATCAGGACTTATTTTTCAGCTATCCTCCAATCCAGGTATTCAATTTCCTTAATTCCATATGCAATCAATAATGGTAGTTCCATTCTTGATCTGTGAAATTTTTAGAATCTCCACTAATTATTAAGCAAAACCATGTTTTTTTTCTCAAGCAAAACTTCCAAATAATCTGTTAATACTATTGTCTCGAGGATCATGTTTGGTGCAATTTTGGGTCATTTCATAAGCACACACAATGTGTTCGCTAAAAGTCTTGTTTGGGTTAATTGCTTCTTTTGTTTTGTTTTTCATTTTTCTCTTTCAAAATTCATGCATGGAATTCATAACAAATGTTTGGATGATGGGAAACAGTGAGAACAATATATAACTAGGCACTAAGGATCTGTGAGTTGTTCACTTGTTCATGAAATAATGGAATTGGCTTCCACCTTAGAACCTAGATTCGAAAGTGCAGCTTAATCCCTCATTGAGGTTCTTTTTATAAGCATTTTGTATCCTTTATTTATAAAACAAGCTACTCATGTTCTAAACCTTAACAATCGTCACATGAATTTGCCCATCAGCTTGTTTACTCGTAGTTGGAAATTGGTTGCTTTGCTTATTTTTCCACTTTTTGTCATCTGTAACAATTGATTGCTTTAGAATGTATGCCGAATCCAAGCCTATTGGATTTCTATGACCTGATAAGATAATGTATTGGTGCTGTGTTCTTGTTAAGATAAAGGTACTCAAGCCTGTTGACTTGAAACAACAACCATCACTACTACATTCTTCCGATTCTTTGTTTTGCTAAGTACCCATGTCCAGTATTCATGTCCGACACAGGTATGGAGATATGATTTCCAAGGATTCTCCGAATAACTCGGGGAAAAAACTATTCATACCCAAGGCGAACACTTAACCATATTCGATACTCACAGAGTCACAGTCACACCCAAGGCGAACACTTAACCATATTCGATACTCACAGTCACACCCAAATACGAGTAACATAAAACCATCATTACAGTTGCTGGTGGTTCATCTAATTAAAAAAATGCACTTAAAACTATCTATAATGTGATTTGGGACTGTTGGTGGATGTTTTATTTTGTGACCGATATTCACTGATATTATTCGATGCTCTTGCTCGTATATGCGTCTTTTTTTGTTTGATTATCATGTTATTGAATGTGAATTTTGTTCAGCCTCTATGAGTCTCTGTCTATTGTTTTAAATGTTCAGTGAACCATTTCATTTATGAATAGTGATTGGTGTTAAGTCTTACTATAGGTATGGTTGTCTATTCCTGCTGATTTTGGTAGCACAATTCCAATTGGTTGTGTACCTTTTAGAGACATCCAGTGCATAATATAATCGATCAGCAGCAATGAGTGCATCTAAAGGGAAAAAGCTTTCGGGGATGCAAAGGCAAGTGCTTAGTCTATATAGAGGATTTTTACGAGCAGCTCGTTCGAAGCCTGCTGAAGATCGACACAAGATTGAATCGATCGTCTCGGCTGAGTTCCGTCTGAATTCCAAGCAAGTAGATCGCAGAAATTTCCTCTATATTGAGTACTTGCTTCGACGCGGTAAGAAGCAACTTGATCAGCTAAAGAGTCCTGAGACAATAGGGTTATCATCTATCAAGGTCAGTTCATCTAAGAAACAAAATGCCCATATGTGAACACAATATGTATTTTGTTATCATTATTTTCTAGAGGAAAAATGATCTGTTTTAATTGATATAGGAGAAAAAGGAACACTCAGTTGTACTTAATACTGACTGAGTAAAAAGTCTGTAATTTGAGATTAAGTGAAGTGTTTCCCTGAAATTCATGTGTTTTTCTTTGCTTAAGCAGCATGCATTTGAACTGATATGAGCAGAATTTTTTTATAAGCATGCATTCGATTTATTGGCCGATTAATCTCGTTCGAGTATTATAAAAGTCCATTATGAGGACGACTCTCTCAACTCGATTGATATGAGCAAGCATATTTTGATAAATGTATTACAAAGTTTTTATTTTTGAGTGTTACATAAATTTATAAAAATGGATGAGTTTGGACAAACATGAAATCTATATTAATCTTACACATAACCTTGAAATGTCTCACGAAGGTGCCTAATTAGATTTAAATAGTGTGTCTACTTCCTATAGAAATCATATCATGTTGTACATGATCTACAGCTCCATGAAGTTTTCATTTCGTATACGAATTGTTGGTTTCTTAGGTTCCTGTGATTATGATTAACTATACGAATATTGAAGTTAATTTGTATACAACAAACAGATTAGCCCTTATAGCTCAGTGGTAGAGCGTCAGTCTTGTAAACTGAAGGTCCGTAGTTCGATCCTGCGTGAGGGCATAAATTGATAAAATTTATTTTAAAATTTAATTTACATGAAGATTTAAAACCAAATTCACGTACCAAACAAGTTGAATCTTTTTATCACTTCATCCTCTTCCAATTCCAACTCCAACCAGCACTTGCTCCCATTGCTTGGAATTTGTCCTCTCATCAAAACCCAACATTAGTTATCCTTTCCGCACATTTTAATGGCGGAGGAAGAGGCTGTAACCGTTGCACCTTTCCCCGTCGCTTCCGATCATAAACGGAAACTTGAGGATCTCGAGCCCCAAGATCCCCCTGTTGACATGACTCGTGACTCTGCTGTAGACCCCGACGCGGAAGATAACGATGTGATGCCATCTGATTCGTCCGACGCCAAGCGCCCTAGGCTCGACGAGGATGATGCCGATGGTTTGGGTAATGATAATGTTCTCCGTTCTTTCCTTCCTTTTGGTTTTATGTTCAATTTTAGGAATGTATATATGGGACTGAAATGACAGTTCTCGGGTGTCCCTGTTATTTCTTTACGAGTTTTGTTTTCGAAAGTTAAAGACGTTTAAGATTGTAAGTTTATGTGATGGTGATTATGAAGTGAGAAAATTATGGCTCCAGTTACTTGTTATTTGTTCTGATAATTATTCGTTTTCTGTTATTTGCCTTGTTTAAAATCTCTAAACTTGAAGCATAATTTGATGGAGCCTATGATTCAATGTAACGTTATGTTGATAAACATTATGGGAATTTAGAGAGAAATTATATTATGGATAAGTCCGATCACGTGTTCATGAAATTAACCACTAAAAATCACACACCCCATCAATTTTTCCATGTCATATTTTTTTTCAAGTGAATCTTCACTTGAAAAAAATATTTTTTAAAATAAATTAACAGTAAATATAAGTAAAAATTCACTTCAAAAATATGGTATGAAAAAAAAATGATGAGTTGGATGTTTTTTACTGGTTGGTCCCATGAATGACGTGGTGAGACTTACCCATGATATAATTTCTCGAATTTAGGGAAGTTTGATATTAATTTTAATAATTCAAAATGTGGTATTAAACACCTTTATACCGTTACACCACCTTTTGTATATGATCTAATCAAAGAGGGATTATAATCTTTTCTCTTCTCTACATAATCGGAAAAAAAAACAAAGCATAATTTACATTAGTTATCTCTTTATTGCTTTACCTGTCTAACTGTTCTAATTCTATGGTTCTTATGCTTAAGCAATAGCCTCAGCATGCATCATGCTATCAAGAAAATTTGATGTTAAAACCATATATAGACCAAACAACTGAAAATGGAAGATGATACATAGAAACAGAAAGGCACACACAAGGAAATGAGGTTAACCACTACCTTGTATATCCCATCCTTCAAATATTTCTGAACCATGAAACAAAATAACTCAATTTGTCAACTCTCTTCATCCACAATAATAGTGGACTCGTTGCCGATCCCGATGTCCACTAAAGATGCCATGTCATCATCAAGCAACATAGGTAAAGGAGAATCCTGCACATTTGAACAGTAGTCACAAATGAGATTCTAAAGCTATGAAGTGTGTCTGTCTTAAAACTTTGGCACAGTCCAGATCCTAGTCTTGTCCTAGTTCTGCAAAGAAGTTTACAGGCTTTGACCCACTATCGAAATTTAAGTGAGCTGTCAGTGTTCAAGGTAGAGAGATACATAGTTGCTACATGTCTGAGGTTCGAGAGCCGTGAGGGAAAGCAGAGAGAGAGTGATGGTACATAGTTTCTACGACTAGAAAAGAAATCAAATTAGGACAAGGAAGAATAAAGCACGAAACATGTTATAATGAATTCGATAGAAGATATACCTCTTCTTGAAGAAATAATTTCAGTTTCAAAGACTTTAGTTTAAAAAAGCTTTCACAAAGGGCCTTCAGTTTTCCAACCTAAAACAGAGAAAACCAATTGTGAGTGAATCTTCACATGCATATCCAACTAAACATGGTTGGAGGAAATGGTCAAGAATATAACTGTCGTAGTGGCTGGCAATTTCTTTGTCAATGGAAGCTTCTCACCAACAGATAAAGCCACACATTTCAGAGTGATAGCTGCATATCCAACCAAACATTATTGAAGGGCATAAAGAGAAGTTATAAGAATGTTAAATCTAAGATTCATACACAATAGCCCCGAGGCCATCTTCTGAGGGCCTGCTGCTCCCACTGATGGCCTTTCATCCTCAATCCCATAAAATGTTTTCAACTCAACAAACCTGGGGATTGAAGTTTAAGTTCAGAAATAGCAGTAAATATTTCAGTTAAGCGCACAGTTCATAGGAGCAGATTTACCGGGGATGAAGTTGATTGACCTCTTCTAGATTACCAAGTAACTTTGACATTACTAAACGCACGTATCTGCAGAAATATTGAATGTTAATTAGAAGATAATACAGCTCAATGAATGTTAATTTCTCTCTTGCTATAACAACACCATTATGATTGTGGCTCACTGATTTTCATCTGGAATGGTAGCAAGAGGGTAAAAATGATTTTAAATCTAAACCCCCAGTAATTAAGGTGTTGATCATTTTCATGTAACCATTACAAAAGAAGGATACCAGACATGATAAGTTGTCATCATCTGGCTATCATTTATTAAATTACAGTATGACTGAAGACGAAGTGACACACAGTAATCAGAGACTAATATGATTCACTGAAAAAATTTGGTGTTAATCATTTACAAAAAATAATCAGAGAATAATACAATCTCCTAAAAAACTTCCCTTCCATGACAGACAAGTGACAAATGTTTCACAAAAAGTGTGATCCCAGAAAATTAGAAGATATATACTTATATTAATAATTTCTCAAGAGATATCTGTCAAGGCACTAATTTTAGTGTGAAGTGCTAACTTAAGTAAGTGGTACCATAAATCACAAGACCATTTGTGCTTTACAAGATAAATGACTGGCATTGTGCCTTGAACTCCCTAAAACCAAAGACTTGAGGCAGAAAACAGAACAAATAATGTAAAAAATATCAAGAATAGGTGAGACTAAGGAAAGAGAATGAAACAAAAGCCAGGTCATGATTTCATTTCAGAAGACAACAAAGTAATCAACTATTTTTCAAAAAAAAAATTACCGGATTTCTGACTCCTTCCTTTCACGAGCACTTATCTGGAAGATTGTTGGACAAAAATACATTAAATTCATTAGAACCTCGTAAAAGAAAGAAAGCAATGCAAGCCTTTTATGGTGTATCTAGAGTTTACCTCACTCCCATTTAGCATTTCAACTTTTGCTAGTCGTGCAATTAAAACATATCTTGGGAGACCACCTCGTCCAGGATCAGTTATTGGGTTATCAGAAAGCCTGATGTCCTTAGAGTGATAAAAGAACAATAAGAAAGAAGCTAAACAATTGGGATGCAGCAAAGGGAAATAGAGAGAAATTTTCATTCCAACAGCAAGAATCTAGTGCACATTGGATCCTACTCTCATCAAGATCTTGCTAATTTAGCCAATATATCAACTTTGTCCCTACACTTGAGATCTAGTTTAGTAGGCATGATTAACATAAAACTTAGTTGATGAGGTAGAAAAACAACATTATAAATTCACTAAATCATGCCGTAATATGTGTTTGCGCATCCTGATTGACGTGAAGGCGTGGTAAAGGTAAAGGATGTAGACATCTCAATCTAGTGAGCAGTTATGATACTAATAAGAATTACAGCATTACTACATATCGACTCTATGTGCAACAAGTGATGTTTGCATGTATAATGTCACCTTTAACCACAAATATTTGATTTTACCCCCACAGAATTAATTATACGAGTACCAGCATGTTCCACACTCCAAAGCTACCATCATGCACATTGTGATTTGTGAAGGTGTTTCAGATTAAGATAACTTACAATCAGTTTTGGGAATGAGTTAAGCGAGTCAATTGAAGCCGGATCGCTAATTTCGTTACTTCCTAAAGCATAAAATAATTAGACAATAGATTAACGAGGGAAACAGGCCAATTGGTATGTAAAGTAAAGATCTAATAAATTACCCAGAAGAAGGCATCTCAAATTTTGAAACAGCAAGTAGCTTTCCTCACATGACTCCTGATTACCGAGGGATTCTTGTATCTTATTCTTATCTGGGTAAAAGATGCTGTTCAACTTGTTCTTGTTCAAATAAAGCTGCTCCAAACTGAGACCGAGAATTAGAGTTATGAGCTATCAAGAGAATTCAGCAACTAGAAAACATGGGGATGCCATCCTGGAAAGGAGCACAAGCCTCATTCTGACCTTTTCAGTTGAGAAAGTTTCAAGATTTCATCCCATTCAGTTAAGCAATTATCTTCCAAATTCAAAAGCCGCAAAGAATCAAATCCCTGAACAGTGGAGGATGATGTTGGCTGACAACAAAAAGTGAAATAAAAAAGCAGACTTGCATCAGAGAGTTAGTAATTGAAATAATAAATATTAGGGGAAAAAACATTGTTATTCTTTGAGAGCGGTCAGCTGTGAAATAGCACTACAATATTCCTCTAATTTCACCCCTGATTGTTCATACTATTTCAACTTGTCTGCCACAATTTTTCATGCATTCCACAGTACAATCATCTTTGAAATAAACTTTTTCTGCTGCTACTACTACCCATTTAACCCAGCGTTCCTCCAATCCAAAGCTTCAATTAATAACTTAGATAGTCCTGTTTTGTCATTTGGTTTCTGCTAAGCAGATCAAATTCTTGTGTGACAATCCAATATAAGGTAAGAGAATTCTTCTTGTATCTATTAACCAACTAAATCCAAAGTTGAAACCACCTATCTTTCCCTTTTATTTGCAGAAGTAAAAGCATCATAGGAGAAAACATTTTTAATTATCTAGTAATCCAAAAGAAAAGAGAAGAAAAGAAAAGTGAACAAATAATTAATCCTCTTCAGAAAAGAAAATACTTCTAATAGTCACTCGTGTGTGACTGTGTGTATCATTTTACTCCCTTTACCATTAATGCTACAAAGCAAAATTTCTGTCATGTCCTTAAAACCACATCCAAAATTTCTTTCCACGGTGTGCATGCTATGCGGCAACCATATCTCAACATGCATTTCCCATTAAAATGACTCAAATTGGTTATAAACAAATGTTGATGTTTTCATTCAATTGCAATAAGTATAAGGGCTTAGGTGGGAAAATTATTAAGATGTTATTTTCTATTTTAGTTCAACACTAGACACCAGTATACAAGTCATCAAAGAATTGAATAACAGCTAGAGCGATAGTAGTTTGAAGAAATAATGTGATTGAAGCTTCAAGCAACTAAAAAAAGTGATACCTCTATGGCACTTATTTTATTCCCCGTCAGGTGTAACTCCTCAATCACTTGTAATGAATGTTCAAGGATTTCAACCTGCCATATTAACAATATACCAAATATAATCTTTAATTAATGGGATTTACATCTACAAACTCCTTTCTTTCTCTCTCTAAATTTTCTCATTCCCATGCAAGTCTTAATCACACAATACCATTTCCAAGATTCAAACTGGTCCACTACCGCTCATTACTTTTTATAAAACACACCTCTTCGCATCCTTTCACATGCATAACTTGCAAAAGCATCTACAAATGAAGAATAGCGCACCTGTGACCAGTTTATGCCCGTATTGTTCAAAACTAGAACACGGATACCTTTCAGTAGGGGTAACCCAATCATGTTCTGTGTCATTAAATTATTAGACAAATTGAGTGCTACAAGATGAGGTAAATTTTCACATATGGTGCCAACATCCTGCATTAACAGATTGATTCAAGTAGGTGTAAGTTACCCAAAAGAGCATGGTCATGCCATGCCAAGCAGTAATTGACTAGTAAGGCAGTTCCACAATCACAAGCAAGTAAATATAAACATTAACATATGACCAGCCTCTTAAAGGTTAAGGCAGAATAATTGCATACATCATAGAACAACTATTACATCTATGAAAAAACTCAAATGATGATCTCCCTATGAAAATATTATTCTCATTAATTGATATAAATGAATATGTCCCCAAAATGTACATAAGTTTTAGATGTAGGAACATGCAGAAGCACAACGCTAACACTAAAAACGTACAAGCAATTTAACATAAACGCTAACACTAAAATACTTCTATGAGAATATGTTGGTTACATCCATATTCACTCCACACTTATGTTCTCCACACCACTCCACCTACTTTTTTTATTAATGATTTTTAAAATTTAATAACATATACTATAATTTTTTCATGCATATAATGAATGAGTACATATAGAAACAGCAATTAAGATCCTAAGACAACCCATAAAATAAATATCAGCGAGAAAGTATCTACAATGCATGCTATACAGTGCAAACAGTAGATGATGACATGAATCAAAAAAAGCATGCATACACTATATCAAGTGTTCAATCAAAGAACAACTTTATTGAAAGTAGCACCATGTAAGACATGTACCTTCCAATCCGAAATCAAATTTCCTGTCAAGTCAAGCTCCTTTAAATCTGCAACAAGAACATAATAACCAGTAAGGAAAAAAGTTATCAATACAGTTGTAATGCAACATATCAGAAAAATGCAACAAATATATACAACTCAAAAAAGAAAAGAAAGTTCATAACAATTGGTTTAAGGTGCCTTAAAATGTGAAGAAATAAGAAAAAACAGATAAAGAATGTAACAAAGCTAAGTAATATATCTTAAAACCAGGAAGCTTGCCTTTCTAAAATGCTTAAACTAGCAGAGAAACGTGAAGTCTGGAAAACAACCGGATCATCATGCTTATGCTTGTGCAAATTTTCTTTCTATGGTGCAAAAATTATTTAAGCTTATGGAACATGTACAAAATTAACCTTGTTAGTTGTTTCTACTCTATGCCAAAAGTTCTTCATTTTAAAACAATGTTGGACTACATGTATTAAAATTCAGAAGTGAAAACAAATGAATCCGAAAATATACACTTGATTTCCTTTTTTTATCATTCAGCCATGCATTGTGAAACAATACCATATAGCATTTTGCAAATCAGTGGTTCTCATGATTTGGAGCATCCAAGGTTTTTGCTTTTCTTCCCTTTTTTCACTTTCCGCAAACTAAAGCTTTAGATGCAAAAATGACATAACATTAAGAATAAATCGAAAACAGCAAGCAGCCAATCTGAAAAACTATAAAAAATATGAAACTAAAATTAAAAGTAAATTCAAGGAGGATGCTCCTAAATTTTATAATATGGCACTAATCTTGTGCACCAGCAAAAGGAGATATATGCCTTTAGAATCCTCAACAGGCCTCTGCTTAACTTAATTAAGATAGGAAATACCACGCAAGGGAATGAAGCAACAAAATTCAAAATTCACCATTTGCCTATCAAATTTATGCAAAATTTCAAATACATATAGGAAAAACAATAAATAATTCTCTGAGCACTCGAGATATAACTAAGAATGTCTATTAATCAGAATTTAATAGACAAATAGGAAAGAGCAGTTCACTTGGCACAGAAGCACGTATTTCAGCCGGATCTCCAGGAGTGCTGACACCCAAAAAGGATATTGAAGCACTGTTCAATTCTTCAAATCGACTTAGCTTATCTTGGATCTTGTCTTTACCCAAAAGTTCAACTGACACACGCTTATTGCTTGCTGAAAGCACATACATTTCATCTGCAAAAACAAAATTCCCTTCCTTTATCCAGTTCACAGATTACTAGTAGAAAAGGCGAACATAATTGACTAAATCACGGAGAAATTAACAACAATCACAAGTACAAAAGTGAAATCTCACATAAAATTTTGCTTTGCTGTTGTTTTAATTATAATCTCAAATCAATTAGTCGAGTGAATGATTTAGAGTAAACCCTTACCCTCTTCTTGTTTGGTGGATTGGGATTGATATCTGAGCTTAAGAGCATCAAGGAGTGAAATGCCCGGGCTGAGGTTCTGGGGTCTCACGAATGAAGCTGAGTTTTGGAATCGAGCTTGGAAGTATCGGACTCCATTGATGGAACCATCATGTTTGCCATCTCCTTCATTGTCCCAGTCGACCCCGACCCAAGTGCCAGAATAGCCTTCCACGTCGCCTACAAACTTGACTGTTCCCACTCGGCGCGGATCGGCGGATGAGTGAACTCGTTGTCCAAGTGTGAATAACAAGCTTTGCTCCATTTTGATAGCTGAAAGAGGAACCAGAGAATTTGTATTCCGACGTTGAAGAGAGTGAGTGAAAGGAAATGGAGATGGGAATGAATCAATTACTCCATTTGTTATTGTTTATTCTTCATCATTGAAAAAACTTCTTCTTTACCCTTTTACGAGATGACGATAGACCGTTCAATTCTGACGTTAATTCGATCAATAGGTTAAAAAAAGTTTGCTATTGTTTGTAAACTTGATATATCAGCCAAGTTTTATGGTTTTAAACCTACTATTTTCTCTCTAAGGTGTTTGTAATTTAGGGTTTGATTTTAGGGTTTTTTTCCGGAATGGAAGAAAGAAAGAAAGAAAGAAAGAAAGAAATTGGTATTGGTACTGTTTTGCCTTGCGGCTCACCTTCGTTTTGCTGGCTTCTTTGCATGGACAGCTACCAAGCCTTACCTGTTACCTCTTTTGAATTAAATTTTAATTTTTAGTTTTTTTTTTTAAATTATTCTTACGTATAATTATTTATATATCCTTGTTTTGTATTATATTTTTTTATATTTTTAAAATATATGTTTAAAATAGATATTTTATCTATCAAAAATATTTTTGACAACAATACTAAACATAGAAATGAGCAAAGACGGGGTGGGATTTTGGGCCACTTGAACCTGACCCAAACACATAAACGCTAAACTCATTTTCAATCCGACCCAAATATTTGTTTTAAAAAATTTAATCCGATTGAAAAATAAGTACCCTAAACCCGACTTCAGCCTATAAAAAAATAGTTTAAAAACTTAATTGTAAAAAATAATTTTAAGAACATAATTATATAAAATTACAATTTTAAGGATTAAATTATAAATATAAAGATAATTTTAAGAAACTAATTATAAAAATATAAGGAGATGAAAGTATTAATATAAATATACCTACAAATTTAAGGAAAAAATACATAATTAATCTCGAATCAGATGTTTTACACTTTAAATTCGAACTTAATCCGATCTCTCTTCCAAAAACACTTGACTTAAACTCAATTTTTTATTAAAAATCTAATCCGATCAAATTAAATCAAATTAAAATTTAACTGAAACGAATAAAATACGTATCCCTAACAAAACACGCATATTTTAAATCAAACAATTCAAAACTACTCCCTAAACTCACATTTTTAAATTATTTATTATTGTATTTTCTAAAATCAATATTAAACTAAGTCTAAAAATTATTTCTTAAATAAAGATTTTAGATAGTGCACTCACATCTGTCCCTTTCTTAAATAATGCTTGTGGATGGCAGCCAAATTTATAACAATGATTGCAATAAAAGCTTAGGTGTTGGTGTCGAAGAGCGTGACCGACAAGGCGACGAGATGAATCGGTGAGGCGAAAGTAAAAAAAAAATGTTTGATTCATATTCCGAGCAAAAACTTTATTTCTTAAAAGGATTTAATTCTTTCTCTCTTAACGAAATATTTGAGGAAGAATATACATTCTCGTGATTTGTATCCAAGGGTCAATTCAATTATATTTAAAATTATATTCTATATAATTTTAGAATTATATTATAAATTAAAATTGAAAAATTGGATTTTCGACACAAGAAAAGAAATTTTACATATCTTTTCTTGTGTCGAAATAATAACGGAACCCGTTCGTCAAAGATTGCTATTCTTTGTTTAGATTATTTTTATACAATTTATTTATAACGTTTTATCAAATTAATTTATAATTAGTATATAGATATTTTTATATTTTTAAAAAATAATTATTGAAGTTTAAAAAAAATATTCAATTCATCTAATTTTATTTAACTATATAAGATTATATTGTTGTTTAATTATATGAGGATGTGAGTAATTTTATATTTTTAAATATTGACTTGTGATTTTAAAAATAAAATTTTGTTAATAAATCAATTTAGTAAAACATTGTAATTAAAACAAATTACATCGAAATAATTATTTTTTTCAATAATTTTATTCTCATTTAGTTAAAGAACAATATAACATCATGTATGAAAAAATATTGAGCAACTCGAATAAAAATTTTAAAATTCAGTGACCTCACGTTATATTTTTAACGAAAAAAAACAAGAGAGACCAAAATAAAAACCGAAATAAAAATGTGGTGACCATAATAAAAACTTTAAGAATTTAATAGCCAAAATGAAAATATCCTAAAAGTTGATGACCATTAGTGTACTTTACCCAAATATTAAATCACATTTGAACGCCTCCCCTTGTACAAGTAAAACCTTCCCCTTTCTGTTCCAAAATTTTGAAAGTTGATTTTGTTGAATTGAATTTTCAATTTTCTTTCCCTTTTTTTCTCTAGAAAATTCTATTGAATTGAATTTTGTACATATTAAGGGATTACTTTTCTTTCGGAAAATAGTCAAATAAAATATGGAGGGTTTGAATTTTGACCAATTGATTTTATTTTTATATAAAAATGTATAAAAAAGACTGAATCAAAAAATGAAGGTACGTTGGTTCACTAGTTCACCTGATAATTAATAATAAAAATAATATTTTATTTTATATAAATTTAAATTTTTATTATAAAATATAATATTTCTTTATTTTATTAAAAAAATAAAGGCATAGCACAAGTATTTTTATTATAACGATTAAGTATATTTTGATGGCATAAAGATAATTTTAACCCTTAACGTTTATAGTTTTTGTCGTTTTGGCCCTTATTTTTTTTGCGATAAATTTAGCCCTTAACCTATATTTTTTTGACAAATATCTTATTTTTTAACTAGCTTGATGACTGGACCGTTAAAAATTTAACGATGATATATATATGGAATATAATTTTAAATGATATAGAATGTAACCTATCAAATACATATATATATATGGAATATAATTTTATTCTAATATAAAATATAAAACAATTAAAATTCAAATAAAATATTAAAAATTAATTAATTCTAAAATAAAAAAAATTTATTAAACATTCTTAACCCTAAGTACGATAGAATCAAATTCTGATCTTAAAAAATATAAACACACTTCGAATAAGATTTTGATTTTATCGTAGTTAGGGTTAAAAATGTTTAATAATCTTATATTTTAAAATTAATTAATTTTTAATATTTTATTTGAATTTTAATTGTTTTATATTTTATATTAGAATAAAATTATATTCTATATATATGCATTTGATAGGTTACATGTCATGTCACTTAAAATTATATTCCATGTATATATGTATCATCGTTAAATTTTTAACGGTCCAGTCATCAATTTAATTAAAAAATAAGCTATTTGTCAAAAAGATATAGGTTAAGGGCTAAATTTATCCCAAAAAAGAATAAGGACCAAAACGACAAAAACTATAAACGTTAAGGGTTAAAAATATATTTATGCCTATTTTGATTCATCTATTTGTTTTTTTAAAATAAATAAAAATGTCATTTTATGTAAGAGTAAAATGATTATTTTTGTTGAAAAACTATTAAATTTTATACGTTTTAATTTAATTAAATAATGATTACACTTTTAAATTATATCTCATGTTCATTTAATTCTTTTATGATTTAATTTTGATTGTGTGGACCCTACGAGTTATCACAAAATAAAGTAAATGGGATAAAAAAAATATAGGAATAAAATTAAAAATATTATAATAGATTAAAAGAATAGTAAATAAAATAAATCTGAAAAATTCAGAATTTTTTATTCACTTCTAGCGTCAATGGAAGAAGGAGATGGAGGGGGTGTATAATTTGGTAAATGTCCCACGAAACCTTAAGCTATGAGTGACTAGATAACCTTTGTGACACGATTCTAACTGCCCCACGTGATAAGGGGTGAGTATTAGATTGAATCGAGTTAAAAAAATTAAATTAATTGAATTGATGAGTTATAGTTTACTATTTAAATTTTATTTGATTTTTTATTTGAGTCGAGTTTAATTAAGAAATTTAAAATTTTGAATTCTCATAAAAATTAATTATAATTATTTATGATATTATAGTGTGATTTAATTTTAATTTAAATGATTTTCTTTAATCATATAAGATATATATTTTTTTCATATTTTTACAGTATGTAGTAATATTTGTTTATATTTTTTATATCAATATATATAATAAAAAAATGAGAGATTTATCTTGAACTCAAAAATAATTTTTTTAATTATTAAAAAATTTGAGTTATTTGACTTTTTATTTTATAACTCAAACTTTATTTAATTTTTTTAAATTGAATATTTTTACCTTAAATCGAATCAAATTAATCATTTTTTTAGTTAAATCGAATTTTGTTGACCCATACTATTACGGCCGCCACCACTGTTTCCGTTTAATTTATATTTTATTTTAAAAAAATAATTTAATAAATTTAGATATTTGATGTATTTTTTATATATAAAAAAAAAACAGGCACCGGATACTAAGGAATTAGAAGTAAAATGTGTTTAGTGTGAAACAAGACGTAGAGATCCTTCGGTTCACCCCCCTGAGAAAGTAAGTTTTCATAAACGTGATTTCATATTGAAAATCTGACTTACGAGGATCGTTAATCACAAATCTTGATTGGGAGTTGCCTTTGGTTTCAATGAAGGTGATTTATGGAATCAATCCAAAAATTTATTTAAGAATAAGTACATATGAAATTTTGAAATCTCAGGTAAGCACAAAGCTTAAATATTATAAAAATTTAAGAACTAATTTATAAAAATTAAAAAAATTAAGGGTAAATATATAAAATTTAAAAAGTTTAAGGTGGGCACGAGCCCACCCTATTCAAAACATAAATTCGTTACTGCATGAAATATTAAATAAAAATAAAATAAAAAATCTATCAAGGAAAATAATAGTGACGATGGTGCCGTTGACGATGATGCCGGTGACAATAATAGAAAAAATAAAAAGATTGTGTTTAAAAGTTATGATATTAAAGATTTTAAAATATTTAATCTATAAAAAAATTATTTTTTTATTTTTAAATAATTTTAATTATAATTAGATCATAAAAATTTATAATTTTTATTAAAAGTTTAATATTATTAAACGATATATTTTATTAATAATATTTAATGATATTTAATATAAAATATTCTAATAATATATTTCTAAATCAGACAACTCTAATAAATTAATTAGCCCCCCTAAAAATAAACTATTCTACTAAGTGAATAGTATATGTCGACGCACTATATTCAACGTTGAGTATAAAAAAGAATAGTAAAAGAGGACAAAACATCTGGGGATAAAGAAAGTGAAGAAATCAGAGGACAGAATTTGTGTATCCTATGCTTTTATACCTTCACATTTTTTTAAATTATATTATCAGAGACGAAATAAGATTTAAGATTACGATAAAATATAATATTTTAAAATAAAAAATAAATTATTATTTTTATAAATAAGGGACAATTATTCTTCTCGTTCCGTCGGTGTTTATTGTATTTCTTTATAGAGACTATTTTAAAAGAATATTTGTATTTACCACCAACCGGCAATTAGAGATGTAAATACGGTGGGGGCAGACAAGGATAGACTGTTGACTGTCCTACCTTCTATATAATAAAAGAATAGTTTAATTTAATTTTATTCTAATATAATTAATCTGTTTTTATTACGATCCAAAAAATAAATAGTGAATTATATATATATCTTTGATAAAAAATCTTATCTGCGTTCTTAAAAAAATAAAAATCTAATTATGTTATATAAAAATAATTAGAAAATTAAAATATATCATATTTTAATAAAAAATAAAATTTTAGATTATATAGCGTATATTTTAAGGTTTATAGATAAAATTTAAAGCATATAATTTAGAGTTTAGGGTTTAAAATATTAAGTGTTAAGGTAAGAATGTAGGTTTTAGATTTTATATTGTATAGTTTTTTTTATACAACTTACGTAACAAAAATATAATAATTTAATAAATATATCAACATCCCTTAAATTCATTTTTAAATAATACTGTTATATTAAATTGAGTCGAAATTTGTCTATTCTAATATTTTTACTATCCTTACTAATAAGTGGATGATGTAATAAATCTCATATTTTCTTCTAATAAAAATTTTATTTTTTTATAAAATTTATATTTAAATATAAATCATAAAATAAAGTTAAAAGAAATAAATCATATTATCTTAAATTCAAGTACCCCAATGATATTAAATGTTATATAAATGAAAACAATTCTATCTTATATATTAAAATAAAAAATTATGTTGAGATATGTTAATTAGTGTAATGACTTAAGATATTTAATTTACTTTATTTTATAAAAAAATAAATTTCAATATAAAAAATATAATATAACAAGATAAACGTTCTTCCTAAAGAAATCTGAGAAAAGTTGAAAAAGTGGGAAATCAGCCAATGAATTGAGTGAAGAGAAGTGTACAAATCACATCACAATGAGATAGGATTTCTTATTTGATCACACGACAGAGAGGCATTCCAATTATTTATACAATCAAAAGGCCGGCCTTTTCTGATTCCGCCTTCCCTTCCCTTGCTCGTGCTCGTCGCTCTCCTTCCTTCTTCTCCCCCTCTTTTTGAATATTCTAAACTCAAACAAATTGATTTCTGGGCCACTGGTTCGATCATCTCGACCTTGAACTACACAGCGAGTGGAGTCAAGGCAAGGCAAGGCAGCTCAGATTCTTATAAATTTATCCGATTCCGATCATAGATCAGAAAGTTTACAGGAATACGAAGAGACGCTGTTTTCTGTTCAGGTTAGAACTAAATCTTGCTATTTAGTTATTTTTAATTTGTTTTTCCTGCACTATGAGTTTTACTTGCTGTCATTCCTAATATAAAAAACGAAGCTAAAGAAGAAGATAAAGAAAATATGATAATGGATTCTTAGTTCTACTTTTAAGCTTAAAATATACACGAACAAACACTGTATTATATAATAAAGATGAATGAGTTAGATCGAAGAGTGGTTATGAAGATAGAATCACCAAAAGAGCAACTCAGATTCTTATAAATTTATCCGTTTCCGATCGAAGATCAGAAAATTTACAGGAACACGAAGAAACGCTGTTTTATGCGATCTTTCGCAAATATGGTAGAAAAAGTAGCTGGAAATGAAATCATCTTCTTCTTTCCAACTTTCCTTTTTTGTCTGTATTTGCGGGAGCTGCAAATTCGAATCTTACTTTATTGAACCGTAAATATAATGGGTTAGTTAAGTGACCACTACTAAATTGGGTGCTTGGTTTTCTGCTACTTGTCAACTGCTCCTGACCCTCTAAATAAGATGGGAAAAAAATAGATTTCTATGGGTTTCGACTAGAATTAAATATTTTATTATATTTTTGAATTGGTCGAGTTAAAATAAAAATAAACGTGGTAAAATTATTTGATTCGATATTTATATATATTTATTATGTTTCTATATATTATATCTAATATTTATTTGAGTTGAATTAAATTTAATTAAATTTTTTATTTAAATATTGAAATTGAATCAGGTTGAAATTATATTTTTTATTATGTTAGGTAGAAAAATATAATATATTAGAATCAGATCAGATCAAAATTAAAAATAATAATTTAAATTTCGGGTCGGAGTTTAATGAGTTCTATCTATGCTTTTTTTTATCGATCCATTTAATTAATGGAAAGCCAATGATATGTTAATTACAATACATATCAGTTACTAATAAATTTTAAAAAAATATTTTAAACAAACTTATATATTTGTTATCGTTTATATCATTAATTATTTTATATTTTCAAAAATAATATTTAAAATAAATATTTTATCTATTTAGATTTTTTTTAAAGCAACCCAAAACGCTCACAATAGAAACCGGTCCTTAGTATTTTTAGTACTTAATTTATCTGACTTCATTTAAAAACAACACTATTATTATCAATGAAGATTTTACATTTTATTAACAAATTTATCTACTGCGTAGGGATCAAATATCAATTAAAGAAGATTTAACTTATCGAATTTAATTTTTATTTTATTTTCAGTTTAAAATCACCATCCAGTCTTTATGTAGGTGATTCCATGATTGTCTAAAATTAAGAAAATAATTATTCTCTCAGCCAAATTGTATACGACTATTTATTTATCTAAATAATTAAATAAAAATGTGTGATTATAAAGACTGGTGGAGTGATGGTTAATTTTACGTATTGTGTTAAAAGTAAAAAATGAAATCATATTGGTAGATCAATTAATAAGCTTAATGATTTATATTATAAAATATAAATAAAAATACTTTGATACAAATGTTGGTTTAAATTTTGTTTTAATTTTAGGATTTAAAATTTAAATTTTTAGGTTATGATTTAGGGGTTTAAAGTGTAGGTCGTAGAGTTTAAGGTTTATGGTTTAAATTTAGAGTTGATTGTTTTAGGGTGTTATGATTATGATTTATATTTTAAATTTTATAAAATGTTATAATTTTTTACACGATTTATGTATTAAAATATAAAAAAAATATAAATTACATATATTTAAAAGATAAAACTATGATTAAAATGTTCGATTAAAAATTAAAAGATAAAGTTTAATTTAATTAATATTTAAATTAAAGACTTAAGATACCATTATATCGATAAATCGAGAGCGAAAAGGCAAGGACATTATGGAGCCTGGATCCCTTACTGGTTTTGCGTTATATGTATCTCTATGTAATTATTTTTTTGATTAAGTAAAAAAATTATATATTTTTCTTATATTAGGATTTAAACTCATACTAGATGTGACAATATAAGTACCCTTAATCAATTGACCAATCAATGGATCTCAATTATGTATATTTATAAAAAAATTATTTATATTTAAACTTAATAAATGGTCTTAATAAAATAATAATAATGTTCATTTTAGAAAATTTGAGTTTAAATATTTTTATCTATAAGATGTATGTATTATCAAAGTCAGAGTTAAGATTATTCAAAAACAAAAATTTTTGTAAGGTAGCATTATCAAATGGTTAAAACTATTCAAAATAATTAAAATATTTATATAGTATAAAATTTAAAATTATAATTATTTTATATTTAGTAATTATAATTAATTATTATTAATTAACTTATATTTTTTAATGAAGAAAACAAAAATGATTTGCCAATTTAAAAATCATGTCATATTAATATTATTTTTATAATCATATTTAAAATATTTTATTTATTTAATTTTGAAATATTAATAATTGATTTTAAGCTTAATATACAAATATGGGTTTGAATTATATATTTTTTAGTTTTAGGTGTCTAAACCAGGCGTTCAATATTTATAGAGATACAAATTTAAGTGTATTGTCTTGTAATCGTTTTAAAAATCTGTTATCTAATTAATTAATATTTGATCTATGATAATAATTTTATTATTATTATTTTAATTTTATGAATAAAAAATTAAAAATTTAGTTTAAAAGATCTTAAAATTATAAAAAAATATTCAAATCAATTCTAAATATTTAAATATCATACGACTTTGAATTTTTATCACGTCATTATTAAATTCATCTTTTCGATCGTCGAATTCAGAAAATTATTTTTTTAACGTATTATTGAAGAAACTGATGAACAACATGGTAATTAAATGATAATTTTATATTTACTGTTTAATATTCATTTGGTTAACGTATTCATTTTGTAACTTATGCTATAATCAGGCAAAGCCTTTAGGAACAGAATCGATGATGATATTCCGGGAAAAAAGAAGCAATAGGATAATTTATTTCTTTAAGCTCAGTGTATTTTTTTTAAGGTTTCAGGCAATATGGAGAATGGAATCAAAGAACCGTTTGAACACGATTTCGCTAGCAACTCTGCTTTGCCTGAGGTGAGTTGGACAAAAACATCTATTTTAATGTAAAGTACTGTCGTCTCTCTGTAATGTCTTTGGTTCCTTCTAATGTGATTAGGATTTAGGACAACTACACACTGTTTATAGCCTCAAAATTCCATTTTGTGCATGTTTTCTTAAATGGGAAGTTTTGTATCAATGGAAAGGCTTATTAGAATATATGTTTCAAAGTCCAGGGAACTTTTCTGTTATTAAATCATGAGATGAATAATGCAACGTTGGGTTTTAGCATCAACATGTTTCTTGGTTTTGAGTTGACGAATTCATCAAAGATGCATGCTTTCGATAACTGACAATGTCCTAGTTCATTTTAAAATATAGTTGTTTCGATGTAGTCGACATGAACAGATATGATTACACAATTAGGTTGCAGGAAATGAATAAGAACAAAAAATGAGATATCAACGAATGATGTGTTGAGTGATTCATACAATTTTATCCATAGAACTCCACATTCTTTTTTATGCTTCCTTTTGAACTGACCACCTTTGCAACTTACTAGGTCGATCCAGGGAAACCTGCTTCGCTCACATGGCAACGGCAATTGAACAGCATCGGAAAAACCCCATCTGGTTTTGGCCTAAGTTTTAAAGAGATAATGTTTCTGGTACGTCTGTAGCTTGCTTAAGATTATACACAATACCTCCACCAAAAATTTTGTCACCAAATGTTTTTTAAGTTGATGGCTTGTCCTTCAACAGAAGATTTAAAGCTTATAAGCAGATGGCTGCCTTAATTTTGAAAGAACTTAAAGAGTCAAACGTTTTTTTAAAATAAGGATAATAATTGTTCCTGCTGTGTTAATTAGTATTAGAGATGTAAGTCAACAGAAAAGTTAAGCTTGATGACACAGCAGAACTAACAACAATTACTCCATAATTAGTATAGCGTAATAGATTTTAGTTTGGTTGCACTTTACTTTCCAATAAACAAGATATATTGTTGAGGCAAAACTTATGTTTCTTGATGTGAGAGATGCTAGTAAGAATATCTCACCTGGCTATTTGATTTTCTGAAAGGCACCTATTGGTTTTCGGCTGTGGCGTTACACGAGAGAAGAAGAAGCAACAGGAAGAGTAATATATCTATCATTTTTTCTGTATATGCTGCTCTTTCAAATGCCAATCATTTTATGATTTTTAAGGCAATCACCACAATGTTTATCCTTTCATCTACAGGCATCAATATTTGATATTTTCAGAAAGCACATTATTACAAGTGATCATGGCGTTCCTTTAGGTGGTATAGGGTATGTTTTCACTTCACTTCTACTATTATTGGTAAAGTAAGTCTATGAATATATGTTGTTTGTAAACTTTGTGACAGATTAGGTTCCTTCAGTTATTGCTAGACAAAACTGGATGGAACACCTTAGCTCTTGCAGAATCATGACAATTTAAATATGTTTCTGCTGCCTGTAATGAGTATATTATATCTAACATTTAATCCATAATTCATCTTATTAACCTTTCTCGTTTATATTGTTTCATTTTGCTTTAAAAACATCTCTGACATTTCAAAGCAACAATTTTAGGGCAGGAAGCATTGGAAGAGGATACAGAGGTGAGTTTCAACGCTTCAAATTGTTTCGAACAGCATGTGAAGAGGGTCCGGTCCTGGCAAATCAGTTCTCTGTAAGTTTTTATTCTTATAGTTTAAATCCACAGCTAGCTTAGCACTTACTCTGAAATGCCTACTAGTAAAAATCTAGTTGCCAAGTTTTTGGCATCTAAGACATCAATTTAATCTAATCTCACTTGTTAATCAAAACGATGGGGATAAATTTCGAAACCTGAGGTGACAGAATGAACTTGAACTCAAAAGCCTATTCAAAAAGTCGAACTTGAAATGGACCAACATAAAAAATTATTTGAACCCGAAATGAGCTGCACCGAATATGATCTCAAACTAAAAAAGCCAATAACATATTAATCCTAATTATTAACCCAAAATGTTCTCACCAAAACCTGGCCGAACCTGCACAATTATCATCTGTACTTGATAGAGGTTATATTTCATTTGAGAGAGAGAGATTCAAGTTGTTACTTATGTGCTTTTCTACAATGCTTAATCCACACACATACATACACACGTTTGATATCTTCCCTGATTTAACTAAAAACTTCTGTACCACTTCTTTCTCATGAAGGCATTTGTATCACGTCCAAATGGAAAAAAATATTCAACTGTATTATGTGCAAGACGTCCAGAGGTTACCAAGTAAGCCTGCTATAATAGATAACTTTAATTCTTTTTATATTTTAAAACAAGTATGAGTTGTTTGATACACAAGTAATGAATATAGCAAACAAAACTATTTGCAGAGAAGGTACAGGTTCGGGCATTGATTCTTGGGATTGGAATTTGAAAGGGGAGAAGTGTACATACCATGGTTTATTTCCAAGGTCATGGACAATGTATGAAGGTATAAACGTCAGACACTGTGGATCAGGGATATGAATTTTCATTGTGAACTTGATTTTGTCTCGTCCCATTTTTCGTACGGTAGTCGGTAGCAACTGAACCTCACGTTGCAACCCCTATTTAAATCTCTGCTACAGATGGTTCTGTGTTGTTATACCAACAGTGTAGAATCTTATATGGTTTCTTGCAAAGCAGGTGAACCTGACCCGGAGCTTACAATCAGTTGTCGTCAGATTTCACCCTTTATTCCCCACAATTACAAAGAGAGCAGTTTTCCTGTATCAGCGTTTACGTTCACGGTAGGACTTAGAAAATGATGACTTGGGGACTTCATAATTTCTAGCTTCTCATTGTTCCAGTTCTCATTGAATTGCTTTTTGCCTACTTCAGCTCTCTAATACCGGAAGAACCTCAGCTGATGTGACCTTACTTTTTACATGGGCCGTAAGTTAAATTCTTACTTTCAATTGTTTTGTTCATCTTTTTTTTGCAATCAACAAATTTGACCATGTTTGTATGATTTTTCAGAACTCAGTGGGTGGAGTCACTGGAATTTCTGGTGGTCACTTCAATTCAAAGATGAAGTAAGATTGTAATCAGTGGTCTTTAATCTAATTATTTGTTTAATACTATTCTTATACTTGTAAAATTCAGTCCTCCGGACGAAACAAATTTATTCCATTCTCATTTCTCAATGTTCTATTGCCAACAGAATGGAAGATGGAGTTCGTGGAGTACTTTTACACCACAAGTAAGTCCTTTCCTTGCTTTGAGTAATTTATATAGATTCTTGTTTCACGAAATGTCAAGTCAGTCTGATGAATAAATTGGCATGTTCAAGGAAAAATAGTTGTTAAGATTAGAATGCTAAAGTTTTGATACCATCACGTTAAATTAGGTCATAAATTATTCTGAAAACTTGAGAAAAAAAAGAGAACCCCAATTGTTATATTTAAGTTTGAAGAAAAAGTTAATATCAAAAGAAAAATGAAGAAAAAGTTGTACCTCAAATCATTATTGGGAAGTGTATCTTTCACAGAACATCCAACGGACAACCTCCACTTACCTATGCCATTGCTGCGAAAGAAACTAATGAAGTCCATGTCTCTGAATGCCCTTGCTTCGTCATATCTGGCAATTCTGGAGGAATCAGTGCCAAAGACATGTGGCATGAAATTAAAAAGGTTGGTGGCTTTCTTCTCTACCAACTTTTTTACAATTCCCACATTTTAAGTAATTTGATTTAGTATATTTTCCCTTCATATGTAAGTTATGACTTACCTTTAATAGTAGTACACATGCATAACACTTCTGACATTTTATTTTCATACCCATAGTATTTCTTTTTTCACTTTATTAAATTTGTAGAAATAAATTTTTGCTTGCTATAATCATATACAGAATGGATCGTTTGACAACCTTGGTTATGAAGATTGTTCACCTTCAAAACCAGGATCATCCATAGGAGCAGCCGTAGCAGCCTCTTTGAGTGTTCCTCCTGGTTCTGTCCGTAGAGTCACATTCTCCCTTGCATGGGACAGTCCAGAAATCAGATTTGGTGAAAAGACATACTACAAGTTAGTTCATTGGTTTCCCCTTTTTTGGAACCTCGTGCATCTAATTTATGACAATTATACTACTGAGAACTAATCAAATATCTCTCCAATAACAGGCGCTATTCAAGATTTTATGGCACTTTAGGCGATGCAGCTGCAAAGATTGCAAATGATGCTATTTTTGGTATGTTTACTGTTTACATGATCTAGCACAACTAAAACTTTCGTAGGATGAAGTTCACTTTACCACACTACCTAACCCTGTTGAATTATATTTACTTGCAATCTTTGGATGGCTGCAATTTTACTACTATTATCAACAGTCAAAATCTAATGGCAAAAGAATTTCTTGCGAGTAAAATAATGGAATATTCTACAAAATATTCTAACTTTGTCCATTTTTATAATCAAATTAGAAACTATTGTAGTAAAATTGAATCCATCCAACAATATATGGTACCTTCATCCTAGGTAGAGTGATGAATTTGGATCTTAGTTGTTTATGTTAGTCCATCATCCTAGGTAGAGTGATGTAGTGTAGGAAACTTATAAGATATCTAGAAAGAATTGTTTGGACATTTTACTTGTAGCACAAATGTTTTTCTGATTACTTAGAGTCCGGAACTCCTTCCTTTATATGATTTTGGTTATCGCTATTCCTATAAATGTACCATGTTAACTTGACTTATCATCATCTTTATCAGAGGAAATTTGTTTAATTTGGTACCAATGCTGACAGATGATAATAAATCAAGTTTTCTAGAACAGCAAAACTAGTGTAAAAAATGAAATAACTATGGGAATAGTTTTATTTGGAACATGTCATTGGGTGAAATAACAAAAATGCTCATTTGGTGAATATTTGTGTCTGATTATTTTGAATCCAGAGCATTCCACCTGGGAATCCCAGATAGAATTATGGCAGAGACCAATTCTTGAAGACAAAAGGTTTCCTGACTGGTAAGAAGATTGAATGAATTTTCTGCTTTGAGAATATGTGATCCAGCTTGTAGAACAAGTTTTAACAGCAAGAAAAAATTTCCCAGGTACCCGGTCACTCTCTTCAATGAGCTCTACTACCTTAATGCAGGGGGGACAATATGGACAGGTATTTATTGAGCTTACTATATATTAGCTTGAGTGCAGTTCATCCTGATTATAGAATGCTAACTTATATTTCCTTCAGATGGATCACCTCCAGCGAGAAGTTTAGCATCCCTGGGAGAGAGAAAGTTTTGTCTTGACAAGTCCGGATCACATCTTGATGAACTAATTAAAACTGAAAATCATAAAGATATAGCTATTGAAATCCTAGAGAGGATGACATCTTCACTTGAGAAGGCTCATACTCCTCTGATCTCAAATGCTGCTTTTGGAACCCAGTTACTAAAAGATGGAGAAGAAAACATTGGTCAGTTCCTCTATCTTGAAGGGAGCGAGTACCTCATGTTCAACACTTACGATGTTCATTTCTACTCATCTTTTGCGCTGCTCATGCTATTCCCAAAGCTTGAACTGAGCATCCAGAGAGACTTTGCAGCAGCAGTTATGATGCACGATCCTAGCAAGATGGAAATTATGAGTGATGGGAAGTGGGTTCCGAGAAAGATTCTCGGTGCCGTTCCACATGATATTGGGCTTAATGACCCTTGGTTTGAAGTAAATTCTTATAATCTATTTAATACAGATAACTGGAAAGATTTGAATCCTAAGTTTGTTCTCCAAGTACATAGGGATATTGTGGCTACAGGAGACAAAAATTTTGCACAGGCTGTTTGGCCTTCGGTGTATACTGCAATGGCCTTTATGGATCAATTTGATGAAGATGGAGATGGAATGATTGAGAATGAAGGGTTCCCTGATCAAACTTATGATGCGTGGCCTGTTGATGGTGTGAGTGCATACAGCGGGGGACTATGGGTGGCATCCCTCGAAGCTGCTTCATCGATTGCTCATCTAGTAGGTGATAATGCATCTGCTGCCTATTTTCATACAAAGTATCAAAAGGCAAAATCTGTATATGGCACATTGTGGAATGGATCCTACTTCAACTATGACAACACAACAAGTAGTTCCAGCAAGTGTATTCTAGCTGACCAACTGGCTGGACAATGGTTAGCACACAGCTACTCCACTCCCCCAATTTGAATGAAAATGCTCTGTGCATATACTGAAAAAGAATGTTACATACCATAGCATTTATATCTTTATCTCGCATTTCCAGAACTTTCCACTTCTTTAGTTGATCATGTTAGCCTCCTATGCCCTCATAGGATTAGTATCACCATGCTACCTATTTCACATAAGGACCCTTTATCTGTTTATGCCATGTGGGCTGAACTGGGTGATGATACAGGTACGCTGGAGCAAGTGATCTCATGCCAATTGCTGACGATGACAAAGTGAGAACTGCACTTCAAAAGATTTATGACTTCAATGTCTTGAAGGTGAAAGGAGGCACGCGTGGTGCAGTAAACGGGATGCATCCAGACGGAAAAGTTGATTTGACAGGTATGCAATCAAGGGAAATTTGGGCTGGAGTTACATATGCTCTTGCAGCTACCATGATTCAGGAAGGGATGGTTGAAACGGCATTTAAAACAGCAGCTGGTGCCCATGAAGCCGCTTGGTCACAGGATGGTCTCGGGTAAGTTTCTATTCGAGCTTCGCATATTTATATATAAAAAAACTAATAGAAAAAACAGGACACCGATGTTGAAGCAACATAAGTTCCAAACTTCCTATACTATGATAGACAAGTATCTCTTCTCTCCCATTGGAACCTTGATTTATTCATACCTGTTGTGCTTTGTTTTACAGATACTCTTTCCAGACTCCAGAAGCATGGAATACGGATGACGAATACCGATCCCTATGTTACATGCGACCTTTAGCAATATGGGCAATGCAATGGGCACTAACAAAGCCAAAACTCTTCACAGAGGAGATGAAACATCCATATGGAGAGGTTGATGACTCTGTGTACCAGAAGCAGCACCTAGGATTTTCAAAAGTGGCTCACCTCTTAAAGCTGCCTAATAAGGAGGAACCTTCTAAAAGCTTCCTACAATCTCTTGTTCACTTCATTTGCAGAAGAGTTCCCATTTGATTTCTTAACGCAATACTAATAACATAAACTGCCAAAGAATAATCCTTTACGAGAGAAGTGAGTAAGAACGTTTTTTGTTCTTAGTAATGTTGGATTTATATATCCCCATTGTTGGTTTTTTCTATTCATCTTAAGTGAATTTCAGGTTAGATAAAATCAAGTTAAGTTAGAAACGACAAACCCAAGAAGTTCACAAATCAGCTAGTATAGACAAGTAGGTTTCAGCTTCATAAAAAGCATATAGCTAAATTCAAAGATTTCACCCAACAGAACACAATATGAGCAGCAATTAATCTATTTAGAAGTTCAAAAAACAATGAAAAAATCACTTAGAATGCTGGTAATTCACTAGAAATTCAAGCACAGTGACAATCTAATTGAAAAGAAAGCCTGGCATTTGCCAACAATGGCGAACTATTCTGAAAAAACAATTACGGGGAATGAATGAATGAATGAATGCTGTTTCTACAAAGAGCTAGGCTGACCTTGAAGGTCTACTTTATTATATTCTTGTTCTGAGAAACAATCTCTAATGACTGCAAAATGGAATAGATAAAAGCAAAAGTGTTGGAAACCCATCTAGGCCGTAGATTCCTTCAAATATGCAATGAGATCAGCGCATTCTTGTGGCTTCTTCAATCCAGGGAAAACCATTTTTGTTCCGGGGATGTACTGCAAAACGGATTTTATGCGTGTGAGTAATAGTCGTAGCCGATGACACGAGAAAAGAATTAAAACACGATGATGATGATAATAATAATAATAGATGAATGTGTTAAAATTATATAATATGATTTATACAAAATATATAACAGATTAAACAGGATCATGATTTGAAAAATAACACACACAACATAGATGATTAGGCTACTTTCTAATAAGAATGACAAGGAATTTGATGATAACAGCTAATTCGGAAACAACAAAAACTATTGTTTGGAAAAATTGTGAACAAATAAACCCAACAGAAATGACTTGAATACCTTTGAATCTAGCAAAAGAAAATCAATTTCAGAGGTGAGATTGATTCCTTTTTCGATAATGAGAGTAACAACACGAGTGAATGGCAGTCCCTAGCTTCAAACAAGTCCTCGGCTATGTTATCCGAGCTCGTGATTATCGTAGCTACACATCTGACATCTAAGTGCCATAAATGTATACGAGTACGGAACATGATTCTCTAAATATATGAAAAACTTCGAAAAAGATCGAGTATACGGATTTCGAATTCTCATCCGTACCAAGGTCCTCAATGTCAGCATAGATCAGACTAGGCTAATGCTTCAATAAACCATAAAATGGGGAAAATCCAGCTAATGATTGCTAATCTTCTTTCCATTGTCAATATCAGGAAAGCACAAGGCAAGAACGGAATCACACTCGTCCAACCATAAGATAGAGAAACAAAGAGCAAGAGAAATATGTCTTACCAATAAAAAAAATATGCAGATCATTCGAAAATAAAGAATGAAATGAGATTTTGAAAGAAGTGAATTACCTTCTTAGGGTTGAGAAGGTAATCATACAACGTTTTCTCCCCCCAAATCACAGCCATGTTCTTATTAGCAGCGGAGTACGAATAACCTGGAGCCGTTCCCGATTGCCTTCCAAACAGACCGTTGAGATTAGGTCCTGCATCATAGTTTCAACTAATCGAATCAAAATAAAATTCCGATCGCATAATAACACGAATCAGATTATATTAATTCCAAAACAAATACAAAAACGAAAAACATCGGCAACCTTGCTTGTGACCGGCGCCTTTTTCGACGGTGTGACACTGAGCACACTTGGTCTTGAAAATCTTGTCTCCGGACTTTGAGTCACCGGACGGTGCTTGATCGAACGACGCCATCTCCGGCTTCTGTTTCTTTCTGTCTTTGTATCTGCAAAGGTGAACCGGGTGATTTCTGAGAATTATATTAGTAATAGGAAGGGAAGGAGCGTGGCGTTAGCATAACTGTGCTAATGCCAGACCTTAACAACCCAAATTTTCCACGTGGCGCATTGGTAGCCGTCCATTTAGACCAACCGTTCTTCACTTTTTTCCCGCGAATATTTCTGCTCTTTCGCCAACGATTTTTAATACTCGTGAAAAACGGGTTAGTTGGAAAAAAAACCAAAAATGAACCGAATATTTTGAAAAATTAAAAAAATAAATTAATAATAATTATAGTGTTAACCAAGTTTATGGTGTATAATACTCCATAAATATCAATTTAGAACCTGTCACGTTGTTGGAAGGGACATTCACACTCCTCGATCGAACACGGACGACATGAATTTAAAAAAAATATAAAAAAAATTAAGATAAAACATATAAAAATATTAAAGATGAGGAATGAAATAAAATGTAATTGAAAATATCATTTTTCGCTTAAAATAATTTGAAGTTCTAATTTTTATCTTTTCTTTACTTTTTAATTTAGATGAATGAATTGAATTAAAAGAGTGATTTCAGCGATAAAGGGTGACATGTTACTTTTGGATGATTAGGATTTAAGCAAAAGGATTTGTGAGTAAGTTCAACAATATTTCAAGTGAAAATGCAGAGGCCAAAGCAATGATGAAGACAATGAGTTCTTAGTTTAATGGTAAAGTTGAGGTCTTGAGAAATTTAAAGTTTTTGGTTCGAGTTTTATGCATGGAGTAATTCTATTAGTTCGTTTTCGATGTATATCGGTCGTAACTTGTTGTAGACAGAAACAAAATGGGATGTTACATTTCTGATTAACTTGAAGGTAATTATTTCATAACAGTTGAGGTTGAAATAATCCTTCAATGGTTACCATGCATGAATGTCTAACCTTATATTGATTCCAAAGGCATGTCTACACCTGGAATACACATATTTCGAATGTCTATAGGCTAATAAATCTGTAATTCAAAATTATCAGCAACGTTTAGAGGTACTCATTTCATTCTCTGGCTACCAAGGTAAAGGTAGGTTGCTTCAGTTGATAACTAATTCCTTCTGCTGCAAGAAACACTAACTGATCCAAACATGCTATAAACCCGCTTTCACCGCCAGCATGGCTTCTTTTGCCTGTGTAATATCATTTAGATCTATGTTAGGAAAGACCCTTAATTTTGGTCCTTTACTTGAGGTTTAGATTATGCTTTTACAGAATTTCTGTAAAAAACACCTTCGAGAGAGGCCTGGGTCTCTGTCCAATGAGTCCTAAGATCTCAGTTTCCATTTAATGAGCTGAAAGGTTTTACTTACCAATGGGTTGTTTGATCAAACTTCGATTCTCCAAAGGCACAATCTAAACACAAAATAAGACGAGAAAAATAATTATTTGAGGTATATACTGAAAATAAAACCAGCTCAAAAGTTTCAAGCAATGGAAAACAATATGCATACTGAAAGTCTATGAATATATTAAGGTATTAGAATGAGCCAAGACTGACCTTGTTAACAAGCTTTTGCACTGAAAACTTGGCAGTACAAGACAAGCGAGTTGAGGTGTGTTTTTCATCTCTTACAAGTCTTGTCCTTTAGCTGCACACATATAAACAGTATTCCGATTAGCACTTTGAACATGACTTGGCTTCAGTTTTTCTACGCTAGACTTGGAAGAAGATGAAACTAGCCTTGTTACTAGGCCGCTGGGACTTTGCACCGGCACCTCTGGTTCTTGAGAGATTCATTCTAAAATGGCTTGGCTTCAGAATTGTTAATTCTAAAGCAACAAGAAGATGACGCCAGGCTTGTTACTTGAGCGTTGGGATTTTAGACAAGAAACTCTGTTTCTTGAGTGGTTTTCTTGAAGATGGCTTGGCTTCTGTTTTTCTACTGCTAGAGCTAGCAGAAGTTGACACTAGCCTTGTTACTTGAGCGCTGGGAATTTTACCTGGGAGCTCTGTTTCTTTATTGGTTCTTTTTGAAGAAGCCTTCGCTTCTGTTTTTCTAATGCTAGAGCTAGCAGAAGATGACATCATCTTTGTTACTTGAGCGCTGTGAATTTTCTCTGGAAGCTCTGTTCTTTGATCAGTTCTTTTTGAAAATGGCTTGGCTTCCGTTTTTCTAATGCTAGAGCTAGCGGAAGACGACACCAGTCTTGTTACTTTAGCGCTGGGAATTTTCTCTGGCAGCTCTGTTCTTTGATCAGTTCTTTTTGAAAATGGCTTGGCTTCCGTTTTTCTAATGCTAGAGCTAGCGGAAGACGACACCAGTCTTGTTACTTTAGCGCTGGGAATTTGCACTGGCAACTCTTTTTCTTGTTTGGTTCTTTTCAAGCTTGGCTTTGCTTCTGTTTTTCTAATGCGCGAGCTAAAAGAAGATGATCCCAATCCAGTTACTTGAGTACTGGGAATTTGCACTGGCAACTCCTTTTCTTGTCCGGTTCTTTTCAAGCATGGCTTGGCTTCCGTTTTTCTACTGCTAGAAGTAGAAGATGACGCCAGCAACTCTGTTTCTTGTTTGCCTCCTTTTGAAGATGGCTTTGCTTCAGTTTTGCTAAAACTACTGCTAGAAGAAGATGACCCCTGGTTATCACTTTTTGATAGTCCAGACAATCTAGGTATGCTAGAGTGTGACACAATAATTTGTCTACTAATACTTCTTACAGCATTTGGGGTATTTTCTTTGCCTGAAATCACACTTTTATTAACCTTGACACTAGCTTGCCGACAAAGAGATGGATTTGGCTTCGACTTTATACCATCTTGAGTAGTAATGATTTGCACCTTTGCTTTGGTTTTAATAGTAGAAGCAATATTTTCCTAATCAAAACATAAAACAAAAACCGAAAATAAGAATATCATATGATATATATAAGCATTTAGCTTAAGAGATGTTGAACTTATTTACCTTGTCTTTTGAAACAGTGCCATTCTTTATCGTTCTGTTAGTAGTTTGCTTAACTTTACCAGAGGCAATGCTTTTTCGCTCGACACACCTTGAAACAGAAGCTTCTTCAAAAGAATTTTCCACTGGAACAATATTCGAACATCCTTTCGTTCCTTCTTTTATTGTAGCATCATTATCTTCCGTACAGTAATCTTTCACTTCCTGGCAAAATGGTTCCTTATCGTTCAAACTGCATAGGCTGTCTGAGATCTGAATTTGATTAGCATTGCTCAGTTTTCTTTCCTTTTCTACAATAGCAGCATTAGTACCATGTCTGTTTTCTTTGGCATTCTCTTTCACAAGTCTAATATTTTTGAAGAATTCATCAAAAAAGGCCTTCTTTTGAGCAACTACTCCTAGGGCCTTGATCTTCTCTAGCTCATCTTGACGTCTATTGTAAGTAAAAACCGACTTTTTCTCCCATGCAGTCGAGTCATCAGCATATCTTCCGAAAGAAAACGAACCTTGACTCAGGATAACAAATATTTCCTGTTCACAGGGACGAGAATCAAAATGTAAACCAAAACATACCGAGGAATCAAAGTGCAAACCAAGAAATTTGTATGCTAGGTAGGAAAAAGAAGCAAAAGAAAGCATGAACACTTTCCATACTAATACATAAAAAACAAGTCATTTCAAATTTGATGAGATGTAGAAAATAAGAAAAAAAAGCCTGCATATTGTCAAGACAGAATTCTTTTAAAATATTTAATTTCTTCTCTTCTTTTTTCAACTTTACTGAGCAATTAGATGAGAAGAAACCATTTTTCTCTCTCCCCCCCCCCCCCATCTTTTCTTCTTATTTTGTTCAACTCTAATAAACCTGCATATTGACAAGAATAGCAAACAATTTGATGGACAGTATTTTTATTGATTATTGCAACACATTTAATATTATTAAAATGGGATTCACGTCCAACCATCCAAAAACTTTCTACAATATGTAATTATCGCTAAAATGTTATGCCTTCCATGTGTTTGAAGAAAAACCCAAACCATTTATTATAAAATCAAACCTCGAAGCAAAGGGGCAGTGAAGAATAAATGTTGTTGCTGAAAAAGCTGTGAATCTCAGTCCCGGCGGCAGCCATTTCAGATTGTTTCTTTTCACCTTGATTCTAAATCCTGCAAACAAATTGCAACATCATATTAACAATGGCGTCAATGAACACAAGGGAACGGAAGATAAAAGAAAACCCAGAAACAGAATTACGGTTTAAATGGATAAGAGCAAGAGCATCAAAATCAGGAGAATGTTAGGGTTATTTCTCACTCGCGTGCATCATGCAATTCACGCTTCTTTCACTTCCTTTCATGTTTTTTATAAGATTCGCGCTCTTATTTTTAACAGTTCTAAATTTGCATATTCCCAAGATACCAGACTAAAATAAAGAAATAACTAAACGCAGCAACAATGAAACCGACGGTTAAAACGATAATCCAATTGAAGTAGAACTTAAACCCAAACCCGAAACGATAAACTGCAATAAAGATCATTTAATTATGAGTATAGTTATGTTTAGATCATTTAATTATTAAAAATTATATTTGGGTCACTCAATTAAATAATATTACATTTGGGTTGCTTTTTTTATTTGAAAAAATATATCAATTTGGTCTTTTTTCTTCTGAGTCACTTGTATACCCTTGTTAACATTACAGTACTTTATTCGAAACCATTAATTAATCCAATACATGAATTGATAATTTTTTTTAAATATGAGGAGTAACTCAAATATAACATTACCTATAATTGAGTGATCTAAATGTAACATTTAATAATTGGGTGACCCAAATATAACTTTATCCTTAAATGCGTGATCCAAATGTAACTTTCAATATTTAGGTGACCCAAATATAACTCTACCCATAATTAAGTGGTCTCAATTGCAGTTTACCCAACCCAAAATTATTAGATAAATCATGTTCACCATATTATATATATTATATTTAATAAAATTTATTTATTTTTTACGTTAAATAATTATTATTTTTAATGACATGTAAAAAATAAATAAAATTTATTTTAAAAAATAATATATTTTATTAAATGAGACCGTGAATGACATGATAAACAGAATTCATCTATCAATTTTTTAAATATAATATTTCCTTTTTCCTAAAAAGACGATTATGTCAATACCTTTACGAGTAGTGATGACATGCGTCGAATTGTTGATTTATTTAAAAATAATTACTCTGAATTTTAATTGATTTTATCTTTTAAAAAATATTTTGATGTAAAAATTATATAACTTTTTCTTCGATACGGTAAAATGCCTAAATTATTTTTAATTGTACATGTTGAATTTTGATTAGTACATATTTATAATTTTAAGTTGTTTTGTTAAAGAGATAACGTGTATTAAATACTAAAAAATTAAGTATTAGAATTTCAAGTATGAATACATGTACTATAAAAAAAGTTAAATACCTAATTACAAAAAAAAAAAAACATCAAATTGCAAAAAAAATAATATGTCTAATTACGTATTAAAATGTTGGCATAAAAATAATTTTAACCCTTAAAGTTTATAATTTTATCGTTTTGACCCTAATTTTTTTTTTTATGATAAATTTAGCCTTTAACATATATCTTTTTGACAAATAGCTTATTTTTTAACTACCACGATAACTGGACCGTTAAAAATCTAACAATGATGACATGTCATATGCATATGATAATATATTTTAAATAACATGACATCTAACCTATCAAATACATATATATATATGAAATATAATTTTATTCTAATATAAATTATAAAACAATCAAAATTCAAATAAAATATTAAAAAAATTAATTAATTCTAAAATAAAAGTCTACCAAAAATTCTCAACCCTAATTATGATAGAATCAAAATCATATTTAAAAAAATTAATTAATTTTGAATCGTGTTCATATTTTTAAAGATAAGACTTTAATTCTACCATAGTTAGGGTTTAGAATGTTTAATAGCCTTTTATTTTAGAATTAATTAGTTTTTAATATTTTATTTAAATTATATTTTTTTATATTTTATATTAGAAAAAATTATATTTCACACACACACACATATATATATGTATTTGATAAGTTAGATGCCATGTCATTTAAAATATATTATCATATGCATATGACATGTCATCATCGTTAAATTTTTAACGGTCCAGTTATAATGGTAGTTAAAAAATAAGCTATTTATCAAAAAATATTGATTAAGGGCTAAATTTATCCCAAAAAAGAATAAAAGCCAAAACGATAAAAATTATGAACATTAAGGGTTAAAATTATTTTTATACCTAAAATATTAGATACGTAACTACATCATTAAAAAATTGAACCACAATAGGCATTATATCTTAAATATTAATATTTTTTATCTATTTTATATTAAAATCCTTTCTTCTTTCTTTTAATAGATTTTATATTAAAATCCTAAATTTCTCCTTAAAAAGAGTAAATTACATAAATTATCTAGACTCTAACCCAATTCATTTTGAGTCCTTTGATTATCAAAAATTATAAAATTGACTTTAACTTAAAAATAACAAATTAAATCAATATCGTTAAAAATTTAATGATCAAAGACGGTATAATTAACTAAAATTGACATAATTTTTTCTTCAATTTTTACACTTTGTTTTAACTTGATCCTAATTATAAAGTAACCCTTAATATTTCAAAATTATATCAATTTAGTCATTTTTTCCTCATACAATCCTAAACAAATTATGTCAATTTTAGTTAATTATCAGTTAAATTTTTAATACTATCGAATGAATTTATTATTTTTTAAGTTGAAAAATTAACTTATAACATCTGATAATCAAAGAACTCAGGAAAAAAATTGAATTATAGTTAAAAAGACTATTTATGTAGTTTACCCTTAAAAATATTTGACGAAGAATAAAATTATGCATTTGAGAGTGTAAATTCGAAGTCCCTATCAAACGTTTCTTTTAAAAAAAGTAGGTTAAGAAGAGACTAAAATAAAATTATTTTAAAATTTTATAAAAATTATAAAAAATCAGTATCAATTTTTTGATACCTACCAAAATTATATTTTTTAATAAAAAATTCAATATTTACCAAAATTATTATATATTTTATAAATAATTTAATATATACTATAAATCCAACACCAAAATCTTTACAATATTTATAACAATTTCAATATAAGCTAGTTTTAGTTCTTTTAAACCCACCCTCTCCTGTATCTTTCATTTCAACCGTATGTGAACTACTTTTAAGTATTACACAGTGTGGTTGGTCTGTGTTCTTTTTGTGCCGGCTGGGCTGATTTGTCCAGCCTCTTTTCTTGTTGGTCATATCGCCATTCATGTTCTCGAGCAATGGCCTTCCTTTCGAATCTCACCACCTCCTTTCTCGGCGAGAGGTCGGCGTTTAATCCACCACACGCCCAATTGAACTTACAATCGCTTGCTCCCATCAGTTCTAGACCCAGTATTAGGATTGCCCCACCGTTTCAGGTAAATTCCACTCCAATTACTTACTTAGTAATTATCGAAATCTCTTTTTTGTATCATTTTGATTTCGTTTATTTATTTTATAGCTGCATTAATGCAAATTGTCTGTTTTTTTTTTTAAATCCCCTTATTTGCTGTAGAAGGATGCGTTTGGGGTCTCCCGGATAGGTATTAGTAGTTCGAGTAGATGCGGTAGAAAGCGAAGCGTATGCATGACATTGATAAATGAGAGGCTTGGGCGTGATCGAGATGTAGCCGACCCGTCTTCCATACTGGTAAATGGAACTTTTGGGAACAATTTAGAGGGATTTTGAGTAAATTCCATTTTTAGCATTTTAATATTTTTGTTTGATCTTAATCTTGTTAGGGTCTAGTTAGGGTGCTTTACGAGTTGAGCAGTTCGTGAGCTGCTTGAACTCAGGCTCGGTCAAAACTCGACAAATATTCGATTCAGATTGACCGACTCAAACTCGACTCGATACCTTAACGTTAAATTGAATCGAGCAAAGTCTAACTTGAGTCGATAAGTTCGCGAACAATTTGTTAATTTTTTAAAATACTTTTTAGTAATTACTTTAAAATTATTTCATTCAAAAAATAAATCTAAATAATAATTATTAATTTGTGAATTTTTACTTTAATTTTAATATGTTAGTTTGATGTATTTGTGGATTGTTACTTTCGAAATTAGACTTTGAAAGTGTTTTATACACTCTTTTGATATTTTTTATTAAATTTGTTACTTTACATTAATATTAAGCCTCATATATTATTATTAAATTTTACTTTTAGTTAAAAATAAGGTAAATTTTTTTAGTGAGCTTAACGAGAAACGAGTCGAGTTGAACAACAAAATATTTGAACGAGCACGAGTCGAGTACAATTTTAACAAGCTTAACGAGCAACAAGTCGAGTCGAGCAACAAAATTTTTTAATGAGCACCAGTCTAACAATACCCAACTCGCGATCGACTCGTTTGAGAAGCACACCTAGTTCTAGTTCACAACTTTTGGAAAGTTTAGAGAACTAAGTTTTTCATTGATTCGGTATATTTTTATAACCTCCTATTTAGTCACTAAACTATGGGTTGATTGATACCAAAATGAAACAGTAGTGACTTAATTGACAATTTTTTATAACTCATAGTTTGCTTCGAAGCTGTTAGAGTACTATCTCTTTATATAGATTAAACACTGATCTTGAGCACGACAATCTTAACTGTCTATTTTTATTTTTGCAGGCATATGAACTAGTTCAAGGAAAACATGTACGTTTTCCTCTTCTAAAGTATGGTATTATGTTTTCTTATACCTTTGGAATTGATAACTGGAACGAAAATTAGGTCCCTGGTATTAGTTTTTGTAATGCATTATGTGATTTTGTTCATTTGTTGGAAGTGGTGAATTATTAGCCCGGAATCATTTATTTTAAGGGGATTCAACATTAAAACCTCATCATGATTTTCAGAGCGTCTGAACTCTGAAGTTCTTTCCTATATGATTATTGGATACTATAATTGCTTGATCACATGTTTGTTGCGAAACCATTTTATGAGATGTTGTTTATGTATACAGGGAGATACTAGAATCACGTAGATTGCCAATTGGAGAAAAATGTTATGGCTGTGCTTTTCAAAATATTCTAATTCTAATGTGATAAATGAGGCTTTATTCCGTTTTTATGATAATAAGTAATTAAGTATGGTGATCATAATATTTATTTTATGGTAAATGCAAGAAATTATTGTAAAAATGTCTCTTTATTTTTTTCTCCGTTTACTAGGATCAATATGATTCAATTGTTTCTTAATGTTTAAAGTCAAAATTAATGTTTCTGCTTGAATTTCAGAGACTTATGCATAAAAACATCAATACAGGTAAATTGGAGCTCAATCGTTGTATTGAATAGGTCAATACCAGAGCCACCTACGGCTGTTCTCTTGCATGGCATTCTTGGTTGTAGGAAGAACTGGGGTAAGCACCAAATATAAAATTGGTTAATCCCTTTGTATATGAGTGTCATGGTTTTGTCCTTCCCATTTACTACCATAGCTTGGATTGGGATATAGTTTTGCATGTTATTTTAGGAATTTAAACTGATCTTTTTCTATAGGTTTATACGTCTCATTTGTTCCTTGTCCATTTTCATTTCAATGAGAGGCTGAGTTATCCTAAAATCTGGTTTTTTCCAGCTCTTTCATGAGGTTACATTTAGTTTTCTAATTTAGTGAACATCTTGAGAATTTTCTGACGTGTCCAATTTCCACTCTGTTTGTGTCTGTCAATGCTCTGCTGTTTGTATTTATCTTGGAGAATTTTCATTATATTTTAAGATTTGTTTTTGTATTTAGATGTGAAAGTAAGAGGATTGTAAAGTATATGTGTACTATGTGTTACAGGAAGTTTTGTTCGGCGACTAGCACAAGAATTTCCAACATGGCAGGTAATTTTTAGTGACTTTCTAGTTTTGGCTTCTGTCTCTGGCTACCTTTATGTAGTGTGATGCCTTTCAATTAATCTGGTAATTTTATATCATCACTAAGTCTCTTTCCCCCTCCCATTTCTAGGGAATAATTTTATAGATGATTTTACCAAAATTTGATGATGCCGTAGAGCAATATAGATTTTCATTGTGAATTTACTTTAACATTATGATGTCATTATGACAACTGTGTGATGGATATCTTTATCAGCTTAAAGTAGTTTATGTGGTAGCTTGGCTCTTGAAAATTATGATGTTAACAAGTATTAATGCCTATATATATAAAGCAGGCTTTTTTTGGTGATAAATGGATAATAGAAATATAGAAAATAATGTAAGTAATTGACTAAGATGTTATTGTTAAAAGATACTGTACAGCGAATCTTTTAATTGATTTTTGAGCAGAGGGAACCTTAGAGCTACATTGCTTAGGATGGCATTTCCAATGTAATTTTGCTGCCACTGGGATATTCATTTTTCCTTCCCTTTCCCCTCCTTTATTTACTTATCTAGCAGCTAGATGGATCACTAGGATGTTTAATTTATTACGCAGCGTCGCAGCCAAAAATCTCACATGTTCTTTTATTTTGCTCATTGCAGTTTGTTTTGGTGGATTTGCGATGCCATGGTGATTCGGCGTCAATCAGGAAGAGAGGTCCACATACTGTTGCTTCAACTGCTTCAGACGTGCTAAAATTAGTGCGTGGTTCTTGAGCCCTGATTGTCACTTTTATACCTCAATTTTTTCCTTGAATTGTGGTTTTGTTGATTGTGCTCTGGTGAGAGGACCTTAATGAGGCACAATTAATATGTCAATTCTGATTAATTTAATCAAGAAGTATTGATGAGAATGCTTCAATACATTAACATATTGATTTAATCAAGATATAATGAGGCGAGTGCTTCAGTTCCCTCCTTCTCATTCTAAAGTTACTTGAATTTGCTTCCTTGTAACCATATTTTAGGATATTTGAACAGACTCACTCCATTCTTTGTCCCCTTTGGTAACTACTTGATTTCAATCATTACAGCATTGGTTATAGTACTTTTGACAGTATTGCTTTTCTAGATTTGTAGTTTCCTAGAAAAGTTTGGACTGTTCTTATATCACTTAGATTCCTTAAACAAACACTTAAAGAATGAGGAAGTTTATTAGTTGAGAAATTTAAATAATCCTTGTTCTTTGATTTGATGGTTGTGTATTACATTGGACGTCCTTTTATCTCCTCAATCCCACTATTTTAATTCAGTATCTGCTTTAATCTAAGTAGATATGTTCTTTCCCTCTCAAATAACAAAGTGATCTATAAGCTAGATCTTAACAAATTAGGTCCTTAATATTCAAGTCTTTCATTTAACAGTGTTTTTCCACTTCTCTGTATCTGAACAGAACAAGAAATATGAGGAAAAAAAATATACATTAAGGCTTCTTCTTATTCTTATCAATAACACTTTTCCTTGTTTTTGCTGGAATAGATTGCACAACTTAGAATAACACCCCGTGTCCTAATTGGCCACAGCTTTGGAGGAAAAGGTACTTTTTAGTCTTTAGGTTGGTTAATAAACTTAATTCTGGTGATATATGATATAAATATAATTATTTGAGTGGATAATAGTTGTGGTATGCTTTCTCTGTGTTTCTCAGTTGTCTTGAGCATGGTGGAACAAGCTGCGAAGCCACTTCCACGACCAGTTAGAGTAAGTTCTTTTGTTTCCCTTAGATATTTTCAAGTAGGGTTTGAATCTTTTAGACGCACTAGTTGAGTGCTAATCACATCTTAAGGTGGGTATATTTAACTTGGAGTGGATTAAGGAACTCAAATTTATATAAAATCCCAATACTTGCAACTTGTTTCATACAAATATGGGTAAAAGATCTCGCTGTTATATAATCAATTTTGCATACAAACCATTATACCTAAATTATATGTTGATTGTTGCTTTATTTTCTTTTCCTCAATTCCAATACCTTATAATTTGTCTTTTATGGTTTGCTTCATAAATTTCTATAGGTTTGGGTTCTGGATGCCACACCTGGAAAAGTTCGTGCTGGTGGAGATGGTGAGGACCATCCAGGGAAGCTCATATCTTTCTTGAAGAAATTGCCTAAAGAGGTGATTTATTGTGTCATTTTGCGGATGTGTTTTCTCATTTGATATATCAACTATGCTATTGAGACCATTGACCCTTGCTAATCTTTCATTTGATTCAATTATTTGCATACTATTAGATCTCGTTGGTCTTGCTATTGCTTCCTTGGTACCAAACCAATCTATATTGGTTATTTTGATGTTTCCTTTGATCTTTACTGTCTTACTTTATGGTGAAGAGATCATGTGAGTGGTATGTGATCTTTAAAGAGCTTAAATAGGATTTATGTGTATCCAAGGGTTAGGAATATAAGCTACTGCAACCTTAGTATGCATATTCATCTAGATGCACTGGGCAGCCATATCGTAGTTGAATACTATTTGCTAAGAGGTTGGACAACCTAAACTGTAACCATCTTGTCCAAACTTCAGTTACACTTTACAACAATTTGAACCTCTATTATGGTTTTCTCTTGATTATATCCCTTTGTTGAATCTAGGTGTCTATGTATGATCTCATTATGCATACATTGTTTGCAAAACCTCTTCAGAGCAGACCTATAGAATTATGTCTATGGTGTTTTTTTCCCTTTAGTTATTATTTACCGGTTCACTCATATAGCTGGAGTTAGTTAACATCTTTTTCTGCCATAGTTAAACTATCCATGTATCATTTTCTTGTACTTGCAATTTTTTGGTTTTGCATTTCCTGCATACCATCTTCGGAAAAAGAGATATTATTTTGTTTTTATCCTTCGTCTGTATGTGCTCTAAACTTGCTACAATTTTGTTTAAAGCAGGTCTCCTCAAAGCGGGATATTGTGAATGCTCTCATTCAGGAAGGGTTTTCAAAGGATGTTGCCCAGGTATTTCCAGCTTTGGTGTGTTATTTAATTCCATACTCAACTAACCCTGTTTAGTTTTTATATGTAGTGGGCCTATGATTTATGTTTGATGTCTAGTCACCAGTGATATCTATTATTTATTGTCGGATGGTTTTATTTGCATGAACAGCTGTTTAATAAACATGTGTTCAATGTAATATATTGTCTCAGCCAGTGTTGTTTTAAGGTGCTGTGCCTTGGATTGGACAACTAAAGTGCCTCAGGCAGGGCACCTTGTTCAGGTGTACACATAGTGCATCTAAGCATGCATTTTTATGAGGTGATAATGTGCAATAATATGTCTGATTGAAGTTTTCTTTAACTATCTATATTTTCATTAATTGTACCTTTATTAGTATGAAAGAGGTTAATCTCAAACATTCTACTTCTCAGTATTTGAGTCATATATATTTTTACATTTGTGTATTTGTATTGTATCTGTGTTTCTTTTCCGTATCATGTCGTGTTTCTTTTATTTTTCACTAATTTTTCAGTTCACGTTTAATTTGTGTCATCTATAAGATCCGGTAATGAAGCCTTTGAGCTGTCACTTTCATATTCTCATTTCTTTTAGATATTGTTGCATCTACTTTTGTGATGATTACAAAAGAAAATAACAGAGTAAAAGACTACCAACTTCATCTTTGATTTTGGTTTCTGTTTGTCATGTTTTTCAGATTAAATAATATTTCTTTTTCTCTGAATTTACCTGGTTTTTATTCATTCAGTGGGTTGTCACTAATCTTCGACCAGCTGCTACTGATGGTTCATCATCATCAAGTTTCTCGTGGGTGTTTGATCTTGAAGGGATTTCTGAAATGTACCAATCCTATGAAGAAACAAATTTATGGTAATCTTACCTGGATTATGCTGTAGGGCGTGGTTTGTACTTTGTATTTTATTTTACTTGTCCTTAATCAGCCTGAATGCTGTTGACTGTTATGCGACTTTTATGTGATATATTTCGAATGATAAACATAAACACAAGTATGTTTTCTTTCTCATTGTTTTTCTTTTGGCTGCATAAATGCAGGAAAGTGGTGGAAGATCTACCTCGTGGTGTGCATGTTAATTTTTTGAAAGCAGAAAGAAGTTTGCATCGATGGGCCCTTGAAGATCTTCAACGAATTCATGCTGCTGAAGAGACTGCTGCTGATGAGGGAGGAGGAGTTGAGATGCACGTCCTTGAAGATGCAGGACACTGGGTACGCCTATTGCTCTACTCATGCTTTATTTTACTTATGCTTTCTCCTTTGCTCATAGCATTTCCCTGGATTTACTCCTTCTGTTTGAATGACGTTGACGTAGAACCTAAGATGTAAGAAGAACTACCGAGTTTTGTAATCGATAAGTGTGTATAATCCGGTAAATGTCACAGCTTGACAAGAAATTGGTTATGCTATCCAACTGTGACGTCTGAGACTGAGATTGACATTGTTCTAAAATTACTCTTTCAGAGATAAAAGCTAACCTCTAGGCTGCTAGAAGTTATGCAACCTATATAGGAAAAGCTTGTCTAACTTGTGATAATAGAAGGAAAAAATGTGCAACCTTCCTGTTCTACCTCCAATTTTTCTGTTAGAACTTTGAACATTTGAAAGCCTGGTCAACTGCATTTTCACATCGCAAGAACATATGCAATACAAGTGTTGGATATCTACCTGCTTCGGATGATTTTTGGAGGGTCAAATCCCTATACTCATAAGTCATAATCAGATATGCTAGACAAAGATACCTCACTAAAATGAAGAATTGGAGCAACATAGGCTTCACATGTGACCTTGGGCCGATTTGGTTGTGCATTTGCTGAATAGTTATTCTTCATATCTGTGTCGCTCATAGTGTTGGATTCAATGCAGAGCTATTTTGCCAAATGCGAGAGCTTAAGTAAAATGTTTGATGATCTTGCTTTATGCCAAAACTATGCTCATTTTGAGTTTAATTTTCTTAATAGGTACATGCAGATAACCCAGATGGACTCTTCAGAATTCTTTCATTTTCTTTCAAGGGAGTTAAAACTTAAAGGTGTTGTATGCTACAAATTTTGATATCGGTGTTACCCGGACTTTTCATTTTTCGTTACAGTTCGTCATGTTCGGAACCTATGTTCAACACATACTTTGAACATGAGTTGAGGGTATGATTCTTTTAACCTATGAAAAGAAAAAGTGAGGTTGATACATACTTGTATCCTATAATCATTCTGGATCATAGGTAGCTTAAGCTTTGTGTTACTCAGAATCAAGATTAGCTTAGCTCAATATTGTAATTTGATTCATATAATTAACATCTGTTTTCCCCTTCTTGTTAGTTTGTACATGAATTTTCTGAACTAATTTTGGTGCTTGTTTCTTCATCTTGAGTCTGTGATATTTGACTTGTTTTGTTGTCATAATAGTTGATTTCTTAATATATTTATAAAAAAATAATTTTACAATAAAATATATAGACATATATATACGTTTTTTAAAAAATAAACTCATGATACTGTTGGTTCATACGCAAGGAAGGGTTCGTTGATATTAGAGGTGTTTAAAACCGAATCAATGGGTATCTATCGGTCCAATAGACTCATAATACAAGTTAAAAACTGAAAATAATGTTAAAACATAGTAATAATATAATATCGATATTAGATTTATTGGGCCGTTGGGTACATATTGGGCCTGCTTTGAACATCTCTATTGGATATATAGATCATTTGAAGTTTTTAATTAAAAAATAGGGTGTTTGAAATTTATTTTGGAATCTAAGTCAATTTTTACGGTTGCAGGTTAAAAAACGTCAGCTGTACATGACGACTTGGGGAGAACATGTATAGGCGATGTTCTTCATTTTTTTAATATACATTTTTAAATTTAAAGAAAAAATACCACCTGCACATAACATTTTTTATTGCATTATAAAAATTAACCTCAATTAAAATTATTTATATTTTAAAATAAAAATTTAAGTTGGATTATTCTCAATTTTTTTCTCATGAAATATACCATCAAAGTGCATATTTCTGTAGAATTTTTCACCTGAAACTTTTCATTAATATTTATTATATATTCGTATATAGCCAGCTCTTTTCCATAACATAAAACACGATTTCTGTGACCGCCATGTATACAACAAATTTGAACATAAAAAGGAAAAAGTTTGGCACACCATTTTTGTGTGACCATTACTCGAGCAAGTATATATTTTAATGTAAATATGTACTTAGGAAATATTAAATCACATATTATTGAAGCTCATGAAAAGTCCATGTGCCATGTAGGAAGGTTGTTTAAAAAAAACATTGGATTTAAATATTTAAATTCGATTTATATTATTTATATATCATATGTAAATATATTTTAATTTAAGTCTCATTATATATAGAACATGTTCAGAAATAAGAATTATCTATATTTTGGTGGATAGTTCTAGGGAACGACGAACTCAAAAACAGTTAAAAAGTAATTATACTATTTTTTTACAACTCAAAAACAGTTAAAAAGTAATTATACTATTTTTTTACAAAATTTATAAGAATTTTGATGTTAATTTTTTTGATATATATCAAATTTCTTAAAAAAAGTGTAAAAATTTTAGTATTTACATAATTTTTTATAAAAATATAAAATTTTTGATATCTACCGAAAAAGTGATACTAAATTTTTTACGATTTTTTTAAAAAACGATACAACTGGTTTTAGTCTTTTTTTTATAATTTTCCTATTTTAATTATCAATGTCTATATTAAATATTAATCGATTAAAATTGTAGTTATACATATGTATTAATTGTAATTATAATTCATAATTTATGGAAATTATTTTTTTGATAATAAAATAAATGAATATATTTTTTGACTAAAAAAAGACTGTTAATGGGTTATTCATAGTTATCATTAGTTGAGAATTATTCAACCATCTTTCAAAAAAAATCAGTTAATATATTATTTTGGCCTAATTTTTAATTATAATAAAAAAAAAACTTTGCTAAAAATGTAGCAGAAATGATCGGTCCATATGCATACAGAACACATATAAATATGTATGTATATATCATACCTTCATCGTGTTGGATTTAATTTTTCTGCAAGAGCCTTTTCTTTTCTTTCTGTTTTTCCTTCTTCTTGCTTCGCCATTTCTTTAATGTGGTGGTAAGAAGAGGAAATATGGGTAAGCTTATAGAAGAGAAGGCTCTTGATCAAACGTTTTACGGTCATCATCATGATCGTAACAATGATGATCATCAACGGCAGGGGCTTGATCGTTACAACAGTCTGGAGGAGAAGGTTTCGGAGTTTTTGAACAGCGATTGCGCGGAATCTGATGCGGCGGTCGCCGATGGATATGGATCGGACGGTAATGAATCGATTGACTCTCGCCATCAACACGACGTCTACTGGGAATCTCAGGAAGCATTGCTCCAGGTAAAAATGATTCATGAATTCGATGAGACTTATCGATTTTACTTCTTCGTTAAACATTTTTGTTTATTTATTTGAATAAAATAATTAATCCGATTAGAAATTAAATATTTGTATTGGAATTTCATAATTCTTTTGAATTATTTTAAAAAATATATCGTTCGTTAAGATGTTTCTCCCGGTACTGATTTCAAGCAATATTTTCGTCCACGAGAAAGAAAAAGAATCTGAAATAGAAAACAAAGGAGGGAGTAGCTTTCATTGAAAGAATGGTTTTATAAAAAGGATTTTCATCCAAGTAATTAATAGGTTTATCTAAGAACCACAAAATATCCAAATTATTATTATTATTATTTTTAAAAATCAACTATTATGTTTATCCTGTAATACGAAAAATTGTTATATGGATCTGCTCATTAGATTACTTATGGTCTCATTTAATAAAATTTATTCATGAAAATATTGAAAATTCATTTTAAAAAGAAGAAAGAGCGGAAGATTCACTTTAGAGATGAAAAATTATTATTGGGATGATTGGTAACTGTTGCAGGAAATCTTGGAGCGCTATGCATCGGTTGGTTCCAAGATACGGCAAGAAATAAATGGAATTGTAGAGGAAGCAAAAGAGACATTGTTTTGCAGCTGCAAAATGCAAATGCAAAGCCTAAGGTCCGATGTTGGTTGCATCAACTGCTTGCGCAGGAGCGTTATACATGTGCTGTGTAGCAGAGGACATAATGCCACTCTTTGTGTTTCTAAGTGGAAACACACTAAGAACCATCCTGCAGGTTCTTAATTTCGTATCGTGTTCGTCTTATTTTCGTGTTAACATGTAATCGATGACGATAAAACCGGAATCGTCTTTTCGTTCAATGTGTTACCTGCAGGGACGCATGAATACATCGAGGTGATTGCGAGCACACAGGGACGGAAAAAGCAAATCCCGATCGTGATCGAATTGGAGTTCAGGGACCAATTCGAGATCGCGAAAGCATGCGATGAGTACATGAAACTGGTGGACAGATTACCGGAGTATTACGTTGGAAAGTCCGATTACCTGAACCCCATCGTGGGAGTGATGTGTGATGCTGCCAAGAGGTCTATGGAGGACCAGCAACTCCACATGGGTCCTTGGAGGAAGAGAAGCTTTGTCCAGATGAAATGGTCTAGTTCTTCCAAGAGACGATCCCTGATCGACGAGCCCTCAAAGCAAGTTCTGCACCAATCTTGCTCAAAATCTTCGAAAATCACTGCTGCTGGATTCGTTTCCAAACGAAACATCGATGCTTCTTGCTGATAAAGATGGTCCTGGCAAGGGGCAGATGATTGCGTTTTTGGTCTCATTAAATGATTATCATAGTGGCCAACATAACATGAAACCTCAAACTAAGGACATTTATATGAATTATTTGAACGAGTTTTGTATTCAAGGGATGAGATATTAGAAATTTTGTCAAGAAAAACAAAATCTGAATCTATAAAATTAATTTATTTGAATGAAAATCGTCTCTCTCGTAGTCTTATTGTTACATTAGGAGTAGAAAATTTATCACTTCGTCATGTTTTTTTATTAAAAATTCTTAAAAGTTAAATTTTAAATCTCAACCCTTATTTTCAACGTCACAAATCTTACACCTAAAAATATATTCTATCGTTAATTCTCTAAACCCTAATCCAACCCATAATCTTAAACTCTAAATTCTAAACCCTAAACCTATTAATTTAAAGTAAAAACCCCATAAAAACACGATTAAGAGAAAATATTAAAAAATACAATTAAACTTTTTTTCATTTTATTAATTTCCCATATTTTATTTAAACCAATAAATGAATTTCCCCCCTGCTTGATTGTTGTGACTCATTCTTCATCTCTCTTTTGATTTCCAAAGTCCAATCTGACTTTCCATTTCTAAAGTCCAACTGGATTTTGATTTACAAACCCAAGTTGGTAGCTTTGAAATTAAACTTGTCCCTCCCCAACATTTTTTTTTTGTATATTTAGGATAATCAGTGGTGTGTAACACGTGACGTCATGCATTATGCACTTCTACCTGAGAGAAGGAAAAATTATATCATGGGTCAGTCTCATTACGTGTTCATTAGACCGACCAATGATAACTACTCACTTTATCAATTTTTTCATGTCATATTTTTTTTTCAAGTGAATTTTCATTTTAAAATTAAAAAATAATGAGATGGATGATTATCATTGGTCGGTCTCATGGATGACGTGATGAGACTGACGCATGATATAATTTCTCCAAGTGAAGGGTTGGGTCAGCCTTCCATGTACCCGATGGCTAACGAACTCACTACCTCATGTCGGTCTAACATAAACGACTACTAAATGGGTAAAAAATAGATACATAAAATTATATTATAAATATAGGCGTAAAATTATATTATTAATAAAATATAAAAAATTAAAATTTTAAGTGTATAATCGTATCTTTAAAATTATTCTTACACAAAATTAGGTAATTATATTTATAATATTTTAGAATATATTTATTTAAATAATATTAAATTATTTATTATTAAATCAATCGATTAATTTTTTTAAATTAATTATTATGATTATAATAGTATCTGTTTTAAAATATATTTTCAATCATTAAACATTAATCGTTGAATTATTATATTTATAATATTATTGATTAAATCTATAATCTTTAATAATAATTATTTTTTTATCTATTAAAATAAGATGGTTGGTATTAATAGATTAATTTTAAAATATTAATTTTAAGGGTGAGTATCCACTTGATAGTTGATATGTGGTGGTGTCGGACACACGTGATTTATTGTGTAAATTGTGATGTCATGCCTTATGCCAGTTTTGTCTGGACGGTCTCCGCGAGAGATTATTAGTTGAACCTTATTCACTATGTTATTTATAATCTAAATAATTAAAACTATTAAATTTTGAATAATTAATTAATAATTATTCATCTATTAATTTTAAGTAAGAAAGAAATGATGATTTACTTAAAAAAATTAAATTAACAATTCTGATTAATTAGGATTATAGATAACGTGTTTATGGTTCACCTAATAATTTTTCGATCCCCACACACTCTTTCTCCACGTCATGAGTAATGATCGTGTGTAGTTTGTAATTAAAAGACAATAAAAATCTTTGACACGGTTTAGGATCCCAAGACTTCACCCAACTCGTCGATCACGCTTCTTGTGCCTAGTAGGTTTCCTCATCTAATTTCATGCCCCACCGATTTAATCATATTATAATAAAATTTAAACTTTAAATTATAATTTTTAATCATAAACTTAAAATTTTAATTTATATATTTAAACATATTTTAAACTAAATTTTTAAACCTACGCTAGTGTATAAAATATATTTTTAATATGTTATTAAATTTTAATTATATTAATATTATTGTAATATTTAACGGATCTAATCTAATAATTATTTTTAAAGTTTAAACTTAAATTATATAAATATTTCCCAAAGCACCGTCCACTTTGACCTCCCTTAATATTTGACCATATCCATGGGTCGGTCCAAATATATATCTTTTTATATAAGATTACACTTACAACCAGTATATTAAAAAAATGTCATTTTGACTTTATTCATTTCCTCAACCTATATAAACCCTTCTTTCCACCCCATTTCCTCACCTGTATATCTCATTTCATTGCCTGCTTTCAACTTCAAGCCTTAACATGAGTGGTTTCAGACTAGACGAGAGCTTCGGAAACGGAAGCGACGGAGAAAGGAAATACAAAGGAGTCCGGCGTCGGAGATGGGGGAAATGGGTGTCGGAAATACGAGTCCCGGGAACTCAAGAACGTCTTTGGCTAGGTTCTTATTCGACACCGGAAGGCGCTGCCATTGCCCACGATATCGCTTTCTATTGTCTGCGACGGCCGTCTTCCTTGAATTCTCTCAACTTCCCGAATATGTTGCCTCCGAATGTCAATACCAACATGTCCCCTAAGTCTGTCCAGAGAGCAGCATCGGATGCCGGCATGGCAGTCGATGCTGTCCGGATGATGCAGAGCACTCCCGTCGGTAATGAAATCGGCGTCGAGACTGAGTCGTGGGAAAACAACATTTCTGTTGATGATTACCTCGAGTTTTGACACGACAACTCCATCATCTTGCATGCAGATAAATCTGTATATATATATACAAACTACGATTAGGGTTTATACTTTTGTACTGCAATTTCGTTTCTTGCTGATTGTGATGAATGAGAATCAGAATCACAAAGTAACAGCAAAATTTGTCAAGGTTCTTTAAGTCCCTTAATAATTATCGTATTGAAAAATACGAATAAAAATCGTCTGTTCTATTACTGTACTCGAATATGTATGCTCGAAGAACGAACGCCTTAGCAATCTATACCGAAGCCTTGCCAACTCTATGCATCATGTGATTGAATTACGTTTAATTTTACAACTGGGATATACAGTGTGAAACCTTTGGAATTCTACCAAGAAGAAGAAGAAGAAAGCTTTGAAGTCAAATCCAATTTGAGTTGACTTTCAGTAATTTTGACTAAAAATTAGTTGACTTGGTATTTTGGCCGACATGTTGCTTATTAGTTTTTATTGAGTTTTATGACTTTCAGAAGAAAAAAAATCAAAAGTGAGAGACAGCTGTCCCTTCTTGCCCTTATATAGTATACTGCAGTTACAGTAAGTACTACAATTGTGAGAAACCTTCTCTGTAAACCTACCAATTTAGAACCATCCTAGAGGCTAGCTGTTCAAGATATAAACCGTCTGCTAGGCCTTTCATGGTGCAGGCACGGTTGATGTCAACTCGAGCTCAACAGCATCCTGAAATTGTGAACGTAAACATGACCCTGCAATCATGCATATCAATGCTAGTCTAGGACCCGGATATGCTGGTAAGCTCATAAGCCGCATGATCGTTCAGATGAGATGACTAATCACCTTTGATTACGAATAAAGGTGGAAATGAAAAGGGATATCCAAGAAGCAACCAATTCCAGTTGCAGATATGCCAACAGCAAGTGCTTCAAGGTACAGCACCTGGCCAAGAGCTTCGGTTTCCAAAACAATCTAGGATTCATCCAAGAACTTGGCCAAACTCAAAAAGGGCCCAACCGGGTTCGAACCGGTGACCTCTTGATCTGCAGTCAAATGCTCTACCACTGAGCTATAGACCCCTTTGGATCCATAAGAGTAAAATTATTTATATCAAATTATGACTCAGACACATAAGCGGGCATATATATACAACGACAGAACCCCTCCTTTTGGCCTTCTGTTGATAAGGATCTTCTCTCCACCCTGTCATGTAGATCAACTACAAGAGTTCAAGGTTATAAACTTTCAATGAATGAATTTCAGGTCTGTTTACAGATGCTGAGGTGATCAGTTCATGCCTAAGTTATAGATCAGAAAATGAGGTTAGTAGTTATGGGACTAGACTAGATGAGGCTAAAGCAAAGATGAAATACATAATATATATTATGTTCAAGCCCCAAGAGAGGTGGTGGGATGGAAAAGAGCTTTTTTCAATAAAACTTGATCAATGAATCTTGAGTAATTTGATTCGATCGGATAACCGAATGCATCCCAATTTGGTACTAGAGGAAAAGGCAACTTCTTTCATCGATTAAAAGTTGTAGTAACATCTTCCAAGGAAACCAGCTTATTTATATACAAGTGTAGTTACTCAGAAAGTCAGTTGAATAACCTAACCGTCACCCAACCGATTCTGGACCAGACACACCATAACTAAAATAAGACTGCAGCATTACCTTTAACAGACAGGAATTACAACAGTTGGACTACGTTGAAATTATATAATTCCAAGGAGTTTTGACTCTTTTTCCCGATAGACTGAAATTATTATTATGTTCCTTAATGATCAGAACAAGGGACCACCACCTAGCATGGTGACCAGCAGATTCAGACCCAGTCTATCAAAATAATCCATTTCCTCTCGGTCCCGACCTCGACCGCCGCTAGGTCGAGAGCTAGTGGAGACTCCACAGCCATGGTAACAATGAAGGTGAAGGTCGAAACCACATGGCTCGCACCTGTAGAAAAGTCCTTGGATACGTTGGTTACACAAATCACAGCAACGTCGTGGCATGTAAGGAGTAAGTTTGAGAGGATGTGAGTGCAAAGGATAAGAGACTTCCACGGGACTGTTGGCACAGTGATGATGGAGATCGAATTGACATGCATCGCATCGATACCATGTGCCGGAACATGGAGTCCCGCAACCGTCGCAGTAGGCCGGTATGTTGCCCGAATACTCTGTCAATTGATGGTAATGCAGGAAATGTTTGATGGTTTTCTTTGGTTCAGGGGCATTGGCACAGTGGAGATGTAGATCAAAATCACATGGTTCGCATCGATACCTAGTGCCGGAACCCGGAGACTGGCAATCGTCGCAGAGGAACCCTGTGTTGGCCCGAACTTCTGTTAATGGATGTCGATGAGTAGAAAGTTGTATGTTTTTCTTTGTTAATGGAGCCATCTCCCTCTATCTACGCCAGGGGTTGCCTTCTCTTTTTTGTTCAAAATGGCCCAATACCAAGGGGTGTATATATAGTGAACCTGAAAAGTTAATGCATGTTGGTTTATTCAAGTTGGGCTGATGCTTGGCTAATGACGGGTATATATTCTTTTAACACTAACGTCTCTTTTAGGATAATATTCTCATCTACCATTATGATATTATCCCAAGTAAATAAGATATTGTTCTTTAATTAATAGAAATTATTGATAAAAATAAATACTTAAAATATTTTAATCGTAATATTTTAAGTTCTAATCAACATCTCCGGCATCATCTTGTAATAATCTTGTCGCATTCTTTTGATGGAGTGTTCAAAATCAATCTAATGAATACTCAACGGTCGAATAAATTTAATATTAATATTATTATTATTATTATGTTTCATTATCTTATTATTATTATTTTAATTTGTATTATAAATTTAATGGGTCGTTGAATATTTATTAGACCGATTTTAAACACTCTTACTTTTTAAATAAAAAGAATAATCGAATTATGATAATCTAACACACGTAACCAATCAATCCTCAACATGATACCCCTGACACCAAACTCAATATTTTTCTCTTTCTCTTAATATGTTTTACATTATTTTATTTAATTATTCTTTCAGTATACAAAAATGATTAATTTTTATTTATTTATTCTCATAATACTTTTTTTTATATACTTTTTATTAATTTTTTAATGTTAGATTTGATATTATTTCTATAAATGACGTTTTTAAATCATTTAATTTAATTTGGTCCTGTTTTTTACTCTCAAACTAAATATTGATAGATGTTCGTAATTATTGATATTATTTGTCAATAAACTATTCTTGTTATATATATTTTTATGTTCACGTTGGTGGTATTTATCCTTTAACATCAATAATAATATTTATTTTTATCTATTATATATCTGAAATATTTAATTGCGTTTTAATATTTTTCATGTTTGTACTATATTATCTTTTAATATCTAATTTATGCATTATAATGATTTTTTTTTAAAAATATCTCAATTAATCTATTATTATTTTTATACTTTTATTATAATTTTAAAATATTTTTTATTTCACAAAACTATTATTTGTAAAAAAATATTAATTTATCAATAAAATATAAGTTTATTCATTATTAATAAATTATTATTAAAATAAATTTAATTTCAAATTTTTTTATAATAAATCATAATTTATGATGTGTAAAATTATATATTATCGGTAAGTGAAATAATTAATATTAAGATTAAGATTTTATCATTTATCGTATCAGTCGATAAGACGAAGACTTCAGCTCATGCAATGAGTCTTCTCTTACAAGACAAAAACTTCAGTTTGAACAGGTCTTTGTAATTAAACCTAACTTTTTTGCTGTTATATTGACTTGACTTGTCCATATTAGTTTGAAAAATCTGAGCAAAAATCATTTTTTATGCCTATATTTAAAATATTAAAAAAATTAAATTTTAACTCTTTTATATCATAAATTTTAAATTTTACGATTTAAAAATATATTTCATTTTTAATTTTAAAATTATTATTTTAAAATATATATTAGACGTGACATAATTAAAGGCTAAACGATTTTTATCTAAAATTTTTATCCCATTGCAAAATTTAGTTTTGATACGAATTTAAAATTTTCGCTAAAAATTTTATATTATTATTTATTTATCTTAAAAAATTCTCAAAATTAATAAAAAATATTTTGAGGAAAGAAATAAGTTATAAATAATAAATATTAGTTGAATTTTTTTACTAGGATATTTACTTTGAATTGATTCACCTATTTTGTAAATTCTTCATAAATTCCCCAAAGATAAGGAATCCAGTACTAGGGATTCCACTAGTACTGGAGTCCTACACTGCGAAATATTCTCCTTTCATGGATTCCATGATTCCACTAGCTCTCATCTCCAACACTTACAATTGCTTGGGAGGAGGGACTTAATTATAATATTACACATCTTCGTAAATTTTTTGTAATTATTGTTTTAATAATTTAATTATAGAATTTATATTAGTATGATACTCATTTTATTTGTAAATCTCTTTTTTTTTGAGATTATACGGTGAACCCTGTTCACCACGTCATCCATGATCCAAGCAATCAGGACCGTTGATCTTTAAATAACCACCTAATAACTACCTATCCATTAAATCCATGTAAAAAAGAGGTGATGATTCACTTGGAAAAAATTTAAGATCAACGGTCCTGATTACTTAGGACCATGGATAATGTGGTAAACATGGTTCACTGTATAATTTTTCTTTTTTTATCTCATTAATATTATAACCTTATATAGTTAAATAAAAATTTACTTCAATAAAAGTATTAAAATTTTGATGATCACAATAAAAAAATTTAAATATTCGGTGATTATTTATATAGTTTACATTGAAAATAAATTAACAAGCCACGTTAATATTTTTAGTGAAAGGTAACGACTAACGAGAGAGACTAAAATAAAAATAAAATAAAAATTAAATAACTCAAATAAAATTTAAAAAGTTTAATAACCAAAATAAAAATGACTTAAAAATTCGAAACCCTTTAATGTCCTCGTTCATAACCATGATATCTTCTTGGCCACCGAACGAGAGCTTTATAGAGGTAAAACTCTCAAATTTTTATACCACTACAATAAATAAGGTCAATTTTAATATTTATCACGAAAATTTTTATATCAGTTTCTTTGAAACCCTATATACCAACAAATCAAGTGGGGTTTTTACTTTTTCCGTCGAGACAATAGCTATTATGGCCGAAGTCATCCTTTGACAAGTGTGGTCAAATGACACCCAAAAATTTTTATTCATTTTTTCTATACGATTTATATATAATTTAAAAAAATATATATAAACAAATGACATCAATTTAAAAATAATAGACACCTTTTAAATATAAATTTTAAAAAATGATATCACTTAAATAATTTTTTAGCTCCACCCCTGATAGCTACGACTGCTTTATGTCCTAGATGCCAGCACATTTTCTAGGATGCAAGCCATGTTACTCGTTCTTGTTCCTTTTCAAGCCATGTCTGGACTGGTCTAAATTTCACATGGCCACATGATGTTGATTACTTGGATTTGTGTGAATGGTTATCTTGTCTCTTTCAAACACATGATCATACCCATAGACATGTTACAATTCCTATCACGACTTGGTCTCTAGGGTTTCCTCGAAACAAGTTGATTCATGAAGGTGATAATGATATCATTACCTTCGTCTGCAGCTAACTTATTGAATTTGGAGCTTTATGTACTACTCTTAGACACCCACATACTCGAGCAGAGGTACGTTGCTGACAATAAATCCTGGTCAGGATGTAAGATTTGGTGGTTGAAGGTGATTCTCGAACCATCATCAACAAGTTGTCGAGCTCTGAAATCGATTGCTCGGCTGTTCGACCGATTATCCATGATCTTAAGACACTCGCTCCTGGTTTTAGAACCTGTCGTTTCTCTTTCATAGGGAGAAATGGATATAAAGCTGCGCATGCAACGGCTTCAGTTGGCAGAAAAGAAAACGATGAGGACAAATTCTGGGTTGAAGACGATCCAATCTATAAACCGAAGATTAGATCAAATATATAAACCCTAAACTCCTAATCCCTAAATTCTAATCCCTAAATACCTGACCCTAATCCTTAAATTCTAAACCCTAAACACCAAATCTATAGAAAAAGAAAAATTAATTAAGAAAATTTTAAAGAACAAAGAGAAAGATAACACAAGAAATCTTTGATAATATTCTTTTCCTTTTTTAAATCAAATACATTAAATTGGATGATTTGGATAATACTTATGTGTAAATATGATATAGAAAAATATATTATGTGTTTTAATTTAATTGGTTGAAGACCATATCCTAAGTGATAGAACGAGTTCATGTAATAATTTATCGATAACAAGGTTCACCTAATAATTTTTCCTATAAAATAATACCAAGTCTTTTGCATATTTCCATTTTAAATACTCCTATATTTGTTATAATTTAAAAGATGTTTGGAATTTTCTTTAATGGTGAATATTTGTTAAATTAATAAAATTTTAAAATGTAAAAACTTAATTGGCCATAAAAATTTAGAAATTTAATTGTCTTCAGTTATTTAAGAAGAAAAAAATTACTGGCGTAGACAAGCCAATAACTATACTTGTCCTTGTAATTCTATAAAGCAGACCTTTCCAGCTAGCTGTCGGGTGGGAGACTGGGTCTGGGAGTTGCACCAACGCTGGTTTTGGATTTGTAAAGCAAGTTGACGGAAACGACGCTGACGCTGGTTTGGGTACTTTTACTAGTAAACCTTTTATTAATAAAATCAATTTCTCTCAGCAAAATAAAATATAAAAAGTTTATGTTTAGAGCATTAATTGTAAAAATGGTGTCTTGGATTGATCTGAGTAAGCAAAACTTCTATACAGAATAATGTGTATTTTTTATATAGATAATTTATTAAAGAGAGTTAATAACTAAAATATCATACAAATTATTTAATTTTTTGATAAATCATTTAATCTTTTATAAATAAGAGAAAATAGACGCCTCATTAAAAAAACCTCTCTAAACTTAAATAAAGAAGAAAGAGTACACCCGAAAACTAAACAAAATTATTTATGATCTATACTGTTATTAATATAATTATATTTATTATCGGCGAGTAAACTAAAAATTCCCTATGCCTGCCGTTGCGAGAACGACTCCGGCTACGACGTTGCCAAACACACCTAGAGTCAGATTCCGAACAATCTCGTACATTCTCTTTAGAACCTTCCCACCTTGTCCCTGAACTTCAGCACCACTGCTTTGAGCATGACAGGTAGACGGGGTTCCATAGCCATGAGCATCAGTTGGAAATGAATGTTGTGTAAAATACTGAGGAAGAGGATGTATGACCCCGTAGCTTTGAACATGAGGAGCAACTGAAGGTTGTGCAAAGTACTGAATATGAGGTATGCGGCCGTAGTCGTAGCCATGACCATGGGAAGGAAGTGGAGGTTGTGCATAATACTGAGGAGTTATGCCGCCGCCATAGCCTTGAACATGGGGAGGAAATGGAGGTTGTGCATAATACTGAGGAGTTATGCCGCCGCCATAGCCTTGAACATGAGGAGGAAATGAAGGTTGTGCATAGTACTGATGTTGATGAGGAGGAGGTATGCACTCATAGCCATAACCCCAATTATAAGCAGGCGGCCAAGCCGGTGGTTGTGGTGTAGCTGGTGTTCCCAAAGATCGAGTCTTTGTCTTTGACATGGTTGATCCCCCCTCACAAGGTGGCGCTGAAGCAGAAGTACAGTCAACGTGAAGATGGAAGCTGCAAACCTCACATCTATAACGCCACGACAGGCACATGTCTTTACAGACCATGCACCCGGTGGGCACCGATATGTCCTCCAGCCTCAAAGGATGATCCTTATGCTTCCCATGGCATATATATTCGGGCAGTTGTGTACAAATTGGGTGCACATCGAAATCACATAGCTCGCACCTATAGCAAAGTCCTTCGACACGGTCGTTACACAAGTCGCACCCATGGTCTGGCTTGCAAACGACTAGTTTGAGACTATGCTTGTGCATAAAAGAAGAGAGCTCCATAGGGCAGTCAGCACAATATTCATGGAGATCTAAACCACATATTTCACATCGATACCTTGTGCCGGAACCTGGAGTCCGGCAACCTTTGCAGAGGAACTCCGAATCGGCCGATACTTCGGTTAATGGATGGAAACAATGGGTGAAACGTTGTAGGGTTTCCTTTGATAATGTTCCCATCTCTCTCTATCTACGCAAAGGATTGCCTTCTTTTTCCCTCCTTTGTTTGTTCAATAGGTCGTCACTGTCTTTTTATTACATAAATTGCCGTGTGTTATAAAAGAGCATAGGACGTTATTTCCTTCTCTCTTTCGTACATGAAAGACTCGAGAAACTTACTTGTTCTCACCGTTGAACAAGTATGCTATAGTCGACTTCAATGTTATTACAAGTGACAAGGAGTTTTTCATTATTAAAATACCAATGTTAAAGAAAAAAAATTTCGTGCCGTTATTTCGTATCTCTTATTAAAAAATTTTAAAATATTGATTCTAAACATTAATTTTATTTTTTATATTTTAAACTTTACACCCTAAAAAATAGACCCAACTCCTAATACCCTAAACCTTAACTATAACTATAATCTTAAACCCTAAACCCATTAATTTAAAACGGAGATATCAACGAAGAACTAACTAAAAATAAACTATTTGCGTCATGTTAACAGATTTGGAGCTTGAACTGGTTTGGAAATTTTATTAATATATATTTTTGATAATAAAATTTTATTATATTGGTAAATCATTTTAGGTAATAAAAAATAGGGTTTGGTTAATATTTTAAGATTATTATTTGGAATAATTCCAACAAGTATCTATAAAATAATAGCAAGTTACCTGTCTTAAAAAAATAATAGAAGTCTTTTGCATATTTCCATTTTAAATATATTTGTTATTATTTTAAAGATGATTGGATTTTTTTTTTTCAATTTGTAGTGCACCAAATAGTTTCTTTAAATAGATACACATGCCTTTTGATGCTTTCAAGTAGCCTGTTATCGACTTTCAATTGTACTAAAAAAATATTTATGTATTGAATTTTAATATTGTGGACGTAATAAATTAAAATGTTAAAGTTTTTTAATGAATTTTTGTAATATATTATGTACGAATTAATAATAGCAAGTCTTTTGCATATATCCATTTTAAATATATTTGTTATTACTTTAAAATTAAAAAAAAATAAATCTTAAATCCTAATTTAAAACTTTAAAATGTAAAACTTAAGTAAACCCTAAAATATAAACTTTAGTAAGTCATAAACCTTAAAATCAAAATCTTAAACATTAAACATTAAACCATAAACTTTAAATTTAAAAATTGAATATTGAATTTATAATATATGTTTAACCTTAAATCATAAATATAGACCCTAAATCTTAAACCATAAATTTAAACTTGAAGTTTAGGGTTTAGAATTTTAAGTTTAGCGTTTACGGTTTATGATTTGGTATTTTAAATCTATGGTTTGTAAATTATAGTTTATGATTTACACTGAAATAAAAGAGCAGTCGATTTACGCTTAGAGTCTGTTTGTTTCGTGTAAATGATTTACGGAAAACATTTTCTTAACTTTCCGTTCATGAAAAATGAAAAAGTCGAAGGAAAATAAATTACAGTTAATAAAAAAAAAACTTTGTTTCTATGGAAAATGACTTACCCATTCATTATTGGTAAGTTGTTTTTCTTTCTTTTGTTCTCTCTACAAATGAAGAAATATTCTAATTTATTTATATTTTAATATTTTATTCTAATTATATTTTAATTTATTTATTTTTATTTTAATTTGTTTTCATTCCTAACCGTAATTCATTGTTTTAATTTATTTTATATTTTAATATTTCATTCTAATTATATTTTAATTAATTAATTTATTTATATTTTAATATTTATTTATGCTTATATTTTAATTTATTTTCCTTCTTAACTGTAATTTATTGTTTTAATTTATTTTATATTTTAATATTTCATTCTAATTATAATGGGTTTTATTTTAAATTTTCTTTTTAATGTTTTCGAACTTTTAAAACAATATCAATATCTAAGAATATTTGTTCAGAAAATGAGCCATAAAATTAATTTCTTTTACTGTTGTCAACAATTTGATACAACACTACTAATAAGTTTGGGATAATTGTAAAAATGGTATCTTGGATCGATCCGAGTAAGCAAAACTTTTATATAGAATAATGTGTATTTTTATATAAATATTTTATTAAAGAGAGTTAATAACTAAATATCATGCAAAATATTTAATTTTTTAATATTTTATTCAATTTTTAATGAATAAAAAAAAGATAGGTGACTCGTTAAAAAACCACCTTAACCCTAAATAGAAGAAAAAGAGTACACCCAAAAACTAACAAAATTTATTTTATCTATACTATTACTACTATAATTGTCTTTACTCTAGGTGAGTAAACTATGAATTTCCTATTCCCATGGCTGCGAGAATTAATCCGCCTACGACGTTTAGAGCCAGATTCTCAGCAATCGCTCGTACTCTCTTTCGAACCTTCCCACCTTGTCCCTGAACTTCACCATCACTGCTTTGAGGCTGATCCTTATCCAGCTCACTCCTTACATATTCCGCCAGTACTATGCACATTGGGTGCATATCGAAATCACATAGCTCGCACCTATAGCAAAGTCCTTTGACAGGGTCTTCACACAAGTCGCACACATGGCTCGGCTTAACGACTAGTTTGAGACTATGCTTGTGCATAAAAGAAGAGAGCTTCATAGGGCAGTCAGCACAAAATTCATGGAGATCTAAATCACATACTTCACATCGATGCCTTGTGCCGGAACCTGTTGTCCGGCAACCTTTGCAGAGGAACTCCGAATCGGCCGATACTTCGGTTAATGAATGGAAACACTGGGTGAAACGTTGTAGGGTTTGTTTTGATGATGTAGTCATCTCTCTCTATCTACACAAAGGATTGCCTTCTTTTTCCCTCCTTTGTTTGTTCAATAGGTCGAACACACCCTTTTTATTACATAAATTGCCGTGTGTTAGAAGAGCATAGGTTATTTCCTTCTTTTTTCGCACATGAAAGAGTCGAGAACCTTGTTAACAAGTATCTATAAAGTAATACAAGTCTTTTGCGCAAGGACGAAGCCAAGATTTAGGGTTGAGGGTGGCGAAACATAAATATTTAAACATAAATTTTTAAGTTTTTACATAATTTTTTTATTTTTTAAATAAAACAAAAAATAAATAAAAATATAGATAATAATATTGTAACACGATACGTTGTACCAATTAATTAAAAATAATTAAATTTAATAATAAATATTAATTAAATGAATAAATTAATAAAATTTTAGAATATAAAATATAATTAAACGTAAAAAATTTAAAATTTTAATTTTAATCTATATTCAGTTATTTAAGAAAAAAAATTATTGGCGTCAACAAGTCAATAACCTACTTGTAGTTGTAATTGAAGACCTTTCCAGGCTGGCGGGTGGGAGGTGGGGGAGTCACGCCGACGTTGGTTTTGCATTTGTACAGCAAGTTGATGGAGACGACGGTCACGCTGGTTGTGGATTTTAAAGCAAGTTGATGGATCGTATTCAGATTTTAGTTTGAGCAATTTGATATAGAATATATTTGAAAGTTCTATATTAAATACAATGTATGTATCAGATAAAAATAATCATTTATAAATTAAAGATATTAAACATTTAATTAAATTTAATTTTATATTCTCTTATATGATATAAATATATAATAATTTCAGTTAAATTAAACTTATTTTATGTTTGACAGAACTTTTGAAACACTAATTTATGTAAAAAAGCCATGTTTAGGGGAAGTTAAAAATTCTAGCTTTTTCAAAACTTTTGTTTGAGATTAAATTCGAGACAAAATTAGGTAAGAAGCATAAAAATTAGTCATTTGATAGAACTTTCTCAAAAATTAGATAAAGAAACTAAGTTAAATGAATTCTTAATCAACTCAAAATTTAGATATTTAAATAAAAAAAATTACATTAGACGAACTCTCAAACAACCTTATTGCTTTAAAAATAAAAAAACTTATACCTTAAAATCTAAATTCAAAACTCGAAAAAGCAGTAGGTGACCTTCGCAGAAATTGACAAAATAGTGACAAAACTGAGAAATTATAATTCATTGACAAAATTGACAAAATAATAATAAAGACTGAAAAATTATGATTTAACGATGTGTCACGATAAAATGATTAAACTTTTAGATTCTTTAACAAAAGAAGGAAGAAGCGTCCACTTTTAATTTTACATATCTTCTAGTTTGATGTGTGGGTGAAAGTTTTTATTTTTTTAATCTTGTATTGAGATTGGATAAAGAGTATGTGCTTTTGGGTTTTAGCATGGAAATCGAAAGAGTAGTAGTGTAGCAGGTTGGGGTAGAAAAAGTGGAGAAACCAGTGTAGTTGGGTGTATGCTTTTTGCCGATATAGACAATCGTATATTGGGTATGTCTTAGGCTTTTTTAGTAATGCTTTTTAAACCAATTTTTAGACTAAAAATTGATTTTAAATGCTCAAGTAATGTCAAATATAATTAATTTTTGAAAAAAAAAACTGTATTTGAAAAGTGATTTTCAACCCAAACGTAAAAGCTAAAAATATTGTTAAGAATCAAATTATAATTTTAACCTTCATTTATTATGTTTTATTATAATTTAATTTCTACAAATACATAATTATATTTAACATAATTTTTTTAATTTAAAAATTATATATTTATATAAAAATTATATATTTTTTCAAAAACACTTCTAAAAATTATTTTTTAAAAATAATTTATGTATTTATTTATTTATTAATATTTTTATATTTTATCATAATTTAAATTAATATTATAATATAAAATAATTTAATTATTATTTAAATATATATTTTTTAACTTATAAAGTCATGTCTAAAATAGTCATTTATTTTCTCAAAAACACTTTTTGACAATACTAAACACATATATTTCAAACTAAAAATTCCAAGAGTTTTTTCACTACACTTTTCCACCGTACTTTTTAAAAGTAATGCTAAACTGCCCTAACTATTCTTTTCTCTCATTTAGGAAGAGAGTTTTAATGAGACTCACATTTTATGTTTTACTTTAATAATAAAACTCATATTGCTGAACAAAAAAAAAATGAAGTGTAAACCCTAGTAAACCATAAACCCAAATCTCTAAACTCTAATTTTAATATTGAATTAAATAATTATTGAAAAAATATACCTCTAATGTAAGTAAAAAGGAAACTTGGACCCTAATAACAAATAAAAAAAATCCAAAACCTTAGAATTTGGAGCATTCCACTTCGATTCTTCAAAAATAGAAAGAAAAAAACTTAGAATTTGGTGCATTCTGAATCCGAATGAAATATCAGAAGCAGGTGTCCAGCTAAAGATGATATGAAGTGAACACACAGTGTCAATTCTATCTAAATACTAAGTTACAGAAGAAAGAAATAGTGTGTGATTACAACAGCTTTACCAGAAATTCATTGAAGTTCAAGCCTTCCATAATTTCATGGTGCAATCTTCAGCATAGGTAGCTACAAGGTTCCTGTGAGGATGGTGGGTGATGCCTATTACATCCTTTTCATGGACCTGACATCAATGGCATTCACATCAAACACAACACACAACAATGTGTACTAGTTATAGTATACACTTAATCTTATCTTTCAACATGAAACAAAACTCTAAAAATATCATGGATATCCCATTTTCATAGGACCAATATGTGAATCCAACATTGTTTGACACATGAATTTTGCCTATACGTTACTTGAATTTGGAGATGAGTCTCATATACAGTATAACAGGTACGTGTCTGATAAGGGTATACTACAAATTTTTAAAAGTTCTTGAATTTAGTGAAAGAATCATCCCCTTATACACATGTTAATATACGGGTCGGATAAGAACATTTTAAGGGGAAAAACAAAGTTGGAATAACAAAGAATTCTAGACAAGGTTGTTTGAGATATCAGGACTATTATGATAGGTCAATTTTTGAACAAGTAGAATGGTGAATTTACCGGCACGTCGAGAGATGAAAGAAAACGACTGCTTTTAGAATTTTAAAAGAGAAGACTTTAGAAAGTGCGGAGAAGTTGAACATAGCCTCAAATAGAGAGCTTACCGTCATTAGATGCTCTAATTTTCCTGTTTGGTAGCTGAAGCAGTACATATTCCTGCAGACATTATTACGAATAAAAAAATGAAATTGAGAAAAATACATAATGATTAAAGTCATCATTAATCAAGTAATTTACATAACATCAACAAGGGACAAATCTTGTTAATCAGGTGGAAGCCAGTTATAAGTTTCCTACAGAAGATATTGCTCTCATCAAGAAGAAAGGGTGCATATTTTATTCTATAACTGGATAAGTTATATCCACCCATAAATAGATTAGTTGAGTGCAATCATAAGTCTTGAATATGTTGCTCCAACTCATAATTTATCTTGAAGTACCCATATCTGATATTAGTATCTAACACATCTACATGTTGGTATGGAGATATGACGGATCAAAAGACATGAAAAGTTGAAAACACCCATGTTCAGTACACACCAGTCTCTGACATGGGTATGTTCAATCTTTTTTTCTTTTTTCATGTTACCGAACTAAGCTGCAAAAAAGTAAAAATTAACGATAACCACATCAAGTTCCTAAGCTAAACTCAATAGCCCTGTTCTCATCATGCCAAATAAGAGGCTGTCTAAGATATTCCCTTCCGTTGGAGACTTTACAGGTTGATTAGGCCCTTAATCTTTACAATCTAGAACTTATATTTCACAAAGGATTTTTTTTAAATAGTACCTGTCCTCTCCTACGCAATATATCCATTCACCTTTTGGTGAGACACAGGCAGCAACGAAATCTCCACCCTCCTTTTTACCAGATGAGAAACTTTTCACAACCTGCATCACAATAAAGTATGATTATAAAGTTTATTTCCATTCCACTGGCATAGAACAAAACAGATTATGATTTATGAGTTTCTTTTGGTGAGAAGAAAGATGGAGCTCATCAATGTAATAACAAGAGAAATCATAGAAATGTGAAATCACGCTAACGGTTAACATCAGCAAAATTCGTAAGATTTTACCTGTCCTTGAAGTGTCATGATGTATATTGACGATGTCTTGTTGCATACAATAATATGATCAGTGTTCTTTGGGCAAATATGAACGGAATTAACTGAAGCATCACCACCCTACCAATTGAAGGTATAAAGCAAAGGTATCAAGTGCAAAGCAACATAAATGATATAATAATATAAATCAACTTTATTGAGAAATAGAATACCCTTAGAGCAGGCGGTGGTTTAAATGTTTGTAGGCAGTCTGTTGTTTTTACATCCCACACCTACAATAGGCAGCATGACAAGTTATACACCAAAGAAACTATTAAAATACGGATGACTGAAAATACATGTATAGAGAATTTACCTTCACAGTGCAGTCACTGGAGGCAGTAATAACACGACTTCCATCAGCTGTAAAAATGGCATCATTAACATAAGATGTATGCCCACGAAATTCTTTGAGCAACTTTCCAGATTTCAATCCATGGATTCTGCACCACCAAAGAGAAAGTAAATAACTAAATAAAGGGTAGGTAGAATGAAGGAATGAGAGAATGCCGGGTTGGCATATAACATCAATATGTCAACAACCAAGGATATGGAAAATCATTCAACAACCAAAACAGTAAATGATGGGCACGAGAATTTCAGAATGACAAAAATAACTAGTTCTATTAACTGCTTACTTCATTTGCAAATACTTAAATTTGATATAAAAGAGTATTTGTAAAGGAGGTGGCCATATATTAGAACCTTGCAGTACTATCAAAAGATGTACTTAATAACTGGCTTCCATCACGAGAGAAGACAAGACTTGTCACACCTTGAGAGTGTGCACGCTCAAGACGGCGCAAGCATTGACCTGTTCTTATGCGCCAAACCTGAAAAATAAAAAAGTTACAAATCAGATCTTACCTGCATGAATTTTATTAAGTTTCAATTGCAAACCAAAAACATTAGATTTTAGAAAGAAAGAATGCTGCAACATTGACAAAAACTGGAATGCCAACAAGTAATTCAACCAGCTTCAATAAAAGGGATAGCATCATATGCATCTCACACAATATTAAGTCCTACCATGGATATGGAACATCAAAATAATTCCACAAACCCAAGTTGGACAAGTAAAATATAAGGGAAATGTTAAGCAATGACTCGTGGGCAGTGGCACTGGTTAAGATGATATTTAAGAAAAGAAATTTATAATTAATGCATTGTTCTCTCTAGAATTTGGTGAAAATATAGTGCATTAAATATAAAAGCCTTTCTTAAAACAGTAATTTAACTATCTTTAATCAGTGCCTATAGACACCTGTTAACTGGCCCAAAAATGAAAACCATTCATGACAAGTTTCAAAATTCTTGGCATGGTAGAGATTTCTGTACTGCCATTTTAAACAGTAGCAGAGTTCCCATTGTTTTATGCTTGTCATGCAGTAGCTACCAGTCACTCTAGTTGTGATTTTGTCACTAACTCATTGAAAAAGGAGTTGCACTTTCACATTTTTGAACCATTACAAGAGTTACAAGTCCCTTACTGCAAAAAAAAATCTTTCTTAGCATTGCATACAAGAGTTTTAAGCAAAAGAAAGCCCTATAAAACAAGGAAAACATGTAAAGCAAAGGAAGCAACAGTTAAATGTCAGAAAGTATTGAAGCTGTCAAAAGATAAGATTCCTTGGACCCAAAGTTGACTGAATAATGGCGAGCAACCATTAAAACACCAAGTAGAATTGATATTATACCATAGGAGAAACTACTAATTCTTTCAGGCTTCTTACAACATTTTTTTTCAATTAGACAACATGAATTTCTAAAAGGTGACAGATGGTAAACAAAGATTCCATAGGATTAGGAATAGACTGTTCATTACCCAGAGGAAAAACGACTAAGAACATATATTCAAGCATATGCAACTAAGCTTACCTTTATCTTTCCATCTTGTGACCCAGACGCGATCATCTCTGAATCTCTACTAAAATCAACACAGAGTACAGGATCATCATGCATCATGAAAGTTTCCTGTGATGATATGCCAGTAATACCACAAATGTTAACATAAAAAAATAAGTACACTCTACATAATCATATTACATATATAAGATGTTTTTTTTTGCTAATATCAGTGGTCGATATAAATAAAAACATATATGCATGATTTAACTCATTAATCTGAATATATCAAGATACTGCAGTCACACAAAAGTAATCCTTCCATCAAGTAACAAGACCGACCTACAGATGAATACCTTTTCTATTGACCAAGAAAGAAATCACATACACGAAACACAAACCAGTTATAGTATAAATAGCAAAACAACTGTCAGATAGGAAAAGGTAATCCTTCCATAATGTACCAACAACAAACACAGAACTAAGTATCAGTATCACAGCTAGAAACTGGAATTGGTTGTTTTTAGTGGGTAGTCCTTCCATTTTGTAATACTAATCAAAGAAAAAAAATGAAGTAATGATTTATATAAACAAGGTATTTACATCAGCCTGGTATTGAAGATCCTTCTTGAGCTTCCCACTTATGTAATCCCAGACCTGTTAACAATAAAAAATTAAACACAATAAAGGCTCATCAATAAAATTTACACTATTAGAGAAGTTTTTCCATTTTGAAGATATCAAACCTCAATAAACCCATCAACAGAAGAAGAAACAAGAAACTGCCCATCTGGTGAGAACCGAGCACATTCTGCATGGCATTTCTTCCCGAACTGCAGCAGGGAGAAACAAGGGCAGAAAAAAAAGGATGAGGAGTTAATCGTTTTATAAGAAAATTATGACAGAAAAATTGTATCAGAAGACTAGTTACAAAAAGAAATGCAAACATTCACGTTCCAAGAAATCTATAGAAAAAACATTCAATTTCCTGAATCAATTTCCTGAATCAGAACAAAGCTCAAGTTTATTGATAATTAAAAATGTTTGGTTGGTATATATAAAACTTAAAAATGTACTATTAGGTACTCAAACTTTCCTTCGATCTAAAAAAGCTAATAACCAAAATAAAAAATGCTTACTTTGATTGTATGTGATAGGGTTGTTGGATGCATGTCATCCATGTCTTGTTTCATAGCAGCTGTTCCTCTGAATAAATCAAACTGTGTTCCTGGAGGAAGCAAACCTGGAAAGGACATGATGAATGATGAGACATCAAACTAACATCTAAACCCAGGTCAAACATGCTAAAAAGAATTACTAGCCCAATGAACTTGTTCAAGACCCAAAAGGACACCCTTTTTTCTCAAATTTAACATGTTCTCTTAAATTTTCAAAAAAATAACATGTTCTCTTCAAAATCTTTTCTCCACAACATTCTTTAACTTTCCTTTTTACATCAATTTCAACGTCACATTTTCTTTCTAGCACCTCATATATCCAATTAATTATTTCTAATTCTCATACCGCTCTCTTTCTGTAGAAAACAGAGTAAAATAGTCTCTGTTACTTATTTTATTACTGAGCCGAATAGCTTCTTATATAGACTCTTGTTGCAAGAGTTTTATAATAACTAAAAATATGACTCTAATCTCTTAAACAAATAGGACTCTAATCTCTTAATGAGATAAAAGTTTCAACATACTAATAACTCCTAAAATATAGGAGTTAGTCTTAATTACTTAGTCCTATTAAATAGAACTTTATCCTAATAATAATATTATTATTTTATCTAACACTTATAACTAACACTCCCCCTCAAACTGGAGTATATATGTTGTATATACCCAGTTTGAATGAAAGCTCATTGAAGGTAACTCTTGGAAGGGCTTTGGTGAAAATATCTGCCAGTTGCTTCTTAGAGACACATATTGTAGGTTTGTCACTCCACTATTGACTTTCTCGTGAATGAAGTGTCGATCTATCTCAATGTGCTTCGTTCTATCATGTTGCACTGGGTTCTTTGCTATACTTATGGCCGATTGACTATCACTGAAAATCTCAAAACTTTTGTCGCCTTCACTTTTCGGTTCTAGTTTTGTAAGTAGATTTTTAATCCATATCCCTTCACATACTCCAAGGGCCATAGCTCTGTATTCTGACTCAACACTGCTTCGAGAAACCATAGCTTGTTTCTTACTTCTCCATGTGACAAGATTTCCCCAAACATAGGAACAATAGCCACTCACTGATCTTCTATCAGTCAATTCTCCTGCCCAACTTGCATCAGTGTAGATCTTTACTGATCTATCTTGATTTTTCCTGAATATAAGTTCAGCACAAGGTGTAAACTTTAAGAATCTAAGTATTCTCTTTACTGCTTCCATGTGTTCTTCCTTAGGATCACTCATATATTGACTGACTACACTAACAGAGTACGCAACATCTGGTCGTGTTAGAGAGATAAATTAGTTTACCAACTAACTTTTGATAGGTTTCTTTGTTTGTTGGATTTTCATTCTTTTCCTTGTTGAACTTCAAGGTTGGATCCATAGAAGTCTCGATTGGTTTGCAGCCTAACATTCTTGTTTCTGTAAGAAGGTCTAGTACATATTTTCTTTGATTGATGACAAGTCCTTCTTTGGATCGGGCAACTTCCATACCAAGAAAATACCTCATGTTTCCTAGGTCTTTAGTTTCGAATTCTTTTACCAAGTTCCCTTTTAATTCTTCTATCTCTTTTTCATTGTTTCCAGTGATAATAATATCATCTACATATACTATTAACAGAGTCATCTTACCATTCGAGTCACCTTTTTTGAATAAAGTGTGATCGGCTTGACTTTGCTTGAATCCTCCTTGTATCATTGCTTTAGCAAATCTATCGAACCATGCTCTAGGTGATTGCTTTAAACCATATAGGGATTTCTCGAGTTAGCAGACAGTATTTTTTGTGAATTTCCCTTCTAGTCCCGGTGGTACCTCCATGTAAACATCTTCTTCCAGATTCCCATTTAAAAAGACATTTTTAATATCCAACTGATGCAACTTCCAATCCATATTGACAGCTATTGATAACAAAATCCTAATAGTGTTCAACTTTGCAACAGGTGCAAATGTTTCCTGATAATCAATACCATAGGTTTGTGAAAAACCTTTAGCAACCACCCTCGCCTTATACCTTTCTATGTTCCCATCTGATTTGTATTTGATTGTGAAAATCCACCTACACCCAACAGCTTTCTTTCCATGTGGTAACTCAGTCAGATTCCATGTGTTATTCTTCTGTAAAGCTTTTATTTCTTCTTCCACTGCTTTCCTCCATTCTGGAATTTGGAGTGCTTCTGCCACATTTCTTGTTACCTTCTTACTATCAATGCTAGCCGTAAATGTCCTGAAATCAGATTGCAATTTTTCATATGCTACATATCTATTTATTGGATGTGCAGTGCATTTTCTTACTCCTTTCCTGATGGCAATAGGAAAATCATCGAGTTCAACAGTTGTAGTATCTCTATTAGTTTCATTTTCAACATTATTATTCTCGGTTTCAGCACTTCTATCTTCTGTTTCAGTAGTAGGAACAGGGGCTGTTTCAGCACTTCTATCTTCTGTTTCAGTGACAGGAATAGGATCTGTTTCAGCACCGATAATTTTTGTTTTAGTAGCAGGAATCGAGTCTAGTCTTTGGCTAATGCTAGGCTGGTCTGCAGTGGCCTTTTTCCTTCTCGAATAGACATGGATTTGAGATGGTATATTTTTGGTCGAAGGACTAGGAAGCTGGGATAAAGGAGATGATAATTCAGTGATTATATCCTCTCGGTTAGTCACATTATTTTCAGTAGGAACTAAAATAATTGACTGATGAGAAATAGTAGTAGGAAAAGGGAAAATAGGTTGCTCAGGTATATGAGCATGCTGAAATTCCTTAGAATTCTCCCCCCAAATTTCTGACCCAGAAAAATATGGTGTATCTTCAAAAAAGGTTACATCAAAAGAAACATAAGTTTTCCTTGTGGATGGAGAATAACATTTGTAGCCTTTTTGACTATGAGAGTATCCTATGAAGACACATTTGACAGCTTTAGGATCTAATTTGCTGCGATGATGTTGGTGTACATGTACAAAGGCAGTACACCCAAAAACTCTAGGAGGAATGTTTGAATGTAAAGGTTTAAAGTGAGGGAAGTGGTCAAGAAGAATCTTACTAGGAATTTTGAACCCAAAAATTTTGCTTGACATCCTATTTATGAGATAGGTAGCTGTCAGAATTGTCTCCCCCTAAAGGTACTTAGGTGCACAGGCCGAGAAAAGTAAAGACTTTGTAACCTCTAGAATATGTCGGTTTTTTCTCTCTGTCACTCCATTTTGTTGGGGTGTATTAACACATAAAGTAAGATGAACTATTCTTTTTTTCGAAAGAAAGAACCAAGAAAGAACTTAAGTATTCACTCTCATTGTCACTTCGAAGTAGTTTTATTTTTGTGTCAAACTGGGTTGAAATTTTTTGGTAGAAGTTCTTAAAGATGGTTTCTACTTCAGATTTGTCTTTCATAAGATAGACCCATGTGTTTCGAGAGTGGTCATCAATGAAGGAAATAAACCACCTATATCCAGATACAATTTTGACAGATGAAGGACCCCATATGTCACTGTGAATGATTGAAAAAGGTGTTGTAGGTTCATATGGATTTAAGGCATAAGGTTTGTGAGAATGTTTTGCAAGCTGACAAGATTCACAATTGAATAAAGATGAATTTTTATTAACAAACAAGTGTGGTAACATCTTGGATAAATAAAAGAAATTTGGATGTCCTAATTGATAGTGCCATAACAAAACCTTATTTGTGCTAAGAGTGGAGAGAAAAACTTGTTTCCTAAGAGAGGTAGAGAAGGTATGATGAGGATACATCCTTCGAGTATGTATAAGCCCTTTAGTAGCCTAGCTTTGCCAATCGCCTTCTTCGAGTCCTGTTTCTGAAAAGTACAACCACCAATGCCAAAAAGAACATTACACTTGGATTCATGAACTAACTTGCTAACAGAAAGCAAATTACATGTAAGCTTAGGAACATAGAGAACATTGTGAAGAGTTAAATTATTATTCAAGGTAACTGAACCACTTCCTTCGACTGGAGTAAAGGTACCATCAGCATTTCGAATTGCTGGAAGAGTAACAACACCATAGTTCTCCAAAATAGTAAAATCCCCTGTCATATGGTCTGATGCTCCAAAGTCCACTATCCATTGAATAGTGGATTTGGAAAAAGAGTTACCTGCGGTAGCAGCATGTGCAATGTTGAAAGATTGAGGTGTCATATTGTTCAGAAGTTGTTGCAATGTGACAATCTGTTCTTTAGTAAAGGGACTTAGTAAAGGGACTCGACAATGATTCTTGGGTAGCCACATTAGCTACATTTGAAACTTTGGATCGAGTAGGCTTCCAATCAGTAGGTTTGCCATGGGGTTTCCAGCATTGATCCAATGGCCAGGCTTTCGACAGTGTTCACACCATGGTCGATTTCTTCTAGTTTGGTTCATAGGATGAGAATTAGTGACAAAAGCTGCAGCATCTGGTTGAATTGGTGGTGCTATCACTACTGTTTTTCTACTATCTTCTCTTCGAATTTCTGAAAAAACCTCTCGTACCAATGGAAGAGGTTTAGTTGCCAATATTCTTCCTTTAGCCCCATCAAACTCTCCATTTAATCCAGATAAGAACTGAAAAATTCGCCTCTGATTTTTCTGTTAACCATATAGAAGACTATCATCTTGACACTTCCACTCATTGTTCTCGTATAAATCAAGTTGCTGCCAATACTTATTGAGAAGACCATAGTATTGCACAACTGAAAGATCTCCTTGTCGAAGATCTTTGATGAGATTTTCTATCTGAAAGAGTTCTGCAGTATTATCATTATTCGAATAGGTATCCCTTACTGCTTCCCATATTTTTATTGTTGTTTGATACAGCATGAAATTCTCCCCAACTTCAGGAAGCATTGAATTGATCAACCATGACATGATCATGGTGTTTTCACTCAGCCAGGTGCTATACTTTGGATCTGTTTTTGTCGGAATGACCATGAAATTAGAGAGGTACTCAATCTTCCTTCTTTCAGTGATGTATAGTCGTGCTGATTGGCACCATGGGAGATAGTTATTCCCATTTAATTTGTAGGTTGTCATCGGAGAAAAGGATGAATCAGAGAATATATTTTCTGATTGTGAGGAATTGTTCTGAGAACTAATCTCAGAAGAGGATTGATCTGGATTAGTCATGAGGAGAAACTAATCCGAGAAGAAGAAACAAAAATTCAAATTGAGAGAAATCAGGATCGCTCTAACTTGATACCATGTAGAAAACAGAGTAAAATAGTCTCTGTTACTTATTTTATTACTGAGCCGAATGGCTTCTTATATAGACTCTTGTTGCAAGAGTTCTACAATAACTAAAAATAGGACTCTAATCTCTTAAACAAATAGGACTCTAATCTCTTAATGAGATAAGAGTTTCAACATACTAATAACTCCTAAAATATAGGAGTTAGTCCTAATTACTTAGTCCTATTAAATAGAACTTTATCCTAATAATAATATTATTATTTTATCTAACACTTATAACTAACACTTTCGTTTTTAGTTCCATTTCATTTCCAGATCTTCATACTTCTAGGCATATTCTCCAATTTCTTTTCCATTCTTCTATCCTTTTTCCGGTTTTCCCTTTGCACTTCAATGAATCTTTTTGTTCTATTTCAAACAAGAAAATCTTTGGCTAAATAGTGTATCCTGTAGCCATGGTTACTTTTTGAATCATTCTGATGTTTGAATACTTCGTAGAGTTTGTCTTTAGGTACACGTATAGAATTCACACCCCAGTTAAAATGGCACATGCCTCTAAGTTTTAGAATCATTTTATAAATCCTCCAAATAATCTTTTAGCAGTTCATCTTGAGTAATCTCTGAATGTGTACTTTTAGACACTTCTACGCATCTGATTAAAAGCACTACACACACATGTGTATCTGAAATCTGATAGCATAGCAACTTTTAACTTCATTAGGTTTTGGATAACTACAAATTCAACTTCTAGGGCATATTTGAATTGAAGTAAAATGGCTATTCAGTGCATGATTGAGTTGTTACGAATTACGATTTCAAAACTCACACACTTCAGATGTCCTAATGCCTAATAAAGAACTAAATAGATGAGAAAGAGAAATTACATGTAACAAATCAACAAGAAACTAACAAGTCAGGCTTCATCAGTTCTTCTCATGTAACATAGATTTACCTTGATGTTGCTGCCATTTAAGAGCCTGTCCAATCAAAGCCATCAAACGTGAAGGTGGCACAACATTTACTTCGGCAGCAATGGCTGAAATTCAAAAGGAAAAATCACCAACTCATGTTACTCATCTGTAAAGTCCATTCAAGCATATTTAAAATGCATTTAAATTACGATGTAAATCTGCAAATTTATTAACAATCCCACTTGATATGTTATGTCCCATCCATTGACAATGATCCACTTGCTATATTCAATCCTAACCGTATAATGACTTGATTTAATCATTCCCATGACTGAATTTAAGGTTGATCCCAAATGTAATGAAACAATAAAGATATTTTACCAAAAAAAAAAATCAATGGAGTTCAAATGCTACAGGACATTTCCTTCTTCTCTGTCATTTTCCCCCTAAATATCTCTAGATTTTTTTAAATGGCATTAGAATAAAAAATACTCCCTCAAGAATTTCCAATGGATTTATAGTAGCAACATTGTCACACTGTTGCAATTTGCAATGATCTAAAATCTTCTTCTTTGACAATCAGTAGGTACTACAACTTGCCATCTAATGCCACAATTATTATAAGTTCTGAGAACGACATGCATTTCATTTTTAAATTACTTTCAGCAATTATCAACAAAATAATCAATTACTGGAAATGTAAAGAGAGAAGCAACCTTGGGCAATCTGTCCACGACGTTTCTCCTTTGTTGAATCCTGGTAAGCCTGTTACATAACACAGAAGACAAAAGGAATGGTTATCAATTAATTGAAAGCAGTAAAACAATTCTGTTTGGTTTTAAGAGAAAAATAACCGTGTTGGAATTAAATTTTCCTTCATTATGAAACAAGAAACAAAAGGAATGGTTGCATTGTTTTCAATAAAGAGGAAAAGGAAATAAAGGAAGCAATTTGAACATAGCAATTCAACTTCTGTTACATGCCTAAAAAACAATCAGCATGGCAGCCATGATCAGTTGAAACATAAATGTTGAATCAAATTGAAACTGAATCAAGCTTACTACACACTTATAGATGCATAAAGTCTGAGACAAATGGAAGTGAAAGGTTGAATTAAGCTTCATTAGTCTATTTGAATGATTGGCCTTACTACAACTATAGCTTCAAATTCATAAGATTCTGAGCTCTATGCCTATTCACAAAACATGATTTAAAAATAATTCTATTACTAAAAATGCAAAATTGTAGAATAAACTGTAAATTTATTCTTTCAATAACACTTACATTGACAGAAAACCACACAGCATGTTAGATAATTGAGAGTGAAGCATATCATAAAAATAACAACGGAACAACATGCAAGGACACAAAAACTAGTTTTTTTACCTCATTTGGATCAAAATACGTTCTGACAAGGAGATGCTCGAGCCTCAAGTATCTTTCAGGTTGCTCTTGCTTCATAACCCCCATTGCCTGGGTTTGCCTCAAAATAGCACGGGCTGTGTCCAACTCTCTTAGTTCAATCATTTCTAATACAATCTGCAGAAGTCGGACAGAAATGGGAAATATAAGATGGAATGTAAACATGAAGAAACTGGAAAGCAATAAAACCACAATATAAGAGGTCCTAATGATTTTAAAGGTGTCCATCCACTCATGACATCAACAAAATAATTATGGCTGAACATGACCAATGCTTTTTCCATTTGGGTTTTGCTACTTATATTTTACACCCCAAGAAGCTACAGCTAGACTGTTACTTTCACAACTTAGCTTTTCCAATATACATTATAAAGATGGACAACTAAATTGTAGCTCATATGGCATAGCTTCATCAAGTGAGTTAATTTAGTTAAGAATTGAGTGCATTATGGGTATATAAGAAACTTAAAAAAAATCCTAAAAAGAAAAGGCAAACGATTGAATTCTGAAGTAATTGTTCTATACAGAAACAAAAATCATGCAAAAAGCCCTCTAAGACATAGACATCTCTTTCCCATTACTTGTGGAAGCAAAAAGCATGTAGGCAAAGAAAGATACCAATATCACCCTCAATTTCTTTCGTTTAAGAATTACAAAGCAATGGGTATGAAAAACTACTTTCCAAAGTAATGGAAGATAAGAACCAAACCTGCTCATATAAGTCCTCCAATTTGTTCCTTGGAAGCTTAAGTTGAGCCACTTGAGGCAATATGGCGTCCCATCTTCCACTGTTAATATCAGCAACAAACGTCTCGATGCTGTCTACAGTATTCAGAGAAACCTGGCACTCGTTTTGTAGCGTTTGAAACGTTTGATGCAATGAATTTTCTTTGCAAAATTGGAGCACAATCTTAATAACGCTGACCAAAAAAAGAGAGGAAGAAATTGAAACAAACAGTACAAGAATTAGAAATTCATGTCAGTTTCTTCCGCATTACCCAGAACCAGAAAACGATAAAATAGCATAAACAGAGAAGGAAACGTACTCTCGAGCTTCGATTTCTAGAGTCATGGTGGGTGAGTACCCGAGGGAAAGGATCGATTGAACAAAAAGCTGATAACTTGAATTCCTTGCTTTATTTTCATATTCTTATGTATTAGTTTGGACTGGCTTGAAGAGTTAGGGTTGAAACATTTTGGGCTTTGGGTTTAAATCTTTGAAGTCCAAGATTATACTTTTAAAAAAATACCTAAACCCAGAAAAGCCCAATTATTTATAACATTGTAATTGCCCCAAAGGAAAACCCTTTTTCTCCGAGCTTTCAATTTTCCTACCCTCAGCAGCAGCAGCTATTTTAAGCTTGGAATAAACTTGAAAATTTTAAAGTACGATGAAGAAGAAGACGAAGACGAGTAAAGAGAAGGCTACTTCTGTTGGTGTTGCCGAAGATGTTCAAATGGGTAAATGCCAGAGATGTGTTTTTTTTACTGATTTTTCTTTGAATGATCTTTGTATATTATATGTACTCTTCAATGGGTTTGCATTTTTTGTTTCGTTGGTTTCAGTGGAGAATTTATCTGCAACCAAAAGAGAAAAGAAAAAGGATAAATTAAGCAAGAAGAACGGAAAAGGTAAAGAGAAAATAAACGCTAGCGTTGGAACTGTTGATGAGAAAGAAGTTCATGTTCAAGGTGAGACTTTTTTTTCTGTTTCTTTTTTTTAAAGGAAAGTTCAATACTGCAACTTGTAAATAATTGATAGGCTTTGTTTGGTTTACATAGAATTTCATCAACTAGCATTGCGTTTGCAGATTCCATTATGAAAGCAAGAATAAAAGTTGCACATGAGTGATGGTTTTTTTTTTGGATTATTTAGGATTTCATCAACTCTAATATTGTAATTGCTCTTTTATGTTGCATAATCAATTTTTTCTTTCCTTGTAGACAAATCTGGAAAAGATAGAAAAAAGAAATCAAATGGGAAGTTGGTGGAGAAGAGTAAAGCTGCTCATGAGGATGAAGTTTATGAAATACCTTCCGGAGATGATGACAGCTCGAAAGGAATGAAAAGTATGAAACTGGTGACTTTTCTTTAAATTTTTTTAAAACTTTTGGTATTGCACTAGAGATAAGCTTCCAAAGCAGTATTAGTTTGATCTTGTTTACATCTTTGTTTAAAATATGCGTCATAGTAGGCAGTATTGTGATTGTCAAACTTATAGTTAGAAGTTAGAACCATGTTTTTCTTATCTGGATTCTAGTTTGATCATGTATTTTCCATTATCAGTTGATAGACAAGTTTTCTTAAACTGCAGAATGGCTTACAGACTACCACCAAAGTAGGCCTGGTTTGAAGGTATTGCAAGAAAGGATTGACGAGTTTATAATTGCACACGAGGCAAAACTTGAACAGGTAATTTCTTTTTGGCACCCCATGTTGAATCATGGCAATACCGGTTTTGTTAAGGAGTTTGCTGTTTGCCTGAAAGGGCTTTTTTTATTTCACCTTTCAACAAAATGCCCTTTTAAGCAAGGTGCATTTGATCAGGCATGCACTCGCCTAGGTGCCTTTTTTATAAGACGGTAGACAAAAAGAGAGGGGAAAAGAAAGGTTGTATGGGGAGATAACATCAAACTCTCTAGTCTCTACTTCTCAATGTTTGAATATTCAATGACAAACTTGAGACTATAGGACAGTCATGCATATTGACGAAGGAAATTTATTATTTTGGTCATTGTGGTGGTATAGGAAAGGAAAGAAAAAGAAGCTCAACTTACAGAAGGAGGATGGATACTTGTTGAACATCATAGAGGAAGGAAAAGGACCACGGACTCTGAAAGTGGAACTACAGTAGGCTCTGTTTCCCAGGCTGCCGTGGAGGATAAATTAGCTAAGAAGAAGAGCAAAGAAGTCAATGACTTCTACCGCTTTCAAAAGAGAGAAGCCCAGAGGAATGGTATGAATGATATTATATTTGGTGTTTATTTTTTTCTTTTTTCTAAAATGTCACTATTGAGCTTATTATGATTAATTATGCTGTAGGGTGTTGATGTTAGGATTAGCTGCTGCTTGTTCCACATATTTTACACTTCCCTTTTATGTTTTAATAAATTCAAATAATTTGTATGTAGTATAGTTGATCAAATATTATGTTGTGATGGATAACTGGCAGGCTATGTTTCTCTGGACTTCATTTTACTTGAAATACTTGTATCCGACATGTTTAGGCTTATGTATAGGGGATATGACCTTTGAAAGACCTTCCAAAATCATGGAAAAACTTGAGCATACCTGTGTTGGACATATACCATATGGGTAATACATGCGCAAAACGAAGTTGAGATTTTGTCCATGATTTATTTTCTTATAACACCAATCATCGTTCACATTTGTAGCACCCATATATAAATTGTGGAAGTAATACTCGTGGATCGTGATTATATTTATATTTATATTGAATACAAATGAGGGGGTCACCCTCATTAAGATCTTTTATTCAATGCTTTGCTTTCGGCAATGCTGACACAAAGGATTTATATAACTTTTTCCCCCTTGCAGAACTTTTGACGCTCCAAAGCAAATTTGAGCAGGATAAAAAGCGGATCCAACAGATGAGAGCTGCTCGAAAGTTTCGACCTTATTGATGGTAACCTAATCCATCTTGATTATTTCATCATTGCTGCATGTGAGAAGATGAAATCCTGACTATATGTCTCTGATTACCAATTTTGTGCAATTTGTAGTTTCATAGTATACTGGAAAATCAGCTTGGATTGTGATGAGAATATGCACTTTTGAATGTATTCCAAAATCTGTTTGTTCCACCCTCGTTTTCTGTTTATTTTATATAAATATGAGTTGGGAGGCAACTCTCGTGCACGTTTCACGATTCGATGTCTATAGATCTCTTAAGTCAGTGGTTCGAATCCTTGCGTTGTGAATGAACTAAATAGTTATTCTTAGGGGAGAAAAGAGATCAAATGTGAGAATCAATAAGAAAATTCAGATGAAAAAACTGTTGTAGTTCTAAAATGCAACACAATATTCATTAATGCAGTTCCTTAGGTCTTTCAACCCAAATCATGTTTGCACATGTACCAACACAAAGACACAACAGAACACCTTATTTCACCACATTCAGAAGAACAAAACCAGTATCCACAACACTTAAGGTTGTTGCATATATATATGTATGTATATATATGAAGGTATATATAATGCTCTAAAGTCAAAATATGTTATTATTTCCTATGGTTAGTGGATGCATCAGCATATTAGTAGTCATTGCAGTAAAGCCAGTGTTGTTGATATTCTCCTCTATCTGTAAAACAACACCTTTTGTCAGCCATTTCTCAATGTATTGTTATTTTTACTTGCTGCATAAATAATTTAAACATGATCACAAGAATTAATATAAATAAATTATTAATAATATTGCATTATTATAATAGCAAATTATTTAACCTTTGCTATTGCTTTTTTTTTCCCTCTTATTACCGTATCTAGAAGACATTTATTTGCAGCTTTCATTATCCCTTCCTTAAACCAAGAAAGAAAAAAAAAATAAAAACAGTTATTACAGAAATATAACATTCAATTAAATATCTATAATATTATATAATAACACAATCACAACTGATTTAACTTTTATATCGATGAACACAATTTTTGGATTATTATCCTACACCAACAGTGAAAACTGAAAGTTTTTACTAATGACTTAGTTTTAGGGTTTAGAGTCTTAGTTTAGGGTTAAAAGTTTAGAATTTTGAGATAATGGTTAAAATTTAGGGTTTAGGTATAGAACTCGAGGTTTATAAGTGAAAACCTAAATACTAACTGTATTATCCTATAAGTAAAACCATAATCTTTGAACCCTGAATTCTAAATATAAATTTTAATGTCACGTTGATTTTTCAAGATTTTGTTAAGTCCTTATAAAAACTATAATGTATTAATATGAACAATCATACTAACCTTGTCCCTTAACATTTGAATTTCTTGAACCATAATGTCCATCTGCATTTTTCATGTAACAAGTGACAAAAAAAATGCAAAGGAAAATGATATATTAAATAAAACTATAATTATAATTACCTTTGTTGATCGAATTTGATTGATCCAAATTTCTAAATGCTTTTCAAGTACAAGCAATTCATCCAGTGACATAGATTCAGAACCCCCTCCGAACGTATACCTGGAAAAAATTTAATTTACTTAGTAATATCACTGAATTATATTTTTTACCAGTAAAGATGTTTTAACCGTTGTTTAAGGTTCAAAAAATTAAATGTTTTAGTGTGTGACATAAAAAGATATAATTAAAGGATAGAAGATTTTTATTTTCTTACGTAAATTATGATAAATAAAGCAAAAAAATTATAAAAAATGTTATAAAAGAATTTCTACCTGAGACCTTTCTGAAGCACTTGGATCTCCTGCTTCAGCATGTCGATCTCCTTCTTCGCATCCTTTGAATAAACAAATGGAAGACAAAAGATTTCAATTATGTAGTACTGTATTTTTCGATACAAGTATCGATATTCATTATATTAACCGACTAAACCAGATCATATATTAAAAAATTTATTAGTATGAGTTATGTTCTCCGGTAACTTCATTTACTTAAAAAATCCAACCTCCCATTAAATTAATTTATCCATGGTTATGTATTACTAGATTTTAACTTTATATCACTTCATGCTATAAAGAACGTTCATGATCAGCACCACCATTCCTGCCTGATCTCAGTTGGAATCTCCTTTGTGGTTAAGAATTAGCAACCTTTCGGGGCGTCCTAACCTAGCCAGAATTTCCTATTGGTTAAGAAGAATCTGATTCAACACCCACTTAGCTGATGATGATAAAGTTTCTTTTATCAAGCTCGATTCGTCTCGAAAACTCGAGAATATAATATTATATGAAACGTACGGAACATATCTATGACATACCATAGGTTCCACCGTGGGTTCATCAGGCAGCTGATATCCTCCGGTGTACTTGCCATACCTCTCAATAAGCTCTTGCATGGTCCTTAATAATTCCCCAATACAAACAAAAAATACGTTGAAAAAATCAAATTTCTGACGTAAAAATCATTGTACAGACCAGGCGTAGAGAAGAGAAGAAACCCTTTGGTGGCTAGTTCATAGAGCTTTCCATGAGCGGAGAAAATGATGACTCCAATCTCAGCATCGCAGAGCACGGAGAGCTCCTTAGCCTTCTTAAGGAGACCAGCTCGGCGCTTGCAGAAGGTAACCTGGCGGTGCACCGGGTTCTCAATGCGCTTCATCTGAACTCTTCCACGACCCATCCTTTCTTCTTCTTCGGATACGATCCTATGCAGACAACCTCCCACTAGTTTGAACTAGCTTCGAGGTTGTTGCAGTGTTACTTCGGACTTGACCCTTTGTCCTAAAAACCTTAGCTAACAGTTGCTTCTCTCTGGTTTCGAGCTTCAACCCTTATATTGTCCCCTTAGATTCTCCTCAGTCACTTTACTATTTTAAATATAAATTTTAGTCGACACCCTTCTTTCTCACACTCCACCTCTCATTTTCTTTAATTCCTCTCTCCTCCCACTTACATTCATGCTTAAAAATTTCTCCCACCTCAGCTTTTAAATTATGATTCTCGTATTTTATAGTATATTGTATTTATCGTAATCGTACTAGTAAGCATAATAAATATTAGGGTAGATTACGTAAATTATCATTAAATGTTAATTTTAAATTTATTTTGATTATTAAAATTTTAAAAAATTTAATTTATTCATTAAAATTTAAACATTAAATATTTTTATGTAAATTAATAAATAAATAAATAATAAAAAATATTTAATATTTAAATTTTAATAAATAAATTTAACGTTTTAAAATTTTAATAACTAAAAACTACATGCATTACGAAAAAAAAAAGCACGGTGATTTCTCATCCCAGCTTTTATTTTTTTTCTTAAATACATCTTTTTATACATAAAAGTGTAGAATTTTGTTAAAAAGAAACCCTGGCATCTTCTCGATGGGACAGTACAAGGTCGGGTGATAAAATATTTAATATCATAATATGGAAAGAATTTTATCGCAAGATTAAAATATTTTATCTAATTCAATTTTAAATATAATTAAATTATGTATAATCGTATTATATTATAATTATTTGATCATATATTTATATGAATTATTAAGGTCTTGATTGATTTTAATACTGTGGGTTGATCAAATAATGATTTATTTGATTAATCGTGTTTATTCTCCTTATCAGTTTGTTGATTTTTTTTAATCTGCTATTATTAATTTGTTGTTTGTATCTTAACTTTTGTTTGTTTTTTAAATCAAATAACTTAATTAAATTTAATTTAAATTTTATAATTTGAATTCATTTAAAATAAATCAATAAAGTTTAAATTATAATATGACTCATAATTCGATCAACAATTTCTACCGATTCATGAGCTAAGCTCTGCGCAAGAAGTCCCTGGCCAGCCAATGGCGGTTGTTTTAAGGGACTATTATTCCAACTAAAGATGACAACGAGCTGAGCTCGAGCCCAATCTAGGCTTAGACTCGGCTCGAAAACAGATATATATAGACTCGGTTTAACTCGAGGCTCATAGAGTTCAGAATTTTAAGCTTGAGTTTGGCTTAAAAATAATATTATTAGGTTCGGTTCGGGCTCAGAACTCGTCAGGTTTTGTTCGATTCGGTTCGATTTAGCTCGAAATAGATAATTTTTTACATTATTTTTATTATTTATTTGTAGTTTATTTTTTTTTATTTATTATTTATAGTTATGTAAATTTGTTTTAGTTGATAATATTTAATTTATTTTGTTTAATTTATTTTTAGTTGATTTACTCTTAATTATTTTATTATTTTTCTTTGTTAAACAAATTATTTTTAATGTATATATATATGTATGTTTATATATAATTATTCTGAGCCTGTTCACGAGCTTTTTGAGCCAAGTTTGGGTAAACTCGGCTCGGCTTGTTTAAATCTCGAGCCGAACCCGAGCTCGAGTAGCTCGCGAGCCGGCCAGGTTCTTATCACCCCTAATTCCAACCTCACGATCCCACCCTGATTAAATATAAATCAACGCTCACCTTACCATCGTCCGATTTTAGTAAACAACATTCTTAAAAATCGATTGTATTATTTTTTTTATAAAGTTATAAGAATTTTAGTATACAATTTTTAATATATAATAAATTTTTATAAAAAATATAAAAATTTTAATATATATATAAAAAAATGTGTATCGAAATCCTTTAAAATACCATACAACCATTTTTTATTTTTTATTTTTTTAAATTCCCCCCTCCTTTCCCTTTATATTTTAGCCTTGAAAAAGTATTAGGAATCTTGTGAAATCGTATCCGTTGAAAACCCCACTTTTCCGTCTCCAGACTTCAGATTGTTGCTAATCATTCGACACTTGGATATTCTACATAATGATGACACGTGGATGCGTTGCTTCCACCGTGTGTTGTAAAGGTTTGATTCCAATAAGATTAGCAATTTTTTATTAAAAAAAACCCCGACTCTGAAAGGATACTCCTGTGATTGAAAGCTGATCTGTTGTTTGTCAAAAAGACTGCTTGGCTTTTCACTTTAAACAAGTAATGAAGTCTCCACGAAGAGTAGTGGAGGACTTGAGTATAGAATAAGAGCAGGAACAGTTAATTGATTATATAATAAGAGCAGGAACAGCGTAAGTAACATTTATAATGAAGCGCAAGAGAAGAGGTTTAATGGAATAAGGTTTAGGGTTTAAGATTTAAGGTTTTAATTTAAAGTTTAACGTAATTAACATTTATAATTAATATTTATAATCAAGTCTTTATATATTCCATACAAACTTTATCTCTAAATGGTAATATTTTTTTTACTAAAATCAGACGATAAATTAAAAAGAATCTTACTTCTGATATGACTCCCATGATGTGAAATTTTCACCACATATCATGTTGTTGTACGTTGAAACATCACGTTATATCATGTTTTTTGTTCAAATTTCATAATTACTCCCTTTATTATAAATATATTTTAGATTTAACTTTTATACTTTAATTTTAATAATTATATAGTTCTTGAATTTTTTAAGACGAAGAATAAAAATCTATTGTCCTTTCAATATTTTTTATAATCAATATTAATAAATCCTCTAATCTAATACTAAATCTTATAAACTTAAATTTTAGATTTTATTATTTTTTTTGATAAAATTTAATTTATACTTTTATATAGAGGGGGGAGATTTAAAGAAATGAACATTTAATGAGTATTGAATTCGAAATCTAAAAAAACACGAGAATAAATAAACAATTATGACAAACCGATCATTAATGTTTACTCATTTTAATCTTAAACTTTAGTTTCTTTAATATTAATGTTATTCCTAGAGTTCACGGGTTTGAACACCAGTAATGATAACACAATGATTGAACAATCAATGTTTGATAGTTAAAAGTATACTCTAAAATAAATACTATTATAATCATCTTAATTGAATAAAAAAACATAGGAATGACATTAAAAAGAGAAGGAAAATTTATAATGGATTGAAGATGGATTTTGAACCGACTGATCCCTGTTTCCTTGTGCCACTCCAATTCAATTCAGACAACACAACCGTGGATCGACCCTCGTACCCCACTCCCATGTGAGACCATACAAATACACTTCGGATGTCTTGTCCGTTTTTTCCCAAAGGAATCCAACATCTACAAGGTCCAAATAATTTGATTTTCAATCCCTTGGGTTTGTATCGTATTTGAAATGGAATGCTTCGTTAGTTCGTTTGATTTATATCATATATAAATATTCGAGTTTTAAGAACGACAAAGCTCGAATTACTTTTAGATTCGATGTTAATTTATTCTAAATAGTGAAATTTTGGCATCCACCCAAAGAGTATGTCATGTCATAAAAAACAGAGGAAAAGAAACTACTGAATTTTGACATCAACTGTTGTATGCCTGGGGTAATAAAAATTGACAAGAAATCCATGTCTGAAATCAATAAATTGGGGTAGGGAAATGTTGGTTCTTTGGTGGTCTAACCAACCTGCTACCAAACCAGAGACAAACCAACGCCCGAATTTCAATTTCTCGAGTGTGCGAAGCTAATGCATGAACCATTGATAACTCTGCGGATTCCAGCCAAACAAACAAGAATGAAACAAGACACAGCGATGGAGTTTCCAATGCAACACGGTAGTCGACCTCTTGTATCATCAGAAGAACTAGAAGGGGAGATATTCGGCGTGATACTGAGAAGAAGTCGTTCGGTCTCGACTGCGTCCACCGTGGCCCTGAGAACCGAGAAACAGAGTTCCGCACTTGAGAACACACTGAAAAGGGCGTTCTCGATGAGGAGATCCAGATCCACATCGTCATCTGCTTATTATGTTTCCAGGGGCAGGGGAGGATATTACAAAATATTCCATCATTTCCAGGATCCTGATCCGATTGCTTTCGATGAATTTCATAACGTTGCGATCAAATCCAGAAAGAAGAGGAGCTCCAAAATATTTGAAGCTTGCAAGCGACTCATCGGGTTCTAACATAATCGATCTATATTTCAGCCAACCCGACCCGATAGTCTACTCTCAGACCATGTAACGGTAAGCCTTCCATTTCACATTGCCGTTAAGCATACTCTTCCTTATTAGGCTAGGCTAGTCTTAGCTACTCTTCTTTGGAAATTGGAACACAAAAAGCAAATCTCTGTTTGCAATTTTTTAATTTTACTAATTTATTGCATAAATTACATATACCTTTTTTGTGTCCTTATATATATTTTAACCCTAAAAAATTTAGGGTTTACAATTATAGTTTAAGATTGAGATTCAAGGTTAGAATTTAGAATTTCATCGGTATAGTCAGAACTATTTTCTCATCGGTGGAACCATCCCTAATGGTCAACAAAGGTATCGACTCCTTTTGCCTCAATGCCTACAACTCTAGTCTACAGTCCTTTCTAAGCTCTGCTTCATCATTTCCATGCAAATACCAGAATTCACACACACAAAACCCACCACCCAAACTACAAAAGGTAGTTGATTCAAGGAAACAATTTTTAAGATGGCATGTACACAGTACAGATAGCCCTTCATGCAATGCTTGACATACCAGTTCTGATCCTAGATGGCTATATACGACACCGCATATTTGAAACCTTCCGAAGGCAATCTCTTTGATTAGCACCGCTCGAAAACCTTGTAAAGCTTCTCCAGTGAAGCAACCTGAAAATAAAATAAAGGGGGAGATTACTGATTAGTGTGTACTAAACTATTTACAGAACAAAGTTGAATATGAGTTCCTTGAACTAAAAAAGAGAGACGATACTACTACTACTAAATACTAATCCATGAATATTAATCATCTTTCAGGTTTGTTCCAAAAGCATTAAAAGTTCCAACCGTTTAAACATAAAACTCTCATGTTCATAACCCCAATTAGAGGAAAAGGAGGGTGGATTCTATAGGATACAAAGATATATCAAGGGGTTGTCCTAAAAAATTAAGATATATTATTTAATTTATTTTAACAAATGTTTCTCTAGACGATCTGAGGCCTAAAATCTTATGTTCAAGCCTGGCCTAAGTCGGGCATACGAGAAGTGGCCTAGCCCTTCATCGCCATTCGCCAGTAATAGGAGGTTATACCCCATCATGCAACAAATGGGCCTCCATACTAGCATAAAAAAGAGTGAGGAATTTTGTTGGCTCAGATACATATATATATATAAAAAACAGAGGGACATCGTAAACAGTTAGAGAATTTTTGAACCCCATGGGTTGAGAGCCATAATAAACGAATCTGCCTAGAACTTGTTAAGAGTAGAATCTGCTTACCCTGACAAATGTTCCATTAACAGACATTGAATTCGGAGGTTTTAGAAATAGTCTCATGGATGGAAACAGGACATGTTGGATTGACCATTCACGCTGGGCCCATGCAGTCTCAGCCTCTGAGAGTAGTTCATGCTCAAATTCGTCCTCAACTGCAATACCATCCCCTGTGAACAACAAAAGCAATAAAGCTTATTATTAGTTGAAGATATAAATAAAGTTTGCCAAGGCTGATCATTAAGCAGTGTTCACAAAAATATGAGCATTATGCCTCATAGAATGCAAATATGCTATGCTATATGGAGTACAGTCAGATGCCAAACATGGATATGTATCCAACCGCTTTATGTCATTTTGATGCCAATGTTGTACATTAATTTCAACAAAATAACATCAGTGATCAGACACACAAATTTAACGGTTATATTAAGGAAATGTGAAAAATTCAAGTAACATAGTGTTTATAAGATGGAAAATTGCAATCTGGAAAACCTGTTTCTTTGTAAAGAATGGTGATCAACTTGAGCAAAAGTGGTGAATGTTTCATTGTCCCTATCTCTACCTGATAGCTAACATGAACTTAAAACTCTATTTTCCTGAAGCAGACTTTTTTTATACAGCCTGAAGCACACTTTGAAGCCAAAAGAAAAAAGACAATAATATAAAGTATTCAACAAAAAAATTATTGATTTATGCAGTAGGATTCTTCTTAAATTGTATGAACACTCCAGGCCCCATCGGTCAATAAGAGTTTCCATAATTAATAGACCGAAGACAAACAATAAGTCTAAATTTTTGGGATCGTCTGTCTTTATTAGTGATTTTCTATCTGTACTGACTTAGGGCACCCAGCAGATATGTTAATCCAACTCTTCATCTTTCTTTAAGTACCAATGTCTGGCACTCATGTCTGACATTTGGTATTGGAATATGACATCCACAAATACATCGAAAAACTTAAAAAAAAAACGTGTCACATACCTATATCTGAGACTCACACCCAAGTCCAAGTAAAATAGTTTTGCAGTACATTTTTAAAACTGTGATTTAATTACTGATGCCAATATCACCATTTGTATGCTTTCTTCTAGTCTGGCAGAAATGGCCCTATCCTCGAGAGAAACAAACACAATGAGATTCACACATACCCAAGTGAGAAGAAGAATTTTCTCCATCTTGAGGATTCTTCCCATGTTTCCCCTTTCTGTAAAATTCCAATCCTTTGCCTGATGGATTTGGCAACAGAGGTGGATGCATAGCATAAAAATTCCCAAGAGCAGCAGCAAGTGATTGGAAGCATTTTTTTTCTTCTTCCCAATCAACCTACAATAAATAGGAAAATTCACATTTATAGAATAAAGTATTCAATGGAAACAACTATTACACGTACAAAGTTTCTGACACTTGTATGCAAGTAGTGTCAGCTATCATGAGTTCACGACCAACATAAAGCACATCCTGGTACAATAGACAGAACAATGCTACCTACATCATTTCCCAAACATAGCACAAATTCGGGAACACGATCCATGTCTGGAGTGTACTGGTCAAGTAAAATTGGCAGTCTTGATAAGTTCCCATCTGAATCAATAAAAATGCAGAAATACTCCTCTAGCATTTCAGCCTTTTGCCTAAGCAGCTGTGCATTCATCTACAGAAGATCAAATGTTTTCTATAAATGCAAGATAATTGGTAGAAAGGCACATACATGATACAACGTGGCAGAAAAAGAGACGTATCATGTACTCAAATCTCAAAAGTAAATTTCTAAACTTCCATGAAACCAACTAATACATATAAGAAAAATGAGGACCAGATGCACCAATTTATTGAAAGAATAAAGAAAAGAAATGTCATACGGCATTTTCACCCTTTTCCCATCTTTCGTCCCAACTCCCCTTTCGCTAGTAACTTTCTCTTCTTTGCTAAGGGTGAGGAAAGGAGAGGCATTTTGCAAGAAATTTCAAATTAGTAATGACGTGGAATATGTTTGCTTGTTAATTCAATAAATCAGACAAGCTCAAGTGGTTGACCAGCAGAGAACAGCATAAGATGGACCTCAGACTGAACTAATTTTACCTTTAGATGGTTCCCTTGACTGGAATGTTGAAAACACTGACAACCAGACCAGGCTTGATATGGTAGTATTCACAAAATTGTTAAACAAACAGTGACATATAGGGAACAGTACCTGCTCTGCAATTTATATGGTTTACAGCAAATTAAACTAGAGGTTAAAAAAATCAAAACTTCCCGAAATGGATCAAACATTGACTGTTCATACCAAATTAGACCAAGAAAGTCAACCATCTGAACCCTAAATGGCCCAAATTCATAAAAACAGACCAGAATCACCAAAAGATGAACTCAAACTAGACTACAAAAGCATTGCAAAATGGTTACGTCATCCATAAAACATAGAAATGATATATTCCCTGACCCAGGCATGGCCCACGGCTATAAAGGGTTGAACCTCCCAAAAAAAGTTGAAACCAGGAACCCAAAATGACCAAAGCCCAATCAACCCAGTTGCCACCTCATCTTTAAACAACAGGGATATTATCATGTTTAAATTATGAAAACACATTTAGTAATGAAACATGTAATAAGACATAATATAAATATATATGAGATAGGATCCTCTTACACTACGTAAAACTTTTAAGTTTTACCTTTTTGGGACCATTGGATAAAGGTAAATGAATGGAGGAGATAACAGTAAAAAATGTGAATATTATCGCTAGAAAAAGAAAAGATAAGGAAATAATCTTAGCTATTTATTACCATCATCCAACGGTCCAACAAAAAGTGTAAAAGTAATTGAGTTTTATAGGATGTAAGGGGATCCTAACCCAATATATAGCCATTATTTATGACAATCTCAATCACGCTCAATCATGATAGAAATAATGGAGATATAAATTTCAATCAATTATGGCCGATAGAAAGGATGTTACTTCTGCAATCTTCTCTTTGAGATCATCATTTTCATTGCTTTCTAGGTCCAAGTCCTCCTCCTTCAGGGCCAACATAATTAATTCGTGCAAAGGAGCTGATTCACTTAGTTGTATAGCATTAAAATGAGCAAAACGACGCAGAGCTTGCTGATACATAAGTTCTTTGCTGCAAAAGCAGACAAGGAAATTTTAAAATAATAAATATATGATTCAGGGAGAACTTAGTAAACAAAAGCAATGCATGAATTGTATATTTGAATTCAAGTATACAAGGTTTCCATGTTTATTATCTCTTACACTTGTACACAATTCTTTATGAATGCATTGATTATACTATCTGTTGAACTTTGACCAAACTTTCAATAGAAAATTTCAGCCTTGTAAGACATTGGCACATGTTAGTCAGCCAAAACAAAACCAAAAAAGTAACTACAATTTTAGAAGGCATTATATTTATCTATGGTTGATTTCTTCTCTTTTTAGAAAAAAAAGGTGCATAAAACATTAGAGAAAACACACACCAGGAAGAGATAATGCTTGATCAACAAATTTAATTCAGTAGCAGAAACTACTGAACATGCCCCAAAAAAGGGGAATATTCAACTGGTTTTCAACAGATACCTTCCACTGCCCGTATTGTAAGTTGTCTTGTAAGAATTGTGTACTATTCTATCCTATTCCCAAAATTATTACTTGAGGTCTTGAACCAAATGTCCGATACTTTTTTCCCTTCAAAAATACAGTTGCACAGCATGTCTCAATTGTATGATAGTCTTCTGTGAAACAATATAGTGGGATCTTGTCCAACTAGATTTAGTTGATGTTACTACCCTTAGTTCCTTACAATTTCATTGATGTTATTACATGAATCATTTGAAAACCATTATGTTTTTGTTTGAGATTGTAGGTTATAACTATAAAAATGGGTGTATTCATTACCTTAGTTTGTTTCCGACTGTGTTTGTTTTCTACATGCATGCATGTCTTGTTAGCAAGCATAGTGTTGCATTTGGATTAGTAATTGAATTTTTTATGGATTCAAACTATTGCATGATCTAATGTTTTAATGTAATCTTGTTTCAAACTGTTGCAAGCTCTCAAGGAAAAAGGTTTATTCTTGTTTCCAACCCTATACACCACAAAATCCAAATAAAGTCAAATTTTAGTAATCTTTGTTTCAAACTACTGCAAACCCTCAAGAAAAAACTTTAGCCTTATTTCCTACTGAATACTCCATACAATCAAAATATTTTTTCCTTTCAATTCCAAATGCTGTCTGTGTTCATGCAGGAGCTAGTTTCTTATTTTCATTTAAGTTGAACTCTGCAACTGGATTGCTGCAATTTGCAAGTTCATTTTGTTATGAAGGACTGAAGGTTTAAAATTGTTCGTATGTCATAAGTCTCAATTTTCCCTTTGTTATTGCGATTTAGCATGTCTAACGAGCTAAATGAATAAGATGACGAACCGCGAACGTCTGATCACCATGTAAAAAGTTACAGTCAGTTATATAATTATCGTTTTTTCTTTAACTGTCTTGATGCTAGGTTCTTTCATGAGTCTTTTAAATTCAATTTGCTTGCCTTAATGTCCGGTAATTAATGAGATGTTTACCCCAGCTTTATTTACAATATTATAAAACAAAATAAGTAAAGCAAAATGTTTACCCTATGGTTACACAGGGAAGGCATACGCATAAGCACATGATCATAAAAATATGTAAGATTTCTGAAATTGAGGAAATATTACCTTAAGTTCACCACATTAGCAAGATATAGATGAGTATTGTGCTGAAGCAATGCAAAAACATCATCTGCCATTCCTACATATGTGCATTGTCTCACAATGTCCAGCAGACCTACATAGTATATTTTGGTAAGAACTATAGGATAAATCCACCCAATCAAGTTTTCCCGAATAACAGTTTTTGTGAAATTACCAGAGTGACATTTGCTATCAACATCATTGATAAGCTCCTGAATGCTAGTAAGATCTGCTGTTTCCTTCAGGTTTCTTCTTTGTCTAACAGATGATCTGCATGGATATTAAACACAGATCACTCTATCAAAGTAATTTATTGTGTGTCGAAAAAGAGATGAGCATCAGAAACTCAAATGTTGGTGAATGAATTAAACGAAAAGAAAAACTTTCTTTTAGAGTGGTCAGGAAAAACATCATAGAAAATGTTTGGTCAGGAAAAAAAACACCAAGTAAATGGACAGTAAAACAGAGGCTAGGTACAAGGGAACATGATCTGACATCTCATTCAGACGAGTTACAGTCCAGCAATCAGAAAAGAACGAAATTTTTACTCCTTTATAAGCATGAACTACAGGTCCTACCTTACAGCTGTCAAGCTAGAATCTCTCTCAAGGTGTTTCTGGGTATTATTATATAAATAGGCATGCAACCGTCCAGATGGATCTGATGAATCCGTTCTCACTATTTTGTGCACTGGAGCTTTCTGTGATTTTGATCCTGAGAGTTAAAATACACATAAGAGAATAAATATTATTGAACAAGTATGTTCAGCGCATGAAATCCAACTGCCTGCTATAGTTGAGACTGTTTACTATAACATTACCAGATGGCAAGGGACTAAGATCTAAATCATTGCTTGTAACAGGGGGAACAGATGGAGAGGCTTCAACTGCCTGCCATAAACAAAAGACACAAGATGGCAAAAGAAGAAGAAAGTTGGTCATTACATTTCCAAAAAGAAAATCAACACTTCATTTAACGTACAAACAAGAACAATGACCTACACAAAAAAATCCTTAAATTTGACAATTTTAATGACCATGGACTTAGAAATATTAAATAAGGGGAATAAACAAGAAATTAACCACCCCGTGTCACCCAATGAGAGATGCATGTTTTGCGGAGTTTAGCACAAAATTGTTACAATTCTCAAAGAAAAGAAAAAGGATAAAAAAAAGTGGAAAATAAGAACACGGGTAAAAACTTCTAGATGTAGAACTAAATGTTGTATAAAGCAGCAGACATATCCAGCTCATCATGCTTTAAAATAGGTACAGAAAGTATAGATGGTATAATAACATATTATCATTGCACAAAGACGTGTACGGTAAACCAGGTATCAACTTGGACCTATCAGTTACAACATTCTCAAACTTTTCATGATAGATTAAGAAAAAGAGAGGACATGATTTTTTATTTAACATTCTCAAACCTAGGTGTGGAAAGCGTCAGATACTGCACCTTAGTTATAGATAGGTACTCTAAAAAACAGTTTAGACAGGGAAACATTTACCTGTTCTTGAAATGTTCTCGACTCATCTGAGTTCCTCAACATTGATTCAACCACAGACTGTATCTTTTCAACAATAACTTCCTGATTTAGAAGGCTTACCTGCACGATAACGTGTGCATGAAAACCAAAAAAAAGAGGTACATAAAAACAGAAAAACATGGATGACAAGCACAGGAAGGAAAAATTGTACAAGAGCTGATTCAACATAACTCATGTGAAGTAAAGACTGGAAATTAGCAACAGTTACTATTCATATATCAACCATTCATTCCTCAGCTTTTTAGCAGATAAAGCTTTGCACTGGGTTTTGGAAGCAATATTGTTGTGCTTAGGGAGGAAGAGGGGGGTGCTTGCCCAGGGGGAGGGTGGGGTCAATCTTGGAACAGCTGCTTTATATCACCATTTCCATCTTATTTTAAAATATAAGTTGGAATATTCCTCAGGCTAAAGAAAACAGATTCAGGCATTTGATTCAGTCTTTTCGTGAAGCATAACACAACCATTTGCTTATATTTGTTGCAAACTCATGTATCAAGAAGATAAAACACAAGGAGGGTGTTGTTGCTTTATTAAGTATATGACTATACATTTTAATCCCTTTACTTTTCTCTATGGTTTAGCTAATTGTTTGGACAAAGTTCCCAAATGCATGATGGATTTTCGATCAGCTTTATGGTTATACCGTTAAGAGGTTCATAAGTGGATGATTTCGTTCACTGCTGCCATCTTATTCATAATGCTTCACCTCTTAATAAAAATGCAGCTATTGCACGAATAGAGAGAAAGAAATCCTCCAATATGTACCTCTCTCTTTGTTGGGTGCACGTTCACATCAACATGCTCAGGTGGCAATATGATTGACATATAAATGAAAGGTTTTGATGCTTTTGGTAAGGTTGCAGCATAAACAACTTCAATAGCTCTCTTTAAAGCAGTGCATTCAACCAATCTATCTGAGATAATTGACAAAGAAAAAGATGAAGGTGAGATAAAAGATCAAATGAGAACCTTCATACTACCTGTGCACCATTAACGAAAAGCTAAAGTACAAAAGCCACAAGATTAGCACAATGAAGGATAGTAGTAGATTTAAATATATGTCACTTTTTACGCCAATTAAATATCGGTAATGACCTTTCGGTTAGCCAACAGCTAGAAAAGAATTTTGCAGCAGCAAGTGGGGAACTAGAATGAATTCCCAGACATATGTCGTAATGAACAACCAAAAAGGTGAAGGGAAAACTAAAAACAAGTATACAGACTTAAATTTTATGCTACAAGCAAACTAAAAAACGGACAAATTCCAAGCATACCAAATGGAGATGATTTCTCCAGAATTTTGTTCCCAAAACATCAAACTGGCTCGCAAGACCAGGTTGTGAATATTTCTTAGTTCTCAACTGAAGTTGCTCAATCGCTTATCGTTAGGGGGTTAATTAAGATGAATTGGTAATACTCAATATTTTGGCCTAATATTCCAAGTATGAAAGATAGAAATCGAGGTAACAGGAAATTTTTTGATAAAAATGAATGAGTTATCATTATTCATAAATGAAACCCAGCTAATTTAAGAGATTACACGGATTATATGGCCCTCATTTGAATCAAATGTTCCAGGAAGGGAAGGAGACATTAAGAGTGTAAATACCCCTCTTCCCCTCCCTTCACCTCTTCAAGAAACCCCTACTCCTTCCCAAAAGGATAGTTACTCATTTTGGATATCAATAAGATTTCTGTTATTAACAATTGAAAAACCAGTAAAACCTAGATCTAATTTCTACAAAAGTTATGCACAATGTAGTTTACTAATTTATTGAAGTCAAATTCACTCAACCAAGAGTAGGGGCGTTCATTGTTCGGTTAAAGCCGAATTAACCGACCGAACCAAAATTTAGCTCCACTAATTAGATATTAGATAAGTTAACAGGTTTTTTAAAAGACCAGTTATCGGTTAATTTGGTTCAAAACATGTTAATTAATCGAAAATCTTAAATATAATATATATTAAACATAAATTAAAAATATATATTAAGCAAAAATTAACTGAATATATATATATATATATATTAACCGAAAATTTAGGTACTTCCATTGCTATTTTAGTTAATTAAAAAATTAACCGAATAAAGTTTAGTTGGGTTAATTTAAAAAAAAGATTTGGTCAACGGTTCAAGGGTTAAAAAATCAGTTAATGATATTTAGCTAGTTTGGTTTGGTCAGTTAACTGAATTAACCGATTGAACACCCCTATACAAGAGGAGTTAATACAGTGAGAAAATACAAAGCATCTGAAATCCATTCCTCGTCAAAGGAAATTTTTGGCGTGCAAGGAGATTAAATTGATTGGGGACTTCAAATCAACTTATAAGTTGTTTATTTTAATTTATTTCATTTTATTTAGGGTATTTTCAGGAGTGACTTTTGATCTTCGGGTTAAAGAATTACTCCATCTCCAAACAGTATTGCTGAAATGTTAGGTTTGAGGATGGATTTCGGTCATTGTTATCTATTGCTACATTATTCAATTTCTACAGTTTGTATGAATATCATCCATTATCCACCAACTTTGTTTCTTGGATTCTGCTTCTTTCTCGCATACAGATAATATAGAAGCTAATCAAATAAAAGACAAAGTATAACATCTAGCCATGTAACACTCTTAAATGGAGAAGAGTCAAAACATACCATTGATAAAAAGTACCATTGTGGTTTTCTTTGCAACATAGTTTGAGTTGGAGATAAAGCCAGCCATCTCAAAGACCGAACTAGAAGGATCATTATCTGCAGCTTCAATTTTTATCAGGTTCTGAGCAACCGAAAGCCCATAAACAGCTTTGATAGCATTAAGCCTTGATGGTGTTGCAACCGAGTGAACATCTGCTCTAGCAGCTCCATGCTGACATACAGGTTAAGGTTTTACAAATTCATACTATACAAGTATTGGTCATGTCTATAACACAATTAACAATTATAAAGGTTGTATTACTGGTGGAGAGGCTTACCTTTCTACAAGAGAAGCTCACATCTATATGATGAATGGCAAAGCGGCTTAGCAAGTCTACAATTTTAGTATAATCATCTGTCGAATTTTGCAGTGTCTTCCTCCTAGCAATCATGTTATAGAACAAATTCTCAATCTGAAATACGCAACCAAAATGAAATACATCAAATATATAAAATAGCTAACAGGAAATAAGTAGCTCACGACCCACACCCAAGCTACTCAGGACAAACCTAAAATGAGCTCTTTGATCAAAACACAGAAACTTGAGCTTATCTATCATTTAACAAATGAGCCAAGTTCAACAAAAGGGTGCTTCGAAAGTTTTACATTCAAAATTATAAAAGTCAGAAGTAGCATGTCAACCGAGCATGCAAATTCCTGGTGAAGAAAGCTTGATTATAAAGTTACGACTCATGAACAAACATCACTATGTTTTATAAAAGTTTTTTCTTCATCTTTCGGCGGGAGTAGATTTAATTACTTCACTTTTATAAGGATTATGTTTATACATAAATTATTTGAAATAGAGAAGAAACATTACATCAAAAGTTTTCAGTGTATATTATGTTAAAAACAAGTTTGAGTGAATAAACCAACTTTCTGAAAAGCATGGGCTAGAGCAACTTTCTAATAGTTTTAAGAACTAAAATAAGGCTAAGTTACTTAATCCATTTAAATTCAAGCTGGAAAAGCATGCAAACAAACACTCAGAACCAGCTTGGGGTTCCCATTGGCTCGTGTATTCCTCTACAAGGAAAAAAAAAATATAAATATATGCAAAACATAGAGTAGTTTTCTAATTTCGTAGAAACTTAAATAAAATATACAATGTCAACATAAAGACAAAGAAAACATAGTCGATACCATTATTTGGGTTCCTTTGACAGCAGCACATGGCTTGGGTTCATGCTCCATCATGCCATCTCTATAAGACACCCTGCATAACCATAAACTCTACCTTAAAGAATGGTTTAATACAATGAAGAAGAAGAAGAAGATAATGAATTCAAACATTTGGTAGAAGAGGGGAGGTCCAAGAACCTGTATCCGTGCAATTGACCCCTGGTAATGGTGGTGACGGTAACGTGGCCCACATATGTCATGCTGGCCAACGCCTCTCCTCTAAATCCCATCGACTTTATTGACTGTAAATCCTCGTATTTCGACAACTTCGACGTCGTATGCCTCTCGCACAATATGGGCAAGTCCTCGTACTATGAACGGAACATTAATTAAATTCAACTAACAACAAATTTGCATTTGCAATTTTCCATTTCACAAAATAAATGTGAAATAGCAAAAGGGAAAATAAAAAATAAAGTTTATTACTCGAATGCCGTGTCCATCGTCGGAGACTTGGATGAGTTTAAGACCACCATCCTTCACGGCGACGCTTATGGAAGTGGAGGAAGCGTCTAAACTATTCTCGACCAGCTCTTTGACGGCGGAGACAGGGCGTTGGATAACCTCTCCGGCAGCGATTCGGTTGACCACAGACTCGTCCAGGCGATGGATCCTGGGTGGCTCTTTAGCTTCTTCGGTCGGTTCAAACTCCATGGGGATGGCGTAGTTGAATGCTATGGCGGGTTCTCACTCGCTCAGTTGCACTGCTATGGTGTAGAGATGGCGGGTATCCGACTATAAGTCCACTCCAATTGGGCCGGGTCATCAAATTAATGAATTACACTTTTGGGTAAACTACAATGAACAGCAACTCAATTATGTAAAAATTCTAATTTGACCACCAATCTATTAATTGTATCAGTTAAATCACTTAACTATCTAAATAACATCAATTATGATCTATGATCTATAGGTGTCGATCAAAAATTTATTACAAAGTCGGTACTAAAATACTATATTGTAAATATATTTCAAGAACATTGATTTAAAAAATACCCTACTAAATTTAAATAGGATGAAAAAATATATAAAAATATTTATTAATTACCAGTTAATATAAAAATAAGATGTTACTTAAATAAAATTATATCTTTCATCTCAAGAATAAATGATCCTAAGAAGTCCTAAGAATAAAATTATATCTTTTCATTGCAAGAATAAATGATCTTAAATCGACTGAAAATGAAGTTATATTAAAATTTTGATAAAAATAATAACTTTGGTATCAAATTTTTTTTACATACCAAAATTCTTATAAAATCAGTAAGTATTTTTATATATACTGGAATTTTTGTAGTTTTTATAAGTATTATGGTATGTAAAAAAAAATCACTACAATTTTTTTTTTATTTTATAATAACCTCAAATATAATTTCATTATAATCTCGTATCTAACGATAAAATCCCAACCATCCTGCATTGATATTCCAAAGACTTTCTGTCATCTTAGCTGCGTGCAACTGCAATATCCCTTTCTTTCACTCTCACACACTGGCCTGCCGCTTGCCGGAAAAACAAGATATGGGGCTGGCTTCCGCCACCTTCCCCTGCAATCCGTCTCCCTGTGCACCGCCAGAAGAGGCTTCCTCCGCCCTACCATACCCATCATCACCACTTCCGCCTCCTCTCAACTTTTGTACTGTTCATCTATCATTGTCAACTCTCTCATAATTGATCATATAAAGAATCTGCAGATTCTGACTTCAAGGTTTCAGTTTGTGTACAAAGAAAATGCAATTTGAATAGGCAAGTAACAGTAGGAAAGAATAGAGCAGAGAGAGTAAGGTGTAGCGCAGTGGGAGTAGCAGATGAAGCATGTGTATTAGTCCATGGAATTGAGCTTTCAATTGGGGAAGGCCATGACAGTATCCAAGCTTATCTCTTTAAGGCAGTGAAGAACAACAATGGAGCAGGTGTTTTGCTTTTATCTGATATCTTTGGGTTTCAAGATTCAGCCACTACAGATTTTGCATACCAAGTTGCCTGCCATGGTTACAAGTATGAATTGTGAACTCTACTTAGATTTGAGATGTGTATTTATTCCCTGTATACTTACATGACATTGAAGTGTCCTTGTTCCAGATCTATTTCGTGGCGATCCCTGGGCGAAGAACCGACCAAAAACAATGGTTGGCTAAGCAAGAAACTCGGAGGGTTGCAAATGACATTGCAACCTCTACAAAGTGGATGGTTGATGAGTTTACAGCCGCTGGAATTTCAAAGAAATCATCAGATTTTGTTTTGGAGGCGGACAAGTGATAGACGTTTTAGCTGCAGACCAGGGTGCTTGTTTTAGCACTGCTGTCTCGTTTTATGGCACCAGGATGGATCCGGAAGCGGCATCTAAAATAAAGGTGCCTGTCTCATTCATTTCGGGAGACGATGACCCGCTCTGTCCAGTTAGTGTTTTGAGTGAATTTGAGAAGATCATTGACAAAGGATCCAGGGTTGTAATCTTCAAGGAGGCCATGCCTTTGCCCATCGACCCGGATCTCTGGAAGAGGATGAAGATGCGGAGCAGGCATTTACGATAATGAAGAATTGGCTACATGATGGCCTAGTCATAAACAGCTGAGGGTGCCTGTGTTTATGGTCCTCTTGTAGGTTGTTTAAGGTAGAATCAGTCCATCTTTCTTGCAATACTCTGAACAAGCAATGCTGAATTTTTGATAACTTCGATGACCTAAAGTCAGAAACACAACGCATTTTCCATCTCTTCCCTAAGAAATTTTGCACAAGCTAATCTCTATGAACTTTTGTATTGTACCCGGGTCGAAAATCCAATAACTCGGTCTATCCAAAGCCATGACTGGCCACTCGTATAATTCTCCCATACAAAGATGATAGGGTAGAAAATTAGAAGGGATGGAGAAGAAATAAAGAAAAGAATGAGACAAAATGTGACCTACACGGCTACGCACACATCCTCAACTTTCCTATGCCATGAAGCATCTGATAAGGAACTCTTGATATCAACACTCAATAGAAAAACAAGTTGAACTACAAACAATAATCATGCAAAATTCAAGACTGTAACAGAAGGGGTTGTTATTCATTTTCCGCTTCAATTCTTATTTTACTCATGAAGTCATGATAGAATTACAGTAAAAGATAACAGGATTCATAACCAACTTTTGATGCATTGAGTTAATTGTTTAACTACCAACCTATGATCTTAGTGATACAATTCAGAATACACGCCAGGGGAAAAGACTAAACAATACCAGCTTATGAAACTCAGAAATTTAAACCTGTCAAGTACAGGGACTTCAAATGCATCAACTCGTTCCTCCTGATCATGGAAACAAAGAGCTAAATTAACTTTCTTATAGAGATTCTTGAAACATATACTAGAATAAAATCGAAATAAACTACACTGTAGAAGCATCCTTCATATGCCGATCTCTTATAAAGTTAAAACTTAATCAACTGTAATTAAAAGTGTCAAAAAATGGCATCATCGTCTACTCTGACCAAGTAAAATTGACAAGCATCCTCGATATGCTGATTTTCAATCAGTACCGCAGTTTCACTTTATACAATATTTCTTTCCTACTTTTATTAAATATAGTTATAGCTATAAGAAATTATCTTAAGGAAAAAAGTTCACTCGTAAGTCGTCATCACCAATTTTTTGATTCAAATCAATGATTCCTAAATGGCTTTAATAGAGTTGGCTGGTGAATGTTCAAGTAAGTAATCAAGTTGATCAAAAAATCAGTTATCGAACATTTGTAACCTAGCCCAGAATGGCCCCACTAGTGCTAAGCGGCTAACACATACTCTCATTTGATGCAATGAAATAACTGCTAATAGGTTGAAGATAATTTTAATATCTATATAGACAAAGGATTACCACTAAACAATTAAAACATGAATAAGCAACCTAGAAAAGGAAGAGTCGACAAGATTAAATCCATAGTAATATAAAACATTAGGCCAACCTTCGGTGCAGCAGGAGCATCATCAAGCTTAGGAGGAGCCAATTTAGGAGGATATCCACCAAAATTACTGGAACAATCTGTGTATGCAGATCCAATTCCAACCCCGGCACCAAAGGCTACAGATGCCCATCGAGTCACTGGACTCCCTGATGTGACAAATAAAAATTATGAATTCAATAAAGGATTAAGGAAGACAAACACAGGAGAAAGAACAAAAATGGAAAGGGACGGTATCGATAATGCTTGGACATACAACTACTACAAGCAAATTCAAGCAAAGCTCAGTTTACTTTGACTGCAGCCTAGATGAACATCTAAAACAAGGTTAAATGCATAATCACTTTAACTGTTCAGGCTTTTCTTGGTATAAATGATAAATATAATATATATATATATATATAATTAACTCAACAATTGAAGTTGGTTATGAGGCATAAAAGTAAAAACCTTTCCTTTTCCTTCTTTCCTATTCTGTAATTCCCTGCAATTGGCTCTCATTTAGTTCTCAAACACCATAAAGAAACAATGCATCCAAAACGTGTCCACTGACTGCAATCCTACCTATTTCATGCACATGTAAAATTTGAAAGCGAGAGCTACCAAGTGCAAAACAGATCTGAAAGATAAATAATTAGAATCTAATGAAACAATTACAACAAGGGGGGGGGGGGGGGGTAGCAACCAGAAAATAAGGAGATTTTTTCTCTAGAACCAATTATACCAATCTGCCACAAATCCTAAAACCCATAATCTTTAATCATCTAGCTTAATAATACCAAATTGTAGTCATTAAGTGCGACGCAATTGGGCAAATCGAAAACAAAATCTTAAAAGGGTTAAAATGATAAAATTAGGGGAAGAGAGACTAACTGAAGAAAATGAGGCCACCGAAAGCACCAGCCAAGGAAGAGTAAACGAAGCGACGAAGACTGAGATCTACGCAGGCATCCCATTTAGCATTCATGTCATACTCTGAGGCCGTCGATTCCCTGTTCTCTCCCATTTGAAACCCTATTTTCACTATTGCTTTCGTTCTTTATTCAGATTGTTGCTCAGATTCCCCTTCCTTTGCTTCGCCTTCTGGGTTCTGGGTTCTCCGCCGCAATGATTCCAGGATAGGTAACGATTCCCAGGACGTGGAAACATGATTTTCTGACTTGCATCGTTTTTACCTAATTGTCCTTATAATTTTAAATATTTTTTAATTAACGTGATATATAATTTTAAATATTTTTTAATTAACGTGATATATAATTTGTCTAACTTTCGGGGCAAATTTAAAGAAATAACGGTGTTTAAGGTTAATTTTAAAAAAATAAGTAGGTTTAGAGTAATTTTAAAAAATAATTAAAATTTATGATAAATTATTGATCTCGTCATTTATAGATGATAAGATCTCTTTTATTATTGTTAGTTTAGATTATAAATTAAAAAGATAAAAAAAAAATCACGCCAGTAACACTTGACGAGATACCGTCTGAACAATGCCAACAATAACTTGAGGTGTTAGTATATCAATTTTTGCATGCTTTACCTACTAGGTTGCATGTAGCAAGAATCTCACCATTTTTTTTGGCGTGGTTTATACTTACAACATCCCGTCAGGTACAGTTAGCGTGGTTTTTTAGATCTTCTCGATTTGTAACAAGTTGATTTATCTAACTTAACGATAATAAAAAAATAACGACATCAATTATTTATTATAGTTTTTGATCTATTTTCTTAAAATGGTTTCAAATCTATCTATTTTTCTAAAATTAATCTTAAATATCATTATTTTTTAAAAAAAATTCCTCGAATTTTAGATTCGATCTAATTTATTCGAAGTATGCATTGAAGAAAGTTGTGACATAAATTATGAAAGAGCCTAAAGTCTCCGTGTCCTTGGGCTGCCGCATGCCCAATTGGAATCAACATGTTGTTTGTCGGAATGCAACATGGGCCTATATTCTAGAACATCTTATTTGTTGGGCCTAAATGTTCCTTTTACGATTTATGTTTATTTTACTATCTGTGTTTAAAGTATATGATTGTTCTTTTAATAATATAATATTTAAGATTAATAAAATAATAAGCATTATATGTAATGTTTAAAGGATAATTATTCTACGCATAAGTATTTGCGTAAATAAATCATTATCTTAATTTTATGAAAGTAGTTTAATTTTATCAAACACTATATAAAATAATAATTTAAAAGATAACGTTATACATAACGTTATTCTTAAATACTATAAAAAATGATATATTTTTATAAAAATGAACTTATTTTTTTATTTTTTTATAATTCAATATTTTACTAAATTTTCCTGGCATATAAAACTAATCACGAGAACCAGATTAATTAAACATATTTGAGTAAATTCTGTGAAAGCTACTCATAGACTAATGGGATTAGTCAAAAAAGAATTGGTATCAAAGTTTAAAGAGATCAGAATAAAAAAATTTACAGATTATTCAAATTTGATGGGACATTTTGTATCAAAGTCTAAAGAGATATATAAACATTATCCAAATCTGTATAGGATTATGTATTTTTTATATTTAAATAATTTAATATTAAAATAAATATTTAAAACTATTTGATCTTTAGGTGTTTAATTTTTGGGTCGAAATCATTTAGCTATTTATCATGCTTTTATCTAGGGCTGCAAATGAGATGAGACAGATCGTGACTTATTCGAGCTCGATTCAGTCAAACTCGGTCAAAACTCGACTCGAGCTCGAACTCGGCTCGAGTTCTTAACGAGCCGAGCCGAGCTACATGATACTCGACTCGAAAAGCTCACGAGTTACTCGAAAACATAAATATACTATTTTTTTAATTTTTAATAATTTAAAATCTAATTTTCTAAACTTAAAATCCTAAAATTTAACCTTAAACATAAGTATTAAAACCTAAATTAAGATATTAAAACCTAAAATTAACAAGTTTGAGCTTATACATCCTATGTATCAAGTTTTTTATTCATTAGACTTTAAATGAGACGTGAGAGATAAGAGTTACTCGAGTCTAACACGGTCAAAGATCGATCAATACTTGGCTCGATTAGGCTCGAAAAAAACTCGAACTCGACTCAAGTTCTTAACGAGTAGAGCCGAGCTCAGATATTTCAGGCTTGTTTAAAATTACTCAAGCTCGAACTCGACTTGAAATCTTAACGAGCCGAGCTTAGCACTACTCGAGCTCGACTCGGCTCGTTTACACCCCTACAGTTTCATCTATGTCTCATTTTAAAAATTATTTAAAAAATTGAATTTTCAACCATAATCCTTATTTCTATATCCTAAACTCTAAACTTTAACCCTATCCCTAATTCCCTAAACTCTAATGATAACCCTAACTCTAAACCCTAAACCCTAAACCTAAACCCTCTAATTTAAAACAAAGTTACGAATAGATACATCAAAAAGAAGTAGACGATTTACATCCTTAATTTTTCCCTTTTATTCATTTGAATCATTATTTTTTAAAACAACTATCTTAGTTAACTTTAAAAAGGGCAATTATAGTTTAGGGGAAATAATTTTATTATTTAATTAATTTAAATTTATTATTATAAAAAATATCATATAATAAATTTTTAATATAATTTATTTTAAAAATTAAAATTAGAATTTTAAATTTTACTTATTTAGTAAAACTTATACATCTTCGGACTAAACCAAATAATTTTTATTATCTTTTGTATTTATTGATGGATGTAATTTTCTCTGTATTTTCCGTATTTGTTTTTATATTGTATGGTCGTAGTTCTATAATTGATCTCTCATTGATAAATTTAATAAAAAAAATTAAACCGATATATAACTACAGGAACCCGATGATTTTATAATGTACATCCGATCAGGATGAATGCAAGATTTTACGTTAGAAAAAGGAATTATAAATTTTTTTACAAAAATTAAAAAAATAAGACAAAAATAATTTTTTAAAATAAAATAATTTATTTTAATTATATATAAATTTTAAAGATATACAACCCCACCTGAAAACATCTCGCATCCAATAATGACTGTTTTTGTGGCTGGTGGTGATTGACTTGTCTTACTCTGCTGATTATCTAACTTATCCATTAATCTATCTCCTAAGACACTGATATTTCTTTAGAATTTCTAAATTGATTTTGGATTTTTTTATTGTATAATGTATTTTAATTATTTATTTATTTTATTATTATTTTGATTTTCAGGATTTTAATATACTAATTTAGATCGATCTGCATCGTACATCTAATTCGGTAAGTGAGTATTTTATTAGAGATTTTCTGCATGACAACACCTCAAAACTGAGACATACTTAAGCAAAATTAAACTGCTTGATTTTTTTTATGTTTACATAATTAAATAAGATTAAAGATTTAAATTTTAATATTATAAAAAATAAAATAAAATTAACAGATTATTTCCATATTAATTTTATAAAAATAGATATAAATCAATCAACTAATAAATTAAATATTAATAATTAAACACAAAATAACTTTATATGATTAATCACTTTGAGTGTTCCGATTAAGTTATGATATTTAGTATTAATTTTTTTATTGAACATGAAATTATTTAATAGATTTTAAACTTTATATTACTCTAGAGTGATTGAACGATTAATGTCGAGTAGTTGAGAGTATCTTTAGAACAAATACTACTGAGTAATATTGTTAGATTAATAATTTTATTATAAAAATTTGTTAAATATATATTTAATTTTATACACTACGATTTTAATATCAAAAAGAAAATTAAACTCAAATCTTTATATGTATATTCTCAAACATGGCACTCTGAATATATGAAAGAAAATAAATTATGAAAATTTAGTATGAAGATATATTATTTTACACTAAAAGTAAACATTTTCTTTTAATTTTTTTTTAATCTTTCAAAAAATAATTATTATTTTTAATAAATAATATATAACATTATATTTTTTTATTTTAATACTCAACTGTTAAAAATTTTAAAAATAACGTTGTAGTTTTGTAAGATTTTAATTTTATCCAAAACATTTATAAATATATTTAATTTAATCTAAAATTCATCAGTTTAAAATATTATTTTAATTTTAAAGATACATTATAAATTACATTCGATTGAAAAAGAAGTAAAATAAAAAATAATTTAAATTGATAAATTTTAAACTAAAATTATTATTAACTCAAATCATATTATTATTTTTGTTAATTTTTAGCAATCAAATATAAAACATAACAAAAATGAACGTTAAATATTTTTCTACTAAAAATAATAATTAAATATTAAAACAATAATGCATACATAATTGAGTACTCTTTTAGTGTTTCAAATAACTATTTAAACAAATATGATAAATAATAATAAAGTTTATATAACAAATAATTAATGAACAAAGAAACGAGATAATACACCAAGAAATGTACACAAACTTTACAAAACCCAAAACAAGTATGACCAAGAACAACAACACTTTCTTTTTCACATTATTTTTTTCAATAAATATAAATAAATCACTAAATTTAATAAAAATTAAAACTTTAAAATAAAAACAAAACGAAACCTTGGTATTTTCTGCAATCTGCCCATGTGCAAGCCTTGTTGACAAGTAATTTCCAAAGGAATGAAGGCTTCAATCGGTATACGGTTTGGCCTTGGACCTATACACAACCTTCTTCTTCTTTGTGGTTTGGTTATCAATGGTGACAACGATTTTCCCAGACTCACCTGTTTTGTAGCTGCCGGAGATCACGGTTTCATCGGCCGGGACTACTTTCCTCGTTTTCGACACGATCACGGTGTATGCATCTTCGGCTGCGGGAACAAATTCGGCACCGTAATTCACGTCCCACCCCACAACTCGTAGCTCCCAGACCAGGGCACATTTGTGCCAAGTCAACAACCAGATATTGTTTAGTGGATTGAATTAAAACCAAGTTTTAGTTTCAGATTTAATAAGTATATAAACCATGTTCCATCTTACTTCAGTAATAGGGAATTCAATGGTGTGTTTGGTTGCTGGTTTGATTATATCCTCCGTTGCGGCATCCACATCGGTAAATTCTTGTTCACCCTCCCTACTCAACCCACCGTACTGAACTGGTACTTGTTCAGGAGCAACATATCTATCATATATATAAACATAAGTTATAAGTTAGATTTATGTATTCGTATCGTCTTCGTATCGTATTTGTAAACATAAATTATTGGAGTCCACTTGCCTGAAAAGGATATCGGTTGATTTGGATGGACCTGCAAACACAAACTTGCTCTTGGTTCTCTGTGTGAGGAAAGGACTAATCATCATATTGAAAGCCAAGTACCACCATGGAACATTGATGAACACCTTCAAAATCCAAAACCAATATTCAAAATTTGTTAAAATTAAACACCATGATACAAAAAGATTGATATTTTTTAGATTTTGATTGTAAAACATACCTGTTTGGCCACAAATTCTGGGTAATTATCCTGAAGCAAGTTAAGGGCATGGTTGGTAGCTTGCCTGAGTTCCCTTTTTCCAAGTCCTGGAGAATTCTTGAGATCATTAACCTGGACTATGGTAGAGATGCCTGTGGGGCTGAAGTCGAGCTTTCTGATGCTTTTTTCTAAGAACTGAATTCTCCATCTCAAGAACTTGGATCTCTTTTCATCGTCTCCGAAAGTGTTCTGATATAACTCTTTGTTTTGGAATTCTCCATAAGAGTTGTAACATACGGGATGGCCTTCTTTGTCGTGTCCGTGCATGAAAACCACTTTCTCTAATTCATGCCCAAGGTCTTCTTCCAGCAAGCCTTCAACCCCGAACTCCTTTCGCCAGATGATGGTGTTTTTGATCATGGTGAATGCATCCTTTACTTTGAAATCCCTTGCCCTTAGGAATTTCAACAGGATCACGTCGCTCCTTTCGTCTGCGAGGAGTGGGATTCCCCATATCGACACCTCTTCCGGTGGAGAGGGAGGAACTTCAGCTTCCTTTGGCTCATCTTTCGGAATCACCTCCGGTTCAACAGAAGAAGAGGCCGTTTCCTCTGTTTTTTCAGCTGGAGGAGGTTCGGCAACTGCTACTACAGATTCCACGATTGCTTCGACAGTCTTGGCACCATCGTCCTCGACGGCTGGAGCTTTTTCAACCACCTCCGTTTCCACCGACACAGTCTCGGATGCCGGTGCTTCGGCTGGAGGCGGAGGCGGCGGAGTCTTCTCTTCTTCCTTGACTTCAACAGTCGCGGCGGATGCTTCAGTCTCGACTTTTTCAGTAGCTTTTTCTTCCGTTTCCGCAGCAACAGCAGGTTGTTCTTCCTCTTTCTTTTCCTCAACCGGTGGTTTAACATCTTTTTCTTCCTCTTTCTTTTCCTCAACCGGTGGTTTAACATCTTTTTCTTTAACCGGAGGCGGTGGAGGTGGAGCACTGAATCCTCCCTTGTTAAGAGCTTCTTGAATAAGCAGCTTAAACTCCTCGAGAGCCTTCTTTTGTGCATCCGGAAGTTCACCAACTATATTAGTTTCCTCTTTAAAAGACGCGGACTGAATCACCTTGGCTTCCTTCTCTTCCACCTTAGTCTCCTCAACAGCTTCGACCTCACCCTGTTTCTCTTCAACAACAGCATCGATAGCCTCTGGAGCAGCAGGCTGTGCAGTCTCCTCCGCTTTCTCCTTCTCCACCACCACCACTTCCTCAGCAGGCGCTGCGGCTGCTGCTTCAGGCTTTTGAGTCTCCTCAGCCATGGATCAGACACACGAAAATGATTACAAAAAGCTGAGATGAAAAGAAAAAAAGAAGATAGAAACTGAGGGTTTGTTTTGCAAACTGAAGGTGGTGGGGCTTAAAATGGAGTCGACGTTTGTTGGAGATGGAGCGAACCAGTCTGTCATGGCCGTTTGCCAGCTGTTATTATGCCACTTTGCTTATTGGACCCCACTCCTTGTATTTCTATCTAAGAATTAACTATCAATAAATATTATTAAATTAATTAATAAAATTTTAAAAATAAATTAAATATTAATAATTATAAATTTTTTAAAATAAAATTTTAAATTTTAATACATATCTATAATTTTTTATTATTTAATTTAATAATATTTAATATTAATAATATTTAGTGGGATGTATATATTAAACTTATCCTTCTTTTTGTTATTATTATGTATATTTTTATAATAAGATGAATATACTACATGCATAGAACATTGATAAAATTATTAATATTAAACATTTTTAAATATTATTAAATTAATTAATAAAAATTAATTTTTTAAATATTTAACAGTTAATATATAATTAATAAAAAATATATATTAAATATATTATTCTTTTATTAATTATATATTAAGATTTTATAATTTTAATTTTTATTAATTAATTAATAATATTTAACGTTAATAATATTTAGCGTCGTACGATATTCGTCGTAAAATTTTCTTTCATAATATTAATTTTTTAATTGTATTTATCTGACGTAATCGTGAGAAATCCAAAACTCCGGAGTCCGGATCTACCTATCGCTGTACAGTTATACGTCTATTTCTAAACCTTGGCTTTCCCACTAATTTCTTCTCTCTCTTTTTTTTAACTTTCCTAATATTATAATCCACTCATATATAATATTAAATTTATTTTATATTATTGAAATAAATTTATATGATTTAAACATTCACATGACTCATACTAAAAAAAAATGTATACAGATTTCGTAATTTTAAATCAACATAAATTTGGATAATAATATTAGATGGACCTAAATTTATAAAAAAATAAGTTTATTTAGTGAAAAATAATATTTATATTAAAAGATTTGAATTTAATTAACTGTTTGTAAGGTATTTTGTCAAATGATTAAGAAAAACTATAAATATATTATATTATAAATATTTTAATTTTTTAAAACTATATATCTTTTACTTAATTATATAAAATTAAAAAAAAACAGTCGATTTACCACATCACAGTCTTAAACACATAAAAATTATTAGATAAATTCGATTCACTATGTTATTTGTGGTACATTTAATAAAGTATTTGTTCTAGAGTATACTCTTAATCATTGGGTATTGATTGCTCAATTACTCTGCTAGTATTACTGATGCTCGAACCTATGACCTCTAAGATCAACAATTATTCTTTTAACTACTAAGACTAGATGGCTCGTGTTAATGAAGGATAATTATATATATTATTGTCATAATCTATATTCATAATTATTCAAACACATTTGTTTTACATGTAGAATTGACCTAATCCCAAAAAAACTTGTTAATCCACTTTTAGTAAACCCTAAAAATTGTTAAAAAAGAGGATAAAAATTAACGAAAACATAGGAAAAAAGGTTGACATGTCACATAAGTATTTTTTTAACAAAATTAAAGGGATGGGTCTTATTGAAAGTAGAATATAATTTTGGTGACTGTAATATAATTTTCGAAAGTATGATGACCAATATAGAAAAACTCTAAAAGTTTTGTGGCTAATTGTATAGTTTATCCCGAAAAATCTAACTTACCAAAAAGAGTACAAGGTCACAGACCTGTCATAACTCATAACAAGAATCCAATCACAGGAACCAGTTTTCAGGTTTGACCACATCGGACACCGCAATACAACGATACCTCTGGTATTGACACGTGTATCTTCACTAGAAACAGGCTGTCGTTTGATCACAACAATTATTCAAATTCTTTGTTTTTTTTAATATTTTTTTTTAAAAAAATCTTCTTTCTGAAAATTCTAAAGATCCCTTGTTGACATTATCGTCCCCAATATCAATAGCCGGCCGAAATTGGAATAAAAAAATGTCATCCTTGGTCCCACCAACCATTTCCCAAAGTGTTCATTTCCTTGAACACAAAGCTGTTGCTTGGTTTTTCTTTGCTGTCCCTTTCGATTGTCTTGATTTTTTGGGGTTATAAATATTATTTTTTTGATATTTTTAAACCAAAATTTTGTTTGTTTTTATTAAAATAAGCATATTGTGCCGTTTGGATGGAGGAGAAGACAAAGAAATCCAAGATAAGGAGACACTAGGATCTTGTGGTTTTAAGCATTAGACAATAAAAACATGGCAACAACATAAGATTTATATTCTAATGAAATAGTAAGTAATTTTATATCGTTTAAGTATTGAATTTAAGATTTTATTTAGATAAATAATTATTAAAAGATTTATTCATTAAAATCAAGTATATGACACGACTAATTTAAATTAATCAGGTTAAAATTTTATAAATTTATAGAATTAGGACTGTAAATGAGATAAGACAAATCGTGAGCTACCCGAGCTTAACTCGGTCAAAGCTCGACTCAATTGGACTCAGCTTGAACTCAGCTCTTGTTCTTGACGAACTGAGTCGAATTACTTGATATCTGACTTGAAAAGCTCACAAGTCACTCGAAAATATAATATACTATTTTTTATAATTTAAAATCTAAAATTCTAAGCTTGAAGCCTAAAATATAAACCCTAAACGTAAGTTTTAAACCCTAATTAACACACTAAATCCTTAAATTAACATGCTTAAGTTTACACAACTCATGTATCAAAATCAAAGTTTTTTTTTTTCCTCATAAGGGTATAAATAAGACGTGACAAATAAGAGTTATTCGAGTCTAACATGATCAAAGATCAACCAATATTTGACATCGGGCTCTAATAAAGCTTGAACCCAATTCGAGTTTTTAATGAGCTGAGTCAAGCTCAGATTTTTCAGGCTTGTTTAAAATTATTCAAGCTCAAACTCGACTCGACTAGGCTCATTTACGCTCTTGAGTATAATAACTAAAAAAATACATCAGACCTTTATTTCTATAAATTTTAATTACAATCTCTGTCCTTAAACCTTAAACTCACTATTTTAAAATAAAATATTAAAAATAAACAACAAAATAACAAATAATTTATACTTATATTTAAATACTTTAAAAATTAATGACCGATTTTATAAGTATTGAAGTTACATCATGAGATTGTTTGCCTTTTTGATATATTGATGAAACCTAAGTGTTGATTAATATTCTTTTAATAAATATATATTTATATCACTTTCAGAATTAGTGTACGTTATAGGATTTAATTCTAATGTTACATCGTATCATTATATAATAGATATAAGTGTTTGTATAATATATTGACATTTAACAATTTTATAACAAGATAAATTAATAAATCCCTTAATAAAATCATAAACTTGAATCTTAACATTATGAATAAAAAATCTGAAATAAATAAATCGTTATTAATAATTATATAAAAAATCTTACTTAAGAAGAAATTATATCATGGGTAAATCTCACCTCGTTATTCATGGGACCAACCATTAAAAATCATACATCTTATTTTTTTTTCAATCAACTAATAATGATTACAGCAGTATCTGTTTTAGAGTATATTTTTAATCATTAGACATTGATCGCTCAATCACTTTGCTAACATTACTGGTGTTCGAACCTATAACCTTTACGAACAACAACCATTCCTTAAACCCATAATCTTCGTTAAAATATAATATAAAATTAATTAATAACAATTTTATTACAGATATTTTCTTTAACAAACTTTCAATATATTTAATGTGTCTTATGTAGTTAGTTCTATTCATTTAAAAACACAGTTAATTGATTACATATTAAAAACATGCAACACCACCCTTTATTGTCACGTGTCATTTTAAAAAATCAAAACTAATAGACTTTGAAATAAGGACGAAATATTAAAATATAATAATTTATTAAATATATATTTAATTAAAAATTAAATTTAAAAAATATATATGTATTTTTTAATTTTTTTATTCAATAATAATTTAGGTTTTTATAAATTAAAATAATAGATAAAATAGATGTCTATAAATTTTAAATTTAAATACTTAATAAATTTATATATTTTTTAAATCTATTATTTTAACTCAAGTTAATATTCAATGTTGATTCAGTTTCTAACAACGATAATAAAACTATTTGATTGATTCCAATAAAAAAATGAAATAGAAGGTGAGCTTCATTTTTGATGACTTTGGTTTGTCGGAAAAGCCATCCTACAATAAATTATTTATGTAAAAATAATGTCACGCAGCATCATACGATGGTAAGAGATGAGTACAAGTTGGGTCAGGTCAAGTCGGATTAGGTTAGGTTTTTAACTCATACAAATTTAATATAAAAATAAATATTTTAAATTTAATTTTAATCTGATTTTTTTTAATATGACCCATTCTGACCCAAAAATAAGTACCATAAATTTAATTCTGACCCGACCCAATTTATAAAAAATAATTTTAGGTATTTAATTATAAAAAAAATAATTTAAAAAGATTTAATCATTAAAAATATAATTTAAGGATTAAATAATAAATAAAAATTCAATTTTAAGGAAATAATTATAAAAATATAGAGAGATATTATTATAAATATCTTTAAAAATTTTAAGAAAAATTATAAAATTAATTTTGAGCTGAGTAAAATTTTTTATATCTTAAAATCGATCCCAACGTGACTTGATCTAAACTCAATTTTTATTAAAAAAATTATCTAAACTTAACATCTTGGCCAACCATGCTCCTAGCTACTACTGAGAGTTGCCAATAACTCTAATACTTTTCCAATTTGACCCCAAAAAATTGTGCATAGAAAAGAAGTTGAAGGGCCAAACCATTTTTTTTTAATTCTAAAGGTAAAAAAAATATATCATTTGACCTTTTATTAATGCATTTCTATTTTTTTTTTCTATTTAAGGATTATCTATAAAGGATGGCTAAGATAAAAAAAATACTCTCATGGTAATATATATACCATTATTAAATAACTTTTTATCCTTTTTTGTCCACCAACAATGTGAGTGAATAAATAAAAATTATCTATTTTTTATTATTTTTTAATTTTTAAGGTTTCGTCTTAATTAATTAAAATCGAGTTGCGTTGTACATCTAATTTTAGTGGGTGAGTCTCATAGTAAAATTTTTCAGCAATTACAATACCTTAAACCCAAAACTTACCTAAGAAGAACCAAACTATTTATCATTTAGATTTACCTGAATCAACAATTATCTAAAATTTATTGATTAGTGATGTATTTAACTAAGGGTGGACAAGACTGAGTACCCGACCAATTTGAATAGTATTGGTCCCGGTTCCGGTAACCACCAGTTCCTGAAAATTAGAACCAGTCCCGGTCTCGATCACACCGGATCTTAAGTTTTAAGAATCGGACCCGTTACTGGTTGGTATTGATTCCGATACTAGGTACCCGGTCAATTTATTTATTCTTAAATTTTTTTTGAGTAATTGGAGAAAAAAATCAACCACCAATAATAATATTAAATAATAAAATTAGAATATTATAGACTTAAAAATTAAAGTTTTAAAACTAGTTATACTTATAATATTCATACATAATGAGAAAGTTTGATAAGAAAAAAAAAATATCGGATATTTGGTATTGATCTCGGTCTTGCCGGCTACCGGGCCTAAAAAATCAAGATCCAGTCCCAGTCCCGGTTATGATCGGGACCTAAATTTTGGATCCAGTCTCGGTCCCATCAAAACTAATGTTAGATAAAAATCTATATAATCTTACCGAACCCAAAACCGGAACCAAATAATCGAGTTTTTGCGCACTCCTACCCCCAATATTAACCATTTTTAGCTGAAATAATCCCGGGTTAGGTCTAAACAAGAACTCAATAATGGGAAATATTTTAATTTTATGGTAAATGAGTAAGGGGTATTTACTACTAATACAAATAGAGATAATGTATTGATATCATGCAGTATCCAATTTCTTTAAATGATCGAATGATTAAAGATATTTATCTCGTTTTATTTTGTATATATTCGAGTCTCGAGAATTAAATAGCTACACAATATTGGTTTAAATATTCTTCTAATACATGAAGTAGTGTGAAATTCTTCGTTACAGTCTCAACGGTACACCAAATTGAAGCTTTGCCAATGTCGAACTCCGATCTGGTTGCTGCTGAAACTCCACTTCTAGATGACACAGTTAACGCCTGCCTCGATTTCAAAGGTCGCCCCGCTCGCCGCTATAGCTCCGGGGGATGGAGATCGGCTTCTTTCGTCATTGCCGTTGAAATTGCCGAGAGGTTTACTTACTATGGAATCTATTCGAACCTCATAACTTTCTTGACGGGACCACTGGGTCAGCCCACTGCCTCCGCAGCTTCACAAGTTAACGCCTGGGCGGGAGCGTCGTCGCTTCTGCCACTCTTGGGTGCTTTCGTTGCTGACTCTTTTCTTGGCCGATACCGCACCATCATCACGTCTGCCCTCATTTACGTTTTGGTAAATCATTTTCCCTTCATATTCATTATTTTAGTCTTAATAAAAAATAGGTAATTAAAATATATTAATTTTAAATTTTAGACGTTTAAAACATTTTTTAATAAAAATAAGTGTGAAAGTTTCAACCGTTATAATTTTAGGTGATTTGTGTTAATTATCGTTATTTTTAAAAAATGTTTTATTTTTTTATTTCTTTTATTTTTAAATTTATTTTAAAAAATTAAATTTTCAAAATTTATAAAATAACCCCCAATTTAAAAAATTTAATTGTTAAAAACTAAAGTCTGGATTTGAGTCGATTTCGTCGTCGATGATCATGTCATCGCTGGACCACTACGATTGTTTATCTTACCCTATCTTTGTCGGAAATTGACCAAAATCATATAGAATATCGGATGAATGTTGAAATATTTGAAAAATTCATTCGAACGATTTGCGATGAGCGGGGGTTGAATGACGGAAAATGATGTATGAGTGTTTTCGGCAAGGGGAGGACACTCCATTTTATCACCGACAACGTGATCAACGACAACAAGAGTAGCTCGATTGAGGGAATTGGGTATTTACTTTTTTTGTTTTTAGAAATTTGGAAATTTGGGCTTTTAAAAAATTTTAATTTTAAAAAAATAATTTTAAAAAATAATAATTAAACCTACCGCATGTATTTTTATTAACTGATATTTTTTTAATGGTAATTAATTTTGGAAAAATTATATCATGGGTAAGTCCTACCATGTTATTTATGAGACCAGCCACTAAAATCCATCCGTATCATCATCTTTTTCATGTCAAATGTTTTTCAAAGTGAATTTTCACTCATATTTATTGTTAATTCATTTTAGAAAAACAGTTTTTTAAAGTGAAGATTCACTTTAGAAAATATATAACATGAAAAAAATGATGATATAAATAATTTTTTATAATTGATCCCATGAATACGTGATAAGACTTACTCATGATATAATTTTTCTTAACCGTGAGGCACCTATAAATTACAATTATAACGGTCAAAACTTTTGACATATGTTTTCTTTTTAAAAAAACGTACTTTAAACGCTTAAAATTCAAAAAATATAATTTATGTATTTATTTTCATTGAAGCTATTATTTTATTATATTTTACTAATAAATAAATTATAGAGATCATCACTCAATTATCTTCTTTTAATTATTTTGGTCACTCAATTTTTAATTTTTTAATTTAATAACTAATTTTTTTGTCATTATGAACTATTTATTATTATTATTATTATTATTATATTTTATTATCATTAAATTTAAAAATATAAAAAAATTATCATCATTTGTCTTCTTTGTCGACTTTCGAAACTAATAGTCGTTTGATCACAAAACTAGGGGACTCATTTTGAGACATTGAGTCTAAATTTAGTATTTGTTTCACCGAAACTATTTCGAAACCTACGAATCTCGATTGATATATTTTGATCTTTTATTTGTGAACTTCAAAATACTTTCTTGTAAAATGGTGGTAGGATTCAAACATAGAGACCGATACAAAATGATTTGTAATATTTGGGATAGAAACAACCACCATCTATGTCCATCACGGTGGAGTACGACGACATTGAACGGTGGACTAGGTTTAATTTTTTATTAAAATTATTTGTATACAAAAGAATAATAAAGGCATAAATATTAATAAAATAATACATAGTGACTAAAGCATAAAGTTTTCAATAGTTCAGCTGTTAAATTAAAAAAATTAAAATTAAGTGGTGAATGGTGTAGTTTACCCTTTACTAATTTGTTATATATTTTTCCATAAATAACTTGATTTTGACTGATGGTACTTACTTGCAGGGGCTAGGCTTGTTGACTCTCTTGACCACTCTCCCATCAGTCGACTCATCATCAAACACATCATCACTTCAGTTTCACGTGATACTCTTCTTCTTCGCTCTATATCTGATTGCATTCGCACAAGGTGGGATCAAACCCTGCCTTGAAGCTTTTGGCGCAGACCAATTTGATGCACAACACCCTGAGGAATCCAAAGCCAAGAGTTCATTCTTTAACTGGTTGGGTTTTGGTATGGCTTCTGGCATCCTAGTGACCATTCTGGTTTTAAACTATATACAAGAAAATCTAAGTTGGGTTCTTGGATTTGGAATACCTGGTATTGTGATGACTGCTGGACTCCTTGTTTTTGTGCTCGGAACAATGACCTACAGGTTTAGTGTCAAAAGGGATGGAGTAAGCCCATTTGTGAAGATCGGTCGAGCTTTCGCCTTGGCTTTTCGGAATCGAGAAACACCTCTTCCGACTGAAAGCTCCAAGCTCAGGGAAGTTGAAGAATCAAAGGCTTTTCTGAGGCTTGTACCTATATGGTCTGCAAGCTTGATTTATGCAGTTGTTCTTGCACAGTCGTCTACATTGTTTACCAAGCAAGGTGCTACAATGGACAGATCAATCACAACAGGGTTGAAGATTCCTGCTGCCACTCTTCAATGTTTCATAAGCATTTCAATTCTCCTCTTCATTCCTATATACGATAGAATATTTGTGCCTTTAGCAAGATCTGTCACTGGAAAACCAGCTGGAATCACAATGCTTCAAAGAATTGGAATTGGGATTTCTCTAACTGCAATATCGATGGTGGTTGCGGCTTTAGTTGAGACAAAGAGGCTCAAGACAGCTCGAGAACATGGGCTGATAGACAAGCCGAACGTGACGGTCCCGATGAGTGTGTGGTGGCTGATCCCTCAATACTCCCTGTATGGATTATCTGATGTGTTTGCCTACGTAGGTCTTCAAGAGTTCTTTTATGATCAGATGCCGAGTGAATTGAGAAGCATTGGCATTGCAATCTACCTCAGCATCATTGGTGTTGGAAACTTCCTAAGTAGCTTTCTCATATATGTTATTGTGAAAGTAACCGGTGACGGTCACGGCGGAGATGGCTGGTTTTCAGATAACCTGAATAAGGCGCATCTTGATTACTTCTACTGGCTGCTGGCTGGACTTTCTGCCGTGGGATTGCTTCTCTACATATGTTCTACAAAATATTATATTTATACTGCTAGGGGAAAGTAAGGTATACATTTCTTCTGAGTCAAGTTGCTCGAATTGTGTCGCAAATGTCGGATAAATTCGAAACATTGTATCACTTATATAATCCTAAATAACTTTGCTTTCTTCAAGTTTGGTCGAAGTCAGAACCAGGTTCTTAAGATATAAAGATAATTTCTCATTGAATACAACTCATCTATAAGAATTATGGGAAACATATATCTTAGTTAAATATATATGTATTCTATATAGCTATGTAGTTAATAAAAAAATATATATATTTCATACTCTACGTTAATATCGTACAACTACACTTATACCAAGTGATCCTCGAGGAGAAGTGCTAGGCAAGGCAAAGCAAAGCAGAGGTCCTGATATGAACACTATAGTTGTTGCAGTTTCAGAAGCAGACACATCCGTGTATTGCATGACGATGAAGGCGACACCGTAGGTGGTAAACCATGTACTTAAAATGTGGATCTATGCAGCCAACTTTATCAGATAATTATGCTAAGCTCTTGGTAGGTGATCAATCTTTAGTTTTGCATTTGCATTTCGTCTGAAGTTCGGTGAGTTCCTGCCAAGGATCCAGGTTTCTCAGTAGGCAATCTTTTTTCTTCTTTTACAGCAGCACCAGTCATATACCATGGTGTTGCCTCCTTGCTCAGTTTCATACATACATATCACCAACTAACCAAGAGGTGAAAATAAAATGGTTTACAATATTAGGGTAAGGGGAGGAGCCCAGAATCAGGGGCCAAAGGCAGGGGAAAGTTGCATGTATATCTAAGAATTTAGATACAAGTATCCCTTGAAATCAAATGGATGATTGAGTACCTGAATTTGAGTCTGAAGATACTTAACGTACTCTACTGCCTCTTCCAGCATGTCTGCAGTGTTGGTTTGCTGATGATAGTGCAGGAAAGAAAATTGCAAAGTTAAACAGTGTAAGATACAATTCTGAATATTGTTCAAGAGATGCATTCATGTAACATTGAGGTTTTAGGGGGGGGGGGGGATAGATCCTCTGAGTAAATCCAATAGTTCGAATCATGATATCATGAACGGAGTAAAACTAGGTTGGAGGGGTCGCCCTCATAATAGACCTTTGTAGTATCTTATCAGATTAACGAGCCAATAAATCATTGGCAAAACACCAATAATTAAACTAAAAAAAAACTTGGAGTTCTATCTGGATGTCAAATTCAGGTAACCAAATATCCTAAAAGTTAAGCTAATAGGGAAAGGCCTAGCTGTTATATTTCAGTTCTAGCATTACTTATCTTCAACCTTGTAATTCATCTCACCAAAGATTCTAGGATGTAAATAACTAAATATCATTCCTTCTGAAAAATTACAGAAATTCCCTCACCCTTCAAAAAAGAAGTTAAAACTAGTACATGAATACCTCTTGGTTTAACATTAGAAGATTTCGCATGATATCATGTACACCTGCACGCAAATTTACAGGACAGCCAATGGTATATTAAGCACTCCATTTTTACTCAAATTAGAGTTTATAGATATAAAGTTCCATTGCACATTTCATAAGCTTCATGCCTAATATGTTGCACTAAACGATACACTAAACACTAAACATCTAACCGCAACAAAGTTAATGAATCTATATACCTTGTTATGTGTTTCCACACCCCTGTTGACCCTAAAATGTCGAAAAATTCCTTTTGTTTTCGTATAAACACAGAAGATTAGTCACTACAGCTTAGATAATGTCACCCTAACGATTCATTACTTCATTTATGAATTTATGTAACACGAATCTGTATATAACCGATCTCACACACTCTAAATCTAAGGCTGAAACTAAACATGGTGTTTTTCTTCTGTTTTTGAGCCTGAACTAATAACAATAGTAATCTTAGCCAATTACAGTATAAACCTGGGAAGTAGATGCTAGATACAGAGCAAGAGTGTTTTAAGCACCAGTATAAACTATAAAGACTCACTCTACCTAAATGACCTGATATGAATTGCTGTATAGTTGTTCTTCAAGACAAATCAAGGCATTTGGCATCAAACTTTATCAGGATGTTACACTAATATAGGCCAGGATTTAGCTCTTAGAATGAAATTTTCTATTAAAACTGATATCAAGCAGTAGCGTACCTTATCCATGTTAGGTACAAGCTCCTGAAGCTTTCTGATACGGTCACTAATCCTGGTTCTCCTAACCTAACAGAAATAGCAATATATTATTAGAGCACAACATGAACACCAGTCTACATGTTCTCAATAAATGAATACACTTGCCCTTTCTGCAATGCTTCGAGGATGAGTGGCGAAACCGCGCTTGGCACGGACCCTGCAAGGCACTGAATCCTCCAAAAGTTTCTCCATATCTACATCTAAAAGATTAGATATCCCACCAGAAACCTGATCACTTGGCTCTCCTTTCTATCCAAAAACAGAAAGGGGGAAAAGTTGTAAAAATTGGAACTCAACTGTACAGAATTTTGCTCAAAACAGCAAATTGACACTTCCCCTTTTGGCTAGACGAGTGTGGCAATTGATTGGTCAGGTTTTGAAAACAAATAATTTCCCTTTTTCACAGTCAATTCAAAGACGGCAAAAACATAAAGAAAATATTAAAAAAATATATTATCCTCTTAGTCTTACCAACTGGGAATGGAACTTTGTTGGTGGGAATTGCGTATCGATCTCGCTAGCCCTTTTACTCGAGGGGGAAACATCCATATTTGGCGATAAATAGTCATAATTTGAAGCAACTCCAAAGCTAGAGAAGTAAGCATCGGAGGCGGCGGCAGCAGCAGCAGCGGAGTTATTCCCGAGAAAATCAGCTGGAGAACTGCTTTGTCTTTGAAAACCAGACGGTTCAAACAACCCAGCTGGATCGGTTGAATTTGGAAAAGGCAATGGGTTTCGAATAGTGGGTATGGTCGATGTATTTCCCGTGAGTAGCTGAGTCAAGCACTGGTTAGGTTTTAAAGGGTCCTCTTCGTCTTCCTCGAGAAGAGCTTCCAACCAGGTGGCCGGTGCTGAACGGAAGCGAGCGAGTCCAATTCGACTCCCTTCACCACCACCATCACCACCGCTAGAGCTGCTACTTCCGGCAGCCGTCGGTTTCATCTGCTTCTCTGTTCAGTTAGAGTGTTTTACCTTCGTGAACCTATGAACAAAAAAAAAACTTTCCTCTTTGGTCTCGTTCTTCTCCAACAGCTTTCCCTTTTCTGTGTGGATATACCCTAAAAAATACTAATAATTTTTCCTTATTTCTGGAAAAATATTTAGACCGTTGGATTAGCACCAGATGTCATGGAAAAGACAGATCCAACGGTGATTAAGCCCCGTTCTATCAGTAAAGGAAACATGTAAGGCCAGAAACTGCAACCTCATCATTTTCTTTCAGATCAGACTCTTCTTCACCGTAACCTCTGGAAAGTAAAGAGTGTAAAGTCTATTTCAGATGCAGATGCTTCTCGTGAATATCACGGACCAATGAAAATTCAGTAAAGTCTGCACGTGTATTACACCGCTTAATAATATCGTGGTAGGTTCTTATTACTTATTACATAATTAGGGTTTGTCGTGGGAGAAGGGTTTGTTGCTAGAAGTAGCAAATTTAAGGGTGAAAGGGGAGTGCAATTCACGGATTGTCGACACTGGATTTGGCAATGATTTGGAGGATAAACTAAATTATAGAATTAATTTTAATTTTGTTATTATATTTTTAATTATAATAATCACATAATTATTTAAATTACAGTAATTAAATTATTTGTCCTTAATATCTTGTAAAAACTTATTTAAGTATATATTTTATTTTTGTTACTTATATAATCTATTAATTTAGTTTTAAATTACAACAAATTTTAATAAATTTATTATCAAATAAGATAATGATATACATCACCATTTTAATTGATTTTTTTAAATATTTTATTTAAGTAATATTGATTATTTACTATGAATTAGATATTGATACATATCATTGATTGATTAATAAAAATAATTAAAATACAAAAATATATAAAATTTTAAAAAAATTATAATGTATAACTTAAACTTATTTAATATATATATATAAATTTTGTATCAAATTGAGATTACTGAAACCTTCTCGACGTGCCCAACTAACATGTAAAGAGTCATATAGTGTATCGCAATTGAAAATATAGTGATCAAATTGAGATCAATCTTATAAATGAATGATTATTCGAGTAGTTTAGCCTTATTTTTAGTTGTGCAACCCTCATATTTAAATAGTATTATATTCTATAATAAAATTTGTATTTTTTTTGTCCGTTATACTAAATAATTTTATGTCATGTGTATTAATAATTTTTTAAAGTAATTTTTTAAAATAATTTTTTAATATCTATACTATATGTATTATAAAATCATGGTAGAACATATAAAGTGGCACATAAATAAAACATAAATTCTATTCTATATTTTGAGATCCGAGAAATAAGACATAAATTTTATTCTATATTTTGAGATCCGAGTTAAGAGGTTCATCTGCTCTTATCTTATACAAGCTAGAATTTTAATATTTGCATTAAAATTTTAATTATTTCTCTATATTTTGGCTTAAATATAACACAAGTAGTTACGATAGAGATAAAAATCATGATTAAATATTGGAAGAACGATGATCTACTGAGCCTTTAAATCTAAAATTTGAGGTAATTTTTTTTTATTTTAGTACTATTCAGACTAAAATGAACTTAAGTATAATTATACAAAAAAAAAAAATACGAGGGACAAGAACCCCTCTCGTACTAATCATGATTTTGTTCTTAGTCTAAATCAATATTTTTGAAGAGGAGAATAGAGTATCACAAATGACAAAGAGTCGAGACGATACAAACAAAAAAAATCAATAAAAAACGAGAAAACACGGTATCACAGTCCAAAACAAATTCAGTCGATAAAAAAGAGAACAATAAAAATCATATTCCTAAAATGTTAGCGCCGGATCAGAACACCAATATCGATAAACCACAACAAATAAAATCAAAAAAAGAAAAAACATAAATTTTACCCGAGTCTCACCTGACAGATAACTGATATTACCCGACTGAATTGACCTAAGACTTGATTTTACCCAACCTGTTTTGAACTCGACCTGATAAATGACCCGATCTGTTATTAACTTGAACTAATATAAATATAATATTTATATGATTGAGAATATATGTATAATTTATTGATTTAATAATTTTAATATGTTAAATATCAAATATTAATTAATAATCAAATATATTCAATACTCGTATAACTCATAAAACAATAATTGCTTGTAATAGCTTATGCTTATTAGTTTTTTAATTATTAAGTTCTAGTTATATTATATTGCAAATAATTAAATTTATTCTTTATTAATTTTTATATTTTTTTAATTTAATCCAATGTTTATTATTTCTAGTCCTTAAAACTCTATATTTAGCTGAAATTGAACTCATTATTTTTTGGACTGATTTAGTCCAATATTTATAATTTTAATCCTTGTATTTTTGTTATTTTAGTCCCTAAATCTAGTCTTATTCCAAAACCTTTATGTGACATTTGATTGAGAATAATTATTATTTAATAATTTAATAAATTTAATACATTAAATATCAAATATTAAGTAATAATCAAATATACTTATTACTTAATACTAACTCATTTTATAAATCATAGTACTATACTTTAAATTTTATTAAATAATATAACACTTAATTAATAATAACTCATTCAATACAAAATATTTGTTTAATTAATGATTATATTTTGTTTTATTAAAATTTATTTTATTAAGATAACTAGAAATTATTGATTAACTTATCCAGAAACTGTCAATATTTCAGAACTTGAACTTCATTTGACATAAATTATTTATCTAATTAATAAAAATTCATATAGTTAAATTTATAGTTATATACTTATATTTATATTATGCTTGTATTTTTACATATAATAATTTTTTTTTGATAAAATACATCCTAACTTAAATGAATGCATTTTTCGTTTTTGGATAAAATAAAATATATTTATATAATATAAAAATTGTCTTGCAAATATGATTGCCTAATTGAAAAGGAATTTTAAAATTTTCATTTAATTAAAGCATTGGCACAATTTGGATTTGGGTGGGAAAGTACGTCAATTAACTATTTTTATCTTCATTCAAAAATTTAAATATTTTTAACTGAAAACGGCACGTAACACAAATTTGGAGAAAAAATATCTGTCATTTTTCGATTTAGGAAAAATCATTGTTATAATCCGTTTATGCTTCGGTACTTTATGTTTAGATCCTAATTTTGTCCTTTAAATTTTAATTTATTATAACTTTAAATTAATATTAATTTTAACGCCCCAAATTTGGGCTTAGGAGTTAGTGGACCGGTTTAGTCAGTTTAGCCTAGTTCGGGATTAAATACCTAAAAATTAATTTTCTATCGAAATAAATTGAGGAAAAATATTCTAAAATCCTTAAATATCATATATTAGACTTTGGTCAAATCAAATTTTAAAATCGATCCTTGAAATCCTAAGATTTTGAAATTAGTGATCGTTTTGTAAAAATTGAAAATTTAGGGACAAATTTATGAAATAAGCTAAAACTTTGAATCTTTAAGGGACTTTGATCCAATTATAATCCTAGCTGGTCTAGGCTTTCCAAATATTAATTAATTAAGCCCAAAATCTATTTTAAATTAAATAACTTAATTAAACCCAATTTAAAACTATTAAAACCCTTTTTAATTAACCTAAACATCACATATTTTTTCTAATTTTCGTTTTCCCTTTTTGAAGGCAGTCGTTCATCAAGTTTTCAAGGTAAAAACTCATTCTTTTCTATTAAAAATCGTTTACAATAATTATCTTAACTTTTCTTCTTCAAATTTTCTTTTTTTTCTCATCGTTTTCTCGCTTTAAAACCCAGAAAACAATTGGATCAGTTTTAGAGGTGATATTTTGTCAATCCTCAAAAACAATAAAGTTATTTACTGAAATTCCCAAGTTCTTGGCTTGGAGAAATTGTTTTAATCCTTTAATTTCATAAAAATAGGTTTTTTTCGGCTAAAAATCTCAATTTTTGTTCAATGGTTTTTACCCACTATTTTTGGGTCTTAAATGAATTGTTTTTAATGTGTTAGAATGTTTATAAAGTGTTTTTAATATCCCTAATTCCGGACTATAGGCTTAAGTGAAGTTTGGTGTGTTCCGACAAGTTTTCGGTTTAGGTTTTGATAGGTTTTCAGGGCTGCTGTGTAGGAATCCGACTTGAGGGTTTCTTTTATGTGTTTAGAAGCATTAAACCCCTTGGTTTTTATGCTTGAAACAGTACAAGAGTTAGACAATTGCGTTTAAAGGCGTTCCGGATTGTTACGGTGACTTGGCGAGCAAATATCGGTTATCGGTGAATGGTTTATGAGAGTGACTGTTTCGGCAGTGTTTTAAACTTGTTTTACAGAGGTTTGAGAGTGTAAGGAAGGTGTGAAAACCTCTCTATACTTGGAAGCAAGTAAAGTTTAAGTTTCACAAAAGGGTCCCCATATTACTCTGATTTTACTATGAACTTTGTCATGCTTAATGTTGATTTTGCATAGATATTTATGCATGATGAATTAATGCTCATGTTGCTGTTTTATAATGGTTTTGTTACATAATTGATGCTCCCATGGCTTTACTTTGAAAATTGAGTTAAAAGTGATTTTATCGGTTTATGTTTTGAAACTTAAAATATTGGGAAGCATGTGTTTAATTCAGTTTTGAATTAAGTTTGAACATTGGTTTTCGATAATATATTGAAGTGATGAACCTTATGAGATAAGTTGATCGATCAATAAGGTCTAGAGTTTATTATAAATATTCAAAAGTCGTACGTGTATAAATTCCTTGTGTGTTACATTTTGGCTTTTATTCTAATGATATATGATGGGAGTAATACTGTCACATACGGGTTGATCGGAGTAGTACTGTCATCGGACACCAAGGTGAGATAAATCATGTTGAGAGTAGTATCAACATGCGACCTCTTTTCAAGGGATTTATCCTAATGATTTAGAGTAGTACAAATCGGATCACTAGCCTCAATATAATTTTTGTTTTTTATTTGAAAATGCAAGTGTTATGTGAATTTAGGTCTTGCTAACTGAGTAGCATATTAGCCTTGTTTTACTTTGAAAGCATGTGACCTCTTTTCAAGGGATTTTTACTGGTACTTTATGTTGGCTTGTGAGCCATGACTTTGTTAACACTTGTTGGTTTATTAATGGCATTGATAATCATGTTTATGTTGTTTTAAAGAAGCATGACACGTTCTTCACCTTGATAAATTGAGTATTTATAGGCTGCATTATAAGTGATGTTTTAAAATATTTTATTGCCCTCACTAAGCTTAAAGCTTAATCACTCTCTTTTTCTTATAATGCAGATAAGTAAGTGTTAGAAGCAATTGGGAAGCAAATGAGTCAATCGTGTCTATTTAATATTTTCTTTAGCTCAAGTATGCATTTTTTTTAGTTATGAACCTAGGTAGTTGAGAGTAATGGATTAGAAGATTATTGAGTTTGTAATTCTATTTTGGAACTTATGTTATGGAACTTATTTTGATATTGAGTTTTATGAGAATTATTAATACTTTTAAGTATGTGTTGTCATGTTTAATGATGTTGAAATACGCCTATGATATTTAAATGCTTTGCCTTTGGAATAGGGTGACTTTGCATCTAGAATTGACGTTTGAAGTGTGAATCTTGCCTATAGGGTCTCATATGCTTCTAGAGAACTTTAAATTTTTTGCTAAAGCATGTAACTTGTGAATTCTACATTATCTGGGCAGAGGTTTCGATACATGTTCATAAGGCATCGATACCTAGGCAAAAATACGATGATTTTCTGGAAAATTACAATAGTGTTCCTAAAGCTTGTTCGGTAGAATTTGGACTTGTTATACATCTTTTTCGTTGTAAATGATTTCGATCCTTGCATGAACATGTAGGATCTAATTAAAGCATTTAGATAAGATAAAAAATAGGGTCGCTTATCGAGGCGAGTATTCGGATTAGCTTCGGTATTCCCCGTGTAACTTGTTCGAGTCGGGTGACGTTTAGACCGGGTCGAGAGGATTACATTAATTTAATTAAAATTTATAAAATTCATATATTTAATTTAATATTTAAATTATTATAATTTTAATTTTAATGTATTTTAGGGTTGAGATTAAATTAAATATAAATATACACACATATATATTAAAGTATACATATATATATATATACATATACATTAATTTATATTATATTTAAGTATTTTTAATCCCTGAAATTTTATTTTTAGTTGAAATTGAATCTATTTTTTAATTTAATTTAATGTTTATTATTTTAATTTTATATTTTATTAATTATAGTCCCTAAAACTCTATTCGTATTCTAAATTGACCCTTATTCAGTTTGTGTAATTTAGTCTAATATTTTTAATGTTATGATATTTTTATTAATGTATATACTAATGTAGTATACTAATGTATATTATATACATATATACATCTAGTTTTTTTTTTAAATACCACCGAATTTTTATTAAATCCATAGAAAAAACAACATTACATCGTATCCGAAAAATAAAATAATTGAATCTCTTTATCTCTGTCCAAACGAGACATATAAAAAAGGAATGAGTTGTACGCGATCCAAACACACATACACACATACACACATATAATTATATAAGTATACATACAATATATAATATATAAATTATATACATAATACACATATTAATATATACTATAGTTTGTCTATATAATATATAAGTATGCATATACATACATACTTATATAGATATATAGTATATTTATATATAATATTATACATTCCATATTTTATTATATAGTATAATTTCCTTTTCTATATATATATATATATATAATATTATTCTATTTCTAAAAATTGTATTATTTCATATATAGTATTAATTCATATGTAATATAATTTATATATATATATTATTTCATATATAGTATCATTCCATGAATAGTATAATTTTTATATATAGTATAATTTCATATAGAATTATTCCTTATATAGTATTATTTCATATATTATATAATTTTTATATATTAATTTTTATTCCTTATTAATTTTTGTAATTTAATCCAATTTTTAAGATATGAATCATTATATAATATTTTTGTTTTGTTTAGCGCGTAATATTTATTTTTAATGAGATTCATGTTAGTAAAAGACGTTGGATATTAAATAATTAAATCAAAATAAATGATCAACCATTCAACCAAAAGTGTATCGTTTATTTACTTATTTGTACCAAATCAAGCTTAATACTTTTAATTAATATGAATTTAAAACCCAAGTTAATTTGACCTGAAATAAAACCGACTTGAAATAAACGAGACCTGAAATGCAATCAAACTGAAATGGGCCAGACTTGAAAACTACCCGATCTGAAATAGATCTGCACCCGACCCAAATCGAGTCAAAATATCAAATCAAAATAAAATGACTTGTATCCGATTTTACCCGATCTGACAGTACCCGACTTAGAACTCATCCGAGTAATTGTTTTTACATCCCTATCAATGGATCCATTCATGAGAAACTCAATTTTTGTGATGGTTGTCAATATAGAAAATCATGTGGTTTTGGTGACAACTTTAACTTGTTATGTTAGTATTTTTAATGGTAGTGATCATAATGAGCTCAGTAAAAAATACAATGATTATATTATAAATTTTAGAAAACTCTTAGTTAAAAACGAGTGTCCGGCAAAATTAGGAGTTGGTGTAATTTACCCTAAAATATATGAAAACATGAAGTTTTATAAACCATCTATTGCATAATATCGGATCATTAGTTAACGTGAAAATCTTGCAAAAAATATATTTTTAAGGAATAATATGAGAGAATATCATTTTTCCATTTTCGGATAAAAATGGACATACTATAAGAGTGTGCCTTCAGTCAATACGAGAAGGGAGAGTTTAGGGTAATTAACAATGGCAAATACCAACAAGTATTCTCTCCGATCATTCATTCTTTTTCTGTTTTGTTTTATGATAGCGATAGCGGTGACGACGACAGTAGCAGAAACTCAACTTCATTATGAAATAAAGAGACTTGTTCCTAGTGGACCCAATCCTGAAACACCTGGTGGCGGAAACATCGTAGCGGGGACTCAATCTCATTATGAAATAAAGAGACTTGTTCCGAGTGGACTTAATCCCGAAACACCTGGTGGCGGAAACATGGTAGCAGGGACTTAATCTCATTATGAAATAAAGAGACTTGTTCCGAGTGGACCTAATCCGGAAACACCTGATGGCGGAAACATGGTAGCAAGTACTCGATCTCATTATGAAATAAAGAGACTTGTTCCGAGTGGACCTAATCCGGAAACACCTGATGTCGCAAACATGGTAGCAGGGACTCAATCCCGTTATGAAATAAAGAGACTTGTTCCAAGTGGGCCTAATCCAGAAACACCTGGTGGCGGAAACATTGCAGCAGGGACTTAATCTCATTATAAAATAAAGAGACTTGTTCCGAGTGGACCTAATCCAGAAACACCTGGTGGCAGAAACATGGTAGTAGGGACTCAATCCCGTTATGAAATAAAGAGACTTGTTTCAAGTGGACCTAATCCGGAAACACCTGATGGCGGAAACATGGTAGCAGGGACTCAATCTCATTACGAAATAGAGAGACTTGTTCCAACTGGACCTAATCCAGAAACACCTGGTGGCGGAAACATCGTAGCGGGGACTCAATCTCATTATGAAATAAAGAGACTTGTTCCAAGTGGACCTAATCCCGAAACACCTGGTGGCGGAAACATGGTAGCAGGGACTCGATCTCATTATGAAATAAAGAGACTTGTTCCGAGTGGACCTAATCCGGAAACACCTGATGTCGCAAACATGGTAGCAGGGACTCAATCCCGTTATGAAATAAAGAGACTTGTTCCAAGTGGGCCTAATCCGGAAACACCTGGTGGCGGAAACATTGCAGCAGGGACTCAATCTTATTATGAAATAAAGAGACTTGTTTCAGTGGACCTAATCCAGAAACACCTGGTGGCGGAAACATGGTAGTAGGGACTCAATCCCGTTATGAAATAAAGAGACTTGTTCCAAGTGGACCTAATCCAGAAACACCTGATGGCGGAAACATGGTAGCAGGGACTCAATCTCATTACGAAATAGAGAGACTTGTTCCAACTGGACCTAATCCGGAAACACCTAGTGGCGGAAACATGGTAGCAGGGACTCAATCTCATTATAAAATAAAGAGAACTATTCCCTCAGGGCCGAGCCATGTCGGCGTTTTTTCAAGCATCGACGGTGAGAATCAGTACCGACGGGAAAGAGTCATCAGGAAACTCAGTAGTATTGACTGAGAGCTAAAACAACTTGTTCTGAGTGGACCCAATCCTGAAATACTTAGCGAGGGAAGCCCAACTTCACCCGCCGTTTTATAATAAAATAAACACATGCTTGATATAAATATCTATTTTTTATATATTTTATAAATAATGATTTAATCACCCCATATTTATAATTTTTATTATTTCAATTATCTATTCATTTCATTGTCTTTCGTTTAAATAATAAAACAAACCTTTTCTTTGAAGAGTTGGGTAGAAAAACATAATACACAATTACAAGTTATTATATTATCAACATTAAAAGTTAAAATAAATTATTTTAAAAATATTTTTTCATCAAACTTGATAATTTTATTTCCTACTTAATTTATACTTTCTAATATAAATTCAATACTAAAAAACAACGTATAACTTTTCAGCACTTCAATTTTAATTCTATTAAGCATCACCTCAGTGTGTAGATTGTAGTTAGTTGCTTCAAAATGTGCAACAATAACAACAACAATAACAACAACAATAACAACAACAACAACAACAACAACAATAATAATAATAATAATAATAATAATAATAATAATGTTTAGAGTTTAATGTTTTTAGCTTCATGATTTAGAGTTTTAGGAATTAGAATTCAGAATTTATAGTTTTAGAGTTTAAGATTTATGTTTTATTATTTAATATTTAGAATTTTATAATTTAGGGATTATAATTTAATTACATTAAACATAAAATTAATAAAAATATAATTAATTATATTCTAATAATTTTTTTATTAAAAATCAAGATAACCGTTAATGATAAAAATCTTGTTAGTTCTTGTTAGCCAATAAACATTTTATTTTAATAATTTTTAATTAAAAACTTTTTTTAGTTTTTTTTTTATATTTTTAATTATTAAAACTACGATCTCTAAATTTTAAGTACATAAATTTCTAAACTATGAATTATAAACTAAATCCGGTAACCCTCAAAATTAAAATACTTATAAAAACAAAATATTTTTACCGTTAATATATAAAATAATAATTATTATTACTATCTAAGCATGAGATTAATATTTATTGACATTAATTAAAATGAACTAATCCCATACTATTGAACCAAATCACCTCCGGTATCATACATAATTGTACAATATAAAATATAAATAAACTATATTATAAAATATAATCTAAAGCACAACTTTCTCATCCATGAAAAGGATCCTTATTTATGATGAAATGGACATAATATTTCACAGGAGTCTAAGATCGATTGTCAATGGCTCCATTCATGAGAAACTCGATTTTTGTGATGGTTGTCAATATAGAAAATCATGTGGTTTTAGTGACAATTTTAACGTGTTATGTTAGTATTTTTAATGGTAGTGATCATAATGTGTTTGAGTCAAAAATACAATGATTATATTATAAATTTTAGAAAATCTGTAGCTAAAAGCAAGTGTCCGACAAAATTAGGAGCTACTGGTGTAATTTACCCTAAAAAATATAAAGACATTAAGTTTTGTAAATCATCTATTGCACAAAATCTGATCGTTAGTTAATGTGAAAATCTTTCTAAAAATATATTTTTAAGAAATAATATGCGAGAATATCATTTTTTCATTTTCGGATAAAAATAGACATATATAAGAGTGTGCCTTCAGACAATACGAGAAGAAAGAGTTTAGGGTAATTAACAATGACAAATATCAACGAGTATTCTCTCTGGTCATTCATTCTTTTTCTGTGTTGTTTTATGATAGCGACAGCGACGATGACGACAACAGCAGAAACTCAACTTCATTATGAATTAAAAAGACTTGTTCCTAGTGGACCAAATCCTGAAACACCTGGTGACGGAAACACCGTAGCAGAGACTCAGTCTCATTATGAAATAAAAAGACTTGTTTCAAGTGGATATAATCCTGAAATACACGGTGACGGAAATATTGTAGTAGAGACTCAATATCATTATGAAATAAAGAGACTTGTTCCGAGTGGACCCAATCCGGAAACACCTGGTGGCGAAAATACCATAACAGGGATTCAGACTCATTATGAAATAAAGAGACTTATTCCGAGTGGACCTAATCCGGAAACACCTGGTGAAGGAAACATGGTAGCAGGGACTCAACCTCATTATGAAATAAAGAGATTTGTTCCGAGTGGACCTAATCCGGAAACACCTGGTGGCGGAAAAATGGTAGCATGGACTCAATCTCATTATGAAATAAAGAGAATTGTTCCCTCAGGGTCGAACCCTGTCGGCGTTTTTTCAAGCATCGACGGCGGAAACATGGTAGCATGGACTCAATCTCATTATGAAATAAAGAGAATTGTTCCCTCAGGGTCGAACCCTGTCGGCGTTTTTTTAAGCATCGACGGTTAGAATCAATACCAACGGGAAAATGAGTCATCAAGAAACTCAGTAATATTAACTGAGAGCTAAATCAACTTGTTTTGAGTGTATCCAATCCCGAAATACTTAAACGAGGGAAACTCAACTTTACCTGCTGTTTTATAAAATAAACACATGCTTGATTTAAATATCTATTTTTTATATATTTTATAAATAACGATTTAATCACTGATATTTATAATTTTTATTATTTTAGTTATCGATTCATTTCATTGTCTTTCGTTTAAATAATAAAACAAACATTTTCTTTGAAGAGTTAGGTAGAAAAACATAATACAAAATTACAAGTTATTATATTATCGACATTAAAAGTTAAAATAAATTATTTTAAAAATATTTTTTCATCAAACTTGATAATTTTGTTTCCTACTTAATTTATACTTTATAATATAAATTCAATACTAAAAAACAACATATAACTTTTCAGCACTTCAATTTTAATTCTATCAAGCATCACCTCAGTGTGTAGATTGTAGTTAGTTGCTTCAAAATGTGCAATAATAATAATAATATAAAAAATAATTAATAATCAATAGTTTCACTAAATTTTTTTATTAATCACAAGTATGCTTATTAGCGGTTTAATTTTATTGAGATTCATATCGCTACAAATAAAAATAATAAGATTCATATCATTGATGCTTATTTTTAATGAAATTTATTAAAGATAATTAATTATAAATGTGTAACTATTTTATTTTATATTTAACTGCTACGTCATTAGGTTCATTAGTTTTTAATAGTTGATGGCTATTTTGATATTATTTTAATAGTTTACCAGTGTATTTGATGCTTTTTAAAGCATTGTGGCCAGTTCGATACCAACCTCATTGTATTGTGGCTATCCGTGTAATTTACCCAATCAAAAATATGTCATAAAGACAGAAGAAAAAACGTGTCATAAAGATAGAGAAAGCGTACTATAGAAGTAGAGATTCTTATTAAAAATTGAAAACAAAACAAAGAAAATAATAGATTTAGTGGTCGACAATCAATACTAAGATTGATTGTCGACCACCGATCAAAGAAATTAAACAAAATGAAGAACGGGTAGAGAAAATTTTTTGAGAGAAAATGAAAAGCGGCTATGGTTTTTATTATATAGACTATAGTGTTTTATTTATACATGAAACATCTAATATATTATATAGATTATAGTGTATTATGTATACATATATTAATGTATACATAATACATGTAATTTCTAATAGCCTAATATATACGTATATTAATATATACATTTAATTACCAATATATATGCATATACATATAATAATAAGTATGTATAAATAAATGTATACAATACATATACATACATACTTATGTATAATTGTATAAGTATACATACAATATATAATATATAAATTATATACATAATACACATATTAATATATACTATAGTTAGTCTATATAGTATATAAGTATGCATATACATACATACTTATATAGATATATAATATATTTATATATATACTATATACATTCCATATTTTCTTATATAGTATAAATTTCTTTTTTTTTTATATATATATATAGTATTATTCTATTTCTAAAAATAGTATTATTTTATATATAGTATTAGTCTATATATATAGTATTATTCTATTTCTAAAAATAGTATTATTTCATACATAGTATTAGTCTATATATAATAAAATTTATATATATAGTATTATTTTATATATAGTATTATTCCATGAATAGTATAATTTCATATAGTATTATTCCTTATATAGTAATATTTCATATATAATATAATTTTTATTCCTTATTAATTTTTACTTTTTGTAATTTGACCTATTTTTTAAGATATGAATCATTATATGATATTTTTGTTCTGTTTAGTGCGTAAAATTATTTTTAATGAGATTCATGCTAGTAAAAGACGTTGGATATTAAATAATTAATTTGAAATGAATGATCAATCATTCAACCAAAAGTCTATCGTTTATTTACTTATTTATAATAAATCAAACTTAATAATTTTAATTAATATGAATTTAAAACCCAAGTTAATTCGACCTAAAATAAAACCGACTTGAAATGAACCCGACCTGAAATGCAACCGAACTGAAATAGACCAGACTTGAAATATACCCGACCTGAAATAAAATTGTCAATTATCTGATTTGAACCCGAACCGTTTGGACCCGACCTGAAATGAATTTGCACCCGACCCGAATCGAGTCAAAATATCAAATCAACTTAAAATGACATGTATCCGATTTTACCCGATCTGATATTACCCGACTTGAAACTCTTCTGAGTAATTATTTTTACATCCCTATCAATGGCTCCATTCATGAGAAACTCGATTTTTGTGATGGTTGTCAATATAGAAAATCATGCGGTTGTGGTGACAACTTTAACATGTTATGTTAGTATTTTTAATGGTAGTGATTATAATGAGCTTGAGTAAAAAATACAATGATTATATTATAGATTTTAAAAAATCCCTAGCTAAAAGGGAGTGTCCGAAAAAATTAGGAGTTGCTGGTGTAGTTTACCCTAAAATATATGAAAACATGAAGTTTTGTAAACCATCTATTGCACAAAATCCGATCATTAATTAACGTGAAAATCTTGCTAAAAATATATTTTTAAGGAATAATATGAGAGAATATCATTTTTCCATTTTCGGATAAAAATGGACATATTATAAGAGTGTGCTTTGGCAATACGAGAAGGGAGAGTTTAGGGTAATTAACAATGGCAAATACCAACAAGTATTCTCTCCGATCATTCATTCTTTTCTTGTTTTGTTTTATGATAGCGATAGCGGCGACGACGACAATAGCAAAAACTCAACTTCATTATGAAATAAAGAGACTTGTTCCTAGTGGACCCAATCCTGAAACACCTGGTGGCGGAAACATCATAGAGGAGACTCAATCTCATTATAAAATAAAGAGACTTGTTCCGAGTGGACCTAATCCCGAAACACCTGATGGCGGAAACATGGTAACAGGGACTCAATCTCATAATGAAATAAAGAGACTTGTTCCGAGTGGACCTAATCCCGAAACACCTGATGGTGGAAACATGGTAGCAGGGACTCAATCTCATTATGAAATAAAGAGACTTGTTCCGAGTGGACCTAATCCGGAAACACCTGATGGCGGAAACATGGTAGCAGGGACTCAATCTCATTATGAAATAAAGAGACATGTTTCGAGTGGACCTAATCCGGAAACACCTGATGGCGGAAACATGGTAACAGGGACTCAATCTCATTATGAAATAAAGAGACTTGTTCCGAGTGGACCTAATCCCGAAACACCTGATGGTGGAAATATGGTAGCAGGTACTCAATCTCATTATGAAATAAAGAGACTTGTTTCAAGTGGACCTAATCCCGAAACACCTGGTGGTGGAAACATGGTAGCGGGGACTCAATCTCATTATAAAATAAAGAGACTTGTTCTGAGTGGACCTAATCCGGAAACACCTGATGGCGGAAACATGGTAGTAGGTACTCGATCTCATTATGAAATAAAGAGACTTGTTCCGAGTGGACCTAATCCGGAAACACCTGATGGCGCAAACATGGTAGCAGGGACTCAATCCCGTTATGAAATAAAGAGACTTGTTCCAAGTGGGCCTAATCCGGAAACACCTGGTGGTGGAAACATTGTAGCAGAGACTCAATCTCATTATGAAATAAAGAGACTTGTTCCGAGTGGACCTAATCCAGAAACACCTGATGGCGGAAACATGGTAACAGGACTCAATCCCGTTATGAAATAAAGAGACTTGTTCCAAGTGGACCTAATACGGAAACACCTGATGGCGGAAACATGGTAGCAAGGACTCAATCTCATTACGAAATAGAGAGACTTGTTCCGACTGGACCTAATCCGGAAACACCTGGTGGCGGAAATATGGTATCAGGGACTCAATCTCATTACGAAATAGAGAGACTTGTTCCGACTGGACCTATTCCGGAAACACCTGGTGGCGGAAATATGGTATCAGGGACTCAATCTCATTATGAAATAAAGAGACTTGTTCCAAGTGGACCCAATCTTGAAACACCTGGTGGTGAAAATACCGTAGCATGGATTCAAACTCATTATGAAATAAAGAGACTTGTTCCGAGTGGACCTAATCCGGAAACACCTGATGGTGGAAACATGGCAGCAGGGACTCAATCTCATTATGAAATAAAGAGACTTGTTCCGAGTGGGCCTAATCCGGAAACACCTGATGGCGGAAACATAGTAGCAGGGACTCAATCTCATTATGAAATAAAGAGACTTGTTCCGAGTGGACCTAATCTGGAAACACCTGATGGTGGAAACATGGTAGCAGGGACTCAATCTCATTATAAAATAAAGAGAACTGTTCCCTCAGGGCCGAGCCATATTGACGTTTTTTCAAGCATCGACGGTGAGAATTAATACCGATGGGAAAGAGAGTCATCAGGAAACTCAGTAGTATTGACTGAGAGCTAAAACAACTTGTTCTGAGTGGACCCAATCCCGAAATACTTAGCGAGGGAAGCCCAACTTCACCCGCCGTTTTATAATAAAATAAACGCATGCTTGATATAAATATCTATTTTTTATATATTTTTTAAATAATGATTTAATCCTCCCATATTTATAATTTTTATTATTTCAATTATCTATTCATTTCATTGTCTTTCGTTTAAATAATAAAACAAACCTTTTCTTTGAAGAGTTGGGTAGAAAAACATAATACAAAATTACAAATTAGTATATTATCAACATTAAAAGTTAAAATAAATTATTTTAAAAATATTTTTTCATCAAACTTGATAATTTTATTTCCTACTTAATTTATACTTTCTAATATAATTTCAATACTAAAAAACAACGTATAACTTTTCAGCACTTCAATTTTAATTCTATCAAGCATCACCTCAGTGTGCAGATTGTAGTTAGTTGCTTCATAAATGTGCAATAATAATAATAATATATAAAATAATTAATAATCAATAGTTTCACCAAATTCTTTTTATTAATCACAAGTATGATTATTAGCGGTTTAATTTTATTGATATTCATATTGCTACATATAAAAATAATAAGATTCATATCATTGATGCTTATTTTTAATAAAATTTATTAAAGATAATTAATTATATTTTTAAAATTTTGTATTTAATTAATTTATAATATTTAATTAATATAATTAATATGTTGGATTAAAATTCAATAATAGTGGGCACATATGTATAATGTATATTGCTATTATAAAATTTAACACGTAATTAAGTGACCAATTATGTTACACGTGTTATAGGTATTAAATTATCATGGAATTAAAAGTGTAGATACCATAAGTTGTATTTATAATTTGATGAGGGGCAGAGTTATAAATACTTTAGAGTTGGTTATTAAATCAACTACTAGTTGGTTATTAAATCAACTATATAAAGGGGTTATGGTCCCCAAGAATTAGGTCAACTTACATATCTCTTTTCCCCGTCTGAGAGTTGTGCGGCAAGAGAAAACCTAACTTCTTGAAAGATCAAACCTTCTGAAAAATCTTCATCAATTAATTCAGGTATGCTTCCGTATTCAGTTTATTTATTTTATTGTTTTTGATGATTTGACATGTATAGATCTTGAGTTTATATTCGTATTGAATATATTTTAATTCTAACAAGTGGCATCAGTGCCAGAATTATGTTGAATCATTAAGATCATAAGTTTTGGGTTTTTAATTTATTGTTATGATCTAAAATTATACATAATTTTATGGATTATTTACTTCGATATGATTTTATAATTAATCGTATGAGACTAAATTTTATATATCTGTCATATTTTAAGAACAAATCAATTTGAATTGTTTTCTATGATTTTATTTTGGGTTTTCGCCAATCCGGTTGTTTTTCCTTTTCCAATGGATTAACATTCATTGTTTTACGATAAATATATATTTCTGTGGATTCAGTTTGGTTTTACGTACATGGGTTTGAATCGATTAATTAAGAAATCATAGAAATCAATCTAGATTTATATGAAGATTAAGTTTTGTCTGCATAAATTTTTTTTGGTTGCTATTAATTGGAAATTGAATTTGAAGTTTGGATTCCAATTACTTCGATAGTAACATATTTACTTTATTTTTATGAAATATATATTTTAAATATATTTTATTTAAATTATATGTTTAATTTGGTTGGATCAAAATTTTAGTTTTGATCATTGGATATTAATTTAAATTCGGTTAGATCAAAATTTTAGTTTTGATCATTGGGTATTAAGTTAAATTCGGTTAGATCAAAATTTTAGTTTTGATCATTGGTATTAAGTTAAATTCGGTTAGATCAAAATTTTAGTTTTGATCATTGATATTAAGTTAAATTCGGTCAGATCAAAATTTTAGTTTTGGTCGTTAATAACAAAGAAAAATATAATTAATTTCGGCTTTGTCATGATAAATTTATGATTCAAAAAAAATTATATTCATGTTAGCTATTAAAGCTTTATATTCGGTTTATGTTTATTAAGTTATGATTGAATGATCTTTTGACATGTTACTTTTAAAGTATATTGTTACTTTATGTAATTTACTTGGTTAACATATTTAGTATTTAGTTTTGATCATATGTTATTTTGGATTATATAATATATATTTGGTATTGATATATTCAATTCGGTTTGATCAAAAATTTATTTTTGATTATTATATTATTATGATTATATTAAAGTTTCAAGTAATTATTATACGAATTACTCATTTGTATGATATTTTTGTATTTTGCTTTTAGTTAAAGATTAAATGTTTTGATGAAATTTAGTTTTGGTAAAAACATATTTAAGGAATTTTTGAAGAACAATCAAAGATTTCGGTTATTTGGATTTTGATAGCCCCATCAAGACAATCTTAATTTGGTTTATTTTGCAAACTCAAGTGTTATCAGAAATTTCAACTTTGACTATTATAAATATTAAGTTTGAATATTGGTATATTTATGTTATATATTTTAAGATAAATTAATTGAAGCATTAAGTCACCAAAGTGATCTTTATTGTGAAAATTATTTTATTTTAAAATATAGAAGGTTTTGTGCATGTAATTCAGTTTATGCTAATATTAATCGGCCCAAAGGAAGATTAATAATTAGTAATGTTACATGTGCATCTGTGGTAATAAACATGTGATAATTATTCAGTTTTATATGTGAACAATAAATCGGCCCAAAGAAAGATTTTTGTTTAATATATTCTTATTATCAATGTCTGATTACTACATTAAGATATCACTTACAAATTAATATTTTTTAAAATGTTATTGAAGTGTTCGATATCTTGTGATGAAGTTACCTTTATTCAAATTTATTATTACTTTGGTTATCTTTTATCTTGAATAAAAGATAAAATTAAGAAAAATGTTTTGAAACAATTAAATTCATATTTTGGCTTCGGATATATAATATTTTAATAGATTAATTGAAACATAATGTCACCAAAGTGACCGCTTTTGTGTAGATTAGTTTATTTAAAATATTAAGATAATTATAGGTCTTTGTAATTCATGCGTTTATTAATTGGCCCAAAGGAAAATTAATATTTGGCCGAATTACAATGACAACTGTGGCGATAAATGTGTCACAATTATATGGTATTTTATGTAAACAATAGGTTAGTCCAAAGATTAATCTATTGTTTGACATAGTTTATTGTCAATGTTTGATTGCTACAACAAGAGTACCGCTTACAGTTAATATTACTGTCCAAAGACTTGATATTAATGTTGTGCTTGGTATCTTGAGGGGAACTAGCCATTATTTTGAATTTATTGTTTACTTATAGATATTTATGTGAGCTTGTTTATTTACTTATTTTTGTTCTATCTTTAGATGATTTATCTTTACTATCATAATATCTGTTGAATACATTCTATACTTATGTTTAGTGAAATTAATTTCAAGGAATAGAAAAGACACTTATATATAGTATTTGGTGGTATGAACATAGAACTTGTACTAAGTGAATAACAACTTGCACCTCTCACGGCGGTAAACATTCATAAATAGGATTTTGAGAGGTGAGTTTATTCAAGTTGCATAAGTCTAATGATCATAAAGTATAATATTTTATAATTTTTTAGGAGCACAAATCTACAAAAAAAATATTCATACTAAGGGTTTTCTTGATAAAAAAAATAATATTAATTTTTTTAAGATTAATATGACATCACTTTTGGTTTACTTGATGTCTATTAAGTATAAGGATCAAGGAAATGTGAGGGAGTATATTATATTGCTTCAAAACTTAAGACACATAAGATCAAACTTTATAACAATTGTTTGTTCTTATAATTTTAGTATAGCTTCCTATACAGTTTAACTAATTCAAAATTAGTTACAATTATTAAAGGAGAAATAAACTTCAAACGAGATTATTTCTCATTGTGTTAAAGAGGAAGAAAAGTTGAAGCATTATAATTATAAAAATACTCAATCAGTTAGTGCTCTTTGGTTAGTGTCTCTAAGAATAAGGGCAATAAAAAATATATATTAGAATAAAGTTGTTAAGGGTCCTGCTCCAAAGGAATAACAATAAGATATAAAGTGTTGATTTTTTTGTATAAGCTAGGATACATGTAAAGAAATTAAACTTCAAAAGTAAGCAATTACTTAGGCTATTTTGAGTGATCCATAGGCCGTAAATTTTATGATCCCACAATTAAGATTATTTTAATGAGAGATTTATAACATTTTTAGGATGTTGAGTTTGGAGGGAGAATAAGGTTAGATACATTGTTGTTAAGGAGGAATTGAATATTAATTTAATTTCTACTATCACTTTTCATGATGTTTAGGTTTTCACACCTATCATTAATAAAAAGTGAATTAAGTACATCAGCAAAACAATGTTGAACAACTCTCGTTCAAGATAAGGTAATTACTTTTTAGAAGAACAAACTCAACAACCTAAAAACAACCTAAAAAAAATGTGTCTTTAAAGATATCCATGAGAGGAAAGAGAAATACTATTGAAGATTATTACTTAGTATTTCATCAAGAAAATAAAGATAATAATGGAATGATAAAAGACAACCTGATCAGTTATTTTTATCAAACCATAAAAGTTTTAACTCTCAAAAGTGGATAGATATCATTAAAAAAAAGTATAATTTTATACAAGGCAATAAAGTTTAGGAACTTGTCGCATTACCTTAAGGTACAAACCAATTGGTTGTAATTAATAGGGATGTAAATGATAATATGGACAAGTATAAGGCATGTCTTGTATTTAAAGGATATACTCTAAAAGAAGATATTGATTTTGTGCAGACTTTCTCTCAAGTTATACTGAAAGTCTCTTTCAAAATAATCTTGATACTTGTTGCTTTTAATCTTGAGCTACATAAGATAGATGTTAAACTTGTGTTTTTCAATGGCAACATCGAATAAATTAATTATATAGTACAATCATTGATTTGTATCTAATGATACAAAATTAATGAATGTAAATTAAAGAAATCTATCTATGAGCTTAAGTTTAACTCTCATTAATGAAATTATAAATTTCATATTGATTATCTCATTCGGTTTTGAGATAAATTTAGTTGAAAATTATATGTATTACAAGTTCAGTGGGAGCAAATCAAGTGACACTCATATTACTAAAGAAGATATTTTTTTCATTGCCCTACAAGTAACCTTGAAATTTATAAAATACAAAAGATTCTATAATTTATTGAGAATCTAATTTATGCTTAAGTATGTATGCATTTGGATATTGCGTACATTATTAGAATGTTAGACAGATATTTAAGTAAATCTAATATGAATTGTTAGATAGCAGCAAATAGAGTTATGAAATGACTTTAGAGAACAAAATTTATATGCTCACATATCGAAGTTCTGGTAAGTTAGAGATCATCAAGTTTACAGGCTTCGACTCTACTAGAATATTGATGTAAAAGACTGTCACATGAGCTGCTAATTATAGATTGAATAGAAAGACCACTTCAGTTATTTTGTGGCAATAAATATGCATCATTTATTCTATAAACAATAGGAACACTTTAAAATTTTAGTTCCTAGTTGTTAAAGAAAATTCAGAGTGTTTGTGTGTCTATAGAGTATGTTGGTACAAACTCCATAATTGCGCGCTTATTGAGAAACTCTCACCCTAGGTCTTTCATGAGCACACTACTCATATGGGTGTAATATTATTTAAGTATATTCAGTTTTAGTGGGAGTTTGTAATTTTGATAAATGCTCATTCGTTTTAGACACAATTTCGGTTACTTTAGTTTAAGGTTAATTTCTACAGAAATAAAGTTATTTTAGCTTATGCACACTCTGAATTCAGTAAAGTTTGATCTCACTAAAGTTTAGGAGGACCAGTTGGAAATAGGCATGTTTCGGTTCACATTTACATGTAATTTCCATGCTACGCATCCATGATTGATCTATGTCATTTGATTATGTTTTTATACGTGACCATTGATGGGTCCAATCATGATTGATATGATGAAGACCGCTTTGATCCTATATGAATATAATTGATGGACGAGATTGTGTTAGAATACCTATTATATGATAGCAAATTTTTGAGCTCATAAGGTTATACATTTGTCAAGAAACATATGTTGCCCAAGTGGGAGATTGTTGGATTAAAATTCAATAATAGTGGGCACATATGTATAATGTATATTGCTATTATAAAATTTAACACGTAATTAAGTGACCAATTATGTTACACGTGTTATAGGTATTAAATTATCATGGAATTAAAAGTGTAGATACCATAAGGTATAATTATAATTTGATGAGGGACAGAGTTATAAATACTTCAGAGTTGGTTATTAAATCAACTACTAGTTGGTTATTAAATCAACTATATAAAGGGGTTATGGTCCCCAAGAATTAGGTCAACTTGCATATCTCTTTTCCCCGTTTGAGAGAGTTGTGCGGCAAGAGAAAACCTAACTTCTTGGAAGATCAAACCTTCTGGAAAATCTTCATCAATTAATTCAGGTACGCTTCCGTATTCAGTTTATTTATTTTATTGTTCTTGATGATTTGACATGTATAGATCTTGGGTTTATATTCGTATTGAATATATTTTAATTCTAACATAATACTCGTCGAAAAGTGTTGAGCTGTTAGTATTTATGGTTTCAAAGTTTAATGTTTTTAGCTTTATGATTTAAAGTTCTAGGAATTAGAGTTTAGAATTTATAGTTTTAGAATTTATAATTTATGTGTCATTATTTAATATTTTGAGTTTTATAATTTAGAGATTAAAATTTAATTACATTAAACATAAATTAATAAAATATAATTTTATAAAAATATAATTAATTATGTTCTAATAAATTTTTATTAAAAATCAAGATAATCATTAATAATAAAAATCTTGTGAGTTCTTATTAACCAATAAATATTTTTATTTTAATAATTTTTAATTAAAAACTTTTTCTTAATTTTTTTATATATTTTTAATTATTAAAACTACGATCTCTAAATTTTAAGTACATAAACTTGAAATTTTAAACTATGAACCCATAAACTAAATCTATAACCCTTAAAATTAGAATACTTGTAAAAATAAAATATTTTTACCGTCAATATATAAAATAATTATTATTTTTATCCAAGTATGAGATTAATATTTATCAACATTAATTAAAATAAACTGTTTTGCTATCTAACTAAACTATATTATAAAATATAATCAATAACACATAACTTTCTCATCCGTGAAAAGGATCCTTATTTATGATAAAATGGACAGAATATTTCACACGACTAAGCTACTTGATTTTATAGTAAACAAAGGCAATCGAGTTTGATTATCACACATAAATTATTCGAATCTAACGTACGATAAATAAGAATACGATTAAAAATATCAAATTTTGAAACTTTAAATTAATTCATTTAAAAACTTAAAAGATTAAATCTTTTATAATATTTTAGGGTTTTTTTCATGATTTTTGATAATTTTGAAATTTAGTTCTATCGATAATATTTTGATTTTTGAACAAAATTTCGAAATTAGTCAAAAATTATAAAAATAAAAACCTTAAATATTATCTAAAATTTAATTTTTTAGTAGTTTTTTTTTTGATTTTTTTTATTATTTTTAAAATCTATCGTTTTTTAATAGCACCTTAAATATGTAGAACCCTAAAAAAATTGTCGGTCATAGGCGCCCACAGTCATAATCAGTGTGACCTTTCTGGTCTCCGAACAACAGAATCAAACCGGCAATGCCCAAAGCTCTCTTCATCTTCAACGTATTGTCCATCGTCAGTCCAATGAGATACGTCTGTAAAGAAAGCCAGAAAACCCTCATCCGACGCTCCTTAACGTACAAGCCCAGGGCTTCCTCGATCAACATTTTGCGCCTATCTCCGCTTTGAATACCAGCTTGCTTCAGTTTCTCCGACAAGCATCTCGCCAGCACCACGGCATCCTCCAGTGACGCCCCGCCACCTTGCGAGATGAAAGGACACATCGCATGCATTGCATCACCCGCCACCACCACCGTGCCTTTTCGGAACTTGGCTCGCGCTATGTCCCACGGCGTCCGATACCAGAGTTCGGTCAAGTACAACGCGTTGGGATCAGTGGCTTTCACCATTTCCACCATTTTCTCCGGGAAACCCCTCAATGCTTCGACCGAGACTTTTTTTATATACGCTGGATTTTTCCTTAAATCGCTCATATCTGTCGATGAAATCATGCAATTTAATAACACCAGGCTTATGAAAATATATATAAAATACAAATCTTTACCTTGAGAAGTTAAAGGTCGAGTCAAGAACCAGTAGGCCAGCTTATCTGTTACCGGAAGTTGTCCCAAACCAACATCACCGGATTCATGGTGACGAAACTTATCACCAAAAGGGTGACCATGTTCGTAATATGTGAACCCTCTCGCCGCAGATCGGGAGAAAAGCTTCGTGGAATTAACGCCGACGAATCTTGAGATGATGGAGTTCACACCGTCGCATCCGATTACAATCTGTCATCAAGCAATCAAGTAATCCCACATCGCTTCAGTGCTAAACAAGTTTAAGGGTTGAGGTTTTTAAAGTAAATTTCATATTTATGCGAGAATTTTTTAGGATGAGGTTGGATTGAGTTTAAGTTTAATTTAGTTTTAAGTTAAAAATATTTAAATTGTTCCGAAATAATATAGTTTAATTTTAAAGATAATTATATAGATGTCACGGAATTATTTAACGATATTTATTTTGGTGATTAAACTAAAAAATTTGTCAACTTAGTCATTGATCTTACTAAATTGATATATTTTAGTTTTTTCGTTAAAATCTTAACGGAAGGTTAGATGATGATATAATAGGTAAAAAGTATGGGTTAAGTGTGTTATTTTATAAATTTTATTAACTTATACAGTGGCATGATTGATGAATATTTTAGTTCAATAATTAAAATAGATATTCCAAAACAATTCAATAGCCTTCTATGTAATAATACTTTAATTTTGTTTCAAATATTTAAATATAATTACTATAATACCTCTCTTTTTATTTTTTTCAACCATCTTTCTATTTTATTTAATAAAAACATAATAATTATTATAATCTCATTTTTATTTTTCAATTAACTTTTATTATTAAATAAAAAAATTTATTTATTTATTTATTTATGATCAAATTAATTTTTTACTATAAAATTTACATCTAATAAAATATTATAAAATAACAAATTATTTTAAATATATATTAAATTTTAATATCACGTACGGATATATTAAAACGTTAACCCGACCCAATCCAAAAACAAAAAAATATAAAACTTATGGTCTCTAAGCATTATAATACTAATATAACCGCAATACAAGGGCTCTTGTCCCTTTCAAAGAAATCACAACTTTTATTTTTTATTTTTTATTTTTTAGTTTCTTTATATTTTCTTAAGAAATAAAATTAATCATCCACCATTTAAATTTTCCTTTTCTCTCCCCCTCAAAATTTTATTTCTGTCTTTGACCACAATGATTTAATTTCTGTATAAGTTTTTATTTAAAAGAAGAGTCGTACCTTGGCTTTAATTAAAGTGCCGTCGTGAAGTTGAAGAACGGGATCGGAAGTAAGGGGATCCGTTACGATGGACGCCACTCGGCATCCCACATGCACAGTCTCCGCCGGCAACGCCTCCGCCAATGCCTTCATCAGCTCCATCCGTTTCAAACAACGTAATTCCCCTTTCCTGAAAAAAAATATTTTTAATTCGATTTATAGATTTAATGAATTAAAAATCAAGAAATATTTCAAAGCAGCTTCAACTTACCCAAGGGGTAATTCTGATTCACGAAATTTGCCCTTTTCAGCTGATATAAAGAGTCCCCTACAGGATAATTTGAGTGGATTTCATCATGAATAATATAGATAAAATAATAAATAATTCTATAAATAAATGTAATCATTATATCTTTAATTGATACTATTTAATATAGTTGGAGTGGAGCATACAACTCAGATTAATAATAAGTTATATAAATATTATCATTTAAAAATAAAAAATTATATTTGTTTTAATTATTTAACGATTTAAAAAATATATAAAACTTAAAAAAAAATATTCTGTATATTCGAGGGTTTGAATATAGAGCAGGAAGCTTACGACGGAATTTCAACGCAAGTCTGTCGAAGCTTGGGTGCAACACCCAACTGATCAAGTGCCCGCCATCCGTTCGGCTGCATGATGATTCCGACGCCGGCGGCTCGCAGCGTCTCCGATCTCTCTAACACCATGCTCCTTATTCCTTTCCTGCAAAACACAGAACACACGTACAACTTGTTTAATTAATTAAAAAAGAGAAAGCTGTGATAAAAGCTGCCGGTTCTTAGAAAAGGAAAGAATGAAGGGGGAGGAGTGAAGAACCTGTGAAGAGCAAGTGCGGTGGCCAAGCCACAAATCCCCCCGCCGACGATGACGATGTCTTGTTCTCCACCTCTGTTCATCACTTTATCTGTTGCTTGACAGTCCATCTCTTCTCTCCTTCCTTAGTATACAGAATTTAGTGTGAGCCTACTTACAGAGCTGCTGCTACATAAATGAATCGTTTTGGTTTTGGTTTACCGGAAAGTGTCAAGCTGAAGGGTAGCTTGGTTTCTCCCAGACGGGGGATGGCAGTAGGTAGGGAAATGAGATTCATCCATAATGAATTATCATGTAAATACGAGCAGAATTTTCCGCCTTATTTTATGTATTTTATTTATATTATATCTTTAAAAAATTATGATCTAAACTTAGGGTTTCGAGTATTAAATGTAAAATTAAGTTTAATATTAAAATTTAGAGAATTAAAAATACAATATATTTTTTAATGTTTAAAAATTAAAAATTAAAGTATAAAATTTAACTTTAATATTAAAACATAAAAATGATTGACTGGTATTTACATAATAAAAATGGTCGTTCAGAATAAAAATTTTTTATTTTAATATTAAATTTATTTAGAGAAAGTAAGTAAGCTGTTGTTCTACGAATAGAAATGTCACGTTTTTTTTTTCTCTTATAAGAAAAAGAAGTGTTATATTTTTATTTTAAGATTTTAAATTTATATAAAACGAAATAATATAAATATTTTTAATTAATAAATTAATTCATGGATATCAAATGTCATGTTCTTTAGTGTTTTTATATATTTTAATATTAAATAATTTAAAATTTAATATATAAATTTAATTTATAATAAATATTAATAAAGATTTACTTGATAAAAATATAATATAAAAAATAATTAAATGAATAAATTTAATTAGTTAGTTTATAAATAACCTAACAAGAATCATTTATTATATAATTTATTGTTTATTACATATAAGATTTAAATTTAAATCACTAACTATTTATTAATAATAAATTATATATACTTTTTAGAGAACGCTGCCTTGATTTTAATTAAATTTAAATAAATTTTGGAAGTGTTAGGGTTCTCTTAGGTTTTTATATGTCCTTATCTTTATGCGGCAACTACTTCTTTATTTATTTCGGCCCGTCGTTAATGAGCGGTTTTAATATTAATTGTTGATAAAAATTTTATTATTATTTTTATATATTTTATCTCATTATCACTTGACATTAATCGTTCAATCACTTTACTAAGATCGTTGGTGTTCAAACTCGTAACCTTTAGGAACAACAACTGTTCCGTTAACCACTTGAGCTAGAAGACTCGTGCATGTTTAAGATATCTTCTATAATTATTAATATAATTTAATTATCATTATTAAAAAATAAATTATATAACATCCTTTAATTTTATAATTTTTTTTATATATTTATATTTTTGTTTTAATTAAAAAAGTACTTGTTGAATCATAAGGAAAGTGTGAGTAGCCTGAAGCATGGAAAAGCTCCTAAACATTGGGTTAAGAGAAGTAAACCCTCCTTAATCTCCGTTTCAGTTAGGCAACACGAAGAGCGTCCACCAAATGAAACAAGATTGTAATTATTATATATTTATTCGTTAGATATAATATTTATGTTTTCACATATTTTTTGTTAGAATTATATTAAAATTTTAAATTGACTTTATGGTTTAGTATAGAAGATCTTTTATGGTTGAGATTTTTTTAATAAAACCATATTGTTTTTATTTATCTTAGACATTAAAATAATTATACTAAAACGATATTGATCTGTATTAAATGATCGAGTATCATTTCATGTGATTTATAATAGTTCAATATATTTCTGGTAAAAAATAGTTCAGTGATGTATCCGATACAAAAATTAAAGTTTAATGACATTTCGAGTACTTAACCCTAAATATGAATTTTGAAAATGTAAAAAATTATAGAGAAAATATTATAAATTCAATAGAATTCTTAAAATTTAAAATACAAAAATATAAATAAAAAAAATAAGCTTAAAATTCCATATACATAAATTTATAAAATAAAATAATTTAATGAAGTCCAGCTGGTCAATGGCCATCCAATGGTCAAACAATGATGGTAAAAGTCAAATTTATTATTTAAAAATATTTTCAATTTTAGACGATAATGTGATAATGAACTTATTAATGCGATGTGTTGCAACCTCGTCATTGTCTGTGCCTAGAGTTTCATGGTGCTGATGGAATAAAAACTGTATCAAATTGAAAAGAAAAAAACTTTAAATGCCAAGTTGGAATAAGTGAAGAAATATAAAGGTCAATTACATAATTAATCCGAGAGAAATCATGAGTTAGTTGGGTCAGGACATGACAGTTCCCGGTGGTTTTGCGAAGAACGTTCGTTGTGTGGTACTTCAACCATTCAAGTTAAAACGTGGGGAGTATAAGGGAAATTTTATATATAAAAAATATTAATTTAAGGGAAGAATGATAGCAAATTATATAAAATGTTATTAATAAAAATAAATAATGTCACAATAAACTGGAAAAGTAATAAAAAAATGTAACAAAATTTTTAATTAAAAAAAATTTAATTAAAATTTTAGGTTAATTTTTACGGTACAAAAGTAATAAAATTTTAGGTTAATTTTTACAGTGCAAATAAGAGAATGTCACGTGTAAATAATATTTTTTAATTAAAAAATAAAAACATCACTTGTAGATGACATTATCTTTTAAATCTTCATGTACAAATGGTGTTCTCTTACTTATAGTGTAACTTTTAACTTAGATTTTAAAATAAATTTTAAATATTTTATTTTTTAAAATAAAAACTTAAATAATCTATATATCCGAACTAAAAGAATTGCTTAAGTGATTCACGATTTTTACTTAAAATAAATTAGAGAATAGACATCAAAGGTTCTAGAACCTGGACGATGTATCCGCTCTTGCTCGGTTGCACTCTTTTTGGTTTGCCTAGTGCTACCCTGCCAGCTGCTGAGATTTTGGTTGCCGCTAGAATCTTCCCCGTTTTTCTACACCAGAAAGTTCAAGAATTTTACAGACTTTTATACATATATAAATTTATACCCTCACAATGGCGATCCATGCAATAGAATTCAACAATATTCAACTGCATAGCTTTCCTTTATCTGTACATACACACCATGAGGCTCTTTCTGTTGCTCTTAGTGTGTTACATTGGCCTCTGTAATGGCTCCAGTTTGCTGTCATTCATGGACAACCAATTCCCCGGCGCTGGCAGTCTCTTATTCCCGGATCCCTTCCGAGTATTGGAACAAATCCCGCTTGACCTAGAGAAGGAAGAGAGGTTAGCAGTGTTGCCGGCGAGGGTTGATTGGAAGGAAACACCGGAGGGGCATATGATAGTGCTTGATGTGCCGGGACTGAAGAAGGACGAGCTGAAGATCGAAGTGGAAGAGAACCGAGTGCTGAGGGTGAGTGGAGAAAGGAAGAGGGAGGAAGAGAAGAAGGGCGACCACTGGCACCGGGTTGAACGTTCCTACGGCAAGTTTTGGAGACAGTTCCGGTTGCCAGAGAACGTGGATTTGGACAGTGTGAAGGCCAAGCTTGAAGATGGGGTGCTTACTTTGTGTTTGACCAAGTTGTCTCCCGACAAGATCAAGGGTCCGAGGGTTGTTGACATTGCCGGAGGAGAGGCTAATGAAGCACCCAAACTCAAGGGTAATGATGCCAAGCAGGAACTTTAGATCGGTGCTTACTTTTCTTGGCTTTCAGAGCTTTCTCCAGGCAGCTTAAGTTGATGAATGTAAGAGAATGCTCACTATATGTAAATAAATAATTGTAATGGAATGCTGGGAGACTTGGTTCACCTAAAATCTGAGTTTCATAATGCAGATATGATTATAAAATATAATATTTTAAATATACAAAAATTCAGAACAAAAAAAACACAGATTTTATACCCATATTCAAAAGTTTAAAGCAAAGGAGAAGCCCTATGCACACTTTATTGTATCATATACATGCAAACATTTTTACAGTGAACTAGGTTATGTTGGAAAAAAAAAGGATCCTAAGAATCAAACTCTGAAACTATTGCCTAAATAAATCAAAAGAATCAATGTTTAATAATTCTACAATCAACTGAATGCATGGTAGGAAAATCTTAAGCACGAGAGTAGGGTAAATTTGTAAAGTCAATTATATAGTTTAGTCGTGTTACCGTCTTCATGAACGGATTCTGTTCGCTTACACATGCAATCTGGCACCGGAAACGTGTAGATCGAGCCGGTGGGTTTTATCGATTCGCTTCCCTTCACATCGCTATGGCGTAGCATATCTTTCATCTGCTGCTTGAAGGTTTCCCATCTATGAAACACAAAGGAACAGTGGACAGTTGATGTTATGAATTCTAATACGCACAATGCCAATAATTTTAGGTATGTTATCCCTTCCAAGGTTCATAGGCTGCTCAATGCATGGTATTGTGCATTCAATTTGATAAACAAGATTGGAAGTTGGCAGGAGAAGAAGTTATTCAGGGCAGGGAAGGATGTGCCAATGAAGGCACCAGTCCAAGGTCACTCACACATTGCAAATGACCCAAAAAAACAGTTTAAAACATTACATAAGTCGATCAAAACAATACCGAGATGACTTGAATAGATTTTGACCACAATTTACCTTATATGACGGCTATCAAATAGCTGCACTAATTTCCTCTTGTCAGGTTTAATTGTTTTCGCATGTCCTCCGTATAAATAGCGTCGATGACCCATTAAGAAGTGGGGGAAGTTTCCACCTTGTGTTGTGACAAATACTTCACTGTGAAGGCAAACCGTGTAGTCAAGCGCTGCCAACCTTGATGAATGACCCTACATTATGAACTAGAATGTTACAAAAATTATACATTTCTAGCTTTCGTCTTTCTTCCTCTTCTGAAGCAATAACTATTAGATTCTGCTCTGGCGGACCGAACAAAGCAACAGGTTGAACGTGAAATTGATACCTTGAATATAGCAAGTTCTTCTGGAGTAGCCAGTGTATCCTTTGTTTCTAAAAGTGGAAACATCTGTTTGAGGGGAGCCATGTATTTTTCTGCTTTGTAAATATTTCCGGAGGCAACAAACACTGGTGTATTTTTATCAAACCCCATGCCCCTAAGCATCATTCCTACCTACAGGTAAGGTAATAAATCAATGAATAACTTATGCCCTACCACAAAAAAAGCAAAACAAGTTATAGTTGGATACCTCCAGGGGAGTTAATGGGCATTTCCCATCCACACGATTTGCATCCGGCCTTATAACTCTGCCCCTTCGCCTAAATTTTCCTCTCCAACTTCTTTCTCGTGCAACATCCATCTCCTGTCTCTCTTCTTCCCCGCCATCATACTCACAGCATGAAAATGCAACCATATCCTTCAAAAAAATAAATAAAGAACAATGGCTAAACAGAGAACTCATGAATTAATGAATTATTCATCATGTACAAGGAACAAGAAGAATACCATTTCAAACCGAAGATGCACTGAAACATATTTTCCTCCACTATAGGAGCTATTCTTGAGCATCCTGTCAACCATTTTGTCAGCAAGCGTCCGTATAGATTCAGAAAACCTCAGTGCCTCAAAATTGGATAAGCACCTAATCCCTTGTAGGTTCAAAGGAACTGAATATGCCAACCGATTAGAAAAGGGTGCAATGCGAACAGCCCTGAAAATGAGGAGCAAGTAAAAACTTAGGTTTTACTTTCTCCCAGGAAAGGAAATTTGGGTACTCATAATAGAAGGAAGTAAAAAGCATACCCCATTGCTTTTAGTTTGGGAAGAACCTTCTCGAGATAATGAGATGGACTCGACCAACCTTTTACTCTCAAGTTAACAATGTTGCTAATGTTATTGTCAAACCTCAGAAGTACATCTTCAGGGAGCTCTCTGACCACATTCACATGATTTCTAAGTGCATGTATAAAGAATTCTTCATCAAAAATATCTCCAAACTTGCTGCAGTAAAATAGAAAATGACAAGGAAATATATTAGAGAATTGAAACATTTTTTTGCTGTGTTCAAAAATATATATGGAATCTTTCAGACAATTAATAATAGATCACTTCTGGTTTTTAAGGTGTTCTCAAAACACATTCAAGGAGGCATCATTTCTCCTATAAGTCTAAATTAAGGCATTAAAAGTTGTGCCCTTTGGTATGTGAAGGCATTTAAAGGTAGTTCATGAATAAAAAATACTACAAATAGTGATTTGGTTGGAGACCTTTGCAATTTCCGAGAAAAGTAGCAGTTCTCACATAAAATTCGAAACTTTGTTGGTAAAAATGGCTTGTTTTCATCTTGGTTTGAATGATATACTTTCATAACACTACTCAAAGGAGAAGAGAACAAGACTACCAAAATTTTCTATTCAAGTACCTTATCATAACATGCATCAATAGGACCAGGCAGACTCCACATTTAAACCCAGTGAAATTGTTTATTATGACCAAAGGGCGTAGACCTTACTAATAGAAACCTTTAGCCATAATAGTGACTGTAATGTAATAATGTTGTAGAAATCCATTCCTTCTACGCAAAGAGGATGGTTGTCAAAATTAGTTTCAAACCTGAATTTAATCAGAACCTGCACTACCAATCAAAAGGGCAATGAAGATAACCTGGAATCTTGCCAAACACTGTTTAAATGAAAGATTGGAATGACAAGAGTTGCATTTAGCAGCCAAGCCACAGCCACAGCATCACATATCTGTATCAAAAGTGTGAAGACGCAATCAAATAATACTGGCATACTATTATAAACAATTGACAAGCCGAGTGTACTTTTGCTATGTGTGTTTGCCGTAAGAATTATTCAGACATACAAGTTGAAGAAACTCTTTTAGTCTAGTAAGGCACACAGCTTCAGCTCAAGTTGAATATTGACCAAAGCAGAACTAGAAACAAAGGTTACCAGGTCATCATGCCTGGGCAAAATAAATTGGTTTCAACACATCAACCCTTCAAGAAAACAATGCAAAAGATGAAAAAATCATACAAAGGATATGGTCTCACCCAGATACGTAAAGCTAAATACTAAAATGTGTTCTCAGATAACATGTCAATCATTTTGCATATTTGGCCTTCTATATAGCAAATCAATTTAACAAATCAAATACTACTATCCTTGCATATCGTAATACCGATGTTCTTTCTAGGAAGTCTCAAAATGTTCTTTTATCTTTCAAGTCCAAAGCATGATCTTTATGAACTGTCCAAAACAATGATGATTCTATTACTCAAATACCAATGTAAAGAAATAATAAAAAAAAGTACTACAAGTAACATGTGAACCCTAGCTGTTACAAGAAGCCAAGCCCAAGACAACAAAGACTGAAATTATTTAGTTCTAGAAACTCCATCCTATTTAAGTTTATGAAAGAATAGTTTTTGAAGAAAGACTTTGAAAATTATTAAAAAAGTGTTCTCACTAATTATGGCTTCTTTAATAGTGTGATTTTCAAAATGAACAAACATTGATAGACAATGTATAGCTATTCTAATATTTAGTTGGGGCCTCTGATGTAAGGTATAAATAAAACAATCAGAACACATTCAAATGAAGATCCATGTGCCTTAAATACTGTCAAATTTGCCATTAGACAGTGGAAAGCATAACAAATAAAGTGCAGATCATTTCGTGCAAGAATGAAGAAAACAATAGAGGAAACTAAAAGTCAGACTCTCAACGATATTTCAAGGAATCTCCAAAAGGGTGTTTTTAACAGTTCTTGACTTTTTGGGAATGAATTCCCTATCATATGCACCCAACGGTCCAATTGCAAGAAGATAGAATAGTTTCGGCAAGAACAAAGGCACACAATATAGAGCACATTATGGCTATTTATAGCATCACCGGGGGAGCATGAAGAAGCAACAAAGAGGAGCTGACAACAATGTTCACAAGAGCAACCAAGCATTTTTCACTATTTTTTATTGATTTGAGGTTTAATAATGGCAACCAAATTCAGTAACAACTAAAACCAACCGACAAGCGTTGTTGATTCAAGCCTCCATTTGCTTCAATTATAAGAAAACCATTAGACTCTGGCAATTCTGAAAAACCTTGAAAACACAAAAAAAAACATCAATTAATTTCTAATTTTAGAAGAGACAGGAGATGTATAAATAGAATTGCAGATAGTATCAACCTGACGACAACTAATTCCTCGAAATAACAGATGGTATTTTCAATATTTACTAGTGCCACCCTATGAAGCACAAACACATAATATGGATCTGATATAACAAGAGCAGGAGATGGCAATTTCTGAAAAGCATTTATTATGTATTTTATATATAAATATCCAATGTGAATATAAATGTTTTTATTTGTCATTAAATGTATAAATCAGTTTTTTACAAACTTAAAACTTATTAATTGGTTTTAGTCTGAATTATTACTAAAAAACTATTCGTTTACAAGCTAAAGTGATATTAGTTGGATTTAACCTAAAAATATAAGATTAATTGAGCTAAGTTGGGCCTAATTTTCTAAAATGGGTCAAAGTAATTATCCTTTTTTTCTCCTTCTTCCAAATATTGTGTTTCACGCTCGGCATAAGAATGAAAGCTTCCCCTCATTATATCCCTTCATCTCAATTTTCCTTCCCATTCTTGCTAAAGCACAAAGAAAGCCTTTGTTTTAGAGATTTTAGCACCTATTAGTTACTATTCACTACAGGCATCATTTTTCACTTCTCTCTCTTATGTTCTCAATTATTATGCTTTCAGGATCGGGTAAAAATCATCTGCCTCTTTCCCATGCCTCCTTTGAAATTTTTTTAAAAAAATAATTTTTAATCTTAACCCTTATTCTCTATATCCTAAACCATATACCCTAAAAAACACTCTACCCCTAATTTCCTAAACCTTAACCACAATCCTTAACCTTGAACCCTAAACCCTCTAATTTGAAACTGAGGAATGGAAGGAGGCGACCCTTCAAGATCACTCATCTCAATTCTCTCAATTTGTGTCCACATGTGTTTTAACCTTGGATTTTTTTAACTTTTTTCCAAGTGTAGTGTATGTTTTTTGCCATGTCGCCTATAAGTCGGTGTTGAACACTGGAACAGGTCCCTCATCCCCCTGCTTCATAGGTGCCACAGGAAGGTGCAGGCACCAAAATTTGGAATATTTTAGCGAGATATCAAGGCATTTAAAATACACATAAAATTCCGGATGAAGTTGAAACATGAGCCCTCAAACAGAGATTCTAAGTTACTATATTTACAAAATAAAATTAGATAGTTTGCATAAACCTACAAGATGAGGATATAGTTTAGAAAAATTGGAAAATGAAAACCAATCGAAATGATATAAAAACACAAACCTGTTTTATAACTGATGGAGTTGACACATGGCTTCCAAGCTTGATGCATTTTCAGATTCCATGCTGTCATCAACTGCCATAATTTTTCATTTTATATTGTGTTAGCCAAACTTTCATCAAAGATAGTAGAAAACCTCAGATGATAGACAGTTAATGATTCTTAAAGGATAAAAGATCTTTTCACTCCTGCAATAGTACAATATACGAGGATTCATTTATACATTTAAAGCCATTTCTCAAAGCTTACTCTATTCTCAGTTTCTCACGATGGACCCCCTGCATGATAATTCAGACTATGTGAGAGTGCCTAAAGTGGTTGTTTAGAGACCATCCCCTTTCAGAGCCAGAGGTTGGGAGCATGGCTTCTCGGTCAACAAAGAAGTTCTTTGGTGTACATGGTGTTAAATCCAATTTATAAATTTAGTTAGATTTTGCAATACAAGGCATTTAGTAATAATCCCTTTATCAAATCATTACTAGGCATGATCCTTTTGATGTTATGTTGGGTCTAGATAAATTAAGAAGACTCTTATGAAGTGATTATTTTGACTCAGCTGAATCCATTTTCTAAATGTAATGATTTTGGAGATCCTGTCAAAGTACCTATTTCTATCCATAGATGCTGCTAGATATGGTAAATGAAATAGATCCGGTTGTCAAGGATTCTTGGAGAATTTTCCATCTAATTGATTGAGTTTTCCTTCCGGCTACCTCCATTCTTACTCATCTTCCAGTGTTCTTGCCTTACCGTTCACAACACAATAACAAATTCATCATCCAGGCTTCACAGTGAATTCAAAACAAACTTCTCCATGAAGGATATCATAGTGAAGGCCAAAATTTGACACTATGCCAGCCCCAGAGAGAGAAATGGTTTAAACACATACCATGAGACTGAAAATTTGATGCATACACAGCCTAATGCAGCAGGCACTCTTAACTCATTTTACAAATATATATATATATATATATATATATATATATATATATATTCTCCAAACATAATCAAAACATAGTCAGCATTATATTCCCCATTTGTTGTTCCCAAAAAATTCAATAGTTTCTTCTAAAAGTTCCATAATTTTCATTCAAAGCTTAATCAAATAATATTGAACATCAATTAGCTCGATGCACAAATTTATTTCTACTGAAGTTGGTCTTAAAATTCTCAAAGCAAAATAAATAGTTAATTAGAAGCAAAAAAGTTACCATAGTATGACTGGCATTGGCAATACTATCAGCCTCCATAAACGGCCAAAGCTTCTCAAAAAGCTGAGGACTCCAGTAAACAGAGCCAGGCGGCAAACGCTTATGAACAGCATCAACCGCATTTTTCAAAATCTCGACATCGAAGCCTAACGACCCCATGAACAACAACATTCCCAAGATATACAATAAGGGTGCAAACAACAACACGCCTTTTCTTCTAAACACCGCTGATATCAGCACGAACACAATCCTATCCGCCGCCCTCTGCTTACCACCACGTCCAGCTCCAGCGCCAGCACCAACGGAAGTGAAGTTCTTGGAGCGTCCGTGGCGAAACCGCGGTGAAGAAGGTGGTGAAGGAGAGAGCGAACAGTTACTATTCCGCATTTTACAGATACCGATAAACAGTGAGTGAGATGAAGTTCTCAGTTCTCATTCGTTTGTTTTGTAAAAGTTACTGGGAAAAGGAAGAGATAGGAATGGTTGGTTTGGTGGTGGGAATCACGGAGAAAGGCCCAGTGCTTTGATTCGTGGAGGAGAAAGGCTCTAATGGAGGAGCGCGTGGGAGGGGAAGCTGCCGACACTCTTTACTTCAATTACTTCACTGCCGACGGAAGCGGAAATTACGGTTTACTTATAACAAATATATAAGAAATTAATAAAATATGATTTTGTAAATGAATGATTAACTTATTGTTAAAATAAATATAAGATAAGCTACATATTTATGAGTTAAATTTTGATATGTAATAATAATTTTAAATTATTAATTTTAAGGGTTTTTTTTATTTTAAGTTTGAATTTCGATAGAAAGTTTTTTTTTTATTGATTTGAATAAGTTGTTTTTTTAATTTAAAATAATAAATTTAATCATCGTTAATTATTAGATTGAATGATCAAAATAGAAATACGAGAATAAATAGTTATAAAATATATATAATCTACCTTAGGGATGTGTATTCGATGGAGTCGAGTCGAGTCAAAAAATTTCGAATCATTCGAATTGACGAGTCATATTTTATAACTTAAATTTTATTTAAAAAAAAATTTGTTCGAGTCAAGTTTAAGAAATTCGAGTTGAGTTTTCGAGTTTTTATAAATATGTAATTATAATTATTTATTATATTATAGTATGATTTGATTTCAATCTAAACGATTTTCTCTAATCGTATAAGATATGCATATTTTTTTTGTATGTAGCATTATTTCTTTATATTTTTATATATCAATGCATATATATCATAAAAAAATTAGAGATTCGTCTCAAATTTAAAAATTAATCCTTTAATTACTAAAAATTTTGAGTTATTCGAATTTCCTTTTTACAACTCAAACTTTATTTAAAAAATTTTCGAGTCGAGTTTATGAAATATCGAGTCGAGCCATAACGAATCGAGTTATTCATTTTTTCGAGTCGAGACGAGTTTTACTCACCACTAATCTACCCAAAACATAACTTTTTGCTAATTTAAATCGAATAGTGTTATTAATAAAAATATATTTAATTTTTTTAAAAAAATAATATAGGTAGTATTATAAAAATAAAAAAATAAAAAAAACGATTTCTGGAGATAAAATAGTTGAAAATATATTTGTAATTGACTGAATTTATATAAATGTACAAATAAAGCTTTACCTCTTAGTTTTAAACTTGGACTTAAGATTTGATAGAATATGGGTCTAAGAATCTTTTAAGGAAGCGGCCCACGTTTTCCTATTGGGCTTGTTGTAGCGTTGCCTAAAATTAGATAGTTAAATCACGTTCTTTTAGAGGCCTATCTACCGGATGTACACGACACCAGCTGTGGTAGAGCTTAATTAATTCGTGCTATTAACTCTTAAACATCATATTTTTATTTCCAAATTTTATTTTTTTATTAAATTATTGTCTTAATCGGATAATTTAATGAGATAAATTTTTAAAAAAATAGATATTAAAAACTTAGATTTTGGTATTATGTACAGGGATATTCATAATTGGTTCAATGAATACTTAGAGATTCATTTAGGGATGAACATTTTACTTGATTTAATCAAATTTCAATCCGATTCAGTAGTGTTCTGACTTCAGACAATCCAATTGGGTCGGTTTTTTTTTATGAAAAATTAAGTTTAGATCGAATACGTTGATTATTGAAGAGAAAGACGGGTCATGTCGATTTTGGTTTTAGGGTATAAAACATCCAATTCAACCTGACCTAAGACTAAATGTATAATTTTTTTAATTTTTTTAAAGATATTTATAATAATATTCATCTCTCTTTATATATATATTTTTATAATTTGATACTTAAAATTAATTTTTTATTTATAATTTAGTCTTTAAAATTAAAATTTTTTATATTTAAATCCTTTAAAAAAAATTTATATAATTAAGTTCCTAAAATTATATTTTTTATAGGTCAAGTCGATCAGGTTTAAAATATTTATTTTTAAACCGAGTTGGATTTAAAAAAAAAATATTCAAATCGGATCAAATTTAAGATATTTATATTGGGGTCGGGGTCAAGTGGACAAAAAATCGGACTTGACCCGTACCTATCTCTATACCCAATAATTCATAATGCAATTTTTTAATGAGCTACAGTGGTTACAAATAATATCCATTTTAGAATATACTCTCAACCATTGAACATTGACTCTTTTAATCACTATGCAGTAAATAACGATACCCGCATCTATGACGTCCAAAAATAATAACCGTTTCATTAATCGCTGAGATAAGATGATTCATGCTTTATAATGCAAATTAATAAAGTAGAAAAAGATAATGGAATAGTAATGTTATGGTAACTATATTGGACTTATTGGGCTTTTTAGTATCTATTAAGTTACTATTAAGTTGAATCTAGTGAAAAAAAAAATGTCAACGAAAAATTTTAATCATTTACTAGATTAATTAATCACATAGAGTAGTAAAGAAAGTCATTATATTTGTTCCAAGAGGGAACTACTCACCTTGAATCTGCTGTCGCCTATAAACAACCATGTTGGTACTTTTTACATCTCTTCAATTATACATGATAATAACTTCTAAATGTGAATGCTAGACACGCCATGGGAGTTTAAGATGATGGCATAAATAACAAGAAAAAACTGGGAGCAAACTGTAAATTGCCATCATGTCAACTCGACCAGTAGGTTCAATCTGGGCACTGCCTGCAGATGCAGACTGCAGTAGTGTTTATCCTGTGAAAGAACAAAGTAATGGATGAAAGGCTTTCCTTTGGTGAATCAATAGTTAGAAACCATTTCCTTCCTTGAAGGGCTTCCTCTAGCATACCTAAGAAATATACAACCTTGAAGGGATTTGTTGGGACCAAGGACGGACTTAGGATTTTGAGTTGAGGGGCAAAACATAAAATATTTAAAAGTAAAAGGACAAAATCATAAAAATATATTTTTTAAAAGAATTTAAATAGGGGATAAAAGTAGAAAAAAAAATCGATCGCCCCACCTCTCTTTAGCTCTATCCCTGGTTGGGATGATACAGTTGCTCTGAAGTAAGATGATGGTCTATATTAATATTTACGGTGTTTAAATTATATGAACTTAATTAATTAATTATAAATAAATAAATATGATGAAAAATATTTTATGCACTCGTATTAAAAAATTATAAATAGATTTAGTTTAAGGTTTATGAGTTAAGATTTATGATTAAAAATATATATTAAAATTTAAATAAACATAATTGTATTGTTTTAAATTGAAAATTTAGGGTTGAACAGTTAAATATTTTAAACTTATATAAAAGTTTCCTTCATTATTTTCTTATCAGCTTTAGACATAACATTATAAAATGCAGTTTACTAGAAATGGGAATCAATGCAGCCATTAAAGGATCTCTAAGGCCGAAGACAGTGGCTTGGATTCTCACGAAGTTTTGGCATTTGGCTAAGAGTTGCAGGGTCCCCCCATCCCCAATGTTAGGGGTAGGTGGAGCTGTTCAATGACGTTGATTTTCAGACGGGTAAGTACAACAACCTCACTTTCTTCAAACAACTTTGTCTTGCTCTATCACCACCACCTCGTATTCTGCTACTTACCTGTACGGTCGGATATTTTAATTCATGCACTTGCACGTACATGCCAAGAACATGTTCTGAAAACATGATCTCCGGGTGAGTCTAGGGTGCGGCGCCTTAATTTTTCCGTTTTTTCATGCAAACATGCATGTTCGTGGTCTACCTAATTGCAAGAACATGAAGGGTTGTATATGTAATGAAAGAAAACTATCATGGCAGTTTCAATCAAAAATAGCATTTAAGAAAGTCAAATTGCATGCTTGAAATCAATAAATGAAAATTATTCAGGTAATTGTTTTTTGTCACTATTTTTCACCGACTTAAAAAACGTAACGTAAAGATGCGAGACTCGTACTGGTACAACGTGTTTGCCGGTTCTGTTTGTGTTTCTTCCTCTTGTTTGGACAGCTTTAGCAGGTCCAAGAAGATGATCTCTTTATTAATGGCTTCATCTGTTTGTCCTCCTCCAATGAAATCATCCCCAAGTGTGATGGATCCTCCAGCATCATTTTTGCCACTAAATATCCAGCTATTGACCATGTCTGAAACTTCCGAGCCTGTTTACCGATGTATCTCCCGAGTTTGCCATCATAGTATTCTGGCCAGCCGTCTTTCAACAAGCGTGACTCAGCAAGGTCAATTGCACGTCTTGCGATTTGCGGCCTTCCCGTTTTTATGCAAGCAGCTGTCAGCAACCACAAAAGCACTGCAGGCAAGACAGAGAAATTGCAGGACTCGAAAAGGGAGATTTACAAATACAACAGTAATACACATGTTCATCCGATACTCATCATTTTATATGCATTATAGTTCATAGTTAAAGGGTTTCCTTCGGTCTTATAAGATCAAAAATGCCGAAGTGAAGATAGATTAGAAAGCAGAGGCCTTACCTGGCCAAGATCCTCCATTGTGATAACTCCATCTCGTGTTCTTAGGGTCACAACCGGTTACAATTCGCCATTCGTGACTTTCAATTGCAGGATAAGCTATTTTTAGAGGCATTTCTCCAACAAGCTCATCCCAACGCTCCTCAATAAGATCCATTATAGCCATTGATTGCTCCGGAGTTGCGAGAGAAGATAGAATTGCTATACAATTACCCAAACAAAACCATCGGAAATCCATCCTTGCGGGGCTAACATTGCCAATAAAGTAGCCACCTCGTGTTGGCATAAAATCAAATACCCAGTCCGGGATGGAATCGGGAATGACATTAAACTTATTTACCGCGGTGTGAGAATACTCCTCAGTTTTATATCTATAAATATCATTTAGTTGTTGGAAGTCGAGCCAAAAGTAACTCCGCATGTGATAACTCAAAGCGTGCAAACGCTTCACAATTCTTTCAATGCATTCTTTGCCTTCAGCATCATGCTTCAGCATTGATAGAGCAGACCTCAATGCCATAAAGAAAAGGGCTTGAATTTCAATAGGATAACCATAGACACCCTGTCAATGCCAAAGAAAAAAAGTTATAACCATTATTAGAAAATGCACCTAAAACTTGTTGGTCTTAGAAATGGAGAGGGAGCAGGGCAAAAAAAATAAAAATATGCATCGGTTTTACCATCTAAGCCTCCATGGTTAAATGGTTTTCATTTCATAAGCAGATAATTCAGCTTTAGACTAAAAAATAAAGAGAGACAAAATATGCATCGGTTTTACCATCTAGCAAAATGCTACAACCTACAGGAATGGTCAATTATTGTTATCCTATACGTATCCTTTTTTACCAATCAGCCCAAGTCTGCCATATACTATCATTTAAAACTCTACTGCAGAGGAATAGAACCATGCTTCCGAGATATTGTGAACAACTTACTTGGAATATTAGCATCACATTCATCAATAAAAGGGGATATACTAAGTAGATCCTACCAGTTCTTAGCAATGATAGGATAGGGATATATTTGGTTTACCTTTATAGACGGAGATGAAAAGGTTGGCATGAGCCATATTTTCAATGTTATTAGCTAGTTACAGTCCCATTAGCTGGTGGATCATATATTTGGCACTGATCCTATGTTCAACTATGACTATTTTGCTTTCATGCAAACATAAATGTGACATTATATAAATATTCCGAAATCATTTACTTCAATATCTTAAAAAGGCATTAAGAGATTGATTACAAAACTAAGTGTAGAATCGCCTAAACGAACAAATAAATTACAGCAATTGGACCATAGCAGTAAACCACATCACCATGTTTGCAGAAGCAGCATGCTACTAAATTAAAACCAAGGAACCAGATTTCTATAGGTCACCACTCATTAATAACAACAAACCATCTACTACACTTTCTTTTCAACGAATAATGTGTATTATATCTAAATTTCAATTTTCATAATTTGTGCTATGTATAATTTGTCACATGCATTACATGTCTCACATTATATCAAACTAACTATAAGATCACCAAGGGATATTACATGTATGAACAGTCAAAGCACATATACATGCAGAAAAGAAAGAAAGAAATAGGATTAGAAACTTAGAGTAGACAAGTAGCTTACCATTCTTCGATCAATCATAGAGCATCCATCGGCACACAGTAGGGTTGGGAATGTATCGAATCCTTCTGATAGACAAAGAGTAAGTATGAGCCTCATCCCTTTTTGACATTCTGGTGTCTCAGCTAGGGATAAATCCCCTGTAGATTTTGTATATGCACGGAGCAGAATGATCCACCAGAATCCAGAGTCAACTGGAGCAACTCTTCCAATGGCACTCTCTCCAAAATCTGCAACAATTGTGTCCGTTTTACGAACAGGATCATGAAGAACTTTGAAGCTAGCAGGCATTGCACCTTCCCCTAACTTGAATCTATCTATTCTTTTCTCCCACCCTTGAAGGTGAAGAGTCTTCAAGAGAAAGTTCTTAACTATCTCAGGCTCTCCATTCATCAAAAAAGCCAAAGCACTGGGTACAAAGTCTCGAACAAAAACCTGAACAAAAAACGAACTAAACAGTCTTAGAGAATTTCAATATTTTAACTGACCAAATAGTATCCGATTTTCAGTATTACAAATAACAACAAACATTTTTAACCATTTTTAGAAAGAAAAAAAAAAGTTCAACACTCATTAAGCTTAATCCTCCCATTCTTCCTCACCACACATACTTTCAGCAATCAGAAGTTTATTCATGTTAAAGTTCAATTCTTGATCATGTTTGACTTGGAGTTTCTCCTAATCAAAGTTATCCAACTTGGATCAAGGTATTTCCTATTCAGGTTCTAACTTTCTATGATTAACAATTAGATTTAGATAGAATATCTACCTCTCATTATAACCAATAATAAATGTCAGGATCATAGTTTACAATCTGGAACATATGTGACAACAATTAGAATCATAAAGCAAACAGTTCAGAGCATCCAACGAGAATCATACCTGATCATAGTTCAAAACTTCCTCGGAAGCATGGTCATACGCGGCAATGGTACCGACAGGTTGGCCTCTGAAATACACCAAGGATCTCCTGAGAGCTTCCCATGCTTCAGCCACCATCGGGTGTGGTTCAAAGGAGTTTCTAGCCGATGAAGCCGGAGTATTGAAACCAGACCTCCAACCAGGCGAATGCGTGTTCTCATAGTTGTCATGAGTTCCTCTTGAGAGACCAATAGAGAGCTCACCCAGCGATCTCTCATCAAATGATCTTTGCCTCTCGATGTTAAGCCTCGGCTTATCAAGAAGGCGTGAAAGATCATAGTCTTCTGCCTCAGAGATCGAGCAAGTCGAGCTCACATTTCTAAGACCAGTCACTTTAGCCCCATCCATTTTCCTTATCCTCAACAATCCAAAACGAAACCAGCAAGTTTCAGAAAAAGGGATCTACAGTTCAAAAACAGGATTAGAACACAAATATTCTGGATAACAAAAAAATACAATTCCCTTAAGAATGACAGAGAAACATGGTTAACATAGAAACTGAAAATCTAAAATTTTTAACACCGTATACTATAAGAAAACAAACTAATCAAGATTTTTAAAATATCAATGAGAAAAGCATGACGATGCATACCAAGAACAAACCAACAAACAGCACAAAAAATACTGGAAATCATTCCACCAAATAGAACAAGAAAACCCAGATCTGAAACTCAACCAAAACATGACAGGATAAAAAAAAATCCCCCCATACACCAAAAAAATGAGCTTTTAAAAAATTAAAGAGCAAACCTTTAGAAAGAAAAAAAAAAGTCTCGAAAATGAATCCTCGGACGAAACTTATAGATAAAATGACCGGCGATTTCGCCGGCAAACGGTAGGAAAGGGGAGACGGAGAGAGAGAGAGAGAGATGGTCAGCCGCAGAAGAAGAAGCGAAGAAAGACAATATTGAATTAGGATCCGATACTTATAGATTTGAGAAGAAAAAAAATCTCCCATTCTTTTGTAATAACAGTAACAGTGTGTGAAGTTTCCCGGTAATTGCCGGTAAACGCACGTGTAGGACAATATCCACTTGCTGTCACCAAACGACGCAGTTTGGACACGGACTTCTTACCGTCTGATTCGGGAAATAGAACAGGACATCTCAATGACCAACCTCTTTTTAATAAATACCATAATAAATTTTTTAAATGTTTTTTAAAAATAAATAAATAAAGTAACTCAATTATTGAAATAGTAACATAATAATTAATATATTAACAACAGATCTTTTATTAAAAAAAATTAGTCTAAGATAGTAATAATAAAAACCGGTAATTAAATATGGATAATTTCTTTAGTTGAAATTCTCACCATCATTATTTTTTATCTTTTTATCGAGGGTTGTATTAATTTTAATATTGAATGTTGATTATTAATATTTTTTGTTTTTTGTTTTTAGTTTTTAATAAAAATAACTTAGTTATTGTGGTACGTTTTTAGTGTTCTTTGTGGTTTATTTGATTGTTTTTTTATTTATGATTTTTTAATATTAGATTTGATAATATTTTAACTGATCAATATAATATTTATTTGTTATCTTGATGATTTTGTCTACCTTAGATTCCCAAGATAAATTTAGATATATATTCATAAATCATCTTTTATTATTGATTATTGATATTATATTTATTTTGTTAGAATATTTTAAAAAGATTATATATTTAATTTATTATTTCAATTGTAAACCTTACTAAAATCAGGTGGTGACACGTGTCGCCACTTGATTGAAGAGAAAAATATATTAGCTTTAATAAGATTGAATTTTTTTAATCTAGCGTTATTTTAATTATAAAATCTGAATCAAAATACGTCTTAAATTGAGAATTCAAACACAGGTTTAGGTAAATATCATTTTTTTTCTTTTTTTTAATAACTTCATTTATTAGTTTTTTTTTTACTAGATCTATAATGGACAACCAAGAAATGCAGTTCAACACCATTTATCACCAGTATACGATTACTCAAGAACTCGCCGCCATCTTAACTCCCGTATTTGAGAAACATTACGAGTTAGATCAACATTTCAATACTTCAACTGAAAATATAAAAACTCTGTGCTTAAACTATTTGGCACAAATATCTATACTGCTTCAAAATTTGGAATTTTTCATAAACATTTTGGTCTTTTCCATAATCCAGCAGTGTTGGTTATTGTTACGGGGTTAGACTTTTGAACTAGCTAAACCGTGCGGTCTTAGTCGAGTCTTTAAGACAAACGACTAAGTAAGCCTTCTCCACCTACGAAAGATCAAACTTCCCAAGCACCGACGAACGCGAAGTGTTCTAAGCGAAAACGGATCAAAAGAGATAGCGAGGAAGAACTCTTAAAGAACGCTTAAAAACAAAGAAAGAACGAAACAAAAACAACTAAGAGAATTTTAAAAAAATGTCTTTATTCCTTAAAAAGTTAGAATAACTCAGTACATTAAATGAGGTGGGGGAAGACCTCTATTTATACTTGAACTTCCCCTGATCCTACGGTCTATACAGATTTACATCGACGGATATGATATAACTTTATCCATTCACAAAGCATAATTCTGAGAATATTTTCGTCTAACTATGAAAAGTATTTTCTATGTTCACACAATGTGTTCACACACCTTAGTTTTAATATTTTTTTTTTAATAAAATAAAATATTTTTTTTATAAAAAGCATATATCTCGATCTATACACATGAATATAAAATAATCTACAAATTGCTTAAATTACCCCACTTATTACATCGTGTTCGCAAACCATAACCTTAATATAATTCAAAGAGGAATCTGAGTAGCTGGTACAATAATTATAGAGATTCAATCTAAATCTCAACCATGAATATTTTAGACCATTAACGTTTATATTATAAAGATAATTTTCATCATTAACGTTTATAATTTTTATTATTTTATATTATATACTTTAATAGCGTTTATAAAAGATATAAAAATAATTTTCACCATTAACGTTTGTAGTTTTTATCATTTTAACCCCTATTTTTTTTTTTGGATAAATTTAGTCTTTGACCTATGTCTTTTTAACAAATAACTCATTTTTTAACTATCATGATAACTGAACCGTTAAAAATTTAATAATGATGACATGTCATATATATGTAATAATATATTTTAAATGACTTAACATCTAATATATTAAATACATACACGCGGAATATAATTTTATTCCAATCTAAAAATATAAAATAATTAAAATTTAAATAAAATATTAAAAAATATTTTTCTATTTATTAAAAATTAATTAAATCTAAAACAAAAGGCTACTAACATTCTCAACCTTAATTATATTAAAATCAAAATTTTATCTAAAAAGGTATGAACATAATCTGAAAAGAAAGTTTTGTATAGTTTGTTACCGCTGAATCAAAAATAAAAGATTTTGATAATAATTAATTAGATTTTTATTATTTTAGTTTAAAATTTAAGTATTTTAGTTTTAATCTAAATTGGAGTTTTAGGGTTTTATAAATATATTTTAGTTAGGGTTGAGAATATTTAGTAAATTTTTGTTTTAGATTTAATTAATTTTTAATATTTTATTTAAATTTTAATTATTTTATATTTTATACTGAAATAAAATTATATTCTATATATGTATATATTTAATAGGTTAGACTATATGTCATTTAAAACATATTATCACATATATATGACATGTTATTATTATTATTATTAAATTTTTAACGGTTCGATTATCATGATAGTTAAAAATAAGTTATTTGTTAAAAAGACATAGATCAAGAGCTAAATTTATCTCAAAAAAGAATAAAGGCCAAAATGACAAAAATTATAAACGTTAATAGTGAAAATTATCTTTATGCCTTTATAAAATTATTACTTGCACTAATAATATATTAAATAAAATGTGTATTAATTTTCAATTATTGATTGATACTTCCTCCGTCCCACAAATAATGTCTCTTATAGACTTTTTAAAGGTCAAAATTTTTAAACTTTAAATATAATTATATTAAATATTTTAAATAATTAAATTTTATAAATTATACATTTAAAATCTATTCGATTAGAAATTTTTAAAATATATATTTTTATTAATAATAAATTTTAAATAATAAAAATCAAAATTTAACAAAAAAATTAATAAACGACAATATTTATGAAACAGATGAAGTATTTAAAATAATCTTGCAACATATTTTAATTTTATTTATTTTAGTCCAAACCATTTCCGCATTGCAAATTGTGTCATCTATAACTCATGAAACACGCGAAATAAAATAAAAAAAAAAAAAGCATTTATTGTTGTGAGGCTTGAGATTGGTGGGTTTATCACAGTCGGTGCAACCTTTTTTTTCTATAAAACTTTGAGTATACATAAAGTATATACTTATTTTTTCAAGTTTAGGTATTTTTATTTTAAAATGACAATCATGATCTAAATAATAAGATAATATGACGACATTATATGAATTTAAAGTGATTTAATTTGATACCATGAATTAAATTTATAATTTAACTATTTAAGTTTATAATTTTTTATTATATCTTCCCACCAGGCCACAATATCCATTACGCTGTAAGTTGTAAGCAATATTTTCCTCTTTTTATGGGGAATCTAATTCTATTATTTTTGAAAAGTCAAAGGGATGATCTGGAGATCTTATCCGTTCCCTTAGTCAAGGCAGAGAATTATACACAAGAATATTATTGCACGTTTTATTAAAAATAAATAAATTTAAAGAGAAAAAGAAATAGTAACGTCCTATGAATTATGATTATCCCTTATGGTTTTGAAAAATCCCTATTAACTTTTTTTTTTCATTTTTTTTAACGAATAATTCATCTTTATAATTTTTGATTTTTTTATTTAAAAAAATAAATAAATAAACTAAAATTAACGTTATATACACATGATGTTGTCTTTATATATTTAAAAAAATTAAAATAAATCATTCTAAATCACTATTTGTATGTGACGTTTTTTCACGTGCAATGTAGCTTTAACCTAAATTTTAAAATAAACTTTAAAGATCGAATTTCTTAAATATTTTAGTCTATGGTGCGTGTGCCTGATTGCTGCAACATTGTTCGATCATTCATCAAAGCTCGGTTCATCATTCATCCGATGTTGGAGTAGAGAGATCAATGAAAGAGAAACCTGAAGATTATTGGTCAATTCCTGAACTTTGGAACACTTTCCAACTAAATTTGGGACCGAATGACTATCATCCGGGATGGTTTGAGTTTTAGATTCAAGAAAATAAAAATAGTAAGAATGTCCACAACACTTGAACTCACGGTCTTGGAAAGCAGGCTAAGCTTTCTTATGCTTCTAGCAATTGCCTTGTCGCCGATAAAAAGAATAAGGGTCAAAAAGACATGAACCGTGTAGACTTCGGTTTCGTTGATTAGGTGCATAGTTTGGTTTCACTCTGGATGAAGAATTAATGCAATCTACTGCTTGTGATGATGTCAAAACACCTCCTGCAGTTAAAATTAACAAAGAAGGAAGTTTGTTATTTTTACTCCTTTGAGTTCTGCTACTCTGTATATAATTATATTTCTGGGGATATTCATGCAGATTGATCTCCGACAACTACATTAGTGGTTTGACATTATTTTGGCCCTGAAATAAATTCATGGACCATTGCATTTTCTATATCTGGATTTCTGCTGTTGATTGACATTATCTTTGGCTCATTCTTGTTGCTGCTGGAAGGTCTCTTTCGAGTCTCTCAAGTTTGATGATTCCTCGAGCATCTAGAGACCACACTCAGATGATGTTTTGGATTCAGACATGGCTGTGTTCTGTAGATAGAGCACATTAAACCGAACAGGTTTCCTATTCTGTGGAAAAGTCTAATATAGAGAAGTACAGGGCTATCCGACTTAGCCATCTCTTTGTTCATCCTCGCTTTTTTCTTTACAAAAAAGTGAAAACAGAGAGAGAAAGATTAATAAAACAAAGAAGGAAAGCTGACGATTACTCGCTCTGCCCCACCATGCAATTGAAACCTCTCAACACCTTCACCGTAACGCTCATGTTGTTCTTCACTTTCCTGATCCTCTTCTTCTCCGGTTTCCTCGAATTCCTTTCCGTTTCTTCCTCCATCCAACAACCCTTTTCCACCCCTCTCCACACCCTTTCACCGATCTGCTCTCTGCTTTCAGGGCATGGGATTCTCAAATGGTTGTTCCCGTTTCAAGCTCAAACATCACGATTTGATCCGTTTTCTTTCTAACAGCTCCGGGTCTTTGCAGGAAGCTGGTGGCGAGTCTTCATGCTGTCAGTTGAAAATGGAGCATGTTAGTGTTTTGGTAAAAAGGATGGACTTGGATTCCGGATAATTTGTATTTTTGTCGATGTGGGATGAGTTGCTTGTGGACTAAATCTCCCGTTCTTGCTGATAAACCTGATGCACTTTTGTTCGAGACCACTACCCCTCCATTTCAGGTTGTTTCTTTTCTTCTCTTTGCTTACTGCAATAATGGGATATGGAAATCTGCTTATTTATTTGCTTGATTAAAGTTGAAATCTTTGGGTTTAAATGACTATTTGATTAAGATTCTATATGATCTACTTGTCTTGTGGATTTAAATCTAAGATATTCTTTGAATTGATATCACAAGAAGATCAAAATGTGTTACTTGTTGTGAGCAATAGCCATTAGGTAAGTCAGCATACATGAACATAGTTGAAAACTTTGGGGTATTTTTATCAGAGTAGAAGATGGGCTTAGTTTTCCTTGCTGTAGGAGAAGGGTTATGACAAGCGATTTTTCGAGACTTTCTACGTGCTGGGGTTCCTTTAAAAATGTGAATTTATTGGAATATCATCTCGAGTATTGTAACAATCCCAGAGTTCCTCCATTGGAAGGACCTTACCATATGAAGAGACACAATATAGATCAGGGAAATGCATCTTTTTCGTTTCTCATCTAGCTCAGCATCATTTAGCATATGAAAGGTTAGCACCATGGAGGAATTGGCTTCCTATGTGAAAGCCCTTGCTAATGATCCTGTAGCATATGCCGAGTACCATGCATGGAGAAGATGTGGTATATTAGGTAACTATGCAAAGGCCCGTGCAGCAAGCCTCGACACATTGCCATGCCGACTGTGTTTAGGCTTGTTTAGACTTCTGTTTTCAAGGTATGCCTTTAACTGTTTATCGTCCATGCCATCTATCGCATCCGTCTGTCGTTTTTTCCAAACCAGAAGTCCAATAGCAAAACCCACATTTAAAGTAGGGTTTCATTCAAAGCTAATCCCGATGTGGTTGCTAATTAAATCTGCAGTTGATGCAATATTTATTACACGACTCTCTGTCTCTGTGCCTGCTGGGTGTGGATGAGTCTTGAAACCCAAGCAATTTATGTCTGGTCTCAACTCTCATGCAGATTCAGGGTTGTGGAGTCTTGTAAGAGACGTAACCGCACATTGTTTACAAAACACAGCAGTTAATACTGGACAGGGAGGGAGCCTTTCGAGTATTATTTGCAGACATTTTCGGTAATTAAAACCACATTAATTAACATTTGATGTGATTCCTGGATACATTTTTTGCGTGAGATATAAAGCATCATCCATCAGTGTTTCATGATGTTCAATTAGGTTGACAATTTTTAAAATATTTAATTTATTATTTAGAATATAATTATTAATAAAATTAAGAAAGAATGACGGTTTGTTTAGGACCGTTTCTTTAACCAATAAGACTAAATGATTCATGTTGATTCAAATATCTCTAAGTTCTCTTGATTGTCCAACTTAAATTCTTAACCTACATCATGCCTACGTGATATTTAAGAAGACCATTAAACTTTTCTAACCAAGGGAATTACTTCCAAACTCGAATGATTCAGTTTTACATTTGTTATAGAATTCATTGAATCAAACATTAAATATATATATATATATATTTTTAAAAATGTATTTGAACTTATCCTTCAATACTAAGCCAACAAAGTCTATCTAGTTACCTATCTCAACAAACTTAATTAATTGTTCCCCAAAATAATTAAATCTCATAAAACTACATCAAATGTTGGGGTGTATATTCGGTTAATTTGGTCGATGGTTGAATCGAATTAATCAAAAATTTTCAAACCTTAACTGTTAGTTGAACAGAATTATCCATAACTGAATTAATCGAACCGAAATTATAACCGAAATTTATTATAAATTTTAGTTAAATTACATAACAACTCACTAAATTATGATAAAATATTTTTAGTCACTAAATTTTTATTTTACGTTAATTTAATAAAAAAATGATGAATATTTTATAATACAAAAAAATGAATATTTTATAATTTTCTAAAAGCTAAATGACTAAAATATATATACATAGGAGTAATACATAATATGTAATAATTTTAAATAATTTGATTAATTCGGTTAATTAATCGATTTTGAACCGAATTAACCGAAATAATTTTAGTTCGATTGGTTAATTCGGTTAAAACTAAATAATACACATCCAAAATCAAAATGAAACTTTAAAAAAAAATTGGACATTAAACCGATAGAAATAGTTATGTAATCAACTAATTATTGACAGCTTGCTCAAATTCATCGTTATTAATTCAGATCGAATATTATAAAGGTATATAATACGACTATCCTTCCGACATAATTGTAAATTGTTTCGTTAAACATCTCAACAATCGTATATAAAAACAAGGCAATTATTTTGTTGGAAATGGCTCTGCAATTATACTCTTACCAGTAAGAGAAAACATCTGCAGCCCTGCACGTAGCAGATAACAAATGGATATGAAGAAGATGATAGATACTGTACAGAAATACAAAACGCTTAACTGCAGGAAAAGTTTTCTGGAAAAGAGTTATATTTATTGCTTAAGCTGGATCTGCCTTTAAGCTATGGTGGTCCAAATCTAATGGAGCTAGGCATTGCTCCCACAGGGTCATGGAGTCATGTAATCTTCACTCATATTCTCATTAAACATCACATGGAACATTACAGATGAGGTTCAATCTTTCAACACATCATCAGGATTCAAATATTGCAGAAAAAATACAAAGATTTGAAGAAAAAAACAAATATAAGTTATCTTTTTTTGTTTTATTAACAGCATGATTAAGAATTAATCCCAGAAACTGATAGCAAATGGGTGTTGAATTTAACGAGAGCCATGATTGATTAAGCCATAATTACTGGTTCTGCTGCTAGCTCTTGGAAGATAGACTATTGATTCTGAAACTGAGCAAGTTTTTTTACAACAAAAGTTAATGAATCCGAACCTATCACTGATACTCCTTGTAACCTTTGCTCCTGCTGCTCTCCAGAATTTGTTCCCGTCGTCGTCTTTGTCGTCGCCGTCGTCTTTGGAGCACTCAACTAAAGCCGTGAAAAATGGGTCTTTCCGGAAACTCTCGGTGCTGGAGGAGGACACGGTGGAGGCGGTTGAAGTTTTCTTCCGAGTTAGCAGACTTCCGAAAATGCTCTTCCTGGATGTTGGTGGAGTAGCTGGTGGTGGCAATGGCAGCAACTTGATGGATTCTTTCTTCTTGTGGTTCTGTGCCTTCTTGGGTATCCCTGGTAAACGTTCCCAAGAAAACGGTACGCCTGAAAACCGTACCGGAGCCACGGGACTGAGAGGCGAATCTTCTTGTAAATAGGAAGATCCGAGTGAAGATGATAATGTTGCTGACGATGAAGACGACGGCGATGACGAAGAGAATGTAGGTGTTCTCGGGGAAGAAGGGAATTTGGTGGCGGAAAGTATGGTGCCAAGTTTTTGAGTGGAGGAAGAAGCCATAGCTATGGAGGGAAAGGAGGGGCAGGGGAGACCAGTCTGTGTTGGTACTTTGATTATAAATTTCTTTTAATTTGATATCTGCATATATATATTTATATACAGATTTATTATATCAGTTTATTATTTTTTTATAAATATATAAAGAAAGAAAAAGTAATATTATAATTATTATTAATTATTACCATGGTCTAGCCTTCTAGGCATTGATGATAAAGCGTATGGGAAGAAAAGGACTGAGCAGGAACGGAAAATAAATTGGGGGTGGCGGTGAAATATTTTTTAATAGCATAAAGTTATTATAAAATATTTGTAAGAATAATTTTAATTTTTAACGTTTATAATTTTTATTATTTTGATCTTTATTTTTTTAATAAATTTAGTTTTTAATTTTTGTCTTTTTGATAAATAGTTTATTTTTAACTATCATGATAACTAGATCGTTAAAAATCTAACAATGATGATATATCATATGCATATGATAATATATTTTAAATAATATAGCATCTAACCTATCAAATACATATATATATATGAAATATAATTTTATTCTAATATAAAATATAAAACAATTAAAATTCAAATAAAATATTAAAAATTTAATTAATTCTAAAATAAAATCCTACTAAACATTCTCAACCCTAACTTCGATAGAATCAAAATCTTACCTTAAAAAATTAATTAATTTCGAATTGTGTTTATATTTTTTTAAGATAAGACTTTGATTCTATGGGTTGTGAATGTTTAATAACATTTTATTTTAGAATTAATTATTTTTAATAATTTATTTAAATTTTAATTGTTTTATATTTTATATTAGAATAAAATTATATTATATATATGTATTTGATAGGTTAGATGTCATGTCATTTAAAATATATTATCATGTGCATATAACATGTCATCATCATTAAATTTTTAACGATTCAATTATCATGATAGTTTAAAAATAAGTTATTTGTCAAAAATATATACATTAAGGGTTAAATTTATCCAAAAAAAGAATAAGGCCAAAATGATAAAAATTTTAAAATGTTGAAGTGTTAAAATTATCTTTATACTTATAAAATAATATTTATTTTTATATATTTTTAATTTTTTTAACAATATATTATATATAAAAAAATAATTTGAATTTCTATTTTTTAAAATAAAAATTATTTATTAATTTAAAATCATATATTTTAATTAGAATTAATTGATCTATTTTTTATTAAATTCAACTATTTAGCAATATATAAATCTAAGGAACATATTTAGATATTAAATAAATTAAATTTGAAAGAAGGCTTAATATACAACTACAAGTAGCCTTTGAAATATGTCCTCTATTAATTTTGCGAAAATTCTAATAAATATTGAAATTGAATATTTTTTTATAAAATATTAATTTTATTTTATTTTTTAGAATATTTATAATTTTATAATATATTTAAAATCGACACTTTAAAAATTGATTTTGAATAATATAAAGGTAAAAACGAAACTAAAATATTTTAATTTTAACATCTGAATAATGTATAGTATTAAATCCGTTTTTCACCCTTACATTATTTAAAATCGATTTCTTGAAATATCGACTTTAAATTAAAGAAATATCAATATTTTAAAAAAATAACATAAAAAGTAATATTTTTAAAAAATCCTAATATTAATATTTATGAGACTTTTTATTATTTTTTAAATTTTAATAACTATTTATATAATTTATCTTAAAAATAATTTTGCTAAATTTGGAAGCAAAGTTCTAGAAACACGAAGACGACACGTAATCTCGTCTATTTTTTTCTTAAGCAAGGGTTAAATATATAATTAACTTAGGGGATAAGTATACCAAAAAGTCAAAATTGTTGACCCTGGACTTTAAAAGGGAAAAACCAGATCCAAACATATCTATTCGATATGAACCCAAAAGTATTTCTGATTCGATTCTGTTTGATAATTGCTTTGTGTTGTTGGATCGAAATGGCTGAATCTGCCGAGGATGCGAAATCATCAACATCGTCGCCGGCGGCGGTGCACATCATTTACACAGAGAAGCCTCAGGATGAGCAGCCGGAAGCATACCATATCCGAACCCTAGCTTCCGTCCTCGGTAGCGAAGAAGCTGCCAAGGATGCCCTGATCTACAGTTACAAGACGGCGGCCAGTGGATTCTCCGCCAAACTTACTCCCGAACAGGTTGCGGAGATATCAAGTATGTGCTTGTTTTTTCTTTTATGTTTTTCTAAAAATATATATATTCTTAGCTTATTATTGTTATGAATCACTATTTTCTTCCGGTTTCTTCTGTTAAGAATTAGGATTAGCATGCGAACTTTAAAAATAAATAAATAAGTTCCTGAATTAACAATCATGATTAGCTTGCGGTCTTGCAGAAGGAAAAAATTATAACAAATAGAAGAAATGAAAATGCTGCTAGAGTTTTTAGTTCATCCAAAACAACTTGGTTTTTAGTTTTTCATGATGTAGCATCTCGCACGTCGTCCATGCAATACAAAATGGTATTTAGTTTTCTTTTAAAGATGAAAGGAGGGAAGGATACCATTTAGATGGTTGATGCTGGAAATTTTTTAAAAATTAACAAATTGTTTTTGTTTTCTCGCTTGTTACACAGTTTTTTGTATACTTTTAACATGTCCAACATGTTTAGATATCTCAAACTAATATTTTCTTTTCTTAGTTAAACAACTCAGTTCCCAGAAATACAACTTTTAAAGTGCTTGAGCTTTTCTTTCCTGCTGTTTTTAGGGTTCATCTTTCTTTTGGAGTAGGTGCAATATCTTGTTCCAGCTCCACCAATTGTCTTGTAATTTGCTAGCGCATTTTCATTATAAGTGTTTTGATTGCTATATGTCTCAGTTTGTGTGTGTGTGTGTGTGTGTGTGTGTGGTGGTGGTGGTGGGGTGGGGTGGGGGTGGGGGGGGTAAGTCTTGGTTATAGCATATTGTGATAGGATAACGTGGTGTTTGTTTAATTATATAAATTAGGGACCTTTCATTCTTTTGTCTGCCTTAGACGCAATTGTTAAAAGATATTGTGATGGGAAATACTTGTGAACAATTAGGTAAACTGTAATGGAAATACTTGTGAACATATGAGAAAGCTCATTGCTAGTCATTTATGTATTGCTAGTAGTACTAGTAACTATATTCAGGTATAAAATTCAAAGAGAATGCTTAACATTTGAAAAAAAAAGGGTATAAATGATGATGCGATTTGGGTCTAGGTTTTACTTGGCAGGTTGGTTTTGTTGTGAGAAGGAATCATAGAAAGGCTGATATAGATAGCATCAGGGGGACCCTTTTTAGTTGATTGTTTCATAGACCTTTTACTTTGGCTTATATCACAAATAAGTGCGTAAAGTATTATCGAATTTTTTTAGTTAAAGTTTTTTTTTTTAATCAAAATAGGTACTCAAAGTATATCATCTTTTTCATTTAAGTTCTTAAAAGTTGATATGTGACATGTGCTGAATGACTTGATTTTTGTAATTGTACTTTGTAGAACAACCCGGTGTTCTTCAAGTCGTCCCGAGCAGGACTCTCCAGCTGCATTCTGGACCAGGGATGTTGCACTAGGGATGATTTACTAAAAATAAGAATCTATGAAATAATGGTCTCGTTCTATAACGCAGTTTGACCTGTTCGCTATACTCTCTACTATGGTTTGTGCTATACTGTAATATGGTATCAATCAATCAGTTTCTATGTTAGATTAGCTGATTTATTTGCTGCCATGATTAGGGTTTTGAGATTGAAAAAATAGGGGTATGCAAAATTTAAATGGACTTGAAAAAATTAAATAATTTGATTCGAGACAAATAGATTTGATTTGTTTTGATTTAACTCAAAATTTTATAAACTAGACTAATAAAATTAAAATTCAACTAATTTTAAAAAATATATTCAAAATTTTTTAACTTGATTTAACTCAAATTTTTAAATGAAAGTTCGAATGATAAAATTAGATTTGTCGATTCGAATAAGTCGAATGCTCATCCCTAGAAGAAAATACCAAAGGCTCAAAATACTGAATTTAGAAAAATATAAACTGAAAAGCCTCTTTGATCATCTTTAAAGTACAAAGTTAAACATCACTGAACAGCCAATAAAGCAGTAGAGTTTTACTTATCTGTATTTGGAAAACATGGGGCCATGGCTTTAAAGGAAGTTCCTCTGAAAGGTTCCTGTTGAAAACCTGGAAGTCAAACCTTTAACCATGTTTTCCGGATCGAGATTTACATTCTGCCTTCCGGCAACCAAGTCCTTCTCCCGATCCCATGGCTTCCATGGATGGTTACCCTCCCACTCGCCTTTCTCTAACGGTTGCTTCGATTTCTTCTTCTGTCTCTTTCCAGCCTCCTCTTGATGCTTTTGTACCAATGATTTCGAACGTTTTTCTTTATTATATTTATCCACCAAATCTGCATCTGAAGCGTTTCTATTCGACTTCTCTTCTTCATTCGAAGCAAGAGCGGCTGCCTCATTATAGGCTTCCAAGTATCTGCAATTAATCAATCAAAATCATAATAAATAACTGAACAAACACATAAATATTATCATGCAATGATTTGCAGAACACGGAAAGAAAAATTCTCACTGCATCTTTGCTTTCTGGGCTCGATCTGAAGGAGTATCAGTCCACACGCTAGTATCACCTCGCCCTTCTTTCGTGCTCTTGCTAAATTTGGTCGAATGCATGGGCACACCACCAGGCTGATAAGAATAAACAGGTTGGATATTATAACTTGAGGAATTTCAGTTTAAACTCTGGAAATGTAATTCCCTTGGCCCTTTCATGAAAATTTCAAGTAGACAACTAATAAGAATGCAGTTAATATTTTCAGCCTTTTCAAGGTGGATGATCCACAATAACAAGCTAAAAATTCTATATGTTCCAAGACAAAGTGGATCATGCAGTAGGATTGAAGGATTTGTACCAACGAGCAATGTAATTTGATTACGCCAAAGTATAGAATTACAGACTGAAATGTCTTACTTTCCTCTCAGGAGGTAGTGTTGTCATCCATTCATCTCTTGTTGGAGGTGCTTTAACTTCCACTTCTGCCAGAAGCTCATCGTCGCCTTCCATTGATATACCTGCAACAATTAAAAGCTCGCTTGGTTCTAGATCAACTTCTTCATCACATTATGAACTGTTGATTTGACATAAGATGTAAAAGAATACTAAGCTATTGGAGAATGTAGCATTAGCTATGAAAGCACCAAAACGCCTAGCAGGGGCATATACCCATGTCAGACATGAACATGGCTTCGAGATATAAATTTGCAATTTCATAACACATAAATGCTGCAGGTAAGAATAGAAAAATATCTAACCTTGCAACCTTCTCCATTGTGCAGCTTCCCGCATTGCTCGCAACTCGGCCTATAACAGAAAAGGCTCAATATACCAAGGTATACTGGTAAGTTTATCAAATGAAGAGCTTGTGAATAACAAATACCTTGAATTCCTCTTGCTCCTCCTTCAGTTTTATTTTGTCATCCATTGCTTTTCGCTATAATATGTGAGAAGTTTGATGTTAGAATTCACGATACTGGGACTAAATCTTAAAGAAAGAATAGAATTAAAAATCACCCTGAATTCAAAAATGCAGAAATAATTCAGCAGAAATCATCTTCAGACATTCAATGTAAGATAAGAAAGTCAACAGCAAAATCTGAGGTCCTATCTCCAGTGAGCATCTCAACACTAAAGTTCAGTTATACTGACAGTTCCATAGAGGGGCTACACATGCTTATTTACAGAAATGGATCACATAATCAGTTGATGAAGAAGCATAAGATCCAAAATGAATGAAACATCCAAGGTATCAACCATGGCTGTACTAAAAAATGATAATCAAACCCTCACCTTATCTGGATCTTGTAACTCCTTAAAAGCTTTGTTGAGTATAATAAATGCTTGGTGCGCCTGAGGATGAGGACATTTGTCAGGATGCACCAAAAGAGAGAGTTTCCAGTACCTAAGTGGGGGAAACGGGTAACAGCTTATGAGAAACACAATCTACTAAATTTGACATGCAAACCACCTCTAAAATGAGAAAACTACATGAAAAATAGATAATGTATAGTCTCTTTATTAACAAAACCTAGGACATGTATTTTGGCACTCCAATCCATAGAAAAAATGTTTCAAATAACACCATAGTAAACATAACCCATAGCTTTCTAAAAGCTCCATAGGTAGAAAATAGATAGGTCCGGGTTGAGTCCTTTTGATTCGGATAATTTTTGGATCAAGTTTAGAAGGGTTCAAGTTTGGATTAGAGTATAATGGATAATTAGGTACAGCTTTTTCACTACTGAGTTTGAGTCATTATAGGTTCTACTTGGGTTAGTCTTGGGTTCTGGCCATTCGGGGTTCAGACTGATTAATCTTTGGATTCTTTCAAGTTTAGGTTTTGAATTTAAGTGAATGTTTGTACCAGGTCTTTGAAATTTTGGTAAATTTGGGTTTGATTCATACCTCAGGCCATTTAAACTATGGTGGTGTTGATGCAAAATAGAACATCTATTGCTGAGGGAAAAGAAAGATTAGGTATGTGCTAAATAATGAAATTAAAAAAGGGAACTAAAATTAAATTCTCTCATCCATTTAAAAAAACAATTTATGCAAGCTATCCTTGATAAATTAAAGAAGAAATAAACTTGTAATTGGAAAGCTTACTTCTTCTTTATATTATCAGCAGACATATTTCGGTTTGCTCCTATAACATCATACGGACTATCAGGTTCAGCTCCCATAATTCTCGTGACCTGCTCAGGTAAAAATGAAGCAATTGGATTAGCATATACAAATACCTGCTTATCCATACAACCATAATGCATCAAGCCAAGAAATGCTTATCACACAAGTTTGTAGGTAACTCAACAATTTTATTAACCTTAAAGAACCAGAAGATGTTTACTGAAGATTAGGCAAATCCAAGAAGATAAATGATAACAATTTCCAGAAATACAGGTATAATGTGAAAAATCAGCAGACACATGACAAACGATGCTTGTAGATAGTAGGAAGAAGATAATTGACTAATTACATCTGGCAGACCATGAGTTAATTAAAAGGCAAATTCAACATGATAAAGATGTTTTTCTTAACTACTATATCCCTCCTTCCCCACCCCAATGAAAAGAAGTGAGATGAACCCAAATTTTAAATTAATTTCATTTTATTGTCAATGGTTCTTTTAATTAATATGACACTAATTATTTTTTTACAAAGCCAATGGCAGCTAAAATGAATCAGAAATTCAGAAACTACTTAATCAAACAAACACCAAAGCCGCCATCCACTTCTTTTCTTCCCAACAACACATAAGAAATGGAGAAAACACACTAGAAGTTCCTAAGAAAATAACTAGAAGTCCCAGGATCATTTTCACTAGACCCTGGACTATGAACACAGGCACAACTACGTAGCTAACCAAGCAAAATAACAAGGATGAGAGAAGAAGCGAAAGGCAATAAATCGTAAGAAGTTCCTAAGAAAATAATGAGGAGAATTTTATAATTCAAGGAAAAGGCTTGAGGTTGCAATTGCTATGTCTCTACCAATCAAAGATAAAACTAAATCTGAATAAGATACAGAAGGGGGTAAAATTTGGAACCTCTTCAAAACGTTCTGCTTCATTTGCAGATTCAGCCTCAGCAACCAGAGCAGGTGGGGGAGGTCCAATAAATAGTTCATCATCTTCCCCAACTTCGGCCTCTCTGGATTAATTTGAGAAAAGAACACCAAGAAGAAGTTATAAAAGCCAGCATTAATTTTCTGGTACAAAATAAGGATATGTCAAATGTATTTGGCAATTATGCAAACCAGAAACTCATAGAATAAAAACAAATGAAACTCAAAATGTCAGAGAAAATGTAAGCAATAAAAACCATGAGTAAAATATTTGATGTGTAGAACACCTGAGCTCAGCTTGGGCTTCTGTTAATTTGGCTGCTGCAGCAAGCAACTCAGCTGAGGGCATTGCTGGTCCAATCACCCTGCAAGAAAATGAAAGCAGGTATTAATCACTTATTTTCTTGTCACCCTGTAAATCTAGATTAAGTTAGGAGCATATATAGGTAAAGTAAATGCAGGTATTAATCACTTATTTTCTTGTCATCTTAATTAACACAAATATACCAACTAGAATCACAACCACATCAAAGTTCACACCAGCACCACCTAAAGGAAGCAATATCCGTGTCCCTCTTCTGAGGACAACACATCAATTTCCAGATGTTTTCTCTTCACTCTTTCTAGAAAATCCTAATTATATTGCTAACTTAACCCGTTCAATTGCAGTTTTGAAAGAAAACAAGGAATAGATGGGGCATCCATGAACATAACTAAATTATGGCAACATTCACTGTCTGTTTTCCTCACTCCTTTTCTTTTCAGTTGGTCTGCTTTCACATATTTACAAATTACAATTAAGGTGATTTTCCTATTAACAATTCTATTTTGTTCCTAAAACATCTCAACCGTAACTGTCGAATCTGAGACGCAAATTTAGAAGTTCCATTTTATAGGATGAGGTGCAGGGTTTGTGGATGGAAGATGGCTATCAACTTGTTTTTTGACAAATAGTCAGTAGGTCACCCTAGCAGAACAATGAATTACACATTGTCTTAAGAAGATTGATAAAATTTATGGACTTCTACTTGGAATAGGAAAAGAAAAGCATAGGAAAAAGGCTACAATAATCACCTCCTTTTAGGAGCTGCAGAATCATCTTTGTCAGAATTATTTTCATCCATTACTTGGTTACATTCGGCATGCTCTGGGATAGAGTGTGCATCCTTCACTGAACCAGAATTTATGGGCTGTTGCTCTTTAGGTTCTGTAGGAGCCTGAATCAAGTGGCCAACAACATCCAAGGTAGGACGACATTTTGAAGAGAGTAAAAACACTCTATCCCCATTCTCCTTTAGGTTTAAAGAAAGGAATAGCTTCTTCAAATGCCTATTCAAAGACCTTTCAGATATGCCCTTTATGTCCACAGCTTGTCCATCATCAATCATTTGAAGAAGCTGCAATGGGATATATATATATATATATCAGAACATAGGGACAAAAAAATTATAGATGTTGGAGTTAAATAGAAAGGGAGAGAAGGGAAAATAGGATAAAAACAAGAATACTCAAATAATAGGTAGGAAAAGAAATAGTGTTCACTTTGACCAAAAGTATCGCCTTGCATTCCGTTCAGTATGAACTATAAAAGTAAACATAAAACGGGAAAATAAACCACATCCTTTTATCAATCTTACTTCTAGCCCAAAAGTCAACTTACATACATACATACCAACAACCAGCTTCAAGTGAAAAAGAAAAATCAAAGAAAAAGAGAAAATGCAATCTTTATCCACTACTTGGTAAGACAATGTATGTTCACACCTTTGTGGGAATATCTAGTTTTCAGACTATGCCTTTTATTTAAGAAAAAGCACTACGCAGTTGGCAATCAAGAAAACATTAAAGTTCTTAGCAGAACCAATACCATACATCTTCCCCTCGTAAATAGATAAATGAGCATACTAGCCTGCTTAAGCTAGGACACTCAATCATTAAAAGAAACCTAAGAAATTACTTCTGACATATCTCAAACAACAAAATCAAATTATTCCTGTTATGAACTCTTAATTTTTTTGGGAAATAAGCACATACACAAAAATCTACAATCAGTTCTCTTTCTCTCTATTACTGTTTTTTTTTTCCTTATTCTTTCACAATTTACCCCAACTCTACTGTCTCCCAGAGCTATTCACTACCTATCTGCAGCTTTTAAGGATACAAAACCATTAGAGTTTCAAAGGAAATAAAAGAGCTTGCCCTAACACCTTTACCATTAAGCTTTAACTTCAATCATAAATAAAGCTTAAGTAATGGAGGGTCACTCCTGCTTTTCTTTAAGCCTTACCCTCACGAACGCTATTTCACGAGTAAGATCAAGGGGGGAAATCCTTGAATCCTGTTTGTCTATATACATTATTCTCCAAGCTTATTTCTCATGTAATGACAAGAAACTTAGCAAGTGCCTTCACTGTAGCCTGTATGATGAGGAACATATGAAGCTAAATCCAAAATTTAGCATTTGCAACTCGAAATGCACCATCAATAGAGTAATAACATATAAGGATGCCATAAAAAACGCCACAAGCATCTACAAAATTTCTTTTTTGTCACCATTAGCTTGTATCTAAGCTTAACAATATCCAGTTGCAGAGCTAGCTAACTACGAGGACCAGCCACGGGTACTGCGTACAGAATCTAAATTACAAATCTAGCAAGTGCTATAAAACAACTTACTAATAGTATACCCAATTACTTTTAAAAAATAATAGCATATCCAAATCCAGACATGGTATACACAAAATGAGAGCAAATTTAAAATAAACTACAATACTTAAAGAAAATACGCAATTACCTGCTTCAAATCGTTACCAACATTAGGAAACTCCTTCAACATCTCTCGAACAACTACTTCAGGCTCAATCCGCCCTTTAACACCCTCAGAATCAGACTCTGATTCGGACTCAGACCCGTAATCCCTTCTCTTAGCCCTCCTATCCTCTCTCCGCGATTTCCTTTTTCTCTCCCTTTCTTTCTCCTTCCGCTTTCTTTTCTCTCTTTCTCGCTCTTTCTCTCTCCTTGAGCTTCCATCCCTCTTACGCCGGACTTTCCGGTGCCGGTGAGATCTCTCCAGCGATGATTCAGATTCGTCTGAGGTTGACGGAGATGAAGATGAAGTGGGCGTGTCGTCTACATGTTTCTTCCTGGCTTTTCTCCCCATATTTTGGGCTTGCAAAAGAAACCCTAAATTTTATGTACAAAAAAAAAGTTAAATTGTTCAAAAGATATGATTAGGAGAAATATTCGTGCGAACGAACCGGGAATGTGCATTTCACCGACCTAATCGAGTTTCGAGCAGACGCGGTTTGATCAGATCGTTTTTTTTTTAAGAATATTGAGTTTGGCCGGGTCGATTTATTTAGGGTTAAAGTTTTTGATCGGCATAAATGAAAAAATAAGACTTTAGAGAAATTTTTCAAAACAAGTGTTTAAAGTTTATATTATTATAATTTTAAATATTAATAATTAATTATTTTTAAAAAATTATCAATCAAATATGTTATTAATTTATTTATTTTATTTTTTGAAAAAAATTAAAAAACCTGAATTTTCCAATATTTTTATAAAACGATCTCCAAAATTAAAAAAATAAATAAATCTCAAATCGTTAGAGACGGAGTCAAAATTTAGAATTGAGGGGGCAAAATATAAATATTTAAAAGTAAGGATAAATTTATAAAAAAATAATTTTTAAAAAATTAAATAAAAAATAAAAGTAAAAAAATCTTCGATTATCGTGCCTGCAAATCGTTGTCGTTCTTGAACACTCATTTGTATGCTAAACTTAATCAATCATTTTTCCCTAACACGGAATCATCAAAAATAATGAACGATATGTCAGTTAAACATAAAAAATAAAATTGACGTCGGTTGACATGTTATTTATTATTTTCAACAACACTTTTAAATATGTATGCTCGAGTCTTAAAAATAATATTATTAAAAAATTATAAATTTTAAATATAAACTATAAAATAAACATAAAATATACTAAAATAATAAAAGAATAAAAGTGATATATTAATAATTCACGAATGAAATTTAATAAAAGTGAAATATATAAAATTATTAAACATTAAGTTAACATAGTATAAATATTTTTTTAGTTTTTGACTGTACCATTAAAACGAGTTCAATATCTAATCTTTTCGTTTATTGATTTATTATATAGGTAAAGAAAAATAGCATAAATCTTTATTTAAAAAAATTAAATAAAAAGATTTTAAATTTAATAAAAAAAATATGTGTTAGCTTTGAGATTGTTATTAAAGTTGTGTCCAATAATATTTATTTGACTCATTGGGCTTCGATGCAGCCCAAATGCAGATGATATGGAGTAGCCTTGCTCAACTTAAATTTGATTCTAGTACCGTCGTTAATAATCTCGTCGGATCGTATTATTACTGTTGTTTTAGATCATCATATTTTTTTAATCATTATTATTGATAATCAATAAGAATTGTGTCAATCGGACGCTGAACAATTAAAATTTTCATATTTATTATTTGATATTTAATTGATACCCTTTCATCAATTACCGATGATGTGTGATTAAAAGAAATGAGAGATACCTTAGGCGACGATGATGATGGGTTGAACAAAACTACCGATAACGGTAATGATATTATTTTTTATTTTTCTAATCAATTATAATATTATAGTAGTATCTGTTCTAGAGTATACTCACAACCATTAGACATTGATCGCTTAAACATTGTGCTGGCATTACTGGTGCTCAAACCCGTGACCTTTAGGAATAACAATCGTTCCCTTAACCACTGAGGTTAGATACTTCGTGCATAATGATATTAATTTTAAATTTAAGATTTTATAATTTTAGAAATTTTAAAATTATTTTATAATTTTTAATTTTTATAAATATATTTATTTTATTTTGGGTTTATGCTTTTATGGATGTTGCATGTGAAATAAATTAATATGTTAAAAACAAGACAAAAAATATAACATAGGATGTATTAAAAAAATTGGTTACCGTACAAAAGGTTATGTTGTCGAACGTTTAAATAAAGAAAATAACAAAGGGACAAAGTCACCTTTCTTCGTACAATATTAAAAAATAGTAAGGATAAATCATATAATTGGTCACTGAATTTTTAGATTAGATTTATTTTAATCACCGAATTTTTAAAATAAAGGATACTTAACTTTTAATTTTTATTAAATAAAATTATTTAACTTTTAGTTCGCATTCTATATGGTCCCTATCATTATACACCGTTATAAGAACCTGTTAAAATTTAATTTTCCTTAATAAGAAATGGGTAAATTACAAGACTCATCACTCAACTTTCATCTTACTCCTATTTTGGTCACTAAAATTTATTTTTTAAATTTAATAACTTAATTTTTGAAATTTTTATTTTTTTCATATATTAAATTAAAAAAATTGAGTGAGATGAAAGTTAAATTAACTTAATTTAATAACTTAATTTTTTTTTCAAAAATTAAAATATTAAATTAAAAATTTTAAACTTTAATGAGCAAAATAAGAGTGAGATGAAAGTTGAGTGATGAATGTCGTAATTTACCCAATTTTTATTAAGGAAAATTATACTTGGTAGATATTTTTAACGGTATATAACGGTAGAAACTTTATCGAATGGAAACTAAAAATTGAATGACCTTATCAAATATGAACTAAATGTTGAACGATCTTATCGAATATTTTAAAAATTTAATAACCAAAATAAATCTAACCTAAAAATTCAATGGCCATTTATATAGTTTACCCAAATAATAAAGGTATAAGGCTTTGCTTCAACCATTTATATATTATATTATAGAATTTAATAGTAATAGATATAATTACATAAATAATAATATAATTATAATAAACATTTTTTATATTTACAACCATAATCAATTATTATAATGTTCAAAAAATAATGAAATTGTACGATTAAAACTATTATAGCTACACATAAAAATTATTAATAATAATTTATTCAAATCTAAATTATAATATTTTATAGATCGAAACTTTAACGTTTTGAGATGATTAATGTAACTTTTAAACAGAATATCTTTAAACATGATATATATATATTTAAACCTTTATTTTTTATTTATCAAATAATATAATGTTATGTGTTGTCGGGTTTATTTTATTTTATTTTTATAAATAAAACATGTGTATTTTTTTTTATCTACGATTAAAGATAAATTTTAGTGCGACGCTAGATTATATTCTCTTATCAATAAAAAATAAACTCTTTAATTTTTTTTCTTCATAAAATTATAATTTCACGTTTAGTTAATTTCTCTCTTTGCTTCAAGATAGGGTAAGTAAAACTCGATTCGGTTTAAAAAAATTTAACTCAATTTGAGATTAAAAAAAAACTCAACTCGACTCAACTCAATTTTTTTTAAATAAAATTTAAGTTATAAAATAGAAATAAAAATGAGTCAAAATTTTTAATATTTAATGAATTGATTTTTACTTTCGAGAGAAATCCCTCAAATTTTTTTTGATATGTATACTAATATAAAAATATATGTCATATACTCGTATATAAACAAATATGAATATTATAGATATATATATATATATATATGCGCGCGCATGTCTTGTACAATTAGAAATTCTATTTAAATTAGAATCAAACTATATATAACACGATAAACAGTTACAATTAAATTTGTATAGAAACTCAAAAACTCAACTAAATAAAAACTTAAATTTATTACTCGACTTGAGGAGAAAAACTCGACTTATCTTAACCCAACTTAAAATTTTAAAATAAAATTAAAATTCGATTAATTCAAAACAAAATCAAAACATATAATTTAAATTTTAAATCAAAATCAAACCATTAAAAATAGATGAGTCTACAATGGGGGTTGAATATCGTTGAACACCATTAACGTTGAACACTGCTGAATATTATTAAATTAATTAATAAAGATTAAAAAACTCAGAGACTTAATACATAATTATTAGTTGTATGTTGAATCTATCACTTTTATTAATTATATATTAAATCTTTAATATTTTAAAATTTTATTAATTAATTTAATAGTGTTCAACAATATTCGACATCTGTTGAAAAATTTTCGATTAAAAAATTATTCCGGTTATCATCCCTACAAATAATGTAAACTTGATGACTGTTGTACATACAACTCCACCGTGCCTCTGGATCTGACAGTCCCACCGCCCCATCAACGCCCACTTCCTTGTTTCCCACTATTTTAATTTCCTTGTTTGCTACCGAAGCAAACCCCACACACACTTTTCAGATATATTTCTTGGATCACAGGCTGCATAAACATGAAAATCTTTGTCGTGTCAGAATATTTAAAGGAAAAATAATAAGAATTTTCAAAAAATAAATAAATTATAATCTATGGGAATGATTTTATGTTAAGAAAGGTGGTTCATTGGCTAATGCGGTGGGATTAAGGTGAGTATTGTGGAGGGCACTCTAAGGGTAGAGTCGGGCCACCATCGAAGCAACCCTCGGCACCGCCCAGGCCGCCATGAAAATGACATAAGAACTTGATTTTTTTAATCTTAGATTAAAGCTATATAAATATATGTAACTCAGATTAACGCTAGGGAAATTGTTTAATTATATTTAAAATTAGAATTAATTAGACAAATTGCAGTAGGAATAGGACTAGCACGGTGTGAACGAAGGCAAGCGGACAAAGAAGAATAAACAAGAGTTGATCAGCAAATCATGATGTCGGTTATGAAATGGGTAATATATAAGAGGGGAAAGTAGGGAAATTTTAAATGAATATAGATATTTAAACAATTAATTAGAAAAATGACATTATATTTGATTATTTAAAAAATAACAATTTATTTATAGTTTACGTAGAGAGTCAGGTACAAATAAGGGTGAGTATTCGATCGAGTCGAATCGAATTAAAAAATTTTGAGTTATTCGAGTTTACGAGTCATATTTTATAACTCAAATTTTATTTAAAATTTTTTCGGTTCGAGTCGAGTTTAAGAAATTCGAGTCGAATCGAGTTGAGTTTTCGAGTTCCTATAAATATTTATTTATAATTGTTGATCCTGTTATATTATGATTTGATTTTAATTTAAACGACTTTCTCTAATCATATAAGATATGTATATATATATATTTTTTATATGTAGCGATATTTCTTTATATTTTTATATATCAGTATATATATCATAAAAAATTGATAGACTCGTCTTAAATTTAAAAATTAATCCTTTAATTATTAAAAATTTTGAGTTATTCGAGTTATTCGAATTTTTATTTTACAACTCGAACTTTATTTGAAATTTTTTCGAGTCTATGAAATTTCGAGTTAAATCAAAACGAGTCGAGTATTTTTGCCTCGAGTTGAGTTATTCGGTTTTTTCGAGTCAAGTTTTACTCACCCCTAAGTACAGATTCATAATTTTATATAAAGTTTAAATTATTAAGAAAATTTATTATAAATATTAAGTTCGTGGAATTATTAGAGTTTGAACTTTTAAAGCGTATAAAATTAAATCATCAATAAAAAATATATAAAATACTAAAAATTTAAAATTTTTAAGGGTTATGCACCCGGCACCTCTGAATCTAATCCTTGTGTAAAGTAAACTTGTTTTATATAGGATACGAGTTAAAAACTCGTTTGTTATAAACTTAAAACTTACTTTTAATAGGATAAGAATTTACATTATATGACCTAAAAGATTATTATTTTTAAAATAATAAAATTTAAAAAATGATTTTTTATTAATTATTAAAATTTCTTGAAATTATGGCATATATGGGGTCACCATGATTTCCATAATAATATTGTGATCCTCACCACAAGATTCAGCTGAGCCGCTCTACTTTCTGTAGCGACTAAATATAATATTAAGAAAATAGATACTTCGAAAAAAAATATTATTGAATATATACATATATTTATAATTATATATAATCATTTGAGTAAGATAATTCAAAATTATTAATGAATAATAATTTGAGTCGGTCCAAATTTCGACCTTATACAAATCTATATGAGAAACTGAGTCTATAATAAAACTAAATCTTAATTCCTTAGAGCTACTCATAAATAATAACGTATATAACTCAATTCAATCCGATCTATATAAAAATAATTTTATGCATTTAATTGTGAAAAAATTAATTTTAGAGTCTTGATTAAAAAATTACTTTATGAAACTAATTATTGAAAAATTAAATTTTGATAACCTAATTAAAAATATATAAAGGACATTAATACAAATATTTCTAAAAAATATATAAAAAATTCTATAATTAATTTTATTTGGGTCAAGTTAGATATTTTTCATCATAAATCTTAATTTTATTTAACTAAAAATTATCTTTAATAAAAATTAAACTTAAACCTTTTTAATAAAAAATAATTAATTAAATCAGATTAAATAAAATACTCATCCCTAATTAGATTATATTTACCGAAATTACGTTCATTTTTCTAATATAAAAGTTCGGCAAGAAGTCCAACTTAGCGAGCTATGGAGGCTTGTAAGCCTCTTGACAGAATCCCATACAAGATCTCTTTTGCTACTTTTTTTCTTTTTTCAAAGCTTCCTTTTATTTGGCAAATCAAGTGATTAATAATTTTAATTGAATATTATGAATGAAGTTTAATTTGATTAAAAATTAAAAGAAAAAAAACTCAAGAATTGATCTTAATAAAAAAAATAGATGATTATGCTTTATCAATCAAGTAATTTTTTAATATCTTCGATAATATTTTTTATTAATAATAAAAACTGTTATTAACTTAAATTTTATTATCGTTGGAGTTTTTATAGGTCCAAATCTTTGATAAATTATTATGTAATGAATTCAGTAGACAAAGCCTTTTCCCCTTGCAATGATGATTAAACCCAAAATTCATTAACTGCTAATTAATCATCATTAATTATATCCTGTGTGGAAGTGGGACAAAACGCTGTTTGAAGTTGGAAGAGTAATCCATACAAAAGACGCTGCTTAATAGGAAGGACAATCGAGTGGAGCAGATGGAGAGGATTTTAGCAGATTAGGATCATCATTCATGCCATTCATGACATGGGACCATAACAGAAAATAAAATTTATAAAAAAATATAAATTAAAATCGGTTAAAATATTAAAAATATTATACGACATACTACACTAATATTTAATTAATTCGATTTATTAATTTAAAATTTTGATTAATCTCTTAATCTAAAAATATTTAACACTTCTTTACGAACCGGAAGGATAAATAAATTTAACAGTTTTTTTAATGATTTCTGATCATTACGTAACCTGTAGACCACCCTAAGATCGTAGGTCTTCTTTACTGTAATACATACCCGTTGAAAATGAAATATCAACTTTAAAGAGTATTTTCTTTTTTAAAAAATACAACTTATTGTTCGTTAACAATTCCCTTTTGTCTTTTAACTGTCGTTTTGTATTTTCATTAATCCAAAGACTATCCCTTGATTTTTAATATCTTCGTATCGTATTTTAAGTAAATTTAAAGGTTTAAATTTTTACATTGTAAATAAAAACGTGAGAGGGTAATTTTATATTGAGTTTATGTACAATTTAATTTAAATTAATCGATTAATAAATCAGATATATATAATTAAAAAGTATTTAATATTTTAGAATATTTATGATTAAATTAGTTAAGAACTTTTTGTGACTGTTGTGTACAACCCTATAGATGAGTCAATCCCCTGTGACATAGAGTGAAACAAAAGGAATAAAGCTACACCATGTTATGCTCCAACTTGATTTATTCGACCTGCTTTATGAAGACACATCTGTTTATAAGAAAGGGAATGTCTGTTATATTCGTATACTGACCTTTTCATGGCATTATTACAAGCATGCAATCTAGCAAATTAGGGGAAAAAAACGGACGCCCAAGCAAGTTTATTGGCTGGTTTGAGGCCAAGGACTAGGCTTTCTTTTAGAAACAAAATCGTAATTAAATAATAATCCATCAGCACAAGCACTTTAGTCCAAGTGGTTAAAGGAACGATTGTTGTTCTTAAAGGTCATGGGTTCAAACACCAGTGATGTTAGTAGAGTAATTAAGTGATCAATGTTAAATGGTGGAGATTTTATTCTAGAACAGATACTACTGTAATCACTACTAACTTATTCAAAAAAAATAATCCATCGAGATCAATTTTGTGCACCTCAATACAAGCGTAAATGATCTACCTTTTATTATGTTTTTGTTGGTGTCTTTACTTTAAACTAATGGTTTTAGAATTTAAAGTTTAAAATTTAAGGTTTAAAGAATCAAATGTAGTGTGTATCTTTTAAGATTTTTACTCCTCAATAATATAATACTTTTAATAGACGAGTACAAATCGTCTGTCTCTCTAGTTGTGTTTTCATTAGTGTCTTATACCTTAAATTATTGAGTTTAGTGATTAAAGTTTAGGGTTTAAAGTTAAAGATTATGATTAGAGTTAAGAGATATAAATTTAGGATTTATGGCGTAAAAATAAAGATTCGGGTTTAAAATTTAAATTTTAAATCCTTTTAGTAAGAAGCACGAAAAAAACACGATTAAGTAACATATAAAGTTCCAAATTTTCAATTATGGAGTAATAAAGGAGATAAAGCCAAGGTAGGTGATGATGAAAAGGACTGTAGCTTTAGTGGGACTCATCTCTGGATATCTGTCTCCAACCCATACTCTTACTAATCTCTATACCCCAAACCAGAAAGAAACAGACAATAATAACTAATAAACACAACACAAACGTTTGATCCCATTTAACTTGACAGAGACAACGTATGTATCCAACACTTGTCGCAAACCTAGGCATGCCAAGTGGCAAAGGGCGGCGCACCACAGGCAAGAGAGCTGAATTGTGGGAAGGAATAATCAATGATTACATAGTAATAATAATAGCTGCTGGTGTAGAAAGTAGAAACTGTGTATGGTTTTTTTTTTATCAAGATTGTATTTATCAAGTGCAAGCACAGGTTTGGACGGTAGAACACAGCTTTTTATATGTATTTTATTCGAATAGGATATGGTATTTTAAGGATTCATCTTAGACATGAGAGCTTTATTTTTGCTTGCACAAACAAATAGTCCGTTCTTTTATTATGTTATTTTTAGTGGTCGAAATAAATACAAATAATTTGTTCTTTTATTATATTTTTATTAATGTTTATACTTTTAAACGTATAGTTTTTATCAGTATATGTTTGTCTCCTATTTAAATTTTAAAAAATAGTTTATTTCTAAATTTGTTCCGTACTTTTAAACATTTATGTTTTGTCTCAAAACCTCAAATGTTAGCTCTATCCCTGCTAGGGTTGTGTTAATGTTTAAAGAATTAGAGGTATGGTGATATGTTTTTTAGAATATTGTTTAAGATTTAGGAAATGAAAATTAGCGTTAGTGTTTAGAATTTAATTTTTTAATAAATTTTAGTGCGAGGCATAAAAGGAGGTATGATTAGTGGGCCGAAGATTTTTGTTCAATTTCAACCGGTTACAACTTACTTAAGTATGGGTGCAAATCGTCTACCTTTTTCTTATGCATCAATTTGTACCTCCGCTTTAAATTAGAGAGTTTAAGGTTTAAGGTTAGAGATTATGGTTTAACGAATTAAGAATAGGACGTATTTTTAGGGTGTATGATTTAGAGTTTATATAAAAAATTAGGATTAGAATTTAAAATTTAAATTTTTAAAAAATTTCAACTGGAGGCAAAAAAGATACATGAAAAAGAGATAAAAGATTTTTACTCTTTTCTTTAGGTGTTATTCGGCAAAATTATATCAACAATCTGAAATATTACACCGAAAAAGTTAAATACACACAAAAAAGAAATATAAAATTAACATATTTAAGGGTTTAATCTCTCTCGATAGAGAAGTGTTTGAGTAATTTAAGTAGAGTAATAATTTACATTGATTTTACTTTTAAGAAGAAACTGTGATCGTTTTAATTGTCGCTAAAGTGTTGAAAATCTGAAGACATAAACTTGCGGTGGGAAGAGGAGGTGGGGGTGGCGTGAAAATTTGTTGTCACGCCGTCCAAACGAACCTTTCGTACCATTCAATTCATTCACCCTCTCTATGCATCTGCCACCCCACGCGCAATCAATATTCCTCTACCCCTCCTCAGAACTATATATATATTTATATCCTCACTCCTTCTCTTTACATCTCCATGCATTTCACCACCTTCTTCTTTTTCATATCTCCCTTTGCAAACACTCACACAGCCTTGTAAATTCTCTCGTTCCGATCGTCCGTCGAAGTATTCGATCGAAGAACAAGCCACAAATCCCGAGCTTTTCATCTTGTAAGTATACATATACATGTGTGTTATGTGTCTGCCATCTGCGGCTCACTGCATTCAGGGTTCTAATTTGTTAGGGTTTGCCATCTTAGTATAAGTTTGGTTTCTATATCATGCATATAGATCATGTAGCATCCATGTGGTGAGTAGATCTAAATGAAAGAGTTTAGTTTTCTGATTAATGGAGAAGATGGAGCTCCGATAGCCCACCACCGAGTAGGATTTGAGGGTGTAATTTTAGTTGGTGGGGGTGTGAAAACATATTATCCACCAACACCACCACGGAGTGCACGGCACTCAAACACCACCACCATGCTTGTTTGTGGCAGGAAACAAAGTCAAGGTTTGCGGCACAATCTTTATGCTTAATTTGTCTTAAGATCATGCAACTCGACCAAACATCAAACATAACACTCATAATACTACTGTTAGGTTAAAACTTGAAACCCCATTCTTTTTTTAGTGGGTTCATATAGCCTCACATTCTCTCTCTCTATAATGAGATGGACTAAAAAGAAGCATGCAGGGGCCAACCAGCTTTGGGTCCCATAAAGTTACATCACAATCATCATTGATCAACCACTATGTAATAAAAGAATAGCTTGTATACATTATGACAATAACATATATAGGCAAAACATGTGCGTTTACTTCCATTATCCTTTGTAATAAAGCATTGGCAATTCATGTCATCCAAGAGTCATGTCTTTCTCTCCCAACTTTCCCTTATATTTTGGCTTACGCCAAAAACTAACTTCAACCCTGTGTTTGTTGGGACACAACATTGTTATAAAACCTTGGTTCATTCTGTCACATATAATTCTTCTAATTCTGATCTTCATATCTTTGTTCATGTTTTCCAGGTGTAGATCCATGATGGAATTGGAATCATGTGTTCCTCCAGGCTTTAGATTTCATCCTACAGAAGAAGAACTTGTAGGATATTATCTGCAGAGAAAGATTAATGCACTCAAAATCGATCTAGATGTTATTATAGAGATTGATCTATACAATATGGAGCCATGGGATATCCAAGGTAAATATAATCACCAGTAGTCTAACCAAGCAGAAACTAGCTTGGACTCTACTTGTTGTTGTTGGTCCTATCCTAGCTAGGGTTTGAAAATTTGTAGAAGAAAATATAAAAAGTATCCATTTTTTTAGTCCTACTTTTCTCTTAGTCATAAACTAATCAATGTAATGATGTATATCACCATGCCATGACAGAGGTCAAAGGATATGTTCACAGATAAGCATATGTTCACACTAATGTTCCAAAACCAGGTTTGTCTGTTGGCTAATTATGTTTGGTTTTGGGTTTGTGCAGGAAGATGTAATGTAGGGAATGAAGAACAAAGCGAGTGGTACTTCTTCAGTTATAAAGATAGGAAGTATCCAACCGGAACGAGGACGAATCGAGCCACTGCGGCCGGGTTCTGGAAGGCAACAGGGAGGGATAAATCTGTGCTTTCTAAGAACAAAATTATAGGGATGAGAAAGACACTGGTTTTCTACAAAGGCCGTGCACCTAATGGCAGGAAAACTGATTGGATCATGCATGAGTATAGACTACAAACTTCTGAACTCGGACCTCCCCAGGTAAGTTTTACCTTTAACCTCTTCAATACATACATACATTGATATATATATATATATATATATATATATATTTACTGATAAATTGAGTTTACTGGGATTTGGGATTGCAGGAAGAAGGATGGGTGGTGTGCCGGGCATTTCGAAAGCCGAGTCCTAATCAAAGGCAACGTTTTGAAGCATGGAACCATGCCTACTATACCCGAGACAACAGCCTTGTTAGGCCTCCTATTTCCATTTCAGACATATCAACTCCATCACACCTTCATCTTCATACGAATCAAGGACCAAGTTTTTATGAGTCCTATGGTTCCGATAACCACAATTTTTTGGACATCCAACATCAAGTCATTGAACTACCGCAACTGGATAGTCCTCCTATTACTGTTTCACCAAGTTTAGCAGAAAAAGAAGTAATTTTCCACTGCGATGAAGAAAACAGCAGCAGCAGTCAAATACAAATAATCGACTGGAAGAACTTTGACAACTTGCTTAACTCGCAGTTGACTGATACGACGTCTTATCCATTTCAAAGCACCGCGGCAATAATATCCCAAAACGATGAAGTATGAACCAGAAGCTCAAGAACAACACCATCTGCAGGAATGCTTCCCTGAATCATAGTGGAAGCACTAAGTTCTACAACTGATTTATGCTATAGTATGCTGATTCAGACAGCTAAAACTCTTAATATTATATCATATATATATTGAAACTAAGCTTGAAAACCTTGATCAGATTTACCAATTATAATTGCACTGCTAAAAGTAGATTATAGAGAAAGTATGGTTTTGTTATGATAAAGAGAGACTTCCTGCATGCTTAAGTGTGTATGCAGAAAGTTTCACTTTTTACCTTTTCTTTCTTCTTGTTTTTTCATTGGCCATGTTTACAAAACTGTATATTGCGCATGCATTAGTGCACATATATGTATGTAATAATGTTGGTCCTTTTTTTTTCAAACGTTTGAATTTTATGAATTTTATTATTTAGTAATTATTATTTTTCATCAACGTGAACTTCTCCATATTCCAGTGTGCATCGCATTCATCGTAAGAGAAGGTTTATGTTTCCAGGTTAATTCGAAGGTATTCGGTAGCACCGACATTTCTTTAAGTACCTGTTGGACCAGTAACGGTGATAAGTTTCCGGCGAACTCGATCACCAACGTCGGAATAATGTATATATTTAATGCAACATGAATTTAGCTTTAAAATTTTTAATAATGTGTATCATTTGGAATGAATAGAGTTATAAAGGGGGGAAATTGAGTAACTGAGTACTGATGGTATGTCTTCCTTTTTGAAGAGCATGGAGGAAAAAGGTTGCTGAAAATTGTAGTGTTTTTAGTACAACATGCATGGATGATATCACGCGGTCAGTGATGGATTCAGAAATTTTTTAAGGGCGAGCACAATTATATTAAATACTAAGATTATAATTTATAAATATCATGTTGAATCGAAAAATCAAGTTCAAGTGTTTAATCGGACCAGAGAAAATATTAAATATCAGATTGAATATTTAAGTCAAGTTTAAGTACCAAAACGTAAATTTAACCATTTTTTTGACTATGTCATGGGATGGGAGAGATGAGTAAGCGTTATCTTCAACCACTAACAAAATCCGCAGCTGTTTCAGAGAGCTAGTTCTTTTCATGTTTGAACTTAGAGAAAAAGGAAGATGCTTTTCCAAACTACAACCTCATCTCGGCCTTTATATCTCCGGCAACATGGGTGTTTCTCGGCAATCCGGCAGCTTCCTCATTATAACTTGTTCCTCACCTCTAGGTCTCTCGAGTTCACCCGCAAAACCCTCCTTTTCCAGGTCAAATTTCTTAACACTCCTCTTTGTTCTGGTAAATCTTCAAGCCTAAGTCTTTACTTCAAATCATCTCAACTCTTTCAAGACAACTCGGCTGCTACACTTGTACAGGTAGGAGGTATAAATAGATATGGGATATAATATTGTAAAAGAGAGGTCTTTGCCTTGCACTGGCACATGGGTAGTATATGACTATGACTGTAACAATCTCTCTTTCTTTTGCTTTTCCTCTCCTGAATCTATGCCAATTCTGATTGAGAGCAGGGATGATGATGATTCATCCCTATTTTAGTTGCAAGAGAAGTGTTCTGTTCTCAGCCAACATCAGTCAAATTTTGGATTCTACCCTCATCAAACTTCAGCTTTGTTTAGGATTTCTCTTTTGGATGTACTTAATTGTAATATTGTTGATTTCCTAAGGTTATAATTCATATAAGTCTGCACTGAAAGCATTGGAGGAAGTGCTGCTTTTCGATCCTAACAATAAGATTGTACGCCCGAGGCGAGATGCCTTAATGGATCGTGTGGAAATGTACAAAGGAGTTTCTATCAGAAGACAGATGATTTTGTCTGGTTTGGAAACATTTGGATCTGAAGTTTGGACCATGTGACTAAAGGGTTGTTCGAACATTTCAACTCTAGGGAAAGAAATCATGTCATTTATATTGTCACAATCTCTATGCATCTATATCATCACATAAACTGATTCCTCTTCATCTACTTGGTCATCTTGAATACTCCTAGTTCCAATGAGAACATAAGAATGTCGGACTACTTGCTCCAGAAGAAAAATTTTCTGGGAGGTTTCTTTGACACAGAAGAAAAAGTTCATTCAACCATGGCCAAACAGGGGACTAGAGCAAACAAGCTCTGAGCAAAAGCCCTGGCCAGAAACAAGGCAGACACAATAGTAGCTCAAAAACAATAACCGAAACAAATTCCTTCGAGGGAGTACTGCGTTCGGGCGAAAGTGAAGCAGCCGGCAGTAGGCAACAGGAAACACCAAAACCAGGATCATTATGTAAACATTATAATTTTGGATAATAAAGTTTTTTTCCAGCAAAGAATTAAAAACAAGCAAAATCTCCTGCATACAACCAAACTAAGAATATAGCCTTAAAACTTAAGAGTCAAGACTAATACCACATTAGCTACAACAGTCATACTCCAGAGAGGTCCCACAGAGTTGAAGAAAAAAAACAAAAAATTTCCATGCATCCCACTATATCCTAGATATAGGGATGGTACCATGTTGTAGAGCCTAATGACCTCCAGCCATAGCACTTCCAGGGTTGAGGGAAACCTGGTTTTTGGGGTTAGGGAGTGCAAATATGGCCAAGAAAGCGCTGATGGCAGCCACAATAGAACCCAGCACAAAGGCTGGTAAGTTTCCGCCACCAAATGCTGCATCCAGAGGTCCACTCACCACTGATATTATCATCTGCCAATAACAAACCCCCATTATTTATACTCATTTATGAACCAAATTCTAACAATTTAAGATGAAACAACACAATCAAAACCATCTTAACCCAATTAATGTTTGAAATCTAAGGTTCTATTTTTGGATTTTGCTTTATTTTCTTGCCAGCTAAAGGAATCGTTCGTAAAAGGGAAAATGAAGTTGATGTGCATTACCTGTGGGATAACTATGGACAAGTTTAGCACTCCCAAGGACAGACCTACAGTTTTTAGAGGTAACCATCAATGTTAGTAAGCAGACTATATATACAAGACTGGTACGTATATTTATACGTACAATAGTGTGTGTGAGAGAGAAGAAATATTAGAAAAAGTAGGAGCACGAGAATAGCAACACCATCAAGTAGGAAGCAACAAGAAACCACGTACCTTGACCACCACCGGCTTCGGAGCAATAAATGGATGCCAAGGCAAATGGAATGCTAAATGTTACCTGCATCCAGCATCATCAGAATTATTCATATAAACAATTCTTAATAAATTTAAATAATGATATGAAAAAACTGGGTTTTTTTGTAGGATAGTTTCTACACCTGGCATTTTCATGCATGTACAGTTGCTCTTGACATAGATTCTAAATTAAACTTCAAACATTTTATTTTTTTAAATAAAAACTCTAAACGGTTTATATATCAACCTGAACCGAAATTTAAACTATAAAAATAGTTTCAAGCCATAAATCCTATATTATAAACTCATCGACATAAACATTTGTACTCTGTACCTTTGAATTAAAATTTTTACCTCAGTTTAACTATTTTTAACAATTAATATATCAAATAATAATTCATAAAAATATAAATAGATTATATAAATTGACCAGCAAAACAAATAGTTAATTGAACACTCAGTGGATAAGAAACCCTAGCGTGATGAAAAATACATTACTTCATGCTAAAGGTGTGCTCGTGATTCCTTTATGGGATCACGGACAGTAACTCGTATAATCAAACATTAATGAGAGAGCTGTGGATAAGTGTGAATTAAAAAGGAAAAGGAAAGGACACTAACCGCTAATGGAATACCCAGCAATCCAAACAAGGCCAAAGCAGAACCTTTGATGTTGGTGGGTGGAGGGGGAAAGATTTGTGGTCCAAGTTTATGCCTCCAAGCCTCAGCAAACTTAGTAACCCCCACCGTTCCGGCCAAGCAAGCGGCCAAGATGAAGTTGACCACCCCCCAAAGATTCTTAACCCCACCAATCAACCGGCTCACAGGCTCCAACCCCAACGACGTTAACGCCAACACGATCGAGTTTATCATCAGCCCCAATGCACCCGCGCGCACTCCTTGATCGTACAGTTTCTGTTCATTCGCACTTCCCTTTACGTTACCTCCGTATACCTCCACCCCCATCCAGTCAGTGTCGTACAACAAGAACGGGAACCAGGCGATCCAATTCAGGCATGTAACCAGTAGCAGTATCCACATTGGCTTTTTCAAGGTCTTGAATGCCTTCACTAACTCTCCGATGAATGCCCCGGATGATTCTCCTTCTTCTCCGTCTACAGCTTCTTTACTCGTTAATGGCTTCTCTTTAACAGTGGTGATTGCGGTTATCGTCACCGACATTAGGAAAACGATATCGATGAGGAAACAAGTTTTGAGGTTTGCGCAGTAAACATTGCATGCTGTTGTTACGGTGAAAGGAAGTAGTTTATGGAGGTTGGAGAAGGAACCGGCGGCGTAACCCAAAACGTTTCCGATAGCCATGAAGAACGAGAACCACCCATTGGCAATCCTCATTCTTTTGTGATCGTTTGCGGATAGGTCGGCGAGGAAAGCACGGCAAGGACCTTGTAACATATTGTTCGCGACATCGAGTATCCAAAATCCGGTGACGAAAACAGCCACCGCTCTAGGCTTCGTAGGACTGTGAAGTGAATCTCCGGCTCGGTGGCCTATATCTTTGGCAAATCCGATGAAGAAAACAGCAACGGCAACGGAACAAGCTCCGGCGGCAATGAAAGGTCGGCGACGACCGAATGGTGAGGTGCAATGATCACTACTGTAGCCAACTATTGGTTGAATGAGTAAACCAGAGATGGGTCCACAAAGCCAGATGAAAGCAGCCCAAACATGAGGAACACCGAGGGTTTGAACGTAAGGTGTTAGAAGAGAGAGTTGCAGAGCCCAACCGAACTGAACCCCGGCGGCGATGGCTGAAACCACCACAATATGCCATAACGGACTTGGGTTTGCGTTTTGACCCGTTTCACTAACCATCACTGTCTGCTCTTCGATTCAAACTTACTGTAAAGATGAAAACAAACCCAAACATATAAATAACAAAATCTGAGGAGTGAAATCCAGAGAACAGAAGCCGTCGATTTGAATGAAAACGGCACTGAACAATGTATGTCTTAAGATGGTATGAACAGGAATCATAAATAAATACCATGAGCGTTGTAAGAAAATACTTAAAAAAGGAAGTAAATATTTAGCAGAAAAGGAAGTAAATTCATATATATTTAACGTATATTCAAATTATAGTCATTTTCTAACAATTTAAATTAATTTTAATAAAAGTATGTAATGACTAAATGGTAAGATTTAAAAAAATTTATATTTTATTTAGATAATTTAAATATTATATATATATATATGATATATATACATTAATAGACTAAAAATATTAAATATATATTACTTTATAATTATATTAGTATATTAAAAATATATAAATAATGGTGTCACTGTTATTTTGGAGGTTATTAATTTCGTTTTTAATTTATATTGATTTTATTTTTGGCATAAAGATAATTTTAACCCTTAACGTTTATAGTTTTTGTCGTTTTGGTCCTTATTCTTTTTTTGGGTTAAATTTAGTCCTTAACCTATATCTTTTTGACAAATAGCTTATTTTTTAACTAGCTTGATGACTAGACCGTTAAAAATTTAACGATGGTATACATATGAAATATAATTTTAAATGATATGGAATGTAACCTATCAAATACATATATATATATATGAAATATAATTTTATTCTAATATAAAATATAAAATAATTAAAATTTAAATAAAATATTAAAAATTAATTAATTATAAAATTAAAAAAATATTAAACATTCTTAACCCTAACTACGATAGAATCAAAATCTCATCTTAAAAAATATAAACACAATTCGAATAAGATTTTGATTTTATCGTAGTTAGGGTTAAGAATGTTTAATAATCTTATATTTTAGAATTAATTATTTTTTAATGTTTTATTTGAATTTTAATTGTTTTATATTTTATATTGGAATAAAATTATATTCTATATATATATGCATTTGATAGGTTACATGCCATGTCACTTAAAATTATATTTCATATATATATCATCGTTAAATTTTTAATGGTCCAGTCATCAATCTAGTTAAAAAATAAGCTATTTGTCAAAAAGATATAGGTTAAGGGCTAAATTTATCCCCAAAAAAGAATAAGGGTCAAAACGACAAAAACTGTAAACGTTAAGGATTAAAATTATTTTTATGTCTTTATTTTTTTATATTTTTATCGTAAGAATTATTTTGACCTATTATTTGGAAGGTTACATAAATAAATATTTTATATTTTAATATTATTAAAATAATTTTAAAGTATTAATCAATTATTTTTATTTATTTAAAAATATTTTTTAAAAATGTTTATTGAAAAACTTTATCAAGTAATACCCAAACATCATAAACTAAAACTGTTTTATCAAAATAATTTCTTAAAAAAATGTAAACTATAATAAATAAGAGAAAACAACCTGTAAATATCAACTACTTGGGAATGACTAAAAATACTTATATTATTTATTTTAAGTAAATTTAAATCTCAATTATTTAATAAAAAATTATAAATCAAATCAATGACTTAAAAAAGGTTTAATACACTTTTTTTCCTAAACTATATATATATTTAATTTACCCTCTAAATTATATTTTAACACGTTTTACCCTTTATATTTTATGTTATTATCAAATTATCCCTTAAATTATACCAGATTTTTAAATTACCCTTAAATAGAGATGATTTTGGTATAATTTTATAAAATTTAGGAAATAAAATAAGCAAAAAATTATAAAATAAATTAAAAATCAAGTATAATTTAATAGAAAAAAATACATTAAACCTTTAAATAAATAAAAATATATTTCTCTTGTTTTCTCTTTTAAATTCTAAATCCAATACCGTCAAAGCTTGTCCAGTTGGTCAACCTGGCTTCAAATGCATGGAAGCAGACATCGGGATTTAAGTCATTTAGGGAAAGGGAAAAATAATTAAGTCGAGCTTATCCATAGAATTATTACAAAGAACCTTGTAAGTGTAAATTAAAACGAATTAAATAATTTAAATTTAAATTATTTTGTTCGTAATATATTATTAAAAAATTAAAAGTATGTATAAATAGATATTATTTTATAATTAATTTAAAGTATTAAAAAAATATAAATTAAAATAATTACTCTCAAGTTTTCTATCCTAATTATGGTAATGTAAATATAATTCAATTTGTTACCAAATAAGGGAGATTTAGTTGGTGTAATTTTCCGACAAGGGTTGTAGAAGTGAAACTAAAAACATTGAAGAGTAGTCAATGGACTAATTAATACTAGATGGGTAAAACTAGTCTCTAGAAAAAAATTGAATTATTTTATTTTATTTGAGATTAAAAAATAACTCATTTTGATTGTAATTGTAATTTTATAAATTTGATTAATTAAAATTTTAAATAAAATTTGAGTTATTAAACAAAATTTTTAATAATTAATCTTAATTTTTATATTTGAGTCGAGTTTGATAATTTTGTATGATATATTTTATATACTATGTGTGAAGCTATGAAGAAATATATGTGCATATCATATATACATATAGAAAGTCGTTAAAATCAGTAATAATGTCTAGTATAACATTATAAAATAATTATAATATTATATTTATTTATACCCAATTGAGTCAAGTGTTAATTAATCTTTGATCATATCGGACTCGGATAACTCAATATCTGTTACGTTTTATTTAAAGTCATGTCAGGAAAACGTTGATACACACAAGCTATGTAAAGTCTAGCTTGTAAATTTTTTTGGTATAGGGTGTTGTTTAGGGTTTAGAAATTTAAGTTGTTGGGTTTAGAATTTAGGATTTAAACTTATATTTAAGGTTTATATTTTAGGGTTTAAATTTAGGAATTTAAATTTTAAATTATAAAAATTAAAATTTTTAGTATATTATATTTAAAGTAGCTCACGAACTTTTTGAACCAAGTCGAACTCGTTAAGAACTCGAGTCGAATTCGAACATTAATCAACTCCAATCGAATTTAAATCACTCACGATCTGTCTTATCTGACTTCTCCTTTCCAATTCTGTTTTAGACGGATAAGACAAAGGCAGTCTAGTATATTTCCTTGCAAAGAAAACATGTATTAGTATTAGTATTTGATAGAAAAAAAAAAGTTTAATATTAACACTTAGCTGTACATTAATTGGATCTTACACTACTAAATTATAACCTATCGTTGGCAAGGATGTGTCCGACCTTCTTGATCTTCGAAGTTCAAATAGATGGGGAATTCAACAGGATCAGGATTTGGCTGGGATTAACAGGATTTGGCATATTTTCCTCATTTCTGGAGAGATTATACGGTGAACCTTGTTAACCACGTCATCCTTGGTCCAAGTAATCAGGATCGTTGATCTTAATTTTTTTTCCAAGTATATTTTCTTTGTAAATCACCGTCTGTTGGACATGCATACCTTCTGATATAGTGAGAAGGAAAACCTAAGAAAGTGGGAAAAGTTGTGAATATCTTTATAATATTGCTTGCTGCACATTTATGTGTTCTAGTCAGGCAATAGGTGGTTGGCTTTAGAATCTGCCGTAGCAGCACAGCTGAAGCCATAAAGTGCTTGAGCCAAACACTTAGATGAACCATCTTCATATAACCTGCCACTTGGCCTAGTGGCTAATAGGAGTTCAAGTTGAGGGTTTGAGTGAAGGTACATCCAATTAAAACTAACCCTGGTGTTCTGATCATGTGAATCCCGAATGATCTGATCAGAAGAGTAAACTGAACATCACCTTGGACATATGTTTAAAATCTCAAATTTGATTCACGTCAACTCGAAAGCTCGATCTATCAGTCTATAGGTGATTTGTGTGTGTGTTAGTTTGTGAAACTGAATGATGGTCTTTTAACATGTTGTTCATCTTCTTCCTGGTGCAGTTGTTGGACCGATACCGATGCAGGAGGGTACCTGTATAACCTCTCCACATATCAGAGAAAGTGGAAACAGGGATAGGCTAATCGACTTCTGTAAGTCCTCTTCACTCAGTATGTTGAGTTGAATGGCATTCTTATGAACAAATAGGAGCTAGTCAAATGGATGGAATGCATGATGTGAAAATATATACATATATTCTAGAGTATACTCTCAACCACAATAGTATTTATTTTAGAGTATACTTTCAACCATCAGACATTAATCACTCAAACACTGTGCTCAACCTGCCGCGTTTGATTGGGTGGGGATCAAGAAATAGTTATAATTTTGAAGTAGTTGGAGTGACTTGAATAACACATGAAGATGAAACAGACAAATAATCGAACACATCTTGTCATCTTTTTTCTGCATTTATGATTCATGTCTGCCTCCATGCAGGGACTCAACTGCAAAAAGGAAACTTAAAAGCAGTATGAAGAGGGAGAATGACATCACCTGAGCAATTCAATATCTGGCGATGCTTCTGTTAACTATGGGATTCAAATCTCAACCACAAAGTAATCGGATGAGTCTAACGTAAGGCATGACTATCAACAGAAAATATTGTGATTAAATATCGAAATTTAACTTTAAATATTTATATTTATCGTTTTTATTAACATTAATTAAGTGTAACTTAACTTGGAAATTAAATCAGCCTAGTCCCATGTAGTTGCAAGGCTTACCCAATTAATGCTGAGCTTATTGAGTTAGCTGTCGACCAACAGAATGACGATATCTTGTTTAGTCAGTCTCCAATCTGCTTAAAAACACTGAATTCACAAAAAAAATTCTTAGGTAAACCCTGTTTATCACGTCATTCATAATCCTACTTAATCAGGATCGTTGATCTTAATTCTTTTTTAAGTGAATCATCACTTTTTTCCTACATATACTTAGTGGGTGGATAATTATTAGATGATTATTTAAGATCAACGGTCCTGATTATTTGGACCATAGATAATGTGTTGAACATAGTTCACCTAATAATCTCTCGAATTATGTGCATCAATCATGAAATGTAGTGTAACACTTACTCAACCTTTATGCTATCAAAAAAAAGTATTCAAGATAACAAATATTATATTTTTAAAATTTAAAAGTATGTCTTTAATAATAAATATAAAAAAATAATTTTAATTATATATATTAAAAACCAGTTTTTTAATAATAATTATTAAAAAATAAATTTAAGAGTATGTTAATAATAATAAATATTAGAAAGAAAATAACTTTTATAATAAATATTAAAAAAACTATCTTTAATAATAAATATTAAAAAAACAAATTTTTAGTATAGACCCTTAATAATAAATGTAGGAAAAAATTAAGTCCTAATAATAAACGTTACGAATTAAATTATACCAAAATTTAATAATAAGTATAAAAAATTAGATTATAATATCAAATAATATAAAAAAAAATGAGTTCTGGGCTAGCGCTCCTCCTATCTATACCCAGAGACGAAACTACCTTATGTATGAGAGAGACTCTTGTCCCTCTTAATTTTTTTTGGTATAATTATACATAAAATTCCTCTTAGTTTAAATAGTAGAAAAATAAGATTTTTGCCCCTTCAATTTTTAGATTTAAAAGCTTAATAGATTTGTCTCTCCCAATGTTTGATACTAGTTCTGTCCCTGTCTATACCCAAAGATAATATTGGTTTAAGCATATCTCGAGTTTAAGATTATATATATATATATAATTATTTACTAAAATTAAGTGTATGATATATTGATAAAAAATAATCAAAATAAAATTTTAAATAATCAAAATAAAATACTCAAAATATCCCATTAAATCATATTTTTAAAACGCCACCATTAGCGTCTTTCATGCTTTTGTTTCCGCTCTCAAAACCACATTTATTTTGTGCAAATATTAAGGGAGGAGACTTCATATGAATGCCTGTCAAAAGTATTTTACGGAAATATTTTATTTATGTTTTTTTATAAAGTTAATATTTTAATAATTTGATTACTGATAAAAATAAATCTAATTGTACTTATTATATACATTAAGTCTTATATTAATTCGACAATTTATTAGATGGTTGCTTTTAATTTACTTAAAACTCAGCATGGATGATTTATATGAATAAAATATAAAATATAACGGTTGGATTATAAAAATGTAATATATATATAAATATTTAAAGTATATAAGAGAATATAAAAACTTATTAGATAAGTTTAATTTATTATATTATTTAGGCATAAAGATAATTTTCACCCTTAACGTTTATAATTTTGGTCATTTTAGCCCCTATTTCTTTTTTGGATAAATTTAGCCCTTAATCTATATTTTTTTAACAAATAACTCATTTTTTAACTATCATGATAATTGAACTGTTAAAAATTTAATAATGGTAACATATCATATATATATGTGATAATATATTTTAAATGACATATAATCTAACCTATTAAATATATACATATATATAGAGTATAATTTTATTCCAGTATAAAATAAAAAAAATTAAAATTTAAATAAAATATTAAAAATTAATTAAATACAAAACAAAAATTTACTAAATATTCTCAACCCTAACTAAACTAAAATATCTTAATAAAACCCTAAAACTCCGATTTAGATTAAAACTAAAATACCTAAATTCTAAATTAAAATAATAAAAATCCAATTGATTATTATCAAAAATTTTATCTTTGATTCACCATAACAAACTATACAAAATACTTTCTTCTCAGATTATGTTCGTACCTTTTTAGATAAAAATTTGATTTTACTATAGTTAAGGTTGAAAATGTTTAGTAGCCTTTTGTTTTATATTTAATTAATTTTTAATAAATAAAAAAAAATAATTTTTAATATTTTATTTAAAATTTAATTGTTTTATATTTTTAGATTGGAATAAAATTATATCCCGCGTTTATGTATTTGATATACTAGATGTTAAGTCATTTTAAAATATATTATTACATATATATGATATATCATCATTATTAAATATTTAACGGTTCAGTTATTATGGTAGTTAAAAAATGAGTTATTTGTTAAAAAGATAAAGGTCAAGGACTAAATTTATCCCTAAAAAAGAATAGGGACTAAAATGACCAAAATTATAAACGTTAAGGGTAAAAACTATCTTTATGTCTATTATTTATAATTTATCTAACAATTATTTAATAAATTCTCTAGAATGTGAGATACGTATAAAAAGAATTTGATTTTTATTGTCGTTCTAAACACATAATGTAGACAGAGACGGAGTCAGGATTTAAAGTTAAGGGGACAAAACATAAATATTTAGAAGCAGAGGATAAATTTATAAAAAAAATTAAAAAAAATATAAATAAGAGTATAAAAATAAAAAAAAAATCATCGAGGTAGGAACGATTATCTTCCCTATCCCCACACAACTTCATCCCTGAATGTAGAGCTCTATTTATAACAAAGTTTTATTCTTATTAGTTTTTTAAATAAAATATATCTGAAAGGTGTCCGGGGCCACCTTATTTTAATTTGTTAAAGTCTAACAACAAAAATATTTTTTCGTATATTTTATATTTTTATATTAAAAATTAAATTTTAATTTTAAATTATAAACTCTAAAAAATATATCTCATTCTTATTTCTTAAAACCCTACATTTATATTCTTAGGGATAGACCTCTTTCCAGTTAGTTATATCTATTTAGTTAGCTAGAAAGTAGTTTTTTCATATCACTGAAGAAGAAGAAGAAGAAGAAGAAGAAGAAGAAGAAGAAGAAGAAGAAGAAGAAGAAGAAGAAGTCCAAATGTATTATGCTAGTGTTGTTGCGTATCACATATTCTTCAATTCCACCAAATATCTCTGTGTTCTTCTCCTTCTTTTCTTTGCTTTGCTTTCCATCTTCATGTTTCCAGCAGATGTGGGAAACAAGAAAGACTGTGCAGCTCTCTTATCAACTGCAAAGACCCATGGAAACAACAGTTTCTGGGAATCTGCAAATATCTCAGCTTCAACTCAGGCAAACAAATAACATCTCCGGGTATCAACTTCGATTCAAATTGTTTATCGCTTAATCCGACTAATTTCGTATTTTCATACGAAACACAGTGTTAGCTCATAGAACATTTACGTCAGTATATTTATGTTTACGATTAATGTTTAAAGTTCGTAATTGTTTAATAATGTTATCTTTAAAAATATTTAGAGATTGTTTTTATTATTTTTTTTCTCTATGTGTATGTACCTTCTACGATGGTGCTTGAATTTTTGGTTTTAGTTTACGGTTAAATATTTAATATATTATCGTATAAAAAAATTACACAAATACATAAATTTTAAACGTTTAGATAATTTTATTTATTATTTTAATATCAGTCTATAAAATAATAATTCTTATTTTATTTTGGGATGAATTCTTCTTTGTTGTTTATAGTTTATTTCTTAAAAGATATTGAATAATATAATTATGTTGATTTAGTAAGATATAGTTAAATTCAACGTCGTATTATTCTAGTTTTGTTAAATATATAAATTATTTAGAGATAATATTCGGAGAAATAAAAGGAATTGAAGTATATTTAAAAATTTATGATAAAATTTATAATACACTGAAGAGTGAAAATATCACCTACAAGTGATATTTTATTTTTTTAATATTTTTCTATCAAAATTATCGTACATCGAATATTTTAAATATTAAATAAATTCATGATGCTACCTGTAGATAGCGTTAAAAATATTTTAAAAAATATAACATCATTTATAAATAACATTTTCTTCTATTTTTTATTTTATCATAATTTTTAAAATAAAATTTAAACACATTTTTTCGAGTATAAAATCAAAGATAATATCCCCTAATTTCTCCCCTTACCTATCCTTTGTTTCATTCATTTAATGAGTAGGCCGTCGAACGGACCATGTCTCAATGGAATCCGAAACCATTGGTTTATGATTTTGTATCTCACGCCATTTCTCAAATTCTGGTAGACCTACCGGTCAATTATTTCAGTCAAGTGGGTTGCCAACTTGCGAATTAAATTTTGTACTCGGATTTTAAATACGATTCAAATTCGAAATAGTTATTTTAAAAAAATATATTTGAGTCAAATTATTCATTATCGATAATAATGATTGATTATTTCATAATAGGTTCACTTATTGAGAGATAAAAAAATTGCTCCTGAGATAAAAATTTTAATTTATTTTCATCTTATATGTTTTCCTATTTTTACTTCCATGCTTTATATTTCCATTAATGTATTTTGGTTTATATCAAAGTATAGGAAAATCATTAAGTGATCTCACTGATAAAAAAAATTCTTTCGTTCGTTTTTAAAAATATATATTAAAAATTCGATTCGACTCGATCCGTTCTAATCCTTCCTTGTGAATAAACCAAAGAAGGTGACGAAAATACCATCACAAAACCAAAGGACCACATTTCCATTAACATGCGCAAGGCTAAAGAGGGAGGGAGGGAGGGGATTACCCTATAAAATTGCATTTCAAGCCTCTCTAGAATAAAAATAATTCAGTTTAGTTGTTAACATAAAATTTTCAACTTCGGTCCTTACTAATTCATATTTGTTTTATTTCAGTCCCTCATAAAAATATATTTTTACTTTAACCATCACAACAGTATTAGAGGTGGCAGTGGCATGGATCTGAAACCTATACCATGTAGGCTTAGGCTGAAGCCATGGGCTAAGACACAAGGAGGCCGGCGGTGGCTGGCCATGCCGGACATCTTTAGGGTCCATTTTTAGCCCAAAACCAAATATACACAACAAGGAAGAGCTCAATGATTTTAGCCCAAACAATAAAATGGAAGAAAAAGAGAGGGATGATCATGAAAAAAAATAATTTATTAAAAAGGTAAAATAAATAAAAAAATTAAAAAATAGTCTAGAAAATATTTTTTTTTACTATTTTAATTTATAATCCTTTATTTTATTTTATTTTTTTATCATTTTTCTCCCTACCAAGCAAGAAAGCCTTAGTTCCTGGAGATATGTACTCTTAGTACCAGTTATTTTATTGTCCAAAGTTGGGTCCAATCAAAGACAGCAGCATGAAACAAAACAAAGTTTATTAGCAAAGATTTAGTTGCTAAGTTGCTTTCATTAAGAGAGTATCTGATTAACCAGTGAAAGAGATTCAGTTAATTAAAAATTAGTAATTTCATTGATTTAATACTTTAAATTAGGTAGATGAATTAAAATAAAAATTATTTATTAAAAAATGGTAAAATATAAGTAGATAAGGATCTATAAGTACAGGGTCCTAGCTATTAGCCTCCCATGTCTTAATCTAACCTAACACAATTTGCCTCCAATGTCTTAATCTAACCTAACACAATTTTGTCTTGGCGAAGAAAAAATGTCTTAATCATTTTGATTTATATTTTTTATGTTTAATATTTTATTTTAAGTTAAAATAGTTATTTTACGAATAGAAATTTAATTAATTGTAAATGATTTAAAATGCATGACAAATCTATATGATAATATAAGATGATCTGAATTATATAGATAAATATTTTAATTTAAAAAAATATATTAATCAAAAATAATTTTATAAAATTATATAAAATATAAAATATTTATCATTATTCTTCTAATATTTTTTATCTTCAAAAAACCCCATTTTAACCTAAAATAAAATAATAAAGATTAAATTACTATATTTTATCCATCCTAAAATACCTACTATTGAAATTCTCATAGTCCATACACCACATCTTTTCGTACCCAAAAGAATTTATATTTTCCAAAAGAATATTAAGACCTGGCTTTTGACTTGCGGGGTCAGAGTCCTAACCCTGCTAGCCTTCTGCGTTCATAAAAGTCTGGTGCTTGCTTAGCAGGATTTTAGCTTTACAGCCCCAAGTGGAGGGCACCATCACCCGATCAACTTTATGTCCATGTCCGAGTCTGATCCTGACCCACTTGTCCTGTCCGATGCCTCAACATCTGCATATGCGTGGGACCATGTTCCAGCACCACATGGTTTGAAATTCCCACTCTAATAAACAAGTGTGTCCGTCATGGGGCATGTACGGTTTCCCCGACTCTGCTCTAATCCACGAAATGTCAAGGCTTTGCCATAAAACTTGTCCCAGACAATGCCTTGTTTCGCATTGAATTTTTGGTGGGTGGTCTGATTCACAAGGATGGGAGAAGACCGGGAGGAAATTTTGAAGTTGAGATATTGAAAACGTTCATTTTTTATATAGAAAAATGGTTTCTTGAAAAGTTTGGGTGTTGGGTTGGTTGGGGTGTTGTACGGAAACATAAATCAAAGTCGGTGTGCAACTGCCTACGCGGGGCTGCGCTGGCTGCCATTGTTGCTTTGTTGGGGGCTGGTCAATCCTAACTTACTTCGGCTCTGGTACAGAAGGAAAATGTTTACTTTTGATTTATAAAAAAAAAAAACAAAGTGAAATTGTACGCTGCTTTTACGGACTACGGGTGTAAACGAGTTAAGTCGAGTTTAAAAGTTAAATTTAAATAGTGTTGAATTCGATTTAATTCGTTAAGATTAAGTTTGGGTATTTTTAATGAGTCGAAAAATTTTGAGTTTAATTGGTCTCATTAAGAATTCGAGTTGAGTTTGAGTTTGATTTGAGTTCAATTGAATCAAGTATTGATCGATTTTTGAATGTGTCAGACTCGAGTAGTTCATCACTGTTATGTCTCATTTAAAACTCTGTTAGGAAAAATAACTTTAATAAGCAAGTTGTACAAACTCAAGCTTGTTAAATTTAAGGTATAGAACGTTAATTGAGTTTAAATTTTAAGATTTAAATTTTAAAGTTTATACTTATGTTTAGGGTTATATTTTAAAATTTAGAATTAAAATTAAAAAAAAATTAAAACATTTAACATATTATATTTTTTTAATCTAATATTAAATAATTCAGTTTAACTTATTAAAAACTCGAATCAAATTCAAAATCAAATTTTATTCTAATTAAATTAAATTTAAATAATTCGTCGTTTGTCTTTTTTTTATCCTTTGACGTGGATCCCACGTTTCTCGCTATGCCCTTTATATCTCTATCTTCCTTTTGCAAAGGGATTTTTCTCGAACTTTTAAATATATGTATTGCAATGAAGTTTTTTTATGATATTATTATTATAGAGTATCACGTAGTAAAATAATTATTGTATTGCATTCTGCTACTTATCTTAATAAAAAATAAAATAATATTATCGTTAAGATATTCAATTTTAATAATTTATTTATAAGATACGAACTTTATTAAAGACTAAAAATAAAAATAATACTATAAGATTATACTAAATATTATAACTTAATGATAAAATTATAAAATCTCGTTGTCATTCTTAGTTTAAAAAATATATAAAATAATTATTATATATTTTGTCTAAAGTCACGACACCTGTTATTTTATGTCTACAATAGTACGTGACAGCACGATCCAGCATGCATATACCCACGCGCACACGCGTTTACGTGTCATCAAGGATTCCCTGATCACTTATCACTGCTGCATGGTCCACTCGGTTCAAGTCGGTCCACTCTCAGATTCAAACATAAATTTAATATTTTCGAAATATTCGATATTATTATTATTATTATTATTTGAATTCCAACTGCCATGTTTTCATTATTTATGATAGATATTCATAAAACATAGTAGTAAATGATAATGTTTTTATAAATTAAGTTGACAATTTGATGTATTTTAGTTAAATTTTATTTTGAATTAAATTATTTATATTTAATATCGACAAACATTCATACAACTAAAAATAAAATCCATTATTACACTATACAAATAAATTTATAATTTTAATATATTTTAATTAAACATAGAATCAAAAATATATTTAACGTTTGATAGAATAACAACTTTATTTTTTTTTTTTTAAATTCAACTCTTAGTATTTTATTTTTAGTCAAAATAATTTTTATACAGATAAAAAAATAGCATTCAACTGGTGGTAAATGGCTTACATACTAACATGACGTTATCCAGGGACGGAGTCAGAATCGAACATTGAGAAGGACAAAAACCTATTAAGCCTTTAAATCTAAAATTGAGAGGGACAAAAGCCTCGTTTTATTACTATCTAAATTACGAAAGACCTTAAATATAATTATACCAAAAAAATTGAAAGGGGCAAGAGCCCTATTCACATACAACATGGCTCTGTCCCTAACGTTATCATATCAACTGATATACTGACTTGAAAATATATATCATCAGTTAAAAAATAATTTTATAAAATTATACGCAATATAAAATATTTTTCTACTAACAAAAATATATAAAATTATGCACGATAAAAACTCGAACATAAACCATAACTATTCATGAATTATTTGGTTACAATGATTGAATGATAGACTAAACCCTAAACCCTAATCCTTAATTAACTTAGTGTAGTTGTTGAAGTCTATGTGAACACAATTTTTACTTAGTTATGGATTGCAAGGAAGAAACTAGGCCAAGTTGTTTTCAAGTGCCTAACCAAAAACGTCATTTTTTCGACTAATACAAGCAATTAAGGTTTAAAAACTTGTAAAATAATAATAATAATTGATTTTTTTCCAACTCTAATAAGAATCCAAAGCCGACCCTTTGAAAACACACTAGAATAATAAGTATAATTACTACTAAATAATTAAAATTAGTTGATAACCTTTCAAATCTTAATCTAGATTTATACAACTGATCATTCACTCGTTGAATTATAAAAACACTAAATGATAAAAAATAATGGAGAGCACTTTTGAATATTTTGGCTCGAATTTATAGAAGATTAAGTGCGAGTTTAAAGATTTATGAAGTTCTGTGTAATTTATTATAACTCGATCTTTTAATTTAGAATTTAAAAAATATATAATTTTTTTAAAAATTATCTTGATAAAAAAATATAATACATGTACACTTTAAAATTATGTTTTATTCCGTCATCTCCAATTTTATGTTTATAATAAAAAATTAAATTTTTATTGTTCATGTTTTTTTATTTGAACTAAGATATTCACGATTAATGGTAGTGTTTATTTCTCTTGTTGTGAGTGTTTTTATTAAGAGATAAATGATGGATTATAATATATATTTAACTTTTATCTATAAATATCTGATGTCAATCTAATTATTTAGGTAATTAAATAAAATTATGGGTCTAGATGAAAGAATTACATCATAAATCTTTCTCACCATATCATTTGTGGTCTCAACCAACTAGATTTATCTATCTATTTTTTCAATATGAATTATCATATTTTTTCTACATGTAATTAATTAGTGAATAATTATTAAATAATAATTTAAAGATGTACGGACCTGATTGCTTGAATCATGGATCACGTGATAAATAAGGTTCATGATATAATCTCTAGTATAATTTTAGTTTTTTTCTTCTTAATTTTATCAAAATAAAATTAAAAAACGTCTAATATATTTTTTCCTTATCGGTTAGTAAGCCATGACGTGGAAAAATTATTACATGAACCTTTATCATCACCTAGGATATGGTCCCAACCAATTAAATTAAGACACATAATATATTTTTTCCATATTAAATTTACACATAAGTATTGGCCAAATCATCTAATTTAATGTCTTTGATTTTAAAAAAAAATATATTATCAAAGATTTCTTGTGTCATCTTTCTCTTTGTTCTTTAAAATTTTCCTAATTAATTTTTTGTATAGATTTAGGGTTTAGAATTTAGAGTTTAGGGATTAGTGGTTTAGGGTTTATGTGGTTTAGGTTTAGGGTTTATGTGGTTTAGGTTTAGGGTTTAGGTTAGAGTTAGATTTTAGTGTTATGTGTCATTGTTTAGGTTAGGTTTAGGTTTAGGTTTAGGGTTTAGGGTTTAGGGTTATGGTTTAAGGTTTAGGGTTTAGGGTTATGGTTTAAGGTTTAGGGTTAGGGTTTAGGGTTAGGGTTAGGGTTTATGGTTTAGGTTTAGGTTTAGGGTTTAGGGTTAAGGATTAGGGTTAGTGTTTAGGGTTAGGATTAGGGTTTAGGGTTTATGAGTTAGGGGTTAGGTTTAGGGTTTAGGGTTAGAGTTAGGGTTATGGTTACTGTTTAAGGTTATGGTTTAGGGTTACTGTTTAAGGTTATGGTTTAGGTTTAAGGTTTAGGGTTAAGGTTTTTTATTAGGGTTAGGGTTTAGGGTTATGGTTAGGATTAGGGTTAGGGTTTACGGTTAGGGCTCAGGGTTTAGAGGTTAGGTGTTAGGTTTAGGGTTTAAGGTTAGGGTTAGGGTTAGGATTAGAAAAAAATTAATTAAAAAAATTGAAAAATAAAGAGGAAGACAACATATAAAATTTTTGATAATATTTTTTTGCATTTTCAAATTAAATGCATTAAAATGGTTGATTTAGATGATGCTTGTGTATAAATATGATATGAAAATATATATTATGTGTCTTATTTTAATTGGTTGAGATCATATCTTAAGTGGTAAAAAAGGTTGATATAATAATTTCTCCATGACGTGCCGTGTGAACGATGCATGATTAGGTAATGACTTTCAAACCGTCACAAATAATTTAATTTATGTCTACGTAGATATAAAATTCCAAATTAAAAATTATTGTATATATATATTTAAATACTCTGCAAGTCATTGTTTAACCGTAAAACAAATGGCTTTCAAAATCAAATACTACCCCTGAGTTGGTTTCTATTAAGGTAACACAGTATGTGAATGAACATGTTTTTGTCAACTGTGTGATGAACTGTTGGAGAATATTATCACATTTGATAGAGATAAAAATATTAATTCTATATTAAAAAATAATTTTATATTATTTAAATAATAACGTTACGCATATTATCAGAAATGTCTTTTGAAAAGAGAGGCATAGTCTTTTGATAAGTAGAGTGGTAATAATTTTTTGACTGTTTGATTTTACGTCAAGCACTCGTGAATAGAGTAGGTAGGATGAACAATCGTAACAAGTGGTTCATTTCAAGCGTAATTGATTCGTGATGAGAATGTTATAAGGTTGAAAATGTCACGTATGAAAAAAACAAAAATATTAATCTTATATAAAAAAACTTAAAATATATAAATAATATTTTTATATATCTTATTAAACATGTCTTTAAAAAAAATAATCATCTGCGACACTGATAATAATTTATTCTTAGTTCACACCCTGTTTTACTGATTTAGATGTGTTTGGCGGGTTAAATACTACAACATACATGGATTGGATTGGTGTTTCTTAGTAGCGTTGCCTTTGTAGTCTGTAAACGTATTTCTAGTACGTAGGTGGCATTGTTGTGAGTGGATCGGTAAAACTCGATTCAATTCGATATAAAAAAATTTAATTTATTTTGATTTAACTCATAATTTAAAAAATAAATTCTAAAAGTTAAATAAAACTTAAATATTAAAGGAAAGGATTTAATTTTTTTTAGTAATTAGTTTTTAAGTTTGAGTTGAGTCTTTTTTTTTTTCCTGGTATATTATGTGTATTACACGTAAAATATAAAGAAATATATATGTATTTTTTATATACATAGAAAACCATTTATTTTGTATTAGGAAATTTGTTAAGCAAGCAACGAATGCCGTCTGCATTCCGTGCCCTAATTTTTGTACCCTTGTGTTTTGCCGTGACGTGATGAAGATGGCAATGGATTTTTGATGAATAACAGAAACAGGATGGTTTTAAGGGTTGGATTATCCGAATCAGACAATTGTAAATCATGACTTGATAATGACCTAATCAAAGTTGTTCACATGGTTGATCTTAATTTGCTTAATACAAATATTCAGGGACGAAGTTAATAAGAGACAGAGAAGGGTAATCGTCTTTTATTTTCGAAGATTTTTTTATTTTTATCCTCTATTTAAATTATTTAAAAAATTATTTTTTATGAATTTATCTCTCTATTTTTAAATATTTATGCTTTGCCTCCTTCAACCTCAAATTTTGGTTTTGTCGCTGTAAATCTTCATGTAAACATAAAAGTGAAACAAAATGAAATACACGCATTAAATTAAAAAATATTTTGAACTCTACTCTTAAAATTTTTAATCTATTATTGTACTCGAGTAACATATAACTTTTTTGAATAATTTAAAGATGATTATAAAATAATATCTATTTATATAAATTCTTAACCATTTGACAATGCATACATCTTATAATATCTCTTATAATAAACATTACTTGCTTTTTTACTGAAACATTTATTAAATTCTGAGTAACTTATAACTTTTAAAATCACTTTGTTTCGATCAAAATATAATTTTATTTTACGTTGTATAAATACCCATCAAAATAGTTTTTCCAACTAAATTTATTGTTCCATTGTAGTAATTCAATTGACCCACTAAGAAAATGTTCAGTTTTAACCCTGTTTTTCTAAAGTAAAATCATAGTAACCTCCATATATATTAAGTAATGTCTGAATTAAGATTGAGTTTTCTAACCACATAAAGTTATGTTTATATAGTAGCTGTGGACAAATCCTTTGGCACTAAGTTTATTTTAACATTTATAATCATCGCAGTACATTTGATTTGACATAAAAATAAAGAATTCATAAAATAAATTCATAGGTTGATTCAGAGATGAAATCCGGATTTAGGATTAAAATTGACAAAATATAAATACTTAAAAATAAGGAAGATAAATTTATAAAAAAATAATTTTTAAAAAATTTAAATAAAAAAATAAAAATAAAAAATAAAAAATAAAAAACGATTATTTCATCTCATCCTATATAGTTTCGTCCCTACACCTATTTCATTTCACTTTTACAAACACAACACTCTCTTTAATCATCAGCTTTTAAAACAAGATAAAAAGGTAAGGGATACTTTAGTATTTACAAGTCATACGAATTAAAGATAAAACAGAAAAAAAATTTAATTATTACATAAACGGAGGTATTTATGGATCAAATGAATTATTAGAAGTATCTATTATATTTTAAAAAAATTTAATTAACTAATAAGATTTAATTCAAAACATAATCAATTTAATTATATTTAAAAAATATCAAGTTCAAGATATTATATATATAAAAATTCTTATTAAAAGATCTGTACATCTACTAAAATTAATTATATAATATAAATCAATTTAAATTAATTAAGACAAAAATTTAAAAACTATAAAATCTAGTTAAGAATAAAATGTATGAAATACTCAAGTAAATAACAACATTAAGAAAAGCCAAAATCTGTGTTTGGATTAAAGAAAGAGATCACCGCAAATGTGAATGGACCAACTTAACAATTCATTTGTATTTTTTATTTTATTTATTATAATCTTATTTAAACATATAATATAACTTGTAATAAATTAACAATAATTTATTATATATAAAATTACTAATCTTTTATTGTCTTTTGATTTATTAAAACTTTATTTAATTAATTTGAATTAACTGATATTATAAGTTACGGTAATTATTTATCACATATTTTTTTTCTGTATATTATAATAATTTATAGTATTCTACTCCACGTAACCTGAATCACTTTATCGACCAAGAGACCAAGATTATTCTGTCTTTTCGAGTAAAAAGAGGAAACGATGGCTTTTTCACTTGCTTTGTAACAGCGCCAGTCATCCTCCATCTCAAAAGTGGAGCGTGTATTACACGTTTGAGATTACTCAAATTTGATTAGAGGGTGTTCTCACGCGATTTGGCGAGGGTAATATAAAGGAGAACTTGACACGTAGGCAACAGACGAAAGGGGTGAAAAAGAAATCACGGAACTGTACTGCCACGGACTACGGAAATGACATGGTTCTGATTGTGAGATTTATATTTTTAATATAGAATTTGATATAATTTATTACTTTTTGAAAAGTAAAATTTATTTTTATTTATAATTTAGTTAAACTTTAATATATTCTTAAACACGTTAATTAATTAAAATTTATAAAATATATTAAAAAATGACAGTTTTTAAAACATGTTGTTCAGATTTTTTATTTAAATTATTAAAATTTTTAATTTTTCTAATTTTAATCGTAATTATACTTAGATGTCCATAGAGATATTTTTAGTAGGTCTAAAATCTATTTATTCAAATAAATTGCAATTAAACCTACTAAATTTAAAATGTTTGAATTAATTCATGGGCATTAATTACGAAAGGTATAATCATATCAAAGTAAATGATAATAGTCTACCACGAAATATCTAGTCTTATCGGTTGAAGGAATAGTTGTTATTCTTAGAAATCACGGATTCGAGTACTAATACTGTCAGTACAGTGATTGAGTGATTAATGTCTAATGGTTGAAAGTATATATTCTAAAACGGATATTACTGTAATCACTGTAGCTAAATCAAACAATATAATAATTTATGTTTGATAAACAATTTATTTATTATTTTTTAAATACAAAATTAATTTATAATTTTTAATAATAAAGAGATAAAAATTAAAACATAATCTGTACTCATTTCCATAATTTACCTAATAATAATAATATGTTTTTATATTTAATAGATAATAAAATAATGCGAGTAATTGTACCTGGCAAGTACTCCTACCTGTACTCTCTCTCTCTCATCATCATCAAAATCCTTTCTTTAATTCTCCCTTTCCTCTTCTTTATATATTGCGTCCCACACTCGCCTTCCTCCATACTCGCTCTCAACGATCCTTTCTTTTCTCTTCTTCTTCAACAGACAAACCAAACCCCCGACACCACAACCGCCATACTCAATACCTCCACCGTCACACTACAAGATTTATTTTCTTTTTCATAATTCAGAAAAACGCCAAATGAAACAACTCATCCGCCGTCTCTCCCGCGTTGCAGATACTTCCACACAATACAGACTCCTCCGTGCCGACTCCTCCACCCGGAACAACTCCGCCACGCGTCGGGAAGACTCATTTCGCAACCCCTTATCCTCCTCGAAGAAGCCGGGACGTCGGTCGGTTCCCGAAGGTCACGTGCCTGTGTATGTGGGGGAAGAGATGGAGCGGTTCGTCGTGAGCGCCGAGTTTCTGAACCACCCGGTTTTCGTTGGGTTGCTTAATAAGTCGGCTCAGGAGTACGGGTATGAGCAGAAAGGGGTGCTTCATATTCCCTGTCACGTGCTGGTTTTCGAACGGGTTATGGAAGCGTTGAGACTTGGGGTGGAGTCACGTGACCTCCAAGATCTCCTTCGTTCTTTCTCCGACGACTGTTTTTTCGATTTCTAGGAGGAAGAAAACGGTAACAAAACGTTGCCGTTTGGTTGTGTAAATATAGAAGGTTAAAGGAAAAAAAAAGGGGAAATATTCCTGTTTTCATTTTCTTTTTCTTTTTTTCTTTTTTGTTTAGTCCTTGGATGTAAACCAGAAAGACTGAACAGAAATGGAGGAATTGTTTTTTCTATTTTTTTCCCTACATAATATTTTATTTAATTTTCCATTTCCTTAGATTCTGACAACTGTCATTCATGCAGTTTAATAATGCAGCAAAAGGAACTGTAAAGAGGAAAAATAAAATTTCTAAACTTTATTTTAAAACATAAATTAAAAATAAAATTTTTAAATTCGGACATTATAAATAAAATAAATTAAAAACATTATTAACTGAATCAGTTTTTAGAATATTCAATTTAGATTAATTAATTAATAAATTCTATATTAATGATTATGAAAAAAATCTATCCTATAAATTGTTTCAGAAAATAATGTCATATTTGCTTTCCTTTTCTTGTTATTTTAATAAAAAGAGAAACCTCGTCTGCTTACTGTCCGATTCAAATTAATGCTTAATTTTATTAATTTGAGCGTCAACTTAAAGATAATTCAATAGTAATCTCAAATTAATTCCCTCTTCCCCTAATTTAGGGTCAGATAAATCCTCATTTTTATACCCAATGTTTTTCTTATTACAAAATCATGGGATAGTTCCAAATTTGGAGGAAATATATATTTAAGCGGAGAAATTATATTATGGGTAAATCTTATCATGTGTTCATAAGACTAACCACTAAAGCGTATATATTTTATTAATTGTTTTATGTTATATATTTTTAAAGTAAATCTTCACTTAAAAAAAATATTTTTAAAATAAATTAACAATAAATATGAGTGAAGATTCACTTAAAAAAATATTATATGAAAAAAAATGGTGAGACAAATGTTTTTTTAGTAGTTGGTCAATAGATGACGTAATACGACTTACCCATGATATAATTTTTTGTTTAAGTGACTTTTTTTCCATGTTGGGTTGATATAGACTATAAACTAAAAGAAAACATGTTAAATTTGTTTTAAAAAAATTAAAATTTATTAATCGATATTTGATTTATTAATAACCAGATATCGTAAAGATTAATTATGAAAAGTAAATTTAATTCAATTTATTTAAATCGTTACGATACTAATTTTGATATAACTTAAAATAAAAATTTAAATTAATTAGTAAAAATATTTTAAAATTTCACTAATTTTAAAGTGGTAGGATTAATTATTAAAGCAGACCCTAAACACCTAATTAATTGGACACTTAGCTGTGTGCCACTTCTGGATACGCCATGTCACTTAAAGGGAGTGTAAATCAACGGATTTGTGATTTGATCCACGATCGGACAAAGAACTTTATGGTAAAATTTGATAAAAGAGATTAAAGATTTGATTTTTTTAATTTATATTAAAATTTTAAAAACTTTAATTATTTGTAAACTTATTATATAACGATATAAAATTACATATTTTATATTCTTCGATTTATAAATAAAAAATATAAATATTATATGTTAAATATTCTAAAAAATAATTCAATAAGTCATTCCCCTTAATACTTTCGTCTAATTTTTAATAAATTCAAATACGTATTGAAATGAATAAAAAATTATAACAATCTGCCACAAACCACAAAGGCCTGACAAGAATGAAGACAATAAAATACAACTCGTCCATATTGTATTTTATTAGTATTTCCTGGAATACGTACACCTACGTTAACAGTATACAACGCGGTCTTCATGATTGGATCTAATTATAAAGTTGAATTAATTGATGGATTTATACTTTTTATTTTTATTTTATTATTTTAAACGACAGAATAAAAGGACCAACTTGCATAGGGATTGGAAATCGGAAATATATAAAATCTGCCATTTTTCTTTTAATTTTTGGAAATTAAAATTTGGAATAATGCTGCCAGCAAAGTACCTATAAAAATGTTAATTTTATAACATTTTTAATATGATTCGTAGCAAATAATAAATGATTTTATTGTTTATATCTAACAAATAAAATTTCAGGAAACAAAGAAGAATGGAATTTGGAGGTTCTAGTCCGTATGGTTAACTGTAAAATAAAAAATTGAATTCAAAATTAAATCGAATCGAGATATTATGATTTATAAGTTTATGAGTTATGGTTAATTGTGATTAATTAAATTAAATTAAATTTAATTTTTAATTAATTTTATAAGATTAAAATATTTATTTTATACTTAAAATATTATAAATGCATTTTTAATTATTATTTTTACTTAAAAATAAAATTTTAATAAATATTTATGAAAGGTATCTTAAAATTTTACCTTTTAATATTTAAAAATCGTATAATAAAATTATTTTATCCAAACAAAATGTAAAAAATAAAAAATGAGATTAATCAAATCAAATCAAAAATAATTTATTGAATTAAACCGCAATCAAACAGAATATACCGTTGTGGTTTAGGGTTTATCTGTCTTCGAAATGATCCAAGTCCAAGGCCAGTTGGGCCGGACTGGCCTTCGCTAAAATTAATTTTTAGGGTAAACTATATAGATAGTCCTTCAACTATAGGGTACTTTTTAAATAAATCACCTAATTATAAAGAGTTAACAAATAATCACCTAAGTTATTAAATGATACAAAATGGTCCTCTTTCTTTTCCATCAAGTAATCAACAGAGGATTCTGGGTTCAGCATTATAGTTTCTTCATCTTCATCAGGAGTGGAATACAATGAGAACTAGAGGGGAAAATTATTAGATCCCTTGAAATTTTCAAAATAAAAATTTGGTCCCTCCCAAATATAAACCTTGACTATGAGTTAATTCTGGTTGAAATATCTTATTGACACAAACCTTTCTCTATTGAGTCATAACACGTATGGTGCAGCAAATTAGAGCTTATTACAAACGTTGATACAGAGGTCGGACGTAATTTTAATTAAGGCCGGAATTTGCAGAAAGTTTTGAGTTCTTCGGCAGGTTTATCTCCGGCCGCGGCAGATGCAAGTCCGGCGTCCACCCAAGCTGAATACCCACCTTCCATCTTGCTCACATGCTCGTACCCCTGTCTCCAGCAATAATTTCACAAATTTCATTAGATGCTATGAACTGAGAAAGGATCTTCCGCAATTACACCTCTTAAAAATTTAAAATCCGTACATAATACATTTATTTTCTAAAATTTTATATGTTCATCGTCTACATAAAATTTTACGTTCATTCGATATAAACACGTAAAGATATATATACTCACAGCATTGAGAAGATCAACACATGCACGGAGGGCTCTTCCTCCACTGTTGCAGCCCTGCCAAATACCAATTATGTGTGTATCATTCATATTAATAAATTATAAAATATATATAAAAAACTTTAATATTTCCTTACCACAATTATGGGATCATCCTTTTTCAAGATAGAGGAGACTTCCTTTAAGAATTCCGGATTTTTTACTCGACCTAGTTAATTCAGAAAAGACGATAAATTCTTAATCAATATTTATTACCAGATAACACAAATCATAATAAAGTGATGATTCGGTTCGATAACAATAACGATATTAATTAAATTACAACAGATTAATTCCCGTGATTAATATAAGATAATTTCAAATAAATCACCTTGTTGTGTGAGGAACATGTATGGAACATAGAAGGCGTTGTCAACATGACTTGTATTGAACTCCTCGTACGTCCTAAACAAAAAGATTCATCCTTGTTTTCATACTTATACTTACAGACATATATAAACGAGGGGTTAGAATCCACTTACACTATATCGAAAAACCCAAACTTTCTTTTCCGAAGTGCGGTTGCGGAGAAAAAAAACATCAAAAGTAGAGACTAAGTTGTGTTTTCAAGATCTCACCTGACATCCAAATACGAGTGTTTTTCTCTAAGCAACTCTTGTGCAGCCATTACAGTGACTGAGGCAACATCTTCTGGCCTGCAGATAACAAACCAAACAGGTTGGGTTAGTTCAAAACCTCCATGTTTATGCCTTGTAGGGTTAGATTTCTTGTCCAAGTCTCACCTCTTGGTGGCATCCATGAGATTAGATTTGTAGTCAATTTTCTAAGGAGGAGACCAGGAGGGTCTATGTATACAAATCCTATATGCTTTTCCATTGAACTTGTTCATATTTTGAAGAGAGTTGACTTTATCATGTTTTTATAAACAATTATGTCATAATGATTTAAAAACTATTTTAGTGGACTATAAAAAATTATGTCATATGATTGTAACACATGTTTAGTTGTTGTGATGATGAATTTAATCTATAATATTTATATTTTTATCGATCTTTGATTTTTAGTTAAATCGATGTGTCCAGGACAGAGACGGTTTTATATTTTCTATTTTGTCATCAATATTCGCGGTTACGATTTTGATAAATTTTCGTTAAACATTTTGGATATATTTTTGTTCCTGTACTCATCCCTTACGGATCTCTGTATTTTTTTTATTAATCATGCATTTAAAAATTTAATATATTAAAATAAATACTCGACAGTAGATATCCAAAATTATAAATATAAACAATAAATTTAGTTTTACCAATAATAAATTATTACCTTTGAAAGAAGATATGTAATTAATAATCTACAGTTATAAATCATGATCCGTTTATTTAAAAAAACTAAATTTAATAATCTTTTCAACAATATAAACTACTTTTAATTTCACCTTACATTTTTTTTTATTTTTCAAAATCATTGTTAAAATTATTTTTTAATAAATATATTTTTAAATTTTTACGACCTTTCAACATTCAAATATTTATATTTTTAAATATATTTCAAAACCAATCAATGCGCATTATAAATAAAATTAAATTGAATCATATTTATAATGATATATAAATCATTTTTAAATTATTTTTTATGAAATTTGTCAAGAATTTTAAAATTCACCCCAATAGGTCATATTTAGTTTATAAGAGATTAAATTTTTATTAAAAAACGGATAAATTGCCCTTATATTCATCTAATTTTATAAGATAATAGAGATCTTAACAGATTTTTTTAAAGATCCTTACGATGATTTATACGAAAATAATCCAATTGTTCTCATAATTCAGATGTAACAATCATCGTCTCTAAGAGCTTCAATAATAAAATTCTTCTATCTCATATTCATAAGTCACGATTTTGGTTATTCTTCATATCTGTCAATTTAAATTCTCACGATTTTCGATTATTTTTCGTCCAATTACCACTTTAGTTATATCACAAAAATATATTGTATTAAAATAAAAATTATATCATGAACCCTTTCCACCACGTCATCCGTGATCCTAACCAACCAGATTCATCTATCTCATATTTTTTTAAGGTGAATCATCACCTATTTTCTACTTGTAATAGGTAAGTAAGTCGTTACTAGATAGTTACTTAAAAATTAATGGACCTGATTACATAAACTACAGATATTATAGTGAAAATGATTCATAATATAATCTCTCCTATTAAAAAATATAACGCACATGAAAATTCTTGAAATATTAAAGAAATCATGTTGAAATTCGATATCTTTATATATAATTGTGAATTTCTTCCTTTATTTTTTTCTAAAATGAGAAAATGATCTTTCCATTTTAGTTTAGCGAAAATTTGAGCATTAAACATTATAAAATTTTGCAAATTGAGCAATTAATTCAATATTTAATAATTATAATTTTCCAATGTAATAAAATAATTTATCTTCTAATTCCTTTGACCAGTCTGAAATTAATTACTTTATAGTATTTAAAAAGCCGTTGATTATTTTTGGTCCCATCTTTTACGCCTTCGATTAGGCTCACCTACCGATTCAATAATTTTGAGATGATTAATTAAAATTAAACTTTTGGATTTTGAGTAATAAAGAATTTAATAGATCGGGTTTAGTTTTATTGATATTATAGTTGAATATCGTTTATAAAAGATTATTTTTTAATAAATAAAGAAGATAATTAAGTATTCAAATAATTCGTTAAAAAACTTTCTTAAACGTAAATAGAAAAAAATTATATTGGGTAATCATTTTAAAAAAATAATTCAATATTAACCGACGATCCAAATCAGCCTCTCTAAGAGATCTACATGCATAATTCAAGATAGTTTAACCGTACCATATGCAACTTTGTCAGCCGTCCGATGAATGTGATAAACACGAACTTTTCAATCTCTGACTAACAAATTCAAAATGATCCGCACTAACAAAATAAAACCCGTATCTTGAGCAGAGTTACACTTCGTAAGCATGCGAACGACATCCAAACTATCCACCTCAAGCAATGCATGTCGCAAATCGGACTCCCACACATAGAAGCTTTTTGAGATCAAATATATTTAAACATTTAATCTCTTTAATTCACGGGCTGAGAAAAATTTAAGATGTATACTTATTATAGCAATCATATATATTCAAAATTAAAATAAACTTTATATATTTTTAGTTTACAATGATAATTGTAAACCATTATTGTAATATTAAGTATTTTCTTGTTAATAAAATTAACTGCATCTGTTCTAAAAAAATTAAAATAAACTATATATATATAAGGTTATTATTCATTTACACACATAAACCTTTTAAATTTTACACGTTTTTTGGATCATTGAATAGATAAAACGAATGAATTAAATTAACTCTTTATTTTTTCTCTCGAAAGATAATCTTCACATATTCTACTATTAATCTCAAACATTCGTTTTACCCATTCAACAATCCAAAAAATTGTAAAACTAATAATTTTGTATTATGTAACTAAATCTTATCTTATATATATTGATATTGATTAATTTATTGAATCGAATATTGTAAAGACTAAGTGATCTTTCCATCTAATTTTTTTTAAGTCTTAACACCAAAATTTATATTTTTACTAAAGAGTACACTAGATACATTCTGCTGAAAGAAAATACATTATATTTCTATGAAAACTGAACATTAAAATCTGAACTGAGTAGGTAGAAAACCTTTAAAGAAAAATTAAATTCTCATTTACTCTCTGTAGGTGTCTTAATGAATTGGTATAGTAAATGGCCTTAATTTATCTTCATTGCTGCAAACATAATAAAGAAACTCATTGGACAAACTGTAGGTGAAGGCAGTTTGCAAACATTTATAGGTATTGTTTTGAACACAACTGCTGTCCAAAGGTTAAGTTGAATAATTAGTAAAATATTTTTGTTATTTATCTAATAAAATTAAATATATGATATAAATCGATTTAAATTGATCGAGATAAATTTCTGTGAAATCAAAAGAAAAAAATAGTTGTATAATATAAAGATGGGCAGCAAAATAATGTTAATTATACAGTACATAAATGATAAATGTCTCTTAAGTCCATTGGGAAATGAGGCTGAATTGTTCAACAAAAGCTAAAAGTTAATAGAAATTATATTATGGGTAAGTTTCATCATATGTCTATGAGATTAACCACTAAAAATCACCCATGTCATCAGTTTTTTATGTCGTTTTTTCTCAAGTGAATCTTCACTTGAAAAAACTGTTTTTAAAATAAATTAACAATAAATATGAGTGAATATTTATTTAAGAAAATATAACATGAAAAAAAATGATGAGATGAATAATTTTTAGTGGTTAATCCCATAGACACAATAAAACTTACCCATAATATAATTTCTCCATCAGGGATATAAAAAGATCTATTGATTTTCAATTCATGATATAGATGCTTAGCATTTAAATAGAATTGAATTTCAACATTTACATCCTCCCTTATTCTCAATTATAAATTTAAATATAAATAAATAAACCCAATAAAAGCATTTTATATTTAGTTTTCAGCGATGAAATATATAAAATAAACCCGATTTTTGCAAAGATCTAATTCATTTACATCATTTACAAAAATATAGCTAAGCATTAAATATCAAAGTCCCTCGAATCGAAAAAATAATTTCATATGTTATTCTTATCACATCATCCATAAAACTAGTTACATCTATTCAATTAATTTTTCGCACGAGCCATATAACTCAAGTGGTTAAAAGAATAGTTGTTGTTTCTAGAGGTCACGGTTCAATTAATTTAAAATAAGTATTAGTGAACATTCATTTGGTAAAAAAATATAATAAAAAATTAATTAAATAGATACATTTGATTGGTTAGTCTCATGGATAACGAAAACGACCCGCGATACAATTTCTTCTCAAATTGATATATTAAGATCAATGCGAGGCTTCTTAGCAACTGGCATAAGAGGAACAAGGGTATTGCATCTAGGACATTTAGGGTTATGTTTCATTATCAGCACATAGGATAAGCAACCGGGGCAACCCGCCGCAACCGGTGATGCAAGCTTTTCTTCCCCTAACTCACCCTCCCGTGAATTTTTGATCGAAGACGATGAGGAAGAGTACGAAGGCGACAAGGGTGATTTCCACAAAGCCGACGGTGATGTTCGCTTCTTAATCGGCTCTTTCTGAAATCTTTCGAGTGCAAATTTTACTTTATCAAGGGTGCACACACTTTGATACTTACTCGATGAGGAGACTAATTTCAATTCCAAGCTGCTCTCATCAAATAAGTTTAGCAAAGGTTTAGAAGACGACAATGGCAATGCCGGGAAATTCAAACCTTGAAGCTTTGTTACTGTTTGATTAGTTTGGTGCTTAGTCACATCGGAAGAAGATGAAGAATTTGCTGAATTGCATCTTTGCAAATACACTTTACCAGACTGCAATCAATTTACGTTAATCAAATAAATTAAACAAAAAAATATATTGAAATTCTTTATGCTATCATGTTAAAGAAAATCATTGCATTAATGCGACGATTCAAAGAGAAATTATAATAATTAATAAAAGTAAACTATAGCAGCGGCAGAAATTAATTTTTAGGTAAATAAATGCAAATTTTAATGTTATTTATTGATCATTAAAATCGATTCTACAAGGCAATAAAAATGTAAAAAATGTGAAATTATGAATGGATCTAGTATTTATTTTGAATCTGATTATAAATAAATGGTAAATTTCAGTTGAAGAAACTAATTAATGAGGCAACCAAATTGTGTTGATTTCTTTAAAGAGTGAAAGCTGGTTTAATATCTCCCAATTTCCTTCATCATTTTCTCGGAATCCAAACAGAAAACAACGGAAATTAAACTTCCGTTGATGAAATTTAAACCGTGAGTGTAGAAACCATCCAATAAAGAAAACATTACGATTTACGTACCTTCAGATCAAGGCGCTTTTCCCAACCGCTAGGGACATGAACGTCGAGGTCAAGTTCTAGAGATTGATCGTTTTTGGTATCGATCAAGGCGGAACCACCGCTTCCGGCGTCAAGCAAGTCTTTAGTAATCAAAGCCGTTGATTTTTCTCCAACAGAATCATTTCCTACCGCTAGATCATCCTTGTACCCGCTTAAAACTCTGTGCAAAGTGCTAACGTCGGCAGCCATAGCCAGAGAGCTTCTTCGTATCCTTATTTCTGGAGACAGAGCGGAGAGTATTTCTTTTTTGCTTTCCCTCGGAATAACGTAACAATAAATATAGAGATATGTGAGCCATTTATAGGGGTTAATAGCGAATATTATAGTTACGTTATTTAATATAAATAAATAAATGGAAGGTCATAATTGGTGTTATCAAATATTATTAAATTAAATTAAATTTTGATTAAGAAAATAAATCTATTTGATTAGATTATTTAAACTAATTTATTTGTTTCGTTTATTGTTACTTTACTTATTTAGGAGATAATTTTAATTTTTACGCAAAATATTATGTACCATAATATACTATCATAATATTTTATTAATTGTTTTAATTATTTTTAAAATTTTAAAAAATAATTCTTATATTATTATTTTTTCTGATAATTTTTGAACTTCACACTTCAATTAAAGTAAATATATGAATTATTATAGAAAATAAAAATTTAATTATTTTTTAATCAAAAATAAAAGACAGTGGTAGGTTAAGATAGTTCTAAAATCGATTTTGCTATATTCAGTTTAACATTGCTAATAAAAAATATTTTTGAAAAGTATAGAAAATAAATATTTTAAAAAAATAAAATATATGTTTTAAACATTACGTTATAATATATAAAATATATTAATTTAAATTATATTTAAATTCGATAATGTGGTATATAGAAAATATTTAATCTAAAATATGATAGTTATTTAAAATATATTTTAACAACTCTGTTAATATTGTTATATACGAGATATTTAAAAATAAAAGAATTTTTTTAGTAATATTTAATGTAATAAAATATTGAGAATAATTTAATCTAAATTTTTATTTTAAAATATAAGTGATCGTTACCTATGTTTAAGAATCTAAATCGATTTTTACGGTAACAACTCTATTAATATTGTTATATACGAGATATTCAAAAAAATCAAGGAATTTTTTAATAATGTTTAATGTAATAAAATATTGAGAATAATTCGATCTAAATTTTTATTTTAGAATATAAATGATTTTTACTTATATTTAAGAATCTAAATTGATTTTTACAGTGTGGATAGGAGAATAAGATGTGTAGATAACGTTCTCCTTTAATTTTATAAAAAATAAAAAAAAAATAATACCACTTATATATGGTGTTCTCCTCCAAATTACTATCTGTCGGTGACGTTTTTCTATTTATACTATAAAAATTAATTTATATTTTAAAATAAATTTTAATTTTTTAAATAAAACTTAGAATAACTTATATTTCCAAAGCTTCCGCTTAATATCGTGGGATTTTTTTTCGTTTAACATTGTTTATGGGATAAAAACGCACTTTTTTCACTTAAAAGTGCTTCTCAGTCACACAAGTGAATAATTAATATTTAATCATATATAAAAGAAATTATTATTATTATTATTTTACATTTAATGCGCTTCTTTCATTGAATTCAAAAGGAAATATAACACGCTACTTTCATTGAATTCAAAATAAATAAAATATATTAATTACACTTCTATTTAGTCAAATTTTCAAAGTTACTTTCATTGAATTTAAAATAAATATTACTATTTTTTGAATATAAACATAAATGCTGAGAATCATAGTAAGTGTATTATAGGTAAATTTTAGATTGAATTTTTATATTTTAATTTACGATGATAAAATTTATTATATAAAAAATTACGTTATATATAATCACTTTATAAGATTTTTACTTATTTTTTTAAAATCAAGTGTTTATATATGTCATCGTTCCTAATTTAATTTATCTTTTTATAAGATTATAATTTAAAATTATAATTTACTTAAGAACTTAATTTTACGATTTATTTTATTAAACCAATCGATAGTTAATTAAATATATTTTTAATCTTTATAGTTTTTAAATTTTCGACTTTTAAGTCTTTGTATTATGTATAAGTTATAAATATAATTCCTATCATCTAATTTGGCACTTTAAAATTCCTATAATTTAATAAATAATGATATGCTCCATTTGGGACAATAGTAATTTTCTAAGTTCAAAAAATAGATTAATTAAAATCAATGTAATTAAAATATATAGATTAAATTCATAATTTATTTATAACCAGGATGGATGCAGTATTTTATATATAATATTTTTTAAAATTATAAATTATATAGAGATTTTAAAAAATTTTAAGAACATCGTGTTCTCGGTTTATCCTTATTTAAAAATTTTAAGAACATCGCATTCTCGGTTTATCCTTATTTATAATATAAGAAAATAAAACCAATGATAAGTTTTGGATTAATATTTTTAGATATAAATTTAATCCACCCACACCAAAATATTATTAGATGGACTTGGTTCACCACGTTATACATGATCTCATTCAATAATAGTTTTCATCTTATTTTATTAAGATAAATATTCCTTTTATATATGTTATTAAATAGATAAATATTATTAAATAAAACAATAAATAATATAATAAACCGGAAGGATATAATAATTTTTCGATACAGATGACTAGTAACATTTCCATGTGTTTTATGGTAGGATGAAGAGTAGGAAAGAAGAAAGTCGTTCAAGGAAAACAGACGGCAACAGCATCCAAATAAATATCCACATTAATTGTTTGGAAATACAAGTGGATAACACTTTGAAAACTTTGTATTTTACGTGTTTATAACTCCAAACCCATTAATTTTTAAAATTATTTTCAATAATATTATAATTTATTATATAAATAAAAAATGAAAAATATAATGATATGTTAGGGTTGTTTAATTGACCCTATTAATTTTTTGATGTAGAGATACGAATTTATTTATTTAGTGATTGTCTTTTTTATAAGGCAATGGTAGGAATAGATATTGAGAGATTGTAATTTGGATATACTCATAGATGTTGGACTCAATATTTTTAGTGAATATTGCAGCAGGGGAGAGGTCGTTCGTTAAGAGCTACTATTCCTCGATTAATTTGGTATGGATCGAATTATTATATATGACAAGAAAGGGTAGACGGGTACATAAAAAACAAAAGTGTTCAAATTTTAATATTCTTATAGTAAAGCATGGTGTTAGAGCCAGACTGATAAATTGTAAAAAAACTCTTCTGATAACTATCTAACTGCAAATTAGAGACTCACGAGAGGACTAGTACATGATGAAGCATGATGGTGTTTAATTTTTTTAGTTATTGGTTAGACGTAAGGCTTTTATTTTTTTTATTGAATGATGTAATTTAAGATTTTTTAGATGAATAAAGTTTATTTATATATATAAAAAATAACCTTTTTTAAACAGTGTTTTATTTTATATTATTAAAATATTAGGTACTATTTAAAACATATTATTTTTTCTATCTTCTGATATATACAATAAATCATAATATTATTAAAAATAATTTTAAAGATATTATATTTTTTATGAATAAATTTTTTAAACAATATTAATATAAAAACGCCCATAAAAAGTGATGCTTTTAAATTCAGTCAACCAATCCTTTAAAGCACTGGTTAGCAATACTCGTTTAAAAGGTTTGACCGTATAATTCAAGTGTAATTTTTTTAGATGTATAATTTTTTTTTGTTAAGAAAAATGTGCTTTTATATTTTAGATATATAATATATATATATTTTTTATTAAAGTAAGTATTTAATATTTTCTTTTACGATCATTTTAAGGTTAAATTATAAATCACTCTTTAAAAAATTGTTACACAATCTTTGTCTTAACTAGGGGAGCAAAAATCGATTCAACTCGGAAAAATTAAATAACTCAACTCGATTCGAGCCAAAAATACTTAACTCGTTTTGACTCGACTCGAAATTACATAGACTCGACTCGACTTGAAAAAATTTCAAATAAAGTTCGAGTTATAAAATAAAAATTCGAATAACTCGAAATTTTTAATAATTAAAGTATTAATTTTTAAGTTTGAGACGAGTCTATCAATTTTTTTAATGATATATACATTTACATATAAAAATATAAAAAAATATTGCTACATATGAAAATATATATATCTTATATGATTAGAGAAAGCCGTTTAAATTGAAATTAAATCATACTATAACATGATAAATAATTATAATTAAATATTTATATGAACTCGAAAACTCAACTCGATTCGACTCAAATTTCTTAAACTTGATTCGAACAAAAAAATTCAAATAAAATTTGAGTTATAAAATATGACTCGTCAATTCGAATAACTCAAAATTTTGTGACTCAACTCAACTAGATCGAAGTTCACCCCTAATCTTGACATATGTTAAGTTTATTTTTTTAGTTTATTAAAAAACTAAAATTTATAATTTCTGAAAAGGCTTTTAAAATTCGTAATTTTCAAAAGGAAAAAAAAATGAAATCCCTCTGCTCTTTCTTTATGCTACAAATGAATGCCGTGTCATCGCGGTTTAAAAACTTTACTTGAATCGACTTAAATTATATAATTTTATAAATTTAATTAATTTTTAAATAAAATTTAAATTTTTAATAATTAATAGATTAACTTTTAAATTTTTTTAATTTTATCTGATATATATCAAATGAAAAATAAAGTTATACATTTGCATCATTTATAATTATAAAAAATCATTTATATTAAGTCAATTACTACTAAAATATAATAAATATTAATAATTAAAAGTAAAAAATTCAAATATTTAAATTTAATTAACTTAAATTTTATAAATTTATTTTAATTAAAAATAATTTAAAAAATTTAAATTATAAAATATAACTCTGAATTTGGCCGCATCGGAAGAATACTTACCTAAAGGTACATTGCGATAAGCTCTCCAATCCAAAATTCCGAATGTAGCGTAGCGTGAAGGTCCCCGCCGCCACTCAGCAAATTCCGACCTTTAATAGCACACAGCTTTGCGAGATTCCCATTCTCCGATCGCTTTCTCCTGACCTCAAAACCAATATATACAGTATAATTTATACACTCACATATTCCTTTCCCTGCAAAAAATTGCTCCTCAGCAGAAAACCATTGCCTGCCAAACAATTTGTTTGAAGAAAACTGATTTCTGTATAGGAAAAACATGCAGATCTTTGTGAAAACGCTTACAGGGAAGACTATTACTCTCGAGGTTGAGAGTTCCGACACCATTGATAATGTCAAGGCTAAGATTCAGGTTTTCCTTCTTTTGAATCCTCTCTGTTTCTCGTTTTTCCTATCATTTTGGTCTGGGTTGATCTTATTTGAAGGAATTTGTGTTGTTATCGTTGCCTCCTCTTGGTTGATGCGAAAAATAAGTAACCGATTAGGGGAAACAACTCTATATATGTGATGGGAAACTGTAGCTAGGTTTTAAGTTTATCGAGAATTCTTACTTGACCTTTTCTGTTTGGTTGAGGAGAAAAGTACAGAAAACGAAAAACTAATAGGAAAAAGAAAATCAAATTGGATAAAAAATTATGTTTATTTTCAATAAATTTTGCCTGGTTCCAAGTTTGGCTAAATTGATTCGATGCTGCTAAGTCTGAATTCAAAATTTTCTAGGTGTGGGAAATACTTTGAATTCTGAAATCTGAACTTATTTTGTATATAAAAAAAAAACTCCATTTTTATTTAGGATTAGAGATACTGTGATATTCAGGCGAAAACTTGCCATGATCATCCAACATTGAAAAATTATGTAATATTTTTGCCTTATTGATTTGTTCATAGCTTTTCTGCTATTTAACAGTGTGGGTAAATGATGCTGTATTGTTTTAAATTTGATAAGTTATTACCTGATTTATATCTTAAGAAGCTTTGGTTTGAAATTTTCCAAGAAATGCAGGGAAATTCATCATTTGTTATGTATTAATTATATCGATTATCATATTTATAACTGTATTATTCGAACTCTTTATTTTTCTTAAAGTATCTGTCCAACAGATATTTGAACATAGTAAGGGGTATGATCCTCCAAAAACTTTTGAAAATGAGAACATGCATGTGGGATACCTACTTGTATTCGATACCGACCTTCAAGTTCTGGTTAATGTAGTTTATGCGATACTTTGGTTTATCTTCCTTAGCTTGCTGGATTATCTTATATTAATTGCCTGTAAAATTGATGATGATCACCCTTATTTTATGAAAGTCCTGTAATGAAATGGTTGCAAATTTCCACTTTACAGGACAAGGAAGGGATACCTCCTGATCAGCAGAGATATTGTTATCTGGGATTTTCCTTTACATTGTTATCTTGGTTTGATATTGTGCATATTCTCCCTGAAAGATGCCTGTTGAGTATAAAACAATTGGCTTTAGTGGTTCACTGCAAAATTGTGATGTCTAATTTCACTTGAATTGTTCCATGGTTGCAGGCTCATTTATGCTGGCAAGCAACTCGCGGATGACAAAACCGCTCGTGAATACAATATCGAGGGAGGCTCCGTGCTTCATCTTGTGCTTGCACTTAGAGGGGGAAGGGTTTAGATGTCTGATTCTATGATCTGAATCATCCAATGACATAAATTCTATATTTTGCATACTCTGCATTGTGATATGTGATGGTTTAAAAACTCAGACCTGTTCTGTTTCTTCTAGTAATTCAGGACTCGATCGAAATAAAATAAACTTCTACTTGAATTCTCGGCCAATGAGCTCACCTTTGCTGCTACGTGCATGTTATATTTAGCCTAGATTTTTCTACTATAAAATCACTGACTATTCATTTATGTCTGGTAAGTAATCTTAGACATATAATGATTAGGATTAAGAGGAGGCTTAGAAGATTAAAAAAACTGAGATAATTCATTTTAACAAAGGTCTGAATAATATCAGATCCGAGGTTTTTTATCGTTAGATATTCGTCGAAGATTCACGATAACAAGATAATAAGATATTTAGATTTGGGACCGACGGAAATAAAAGTGATTGCCGGTGGTTGAATCAATGATAAAAGGAAATTTAGAGCTTGAGTTTAAAGATTTAGGCTAACCAATGATAAAAGGAAATTTAGAGCTTGAGTTTAAAGATTTAGGCTAACGATAGAATTAAGATCAGAGTTAGGATATATAAAAAACTTAAATTAAACGGTAAGCATATAAAGCTCGAAATATCTATTCAATTACCTCAACTTATTAAGTTTTTAATCATTTATGATATTTACTTCAATTATAGAGGTCGAATTTAGTTTAAAAATTTAAATTGATATTTAAGATGATAATTTATCATGTCTATTATTATTTTTATTAAATTTGGATTTAAATCACTTGTTAGATAAGAAAAAAAAGTAAATTATTACTACATAGAAAATTCTAAATAAATAATAATTATATTTAAAGATCTACTTGATTGATTTAATATATATTAATACACATATTACTAAAAATCTGTTAAATAATCATATTTAAGTAAATTTAGAACTCAAATAGGAGTCAACTTATAATTTTTAATTTAATTTAATTTTATAAAATATTAACACTAAATAAAATAATATTATCAATAAAACAATAATAGATTAAATTATAAAATTTAGAAATAAATAAAGTTTATACTCAAATAAAATTTTCAGTGATTAAACTTAATATAAAAACATCAAAGGCTAAACACGTCATTTACTCTTAACTAACTGAAGAAAATCCTATTAGAAGTTGGAAAAGCAGTTAAGCCTAAGGGGACAATTTGTTTATTAATAAGCCTTCTTTGTGCGTGTTCCCAAAGCTTTCACAATTCGTCGGCGATTCCTTAATTTTTTCCCTACAAAAGTTTCGTTTCGTCACTGAAAGTTTTGTTTTCGTCTTCGTTTCGTTTTGATCAGTAGTCGGTGAATAGGGTTTATTTTACCCTACATTACTACAAACCTTGTTCGTTATCCTATTTTCAGGTTGTATTCGCCTCTGCCATGGAGGTAAGCTATTTATTTATTTAGGTTTAAGTTTTGAATATGAAGTTAGGGTTTCGGATTTTGATTTTCGATGTTTTAAAACCTTATATGCGTCGGATTATTCTTTCAGTTCAAGGTCAGAGATTCACTTAATCGGAGTTCCCGTACCGTCTCGTATAAAACTCCAATGTATGTGAGAGATGAACGTGGTTCAGAGAGGAAAAGTTTTGGCTATCTTTCTAGAAGCGAGAAGAGGAATGCAAGAAAGAGACACTACTGTGATGATGGAATTGGAAGAGATACCCATGGTTCATATGGTGAAGATTTTAGAAGAAGACGAAGCAGATATGAAACTGGGACACCTGGTATGTCTTACTTCTTACTTAACAGATGCATGTTTGGATACACTTTATCTCTGAAATAACATTGGCATCTGGATTGTCATATACAAAATTTAACTTTGCATCTTTATGGGCTACTGAGTTTTCTTTTCTTCTTTCATTTAAGTATTTTGAGTTAAAACAAGTTCTATTTTCGTGCTGAAATTTGGTACAGTTGGCGCTTCTCCTTGGGACTGTGCATCCCCTTCTCCGGTTCCAATACGAGCCTCTGGGACATCTGCGAAATTTCCGCGTTCTAGATATGGTCGGACATCTCATCAGCTTAGCTTTTCGAGGGAAAATACTCGGTCATTTGAGGTAGTATAGGGACTTGTCCTATTCTCTTTTGTTTCTCTCTATTCCCCTCCTCTTAGATATTTCTCTTTAATTAGTATTTCTGGAAATGAATGAACAATTAGTTGATAGTTATTAGAGGCAATGATATTTCTCTTTTTCCTCTTTCATGCTCTTTACAGTAATCTATTTACATTTCTCAATGTTAATTTTTTGTTATAATTTTTATGCCTACTATTTAGGATGAATCTGATACAAAGGGTTTGGTAGAAGAATACAATTACGAGATTACAGAAAGTATGCGCTTGGCGATGGAGTATAATTCAGACCGTGCATGGTAAATTATTTATTTAATTCATCCTAGATTGAATATTCTAGGTTTCTTTCTTCATTTGTGGGCTATATGAATTCTGCTGAAATGTTTTCTCAACTTTCCTTTCTGGTATATCCTTGTGTAGGTACGATAGAGAAGGAGGAAGCACTATGTTTGATGCTGATAGTTCCTCATTTTTTCTTGGGGATGAAGTTTCATTCCAAAAGAAAGAGGCAGTGTTAGCCAAAAGACTGGTATTGCTCTAGTGCTTTACTATCAATTAATCTTTTATGTGCAAGGATTTGTCATTTTTCATGCTAGCTGTGTTGTTTATGGTAAAATGTTGGATGCTTGATTGTAAATCTTAGTAATTTGTTATGTACTATTGATTGTGCTCTTGCAAATCTAGATATAAACATGGTTTAACTGTATCTTTGAAATAAATAAAGACCTTAGTAACTTCACATGTATTCAAAGATACTGATTAAAAATTGTATGAGCTTAGGCTTCCTAATATCTTATGACATTGAGTTCTGAATAATAGCTAAATGATAGTGTTAGAAGTGATGACATTGACTTCTGGCTTTAACATAATTGATGAGATGTAAGAAGTAAATAATCTTCCGAAGATAGTATACTTTCACACCTTTTGTTTTGTAATTTTCAAGCTGCTGTGCTTAGGGTTAAATGTTTTGCAGAGATTTAAAAACTGCAGTGTCTATTCTTTTGTCATTTTATTTCCCTCCATATTTCGATATTAAAATAAGTAGATAAACTTTTATCTACTTTTCTTTTGTTTCCTGCCTTAAGTTGTCTTAGTTTGAACATCCCTCCCCTCTCTTAAATCTGTTACCTGTCCTTTGCTGAATAAAGTGGTTTCTAAACAATCGTTTCGTCTCACAAACAGGTTCGAAGAGATGGGACTAAGATGTCCCTTGCTCAGAGCAAAACCTTGTCTCAGTTCACTGCCGATAATGCTCAATGGGAAGACCGTCAGCTTTTACGATCCGGAGTTGTTAGAGGTACTGTGGTGGAAACTGAGTTTGATGAGGAAGACAAAAGCAAAGTGAATCTTCTAGTACATGGTATGTGGATATTATGATCTTTCGGTTGATATATGAAATGCTCATACATTTGGCTAAAAGTTCTTTATATTCTGTTGTCACAGATACAAAACCTCCTTTCTTGGATGGCAGCATTGTTTTCACAAAACAAGCAGAACCAGTCATGCCCTTAAAAGATCCTACATCAGATATGGCCATAATTTCACGCAAAGGATCTAGTTTGGTTAGGGAAATTCATGAGAAGCAAAGCATGAATAAGTCTCGCCAACGATTTTGGGAGCTTGCAGGCTCTAAGCTTGGCGATATCCTTGGAGTTGAGAAAACAGAGGAACAGGTATTGTTTATAAAATGTTATTTGTTGACCTTTTCTTTTACTAAAAAGGATAATGTAGTTCATCAGTTAACACTCTCTTCATTGGATGCTAGATTGACACTGACACTGCTGAAGTAGGCGAACATGGTGAAATTAATTTCAAAGAAGATGCCAAATTTTCACAGCATTTGAAACCGGAGGCTGTAAGTGAATTTGCAATGTCCAAAAGCATAGCAGAGCAGCGTCAATACTTGCCCATATATTCAGTCCGGGATGAATTGCTGCAGGTTTGACATTTATCTGTTAGTATATGTAGATTCAAGTTTTCAACTAAATAACTACTTTAGCGTCTATGTCCAAAAGTACAAAGTTTTTATCGACTTCCTTATTCTATGTTTGACAGGTAATTAGAGAAAATCAGGTAGTTGTCGTTGTGGGTGAAACTGGCTCTGGGAAAACAACTCAACTTACACAGTATCTTCATGAAGACGGATACACTATAAACGGCATAGTTGGTTGTACCCAACCAAGGCGTGTGGCTGCCATGAGTGTTGCAAAACGAGTTTGTGAAGAGATGGAGACAGAGCTGGGTGATAAAGTTGGCTATGCTATACGTTTTGAAGATGTGACCGGGCCAAACACCGTAATTAAGGTGAGTCTATCGGTTCTTATTAGAAAGCCAATGTCAGATCTTTATGCACTCAAGTATAATCCACATATCTCCTATTCTTGTCTTTTGTGATGAAGAGTGCATAAATCTTATCTTTTCAATTCCAGCAGTTTGGCCATTTTTACTTTGTTGTGTTTGCTTTTGATCTGACATGCTATTTTTTCCTTCAACTTTACAGTATATGACTGATGGAGTCCTCCTTCGTGAAACATTAAGAGATGCTGATCTTGACAAGTATCGGTGAGGAGATTTTTCTTGTATATCCCAATTGAAAAATGAATGAGTGGTGAAACCTATGTTATTTACTTTCAATTTTGCAAATATTGCAGGGTCATCGTAATGGATGAGGCACATGAGAGATCGCTAAACACAGATGTGCTTTTTGGAATATTGAAAAAGGTGGTTGCTCAACGCCGTGATTTCAAGCTTATTGTGACATCTGCTACACTAAATGCACAGAAATTTTCAAATTTCTTTGGAAGGTAAAGTGTCTTGTTTTAATACCAACATTTGCCAACATCTTCTTCCTCAATTGAATATAATATAAATAGTCATCTTTTTAACTTTTGCAGTGCACCAGTTTTCCACATTCCTGGTAGAACATTTCCTGTCAATATTCTGCACAGCAAGACTCCTTGTGAGGATTACGTTGAAGCTGCAGTGAAGCAGGCCATGACTATTCATATCACCAGCCCTCCAGGTGACATCCTCATCTTCCTGACTGGCCAAGAGGAGATTGAGGCAGCTTGTTATGCCCTTGCAGAACGAATTGATCAGCTTACCTCTTCCACCGACAAAGCTGTTCCTAAACTACTCATACTCCCAATATACTCCCAGTTGCCTGCTGATTTGCAAGCAAAGATATTTCAAAAGTCTGAAGACGGAGCTCGCAAATGCATTGTTGCCACCAACATAGCTGAGACATCCTTGACTGTGGATGGAATTTATTACGTTATTGATACTGGTTATGGTAAAATGAAAGTCTACAACCCGAAGATGGGTATGGATGCCCTTCAAGTTTTCCCTGTCAGTCGTGCTGCTGCTGACCAACGTGCCGGACGTGCTGGTAGAACAGGGCCAGGCACATGTTATAGGTTGTATACAGAGAGAGCATACTTCAGTGAGATGTTGTCAGCTCCTGTTCCCGAGATACAAAGGACCAACCTCGGCAATGTGGTGCTGCTGCTCAAGTCTCTGAAAATAGAAAACTTGTTAGATTTTGATTTCATGGATCCTCCGCCTCCAGAGAATATCGTTAATTCTATGTACCAGTTGTGGGTTTTGGGGGCACTTAACAATGTAGGGTCCTTGACCGACATTGGATGGAAAATGGTGGAGTTCCCCTTGGACCCCCCACTTGCCAAATTGGTTTTGATGGGTGAACGTCTTGAATGCTTGGATGAGGTTTTGACGGTTGTCTCGATGCTCTCTGTCCCATCTGTTTTTTTCCGACCTAAAGATAGAGCAGAGGAAAGTGATGCTGCTAGGGAGAAGTTTTTGGTCCCAGAATCGGATCATTTGACGCTGTTGAATGTCTACCAGCAATGGAAATCCCATCAATATCGAGGAGACTGGTGTAACGACCACTTCTTGCACGTGAAAGGGTTGAGGAAAGCCCGAGAGATTCGATCTCAGCTGTTAGATATTGTGAAGACATTGAATGTGCCTGTAACATCCTGTGGCTCTGATTGGGACGTGGTTCGTAAAGCCATTTGTTCAGCATACTTCCCCCATGGTGCCAGATTGAAGGGTGTGGGAGAATATGTTAATTGCCTGAAGGGACATCCTTGCCATTTGCATCCCTGCAGTGCTTTGTATGGTTTAGGGTATACTCCTGACTATGTTGTTTACCATGAATTGATTCTGACGACAAAGGAGTATATGCAGTGTGTTACTGCGGTGGAACCACACTGGCTGGCTGAATTTGGTCATATGTTCTTTTATGTTAAGTGAAACACAACCACTGTTTGTAGACAACTCGTGTAATCTCAGTGCTAAATGTAAAAAATAGCAATTCAATTTATTTTCTCTAATTATCGTTTCATCTGCCCTTTAATAAGAGCAATTTACTTTATTTCTTCTCTCATTGTTGCTTAATTTTTAAACTTGTACTAACAGTTGGGTGTTTTCTCTAATTATTGTCTAATCTTCCCTTTAACAAACCCACATTTTGTTGCCATTTGATTCATTATCCCATGTGAAGCTTAGCTATCATCAATGACAGTACTGATTTAGTTTTACGTCCCAATCCAACTGGGGACACCCTTTCCCTATCTTTCCCATTGGGTCAAAACATATTTATGATGGGAATCTTCTAATTTTTGTCATGCTTATATCCTAGTCAAACAAATAAACCGACGTCTTTGTCGTTAACTTATCTAATCGATTGTTTAATCAGGGACGAGTCAAGATTTGAGGTTAAGTAGTAAAACATAACTATTTAGAAGTAGGGCGACAAATTCATAAAAAAAAAAAATTTTAAAAAAATTTAAATAAGAGGACAAAAATAAAAAAAAAATCTCCGGCGATGGGGGACGATTGCCCCTCCCCACCCCTACACAGCTCCATCCCTATGTTTAATCATGTAAAAGTGCCAAATGATCCTTGGAGCATTTAGACAGTGTCCACACTGCCTCTGCCTCTTCCTTGTCACGTCTCTTTTTATAGATACAATATTAGGTCTAAAACGAAAACCTGATGTCTCTTTCCCATACAATATCCAATGGCGAATGCCCTGTCCAAAATTTGTGATTGTGAGTGGCAGTGGGTCAAAACTGGCTGACCAGTCAGAATTTCCAGAAGCCCATTACAAAACAGGTTTGACATTATAAAATTTAGGATAAACTACATAAATAATCACTTAATTATGAATTATTATCTATTTAATCATTAAATTTTTAATTTTAAAATATATAATATAAAGATTTAAATAGTTTTAATTAAGTCACTAATTATTAAAAACTAACATAAAGGTGACGTGGTTGAAAAATATTTTATATAATCTCATGTTTAATTTAAATATTTTTACATTCTAGCAAATTAATTATAATTTTGATTTAATAAAATAAATTTATTATTTTTATTGGGTAATTTTCACATATCATCATCTGATTTAATAATTTTTATTTAATTTTTTTCCTTCACCAATCAAGTGGTAAACTTATAAAACGTATGTTAAATATGATAATTTATATCATAAAATTATTATTGGTCCAGTAATAAGCTTGTGTTAATACACGTGTTACTATCTTAATGAACAAAAATTTATTTTATTAAATTAAAATTAAAATAATAAAATATATAAATATTAAAAACTAAATATATAATTATATAAAAATATAATAATCATATAACATTAACCCTATAATTAAATGGTTATTTACGTAGTTTACCCTAAAATTCAAGACTATGACTATGTTGACAGATAATGAAAAATATGCATACTAGATTACTTGAATCTGAAGATTAGAGTGAAGCTTAGATTTGCCTGTCATGGAAATACAATACAATCCATAAGCCTGCCAATTCGGCTCCAACCAATCAAAATACTTTCTCCTTCAATCGCCCGAACCTTGCGTTTTTTCGATTAAAATCGCACGACTCTGGAGAAAGTCACCCGATATCGCGATGTTTTGTTTTTCACACCCTTTTCTCCTGCAAAAAACGTATAAATAAGCGATTTACACACTTCCTTTGCCAACAATATCCCAGATCTTCCCTCTCCCACTCACAGTGCTGCGTATTCCCATATCTACACACTCTTTAAGTCTTAGTGTGGAACATCATTATGTCTCGCAGACAAGACCTGAATCTCCTGCAAACTAGGACCAAGGTACGTACTTGACTTGTGTTTTCCTGTTTTGAACGACTTAGTCACGTTTGTTTTGCCTTTTGAACTCTTACTTGTAATCATAAACTGAAGACGATGAAGAAAGTTCGAAAATTGAAAGCCCGGACGAAACAGATGAGAGAGGAGCTGAACCAGGTAACAAACTTGGTGGGGAACTGTTCCCGGGAGATCGTCCAAGATAGAGAAGCGGTGCACCAAGTTTTGTTAGCTGCTGAGGCGTTGGATGCTCAGGTTCTGCAATTCATCTCGGCTTGGCTTGATAGAACCGACGGAGATTGAGGCAACTGCACTAGTAGGAATGCTGCATAGTGATTCTCGCTCTACGTTTATAAAGATGATGTAGACTTATATGTTTATGCTCATCGCTTTGGTTTCTCATCTTGGGTGTTTTGGTTTAATGAAGATTATCAAGTTTTCTGTAGAAATAAAGAAATCCAAAGTGCCAAATCTAATCTGTTATTCTTCATCTTCGTTATTAAAGAATTGTTGCAGGTTCTTTCAATCAGTAAAGTAATCAACACCAACATATTTATCATCATCTGTTGACAATAATGGCTTAAAACTTGGAAGATCGATTTCATATCCCAATTCCCAAACCGCCTATACAGTTGCCAAGCTTTTCCCTGGAAACTGTGCACCAACACGAATGACTGTCAATACTTGTATAGCTATGGAGACAAATCTTTTACCGTTGCAACAGTCTGCACTGACACTATGAGCTTCGAATCCTCCGATGGTCATAAAGCAGGCATTCCCGACATCCATTTTTGGAAGTCAGGGCCAATTCAGAAGCCCCAGTGCTGGTCTTGTTGGCTTGGGAGGAGGACCATTGTCCCTGGTTTCTCAGTTCAGCACTCAAATTGATAACAGATTCTCCTACTGCTTGGTTCCTCGCTCTGCAAGTTCCATCAGTAAACTGTTCGTCCAAGAAGCGATAATATCACCATTGGTGATGTTCTCTTATTTCTCTCTTTTATTAAAGACTACTTATAGTGTCATAAATACCGGGTGTAAGACCCTTATGGAACATGACATTTAGCTTGTGTTAGGGGTCAGGGACTAACATCAATGTTACCGAACTGGTGTTCGATTTCAGCGGCGCTGATGTTCACTTGCAACCTGTCAACACATTTCGGACCACTGGGCACTGGCGAGTTGCGACTTGCTTTGTATGCTGATAGTTCCAAGTGACTCTTTATCTATGTTCGGAATCGGAAACTATGCACAAATCAATTTCCAGGTGGAGTATGATCTTCAGAAGAAGACGGTCTCCTTTGCTACCACAGATTCTACCCAACAATAAGTATGTTTGATTCGAACGACGGTCACAATATCCAACAGAAATCACAAATTAACTATCCACGCCTTCTGTTGAAATTTTCTAAAAAATTAAATTTTAAACCATAACCTTTATTTTCAATATCCTAAACCCTAAATCCTCTAATTTAAAACGGAGACACAAATAAATGTATAAGAAAGAAGTAGACGATTTGTACCCTTAAATCCTTTGTCCAACTTATATAACTGTCTTGCTTAATTGCAAGATCCATATGTCAATCCCTTGTATTAGATGATTTTATGTTTTGTTAGCACTACAAATAAAAGTTACGATTTCTTAATATCAAATAAAAACATTTATTTTTATTCCTTAATCTCAAATGTTGACTCCATCCTTATTAATGACCTAGCCTATGAACACCGAATTTTTAGCTTACAACGATTTCTTATCCAAAATAAAAACATATCGATATGGATACACATACTCATACTGAAAATACTAAAATAAAAAATTTTACTCGAAAAAGTATCCATGCTAATGACTAAAAACTTATTTATGAAGATAAAATAACACTTTAAACAATTAAAAAAAATAATAATAAAATATCAACATTTAAATGATTGTATTAGAGTTTTTATGCTTTAATTATAATTTTCTGTATAGACTACTCTAGTGAGCTAAAATATATATACTCAACTGTATTAAAATTTGAATAAATGCTAAAGAGTACAAACATCTATCTAAAAGAGATTTCAATTTGTTTTGATTTTCGTTTGTTAAAGAGGTTTCCCAAAACTCGAGTTATCAGCTTTAGATACTAAGCTTAATAATTGAATCAATTAAATTTTTAGTAAAAAAATTAAAATAATCTATATAGGTTTTAGTTAAACACTTTAAAAATTTTGTATTTTTTTTTTTTTGCTTCCATTATCATCACCCAAGAAAATAACTTATTTATCGTTTTGTAAGTAATTCCGGTTGAAGAATTAAGTTTAATTAAGTTTTTAAATTTTTATATAAATTTAATCGTAATCATTTATAACGTATATATGATTTTAATTTAAATAATTTTTAATATTCTATTATATATATATTCATATTTTCATAAGAATATACATAATATATTAAGAAATTGAAGGATTTCAATCGAACTTGAACACTAATCAATTAATCACTAAAACTTTAAAGTTATTCGAATTTTATTTTAGAATTAAAATTTTATTTAAAATTTTTCAATTTAAATTGAATTTATAAAATTAAGACAAAATAAATCAAATTTTACATGTTGAGTTAAATAATTTAATTTTTTAATTGAGTCAAGTTTTATCCGGCATACTAACCCTACAAAGAATTTGATATCACGACCCGGTCCATCTCTCGACCCGAAATGATCCATTTTGTAGCTGGTTTTAGTATTATCCTTCCTTTTCCCCTACTGCCTCCCGCCTACTGAACTGGAAGAAGAAACTTCTCCAGAGTAAAAATGTCAGCTTTGAGATTTAGCACACGCTTTAACCCAATGCTATCAAACAGATTCTTTATTCAAAACAATTCATTAGTATTCAGCTTCCCTTCTTCTATCTCCCCATCTCTCAAAATACCCTCCAAAAGTTTTCGTTGTTCTTTCAATTCCCTTCTTCATAGTAATGGAGGGACCTCACGTTCCTTCTCAAACAGCTCTCCTATTTCAGGTATTTACTGTTACTACTCTTAATAGTATATGCTTTTTGGATTTCAAATTGAAATAAAAAATGATTCATCTTTTCTGATACAATTTCAGGGTTAGAGGATGAGTTGGTGGGTTATATATTTGGGAAGAAGAAAGCAACAGAAGTGGCTCATTTGTAGGTACTTAATTACCCAGTTTTGTTTTTGTTTCTTTATTTTTCTGATTTGATTTATTTTTAAAATGCAATGTTTGAAACTGTACTCAACTGAAGCATCTTGTTCATGTTAATCAAAAGTTATTTAATAAGATATGATAGTAATTAAGGTGTCAATGTTGTATGTGGAGTGTAAATGTTGAAATTGAAGCAAGAAGCTTCCTTTTGTTCCTCCTTTTCTTTAAGTTTGCATTGCTGTTGAACTGGATGAGCCAATATGACTTGGACCTGTTGGAACCTGTTTCTGATACAACCTCTCTTGCTCTAAGCAATTAAGTTTTTCCCTTGTTGTTTATACCAAGGATGCTGGGTTTTAGTTATATCATGATAAACTCCCTTTTTTCTTCTCTGCAACAGTGGTTAGCTTTGAATATGCTTTTCTTTTAAATCATGTTATGTCCTTTACCGGTCTGACAGGGTTTGGAGACATGTCCTACATAAAGGGGATGTTGTCATTGATGCCACATGTGGGAATGGTTACGATACAGTCGCAATGCTCAAAATGGTTGCTGATGAATCTGGTCGTGGTTGTGTTTATGGAATGGACATTCAAACAGAGGCTTTAGAAAACACTTCTTCCTTATTAGATGAGACTGTCACTCAGAAAGAGGTGCTTATTGTTTTCTTTTCGATATTGTCATCTTTATCATAAAAAGATCAAAGAAATAGTAAATTCTGATTACTTCAAGGATAATTGATCCAGATTTCACACTACATTGCAAATTTTAGCCTTAAGATTCAGAACACCTAGTTATTGGCGTATAAGCTTAACTTCAGGGTGTAATTGGTAGAGTGGAAAGGTGGTAGAAAAGAAAATAGGAAAGATGATCATTTTCCATCTTCATGAATAAAATGAAATCATTCTAGTCTGGAATGATAAGAGGAGACTGGAGAGAAAATGTGAGAGATTTAAGTTAAGTGTACAAAATTGTGCGATTTTGAAAATTTTCATTCTCATTTTTCAACTCTACCTACCAAGCAATTGAATGGAAAAAATATTATTTTTTCCTTGCCATTTTGCCATCTTCCCTACCAAACACACCAGTAGAAAGAAAAAAAAATTATTTCTTTCTACTAGTCATTCAATTCTCATTCTTTCCATCTTCCAGCAATTCAAGGTCATTTGACCTGTTCTATCCTACCATTCTAAATTGACCATTTAGTTACCTTTATTGGTCTTCTGAATAGAACATATGTTCAATTACTAAGCTTGTAAAGTTTCCTGTGTTTCATGTAACCCCTGATAAATTTCTGACTTCTGCAGAAAGAACTAGTCAAGCTCTTCCCCATTTGCCATAGTAGAATGGGATGAAGTGCTTCCAGAAAATACTGCAGTTAGGTACTATTCATTAGTGCGCAAGTTTCTCTCTCTCTCTCTCTATCTATCTATATGTATGTGTGTGTGTGTGTGTGTGTGTGTATATATATATGATACTCATTTGTGTGGATTTATTAGTTTGGCTATTCAATCTATTTGCAGCTAAGTTGGTTTCTGTTCTACCTCCATTGAGCATCCCCACACCCAGTGGTGGAATCGAAGAATTTAACAATGGGGGTTCGAAATATATATATTTTTATAATGGGTATGCAAAATTTCATGTTTTTTCCTCTACACTAAATTACTTTTTTTATAAAAAAAAAATTAACACTATTTCCCCCAAAAAAATGGGGGGCAATTGCACCCCTTCAAAGCCCTATAGGTCTTCCCCTTCCCACACCTTTATGTCTTGAAAACTTGTGAGCAGTAGATGTATATGAATGACAAACTGAGACAAAAGTAATTTGTGTTTCTAGTTACAATGTGTGTATAATGACTATTAGCATCCTTTCACTCTGGAAGCGATGTTGTTTTGGCCATACAATACTAAGTACTAACTTTGTAAATATTATTAGATGTTCATTGTTACTTTTTTTTTTTCAGTGCTCATTGATGCATTAATAAGGTTATTTTTTTTCCATTTAATGTATAGTTGGAAGTTGGAAATGTTTGTGAGGTCAAATTATGATCTCTTATTGTAAACTCTTTTAACCTTTTTCATGAAACCATGATAGTATATTCTTCATACTGGGTTAGCCTTAACTCCTTTCTGCTTTTAGACTAGTAGCATTCAACCTAGGCTACCTTCCTGGAGGAGACAAAGGTATTATTACAACGTCGAAAACAACCCGGATGGCATTGGAGACTGCAAAGAAAATGTTGATGTCGGGTGGGCTGATTAGCCTAGTAGTTTATGTAGGACATCCGGGTGGAAGGTAAATTTTCCCTAATAGACTTATTATAGTGTCATGGTTATGATTTTGCTGATATTATTCTGCATTGAGGCCTAGAAACCAGTGCAATAATAACTTTGTACGGGGCATCCCTTGCTTAATCAAGTGTTCTTACCATCGGATACAACAGTTAATGTCTCAGACATCCTCTTGTATACCGAAAAAGATTTCATATAATATTCATCCAGATTTCATATATGATTGAATTACCTAATAACCTAGAGATAGTTTACAAATCTTTGACTGAATATACTCGGCATTACTCGGATGTAATTTACAGGGAAGAACTGGAAACAGTTGAAGGCTTTGCTTCAGGATTGTGTGTTGATGATTGGATATGCTGCAAATTCCAGATGTTGAACAGACCTTTAGCTCCACTACTTGTTTTCATGTTTAAGAGATGAAACAGAGGATGGTTTCCAAAATGTTGCTGTGTTTTCTACTTTCAGGATATATTATGTAAAATCTTGGAATATTATTGAAAAATAATTTCAATGCACCTTATGCACTTTTTATTTATTACACTTTTGACCCTGTTCCTCAATCCTCCATTTCCTACAGTGAAAATTTGACTCAGGAACCATAACTCCTTTGTTGTCTTATCATCCCAATGTAAAAACAGCAGACATCTTTCATAAAACCATAAATACACTTCTAGACTTCAACATTTCCATTTCTGATAATCCAAAACATTACCACAAACAGGTTCATACTGGAACTCGAAAATTGATAAACGAGGCTTTTCTGGATACAAAACCCTTTTCATGTACCCCACACCCGCGTACTGAAACTGGCCTGATCGTAAGCTGGACTCTTCTCAACTTTTTTGACTGCTTTGCATTAAGAACTAGGTCGAAGTGTCGACGGGTGTGTCAGAGTGCGCACCCCATTCGGTCCAAGATCCATCATACACTGGAACATCAGTTTTCCCAAGTCGATGGAGGCCCTGGAAAGCATTAGCATGAGACAAGTGTTTCAGAATACTATTCCATCGTTTTAACTTTTCTAAACAGGAAAAGAAGCAAATGACTTGAGAACATAATCATTGTTTATGAAACACATTATATTTCCCCCCTCTATAGATTTAGGGAAGTTATTAGAATGTGGATAAATGTCAAGCCCAAAGGAAGAGATAGAACCATAAATCATGGAGGAAAGTACCAATGCCAAAATACAAGCAGTTACACCGGTGCCGCAAGAAGTTACAACGGGGTGTTCCAGTGAGATGCCTGAAATTCGTTAATATGTGATGTAAGTTTGCAAGGACAAGATGTTTCCTAAAGAAACAAAACATGATCACATTCAGAATACTGTTGGCATCATAAACACAGAAATCATATTGAAAGATTGATTTAACTATTAACTGTGCGCAAGTTTCCCACCAAATTGTATGTGACAACAAAGACCTTGGTGTCTAATTTTTCTATCACAAACCAGCAAGGCAGAAGATCAACTGTGCGGTTTGGATGCGCAACCATGGTAACTAGCAGCCACTTAATTTGAGTATTTTTTAACGTATAATGTGACAGAAAACCTCGATAAATGTTCAACATTGTTATGAATGAGTTATCCAGTGGCTAATAAGTTTCCAATTCTAATTATCAGATTGATAAATCCCTACTCCTCAAAACTGACGTGCATATAATAGGGTGAATAGGTGAAGGGGTATGGAAATCATATATAAAAACCAAAGATCAGATAGCCAAATGCATACCTGCTGAACTTGGAAAGAGAAAGAAAAGGAGTAAAGGAACATTGATAAAAAGAAAGATAAACAGTAATCACCCTCTTCACTAAATCGTTTCTTGAGCTCATCAGCATGTAGAAGCGTCTGTGAAGCATCTAACATCTGCAGGGAAAAGATAAATTGAGGAATTTTAGTCTATCCCGGAAACAAAAAATCCAGAACTTACATCAAACATAAGAAAAGAGTAAAAGGCAAAACAATATTAAATATAATGACTCAAATTGGGCATATCATATTGTTTCTCCCGTTTTCCTTAAGGCTGTAATGTTGCAATTTCCTACATCTCTAGAAAAGACCAACTCAAGAGAATCACAAAGTGTTTAACAACATATCAACATGAGGTACATCCTCTTGAATAAGAGTAACGGTCTAAGTGATAGCCAGTAATAGGTAATACTAAGATCGCAATATCTAAATCTGCCACTCAACAACTTCATTCCATGCGCATGACAATTTTGAATTACCAATCAACAATTTCATGCAGCTCACAACAGAAACATGTAGAGACCACCTCACACTCCTAATTTGAAAGTAAATGTTCTTGCATATTTACCAACCTTATCTCTCTAAGACAAAATAAAAAGGTCTTGATTAGGACTTTGGAAATTTACATCCACTTCACCTCTTCATAATGTGCAAGTAAAAAAAGAAAAATCATTCATACATGTGGAAAAGGAATACACTTGCTGCCAGGTACATGGCCACTTCTAATTCCTTTACGAGGTTCAGGTGCAGCACCATCAAATCTGTGTGAAACCCCAAACGGGAAAAAACAAATTAAAGGAGAAAAAGGATTTCATATGCTGATGGAACCTAGACAAGCTTAACAGAATATATCATATAATGTGATCACAAAAGCCTCTCAGACCTTTACAAGCAAGGCTCGTAAAAAGTCCCCCTAATGTTCTCTTTAATTCCTTTAATTCTTTTCATCGTCTAGTCTACACCTATAATAATAATAATACCTAAAGAAAAGAGGGCATATTGAACTTTACTTAATGTTTGGGTATTTAACGGCAAACATGGGACCATAAGGAAATCATGCATACTGGACAGCAAAAGAAAATATTGCATGTTTGTAGGATGAACCAGAAGCACTTCAGAGTTTATTATCTTAATCACATATCATAAGCTTACTATATACATCTGCAGATTCATATAACATTAAAGCAGTAAATGAGTCCTACTAGTAGTGCATTGGATTTGGCTTTACAGTGATATTTATTGCAAAGATTCAATTCAGCCTTTACAATTTAAGCAAATTACTCATGGAATGAAAAATGTGCAAGAACGAATGCATTATGTCACATTCCCCTTACGTATATTATTTAGGTCCGAATTTTGTGAAAATATAATTCATTTAGGTCCGAATTTTGGTTTTACTTAATACTGTATGTACAGCATTTCCCGACACTAACATGTTAAGGCATGCTGTTTATGCTCATTATCAACAACACAAGGCAAAGAATCAAGGTACTAGAACTGACCACCTACAATTGCTAGTATTTACCATATTATATTCTTATATCCATAAAAAGATTCAGTAACCAAAATCAAATAGAATAAAAATGTCGACTGCAGAACCTGGGCTTTGAACGAGCATCTATATGTTGGCGAGTCTTTTCCTCAATGTTTCTTCTAACCTGAAAAAAAAATTAAATAACATCATCTAACATAAACTGACAAAGTATTCAGATAATAGGGAGCACTGATGGAAGGCTAACAGCCATGTCCATAAAGAGCACCTATTTTACTGATATCAAGCCCCCAGTATACATAAATCAGACAATGGCCAGCTAATTAAAACAGATTGGATCTAATAAAAGGATTTACCACCTAATACATGCAAGTGCAGGTTTTGAATCTAGCAAGACATAAAAAGCATTATGTTTCTCTATTTCACCTGTAAAACCATAATTTCTATGATTTTTTAATATTCAGCATTCTCCAAGCTCTTTTTTTTTTCTTACCATAATATGTAGTGGTGTGATGTGATATTTGAGAATGCTAGTATATGTTCAGTCAGTGGATCATATCATAATTATCATGCATCATGGATCTAGAAAGGAAGGTTCATCAACTAAAATTGCAATAATTAATAGACATCAGGAGACGAACAAAACTAAGGAAGCAAAACTATAATTCTATATGAAGTATATATGTTAGCAATTCAACCTGGTCAAGACTCCAGACAAGATGTGGCTGAAATTTCGTCTGAAATGTCAGTGGTCCAACCTGCAAAACAAGAATACATGCACCAAAAACTATTTGAGTATAATATTGTAAACATGAGAGGATAGAAAGTTGTATAAATATTATTCAGCTAACAATGTTCAACCCAGCAAGTGAACACACAATTGTCACTGAATGCCTTCCGTAGCATTTCCATGCTTGCTTCTTAAGAAAACATCATTTGAACTTAATAGCAATATGTTTGTAACTTTAGGAAACAATCACGTCTAATGGAAGAGGGACACACACAAAAAAAGATACAATCCACAATTTCAAGAAATGAAAAGGGAGATATAGAGAATCATAGATCTAAAGAATTCTTACAGTTTGTCCCTGATAGACTTTCTCTATTGCCTCACTAGCAGCACTGGCTTTCAAAATAGCATCACTAGAAGCACTAGATTCAACATCATAACCTGATGCACGCCACCTTGGGAGGCCTCCATCTAACACCCAGACTCTGTCATGCCCAAAAACTCGAAACATCCTTACAATTGCCGAAGGAATAATGTCTGTTAGATTTAGATTCCAGAAAATAACGATAAAACATTCCATTAAAGGTTAAGAAGATATCATATTATCAAACATGCCACTCACCACCAGACACGTGCTGCACTGAAAATTCCCTTTCCATCATAAACAACCAACCCATCGTTATTTTGGATGCCAAGAGCAGATGCAGCAGCAGCAAAAGCATCCTCGTATGGCAGCATATGTGGCAACTGATAAGAGCGATCAACAAGAGAAGTCAAATATGATAAGTAGTGCACATGTTATTGAAAGGCTCACTTATATAGTACATCTTCAATATTAACAAGTTATATAACAAACGACCATGGACATTTGATTGAAATGCATTACTGAGAATGCCAAAGGCATATACAAACTTAAAGTTGATTATGCAATTATCAAAGCTACTTTCTTGCTGACTTGTTTAGGCCTTTGAATTTATTAGGATTATTTTTGATCAATGTTCTAATTGGAATCTTAACTTCATTAGGGTTTGGTTCAAAATACCTGTTACTATTTTCCCTCAATAGAATATCAAGTCTTTTGCGATATTGAGATTTTCCCTCGACTGATTCCAGCTAGTTTTCTCACAAGTTCTTTTGTTTCTTTCCTATTTTCTCTCATCCACCAAGATTGTTCTTACCATTTCTAATAATCCAATTTCACTAAACATTTGATTCTACCCTAATGCTTGCCACAGACCTAATAAAAAGAAATTTTATCCAAATCTTCTCCAACAAGCAACAACTTGACTGAACATAATACAATAGAAAGAGCACCTTCATTTCTACTACCTTCCTCAAATAACAATATAGACTAATAAATAACAAGCAGTCAAAGGAAGAGAACAAAATTGCTTCTTGTAAAACCAAGAAACCATAGCAGTGAGATGTCGAGGGGAAAAGAAAGAGTGATGCAGAGGTTGTTATGACATGGAGCAGGTGATCTAGCAACCAAAGAGCCAAGAGACTGAAAGGAAAGTAATAAATTAAACAGATGGAAGTTCACCTTTGAAGTTCGATCTGATATTCCGTCAACATCAAAGAAAAGAGCACCGGGAATGTGAGCAACCTGTTATGATAAGAACAGAATTTCAATATTCAAAAGCAATTAACTATTTTTGGAGTGTAGCACCAAGAAAGATTGTAGAAAACAAAATAATCAGCACCTGATACTCTTGAATTGGATTCCTCTGCTCATCTGGCATGTACCACGAAGCGTCCAGTACCTGATGAATAATAAAAATACAATCAACCAATAAACAAAGAAAGCATAAAGTGTTTTCTAATTTTCATAAGATTTCCAAAAGCACTTATGCTAATAAACTATTCACATGCTTTATAAGTTTAAACCAAAATCTTTTTACCTCACCGAGAGAAAAATGTTTGAAGACAGATGAAAAAAAGAAAGATGCCAAGGAAACCCGATGGAAGATGTACAGCTAGCTGTTTCGAAATTGTTTGTATTGTCAATAATTATTACGATCGGTGATTTGAGGTTGGGCTCCAAACTTGGCAATTGTTTCCATGTGAACTTAGGTACAATTTCATATATTATTCTTGTTAAGTTGAAGATGCTGATTTATGACCAACTGTAAAAATGAAACAGCAGTGGGCAATAGATAATAATGAGATAGCTCTTTGTCTAACATCAAATTTCCTCGGGGGGTCGCAAAATTGCAAGCGCAGTATTGTAGTATATAAAAGCTAATTTAGTAACAATTTTGTGATGTCTATGAGGGGCGATGCCTATAAAAATTAATAACATACATGCATGCCGTACAGTTTTCAGAAAATAAAGCAAAGATGAGTATCAAAAGTATAGCTTATATATGACGACATGATGTCATAAGTAACAAATAAGAAGAACAAAGTACATAACATTTTTATAACAAACAAAGCTTAAAAGTTAAAAGGGTTACTAGCTCATGTATAATACATACCTTCAAATCAGGCTCCGTTAGATTGGCATGAAGCCAATCTACAGAAACGACCGGATCATTGGTGGAAAGAGATTGTGTTGAAAAATTAGTTCTTGTATCAATTGATGCAGAAGCCATTAAACGAGAAGGCTGAACAGAGGTCTTATATGTGGTATAGGAAGGCTCAGCCTGTACATGAAACTGTCTCTTCTGCGAGTGATATAAAATATAACATAAGAACCGAGCCACGGGACCGTAAAAAGTACTACAAAAGGGGGGGAGGCTGGGGGAGTTCCAAGTTAAAGTCGTCGCCATAGACAAAGGAACTCGATGACAATGTAGTTAATATCAAAGTACCAAATAGCAACATGCCCATGTTAATGAATTATTCAGAGTAACCCAATTTCACTCATAGGTGAAAATAAAAGTACCCATTGTAGCACTCGATACTTCTAATGCATAGTTTGGACTATGGGTGAAAGAAAACATAAAAACAACCAGAAAATTCAAAAATCAAAAATAAAATAACACGCAGAACAGATAACAAGCTTAATCTTCTGCTGCATATGCATTCTATAAGCAAAGAACAATAATACCAAAAATAATAATAAAAAATATCTAATTCTTCATAACAATGGTCAAATCCCTACATAAACTTCGGTGAAGACATATTATTGAAAGGAAACCAAAAAAAATCAGAGCACTGAACATGCCCTTCCCGTAAAAAGTGATAGATTGATCACATGAATTCAAAAGAAAAGGATTCAGTTTCGAAATATCCAGAAAGAAAAGCCAATTAGAACAATCAGAATCCAACAAATTGAGAAAAACCCAGAATAGTAATCATCAAAAAGAGGAGAAAGATCGTCACTTTACATTGAAAAGATCAGAGAAAATCAAGCGTTCGCGAGGGAGAGATGACGAGAATCGAATCAAGCGATGACCCAAGAGAGTTCTGGCGAAAAGGGATGATGCCATTTAGGCACAAAAAACAAAGGAAAATGTGCTTTTGAAGTTGAAAGAGATTATATGAATTGCAGCTTAAAGATTTTGTCGCCGCTTCAGGAAGTGGACTGCAAACAATAAACTGGACAATAGTGTTTTTTAAGCTCTATTTGGAATTTCAACGGAAACAGGATCGGGTCGGTTTGTTTTCACATCGGAGCTCCGTTTCGGTTCTTATTGAGTTGGGCTCTCTTCGAGCTTAAGTTTTTAGTTGCTTTGTAACTTAAACCATACACTATCTAATTTTTATATTTTATTTTTTTAAAAAAATAATTTATTATTTTACATATTTTTTGTTTTACGTATATATTTAAAATTCATAATATCTTTTATTTTTAAGTTATGAGTTCAAAATCGTTTAGAATAATTTTTTTATTCTCTTATAGGTAAAAATTATTTAAGTGTTTTTTCTTCTATGATTTGATATAATTTTTATTTTAAAGTAATTCAATCATCAAGATGTTATTATTAATTTAATATTAGGGTCATCTTAAAGAATCTTTATATTTTAAGTAAATTAATCACCATAATGCATAAAAAATTCAAATACTATTTTGTTTGCGAGTATTAAAATATATTATAATAATTACACAAGTTAATATAATTAAATTACCCGTAATTCATAAATCCTAAATCAATAGCTAATACACGTGTAATTGTTTTTAAATTTATATGTGGTCTTTAAACTTTCACGCAAGAATAATATCAATCGAACTAACACTAAGTTGATTCTTTTCGAGAAGTTTTCATATATTTATTTAAATTACCCAAATCAGTGTGACGTAGTATTTAATATTTGCATAACCATCTAACCTTATCGGTTAAAAAAACGATTATTGTTTTTAAAAGTCACGGGTACGAGCACCTGAATCAAGTTCCGACTGCAGGAGCCCGGGGCAGCGTTTGTTCTAATTTAAGAGTGGAAATTAAGCTAATCTAAAAAAATCTTACCGCTATCATAATGTAAACTATGTCCTAAACCCAAAAAATGAATTGGAAACCAGAAACAAGCAGAGACAAAGCTAACAGCACAAGCAGGCAATCTCATCTTCTCATAACTTTCTTCCGGGGCTTGCCTTTGACGCCCAGATATCTCTCTATATCCTCCGCATCATCATTTCCATCCTTCCTCTGTTTCGTGCCTCTAATTTCTTTAAGTTTCTGCAGAGGTGTTCAAGTTTTAACAATTGGAAAAAAAAAATGTCATCCGAATTAACAAAAATGAATAATGTATTTCAAACATGGAGCATAAGATATAAACATAAGCACAAGCACAAATTTAAATAAATGGGTATTATTTCCACAAACAACCAGAAGTAAAACAGAATAATAAAAATTGGGCTTTCGAACCAGATGTGTTCAAACTTCAAATCAAACATGAAAATATTGACAATGAAAAGGAACTTGGATTACCATCTGTGATAGTCGTTTGGCTTCATTCACACTTTCTAACATTTGCAAGGCTACCTCTTCTTGAGCCGGGTACTTGGATAACCGTTTGTCTGGAATAAAGAAAACAAAAAAGGTTACCTGCTGGACAAGCTACTCATCAACTAACATACTAGCAACAAGTTTAGCAAATGTTGCATACCGATAAGCTTTTCTATCTGTAAATACCACTCCACCTCATATTGATTCACTAGTGAGATAGCAACACCGGATCTTCCAGCACGTGCTGTTCTACCCACTCGATGGATGTAATCCTGTAGCACATAAAAATTAGCCCAAAAGAGACAACAAAGAATGCCACAAAATTGTTATGCACACTGTCCTCTTAAGAATTAAAAATCATTTGTAGAATAACAGAATGCTTTCTTTTCCAATGTATGACATATGCAAAGTCTAACCTTAGAGTTTGTAGGGATATCATAATTAATAACCATATCCACAGATGGAATGTCAAGCCCTCTACTAGCCACATCAGTGCAGACAAGAACATTACACACCCCAGACTTGAACTTATTCAAGGCTCCTAGCCTCTTTGGCTGTAAACACAATATGCCAGCAAAGTGCATAACTAATAAAAATACAATAAAGAGGAAAACATTTTTTGGGTGGTGGTTGGTGGTTGGATAGGCGGGGTGTACATATTTGTAGAGCAGAAGTATGAAATCACAATATCACCAAAAGAAAAAGATACCTGAGCCATTTGACCACTAATGGGAATGGCCCTTATATTAAGATTCCAAAGAATAAAAGACAAAAGGAGAGTTGCATCACATGTTCGAGTGAAAACCATAGATGTACATCCTGACATCTCAGTCAAAATATAAACAAGATAGCAGTCCTGCAATCACAGCAAAATAAAATATATAAATGAAGGCATTTGGATACATAGGAACAAAGAAGCAAGAATGTGGAGATATTTCACGCTTTATCCACTTACAGAACTTAAAGGATTACCATAACTAGTTACAAATTTACTATCTAGTTCCAGCTAAAATAAAATCCCTATCAAAGCACAAAGCAAGTAGCATGAACACTCATAACTACTAGAACTCTTAGAGACTTAAGTCTTTGAAGTTTGTCAAAGATTCTCAAGGCTAGCTAATATGATTACATATGTTTGCTCAAACCAGGGTCTGGCTGCGAATATTAGTAGTTAACATCCCAATTTTCAGGAAATCAAGACAGCTGAATGCAGTCATCAATGGTCCAAAAGGTGAAGGGTGTGAAATTTAATTGTTCAAACTATGGCACTAAGATGTAAAAGCTTTAAGGTAATGAAAATTGGATCACACAAATCATCAATCCTTCTGATGCCTTTACTGTAGGATAAATAGTCTAGAAGGTTCCTGAAAGTTTTTCTTGCACACCACCCTGAGGTCACAAGGTGTTCTAGACCTATGGGATATGCACTATCATTGAGCTAACTCAAGTTATTCTACATCATTTTCATACTTTAACAAACTCAAGTGCATCTAGTATAACATGGACCAAAAAGTTACCTCGATCTATTTCAGTATCTAGAATTTCAGCACATAACATGAAAATATCACAAGTCTGATCGTCTATATGATGTTTCACATCTTTGGAAAATAATTGATGCTAAGAAAATTAAGCACCTTGTGCTTTGCAGCTACAAAGCGATACTGCTGCTTCAATGTGTCAACAGTAGAATATTTCGTAGCTGCTTTAATCTGCAAGAGAAATGAACAAACTGAAAATCTTTAGCATAGAGAGAGAATGAAGAAAACCTTTTGCTTAAAAAGCATCACTAACCATCACAGGATTTCTCAGACAAGCCCTTTGCAGCTTCTTCACCTGTAAAATCAACAAATGTTGTAGTCAAACTTCCTCCACATAGTAAAGCCGACAATAATACTGCATAATAAACAAAACCAGGACAAATTGTGAAAATACTGTTCCCTGATGGCATACTGGCTACATAAGGAAACAGGTGAGAAAAACAACATCCATATTTCTCACGTATTGAACAGTGTAATATATTAAATAATTTTAAGACCTAATAAGAAATCATATGCATACAAGTACGACAGCAATAAAATGCAGACAATGCACTACTTTCAGCAAAGATATTAACTAACCATAACCAAAATCAAACTAAGCCTTTGCAAGGTTCAGCTATACAGATCTCAAAGACTTCTTTATATCATCTTCATCCATATCTGATGTGATACAGGTTAAAGTATAATGACACATTACTTGTTGAATACATAGAATATTTTGTATCCCACACATACCGTTTTAGTACATGGACATGTTTCTCAATGAATGCATAGAATATGAGTTCCTGCACCTTTTTGGTCATGGTTGCAGAAAACAAATATGTGTGCCTATCCCGAGGTATAACATTCAAAATATCATCAAGTGCTTTCTCAAAATCATCATTCAGCAACCTATCTGCCTCATCTAAAACCTGTAAAATACATGCACATGATATTTCAACAATATATATACATATCAAACAGTCAGCAATAAATGCATGCTACAAGATAGGTTTTATTACTCATTTGTCGCAATTATACCAAGTAACATTTTAATATAGAAGCATTGCCTCTGGTTTAAAGTGCCACATTATACATCAACATTCATATCATGAAGGTGAAATTGGCAATCATAGAATATATAATTAGGCAGATGAACAATGGAAACGTTATTTAACAGAAGTAGTAATAAGCATAACAAAATAGATTCAATATTAAGAGAACACAAAGGAATGCTTAAAAAAAAGGCCAGAAAAAGAACAAAAAAGCTTTCACAAAATATGACTCAGTCATTTCATAACCCAGATCCTCTGTTAAACTAAAATATAACCAACAATTTTGAATCCCAATGGAAGTTTAAAAAATTTAAAAAAAAAAGGAAGCAGAAAAAAATCTTACCAAATATTTTAGCATGCGAAGAGAAAAAACCTTTAGTATTGGTTAGGTGATCCACGAGACGTCCAGGAGTTCCAACCTACAGCGCGAAGATCAAAATTCAATCATTTAAGAAATAATGATCCGGACGTAATTGTCTGTGTGTCCTCTGAAAGCTACTTAAAACATCAGTATACTGACATTTTTTCTTAGGGCTTTTAACATTGAAGGAAGGTTACTTCCCTCAAGAAAATATCTTATCTTATAAACCCTAAACAAAGTTTCCAAGACAGATGGTGATATCTAAATAAGCTCACAGACACCAAAACCAAGGGTATATATCCCTTGCAATAATTCTTTGCAAGTAAATCATATAAAGCTAGAAATCCATGCTATCCTAGATGATATCAGTTTCGTAAAAAGGAGATTCATTCATGTAGTGCACTCAACCAATAATGTCAAGTTCAAAGAAAAAGACTATGATGACATTGACCAAGCATAAGTTTACTAAATAGTGGATACCATGTGGCATAATTTTTGTCACTACATCTTAGAAGATATGCAACCAAATCTTAAACCACAGGACACAGGTCAACTTAACCCAGATCCATTATGCTCAAATTTAGTAAGTCCAAGATAATATGTCAAACTAAGGCATAGAACAAACAAACTTACAATAATGTGTGGCCGCTTGTTAAGGTCAACTTGTTGTAGCATTAGGTCCACCCCTCCAACAAGCTTTCAAAATTTAGAAACAAAAAATGCACAATCCAAATAAGCTCGTTGAGATAAGAAGGAATCAAGCAGCCAAAATTTTTAAAGTCACAAAAAACACAGTCATACTTTAGTCATGTAAAGCATATAAAAGCCAGACAAAGTGAAATCTCAATCTTAACTTGCTAACAATGGGGTACATGTCAACGGGAAACTTACCACAGCACATCTTAGGCTAATCCCAGATCCTAAAGCTTTGAATTGATCAGCAATTTGAATCGCAAGCTCCCTGAAATAAAGATATATATATATGATTAAACCAAACAAAATCCAACATGAATGACAACAAAATAAAATTGTTTGATATCAGACCGTGTCGGGCAAAGCACCAAAGCAAAAATAACAGGTGTAGATTTATATTCTTGTTTTGCATGGCATTCCAAAAGCGCGTGTATTATAGGAAGAGCAAACGCCCCTGTTTTACCCGAACCCGTTTGGGCAAGCCCAATCAAATCCTTCCCTACAATACGAGAATCCTCTCATGTTATTGAAGAATGTAATCAGACAAAGTTGTTTAAAAGGGAAGGCGGCAGAACCTTCGAGAGCGTGGGGAATGGCTTCAACTTGGATTTTGGTAGGGGCTTTCCAACCTAAACTGTCGCAGGCTTCCACTAACTCGTCGCATAAACCTATATCTTTGAACGACTTTATCTCTTCATTCTCTCCCTCGGCCATCTTTGTTTCAGCGCAGTGTTTCAAATACCGGTGGTGTAGCGGTGTCGCCGGCCGCAGAATGACGCAGGCTTCAACAATGTAATCAAATATAGCAGAATGACGCAGAGGCAGATAAAGTAAAAATCTTCAATTTAAGTTTAGGGTTTCATAAATTACCTTGTTTTCGAAGGAAACTTGGCGGTGGCGCAATATGCGAACAGAGACGAGAGTAGTAAGTATTTGATTTGTTTTAGATATTTTATATCAGTTTAATACTAAAATAAATATTCAAAATATGGTTAATATTTGATATATAACTTTAAATCCATAAACTTTAATACTTTTATTTTTTAAATTCTAAACTTTAAATTAAATAAAATATATAATTACCTAAAATACTATACGACTTGGAATAAAAAAAATAAAAACGTAACTCTGAAATGACGAGAGATATAATAAAATAATAATTTTAATAAATATCATAAAATTATAGTGATATTTTACTATTATAATAAAATAAAATTTAATAAGAGTAAAAACAATTATAGTAATAAATATAACAAAATAATAGTGATTATCACTGCTTACCATATTTGTTTTTAGAAGGTAAGTCTAGAAAAGTTATTGAAAATATGCTTAAAAATATACTCCTTATATAACCGTTAGATTGAATACAATAAAATTTGAATCGTTAGATTAAAAAATTATAAAAAAATATAAAAAAGGATAAAAATTAACCAGTTAACCTCATAGAAAAACAAGAAAGAAATTAAATAATATTTTTTTACAGGCCCATATTTTCTTTCCATCTTCATCCCCAATTTCTTTAATTTTGAGTTAGAATATAGTAATATTTGAGGTAAGGCTTTCTTTTTATATATCAAACTTTAAAATAAAATTTATGTCTCTATATGTTAGTGCTATGGGTTGGTTTTGGGGTTATACTTTAAGGTAGATTTTAAAGGAATTTGAGAAATAAATATCTTTCATCTTTTCACTAATTCTTATGTATTTCTATAATGATTATTAAATAACGAATGAAGGAGGCGTGGCGAAACTTAGAGGGAAAAAAAGGGTTTATCCCATTAATAGTTGTTTTTATATATTAAACAAAGATATAAAGGTTTAAAATATGTAATTAAAAAAAATATCTCGTCAATGAAGAAAAGTTTTAAAATATATATTTTGATTTTTTATAATAAATTTCTTGTTCTGTGCATAGAAGGAGAAAAGTCGTAAAGATCAAGCTTAAAGAGGGGATAAGTGAGCCATATTTAAGAGAAATTATATTATAGGTAAGCAGGGACGGAGCCAAGATTTGTAGTTGAGGGGAAAAAACATAAATATTTAAAAATAGGAGGGTAAATTCATAAAAAAATAAATTTTTTAAAAAATTTAAATAGAGTCACAAAAGTGGGAAAAAAATCTTCGGGGGTGGGGGGCGATTGCCCCTCCCCACCCCTGTATGGCTCCGTCCCTATAGGTAAGTCTCACCGTGTGTCCATGAGATCAACTACTTAAATTTATCCATCTCATCGATTTATTCATGTCATATTAGTAGTTAGTCTCATGGATGACATGGTGGGACTTACCCATCATATAATTTCTCTATATTTGGAGTGTATTATACAAGGTAAAACAATTACATTACTAGTATGATGCATATAAATCGTAAAACAATTACTTTTATAAAATGGGCGAGTAATGTATTTGTTACTTTTATTCATTACCAATTTCTACAATTTTAAAATAGTTCTTTACTTGGTTGTTGCCTGTAGATGGTATTTTGAAGGAGTTAGTCACTTGATTGTTGAAATCAACATCAAGAATTAGAAACTCACCAAACAAAGAAAGCATGAAGAAGCTTCATATCAGAATCTCATAACAATGAAAAATTGGAATTTTTCAGTACCTTCAAAAGCTGGATAGATTAGGTCGTTCAGTTTATGGTTGCCAAACAATACAGATCTAAACCTAGTTCATCCTATACACCAACAGCATCTTCTTACTTGCTATTCCTGTTGTAAGATTCTGCTTAAGCTAAAAAATATCTACCATCACCAATAGTCACAACAAGAACATTGGCCACAGCTAAAATGGTGGAATCGGTAAGGATCCCTCAATATAATTTTTCGACTTATAATTCCACTGACGAACTTGTAAACAGAATGGCAATCACCACAAACACGAAGGTTCTTGAAAACTTTAATAGTTGAACCATTTGGAGTATTTATTAATCCAAATGCAAGGGCAAGTCTCTCACTATGGTTCCAAAGATTATGCTCCTTTTGCTCCTCATCTGTATCTTGCAATGCATAGCTAGTGTCAGGAACATAACCTGCTTCTTTAATCAACTTTCTAAGTTCTCCCAACTTTGCATATATTGCGTTGGTCTGAGGATGTGTTTGGTCTCCCATTCCAAACAAAGCCACCTCATTCTTCAACTTCACCCAACTGCATGCAGGTTTCTTCTTTATGTTATATGACCCCATTTGTCTCCTTACATCCTCTACAGTACCCCATTTTCCAGTAGTTGCACAAATATTAGAATACAGAACATAAGCTGAGTCATCTGATGGGTCCAATTTAATAAGATGTTCTGCAGCTTTCCTCCCAAGTTCCAAGTTGCCATGGATTTTACATGAAGCCAACAAGGTCCGCCAGACAAGGGAATCTGGAGGGACAGGCATTTCATTGATAAAAGTTTCAGCCTCAATAAGCCTCCCTGATCGTCCTAGAAGATCAATTATACATACACAATGCTCTATAGCTGGCTGAACATTAAACTCTTTGCTCATTGCAACATAATATGTAAGACCCTCATCCACCAGCCCCCCATGACTGCAAGCAGAAAGAAGAGAGACAAAGGTAACGTGGTCAGGCTTCACCCCCATTTCTAGCATTTCACTGAAAGTTTCTTTTGCCTTCTGGAAATAGCCATGTCTGGCAAAAGTTGATATTAGTATGTTCCATGATAATCGAGATCTATTGACTGGTTGGGGAAGTATTCTTAACACGTCATCCATTTCCCCACATTTTCCATACATATCCATTGCAGCATTCATAACAAAAGGATCCAAGTCAAATCCATGTTTGACTGCTAAACAGTGGAGTTGTTGACCCTCCTCCAAAACAGCCAACTTAGCAGCAGCAGCAAGACTTTCAGAGAAGCTGAATTGATCTAAATCTATATCAGCATTTCTCATCTTCACAATACATTTTAAGACCTCTTCCTCAAGATTGTGATGAGCATTGGCAGCAATAATTGCATTCCATGAGATTGTGTTCTTATCAAGCAATCTATCAAAGATGCATTCACTTGATTTGAGATCACCACATTTGCCATACATTGTGATAAGTGAATTCTGCACATATCTATTTGATTCAAATCCTGTTGAGACAATATGTGCATGAATGGGCATCCCACGTTTCAATAAATCATCAGGGGTCAAGCAAGCACCCAGAACATTTGACACTGTAATGTAGTCCGCTTTTATACCTTCTTCTCTCATCATCTTAAAGGCTTTTACCACTTTATCTGGTTCGTCATTCTCGGCATGGCCACCAATGAGAGCATTCCAAGTTACTTGATTTCGCTTTGGCATCATCTGGAAAACCTTTCTTGCTTCAACCGTCATACCAGACTTTGCATACATTGTAATAGATGCATTTCCAACTACCAAGTTCTCATGAAGACCTGTAAGAATTACAAGGGCATGCACAATCTTACCTTCACCAATAAACTCAGAATTTGAGCAAGCTGCCAATGCACTCATAAAAGTCACATAATTAATTGCTTTTTTCATTTGAAGCATTCCAATAAATAATTTTAAGGCATCCAGGCTCCTCCCACTTCTAACGTAGCAGTTCATCATGGAATTCCAAGAAATTAAATCCTTCTCCTGCATTTCCTTGAAGATAAATTCTGCATCATCCAACCTTCCAGCCTCAGAATACATACCTAAAAGTGAATTGCGTATGCAAACATTTGAATCCAGTCCCAACTTAAAGACTAGACTGTGAATTCCTTTTCCCCATTTCAAATTATCTACAGAACCGCAGACCGAAATCAAAGTTGCAAGAGTAGTAGAATTTATTTTCTTATGAACATGACGCATCAAATGAAAAAAATTCATTGATTCTCCAAAAAGTCCATTCTGAACATGTGCAGAAATTACTGAGTTCCACGAGATTGTGTCACGTTCATCCATGTGACTAAAAACATAACAGGCCTCTTTTAGACTCCCTAAACTAGCAAGCATATTTATAAGAGAGTTAGAAACAGATACTTTATTTTCAAAACCAGATTTTACAACATGACCAAGGACTTTAAAACCCAATAATTCGTCTTCAAGAAATGAACAAGCAGTTATCACGGTAGCAAATGTGTTCTCATTACAACTGATCCTCTCTTTCCTCATTTCCTGATATGAAGATATAACATTCTCGAAATCTCCATTGTCTAAATACCCAAACATCAATGAAGTCCAAGAAACTACATTCCTCTCAGGCATTTCCTCAAAGATCCTTTGCGCATCAAAAATTCTCTTGTAAGCTCCATAAAAATGCAACAAACAAGTTCCCACAAACACGTCATATAACAAACCAACTTTAACAGCAAATCCATGAACCTGAATCCCTTCACGGAACATACAACCTGACCTATCGCAAGCAGTTATCAAGCTCGAAACAAGAAACCCAGAAGGCAGAACACTAGAATCAAGCATCTCACGGAACAAAAACATCACCTCACCATATAAATCAACGCGAACTAGCCCCGACATCATAGTGTTCCAAGAAGCAGCATTTCTAACAGACAAATGGTCGAACAGGTAACGAGCGCGATCAACATGACCAAACTTCGAGTACATGCTGATCAAAGTATTTGTCAGAAACAGGCTTAAAGGGAGTAACCCTTTGATGCAAAGTGCATGTAAGGCTTTGCCAGTGGTTTCGTGGGTGATTTGAGAGAAACCCTTCTGATAGAAACAAGAGATTTCGGGGTTAGGGTGGTTTGAGAGAGAAATGGTGGCATAGTTCCCGGATTTTTCTTCTTCTTCTGGGCATCGAATTGAGGAAATGGAATGAAGGTTCTTCTGGGTTCGAAAAAAGAGGTTGTTAAAAGCAGTTGGGAGTATTTGGAGTTTGGATTTGGGAAGGATTTTGCAGGTAATAGCCAGTTCTGGTTTATTGGATTTTGTCGAAAGCGGAGAAACAAAGGTCAAATTCGCGGGACTGTACCTGCGGGATATTGTGAGTTTAAATCCCTATAATTCAATCACATTCAGGGTATAAATTAACCTACTGATAAATGGGTTCTATAATATTTATTTATTAAATTAAATAAATAAGTATTATAAAAATTTTATATTAATTTAATAAAAATAACATAAATAAACATGTATTTGTTTCGTTTATATTCGTGAATAAATTAGTTTATAATTAGTTTATATTTATGAATAAATTAGTTTATATCCAAGAAACCATGGAGAAAGAAAGCTCCAAAGCCGTTGAGGATAAGCATGAAGAAGCTCCGCCGCCGTCGCCGTCACCTGAGTTAGTAGCTAGTTTAGGTCTTTTGGCTTTATCTCAAACTGCTAAAGAATTTCTTGAAGGCAAAAACAAGCAAAACGAAGAATCAACTTCAGATAGTGATGGAGCCTGGAGGGAAAGCAAATCTTGAAACTAATCACCAACTCCCAGATGTCCCCGTCGACGGCTACGCCTGAAGCAGGCCTTACCAAAAGAAACGGACAGAGGTGACCTACGTAAAAATTGGTCACAGATTGGATCATTATAATTTAGTAAAGGTTTAAATAAAAATAAGTGTTTAATTATATTTTTTATTTTAAGTGTATAATTTTTTCATTAAAATAAGTATTTAATATTTATATTATTATAATTTTAAGTGTTAATCATTCATATTATTTTATTTTAAAAGTCTAATATGTATACCATTATTATTTTAAGATTCTAAAATTTATATTACTATTATAATTTTACGTGCTTAATATTTTATCTCGTTAATATTTTAAAATCAATATATTTTTAAAAAATTAAATATTCAATTATTATTTAACACGTAACTTTATTTTTTTCGAATTAATTCTATTTACCATTCTAAACATAGAGGAACAAATTCTTTGCGAAGTAAATCAATCGCAGCATTCAGTAAATTGATGACAACCAACGGGTATTGAAATGCCAATTTTGCCATTACAGCTGCCAGATGGTTACATTGTGTCCTTGTCGGAGAAGCAGTGTGATTCAAAAATATTAAGGATTTTATATAATTTATTAAAATAAAATTCTTAAAAGATATAAATATTTTTATTTTAATATAAAACATTATTATATTATTTTATTAAGTAATAAAAAATAATTTATAAATATTTAAAATTTAAATATTTTTCTCTAAAGTTATTAATTTTTTATGTTTTAAATGTTAGATTATTGTTATATATATTATTATATATTTATAATATTTTATAAATATTTAATTTAATCTAATTATATTTTATATTTTAATTTTTTTTTAAAAAAATTATACGGTCGTTATTATCATGTTTATCCAAAAATCTTACCATGAGAATAATAATAAATATTTAAGGTCTCATTTTTTGTGGTGTTAGTGACTTAAACGAGCGTTTGACTAATATTTTATCAAACGACTGTTAATATATTTGTGAACGGACATTTACCCATCATTTTTAAGGTTTAAATGGGTGTTTATTGGTGGTTAGATTTTTTAATTTTTGTAAATAAGTGTTACAATTTCGATAATCGTTTAAGTACAGTAAAGACAAACGAAACATAAAACAAGTGAAGAAAAAATAATGTTTTTGAAACACTCGGTTCAACGAGTTTAATGAGATTATTCTTCAAAATAAAAATTAGATGTTATTTTTTAAATAAATAAAATATTCATCTCATCAAATTGATTCAACTATTTATATGGACGATAACATATATTTGTTATTAAATTTTTTTAAAAATTATAAATAAATATTATTATATAATTTATATTATAATTTTTTAATATACAATAATTGAGTAAATTATACTAAATTTTTTATTTTAAGTGCTTAAAGTTTATTTGGCCTGGATATATACATAATATTACTTTTAATGAAAATAAGTGTATAAAATTATTTTTTAATCAAACAAATACTTAAAATAAATCAAATAATAATCAAATGTTTTTTAAATAAAAAATTAAAACAAACAAAATAAATTTTAAATATTTATTTTGATCAAATTTTAAACGCATAAAATATGATGCAATTTAAATATTTATTTTGTAATAAAACCTAGAAAAATGCCTCACTTCTCTTTACCTTCTTCACCAAGTAATATGATACAATTTAAATATTTATTTTATAATAAAGCCTAGAAAAACGTCTTGTTTTGTAAATAGTAATATGCGGCAACCACACCGACCGCCCTCTCCTCTGCCTTCTTCACTAAGTTATTTATTTATTTATTTATTAATTTGTGTAATGTTGATTCCGTTCTCAGTCCCCACGGTATAATAGGGGAGGTGGGTTGGGTTTGATTCTTTATCTTTAATTTTGAAAAATTGATTTTAAAACCTAACAAAAACCATTTCTTCTTCTTCTTCTTTAATGTTCCCACCTGTTACGGCGGAGCAGCGGCATCCACCTACGGCGAACAGATCTTTAGGTCCCTGCCGTTCAATGCCAAACCCGATGTAATCAGGTGCCGGATCTAGTCTTTCAATTCCTTTTCCAGTCTCCTCAACGGATAGATTTAGCGTCGTTTAAGCTGATGGTTCACTCATTCACACACACATCAAAAAACTGAAAAGCGAAAAAAAAATAAGAAAAGAAAATTTCGTAATTCGTATGGGATAACAATTTATAAAGGCCCGCTTAACAAAAATTCAATGCTTATATTATATATCCATCCGTTTTCCGATGAAAATATCAGAAGATTTTTCTGTTCTTCGGGTTCAATTGCAGACTCAGAACTTTGAAACGCTGAAGAGAATAGAAGATGAACCATCCGAAAACAAGCTCGTTGAGGTGTCTACACACTGCGATGAAAACCTCGATGACGTTTTACCGACGGTTCGGATTGGTCCAGGTATACCGCCCAACTCCTAACCTCCGTTTATTAATTATTTTCCCTTGAAAAAAATCTGCAAAATTCAAATTCTTTTCGTAATCGATGACGTTTTTTTAAATTAATAGATAATTTCTTAAAAATCTCAAAAAAATAATTTTAAGATACTCGTAATGAAGTAATGATTTGAAAAAAATATTTTTGTAAATTTCTATACGAATTTTTATATATAAATTATTTTAGTTTTATATCCATCTTTCGTCGGGACTCTGCCTCTGAATTTTGTGATTTTAATATTTTTTTAAATATTTTTTTATTTTTACAATACTTTTTAAAATAACGTTCATATATTTTATATATCATTCATGTATTTTATTGTTAATGTTATCTATACTCCTATTATTATTAATGTCATAACTTATTTTATATTATATTACAATAGACGATAAATTCTGGAATCAAAAGTCTATAAATATAAAAAATAATAAAATGAATATCCGAATAGGTCATGTTAATTTAAAAATTCCTTGGTTTAGTTAGATTTATACCATGTTTAGGAAATAATATTTTGAACCATAATTAGAGGTTTGAATCTATATTAGATATCGATTCGAAAATGATATTCGAACTTGATCTGAAACTTAAGATAAACCAAATCGGCTGCTATCGATTCAAATTTTAGTTGAAGTCGAAATGGATCCGAACGGAATGAACCTGAACTGATTTTCAAGCGAACCGAATAGATTTAAATAGAAATTATCCAAATCTAAAGTAATTCAAACCAAAGATAACTCAAAATACAGAAAATATATTAAAAAATAATAAAATATTTGATGTGAACCGCTGCTCAACTCATAAAAAATTAAATATATTAGCTTTATAAAATTATGTATGAGTTTAAAAATTTGATCCGACCTGAAACTCAATTGAAACATAATGATCTCCTATTGAATCGATTTTGACCCGATTCAAATTCAATCGACCAAAAAAGTAGTCGAACCAATATGACCCGATTAAATCTGAATCACTATATATTGGATTAAAACCAAACCAAATCATATCCAACCTAAACTGAACCAAAACCAAATGTAGTTAAACTTGAACTTGACCTGAATCGAAATAACCTGAATTGAACCTGATTCGAATAATACGTTTATCACCTGACATTTATAAAATATATTTTTTTATATTTTTATTCCCATATATTTATATTTAATAATTATATAAATAATAAATTAATAAATATATCTAGCAAATATGCTTATCGAATGTTATATTAAAAGATATTTTTTATAATCTAATTAATTTACAAAATATAATAATTAATAAAATATTTAAATAAAAATCTAATGTAATCGTACCTTTATATATTATTTTATTTATTTAAATCATCAAGCAATTATCAATTATCCATTAATTTTATTAAATATTTTTATATAACCGACTAATATAATTTACTATAGAAATCAATCAATACAATTTGCTATCCGCTGATCGTCAACATGATTTTCGTGAAAGTGTTAGGCAGCACACCTAACAACCAAAAGTTCACACGACAGGTGATTCCACTCGCGCGATAAAGAAAGAGTCAATAAAGATCGTTCGGTCGCGAAAGTTGACGCGCGTTTAGAGCAGACGACTGATTCGAGCTCGCGCGACATCGTGTACGTTCGGACGTTCTCACTTTGTCCGGACAAGTTCTATAAATAAGGTGGAGGAAAAACTTTAATGCACTGGTGAGACAATTCAGCAGTCAGAAACAGACAAGCAACAAATAACAGAGCATTAATACTTTGAGTCCACAAAGTTCACCCATGGCTCCTCCTTCAAATAAATCCCTCCAGGTATGATTTTCGAGCTTTCGACATTTTTTGAAAACCCGAAATGTATGTTCTTTTTAACGTTGAATTCTGCTTGGACAGAGAGGGAAGTCGAAAAAACTTCAGAAACGTATGAAGAGGTTGCGATCGGAGATGGAAGAAATAAGTGTGGAACAAGGACAGATCAAAGAAGGGCAGAGACAAGTGCGGGAAAAATTCCAGGCTGTAGAAATGGATTGCGAGTTGCTTCGGAAGGAGACTCAAATCATAATGCAGCAGAGTAGGAATACTCAAATCCGCCTAGCTATCATGTTCCAAATCCTGAAAGCTAGAGAAAACCATGACTTCGAGCTGGCCGAAAAACTCACTTCCCTTCTCCGGTTGTTATCGATATTCATTGCTATAGCCTATATACTTGATTGTGTTCATGCCTTTGCTGACATTACTTGTTTCTGTATTGTTTACCACAGCGAGCTGATAGCCACGGGGAATCAGCAGAAAGCATGAAGCAGATCGTTGAGAATAATGGGGTGGTGAAGATGAGCTCCACTGTTTATCACATTAACATTGGATCATATCTTGTCCTCTGTAACGTTGATTAAGCAGTATTTTATGTTCATTGTGTTGGTCAGTGTGGTCTATATCGTTCTTCTAGTGCTTTGGTTTCAGGGTTACCTGTTCGAGTGATTTCCTATTGTTCTGAGTTTGTATGGGTTTATGTTTGAACTGAGATTCCAATGTATTACCTGGTTGCAATAAACAGCTGTTCATGTTCCTTTTTTTGGCTGTATCAATCTTGTTTATATTGTCTTCTTGTTTAAATTTCTGGATAAGTTAAAGGAACCAAACGAACACGGACGTATTTTCTGTTCGATTGTTTAATTGTAATTAAACAAATGAGAATATAAACATAAACAAACACAAAACTTTTTATTTGTGCTCGTTTATTAAAGAATATCGTTTGTTTGTATTTGTTATGTTTTTTCGTTAAAATGATAAACGAATACAAATAAACATAAACAAATACAAATAAACATATATAATGTGTTAAATATTTATTATTTTAGGTTAGTCTGTTTGAATCTGATAATTAACTGGTTTTAAACCAAATTTATCAATAATTGAAATTTAAAAAAATGTTAATTATTAGCCAAAACCTAAAATTATTTAATAAATTAATCAATTTTGTTTTGGTTCGGTCGTAAGGCCATCTTAGAGATTTTTGGGAAGCTGAGCAAAAACTAAAAATGGTCTTTTATATAATGAAAGCACAATTTTTATTATGAATAAAAAAAATATCCCTTTTTGATGCCCTATTTATGCAACAACAATAAAAAATAATTTTAGAGTTTACAATTATGATTATAGATTAAAGTTTAAGGTATTGGTATATATTTTAGAATTTAAGGTTAAGACTTAAAAATTATTTTTTATTGCTAGACAAAAAAATGACACCAAAAAATAATTTTTATTTATTTTATTAGTTTAAATAATTAATTTAATATTTTAAACACATTATTCTCATTGTTAAATTTATTTATTTATAAAAAATAATTTTATTTAATAAATTATGAAAATATAAATTAAAAAATATAAATAATTAAATTTAGAGTCTCTACGTTGATAAGTGGCCTGAGTGGCTAGGGTGCTTCTCTCACAGTCACGCCTATTCGGTCAGTTAGTTTAGTTTAATCGAACAATGAACATCCTTAACCATATGTGAATAAATTTGAATGAACATAAACAAACACACAAATAAAGATAAACAAACGGATTACTGAACGTTCATAAACATAATAAAAAATAAATAAATTCTTTATTCATGTTCATTCGTTTAATTAAACAAATAACATATTGTTTATGTTCGTTAATCCGCTAAATAATTCGTTTACATCCATGTTTCTAGATGGCGTAGGGTTACCCACCAAAGACTAATTCCTAATAAGATTCTTACATTCAACCGATGTAACTGCATCAGCATAATACTTCAAAATGACGTCGTTTATTCTTTTATACGCTCCGCTGCTTTGTTCATAAATTCCAAATCACCACTCACTGTCCTAAACAAATACTTTGTTTCTGGCATGCAATTTCCTTGCAGTTTCACTAGCGTGGCAACGCAGTAGAAGAAAATGCCGGCCGGCAGCAGAGGGTATTTATTATGTCCTCTTTTTTAATTAAGAAATCTTTAATTACAGTTATTATTATTTGTTAATTTATTTATTTCGTATCAGAAAAGAAGGTTGACGAGCTTAAACCGTCGTCTGAAGAAGCTACGAGTTGAGATGGAAGCAATAAATGAAGAGAAAAGCACTCTGAAAGATGTTCAACGAGAATTAAGACAAAAATTGGAAGCCATTGATGTGGAATGTGAGCAGCTCCGGCAGGAGACAATCCTGATCACACGACAGAGTGTGAATACGCAAGTCCGGCTGGCTCTGATGTTCCAAATCCTCAAAGCCAGACAGAAGCAGGACTTTTCCAAAGCATCACAGCTTACTTCCGCTCTACGGTTTCTCTATATTCCCAGATTCTGCATTTAAATTAGAACCTTCTGTGTTCATAAAAATAAAGTATGGATTTGGCTTTTGGATTCTACAGTGAAATGATACCAAGAGAGAAGTAGCAGATGAATCGGAAATGGACGTAAAATGAGATACAATAAAGAGACAGATGATTTGAAAATACACTATTTTCGATAATAACTCATATTTATATGATTTTATTTAATTGATGAAAAAACAGAGCTTATTAACACTTAGTTCATGCAACGGCGGATCCGGAAAAATATTCGAGGTGAGCACATAAAATTTTAAAATTTCAAAAAACACAACTCATAAATATTAAAAAATAAAATATTAAAAGTAAATTTATAAATTTTAAAAATTTAAGATAGATTTATATCTGCCCTACGTCGTTAATATATCCGCCACTGCATCCATACATAAAATAAATATACAACATTCACACTTATCTTAGCAAAAATAAAATAAAATCAGCAATGTTAACTGATAAAGTGAATGAATGTCGAAAATGATGTTACAGTGATGGTTATGATTTAATATAACCTGTTTCATTAATGAATTTTTAAATATAAAATCTTAATTTTATAGAATTAGACTAAAATTAATAAAATTTATATGTTTTGAATACTAAAAGTGTTATTATATCAAACCCTTTGTTTAAATTTTACAAGCTAAATAATTTTATTGTCATAATATTTAATTAAATGATTAAATTATTACTTTTATAAAAAAAAAATAATGTTTGTTGTTAAATTTATAACTAAATGATATATTTTGTCATAAAAGTTTAATTGAATGTTTAAATTATTACTTTTAAAAGATAAGTGACATGTTTGTTACTAGTTTTTATATACATGAATCTTCTTGTATTTGGTTTTTTGTTTATTATATTCTAAATTTTTATAAATACAACCTTCAAATTTAAAAAATTAGTTTAATGAAATTATATTTTCGGATAATTGAATTTTTGAGTATCAGATATCTAAACATACAAATATTCTCTTTTTTGTGAATCAGATACGAATTATTATATCATCAGTTCAAAATTCCAGATATCCAAAAAAATCAAATCTGATCTAATATCCAACGATGAACACCCTCGTTATATTGGTGCTTTGGTCTTCCTTTCAAGTTTCAGCTGTAAAAGTTTGCTCGATCGTCGAATGTTTATTAATTTTTCTTCAACAATGTTCCAAACTAATTTAAAACCCAGTTTTTCCCCAGCAAATGTTGTGTAAAACCATTGAAAAAAGACAACTTTACGAAGAAAAACAGATTCTGATATTACATCCTTTTAGATTTCAGATCACCGGCATAAAACTATAACTTCTTGTATCAGAAATAGAACCAAGTAAGTCACAGAAGGCAGCAGCTTTATCAAATTTTCCATCTTGTCGAGCTCGTAAGATGCCGAACATGATGCCAATCCGAATCCGATTAAAAGCCGATTGCTTCAGAATCAAGTCTGTTTCCAATCTGAGTTCATCGCATTGGCGTTTAACATCTCCAAACCTTTCTCCTAGACTCCTTTGCTCTTCCCTTAAGCATCTTTGATCTTCCCTTATCCTCCCCATATCAGCTTTTATTCGTTGGATTTGAACCCTCATTTTCGAACTCTTCGTTTTCGGTTTCAAAGCATTCTTCTTCTCCTCCTCCTTGATCATGCACGGAACCGCCATTGTTATCGCCTTATCGGCCTGAATTTGAAGCTCAAGTGAGGTATAAACTTGGATTGTCATGCCATATTGCCATGAATCCAATGGACTTATATAACAAGTTGAACCGTGTATTGAACTTGGAGGAAACCATTAATGAACCTGAGGAGAAACCGGGTGGAAAGGAAGAAGAAGTATCAGTTTCATAGTCAGGGCAATCGGGCGTGAGATGAAAGTATCGTAGGGTTTTTTGAGCCGGATCGAACGATCGTCTGTGGGTTTATTTTCGTGTCGGTATGACTGATTCCAAGGCTGCGGATTGGTGGGATTTAATATCAGCTTTCTTTGTCAATGGTCCAACAGAGAATTTTATGAGTTTATTTTAGAATAATTTTCCTTTGAGACGTTACGTTAGGTTTTACTACATTTGCTAGGTATTTTCCTTTACATGGACTACACAATTTTTGTATAGAAAAAAATAATTTGAAATTCTAATTGACTTGGTCATGTACCCTAATCATTTAAGTTCAATACTCACCTAATCATGGTCAATTTGGAAACAATTTGAATTTTAATTGATAGATTGTATTTTAAGAGAAAAATTATATTATGAGTTATTCACGTCACGTAATTTATAGGATCAATTAATCAAAGGTATTTATTTTATTAAATTTTTATTATATTCTTTTATCAAGTGAATCTTCAATTAGTAAAAATTATTTTTAAATTTAATTTACAGTAGATATTAGTGAAGATTCACTTGATAAAAATTAATATAATTTCTTCATTTTTTTAAATTAACTAATAGTGATTACAATAGTATTTTTTCTAGAATATAATCTCCATCATTTGACATTGATCGTTAGGGGTATACAAAAAATCCGATTCGAATTATCCGAAATTTCGGATTAGATCGGATAATCCGAAATACACACCCCTATAATGATCGTTCAATCACTCTGTTGGCATCACTGGTGCTTGAACCTGTAACCTCTAGGAATAACAATCGTTCTTTTAATCACTTAGACTAGAGAACTCGCGCATAATTTCTTATTTTAAGTTAATTGAGTTGTCCTTTGTATGTTATCATCTTAATACAATTACAAATTTTTAAAATAAAATCAAGTAGTAATAAATTTCATGTCTATGAAAAAAAATTGTTTTAATTAAATTATTATTATTATTATTATTGCAAATTAACAAGTTAGTAACAATAAAAAATATTTGTTATTTTGATTGCTTTGGGGTAGGATAATTTTTTTACGGATAATATTTTTGTTCGATTTTTAATATAGATTAATACGTACTAAATTGTTTGAATCTGGATTGGATTAGATGAAATATATCAGATTTTTTTACTTGAATTCAAAGTACGATACCTTTTAAACTAGATTACTAGACAGGGTGCCTTTGTATATAACATACGTTAAAAATTAAGTTTATGTAAGATTTGCGACTCGAATTTAGGGTTAAAATTTAATTGATTTACAATATAGTATAACTTTTGTTGCAGCTATAGGAGAAAAAAAATGTTTTATGAATAAAAAAATATTGTAATTTTCCTATCTTTTTAAGATTTCTGGTACTTGACATTGTGGTGGAAGGAAAACAATCAAAAACTACAACTTTCTTCTATCCTAGACGGAAGCAAGGCAGCCAGTAAGGGCGGCAGCTTTATCAAAGTCACCGTCTTGCCGAGCTCGTAAGATGCTGATCATAATGCCAAGTCGAAACCGATTGAAAGCCGACTGCTTCACCATCACCTGAGTTTCCAATCTGAGTTCATGGCATTGGCGTTTAACGTCTCCAAACCTTTCTCCTATACTCCTTTGTTCTTCCCTTATACATCTTTGATCTTCCCTCATCTTTCCCATATCGGCTTTGATTCGTTGGACCCTGGTTTTCAAACTCTTCATTCTCGTCTTCAAAGCCTTCTCCTCGATCATGCTCCGAGCCACCATTGTTATCGACTTAGAATTTGCAGTTCTGAATATAAACTTGGATTGCTATGAGTTACATGCCATGAACACTGGGTTTATATAAACTTGTATTTTTATCACAATCGCGTCTGGAGTTTGGAGGAAACAACTAAGGGATATTAGAGAAACCAAGGGGAAATGACGAAGAAATGATCGGGTTTATAGTAAGTACAGTCGGGCGATGAGGGTAAGAGAATCGAACGATGTATGAGTAAATCAGACACGATTTTGGGCTCCAATTCCGTCGATTATTGTTTTTATATATTAGATAAAGTTAAAATTTTAAAAAATATTTTAAAGAAATTATTTTTTGTCCCCTTCAGTCAAAAAAAATTAAAAATATGTTTTGATCCTTCTATAAAAAATTTCTAGTTGAGCACTTAATTTTGTTAAATTTTTATGATTACTCTTATATAGCAAAAATTTCTGTTAAAATTTTTAAAAAAAATTAAATTCTAAATTATAGTTCTAACTTTTATCCCCTTAACCCTACACGTTACCCTAATTCCTTAAACCTTAACTACAATCCCTAACTTTTGACCTGAAACCCTAAACCCTAAATTCGCTAATTTAAAGTGAAAGTACTAATAGAAAGAGGTAAATAATTTACGTCCATTCTTATATAGTTAATATTCCTTCCTTCTCACTCACATCGTCTATTATTATATTTTAAAAATTAAATTTTAAAATTATGATTAATTCTAAATATTTTAAAATATAAATTTTATAAACCATATATTTCAAAACTAATTGATAGGAACTTTTTAAAATATTTTTATATTTTTATTAATAATAAATTTTTAAATGGTCAAAATTGAAAAAATAAAAAACAATAAAAGATAATTTTAATGGGAAAAAGGAATATTTTTTATTTTAAAAGTATTATTAATGTGTCATATTAGTATGAAGTATACGTGGATTATCACATGTGTTTTTACTTTAAAATAATCATAATCGTAGGTTCAATAAAAATATAATCATTGAGGTTAAATTGATTATTATGATGATTTAAAATAATTATAAGAGATAGTATATGTTCATATATATTTTAATGTTTTAAAATATAAATATTATTTTGTAAATAAAATATTAAATTTAAAATTTTAAGATAAGTATTAATTTTTAAATAATTTAATTTAGTTTATTATAATAACAATTAATGATATAATTTTATTCAATTTAATATTTACTGTTTATATGAAAATGGATATTATAAATTAAGTAATTTGATTAAAAAAATACCAAATAAAAAGAAAACCTTTTTTTTTCTGCAAATGTTGGAAAGCATGGAGTGTAGCAAAACAGACTGCAATGTCACATCCTTGGTATACTACCGACGGAGGACATTAACATGGGGATTAAAGAGAGGGAAAACGAAAACAAAACCCTAAATCTTTCCTCTTTTTTTTATTTATCAGAAACGGAACTAGGGAAGCTACTGAGGGACGGCGGCTGCGGCGGCTATTTCAACGTCCCCTTCTTGGTCAGCTCCTCCTACGATATTGAACACAATACCAAGGCGAATGCAGTCGGAACTTGATTGATTCACAATCACATGAGTTTCCAAAAGGAGTTCTTCCACGGCTCCTGCAATCCTTTGATTCTCCGATATGGTCTTCCGAGCATCTGATTTTACTCGGCTCACACGCACTTTAAAACACTTCACCTTTGGTTTCAAAGCGCTCTTATTCTCCTTGATCATGCCCCGTGACACCATTGTAATCGATTTGAATCGGAACCGAAACGGACTAAGATTTATATGGATGGGAGGAAACAAAAACCGAAATGCAGAGGGACCGAGCCAAATAAAAGATTTTGGGACTCGGCCCCTCTTTTTTGTTTTGAAGATTAACAAATTAGGCTTGTTAGGTCCCTAAGCCTTTCAGCTCCCTCGATATTCAATTCCTTAGCTCTGTGTCTGATGCGTTGAGAAAGGAAGGAGAAGCATCGTGTTTTATAGTGAGGCGGAGGCTAGTCGGGTGCGAGGTTAAAGGATCGGACGGGGTTTCAACTGATCGAGCGATCTTCTGGGGTTGTATACCGTTCCCAATAATACGGCCTTAAATTATGCCAGTCCGTTCATAATTATAGAGTTAATCGCTGGTTTTGGTGTTTATATTATTATTTTAAAATAATTTAGTTTTTTTTAATTTTTATATAAATTTCTGAATAAATAAATTTAATATTTTTTGTTTAACAAAATATTCTGTTAAAACAATTCTAATGACTCATCATTCACGTTTTATTGAAACATATAAAAATAATAATATTTTTTGTTTTAGTCCTGGAAGTTGTATCTTATTATTAATTGTACAAGAATTTTTTTTATTTGGTCCTAAACTTTTTAAATGCAAAGAATGTTACTTCATTTAATTTTTTTTTTGTTACAAAATGTCACATGACACAAACGCTATAAGAGAGAGGCGTAGCACGAACTATCTTGACTTAGTGGTTGAGAGAAAAGGTTATTGTTCCTAGAAGTCACAGGTTCGAACACTAATAATATTAGCACGATTGAACGATCAATTTTTAATAGTTGAAAATATATTTTATAATAGATATTATTGTAAAATTGTATATTAAAAAACTTTAAACTGCAATTTCCATATGAAAACATGACACCAACAGAAACTAATGTACTAACTACTATTAAAACGTTAAAATTTATGTAGTATCCTATGACACACTGCACGAAATTGATTGTTCCGTTATTATCGATAATTGTCTTATATCTTATTTAATCGATTGATTAAATTATTATTTTTTAAGTTATAAATTTAATACCTATCGTGAGATTCGGAATTACACGTTGTATCGGATGCTTTTCCTATGGGTTTTATCTCTTTTTTTTTTTTTCATTTGTTTAGAAAAAGCAAAAGCAGAAGGTGAATGTTTGTTGGTAGAAGAATTAGATGCTTAAAACAGGAACACGTCCTTTCATACAATTTAAAAACCAGAAGCTGAAGCTTTAGAAAAGACCAAACCAATGGTCGCGCTACGACCAGTCGACCATTGTTTTCCGATAGCTCGCGTTAAACACATCGCGTACGTTAAAGTCTGGTAAACGGACCCGACATGACGCCTACAGACAAAACATACGTTTATAAATAATGACTTGACGAAATAGTTGTATAAACAACATACCATTCATTTCTATACTTCCAAACCAGAAGAAGCATGTCCAGGATTTTCTTGAAGCAGCATCGTTTCAATACGATTTCCCGCAGGAAGAGACGCATCAATACGCAAAACAACGTGAGAGAAGGGCAGTCACAAGTTCTACAGAAACTCAAGGCAGTGGAAACTGACTTTGAAGCACTGCGTGAAGAATCAAAGTTGATGGTCCAGAAAACTGTCCGAACCCAAATCCGTCTGGCTCTCATGTTCAACATATTGAGAGCACGAGAAGAAGATGATCTTGCCAAGGCTGTTCACTTTACTCAGTTGCTACGGTTGGTTTGTACAATGTTTCTTAGGTTATTTTGCTTCAAATATTATTTATTAAGGACAAACAGTGACAGGCTTCTCCTCTTTCCCGTTTTCAGTGAAATGGTAGCAGAGGAAAACCTGCAGCAGCAAACACTTTGACAATGGATTGCTTTGGAGTTTGGAGAATGCTCACATAACTCCTTACCAAAAACTACATGTCTATGAATAGTGACAGTAAAATTGTATTGTTGGTGTGAACATTTATTACAGGCTTTGATATTTCATGTTTCTTCGAAAAATTATGTAAAAATAGTATTTTGTATCAACATGAAACATGTTCTTGAACATCCATTATGATGATATAACTCTTTGCTAGAAAAGAATCTAATAAGTAACTTCAGTAAAAAAAAGCCGGATGATGTTAATCTTAGGAGGTTCAATATGTGGTATCAAAGGATGTTTACGTTGTTTGATCTTATATAGGTCCAAATCTCGATATTTATGTACTTGGAGTTGGAGCTGCTGCCGGAGTATTGCCGTTGAACGGTCCGACAGCTTCTCTTGAATTATCCTTTATTGTGTCCTCCAAAACAGCAACCTGCAACAGAGAAATGACAGACAAAATCAGTACCGACATATTAAAAGGGTTCGGTTTGACAAGGTTTAACTTAACCTAATTGGTTTTGTTTTTGGTTGACCAAATGTTTGTTTCCTTCCAGTTTCTTCATTTCTGTAAAGCTCGCGAAGAACAAAGATTTCTTGGAAGCGTTGGCTTAATTTCCATTAAACCTGCGTGAATCTTCTCCACATTTTCTGGACTAAAAGATAAAAGGAAATTAGTTAAGCTCCTAAAGTGAAGTTTTTGAATTAATTATATATTCTTTTATAGCAACAAACTTTCACCGGTAAAAAACTAACTTATCATTCAAATGTACAACATAATCTACATCCATCCCACGCTTTTATCAGAACTAGGGGTAAGTATTTGATTGAGTCGAATCGAGTTAAAAGAATTTGAGTTATTTGAGATAACGAGTCATATTTTTTAACTCAAATTTTATATAATTTTTTTGATTTAAGTTTAAGAAATTCGAGTTGAGTCGACTTTTCGAGTTCTTATAAATATTTAATTCTAATTATTTATCATGTTATTGTATGATTTGATTCTAATTTAAATTTCTCTAATCATATAATATAAGATATATATATATATATATTCTCATATATGATAATATTTTTTTATATTTTCATATATATCAATATATATATCATAAAAAATTGAGAAACTCGTCTCAAACTTAAAAATATTTTTTTAATTATTAAAATTTTTAAGTTATTTGAATTTTCATTTTATAATTTAATTTTTTTTTAATTTTTTTGAATCAAATTGAGTCAAAATAAGTTAAATATTTTAACTTCGAATAAAATTATTTAATTTTTTTTAATCAAATTTTTTCTCACCCCTACCCGGAAGGTAATGAGGTTGATTGCCTGATTTAATGTATAAACTTTTACGGTTAAATTTTTGATATACGTAAATTTTCATTCTAAATTATTGATTTCATGGGCAATATTCATCAATTTTATCAATTTTTACGAGTAATAATTAACTTTCTTATCTAAATTATAGAAGTTTCAATGAATATAAGAATACAACATTAACGGATCCAAAATATAAAATTATAATTTTTGATAGGTAAATTTTCATTCTTTCCTTTTATGACTAAATATTAAACTATTCGTTTACAAAAAAAAACACAATAAGATTAAACTGAACTTACTTTTCATATATATAAAATAAATATTTTTTTTATTTAACATTAGGACTCAAATTAAGCGTAAAGACTTCTTTAAAAAATATTATTTTAAAAAGTATTATTCAATTTGATACATCTCAATTAACAAACACGATATAAACATAAACAATAATATAAAAAAAAATCACGATTCATGACTCATAATATATAAAAACGATTAACATTACCACAAATTTAATACATGAATTAATAGATTTAAAACTTGATCAACATAGCATAAATCATCTCTCTACATGAATTTATTTTTTTGAAAAAAAAATAATATCTCGTTAAAAACCTCTTTCGTAATCGGATCATATCAAACATGTCCTAAACGAAAGAGGAAAAGAGTACACCAGAATAATCTTACTCGCAAACCCGAACATAATAATGACTACAATACATGCAAAAACCTACACTGTAAGGACTAAAAACAAAATGCAAGAGAAGGTTTAAATTTGATGGTTAACTTTTGAACTGCTACGGCGGCGATGCTCCACTTCCGCCGTAACCATCTCTGCCCACCATTTCACTGCAAAAAAATGAAACCAACATAAGCAAGATTGAAATTAAAAGTTATAAATTTAGAAGAAAAAGGAAACAAGAGGCATTACCGGAGTAGTCCAGTTAATTGAGCAGCCGTGCCGAGGTCTCCTTGTTCTCTAGCCTTGAGGATACTGAACATCAGACCGAGTCGGATTTGAGTATCGGCGGTTCGTTGGATAATTTGATTCGTTTCATTGCGAAGCTGTTCGTATTCTTCTTCGACCGTCTCGAATTTGGCTCGAACTTGACATTGCCCTTCCCGGATGCTTTGCTGCTCTTTGCTGATATCTTCCATCTCCATTTTCAACCTTCCAAGCCTCTTCCTCACATCTTTTGCTGAAGCAGTCTTTCTCTAGTTACCGACATAATTAAATAAACCAACGTTAATTAGAAACTATATGGTATTTTTTAAATATACTTGTTAACCTTATTGTAGTAAGGAAAAATATTATAAATACGACTTTAAATTGATTATATTTATTTTATACTATTACATATTATAAAATTTATTTGATACTCTTAATTTATTTTAGTCTAAAGTGTATAGATTAATTATTCAAATTATAATTAGAATGGTTGATTAAAAAAATAATCCCAACATGTGAGAACATTTATTCTTGAATTCAAATCTTGGGAAACAAGGCAACAACTTTTATATCATAGACATATCTTATCCTATTTTTCTAAACATATAATAAATGAATTTTATTTATTTCTTTTAATACATAAAAATGTATGGTTGGGATTAAGGGCGTAAATGAATTGAACGTTCGACGAATCGTTCATTTATGTTCGTTTATTAAACTAAATAAATGATTGAGTATAAATAAAATTTTTATGTTCGTTTAATAAACAAATGAACAATAACAAAGGCATGTTTAATTCGTCTATGTTTACGAACAAACTCGTTTATAAGCTCGTTTATAAGATAAAAATGTTCATAAATTAATCTAAATATTATTTTTTTTATTGTTACTAAAGATATTTAGATAAACAAGTAAAAACAAAAATCACTAAACCCTAAAATTTTAATTTTAAAACTTAAAAATATAAGATGCATGCCCTAAATCTTAAACTTAATTTATAAATATTAAAACATAAATAAAAACATACAAGGAAATATCTTATTTCTATTCTACCGAGCATGTGTAATGTTTTGAGCTACGTACCTTAGACATTGTACGCAAAATAAATTGTAAAATGAACCGCCAAATGTAGAATTGCAAAACCCCGCTGCCCTATTTATAGGGAGGGAGTAAGGCGGCAAAAGAGGCAGAGCCGGGCCAGGGTTGTAATTTTATATTCTAGTCGGCTTAAGTAACCGCGTCGTCTCCGCCGCCGAGTTAATCGCGCGATTATCCAACGAGTTCAGATTCAGAGCCGGGCGTGTCTTGTTCACGATCGCGCGCTAGTCTTATCTGCATCTGACCAGTCAACCAGTGAATATGTATTTTCCTTTTATTAAGAAAAAGAAAATGAATACTTCGTTCTTTAAATGATAAACCCTACCCTAAACAAACCCAAAATTTTCTTTGAATTTGAACACGATTACCTGGTGATTATTTTTCTCAGAAGAAACAATCTGGAAGTTTTCTTTTTCAAAGAACCTACAGCAAACAGGGCTTTTACTGAAGTTAAACTATTTAGTGAAGAATCTAAGAAAATTCGCAGACATAAACAAAGATCTGAAGTATTGATTTGGGAAACTAGGGTTCATACATATTTGGAAAACTTACTCCATGATCTTGTTCTGGTGTGTTTGGCAAGAAAGAAAAACAGAGATAAGGCATACAGAATTGCTGATCTGAGAAACAGAGAGGAAGAATTAAAAGAAAAACATGATCTAAGAAACAGAGATAAGGCATACAAAATTGTGCTCACTTTGTCTTCATTCTGAGAGGAACCATTTCAATAGGGTCTGTAATTAGCATCCAGAAGAGAAATTTAAATTAGAAAAGTGGAAAAACTTAAGCAAAGAAGAACAAAATAGGCTTTAGCCGTTTAGTCCACCGCATTCCATCACCCAACTCAAGATCAAATCCTGTTGGAAGCAGTTTAGGTTGAAATTTACCCCTCCAATATGATGGGGACATGCGGTGAGAAAATATTAGTTATTAGATTTAATTTATCACATAGATAAATAATAAATTTACCCCTCCAATATAATTATGCATCTCAATTGGAAGAGACAAAAAAATTTAGAAGTTTTTTGAATTTTGATAGTATGTTTATCTTCATAAAAAATATTTTATTTTTTTTGTATCGAGGTTTGAAGAAATTATGAGTTGATTTAATTTCATTATTTTTTATTGATCATCTGCAATTGTGATATTTTTTATAGATTCAATAAAAATTCAGTGACGGTTTTTAAAAGAAGATCAATCAATAATTTATTTTTTATGTTATTAATCTATTTAGAATTAATTTCTTTATAATCACTCACTCCATATTTATACGACATAGAAAATAAAAAAAAAATTATCCTTAGAAAAAGAGACATAAAAGATTAAAAAAATGATATAAAAAATTAAATAACTTAATTTTAGTGAACGAAATTACGGATAACTTGATAGAAAGAATAGATCATATAATTTTTTCATAATTAGATACCATTTAATAAATAACATGCATTACACGACCTTTTTATTTAAATAAAAATTTCATATTCTAAATTTATTTTCTTAAATTCTAAAATTCTACACTCAAATATCAAATCTTAAATTCATTAAAATTATAGATATTGACTTGATCGTTAAATACTTCATATGATTGTTATAAAACTTTATATAATAACATATTTAGTTCTTTATATTTACATATTCGATCAACTTAATCTTATTTCAAAAAATAATTAAATTTAATTCTCGTTTTTTACGCATTCTTTTAATTTACTCCTTAAAAGAAATCCCAAAAAACGGTTCCACTCCATTCCCAGCCAATGATGGAATCTGATGGAAAGATTGCAACACTGTAAAACACAGTTCACAAATCATGTGTTGCTCAGGTATGTTTATACCAACAAAACAACAACAACAACCACTTTCTCATTCTGCACAAAGACAGACTGACTAAGCTTAACAAATCATGAATATTTGACCTGCAGGTTGAGAGTCTATAGCTTCAGGTTTCTCCATGGCTTTTTCTGGAACCCGTTGGTTAAAATTTAAAGTAATCTCATATATCTAAGCTTCATCCCTAACATAAAAGGAGATGCACATGGTTTTAACAGTTGTTGAGTTCATAAATGGATTATCATGGAAAAATAAGAAGAGAAAGAAATAAAGACTGCAAGTAAAGTATTAAGGTTTGAGTGTGTTACTGATGAAGCTTGGCTTGGGGGTTGACCAGTTTTTCTTCACAGACAATCTGCTTTTCAATATATCTCGTTTTCACTGATCTTTGGAGCTTCTGCAACATCCTAGTATAGATCAAAAGCTTCAAGATAGATATATAGAGACCCAAAGAAATGAACAAGATGAACAAAATTCATTTTATGAAAGTAGAGACGAGCCAGGATTTGAAGTTAAGGGACAAAACATAAATGTTCAAAAATAAGGGGTAAATTTATAAAAAAAAAATGATTTTTTTTAAAAATTTAAATACGAGACAAAAGTGAAAAAAAATTATTAACTCCGTCCCTGGTTGTGTGGATGGGAATGTAGTAAAAGGACTTTGGAATTTTAATTTAAGAACCAAATTGAAAGAATGTATAAGTAACGAGAGTTAAATTTGATATTTTTGAATTAGGACTAAATTGATTGTATATATAAATATAAATGATTGAATATGTTATTATACATTTATAACAAACACATTAAGGGCTCCTTTTTTGTTGTGTTTTTGCAGTCAAAAGCACTTTTTTAAGTGCTTCTGATGAATTTAAGTTGTTTTTGTTGCTTTTTAAACCAGTTTTTTTACTCAAACCCAAAAGGTAAAATTTTTGGCTTTTGAGTTGGATAAGCTAGTTTGGAAATAAAATTACTTATTTACCCTTATAATATATTTATTAAAATAATATTTATATATATAATTATAAAATAATATATTTTATAATATTTATATTTAAAATAAAATATTTATTTTAATATTTATATTGAGAATAAATTTATTTTATTTTTAATTTATTTTAAATTTATTATTAATTTATAATTGTTATGTTCGTATATAATCTAAAATATGTATGTATTTTTAAATTAAATTTTATAAAAAATATTTTTTATTATAATTTAAATTTATTTTTTAATAAGTATAACATTAATAAAAATTTAAAATTTTTAAATATAATTTAAGTTCACTAATACCTTACAATATCATGTCTAAAATAGACATTTTGTCTTTTTAAAATCATTTTTTGACATTAATGATAAACACTACTTAATTTTTTAAAATCACTTTTTGCAACCACAGTTTTAAAATCATTTTTTCAACTGCACTTTTTATAAGCAATGCCAAACTAAGCCTAACTCTTATGATCGAGTTACCGTTTTGTAAAAAAACAAAAAATATATAATTATCATTTTCAATATTTAAAGGTTTGATCATCATTTTATTTATTTTACCGAAATTCAGTTATTATTTTTGTATTTTACACAAAAATATAATTTATTTATTTTTACTGAATTTTATTTTAAAAGAGTGATAAGAAATCAAGAAAACGTTTAAAATACTAAAATATTTGACAAATAATTATTAAAATTTGTTAAAAAAAATACTAAGTTAATTTTTAATTTTTTCCCCAAAAACTATAAAATGTTTAACTATTAAATTTAAATTTAAAAATAAAAATACTTATAAAGTTTAGAGGTATATTGATTTTTTTTTCTTCAAAAATACGAGGCCCTAATAACCAATAAACCAATAAAGAAAGCTCGCCCGCAAGTCACGTGTCATCGGACCAGACAACGGTCCATCCAAAATGGGCATCGAGTCTTGATGTGGCATTTGCTCTCTCACGTTTAGATAAACCCCCAAAACCCCTACCAACGGGCAACAGAAATGGAGGTTCCTATCGCCTGCTCCCAATCCCCGCTTTTCTTTTCTCCCACACCAATCACTAAAGCTCCTCAATCCTACACTTTCTCTCATCTCCCCACAAGGCGCAGGCTCAAAATCAGAGCTTCGTCTTCTGCCAATACCGGTGGGTCTGGCTCCAATGGTTTCTCTTGGCTCCGTCTCGGCTATGAGAATTTCTGGTCCAAATTTGGGGAGTCGGTTAAGAAGGAAACTGGGTTTGATTTGGATGAGGCGAATGTGAGGGTTGGTGAGTTGGTAGGACGAGTTAACCAAGGTTTCAGGAAGGGCGGGGTTGAATTCAATCGGTTCAGGACGGAGTTGCTTCCCGAGTTTGTTAGCTGGAACCAGTGGGAGCGTTGGAAGGTTAGCTATTTTGTTTCTTTTTACCATTTGATTATTACATTCTTCTTAATATATATGTTTAATAAATTACAAATTAAAATAGTGTAAGAATCTTTAATAGAGATTGAGAATTGCGCCAGAATGCATTTCTGCTTAATTATTATCCTATTGCCTGCTAATGGAAGTTTAGTTTCAGGATATAGTTCATTGTGCACCACTTCAATGTAGCTTTCTGCTTTTTTTCTTCTTCTTTTCTTATCAACCATTCATTGGTTTTAAGCTGATACTTGGTTAATTATCTCCAGGATTTAAAAAATTGGGATCTCAAGCGGATGACTGCTTTGGTCCTCTATACTTTTGTTGCAATAATTTCTTGTCAAAAATTGTATGCTATTGTGCGAGCTCCTCTACATGATCGAGAAAGAAAACAATTAACAGAGGCTTATATGGAGGCATTGATTCCTGATCCTTCTCCAAGTAATATTAGAAAGTAAATGCATTTCTTTTATTTCATGTAAATGCAGTTTAATAATTTCTTCATTCTAATGATATACAATGCATGACTATCTAGTTGTGGTATGCAGCATGATTTATCAAACAACGTCTAAGTTCATGACTTCATGTTTTAATGGAAGATTTTATTGCATCCTATTTAATTTTCGTAATATTGAATCCTTTAGATTTTGCTGCTTATTGCTTATCTATTTTCTTGATTTTGGAGTAAATTGGTTACTTTCATGTGTTTACTGCGTTTATAAAAAATATCATCTTTGTACTATACAAATGTTGCTCCATGTCCATCTATGAATTGAATTTCAGAAATGCAGTGTCATTCACAGTAAAGGTCTAGATACTCGGTATGAAATTGTGGAATAATGTGATTTTTGGTGTTATAAAAAAACATTCTTTAGTTTACTAAATTCTTGAAGGTTATGTAAGTGATATCTTCTGCTCATAACACCATTCCTAATCATTTTGTCTATAGCTAGTGTTTTTGAGTAACAAGTAGCCCTGAATCTCTTTGTTAGTTTATTGCTGGTTTACTATCAAGTATTTGTTTGGCCTATATACTCAATGTGCCTATACTCTATGTTTATTTTCTGTTTCTATTGTCCCCAAGCTTTTTTAACTTCAATTTTTTTTTCTAGTGATGCATACATTGAAAATGGTAAATCAGCACAGAGATTTGGCATCATGAAGGCCTTTCCGACTTTAATTCTTATATGCTCTAGCTTTCATGTAATTACAGGTTTAAGAAGGGTTTATGGAGGAAGACAACACCCAAAGGCCTCAAATTGAAGAAATTCATCGAAGGACCAAATGGAATGCTTATTCATGATAGTTCTTATGTGGGAGAAAATGCATGGGATGATGATCCAGAGCCTTCGAAGGAGAATGTGAAACAAATTATTGATAGTGATGCAAGATTGAATGCTGAAGAAAAGGAGGAGCTGAGAAAAGACTTGGGTATTTCAGGTCAGTTAATGCATAGCTTGTACATAGTCATCAATTATTAAAGCGAGGCTTTTATTTGTTTTTATACAAGAAAGTTTTCATGCCTTGTATTTTGAGTCTTCTCTTTCTTTCACTGGAAACTATGCACTTCAGTTTATTACTGTAGTTCATCTCTTGTATGAGTAATAACTTGCTTCCTGCTTTAGTATAACTTTTGGTTAATTTATAACTGATGTTTTTTTAGTCATGTGGGTTTGTGGGGATTTGACTTGCATTTTACCTGTCTATAATGATTAAATATTCTCTCCTTTGTGTTTATTGACACACTGTTTTATTCATGCTTGTTCCGGCAGGTAAAGTTCCAGATAGTACGGGAACATGGCGTGACAAACTACAAGCATGGAAAGAGATTCTCCAAAAGGAAAAGCTATCTGAGCAATTAGATTCTATAAATGCTAAGTATGTAGTTGAATTTGACATGAAAGAGGTGGAAAAAAGCCTCCGCAAGGATGTAGTTGAAAAGGTAACAGAAACAGAAGGAACCAGAGCTCTATGGATATCTAAGAGATGGTGGCGTTATCGTCCTAAGTTACCTTACACTTATTTTCTTCAAAAACTTGATTCTTCTGAGGTGAGCTGGTGTACCACCTTGTTTATGCTTGCACTTTTGGGGGGAATAGCTAGTATACTTCTTGCATTCCATTGCTTGAATATTTTTTTTATTGCTTTTCCTCCCTCTCTAGGTGAAGTTTATTCTCTCTTTCGTTGGTGAAGTTCATATTGTTACCCTCAAACACATACACACATATAAATATCATAGTTGTCTAGATGAGAGTACATGCTAGTATATTCCATTTGCTTTAGATACCCCTCAGTCTCAGTTTTTTCATTGTTTGTACTGGCATGTTTCAAACTTTCAATTAGCACAAATCTCTCGTGTCTTTACAGTACCAAAAGCCACAAGAACCAGAAAATATGTAGTTAGAGATTTGTTGTAAAGCGGTAAAATTACTTCTATTTTCTTCTCAGAAAACTATTGAGCTGTTGAGAGATTTGCAAAATGAAAGCCTATGAGGAAGTACCAACATTTAAACTGATACCACAGAAACATAGGCAGAATGGGTCAATAAATACCACTGGTCAGCTGGTCATACATAAAACAAAACATAGACCTTTTGTGCTTACTCCCAAAATAGAGCTTGGTGTGCCTTTAAGATGAAATTTTTATGAGTTTCTTCTTCTAGAAATTAATAGCTTCCTCAATTATCACTTCCAATATTATCCTCTAGGTGTTATGATACTATTTGGTGTCATGTTTTTCACTTTTGAATAGTTTTAAGTACTTTATAAATTGTTTAGAGGAGTATGATATCATGTTAATTTACATTTTTGATATTGTGATAATTAAGAACATTATCATTTATATTCTCTCAATTATTCAAACTATTTCGAATTAAGCAACTTGAGTTAAATTCATGTTCTCATTTTCATGTAAATCATGCATATATACAAATATGTTTGTAATATTTTTTGTTATAAATGTTGTAAAACTGAAACAGTATATTGAAATGCGATATACCAGTATGTACCACTTTTCTGAGAAAAATGGAATGCTTATCAGGATGGTATGTGCAACCTTTATATATGTGGTGCTTGTGCACATATATATTTGTATACAGACAGGTGTGTGCCTTTGTCATTTATGCATATAGGCATAACCATCTCAAATACACTTGCACTTTGCACACAAATCTTTATAAGAAAATTCCCCTTAGTTACTCATTAGGGAAGGGGATTTAAGATGGTTGTATAGGATTCCTCTAAATTTTACAAATGTTGTGAATCCAACTTTAAAGAAAGAGAGTGGATATGTTTGATGCAAAATTCAGGGGTTTAACCGTTTTAAGTACATGACACTAACATAGTATCTATTGTTGAAACAATTATCTCTGTATGATTTTTGTGGGGTACCATAGTAGCAGTGGAGGAATTTTGATAGTGCATTCTTTTTAAAAACAGGTTGCTTCTGTTGTGTTCACAGAGGACTTGAAAAGATTGTATGTAACAATGAAAGAAGGCTTTCCATTAGAATATATTGTAAGTACATTTTTTCTTTCACGTTACTTAGGAAACAAGGTCATATATATACTTTTCATAAAATATTTTGTTGCTGTACCTATTTTGTAGGTTGATATTCCCCTTGATCCTCACTTATTTGAAGTTATCTCAAGTTCTGGAGTTGAAGTAGATCTCCTTCAGAGGAGGCAGATCCATTATTTTATGAAAGTTGTGATTGCACTAGTTCCTGGGTTATTAATTTTATGGCTTATTAGGGAGTCTGCAATGCTTCTCCATGTCACCTCTAAGCGCTTTCTTTACAAAAAGTATAACCAACTATTTGATATGGCTTATGCAGAAAATTTCATCCTGGTAAAATTTTCAATTTCCCCTTTTCTCCCCTGCTGTCAGATTCTTCACATTCTCAAATCATGATTGCCTTCTTCACTTATTCAGCCAGTTGGAGATGTTGGTGAAACCAAATCCATGTATAAAGAAGTGGTGTTGGGCGGAGATGTTTGGGATCTTCTTGATGAGCTGATGATTTATATGGGAAATCCTATGCAATACTATGAAAAAGGCGTTCAGTTTGTTAGGGTAAACTTGTATATTCAATATATGTTTTCTCAGTCTTCTACTATTGATTGGATAACAAGGTAAGCACGTCTTTGGTATGTCATTACACTATGACAGGGTGTTCTTCTCTCTGGACCTCCTGGGACTGGCAAAACACTTTTTGCTAGAACGCTAGCAAAAGAAAGTGGGTTGCCTTTTGTTTTTGCTTCTGGTGCGGAGTTTACAGATAGTGAAAAAAGTGGTGCAGCTAGGATAAATGAGATGTTTTCTATAGCAAGGAGAAATGTAAGCCTTCTCCTTCATTACTCAACCCCCTTTTCTTTTCTTTTTTGTGAAAAATTGTTGTTGTCCAGTGGTAGATTTAGAGTTAGCTTTGACTCGTTTATTTGTTTACATTTTGACGTTTGGGAACATCATAATCACTTAGTAGTCTCAGTTACTATAAGAACGATGGAATTGCAACATATAATCAATTACCGTTGATGGATATCAATTAAAGTTTTTTGCTTTCTATGAGTTTTTGGATGAGAGATAACTGATAAGAAGGCTTCATGAAATTTAGTAATAAGTTCTTGAGCATTTTGACAGTAAAATCTCCTAAGATTAGTTAGAAAGTTTGTTATTTGGAACCAAATGTACTTTTTTCTTCTTTTAATATCCTTATCGCTTGTAGACTAACAGAATATCTTTTCTGTTATTGCCAAAATAGCATAATCTACTAGGGAAATAGACTTTCAGTAGAATAATAACTAATAATTACACATTGATTACAACACTAAGACCTTCTCACAGATAACTCACATCACTTTCTACATTCATCTCCCCCTTGGCCATGGAAGAATGTAATTTCATTAATGGAAAGTAGAGGCCTGTTATAATACCAAGGAGAGCAGCTTTCATGGTAGGAAGTAGGGGTATCAATCATAGTCAACAGACCATCCTATAAGATTCCTTTTCTCTGATTTATTAGCACAAATAATGATGCAGAAAGTTGGCTTTATTTTTTTTCTCTTTAAATTTTCAGACAGTTGTTTCCTGATCTTTTAAGGTAAAGATTATTTTGGATATATTTAGGAGAATCTAATTCTCCCGTTGTTGGCATTCTTATATGATTTTAGTTGATGAATACTATGGGTTAATGAAACCAGATGCTTCAGTGGAATCTATCTTGCTGGGTGCTTAAGTATTGTCGTTCCAGCCTTCAAGTGGCAGTTTCAATATACTAGCATTCTTGTTCTAATTTCCTTGTAATAATTATTGATTTTCTTGTTCTAGGTATAGTGTTTTCCACTTACGAGAATTTCATATGTATATCTTTTGTTCTAGGCTCCTGCATTTGTGTTTGTTGATGAAATTGATGCCATTGCTGGAAGGCATGCAAGAAAGGATCCACGCAGAAGGGCGACATTTGAAGCACTCATTGCTCAGCTTGATGGGGAGTAAGTGTTCTAGTTTACCTTGATGCATATTCCAGTATTTTCTCCTGTAGCTACTTGTTTGCCTTTGGATTTATTGGAGAATAATTAATTCTAAAACAATATTTAGTAATATTCATTCTTTGTTCATTCCAAATTTCCATGCTCATCTTATGTTCTAAATTTCTTGTTTTCATTTTCTTTTTAGATTAATACAGTCAAATCATTGTATATTAAAAATATACAGTCAAATCATTTTAACTGATATCAATTTATTATGAGACTTCAAGGTGGTAGGAGTGTAGTACTGACTTGGTAGAGTTTGTTCAGCTGATGTTCTTTTTTACCTTCTAGTTCAAAATTCTCTATTCTTTTTTACTTCTCCCCACATTTGTTATGTTACTCTATGAACAAGGCTTGCTACTCTCTTTGATGTTGTACTGGAGCACTTGGTCAGGTTCAACTCAGTTTGAATCCTAAAATGGAGATATCTTTAATTACTGAAAGTATTTTGTTGTTCTGTTTACTTTGTAGACTAAACTTCTCTTTTCAGGTCTTTTTATACTTCTTATTAATCTCTACATCATATAGGAGGGAAAAAACTGGTGTTGATCGGTTTTCACTCAGACAAGCGGTGATATTCATCTGTGCCACCAATAGGCCAGATGAATTGGACCTCGAATTTGTTCGTGCTGGCCGCATCGATCGCCGTCTATACATTGGTTTGCCAGATGCAAAGCAACGAGTGCAAATATTTGGTGTGCATAGTGCAGGAAAGCTGCTAGCTGAAGATGTGAACTTTGAACAGGTAAGTTAATTCATCATAATTTGAGCATGTGTCTAGGTATAGTGATTGTTCTGTTCATATTCTAATGTATTTTGTTGAACTTGCTCTAGTTCTCATTCACTCTATTTTTCTTGTATCATGCATCTATAGATTAAAGGTATAAATGTCTGTCGTTGGCAAATAAATAGCATTTTTTGTCATTGTCATCATCATTGCATGTAACACTTGCATGATGTTTTTATAGTCTGATTCTGTGTTAAAGCACCCAACCTACAAGCTTGAAACCAAGTGACATTAACCGGAGAGATCCATTTCGATACAAGGACAAGACAAGTCTCTAAAGCTAATTGATGTTAAATATATTACAGCTTAACTTAATCCACCAGCAAGCTCTATCATCCAACAATTATGCACTTGATGTCATTTTCTTAACCTTGTACATTACCAATAAACTCCAGTTCTGACTTCCTGAAACATGGATCAGTCTTCATAACATGTCATAACTCTAATGTTCAAGAATGGGTTCAAAAGTTGTTGAGATTGGTCAACCTATACCTAGAATCTTCATGTTTGGTTGGTTAGGTTACAAGATTCTCTAACTTACTTTTTTTTTCTTTGTCAAATTATCCATTGCCCTTCTAAAATCTTCAAGGGGACGAGCATAAGTAGCTGGCAAATTTACGAAATTACTCTTTCTTTTCCTTAACTAAACTTGCCAATAACTCATACACAATCACCGTTTTTTTTCTTCTTTCAGTTGGAAAAGCTCTGCTGTATTTTATGGAGTTCTATCTTCTGCATCTACCACACTAAAAAAAACTTTGAAAAATGTCTATTATGTAATTTTAATTTCTTATAAGTTATGCAGCTGTTTTTACCAATTATATCAGTAAACTTATTTGGGTGGTCGGGTTGCTTCACTTTAGTGAAAGGGAAAAGCAAACAAGCACATCTTTACGTCATCGTTTTTGAGAAAAAAGTTATATAATTTGATTGAGCAAGATTTGTCTTCTGCTACATGCTTATATTATTGTTAATTTTAGAAGACCCGTTGGTATGTGGCCGAGCCATTGCACCATGACCATCCCCACTGCTTACAAGAAATAGATAATGATATTTCGGCGGCGGGGTGGGGTGGGTGGGTGGGAATAGACAAGAATGAGTCTAATTTGTAGGATCAGAGTTCTTCTTTAGAGAAATGTAGGGCATCATTTTTGGTGCATTAATGTGCACAGTATGGTATATCAGTTTTCAATTAGACACATTAAGTTTTTTAGTTTGAAATATAAAAGACTAATCTGGTTTCGGGCTAATTGTGTCTCATCTTGTCCCATGCTACAGCTTGTATTTCGCACTGTTGGTTTTTCTGGGGCAGACATCCGGAATCTTGTTAATGAAGCAGCAATAATGTCGGTAAGTATTCATTTTGTCATTAATCCAAAAATAAATGCTTTGACACATCTACAGATCACACTCCTTCTTTTGCATATGCCACTTTCCTGTTTCTCTGTGTCCATGCTTCCTAGCACTGTAGCTAGGTTGAAAATATTTGGACTACTGTGGTCCAAGGCAATTTGAGCGGAAGTTATTTTTTGTTGTTTTCTTAAGCCTTGGGTTTCTGTTACATTTAAATCTTATTGCAGGTAAGAAAAGGGCATTCCAAAATCTTCCAGCAAGATATTATTGATGTGTTAGATAAACAGTTGCTTGAAGGTATGGGTGTACTCCTTACAGAGGAAGAGCAACAGAAATGTGAAGCAAGTGTAAGTGCTGAAATCTGCTATTCTGAAATAGTGCTATCAATCAAAATTTGCAACTGTTGTTTTGTTTTAATATGCCACAAACTTTAAGATGATTGATTTCATATTTTGGTTCCGAAGGTACATTTTTCATGTAGAGATATGGTTACTGGTTATAAGATTTCAGGAAGAGTCTCCTCCTTGAAGCCTGAAACTGACTAGCACTAAAAGCATGTAACAAAAGAATAGAAAAAAATGAAAATATTTTTTTTATTAGAACCTACTAGTGTAACAAAAGAGTGCTGAAGAAATGGTATTACCCTTGTAAGTTACATCCCATTGATTATTGGAACTTTGACAACAAAAGTAAGTTGACCATTATATACAAAAGAATGTTGTAGCTTATTTTGCTGACTTTCAGTTAATGTAATATAGGTATCTTTTGAAAAGAAGAGACTTTTGGCTGTTCACGAAGCTGGTCATATAGTTTTAGCTCACTTGTTTCCTCGATTTGATTGGCATGCTTTTTCTCAGCTCCTGCCCGGCGGCAAGGTACAAATGTTGTATCAACAATTAGTTTCTATTTGATGGCTTGTTCTCAATTTTCCATGTATTTCCCTTTCTGGTTGTTTTATCTTTTTTACCCTTTCCCAATATGAGTAGGAAACTGCTATATCTGTATTCTACCCTCGTGAAGACATGGTAGACCAAGGTTATACAACATTTGGCTACATGAAAATGCAAATGGTGGTAGCTCATGGTGGACGTTGTGCTGAACTTATTGCGTTTGGTGATGACATAACTGATGGTGGAAGGGATGATTTGGAAAAGATAACAAAGGTTATTGCCTTAATGTGTTTGCTTTTTGATATCATAGTTTTATTTAAATGCATTGCTCATGTAACAAGCATTACTCTTGTTCTCCCTTTCAGTCTCTAACTTTTGCTCTTGAACATGGTATCCTCGTGTTATTTTACATTTTCACAACTCACCTTTCAGGCATTAAGAAGGCAATTTTGACTTGGTTTTCTTCTCCAAGAAATCATGTCTGCAATATTAGCTGAGCTTTCAATTAGAGTATATTTTATTTTTATTTTAGATGCACATTTTTACATCATATTTCCATTTTAAGGGTGAAAGTTTCTAAGCTAGTTGCACTCGAAGTGTCTACAATGACATATATCTTTGTTTTTATATAAGAAGCAACCTTCGAATCTTGTTTTTCTCACTCAATGTGTCTTCAGATTGCAAGGGAAATGGTGATCAGTCCACAAAATGCAAGGTTAGGGCTTACTCAATTAACCAAAAGAGTGGGGCTGTTAGATCGACCGGATAGTTCAGATGGGGAATTAATAAAATATAGGGTATAACTCTTCAAGTTGTTAATTTTTATAGGAATATCCTTTTTCTTTTTAACTAATTATTTTGCTGTACTCCTTTGTTGTACTAGTGGGATGATCCTCATGTAATTCCTGCCAATATGACACCTGAAGTATCTGAGCTGTTTACTCGAGAGTTGACAAGGGTAATTTTAGCTTGCTCTGTCTTCTATAACTGTTGTTTATTATTGTGATAACCTACCATTTGTCTATTAGTAATAAGTGCTGCCTGCGTAGTAGTAAAAAAATGTTTCTTTTTTAATCTGATTCCAATCGGTCAAGAACAAAATATAGTGAAACATCTTTTTATCTGTTTCAAAGACAAGAACTGTAATTGCGATTTTTTTTTTCTGTTCTGATATTCACGTAGGACCAATATGAAACTCCACTGGAGCTTAATCATTTGATTATATGATGAACTGTCTGAAATTTATCCGAAAGTAGGAGTTTGGGCATTTAAGGGAAAAATATCCTACTCTTACTTCTGATTGTCTTACCAACTAGGGACATAATCTAGTTTTACCAACAAATTGGTTTCACTTCAGAATAGATATTAGGCACCTTCAATAAATTTCAAAGAAGTTGTGCATGCCTTTAAGTTATTCATGAGTGTAGGTTTTTTGTTGTTAAGCAGGCACTGAATGTTCCCCTTTTTAAGTACAGAGATAAAAAGTTTGGTTTTCCAACTTTTTAACTTCAACTGAAATTATGATGCTTGTCGTTCTTGCAGTACATCGAAGAGACCGAAGAGCTTGCAATAAATGCTTTGAAAGACAACAGGCACATACTAGATATGATTGCAAAGGAACTGTTGGAAAAGTCGAGGATAACAGGATTGGTAAGCTAAAATTACTCCTAGTCCGGATATTAGTTGAATAAAGTCAGTTTTGCTGATGTTTTGTCGATGATAAGTGTTTAACATTCTTAAGATGAACTTTTAGGATATATCATATTCAGTTGAACCCTTTCAACTTTGGGATCATCTTTTATTACTACCTATTATCTAAGGTTGGGGGATTACATCCATCCCTTAGTAATTCTTTATTTTTTTTTGGCACCGTTATAGGTTATTGTAACATCAATGGAACTCCTATAACTTGGCTTGGGGTTTTTGTCATGCTCCCTTCTAATCTTGAAGTGTTTCTTCTTGTAGGAAGTTGAGGAGAAAATTAAGGGACTCTCTCCGGTGATGTTCGAGGACTTTGTCAAACCATTCCAGATCAACTTGGATGAGGTATTTTTATTTGCATTTTAACAGCTATTGTGACAACTAAATTGGCCAGTGAAATAATTAATTCTTTACCTTTTACATGTACTTTCTTGTTAAAATCCACAGGAGGGACCTTTGCCTCATAATGATCGCTTACGGTATCAACCTCTGGACGTATATCCTGCTCCCCTCCACAGATGCTGATGGTTCCTAAATTTCGACCAATCCCGACACACAGCTCTTTCGGTTGTTTTTCATTGTTGGGATATCAAGAAGCTAAGTAGATACCTAGTCACACCTCCCTAGTTTCAATAGCCATGTCCTTTGCCGCTCGTGAAAGCTTGCTTATAGAATGTTCATGGTCATGCTACAATAATATTCCTGAAGTCCATTGAAGCTTTCATAATTGCTCAGGTGAGTTGCAGTTAACTTTTTCAACACATTAGAATCTGGATTGCTAAAACTGAGTTCAAAGTGTCAATACTCTTCGGCTTGCCGGCAATGGCGTCGTAATTACTGTGTGTAAGTTTTCATAAAGCAGTTTGTTTCAACAAAGGTGGGAATCCATGAATTCATCTGTGTTGTCTTCACTGAAGCAAAGCATCATAATTATTTTCCTGAACCTAATGGCATTTTATTTTTTCTGAAGAGTCCCTGTTCATTCCTGTTCGGATTTACTTGTGATTCTTATTCTTTAGAGAAATTTATATGCAGAAAATGAAAATATGGAATTTGTATGTTTGATCCCTTCTTCCATAATATGATAAGAAGTCTAGCTCCTAGGCAAATTTCTAACTTGTAATTGACTCTATGTTGTTAAATATTTTAATTTATTACCCTAAAATAATTTATTAGTATCCAATAACAAAAAAGTGGATATATGATTTAAATTTAAATCATTTTATTTACAAGATATATATGTTATTAAATAGATATTGATAAAATATTATTTTTAATAAATTATTGGTATTTAATTTTTTATATTTATTAATAAAATGTTATATCATTTTAAAAATGTTATTAAATAATTTAAAATAATTAAAATAGATAAAAAATTAATTAGAAAATCAATATTTTAAAATTTTAATGATTAAAATAAATAAAAGTTAAAATTGAATGATGATTTAGATATTTTACCCTAACAAATTTAGAAACTTGAACGAACCAATCGAGCCCGAACATCAATCCACGTCTTCCCCAATTTCCAAATCTTGAAATGGACCCGAATTCGAATTAGGGGTTTTGGATAAGATCGAAAAAGTGGAAAAGATCAGTTATTTTATCTTTTCAAAAAGTAACCTGTTGTATTTAATTATAATTTTGTTTGTTTTCCTTGAAAAATAATAATAATTTTGTTTGTTTTATTGGTGGAACTGAAAGAACAAAAACAAATTTTAATACAATTTTAGAAATTAGAATATTGTATTGTCCGTAGCGCAATCATAGGTGTCTGAAAATGTCTACAAATCAATGTGCTGCAAGACTCTGCGGATTCTCATAGTAGTTGGGTTTATCCGTTTCATTGCGGTGGTTAAAAAGCGGTTAAAACGCTTTTCTAGGGTTCATTAGCTTTCTCCTTTTCTGGGTTTACTCTACTTTTTGTTTTCTCTTCAATCCAGGTATGTTCTTCTCTCCTCACTTCGAATCCATCATTTATTTTTATGTTTTGGCTTTAGATTTGAGTTTGATTATTGAAAATTTGACTTCTTTTTGGGGGTGATTTTGCTTTTTGATTTAGTTCTGATGCGGTTATGATCTATTTCCTGTTGCTTCCATGGTGGATCTTCTTTGTTTAAGCTGGGAAATATCCTTGTTTTGTCCTTTACAACTTAGAAAAGGAATCCAAGTAACTTAAATCTCCTTAACTCTTTGGACTGAGATTCAAGCAATCTTATTGTTGGAATAATGGAATGGATTTTCTTTGCAACTTTCTAGCATGAAGATGTTGTATCAAGTTATGAGCTGTTATTTTTGTTGTCCCTATTGATGAGATGATTTGAATGATTTTTGTATGCAACATCTGCAGCTATAAAAATTTCTCTGCTTGATTTTTAACTGATCATTTGTAATAGGTAGAATGCAACGGGCAGTTCAAGCTTTTTCGGTGCATGGAAATACCGTGAGAAATGCGGTCTTGAATCACATTCGGGTTGTCAATCCTGTTATGCGACCCGTTATGTTTTTCAGATCGGTTTCGTCTACTAGTATGGAAGAACATGGCTTTGAGAGCACAACTATTTCTGACGTTTTGGAAGCCAAAGGTAAAGGTGCAGATGGCTCCTGGCTTTGGTGCACTACAGATGACACTGTGTACGATGCTGTGAAGTCGGTACGCATCTTTATCTTTACAATATTAGTAGGTTCTCAGCTTCTTCATAGAATACTTGATTTGCATTCTTATTGAGTTCAATGGATTTCAGATGACTCAACACAATGTTGGTGCCCTGGTGGTTGTAAAACCTGGAGAGCAGAAAACAATCGCCGGTATAATCACAGAGAGAGGTAATTGACATGTCCAATTGATTTGGCACCGAGATTTTAAATTTGAATAAATGCTGGATTTAGTATATTCTGTGATCTACAGGGATTCAAGAGTTTCTGAATCAACTTATTTATGTTGTACCAACTTAGTTAGTTTTAATATATATATATATATATATATTTGTGTCTAGCAGACATGTTGGATGTGGGGATATGATCCTTAATGGATACTCCAAATCATGTACAAAACTTCAGGCAAATTGAACATGCTTGTGCTATACACATACTTGTTTATGACACCAACACTTGAGCTTGAATAACATAGCTACCTATGCTAGGACCTTTTTGTTACTTGTCGTGTAATAGATGGTCTGTATCAGACAAAACTAAGGTCTGTTTGATTAAAGTAGATTTTAAAGCCTATAAGCTGAAGCATATTGATAGTTGGCTTGTCCCATTCCAGTGTCACCCTTCACCTTTGCCATTGAATGCAGTTCTCACCTTCAATGTGGATTTTTCCTCTAGCCCTTTCATGTCAAACAATCACTTCCCTTTCTCTAGCAATAGCATTGCATATACTGAATTTTGGAGTGCCCATCAAATTCTGCCTGTTCGGCTAAGATTATAATTTGCTTCAATTTGTGTCTTTAACTATCGAGAAGAGATTTTGTGGTCTGGTACAGTTTTGATTCTTAGTTTGTTTCTGCTGTTTGATGTCATACTTGCAGACTATCTTAGGAAGATAATAGTACATGGAAGATCATCCAAGTCGACTAAAGTCGGGGACATCATGACTGAAGAGGTATTGTTTTTTTGGCTTCTATTCAAGTAAATTTATAGGTTTGCGTCCACCATATATGGATGATCATTTATATTTACACATATATTCCATTTTGCTTGTTTTCACAATTCTAAGATTGTATTATATGGTGGTTGTAGAACAAGCTCATCACGGTCTCACCTGAGACCAAAGTTCTGCAAGCAATGCAACTGATGACAGGTAATATGATCTGCAGACTTCCGTGATATTTTTTTTTTGGCATTCATTGGGCTGTTACTTGTATACAGTACTAACCTTTGGTGTTTTGGCAGATAACCGTATCAGACACATTCCAGTGATCAATGAGAAGGAAATGATTGGCATGGTCTCCATCGGAGATGTTGTTCGTGCTGTGGTGAGTGAGCACCGTGCAGAGCTGGACCGTTTGAACGCGTACATACAGGGAGGATACTAGATGATGATGATGATGATGAAATCTTGTTTGTTTCGCGAGTTGAACTTAATCAAGCAAGCGGAGAGCTTGCAAATGTGCTGTGTTTCTGCTCTTCTTCAGAGTTATTCTGTGAATATGCAAGTGATGTTGGAATAATTACCGTGTGGACCAAGTGTTCAATAATAAACAGTCTCATGTTGCTTCTTCCTATTTGTCTGGATAAGTGGCAATGGCAACGGCAACATCAATCTGTTTTTGTTTTCTATTTTCAGTTTGCAAACATATTTACAGTTCAACCCTTTGCTCAAGTATCAACAAAAAATAAACAAACAAATAAATATAAAAAATTAAAATAAAATTATAATGAATTTGAAAAATCATTTTTCACTTAAACCTTTTACCCCCAGCATATTACCAACGAGAGCTTCCGTCGGAAAAAAGAGAGTTTCCCAAAGTTAAACCTTTTTTTTCCGACGAAATGAAAAACTGTCGGAATAATCATAAACATTAAAAAAAACTGGTTGACCAAAATTGTCTAATAATTCATCCTTACTGTAACAGTATTTAGAGAATATTATGTTTGTATCAATCTTCAAATCAAAATCAAAACGAATCCCAATCCTACGAAACTTCAAAGGTTTGGCCCCCATAGCGACCATCTGCAAACTGGTGATCAGATGATAATCACATCCATCGACCATCATGTTACATGACGGCACACCTCCCTCCGTTCCTACAAAGCAAACATCAATGGCAATGGCAATGGCAATGGCAATAGCAATAACAATGTCGTTCGAGGAAACGTATACCAAACCATTTGTTAAAGCATATATAATAAATAGTTCATGTATACCTTTCTCGGATGTCATATATGGTCAAAACTTGCTCAAATTTAGACCAGTGTGGACATGTCCCTTCAGGATTTACATTTTCTGGTCCGGACATATAAGCCTGAATGATAAATTGCGTACTCCTTTGGCTGTTTTGACAACCAGGAACATGCAAAAATTTGTAAGGTTATGGAATAAATCATACAGACTACATTAAAATGTCATCGAGGAATAAACCTACCTCCCATCATACGTCGATAACCAAGTGAAATACGCAGCGCCAAAATACACGGACACGAATGGTTTGGTCAGATCTTCCAGGTAACCAACCGGATAATCCCTGAACTCCAACTCTCTTCACATGAAAATTACAAGTTCCAGACATATTTGATCATTGCCATAAATTGATAGGTTCTGTATGGAAAAAGAAATTAAGTCTAATTTAGGTTCTCACGTATAAAGCCGAAAAGCTGTAGAGTAATCAATTCCCATTAGTCCAATTCGTCCTTCAATCCCGTCAACGTAGCGCATGCTAACCATCTCAGCCAGAGCACAAAGTACTGCCTGTACAAAGATGTATGTTTCAGAACAAAAGTTGGACAAAACAGAACTACATATATTAACAGAAACTGTTGTTGAATAGATTTTTAGTCAAAACCAATATCAGACAAGTAAAATCCCAGCTATTCATATTTCAAAGTTCATTTTGCTAAATATCTTTTCATTCAATTTTTTGGAGACATCAAGAGCATGTCTAGACAGACTTATCATACATTCTAGACATATCCACTCTTGGCTGGCTTTGTCAATAATTTAATCAGGTTGGTAGAACAGATAAGCTGTGGTAAAAAGGTTCAATTTTTCAGTGAAACAGTTAACCAAAGAACATAAAACAAAATATAAGCAGCTGACCAACATGCAATTTTTTATCATGCAAACCTTCTTTAACAAACTCCATACTTACTGGTTTTATTCCTTTTGCACTGAAGTACCGAGAAACAATTATTTCTGCAACCGCCTGCAACAAGACATCCATGTCAATGATTTTAAAATGGAAAAATTAGAAGGCAGAGTAATATATATTTACATGCATAAGACCTGTTTATGAATGACTGTAAACTATTTAACGTAACAATATAGTTGCATGCCGTGTCCTTTTTTGTATTCAATTTCGTTCAAAATATGTCTACATCATCATGTGCTTCCGTATATCGTCATCAGGATTATAAACTTTTCCAGACTCATGAGTGTAAAGGTTCTTTTCGAGTATGTGACTGCACTCTCTTTTAGGTGTGACAGTTGCATAGGCAAAATCCTCCAATCATTTGTTCGAATAGATTTTACAATCATTTCATACTTAAAAGCTGAAAGTGTTCATCTCATAAGGTCTATTTCTAGCAATCAGACATCCTCTAAACCAAGCCTTGAAGCCAAGTCATATTAGCAGGAAACCCAGCTTCAGTTCCCAAATTATTGTCCTGATTTTACTCAGTTTTGAACCTTACCCTACAACATTTGCAGTTTGACACAAGAGACGAATAACTTATACATAAATTCTTACTAGAAAAGGCAATGATATTTATTTGCACTATTGATAAAATGACAAAATAGAGGGGAAATGCATTTTTTCTGAAACCGTGATGAAAATTATTACATTGACAGCATGTTTATGTTCTATGGATTCATACCTTCAGTTCGAGTTGAGTAAGACATGGTTTCCTCTCATCATCAAGGGTAAAGAGCACTTGCCCCCTTTTTTTATTAGCTTTATTCCATTCGTTGCAGATTTCAGGATGATTCCACATCTGATTCATGTCGTCAGGGGAAACTCTGGTGTCCCAATATAGGCAGCCATCCTCTGTAGCTCCAAATAAAGAAAAACAGGCATATAATATAGAGATGCAAAACATAAAAGAAAAGAAAAAGTAGAAGAAAATGATCATATACTAGATGTTTTTCTTGCAATGTTGAATTTAGAAGATTATCCGTAGATGTTATTCTTGGTAATTTTTAAAATATACCAGTTTATTTCTATTTCACTGCTCTAGTTGTTCAGGCTAAACTATTAGTTCATGAAACCCAAAGAGTACAAAATCTAACAGTTAATCTGTGAATGAGAAACCATAGAGGTGACATCAATTATCCTACTTCATTTCAAAAAGCAAAGTATATATATATATATATATATATATATTGATTAGATTGCTTTCTTAACAAGTGTAGCACAGCTAAATATGAACTAAATTGGTAAAGCCTTGGATACTTTAGCACTAATATCTTCCGTGCTACTCGAGTTGATGAAAGTAAATTTTCATTCACGAGATAGAATGATAATATGCCAACTAAAAATTGCATTAAACAACCTCGAGTAAATGAGAGAGTGACAACCTGAGTCTAATGTATCTGGTGCAGTAGTTGAAGTTAGTACTTGAGCAATCGCAGGACCATCAGAATGTTTTCTGTACCTAATGACAAACAGAAACCAAATGCTCAAGTGAAGTGGAAACTCAAATTTCAGGCAACACAGATAATGATCTCAGTTTAATGGCACAACAAAAAAGAAATTTATCTAGGTATTAACCTCACTGATAGATGATCCAGCCAAAAAATGACATGAAGGGTGATAATGAGCCTGATTGGCTTGCAAACTACTCAGAGCCGGCTCAGTCAAAACCCTATTAACATAGCTCTTGTGGGACTTGTATAATTTAGAAAATGTACTATGATTACTTATGGACTTCAAAAATAAATATTAACTTTTCCCAGATAGGTTTTCACATGTTAATTTTCAAAACTTCAATAAAAATATTTAAAAGCAACGAGGGAGTATAAAAACCTGGGTGTAAAAGTTTCTTTCACAGAAAGATAACGCTTCCAATATGGTAGGGTTGATTTATGAGTTGCTTTCTTTGTACCACCCTTGTAAGACCTGATGATATACTCTTCAGTTCTAACTCTGCAAATTCAGAACCAACAAGAGAAATAATACTGCATTATTTAATGACCTCATGAAATATTCATGATGGAACCAAGGTCTTCAGCGCAAACTCACTTGTTTTCAAAGTTTGATAACCATTTAAGGTAGGTTGCTCCGAAATATATATTTACAAAAGGCCTGTATAGAATATCTGGATCCTCTTCAACTTTGTATAATGAAATCTGACATTCCCTACATGAATTGTCAAATTATAACTTCATAAATCCAAAGCAGGTTTAGCTTAGCTCCGGTGCAGCTGCGCTAAAAAATAAAAAATTCTACCTGACCAACCACTCCGCAGTTGTTGGGGAAATCTGCATGATTCCTATTGTAGTGACCTTGGTTTTCTTATCACATTGCATTGCAAGAGGCTGTCTATTACTTTCAAGTTCTGCAATAGCACAAATCATTTCCTGCAGAACAGGGTAAGAATCCCAAACTTTAAGAATTAGAACTAATAATAACTTCAATTCTTCTACAGATTATTTTAGTATTTGTTCTTAGCGCAGCATATGCAGACCAACTATATGCTATCTGATTGAAGCAGCCTTAGTTAAATATGAGTAATTAGTTATGCTATGTGGACAACTTAAATTAAGATATACATACTATTAATGGGTATGTGCAGGTAACATGTCAGTGCATGAAAATAATTTAATACAAAGAAATAACTAGTTTACAGCAAATTTAGCTCTTGCTCTGGACTTAATTTTCAGTGTGCCTGGTTTATTTTCCTTTTGTCTATACAAAATTTTCTTTAGAAAGTAATAGTCATTATTGGATTGTACGAGGTTTTTTGCCTCTATCCATTCACTTCGATTCGAAGTGAGATTCCTTTTTAACAGAATCTTTTGTGATGTACTAACTGGTATTGGATTTTTAATGTTTATAGCATTTCCCGCCAACTTAACTTCGTTTAGCACTTTAGCTGTTGTTTCATCCATACATTAGAATGAAATACAAAAGATGAGATTCATGATATATATTTGAGTAAAAAAACCGTATACTGTAATGTATTGAGCTTCAGTTCAACTCCAATGGCTAAAACTCCACTCTTTATTTGCTTGAAACAAATGGTTAAAGTCTAGAGCATGGACAAAGCTGAGATACAAAGTCATTCAGTCAAATACTATAGAGCAAGGGGAGCGAGAGATGCAAAGGTTTCTTATAAACAGGATGGATTAGAAAACCTGGCAATTCATCTATCAAGTGTCATGTTCTTGTATTTTACGGTCTCATAATCTTGTTTAAGGGATATTATATTTATATAAATTTTGATATGTTAATAACTTGTTTTATATCTTTTTGAGACTTTCGTATATTCATTTCATCAGAAAAGTCATACCCTGTGGATTGGTAACATGAAACTAAAATCATTAAGTTCGGACACTTAAATTCTTAAAAATAGCCTCAGAAATTAGGATAAGGCAAGAAATACTTCATTGTTATATGCATATTAGTTAGGAAGAGTTTTTTTCAGTAATTATACTGCCATACCATAATAATTTTACACAAATGTAAAAGCAAATCATATAACCTTCCTCAAGATCCTGACAGGAAATCATAGGTACAGGCTACATGTTTCAGTGATAGGTAACATACCGGCTCTATATGCGTATCAAAATGTCTGCTAGTTACGATTTCAGCAACAGCCTGAAAGAACACCATAAGATAAATTAGATGTAAAAACCTTGTATTGTTGTGGTATAGGAGCAAACAAAGAAAATTAATGAATCATCCTAATGTTTTGTAATAACGACTAAGATCAAATTTGACTACCAAAACAAAATTACTTATGGAAGATTAAATGTTACAAAAGATATTCCAACTTCTTGTCTAATCTAACTTTATCAAAAACTACTTACTGAGATTAAACTTCTCAAATTTTCAATTTGATGTGAACTATTGATGATATGTCATTCAAGTTGCTTACCCTCATCTCTGTTTGTGTCAAATAAGGCTGTCCATCTGGATCCCTTGATAGGTGAACTTTTTGTCCTTGAGTCTCCCCAACATCAGTCCACTCTTTTTTCACTGCAGGTTTGTTCCACATTGCTTCCAGATCCTCATGATCAACACATTCATCCCAATATTTGAAGCTGACCATTGTGGCAGGGCTGCTCAACAGCATTGAGTTTGATTAACATTCAGATATCAATATAAACATCACACGGTATGCGAGGAAAATGAACCATGGAAGATGCATTTCCTTTGAGACAAACAACAATGGCTAACATGATTTTATAGATTTATGGCTTATAATCCGTAGATTGTATTCCTACCACAGGAGAATGCAAAGATTGATGCATAAAAGTAAAGCACCCATGGTGTGGAGCAGTCTATTGTTAGGCAATTTACATTACCAAAGCAATGAAATCAGAAGCATTATGTATGTATTTCAAAGTACAGGACAATGGATCAAAGAAACACTCATGGAAAATTGGAAATAGTGTTTATCCGATCAAAAACAAGAGAAATCATTGTTTTTAGAGAAAAAACAAGGAAACATAAAGAAAGGAGGCAGAGAGAGAGAAGCAATACCAGCTTAGTAGTTTGTGCAAGGAAATACGAAAGAAGAATAAGAATAAGAATGCAATAATACCATAAACCGAAGAGCAGGAAACGGAAACAAACAAAGAAAGAAGAGACGAAATGCAGAAATGCGTAAGTAGAGATTTTAGAGGAGAAGGAAATATGGAGGAAATGCCATTATTTCCGAAACTGGTTTCTGTAAAGTTTCTTCCTTTTTTATGGTTTCCTTAGAATCAGAGGGTATTGAAATAGAAGACGGTGGCATTGGAAGATGGGTTCATTTTCAGAGCAGGACACTTGGCATTGGAATGGGGCTCTGTCCACAGATCAGGCCATGCGAATACCCGCCTCTGTTCTTCCTTTAGTCCTCTGGTTGTAACAGATTCAAGTGTTCAGGCGTCAGGTTATCCGTTTATTTCGGTACCTTCTGTTTGTAGTATGGAACCTATTGAACAAGCACTTTTTCTTTTTAAATGGTTTTCTGAAATTATTTTTTATTAATTAAAAAACGATTTTAATATATATATCGATATTATTTTTATAAATACCATTGAATTTTTATTAAATTCATAAAAAAATTATAATTATGTCGCAATCAATAAATAAAATAATTGAATTAAACAATCTAAAATTCTTACAACCCAAAGGAAAGAAAAATAAATATTTCTATGGAGATAAACATACTAATAAAATTCAGAAGCTTCCTGAATCTCCTTGTCTATGTCCAAACGAGACGCATAATGAAGAAAGGAGTTTTAGGCGATCCAAACTGTCATGCAAAAACTATCGCTATCCAGGACTGATTTTATCGGCAAACAACCATCAACCGAGTGGGAATAAATCTTTTCAAGTGGCCACCGACAAAACAAAAATCAGAAACTAGCATTGATTGAATCCCAGTGAGAACAAAAATCGAATGTTAGGTATGCTGAAACATGCCACGAAGACATATGAATCAAATCACAAAACAATAACAAAAACATGTCATAACGACAAAAGAAAAACGTGTCACAAGAACAGAAAGAGCGTGCTATAAAAGCAGAAATTCTTATTAAAATTAAAAAACAAAAACAAAAACAATAATAGATTCAGTGGTCGACAACAAATACTAAGATTGATTGTCGACCATCGATCAAAGAGATTGATAAAAAAAATAAAAAACGACTATAAAAAAAATTTTGAGGAAAAAAACGATTATAAAATATTAAAATATAAAAAAAACGATTATAAATTATTAATTAAAAAACGATTTTAATATATATATATATATATATTGATATTTTCTATAATACTTATTATTGACATATTAAAATTATTTTAATTATGAAAGTATATATTAGATGTTTTAAAGTCACGATAGTATAGTGACGGGCCTATTGGTCTATTGGGAGGCTCTTTCCCCACGCATGGGAATATTTTTAGCTTTAAATTGTATATATTTTTGAAAATAAATTAAATTAATTATTAATTTATTATATGCTTTTTATATTTATGTTTCATCTCGTGATTTCTATTTTAGTTCCATCTCTAAACACATTGTTGATAGTATAAAATTTAAGATAAAAATTTAATTTTAAATTATACTTTATTTTAGATAAGTGTTTATACTATATTTTAGGTCAAGTGTGTTTAGTGTTTTATTTCGTGATTTATTAGGTTTTCTCGTAACAAACATTATTTTTTTTGTTATCCAATAAAATTCAAACAAGTGGCATAATTTTTTATTTTTTCAAATTAAAATTTGAAATAAAAAATAAAATATATTAAATAACTCAAAAACATTTAATTTATCTAAAAAATCAAAACAGGTGAACCTTGTTCACTAAGTTATCTGTGGTTCCAAGCAATTAGAACCGTTCATCTTAATTTTTTCCAAACATCGACTCTAAATCCTTGTACTTTGATCACTAATTCAATAACAACCAACCACCTTTAACTTTATCAAACCCCGTTACTAAATTTTCATTATCAAAAATTAATGAATAAATCGTCAATTGTATTATTGACAAACACCCAATAATAATAAAAAAAAATAATTAAGTTTTATCAACAAGTGAAAGACGACAAATATTAAATGGTAAGATACACTATACTTGAACAGTAAACCAGCGACTTGTGAGACGGGGAAGAAGATATGATTCAGAAGTTAGATTGTTAAAACTGAGATTTTAAAAAATAGATTTATAACAATAGAGTATGCTCTTCTTATTCCTAGCATCGGAAATGCCCAACATATGTACTTTCTCTTGTTTTGTTCCACAATTTTGTCATTTCAAAGCTCATACTTTCCGAAATTCATGAGTTCAATCGGTATTATCCAATGAAATGGAAAATTAAACTAAATCCAAGTTTCTACACCAACTGCATGCATAGCACTGCAATTACATGTTTCACAACAATAATTAAAAGGCAGTTTTTGCTCAATCAAGACAAAAGCAAAACAGCATCCAATCTTATCTGATCGACACACATCATCTCACACTTTGCTTGGCTTCAATATCTTGAAGTCTGAGAGTCACGGCGCGTTTGTGAGCATCTAGTCCTTCAACTTCAGCCATGGTGGCCACATATGGGCCAAGGTTTCTTAGGCCTTCCTCTGTCAAAGATTGAACAGTCATGTACTTCAGGAAAGAGTCGAGAGACACACCACCATACATCCTGGCATAGCCGTACGTGGGAAGAACATGGTTGGTCCCGCTTGCGTAATCTCCCACACTCTCAGGCGTCCACTGCCCTAGGAAAACAGAACCTGCAGGAACAATAGCATGAGCTTAACTGAAATCGCCATCAACCTCGACAAATGTAGTTTTGTCAGCAGTGAACTTCTTTTGTAGGTTATGTTCCTTGTAAGACCACCTACACAAAAATGCAGTCTCTACTTGGATCCTAAACAAATTTCACAAAAGCATCAAGCATGTATAACACAAGTAGGAACGTTTTAAAATATGCAAATGAGGGATGACGTGTGAAATGCTTGACAAAACAATGTTGTAGTAACTTAGCAAGTTAGCTACTCTAAAGGGAATATTATGACTAATAAAAGCATATAATAAAATAATACAAACAGAAGTTGCAAAAATACCGGCATTCTCAACAAAACCCTCCCATTTCTCTGCATCTTTCACATTCATGATCAGGTGCTCTGGCGCATATAAATTTGAGAAGGTGATCGCCTAAAAAGAAAATGATCATGAGAAATTCCATAAAACACACAGTGCATGATATTTTATATGCTAGAATTAACGAGAAACATAAATAAACCCAAAATAGGAAATAGTTGGAACTTCTAGCTTTTAAACATTTTTGTTGAAAGCAAGGTTAACCGTTAGCTTAAGTAAAATAAAAACTTGTGCTTAAAACCTAGGTAAATTTTCACTGTCTAAAGTTATTGCATGCAAGTTGGGATCAAAATTCAAAAGATGAACATCAAAATAGGAAAATGGAAACTAACCTCAACCATATCACGAGCAAAAACAGTGAAACTATGACCTAGTGCTTTTGAAGCAAAATCTCCCCTTGGAAGGCTTTGGCACTGTTTACTAATTTCCTCCTCAATAGCTTTAAGATCCACACCCTCACCAGCAATTACAAGAACAACCTGGCTATCAGGGCCATGCTCAGCCTGAAAATTGCAGCTTTTATGAGTAAATATATCACCTCCATTTTATGTTCTGTACAGATCAAGGCATACTGGATGATGGATCTTGGGTTGTAGAAAGGAAGACAACCATGTTCCATTCACGAAATCCTACCCTCTTCCCAAGGTTCAAATTTTATGGTCATAATCTGAAAATCCCAAGTTTAACCAGTGACATCCCTTGGGGCCACAAAAACGGCAAATTAATTGCCAACACTTTGCGTTACTCTTCAATAGTATTTGTTTTCTAACAACAATGGAATAAAAGAACCATCTAACATGGGTGTCACAAGAGGAGGGATTGGATAGTCCACTTTGTAAGTTTTGGATTTCACAAATAATTCTCCATTTTAAAATGAAAATTAAAACTTGGAAAAATTGAAAATTAGGGAAAATGTATTATTGAAAAAAAGTCATGAGTGAAATGGAAGGTCACTGAAAACTGTAGCACAGGCAAAATCCCAACCAAAACTGTTAAAAGACATTATGTTGCTTTGACTCTTCATTGAGGTAATTGGAAATGATTTTCTTTTCTAGTATTTGAGATTATTAATTTGACCACTCATCAATATAGTAAAGAAAACAATGACAACACTTCTAGATTAGATTTTAAGTTCAAAAAAGTACCAAGTTAGAAGAAGAAAAAAAAAGATAAAACCTGGGATAGCAAATCTGCAGCTATATGTACAGGGCTGGCATGTTTGTCAGCAATAACCAAAACTTCTGAAGGGCCAGCTGGCATGTCAATTGAAATCATAGCCTCGCTATTCTGTGAGGATATACAAACAGAAGGTAGAATCAAATAAGTAGAGGAAAATGTCACTACAACTTTCTTTAATTGAATCAAAATCATGTATAAGTTCTACGAGCAAGCAAATTGAGCTTACTTGGAGTAGCATTTTGGCAGCTGTAACATACTGATTTCCAGGTCCAAAAATTTTCTCAACCTGCAGTGAAGGCAAAATCATTGGCACCGATAAAAAGCTGAAAAGGTCTAGTCATGATAACTATTCTTCTCCCTAAAATATATGCTATCTTGTCCAATTTTCAAGCCTTCAACAGCTAATCGTATCTAGATTCTAGAACTGATCAACTGTTGTGGAAAATTACTTTGACATAAGTATAATAGACTCCTTTTACTCTGGTATACAATGCTCAAATGGTAGCAAAGAGAACCATAATCCTGTTGCATAGCTTATTGATCATATATAGTCTATTACAAGGTTTTCTGATCATTACAGCTATTAAAAGATATGATTCAACGTCATTTCAAATCGATATTGTCATTCTACCTATATTATTTGCAACAGCAAGCTATTATCCACGCACAAGCACCTAAAGAAGTTGTGAAAAGGAAATTGACTGTGCATGATGAGTCTTGGTAAACACTTGTATTTTTGCAGAATCAATTAAATTACACTCAGTGCAAACAATTAAAGGCTTATAGTGCAATTTTTCAACCACATGGCATGACATCAATATGTAAAACATATATTAATCAAGGAAAATCTCGATGTATAAAATTCAGGTTATAGATGCAAGCACATAGAAAAGACTTTGATTAATCAGTAAGGTTCAAAAGAAAAAAAATGATTTCTGATTAAATTGCAGATACAAAACACACACACACAAAAAAAATCATTACTCATATGTCTTCAAAATTTCCATAAAGATCTATCAATACTAAAACTAGAGAACTGAGAAAGGGTTGTTGAAGAACCATTACCTTTGGGCAAGATTCTGTGCCCCAGGCCATGGCGGAAATGGCCTGTAAAATTAAGTTTAAATAAAAAAAAAAGATTATGTTGAAGATAGACAGGAAGTTCAAATGCAGAATGTGAGCAAATCTTCAATGTTCTCAGACCTGAGCTCCACCAGCTTTAAGAATGTGAGTCACACCAGCCTTCTTGGCACAATACAGTACTTCCTATAGTAAAATACTGATCAGCTTTCTCTTTCATCATTTTGTTGTTTCAATAAAAGTAAAACACAAAAATACCTTACATATGCTGCCATCTTGGCTTGGGGGAGTTGCAAGAACAACAGTTTTACATCCAGCAATCTGTGCGGGCTGGGGCGAGGAATAACCCAAAGGTCAAATAAATCTAATCTAGATCTACCACTAAATGGAAAGAAACAAGAGAAATAATTAAAGTAGTCAATTTGATGAACTTACAACAGCAAGCATTAGAGCAGTTGAAGGCAAGACAGCAGTTCCCCCTGGTACATAAAGACCAACGGAACCAATACTCCTAGCAACCCTTTTGCATCTAACACCCTATTAGAGTACTAAGATGTTTATTATGTTGACAATATACGGATTATGCAATAACAAAACAGTAATATTAACATACTTTCATATTCTCAACACTTTTCTCCACTGACTTTTGAGCCAAGATGAAATGCATATATATTGTCGTATGCCACGTCAAACGCCTCTTTAATAGTTGGGTCAAGCTGAGACACGGAAGCATCACAAGAAGTGGAAATAAAATACACTCGAACAAACAAACAAACAAACAAACAAACAAACTAGAGCTTTAATCAGATTTAAGAATAATATTTTCTTTTTAAAAAATACCTCAGGATAAGGAAGCTCTGAGACATTCTCAGCAATTTTCTCTAGTTTAACTTTATCGAACTTTTCAGTATAACTGCACAAGAAATATATTAACAATCAACCACAATCTCAAGAACATTACCAGAAATGTTCACATAAAAAAAAAAAAGCATGTAAAAAGATTGTAAGCTGCACTAACACTTTAACTGCAGCATCACCTCTACTGCGGACATCATCAACTATTGGTTGGATCTGAGAATCATACCATAAATGAACAATTTAAAGCCTGCAGAGGTCGAATAGAGATATGTATCTGAAAAGAACAAAAAGCTAATACATGAAAGATGAGATAGACCCACCACACCGAATATGGAAGAAAAATCTATTCGAGGACGAGCCTTCAAGCTTTGCACCTCAGCATGACTAAGTTCTGATAACTTATAAGACTTCATTGCAGACCTTATTCTCTTACAAGCCAATCCTGTAATGGTGATAGATAGACAAAGATACATGTTTCTCAAAGTTTCCTAAACTGGGTCCATGCGCAAGTCAACAAGTAGTCTCTTTTTTATCAAGTACAAAGAAAGCAAAAACTAATTAAAGGTAAATTAGATTCAAACCCAGGTCTTGAGCCATACAAACTAATGAGGCAAAAGCTCGGATGCAATGAACAAACCAGAGCATTGAAAAATCCAGCAAGTTTACTTACGCGATCGTTTTCATACAAAAAATGAGAAATTACGGAAAAGAAAGTACCTGTGACTGTAGCTGACGGAAAAGAAAGTGATGAGAGGCGGATGAAATTAGGGGCGGCGAAAGAAGGGAAATGGGGAGAGTGCAATTGTTTAAAAGAAAGATTGGTGGGTGGGTTAAATCGTAGAAGCTGAGAATCCATAACCAACACCTTCAACTCAAATAAAAAAGGGGATTTAAATATTTCTTTCCGCTGTAAACTACACACAAATATACGATTAAGAAACAAAAATCTGAAACGCGACTGGAATGGAAGCCATTAAACAAGAAAGGAATGAAGGCTGTAATTAAATGGATAGAAAAGCGATCGATAGAGTTTTACCTGGGAATTAATAGGATTGACAAAGGAGAATATTGAGACCACAAGAGGACTTTGGCGCAGTAGCCGCTACCCAGCTAAAAAAGGATCGAAAGGGCGGGGTTTTGGCCGTACGACCCCATCCGACCTAAAAAGTTTTAAAAATATAAAAGTTAGATTTAATTAATTTTTTATCACAAAATTTTGATTTTTTAATAATTTTAAATCTATATAAAATAAAATAAAATTTGAATTACTCACGTGTTCAATTATATATTTAAAAAAAATTAAATCATCGACGGATAGAATTAAATATATTAAAACTTGAATAATATCTAATAATTTTTTATTATAATAACAAACCTTAAAAAGTAAAAAAAAAAAAATTTAAAACCTATAAAAGTGTTTATATATAATGATTTTTTTATAAATATAATAAAAAATATAAAAGTAAATAGAAATATATTGAGGCGGAGCGAAATGAAAATTTTAAGTAAATACCTGATTCAACTGATACAACTTAATGATTTTTAAGTTTCGTCCCTCTTTGATTCTCAAAATTTAAAGAAAAAGACCTAATTTGACCGAATTCGGCATACAAAATCAGATCAATGTCGGATATTTTGTCATGACTAATTAATTGGTATTTAGATTTTAGAGAGAAGGGGAAAACTTTAAGAAAAAACAAAAATGTATTTTATAAACTTATAATTTATAAGGAAATAAATATAAATAATTTAAGTAATCAAATATATTTATTTTAATTATTTTTTAAATAACATTATTAACATAAGAATAAATTAAAGATTAATTTGTTTGTTTATAAATTTATAACTAAATGATTAATTATAACTAAATGATATATTGATTTGTCGAAGCCAAGTCATTGTTTTAGTTTTAATGGTATATTGATTTGTTTATCATAAATTTTTAAAGATTAATTTGTTTGTTTATAAACTTATAATTAAATGGCTAATTATTATTTAAAAAATATATTCCTAAACATATAATTGAATGATTCAATTGTTATTTTTTAAAGGAAAAAGTTATAAATTAATAAAATTTACAACTAACTGAATTCTAGTGTATTTAAATAGATTAATATTACTATAATTATAGTGTATTTAAATAGATTAATATTACTATAATATTATTATTTTAATATTTTGGTACTTTTAAATTAAAAAAGGAGCAATTTAAATGGACTAAACCGGGCCTAAACTCATAATTTTTTAGAATCGGCCCGGTCCGGCCAATACCACATCTAAAAAAGAAATGAAGCAGTAGTTGCGGGAAAGGTTATATAGGTAATTTCGTATACAGAGGAGGAAGGGCTCAAAACTTTAAACCCTAATTCGTTATATAAATACTGTGTTTTCCTTCTCCTACTAGTCTACTGGAAACACACAGCAAGCCGCGCTACAGGAGTGATCATCGCAGCGGTAGATATCGTAAGAAACAGTGAGAATGGAGGCAGCCAGAACTGTTAAGGACGTTTCACCTCACGAATTTGTCAAGGCTTACGCCGCCCATCTCAAACGCTCTGGCAAAGTACTGTTTCCCCCTGCAATTCCTTTCAATTATTTGTATTCGTCAGAGATGCAGAGTAGAGCTTTTTCTTAAGATCTGAATATGCGTTGAAGCTTTTATGTTAAACGTTGTGTTCAAACTGTATTAAATTGAATTGTTTTTAATTATTTTAATTCGTTTTTTTGAACAAAAAACTAGATCGAGCTTCCTCCGTGGACTGATATTGTGAAGACTGGTAAACTAAAGGAGCTCCCTCCCTATGATCCTGATTGGTACTATGTCAGAGCTGGTATGTGCATTTATTATTCGGATAAAGTATTAGGTTTAATTAGCCATTGTATGATTTCGTTTGAGCGGTATGTTGTGTTATTTCCTAGCTTCCATGGCTAGGAAAATATACTTGAGGGGAGGTCTTGGTGTTGGTGCCTTCAGAAGGATTTACGGAGGTGCTAAGAGAAACGGAAGTCGCCCACGCCATTTCTGCAAGAGCAGTGGATCTGTTGCTCGTCACATTCTCCAGCAATTGCAGAATGTCAACATCATTGATATTGATCCTAAAGGGTGAGTTTACCGTTCTCTGATTTTGTTTTTCATTTATAATTCTGGGATGGTATTGATTATTATATGGTCCTGTTAAGATAGTAGTTCCCACTGACAATGGCTGTAATTGAGTAAACATATTTGCTAAATATTCTATTTATTTTCAAAGTAACAATTCTTCAGCTGGGTTACTATGTTTTGATGCATGTAGGACTGCGCTTAAAACTGCTGTTATCTTTGGAATGAAGTACTAAGCATGAAGTACATACCTTTCATTACAGAACAAGAAAACAAATCTCTTATTTAACTTTTACTAGTATTTAAACCATAAGGCCTAATCTATCTTAAGCTTTAGGATCATGGCAAGATGTTAGAATATGACTGAAATATTAGATTTCAGCCTTGGGTATTATATGCTTTGTGCTAGGAAATTAGAGAAGGAAACATAGAGGAAATATTGTTAGGCAGGACTTATGACACTTGCATACAGGTTCTGATATGCTTCCAATATACATTTAAGCTGTGAGCATTTTATGTAGAACCAGTGATTATATAGATACTGAATTGACATGTTTTTGAATAAAATGGCGTTTTTAAGAGTTGCTTGTTTTGAGACTACACTTTCAATACATTATGCATACATCTCGGTTTTTCCTAGTTTTTATTTTCATTTGGACACTTTGGGAGTCTGAGAAATAGACGAAACATGTAGAATTATATGTGAATAATTGTATTTATACTGACATCTGTCATGGTTAATATCAACTAAAGTTTACCCTCTATGTATCAGTGGCAGGAGAATCACATCAAACGGCCAGCGGGATCTCGACCAAGTAGCCGGAAGAATTGCAGTTGCCATCTGAGAAATCTTAATTCAATGTTTTCATGTTGCTGAAAATTAGTTGTTTGAGAAAGCTGCTTTCCTAGGAGACTTGTTTTTTTTGGTATATGGAGTCTTGAGACTTGAGATTTTTATTTTTGAAGTTTGAAGAACCATATGTTTGCAATGACCTTTAGATTTTACGTATAACTGAGAACTACTATATCTTAAATTTCCCATTTGCTGCATGGTTGGTCTTCATTCTCACCCCGTTGCCTCAACCTTTCATTTAAAAAAAAATATTTGACTATTAAGTTTTTAATAAATATCTATAACTAGAATAATCATTATAATGCACAATCAAATTGATAAAATATTCAAATCGGGACCAAAATAAATATGAACAAAACCAATCTCATTATGTTGAGGATACGTTTGGTACAACCCCGGTAGAACCTTATTTGTTGTAATAAAATTGTGTCAAGACTTAACTATTGTCTTGCCTAATGCCTATATATCAAGTAAGCCCGGGCTATATAAAACTGAAATGTTATATTTTTCTCTGCAGGTGTGAAAAAGAAAGCATATGCCAAAACTAGACTCTTTTCATACTTGAAATGGCATATATTTAAGACATGAATGTTCCAGCTGCTTCAATTGGAAATGACATAGCAGCAGCTTTTATGGTGAAATGAGCTTGTCAAGAGACAGGAAGAGCTTGTCAAAGGGTTCAATGAAATCGACACATTTAACGAATCGGGCATTTTTGTCTTGGAGTTTGTCTGAGTTTTGTTTTCCTTTCGATTCGAAATGTATGGTGAAATGAGCTTCTCAAATGCATTGCTATGTTTCTGTTCCTGCAGGAGGAAATGAAACAGCTAGCAAGGAATGAGAGGGTGGCAATATATGCATCAAATGTGGCAAAATTGATGCCTTTTGTGGCAAAAGTTTATGCATCTGTTATGAGTAGATCATTGGCACTGATAGCATCAACCTTGGACTCTTTACTGGATCTCTTGTCTGGCTTTATTTTGTGGTTCACTGATATTGCTATGAGAAAACTGAACCTGCAGCGTTATCCTATCGGAAAAAGTCAGATGCAGCCTGTTGTAAGTTCTTTGGGGTAAACATTGTCATGCTTCATAATATACTATGTATGTATAGGTTTACTTGTCCAATTACACACACATACAAAAGCCAACTGCATGAATTATGCTACATATATGTTTTAGCTTGATTTGTAATTTTGTATGAGGTATGCAGGGAATCATTGTTTTTGCATCTGTAATGGCTACTTTGGGATTGCAAATATTGTTCGAATCAGGTCGAGAACCGATTATAATGGTTTGTAAGTCTAAACTGATCTGAAATACAAGCAAAGAAGTGTAAACTCTGAATCTTCTCATGATTATGAATTGCAGGCACAACCAGATAGGGATCCTGTGAAAGAAAAATGGATGATTGGGATTATGGTATCAGTGACCGTAGTGTTGTAATGTATTGTCGTAGATTCGAAAATGAGATCGTTAAGGCATACGCTCAGGACCATTTCAAGTTGCACATACTTGATACTTAATGTGATCTGATATGGACCTTACCTATACGTTGCAGATAGCATTGTACACAATGGGAATTGGGCGAACTCGGTGACGAACATGCCTAATCCGGATGACAGCACCGCCGGAGTATTTAGCAAAGCTGACATACCTAATCTGGAACCACCATGAAGAGATTACACACATCGGTTAAAGTCTGCAGCTTTGGACCTTTGGTTATCTCTACTTCGTGGAGGTTCACATAGTATTGCCCGAGAACATGTCGCACGCCCAATCTCATAACATTGAGTCTCTTAAAGTCTCAGGTTCGAGACGTTGTGCACGCATAAAATCCCTATTGGGAGACTCACCCACCAAAGCTAGGTGTGCGACGTGAGTCTGTCTGAATTAATTAGGGCTAGACTCTAAAAACAAGAAGAACAATAAAAAAAGTCAAACTTGAAAAAGTTCCCCAAGTCGAAAGAGTTTTTGTTCAAATCGATCTCGAAAGCATTCATCCGTCGGGGCTTAAGAGGTCACCATTATCATCACCGTGAAACTCAATGTTTCTTTCTGTATCTTCAAGGAAACTCAATCAGAGGTGGATAATTTTTAGTGGTTGGTCTCATGGATGACGTGGTGAGACTGACCAATAATATAATTTTTCCTAAACTACCGAACAGAGCCTTAGTTTGTTATTTTTATAAGCCTCCGTGCCCCATTTTCCTAGGCTTGTAAAAGATGAATGAAATGGTCCATTTAGATAAAGCTACTCTTGTAGTTTCACGTACTCATCAAGGGCAAGGAGGTAATTCGATCCCGCTCAAGCGAATTAGGGTTTTTTTCGTATCCCTATTTATACACAGCAACCCCCATCCTCCTTCAAAACCCGTGAGGCAGTTGTCTCGTCCCTGTTTCTTTTCTTCAAAGCATTTCATAGTCACCCCTTCTTTTGATTTATATTATTCAAATTCGGAATTTCAGTTTCTTTTGTACTCTGATTCATCTTCTCAACTCGTTTGCCTGTGATGTTCACAATTTGTCCGTACCATCTGAGATTGATTTCTCTGATGCATTCATTCAATCTATTTTCTGAGGCATCTTTTGCTGTGATTTCCCCTTTTCCCCTGTTTTTAGGTTTGTTTTTGTAAATTTAATGAACATCAAATTACAAGTAAGGCAATAAATTAGAGTCACTGTTGCGCTACGATTAATATAGCGACTTCAGCGCTGTACGTTGCCGATACTGATTCGGGGCTGAGATTCTGGCAGTGTGCTCTTCTTTTTCCTTGAGTTCTATGCATTCAGATGTCCCTAGATTTAATTTATTTTAACCAAATTTGAATTGAAGATGGAATTGATGATTATTTCCCCAGATGATCGAAGCTGAACAAACTGTGCGATTTACTTTTCTCTAATTAGTTAGAGATTCCAAGCCAGAACTCTGATCCATCTTCATTTTATTTCCAAGCCAGAACTCTTATCCATCTTCATTTTATTTCCAAGTCAGAACTCTGATCCGTTTTAAGATTTTAAATCCCTAACCCTAACCTTTTTCCTAATCTAATTTTTATCTGATTTTAAACTTGTTGCTTTGACCATTTTTGGAGTTTTTTCGGTGTATAATGTGTTGATTACGTTCAATTATTTGAGTACCAAATCCTTGCATAATCTCTTCAAGGAATTTTTGATTTCGTTTTCATCATTAGTTCCCCGTATATTGTTTTTTCTGGTGAAATTGTGGCCTGCTACTTTTTTTCTCGTGCTGAATCTTGTCTCTCGTTTTCTTTGTGATGAAAAACTAAAATTCAGGGTTTGAAATTGATTCACCGTCCAGTTGAAATTTCTTGTCGATTTCAAATTCACAACTGGAAATCTTGTTGATGGTGTCATCTGTCGTTTCTATTGGTTGGGTTTGCTTCACTTCAAAATCTCAGAAATTTGGAGCTTTTATGAATGGAATACACGAAGGAATCTAAAGAGAAAATGGTCAAATAATTTTTTGACCATTTGTTAAAGAAAAAAAAATTTAAAGGAAGCTACCCTAGTGACCACGTAACTATTGGCAGTTAATGGTGATGATGTGGATGTTAATTAAAAGTTATAAAATTATATATTTAATCCCTTTAATTTATTTAAATATTGGGTGATTAATTTTATTTATTTATTTATTTTTATGATTAATTAATATATTTTTCTCACCAATCAGGTGATTGTTGAGAAAGGAAGAAAGAAGAAAAATGTTGTGTCAATATGTCAAAGAGGGGATTTGAACCCTTGTCCTTTTGCTTATAAAGCAAAGGGTTCAACAACTGAATTAATGTAATATTTATGGTATGAAACCTGAAAATGAAGTATTTAATGGTTATATCTTAGTATTTGAATTACCTTGACAAAGACCAACCGTTTAAATCGATTAATATTTAAATAAAAATATTAAATATTTAGATTTTAATTATTTGAATAAATTAAAATCTAAATATTAGAATAAAAATGTTTAGATTTTAATTATTCGAATATTTGAATTTTGTTGTTTAAATATTTTTATATTTTTTGTTCGAATAATTAGAATCTAAATATTTTTATTTGAATATTTTTAAATTCAAATATTTGAATATTCATGATTTTTATTCAAATATCTAAATATTTATTAATTTTCAACTAATATTTTTATTTATATATTTAATATTATTCAAATATTTTAATTCAAATAATATTAAATAAAAATATTCAAATATTTAATATTCGAATATTTAGTATATGTATTTTAAATATTTAATTATTTTAATTTATTTATTAAATGTTTTATTATTTTAATTTAAATATTAATCGACTTGAAATTTTGTTATTTTAGGCTTTTACTAAAACTTGATCACTTAATAATACATGTGAATATATTATGACCTAAGAAGTAATTTGGTCTAGTGGTTCACTCATTGGATGGGTTCTTGTTATGCTAGATGTTATGGGTTTAAATTCTCTTACATGCAAAAAACTTTGTATTTTAATTCTTCCACTAATCATTCACATGTCACCACCTGATTGGATGATTAATTTTATTTATTAATTTAAAATTAGGATTAAATTAAAAAAATAAATAAATTAGAGGGATTAAATGTGTAATTTTACCGATTTTAATTAACAGCCACGTTACTGCTGTTAACTTTTTCGTCAGATTTTTAACGACACTGGCCAAAATAGGTAGGGTTTCAAAGTTAGGGTACCTGATTGACGAGTTCTTTAGTTGTGTGGTCAAAATAAGTATCCCCAAATAGTTGGGTGGTCATTGGTGTAGTTTACCCAAAGATTTAAGTACATGATTATTAGAGATGACATCTATACACCATTTATTATACCGTTTATGATTTAATATTTGGATCACAAAAATATTGTAACAATAAAATTGAGTGATTACATATAAGAGTTTTAAAGTTTATTAATTAAAATAAAAATAAAGTAAAAATAAATAATGAAATTTATAATGATCATATTCATGTCTTCCAAAATTTGGGGCAGGACTATTATTATCCAACCTTCCGTCTCCGCTTAAAATGCGTTTACATCACCGGTACGGTATTTAAAAATATCTGATTTATATTAATAGTTTCTGATTAATGGTTTTGTTGGTGATTTTTCGAAAAATTATATCTTTACTCTGGTTGATGGTGGTTTATCGATGAAATCAATTTTGGGTAGCGATGCTTTTTACATGATAGTTTGGAACGTCTACGTCTCGTTTGGACAGAGACAAAAGATTCAAAGAGCTCCTGAATTTTATTGGTATATTTAATTCCATAATAATTTTATTTTCTCTGTATTTTGAATTGTAAAATGATTGGATTATTTAATCCAATTTTTTCACTTCTTGAAGACTGATGTAATTACAATTTTTTATGAATTTAATAAAAATTCAATAACATTTGTCAAAAAAATATCTGATTTAGTTAATTTGATCTAACTTCTTAAACATAAATAATCACATTATTTGTTTTTTTTTTTTCCTTTGATTAGCTAGGTACTAAATCTGTCATTTTTCAGGTTGGATTCTGATCATAATATTAGAAAATTTTGTGTATTAGTTATTTTTCAGGTTTGATTATTTTTTAGATATTTTATTTTAAATATAATTATTATTTTAATAAAATACCTTTATATTAATCAAAGAATATATTTTAAAGTTTACAATATAAACTAGTTAGGTGATATATTTATGTATCCAAATATTTCTCACTTTAAATTAATTTTAAAAAATTAAATTTAAAAAAAATAATCGGATACTCCAGTTTTATACGTATTTTATTTATGGATACCTGATTTACAATGGCGGGTAACGGGACAAGAGTTTGATACCCAAAAATTTTAGATACCCTGTTCAAAACATCCCTATTAGAAGTAACATTTATATAAAAAATAATATTTGATCGGCTGATAAAATATTTTTTTATTTTTTATTTAATGGTTAGAAAATATATATGACTCCACAAATAAATTTCCTTTCAGTTTGTGAAAGGACGTCATAGAAACGATTGAAAACTTGGAAGTTAGTAAGATCTAACTTATAGTTAGTATAAAGTTATATCTTTGTTTCGTAATTGCAATATATATTTTCAACATACGTTGTAACTAATTATATGAAACCTGTTAAATGGAGAAATTATTAGGTGAATTCTGTTCACCTCATTCATAGTTCAAGTAATCATGACCGTTAATCTTTAAATAACCACCTAATAACTACCCACCCACTAAGTACATGTAGGAAAATTAAGATTAACGGTCCTGATTACTTAAGATCATGGATGACGTGGTGAACATGATTCACCTAATAATTTTTCCGTTAAATGATTCGTGATCTTATTCTTTCCCTTATCTTCGTCCCTGATGTAAGGTTGGATGGATGTTTGGACGTAGTTAGGCATTTTCCCCTCTTAGGATTTACAAGGAAATTGAAGAAATACCAAAGAAATTCTAGAAATGTAAATAACAAGTTGTATACGTTTATACTTGGACCATTTGAATGCGTAAGGTAAGGGAAAAACTAGATTTATGGTGAGTTCTTATCTCTTCCAGAGTCGGTGACAGATTGGCAATGCCTGCTGAAGGGTTAGCTCTTGGCTCGGTTCTTCACTCGGTGCAGCCTCCAGAAGTGGCAATGGGAATGGCCAACGATGAGTCGAGAGCTATAAAACAGATTGGATAGAAAGTGAAGGGTTCAAGTGGAATGGTTGAGGGGACACAGTGACACTGACTCCGCACTTCACCTTATCTTAGCCACATATACTTCAAGCTCGGCTAGAGTTTCCCCTTTGTCACGAAACAAGGCCCGTCATTCTTTCCCCACCGAACAATCTTGCAGTGCATCTAGTCAGACTGGACCCTTATGTCTGGGTCAGTACTGGTCTACACCATGCGGATGAAGAAAGGATACAATATTAATTTAAGGTATTAAAGAGCATGTACAGCAAATACGGCATTAAAAGGAAACAATAACTTTTAACAAGGAATAAAAGTAATTATTGCCAAGTTGCTAATGATTGGATCCATACAGCTTATGACAACGTTGGGATTGCGGCGGCGGCCGCCTTTTCGTTTTGTTTGTACTCTTCTTCATCCATCGTGTCACAAATTGTGCCACCTCTCGTCTCCGGTAATCTGATCAATGGCAGACCACAAACACCGATTGCCATCCCCAAAACACCAAACGATATCAAGTTGTTTTTCCTACCCGCAGCCACAAGCAATGGGCTGAACACTCCCCCAAACACAAGCGCTTGTCTCACCATCGAAAGTGCCGAGTTCCTCACGCAGGTGGGGAACAGCTCTAATGTGTATATCATCGCCATGTTGAACGCCGTGCAAGCGCTAAAGAAAGATATCAGCTCCATCGCGATCTGTAAACTTGGCCACACTCTCCCCATCACCACACACATTACACTGCATACCGCACTTAAGAGTGTGAAACTCAGTATTGAATCTTTCCTGTTGATTCTCCCTATAAGGAAGAATGTAATCAATGATGCCGGGAGCTCGGCTAAGGCGTTTAGTGTGACGCCTAAGTAGAGATTTACTGAAAGGTTTCCAAGGCCTAATGGCATGCCGTAGTACACCATCCCAATCCCGAAACCTGCCACCATTACCGCTGCTAGCCTTTGAGCAGCCCATCGCTTGTTCAAAAGTATCCTGATTGAAGAGAAAATATCTACATTGTCTTCCAAAGAATCTTGCTCGATTAGGACATTAGAGAAACTCATTGTCAAGGCACTAGCAGTCTGAGCCATGCTTTTGAGTGTTGTAACAGCTTCCTCCTTGCGTCCTGTAACGAACAGCCACCTTGGGGACTCGTGAACTAACAAACGAACTAATATACAATATAAAATTGTTGGTGCGGATACCCAGAGATATAGATTTCTCCATGAAGAACCTCTATTTACATATGCCATTGCGGGTAACGATAGGAACCCTATTGTAAAACAAAAGAAGCCAATAACACCAGCCTGGCCGCGCCACCGTTTTCCAACTAGCTCGGTTGATAACACCAGGGCACAAGTTCCAACAGTTGCGCGGCCAAACCCGTTGATGAATCTAAGGGCTGAGTAGATCCAAATATTGGGTGAAAAAACGGTGAAGATGGAAGATAAAGACATGGTAAGACATGAGAACAAGAGCATGTTTTTACGTCCAAGAGTGGAGTCAGCAAGAGTGGCAAGCACAAGTCCACCGAATAGGCAACCCATGAAGAAAGAAGAAGCGGGTAGCCCCGTGATGAAAGAGGTGGAACACTCGTGGCCCCATTCCGATATAACTGAAGTGTGCGCAGGCCAATCCCATGACCATGAGCCCTTTGGGAGTTTGCAAATGTTGGAAAAACTGTTGCAAACCGATTCATCAGTGCAGTGCCACGACGGCTCGGCATCGGTGAATACACTGATGAAAGTTTGCTGAGCGTCAAAGACCCAAGCAAACGAGACGAGTATTGCTTGAAAGACTTGGAACCACCCGAAGTCTCCGATGCAGCGCTCGATGGTTTCATCCAGCGATCGAGGCAGCCGCTTGGGTTCTGCCGGTTCATCACAGTCGGAAAGAAGCGGTGTTGAATCGGCCATACACCGTTCTAAGCAAAGTGTGCAACGTGACTGTGTATTGTTTTTTTGTTAAGGTGTGTAATACTTTAGTGATTTGGTTCCTATAAATATGGTGTATGGTCGGAAAAATTATTAGGTGAACCCTGTTTATCATGTTATTTATGGTCTTAATTAATTAAAATTATTGATCTTAATTTTTTTAAAGTGAATTATAATCTCTTTCTTACATGTATTTACTAGGTGAATAGTTGTTAAGTGGTTATTTAAAAATCAATAATCCTGATTACTTGGAACATAAATAACGTGATAAACAGGATTCACCTAATAATCTCTCGTATGGTCGGGACCTGACATTTGACAGCTTTAAATAAAATAAAACATGACAACTCATTCAACAAGGGAGATGACCCTATGACACGTCAAACCATGTCAGCATATATCTAGATTACACCGCATCAAATAAATTACAGGTAGACAATTCATTGATTTTTTTAAATAATTATCCTTCGAGTAGAGTTAGTCTAGTTCAAGCAATAAATGTTGAGAATAAAAATTAAGTTAAAAAATTATAATTTTATATAATTTAATTTAAATTAATAAATAAAATATAATAATTATATAAAAAATAATATTAAAATAATTAATTTTTAGTCGAAATACAACTAGATCTATATCAAACTGATAAAGATAAATTTTAGGTAACTGTTCCCTACCATAATAAAATATTTTAATTTATATATCACCTTAGACCCTCTATTTTATTTATATATCAGCTTAATCCCTTTATCATTGAGACAATCTAAATTTTGTCTAATGTAAAGAGGTTTATTATTAGAAAGATGGTAAAGTGGGAGATTTCCCATTAATATTGTAGTAAAAAAATAATTTTTAATATAGTAGCAATGAAAAATTATTTTTTATAATATTATATTTTATATGTTGCTATAAATTAAAAATTAAAATCGTTTATATTATATATTTTAAAATAATTTTTTACGTAACATTTAAGTCAAATCTCCGATAAAGCGTCAAAACACAAATCAAGTTGAACATTGTAGGGACCAGAAGATACGTGCGGTCACCGGTATCTGATCTTGCCTTCATTGCATGAGTGTACATCTAGTCATGCTGGACCCAGTCGGCTCAGTCTACATTGTCCTCCATTTATCCCCAATAAGAAAGGATCTCCACCCAAATGCACTGCCTGCCGCTTTCATGCTAATAACGTGCGACTGAGGGGCTAAGGTTAGATGAGAGGTTAGGAGGATAGGGTTGCTTCAACATATGATCTGGAATTTGAGGGCCAATGCATTTTATAAGAAACAAACAAGTTCTTGAAGAAAACAAGATAAAGATATTAATTTGGTTCTATATCTATCTATGATTATACGTCTTTTCGTTTTTAAAGACTTCAGGTCTATCGAGTAATAATTATGGTCACCACCTCTTTCTTCGGCATTCCGATTAGGGTAGAAATTATTTGTCTCTTTTTCATGTATTCGTCTATGTCTTTGTTTTAAATTAGAAGATTTAAGGTTAGGGTTTAGAGTTTAAGGTTAAGGGTTTTGATTAAGGTGAGGGTTATGTACTTTTTAGGATTTAGGGTTTAAAATATAAAAAATAAGGTTTAAAATTTAATATTTTAAAAATTAAAAAAACATAAATAAAAAATAATAAAGAGATAAATGATTTTTACCCTTTCTACTGCCATAAACGTTAGAGCAAGCGGTTAACATTCAGTTAACACCTCTAAGAAATCTTGAATTCCATATCGAATATAAATATTTTTTTCTTCCCCTATCCTAGATAGTAGGTATTGTTTAAATAAAATATTTTCCTCCCGCAGCTGTAAGCAATGGGCTGAAGGGATGAATCTATCTGTATTATGAGAGGTGAATTTGTCCTCCTAAATTTTATAGATTAATTATATTTCAGTGTTTTCTAATTTTAAAACTATTCTAATTATATTTTATGGTGTTGTTCGTTAGGGGCGTATGCGAGTCGAGAAGAGCTTGAGTAGTGTTAAACTTGATTCAGTTTGTTAAGATTTTGAGTAGAGTTCGAATTTGAGTAATTTTAAACGAGTTTAAAAAATCTGAGCTCGACTCGACTTGTTAAGAACTCGAGTTGAGTTCGAGCTTTATTCGAGCCTAATTGAGTCAAGTGTTGACCGATCTTTGACCGTGTTAGACTCGGGTTACTCTTATACGCCACGTCTCATTTAAAGCCTAATGAAGAAAAGCTTTAGTATACAAGTTGTGTAAACTCAAGATTGTTAGTTTTATGGTTTAATGTGTTAATTTAGGGTTCAAGACTTATGTTTAGGGTTTAGATTTTAAGTTTTTAAGTTTAAAAATTTAGATTTTAAATTTTAAATTGTAAAAAAAATATTTATATTTTTATTTTCGAGTAGCTTGTAAGTTTTTTGAGTCGAGTATCATGTAGTTCGTCTCGGCTCATTAAGAGCTGAGTTTGAACCGAGTTCAATCGATTTGAGCTTTAACAAAACTTTAATCGAGTCGAATTCAAAAAATTTACCATCTGTCTAGTCTCATTTACTGCCTTCTTGTCCATCATGTTTACCCTTGCTTGCCTTCTTACTTTTTTATACACATCTATCATGTGAAGTGCCAGTAATTTGATCTTGCATCGATCTACTCGTATTGGAGCCATTCGGCTTAGTCTCCATTAAGACCAAGAATAAAGGATCTCAACTTTCCCACGGCATTGTCGTTTTCATGTCATACACTAGTGTACTACCTATCTACCTTTGTATGAAATGTGTGGGGAATAGCTTAGATGAGACTTGAGAGGACATTGAATTTCGTATGACGAATCCTAAAAGCGTCACTAATTTATAATTATCATATATATTTTAACGATTTAAACTGTATTTATTCATACAGAAGATCTTCACGAATACAAGTACAACAAAGACGGGATTAAAGAGTACTGATAAATTTAACTAGCAATTATTGGCGAGTTGCCAATGATTAGGTACAGCCTACAGCTTATGCCAATGTGGGAATTGCGGCCGCAACCTTCTCGTTCTGTTTGTGCTCCTCTTCATCCATTGTGTCACAAATTATGCCGCCTTTCGTCTCTGGTAAGCCAATCAATGGCAGACCACAAATCCCGATAACTATCCCGAAAACCCCTAACGATATCAAGTTGTTTTTCCTACCGGCAGCCACTAGGAATGGGCTGAACACTCCCCCAAACACAAGCGCTTGTCTCACCATCGAAAGTGCCGAGTTCCTCACGCAGGTGGGGAACAACTCTAATGTGTATATCAGCGCCATGTTGAACGCCGCGCAAGCGCTGAAGAAAGATATCAGCTCGGTTGCTATCTGTAAACTTGGCCACATTCTTCCCATCACCACGCATAATACACTGCATACGCCGCTTAAGATTGTGAAACCCAATATTGAATCTTTCCTGTTAATTTTACCTATAAGGAAGAATGTAATCAGTGATGCCGGGAGCTCGGACAAGGCGTTTAATGTGACGCCTAAATAGAGATTAACAGACAGATTTCCAAGGCTTAATGGCATGCCATAGTACACCATCCCAATCCCGAAACCTGTCACCATTACGCTGTTAGCCTTTGAGCAGCCCATCGCTTGTTCAAAAGTATCCTGATTGAAGAGAAAATATCTACATTGTCATCCAAAGAATCTTGCTCGATTAGGACATTAGAGAAACTCATTGTCAAGGCACTAGCAGTCTGAGCCATGCTTTTGAGTGTTGTAACAACTTCCTCTTTGCGTCCTTTAACGAACAGCCACCTTGGGGACTCGGGAACTAAGAAATGAACTAATATACAATACAAAATTGTTGGCACTGAAATCCAGAGGTACAGAGTTCGCCATGAGGAACCTCTATTTACATATGCCATTACCGGTAATGACAGGAACCCTAAAGTAAAACAAAAGAAACCAATAACAGCAGCCTGACCGCGCCACCGTTTTCCGACTATCTCGGTTGATAACACCAAGGCATAAGTTCCGACAGTTGCGCGGCCAAATCCGTTGATGAACCTAAGGGATGAATAGATCCAAATATTTGATGAAAAAACGGTGAGGATGGAAGATAAAGACATGGTAAGACATGAGAACAAGAGCATGTTTTTACGTCCAAGAGTGGAGTCAGCAAGAGTGGCGAGCACGAGTCCACCTACTAGGCATCCCATGAAGAAAGATGAAGCTGGTAACCCGGTGATGAAAGAGGTGGAACACTGGTGGCCCCATTCCGATATAATCGACGTGTGCGCAGGCCAATCCCAAGACCATGAACCCTTGGGGAGTTGGCAAATGCTGGAAAAACTATTGCAAACCGATTCATCAGTGCAGTGCCACGACGGCTCGGCATCAGTGAATACACTGATGAAAGTTTGCTGAGCGTCAAAGACCCAAGCAAGCGAGACGAGTGTAGCTTGAAAGATTTGGAGCCACCCGAAGCCTCCAATACATCGCTCGATGGTTTCATCGAGCGATCGAGGCCTTTTAGGTTTCAGCGGATTATCGGAATCGGAAAGAAGCGGTGTTGAATCAGCCATACACCGCTCTATGTAAGTAATCAATGGAAATGTGTATTTTTTGGTGAGAATGGTCGTCAAATTTCTTGCATTTAAATAGAGGCGTAGGGGACTGATTTTAATAAAATCCAAAAAAGTGACAACCAATATAAGGGGGCGGAGGACTGTATAACACGTAAAACCACGTCAGCGCTTATATTTAGATTAGGGCACATCTTTGTCTTTTAGTATAATAATTTACACTTTATCTTTCCAAACACACGAAAAATTATATCATGGGTCAGTCCAATCACGTGTCCATGAGACCAATCAATGATAACTACTCATTTCATCAATTTTTTCATGTCATATTTTTTTTAAGTGAATCTTCATTTTAAAAATTAAAAAATAATGAGGTGGATAGTTATCATTGGTTGGTCCCATAGATGACGTAGTGAAACTGATCCATGATATAATTTCTTCCAAACACACCTCGTTCGTTTTTTAAGGTTACAAGTTTAATACAAAAATCAAATAATAATTAGAATCAATCCTTAAGGTACATGATTAGATTAATGTATGAAATTTAAAATAATAATTATAATAAAAAAATTTGAAACGTTTGTAAATTGTTTTTTTAATATATTTTTATTAATTTTTTATTTTAAAATAATGAATTTAAAATTTAGGATTTAAAGTTAAGAGTTATCGTTAAGATTTGAAAAAATATAAAATATATTTTTTATATAAATTTAAGATTTACATTATAAAATTTAGGGTTAAGATTTAAAATTTAATAAAAAACAAAAAGTATAATTAAGGACAAATTATTTTTATTCCACGAATTTCAGACTATTTTTCCCTACACGAAAGGTGGAGCAATAATAAAGCTTTGGTGTTCGTAGGTGCATGATTATGGGAGGTTCGATATATTTTTTTTAAGACTATGTATTTTAATTTTTATCCCTCAATATTTTAAATAAATTTATTTTCAAGATTTTTTTTATGATTTACATGTATTGTATTTGTTATTTTTTTAATAAAATTAAACTTCTTATTAAAAATATATATGTTTAAGTATATAAACAATTGTGGCGTTGGTTTCAGCAACACTTTTTTAAGTGTCAAAAAGTTTTTAACGGCGCTAGAAACGTCACTATAGAATTAAAAAAACACCGTTATAAATTTGTTTTGGTGTAGTGATTTTCCCACAATCATATTATATAGAAATCAAGAAAATAAACTTCTAATGTCAAGAAAAAAACTATCTTTGGTCTTTATGCTATTTTTAATAAAAATAATTTCCATTGTTTTGAATTAAGAAAAAAAAATCTTTGGAATTATTTTTAAAAAATTAAATGTTCAAATTGGCCTAACAATTGGAGTGGAGCATTTATGGATTTTCCATTCATTATAAGAGGGCAGATTCAGGGGATATTGGAATCCCATAAAATAATTAAGAGAATAAAAGGAAAGATTGTTTATTTAGGAAAATACAAAAAAATTTACTGTGCATAAAATATAACGTCACCTATACATAATATTACTCTTTAAAAAATGTTTTCAGTCTTATAGCTTTAACTCCCTTTACTCGTTCAGCCGACGAAAAGAATGGTTTTTAAGAAATAACGTTATGCGTAAATGATGTTATCCTTTAAATACCGTAAAAATTATCGTATTTCTTTTTATGAATAACACTTTTTTTATTCTCGTAATTATTTTATGGGATTCTAATATTTCTTTAATTTTACCTTATAATGTGCATTAGGTAGAGTCTGATTAACCTAAGCTTGGTTAACAGTGTCGAAATTTATATAGTTCGACTTGATCCAAGTTTAATTATTTTATCTACAATATAAATTATATCGTCAAGGATTAAAAATATGTATCAATATAATCACAATATATAATTAATATTTATTTTTAAATTCAATTCCCAAAAAACAATATTTTTTCCTAATAAAAAATATGAACAGTAATTTTATATTCTCTTTCTCTTGATTTGATTCAACATATGACAAGTTGTGTATAATCAATTGTGAACAGCTGTGATTTCAACGAGTAGGGTTTAAATGAAGATTAGATAAAGACATTCCATTAGTGCAGATTCCCAGTGCAATTATTGACATATTTTTCATACTAATGTCAGTATTATATCCTCACGTTATTTATGAAATTAATTAATTAATATATTTATTTAATTATTTTTTATTTTATTTTTTATTAAATATAAATATTAATAAAAAATTATTTTATAAATAAATTAAAATAATTGAATAAGTATATTTAATTGATTAATTTTATAAATAATACAAAGGAAATGACAAAATATATAATTTTTCGTGTTGATAACAATAAAATCAAATAGCACTTTAAAAGCTATATATAATTATTGTCCTTGAAGAAATGATCTTTTCTATGAATTTAGATATTTCAAAGTGCATGGACCAGATTTAGATATGATATTAAGAATCAAGGACCTCATTTAGTAATTTACAACAAGTAATCCATGCTTTTCTAAATAATTTAGTAAACAAATTAATACATAAAAATATTATTTTTGAATATTTTAATTAAATATTATAATATATTTGTTCGATTTTAAATTTAAATAAATTCATGCACACTTATGGGCCAAGCTACTTAACCTCAAATCACTTAAAGAAAACAACAATATTAATTAAAAATATAATACTTAAATTTAAAAAAAAACATGGATTAGGCTCTCTTTGCGATTGCAGTTCTCAAACGACCATCGACCAAAAGCTTAAAATTTTAGTTTCTTTAAAACGTTGGTTTGGACATTAAAATAGATAGACAAACATTCGTTAGAAACTAAATCAAGAATTATTTTAGTCGATAAACAATCGTTTAATATAACTATTACACTCACAAACGTAATTTAAATTATGATATTTTTTTGGGGTTGGTCCATATCCTTACTCTTTGTAAGTATGTTGGCTAGAAGCATCAAACCTGATATGCTTTGTTATTTACATGTTTACCTTTGGCCTAACAATGAGTACAAGAACAGATTTTGGCAACAGTTTGAGAAGTTTGCTTAAATATTTAAATATAATAGGTACTATAAATTAACAAATAATTTTAGTAAAAATATGATAATATTTATTTTAAAATTCGAATTTAAATATTATGTATATTATTAAAAGATAAAAAATGTAAATATATATTAAAATATATCGAAAAAATACGAAATATATGGTTATATTTTTATCGATGTAACTTACGTGTCGTTGAGGTTGCCCACCCAACAATATATGGTTATGTTTTCCGTTCCCTGTGATCAGCAAATGATGCCATCAAAATAGACAAGCACATGCTTGGTTACTCTTCGATCTTTATTGGTAAAATCATTGTACAAGTCCTTGTACTATAGTATAAATTGCATTTGTGTCTTCATGTTTTGGAAAACCACATGAAAGTCTTAATGTATTAGGAAAATATTTATTTTTTGTAACATTCGGAACAAAATATACAAATACGCCTTATCTCTTTGTCATTTTTTATAGAAATTTTATTAATTTTTTTTATAGAAATTTAATTTCTATGCGTTTTAAAAGTGAAAAATAAAGGCAATCAATGCCAATAATAATTAACTATTCCTGCTAATACATGAGTTGTAGTTGATTGAAATTTAAAAGTTCATTAAAGAACGCAAAAAATATAAAAAGTCATGTTTATAAAAAAAATATAGAATTTCAAATATAATAAATAATAAATTATTAAATATATAATAATATTTAAATTTATAAAAATTTTGATGTTTTAATTTTTGAATATAAAAAATATTAAATTATTAAATTTATATATAATTTAAATTTTTTTAAAAATATATATTTAAAACCCTTAAAATTTTATAGATTCGACCCTAATATAAAAACTTGATGTGGTACCATCATGGAGTCATTCTTTGTACAATTATAATTGAGTATTTGAATACGAAAACTAGAAAGATCAAATTTTAAGTACACAAAGAGTAGAGGGATTAAATTATAAATATACAAAAGATATTATTATAATCACTATAACTGAATAAAAAATATTATTTAAATTATATATTTTATTTTAATAAATGTTTGATGTGTTTTTCGGGTTAAGTATGTGTCTAATATTTTTGTCGTTTATTATTTTGATTGATTAACGAAAATTTTTAAATATTCGTTAACAATCAGACATTTAAAATGATAATTATGAAAATGTTAAGTACTTACTTAAACCGAGAAAGACTTCAAACACCCATTTGAAATAAAATATATATCTTGAGCACTTATTTTACAATTAAACCAAAAAAATTAAAAAAATATACACGGTTGATATCAGAAAATAATGAAAACCAACTATAAAATTATTTTTTTTTTGCTATTCCGATTTTATAAGACTTTATTCTAATTAATTCAGATATAATAATTTTTTTAACTTAATCAATTTGCGTCACACATCTGAATTTAACAGTGAATTTTATAACAAGAATTCTTTTTATAATAAGATAAAAAAACCAGGATTCATCATAATCAAGTTGGTCTGCCTAGATCATGACTCAGCTCCGTAAACAACAACAATAAATAAACTTATCCCCTTGCCTCAAGCATATGCTACTAATAGCAGGGCTGCAATCATATATTACTTCGTCTTCATTCATGCATAATCACAAACAGCTGGCAGGCAATATTATGATCCGAAACCCATATGTTTGTAACATTTCCCATCAGTCAAAATAGCTACAAACCCACATTCACCTAGGACAAATTATATAAAATAATCCAAATTCTGATCTGCAATGACATATACTGCATTTGGTTTCATGTTCGTGGATCATGTGAAATGATGGAGATTGGAGAACCGCTGAATGATAGTGAGTTCCTTGACTTCTGGTGTAATGTAAAAACAATTACTCAAATAAGTTCTAAATCGGATAAAATCAGATACATATTATTTTAGGTTGATTTGACGTTACATTCAAAATATGTTCGAGAGTTGCACAAGACGGCGAGAAAAAATTAGTACAATAATTTCAACAAGCAAGACAAACTTGTAGGCAAGTTGCTAATGATTAGATAGATCCATGCAGTTCATGCCAACGTTGGAATTGCGGCCGCCGCCTTATGGTTCTGTTTCCGCTCTTCTTCATCCAATGTCTCACAAATTGTGCCACCTCTCGTCTCCGGCAATCCAATCAACGGCAACCTGCAAACGCCAATCACCATCCCGAAAAACCCAAACGATGTCAGGTTATTTTTCCTCTCAGCAGCCACAAGCAGTACTGCAGTACTCTTTCATCACCGGGTTGCCTGCTTCTCTTTTCTTCACGGGCTGCCTAGTAGGTGAACTTGTGCTCATCTTAAAAAATATTTTAATTCGTATTTACTTTCATATATATTTCTAGATCCGTCATTAATTTATACTTTTCAAGTTGTTCTTTATTATATTACTTAGATTAGAATTGAAATTTTAATTTTTTTAAAAAAAAAAAACTAAATGTACCACAGATGATAGACAGGTATGGAAAATATAGTAATATTTTAATATATAAATCATGTAAAAAAAATATTATAATTTAACTTTAAAATTTAAATTTTAAATATTAAATTTAAAACTTTAAACCGTAAATTTTAACTCTAAACGACAATAATTCAGACAAGGATCCAAATCCAGCTCAAGACTTGGCCCAAATTAAGGGTGTTCTGTGGGAAGGATTTCCCAACCACGATGCATTTGGAATTTTGGGTATTGGTCCTGTTGGAGAAGGAATGGGAATCTTCCGTTTTTATCCCTCCATTAATATAAGGCCTAATCCATTGAACTAAACAGCAGCTGTTTTGCGATAGAGAGGACCCTTAGGTCACGGACGGAATTAAGAATTTATTATAAAGAGAATCAAAATTTATATTTTAATTTTTTTTATTAGTGGAGATCAAAAAACAATTTTTTGTATATATATTAATTATTTTTATCTTTATTTAATATATAAAAACAATAATTAATATGTATCAAGTACCTATAAACTTTCGTAAGTTCCGTCCATGCCTCAGATCACAGTCAAGAACACAAAAATACACATGATAATTTGTGTTAATACCCAATACTAAAGGATAATGATGTTCCTCCTAAGCGATCCGGTTTTGAACATCATAATTTGAACGTATACTTAAGTTTATTCAAATTTAAAAACCAGATTAAGATATTATTTTGTAATTTAATTAGAATACTAACATCACAACTATAATGAGTAGGGTGAACTAATTAAAATAAAACAGGACCAAATTGATAGAATATAAATAATAATAAGTAAATATTTTTTATACATTTTTCTCAACTTTTATGTCAATAATTCCGGCTTGTTTGATACCACCTTAAAAGTTTAGTGGCGTAATTAAAAGAAATCATAGTTTGATAGTCAAAATTAAAATACTTTACTTGTTTAGTGACCCTCATGATAGTTTATCCTAAACACAGTCCCATTGAACTAACTTGATTAATTGATTGATCCAGAGAAACAAAACTGACCCAACAACTTTTCAAGCACAAAATGAAAAAATGCTATAAAAAAACAAGAATATGTAACCTTAACATCATCTTGTCTTTGGCAAAATAATCTTCTAATTTTGATCATTTGCCCTAACGACACCTTGTACCCTTTGTTATATATATATATATATATATATATATATAATTCCAAAATAAGTTTAAAAAGAAAAAAAGTATATTAATGTTGTTAATAGTGATATTTTTGTTAGTGTTTTCAATCCTGCATGGAGATCTGAAGAGGGGAAATGGAATTGTCCTGATAAGCACACAGTGAGAAGATCTCTTCTAATGATCCATTCATGTAGTCCTTGTGCTTGTCATACATCATGTACTCATCGATTATCTCGGCCTTGGACGACTTCATCTCCGATATAATATTTATCTGCGGGAAATCTTCGAGCTGCAACGGGGGATATGGAGCTTGGTAGTGAAGATTTGTGTGCCCCAGAATCTGCATTTCCTTCAATAAACACACATGTGAATCAGATGAGTTTAATCTAGGAAGGAGTGAAGGAAGTAAATGTTGTGAGTATTTTTATGAAGTGTTTTGATTCAAAGTCTATATTAGAAAGAGTTGATAAGGTGAAAAAGAAAGTGGGTTTTTGATGAAATTGGTGCAAATATCTTTCTAATGGTTAAGTCAGTCAAAAGAAGTTATGTATGGTAGTCAAGAAAGCTATGGAGATGAGTATTTGAGGGAGCTTTTGGAAAAGAGTGTGAAGAGTTTGATTTTGTCCCAACTTTTTTGTTTAGTTTGAGATGAAAAGCCAACTCAAAGTGGGGTGTTTGGTGGGACAATTTTTTTGAGCTATTTTATTATGTCTCGATTGATGTCCTCTTTAAAATAATAAATTTAAGGTTAAAAGTTAGAGATTGTAATATAATTTAGAGAAATTAGGAGTAGAATGTAATTTTTAGGGTATAGAATTTAGGGTATGTAAAAATTAGAGTTAGATCTAAAAATTAATTTTTTTGTAATTTTTAATATGAAGCATAGATGAAGTATTGTTAGTGGATAAATGATTTTTACTTTAACTTTTCGAGTGCAAATCATCTACCTCATGTCTCCACTTTAAATTAATGGGTTTAAGATTTAAGGTTTAGGGTTTAAGGTTATGGGTTGTGGTTAGAATTTAGGGAATTAAGTGTATGGTGTATTTTAAGGTATAAGGTTTAGGTTTTATGACGTAGAAAATTAGGAATAAGATTTAAAATTCAATTTTTTAAGATTTTTAACAGGAGGCATGAAAAGAGACATGGATAAGAGACGGGATATTTCTACTCCAATTTTTTAGAGTAAAAGTCTTTTGCCTGATCTTTATCATGTCTTTTTCTATTCCTCCTATTAAAATTAAAAAAAAATGAATTTTAAACACTAACCCTTATTTTTTACATATTAAACCATACGTCCTAAAAAATACATACTACTCTTAATTCTATAAGCCCTAACCATAATTTCTAACCTTAAATCTTAAACCCTAAACCGTAAAATTTTAATTTAAAATAGATGCATGAAAGGAGGTATAAGAAAGACAGAAGATATGCGCCTAATTTTCAACCCACATTTGATCACCTGATTGTACTATCAATTGTCGGGACAAGGACACAATTTATTTTAGGAGATAAACTTATGAAATTTTAAAGGATAAAAATAACTTTTTAATAAAAAATATAAAATTTTAAATTAAAAAGATAATTGTCCTAGAACCATCCCTGATTGGGATGGGTAGAGGAAGACTGAGAGTGATTTTGAAGCCTTTGGTGGTGATAAAAGCAGGCCAATAAAGCAGAAATTTGCTGTAAAAAACAGTGTTGGCAAAGTAGCTAATCATGTCATCAACATAAAAATATGTCTAAAGCAGATTTATTATTATTTAGAATCATGGTATGGCCCATTGTAAAATCTACCAAGGCATGCACATCTTATACACATGCTACCTTTTTTTTCTCTTTTATTCGAAATAATAATGATATATATATTCTTATCGTATTTATATTAAATCGTACCTGATTTAGATCGGAAAAGTCGGAGCCCAGAAAACTCAATTCAATCGAACTATTGGCTTCGTCGGATGCCGTGAATGGAGCTCGGAATTCATCAGCCGCGCCGGTTTCATTGGCAGTTCCTTGAGTGACATCCGAGGACGAAGTATTGAAAATTTCATCTTCCACATCACCTTCAGCTACTGCTTTTGTTTTAGGAATTTGTATGTTTTTCTTGAAGATGCGACATAAAGAATACGAGTCCTGCTTAATTATTAACACCAATCAATATTTTAAAATATTAAACAGTAAAATGCAAAGGGTTTAAAAGAATATATAATAGAAAGAAGTAAAGAGAAAAAGGAAGGAAGATCAGCAGCTATACACCTATAAAGCATGGAAGATTAAATCCAAAGACTCTTTCACAAAATCATTTTTCTCTACTTTTTCAAAAGGAAATTTCAGGAAGTATTTTCCTGGTGGCATTTAGGTTTGTTTAATCAGTGTTTGTAACAAAATTTGTAGAAAAGTATTAAGCAATTCCGTATAACTAAGATCAAGGTTTTGTGCATGTAAAAAATTTTAGTTCGAAAACTCATCTACTGAAAGTAGAAGTATAACACGGATAATTTGACCGAGAGTGTAACCAAAATAAATCATACATACATCATATCTTATATTCTCTAAACCCCAGTTATCTTTGGAATCATATTACTATATTCTTTTAACAAAGTTAAAAGGCTTCCAAACAAATATACCTGACAGGTTCAAGAGTTTAGATCTAATTTCACAACCAATATGGAACTAAAAACCCTAATGAATAATACCAAGACTAATATTATGCAAAGAAGTTATATATATATATATATAGAGAGAGAGAGAGTAATAAATGCAATGGGTAGTGTTACCTTTAAAGTGGATGGAGCAGTGGGAGAAGCGGAGTGGAGTAAGCGATACTCATGCATGATCCAATTAGTTCTGACGCCGTGTGGAGCTCTTCCTCTGTAATAAACCAAAGTCTTCTTCATACCAACCGCCGCCCTCTTCTGAGACCCCGACGTCTGCACCGTCCTATCCTTCCCCGTAGCTTTCCAGTATCCTCCGCGCGTTGCTCTGTTGGTTCTCGACCCGTTCGGGTACTTCTTGTCCCTTGGGCTGTAGAAGTACCACTCCATGTCTTTGCTGGGCAAAAACGACTTATCTGTTGGTTCAAATCCCACAATGAAAACCAACCCAGTTCTACGTTAGTCACTCTGAAGCTAATCAGTAATCACCAATGGCGGAATAAAATGATTATAATAACTGATACCTGGTAAATCCCAAGGCTCACACTTGTAGAGATCAACCTCTGGGATAATCTCGAGCTCGATGGTACGGCCGCTGATTTTCCTATCCAGATAGTAACCGACAAGCTCTTCATCTGTTGGGTGAAACCTGAAACCAGGCGGTAGAGTCATGGGAGCCATGGCAATTCTGATCTCAGATAAAAGAAAGCAAACAAGAAAGAAGGAGAAACCAGAAAGGTTTTTCTTAGAATGAAAACATGCACTATTCAAGTAGCCTCATCGGTATTCAGCTTTATATATACAGATGGGTGATGCCACTGCTAAAAAAATACACTGAATCAGGCTAAAGAATTGGAGATATTACAGCTGCCAGTTTGAGTGATTTAAAAACTGAACTTCTTACCTGGGTAGATTCACATTGGATAAGAAGCTTCTGCTTTTGTCTGCTCACAAACTAACAAAAAACAGGGTTCCTTCTATAAAGGGAGTGTGGGCCACTAAGACATCCACATCTTCCTACACGCAATACTAAAACCCTATGCCCTATAGGCCTATACCTACACATGTTGTTATACTATATATCTAGGACTCAACTTTATTCCTTTTATTTTGATATTATACTTATCTTTTTAATAAAATAATATTTAATATTTTTTTTTATTTTAATAATTTATCGTTAAAATATAATAATATACGATTAAAAGAGAAAAAAAATATAATATTAATTAAGAGAGAAAAAATTAAAATGTTAGATTACCGTGTTATTTTTTCTTTCTTAATCAATATGTCATATAAAAAGAACTAAGATCAAACATTAAAAAGAGACAAATATTTATTAAACTTTTAAATCTAAAATTTAAAAAAATAAAAATCTTATTTTATTATTATTTAAATATAAAGACCTTAAATACAATTATATAAAAAATGAGAGGGACAAGATATTAAACATCGCTCTTCCCGACATGTCATATAATTTTTTAATTTTAATTGATGTAACATGTTAACTAAGAGAAAAATAAATAATATAAGAAAAATAAATATTAAAATGATAAATAAATAAAAATAAAATATTAAATATATAATTATCTTTTTTTGTCTTCAAGATAAAGTTTTTTTTTTAATTGTTGTACAATTACTTCCGTGTACTCTTGGCCTGTCATTCATTATTCTAAATACTCAAAGAATATGATTTCCCTGTATTGTACGTATGTACATACATACAGTGATACAGAAGATTTTAATTACTTTATGCACCTTCTTATACGCAATTATTAAAGCAATTGACAACTCATTAAAACTCTAATCTCTTACATTAACAATAACATGTTTTGTTAATGGATTATTAAATTTGGTTTTATCAACATGTGATGTTATTGAGATTAAACAAGAAGACAAAATCAGACCCACTATGCATCATGTTATGACATTTTTAATGATGTGGGATTTTTAAGGAAAAAAACGTGCAATCTTAATAATCTGAAAATTAAATAATAATATACAATAACAAGATATCGTTAATTATATACGTTCATTTTGTTGATATATTACGAATAAATCATACCTTATATAAATATATAATATACGTGATTATGTAAAATAAGTTTATTCCGTCAATAATCTTTAAATAAAATAATTAAAATTTTTATTTGATATTCTTCTTCATTTTTTAATTGTATGTTCAAAATTTATTAGGAGTAAGATCCGACTTACAGGGTGTTGGAGGGTATTCGCACCCCTTAATTTTTTTATATTTTATATATTTTAATAATTTTTATTAATAATTTAATTCTACACCCTAAACTTTTATAATTTTGTACTTTTATGTTTTTAATATGACTTCTTAATAACTTATATTTTTTATATAAAATTCTAAATTAATCCCTCATTACGAGTAAACTTCCCGTTTTTTCTTCCTTAGCAGGGACGAAGCCATATTGTCCGTGGGAGGGACTCTTACCTCTCTCAGATTTTTTTTGTATAATTATATTTAAGGTCCTTCGTAATTTAGATAGTAAAAAAAATTGTTAAACTTCACTTTTGCTCCTCTTAATGTTCGATCCTAACTCCGTATCTGTTTCTTAGGTTGTTCAGCTGAGATTAAACTGATTCCAATCATAGAATCAACATCGTAATTAATATATAATAAATCTTTGGTGGATTAAATAAATTGTTAAATTTCACTTTAACAATTTAGGACATATAAAATATAAATTAAGATTGCGATGTTTTTGCTTTTCCTTGACGGTGGCGTATACCATGTGCCCCCCTCGGCCTCCTACGCTTCTACGTACAGTCTAAGATTTGGATCATTAGGGTACCTTTTTCTTTTTCTTTTATTGAAAATAAACTATACATGCTTTTTAAGTATTTTATTTCCTAATGAATCCGGTGGTCCATGGGTACTAAAACATATATTTAAACGTATTTAATTATGATAATTAATAATAATCATACTCCATAATAATCAAATGAAGAATGATATAAAGATGATAGGTAGTTTTATGAGTAAAAAGGGAAAGGGTTTTAAAGCACTGAATTCTATAAATTATTTCAAAAGCAGTCCAAAATTCTGTCTTAGAGATTTTGGATTCATAAAAGAACGAAATACTAGCTCAAAAAACTAAAATGTCCAATATTTTTTTAAAAAAGATATTGCAAGCAAAAAACACTAAATGTTATAAATCTTTATCCAATGTTTAAAGTTGTGGAGAAAATATCAGTAATTGTTATTGTTTATAGACCCGAATCTGAATGATTTATCCGTGACCAGGATAAAGCTTGGGTGAAACTAAGTGAATGTTCGAAACGACTGATGTTGAAGAATCGGCGGATGAATTGTGGTTAAGAGTGGAATGCCACTCAAACCTAGAGTTAGCTGGTTCTCCTTGAAATGTGTTGAGGCATAGTAGTTGATTGGACATCTAGAAGTACAGTATTGTTTCGGTACGAGCCGCGAGAGCAATATCAAATCGAGGCAAACTCTAAATATTAGATATGACCTCAAATAACAGGGATCGATGTCGACGAGTGAAACTAAGAGATAAGCTTCATCGACGAGAAAGAAACAATCCAGATCACCATTTAAAACCTCTAGATGGCTGCTTAGTGATCAAGGAGGTAGGGGTGCAGAGATAGTCAAGAGATTTGCTTAGAAACAACCACCCTTAAAAATATATATAATAACTCATTGATTAAATGTTCTGAAGATGAATAAAACTAAACCTGTCGAAACTGTGGAATATAAAAATACATCGATAGAAAAATGTTCCGTCTTGAAAAAATTAATGTTTAAACCAAGGATTTCTAAAAATATTGATTAAATAACAACTTTATTAGTACTAAATCACATGCCCTGTGACATTTGTAGTTCACGTCATGTGTCGTGTCTATTTCATATTTTATTAAATAAATGGAAGTTTGATCTTTCCCCAGTTAAAGGAGGAAATACCACTTTTGGCATTCAACAGGTAGTGAGGGACCACCAGATGAACAATCGACTTGGATCACTGTCAGACTATCATCTTTCTTTTATGCAGATGAGTCCTTCTTTTATTATTCTCTGTTAGTTATATTATATTTGTTACGGTTATGAACGTAATAAATAATATTACAATTATTAATAATATTTTATATTATAATTATTTACAATTACCATGATCGATTAAAAAAATAATTATAAGCAAGTATAAAGCAGAAGAAGAGCTGAAGTAAGGTATATATATATATATATATATATATATATATATATATATATATATGATCTTTTCAGCTATATACTATCTGTATTTGACCACCGCATAAACCAGTATATTCAGCAATAAGTTTCTTGTTATACCATGCCTTTACATGAATGGCTTTTTCTTGTTATCATATATAATTTAGATTTATTTTTTTATTAAAAAATATTTTCACACTTTAAAATTTAATAATTCCACTCCTCTAACGTAAAATAGTATTACGTTTATCTCTACTTATGAGCATAATGACACGAGATTAAGCTTGTATTACGTTTGATTGAATAATTATTTTAATTATTATTTTTTCCGATTATTTTAGTTATTAACGGTCCACATACATTTAATATTGTATTATTGTATTATGTTTGCATTATATTTATCTCGAAAAATAATCGAATCGAATAAAAATTTGAAGCTACGTATCCCCTTTTGTTATTATTGATTATTATTATTTTTAAGCAATCGTGTTGCGCAATGTTTAACAGAGAATAAAGTGATTGAAAGCATAGCTCTTCTTTACTTTTTCTCCAATCGGATCCAAACAAAAGTATTATCGGATTCATTCTAACTAGATTTAATTTATATTTTATAATTAATTTAATTTTAAATTTTATTTTGCGGCAAGCTAAAATAAAATAAAAATAGATCTGTTAAAATGAATTTAATCGATCAATATTTTTGTTCGTTAAAATGGATTTGTTGTGTTTTTATGGTAAAACACTCGAACCTAATCAGCTCTTCTCTTCCACGTTCAATATACAATGTAATGATTTTTTTCTTTAGTTGCCGACATAAATTATAATTTAGTGTTGATTGTGGATTATTTTTTATTGTTATAGTTTTATTATTTTTCGATTTTAATAATTTATTGTGTATTTGTGACATAATTTATTCCATTTTTCTTTAAAATTTCCGGGTTTTTTTTTGTATTCTTAAAATTTCGTCTTCGTCTTTTCTCTAAGTAGAATTCTGATTAGAATTAAATTACCCACACATTAGTGGTGAAATTAAAAAATTCCCACAATCGTTTTAATTTTAAGATTTAATGATTTAATTTAAGGTATATGATTTAGAATTTATAGTTTAGAGATATAATATATGAGTTGTAATTAGAAATTAAGATTTATAGTTAAATTTTAGAGGTTTAAATTTTAAAATTTAACCTTAAACCCTAAATTTTAACTACAATACTTAAATTTTAAACCCTTAAATCTAAACTCTAGATCATAAACAATATCCATAATTTAATTATTCATTAAATTGCTTTCGAACAGTGTTTGCCCACAACGTTCAAATTTAATTAATTATGGAGGCCCAAGGCTAAGTTAGTAGCCTTAGTGTGTACAACAAATAGTCCATGGCTTTGCTGATTAAATTAAACCGACGAAAATTTGCGGAATCCATGGGCTGGCGAACCTGCGACTCAATTCTATAAATTTTAATAGGATTAACAATAAAAACAATACTTATGTATTTTTTAAAATAAATGTTTAAAGATTTTTTGTTAGATAAATATTTTAATTTTTTTTATTAAAATAAGTGTTTAAGTTAACTTTAAAATAAATTAAAAGTAAAATTTTAGATATTTACTTCAATTAAAAATATTTTAAACATATATTATAAAAATATAGTTTAAATACTTATTTTATAGTTAATCCATTACAGATTTATCTTGTTTTCTATTTTAATAAAGACTAAACTTAAAACACGATATTTAAAATTTCGTAAGTAAAATAAAGATCTTTTTATATAATTTATTTATATATTTTTATTTTTTATATTTTATATACGTATGTGTTCGGCTAACATTTTTTAAAATAATATTAATTTTTTTTGTTAGAGTTACTCATTAAATAAAAATCTTTATAATATTTTTAAAATATTTATAATATTTCATGTACATTTTATTAATAAAACTGTTAAAATCGAATTTTAAATAAAATATTATTATTTTTCACTAAAATACTTCAAAATAAGTAGAATAATAAACGTGGTGGAGCTATGGTTGTTCTCCAAATCCCAGAACTGCGTATATGCCTGGCCGGCCGGTACAGTAAACGTAACGAAGTGTATGACGCGCCTAGGCGGCACGTGTAACCCAATAAAATGGGAAGCCATGTCAAGCAAACAAAAGCAAGCTTTTTAAGTGAAATTAAATAAAGAAATTGAAATTGAAATTCATCCAAAAAATACTTATACTTGAAACAGAAAATTCCCAAAAACTCCAATCCCTAGTCGGGTTGTTTCGAGTAAAGTGGCTGGGCTCTTCGGCTGTTGGTGGCTGTTGGCGCCCTAATTTCAATTCTCTCTGTCAAAACCCAAACTCTCGATCGTTTCATCAAACAATTATCCACCTCATCATCATGCCACAACCTTCAATCCCTCCACCGCCTCTCGGTATACAACCACCGCCAGCCTCCGCCGCTGGGACAGCCGCGCCCGGTGTACAGGTGCGCTGCGCTGGATGTAGAATGATCCTCACTGTGGGACCTGGCGTCACGGAATTCGGTTGTCCCACTTGCCAGCTGCCCCAAATGTTGCCGCCGGAGCTTATGACTAGGGCTCGCATTAACAATCCACCGCCCAATCAATCATCGGTCCCGGCACATGGAATTGATCCGACCAAGATCCAACTCCCATGCGCTAATTGCAAGGCTATACTTAACGTGCCGTATGGGCTGGCTAGGTTTTCTTGCCCTCAGTGTGGAGTCGATTTGGCTGTCGATTTGAACAAGATGAAACAACTCTTTCCGCCTCCGCAGCCCCGTCCCCCACTTCCTCCTGAGGAAGTCAACGAGGTTTTGTTCTATTTTTGTTTACAATTTGAAAAATTGTTTTAATACGACTGTTCATTGTTGCTTATTGAACTATATAAGCTAGGTTGAGTTAGATTTCTACTTCTGCTTCTTGATTTTAGCTTGTGGAAATAGAAATCTCAAAGTGCTTTCAATGCAAAATGAATGACACTTTTGAATATTTTAGAAAGTGAAATGTGATTTTCTGTTTTGAACTATATGATCATAATTTTGTTTAGAAGAATTATTTTATATTTAGTATAGCAAGGTGATCGTTTCTTCGTTTTTAATTTAGTTACAATATTGCTTCTCCACTGCAACGACTGTATTAATTGTCTTTGTTAGTGTAATTTAGTTGTCTGAATTGAGTTTTCCTCTGCTTTTCTTTTTCCCTCTCTATGTGGTTATGTGCTTACAATTTGTCATACATAGTTCTTTTAGGTTCTAATTGTTTCACTCGCATTAATGCAAATTCATAAGCATGAACAGTTCCATGTCATCGAAATTTCTGCTAGAAATAATGGTATTGACGTTCTACTCGTATCATGGATGAGTGAGGGTATCTTGGAGTTGGTGAAGATGAGAGGGGATGTTGATACTCTCTTGTGTCTGTTGGCTTCCATAATATTGGGGTATATAAAAATGGAATGTTCAAGGGAAACCAAGGGATATTCAACTCCAGTTACTCCCTTGCTTAAATTAAAAAATAAAAAAAAATCATCCAAATTTATAAGGGAAAGGTACTTACCTTTGCTTTCCCTTGTTTTAGTCCAATCCAAGCATAAGGTAAAAGCATATTGAGGTCATTTACTTTTAGTAAGACAAAATAGTATTGATAGAATCATAGTAAGGGTGTTAACCTAGGAAGAAAGCTCCTTCATGAAAATAAATGAACTGTGAAATGTTTAACGAAAACTATCCTGATTGAAGGGAACAATGTAGAACGAATTGGATATCATAGTGGATTACCATGTCTTTATCGGTGCCAATATACCAGCTTTAGTTGGTCTCCATTTTCAGATTGGTGCATTCATGCCCAAACCATTTCCTTCAGCTTTTATGCATGGATTTGCCAACCTTCTTTACCATCCCATTTCTTCAGACAAAGGAAACAGTAGTAGTTTCAACTTCTAGTGGTTCTTCTTTCAATATGTGTTGTACTGATGAGAAGATTCTCCGAGCCTTATTCCTGTGCTTTCTATTTTCCATATAATTTTAAAACTTTTCAGGTAGCAATTGAAGTGGAGCGAGAAGAAGATGAAGGTGGGCCGGTAGGAGAAACTTTTACCGACTATGTAAGTTTCATTTTAGAGGACTACGTTTCACAAATTTTCTTTTATCATCTTTCCATTTAATTTAATTTTCTTCATGACTTCATTGAACCCTCTGGAATTTGTTAACACATATGAATTTGATGTGGCAGCGCCCACCAAAACTATCTATTGGCCCTCCTCACCCAGACCCTGTTGTGGAGACATCTTCTTTATCTGCAGCGCAGCCACCTGAACCCACATATGATCTTAGAATCAAGGGTGATTTGGAAAGTTCAAAGGCCTTGTCATGCTTGCAGATTGAGACATTGGTCTATGCTTGTCAGGTCTCTTTTATGACAGAAATATGGTTAACAATTGTAAATCTGTTGCATCTGTTGTAACCTAGTTTTGATATTCTTGACAGAGACATCTGCAGTACCTGCCAAGTGGTGCTCGGGCAGGATTTTTTGTTGGAGATGGAGCTGGTGTTGGTAAAGGTAGAACAATTGCAGGGTTAATATGGGAGAATTGGCAGCATGCAAGGAGGAAAGTGCTGTAAGTTTTAGGTTGCAGCATGCATAGGCATGCAGTTCACTTCCATGATAGTTTTTACTGAATGTTGGATATATCGTACCTTATTTCACGTACATTAACATATTTCTTTCTTGTTTTCTATATGATGATCTCATACAGATGGATTTCTGTTGGTTCTGATTTGAAGTTTGATGCAAGAAGAGACTTGGATGATGTTGGAGCAGCATCCATTGAAGGTAAATAGATAAAATCTAGAAATATTAGAAGCTACTTCTCGCTACATTTGCTCTCTTCTTGAATGTATCTTTTAAAAAGTTTGGGTGCTCACTTTGCACTACTGTTTATGACATAAATACAAAACGAAGGGATGAGTTTAACAGATGTAAATGCTTTCTTACTATTACCATTATTTTTCTTCCCTTGGAATTTGGAAAATTACTTACCCCCCCCCCCCCCGCAGGTGTTTGTGTGTGTATGCTTTATGTATTAGTATTTTGTTCTTAAATTATCTTCTAATAACCTCTTATTTATGTTTCTTTATGCAGTCCATGCTTTGAACAAGTTACCTTATTCAAAGCTTGATTCGAAGTCAGTTGGGATCAATCAGGGAGTTGTTTTTTTGACATATAGTTGTCTCATTGCGTCTTCTGAGAAAGGACGTTCTCGTCTGCATCAGCTTGTGCAGTGGTGTGGATCAGGATTTGATGGGCTTATCATATTTGATGAGGTACACTATTTCTTTCGTAACTGTTATGAAATATCCCTTCTTGCTTCATTAGTATCTTTTAAATATTTTCTTGTCTATTACATCATTAGATAGTGTTCTGTGGTTTCAATATATTTTTCTATTTTTTATTGCTAAGGGTCAATGGCTTCATTGTGTAGTGCCACAAAGCCAAAAACTTAGTGCCTGAAGCTGGAAGTCAGCCAACCCGCACAGGTGAAGCAGTTCTAGAAATTCAGGTTGGTGCTTTTCTCTGTTCTCCTTTTTTGGGGTGGGGTGTTCTATCCCTTTTTCATCATTGATTGTATATTTTTATCATGGTTCTTTCACATGTTAGTAAAATATGCAATTGAGGAACATTTCTTACTTGGAACAAGTAAAAGGAAGAGATTGAAAAGAAAAATAAAGGAAATTAGGGGAGAAGTTGAGTATTGAAAAATCTGGCCTGTTTGTGGAAACCATTGTGTCATTCGATCTTTAAGATATAACAAGGAGAAAGTGATAGCATATAGATAGATAGAAGCTGGTAAGGAGAATAGAAGTAATGAGGGGAGAAACTAGAAAGAATCTAGGTGGAGAAAAATACAATACCATCTCAAAGTCTCAAATATTCATCACCCAAAAACAAAAACAATCGAACTTTAATAACATAATTGTTTTTAACTTAACCCGAAACCCTTTTAAAACACAAAATATCACATATAGCCCTAAAATTTTGTCTGGTGAAGAAGTAAAATACTGATCACAATAAAATAGCCTAGATATATGCAAATGTAGTACTGTCAAACCCATAAAATATTAAATAAACCTAGATATCTTAATCCTTCAACAACATGCTTCCCTCCACCAATGCTTTCTTTCCTTTGTTATCGTCTTATGTTTGGAAAGCTTAGTAAAAAGTGCTTGGAGGCTGCCATTGGTGTTGAAATTCTTATAAAACAACCACTGGGGAAGTTTTATTCTCCATGTTATTAGAAGGGAATGTTGCAAAGAAAAATACAGAGGATGTTTTTGGCATATTGGTTTAATTCTACTAATGGATGGGCTACTCGAAATATCCAAAGTTATGCCTAATTACATAATAATTTTTTTGAGTTATTTGATTGGGCAGGAGAAGCATATGTTGAGATTGTAATTCCACTATTTAAAAGAAACTATTTAAGTAAATATTTTGGGGGTGGTTGCTTGGAAAGTGATGGTTGTGGTTTAGTGGTGTATACTATCTTGATTATGTTTAGAGTTAATTGTGACCTTAAAACTTGCATTAGGTCTTTAGCTGGTACTGTCACCCATTAATTTTAGGGTAACATTCTTAATGATATACTTTCTAACCAATATGATTTCTTACACACCACATCCTGCCCCAGCTACTCCCCTTCTTTTCCTTTTTCTTTTACCCACTTATGGACAAAGTGTTCTTGTACACATGCAGTACCATGTGCATACGAATGAGCTTCTAACAATGGTAATTTGTCTTCCTGGAAATTCTTTAACTGTTGCTTTCCATTTGCTAAATTTACAGGCTCGACTTCCTGAAGCACGAGTGATTTATTGCTCTGCAACTGGTGCATCTGAACCACGCAATATGGGGTATATGATCAGGCTTGGTCTTTGGGGAGCTGGAACATGTTTCCCTGATTTCCAGAATTTTTTAGGTTTAATCTTTATACCCTCTGGTGTCAGTTTTTCCTTTATTCATTTTTATACCTTTTCATCTTGCCGTCATATATGTTGTACAACCAAGAAAATTAGTATAATTAATTAAGGTTATGGTGTGTCAGAGTAAAAGTGAAGGGTGATGTTGAGGAAGTAAAATTATGACTAGGAAAGGTGATTGTTTTTCGGTCCCCGTCCCACTAAATATAGGATATCTGTTGTGAAATAATTTGTCCCTTATTCTCTATTTTTTCATGATATTTCATCTGTAGTTCTAAAATTTCATAATTTAAAAATAAAATAAAATTCAGAAGTCGATATAGTGAATCTGTTGATTTTAATCCTTGAGGGCATGCCATATATTAAACTATTGAACCTTAGCTTATTAAATACTTTCAATTATGGATTTTCACTGAACTTTTTTGAAAAATGAATATTTTCACAGTTGCTTTGGAGAAAGGAGGTGTTGGGGCATTGGAACTTGTTGCAATGGACATGAAAGCAAGGTAAGAGTAGTTGGAATATCTCCGTTAAATTGTTACTAGATATATTCTTTGTTTCATACGCAATCTTCTTCCAAATTTTAGGGGAATGTATGTATGCCGCACCCTGAGTTACAAGGGAGCAGAGTTTGAGGTTATTGAATCACCATTAGAAGCTCAAATGGAGGTATGTTAAGTTTATTGAAGCACCCTGTTAGTAATTTTCTCTCATCTGTATGTTTAGTATAAATAAAAGTCTATGTATGACGTCCTTTCTATGTCACCCCCCCAACCAACCAACAAAAGAAGTGCATTGTACATGTCAATTTTAAGTATTGGAAAAAATTTATTGAGCTTGACTCAACTTGCTTATTGTAGTTTTGGATTTCCAATGTCAATTGTTTTCTTTTAAAATATGCAGATAAGGGCCCCATCATCATTATTGATGGTAAAAGGCTAGTGGTGTTTATGAGCAGCTTTCAGATTCTTCCTCATCTTCCCCACCTAGACTAAAAAATGACTGACGGTCTTGCTAATTTCTGATTATATATATTTTTTTCTCAAGGCAATGTATAAAAAGGCAGCAGAGCTTTGGGCAGAGCTTCGAGTGGAATTACTGTCAGCAAGTGCTTTTCATAGTAATGATAAGCCTAACCCCAGTCAGTTGTGGAGAATGTACTGGTCAAGCCATCAGGTATAAGAATTGTCTGGGTTTTTGTGTTGAGAATGCCAAGTGTTTTCCCATTTTCTGTATTCTGTCAATTGTATCTGTCATATTTATTCATTTATTTTTCTTTCATATGGTCACAATTGTTCCCGTTTGTTGTTGTAGCGTTTTTTTAGACACATGTGTATGTCAGCTAAGGTGCCTGCTACCGTGAGGCTTGCTAAGCAAGCACTAAAGGAAGATAAGTGTGTGGTTATAGGCCTTCAGAGTACTGGGGAAGCACGGACTGAGGAAGCTGTGACAAAATATGTATGCATTCTGCTTGTTTCTATCTAATGATATATGTTCTTATTCACACTTTTTTTTTAAGTATTCCTCTCCCCATCTGAAAATAGGGTCTTGAACTTGATGATTTTGTTTCGGGACCCCGAGAATTGTTGCTGAAATTTGTCGAAGAAAACTATCCGTTACCTGAAAAGCCTGAACCTCTGCAAGGTATGACGTGTCTGTGTTTCTAGGCTAGTTTTTTCATTCTCATTGCTGATTGAGTCATTGATTATTTGCTAATCTTCTATTAGGAGATGAAAGTGTAAAGGAACTTCAACGAAAGAGGCACTCTGCAACACCTGGTGTTTCACTAAAAGGAAGAGTTAGGAAAGTTGCAAAATGGGAACCTGCTAGCGATGGTGAAAGCGATGAGGAATCTGATAGTAGGTTTTTTCTAAACCGACATAAAGTGATTGGTATTGAATCTGAAATTTAGGGACCTTATGTTGTAAATAAAAAACACCTCTACTAAATTGAAGGAGAAAAGAACAAGTGGAGAAGAAGATTTATCAATTTCTGTTTACAATTTTTTATGTATTTGTCTGCAATTCAGATCTTTCTTTTTAATTATTCCTTCCTATTTCACTTCTAGTTGTTCTCACAGTACAGATCATTTAATGTTCTTTAGAGCATAATTTGAAAGCACTTTTTAAACTATAATGTGATTTGTGATTTCTTTACTTGCATGACGACTACATCGGAAAGTGTCTCTCTACTCATTTGGTCAAATTTTGTCCAAACTATTTATATTTAAATATTTTTACCTCAATATTACAAAAAAAAGATCTGCCACTTAGGTGTTTTGATAGTTAATTCCCTGTTTCATCAATGCAGCTGATTCTGGGCCTGACTCTACTGAATCTGATGATGAGTTTCAGATTTGTGAGATATGCAGTAGTGAAGAGGTAATTTCTTTTTTTCTTGATTATGCTTTGGCTATCTGCAATTCTTCACATCTGTTGTGCTATCATTAATCCAGGAGAGGAAGAAATTGCTCCAGTGTTCCTGTTGTGGGAAACTTGTGCATCCTGCTTGTTTGGTTCCACCTATTACAGATTTAGCCCCTGAAAAGTGGTCGTGCTATTCATGTAAGGAGAAAACAGATGAATACATGCAAGCAAGGCGTGCCTATATAGAAGAACTTTTAAAAAGGTTTTGTATTTGGATGTTTCTTTCTTCTTAATAGTTTCCCTTTATCCTTATTGTGATCTTCTCAAAGTAGTGTGGATGAGGGATATTGTGTTTGCAGTTTCTTTAGAGATGAATTAACAAATTTCATATAAACTTTAGCTCAGGTATGAACAAGCTTTGCAGCGCAAGTCCAAAATTTTGGATATAATCCGCTCTTTGGATCTTCCAAACAATCCCTTGGATGACATTATTGATCAGGTTGGTTCCATTTCTTGTCCTCTTCTCAAAAGTCTACAATGGTGTTTAAGATATGCCTAATACTTTGTATCATTTTGGGCTGCCTTTTGCCTTAGCTAATTCTAGTTTATATTGCTCATCATTAACTATGTGAGATGAAAGTTCAAAAGCCAAGTTATGGCCTCCTTTCTTGCATGATTTACTGTTTTGCTTCTTAAATTCTTTGAACATTTTCTGTCAGCTTTATTCTCTTCTCTACTCGCACTTTCTCTTTGCAAAGAACTGTCCAAGGTGTAGTCTCAGTTGTTGCTTTTGCATGTTATTTTTAGTCTGGTCGCCTACTTTTGTTCGTGATATCTGTTCCTTGGTGATGTTTTGTCATCAATAAAATTATTGTATCTATGCCCCCCCCCCCTGATATTTTTGTCCTATTTAACTATGTATTCAATGAGTTTGCAGCTAGGAGGTCCTGATAAAGTCGCGGAAATGACAGGGCGGCGAGGCATGCTTGTAAGGGCTTCTAGTGGGAAAGGTGTGACTTACCAGGCACGAAACACGTGAGTTTAGTATTCTTTACTTCTCAGCTTTAGTTCGCCTTATGCTGAAGGTTATCTAAGGTGCCATTTGTCCCACGTATTTTTAGAAAGGAAGTTACAATGGAAATGGTCAACATGCATGAGAAGCAACTCTTTATGGATGGTAAGAAGTTGGTTGCCATCATATCTGAGGCTGGATCAGCTGGTGTTTCATTGCAGGCAGATAGAAGAGCAGTGAATCAGGTATTTCTTGTAAAAAATCTCACTTTTTTTCATATCATAGTGCACTTGATTGGTGAGAGATGATTTGTAGAGTAGAGTGGTCTTTTAAGTGTATGCACGAGTTGGTTTAGTTTTCTTGTCCCATTGCCTCTCAAGTGACATTTCTGCAGAAAAGAAGGGTTCATTTAACTTTAGAACTTCCTTGGAGTGCTGACCGAGCAATTCAACAGTTTGGAAGAACTCACCGTTCCAATCAAGCTTCTGCACCTGAATACAGGTGGGCTATGAAGTTTGCCTTTGATAAGAATGGAAAAATATTTATTTCTCTGTTGAATGTGAAAAATAGCCTAAGATAGTATAAACTTGTTTGTTTTAACTTTCACATTGTATGCTAATTCTTTTATCTCTTAATTTGTAAATCTAAATGTACTCGCTAAGTTGCTATCATTTTTTTCTTGATGGTTTTTATGTGCAATATAGAATCACATCGTTAAATTGAGGCATGCGAAATGATGTCGAGAAATTTGAGTGTAGATATGTAAAAGATGAATGACATGGAATCCGGTTTAATTATGCATCCACTCCTTGTACTCTTTGAACTGTTGAAATTTAGTCCCTTTGCTTATAATTCCATAAATTGATCTGTTGGATTATTCTTTGATGGCACTCTTTTATTTCTCATTTGAGTAATACAAATATTACATGCTGTCAGCTTGACAAGTCAAGGAATGTGTTTTAGTTATCTATTGTTTGACTAGATTTGCTTGTTCTAATTTTCTATGCAGGATACTTTTTACCAATCTTGGTGGAGAACGACGTTTTGCATCAATTGTTGCCAAGAGGTTGGAATCTCTTGGGGCCTTGACACAGGGAGATCGCAGGTGAGTTTAATTTTATTTTTTGCAGATGTGTTCTCTGAGATATTTTTCATCAGAATAACATAAGTCATGGGCATAGATGGTTGGTGGTTTGGCTTCTCCCAAAGTCAGTTGTTAATGTTTGTTATTGGTCAAAAACTGTCTTTGAATAAATTGACATGCCAAATTCATTCACTTCTGTATTCAAGTTGTGTTCACATGATCAAGGAACTTATAGACAAATTAACTAGTTTTTCAATTTTCAGTAGGAGAATTTTAATTTTGTGGTGTTTGACAAGCTGGAAGACTTCAACATCTTAAGTATTTGATTTTTATTTTTGAAAAACAATTGTTTGGTATTCTACTGATTGGACATTTTTCTTATGTATTTTAGTTGATGTTTTGTTGATTTTTTTATTAAATATTTAACATAAATAAAAGTTGAACTATAAGAATGATTGGTTATGCAACTTTCAGCTAAAGATTGTAAAATTTTTACAATTGAAAATTTTCCATTCAAGTTGTTTAAAAATAAGCTACTTAAACACATTGAAAATATTAGACCATTGAAATTTGGAAGTTTTCATTTTCAGTGCTTTCTCAACATGCACATTTTTCTTTAAAAAAGGTTGTTTCTGCTCTATGGTATGAAGCTCCTTAAATCATTCTATAACCTCAATATCTCTGCTGGCATCAACCTTTGGTCTTTAGGATTGAAAGGCTGGTTAACTTTTATGTATTATGGCCTCCTTAACTTTTTCTTATGATGTGACTGATGATTTGCAGGGCTGGGCCATCTTTGAGTGCTTACAATTATGATAGTTCTTATGGTAAAAAAGCATTGATGGTTATGTATAGAGGGATTATGGAGCAGGTTCTTGTAAAAATGTTTTTCAGTAGTATTACATGTACAAAGAAAAAAAATCAGGGCAATAACTATAGTTGTGGTTTCCAGGATAATCTGCCTGTTGTGCCTCCTGGATGTTCATCGGAAAAAACAGAAACAATTCAAGATTTTATCATGAAGGCAAAAGCTGCTCTTGTTTCTGTCGGAATTGTTAGGGATTCAGTTCTTGGTAATAATATTTCCACAGATGAAATGAGTAAAAAATCTGTTAATCATTTATATCACTTTCTGTTGACCTCTAGAAAATATACCGTCAAATGCCAATCATAGACTTCATGTGTTATTTATTCATTTTTTAACATTTATTTGTTATAGGTAATGGGAAGGATAATGGAAAATTCTCTGGCCGAATAGTTGATTCAGACATGCATGATGTTGGTCGTTTCCTAAATCGTCTGTTAGGACTACCACCTGATATTCAGAATAGGTATGTTGTTGGCTAAATACACATTCTTGTTGTTTGGTTGCATTTAGTATGCTGAATACATGCAATTGAAACGCAGGCTATTTGAGTTGTTCATAAGTATCTTGGATGTCCTGATTCAGAATGCAAGAATCGAAGGAAATCTTGATTCTGGAATTGTTGACATGAAAGCTAACATAATTGAATTACAAGGAACCCCAAAGGTTATTTTTTCTCCAGATTTAGTGATTTACTTCATGTAATTAGATTAATCTAACTGTTGCCTTCTAACAGACTGTCCATGTTGATCAAATGTCTGGGGCATCAACAGTGCTGTTTACTTTCACTTTGGATCGTGGAGTCACCTGGGAGGTACTTCTTTTCTTTCTTGCACTTGATTCATAACTGATTTGTTTCATTTCAACAAGTATAATGGTCATAGCCCTGTTATTTAATTGTGGTAGTCTGCGAGTTCCATGCTCAATGAGAAGAAGAAGGATGGACTTGGTTCAGCCAGTGATGGATTCTATGAATCTAAAAGGGAATGGCTAGGAAAACGTCATTTTGTTCTAGCATTTGAGAGGTATTTGTTTTCTTGTAAGACTTACTCATATAGCTTGTAGTGTTATGATTATTAATAACAAAAGACATAGGGATAAAGTGCAGGTCTTCGAAAATAGTATGATCATCATTCACTAGATGATTCTTTTAATTGTAGTATGTTGTAAACATTGATTGAGCTTTCCCACTTCTGTTACTGTTATATTTTTCTCACTAAATTCTGTTTCAGTTCTGCTTCTGGAATGTTTAAAATAGTCCGTCCAGCTGTTGGAGAGTCAGTAAGGTATTACTTTAAAGCTAAATTGAAACTGAGTCTCAAGCCAAACTTTGTACTAGAATTTGTGTACTTAATCACTTTGGTTTTAACTTTCAGGGAAATGAGTTTGGCAGAATTGAAAAACAAATACCGAAGAATTTCATTGCTAGAGAAAGCTCGTTGTGGATGGGAAGATGAATATGAGGTTTCATCTAAACAGGTACACGTATTTATTTGGCATTTACCACTTCGTATTGGTGTCATATTTGAGCTTGACTTAGCAAAACATGTATGATATGCATGGATGCTGCAAAAATAGAAAAATAAATTGAATAAGGTCAACAGAAAAAGAAAAGGACCCACATTGAGCACAAGAACCCTGACAACCCATCATTAAAATCAATATTTTATAACCCAGTGACACATTAAATCAGTTTCAACCTTAAGTTCCTCTTTTGTAATTTTTTCGTTTCATGTTTTAACTTTTAAAAATATTCTCTGGCTTGTATTAAGTTTTATAAGTATTGTCACGTGTTATATCACGTGCATTGCAAGCTTCGGAAAATGGATTGAGATAATTTGGGATTTTTTTGGATGGAGCATTTGGCCTCTTTTTTTTTACACTACAGGACTGATTAATTGAAGTTCCTTCTGGTGGTAAAAAAATGAGGCGTGGCTTGGTTGGGTGGGAAAATGGAAGGAGGGACTGGAAAAGTTAAAAGAAAATAAATTTTGGGTGTGATTGGTAGGAAAGAGAAGTGAGGGGAAAGAAAATGAGAGGAATGATCATTTTCCATCCTCGTGTAAAAATAGATCATTCCAATTTGGAAGGGAAAAACGAGAGAAAATGTGAGAGAGATGTGAGTTGTTCAAAATATGTATTTTTCAAAGCTTAATTTTCTTCCCTCTCATTTTCAACTGTACCAAACAATGAACGGAAAGAAAATTGATTTTTCCATCTTTCCTACCAAGCCTACGGATGGAAAGAAAAAATAGTTTTTCATCTTTCCACTTTTCTACCCCTTCATTTGTCCATCATTCCGGTTTCTTTCTACTCTATCAAGCAAAGCCTTAATGATGAATTGATGATAAATGTTAAAAAACAAAATGATTGTATGTTGATGAAAATTATCAATGTTTACATGTTACTTAGAATACCTAATATTAATTTTCTTATTTCCTTAATGGATAAATTGTATTATATCTCCATCTTTATTGAGAGACCTGTTCTTTCAGTTATATTGTTAAACCCAGTTTTGCTGACATCATGATTTTCCCATGGATTACTGTTTCTCTATGTGCAGTGCATGCATGGCCCCAACTGTAAGCTTGCCAATTTCTGTACAGTTGGCAGAAGAATCCAGGAAGTAAATGTTTTGGGTGGTCTCATTCTTCCAGTTTGGGGCACGATTGAGAAGGCCCTTTCTAAGCAGGTAACTTTATGTGTGGTCTTTTCCTCGGTAATAATTCCTTGGCAGTTGTATAATCTGTAGTACCAAAGTGTTTATGAGGAAATTTCTTTTCAAAACCAAATCCGCTTCTAACATCTGAATTTTGCTTTCTTTTCTATGGACATGATGTAAAAGGTATCTTATTCTGACCATCAAATCACGTTTGAATGATATGTACTTCACAATTTATGTTTCATAGCATTGCATTTCTGGGATAGCTATAACATTCTATCATTGCTTTCGAAGGTAATTTAGTTGTGTAGCTTTATGCTAAATTCAGGCCGCTACAATGCACAAAGCTATTCTTCTAGTCATTGGTAATCAACTATAATCGTTGAGGGCCCATGGGTAGTTGCTTAATCATTCGAACATGTAGCAACAGGCTTTTGTATTCCGAATATTTTTGTTCTGTGAATGGGAGAGAATAAGAAGTGTAGTCTTTCTAACCCTTCCCCATACTTTTGCAGGTTGCTCCTCTCTATCTAAATTTAAAATTTTGACCGACTCCTTTGGTTCTATTACAAGCTTTCACTGCCATTTGTTTAGTTTAGACTGCATATCTTTTAAACGTTGTCCTAACATAAGCATCTTTGCTTGTAATCATCTGCTCAACTAAAAGTGTGTTAAACTGCTAAATAAATATTTTCCCCAGCATTGCTCAAATGATGGCCTTCCATCAGGTTGATGTCAATCGGCCTTCTCAACGTTTATGTATTGTCACCCACTTTTGTAACCCTTATTTTCCTCTCTATGACTTGAAAGCTTTATGATGTTCATTTATTTATCATTATATTAACTACCCTCCATGACCTTAAAGTTATTGTTATCTTTTCAGGCCCGTCTCAGCCATAGGCGACTTCGTGTTGTACGGCTAGAAACCACTGATGATAACCAGCGAATTGTTGGTCTTCTTGTTCCAAATGCAGCAGTCGAAACTGTACTGCAAGGTTCTTTCTCGATCTTTCACCTTTGTGCATATTGTTCTTTTACTTCACTGTTGAATGCTCTGAATTCTGTGATCAATCGAATTGAGTTGACAAGTCTTCAAATCTAGACTTCCCCTATCTTTTAAGTGACATGCATATGCCATATATACCATATTGAGATTTCTGAACACTTTGGATGTAGATTTGACATGGGTTCAAGAAATTGAAGATTAGGAGCTAGTAGCGGCCATTCGTATTGTAAGTGTGAGTTTTGAGGCGCTTTTGTGAGTTTTGTGACGCGTTTTGAAGCACGAAAGTATCATGGTCGAAGAGAGAAATCTATTTATGCTATGCTTAAGATTCATAGTGAAAGAAGGGAAAAAAATGCCATGCACCATTATTTGGGATCGTGCAGTCTTATTCATACTGATTTTTTGCTATAATTTTGTATATCGATATTTTCACAAAGGGCAAACAAACTAATTCGATCCCTAGGTTGTGTATTCATTGTAGCAAAACCTGTGATAACTTGAGAACTAACTTGTAACTATATGCTTATTCAAGTTATAGCTGCAATAGATAATTCATTTTTTGTTCAAAACTCATGCATTGCCCAGAAAAACAAAAACAATAAATGTACTGATTAATCAAACAGTACGAGACGGGTGGTACAAGTTCGTCAACCACGATTATCCGAGCAAGCAATCGGCATTATTTGTTTCTGTATCAGTAGGAGAATAGCAGAAGAAGATTATTGTTAAAACTATCAGCAGATAAATGGAACATCAACATGATTGTCGCTGCAGTAAAGGCCAGGGCGCTGAGTGAAACCCTGTTTTTTAAGCATATGCCTTGCCTTCAGCACAAGCTCTTTATTCGTAACCCTTCCGTTTGAGTCTGCAATTATGGTTTGAATGGCATTGCTGAGTGCTCCATAAGCTTTGCTTGGATTTCCCGACGGGGAGGCATCTGCCGAAGTTTGGTCGGTCTGGCAGCCGCTGATAAGAATCCCATTGTCAGGAAGAGAGTGCTTAGATGCTCCTGCATATGCATCTTTATGGCTTCTCACTTCGGTCTCAAGTGCCGGTTTCCCGTATCCTTCATCATCATCCAGCTTTGTTTTAAGAAACTGTAGTGCTAGGCCTCCAACCTTCCCCATGAACCCACCACCCTCACCATCATCGTGACCCTGAAGTTTGGTCATAATGATCTTCATAAACTTCTTCACTTTGGGGCTTGAATCTTCCCCGAAAGCATCAAAAAGGGTCGGCCTCAGCTTTCCGACATCAATGTCTTCTTTGCCGGTTTCTTGCTTGAGCATTTCAATTAGAGTCGGGAGGGGCAAAGACCTGCTTTTCACATCGACATCCTCATCATAGTCCTCGTCCACTCCTCGGTCATCTACCTCCTCCTCTTCCTCATCGTCATCATCGTGGTGGCGGTGAAATTTAGAAGGGATATGAATTCCACGAGACGAGAATGCACCATGCACCTTTTGGCGCAAGAAATTCTTGAATCCAAAGCCTGACTCTGAATCCGTTCCCTTGGTACTCTCACCGATTTGCTCTTTGGCCTCATCAATCAAACCCCCGCTATGGCACGAATCTGACACGATGGTTATGCGGCAACCCGCCGGGACCTTATCCACCAACTCTCTGAAGTCATCATCTGTGCATAAACCAAACACCATCGACTTTTAACAACCAATCAACAATCATAAACAAACCGTGCAAAACAAGTTATCTATCAAACATCAATAAAACAGTATACAAACCATCCATTCAGATCCTATAAACCAATCATTTAAGTGTCTCTATCAATGAAATCGAATATGAAAGATCGCACGACTGTCAGTAATTGGGAACCATGAACAATACGTTATCACAGCAGAATTGAAAGTCCGAGTCTAACAAAGAAATCCTAAACTAGAACAAATCTAAATCCGATCATGCGAAACAAAGATCTATAATCTCTATCATATAAACCGAATAATCAAAAGAAACGAAAAGCGAAGAGGAAAGAAGAACCGGTGATTAGATTCATATCGCAGGGCACAATGCACTCATCGTAGCCGGTATCATCATCGTCCCCAGTCTCAGCCGGAAGCCTAGTCCCATGCCCACTGTAATGCACAAACAGATAATCCCCGCGCTTAGCCGATCCCACGAGACTATTCAAAGCCCGTCTGATATTCTTCCCCGTGGGCCGATCATAACGATTATCGGTGTCTATCAACACCTTTATGTCTTCGTTGGAGAATCCGTAGCGTTGAATAAGGCATTTGTGCATTCTCTTCACGTCGTTTATGCAGCCTTTGAGCTCCGCCTTCGTGCCTGGATAATTGATTCCTATCAGCACTGCCTTCTTCGCCATTGAATCAAATCTGTCTCTCCTTGGTAGAATTCTGGTTGCTTGTTGGATTCCTGAATGATGGAAAAGGTATCGTCCTTTTGTAGATGGGGAGCTGTTGGGCTATTTGCTGGCAAGAATTAATTATATTTGCTGTTTTTGTAATTTATAGATTATTAATTTATTAATTAATTAAAACCCTTCCATTTTTTCATGGTTATTTTATCTCTAATCTCACACGTGTAAATGATTATATATATTAATTTATTAAAATAATATATATTTAAAATCTTTATTGACATGCGCAAGAAAATATCCATTTGAACGTACTTAGGCCCGTTTTTTTTTTTTTCTGCAGCCTAAAAGCACTAAAAAGTGCTTTTGATGGATTTAAGTTATTTTTGATTGCTTTTTAAACCAATTTTTTTACCTAAACTCAAAAGCTAAAATTTTTTATTTTTGAGTTAGATAAACTGATTTGAAAATAAAATTACTTATTTACCCTTATAATATATTTGTTAAAATAATATTTATATATATAATTATAAAATAATATATATTTATAATATTTATACTTAAAATAAAATTATTTCATTTTAATATTTATATTGAGAATAAAATTATTTTATTTTTAATTTATATTAAATTTATTATTAATTTATAATTGTTATGTCCGTATATAATCTAAAATATGTATGTATTTTTAAATTAAATTTTATAAAAAAATATTTTTTTATTATAATTTAAATTTATTTTTTTAATAAGTATAACATTAATAAAAATTTAAAATTTTTAAATATAATTTAAGTTCACTAATACCTTACGATATCATGTCTAAAATAGACATTTTGTCTTTTCAAAATCACTTTTTGACATCAATAACAAACACTAGTTAACTTTCTAAAATCATTTTTTCAACCACAGTTTTAAAATCACTTTTCCAACTACACTTTTTATAAGCAATGCAAAACTAATCCTTAGTGTTCAATAACTCTTAGTTTAATACTAATAAGTTTCGGTACTAATGATAAACAATTTAGTTTTATTTAAGTATGTCTCGAGTTTAAGATGTTGTAAATACAAAAAAAATTAAAAAATTTTACTCACCAAAATTAGGTGTACGATATAGATTAGTCCGAAACAATTTAGGTGAAACCTTAAAAATCGAAAGATAAAAAAAAATATAACTTTTTTAATTTAATGGGAGTAATTTAGATAGTTTTGATGTTTGTATAAAAGGAAAAATTATATTATAGGTAAGTCTTGTTATGTTTTTATAGGACCAACCAATAAAAATCGCTCATCTCATCATTTTTTCAACATCATATATTTTTCAAAATAAATCTTTACTTAAAAATTTATTTTTAAAATAAATTAATAGTAAATATTAGTGAAGGTTCACTTTGAAAAATGACAAAAAATAATAAGATTAAGGTTTTTAGTGGTTGAACTCATGGATAACGTGATAAATAATATAATTTCTCGTATAAAAAAGATAAATACTTTAATAATTATAAATGATGATCAGTTTAAAAACATATTATTCAACTTGCATAATAATTCATAATACTTATATTGATTTTAAGGTGAAATTATATTTTTATATGTGATTGATTAATATTAAAATATTAAAAATATTTTAGATAAAATTAGAATTAAAATTTAAGATCAATATATTTCCTTTTAAGATCAATATATTTCCTTTTCTAAATTAACGATAATAAAAATGATAGAGCCATAAAATTATCTTATTTCAGGAAACTTATATATTTTAAAAATAATTGAGAGAATAAAATAATATTTCAAAAATATAAAATAAAGAGTAATGCGATTAATAGTGGGGCATTAATTAATTAAGATTAAATAAGTAAAAAAAATCATCATTGTAAATATAGTTATATACGATTAGATTTAAAGATTTTAATATAACTTTTTAAGAATAAAAATCCGCTAGTCCTAACTATATCCTTTTTATACTTTATTTATACAATTAAAAATATTTAAAAATTTAAATTTTAATTCTAACTTTACATATTAAATTCTAAATTTTATAACCTAAAAATATACCAACAATTAATTTTTAAACTTTAATTTTAAATTAAGAAAAGAAAAGAAACAAGAAAGGTAAATTATAATATAGGTCACTTAATTATGAGAAATTATTCTATGGACCGGTTCCACCACGTCATTCATGGTCTTTAAGAACAAAAAACAAATCCACGTCATCATTTTTTACACATCATCTGCACACTCATAATTTTAATTTCCAAATCATCTCTCTAAATAAAATATATTAAAATTAAAAAAAATATGACGTGGATTTGTTTTTTATTCTAAACCCTAACCTTAAACCCTAACCCTAACCCTAACCCTAAACCCTAATTAAAAAAAATTCACGTCATCATTTTTTAATTTTAATATATTTTATTTAGAGAGATGATTTGGAAATTAAAATTATGAGTGTGCAGATGATGTGTAAAAAATGATGACGTGGATTTGTTTTTTGTTCTTAAGGACCATGGATGACGTGGTGAAACCGGTCCATAGAATAATTTCTCCTTCATTATAGATAATATTACATTTGGATCACTTGATTATGAATAAAGTTATATTGAGGTCATCCAATTAATAAACGTTATCTTTGAATCACTCAATTATAAGTAAGATTACATTTTAGTCATCTTTTATATTTTAAAATAGTTTTACCAATTCGTGTATTAGATTTATTAATGATTTCAAATGATTTGAAATATTCTAATAGTGATTAGAGGAATGGTACGTTAAAATTCAGTATTTGTGCCTCAGCCTCACACCCTTCACTGCTGTGCTCTTGTACAGCATTCGTTCCTCCTCCAGCATTAGGCCACTCGCTTGTATCATCTGCAAGTCATCTTAACAATGGAGTTTTTAATCCAGTTGCTTCTCTATATCAAACTATTGACCCCAGGCCCAGATTAAGCCACACAACTCTACTGGCACAGCAAACATTGGCAATGGTAATGAGAGATTTTATATTTCTGCATGCAAAATTTGTTTTTCATGATAGCCTTCCACGCACCTCTCTCCTCTCCTGTCCCTGTCCTATATCAAAATGCATAACCAGTGGCAAACGTATGGCCTTGACCTGGTAGGGAAAGGTTTAAATGGATAGAGCTGGAAATGCCCATTGAATTTCTAGTTGCATGGTCAAACACTCATTGCCTGTTGTTATGGGAGAGGCCCAACCTGATCAAGAAACTTGTTCCTTATAAAATGATGTTCAATATGAAAATAATTGTGATAATTTTGTATATTTTATCTTCCAAAATCTATTCACTTACAACAAGGAAGGTTCTCAGCAGGCTATTAAGCTCACACTTGCAGTTGCAGGATTGCCTAGGACTAGGAGAGAGGTTTAGTATATTTATTTGCTACTGTCTAGTTCATTATGTCTTCAAGCATAAAAGTGTAGTTTTAGAGTCTAATTTTATTTTGGTTGATGCTAATGAAATAATTGTGGGATACCTTGACAGGGTTCCACTCACTGTCCGTACTACATGCAAGGATGGTGCAATGTGCAAATTCGATCACCCTCCCCATGGTGAGGTCATGATTGCAGTACAAGGAACATCCACAACAATGTCAGGATGAGAAACATAGCATGAAAACATAGGGAGGAGAAACTGGTTTCAATGACCGCTCAATCACTTTGTTGTAATATTGGTATTCGAACCCGTGACTCTTAGGAATAATAACTGTTCTCTGAAGTAAAATGGTTCGTGTGTGTCGATCTGGTTTTTTTGTTTCACATAAATTTGTACATCATGTGTTTTAAGAGTTTTAAACATGTTTAAATGACGTAGAGAAATTGTTTTAATCAATGTTTAACTAAAATCAAGGTGATTTGATCTCTAACATTAATTACGAGCTCTATTTTCATACGAGAAATTATATTATGGGTAAGTCCCACCACGTGTTCATGGGATCAACCACTACAATACATCAATCTCATCAATTTTTTTATGTCATATTTTTTCTCAAGTGAATCTTCAATTGAAAAAACTGTTTTTAAAATGAATTAACAGTAAATATGAGTGAAGGTGAAGATATGACATAAAAAAATGATGAGAGGGATGATTTTTAGTGGTTGGTTCCATGGATGACGTGGTAAGACTTAACCATAATATAATTTCTCATTTTCATACCGAGTTTAGCTATCTAAAATTATAACATAGGATTTGATCGAATCATATTGGGGAGAAATTAGATGATTCACGACTGATTTGGTGGTTAGATGTAAAGCAATAGTTAAAAGGTTTAGTAAAAATATAAAGACATAAAGCTAAAAATTACGCTTAATGATTATTTTAATTCTTATTTTCTAAAATTAATTTAGCTATTAACGAATATTTTGTATTAAAATAATATTTTATATATAAGAATTATTCGTCAACCAATGATATACAATTTAAAATGTTTTAGCACAAAGAAGTGTCGAAAAAAATTTCTATATTTTAAATAATCTTATAAAATTATTTGTTGAATGATGAGTTATTATGTAAAATTAATATATTTGTTTTTAATTTTATAAAATTATTTTAATTTAAAATAAAATATTAAAAATTAAATTAACTAAAAATAAAATAACTATATAGTTGAATGTTACGAATATTTTTAAATTTTACTAAATATAAATTTAAAATATACATGAAAAAAATAGTTTTAATAAAATAAAAAATATTATTTAAAGAATCGAGTAATTTTATTGATATCAATTTTCATTATTTTAACCTTACATGCAAATCTCTTGAAAGAGATCCTATATCTGGTGTGGGCCATTTGACTTAAATTTGGGCACCCCACGTATTCAAACAACTTTCCTAATTTAGTGCCATCGGAAAATTCTTGCCTCGAGAGTCTACCACATGTGTCAAACATTATTAAATATCATTAACGATAAATATCGTTGAACACTATTAAAATAATTAATAAAAATAAAAATTTTAAGAATTAAACGTATAATTTTATATTATTTAAAATAAAATTTTAAACAAATTATATATTATTTTAATTTTCAAAAAATAATTTATTTAAATAATTTTTAAAATAAAAAATATTAAATAAAAAACTAAAACCTAAACTCAGAGGCTAAAAATACTAAGCATTAAACCCTAAAAATTCAAAGAACCTAAATCATAAACTCTAAACCCTAAAATAATAAAACTCTAAAATCTAAAAAATAACAATAACCTAAACCCTAAAATAGAAATTGAAACTCTAAAAATATAAACCTTAAATTAGTTTAAGATTTATGGTTCTAAGAATTTTAGGTTTATGGGTTTTGGTTATTTTAGGGTTTAGATTTAGTGTTATGTTTTAGTATTCTTAGGGTTTTTGACTTTACGTTTCGGATTTAGGGTTTTGAGATTTTATATTTTAGGGTTTGTTAAAAAATAAAATATAATATATATATAGAAAGTAATTTTTAAAAAAATATTTTAAATAATTTATAATTATATATTGAGTCCTTAAAGTTTTTAATCTTTATTAATTAGTTTAATAGTGTTCACCAATGTTCATCATTAACGGTGTTTAACGGTATTCGACGCCCATTATAAAATTTTTCAATAACATAATCGTTACTTAAAAAAATAAAATTAGATATCTAATAATAAATATTAAAAAATATTATTTTTAATAAAAATATTAAAAAATAAATTAAGTATATATTTATTAACAAATATTGCAAAACTTAGATATCTAGTAATAAGTATTGATAAAAAAACTCTTAATAATAAATATTGAAAAGAAAAACTTTAAGATTAAATTTTTAATAATAAATATTGTAAAAAATTAAACCTCTAATAATAAGTATTGAAAAATATAGGACCATATGAACAATTATCGAAAAATAGACTTCTAATGTTAGTATTGAAATTATATTGATCCTAATAATATATATATTAAAAAATAAATTTTAAGAGTAAACCCTTAATAATTAATTATTAATAAAAATTAAGCTTATAATAATAAAAGTTAAAAAATAGATTCATAATAATAAGTAATGATAAAATTTGAACACCTAATAATAAATATTAAAAAAATAAATAAATTTTAAGACTAAATTTTTCATAATAAATATCGAGAATAAATTAAACCCTAATAATAATAAGGTTAAAAAATTAGACATCTAATAACAATTACTGAACAAGTTAATCTTTAATAATAAATATTAAAAAAATAAAAATTTAAAAATAAATCTCAAATAATAAATATTAAAAAATTAGATCGTAATATCAATATTATAAAAAATGGACCCTAGATGAGCTCCCCTCTCGTTCTTGCCCGGGAATGGCTCTAGATAATAGGAATAGAAATCCTCCTCCCGTATTTCTATTTATATCTCACACTAAAAATTTAAAATTAAAACTTAAAATTTAAAGTTAAAAAATTATAAATAAGATATATTTTTACGGCTTACGGTTTATAGTTTATAATTTTTAATATTTATGCCCTCCTACTAGTATCCGACAAAGTCCATGTTACCCTAAACTTGTTTTTTTGGGGTGGTTGTGACCCCATGTTGTTAGGCTGAAGTTACAGTTACGGTTTCTGGTGCAAAAGCAGCAAAACCATGTGCCTTTAAAAATGCAGGACACAGAAAGAGACAAAATACAAAGCCAAACAACGAGCAACTCACATGCACACTGCAGTAGCCAATGTAAAGTCATTATTAACTTACCCAATCCAACAAAAGTGAAGGAACGTGAAGACACAGGACAAATATGCAGTAAGGAAAAAGACAGTAATTAGTCATGTTGGATATGTTTCGAATCCGATAAATAATTGGATTTGTGTTTCATTAGACTACGAGTCTTAACTTGATTGATATGATTGTTATTTGTTATTGTAGTATTAAAAAATACGTGTTTGTTCGTTTAACGAAACGACTAAAACTCTTATTGTTCTTGTTTTGTCTCCGAGGAGTATGTAATTTTGATGCCTACATCATCCACATGTATATAGAAAAGTGGGGAATTCAAATATTGTAATGTTTCCTTGGTTTGTGGCATGTTCTTGTCTTGTTTGGTGTTTGGAAAGGTGTAAGGAGTGGACAATTGTTAGTTGTGTCGCACCCCATTGATTGAGGCATGTGTAGGACTATTAACTAATTGTTGGTCCATCCCTCTAGGCTATTGATCCATTAATACAATAGTTTGGAAAACTAGGGGCTCTTTTTGGAATCTTTAGGAATGTTATCAAAAAAACTAAAAATATATATAATTTTTTTTTAACGAGAAATTATTAGAGGAATCTGATTTATCACATTATTTATAATTCATCAAATGAGGTTCAACTATTTTAGCGTCGGTAGGATTGAAAATGAAATGAGAGGGTAGGGTTATATTAAAAATGGCAAGTAACCACCCTATTCAACTACTAAAGCAATATTCAAATGGGACCACACACTTTGGTGGGGTTGGGCACCACCCTTTTGGGAAAGTTAAATAATGCATTTCTATGGGGAAAAATAGGAAATAGGGTAGTTGAAGGGTTTGTTTAGGGATATACTGTGGATCTTACATTAATTATCGGAGTCATCGTATCTTTTCGAAAATCTTTTTAAATTTTTAAAAAGTATAATAAAATTTGTCTAGAATTATTAACAAGTTTGTTCGATTATACGAACCAAAATAAAAGGAATACGGAGTTGAGTTTGCTCGACTTTAGGGACCCAAATGGAAGGAATGCAAAGTTGGGTTCCTAGAATGAGGAAACAGAATACATCAAGACTTGTATTGAGTTTTACTTTGGCAGGTTTTTACTCACTCTAAGCTCCCAACTTTGCATTCCTTCCATTGGGTCTCCAAAGTAAGCCAAACGCGTCGACAATTCCAAACAACTTTCACTACAGTTTTAAAAAAATTACGGAAGTCGTCGAGAAGGTACGAAGACTTCCCTAATCTCATCAATAAGGCATAATGATTCCGATCATGGGCGGAGCCACCCTTTCACAAGGGTGGTCAAATGACACCCCAATTTTTTTTGGTCCACCTTTTCTTATATGATTTATGTATATAATTTTTAAAATAAATTTAAAAAATAACATCAATTTATAAATAATTAACACCCCTTAAAAAAATTAAAAAATAACACCCTTTAAATAATTTTCTAGCTCCACCCATGATTCCGATAATTACTATACAATCAGTGATAAATCCCTAAATAAATCCTTAACTACTCAATTATTTCACTTATTTTACCTTTTATTTAATATTTCAAATCAACTTATTATAAGTAAAAAGTTTTGTTTTAACGTTGGATGTAAATTACTATATAAATTTTATTGTAGTGCATATAAATTTCTAAGCTATATTCACAAACAAATCACACTTATATTTAGATTATTAAATTCAACCCACCACTCCTAATAAAATAAGTAAAAGTCATGAGCATGGATTAAATGTAACGTAAAAGTAAAACGGTCATAATCTAACTAACATTTGGAAAAAGACAAATGATTTCAAGGAAGAAAAGTAAATAAAGTCATTCCCTTTTCCCGCCTTTTCTATTACGATCCGAATCTACTTTGATTATTCCACGAAGGAAACCCTAAATGAGAGGCGGAAATGTGGGGAATATGTCAACAAAATAAAGTTGGGATAATCTAAAAAATGTTAGATATTTTGACACATTTAGTAAAAAATATATATAAACACAATTAATATAACAGAACGAGACGTTAGATCAGGATAGATCTAGGGGATTTTGGGTACAGTCGCATCTCTTAAAAATTTTAAGTTTTTTTTTTTATATTTTATATATTTTTTAAAATTTTTATTGATAATATAATTTTGCACCCACTAAACTCGTGTAATTTTATACTCCTAAATTTTTAATGGTATACAGATAATTTTAACCCTTAATGTTTATGATTTTTATCATTTTGGCCATCATCTTTTTTTATGGTAAATTTAACCTTAGCCTATATCTTTTTGACAAATATCTCAGTTTTTAACTAGCATAATGATTAGATAGTTAAAAAATTAACAATAATGATATGTTATATATGTAGAATGATATTTAAGATTTGAGAATGCTTAATAGACTTTTATTTTAGATTTAATTATTTTTAATATTTTTTTTAAATTTTAATTGTTTTATATTTTATGTTAGAATAAAATTATATTTTACATGTATATATTTATCATTATCGTAAAAAACTTAACGACAATGACATGTTATATATATAGAATGAGGTTAAATGCTATGTTATTTAAAATAGATTATCACGTATATATGACATGTTAATATCGTTAATTTTTAACGGTCTAATCATTATGTTAGTTAAAAATAAGTTATTTGTCAAAAATACATAGATTAATGGTTAAATTTATCCCCAAAAGAATGAAGACCAAAATGATAAAAAAATATAAACATTAAGGGTTAAAATTATCTTTATGTCATTTCTAATATATATACTTATAGCTTGCATCCCAGAAAACTCTGGGTCCGTCCTTGTGTTAGATATTGGTTTAAGTTACGGAATTTTAAGCAAAGAAAACTGAATTTGAAAGGTCATTTCTATATTAAACATATATAAATTAGATTCGAATTAATAATTAATGAGTCGAATACAAATTATTCAAAATAAATAAAAAAAAGGGCATATCCAAAGCATAGCAACGACACTGTGTTTTTGTTGTATCTTTTTCTCTTAGTCCACCTTGCTGCCCTGCCTTTTTTTTTTTTTTTTTTTTTCTGTTTCTTGTTCTTGTTTTTTTGTCTTAGCCTGCTTGAAATGTGGGGCATTGTCGGTTGTGTGACTGGAAGATGAGTCTGTTTTTTCGGTTCCTGTGTTTAAATCTGATTCTTCAACAAACAGGCCGAAAAGGGTGTGGGAGACAAACTAACAACGGCAGGCTCTAAAGATTCCTTTGAGAACAGGACCCACACCCTGGAACCTATCAAAGATATCCACGTGTTCAATGAAGGCTGTGCTTTTTATTGTGTTTTAGGGTTTAGGGTTTGATTTGATATAAATAAACGTTAATTGATTTTTATTTTATTGTTTAAACGGTGGTTTACTGGCAGTTAAGTGGATCCGTAAATAAAAATGTTTAGGGGTGAAATTAAAAAAATAAACTTAAAATGTTCCAAATATTATATTAAAAAATTGTCACGAGACATGAATGAGCGTTGGCTCCTATAGTAATCGTTTGTTTGCTCTGTTACTCCATCCCTTGATTGTCGCCTCACGTGAGTGTGTCATGTCGACAAGCTTAAACAGGGTCATGCACTTTGGTTCCCTTCAAAAGAATGCATTAAATTTAATACATACATCATGTTTAATGGTTCTATTACTTACCATGTGACTTAATTTAACTCTAATTTATAGTGAACCTATAAAAATAGCCTCGTAAATTCGTGAAAAAAATAATATATTTTATTTAAGTGATATAAATTTAAATTTATTGAATTTATATTTATGCATAGATATAAATATACAGCGATAAGAATTAGAATTAAAATTGAACATACGTTTGTTAAGATAAACATTATCTGTTTTTATTAAAATATTTATTAAATTTTATTTTAATTGATATTTAAATTATTATGTAAGGTCTTAAAAAATCATATATGATTTAATTTTACATATAAATTATTTTTTAAATCATTTATATCATCAATTTTACTTCACGTGAGGATGCAATATCTAATATTAGAAAACAAATAATTTAGTATTACGAATACATTTTTTATAAAATAAGCAAAAAAGTACAAAATATAAAATTAGGTATTAATTTCCTTTCTGTAACATAATTTCTAAAATATATAAACGTAATTCTCTTAAAAATACATTAAATATATTTTTTATTTATTTTTAATCTATTCACAAAATGGGCGTGACTATTTTTTTTATCCATACAAATTTAGGTAGAAAATAGGATTATCAAGGTCTCATTGGAAAATCTATGGAGACTTAAGGGTAAAAAGGTATATTACTAAAAAAATACTATAGTTTAGGTTTTAATTTTGTGGTAAGGTTTTAAGGGTTGAGAATATATTTTATAGTTTAAAATTTAGGGTTTATAGTTTATGATCCTAATGATGAAAATAAATAGGGGTAAAGATGGACGATTCTCGTCTTTACCCTTGGTATTTTTTTACCTTTATCTCTTTATTATTTTTTTAAATTGATTTATTTATAAATTTGTCCATACTTTTAAATATTTATATTTTGTACCAACTTTAAATCTTGATTCCCGATTACCCTTATAAAGAATATGTGATAATTTTAAAAACTTGTAATTTTTTTAATGTTAATGCATTAAATAATTACCCATATTTTTTAAAATATTCTTCGCGTGTTTATTATAATGTGTTACATTTTTAGACAATGATAAAACTTATACATCTTATAAATAAAATCATTTAAAATCATTTATTTTTAAATAAGTCTCGTGATAATATTTATACTTCTTTTAATCATTATTAATTCAAACACACCTTATAAGCAAAATCGATTAACATATAATCATTAATCGAACATAAATAAAAACTAATTTAATTTAATTTATTATAAAAGTTTAGCAACACGAATAAAAAAAAATCTTTTTTCTTAAACGTGACAAGCATCGAATCAAATATCAATCTCATTGTATATCCACATGAAACCTTAAATAACAATAAGATATATAAATAACTGTGACTTTGTCTCACGCGTGTGTGTATATATATAATAGGAATGAAAACCCTTTCTTCCCACTCCTTTCCCTCACCCGCCGCCTTGCCTTGAAGTTGAAGTTAAAATCTTGGTGTTGAAGGAAGAGCATTTGAGGCACAAACACCTGCCGTGGTTACCATATCTCTGATTTTGATTCCCATTTCAACATTCCATCAACTTTCAATTTCTCAGCTTCATTCTGCGAAATTCATCGTAAAAACCGCCACCAATCGTTGTTTTTCTTTCGATTTTGATTTTGTGGCTTTGGGGTTGGATTTTGGACTTTGGTTTTATCAGAGCAAGGCCAAAGCTTCATGCTTTGATGCCTTTTATTTTACTGCTATAAATAACGACTCTCTTGGTTTTTTCTTTTTTCCATTTTCATTTAGTTTCAGAGGAGGAGAGAAAAATGAAGTACGTTCTTGTTACTGGAGGTGTTGTTAGCGGTTTGGGAAAAGGGGTTACGGCTAGCAGTATCGGTCTTCTTCTTAAATCTTGTGGTTTTCGTGTCACTTCCATCAAGATTGGTACTTGTTCTTCTTTGAAATCCCATTTTTCACATCGCTTTCGCTTTTGGAATAATCTTTTTTTTTTTTTTTTCTGTTATGATATCATTTGCAGATCCTTATCTCAACACTGATGCCGGTACAATGTCCCCTTTTGAGCATGGTGAGGTCTTTGTCCTCGATGATGGCGGCGAGGTAATCTTTCTTTTTCATGTGTTGAAATCAAAGAGCATCCATGGTCGTTTCAAATGTTAATGATGGTGTGATTTTACTCTGTTTTGTATTTGAAGGTGGATTTGGATCTTGGAAACTATGAACGGTTTCTTGACATTACATTAACGCGTGACAATAATATAACAACAGGAAAGATTTATCAGGTTGATTCTTGAATCTTTTTCTTCTTTCGATCCAAGATTTCTACCTTTTGAAACACTCTGTTTAACCCCTTGCCTTTGATTTTTACAGTATGTTATTAACAAGGAGAGAAGGGGAGATTATCTTGGAAAGACTGTTCAGGTTTGTTTTAAATGTTAGGGGGGGTCAACAAAGGTTCCTTAAATGTGTTATGTTACGATTTCCAAATTTTATGTTTCTTCTTTGCTCTAGGTTGTTCCTCATATTACTGATGCCATACAAGAGTGGATAGAACGTGCAGCAAAGATACCTGTTGATGGAAAGGAAGGTCCGGCTGATATTTGTGTCATTGAATTGGGTGGAACTATAGGTACATTCACTTCAACCGTTTGGTGTTTGCTACATTTGTTCCTTTTGTTTGTTCTTACTTGTAACTCTTCTCGATCCAGGGGACATTGAATCTATGCCCTTTATCGAGGCACTTGGCCAATTCTCTTACCGTGTGGGTAAGAATATTCTGTTGTGCTTTCCTTATGTAATTGGTTTATCCTAACTTCCTTTTGAATGTTGTTTTGGTGGGATGATAATTTCACTTTTTGTGTTTCTTTCCTTAGGTCCTGGCAATTTCTGTTTGGTTCATGTCAGCCTTGTGCCTGTTCTCAATGTTGTTGGTGAACAGGTATCTCATGCTAATTCATTTTCTTGTACTGTGTACAGTAGTTCATAGTTCCTGTGTATGAAACTGAGATGCATGATGCATGGAATCAATTTCTATGCTTTTTATGAGTCATTATTTCTAACTATTATTACTACTAATTCAAATAACAGAAAACAAAGCCTACCCAGCATAGTGTTCGGGGACTTAGAGGACTTGGCTTGACACCAAATATTCTTGCTTGTCGCAGTACAATGGTTCTACCCTTATATCTCTTTTTCAACTCTATATACCTGTACTGATTTGACAGTTTTTTTCATTCACTTACCCTTTTTTTTTTGCAATAGGCACTTGATGATAATGTCAAGCAAAAGCTCTCTCAATTCTGCCATGTTCCGGTAATGAAACATGAATGCTATTTGTCTGTTACTTTTCCATCTCCTATATCATTAACTACTTCTATTAAGCAATATGACTTCTTTCCAGGCTGAAAATATTGTTACTCTCTATGACGTACCAAATATTTGGCACATTCCTTTACTATTAAGGGTAAGTAGTACACTTTTTAAGTTGATTTTCTGTCTAACATTCTTAGTACAAAGCTACAAATGAAAATTTCGTTCAGTGATTCATTTGTTTATTTTCTGATCATGAATAGGATCAAAAGGCACATGAATCAATCTTAAAAGGCTTGAACCTTTTAGGGTTTGTCCTCCAAACTCTCTAATCCATCCTTTAATTTTTTTTCTTATCTAATTGATATGTCTCAATTTAGTTGTATGTTTTCTTTATATAGCAAGTTCTGGCTCTACTTTTCTGGTATGCATATTTACACTCATCTGAATTACAGGATTGCAAGGAAGCCTGATTTAACAGAGTGGACTGCTAGGACCAAAGTTTATGACAAGCTTCATGATCCTGTAGGTGGCAGGAGTCACTAAATTCTTGAGTAGTCTGCGTTTATTTGCATATGATGAAAATTATAATTCCTTTGCAGTCATTTACATTGCAGGTTAAAATTGCTATGGTTGGAAAGTACATTGGGCTTAAAGATTCTTACCTCTCTGTTTTAAAGGTAAAAGCTTTGTTAGTTCTAAAAAATACAAGGAGCTCTATCTTTTTTGTTGGCATTGTTACTCATTTATTTACTACTGCTTCCTTTATCAAGTCATTTCAATAAGTCATGCAATCTCTTTATTATTCATTTATTTATTTTGGCCCCCATTACCAAGTAATTTAAACTAGGTCTGCTTTATGCATCTAAATACCTAACATTTTGCAACAACCATATCCTATAAAAGCCTTGGTTGGAAAGAAGTTCTAAAGGTTAGATGGCTAATAGGCGTGTAGTGAAATTGGCTTCTAAGATTGTAGGTTTATTGTGATAGGCACTTTTACATGCATCTGTTGGCTGCCGCAAGAAGCTAATTGTAGAGTGGGTTGAAGCAAGTCATCTTGAAGACATCACTGCTAAAGAGGTTCTTTTTTTTCTTTTTTTTTTCTGCACTGATTTCATGGACTTTTTATGGTAATTTTTGCCAATAAAGAAAACATTTCCCAGCAATTTTACTTGTAGTACTTGTGTTCTCATAATGTCTATAATTTACACTTTATACAGGATCCTGACACTTACAAAGCAGCATGGAAGCATTTGAAGGTTTTTTCACACGACGATTCTTCATGCAGATGATTTAATTTTCTTATTGAGTTCATATCCTTCTGTTTCTGTTTTGCTATTTCCTTCGAAAGAACCTCTAAAAGGTCTTTTAATTGTAGGGTGCTGATGGTATCTTAGTTCCTGGAGGTTTTGGTGATAGGGGAGTACAAGGGAAAATTCTTGCGGCGAAGTATGCTCGTGAAAGAAAAGTTCCTTTCCTGGGCATCTGCCTTGGGATGCAGATAGCTGTCATAGAGTATGCACGTTCCGTTCTTGGTTTGCATGATGCGAACACTGAAGAGTTTGATCCTCAAACATCAAATCCTTGCGTCATATTTATGCCAGAGGTTTATAAGCATATTATGTTTGACCCCCCCCAAAAAAAAAAAAAATCCTTGTCTTGTGCCATTAAGTGAATAGTATGTATTTAATTTATTTTCAGGGCTCAAAAACTCATATGGGAGGAACAATGCGTTTGGGATCAAGGAGGACTTACTTTGTGGTTCCTGACTGCAAATCTGCCAAGTTGTAAGAACATTGCTCTCTTGAGCTTAATCCCTAAATATGATGTTACATACATCTTGAAATCATGCGGGGTTTATATTCTATGCACAATTTCTCTATCTTAATAGTTGTTTATTATAGGTATGGTGATGCAACCTTTGTTGATGAACGTCATCGACACAGATATGAGGTAGTCTACTCATGCATGGGATTATTAGATTCCATATGATAATCACAGTTTATTTCAATTTCTTAATGATGACTGCCCTTTGTAGGTCAATCCTGATATGATATCAAAACTTGAAGCAGCTGGTTTATCATTTGTTGGAAGAGATGAAAGTGGTAGGAGGATGGAGGTAAGTTTACACAATGTAACATAGCATATTTCTATGAAAACCCAGACTCTGCTTAACATTTTCTTTGATCATTACTTCTATTTTAGTTCTTGTTGGTTATGAGCTGTTGAATGTACAGATTGTAGAATTACCAAGCCATCCATATTTTATTGGTGTTCAGTTCCATCCTGAATTCAAGTCCAGGCCAGGAAAACCTTCTGCACTTTTCTCAGGTGCTTATCCATAAAATCTGGCTTTAAGGGTGTACATTGGTTGCAGCATATAATTGTTTGGTATTTATATTATTCTATCTCTATCGACTATCGTTGTTGGGCCTTCATTTGCTTAATGGTGCATTTTCTTCAGAATCCACTATAAGTAGTAGTTGAAATTTAAGGATGCTACTGCATGTAGGTCATTTTGTTATGTGCAATAATTGAAGGTGATGTGCTGTTTCTGTTCTTGTTTCTACTAATTGTCATTCAATGCAAAAATGTTTCCACTATATTTTGGAACATTCCACATTTTGTTCAAACCAGCAACATACAGTTCTTTCAGCTGCACTATTATAATCTGTAATCCAGAGTGAATTGACTAGAATGCTGAAGGTTTTTGCCTGGATTAATTCAGAATAGTCCATAGGTAACACAGAGCTGTAGAATTGTTGGGTTGTGATGATGGCACTTCTCATGCATGCAGAAATATCACTTATGCTTGTTTTATATCTTTTGAAAATTGAATTCACTTTATATGTTCTTGTAAATCTCCAGGACTCATTGCAGCATCATGTGGGCAATTGGATTTGCTCTTAAACAAGTCTGATCATGTAAGCAATGGAGTGGCAAATGGTATAAATACCGGAAAAGCACCTCCAAAAGCCTGGCAAAACGGAAACTGTTTGAAGTCTGCCAACGGTTCATTAACTGGTGTGTACATCAATGGTAACGGTGTGCACCATTAAGGAAAGCCACAATAGAAGTTTCGTTGCCACGTTTAAGCGTCTCCAAGAGTATTAGATGGAGAACTCTTTATTTTACCAGTTTTAAGTTTCTCCAAGAGTTTTCGATTGACCTCAGTTCTGTCTGTACAGTGGTTGAGTCTGGTAGGGTTTCTTAGCAATTGAGAGCCTTTTGCAGGAAGGCTTTTTGGTGTTTAATGATATATGAAGCAGCAGCAGGTTAAAGCTGAAGTTAATATCCTGTGTCTGCTGGGAGTTTAGCATTAGTTCATTTAGATTGCAAGAAGAGAATGCCCTATCAACAATTGAAAACCTAGCATTCCTCTGCAACTCTACAAATGCCATTTTATGTTTAAAGATCTAAGCAATGCAAGTTATTTACCACAATTTCAGAGACTAGTTCATGTGTACTGTTGGATTCTAATCTGTTATATGCACAACTATTATCATTGTGTTATGAACTGAGGAGAGATTTTATTAGTGTAAGAAGAAAAAAATGAAGAGGGGAACCATACCTTCTCATTTAGATTTATTAATGTTGTATAAATATGATTACAAACATAAGATAGAACCAAATAAAAAGAATCTTTTCCAAAAAAATAGAGGGTAAGAGATGTATTACTCTCGCATGAATTAAACCATACCTTCTCTATTTCCTACAGAACTGAGGATTAAACGGTGAACCATTCATTAAATCCTCAAATATTGAATTAGCTTATGGGTTTGTTTGGCTTTTAATTATCCCCCATGGTTAATTTATTCTTTTAAACCTCCTTAACTCTCTCTCCCCATTACCATTGCAATAATAAAACATGCACCGCCAAACACTCCCCATCTTTGTATCTCTATCATGGGTGGTGCTGCAGTTGCTGCTCCATTTTCATTTCCCACCAAAATCCTCTTAGCAGCCGGCTGTTACCTTAACTTATTTTATAATTTGATTTACAACAATTAATTCATTCTGTCATTATTTCTGGTTAGTCCTCACCCTTTCTTTTGCTTACATTCTCTGTGTTCATATATATGCATGCAATTGCAAAACATGATTTGGCTTCACATGGTGTTTTTCTTTTTATGTGATTATCAGGGAAACAGTTGAGTTTTTTTGAATCAGGTCAATGTCGACGAAAACTAATAAAATGCTCAACTCTTCTGAAAAAGAGGTATCATTTTTTTATATGTTTTTGTTTTGAATTGAATTGAATTGAATTCCAATGACAATTGTTGTTAAATCTTATTCTGAAGATGAAGCTGAGCGATAAGTCATCGGGAGCAGCAACAGATTCTCAATCCAAGAAAAAGAACACCAAACCTAGCAATCCAGCACCACAAGTGAACGAAAACGACCCCAAAACCATGGCTCCTGCAGCTGCAAATATGCGCAGGACGCCAACGGAAGCTGACATGAAACCAAATGATGCAAAGAACACCCATCTTTCAGGGAGTAGAAACAGCGGCCGCGGTGAAAGCATGGAGACCACCACCGCTCCGCTTAGGCCGCACACCGGGGGAGATGTGCGGTGGGACGCCATTAATTCGGTGAGTGCTAAAGGCCCCATCGGTCTCAGCAACTTCCGGCTTCTCAAGCGCATTGGATACGGAGATATTGGGAGTGTGTACCTAGTCGAACTCAGAGGAACCAACGGTTTCTTCGCCATGAAGGTGATGGACAAGGCATCTTTGGCAAGCAGAAACAAGTTATTGAGAGCTCAAACGGAACGAGAGATTCTTGGCCTTCTCGACCACCCTTTCTTGCCTACTCTGTATTCCTACTTTGAGACAGACAAATTCTATTGTCTGGTCATGGAATTCTGCAGTGGGGGCAATCTTCATTCCCTACGTCAAAAGCAACCCAACAAGCATTTCACAGAGGAAGCTGCAAGGTTCGTATCCTTTATCGAACTCTTTATCATTCGATCCGGTATTAGTTTTTATTATCCACTTGCTAATACATATGTTGATGATCTATTTTGGGGTTTGCAGGTTCTTTGCATCAGAGGTGTTGCTGGCACTGGAGTATTTGCATATGCTAGGCATTGTATACAGGGATTTGAAGCCAGAGAACGTGTTGGTAAGAGACGAAGGCCACATAATGCTCTCCGATTTCGACCTATCTCTCCGTTGCTCCGTTAATCCGACACTGGTGAAATCTTCATCCAATCATCAAGCAAGCAACGGGGGTGGAAACGGCGGCATCTTGGATAACGAGCAAGTGCCCGGGCAAGGCTGCATGCAGCCCTCCACATTCTTCCCCCGCATCCTGCCTAGCAAAAAGAACCGTAAATCCAAGTCAGATTTTGGCCTCTTCGTGGGAGGCTCCATGCCAGAGTTAATGGCCGAACCGACCAATGTCCGGTCGATGTCATTCGTCGGTACACACGAGTATTTAGCCCCAGAAATCATCCGCGGCGAGGGACACGGCAGTGCAGTCGATTGGTGGACGTTCGGCATCTTCTTGTACGAACTCTTGCATGGGACGACCCCATTCAAAGGTCAAGGCAACCGAGCCACATTGTTCAACGTGGTAGGGCAGCCATTGAGATTCCCGGAAACACCCCAAGTCAGCTACGTGGCTCGGGACCTCATACGAGGTCTACTGGTTAAAGAACCAAGCAAACGCATCGCATGCAAGCGGGGAGCGACGGAGATAAAACAACACCCATTCTTCGAAGGAGTGAATTGGGCACTGGTGAGGTCCGCTACGCCGCCGCACGTACCGGAACCAGTGGATTTTTTGCAGTTGATCGCTAAAGAAGAGAAGAAGAACAGCCATGGCAGTCATCATCATCTCCATAATGAACTTGTTGGAGATCAAGCAGCTCAAAAATCCAATTCATCTGACTACGTACAATTTGAATACTTCTAGCTCTACACGGATTACCTTCACTACTGCAAAAATATATGAATTTCGATATAAATATAATTATGATAATTAATTATTACAATATAGTTTATATACGTATAGATTGTTGTATGCTTAGGATTGGAGATTTTGTTTCAAGTTCTTCTCTCATCATTACACTAGAAATGTGTAAAATTTCTCACATTTAAACATGTAATTTCTTATAATTCTTTTAAAAAACTTCAAATACTTAGAAATTCTAAATATAATTATGATAATTAATTATTACTATATAATTTATATACATACAAGGGCGGAGCCAGAAATTTTTTAAGGGTTGTCATTTTTTAAAAATTATATTTAAGGGGCGTTAATAATTTATAAATTAATGTTATTATTTATTTTTTAAATGTATACATAAATTATACATATAAAAAATTGATTTAAAATATTTGATATGTCATTTGACCACCCATTTTAATGGTTGGCTTCGCCCATGTATACATCTAGATTATTATTTTGACACTAAATTATAAAACTCGTCATTAAGTTTATTAAATTAATTTATTTTAATTAGTATCGTTAAAATTTTATCTATCTCTATATATATGAAATCAAGAAATCATTGAGTAATGTATTTTTTACTTTTTTAAATATCATTTAAGGAGGGGATTGAATTTAATTTTATAATTATTGATATAATAAAAAGTATAAAATTAAATATAATTGAACGTTTAATACTTTTATTTGTGACTGAAAAAATATTTTTTAATGGATGAGAGATAGTATGAACACATGAATTAAATGTGTCAATTTTAAAATTATTTTTATAATTAAATTTATATTAAATAAGTGTCTAAAATATTTAAATATTGAATAAAAATTTTATTAAAAAATAAAACAAAGCCTAAACTGATGGAATTTTCAATGGATCTATCCGATTATTTAAAGATTTGTTGAAAAAAAAAGAGAAAATAAATTATCGATGACACCAATATGAACTGCCGACTGCCGACCGAGTTGTGTCAGCTGAAAATCATTGTGCGAGTGAGTCATCCCGTTTGCATTCAATTATTTCTCTCGACCCTGGGCCACATAACGGAGGCGTTAGGGAAGCCCAGCCCCAGCCCGAGGGTTTGCTGAATAAATCTCCCGTTGACCTTTGTATGCAGTAGTTGGCGATTGGCTTGCGGCGGTTCGTTTCAACCAAATTGTGAGTCGAAATGGCGTTCTCTAGTAAGATCAAGGTGATGAATCCCATAGTCGAGATGGACGGTGAGATTTCAAACCCTCCAACTCCCTCCTCAGTCTTCCCGCGTTTTTGTTTGTCTACCTTAACCACTGATTCTTCCCTTATTTTCTCTGATTCAGGAGATGAAATGACTCGTGTTATTTGGAAATCCATAAAGGAAAAGGTGATTTTCTTTGTTTTTTTTAGATCAATTTTGTATTTTCCTACCGTTTCTCATATCTGTTTTTGGTTGAATGTTCTCAGCTAATTTTTCCCTTCTTGGACTTGGATATAAAGTATTTTGACCTTGGTCTTCTTAATCGTGATGCCACAAATGATGAAGTTACTGTCGCAAGTGCTGAAGCTACGCTGAAGTATGGATTTGAAATCAGTGTTCGTATGTTTTTAATTCTGTGCAACATTTGATGTCTTTGCTTTGATATTAATTGCTTTTGTATATGTAATTTTAGGTATAATGTAGCAATTAAGTGTGCAACTATCACTCCAGGTATGAATTTTCTAAACCTTTGATTTACTACTATGGAGAGGACTGAGAGGAAGAAATGAGAGATTAGATAATGGAAAAAAGCCAGAAGAAAAAAACAGAATAGTAAATTCAATATATGTGTATGTGTGTAGTTTTTCTAAGAAATGAGAGATTAGATGATGGAAAAAAGCCAGAAGAAAAAACAGAAAAGTAAATTCAATATATGTGTATGTGTGTAATTTTTCTAAGAAATGGAATAGGTGAACCATGAAAGTGTTTCCAATTCTCATGCCATTTCATTGTGAATATGTCGTACCATCCTGGTAATGTTGATTTTTAATGGAATTAGTAATTTACTATATAATTTTTGACAGATGAAGACCGTGTTAAGGAGTTTGGCTTAAAGAAAATGTGGAAAAGTCCAAATGGGACTATTCGAAACATTTTAAATGGTAGGTGTTTCTCTCTTGGCATGGTTTTGCTCCCAGTTTATTGATATTATTTTTATTTGCTTTTGTTTCGGGGATTTGAAAGGTCTCAAATGTCTTCTTTTTTTTTGTTCGACTCCAGGAACAGTTTTCAGGGAACCAATTATTTGCAAAAATGTCCCTCGGCTTGTGCCAAGTTTGTGCATCATCTGAATATTTCTGTTTCATTTTCTATCATTTCTGTTATTTGTTGTATTCATCTTACACGTTTCAGGCTGGACCAAGCCAATCTGCATCGGGAGACATGCTTTTGGTGATCAGTACCGAGCAACCGATTTAGTTGTACAAGAACCTGGAAAACTCATGCTTGTTTTTGGTAATCTCCTATTTAACAGAGAAACTCTGTCAATCTATGGGTTCTGTACTTTGACATGGACTTGCAGATTTTCTGTAGAAGAACCAAATTCACCTTCATCCATTTTATTTTATCTCATGAATCTTGATTTTTGCAGTTCCTGATACGAGTGGTGAGAAGAAGGAGCTTGAGGTTTTCAACTTCAAAGGTGCTGGTGGTGTAGCTTTGTCCATGTACAACACTGATGAGGTACCTGTTCAACATATGTTACCGGTTCTATGCCCAACAGGTTTCTAGAAGTCATTAACTATTATTATGACTTTGAATTGAAAACAGTCTATTCGTGCTTTTGCCGAGTCTTCAATGAACACTGCATACCAGAAAAAATGGCCACTTTATCTTAGCACAAAAAATACAATTCTGAAGAGTTATGATGGAAGGTTTGTATTTGCAGTATATGTATTTCCCCTCTCATTCTTATTTGATCTTTGTAATCATGTATTTCTACAGTTTGGTGGCATCTTCTGATGTTTTTCTTCTTTCTGAAGATTCAAAGACATATTCCAGGAAGTTTATGAAACACGATGGAAATCCAAGTTCGAGGCTGGAGGTATTTGGTGAGATACGGTACCCATTGCAGTTTGCACTTGTTCTTGTTTGGAATAACTACACTAACATAACTTGTGTTGCTGTGTTGTAGGTATGAGCACCGTCTTATTGATGATATGGTTGCTTATGCTCTAAAAAGCGACGGAGGTTATGTATGGGCATGCAAAAACTATGATGGCGATGTGCAGAGTGATTTCTTAGCCCAAGGTCGATCATATTTAAGAGTTATTATAATTATAAATTATAATCAATTGCTCCTCTGAAAGTAAAAGTAAGAGGCATTTCATTGAGCAATTTCCTAAGCTTTTTTTTTTGGCATGGGACAGGGTTTGGATCTCTTGGTTTGATGACATCAGTGCTGGTATATTCTCTTTTCTCTCTCAAGCAAACACATCTATAAATAGGTAGAAAACAGCACCTGAGCACATGCACCATACCGTAATGGCCTCGCACACAAAAGATAAAAAGGAAGAAGACAGACACAGTATCCATGCACAATCACCCAAAATGTAACGACTAGGGATTTTTTTGTTGGATATCATCTGTGACATCTCTGAGCTGTAGGCTGTTAACATGAAATAGAAAATGGAAAACAAATGATGTCCTGAAAAAAGTTGTAATTTGATTTCATAAAGACTAAATATCTGAGAAAGAGAGAAATGGTATACTGCAGTGCTCAGGTGTCTAATGTCTATTGAAGGCAGCTGAAGCATCAAAGAAGAATAAGAACCCGTGGGCATAATGGAAAATTGTAATTGCTGCATAAGTAAAATCTGAAAAGAAGAATAAGAACGCCTTCAAATTTTTGTGGGCAGATGGAGTTGTTTTGGTGTGTGTGTGTGAAGAAATCCGTCATCTCCTAGAAGATAGAGTTTTTATTTGCTGACAACCTAGGACAATTTGTATAGGATGTGGAACACTAGGTCATGTTGATTAATGATTCTGAATTTAACATAAAGGTTTTACTAACATGGCATTATTGTAATTTGTAAATTAAATCATATTTTGAACTCCAACAAAATTTACATAAAGCCATTATGAATAATATGTGGAAACTGGTTCTTATAGTGGGTGCACTGTTCTTATAGTCGGCTACTATGACAAACCCCCCAACTATGATCTTAAATTATAATCTTGTCTTTTGTTTTTGGATATATGAGTAATTGGATTTGTTTTCAGGTATGCCCGGATGGAAAGACTATTGAAGCTGAAGCAGCCCATGGCACCGTTACCCGCCACTACCGCGTTCATCAAAAAGGAGGTGAAACCAGCACTAACAGCATAGCATCAATTTTTGCTTGGTCACGAGGTCTTGCGCACAGGTATCGTTTTGTTATTCTTAATATAGTTGTTGAGTTCCTGTAGTCTATTTTGTCAAAAGCTTGGAGTCCTTATGGTTGTGTTTTGAGTTGGGGTTTAAATTCCCGTGGAAACTGGGAATTCCTGATGAATAACAATGTGCAGGAAAATGTACGATACATTAAATCCTTCCATTTGGTTTTAATTGCAATTGTTCATGGAAAACAATTTTCTAGTCTCTTGCAGCAACAATTTAGAACATAGGAATGGTTAACACAATTAAATTCTTATAATTCAAAGCATTCTGTGTAATAGACACTAGTTGAACATCTCAAGTAGTCAATAGTTCCATAACTAATTTTGTTGCTCTCTACAAATATATGTATATATTATGGTATAAATGGAAAAGGAGTACCATAATCCTTACTGTTATACTGATATTTGAACTGCATGCTAGCACATTTGATAGAAACTACATGACCGATTTGTCCAATCATAGTGTCATCCATGTTAATCTCCTAACATAGATAATGGATCACATAATTTAAACATGAACTTCTGAATGTTAAAAGGCTTAGGCTTACTCTTCGCTAGTAGTAGGATCACCTAGACTTCAATTGACAACTTAAATATGTACCAATCTGTTTGAGGCATGGAAGCCAAGTAATATGTTCTATTCAGATCGATTTGCTTGGAAACTATATTGCTACGGTTTAAACATCAAATGCAGTTTGCTTGAAAAGTTAGTCTGAGGATGTTTGATACTGCTTAAGAGTTGAGACATAACATGTTCACTTGGGAATTATAATATATGTGCAGGGCAAAGTTGGATGGCAACGATCAACTGCTAAACTTCACTGAAAAACTAGAAGCAGCCTGTGTGGGAACAGTTGAATCTGGGAAGATGACAAAAGATCTCGCGCTTCTCATTCACGGACCAAGGTAGGTGCTCTCTTCTTCTAACGTTTTAGTTCTGCTGCACCTTGGTTAAATGTATATGTACATGTGGTTGATTGAATTCATGTGTTTGTGCAGGGTTAGTAGATCTCAGTATCTAAATACCGAAGAGTTCATCGATGCAGTAGCCATGGAGTTGAGCAAAAGACTGTATGTGAAATCAAATTTGTGAAACATGTGCATTTTGTGCTCTCTCATCTCACTTTTAGCTTTATTTATACTTGCCAATAAAAAATGTCTGATACATGTCCTCCAATGGACACCACTCTCATATATTCATAATAAATACTGTATTGAATTCATATAATAAATTGAGGACACTGTCGTGTTTACTGGATTGAATCAAATAGTCTTGATGAATAAAGTTTGACATCTTTTATGTTAGATAGTTCATCGTTTTCATTGTCATTATTATTATCCATGATCTTTAACTATGTATTCTAGTCCCATTCTCATTTAGCCTCCGTTCTTTAATACTTTTAAAAAGTTTTTTGGGATCAAAAGTGATTTTAAGACAAAATCATGAAGAATATAGAACTTTTCAGGTTAAAAATGTTTTTCAAAATTACTTTTCAAAACCTAAAATTCTAGCTTTTATCTTTTTATAAACAATTTTAAACAAAATTAATAATTTATCCTAGTTTATATCATCAATATTTTTATATTTTCAAAAAGAATACTTAAAATAGATATTTTATTTACATAAAATATTTTTTGACAGTAATAATAAACAATTTAGTGTATTTTTAACTCTTAATTACATGTTAGTTTTTTAATGACGTAATATCAAAATAAAACCAAAATATTAGTGTCATTATTTTGTAAAAAAATAAGTAAAATACTACAATAGAAAAACGAGAGAAAATGAGTACGAAATATATAGTTATCCCCAAATTTTAATAGTTTCCTCCTGTGGTTTATCTAAGTGGGAAGTGTTGGGTGAATTGTTGGATGAATGGGACGGGTGGAGCATGAAAGGGTTGAGTTTGGTTTGTGATGTTGATGAGATTTGAGCCGAGTTTGATTAGTTGTCGAGAGATGGATTAGGGGTTTGGTTTCTTAATTTGAGAGAGGCTGTGGCCTGTGAGAATAGGACGATTCATGTCAATTGAGCGGTGGCGGGCTGAAGCATTGTTATTTGATGAAGAAGATGAAGCTGTTGAGTTGAGGCGGTGACGATGGTGAATGTGGATGTTGAGCGGTGGTGGCACAATATTATTTGGCGGAGAAGGTGGTTAGTGTCGAGCTCACTCCCGAAGATGATCAACGGTATATGAGTTTCTGGGATCATAGAAAGAATTTTGTTAATTTATAGAAGTAAATTGTTCAATTTATTGAGCTGTTAGAGGATTAAATAAATAAATGGATTACTATTATATTGGTTATAAACTTATTTAAATAAAATAATCTATTTTAAATTCTTAACTGAATGAGTAGTAATTACAAAATAATTCAATATAATTTGATTAGTAAATGTTTAATTTCTCTCTAACAAAAGAAGACGGGTAAAACAGAGCGGGAGTCCAACTTCGTCATCCCCACCTTCAAAAATTACAGTGAAAGAGTTTGAAAAGCCATGGAGAAGGAGAAGGAAGAGTTTCACTTCTCTCATCCTGCGTCTGGGAAGCCAGTCATAGCCTACTCTCACAACACCCGGAAACTCGATTCCGGTATGCCTATGCACTCTGAGTCCGGGTATTGGCGTCCTAAACCCGATGCCTCCATCGAAGTTGTTATAGCTCAGAGCACTGGCCTTGCTGAAGTCCTGTATTCTCTTCTCCCTTTCTTTCTTTTCTTGTATTAACCTTCCTCTGTTTTCGGTTACTTAACGAATGTTTTATCCATCTCAGAAGGGAACATATGGTGCAGAGGACAAAGTCATCAAGCTTCAAAGCGAAGTTGTTGCCAATGCTTCCAAGGTAATCTTGAAACAGAACCCAATATTATCTTCTTTTGCATTGGTCAATTACAAGCTAAATGTTTTGCTATCATGTTGATTTCTTTTTTCCATTTGTATCTGTAGACTTCGTTCAAAGTTTCTGTCAGTTCTAGTTATGAATTTATGATACAAATTATTTATAAGGCATGAATACAGAAAATTAGTTAATGCATGTAATTACTTAACAGAAATAGTAGCTAAATTTTCTTTGTTAGTTCATTTTCTGATATAACAAGACAACTTCTACAATGGAATATAATGGATTCCGAAGGTAGCTTGCCCTTTTCTATTTCAAATTTCAGGTTATAAGTTCTTGCGTATGCTTCAGGATAATGCCCGAGTCTCCACCATATTTTACACGTTTTATTATCTTCATTTCCATGTACTTGATACAAGAAGCAACTGTGTCGTTGGATTTATTTGTTCCACGCATTTTTCCTTTCTTTTTCCTTTTTGCTTGCAGCCTATGATTTACATTTACTTGAAATTAATCTCAGTGAAGTTGTTCGGATGAATTTTGCTTTGTTCTCCTTTTGAGTTTCTTGAGAATGTTGCTGCACATTCTACACACTTGGGGGATTCCCTTCTATCCCAATTCCCAAATAACCCTCCTGCTAAATTATGTGCTTGTTTTGCTTCATTTTGAGTTAGATCCCGTTTAGATTAAAGTTGAAGAAGGATAGGAAATAAGGAGATGATAGATTTAGAGGGAAAAGGGAAACAGGAAACTATACAGAACCATGAAAAATGAAATATCATACCAGTTTACAATCTAAAGTTACCAGCAAGCAGGATGTTCGTGGTTGTTAGTGCATGAGAGTAGGGAACACGGTGGGTACATACAGATGGCAAGAGTGATGAAGTTATAGGTCCTTGGAGCCTTTATCTTTTAAGTAGTTGTCTTTAGAAATTAGATTTCATCTCTGGCATTTAGCTTATGTAATTCTCATTTTGTGAACTAGTTTGATGTTATCTCCATTGGGGTAAATATTAGTTGATCTTATCAAGTTGTTGTTTAGGCAATGGACATATCTTATTTTCTGTGGCCATGAATAGTTTAAGCTCAATTTGGTAGTTGTGATTGACTGGACCATTATATGGGTTTAATCGGTCGAATACATTCATATCAGATGCAGGCTGGCATTCCAAATACCTGCTACCCAAAATTTAGACAACCTCTTAAGTGTCATAGATCACAATCACAATTCCAATCAATGTCTATTCCTTTGTACCAAGATCTAACCCTCATGGTACAGAAGCATGCATCATGCTGACACATGCTCTGGTTCCAATAGTAACGATCTGGGCCTTAGCATCTCTAGCTCCCACAATTTTTCAAACCTAAACCACGTGACCCTTGAAAGTTTAAGCTCTAGTTGCTACTTTTGATTGAATTGAACTATTCCACATAAGGGGGAAAGAGCCCCAAATAAGTGGAAGTTGGAACTCTTGAACACTTGGATGGATGATGTGAAAAACTTCCAATACATGGCTAAAGCGAGACTCGGAGAATGTTAATGGAGAAAACCTCAAAGAAGTGGAGGATGGGATGGATAATCCTAAACAAGTACATAAGGTGCAAATATGGCATCAATAGTAGATTTCTGATGCAATTGAACTCTTGAAAACATGTATGGAGAACTTTTCACCAAATTCCTCATTTTCTGTGATAGATACAAGCATAGTTAAATTAGGAAGGTTAAACCAGCGGAACCCTTACAAGGTAGCACTCAGGTTTAGACAGATCATGTTACATTATTTGGTTCAGGCCTACCTCTTTGTTATCACCTTTTGATTCTTCTCTGTGTTTGTTTTCTGTGATGGAACTTGAAGTGACTGCTTTCCCCCAATTTTCAATCATTATCTCATTCTGCCCTACCTCTTTCGCTTCATTGGTTAAAGGCATGCATGTTTGCTTGTGGAACCCACTGCAATGCAAAGCAGAGAAAATACCCTAACTAATAATCCATTCCAAAATCATACATTAGGCAGTTTTAGCTATCAACAGCGGTTCACCATATATTTTTTTATCGCAGGTGAAGGAGATAAGTCGAATTTACGAGACGGTCGATGGAGAACTATGCTATGCTGCTCAAATGTCTACCAATCTTACTGCTCTTCAGCCACATCTTAAAGCTGTGTTCAAGAAGCTGCCATAGAACTTCAAAGTAAGTATTCCTTTCTTGGACCAAATCAAACCATTTTATATTTAATATCCTTAGAATCTCTGGTTCCAGTCCAGACTAGAGGCAGCTTGTTTTAGCTACAAAAAATATTGGATTGTGGTAGTCAAGTCAGAATCCCTACTCATAAACTTGATCATTGTGTATTGAGGGCCAACTCATGAATGTTGACTTAAAACAAGTCCAACTTTCTCATAAATTACAAAATAAATAAAAAAATCACGACTAAAATCTTCATGCAAGACAATAACTTATGCTGAAAAATAGTTGGTAATTCCCTCACTTTAGGTTAGGTGCAGTTAGCATATTGAGAGAATTAAGGGTGATTGCTTGAACAGCTGGATCTTTCTTTTGACTTTGCATTACTTGACTAAATGAACTGTCTAAACCCCAAGGCTTTTGATTAATAATGTTTTTAGTCACATAGTATCAAACCCATTAATCGACTAATCCAGATTCAAGCATCGTAGGAACTTATTACGAGAAAAACCCTTCTAACCCGATCTGCTTCATTCATAACACATAACCCTAATCTTGTTTTTATTAATTTTTCTAAATCACCTACTATTGTGTTTTGATTTAATTTTTTGGTTCGTGGCGTCGCTTACAAAATACGATATAATTTAGTTAGTTTGTGTAATTACTTCTTTTTTATCTTTCTCCCCTAGAAAAGATATTTCATGCTTTTCCATGTTTTTAGTTGAGTGCCATATGCTCAACCAGTTCTCATCATCTCATGTGATGTGAGTGAAACCTTTGAATGCAATGCAAGTTCCTTGACAATGACATCCCATTAAGGATAAGGATTAAGATAAGAAATAACGATTTTATCCAAAAAATTATCAAATTCTATTTACCAAAATAAAAATTTATTTTAATAAACTATTAAAAAATATGAAATAAGGTAGAATAAAACTTATATTTTTTAAAATAATTAAAAATAAATAACATGTTTTCTAATGAAGAGAAGTCTAGGTGAACGCTTTCCCTATAGTTACTTCCAAGATTTGCACTCTCCACATATACAGAAAATTAGAAATGGTTGCTTCCAAGTTTTTGAGTCCGTTTTTTTTTTAATAATTCGATATTATATATAGTTCGAATAGAAAATATTTTATTTTTAATATATAATAACAGATTATTTTTTTACATTGAACAAATGTATTTAATTTAGTGAAAATTTAACATCCATGATCCATATAAATAGAATATAAAATATAATTATTAAATTAAATAATCAAATATTATGATCGTATTAAATTATATATATATTTGATATGTTAGATGTCATTTTATTTAAAATGTATTATCATATGCATATGACATGTTATTATTGTTAGATTTTTAACGGTCCAGTTATCATGATAGTTAAAAAATAAATTATTTGTTAAAAAAATATAGGTTAAGGGCTAAATTTATCCCCCAAAAAGATTAAGGGTCAAAACAATAAAAATTATAAATGTTAAGAGTTAAAATTATCTTTATGTCATATTTTTATTACTTTTTTCGGATTTTAGACTTTTACCATTAATAATTTAGATTAATTATATTGCATATTTAATTTTGATAAACGAGTTTTTAATAAATTTATATATATATATATACTATATTTTAAACTCAAAATTTACTTAAACAAAATTAAATTATTTATCATCTGCATTATTTTTATTAATTAATTTAATAACATAAAATTTTTTTATTTGAAGTGAGAAACTACATAATATGAACTGAAATCCGCGTCGTTATCAAATTTGTATGTTATGAGAAAATAAAGGAATCCAAAGTAAATATATATTCTTTATTTTCCTCTCTCTTCAATAATCTTTAATCAGAATTATTCACATTAGAAACTGTTAGTATTAATTTAATCTTATATATTTAAGTTGGCATTAAAAATTCATAATCAATATTAGATATCTCTAAACGATGTTTATAACTTTTAAATAAAAATAAGATAAAATATTAATATCGATTTTTAATTAAGAGTGTAAAAAAGCTTGACTTATTACGTATTAATTCTTGTTTTAATTAATTTTTATTCTTTAAATAAAATAAATAATAAAAATACGATTTATGTTATTATGTACACAACTAAAAAAAAACTATTTAGTTCTTAAGATGATTAATATTATATATATTTAATTTTTTTGATAATGACATTTGAAATTGAAATTACTGAATTATGTAGTAAGAGATTAAGTTATATGTATTTGGATTTTAGTACAAATCATAGATTAAAAATAATATTAAATAATATTAATAATAAATAATATAATTTTATATTGAGTGAAGAAATTCAAATGGAAAAGCAACCGTCCATCTGCAGCCAGCTAGCCAGCTCGGTGAGTTCACAAAACCCGCCGTGTTACTGACTCTTTAATTATTTTATTTATTTATTTATTTTCATAGTCTGACAAATTCCACATGGAGTACTATTTTATTTTTTATTGAATTATTTTATTTTATAAACTTGTTCCATACTCCCATTATCTAACCACAATATACATTTTATACATGTACAATAATTCACTAAGGTCAACCATAATTAATCGAATACAAAAAAAACATGATTATTTTAAGTATAATATTAAAAATATTTTTAACTGAATAATTATTTTTAACTCTTAATATTTTATTTTGAAGCTTTGCGAAAATAATCCAAATGAATTTAATAATTAAGGAAATAAAATAAGTTGAAAGATATTTTAAAATTTATGATAAAAATTACAGTACATGAAAAGTGATCAAATACAGATGGTGATTTAGGTGAAGATATCGTCTACAGCTGACAACTTTTCTTTAATTTATAATAACTTAATATTTTTCTTATCAATTAGATAAAATTTAAAAAAATTATCATTTACAGATAGCGATTTAAGTAAAGACACCATCTATAGGTGATATCTTTATCCAGTATAGTTTTTATAAAAAAATTTCATAATATCCCCGACTTATATTATTTCTCAAATTATCAAATCCAGTTTGGGTTTTTTACCAAAATATTTAGTTTTATTTAGGTAAAAATAATTCTTTATAGATAAAAATATTAATTAATTAATATTAAATGGGCTTAAAATAGTATGACAAATATAAATAATATATTTTTTCTATGAAAGGCTCAGGGGGAATTTTTAACGTTTTTTCTTATAAGAAGATGTTTTTTTTAAAATTATTTAATTACAAACAGTAAGAAGGTTGAATTTTGAGGCAGACATTGAAACTAAATTCAGTTTTTTCAAACTAAATTGATACTATGACCTTTTGTTAATATTTTCTAAAATTCCACGCCAGCATTTTAATAAAAATAATTATCGATATTAAAATTATAAAAAAAATAAAAATAAAATCAAGGTAGTAGTAGAGGGACCAAAACTGAAATTTGACCAAGTTATTAATTAGAGTAAAAAATCCACCCACGTAGGAGAAATGGAATGGGATGTCTGTGTGGTTGAATGCTTGAAGCAAACAATATAATATTGTGAATGTTATTTATTACAAGAAGCAAAAACAACCTAATCAATGTCCTAACGCCAGATTTAAAACATAACCATTATATATATATATATATGTACGTTCCATATTTTGTAGTATATAGGAACCAAAATACCCTTTCTTTGATAATTCTATTCCCTTTCTTCATCTTTTGTTTGCTTCCGTTTCTCAGTCGGCATAAAGTCATGAGGCTGAAACTGATCATCTTCATCGTCTTGGTCTCCATTGTTGAAGCTCAACACCATGCCGAGGAAATGCTGCACAAGTACAATTCATTCTCATTAGAGTTAAAACACAGGCATGTTCATCGGTTCAACAACAATAGGGATGAAACTCAGCAAGAACGTATCAAGGATCTTCTCCACCATGATATTATCCGCCACAATATCACATACCACCGGCTGGAAACACGAAGGCGAGCCGGAGAAGCCGTTTCGAGCGTGCCTTCCATGGAACTGCCGCTTCACCCGGGGAGTGATCTTGGGATTGGACAGTACATCACCACGCTTAAAGTTGGGACACCCTCGCAGATGTTCCGGGTGATTGTGGATACCGGGAGCGATTTGACGTCGGTACGATGTCGGTATCGATGTTCGAAACATGCCGGTGGCGGTGATTGTAGTAAGAAGGGGAGGATAAACGGAAGGAGGGTGTTCCATGCTCCGTTGTCTTCTTCCTTTAGACCGGTCCCTTGCAGCTCGGAGAGATGTAAAGTTGAGCTCACTAGCCTTTTCTCGACCACAACATGTCCTACGCCGCTCACTCCTTGTGGTTATGATTACAGGTACCGAATCTCTCATCTTAAATCAGATCCATTTCCAATTTTGTATGCATAATTTGCATAATCCCGGTCGAGTGTCGTATACGAGTATATGTTTCGGACATTTCGAGTCTCGGGTTAACAATAATATAACCTCAAAAACAGATGAAAAACAGAGTCTAAAATGGTGGGCAAATGAAATTTGTAAAGTAGGGCTTGGGAGGGTAAATGCTGTTGGGGAGTTAATAGGTTGCATTTAGGGCTCACTGATATTTATGTCTATGGCTTCTTTTGTAGTTTGGATTTAAATGCAGAGCACCAACCATTAGACAAGGGTAAACCCCACCCGTAGTTACGGATTCGGAAATTTAGATCTTCCGAGCTACAAACGTTTGTAGCTGAATCGTATTTATCGTGATTACGGACATAACTATTTATAGATCCGGGAATAAATGGTCACTGGTAGAGGTAACAGATGAGGTTGGCTGCAGATACAATAACCCATATTGCTATCTTAACTACATCCAACACAAAGATATCAGTGGTAGTTATTATTAGTAGGTAAGGTTCACATGACCCTAAACAATTTGGTACCAAAACAGGACATTAAGGCCCGGAGTGGGGTCTGCTTTGGGGAAAGCCACCAATTCCTAGTGCCAGTGGACAAATGTGTTTGATTTTATTTATGGATAGACAACTATTTAATTAGATTACGGTTCGAATCGATTTTCGATTTTATTGATATTTTTTGTCCTAATCTTACTTGTCTTGGAACAGCTATGTAGATGGGCAAGCTGCAAGGGGAGTCTTTGCTGACGAGACCGTCACTGTCGACCTTATCAATGGTAGAAAAACGAGACTCCATAACGTGCTAATCGGGTGCAGCGAGTCGTACAAGGGTTTCAACAATGTCGATGGTCTGTTGGGGTTAGGCAATACAGAACTTTCTTTCGCGACATATGCAGCTGAGAAATTTGGTCGGAAGTTTTCTTATTGTCTGGTTGATCATTTGAGCAACATAGACGCCACAAGTTATATGATCTTCGGTGCAAGTCGAAACCCAGCGAAACTGTTGGGCAATGTTCGGAGTACCACGCTCGAACTCCAAGCCCTCGTCCCATTCTATGCTGTAAACGTTAGAGGAATCTCCATCGCCGGTAGAATGTTGGAGATACCAATGAAAGTGTGGGATGTGACCCAAGATGGTGGAATGATCCTCGACTCCGGCACCAGCTTGACATTTCTGGCGGATCCGGCATACCAAGCAGTGATGGAAGCCCTTACGGCATCGGTTTCAAGGTACCCAAGGCTGAAGTTGGATGCCGTACCAATGGACTATTGCTTCAACTCTACCGGCTTCGACAAGACTTTGGTGCCGAAACTGATGTTTCACTTCGACGATGGAGCCCGGTTCACACCACACTGGAAAAACTACGTCATTACCGTTGGTGCCGGAGAAAAATGCCTTGGGTTTATGCCTGCACGTTTTCCTGGAGCTTCTGTTATTGGAAATATTATGCAACAAAATTATTTCTGGGAATATGATTTGGCAGGTAGAAAGCTGAGCTTTGCTCCATCTGCTTGCAGTTAGGGAAGAATATCAGTCGGTTTAATCGATTTTTTGGGGTTATAATTGATTTTTTCCGGTTGAATCCGCCAGGACCGAAAAACCATAATATAATAATTTAAATAGTTATAATATATGATATAATATTTAAATTAAGTTGATTAACTGACTGGAACAATTATTTGTGAATTGTTTGGGTGGCTGTATCTTTTTACATTAATGGAAATTCTTTGTCCCGCTGCTTATTGCCTCTTCGTAAGGACCAGTATCCAATAGTTCCAATATCATAAAATCTAGCAATTTAATCTTAAAAACAACACTATACTAATTAAGGCAATTTAGTAAGACTAAATTGATATAATAGAGGGCCTAAACTGATCCGTTTAATAGTAGAGGGACTAAATTGATATAGGCCCTATACTAGATGACTGAATATATAAAGGGTAAAGGGTAAAATATGCAGGTAAGGCAAAGCCCCACTTTCATTCATCTCTTTGAAACATCCCTATTCAATAGTTACTTAATTGAATTACCTTGTCCAATAGGCTTTAAAACAGTGCAACCACCACCACCACCACCGGTCTCTCCAACAAAAATCCAACCTATTAATAAACAATGACTGTATTCAGATGAAAGCGGTCCGTCCACCCCTTCGACTATTCCTATCATAAGCAGTGTTGAATTTGTCGACTAGCTCATTCATTGTGCTGTAAAATAAATACCGTCGTCATCACCGTGATGATAATAATATCGAGTCATTTTAGCGAAAGAAGGTTATGTAGACATAACCCTTACCTTGAGCAGTTAGTGAACATTGCAAGATAAGTAATCAACAAGGTATCATTGTATTCCTGTGAAGTATTTCAAAAAGAAAGTTTCAGCAGATTAAACAATTGATAGGCAAATCCTCATAAAGTGGATTGCCAAATCCAAAAGATCACAAATGTGCTGAAGTAGGCAATAATTATTATACATAATATAAGTGCATTTATGGAGATTATGTGAATTTTGAACCATCCAGACTCAAAATCTACACCAGTTTTAGTTCGAACACACTTGCCAACCAGCACAATCTATATATTTTTCACTGTTGCATCAGAACAATTAACAGGCAATAAACATCTTCCACAAATCTTCTAACAATGTACTGTGAAATAGAAGAACCTATTACCAAAACATGACCGGATTTTCTACCAACTTTCTACATGTAGGTTGAGTTTTCAAATCTTTTCGTCCGGAACTTACGTAGCCACAAGTTGAGGGGATTGTTGCTCATTTCAAAATACCACACTTTGAATTGTGTCAATGAATATTGTGATAGGAAAAACAAATCATCCTCACAAGAACAGAAAAAAGCACTACTTTATGGTTAAGTATTGTAAGTGGTATATTGCGCAATTACACATCCATCCACTTTAGGCTACACAAAGTGACAAATGGATATTCACTTGCTTAAACAGACCCAAAATATATATTAAAAAAGAAGGAGCTCACCATCAGAAAGTCATCTTGAAATTTTTCTGATTCAATGGCAGGTAACCTTCTAAGGAGGCTTGATACTTGCCTTAATAAAGAATTTTCACAAGGAATGTCACCTGAAATGGAAAACATATTACAACTAATTCATGGCCATGTATGTAATCCACAATAGCCCGATAAATAATAGTCAACTTTTGTCAGCCTATCCTATATAAGTAGGACATACATCCAAATAAAAAATGGAAATGACTGATAAAAAGTCATAGAAACAATAAAAGATGGTAGCATTTATAACTTTTTACATGCATAACTACTTGTCAAATTTAGTCATAAAATTTATAATTGAAGTAAAAAATTATAATTTATTTTGAAGTATTTTCCATGTCTGAACTTTTATCCACACTACAGTAGAAATATAAATTTCTTGGAACAACCTTTGAAACATTCACATGCAGGAAAAGACTCCTACCTTTTTGCATTCCAACAAGATAGTGATGAAGCACCCTGATTCTGCTATTCAACATCTTGATCGCACTATGTATACCAGTAAGATGCGCAGCCACTGCATAATAAATACAAAGAGTACACTTGTAATCGTCAATTACAGAAAATAGAAGGTTTCCATCAAATAGGATTGTCACATTTGACAAAGAATCCTAAGAAGGATGCAAGCTTACATTGAGTTGCAGCTGAACCTCCGTCAGATGGCTTTAGATGGGCAACATGATCCACTGAGATCCTCTCAGCTTCAACCGTCTTTAATCCCCCCAAACACACACACACACACACACACGAAGAAATGGAAGAAACAATCTCAGAAATTCCAGTTGGTGAAAATTAAAAGAAAACTGTGTAGACAAGAATGGAAACTTTGAAAGTTTGAGTATAGACCTCAATTGTGTAGCTTGAACGAACAAAAATAAGCTGTGGTATCCCATCTATAACATGCAGCTCTTTATGTTGACGTGACCATCAAGAGGATGAATAGATATGTTATCATTAGAGAATAACTAGGAACTGTAAAGGCTATTAAAACTACCTAAAAGAAAGATGTATTGACAAAAATGAAGAAACAAATTAGACAGACACCTAATCAAAATAAATTTCATATAAATGATACATAGGATACCTTGTTGCAAAAATTCAGAGACAGAATAGTAAAGGATAGATATTTGTGTAATGAATCTCAATGAAGTGGTCTTTTAAATGTAAGTAATTTTTCTGTTTTAATTAGTTCAATGAAATGGTTCGTTTTGGGAACCCATTAGTCTGTAAAACATGGCCATTTGCTGGAATAGGGATATTAGGGTCTGGCAGTCTGAGTCAGAGAGGAAGGGTTATCGAAATGTATTGTTGACTTCTCCTCCTCTGATCTCTCTTTTCTCCTCTACCCTTATTTTGATCTATCTTGATACAAAATTCTTCCTTCTGGTTTGAACACCAACAATTCAATTCATATAAAAGAATAACATAAAGACGAACAGATACAAACCACTTTCATAAATGGTAACCGGTAGATCCTTCTGGGCGGGATTGATTGTAGGATTGAGAAGCACATAGAGAGGGCTTTCATTAATATCCATCAACTGTAACAAATGAACAAGGAAAAAACTATTATTCAAACGCATAATACAAAGAAAAGAGGAGGCAACCAATTACAATATAATGCTTCCTTTGGTAGATAGCGGCACCGTTCCTTTGGTAGATAGCGGCACCGTCCTAAACTACCATTGCACCAAAAAAAGCGGCCACAACTGTAATTTAAATCCCTCCCCCCACTATAACAATCAAACATTAACAAAAAGCAACACAATCAAATATGCATATTTTCATTGATTACAAATTATATAAACTCCACAACAGTGAGAGGACGGGGAGGGTTGAGAAAACATACGGCCTTATGAATGTGCATATCAGATTCCTGGGCATCGCTCCCAGTGGAGTACCATCCGAGAATATAAAAATGAGGGAAAACCTTCTTATCTGGGAAAACAAAATCAATAGCAAAAATCAATAAATTGGAAGTACAAAAACCAATAATCAATAAATAAATAGAATGAACTAGTGTTTTGGTCATACAAAGCTCTTGTTTCTTCTCAAGGAAGGAGCGGTCGAGGGAGTCGGTGGAGGGATCGTAGAGAAGCTCAAAGCTATTGAAGATCTCGACTGTGCGACCCCTCTGGACACCTATGACACATCCATAGACTCGAGGGGCCTGCTGTTGGGGTTCGACGCCGTTGACGGTGGCGGAGGTGGACGTGACCGGCGGAGGGTTCATCTGGGACTTGACCCGAGTGTAGTGGTCCGATATGTTTACGATTACCAGCGGATGAAGCTTGAAGGTTAGGCCGCTGCTAGACGATGACGCCATTCTTCGATTTCGAAATTTGATTTTTTACAAGTTTCTGTCGATGCTTCGGTTTCTCTTTTCCTTTGCTCAGCTTTGTTTGTTTTCTCACTTTCTCTGCGATTTTATTTTTATTTTATATCTGGACTTAATTAAGGCAATGGGCTTTCTCTCTCAGGCCGAAATAAAAATAAAAGCGAATTAAGCCCAGACCATCCTTATAAATATAAATGGGCTTTACCAATTATATAAATTGGTAGAAATACTTGGAAACATTTGAATATCTTAATAAAAAAAATCGATTAAAATGACCTGATTTAAAAAATAATAATAAAAATATTAAATATAATAAATATATATCGGGTCAGGTCAATGATTTTCAACCTTAAAACCAATTATACTACAACCTTGATTATTTTTATTTTAACTTGATCTGACCCAAAACTTAAAAATTATTTTTAAAAAATTGACTCTATCCGATAAAATTGGGTCAAAGCCCATCAAATTTGATTTATTAGGGGGTGAGATTTTCAAATATCGCAATATAAAATTTTTCATAATAAATATTAATTTGATCCCATTTAATTTGTTGGGAGTATAGAGTTAATAATATTTAAAATAGTGATACGAGGATTTTTTATACCAAACTTTACTTTTGGTCCCACTAAATGAAAATTTTAACTCGGTCTCTATCTCTCCTGTTCAGTGATGTGAAGAAGATAAAATACATATGATTGTATTACAAGGCAGATATATAGGATATATGTTGTATGTATTAGATTTTGTTCAGCAAATTACATCAAAAGGATCCAAAGCAAAATATTTGCTAATATCCCCACTCAGTGCCTGATTTGGAGACCCAATTCTAATTATTCAGTCCTAAGATAAGTCTAAAGACAGCATAAACAATTTGCTTCTAAAGTTCTCTAACCTCTATATAAGTGTGTGGTTTGCAGGCAGCAGGCAAAGAGAGAGAAACAGATGCATTGATTAGTGGCCATTGGCATTTACAATCTCCTCTGGATCATCCTTCCTATGGGCATGCTGATACATGGCCTTCCTGTGATTTAGCTCTTCTCTGCAGAAGAATGGCAGGGACAAGAAACGATAAATGTTTGAATCAAAATCGTGTTCATAGTTTTTTCTCCATATTTAACTACAGATCATATGATAGATTGAAGCATAAATATGAACCTGAGACAGTTCCAGATTGAGTCGTAATGAAGAATGGCAATGACTCTCCGTTTCCTTCCTTTGTGGGGTTCTCCGCCACGTTTCACCACTGGCAATTGTTTTACTCCGCTAGCCTCCATCAACTCCCTGGCCATTGCCAAGTCTGTGTCTGGAAAGCAGGTTAGAACTCCGCGCTCCTTCCCACGGTAGCTTATCCCTTTCGTGCAGACAGAGGAAACAAGACATGCATTCACCTGTAGACATGGCTCAACTGTCTTATTATTCAAAACATGCGAGAGCAATAGAGCAAGAGAGAGAAGTTTGGCATCCCATACATCAGGTGCTGTAAAATCACCCTTGGAGACGTCACTGGGCTTCTTAGATAGGCACCGTCTAATATCACCAAATGTAAGAATCCCCTCCAGAAAATCATCTTCATCAACCACAACCGCACATTTCTGATGGCCATCATGCATGGTTTTCATTGCTTCTTTTACGGTAACCGCCATTGACACCTTCAAAAACTTCGACATGGCCCTAGAAACCTGACAACAAACATTGATAAGGAATTCATCAGGTCGGGGAAGTAAACTTCAAATAAGAGAATACTTTAATTGGAACAAGAAACTTGATCATTTTGCAAAAACTTCTGTAAAATAAAATAAGAGAGAAATATACCCTAAGATCTTCAAGAAGCACATCTTCATCCAATGCTTCTAGGTCAGCAGCCTTTTCTATGACAGAGAGTTCCTCATCAGCAGAAGCAGAAGAATAACCTCTTGCTGAATTCCTCGAATCAGATGCTTCAGTCTCCTTGTGCTGGTTAGCCACAGAAGGAACCCATATCGCAAGTCCAACAGCCCCCTATATGTCAAATTGACCAAGAAGAAAAATTAAGTGCCAAATATTTAGACAATGTCCCATGACATGGCATCCAAAGAAATTGCTCAAGAATAACGCAAAGCTCTAAAGCCTTAATAGTTAATCCCAACAAAGACAGGAAACATTATAGAAATCTTGTATTAGAACATAAAACAAAGGTCATGTTAGACTTCAGTTAAACCACCACCACCAGTGCACGACATCGGCATGTTTCAATTCTTGGTTGGTTACAAAACTAGACAATTACTGAATTCCAATAAAGCTGGACAGCAGTTAAACTGGACCTTTTTACTTTTTACTTTCGCTAGAAGTTACTAGGCAAACTATGAAAAACTAGTAAAAAGTGTATTCATGGATTCCCTTGTTCTCTATATTGCTTATTCCAAAAATATAATAAGCAAGCAAGATAACATATAGCATTACCATGAGAGGAAGTATGATCCTGTAATCTTTTGTCAGCTCAAAAAGAAGCAAAACTGAAGTTAGGGGAACTGAACAAACTGAAGCTAATGTGGCAGCCATTCCAACCTAGAGTAAACACTTGAATGTATTAAAATCAACTTAATAAAATTGAACAGTATTTTGCCAAGTTCAAGAGATAAATTGAGCAATAACACCCCCATTAAAAATTTACCAGTGCATATGCTTGTGGTTGTGCAACGGCAGCATTGCCTGGAATAGCTGAATTAATAATTTCAGCAGCTGAGCCTCCAAATACAGCACCAACAGCAGCACCAATCATTAAACTTGGGGCATAAAGGCCACCTACAAGCCCAGACCCCTTACATAAAGCAGTGGTAACAACTTTGGCAGCTGCGAGTTGGGTTAGTAACCAGATTCCAGGAGCAGATGCAGATTTCCCAGTATGTAGGATTTCATTGACGTTCGTAAAGCCCCAGTATAGTATTCCAGGATACTTAAGAGCTATCATTCCAGCTCCTAAACCACCTAAAGCGGGGCAGATTACAGCAGGAAGTCCAAATTTCTCCTTAATATACTCAAACGTTGTTGTGAACCAAGAAACCAAGCGAGCAAAGACTACACTTACGACGCCACAAAGCATCCCCAAGATCAGATACAAAGGTAGCTCTGCAAGGCAAAATTAATATCATAATATATTCATTTTCCACCATACATGGAGTCATTTCTCATCATATCTTTCCTAGTACGACACATGAAGCGTGTTTTATCTATTGAGGTAAAAAGGCCAAACAACCACACCTCTATGCCTTTGGGGATGATAAGGCATAGTGAAATTACACACTAAATTGGTCATTCACTGTCAAATATTGGAAGGCAAATACACATTTTGATTTTATTCTATTTTTAATTTTAGAATTGTAATGAGGTCAAGAAATCAAAACAGAAAGTAGCTGCAATTGACGATTCATATACAAGAAGCACACTTCAAGATTAATGGAACAGCATATTCATCAATCTCCTCTGTTAGACAACAAATTACTTCCGAAGGACAACAAGATGCTTAATTACATCAGCAAATTTACACTAATATGTACAAACATAAAAACCGCAAAATAGAACATAAAGAGAAATTTATTTCAGGAAGGTGAAATACCAGCAGCAGATTTCAAATCATATGATGGCACGGTGAAAGCTGATTCTGTACCGAGTAAAGCATTCGATACAGTAGATGAGATAACAGAGGCCAAAATAATCATCGCAGTTGTAAAAGGAGGCGAGTTTTCAGCACGGAGAGGTCTTAATACAGTTTCGATAGCAAAGAAGCAACCAGCAACTGCAGCATTAAAACCTGAAAAGAAGGGAGAAAAGTTGAAAGTTAAAAAGTCTAAAAGTTTGGGCAAAGAGCGCCTAGCCCCTCTTAAACAGAAATCTTAAACAGAAATTGAAAAGTTTGAATAACACAAACAATACCAGAAGCAATCCCAGATGCCGCTCCAGCAGCCACAAGAGCAATCTTCCTTTCTCTGTTGTTTTCCATCATTAAGGAGAATCCATTGGCACATGACTTTCCAATGTCTACACTGGGGCCTTCTGGACCCAAAGAACAACCTGTACCTAGAGTTATGGCAGCCTGGATAGCCTTTACTGTGGGGAAGACCCCAGCTACCAAACTGAAACCTTGTTGTTGAGAAGAACTGGATTGCTGTATTTGACTCAATATCTCAAGTAAACCATGCATCATTCCAACAATGACACCTCCAGTAACTGGTACCAAAAGAATCCGATGCCAAGTATCAGCCAGTCTCTGCAAACGAAGCCAAGCAGCACCCTCATTTGGAGTCCCAGCCCATGCCCATTCATGTATGACGTGAACCTGGTAGAGTAATAGTAAACATCAATACACAGCAATTTCAGCACAAAAACTGAAGCAACAATGGCTACTTTGAGAAATACCATACTATTCTCTATTTGAGCTACAATAAAAATCAATAATGGAAACAGTTCACGGTAACACATCAAGGATCATAGAAGTGACAAAAGAGTTTGATTCAAGAAACAAACAAAAAAATATACGGTTGGCAACTTAAAATATCTGCCATTCTCAACAATAAACATAAAAATTTCACAAACTCATTGCCGCTGTGCTAAAGCTTTTATTTCAATAAAATTTCAAAGGCGATATATGAGAATCCAAAAGAAGCTGCATTTTGGTAGAAATAGAAAAAATGACATTTGTAGAATGATAATATTGATGTGGGTAAATGAGAAAAGAAAAGAATCTGTAATCAAGCCCTTTGAATAGCAAATTCAAGAGGATAGATCTAGATGTTAAAAAACTTACTCCTTTATTGAAGGCGGCGACAAAAAAACCGGAGGCGACGCCAAGCAAGCAACCGATAAGCAACAAAGCCCATTCGGGAGGGGCGCTATCTCCCAGCGGATCAGCGGCATCCCCAGCGTAAGAATGGTGGTGATCATGGTGATCTAGAGAAGACGGCGATGAGCGTTCTCTACCTCTTTCTCCGTCTCTATCTCTATCAAGCCGTTTGAAGCTTAGACGCCTGGCGGAGAACCCTTTCCCCAAATACTTCACCAGATCATTGATGCCCGCTTTATTGCTGTTGTTGTACGTCAGCTGAGATTCCAAGTCATCGGGATTTTCACCGTTATCATGTTCTTCGTCTTTATGGCTGTTAGATCTCAGGAGATGCCTCTGATCGCTAAATTCTCCTCCTCCCGTCATTCCCACATCAAATTCTCCCAATTTCTAATCCGATTTATGATTCCACCTCCGAATCCCAACCCTTGCCTGCCTCTTCAAGATTCGAATTTGTGCTTTCCGAGGGAAAAAAACGAGAGAAGATTGAAAATGGGAACTGGTTTTTATTTGGTTTGATTTGTTTCCCAAGTTTCAACCATCAATCCGCGCGCCGTTTGGCTCCGCACTTAACAACACCAAACAAATCGCCTCGCGTTTACCAGATGGAACCACATGCCCAAGGTTATAACTACAGTCTAGGACACGACTTGGGTCGTGGTCGTACTCTTCAAGAAAAATATAGGATTCAAAAATATATATAAATAAAAAAACAAAAATATAAAAATTGACTTTGCCCTGCTCTTTGACTTTTCAATTACAATCGGTTGTCCTAAGGAACGGGGTAGAATTTAAGATTATAAATTAAAATCTAATTCTTTCGTTATATTATTTTTAAAATTAAATTTTAATATTTAACATTTAAACTTTAATCATTAAACATAAATCTTAAATATTATCTTTAAATTTTAAGTTGCTATACATTAACTTTTAAACTGTGAATCATAATATTTATATTATAATGGTATAAAAAATTTTATATCCAAAAACTTATTCGGACTAAATAAAAAATAACAAAAATATTTCTTAAATAAAGATCAAAATAAAATACAATCCAAAAAATCTTTGATAAAATTTACTTAATAAGCTATTATTGAATCTCTTTAGAAAAATTAGTTAATTCAATTTTGATATCGAGAGATCTAAAATATCTTACCGTTGCAGTTAGGGGTGATAACGAGTCTGAGCTTAACCAGGCTCGGCTTAAAAATAATGTTATTGGGCTCGGCTCGGGCTCGAGACTCAATATTAGCTCAAAATATTTAAAGTCAAATTTTTTAAAACTTTGATCATAATTATTTTAAATATTTTAATTTATTAAATTTTATAAAATATATATTCTTAAACTACTTGATTAGAGGTTTTTAAAATATGTTTTTTAATATTTTTATCAATAATAGATTTAAAGTTATAATGAGTTAAAGTTTAAAAAAAATGACAAAAAAAGTCAATACTGGACAAATAAAATGGGACGGGGGTAGTATCTAATTTATTTTATTATTATTATTTTTTTTAAAGAGATTGTTTTTAGTGTATATGTAACATATACATAATATAATTATTTTAAGCATGTTCGAGTTTTTCGAGTCAAGCTTGAATCGACTTGGCTAGACTCATTAAGGTCTAGAGCTGAACTCGAACCCAAATCGAACTCACTCGAGTTGATCTTTAATCGAACCAAACTCAAGTAACTCGCGAACTTGTCAGGCTCATTATCACCCGTAGTTCCAGTATCCTCCTACCGACTACCAGTGGCCGGTGACCGGCTTGCTTAAGTGGTTTATTTGTGGTGCAGGCGCGTGCTAACAATACATAAGGCGTCGAACGTGTGATTCTTAATTTCTTACCAACAACACAAAACAAGACACGCACACATCGAATCCGAAAACCAAACCAAAAGGCATGAGTTTTATATTTATTTTAAAATTATCTATAAAATAATTATTTAAACTATTTTTTATAATAAGTATATAAATTTTTATTTTTAATTTATTACTTTAAAATATATATTTAATTTTTTAAAGTTATTTTAAAATTAATTAAGATATTTATTTTAACTAAAAATAAAATTTTAAACATCTATTTTAATTAAACAATAATTTGAATATTTATTTAATTAAAAATAAAATTTTAAATATCTATTTTTAATTTATAATACTTTTAATATTTAATAAAAATATAACACATATTTTATAATTAAGTTTTCATTTAAAAATAAAACTTATTAAGACAAAGTAAATCAAAAATTATCGGACACAAATTTCCTGCTGCTCCTTTAAGGAAAACAAACAGATAAATTAAATAATTTTAATTAGGGATTTTCTTTTTTCCTGGAACCCTAGAATTAAGGTAGATGGTATCATCTTCATCCAAGCTCACATAATTCATTCTTTTTTTTTTTTGAAGGGTTCACATAATTCATTCGAATTCAATAAAAAGGGAACAAAAAGGCTTGATCTTTAACTATTAATCCTATGTTTCATTTCCTGGTTTCCCCAACTACCAATTCGACTCTTCTTCGTTTCCCCCTCCCAACATGTTTATTGTTGTAAATCTTTAGAAATGAATTGAAACTGATAAAAGTAAATACCCAGATTTTTAATTTCTTGTATTTCTCTTGGGGTTTCCTTAATTTTCGATACCTCGTTGTGTAGATAGATACTTGCTGTGCTTCGAACATGCATGCCCGACATAGAAACGATGGGAATGACTACAGGTCTAATTATACGGCGATGGGGCTTTCCTCCTCCCGAGTATCCCCTGATGTATCGGGTAGAGGACATGGGTTTTATAATTCAGAGTACCGCAGCTTCAAGCGTGGTTTTGGGCGTGGTCAAAGCCATCCAAAATCATTTCAATCGCACCCGCCTCCACCGCGCGGAGGCACCGACATATTTATGGAAGCTGGCCGACTTGCGGCGGAATATTTGGTTTCTCAGGGATTGTTGCCCCCGAGTGTGCTGCCTGCTAAATGGCAGAACGGTAGGTTGAAGAAGCAGATGGGGGATTATCAAGATTATAGGTCACAAGAAGGTGATAACTTGCACCTTACTTCAGATGGCCGAACACCGGCCCTTGCTCGTCTGAGAAATTCTAACTCTGATTTGGGTTTAGGCAGGAGGAGGTACGCTGATGATAATAACTCCTCATGGTCTAGAAATCTTTCTAAAGGAAGAAGGAAAGAGGGATCTTATCGAGGTAGAGGATATGGGGGGAGCGGATCATGGTCCGGTCGGATTCGGGGTTCTCCTGATTTGGAAATTGATGATGATAATGTTTCTGGACATCATGAAGAGTCACAAGTTGGTAAAGATGTTGGTAATGGGTTTCAGAAGCATGTTTCAAGCCAATTTGCACCAAAAGGTGAAGAATTAGATAACTTTGATGATAAGTACATCCTACAGAATGAATTGAGTTCAAAGACAAGTTCTTCTGGTGTCCACAAAGATCTAAAGTCTGAAGCCGATGGTGAATTCTCAAAGATAACTGATGATTCAACTGTTTCAACGGATTTTAGAACGGAGGCTGTAGAGCTGAAAGATGGCAGCAATGATAATGTTGAAACTGAAGAAGAGGGTCTATTGACGGATTCATCTTTCAAGCATTCTTCGATTGAGGATGATGTCTCGGGTAGCACTAGTACAGGTTTACTGGCGCTCTGCAATTTTGCTAAGGTGCCTACTAAAACACGTTCTTCGTTGACATTGAAGAACTTAAAGGCTGATCCAGTTTCAGTCAATGAGCAGGAAAATGTTTCTGATTTTGGAACTCCCAATGGTCCTCAAGCTTTACTTGAAGACAGCTCTCTGGGAGGTTCCTCTGGTGATATGCTATTAAATAAAAGTCCGGATTTGAAACCTGATTCTGAACTTTCTAAAGATTTGTCTGTTCATTCTTTTTGCGTGGATCACATGTATGGTATTGAGCAGGGCAAGTGTACAAGGTCTCAGTCTTTTCCTGATAGAGCCCTTTTGCATGACAGTGATCAGGAATTGATTCCTGACATGTCTGGTCTCCAAAGATCCTGCTCTATGGTTATGGTTAAAGAGAGAGGCGAAAAACGAGGTTTGGAACAGAGTGATTTGAGGGAGGGAGCCAAAAAGCCAAAAGAATGGCTTGAGCCTGTGACTACCAAGGCTGAGTTCCTGCCTTTTTCTGATTTTGAGGACAAGAAAGTAGGTCTAGTAGAAGGGATAGCTTCCACTTCTGAGGAAGTTGGTGTGATAGTCGAAAAAGGGATCCAAGACAGCTTGGTTACTAGTTCACATTATCCAGGTGGAGATGGTGAATCAAGTGTCAATTATGTACAAGAGAAGCAGCTTTTTCCCAATGCATTCAAGATCTGTGACCTTAATCTCATGGAAACATCTGATATAAATGAGGGTCATCATAATGATCCAATTATTATGTACTCATCTGCCCCAGAAACCAAAATTGAAGCAGCAACTATTGGTATAGATTTGTCAATGAGTAATTCCAACGGTTCGCCTGGAGGTCATAGGCATGCAAATAACTGTAAGGAGATTGAAGTAATTGATCTAGAGAATGATTGCACCCAAGAAGACAAGACTGTAGATAATTTGGAGAGAAAGTAAGTTTACTTTGTCGTTATGCTTTATTCATAATTCTGCTCATATGTTTCTTTCATGCATATAAATATTAACAAAATGATCTTCACAACCTAGTTTTCGGTTATTTCCCACCTTTGTACCAAGTGCCTCATGCAGCAACTAATTCCTCTCAGCTCCCATCATCACCTTGAGTTTCATTTGTTTATCATATAGGAGTGAACCAATGTTTGTTAGCATGAATGGTGATATACCTGATGTACCGGATCAATATGACGGGCTTATGATCACTGAGTTCCTCAGAAATTTTCCCAGTTGCCCCCCAGATGATATCAGTGCTCACCCTCTACGAAATGAAAACATTAACCCTCTTCAGACCGAGGACATCAATCCTCTGCAGAATGAGATGAGCCTTCATAATGGAGAGGTACAACACTAATTGCATTGAGTAGGATGTTCATTCTGTGTACAATTCTTTATGCTATTTACACCTGGTATCTTGATACTTACTGACCTTAATTAATGTAACAAAATTTTTGAGTGTTCCTAAATATCAAATTTCTTAAAATATTGTTATTGTTATTGGTGATTATTACTATATTACTACTTTTTATAGAATAGCTGTAATAAAAGCATTTCAGTTGAATAAATTAAGCATTTGCTTGATGAGTTTATTGTTGTTGTTTTTCTTCAGGGAACTCTTGCGGATGACGATTCAATATATATGTCTCTGGGAGAAATACCATTAAGTATGTTTCCTATTTAATTTATGGTTTGTTTTCTTGTGGCCGCAGTCTATGGTTGACCTGTTTGATCTGTTGTTTTGCTGGACCAGTAATTAATACATTGTACATTCATGCATCAGTCAAATATTGCAGTAAATGATATATGTTTAAAAGCTGCTAAAGGCAAGAAATAAAAATACATGGAAATTGCTTTCTTTTTATGCATTTTAAGATGTCAGAGAATTTACTTCTCATTTCCCCTTTAACTGCTACTGTTTCATATACTGCATTTGCCAAAAAGGGATTAAATTGGTACTTGTCACCAATTCAAGTTAATTGATTCTGGAGAACTCCTTTGAAAAGAAATCCAGTGGTGTTTTCTGAAAGAATAAAAGTGTACATGCTCAGCAATCAGCACTGCAATTACCAAGAGAGTGCCTGTAGAATGGCTGGTGTGTGCTAAAGGAGGCATTAAGTAACTAAACTCTCTGCATTTTACGATTTGGAAGACTTGTAATCTTGTAAATGATTCTGAAACTTCTTGTATGTGCAAGCAAGATGCTTAGATTCTAGGTACTTTATTGGTCAGTTTTGGATAGAAAAGATAAGAAAGAACAACTTGGTAAGGAAAAATTAGAGGGATACAAAGAGGGAAAAGCTAGAATCTCATATTTGGCTTATTGATCGAAGAGAAGGCTCATTGATTTGGAATTAAATAATTGTATCTCATGTGGTGCTGTTCTTCCTCTCCATTTTCCTTGGTTAACCCGAACAAAAATGAATTCTCAAGCTCCAGGGTTTTGCAATGACCCCACGGTTATGCTAATTTTTTATTTTCTTTTCTATTTTATGTAAATCAGGTGCTAAGATGTGTGGTGGGAGAAGTTTCCTCCCATAGAAGGCTTTCTAAGAGTAAGAACACCCTGGAATAGTTGCAAACTTGCATGAATAAGTTTTAGGGTAGCACGGGTTTTTTCATTTGTTCAAACACATTTTCGTTGATTTCTTGGTCTTAGGACATTATTTCCATTTTACTTCCATTATTTATTTTGCATTGCATTTTAATATAAACGCTTGCTGCTAGTTTCGTACTTATTATTGGTGAATTCTTTTTGTCCTACACTGAGAAACCTTTGATGATTTTTTACAGGCTTTTTGCCAGCATGGGAGCAACCACCAGCACCGGAGTATGAAAAGCCGTTCTAATTCTACAATTGTGCAAATATGTGATGATACTGTTTAGCATATTAACATTAGTCACCGGAGTTCCTCTCTCTCATTATTGTCTGTTCCATCCTATTGTAACTTGCTTTCAAATTTATGCTTGCATATCTCTGCTGCCAAAAGGAATTTATGACATGCTGAAGTGTTTCTTCCATTTGGATGTTCCATTACATGATAAGAGGAAAGAAAGCTCTTCATGTTGATTTCTAAAGTATATTGCTTCTCCTTTTTCTCTTGGACTGGATTGAGATATAGAATGGTATTCACTGAAAACCTTTGTAGCCAACTTAGCAATTTTTTAGTGAGGATGCTGCTGATTGAGAGACATTGACTCTCACATTCTCTGATGTGCAAGCCTTGACGAGCAGGAATATATATATATATACTGTATTATTTAGGAGGAAAATCTTTAAGGTTGTGGACTCTAGAGCTTGAGGGCAAGTAGGATGAGCTACTGTACTGTTTGTGCCACAACATATATTCGGAACCTGCAAGACTCCTGAGGGGGATAGAATGGTGATCCTCAAATCTTACCTACTTGTGTTTGTGTTGTATTTTGACTCAAATTCTAATTGGTAATTAAGTTAGATTTTATCATAATTCTAGTGCTTGAAAATTACTTGGTAATTAGGGTTTATTTTGATAAGTAAATATATATATCAGGGAAGAAGGTTTCTTGGTGTTCAAGTATTTGGGTCTATAAATATAGACTAGGTTTAACCTTTTGAATTATGAGAGAATGAGAGGGAATTACACTGGAAAGATGTAACTACTTTTAGATTCTCTACAATTATTGTGCCTACATTGTAGAGATGAGTATTGTAGGCTGGGGTGGAACTACTTGAGGCTTGCCCTTCCCCACCCCCAAGAAACTATTTTACCTTTCTCCCTTTGTATGATTTTTTAAAAATTGGTTTATTTATGAATTTGCCCTCCTTTTAAACATTTATGTTTTGCCTGCAACTTCAAATTCTAGTTTCATCCCTGATTGTAGGGATATTAGGAAGAGTGTTTTGGTTCATCGGGTTTTGCAATATGTACACCGGGTTTTGGGATTACCGTATGGTATTAACCGGTACAACTTTGGGTTGCCACACTATCGTAGTGTTTCTGATGTCTTGCTGTTAATACCAAGAATTCATCTCCCTCTGTCATTTCTTATTTTCTCTCTTGAATGACATTCTCTTCCATTGCTTCCCCATCCATTCCATCCCATGATGTAAAGCAGCTGAGTTTGCTTGGTAGCTCTGAATTATCAGTAGCTGCTTCAGGATGAGTGGCTTAGGCCCACTACTTGTAACTAAGCTATCCATTGCTTCTCTCCACAACAGATTTGTTAATTATTATTATATACTAGTCATATTTTATAACTAGCAGTAGCAGAGAGCAAGTCTTCATGCATTGCATCTTATCATATACTCTTGGACTATATCTGTATATTGTATGGTATGAAAAAGAAAGTAAAAATATATATTTTTTTAAAGTTGAGGCATGGAAGTAGCAAGTTATCTTAGGCAGGTGATCCTACTGATGATTGGAGCAGGTGAAAAGAGGCCCTACAAAAGCAATGATCCAATATGTAAGGACTGGAAATGAATCTGTCCAAATGCTCAAAATCTGTGGTTTCTGTAAAGGTAGTTTGAGAATCATTGAACTTCCAAGGAGTCCAAGTGAGGTCACAATTCTCTTCTATTAAACTCATCATTGCTTCCATTAGGATAGTTCATGAATTTGAAGAAGCAGAAGCCTGACTCCATTTTTGTTTTGAGATAGAAACTTGCCTTGTTCATTTTCATTTTTTTTTTATCTAGTCCCCTTGTTTATTGAATTGGGAGTCTTTTTTCATGAAATCTGCAAGCACAGCAGCTGCTGGTGCCTGATGCTCCTCTTGTGCTTGGCTGTAGCACTGGTCTGTGATTCTTATCATCATGTGTTGGAATCCAAGGCTTTTGGGGTGGCCTAGCCTAGCATAGCATAACTCAACATTATGAAACCATGGTATATGATATGAAAAGAGGGTTTTGCATAGCCTAATCTTAGTCTGAGACTTGGCAGTGGTATGATATGCAGAGGGTCACATCTCACTTAATCCCTCGTTCGTTATATAAACTCTCCAAAGGAACGAGAAATTATATTTATCAGTCATTTCATCACGTCTATGAGATCAACTAATTAAATATATTTATGTAATTATTTTTTATTTTATTTTTTATCAAGTGATTTTTTATTAATATTTATTGTAAATTAAATTTAAAATCAATTTTATAAATACATTTGATTAGTTAATTCTATGGATGATGTGGCGAGATGACTTGTAATATAATTTTTTTTAAGCATTTTGGTTTTAAGGTTTGAGGATTTAATTTAAGAGTGATTATTTGAGTTTAGAGGTTTAGAATTTAAGGTCAAAAGTTAAAATTTAATGATTAGAAATTAGATTTTAAATTTTAAGGTAATATAATAAAATTTTTAAAATTTTAATATATAACCCCACTTCTTGATTAACAAACTATAAATTTGTTATTTAGTTAAATATTAATTAAATGATCATAAAACTATATCTATAAATTTAATATCAATATTCTTACAATTAATTATAATCTAATCAGTCATCGTTAAAACCATAACTACAAGACAGAATGCCTAGTACTGTACCGTCCTTTTAACTTTCTTACTGGATGGTAAATTTTTTGGGGGAAACAAAAAGTTACACTATTGATAACGTCTCGTTAAAAAAATATATTATTTAAATTTTAGAAAACTACAAAATTCAAAGGCATCAATCATTATTCTAAAAAACATCGTTTTACACTTCACAGTTAAATACCAACACTACCCTCAAAACCAAATTCAATCTATAACCATGGAAACATTGGGTGTTTTCTATTTATATTTTATTAAAAAATATTTATAATTTATAATTAATTTTTAAATTATACTCTTTTATTCCACTAAAATTATCGTATCTTTAATATTTTTAAAATTTATAATTTATTATTAATAAAAATATAAAATATATGAATAAAAATCTCTTGCAGTTAGAGAGAATATATTATGAATAATTTCTATCACGTCATTCGTGGTCTATAAAATTATATACTTTTATTTTTAAATAATTACCTAATAATTAATTATTCATTCATTTATTATAAGTAATAAAGAAATGACGATTCACCTTAGAAAAATAAAAGATAAATAAATTTGATTGAGATTACAAATAACGTAATAAAAAAGGTTCATGATATAATTTCTCTTTGAATTCAATCATGTCATTTTCCATATTCTACCTTTAAAAATCTTGATTTTTTTTAAAATTATAACTTAAATTTTTATATTTTAAATTTTAAAAATATATTTTATCTCTATCTTATATTTAAACTTACTATTTTACGGTGGGAACGCCAATAAAGATATAAGATGATTTACATCCGAAAATACATATTTTTAAGTATTAAACTGAAATTTTCTATATAGTTTGAGGGTTAAATAGTAAAAAGTAAACTTTTATTGAAAGGTTTGATGGTGGATGAATACTGGGAATTGGATGGTGAATCACACATCAATGTATTAATAATATAATACAAAATAATGGCGAAAGTGAAGACGAAAACAGGGAGAGTTTGTCGTGTAGTGGACAACATGGGTTTCGATTTCCGACGACTTTTCTACTTCATAAATATAATCTAAGAACTGTTGTTGCGTTTGGAATTTGCAGAAAAGAAGAGGAAAGTTGGTAAATTTAAAGCCGACGTTTCAGCCATGGAAATGGAAGAAGAAAATATCTGCAATAAAATAGAAGGGAAAAAAACAATCTTTCAATCTCTCTTTGTTCACTGTTTGAATCGAATGGAATGGTAAATAAATTATTATTATTTAATCTATCTTAATTAAGGAAGTGTAAAGAAAAAGAGGGGGAAGAAAGAGGAACTTGATGCCCCTTTTGATGTGTGAGTGGGTGGTTCTGATTTTCCCTTCAACTTTTTTCTCATCTCATTTTCTTTCTTCCCAAACATAAACTCTCTCCACTCAAAACCCATTTTCTTTTTTTCCTTCTCTTCAATCTAATTTCCCCCAAAAGGTAATTTCTTTTGCCCTAGTCTTCTCTTCTTCTACATCTATCCTGCCTGTTTTTGTTCAAAGCTAAAGGCTTCACATGTTTTAAGTTCTCTCTCTCTCTCTTTTTCTTGCGTTCTTCAAAGTTCCTTCAAAGAAGTATTTACTTACCAACTACGTATGATTTTACATATGATCTCACCATCTCCTTTGTCTTCTCAGTTTCTGGGTTCCTTTCTTGCTTAGTCCCAAGGTTAACAATAAGAATCTAGTCTATGGGTTTAAAACACTAGATTTTCTTCATGGGATCTGTTCTACAGTTATACTGTATGTTTCAGATTTTGGTTTCATCTCTTTGTTTCATTTCATGAAGCTATCTTTGCTTGCTGCCTCCTTCAGTTTCTTACTCGGTCTCAAAATTTTTTGCACATATATGGATCTTTGTTGTGTATGGTTTGTGTTTTCTTTATGGGACTTGATCATTTTCTTGAGATTTTTGGTTGTGGATGGTGTTGCCACAAAGTCTCAAAGATCAGTACTTTTCACTTCTCTGGGTTTGCCCACATAAAATAACGCTCCTCCATGGACTTTTTCAAGGCTTTGGTTGAGCAACATCTTTGTTTTCGAGGCTATGTTCTTTGCTTTCCTTGATGAACCAAAACTCACATGCTTTGAATACGCTCCTCTTTCACATAAAATAACGTTCTTTCTTTTCTTTCTTTCTTTCTCATCTTCGTACTTCTCTCTATTATTGCAGGATATAACTGAATGAAGATGCGAGTGGGATATTGTTTGATCTTGTGAGTACAGTTTGTTAAGAAAGAAATTATAAGAGATTACAACCGAAGAAGAGAGGAAGAAGACATCAGAGGGGAAAGTGTTATGCTGAAGATAAGGGGCTCTACTGTTGGACAAAGAAGCAGGTTAAGTGTGGCTTGTGTCTGTTGTGAAAACAGCACAAGAAGAGAGAAGCTTATCATCAGATGATATCCATTGAAAACTCTCCACCAGATCCCCCATGTCCCTGCCAAGTTCTAGTACAGCTGAAAAGTGGTGGTGATGGGATTGAGAGGCCTCCTCTTAAGCTTCCCTTGCCTGAGGTAGATCTGCTAAAGAAGCCGTCTCTTGATAATCACCACAACCACCATCATCATCATAGTACCCCACTCCCCAAGTTCTCCATCAGGTAATATAATCTTAATCTAATTCATTCAAGTTCTCTTCAACTTGAGACTGAACAGTAACCTTCATTTTTTTTTCTAACAGCTTCTCTTTGATCTCATCTTAAGACATCTGTTAGATCAGATCCAGGGTTTTATGTTACTTGGTGACTCAGTTCAACAATATTGACACACCCCAAATCTTTGTCTTCTTTTGGTCTTGGGAAGGGGGGTTTGAGACACTTTTAGCCCTTATTTTTTTATTAGCAAACTTCTGGGAAGTTCTTTGCCTTCTCTTTGCTGCTAGATGTGTACTTGTCCACTCTTTACCATTTCATGCAGGGAGTACTTTTCTTTTTCCCTCTCTCATTTGCTGCGGTAATTCAGTTTAATAGATCATTTGAATCTTGGGTTTTGTTTTGCTTGGCTGTTTCTTCACTGTTGATGTGTTTCCTCTCTCTTTTGAGTATTTGTTATGGTCCATGTGTCCCCCTCTTTCATGACTTAACATACAATATCAGAGTTTTCTATATTTCAACCTTTGTTTCCTCTAGAAAACTCTTGAAAGATCAGTTTTTTTGCTTCATTCATTATTATTGTCCCTTTTTAACATGTAAATCTTTTCATGTATATATTCCAGTTACTGACATTAGAGATCTTTTTGTGCTGTAGAGATTATGTGTTCACTGCTCGGGGCAACGATATCAAGAAGAGTTGGCCGTTTTCTCCCAAGAATTTGCAGCTTTGTTTGAAGCATGGCTTGAAAGATCCATTGCCACCATTTGAGCCTCTTGGTACCGTGAGAAACCAATCCATAGAGAGATGTGTGGTTAAATCCAGTCCATTTGAGAAGCAAACTAGGAGGAAATTCGGTGACGAGCCATCCAGTTCAAACGATCATGTGGTACTAGAGTCGTCCAATGATGCTTTATCAAACCATAACCAAGCAGGTACTTGCATAGACAATAGCTCGTGCAGGTTGGGAGGAGAACATGGAAATGATTTACCTTCCACAGCAGCAAGTGTTTGTCAGTCTGATATAGACTCGGTTCTCATTAACAAGCAGTCCGTCTTACCTTTGGAAACCGATACAACCGTGGAAGCATTAACTGAAGTTCAAGCTTCTGGTAAGACCCGTAAGGCTGAAAACTCATCTCGACCGTCGGGGAAGAAGTGCAGATTAATTGTGAAATTTGGTGCCCATTCTGAACGTAGCTCGACTGAGGATATCACTTCAAATTCTACCATGTTATCTGAATCTATGGCTTCTAAACTTTGCCCTGTTTGTAAAACTTTTTCTTCCTCTTCCAATACCACCTTGAATGCTCACATCGACCAGTGTCTTTCTGATGAATCCACTCCCAAGTGGACAGTGGGTTCTAAGCTTACCCGCCATAGAATAAAGCCAAGGAAGACGAAAATGATGGTGGATGTATATGCTACTGCTAAACCATGCACTATAGAAGAACTTGATAGGAGGAATGGTAGATGCTGGGTCACTGCATCAAACGTCCTTAACCAGGATTCCAGGAGACTTGAAATATCTGATGAAGGGAAAACGCAAAGAGCTTCCTCTCTTAATCCCAAGGATGCGGGTGATGTAGGTGCTGTTTATGTTGATGCCAATGGTACTAAAATTCGAATTTTATCCAAATCTGATGATGTTCCACCCGTGTCAAAAGTTGGAGATGATCCTGGACCAAGCAAAACTTTCAAAGGGAATAAAGGAAGCAAATTCTTTTCAATCAAAAAGAAAAGGCGTCAGTCCTCAAAACATCACAAGTATCTTAAATTTGCTCCTCAAAACCAAAAGTTTTTCTCGCACAAGACCCGTCCTATGGTATGCTATCCTTATTTCCTCCTTATCCAATGTTTTGCCTTTTTACCAGATTATTTTATGTTTCTTTCTTGGGTGTTTTTGAAGAATTTTTCTGCCTTATTTGATGCTGATTAGCTGATTTGGTTATCTTCTTAAATGGCTTGAAAGTCTATGTTGGTCGGACTCTTTATTTCCTCTTAAAAATTCTCCAAAGGTCTTCCAAATATATGGCAAAGCATTTTTTAATCTAATGCATACTGTATCCAACACTTGAGCCTGAGGAATATAGTTGAAAACATAAGTAGTTTTGTATTGGAAAATGAACACCTGAATCCGAGTAATATAGCTGAACCTGCTCCATGCTTTTGTCGTTTGTGATTTAAGCTCTGCAGTGATTATGGTATCCTCATGCTGCCAGAATAATAGGGTATAAAAAGATGGATGTTTTCTTGACATAAAAGATTTAATTTTTCATCTTTTTGCAATTTCCGTAATTGAAGAATTTAGCATTGTAATCAACACGGCTGCTATACTGTTTTTCAACAGATGGTTGGAGGTCAAGAAGGGTGCCGTGGAGTAGCAGAAAATTGCAATGCAAGTGAGGGACCAGATGTGCCAAAGCAAATTAAATCTAGTGACTCTAGATACCCTAGGGAAAGGGTGTGCTCTAAACAAGCTGGTCTTTCAAGGAAGCCTAATAATCAAGATGGAGATCAACCCTTTGTTTGCAGACGGAATGTTACCCTGAACTTGCAGGTTCAAAGTGACCAACAACATCAAGGAGATCCTGTTGCGGAGAGAGATTGTGTTCACAAGTTACAAAGTTCATCTGATACTTCTGGAAAATGTGAAAGGACAAAGAAGCCAGTTTATGAAGCTGCGGATGGTGATGAAACGGAGCATTCTTTTGGAAGAAAGAGAGTAAGGAGTTCATTGCGCGGAGCAAGAATCTGTAACAAGGTGGAGCTAAGATCACTTGAAAATGAAAATCAGCTGGGCAAAGGCTATTCCCATCTAGATAAGGATCATTTGGTGAAATCTTTGAAAACTGGTGAAAATTGTTCATCTTCTTTGAGCAAAAAGGTGGTTGATATTGGTGCAAATAGTAATCTCAATACTCCTGTCAGTGCTACGGCACCTGTCAGTGGTCATTCTTTTGCATTCAAACGCTTCAGATCCTCTCTAAAGAAAAATGTATCATCTGCTAGCAGGTCTTCCATGGTCAAATCTGGGTCTAACTTGGTTAAGAATCATTTAATGACAGAAAGTCTGTTGCATTTTATGGAAGAAACAGATGAGGAGGATTTGTCCTGGGGTCCTGAGTCTGATAGAGAATGTGACTTGGTGCATGATAGTTTTGAAAATCAACGCGGAAGAAAAGAGATTACTGAAGAAATGTCATTTGGTGGAAGCAGCTTCCAAGGAGCCCCATCTAGTGAACAAAGAGGAAGAAGTATTTCCTGGAGGGAGGAATCCATGGCTTTGAATAACTTACATTCTGCACCTGATTCTTCTGATGATGAGATGGAGAACACTGATTCTTCTGCAAGGAGTAGTGATAATATTCTGGATAAAGCTGATGGCTTGGAATCTTTTGAGGAGACTGTCACTAGTTTGAGTTACACGGTAGAAACCAAGTTTAACAAACTGAGTAATCTTTCCGAGAATAGGTCCAATTCTTTACAGACTCATGACGGTTACAGCGGGCCTTTATGTGGTGGTGAAGGACTGGCTGACCTTACTGAGCCTAGTCTTGTTGGTGAACCACGCTTGTTTTTTGCTGAAGTTAGCCATGATATTATTGGACAAATGAGTAATATGAGAGGAGAATTGGGTTCTGATGCTGCACAATTGAACTCTTTTCCTGAGGTTGATCCGATCCCGATTCCTGGTCCACCAGGATCATTTTTGCCTAGTCCTAGGGGCATGGGTTCTGATGATTTTCAAGGGAAGTCATCATTGACCACCAACCGAATTCAATCCTCTCAGGATCAGCTTGATTTAGTTGATAGGGACTCAGCAGATTCACCCATATCTGCAGTGTCTACAATATCTAGTTCTCTGGAAGCCAAGTCAGATTCGAAGTTTGCCGAACCATTAACATTTGTCGATAATCCCGCAATGCTAGAAAATTATAGATCTGGCTACTCTACTGCCAAATCTGAGCCTTTAGTTGAAAATGGTGCTGCATTTCCTTGTACAAGCACAGGAGTGGAAAGAACTTTTGAAGGAGAGGAGTTTAGAGTGCGTAGAATGTCTCTTGAAAAGAGACCTTTGATGTTCAAAAATGACGACCAGCCTTGCTGCTGCCAGAGAAAAGACAGATCATCCCAGGGTTTTGGCCTAAATTATCAGGAGTCACAACTACTAAGGCGACGGACAACAGCTTCGATGATGATCCCTACCACAGGGATTGAAATTGCTGGCAATCAAAAAAACAGTCCTGTTAGTTTGGATACTAGACCAGAAACAAACACTCTGAGCAGTAGTGCGAGTTTAGCATCTGAACAAATTGTTCTATCTGTTATGAAACCTCATGCAGGTTCTGTTGCTTTTAAAGGATTCCTTGATGCTGGTGTCAAGCATTCTGATCGCGGTAACTGTGATCCTGTAACCCCATCTTCTTCTAATCCGGTGCTCAGGCTGATGGGAAAGAACTTAATGGTGGTTAACAAGGAGGAAAACACGTCAGTGCCACTTGGTCAGAGTAATCATCTAACTCCTAAGTTTCCAATTTCGTCTGGAACCTCTCCTAGCAATACTGAGAATCAAGGTGGAATACCGTCCCGTCAGACAATGCCTCGGAGTTCTTTAATCTTTGATCATCATCCAAAAGATTTGGTGGGGCAATCTTTTGATGTCCAATTAATAAATGGATATAACAACCGCACAAATCTTGGAACACCACAAACCCTGGCACGATTTCCTGCTGACATGATTTTTGATGAGCGTATGGAATGTGGTTTGACAACCTCCATGGATCTCTACAAGTATGCAGGTGACTATCATTTGCCTGCTCAACCGAGCAGACCGAAGAACAGGCCAGGTGCAGATATGAAGAAATTTGTAACACTAGACTACAGACATAGGAATGGCGATTCTGCTGTTTCCAGTACAGAAGTAATTGTCATTGATGATGATCCTGAAAGTGAAACAAACAAGTTTGTTGGCTCTGCTAAGCGTTTTGAAGACTCGAGGGGAAGCTCACTGATACCACCTGGCTTTTCAATGCCATTAGCTCTGAACCATAGTGCGAGTCACAGGAATCCTTTTTCTCGTAATCAGACGGAAGACTCTTTACGAGGTGACCCAACCATTGCACCTAATAAGAACTTCAATGCAATCCCCTCTGGTCGAGCCAATACAGTTCCTTTTCAATGGGATTGCACTTCAGAAGGCTCTGGGATGCCACAGCGAGCTCCTCTCATGGTTGCATCACCCTCAAGAGGCCATCTCAGACCTGCAGTGTACTATTCTCCGAGCTTGTCCTAGAGCTTTGCACGGTATGGGAATTGTCAGGTGGTCTGTTCCGAGCATCCACATGTTTCAACTCGTACCGAATCTTGCCTTCTCCATGAGCTAAAATAATTGCAGTTCGAGTTATAATAGATTCAGTGCAAGTTTAACATTCGAGATCTCAGAGTTTGTATTTTAGTTTTTTTTACTTCACTTACTGTTAGAACAAACTTTACACAGTTTTTGAGACTTGTGCTTCGGCCAACTAAAAAGTTATCACAAAGACTATAAATATATAAGCAAAATCCTAGAATAAACCTGAGAATGGGTAGACTTTAATGTCCATGTATTTAAGTATTTTCTAATGTTTTCTTATACTTGTTGAGTTGTTTCGGTTGTGAAAATAAAAAGTTTTTACGATCACCGATTTTTATGTTTTAAGGGTTTAAATATAAGAGTTTAAAAATTAGGATTTATAATTAGAATTTATAATTTATGGTTTAAAGTTTAAATTTTAGGATAATATAATTACAAATTTAGGTTTTAACTTCTAAATTGTAACCAATGTCATCTAAATTTAAAACTCATACACGTATACTCCTATGCATGAAATCTATTAACGTTTATGCATGAAATAATTATTCTACACGTAATACACAATTTCTGGATTTTTCGTAGGTTTTAGAGAATACGTATTTGTACACATTGCATGCCTAACACATGCATGTCTGACGAGCATGAGACAGTTACTAGTTGGTTGCTGTGCAGAGTGAGGAAAATATGCAGACGAGAACATCAAATATAATACATACATACATACATACATTCACATGTTTAATTATGATATGACCGTATAAAGATAAATCATTGCTACGTATATGCATATCTAAAATACATCATACTATATATCTATGTATGCATATTAGCATGTTGCAGTGGTGGACATGCATGCAGGATACCGATTAAAAGAACTAAAGAAGAAGAAGAAGAAGAAATATATATATATATATATATATATATATATATATTTCTTTTTATATTTTTTATAATAATCCTGTAAAAATACAAATAAATAATTTAATGTAGAATTAAAAATAATCAAGCTTTAATTAAATATATGTTTTTTACTTTGGTGTTGAATATTTAGCTTGTACGTACATAATACGTTAGGTTTGTTACTACTCGGTGCGTTTAATTTCATGTCGATTTGATTTGTAATAAAATAATAAGTAATTAAATTGAATGCTCAGACACACACAAACAGACAACTGTATAATGGGAAAAAAGTGGAGGGGGCAGTTTGGTAATTACAAAATTCAGAACCCATCTTATGTTATGTCGTTTCTCAAGGATGGGCCGACCAGTCCAAACCTATTTTCCTCAGCGTGGGGCCCATACACCCATGTGTCCCCCGCCGCCCACATTCCCTTTCTTTTTCATTATTTTTATTTCTCGATGAATTTACTATATAATAATTTAATTTAAAAATAATATAATTAAAATATTTTATATAATTTTGCCTAAAATATTACTGTAAAACGTAAAATGTTATATTTTCTTTAATAGTATTTTAGATTTTTTAGATTTTTTACAATTATCAGTAATTGTCAACTACTCCTGTTTATTTTTAATTTTTTTAATTAGCTAATAGTAATCACAGTACTATCTGTTTTAAAATATAATTTTCACCATTTGACATTGATTTTCTAATCACTCTGTTGGTATTATTGGTGTTCGAATTTGTGCTTTCTAAGAACAACAATAGTTACTGATTTATTTTTTATATTTTAAGATTTAAATGATAAAAGGAAAAAAATATAGGATTAAAATAAAAATATTCAAAAGCTGTCCTTTTTAAGAGAAATAATGAGTTTAAAGTTTGAATTATGAAATTTTAGTAAATGATTTAATGATTAAGAATACTTACATTATTTTATTCTATATAAATTTAAATTTTAATATTTATAATATATCTCTAGTTAATAAAAAAATCAAATTATAACTATATCGTAAAACTTTCAAAAAGTCGTAATATATTTAAATGTTTGATTAAAATATTTTTTTACTTCATGTAATATATTAAGATTTATGCGTTCGCAGTTAACCAAAAGCGTTTTATTATATTTTTGTCTTGAAAAATATTATTTGAATTTAAATTTATTTTTTTATTTTATACAAAATAAATGTTTTAATATGATATTTTTAAATTTTTAGATTTAATTTTTTTTCGGCCATTTTAAGGAGGGACTATTTTGGAATTAAATAAAAATATCATGTCCATTTTATAACTTCCAAAAATATAATGACCATAAAGATCATTTCAATACAATTTAACGATCATTTGTGTGTTTTTACCTTTTTTAAGTTTTAATAAACGAAATTCTATGGCATGACACTATTTTTTGCTTAATAAAAAATAAATAAATCCCTTCTCTATATAAGCGCAAATCTAACCGCTGTCTAGGGTTTCCCACTCCCTTCAGTTTATCGACACCGTTGCCTTCTTCATCTTCGATTCTAATCCTTTACTTCCATTGCTCACAAAAATATATCTATGTCTGCTTAAATAAAGGTACGAATTTTAATTGCATAGTTATTAATTATTATATCATATTTTAATTTTTCACTTTTTTTTAATTATTTCAATTCAATCTTTGATATGCTTTCGTGATGTGTATTTATAGAATTCTTAAGTTCGTTCGGTTCTTTGAATTCTGTAAGTTGTATTCAAATTGATGTTTAATTGATAATCCAATGATGGGTGAAGTTATATTTGTTTCACTTCATTGACTTTTTTCTGAATTGGGGAAAATTGCTGGGTTGATTTTCGTTCTTTCAGATTTTTAATTGAGGAGAATATGATTTTGGTGGAATTGTAGTTATTGTTAGTGATCCTGATCTGAGTGGATCTTGTGCAATACCTGATTTACAGTTATGGATTTGGAAAGCGAAAATTCTACACTTGAATTGGTTGAGGATAATGAAGCCACTCAGAACGCAATATCTTGTGTTGATGGTGATACAATCAAGAATAAGCACACTGATGATGATCACGAGAGTAAGGATAATGGAAATGATGATCGGGATTGGAAGTTAGCCACTGTTCTAGCTGACAAATCCGATGCTTTGGCAGCTGATAATCATGTAAAGGGTATTGCTGAGGTTGTGCAGCCAATGCATTCACCTCTTGCAGCAGTTAAATCTCCTGGTGCGTCAACTTCTCCTACCACCAAAGGGTATGGCTTGAAAAAATGGAGGCGGATTAAGCGAGATTTTGTTAAGGATGCCACTGTCACGATGGACAGCGGTAAAATATTGAAACGAGGTTTAACTGGTTCTGCGAATCCGGAAGCAAGTAAACCACAACATAGAGCATCACCTGAGATCAAGCAGAGCAATGGATCCCCTGCTGAACCAATGGATATGTTGAAGAATGCAAGTGTTTCTCCTGGGTTCATGATGCAGAGCCCCAATTCAGATTCCATTTTTGCAGTTGGAGCTGCTTTTGCTTCTGCTACAGACTCTGAAAATAGTGAGGATCGTAGTAGCAGGTCATCTACAGCAGCTAGTATGCCAAAGGTTAGATATGACCTGCCTTCAGTTTTGGGCTACATCCACGAGAAACACCAGATGGAGAATTTAAGTGGGAACACTGTGCGTAATTCAAGTCAAAGAGTTCAACAGGGAAAAGGTCGTGCTGAAAGCAGCAAGAAGGCCAGAGGAGTAAGGGTCAAAATCGAGAAGGAAAACTCTCATTCCAGCATGGAATCCGACTCAAGAAGCTCCAACTTTATCTTTGCGCAAGGTCCAATTTATTCAGCGACAAGTAACGGAAAGCAATGTGGAAACTCTATTGGTTATGATGGGGAAAATAGTGATGAGGCTCATGAAGATGAACACACGATCAGTGAGGAAGTTCAATATAGGAAAGAAAATTCTGGTGTCATTGAGGAACTTTCTCCTGATGGTTTAGCTGTGGGATTATCTTGGGAGGATAAAGATGAAAAGCGTGAGAATCACCAGTCTTCAACAGATCAAGACCCATTGGTCCAATCTATCCTTGCACTCCAGTCTGTCCAGGAAGCCCTTGAAAATGGTGGGTGTGCTATCCTCCTGAAAATTTTGATGAACCTCCTCATTGATTGTTTATATATTATTTATTAACGTATATTGTATCATATCTTGCAACTAGCTTGGTGATCTTATTTTTTCATGTTTTAGTCATGAGTCATCTTATTTTTTGGAATTCCAGAGATATTTCCATTAGTATTTATTTGATGCAGCTGATAATGTCCTCCTTTAATTTGGAGTCAGGACAGAGATTGAAATTAGTAGTTATTTATAAGCCTCATCTGGGCAACTTTTAAATTTTCGAAACCAGTCTCCATGCATGTTCTTGGCTGAACTGGTACCAGGTAGTCTTAGATAAATCCAGAACAAGCTTCTAAATGGGCAGGTAGGGCTGTTGTCAACATAGGCTGTAAAAAGTAACACGAATAGCATAAGGGAACTTCAGACTATTATTAAGCTAGTGAAACTATTTATCAATAATTAACTATTGGTTGTAATGGTAAGTATTTGGTGAAGTCTGATTGCATCAGGAATAAGGTTGGCCTAGAAAAGAACATTTGGCAAGAATTGGTCATTAGAAAAGAGTAATTATGTTCAGTTCATATGAGAGTCACACCAATTGAATTTTGCTGGTTTACGGTCAATGTTACAAGGACACTGTCACATTTGTTTCGATTGTCTTCAATGCATCATGCATATTAACAGGTTAACATAAATCCTGTGTAAGAGTCTAGGACTAAGCGTGTTTTATTATATTGGTGAAGTTAAATTGTTAATCGTCTATTTTACCCCTAGACCCAAGTACTGATAATTTTTTTTTGAACTGAAGTACTGATCATTTCATCCAGCATAATTGCTAACCGTGTATATTTTTCTTCCATGCAGAATTACAGAAGCTAGGAGATATAGGCAAGGAACCTCTACATGATGGTTCAGTTAGTATTAAGGGTATTGATGTGGATTCTACTTTTGCTGATGAGGAAATTCACGAAACTTGCTCATCTGACCAATTAGCTTCTGAAAAGATAACAGAAGGTACTTCAGGTTCCTTTGGAACTCAGATATTTACCTTGACAGAGAAAGTAAAATATTTGGAGAGCAAACTGGAGGAAGCAAGGGTTGTACTTCGGGCGAGGGAATCAAGAATTTCTGAACTGGAAACCATAAAGAGTAGCAGATCTCAGAAGGAAGAATCAAACACTGCAGAGTTGCGACTAGATAAATATAGAGAAATGGAACTTGACCTTCAGGACCTCTTCCAACAAAAAATGGAATCTGAGATTGAATTTCTAGTTCTAACCAACGAAGTCGAGAAGCTGAAATGGGAGGTATTTGAAGAACAAACATCATTGGCCGGAGAACAAGAACAGATGTTGAATAAGCTCGGAGAGGTAGAAAGCAAGGCTGTAACATTAAAGAAACAAGCCGAGGAGTTGGAAAAGTATCACGGGAACATCTTAGACGTGGAAGAGGTTTTGAAGATGCGCGGGAGAGTATGTAAGGCTATGTCATGTTTTTTCACACAACTGGTATTACTGGTTTTAGTGTTCTTTTTCCTTATCTTGCATTTGTCAACCCATTCAGGGGTGGTTGTCCCCACCTGAGTTAAGGAAAATAGGCCTTTTCCTTTTTCCATTTTGTGGGTGTATGTGTGTATTCTACTCTGTCTAGGATCCAACTCTGTAAGATTTCATTGGTTAAAATACCAGAACTTGGTTAAAAGTGGAAACCTTTTTCATACTTGATTTGAGCTTCTTTTCTCAATATTACTACTTTGCCTACAAATAGTTGTTTCTTTTTCTGTGGAAGTATATATAATGCAATTTTAAACTTATGGCCATGCATGGTGGGCTGCTGCCGGTCGGCTGATGGCTTGGCTTTGATCCGAAATGTATCGTTAGTGAGCCCCAAACCCTAAAAACTGGTTTTTAAGTATATGTTCATGTAAATGTAATATCTCCATATGTTCTCCAGATTTCATATTTTCTACCAGACAACAATATACCATCTTCACTGAGCATCTTTCATAAAGCATCGGAATATTGCGAGTGTCGGAGTAGAGACTAGAGAGAACCCAAGGGACAATCCCGAAACCCGAACATGAAACCAAAAATAAAATTAAAAAAATGGCGCTGCAATAAATGTTCTAGGTTTCTAGCATTCTGTTAGATATCTAACCACGTTTTACACAGCAACAACAACATACAACATTTAGTTCCTAACAACCAACTCATCAGAGGCTACTGAGGCGTTGAATCATGGGAAGATCTATGTTCCAACATTTCAGTTCCATATCTCTCATCGCCCTTCATCTCTTTCTCCTGAGAAACCTACATCCCAATCAAGACATGTCATTTTGAGAGAGCTCCGATACTCGAATGAAACAATGCATGAGATAAAACTGCAGAGACAATCCGATATACAAATATATTCTGGATTATCTGAAACAGAATATTACTAGTATACTTCCACCTGTTTCTCAGCCTCTGTCAGATTGCTCTGTAGGTGTTCAATCTTCTTATTGAGAACTTTCTCTTCCCCATAGGACTTGGGTTTGAGTCCATCGTAATGCTCGGCAAAGAAAACATTATAACCACTCCTGTTAGGCTTTGGCCTGGAGGGGTCTTGCAAAGGTAGCCGGGATCTCTTTCGGCGTCGAGGGGGTACATCTGATGTATTTGAACTTTGAGACAATTGAAGCATTTGGGGGATATGATATAGGACACCTTTTAATTGATCAGACCCAACCCGAATTGTAACTAGATAGCCATTATCGAATTTTCCATCAATGACCCCCATCACAGAACTGCCAATCTGCAATTCCTGAGTACCTGCTTGTATGAAAATGGTAAGAACCCTCATTTACCAAGACAGCTACATTCACACACACGCAAACACATACAAAATAGACATATAGGATATGGAAACTTTTGGTATAAATTATAACTAAAACTACCCTCTGAAATCCTTTGAAACTAAAACTATCCTCTGATTTTGTTTTTTTAAGGAAATTCGATTTGCGGGATTCAGAACTATTTCAACCAACTAGGCTTGAACAACTATCTAGGTATGAAGGAACATTACTTATTGCAGATTTTTCTGGATTCATGGAAAAGCAACTGTAATGCATGGTTTTCATAAGTCAAAATATATATGTAATTTTTCTCCAGAAAAAGATTGCAACTATAATGACTATCAAAATATGATAGGATTGACAAAAACGTGGCTATGCAAGTCTAGTAAGCCTAAAATATCAAGTAATGAATGTCGATTAGATATACCGATGTCATTCTCATGAATATTTGAATTTGGAATGAATAGTTGCATCATATAAAATACAACTAGAAGTTAAGCCCGACAGTTGACAGAGTATACAAAGCCATCGTATCAATGGGTACTTAAACATACCAACAACTGCCAATTGGTTTAGAGAAGCATCTTCCCTAGCATTTGCATGTCCGGTCACAAGGCTCCCACTGTCAGTGTCTGCGAGGATGGAGTTAAAAAATATTATAAATTTACAAGCTGCAAATATTTCTTCAAAGACGAGGATGCTTCCATCAGAGGAAAAAATGAGTAGTTACCAAATACCTGGGGTTGAGACTGAAGAGACTTGTTTGCGGAAGTAATAGACTTGCTCGAATTGATAAAGTAACGATAAATAATACTTCCTTAAAACAAAAGACGCACTTGTAATTGTTGTTGGAAATCTGAAGGCCATAATCACTTCCTTCCATCTGCGATCTTTTATTACCTGTAAACCGTCTCAGGGATATTCAAATGTAAAACAAAAATAAACTTTCCTTCAGAGGGGGTGTAACAAACTAACATGTTGGAACAACTCAATTAGTTGATAACTCGAAAACTTTTAAAGAATCTGTAATACCTTTTCAAGACCTCCACGTGATGTGACCTCCACAAAGAGTTGATGCAAATCCAAATCCTTTCCCCCGACAACCGGAACCCTATCCGACCAAAACACAAGAAGACAATATATCCTAAGTAGTAGCTTTCTTTCCCTGACTAGCTGTTATATTATTCCCCAACCCCCATTACCTCTTTAACAAGTCAAATGATACATACTTTAAAAGCATTAACAAAAACGAAAATGGAACCTCAGCCTCCCACCTTTATCAGGTGTGTGCACAGTGTGCCATGTTAGTTCATGCATGAACATTCTACATCATATCTCAATTTAATCAAGGTAAACAAAGGGAAAGAATATGAAGTTTGCAGGTTAGAAAAAGGTTACAAATTCTGCATCTACGAAGAGACCAGTTACATCAAGCAAAAGGTAACAAGAAAGCAGTAGCATAAAGTGTAGGCAAATAACTTAATGCTATAATTTTAACTTTTAAGTGTCAGAATCTAATTGTAAAACAACTAAATAAGCCAGAAGCTAATCTAGAGTTACTGATACCTTTCAAATTAGGAATGAACAAGCAGAATTTGCTATAATCATCCCACAAAGAGAAAGTTTTACCAGTTTAGCTCTTCCATTTTTCAATAAAGAAACTGACTAAAAATGTTACAAATAGCAGCTAAAGATAAGAAAAACACCAAGTGTGAGCTATGTACATCGAAATCTTTATATATACAAAAATAGTCAGTCAAAACCTCGCATGCAATCTAAGAAAAAGGGTTCTTATTAAGAAGAAAAAGGGAAATAGGGGAAAATTACAAGAATAGAACTTCAAATTAAACAGTTAAAGCGGAAGACAACTTTTTTTTTTTTTTGTACACATAGAAATTAGAAGAAAAAAAAACATGTCGAGTTCATAAATGCTAGAATTGAATGCAAATCATAAGAACATTATTTCGCCCTATAAAAACATCCACACACACCCTGAAAATCGCAACACATAATTTTTTTTTTAAGAAAAGGGCTTGAAATATGAAGGACAAGGATCTGTGAAAGTCTACTCTTGCAAACTAAGCAGTTATAAAGCAAGAAGAAAACGACCCAGAAAAGGAAATAAAGTTGAAAGAAAGAGGTAGAGATACTTGAATTTCAAACCGAGAGATTTGTGAAAAGCTTTGAGCTTTTCCCAGAAAAGGTCGGGACTTTGAACAACCTCGTCGTAGTTAGCAGTAGGAGAAGGATGCCCATTTCTACTCTGATTCTGCTGTTGATTCTGAGACATCTTTAGACCCAAATTCAAAAACAGTTTTGGATTATGATTGTTTTATTTCCTTTTTTTCGCAATGATATATGGTATGTAATAATTTACCCTATTAATATATTAATTGATTTAATTAATGTTAAGAACAAGCCTTAACAAAGTAAAGTTGGGGGAAATATAGAATATTAGCACAAGGTAAAGTTTACAAGATATATTTTTTATAAATATTGAAAAATAGCCCCAAATTACAAATAATAATTAACTAAAAACTATATTAATATATAAGTATTTATTATTATTGGAACCCTCGACCCAAGATTTATTAAAATATTTGAAATTCGTTATAATATAATATAAAATTATGTTTAGAGAAAAAATTTAAATCAATAATTTTTTTGAATAAATATTTTTTACCCGCTTTTGATATTAATATGGCTTTGATGTGGTTCTTCGTTCTTTCTTTGACCGGCATATAGATGTGCATATTAGGAGGGATTCTGCTGAGAAATGTTGGCGCTGTACTGGCTTCTATGGGGAACCTGAAGAACAACTTCAACAGGTTTCCTGGGATTTACTTCATCAGCTTGATGAAAAACCAGATGTGCCTTGGATTGATTATCATAGGTGAGTTCAATCAAATTTTATTCAGTTTTGAGAAAGTTGGAGGCAGCGGCGAAACTATACTTATGGGAGGGGCAATCGCTTTTTTTTTAAATTGTCCATTTATTTAAATTTTTTTAAAAATTATTTTTTATGAATTTGTCTCATACTTCAAAACATTTATATTTTATCTCCTTAACCCTAAATCTCGGCTTCGTCCCTGGTTGGAGGTTAGAGGTCGAATTCACAAACAATCGGTATTGAAACCATGCTGGCACTAAATTTGGGGACTGGTAAATCTGAATTATATTGAGAGCAAAGGGTTGGGGCTAACTGCCTTTGACACTAGGGGAGGAGTGAGGATTATAATGAGCTAAATCCACTCAAATTTTCCTGAACAATAAGGATCTCCATTCATATATATAAATATGTTAGAAACAGAAAGAGCACCAAGCAGGAAGGAAAGAAGAAAGAAGGTACATATGTAAAAGGGGGTAAAGACACTTGCAAAACAGAACAAAGCGATGCAAATGGCTAATAAAAGTGTCTGGTTCCAAGGGAACTGTGAATCATAGTTCTATATTGTTCTTGTTCACATCAACAATGCTTTCGCCTTCTGTACATACCCTCCCATTAACATTTTATGATGATTAATGCCAACAGCACGTCCCTAATGTTACAGCATACATTTCACATTCACATCTAAACCTCTCTTTTACTGCTCAGATATCATCATTAACCAGACAGAAACACTTATTTGGTGTTTTCCCCACTCCTACCGCTCAAATTTTATCAATAACCAAATCGGCACGCTTATTTTACTTCACAACAATCGACTCACATGAGCAGGGAATCGAGGTATGAGTAGTTCCTCCGTCGGCCATACTCGAGAAGGCTACCATATGTACGATCCCATACACCAATGAAAAGTGACTCTGTGTCGGGACTGAAGGATATCCCGGATATCTCACCAAAGAAATCGATTTCTTGCTCATTCTCATACCCACTTTTCACATCATACACGTGGACAAAGTCAGCAGGCTCAGCCGCTGCCATATACCTACCATCAGACGTGTAGCGTATGGACCGTATCGCTCCAAGATTTCCCTTGAGAACTGCAACCGACTCGGACAATTTCCGAACATCCCAAACCCGGCAAGTTTTGTCTTGGTTACCAGTGGCAAAAGTGACACCATTAGGATGCCATGCTGATGCAAATGAGTAGTCCAAGTGTCCATGCAAGGGCATAACAGTCTGCAATGCAATTTCACATTGAAATCTCCAAAAACGGTATATATAAAATAAAATGGTGCAGAAGCAAGCGGACCACTACCTTCCCTGTGTCAGAGTCCACCAACATAACATCAGGGTTGTCTCCAACGATTATTAGAAGTTTCCCATCAGGGCTCAGAGAAGTATGCTACAAAAACATGCACAAGCAGATATTATAGTATAGCTCCTCACATGTCTTTTACAGTATTGATAGAACCAATAATTAGCATATTGCACAATAACATTTTTAGATGGAATAATATATCAAGTGTATGTACCAATCTAAAACAAACAGAATCCCCCATAAAAGGAACTTACATTGACTGGCCAAAGAAAATGAAAATGCTTAGAAAGCTGATATTTCTCCATATCAAAATCTCTGACTCCGCAGTCATTATTTGAGGCAGTAAAATGAACTGCACCGCTAGTAATTTGAAAACAAAGTAAAATTAGGTTCAGGTTGAATGCGATTGATGTCACCAGAAGCAGTTCAGGGAACAAGATATACCTTGGAGTGACATAAATGTCAACAGCATTTGTAATGGCATTGTCATCGTATGTGGTCCTGGAGCAAAAGCTTATTCCAGGTCGATCTAAACGCTACATTCCAGATCAAAATCAACATTAATTCTGAAGATAATTGGCAAGGTGACAACAATAAATAAGAAAGCCAAAAGAAGAAGAAAAAACATTTAACCTCTTCAAAAAGGGAAAAAACTTTAGCTTTTCATTTTAGGCAATAAGTAATTTAAAAGAATTGGAAAATCTTGGAATAAAATAAACAAAAAAACAAGGATCTAGATTCTGAGAAGACTCGTTGGAATCATTTAGCTAGACTCATCTTATAATATGACAGATATGTCCAACAAAGGATTGAAATAAAACAGCTAAGATGTAGACTTTCAACTTCAATGTAACTTTTTTCTCTTGGGTCAATACACTATTTACCTTGCATATCAGTTCACCCTGGAATCCTCCAGCAATTAGCAGGTTATCTTTAACCGCAAGAGTACTGACTTGAGTTTGAGTAAAACCTTCCATCAGATTTCCAGGATGTTTCTAAAGGAAGAACAAACACGGTCAATCTCAGAAGGAATAACTTAGGGGGAATACAAGGGGAAAGAATGGTAAAAACCAACAGGCAACAACTCAGAGAGAAAGCTAAATCACTACCAGAACACTAACCTCAGATGGTGCCACATGGCCAGAAACATTAAGAATTTCATGCTTTTTGTGTTTCAAGGAAGACCAATGAATGGCAGAAAAATGTGACATAAGGTAAACATCATGTTTTGATGTAGCCCACACCAAGTTCCTCAACTGCATCACCACAAACGGATATGTTTACCGGTCAACAATAGTAATCACAGCACAGTCAAGCAGACAAAAAGGAAAGGTCTGCTAGCAACATCTTAAGATAGGAGAAAGGCGCTTTAAAAAAATCTATGAACCCACAAAATATGGTTAGTGGAAAGAAAATTTCCATTTAGCTAACCTGAAAATGAAGTATCGTTGATTTTACAGATCTTGAATTTAGTCTGAAGTCATAAAATGAGGCACCCTTCTTGGTAATTTTGCAATCCTATATGCAAATTTAGCTCAATCATCATCAGAACATTACAGCAAAGAATTCTTATACAAGGAAGCGAGCAACTTATAAGGACTTTTACCTTCCCCAACATTTCTCCAGAGTGAGGGATGTTCTCATAGTTCTTGTACTGTTCTAGCCTGGTTTGCCTGTATTTTTCCCTAGTGATGCTAAGCCGATCCCAAGGAATTCCTTGGATGTCTTTTCCTCTTCTAGCTTGAGCAGCAGAAGTGTCAGAAATTTTACTGTTCTGCAGTATAGTCAAATTACATAAGGGCTGGCTTCACATTCATGAGTAATAGAATACCAGAACAAAAAGTTTAAAAGATTTAAAAATAGACAAGCCATATTGTATATTTGCCTAAAATAATGGTTCATGAAATTAGTTGCCAAAGAAGTGCCCATATGAATCTTGTAAAACATAAACAAACCGAGTATTCATTTTCATCAACATCAGAGTCTGAGCCAGAGACATATCTGCTGGGAAACTCTTCATCCATTTCATCATCTATGTCTTCCATGTCATACTCATCCATGTATTCAGCATCATCTTCTTGGTAACGGGACATATTCTACCCGATAAAACAACTACACCAGTACAAATTTAAGCATCGATAATAAATTAATAATAACTCAACAATAATAAACATATGTCCATACCAACAAAGAAAAAGGTCACACAACATTGAATTGGAATTGTGTATTGGCTTGGATTTTTAAGGAGTGAACCTTTGTGCCAAGTACACTGATGAACTGAAGATTGTAATTGAACATATGGGGCAAATTTAAAATTGTCATGATGACAATAATATGGTGAGAAGTGCACCACAACTTATGCAAGTTACAATTTTAAAAAAAAAATGAAAACAGCATGCCCTAAACAATCACAAGTCCACCATATCAGTAATAGTTTTGTCACTTTATGTTCCTTTTCAACAAATACCAAACACAATGCTTACATGATTACATCAGCAAGTAGATAAATAAACAAATTAGAGATCAATATAGCCTATAAGTCATTACCATCATAGGTTATTTTAAGAAATAGAATCAAAATAGAAATTAGCTTCCCCATTCAAGCAGCTACACCCAGAAAAGAACGCTAACAAAACCTTCCCAGAGTCCCTAATTCAGAAACTTTTGCCTCCTATAAAGAAACCAAATCTTCATGAAATTCATACATATACGAATTTAGGGTCTATGACATAAAATTGCAAACAACGGTTCAAAAAAGGAGGGGAAATAGCCTGATTAATACAAACCCTGACAGAAATTCAAAAAAAAGAAAACGCCAAAAACAATCACGCAACAACAAGAACAAAATTCACTTGAGAATAATAGCACTTATCCAAAAACAAAACATTTAATTACAAAAATCGGTAGGGGAACCCTAATTTCCTTTTTCTTTTAAAAAAATAAATAAAAGGAATTCATTTCTATACGCACCTATGAAGCGATTAGCAAAAAACATCACATAACCAAAGAAAAATCATGATCGAAGAATACAAACATCAACAATTGGATCGTGAACAAGTAAAAAGGATAACCAAATAAAAAGAGAGAAGAAAAACAAAACCTTTTAAATAATTGAGATTATTATGGGAGGGGAAGCTGTCCTTCGTCTCCGATCTGGAGATTAAGAAATCAGCATAAGACTTGAATTTTTTAATGAAAATATATTTTAAGTATAAGAAATCTAAGAGGTGTTTCTCAATTCTAATAATAATATTTTAACATCTTACTGTTTACAAGAAAATCTAAAAATATATATTAATTAGATTAAAAGGTTAATTTTCTTAAAATAAGTAAATTCTACAATTATTAATTAACAAAAAAAATATATAAAAAATAAAAAAATATATATTTTAATACACAAAATTTACGTAATCTCTTCGATTTTAATGTTCAGAGTTTTAATAGAAAGATTAAAAATTTAGTATATTTAAGGTTATGATTAAAATTTAGAGATTATAATTTACAGTTTGAGATTTAAGTTTTAAATTTTATAAAAGATTTGTATAAATTTTTTATACAGTTTATGTATCAAAATATAATTCAAAAATTATTTATAGAATAAATCTACCACGTAGATCAAATAGCATTGAACATTATAGCGCTGAATATAACTGAATACATGCCTATGTAAATCATTTATCCTTTCTCATGCCTCCATTTATACCTCCACTTCAAATTAGAAGGGTTTAAGATTTTAGTTTAGGGGTTTTGGTTAGAGTTTAGGGAATTAGGGTTAGGGTGTATTTTTTGGTATAAGATTTAGGGTATAAAAAATAAGGGTTGAGGTTTAAAATTTAATTTTTTAATAAATTTTCAAAGGAGACAGAAGATTTTTGCTATCTTGGCATATAGCAAAATTTAAATACTCTCTTTCTAAAAAAATATGTCTGATAGAAAATGTAACGCCATCGTATATATATATTAAAACCTTTATTTTTTCTGATGTGAGATTAATGCTCCTTACCTCTTTTCAGGTATCACGATATAAGCATCAAGGAGATTGTGATATAATTATCCTTGAACAAAGTTTTGTTGTGTCTCGTCCTGTAAACTCTGATACATACAAATTATCAAACATTTTGGTCTTACTCTTAATTATGATGTCTGTCGACACAAATCAGAAAGACATAAAAACATGCGACAAGAACACCTGATGTATGAAATGAGAGCACTGGAATTCTTCTTCACAATGTTAAAAGTGGGAAACTATATCAACAAATGGAATGGTTGGAATTCATTTCCGGTCTTTCATAACAACGTAGTCGCGGTTATGGTTCCGACCATTACCAGCATCATCAGTGGATTACTTATCAGCTGCCGCCTACCACTAGCGTTCTCCGACGATGACAATGGTGGACTACTTATCAGCTGCTGACTACCAGTAGCGTTCTCTGATGCTGAGGGTGGTAACGCGGGGCAAGCAAGCCCCAATTTCCCTTCACGACACATGCTAGCAAAAAGGCCTGGAGGGTATTTCCCGTAAAGATTAATGTAGCTGAACATCGTCGAACCACAATCGGTCGTCAAGTCGTTGATCTGTTCTGCATAAGGACAAGCAAAATCCTTGAACGCTGAACAACAGCTTTGAGGTGGAAACTTAGGTCCTTTGCATCGGCTTGTGATAATTGTGTAGTTCAGAAACTCAAAGTTGACAGGGCAAGCTGCAAGATATAAAGAATGGTATGTCAAAATACACTTTTGGAATCTTCAATGAGCCAAGCAAAAGAAACCTATATATTCAGTCAACTATGAAGGTGTTATGTTAGCCGGACTCGAATGAGAGTGTCGGAGATGGATATATGTCCGATAGGCGAGTAAAAATGAAGGGTGGTCGTATCTAATTCAAGACAAAAATCTGCATTACTAATAGGATCTCAGAAACACGACATTGCTATGCACTTTGAATTTGTTTCCTGAGCAAAGGATTATGAGACATTGGCAAAGAAAGAAACCAAATACTAGCAGGCAACACCAAGTGAGTGATGGCACCTGACAACTCCATTAACAAGATTTTAAGCTTTGTCAATTGTTTCATCAGTTTAAGTAGGGCATCTATGGAAGTAAACACTTAACCAGCAGATTTCACATCATCAGTTCCATGGAAACCAGAAAGACAATCCCTTTCAATGTTTTTTTTCTAGGTACCTTCAACCAACTAGCCTAAATCATATTCATTTTGTGTAGCAAACTCATGTATTTGCCTAACCAATGCATCAGATCCGGTAGCAAATGCTTGTATCTTACTCTAAACAACATTAAACCCATCAAAAACAGATTAAGACAACCTTTCTTGGTCTGTAGGAGGTTCCTTCCAGTAGCAGTGAAAGAGCTGAAAACACCGTCTGCAGTCATTCAAATCATCACATATTAGAAAAATAAAAAACGGGTCTCAGAAAAAGAAGTAAGAAAGCTATTAAATTTATTGATAAACTACCTGAAATTGAATTGCAAGCAGAGAAACTCAACAAAAAGAAGAAAACTGCAAAGCAAGACAACAACTTGTTTGTTCCCATCAACTTATTTTCTTTTGCCAACTTTGCAACAGATCTGCCTCTCTAGTTTAAGGGGGGCAGAGTACTGCAGAATTGAAGCTTCTTCAATATTGCGTCAGCTTCTGTTTTATCTGTTTTTTGGTTTAAGTTCAAGCCATAGGAGAAGGGAGAAAGCTGAATTGCTGAAACTTTTAAGTTTTAATGATAATTTGAGATGATATAAGGATGAGAGATTACAGAGAGACAGCACAGCCACAGGGAAGAAGGCAAGAAGCCGTGTTTTATGGTTATAATTGATAAACTGCTATCCATGTCTTTTTGTTATTAAGGATCAAATTAAACTTTTACATAGTTTTCTCTCCAAATTATTTTAAAAATAAAATATTTAAAATTACCATCGTCTTTTTGAATAATTTTTTTTATTTAAAAACGATCAAATTTGAATCTTTTAACTCGAGACTCTTAAAATAAATAGTATTCGTTTTTTTATATAACCACTGGATTCACGTCATTTAAAAATGAGTTGTATTATTAAGAATGTAAATGATTTGGTTATGGAAGGAGTAACTTTAAGTTATGAGTTGAATTTAAACATTTCAATGTTTGGTTTAAATGGTTTGATGAATTTGATTGGGTTTTAATTTTATCCAGGATGGGAAAGACATGGGATCCGGACTGCCTACAGCTTCTAAACCCACCAAACAAAAAAAAGGCTAAACCCCAAATTCAGGTGCAAAACTACATGAGGCGGAAAGGTAAGAATTTTTTACACCCGTCCTTTGATTTATTTTTAAGTATAAAGATAATTTTAACCCTTAATATTTATAATTTTTATTTTTTAAAAAAAAGATAAATTTATCCCTTAACTTATATATTTTTGACAAATATCTTATTTTTAATTAGTATAATGATTAAATAATTAAAAAATTAACGATAATGATATATATATAGAATGATATTTAAGATTTGAGAATGGTTAATAATCTTTTTATTTTAGATTTAATTAATTTTTAATATTTTATTTAAATTTTAATTGTTTTATATTTTATGTTAGAATAAAATTATATTTTACATATATATATCATTATCATAAAAAATTTAACGATACGATAATGATATGTTATTTATAGAGAGAGAATGAGACTATATGCCATGTTATTTAAAATAGATTATCTCATATATATATATATATATATATATATATATAATATGTCAATATCGTTAAATTTTTAACGGATTAATCATTTTATTAGTTAAAAAATAAATTATTTGTCAAAAAGATTAAGAGTTTAATTTATCCCAAACATAGAATAAAGACCAAAATAATAAAAATTATAAACGTTAAGGGTTAAAATTATCTTTATATTTTATTTTTAAATTTATCCATGTTATATTCGAATATTTATATTTTATCCCTAAATTTAAAGAGTCGTGTTTCATTTAGACAAGCAACGACTTTTCCTCCGATAAGACTTGGAATTTAAAGTGGCTCATGCATGTCATTAACCTTAATCAATCTCTTCCCATTTTCCACATTCTACCCAAGAAAACATCGATGCAGGCTGGCATCAACTTATTGGTGGCTGTAGTAATGTTCATCCGAATACAAGAAGTAAACAAAAATCCTGCCACGGGTGTAAATTGCAACATGTTTTCACTGATATAGTAATATATTTTTTCTCTCTACAGGCACAGTTTCAACTTTCAAAGCTGTGCTTTAGAAAAATCCGTTCAGCTCAACTATAACTTCGGTCATGTCTAAAAGAAGATGAAGAAGAAGCTAAACCCCTATGCTTCATCATCGACTGTGCAAAGCCGCCAGAAAAGCTGACCCCTGATGATGAACTTTGTCAGCATCAGCCTCCTACTCCTAGAGCCTCGATCTCGGTCTAAAACATCGGTCAATCTCCGCACAACGATCTCCGTTGCTGCAACGACAAATAAACCAACATCCATCACACCTCAAATCTCAATTCGACTGAACACTGACTTGAAAGTAATTTCTATATACACCAACATAATGAATCGGCATTTTTCTAGAGACTAGACCCCATATTTCATTTCATAGAATTTATAACACTTCTTTGTCGCAAGCAGGATTAATTAGTGGTGTGAAATTATCGATCAATGGCTTCACATTTGACAGAATATTAGAACACATGCAACCTCATCAGAATAGGACCAAGCTCAAGATTCCGAGACTGTAGAATTAAATCACTTTGTGGAGAATGGAACTTACGCGATGTTTAGATGCTCGTATATTATCCAGCCACTCAGCAATCTCAAGTTGCTTCATTACTGTGGCATGTAGGACCTGTATAAAATGACGCCATTGTCAACAAATCTATTAGCAGCATTGAATTCAAATCCGGACTCTGAACTAGATTTTATAAAGCAACCAAGATGAACCATACTCGCTTAGTTTTGTCAAGGTCAAACTCAACAGATTTGATCCGGTCCAGAGATTCCATTAGCATTTTCTCCTTTTCTACGGGAATTACAGCAGGCTTGTTGCTAAGTTCCTCAAATGCTTTCTCAAGTTTCTGAAGACGTTCTATACAAGGACGGACATGGTCTTCTTCATTAACAGCTTCTTGCACTCTTGAATTTGAATGGCTACTCATGTTGGGTTCCATTGTGTTGGAAGGATGAATATAGTTTGGCCTTCTCCAAGATTCAAATCGAACGGTGCGAATAAAAGCTGTCAGTCTAACCAACAGAGCTATTAGCATTTTTGCCACAGAATGAATGTTCCTTCTCCCAAACTTCTCCTTGACAGTGTCTAACAAATGTGTGATTGAAATTCCTGAAATTCAATACCAATTTAGAGGGGGAAAAGAAACAAGAAACTGGTTGCGATGAAATAGCATTTTCAAATACCTTCTGAATGAAAAGATGCTATTTGACGAGATTGGGTATCCACATTACTAGAATTGGGCAACTGATCTGGGGAATATTTCAGTCCTTGGTTACTTTCTATAGTTTTCTCAATCATAGGTAAACCATCATCGCAACTATAATAAGCATTTATATGAGACACCCTCACCTGCAAAAATCACAACCAATCTTATTTAAAAGGACAGAAACGAATGCGAGTTAGCAAAAAAAACAACAGAATTCTCTGTTTTTGCAGCTCACTTCTTCACGAACAGGTGTTAAACAAGGAAACACAGAGCTTGTTCGTCCAGTTGGATTACACTGGTCATCCATCTCTGACCCAGACTCTGCTACAGATGTGTCACTGTTCATTCCCTGACAAGATTATATGTTGAACCACAAGCATGAGAATGTATTATAACCACCGAATATTAATGTCCTGAATGGTTGCACGACACAGTACTAACCTTTAGTGGTCGTATCTGAACATAGGATTCATAGTTATGCTGGTCATGCAATACTCTAGTAATTTGCCTCACAAATGTTGCCTCCGCATTATGTACAAGCTATCAATGGAAACAATACACATGTTAATCTCCGGATAGAAGTTCAGTAAAACCTAAAATCATGTCTAACAACCATTCCATGGACTAAAGGGATGGCTACCTTCATTATCTCCAGATCATTCCATGGACCTTTATTGGATCTAAGACACCCTCCATCTGTAGAGCAAGTGCACGACCCTCCTAAGAAATCTGGCAACTGACTGAAAGAGGTGAAGATAAAGCAAGGGGTTAGGAGAGATTACAGAGTGAACCAGCTCAAGGGTACGAATGAACAGATATTTAGCAGACCTAGAGTCGATGACCTCCAGTAGCCTACCGAGAGATTTGGGCTCCAAGACCTGCAATTAACAAATAGAGCATTGAATTACCACTGAGCAGGAGAAGGGAAATAAAAAGAAAATTGCCTAAAGCCACATCCTTTACATTTATCTTCCCAATTGTCTTTGCATCGAGGAATTTCTGAGCAGCAGGCCAAAGCATCTTCTTGAATCCAGGACCAGCATTGACTACATACATTCTATGTAATGTCTGTAAAGAAATATAAAAGAGGATTACATTCCAAATAGCATCAGAAAGTAAAAACGTGAATGGATTAGATCAGATACCTCAGGATAATAACTGTTGTCTATTTTACTCATGGCAGCCAAAAGATTTGCAGCAGTCCTGCTAAAATTCTTCATGCCCTACATTCAAGAATAACATTTAATCACCAATTAGGGGATGAACAATCACTTCAAAAACAACATTTAATCACCAATTATAATCCTACCATTCGGCTGCTGTAGAGGAAACAAAAAATGGTACGCAGTTCAAAAACAACATTTAATCAGTGAGTATAATTCTACCACTTGGCTGCCATATAGGAAACAAACACTAATCACTAGAGGAAGAACATATTGCAACCTCCCACAGAAAAAATGACAGAGCCAGTTGCACACTCCATTAGTGTCTAAGTTCCATGTCATCATTGAAATGATGCTATAGCAAAGATTAAGGTAAAATTTTGCATTCACTTCTAGTCTAGACCCATGCATAAAAGAAAATTGTTGAGTAGAATAATAATGAAAATTTTCTAAAAGCTACAAAGCTGGAAAAGATTTACCAGAATGGTAATACTAATGTTGTCAAATATCAATTTGTTTAAGGACAAAAAAGATGAGAGCCAAATACCAGTCCTTGTACATCCAATATAGTAGTTGTTGAACAGATTTGTCGCTTTGCAGCAATTGAACAAGCAGGGAATTTCTCCAATAGAGCTCTCTCAAACTCCTGGACATGGTACTTCAGATATCGATCTATGGTGGTGATTTTCATAAGCCGACTTGGATGGGCTTTTCCTAGCCGCTCGATATAAACAGGTCTGCTTTCCTTGTCAACTCCATGGTACCCTTGGGGATAGTACTGCAATACTTCCTCTAGTTCTTCAAACTCAAAATCCTGTTCGCTCGACAAAAGGTTAAACTTGTATAATTAAAGAAAAATCAAAATATAATCCTAGCCCTTAACTGCGAAAACAAACATAATAATTAAGGGTGCTAGACCATTTGAACTAGTCACAAATGGGATACATTCATTTGAGATTTTATCTGATAACTCTTCTTCAGTGAACATTCAATGAAAGAAATACAAAAAATTAAACATTTCTTACCTCCAAAATGGTATCTGTTCCAAACTCTTTCCTCCATTTAAGCATTTCTTCCCACATATGGATTGTTTTCTCGGTATTAAATTCTCTAGCTTTCAAGAATCTACAAGTTAAAAGAGTACCAGCACTTCTCAGCATACATTAGTAAATAGGCCTGATATAAACAAATAGAGCAGTGGAATTTGCCCAAAGCAACAACTGACCTCAACAACGTATGATAATCATCATGTCTAGGAGGCAACAAATCCTTATGAAGAAGCTTTTGCCGCAATTCGTGCACGGCTCCTTCCTCTTTTGCATCCCTGAAATCCTCAATGGATACAGAAGGAACCCTGTAATCTATTTTTCTCTTCCCTCTTTTCTTAAGAGAATGAGTGAACTTGTTGGATGCATTTATGGCCTTCTTTTTCAGATTCCCAATTTTGGATCTCCTTTCATCCTCAGAGTTATCAAAATCAGACCTTCTATCTCTGCTTTCATCATTTGCCACAATTTCGTCTACTCCTTTTCCCAATACAATAAATTAAACATGATATAAATGCATTTTCATAAAAAAACAGCAAACACGTAGTAGGATTAATTAATATACCTGACATCTCTGCGCAACTGAAAAGGAAAAGCTGTGATCTTTGAAGATATTAGTATTGTTCAATGGAATGTGAAAAAACCATCATGATCTGCACATTGTGGAAAACAATTACAAACGAAAGCCAGTAACATATGATATAAAGAAGCAATGACCATTAAAAAGCAGCAATTTTATTTTTTGGGATTTTAAAATAAACCTAAAATGAAATTTAGAGTTGAGGTGTGACAAGAAATAATGAAGAGATGATCAGATCTGGACAATAATCTTTTCCTCTCAGTTATGATTAATTTTGTTTCATGATTGCTGAAGCTATAAAATAAACAGAGAAAATAAATTCCCAATTCCCAAAAATGGAAAATCTCTCTTCTTCAACAACAACAAAAAAAAAATGAAATCATCAAATTCCAGTGGAAATAGAACAAAGGAGTTAAGCGTTTGGCAGCGGTGCAATCGAAAACCGTTCAAATAAAACGAGAGTAAAAGCAGAGTTAAAGCTATTAAAAGATGAATAACGCCGCAACGCATTCAAATCTCACACGATACAATGCTCGAGTATTTACGACATGAAAATCGTACGGATCCATCAATCCTCCATTAAGAAGCAGGAGGAGGAAGAAGAAGAAGAAGAAAATAGCGCACCTACAGATAAGACTCGGAAGGTGGGAATCTATCAATCAAGCACCAAACCGCACCGAATCTCTCGAGAAAAAAGAAGAAACTTTGTGTGTGGGAAAATGTGGAGGAATTTCAGGAGAAAATGGAATTGCTGATATTAAAAATTACTCAGAAAAACAACAACAAAGTGAAATAAAAATGTTTCTGAACGATCTGATCTGATTGGAAATTCTTAAATTTTCTCTCTGTATAAAAAAGAAGAAAAGTGACGATGGAGATTAAAAGCTAAACCAACAAATGAAGTTTCCAGCGACGGAGAGAGAGAGAGAGAGCATCAGCTTAAAGTTCTTACCATTGTTTTACTTGTGAGTTGGTTTTTGCAATTGCATACGTGGCATTTTCTTGATTATTTATGTTTTTTAAATAAAATAATAAGTGTTTTTTTTATTTTGGATTTTAATAAGATGAGTCTATCACATGCGTCGAACATTATTAAACACCACTAACACAAAACATCGTTAAATATTAGTATTAAATTAAATAATAAAGATTAAAAATATCAAAAACTCAACTCACAATTAGGACTGAGCAAAACTCGACTCGAAAAAAACCGAATAACTCGACTCGACTCGAGACGAAAATACTCGACTCGTTTTGACTCGACTCGAAATTTCATAGACTCGACTCGAAAAAATTTCAAATAAAGTTCGAGTTGTAAAATGGAAATTCGAATAACTTGAATAACTCGAAATTTTAATAATTAAATGATTAAGTTTAAGACGAATATATCAATTTTTTATGATATATATACATTGATATATAAAAATATAAAGAAATGTCGTTGCATATGAAAAAATATATAAATAAATATCTTATATGATTAGAGAAAGTCGTTTAAATTAGAATCAAATCATATTGTAATATGATAAATAATTACAAATAAATATTTATAGGAACTCGAAAACTCGACTCGATTCGACTTGACTTGAATTTCTTAAACTCGACTCGAACCGAAAAAATTTCAAATAAAGTTTGAGTTGTGAAATATGACTCATAAACTCGAATAACTCGAAATTTTTTGACTCGACTCAACTCGACTCGATCGAATACTCACCCCTACACACAATTATTAATTATATATTAACTCTATCACTCTTTTATTAATTACATATTAAATTTTTGATATTTTTAATCTTTATTAATTAATTTAATAATATACAATATTAATAATATTTAACCATTTTTATTAATTTAATAATATTTAACATTAATTTAATAAAAATATTTAAAAAAACATTTAACAAAGTATTTTTACTCAATTTTGTTGTTTTTAAATCCGTGGTTTATATGTCCGCTGCCACCCTGCACACTTGCTAGCTGCCCACGTAGGAATCTACCCTGTTTATTTTCGTGTTGCTTTCCTACCTTATTTCAACTTTAAAAAATCATTATTTATTTTTCTTCCAATCGAATTAAAATCTATTGAATAAATAATCATAGATTTTCAAATAATTTGGTGAATATAACCATAGATTTAACCCTGTTTATAAACTAAAAACTCTCTCTAGTACAGAATCAAACCAACAAGGTTTGAAATCAAATCTGATCGGTCCTAATCTAATCTTACCACTCGATCATATCCTTGATAATTCATATCACAATCACCCAGACAGAAACGGGACAAAGTTCTCGGGTCTTACGACCAACAAGCAAACAACGAACAACACTCGCCTGACAGTTTACTCGGAAACAGTCAGTCACAAGGTCTGAATACCATCATCACAGCTACTCTCATTAAATGATTGTTTTATCATGTGTAGAATTTAGGGGTGAGTATTCGATCGAGTCGAGTTGAGTCAAAAAAATTTTAAATTATTCGAATTTATGAGTCATATTTTACAACTCAAATTTTATTTAAATTTTTTTCGGTTTGAGTCAAGTTTAAGAAATTCGAGTCGAGTCAAATCGAATCGAGTCGAGTTTTTGAATTTCTATAAATATCTATATATTTTTTCATATGTAACGACATTTCTTTATATTTTTATTTATCAATGTATATATCATAAAAAATTAATAGATTTGTCTTAAACTTAAAAATTAATCATTTAATTATTAAAATTTTGAGTTATTCGAATTTTTATTTTACAACGCTAACTTTATTTGAAATTTTTTTGAGTCGAATCGAGTCTATGAAATTTTGAGTCGAATCAAAATAAATCGAATATTTTCGCCTCGAGTTGAATCGAATTATTTAATTTTTTAAATCGAGTCGAGTTTTGCTCACCTATAATGTATATAACATACATAGATACAACAAAAGGGGACATATCACATACATACTGAACAAGAAAACCAGATAGGGGTCTATGCATGTTATCTCCACAGAAGTCTTATCTTTCTTTTTGATATTTTTATTTAATTCTGATATTTAAAAATGTATATTTTAAATTTTGGATTAAAGTTTATAATTTAAAGATTTTAAAATGAATATATTTATTAAGATTTAAAATTTAAAATTACGATTTAAAGTTTGTTTTTTTAGTGTTTGACTATAGAAAATGACATCGAGAAGGGTATATGACTTTTGTCCCTCGTTGTATGCTTGACTCTTTGACTCGTCTCCATTATTGTCCTTTATCAATACTATATTTTATTTTGGTTTGGTTTGTTTTCTTGTATTTTGTGCTTGTTTAAACTCGTGCTTCAAAATTTATAGGCCATCGTCCCATCCACCAAACCTAATTTAACACTCCAATCGATTCAACCGACGGGTTGGGTTGGTTTCCTTCGGTTTAATTCATGATGACAATAAAAGATTTTAGACAATACTTTATGTTGCTAAATAATAACTTATTTTTATATTATAGATTTTTTTATAAGTGATATATATGAGTGTAAATTATCTGCTCCTTACTCATGTCTTTATTTATACTCTCACTTTTAATTAAAGGGTTTAGGGTTTTAGGTTAGGGATTTTATTTGTGGTTTAGGAAATTAGAGGTATGGTGTATTTCTAGGGTATAGGGTTTAGGGTTTAGAATATAAAAAATAAGGGCTTATGGTTTAAAATATAGAAAATAAGGGTTTAGGGTTTAAAATTGATTTTTTTAAAAAAAACAAAATAGACACCAAAAGAGGCATGAGAAAAGGACAAAGGATTTTTGTTCAATATATATGAGTAAAAATCGTATATTTTTAATCGTGTTTTTTTATAGGTGATATAATTTTTTTGTATTTCTACCAAAACCCCCTATAAAATGAATGATTCGCATATTTTTATATTAAAAAAACTACTTTTGACTTTCTTTATAAATCAGTATCATATATTCCATTGTGGAGATTACATTTTTTTCGTACTTCATACCAAAGTTAAAGTAACCGAGGTAAATCCCTATATGCTGCGATTATACGATTAGTATGGAATAGTTTAAATTATTACATCTAGCAAGAGTGCAATACACGTTTGCGTGAAAAAAAGTTCGAGATCTGAGATGAATCTTTTTGCTCTTATTCAATATATTGTAAAATGAAAAATCTTAGGATATCATAGGACTATAATACTTGTATAGCTGAAAATTGGGATGTTAGTTAATCTTTTTATCATCGATAGTATCATTCTGATTCTGTGTTATTATTTTTCAAGATTATTCGATGAATAAAGTTTATTTATAAAAAAAAAAAAAAAAAAGTAACGTTTGGTGAAGTACTTTTGGACCATTTATTTATATTCTTATTGCATCCACACATAAAGTTGTTTGAAAATTAGCTTAACAAAGTCAAATCTAAACTTGTGTGTTGCATTATTTGACTTTATTAATGTAACATTATATATTAATATAAATAAATTAATATAATATAAAATCCTTAAAAAATATTTGTTAAGTTTGTGACGGTCAAAAGTAACTTAATTTATAATACTAAGATGCTTACATTACTAATGAGTAGAATAAAAAAATAACTAAAACACAATAACCAGAGTATATAAATAATTATCGATAATTATTAAATATAATGATAAAGTATATTATTCTTTTAAAAAAGAATTTATATTTAAATTAAAATATATATATATAATTAAAAGAAAAATTATGAATTTTGGGTATGAATCGTTAAAAATAGATATATAATTTATTAAAAAATATATAAATGATTAATATATTTTGAAAAAATATCAATATGTTAATTTGTTAAATGAATGAAATATTTTAAAAAATTTATATTTTAATATTCAATTGATATTTATAATTCTATAAAATATATATAAAATTTAAATATCAAAATATTTATCGTCTTTTATTTCCTCCCTAACTTTTTAAAATATTAAATAAGTGTGTGTTGTTACCGTGATAATGAAGTCGATGTTGACATGAGATCAGCAGGCAAACTGTGATTCTGCTGCTAAGACGACACAGTAAAAGTATAGCAGTAGCAGTGTCACTCTCAATGGACCCAGGCTCTCCAAGTGGCAGATAGCAAGAGACGTCTGCACTGATTTACAGTCCCTCTCAAGTCTCAAACCATTCCACTCTTCTACATCTTCAGCTCTTATGGTATGCTCTGCTCTGCTGACATTAGATGCAATAAGAAGAATAAGAAGCGGGGATGTAAACGAGCCGAGTCGAGCTCGAATGATGTTAATCTCGGCTCGGCTTGTTAAGATTTTAAGTCAAGTTCGAGTTTAAACGAGATTAAAATATTTGAGTTAAGCTCGATTTGTTAAGAACTCGAGTTGAGTTCGAGTTTTTTTCAAGCCTAATCGAGCCAAGTATTGACCGATCTTTGACCGTGTTAGATTCGAGTAACTCTTATCTCTCACGTCTTATTTAAAGTCTAATGGAGAAAAAACTTGATACACATGATGTATAAACTCAAACTTGTTAATTTTAGATTTTAATATCTTAATTTAGGTTTTAATACTTATGTTTAAGGTTTAAATTTTAGGGTTTTAAGTTTTTCGAGTCGAGTATCATGTAGCTCGGTTCAATTCGTTAAGAACTCGAGCCGAGTTCGATTTCGAGTCGAATTTTGATCGAGCTTTGACTGAGTCGAGTTCGAGTAATTTACGATCTGTCTCGTCTCATTTACCGCCTTAATAAGAAGGATAAACTAAGTGAGTATAGTTTAGTCAAGATTTAATTATTATAGCGTTAAAATAATTAAGCTATCATACTTTTAAAATAAATTCAATGTAACCATGTGTCGTATGGTGGTTAGTTAAGTAGTTTATCTTAAGAATAATTAATGATAAAACTAAAATTTAATGTTAGAAAAAATAAGAATCTATTCAATTTTAAATTTAATATAAATCTTTTTAATTAACACTTAAACTAAAAAACTAAAGATATAATTATAGCAAAAAATTAAGACCGACAACAACTCTTTTCACTTACCAAGGGCGGAGGGACGTGGGGTAAAAAAAAACAATCGTTCTAAAATCTAATTTTTTTTATTCTATTTTGGTGTTTTATTTAAAATTTTTAAAAATTTAATTTAATTTTAAATTTATCTTTTCATTTTTAATCATTTATATTTTGTCTTTTAATTTTAAATCATGATTTTGCCTCCGCTATCCACGTAATTCCATCTCTGATAATAGTATTTTGTACATCGGTCCGTTTATTCAAATATAAATGATTCATTCCATTTAGACGACATCCATAGATCCAAAATGGAGCAAACAAATAAGATGTGTGTGACTTCATTTAAGCAGCAACCAGCAAGTAGACCATGTGTTGAAGCATTAAATAGAGTAACGATCATTTATCTCTTTATCATGCTTTCGTCTATAATTCTTATTAAAAATTTTTAAAATAATAAATTTTAAATTTTAATCTTTATTTTTATACCTTAAATCATACACCCTAAAAAATACACTACACCCTTAATTTCTTAAAATTTAACCACAATCCCTAACCTTAAATCCTAAAACCTTTGATTTAAAACAGAGACACAAATAAAAGCATAAAAAATAGACGATTTGTACCCATCAATCTTATTATTCAATTATCCCTTCAAACAACCAAACATGACCTTATATTATTATTATTATTTGATCAAATATTTAAATTTTAATATATAAAATTTAAACTTTAACCTTAAATCATAAATTTTAAGCATAAAATTAAAACATTAGTTATATTTTTTATTTTAGCCGTTTATTTAGATAATAATAATAATAATAATAATAATAATAATAATAATAATAATGTTTCATATTGTTTTTCGTTCCTTGTGTTTAATTCTGTTTTATAAGCCCACTTGTTGAAAGAAATACTTCCGTGTCGGTGCACCCAAATCTCCAGCGAATACGACCCTAATACCCTATACCTCTTCTGCAGTAAAATTCACATGAATTCCATTTTAAAAATATGAACAAAATATTCAATGATTTATCTCATAATTTAGTTTCTTCATTATTTATTTTATTTATAAAGTATTTATTTGAATAAAAATATTAAAATTAAAAAAATAAATTTTAATGGTATATGAATCTTTATAAAAAATTTTATTTTTTTATTTTTATAATTTTGTGTTAAATTTTGGTGGACTAGTCCTTTTTAACATAAATTAGTTTTTGTAAATAATAATATTAGTGATAAATAAAGTAAAATTATTTTATATAAAACTTTATACCAAATCGATATATAAATATTATTATTGTTAATTCAAACAACATCTAAACTCGATATATTCATTATTTAATACTTTAATCTATTATTATCTTGTATAAAAATTATATAATTTTTTAGAACTGAAAAATAAAGTATATACAAGGAAAATCAGACAAAAAAAATAAACATAATTCTAATATAAATTCTGAAATTTAAATTCTAAAACACTTTCCTATCCATTGATACAAGTAGGGGTCATTGTCAGTTATCAGGATCGGATCCGATTCGATTTTTTGGATATTTAAGTTTTCGGATCGATGATAAAATGATCTATATCCGATGTGGAAAAAGCGAATATTTATATATTCGGATACTCGGATTAGATATTCGGATATCCAATTATCCAAAAATATAATTTGATTAAAGTAATTTTTTTAAATTTAAAATAAAAAATTTAGACTTTCGAATATAATAAACAATAAATTATTAAATACAACAAGAATTACATTTATAAAAATTTCAGTTTTTAAAATGTTTAAAAATAATAAGCACTAAATTATTAAATATAACAAGATTAATGTTATTAGAATTTTAAATTTTTGGATAATCCAAAACTTAAAATATTATGATTCGTATCTGATCTAAAAAACTTAAAATCGGATCGATTATCCAATCCAAAAATAAAAATTAGATTAAAAATCCGTATTTTCTAATTGAGTCAATGAATAATCGAGATATTTTTTAACTTCCTTACTCCTTTAAGTGAAAAGTCACGTGACACTGCATGATTTAGGACAGCACACCACAGTGTCCTACAACAACAAAGACACATCAAGAAAGTTCTTTCTGCTCTGCTGGGGTTTGAAATTTATCGTGTCATAAAGAAGCAGTAAAATTATTCCGAAAACCATCTTCACGTGCAGGTGGACCGTGGTGGTAAATATTATCACTCCGTCTCATGAAAATGGTTTATTATTATTTTTTTCAATTTTTTATTTTAACTTTTAATTATTTAAAAATAATAAATTTATAGAAAATATATTTTAAAAATATTTTATCAAATTTTTTTAAATATATATCTAATAAAAAATAATTATTAAAATATTTAATACAAATAAAATCAAAATCAAAATTTTTAATTTTTTAAAAGTCAATAATAAATAAGATAAATAGAACGAAGATAATACTATTTCTTTTTTCTTTTAATTTCCCAAGTTTTGAGACAATTATATGGTTTTGAAAATGACTGTACCCCCACAAAAAATGTCCCCATTGCCATGTGGGTTTGATGGTTTCTTGGACCAGTAGAGAAAGAGAGACACAGAGAGTGACATAGATTCAAACAAAATGGTAGGAAGGGAACATACACGTACCTTGGACATGGCACACCAACATGGGATATGTTTGGTTCTACTAGCTTCTTGTTGATTTTGGGTAGAATTAGGGATGGAAATTTAGATTCTAAATATTTTTGTGAATATGATTTTTTATATAGTTGAAATTTATATGTCAAATCATGATTCGTTGTAAATTTATAATGGATACAAATAGATATTCTCAGATATCTAATACTGATTAGGGGTGTAAACAAATTGAGTTCGAGTAGTGTTAAGTTTGGTATGGCTCGTTAAGATTTTGAGTTGAGTTCAAGCTTGAGTAATTTTAAATATTGAGCCTGAAAAATTTGACCTCAATTCGGCTCATTAAAAACTTGAGTTGAGTTCGAGCTTTATTCGAGTCTAATTGAGTCAAATATTGATTGATCTTTTGACCGTGTTAGACTCGATTAATTATTATTTATCACATCTCATTTAAAGTCTCATGAAGAAATTTTTTTGATACACAAATTGTGTAAACTCAAGCTTGTTAATTTAAGGTTTAAGACTTATACTTAAGATTTATATTTTAGGGTTTTAAGTTTTAAAAATAAGATTTCATATAAAAATAGTATATTATATTTTTCGAGTAATTCATGAGCTTTTTGAGTCCGGTATCAAGTAGCTTATCTCCTCTTGTTAAGAACTCGAACTGGGACAATCGAATTGAGCTTTGATCGAGCTTTGATTGAGTCTAATATATTTATAAATAAAAATGGATTTTTTTTAATTTTTTATGAATTTAAATATTAAAAAAAATACTAATATTTGAACATATTGAACAATCTCATTGATAAAAGATAACAGGTTCGGTGTTCCTTCTCAGTGTCTCTGTTTTCATTATTTTATTTTTGGGTCTGTGTTATGTTTCATGGACCTTTTGGTCTTGTTTTCTGGAGCATCTGCTGCCGACCATGGCTAAGACTTAAGATTTGAGAGCCGTCGGTCCATCCAAGTTGTCTGATACGGAACTAAGATTGAATGGTTTTTTTTACTAAGATTGTAATGTTTATTTTAATGATCAAATTAAGAGTAAAGTAATATTTTAAGAACTATTTAGATAAATTTTTTTTATTATATTAAATTATTGTTTTTATAAATATCATTGATTTATTATTAAATTCATAAAAAAATTATAATTACATCACAATAACTTAATTGGATTAAACAATTTAAAATTTTTACATTTCATAACAAAGAAAAATAAAAATTTCTATGAAAATAAGCATACCAATAAAATTCAGAAGCTTCCAAATTCTGTCCAAGCGAGGTATAACGAAGAAAGAAGGAGTTGTAGACAATCCAAACTGTCATGCAAAAAATATCGCTACCCAAAACTGATTTTATCGATAAACGACCATCAACCGAGAGGGGATAAAAACATAAATCAAAAAATTAGTATCGATTGAATCTCTGTGTGAACAACAATTGATCGTTAAGATATGTTAAAACATGTCACAAAGACAATTAAATCAAATCACAAAATAATATTTAACGACAATAAATATCCTAACGACCATAAATTTTTATATAAAAAAATATAAATAATCATAATGATTAAATTTAAAAATCGATAACCTATTCAACATAAATAATAATTTTAATAATTTATCATTTTAATAAATATAGTATTGTGTTAAATCTAATAATTATGGAAATTCAATAGGGGATTAAGTTAGAAGGTTTAGATTATCTAAATGCGAGTTCAATCCTTAATGTTGTTTCCAGTGTCACAAATTTAATTAAAAATCGGAATCGAAAAAAAACTAACCTAAATTCGTATTTAATATTTTTATCCCCCTCTCTCTCTCTGTTACCCTAACTCTACCTTGCCTCCACCGCCTTTTCCAGAGAAACACAACAATGGGAAGAAGAATGGGTGGCGGCCGCTCCCCTGCCGCTTCCTCCTCCGTTCTCAACCACAAGATACTCAGCCGTCGACTCCAATCTTGCCAACAATCCTACTCCACCGTTGATGAAATCGTCGACCACCTTCGAACTAACTACCCCGATTACAAACGCATCAAGCAACAACCTTTCACCAGGGCCGTCCAACAAGCTCTTCAGTCCTCTTCCAAAAACACCCAAAAGCCTTCTTCAGTTTCTGAATTCAAATTCGATGATGACAGTGACGAGAATGAGCATGCCGTTGCAGCTTCTTCCTCGCCTTCTTTTTCGCGTTCGCGGAAGAAACTTAGGAGAAACGACGGGACCGAGCAAAGGTTGCAACGTTTAGAGGAATTGCATATTGAAAGGAGACGGATACAGCGCGACGACTCATGCTCAAGCTCGGAAACGGACTCATCATCTTCATCGGAAGAAGTAGATGAAATGGTTTCGACTTCGGAAGATGCTATTTATGGAGAGAAAGAGGAACCCAAGTTTGATTTAATGAAATCAATGCTACGACACACTTACAATCAATCCAACAACACAAAATCGAAGCTTGAAGAAAAGAACATTGAAATGGAGGTTGCAACTGATAAGAATAAAAATAAGATTGTTATGATCAATCAAACTGGAACCAAGAAGAAAGATACAAAGGCCTCGGCTATGGGTTCTACTGCTGCTGATGCTGTGGGGGTTGATGGGAAAGAGGGGCCGAGATTCAGGGATTTGGGTGGGATGGGGGGAGTATTGGAGGAGTTGATGATGGAAGTCATAGTGCCTCTTTATCACCCACATCTTCCACGATGGTTGGGAGTTAGACCAATGGCCGGCATTTTGCTCCATGGTCCGCCTGGTTGTGGCAAGACCAAATTGGCCCACGCCATTGCGAATGAAACTGGCGTTCCTTTCTATAAAATTTCAGCTACTGAGGTGGTTTCGGGTGTCTCAGGTATTCATCTTCTGTTTTTCTTTCTTTGACTCTTCATACTGAATATGATAATTGAGGCTTCATGAATTCATAACTTTATTATGGAGTTGTTGTATAGAGTTTGATAAATGAAAATTTCCTTAACGGTGATTGGAGACGTTTGCTGATAGTTATGTTTCGAATTAAATATATTAGGTGCATCAGAGGAAAATATTAGGGATCTCTTCTCAAAAGCATATAGGACTGCTCCTTCAATTGTTTTCATTGATGAGATTGATGCCATTGCATCTAAAAGAGAAAATCTGCAGAGGGAGATGGAACGGAGAATTGTCACACAGTTGATGACTTGTATGGATGAGTCCCATAGACTTGTGCAATCAAATGATAAGGGTTCTAGTTCAGAGAACTCAGATTCTAAGCCTGGTTATGTACTTGTGATTGGAGCTACCAATAGACCTGATGCTGTTGACTCTGCCTTACGTAGGCCTGGACGATTTGATCGGGAGATTGTTCTTGGTGTTCCGGATGAAAATGCCAGGCGTGAGATCCTTTCTGTGATTACACGCAAGCTTAGACTTGAAGGGTCTTTTGATCTTTTGAAAATAGCTAGGGCTACGCCAGGTTTTGTTGGAGCGGATTTGGCTGCATTAGCTAACAAAGCTGGTAATCTTGCCATGAAGAGGATCATAGACCAGAGAAAGCATGCGATTTCTAAAGAATCTATTGATGAGGAACAAGCTGATCAGTGGTGGAGGCAGCCTTGGTTGCCCGAGGAGATGGAAAAACTTACAATCACTATGGCTGATTTTGAGGTAATGCAGGGTGTACCATTTATTTATGACAAAAAAGCAAGCTGTTGTGAATGGTTAGTTCAGTGGCTTACATGTTCTAATATGTTATGTATAAGTTAATTGGGATTTGAATTTGTGTTGTCATTTCTAAATGTGGTTCCTGTTTGTAAGTATAAATGTTAAGTGGCTGTCAATGCTGCCGCAGGAGCTTTTACTTTTATGTTATTTTATTATTTGTCTTATTAATTAATTAGTAGACATAGAGATAGACGTCTAGGACTGTAAGATATATGTAGGACTAAATCTAGTGTTCGGATTATTCTTTATCTCTAAGGTTTAAATCTAGGGCTAGTATTACAAATTTGCTTGCAAGAAAGCAAGCCTATATCAATAAATTGTAGGCTTTACTGCTAAAATAATCATTTCTTATTATTTTTCTTTGAAGTAATAGAAAGAAATAGAGGTTTTTATAATTCAAAGTCATCTTCTTTCCCATTTGTATTTCAGTCATACTTTTACTGTTTTATTGCTGATTTTATTCTTATCCCGCATCAAATGCCTTAAATAGTACAGTTGCTGTTATTAAGAATTCTAACGAACTTCGATTGATTTGATGCTTTTATTAGTTTGAGACAAAGCTGGTATATTTCTGTCTGTTATGCATAAGTTTTTTTATGCTAGAAAATTTTTATATGAACTTCAGCTATGCCCCTGTTAGTATTCATGTATTTGCTTGAAAATGTTAACCTGCAGGAAGCAGCTAAAATGGTTCAGCCCTCATCACGAAGAGAAGGATTCTCTACAATTCCAAATGTTAAGTGGGAGGATGTTGGTGGTCTTGATTTCTTAAGGCAGGAATTCGACCGGTACATAGTTAGGCGTATAAAATTTCCCGAGGAATATGCAGTAAGTATATATTGTTTCAACCTCATCATTCTGTTTTTCTCTTTGCCGTATTTAGAAAAAGGGGAAGAAAACCCTTGAACATAGAATTATATAAAAGTAATAGGGCCTTCGTAATGTGGTAAATGAAACAAAGTCATCCATGAGAAATTGGTTAGAATGCGTGAAACATGTCTTGCATGACCTCCAACTTAATTGTCTTGATAGCTCAGAGCAACTATTATATAAGCAATACCTACTTTGTTGGTCAGATTGCTATTGCAGTATTGATTTTTCAAATCCTTGTGTTATTCACAATGTCAGGAATTTGGAGTAGACTTGGAGACAGGATTTTTGCTTTATGGGCCACCAGGCTGTGGTAAAACTTTGATTGCAAAGGCTGTAGCTAATGAGGCTGGAGCCAATTTCATTCACATCAAGGTGAGCCACAGCATGTATTTCGACTGGTTTTCTGCCTGTCGAAGATGATGTTAACTAGGGATATGATACATTAAGCGAATTTTCCTATGTTTGTGCTCTTACTAATTATGGGTTCCTATGCTGGTTAGGGCCCTGAACTTTTGAATAAATATGTTGGAGAAAGTGAGCTGGCAGTTCGGACATTGTTCAGCCGTGCTAGGACATGTTCTCCATGCATACTCTTTTTTGATGAGGTCTGCCTTTTTGATTTCTAAACAAAAAAAATTTCTGGAGAAAACATTTCTACTGTGAGATTTTACGTTTTTGAGGTCCTGATCTTATCTAGGTGGATGCTTTGACCACAAAGCGTGGGAAAGAGGGGGGATGGGTTGTTGAACGACTTCTGAACCAGGTTAGGTATCTGTTATGGCAATCTCTAAGCGATTTGATTACTACTTCCCATCTTTCCATATAAAAATTACAATTGCAAATAATGACATGGAAGCATCGGTCATATTTTCAGCTACTCATTGAGTTAGATGGATCGGATCAGCGGCATGGTGTTTATGTTATTGGTGCCACTAATAGGTAGGATATGTAGTTTGTATTTTCAGATGAAGATCATCAATTAGCATTTCTTTACAGTTTGCTTTGCCATATGTTTTGGCAGACCTGAAGTGATGGATCGTGCTGTTTTACGGCCTGGTAGATTTGGTAAACTTCTTTATGTACCTCTTCCCAGTCCGGAAGAACGAGGATTGATCTTGAAAGCTCTTGCTAGGAAGAAACCGATAGATTCCGATGTGGATTTGAGTGCAATTGGACGAATGGAAGCTTGTGAGAATTTAAGTGGGGCTGATCTTTCTGCACTGGTATGCCTGTTTTTTCTCCATTAAAATTCTAGGAACTAGAAAGTATGCAGTGTTTAAGGACTATTTTTTCTTGAAAGACTAATATATCTGTTTGATGTTTTACGTAATTAAACCTTAATTCCGGAACAAAATTGTGAAATTTTAATTGCATTGGGCTTGAAAATATTCAGATGAATGAAGCTGCCATGGCTGCACTGGAAGAGAAACTCACTTCAAATGGGATGTCGGAGGCTTCATTGACAATCAAGACAATGCATTTCGAACATGCACTGAATAAAATCTCACCATCAGTCTCCGACAAGGTACAATTTACTCTCAATCACTACATGGCTTCTTATGAAAAGATCCTTTGATAGCAGCGACTGGTTAATTAACCTGTTTATGTCATCTCGATCCTCTTGGAACAGCAAAAACAATTCTACAAGGTATTGTCAGAGAGCTTCAAAGCTGCTGGTTGATGAGAGGTAAATCCTCATTGATGAATGCCATTACATGAAGCTTTATTGATGTCTGATATCCAACACCCGAAGACCGCATGATATAAGGTGCGACCGTTCCAAACATCAAGATCAGTATGAATTATTTTTTAATATTCTATTTATATGTTTTTTTACCCCCATCCACCATCGTTGAGTTATTAAAAAGAAACTTGCTTTTCTCTGTATAAGAAAAACATCATTGTGGCTACACATCAAAATTTTGTTCGTTTCTGGGAATACAGTTGAGAAACATGTATTCATCCACTTTGATGAATCTCTTGATTGTTGAAACAATATCAAGTATGGGAACATCATTTTTCTCTTGTCCAAGATGTCTTTTTTTTCTTGTAAGGGTGTAGTGAGTATTGTCTTTAAACCTCCAAACATGGCAAGTATGTTACAGTAAAGCATAGTTCAACCATCATTGCATCAACTATAGCATTGTTTATGGGAATATATTTTGGATGCATACCGATCTTCTTGAAACACAAGGAAATTTGTTTATGGGACTGCTCATACCGTGTCGCCATAAAATTTGAACCAAACCTACCTTGAAACACAAGGAAATAGCGGATGAATCTCTTGAGTCATGAATCTACTCTGTGATCGTCAATTCATATCTTAGATGGAAAACGGGTGGGATGGAAGTGGCAACAATGGAAAATATTAGGGATAATTCTTAACAAAAACTTGTTTTAAGTACTTAAAGTCAACAAAGACATACTTCAGGGGATTATTTTGCAATTAAACCTAATGTATATAGTTTCCCTTTGCAATGATGAACGTGAGACAGTGTTATCTTATTCTAATTTTGCACTAATAAGTCCTTGAACAGACCCCGTAAAGGCCAATATCGTGACAAGCAAGCAAACACAGCTGAAACTCTCAAGAACAATCCACTTTCTGATCCAGGGTTGAATTTTCTTCTGTACAATGTACATCTCCACCGGAAAATATATAACTGAAGGCCAAAAGGTCATAGACCCCAGCAGTCCCAAAACCTGGTTAAAGTATGGGAACATCATCGCAATGGTGGTTGTGGATGCGACATAGGCTGTTCGAAAGCATATCTTGAGGGTATTGTGTACCTGCATGTACTTGAGTCAGCATTTATTGCCCATGCATTCACGTGGATCCTCATCATCCTTCACCTAGCTGCTGTGGATGAAGGTTGTTATCTGCTGAGCTGGTAAGCTTCCAGAACCTTGGTTGGTTACACCTCCCTAACTGAACTTTCAGTGTCAGTTAGGAGTGGTAAATCCAACTATAAATCAAACCTTCAAGGGATGGCTAAGCATCTTCTTTGCTTCAAGCCTACACAGTTAATATCTTCACTCATCTTCCTCTTTGCTCTTTGTTTCTTCCTTTCGTTATTCAATAGAGGGGATTCATCCAAAGCTTGTTCCTATAATAGTTATTTGTGAACTAACTGTTCGGAAACTTCTCGGTAACCATCTCTCCGAGAATGCAAACACAGGCTGACTAAAAACCTGGGAGGAAATAAGTAGCAGATGCGATCATATTTGACATTCGATCTTATTGGATAAAACAATTCAGATTATCGAAAACATGTACCTGATATCCTCCAACAAGATGAAGAATAATGCATGCATTAGCAAAATCAATCAACCAGTACGGCTCGTAAAACCCGAATACGGTTAAGATATTTCCAGGAGTGTTGTTGCCAGAGGCAGCATATCCGAAACATCCACAACAGAGGTAGAAGAAGGTTGTTATTATGATGGAAACCAGTGAGGCCTTTTTCATGGTTTTGTTCTCTGATGGAGGTGATTTCAATGTGTCCTAAAATTCCACACAATGTAATGATTTTCCAAATATTCCTGTTTCATGTATAAAACAAATGGAAACCTTTTTTTTACCTGTATTTCTAGAAGAATGACTGAATATGGATAGGCAAACGCAATGTCCCCAAGTGCCTGGAATGTTAACCATAGTTTACCAACAGCATTAGCAGTGGGAACTCCTTTTGTGCTCCCCTTAATGGTCCATTTTCTGCAATGGGAAACATCACCTGAATCTTATATCAGGCATTCCAGATGCACATAATCGAAATACGGATTCAGAGTTATACCGATCACTTGAGCGAAACCGAGTCCGAATCCAATAGAAGCGTAAGCAACGGACATGATTGCAGCAACCACCGAAATCCATTTCGTGTAATGGAAATCCGGTATCTGTGACAATACAATCTGAACAGCACCAAATAGCAGCATAGAGGAAGTATCCTCATATGAACATGGAGCATTGTGGCCTTCACTGTGGTAGCAGTTTGATCTCTGAATTGCTCTGTATTAAAGCCAAGATCAAAACAATCGATTCTCATCAATCCTAAGCACGAGCAAATCCGACGCCCATGTTTGATGTATATTAAGATATCAGTTTAGAGATATGAGCTTCTAAGAATCATACAAGGCTATGACCTCTACTTACATGGAAAAAACTGAAAAAAAGAAATGAGTAAGAACTGAATTGTACTTGATGCTGCTAGCAAAGGTTATGACAAAGGCAAGTGCGGTCCCATACAAGCACTCCATTAAAACTAGTCCACACACTTTATGGTTCTTTTCTCCTGCATTTCATAAGCTTATCCAGAACACATCAATCCTATATTGTGTCATGTCATAGTAACATCAGGGTTAGCCTAACTAGTTCATTCAGCTAATTGGATTGTCACTTTATAAGCAAGATTTGAGAGTTGCTTTTCTCGTATCGAGATATTATAAACTTGTGAAGATGGTCTTCAGATCTCCGAAGCGAACAAGAACTTATGGTGGGTACAGTTAAACTATCATTGCATTCAAATAGGAAAGTGCAAGTTATTGTTGAAAGTATAGATGAAACCTAGGAATCTGCTTACCTAAATAGTAAAGGACAGCATCCGTGTAAGATGTGAGTCTGTTGGGGCCGAATTCCGGGTCTGGATACATGTAGCAATCACATAGAAGGAAGTTAGAAACAAAGATGATCGCTGCAAAGACAAGCATGGCAATCGGGCCAGCAATCCATCCAAGTTGAGCAATGCTCCACGCAAGAGATAAAACCCCTGCCCCTATCGTTCCTGTTATGATATGTGCTATTGCTGTCCATATAGTCCCTTTTACAAACACAAGTCAAACATCATAGGGACTTAGTCACCTCCAAAGGGAAAGAACATGGAATAACGTTTATGAAATATATGCATAAAGTCAAAAGGGAAAAGGGTCATCTCAGTTAAAGAACATGGAAGTGTATACCAGTTCTTTTGACAGAGCTTGTTGAAGAACTTGCCAGCAATGGATTATCTTCTTCTTCTTTACCCATGTTTGACGTCATTTTTCCTGTATAAATTAACCTTAAATACAGTAAACTATACAAAAAAATGGAAGTTTGGTTGAATGAACAAAACAAGAATGTTGTTAGTTGTTTAGTTGAGTCAGTTTAACCAGATTTATTACCAAAGGATTGACAATAGTGCCGGCCAATGAGCCAAGGCTCATTTCCCACGAGCACGATTAATAAAAAAAAAAACTCGAATAACTCAAAACTTTTAATTATTAATAAGTTAATTTTTTAGTTCGAGTTACAATTGTTTATGTTCTTTATAGGTTATGCCATTCTCTTCGGTTAAGTTACTTCTAGTTGTCATTTAAGTACATTTTCTTTCGTTTAGGATTAATAAAGTTTTTTAACCACTTCAACCTACTAATATTTCATTTTGGCCCATTGGATCACAATATTTTATCCATCAACATAAACACAAGTTTTAGCATAATGCCACCACGAGGTGGGAACATTAATCTCATATTAAAAAGAAAAAGATTTTAAAATATATAAATGACATAATGCATATCTTATCAGACATCTTTTAAAAATACGACAATGCACTCATAAAAAGCCTATCCTGCGTTTAGTTAACCCGTAACGATAAGCACTTATACACCAAATCAATCTCAGCTTCTCAGTTTTGAACCCATGCATGCCTAGGGGTTCAATTCCTAGTTATGAATCCTTCAGCCATGAACAGAAGTGATAAAACATGAAAACCAACGATTATTGTCATTGCAAACAATCCCTTGGTGAGCCAAGGGAAGGATGCTACAAAGAATTAGTGTGACATGACTATCAAAATCTAGAGAAACCTTCCTCTCTTTTGCCTACATTATACATAGTCTCACCCGATTCGACATCTTGGAAGGATGTTTGGCATCACAAGTAGAACAATATAATGAGCAAAGACCCCTAGTGTTTTTTGATATATTAACTGCACAAGCATAAACACCTGGAAACTCTGTGATCGGAATTATTTACAGCAGCAATCTGGGACAAAAGTTCTTCTGGAAACTGTCCCTTAATTCGACTGCTTCGTTCATGTTTTTGGTTGCTTGCTTTGATCTGTAAGTTTGAATCAATTCCGGCACCATTACTGAAACCATGAAAGAGAAACTACGATAGATACGGGGCATAGAAATTGAAATGAATAAAAGCTTACCGGTCGTAGTGGGATCTTCGTGTGCAAAGAAACTAGCAGCTACTATTAGATAGCAAAGAATGAGCATTAGTCCTTTGAAGTAGTTTGATGTTCCCTCCTACACGGAAAAATAAAGAAACGGAACGCATTAAGTTCCCATTGCCTTCTAGCCTAAATTAGTCCTTATATGATTCAGAAACCAATACTTCAAGAAAAATGACAGTCGAATCAGGTTAATGTTTGAAGATTGCTTCCATTCCTGACGATAAGGATAAATGTTGGCCATTAGTACTTTCCAAAGTTAGTGATATACACCAACCTGCAGAAAGAAGGCTACAACTATAACAGTTATGAACAGAGTTGCAGTCTCGAAAAGCTGGAAGTTTAAGTCCATTTCCCGTCCCATCATCCATCCGATAACCACACAAAAAGGGATCTGGTATTTAACAAGAATATGAATCAGCACACTAAGGAAAAACAAACATGTTAGACATAAATAAAGTATGTATGAATCTACAATTCGCACGTGCATACACATCATGGTGAATACAAATTCTGGATCTAAAGTTGGTCAAAATTCAAGGACTTAAACATTGTTTATGCATTATCATCAACTGTCATGTAAAAAGAGTGGAGATTACTAAACAATTGACAAAAACAAGTAACACCTAAGAGAACAGATATAAGAACAAATTTTATGTGGCTCGGTACTCGCTGCCAAGGAAACAAAAGAACAATATCACAAAGTAAACCTGAATAGTTCCTGACAATAGATGGCATTATATTAAACAGAATGTAATATTAATACACAATGCGCACATTCAATGTACCGGACCTACCCCAAACATAGAAATTTGAGTCGACGACCCTATTGCCACTCCCAACGATATGTCCTGAAAGTAAGTTCATTAATTAGCGACGCATACAAATTCTACGAAATGGAAGTTAAGATAATAGCTTACAAGCTTGTCTTTCATGGCAAACATAATAGCACTTGCGTGCTCTGCGGCATTCCCAATAATGGGGAGCAAGATAACACTGATAAATGCAATTGATAAATCCCATGCCTCAGATGCCCCCTAATAAACAACAGTCAGAAAGGAGAAAGACAAAGTAAAAGTAATCAGCCTATACCCTTATGAATATAATTTTAGAAAGAACGAAAAAAAGAGAGGAAAAAAGGTCCAAATCACCAAAACAAACAATTGTTACCTGTATTGTATCCACCAAATAGTCTGATAGAATAGAGATCCAAGCAGTCAAGATTGTAAGCCAAATCACCGATTCCCATTTGGAGATTTCCGGAGCTTCATCCTCATCATCATCTGAGCCCTCCCCAAGGTGACTTCCTTCCTGATATCACACCAATTTCCACAACACTTCATATTCTTTAATAGATACACTTGGGGCGAAATAACAAAGTCCTTAGCATATAAAAGAAACCAATAAAAACGATAACCCACCTCATCAATAGGGGAATAGAGATCATTTTGACTTCTTAACTGAAAAAAAAGATAGGCAGCATAGGCGACAAGCATAATACAACTGCTAAATCTTGAAAGAGACAACTCTGACTTCCCGGCTTTCCGTTCTGTGTGTGTATAGTGGAGAACAGCCGGAAATAGTAAACCCATGACTGCCATCAGCAGCAGTCCCGAATTGACAATGGCTGTGGCCTGGATGAAATTTTAAGTCCGTTAAGAGTGATAATACAAGGAATAATAGCATAAATTAAATCAGACAACATACCTATGTCTCCTTACCTTGTTAAAAATTTGTTCCTTTCTATGATATACAAGCCCACCACAGAAGAACGCACACCCAAGAACAAGAAGCATGTTTGACAAAATTGAGCCCAACAATGACAGCTGAACAACACGCGTCATTCCACTTTTCAATGCATATATCGAAATAATCATCTCTGTTGCATTCCCAAAGGTAGCATTTAGAAGACCACCAACTGCAATTGAACTCAACATATTAAAGGCTGTCACTAACAAGAAATTTATAGATAAAAAAAATAAGAGGGTTTAAAATTTAAAAGAAAAACATCGTAGTTTAATCTAGACAATAACAAAAAAATCCATAACAATTAAGAATAATAAGTACCTGTAGGTCCAGTGAAAAAAGCCAATTGCCTACATTCAATCAAAAGAAATGCATTGTTAAATGCCAATAAAACAACTGATAGCACCAAAAGAACAAATTCAATGAGAGAAAATGAATTCTTACTCGGTTGCATAACCCAAACGCTCTGCCAAAGGTGTTATACCCAGTAAACTTAGAAAGAAGACCCACCCCTGCAATCCACCTTGCAATTTAACAACTTAAATAAAAATGAATACCAAGCAACGAAACAACATCAAAACAAAAACTCACATTGCTGGCAGTTAGCTTGTGAACCAGGATTGCTAGAGGCCCAAAAGGCATGAGCAAGTTGAGTTTATTAGAGAAAACTACTGTTTTTATGCTACCATAGAAACCGTTTCTTATCGTTTTATTACCACCAACAGGGAAACCATCAGAAAATGGTAATTGTTGACCAGGAGACGGTATTTGTGTTTTTCCAGCTTCTGTTCCAGGGGAATCGAGGCACTCATCATCGAGATCAAGCATTGAAGTGTCTGCTACTGATCCCATCTGCTACAACAATCATTAAAACAAAATGCAGGGTAGAAATACTCAAAAGATTAAGAATTAGCAGCACAACACGGATATTCCCCAACAACAAAGAATGGTAAAAACTGGAGGGTAAAACATTAAAAATGAAGAATAGCATACTTCAACATGGGATTGAACTCCGACTTGCTGCTTGTGATCCATCTTCAAGTATCAAAAGAGTAATAAGTTCACCATAGCCATTAACATAAAAATGCATTACAATATCATGTGATTGGTTCTTAATTCCTCAATATCTAAATAGCAACAGCTGAACAGCATAATTGAAATTTGTTCCCAAAAAATGCTAATAATAGCAAGTAAGCTTACAATACCCTGGAATTAAGCAACACTTCCAAATCAAGATCTCATCTTTCAAATAGATTCTCCAAACATACTTGTCCATCAGTTCATACTATAATAAAACCGAACTTAAGATTTTTTTTTTTTTTTTAATTTCCATGACTTCTATACATCAAATAGAAGCCAAGTAAGCCAACAACATCAAATCCACGAAAACATTAGCAGATTCAAATTCCAAACAATCAATAGTACACATCAGATTCAAATATAACATCAAAGGATGCTCAATAAACAATCTCGAAAAACAAAACAAACAAACAAAACTAGTCAAAACACCAGCAGATCTGAGAAAGAACTAACCTTTATTGCCAATCTTAATAAATCTCGAAATGGGTATGAATCGGAAGTCAAAACACCCCTCCCCAAAAGAAATATTATATTGATAAAAGGAAACAAAGTACTATTCTTTACCCAAAATACAAAAAAAGTACCGACTTTTTTTCTTTTTTCGGTAAGAAAGAGGGAGAACCCTCAACGACGAGACCGTACGAATGAGAGTGGATTCTAATACCGTATTGACGGGGTTATATGTAGCGTAGCTAAGATCTGATTCTCCGATTTCTTAGCGTAATTTCTCCTAGTAAGTTGAAGTGCTTGTCTTTCTTTGTTTCTTTCCCTGAACTGAAGGATGAAAAATCAAAGAAAAAAAGGATTAAACTTGAAAGTTAAAGACGACGAAATATGTGAATATAAGTCATGTGCTCTGCCGGATCGGATCCAATTTTTTATTTTTGAAACCGGATTTTTTTTTTAAATATGCTATATAAAATATTTTTTATTTAAAAATTATTATCCATTTTAATAAAATTTCATATATTTAATTAAAATATCAATATTCATTTTTAGTTTAATTATTTCACTGTCCTAATATGATCTGAAAAGCTAATAATATACCATATAATCAATTAAATATTTAATATTGTATTTCACTTTTTATTTTTAATATTTTATAATAATATGTTTATAATTAAATTTAAAAGAAATAAAGTAAAGCCTCCTTGTAATTTGTAAATAAAATGAACCAAATTAAGATCACTTCATACCTTTATAATACTTACTTTGAATTAATATTTAAAATTTTTATTTATTTTAAAAAAAATCAATATTTATTTCACTTTATATTAAATTTAGAGCTTCATTTAATATATATATATATATATATAAAGTTGGTCTCAATTGCCATGTCTAAGTCAGATAATGCTACCTGAATTTATTTATCCAGATCGGATCAAACTGATTTTTCACTACCAGAAATGAAAAATAAAAATATCTTTATAATCAAGTCAATTCTTGTGTTCTTAGGACAGCTCCTGAGGCAGACAATATATATATATATATATAAACATTCAATTCTGAATAAGGAAATTACAAAGTTTGTTTACATTACAACATTATATCATAATACCAGCTTACTTCCATTTTCAAACATGTAAAAAAAAACTAAAAGACAAACACACATGATTATCAGACCAGACAATGATCTTTGTTTTCATTCAACATTAGCCAGTGACTGTTTCAGGTGGTTGATATCTCTTGCCAGTTTTGCTGCAAATTCTTCACTGGAACCGACCTACTCCATCTGGAACCAGCTCCCAAGCTACCTCTTATCTCCCTATACATCCATGCTAGAGCTGATGCACCTGCAACAGCCAAGGTTGCAGCAATGGCGAAACCGGCCAAAGCAAACATGAAAACCAACCCAACAAAAAGTAGTAGAGGACTGAAAAGTAGCAGCAGAGGTAAGGTTATGAACAGCAGTGCTGATGTTGCGAAGAAGCTGAACCCCATCATTCCCAGCAGCGGTGCAACCAGGGCTACACCAGCCATTGCTGCCAAGATCATTGATCTGCCACTTTGCTGTTGTTGAAGCCTTTCTCCCATTGTTCTACACTTTTGTTTTCTGTTTTGTTTCCACCTTGAGAAAGGATTGATCCTTTGATCTTATAGCTGAAGGGGTTAAAAAGACGTGATGGTTAGGTGTTTCTTGGAACCCATGTGTGGGGCTTTGGCTCTGCCATGTGTCAGACAATAAGCCATCAAACGACACGTTGTTTGCTTACGGTTTCACTTTTTTCATGAAGTTGTCCATGAGGCACAAGAGATAAGAATTCCCACTATTTTCAACAAACTTTTTTTTTATTACAGATCAGTTCCATTAGCCCTGTTGAGGTCTTTACAGAAATGTTCTTTTCCTGCTACAATCAAAATGAACTCTGGGTCTGAAAATGGAAGATGAATACAGAACAAGAGAATTGAATAAAAAATCGACGTGTTCGATTAATCTATGTAATATCCTCAAAAGACAATGGCTGTCAAGCTATCTTTGCCACCTGCGGCAGTGTTTTCAGAAGTGAAATTGATGGCTTCCTCACAGTGTGAGTGAGCAGTAGCATCAGTGTTAGAAGGGTCAAGGCCCCGGCCTGATGTGCAGTGCCTAGTGAAACAGGCACATACGATAGAAGTGTTGAGACACCTAATGTTACCTACAAGAATGAAAATGAGTTAATTATATGTCATACATACATAAACTATTAAAGGAAAAACATGGTCTAAAATGGAGAGTCACCTGAAGTGCAGCCATGCCAAAAGTGGCTCCGACCAAAGATCGAATAGCCGGATGGACGTCCAGCTTTTTCGTCCACCACCATAAACCACAAATGGAGATCAAACTGGTAGTTGCAAGGATACGGTGGTCGAGCTGCAAAAAGAAATACATATACCCTTATCTAAGCAATTATAACAGCACCAAGTGCAATCGCCAGGAAATATTGTAGAAAACAAATTACCTGCACCGTGGCCGTATTCTCGAAGAAGTTTCGGATTATTGGTTTCAACTCAAATATATTATCAGGAACCCACACATCTCCCATCTTTGGAAAGGTATTGTATGCACGACCCTAGAAATGAAAGGATACACAAATTACACATCGGCAAGGACCGGAAAAGATTTAAGGTTATTGTGAAAGAAGTGAATAAAAATAGTTACATACAGCATCATTTCCAGCAACAAATGCTCCAGAAACAGCGGTAATGCCTACAATGAGGCTTACTGGAATTGCAAGCCTCCTGACTTTGGCAGCCCCTTGAACCCAAGCTAGTGATTCGGCAGGAGGTTCAGGCATTACAACATTAAGAGCAGTCCAGAACAGGCCACTGTAAATAACGAATGCTGAAGTAAGATGAGCAGCAAGTCGATAAGGGCTCACTCGTGGCTCGACATATTCAGAAGCCGGTTCCTGTAGGAAGAAATTATCTGTCCAGTGAACATATTCTACTAATCTGGACACAAATTTACCAAGAAAGGTGAAATGAAATTAGCAGAAAGAGAATCACATCTTACCTCTAAACCACTTTTAACCATCCACCAACCGATTAAACCCTGACCAGCACCAAGTGCAAAAAGAGCAGAGAGCCTTAGTCCAAGGTTCACGGTAATATATCCCTTACGAAGAAAATACGAGAATGGCAATGCAAACATGATACCCAGGGCTCTCCCCCACATTCGATGTGCATATTCCATCCAGTATATGAACTTAAAATCTTCAATGCTCATCCCTTTGTTTACTCTGCACGATAGAGGTTATTTAAATTAAAACTAAATAGCTGGTGAAATATAATTTACTCCACAAGTTAACCTAAGGCTTCAAACTACAAATACTTAGAAGCGAAACACAATTATTTATGAAAATACATCATTATGCCAAATTTTTGCTCATACCGCTTGTATTCTGGTGACTGCTTGTATTTCTCAAACTCTTGCTGCCACTCCTCATCAGATAGAGGAGGAAGGTTCCCGGTGAATTTCCAATCAGTCATTGAAAGACCAGATCGTGTTAGTCGTGTGACACCACCTAGTACCACCATACTAAAGACCCATGCAGCAGAACCAAAAAGCCATATCCCAACCATTTTCCGAGCACGCGGACCTGCAGTTACTAATACCTTCAATCCCTCCTTCTCGGTGCCAACAGAGGCCACAGTGCACATTTTCCTGAAAGTCGACACATGATGATCCTAAACAAATAAAAGAACTCCCTTTTAGTGACATTCATATAACACTAGGAGAGCTGATCATTATTATTCTTATAAATAATTTTAAGAGAAAGTATACAGCAGAAATGAGTCAAACGACTTTATTTCTTCGAATTCAAAAACAGGATCCGAAACATCATTTTCACCTTCAAGTACTTATGCCAGACGGGATAATTAAAAGATAAATGTAGCCTCTTGAATCTCCATAGCTATAGATATGTAAGATTGCTCAAAATCCCTAATAATTCTTTAAATTAGAACCAGGAAATGAATCCTTTATGATAGAATCAAAGACTAATCCCAACTGTTGCCATCAAACTTATAACATGGTTTTAGGATGAAAATTTCTAATTTAAATGAATTCCCATCATTCATCCCCAAAAGCTTTAAACAAACAAAGCCAAAAATTGGGCTAATCTCAGTCACTTGGTTTTCCATCAATATAACAATATATCTTTCAAAAAATAAACTACAAGTGAGTAATCAACCCAACCACATCCTTTCTCAACAATAAACAAGCTAAACCCCAATTGATTCATTCGAAATCTAAAGCAAAAGAAAAGGGGAAAAAGAACCTTAGGCAGAGATCTAAAGCCATAAAAGGAGGTCCTTGCAAATGAATTAGCAATCGGAGCATAAGCAGAAGAAGATGAAAAACGAGAGGAAGAGATTCCCTTGAGATTGGATGCAAAGCTATTGATTACAGCTCTGTTTCTCTTTAGAATTGAAGCAACTACTCTGCTTTGAAACATTTTTCTTCTCCTTTGAGTGCCTTCTCTCTGGTTTTCTCTTCTATTTGATTCTTAAAAACTGTGGGTTTATGGAGGTTTTTCGACAAACTGTTTAAAGGGTTTACCTTTGGTACTTCCGGGTTTGGAGGATCCATTTTGCTACTTGTTTTGTTGGTTTCAACCCGACAGTTCCCAGAACATGTTTTAAATTGGATATAGTTAAGTCAGGTAATTTATACGTTAGTTTTTAAATAAAATGTATATTTATAAAAAATAAAATAATAAGAATTCAGATCACATTATCTTCCAATCATATGTTAAGTAAATTTTTATAATATATATTTTTTACTTGAATATTTTATTAAAATTTAGTATAAAAATATAAATGTTGTTGTTTGGAATTCTTAATTAAAAATAAAATTTTAAATATAAAATAAATTAAAAAATTAAAAAATACCCATATTTAACGTACATCCGTATAATATTGGCACCGAATTCTATACTTCTAACAATACAGTTTAGAACAAAATAATTCGAAAGTTATTTTATCTATAATAAATTGGTTTAATAAGATAAGATATTAAATTTTTAATTAAATTAATTTAATTTATTTTGATAATTTAACTTAAGATTTTAAAGTAATGATGTTAATTCTGAATCTATATTTTTATTGAAATATCTGTGTTTTTGTCCATTCGAACATAAATACAAGAATATAACTGATATATTAGACCTTTAATGACAATGCAATTGATGTTTTCTTTTTCAGACAAGTCTACAACGGGCGTCGAAACTTACTTCTTTTGTATCAATGGTTATTCTCTTGGATTGAGTCGACGAATAAGCTCCGAAACAGGCTACATCCTTGAACTTTCGATTGAGTCGATGAGTAGTTGTCATGGAATACTTGTGTCCGGAACATATTCAGACACGAGTATGAGATACGACTCGATCTCAAGGTACATGAACAACTTTTAGAAGTTGAACATGTTTATGCCGGGCACGTATCGTATCCAACACATCTAAATTCGAGTCATATAGGTTAAAAGAACATGAATTAGCATGCTAGATGTCACGGACCTAGCCCTCGAACCCTTAGGTGGCGGGTCTTAGCCCTCACACACCTAGGTGATTAAGCCGTGCGGCACTTGAAAAGGAACACATCCTAGACAAGTCAGCCTTCACCACACATCCTTCACTAAGGATCCATCACGCAAGCGTCAGCATCAAGGCCACATAAGTCTATTCTCATCTACAACACTAGTCTTTAAGCCACAGCCGAAATCGTGGGCATAACGAATGCACCAAGTAGACCTCAACTTTCTTCGTAGAAAAAATAAAAGTGGTCTTATTAAATAAAGCGTTGGGATTACAAGAAAGACAAATGCACACCATCGTTTAGCGGTAGGGGCCGCCCCGATGATGTGTAGGAATTCATCTATGCCTAGACCCGTAGAGCAGTCCACTCAACTGTCCACTCCCTACATATATGCGAATAAAACATTATGGAAATGCCCCGAGTACACGTTCATTTGCTCAAACGGGAGACACTTTTCCATAATCTAAAGGAAAACACTTAAAAACATGGAACAAAGCTAAAACAAGAACTTTGTTCCTAAAACATTACAACGTTTAAAAGCAGGACACATCTCCTTGACCAAGCTTTGAGGCATCACACTCGGTCGGATCTGACGCAATTTGCTCGGTTATGATCGAGGAAAGAGGATGACCATAACACTAGACATACCACCAAGATGGGAATATATGACAGAATCTCCATTCCATTCATCATCGTCTACTTTAGGCAAATAACCTACATCTCTGGCCCTGACATGTCCTGTAATTGTACCAGGTTGTTCATCTTGAATGACATTTGTTTTTCCGACGTTACACCACCCCGCTCCTTGGCAGTTGAATACACCCACGACTCCGGTGAACTCATTCAGATTCCAAATCTTAAGAAGGCTGCACAGTAGATACCAAGAGTACAAGGAGCATAATTCTTGACATATTTGTGTCGGACGTATATTCAAACACGAATACGTATTTATATCCGATACTCGGACCCAAGTCCAAGTAACATAGCAGTTAGCACAAATCCTTTCTGCGTTTCCCTCACCTTTTCCCATCTCTGGCAGGATCTGAGAACAAGCAATCCTTTGTAGGTCTTCCTGAAAGTTGGTTTAAATTACAATCGAACTATACTGTATTATTAAAAATAATATATTTAAAAAATTTATACATAAACTTAAAAAATTATTTAGTTGCGTATATTCTCTTTATAATGCAGCTATTTCATTATTTTGTTTCTCGTCCGGTCCAAATGGCTTGCGATTATTTGTTTAGAACAGCTGTAGTGCGGCCATCTAATTAAATTAGAATTGAAGCATACCTAATTTTAGAATCTTGTTCCTATCAATTAGAATAGCCATTTCTCACCAAACCTGAAGTCAAAATTTTGGATCATGAAAGTGGAATCAAATCCTACTCGGTAATACAATTATTTTAAAAAAAATATTTGGTTAATTAACAAACTTAAAATTAACATTAAACTGGATATTATGGATAGGTTGATATAAATAATAAGTAATTCGGTTTTACTTAAATAAATTTTAATTTTTGAAACATTTTACACGTAAAAATTATTATTAAAAGATTTTCTTATTAAAATTAGGTGTGTAATATGAATAGATCTGAATTAATCAATATAAAATCTTTTAAAAATTTAAATATTTAACATTATTTTTTTATCACATCGGAATATTATGTTTTTAATCCAACATAATTTTTAATCTAAAATTCCAACTAAGAGTGTTAAGTGACAACGTGCTATTGAATATATGGATTTAATAATTAAAAATCAAATAATTATAATTATTTAAATATAATCTTTTAAGCCAACTAAATAATCTAAATATAACTTTATGAATAATTTAAATATAAATTTTAACAATGAAATATTTATATATAAACATACTTATAATAAAAAAACGAAGCTAAGAAGGGGTGGGGTGAGGCAATCGTCCCCGATTCTTAAAGATTTTTTTAATTTTTGTCCCTTTATTTAAATTTTATGAATAATTTAAATATAATTTTTAATAATTAAATATTTATATATAAATATACTTGTAATCAAAGACGGAGCTAAAGAAGAGTGAGGTGGAACAATCGCCCCCACCCCCGATTTTTTTTTTATTTTTGTCTTTTTATTTAAGAATTTTAAAAAATTATATTTTATAAGTTTATCCCTTACTTTTAAACATTTATATTTTATCCTCCTCAATTTAAAATCCTAACTTCAACCATGCTTGTAATCGAATATCTTTATTCTAATTTATCTTAATATTTATTTAAAAACTCATCTAAATGTAGTGGCCCAGTTCTTTCACTGATCGAGGAGTGGAGTAGTAGCAAAGATGATCTTCTAGAAGCTATCGCACGTGCCAACCGATAATACCCGGCAGATACGGTTCATGGGTTACGTCTATACAAATTAGAAGTTGGGAGGTTCCTTTCTTCGATCTCCACCGTCCGATCTTTTGAGTTGATGTGGCTTTGAACAGATCAGATAGATCAGGACCCTACGTAGTAGGTATAGACTACTACAACGAATCATTTGACATAATTGTCTCCAACAGATGAATTGATTTATAATTATTTTAAAATATAAATTTAATATTCATCAAGTCTTAATTACTGTAAATTTAAATAATCCAATATTTAATAAGTTAAAAAATAATATTTATATAATTTATATCTCTAAATTAAGCCAGTATACTAATTAATTCGCTTACAAGATTGGATAATCTTAAATATAATATTTCCCTACAAACAGTGTAATTAATTAGGGGTTTTAAGTTAAAAATAACACAATTAATATTTGGTTACGTCATGTATCCATCTTCTAGAAACCTTGGTACGTACGATAAGTGTGTTGGGTCTTAGTTTGCGCCAACTTCGGCGTGAAGTAGGGAAGTGGCTTAGCTGGTGCCGGTGACGCGTCGTCCAAATCAGGATCCACGTCAGCTCATGGACGTTGTTGCCATACAAAATTGGAATAATATAAATTATTAACAGAATAAAGTTTTGTCTTAAAATTTTATACTAATTACGTTTACGAAGTGTTGACGGAATATCTAATTACGTGTATAGTTTTGTCGTAGCAAATTTAAATTATCTTTTATAATTTTAAAAAAATGGGTTTAAATATGTTTAATTATTGATTGAATCTTAATTAGTTAAGTTTTGTTCTGTAATATTTTTTTTAATTAAGGTTTAAAGTGATTTTAAGACTAAAATAATATAGAACAGGTCATTTTTAGATCATAAGTATTTTTTTAGTTTGATTTAGAAACTAAAATTTTTAATATTTTAATTTTTTTAAAAACACTTTTATAAAATTATTCATTTGTCCTCATTATTTTTTTATATTTTTAAAGAGATTATTTAAAATAAATATTTTTATATATTTAAAAATATTTTTTCACAATAATATCAAATACTCTTATTTAAATTAAATAATTTAAATATTATTTTTAAAATCACTTTTTAAAAATATTTTTTTAATTTTTTTAAAAATAATGTTAAATTAACTTTAAATAATAAGTAATCTAATATATTTTAAATAATTAATATTTTATATAAAAAATATCCGATAAAATATTCTTTTATAAAAGTAAATGTATAACACAAATAGATTAAAATTAATAATACGGCGAAAATAAAAAGCTATCTCTAGATGGATTCGGTACAAGCCGAAATCCGTCGAGAAAAGATCTTCTAGAAGCTTCAAACTAAAACAACTTTGCAACTCCACATTAATTGGCAGGTGGTCAACATGGTTTCCGAGCCGAATATCTTAATTAGTTCATTTTTGCCTATAATATTAATCTTAAACCGAGTCGAATTTTAATCGAGCTTTAATCAAATTAAATTCGAATAATTTATGAGTTGGTCAAACTTATTATCATCCCTACTTAGAATCATATTAACTCAAATTTTACCGCCACATATTCGATGTAAATTTATTAAATTTATTTTTAAATAAAATGGTTTTATTTGAATTTATTTAAGTAAAATTATTTATCACACATCTGATATCTTAAATTGCTAAAAAATAATCAACTTTTATATTTATTCCGATTAATTTAAAATTAACTTAAATTTATTAAAATTTTATTTTTAAATAAAAATAGTTTTATTTGAGTTTATTTAAGTAAAATATTCAAGTCAAACATTTGATTTATTAAATTTTAACCGGCAGAAACCAAAAGAATCTTCCCTTCTTCTCAGACTTATTTCACAATATGATCATTCCATTCATACTTTCCCGATGTATTCAATTGCAACCGTCTCTTCTCCATTCGCAGTTAGAGCCGTTAACGATAGATCTTCGGTTCCGCGGCTGACGAAGACGGCGACCGTGAGAAATTCGGTGCGGAAGGTGACTACTTCCGTTAAGTTTGCTTCCGCCGGGGATAACAAGGTGGCGGGAAGTTTTTACGAGATACTTAAGGTGGAGAGAACGGCGTCGTTCAACGAAATCAAGACGGCGTACCGGAGCCTGGCCAAGGTTTTCCATCCAGATGCGATGAGATCGCCATCGGACGGCCGTGATTTCATAGAGATACGCAACGCGTACGCGACGTTGTCGGATCCGACGGCGAGAGCCATGTATGATATGTCGTTGACGGGGACACGTTCGAGGCGGATCAGGACCCGGGTTTACCCGACTCCAAGATGGGAAACCGATCAGTGCTGGTAGAACATCAACATTTGGCAGAGGATTTTCCCCCCTTTTCGCGGGAAAAACTTAACAGGAAATTTTCTACGCATGGCATCGAATTTGTAGGTAATGTTGTTAGAATTTGCTGTAAATAACAAGCAATTTCTTCTTCTTCAGCTGTGCTACCCCAAAGTAAGTCCAAATGGAAAGAAAATGTAAAAGCCATGGAAAATCTAACCGAAGGATATTGTTGCGGAAAAATCGAATCCGACCTACATTTTCATGGTTCATTTTCTGGCTTTTTAACAAATCTATACCAGTGAGGAAGAGGAAGGGATCGCATGTTTCATTTACAGAATGTTTTGTATTATAAACTATATAGGCAAGTAACTTGTGTTTAGATTCGAATTTATAAGGTTTTATTTTGAAAATCGAGTTTATACATCAAATAAATTAATTAAATATATTTATTTTAATACGAACCCTTTAATTCAAGTGGTTAAAGGAATTGTTGTTGTTAAAGGTTATGGGTTTGAGTACCAACGATGCCAGCAGAGTGATTGAATGATTAATGTCAATGGTGGAGATTATATTTTAGAACAGATACTACTGTAATCATTGTTATCTTATTAAAAAAATATATTTATTTTAACTATTGATTTATTAAACTCGTCATTTAAATTATTATATTAAATTAATTTATTTTAATTATTACTGTTAAAATTTTTATGAAGGGTGACACAAAAATAACGTAAGAATTTAAAAAAGTTATAAAATTATAATTTAGTATCTATTATTTATTTATTTATATCATTTTTATCTTAATTTTATAATAAGATTAACAATTTTATTTTTTAATTTAATTTATTTAATATTTAATATATTTATTCTCTTTTAATCAAAATGTGATGCGTTATAATCATAAGATGATATATATCACAAACCAATGAAAGAAAAATTAAGAAAGACGTATAGGATGTTATACCTTCACCCTTACTACTCGGTTAACTCACTATTAGTAATATAAGATATCATTTAAACAATAAATATTAAAAAAAATCAAACCTAAATCATATTAAAATATTAAAATATTTAATATTCAAATATTAAATTAATCCAAATAACTATTGTGTGGACCATCTATATACCATGCATTAAAGCTAAAAGTTAAGCAATGAGCCCTTAAAATTTATCCAACTTATAACTTATCCAGTAAAAGAACATGTGCTTAGTTAGAATTAGAGACCAAATAAAGGGTGAAAAGAAACAATCGTTTTTTATATTTTAATTATTTTTATTTAATTTTTTTAATTTAATTCATTTATAAATTTATCGTATTTTTAATTTATATATTTTACTCTAACCTCAAATTTTATCTTCGTCCTTGAATAGAATTTACCTGAATTATATAAGTTTGTTAGTATCAATTATTAGTACTAATGTATATTCAGTTTTACGGTTCCTATGAGATGTTTTATTAGTACTCAAGCTTTTACCAAAATTTTTGAGGTAAATAATAACAGATAAATAATGTGAATTATAGTACTACACTTAAAACAATTACACGACGTTAATATAAATCGAGAAATAATATAATATTTTAAATAGTAATTTTGAAAAACATACTAAAAATTAATTTAGAAAGATTCGATTTTAAATTATATTTTAAAATATTAATGTTTAAAATCGTATTCTCTTTATTCTAACTCTTGTCATACTGTAATAAATATTATAAATCGAGAAATAATATGATATGTACCGTATTTTGACCCACCCATAATACTTACATTTTAATTTAAAGTAATAAAAATAAAAATATAATATAATATTTTAATTATTATAATTAAATTCAAACTTCTTGTTATACTTTAGTCTGATATTTTTAGGCTAAATTTACTTCTGTGTTTATTAATAAAGAGTTCCAACTTTAAATTTAGGTTTAAATCTTATATTAATTTTTTATATTATACAAAAATTATAAATTTGATCTTTATATTTTAATTTTATTATTCTTAGTTTAAACTTTAAAGATGATATTATTAGAGAAATAAACTCGTAAACATAAATCATAAAACAAATACTAAATTATTAAAAAAAATTGTAAATTTATAAATTAAAATTAAAAAACTAAAATATATAAATTAAAAATACTATATTATATACTAGAATAATAAAAGAATTTGATTTCAAATTTGGAAAGCTAAATGGACGGTTGAACTTCGTTCAAATTACTTAACGAATAAAAGAGTACATCTGGTATTTTACGTAGAACACTACCAATAATAATATGCCACGTAAGCGCTTAACTGTACTTTGCACCGTAGGCAATAATTACCACTTCCTTTTTAAACCTACTTCGGGACGAAGTTAAAGACCGAACTCAACTGAAATTCTGTCGTAAGAAACAAAGTAAATTTAAATCAAAGTGAAACAGGTTAAAGTCATCTCCTTTATTTTTCCTTATATATTTTCCCTGACAATTAAATATTTTATTTTTATTGTTAACCTCGAAAGCTTTCATTAAATCTAAAACCCATCCGCCAACAAGAGACAGAGAAGATCTACCGATAACGTTACAATGAGAATCACTGTGATGACGGCAGATGAACAGATCCTCAGCTTAGATGTTGATCCTCATGAAACTGTTTAGTACCCTTTTATCCCATCTTTATACTTATTCTAAATTTCTTGTTTTTTGTTGCTGATTTTATGTTTTCATTGTTTCTATTGAGATGGAATTTTGAAAGCTACCCTTTTATTCCATGTTTATACTTATTCTGAATCTTTGATTCTCTTTTGCTGATTTTATGTTTTCACTGTTTCTGATAGGTTGAAAATTTGAAAGCTTTGCTTGAAGTTGAGGTTAGTTGTTACTTGTTAGTACCCTTTTATGCTTTGTTTCACCGTTTTCTTCCCAGATTTCTGATGGTTTGAATGATGATTATTGAGATTCATTAGCTTGTTTTAGTTGATTAAAGATTGAATTTTTTTCCCTTTTCTCTCAAACAAGTTTTCTTTGAGTTTTGAGAGTTGACTGTGGGGATATGTGATTATTTAAAGCTTGTTTGGGTCTATTGGCAGACTATGGTGCCATTGCAGCAGCAGCAACTGTTGTTTAATGGGAGGGAAATGAACAACTCTGAGAAGTTGAGTGCATTGGGTGTTAAGGATGATGATCTTGTTATGATGGTTTCTGGTTCTGTTTCAAGGTAATTTCGTTTACTTATCTGGTTTGAGGTTGCTTGCTTTTAAGCTGACATGTTGTAATATTACTAACCTGACTTGGATGTGTAATGTATGATTCATTGTAGAGCATCTGGCAATGACTTGGGCTTCAATCCCGATGGTTCTGCTGTGAACCCTGCAGCTTTCCAGCAACAGATTCGAGGTGATTCTAATCTAATTGGACAACTATTTCAGACCGATCCTGAGCTTGCCCAAGCTGTTGTTGGAAATGACCTCAACAAACTGCAGGAGATTCTACGAGCTCGTCATCAACGAAGATCTGAATTGCGCCGACAAGAGGAGGAGGAGCTTGTGAGTAGCCTATTCTAGTTGTTTATACCTATAGTTGGTTGTGAACCAGTGGTGGTGAATGTATCATAATTTGATAAAATTGACCACAGAACTTTCAAAATACTGCATAATCATGATTGTGATGAAATTATATTTTCCTGATCATGTCTTTGACTGAGACATTTATTTAATCTTGTTCCATAGGCTCTTCTTCAGGCTGATCCTTTTGATGTCGAAGCACAAAGGAAAATTGAAGCTGCCATCCGGCAGGTTAGTTTTCTGCAACATTCTATTAATCCAACTTGATTGAAACCAATTCAACTTAAACATGTAACATTCTAGTTTATGTTTTGACAAGTGTTGTGGTATTTCCATACTTAGAAGTTATAACTCATTTTCTTTTTGGACAATATGATCTTTTGGCTGACATCTTACAATATCGTGATGCAGAAAGGGATTGATGAGAACTGGGCTGCTGCCTTAGAGCATAATCCCGAAGGCTTTGCAAGGGTGGTATGTAGTCATGCTTCCCTTGTGCTGTTAAAATTTATAGCTTCTTCCACTTTAGAATGTAATGTTTCTTGTTGTTCTAATCAGGTTATGCTGTACGTGGACATGGAGGTTAATGGTGTCCCATTGAAGGTAAATATGATATCAGGTCCTGTATATAACTACATGTATATTTCACAAGGGTCACAATTTTTTGATTGTAGCTTAGAGTTTCGATTATACCCTTTGTTTTTACTTTCTCTTACTTTTCATTTCTTTTGCATCTATTTGTGACGATATTTTAGTTGATATTCTTCATTATTTTAATAGTACCTCACGAGGTATAGTATACCGTTTGAATATTGGACTATGTTCATTTTATTAAACCTGTTGCTTTATTATCTGCTTTTAGGCATTTGTCGATAGTGGTGCACAGTCGACGATAATTTCCAAAAGCTATGCTGAGCGGTGTGGGTATGTACTACAATCTATTTTCCTTTTTTGTTATCTGAAAAAGTTCCTTTTGCTATAGTCATGGAGATATTTTACTTCAAAATCAATGGCATGTGTTCTACTTTGTTGGTTCTCTTCTTCAGATTGCTGAGGCTTTTAGATCAAAGATATAGAGGCATTGCTCATGGAGTTGGGCAATCCGAGATACTGGGACGGATACATGTCGCCCCAATCAAGGTAGCATGACTAGTGGTTTCTAGTGTAGAACACTATCTGTGTTCTTCTTTTTCAGTTTTTGTTGCTTTTATATTAAAGGTGTCTAACAATTCTCTTACCGGCATGGTAATAGTAGATGATACAACCATACACTTGTCGTGCTTAATGTTCAAATCAACTAAATTTGTTTCTCATGTTATCATAGATTGGAGAGATCTTTTATCCTTGCTCCTTCTTGGTTTTGGACTCTCCAAATATGGAGTTCCTCTTCGGATTGGATATGCTCCGTAAGCACCAGGTAGCCTCGCTTCTATTTAATATCGTAACATGCACCTCTACTTTTGTACTTTACATGCATAACTTAGCATAATCCTTAATGCTACCATTGTACAGTTTATTATTGACTTGAAGGATAATGTTCTTAGAGTCGGAGGAGGAGAAGTTTCCGTACCGTTTTTGCAAGGTTGGTGGCTTTAATCTTCTGCCGGACTTCCTGCTACTGTTTTTTTTTCTTATAATGGTAATTAACCAAGTATTTTACTCGTCTCAGAAAAGGACATCCCTTCTCGCTTCCTTGATGAAGAAAGGCATGCAAAGCAAGCATCAAGCTCAGTAGCTGCTGTAAGTCTTTTTAATATCTGCTACATCTGATATTAACACACGCACACATTGTTGGCACTGATCTATTGTCTGATTCTTCAGGTAACAGCTGGAACAACAGAGAAGAATGCTAATGTGCAATCTGGAGGACATTCTTCTGGTTAGTAATCGGCATCCTACTCTCGTTATCATGCATGCGTATGTTCATTTCATTCCGAGTTTTATCGTGCATTTAGAGGGTCCTCGGAGTTGGAAGGGTCATTTACATGGAGCTTTTATTGTTTAAAAGAGCTCCTATGTAAGATTTGTACGCGTATTATTATTCTGAATTCCTACCGATGTTTTTTTCTTCTTCAGGAGGTGCACAAGGCGACGCAACACAGGTAACTTCAAGAAGTTGGTTCTGTTCTGTACTTCTGTTCCTAATATAATCTTCAAGTTCGATCACGAACGTAAATCTGAGAAACCTGTCATTTGTTTATCTACAGAAACCCGATTTTGAAGCCAAAGTTGCTAAGCTTGTTGAGTTGGGGTTTCCAAGAGAAATGGTGATACAAGCTCTTAAATTATGCAATGGCAATGAAGAACAGGCTGCAGGGATTCTCTTCGGAGGCTGACAATTCCTTGCTATTTTCATTAATTCTTTTAGTTGGTCAGTGAACTTTTAACACAATGGAATTTGTCTACTTCATCATCCATTTGATTTGAACTATTTATACAGACTTGGCAAAATTGTTGCAATTCAAAAGAAAACTAGAAATACACAGATTTCATCATTGTTTTTAGTTCTAACTGCAGGTTTATGTACCTGAAGTTCTATTACTGCAGCAGTAATGGTTCTGGGTTGCATAGCTAAAACCAAGGCATATATGAACTTGATTCATATTGCAATAGCCATATCAATCTGACAGAAATTCAAAGATCATTGAAAAAAACACTACAAGAAACATCATATAGGTAATTTCAATAAAAATAACTAAAAATTTCAACCCACATTTCACTCTAACAGTAATCTATTGATCTTGTTTTTCATTTCCCCCCAAGAATTCAGTGTTTATAGCAGTTTAAAGATACCCCAAATTTAAGAGCAAAGTCTGAAACAAATTACAAATGAAAGCAATCAAAACCTTTCTGCCAATCTGGCAGTAACCTGTCTAAGTTTTGAGTAGACTTTCCCAGCAGGGGAACCTAAAATTAGGCTGCATAGAGAATCTCTAGCAATCTTGATGTTTGCAAAAGATCCCAGTATATGAATCTTGGAGTCGGCAATGACGATCCGAGTCTTTGTAGCATTTTCAATGGCAAACTTTGTTTTACCACCTTTCCCGGACAGTCTTCCGATGGCACGAGACAAGTGCTCTCCTCTAAGTGTCTTAACATCCTTGATTTCAAAGGACTCAACATATAACTCGTCCAACCTTAAGAGCGCAATTGCATCTGGAACATCGAAACCCAACATGAAAGCTTGGACAAAGTCTGCACACTTCTGTAGGTTACTAATGTCAGGTGTATCTAATCTGGTTTTCAGTTCCACCTTACGAGCTTTAAGGTTCATTCGGATGTCTATCTTCATCTGTTCATAAATGGGTGTATAGATATCCATCCAGTATTTCTTCAGAGGCGAATACCTATGAGGAGGAACAGATACCTTCCGATACTGGACTCGACCATCGGACATCTCGTGAGCCTTCAGAGGTTCGAATTTCGGCTTTGGTGGCAATGAATTGGATACGAGATTAGATTCAGAGGCCACCGTTTCAGTCTCCATGGTGGTGGGTACTTCAGCAGACATGTTTCTGCTAGCAAGACAGCTACTTGAAATCTGAATCAGTGCAAATTACAAGAAGTTGAAGGTCATGATTGAGCTTGAAAATCTGACAAAATCCCAAAATGAAGAAATTATACTAGAAATAAAACAGTATTGGATCAAATTTTCTTACCTGAATATGTCACAAATGAAACAATCAATAACATAAATGAGTAATCCCCAAAGCTAAACTAAGCAGGTTCAACTTGAATAATTAAAAAAAAAACATAATTCAAGCATGAATTGGACACCCATCACAGATTTTAGTACCCAAAAGAACAAATTTTTCATAGAACCCAACAAAGAAGAAAAAAAGAACTTTTGGAAACATAAGACATGAAGAAAAAGAAAGTAAAAAAGCGGAACCGACCTGAAGAAGAAGATAGAAGAGATGGGTGACGGCTGGACTGGGTTTTCAAATGCTCAAAAGAGAGAACAACAGCTTAAAGTAGCTTCCTTTTAGAACGAGAGACGCCTCAAATTGAGCCTGGCTCGAAGCAGAGATGCCGACTAGTTTCAACAACAAAGGCAGAAGAACCTTAAAACCTAAAAAGGCTAAAAACCCTGTGATTGTATTTACCAGATTGTCCTTTGAAGTTTGGGCTTCTGAGCAAACAGAGTGGCCTCTTTAATCTCATGCATTGAAAAACAAATCAAGGCCCAAGTTGAAGTCTTTAAATTGTGGGTATGATCATTTATGTTTAGTAAGAATATATTTTTATCATAAATTTAAAAAATTAAACTTATAATTCCACATGTCAATGGTGGTGTTGATTTGGACTCCCTTGTGTTTTTGAAAAGAGCGAATAAGCTCAGAGAAGAAGCCAATGTCAAGTATCAAAATAAGGACTTTGTGGCTGCTCTTCAACACTATGACAATGCTTTAAGTTTGTCTCTAAAAACCATCCTGACCCGGCTGTATTTCACAGCAATACAGCTGCTTGTTTGATGCAAATGGAACCCTTTGATCATGATGCTGTTATTGTGTGTGAGACAGTGTGACTGTGTGTAGTAAGGCAATTCAGGGTCACACTCTGTTTGTTCGGGCTACTCTCGAATGGCTCCAGCTTTGAGGCTGTTGGGAAGTATGAAATGGTGATGCAGGATGTTCAACTTCTTTTGGAGGCTGAACCCAATAACAAGATGCTTTGGAGATTGCTCGGAGATTAAAGACTGCATTGGGTCCTCGTCTGGACGCTCAGCAGGACCTCCAGAGTCGGCCCTCCCCGGATGCACTTGGGGCTTCTGCTGTTCACGGTGCCCCGGTTGCTGGCCTTGGACCTTGCTTACCTGCTCGGCTAGTGGCTAAGATGACATCGGTATGACCACATTGAGGATCGGTTGTATAACTAGATAATAAGCCGGATAAGAACCTAAATAATGGTGCAGCTGAAACTGGTTCCAGGAACAAGACGGGGTTGGCAAATCTTGTGCTGAAGCCTTCGAGTGGTTCTTCGAAAGCATCTAATAATCTAAATGAGGATGGCCAAAGAGAACAATCTTTCGCTACTTCTATGCGTGTGCAGGTTCCGCTGGCAATTCAATGGAGGTCATTGAAACTTGTTTACGATCATGATATAAGGCTTTCCCAAATGCCGGTTAATTATAGCTTCAAAATGTTGAGAGAGATAGTGAGCAAACGTTTTCCTTCGTCCAAGTCATTTTTGATAAAAATATATGGATATTTGGTGACTGTTACATGCACGACAGAATTCAGATATGGCTGACTCTCCCGTAGGTGCTCTCCTACAGGATTTGGGATGTTGAGAATGCATATTGTTGAGGTGAGACCTGAGCAGGAGCCTCCATTACAGAAGAAGAGGATGAGAAGCCTTTGGAGAGCCAGGTAGCCAAGTTAGATGAAAGTTTGTCCCACCCGTCACTTGGTGAATCTGTTTCAGAAGGTGTTGATACAGAGATTGAAAAGACAAAAAGAGAAAAAATAACGGGGGATTCCAAAGATCCAGAGTGCAAGGAAGTGGAGATGGATGATTGGCTGTTTGAGTTTGCTCTGCTTTCCCGCACCCATGTTGGTATTGATCCGGGTGCTCATATTGATTTGCATGAGCTTGGAATGGAGCACTGCTCAGTGACTCTTGAGGAGACAGTCACGAGCGAGGAAGCTCAAATCCTCCTCGATAGAGCTGCTGCCAAGTTCCAGGAGGTTGCTGCAGTGGCATTCTATGGTTTTGAAGAATCGTTGCTCAGATGGATATGCAGAAGGAGATGAAAAGGTCATTGGAGCTGTGATTCAAACATCCAACAAGTAAATATAAAATCGATATCTTCCATAATTCCTTATGATAGTTTTAGTGAATGAAAAGTGCATTTCTAGCAAATGAAATGTATGGCCATTTGTGTCCAATAATGATGAGTGTTGTACTTGAAAATTTTGGGTTTAAAGTTCAATGTTTTGAGCATTACAAATAAGCAAGGCTTGAACTGAAGCAAGTAGCAGTTCCATTACAGGAAAACTCTTTAAACTTGAAAATATCAACTAAATTATTCTCTTAAACTTGAAAGTACTGCATGTTCCAACAGGGAAACTTTCATCTGATCTATTTCCAGATCCTCTCTTGTTTGTATAACCGGGATAATCCCACGTCCTAAACGGCACTTCAGCCAACAACCGTAATCCAGCTTCATTTGCTAGCTCTACAATTCCCCACATACAGTATGGATATGAAGTTTTATGGGTTATATGAACCTCTCCATTCACTGTCAGCATCTGAACCGCGTTCCTCAGGAAGCCCCTCACCAATTCCTTGTGAAGTCTGAGAAAAAAACACCAATCCTTACCTTCTTTCCCGTACCCTTCATTGTATACATGAAAGAATGTAGTATATATGTGTATATTATATAGATTAATTAGAAGAGCTTACTCGATAACGAAAGATTTAGCTTCTGAGAAGACTCCGGCAAGAGGGAAATTGTAGACAATCCGATCGAAGAGTTTGAAACGGAGGTCCATATGTTGGCTCATACTGCAACAATCAACATCATGGATGATGGTACATCCAAGTTCTTCAAGTCCTTTCAAGTTTGCCATTGCTCCACTGTACTTATACTGCAACATCCCTAAATTCACAGACTCAAAACATGATAAAATCAGTAAATAATCAAGTTCGAAACTGTAACACTTAAAAAAATATATATATACCTGAAGGTGAGATTGTGGGGTTTCGAACCCACAACCACCTAGAACTTACCCAGTGACTCAACCAACTGAGCTAGACAACTCTTGTGTGATGTTATCTCAGGTCTTGCTTTTAACCCGTTCCTGCGTCTGATATTAAAAATAATATCAGTTCGAATAAAAATAGGTTATCCCATGTTAGAACCATTCTGGATCCAAAGTAAACCCTCCCTGCCTATTCGAATACTTTTTTTTTCTACCCGACTCCGTCCGCCGCCGATCTCGTCCACCGTCGGTCCGTGTGCCGCACCGCCGTCACCACCGTGTGCGCCGCCGCCTCGCGACCAAAACCCCTCCTCCGACGCGCCCTTCCTCCGTCGCCGCCGCCGTGAATTAGAGGTTAAAGTTTCGACGAACCTAGGGTTTAAACCCTTCGGTTCCGTCACCGATTCAGGCCGCCACCGGCGTTATCCCGGCGCGTTGTCACCGCCATCGTGACCACCGTGTCGAAGCGAGCAAACCGCCTCCAAACCCGCGTCCTTCCGTCGTCGATCAGCCCTTCGCCGGCGACGCTTCGACTTTTGGTGAGTTGGGTAAGTTGACGTGGCTGCTGACGTGGCAGTTGACGTCAGCGTTGACTTTGCTGACGTCAGCGTTGACTTTGCTGACGTCAGCGTTGACTTTGCTGACGTCAGCGTTGACTTTGACCAAAAAGTCAAAATTTTCAAAAAACCCTATTTTATGTTTTTCGACGTCTTGAGTCCATCCGTGAAGTCTGTTTTTCGAAATTCAATCCCGAAAGCCTCCAAATTGGACTTTAAAGTCTTGAGTCAAACTTTTCTTCTAAGTTAAGTTAAGTTCAGAGTTTTAATCTGGGTCTGACATCGATACCTGTCTACTTGTAGGATCTCATAGTCCTCCCGATCGAGTACCGACCCAGCCTGGTTCTTCCCGGTTTGACCCGACTCGTGATCCGATCATGACTCGTATGTATTCTCCTCTCTAGTGAATAAACCCTGTATCTAGATTCCTGTATTGATATAGAACTCTATTGTGTACCTATAGGGTCCAGTACTGCTGCAGAGCGAGGCTCAGCCGCCCAGTAGATCACCTGTGTGCTTCTACTCTTTTGAGGTGTGTTCCCTTACATGCTATATATATTGTGTATCATTGTTTTTCTGTTTTTACAAACCAAGCATGTACACTTGACTATCTCTGGACTTTACCTTGACACACATGTTGAACTTGATCACATTCTGTTTTGCTATATGCCTGATATATTATACATGACATATCCTGATTTAGCATTACATGATATCTGAATAAATACTGCAACTGCCATCATTATACCTGTTATTACTGCATGCCTGTCACTTTAGGTTTGGGGAATGATGAGCATTGCCTGTTATTCGGTTCAGCCTTGATCCAGCTGGTAATTCCGACCTGTTACGGTTCCTAGCTACGGTTGGGGTAATTCCGTCCTGATACCGGTTCCCGTGCTACAGCCGGGGTAATTCCGTCCTGGTTACGGTACCTTTGCCCTTTGGGCTTAGGTTAATGCCTGTACTAGATACTGTTCTGGGGAACCGTATCCCGGAGATCGGTTGGGGGTAGTTATCATGTCATGCATTTCATGCATTGTTTATCTGATATCATTATATATTGTTTTATCTGTGATTTTTATGCACTGCTGGAACACACTGGGCTCCCTAGCTCATTCTTGTTTTCTTCCCCTTTCAGATATCCGTAGATAAGCTTTCCGGATTGGCACTCGGAGGATCTACACCTCCCAGATTATCTTTTGATGTAACGCTTACATTCTTCGTGTCTTTAGTTATGGTGACATGTGCCTTTATTTTACAAACTGATATGCCTATATTTTGTTACTGATTAGTTTTAACTTATCCTGTTTTATTAATGTGTCATGGGATGTTTATTGAACAATGTTTAAAGCCTACTTTACTTGAGATTGACGAACTTTTATGGTCATTTGGATTTATAGTTGAGACTATGATTTTGCTAGAACTGTCATCGTTACAGGCTATCTTGATTTGGTTAGATTTGTATTTGTTTTATATTCGTTTAAGAAAAAAAAATGTAACTACTTTAGGTCGGACTTTACGCATAGGCCGGTCTAGGGGGGTTACATTTAGTTGGTATCAGAGCTTTTGGTTTAAAGATTCTCGGACTGTGATGGGTCCTAAATAAAACGTTTTCTGCTAAACTGTTTTTAATTAATATCTGAAAGGCCATGTCACCTATATCTTTTTGTATCGTGTATGATTCTCCAGTGCCAATTCTAATCCCGTAAACTCTATTCTTGTAGATTACCTGAGACTCATGAGTGCCCGTAGAGCTCGTCGGACCACCCGAGGGCGTGATCGTGCGACTAGCTTCGCCAATCCTGTAGAGGAGCCTATCAGTGGCCCTCCGCCCATCACTCCTGTAGACCCTCCCATTCCTGCTAGCACCACTGTACCGTCTGGCCCACATCCTCCTACGGGCATAGGTATGTCTACCCCGGTCAGAGGGGCACCAGTACCGAGCACCGAGCCTGCTACTGTAGTGACAGACGAGACCCTTAGTAGACAGTTCCTTCAGCTGATACAGGGAGCTGTCAGAGTTTCAGGTGCTATGCCAGACACTCCTATCTCTCAGATCTTGATCGCCAATGGAGTGAAGACTTTTTCTGGATCCCTGACGGGTGCACCTTCTGAGGCTGAGTCATGGCTGTATGACACTGAGAGACGCATGGACCAGCTGGGTTTGGAGCCAGCTAAGATATATTTGGGAGCTGTGTCTATGCTTGATGGTAATGCACACGTCTGGTGGGAGTCTGTGGTTAGCAGTGTATCACCTGATGTGTTGACTTGGGACTTCTTCAAGGAACGGTTCAGGAACCGTTTCCTGGGGGAGCGTTATCTGAGAGAGAGGCATCAGGCCTTCAAGGACTTGATTCAGGGTACCATGACCGTGGCCGAGTATGAGTTACAGTTTCTGGATCTGATGAGGTATGGTGTTGGGTTAGTGGCTATAGAGAAGGATAGGTGCGACAAGTTTCTTGAGGGTCTCCGTATCGGTATCAGAGACAGGGTAGCCACGCACCATGATACAGTATTTGAGGATCTTGTGAATCGTGCCAAGACAGCTGAGGACTTGGAGAAGCTTTCTGATAGTCAGATCACCAGGGATCAGGATCGTGATAGGGGCAGAGATAGGGATCGCAGGAAGGACCGTAACCGATCTGGGGGACTCGGCCATGGTGAGTCCTTTAGTCGTCCTGATAAGAGGGCTCGATCTGCACCGAGTCAGAGAGGTGGTTCTTACCATCGGCCTACGGCACCTCAGGACTCTACCGTCAGCCGAGGTGGTTCTTCTGGGTTTCCGACTGTATCAGCATGTGACTTTTGTGGCAACCTGCATAAGGGCGAGTGTAGGAAGAAGACTGGAGCATGTTTCCGATGTGGTTCTTCCGAGCACTTTCTGAGGGACTGCCCGCACCCACCTTCTGCTGGTCGACCGTCGACCCATACCCCTGTGCACACTCAGACTCCATCCTGATCTCAGACATCTGTTCAGACACCTGCTACGGGGCATTTTCAGGGTAGAGCTTCTGGGTCAGTTGCTAGATCCGATACCCGGGGCCGAGGCCACCAGAATGGTGGACCACCTGTTTCTGAGGCTCGTCAGCCAGCACTAGTTTATGCTACCAGACGTCGGGATGACCGAGATGAGCCAGATGTTATCGCAGGTACTTTTACCATCCTTTTTGTCCCGTACTTTGCCTTGCTTGACAATGGTTCCACCCACTCCTATGTATCCAAGTCAGTATCTAGTGACCTTCCGATCGCTGTTGAGGACACCGAGAGTGTTGTGACCGTTATGAGCCCCGTGGGACAATCCTTATCTGTGAATAAGGTATTTTGGAGATGTCATCTCGTTGTGGAAGGGGAGGTGTTTCTTGCAGATCTTCTGGAACTTCCTTTACAGGAGTTTGATCTCATCTTGGGGATGGACTGGTTATCTGAGCATCGTGTTAGTCTGGACTGTGAGGCCAAAAGGGCCACGTTAAGGACTCAGGATGGACGATCCGTAGTTTTGGTTGGTGAACGTCGAGGTTATCTGACCAATGTTGTATCAGTTTTGACTGCTGACAGGATGATCCGTAAGGGATACGAGACCTATATTGCCTGTTTCCTTAACACAAAGGGGTCTCTATCCAAGATCGAAGAAATTCGCACTGTTAGCGAGTTTCCTGAGGTTTTTCCTGAGGAGCTACCGGGTCTCCCTCCAGACAGGGAGGTTGAGTTCGAGATTGAGACTTATCCCGGATCAGCACCAGTTTCTATGGCCCCGTACCGTATGGCTCCGAAAGAGTTGAAGGAGTTGAAAGTTCAGTTACAGGAACTGCTTGACCGAGGGTTCATCCGACCTAGCTCTTCCCCTTGGGGAGCTCCTGTACTCTTTGTTAAAAAGAAGGATGGTTCCCTTCGGTTGTGTATCGACTACCGGAAGCTGAACAAGCTAACGGTGAAGAACAAGTACCCCCTACCTAGGATTGATGACTTGTTTGACCAGTTTCGGGGAGCCACAGTCTTCTCGAAGATTGATCTTCGATCTGGGTACTATCAGTTGAAGGTTAAGGGCTCGGATGTTGCTAAGACTGCTATCCGCACCAGGTATGGGCATTACGAGTTTTTAGTGATGCCTTTCGGGTTGACTAATGCTCCTGCTGCCTTTATGGACCTGATGAACCGTGTCTTCCGACCTTATCTGGACCAGTTTGTAGTTGTGTTCATTGATGATATCCTGGTTTACTCCCGCTCTGAGGACGAGCATGTTGGGCATCTGAGAGTAGTGCTGCAGACTCTTAGAGAGCATCGGTTATATGCCAAGCTAAGTAAGTGTGAGTTCTGGATTAGTGAGGTGGCTTTTCTGGGACATGTTGTTTCAGCCAAGGGTATCCAGGTGGATCCGAGTAAAATTGATGCAGTCACCAGTTGGAAGCCTCCCAGAAATGTTTCTGAGATCCGTAGTTTTCTGGGCTTAGCTGGGTATTACCGACGCTTTGTCGAGGGTTTCTCCATCATCGCTTCCCCTTTGACAAAGCTTCTGAGGAAAGATGTTCCTTTTGTATGGTCTGAGGCCCAGCAATCCAGTTTTGACCGGTTGAAAACAGCCTTGACCCAAGCTCCAGTTTTAGCATAACCTGAGTCAGGAAAGGACTTTACAGTTTACAGTGATGCCTCGCACTCTGGACTTGGATGTGTTTTGATGCAGGATGGTAAGGTGATCGCCTATGCATCACGCCAGTTGAGACCACATGAGTGTAACTATCCCACCCATGATCTTGAGCTTGCCGCAGTGGTTTTTGCCCTAAAAATCTGGAGACACTATCTCTACGGAGAGAAGTGTTACATCTTTACGGATCATAAGAGCCTGAAGTACCTCCTCACTCAGAAGGAGCTTAACCTGAGACAGCGCCGTTGGTTAGAGCTTCTTAAGGATTATGACTGCGAGATTGAGTATCACCCGGGGAAAGCTAATGTTGTGGCTGATGCTTTGAGTCGTAAGACCATATCAGACCTGAGATCCCTGTTTGCTAGGATGAGTGTATATGATGATGGTAGTCTATTGGCTGAGTTACAGGTCAAACCGACCTTGGCCGAGCAGATCAAGGTCAAGCAGCGGTTAGATGACTCCTTACTTCCTGTTATGCAGCAAGTTGAGCAAGGATCCACTTCTGTTTATTCTTTTGATCAGGATGGGGTCCTTTGTTTTAACGGTCGTTATTGTGTACCCAACGACACTGAGTTGAGACAGATCATTCTCAGAGAGGCTCATAGTAGTCCTTATGCTATGCATCCCGGAGGGGATAAGATGTATCAGAACCTGAAACAGAGATATCGTTGGGTGGGTATGAAAAAGGATATCTCTGACTATGTATCTAGATGTTTGACATGTCAGCAGGTGAAAGCGGAACATCAGCATCCTTCTGGTCTCTTGCAACCTATCAAGATTCCAGAATGGAAATGGGAGCGTATCACGATGGACTTTGTTACCGGTTTACCTCTGACCCCGTCTAAGAAAGACTCTGTCTGGGTTGTTGTTGATAGACTTACAAAGTCGGCTCACTTTATTCCTGTCCGGGTCACTTATTCTCTGGAAAAGCTGGCTAGACTGTATATTTCTGAGATTGTCAGATTGCATGGGGTGCCCCTGTCTATCATTTCTGACCGAGATCCGAGGTTTACTTCCCGTTTCTGGACAGCTTTACAGTCTGCTTTGGGTACCCGTCTGAATTTCAGTACATCTTTTCACCCTCAGACGGATGGTCAGTCTGAGAGAGTGATATAGATCCTGGAGGATATGTTACGGGGTTGTGTTTTAGACTTCCGAGGCAATTAGGAGGATTTCTTGCCCCTAGCAGAGTTTGCTTATAATAACAGCTATCAGGCTAGCATCCGTATGGCACCTTACGAGGCTTTGTATGGTCGTAAGTGTCGTACCCCTATCTGTTGGACAGAGCTGTATGATCGGAAGACTTTGGGTCCCGAGTTGATTCAAGAAACTGAGGAGACTGTTAGATTGATCCGAGATCGCCTGAAGGAAGCTTTTGATAGACAGAAATCGTATGCTGATCGGAGAAGAAAGGACATCGAGTTTGAGGTTGGTGATCAGGTTTTCTTAAAAGTCTCTCCATGGAAGAAAGTTCTGAGATTTAGACGTAAGGGCAAGTTGAGCCCGAGATATATTGGATCATACCGTATTCTGAAAAGAATCGGGCCTGTTGCTTATCAGCTAGAGTTACCTCCTCAGCTTAGCCGTATTCATGATGTGTTTCATGTATCCGTGTTGAGGCAGTACCATCCAGATCCGAGTCACATCATCCAGGTTCAGGATGTTGAGTTACGACCAGACCTGTCTTATGAGGAGGAACCTGTTCAGATCTTAGAGTTCGATGAGAGGGTTCTGAGGAGGAGACGTATCCCTATGGTTAAAGTTCAGTGGAGAAATCGTAACCCTTCCGATGCCACCTGGGAGATTGAGGAATCTTTGAGGGAGAAATTCCCGCATCTATTCAGTCCAGGTAAATTCCGAGGACAAAATTTCTTTTAAGAGGGGGAGAGTTGTAACACTTAAAAAAAATATATGCCTAAAGGTGAGGTTGTGGGGTTTCGAACCCACAACCACCTAGATCTTAACCAATGACCCAACCAACTGAGCTAGACAGCTCTTGTGTAATGCTATCTCAGGTCTTGCTTTTAACCCGTTCCTGCGTCTGATATTAAAAATAATATCAGTTCGAATAAAAATAGGTTATCCCATGTTAGAACCATTCTGGATCCAAAGTAAACCCTCTCTGCCTATTCGAATACTTTTTTTTTCTACCCGACTCCGTCCGCCGCCGATCTCGTCCACCGTCGGTCCGTGTGCCGCACCGCCATCACCACCGTGTGCGCCGCCGCCTCGCGACCAAAACCCCTCCTCCGACGCGCCCTTCCTCCGTCGCCGCCGCCGTGAATTAGAGGTTAAAGTTTCGACGAACCTAGGGTTTAAACCCTTCGGTTCCGTCACCGATTCAGGCCGCCACCGGCGTTATCCCGGCGTGTTGTCACCGCCATCGTGACCACCGTGTCGAAGCGAGCAAACCGCCTCCAAACCCGCGTCCTTCCGTCGTCGATCAGCCCTTCGCCGGCGACGCTTCGACTTTGGGTGAGTTGGGTAAGTTTTGGTTGATTTCAGTGGTTTTAAGAGCCTGTTATGGATTAAAATCTGGTTTTGGGATGTATCTGGGGCGATTTCCGAGCTCAGGGGCTGTTTCCGGCCGTTTTAGGCCGCGCGTGGGCTCCACGCGCCGTCACGGGCGATTTCCGGCCACCGTGGACGGCTGCCGGGAGCCGGCCGGTCTAAACCGGTCAAACCGAGTTGAACCGAACCGGTCCAACCCGAACCGAACCGGTCCAACCTGTTGACCCGACCCGTTGACTGACCCGTTGACCTGACCCGACCCGTTGACCGATCCATTGACCGACCCGTTGACCGACCCGACCCGTTGACCGATCCGACCCGTTGACTACTGACGTGGTTGCTGACGTCAGCGTTGACCGCTGACGTGGCAGCTGACGTGGCTGCTGACGTGGCAGTTGACGTCAGCGTTGACTTTGCTGACGTCAGCGTTGACTTTGCTGACGTCAGCGTTGACTTTGCTGACGTCAGCGTTGACTTTGACCAAAAAGTCAAAATTTTCAAAAACCCCTATTTTATGTTTTTCGACGTCCTGAGTCCATCCGTGAAGTCCGTTTTTCGAAATTCAATCCCAAAAGCCTCCAAATTGGACTTTAAAGTCTTGAGTCAAACTTTTCTTCTAAGTTAAGTTAAGTTCAGAGTTTTAATCTGGGTCTGACATCGATACCTGTCTACTTGTAGGATCTCATAGTCCTCCCGATCGAGTACCGACCCAGCCTGGTTCTTCCCGGTTCGACCCGACTCGTGATCCGATCGTGACTCGTATGTATTCTCCTCTCTAGTGAATAAACCCTGTATCTAGATTCCTGTATTGATATAGAACTCTATTGTGTACCTATAGGGTCCAGTACTACTGCAGAGCGAGGCTCAGCCGCCCAGTAGATCACCTGTGTGCTTCTACTCTTTTGAGGTGTGTTCCCTTACATGCTATATATATTGTGTATCATTGTTTTTCTGTTTTTACAAACCAAGCATGTACACTTGACTATCTCTGGACTTTACCTTGACACACATGTTGAACTTGATCACATTCTGTTTTGCTATATGTCTGATATATTATACATGACATATCCTGATTTAGCATTACATGATATCTGAATAAATACTGCAACTGCCATCATTATACCTGTTATTACTGCATGCCTGTCACTTTAGGTTTGGGGAATGATGAGCATTGCCTGTTATTCGGTTCAGCCTTGATTCAGCTGGTAATTCCGACCTGTTACGGTTCCTAGCTACGGTTGGGGTAATTCCGTCCTGATACCGGTTCCCGTGCTACAGCCGGGGTAATTCCGTCCTGGTTACGGTACCTTTGCCCTTTGGGCTTAGGTTAATGCCTGTACTAGATACTGTTCTAGGGAACCGTATCCCGGAGATCGGTTGGGGGTAGTTATCATGTCATGCATTTCATGCATTGTTTATCTGATATCATTATATATTGTTTTATCTGTGATTTTTATGCACTGCTGGAACACACTGGGCTCCCTAGCTCATTCTTGTTTTCTTCCCCTTTCAGATATCCGTAGATAAGCTTTCCGGATTGGCACTCGGAGGATCTACACCTCCCAGATTATCTTTTGATGTAACGCTTATATTCTTCGTGTCTTTAGTTATGGTGACATGTGCCTTTATTTTACAAACTGATATGCCTATATTTTGTTACTGATTAGTTTTAACTTATCCTGTTTTATTAATGTGTCATGGGATGTTTATTGAACAACGTTTAAAGCCTACTTTACTTGAGATTGACGAACTTTTATGGTCATTTGGATTTATAGTTGAGACTATGATTTTGCTAGAACTGTCATCGTTACAGGCTATCTTGATTTGGTTAGATTTGTATTTGTTTTATATTCGTTTAAGAAAAAAAAATATAACTACTTTAGGTCGGACTTTACGCATAGGCCGGTCTAGGGGGTTACAGAAACTCCATTGTAAGATCATAGTTTCCTTCTCATTCAAATGTATGTCTCTGAAAGTTCAAACCAAAGTTCTCTCTTTAAGAGTCCTACAGCCAACTCGAGTACCGAGTGAGCTACCAAAGACAACAGGGCCTAGAAACTAAATGAAACTAAATTCTAAGTTCAGGATATAGAAAGAATGAACCTTTACAATCAAGAGAAGTTGCGACCAGGTTGTCACCAGGGCCTAGAAATCTTCCTAAACAAGCGGCGAAAGAGAAATCCCCCTCGCCGACCAGCAGAATTTTATGGCTGCTGCTGTAATGTTGTATCCGTTTTTCTGCATTATTAATCCCTAAACTAAGCAAATCCAAATTTAGTTCCATTTACATGCAATTTCCCAATATACTGTGTTGTTTCTTTCTTTTACTGCATTTTATAAGAATTATAGGCCTGGCTTTTCAATATCCTCCACTAAATCATGCATTCAACTCCAACATTTCATAGATTTTCGTGATTCATGTTTCCAAACCATCTCTTTCTTAATTTGATGCTTCTGTTTCGTATAGATTTTGTGTATGAAATGCAGAAGATCAAAGGGCAATGTAATTTATTTTTAAAGTTGGCGACTTTACATTCAAGATTGATTTTTAATGTTTTCTGTAGTTAATTAAGTGACACACGAAGAACACACAGGATTAATTGCTACATCAAAAATATTTTTTTATTGAATTTATCACCCTTGTATGTTTATAGATGAACCTTGTGTTATGACAGGAGTGAACTCAATATCATTTGCAGGGGTTATTTAGAAAATCTTAATTTTAAGAAGAATAATGTATTATATAATTCTTTCCTTAAACAACAACACCAACCGACCCAGTAAAATAAACACGAACATTTTTTTTTAGTTTATTAGTGTAATTACAGGTTAGTATCTATTTAATTTTTAATTTTTTTAATAAGACACACAACTGTACTCATGACGCTTGAATTCGAGTCATCTAGATGGATTACAATCTTTTATCACTGAGACCACTTCACGAGTTCAACGCGAACTATTAAAATATGGAACTGGAATTAGTCATTAAACACTTTGTAAAAAAGAAACTATATAGTACAAGGCCACCCATTAGCTGAGCAAACTCTCAAATGTAAACATATAGATATAGATATAAAAATGCTTTAATACTTGTAACCCTTGACAAACAAACTCTCCGATGCCAATCCACCGCCACTTCCTCCGGTGTACTTCCCGAGGGTGGCCTCCGAATTTGCTTTGCACCTTACCAAAAATGCTTCTTGCGCTTTCTGGACGTTCTCCTTCTTCCCTGCCCATATCTTGAGCGTGCTCTGTTGCAGAGCTCGTCCGAATGAGAAAGACAATGTCCATGGCTTCAACACGTCGAGTTTGTTCATCGCGTCCAGATTAAGAGTTGCTTCTTCCTCGCTTTGACCTCCTGATAAAAACACGATCCCTGGAACTGCCGGCGGAACGGTTCGGCGAAGTGCGGTCACCGTGTATTGTGCAATCACCTCCGCTGCAACCTGTGGATATATAATTTTTAAAAAATGTGTAAAATATATTTTATCTGTATTGATTAGAGCTTAGTGAAGCATGTGTGCTGTGCTTTACCTTTGGGCTGTCGGAACCAGGAGTGACCATATTAGGCTTCAAAAGGGTGCCTTCTAGTAGAACATGGTGCTCATTCAGCGCCTTGTAAACCGCCGCCAGCACGGTTTCTGTGACGGCGGCACATTTCTGAATATCATGAGAGCCGTCAGTTAGCACCTCAGGCTCAACAATGGGGACCAGCCCATTTTCCTGACACATGATGGCGTAACGAGCCAACCCCTGCGCGTTCTGCTGTATCGACAACTCGGACGGCTCGTTGGGACCGATCTTGAGCACTGCGCGCCACTTGGCGAAACGCGCACCAGCTTTATAGTATTGCTGGCACCGCGCACCCAAGGAGTCAAACCCTTGAGTCGTGGTCTCGCCGTTGGTGCCGGCTATCTCGACAGTGCCCTTATCCACCTTGATACCCGGAATGACGTTGTTTTCTTCAAGGACCTCAACGAAGGGTTTCCCATCAGATGTTTTTTGGTAGAGCGTTTCCTCGAAAAGGATGACGCCGGAGAGGTACGACAAGGCGTTGGGAGAGGTGAAAAGGAGTTCCCGGAGGGCTTGGCGGTTGGACTCGATGTTTTCGACGTTGATGCTCGACAGACGCTTTCCGATGGTGCCGGTACTCTCATCAGCCGCCAAAATACCCTTGCCCGGGGTGGCGATGTACTTAGCATTCTTGATCAACTCCTCTATAGGAAAAAAAGAAACATGCATATATATTAGTCCAAGCTAGGATGAATGAATTCATGCATTGAAGGCACGAAGGACCCGATTTACGACTCTTAACATAAAATTTTGTATCTATCCCTAATTAAAACATATATGTAATGAAAACATGAACATGCATTTTACAGAGCAATTAGGTTCCTACGTTGTTACAGTGCATGCCATGCATTGAAAGGTGGGAGAGAGTTTACCAGCATACTTGCCAACAAAAGCCGACATGGTTAAAGGTGGAGAGGAAGATAAATATCGACTAAGAGGAAAATACAAAAGCTAAGCCAATCCAAAGGAAGAAAACCACTCTTATATAGACGAGGTCTTGAGGAATATGCTATAAAAGAATCCATGACATGCATCCATAACGTTACACGTGTCAAAAGTAGAACCTATGGAAGTTTATCATAGTCGGATAAAGTAACGAGTGATTAGCTTGCTACCCAAGTGGCACCTTAAACCCCTCCTTACAATGGCTAGCTTATCCTTGAAACTGTTGTTTAGTTGAGGGAATCGAGAGATGGAAACTCAATTCCTGTGTTTCAGCCACATCCTTAACAACTGGTTCAGACTCTCGGGCTGTACTGTACGAGCCAACAAATATCATAGCAGTGCCCTGTACTTGCCTTTTTAATGGATTTTGGAAGATTTGGTAGCCAAGGCAAATAAATTGTGATTAGAGGCCACATAAATCACCACAGATAAAAGTTTGATCTCATTTGAGTGGATTCACTTGTTCAGATATGAATTTGATTTTCATGCACACTGAATTCAACTTCAAGTTGACCTGAGAAAGAAACGAATTTAATTTTTTCGAATCAAATCCGGACACAAGTACCCTGTTAGCACTTTAAACAGACAAAACAAGAAGTTCTCTATCAAGATGAATTCTCAATTCCAATGACCAGTGCTCAATTCCTGGTACCCTCAAAACGTGAAAAGGGATTTCATTATATTGAAGTGAAACTTAATGGTTCATAAATACAAAATATACAGGGGAAGATGTTTATATTATGCATAAAGGTGTCATTCAGACTTTATTTTTTTAAATACTCGGATCTAACACCCATGCCCGCATACATGAAAAACTTTTTGAAAAATGTGTTAGGCACAAACCGGTGACCCGAGTCTGAGTAACTTATAACCCTTCACTCAAAATGTACTGAAGCATATTCAAGTTGAATCTTCCAGCTCGTGGAGACAATTTTGAATTGAACTATTGCAAAGGGAGCACCACTTGCTGGTCATCATCCGTTCCAAAATATCGGTCACCAAACTCACCCATACCAGGGATAACACGGAAATCTTCATTTAAACCAATATCAATCTCAGATGTCACAATCTTTACTCTTGGGAAGCTTTTGCACACCACATGTACACCCTGAGGAGCCTGGGGAATCAAATGAGCAAGATAAATTTAAACCGATATTGTTCAAGAAAAGAACACCATGAGGTACTTAAGATCTTAATGGCGTGAAACGACGATAACTTACAGATATGAGATTGAGAAAAATGATGTTGGACTCCGGTACACCCTTTTTTATAAGTAATGAAATAGCTTGGACAGCTGTATTGCCTATAGAATAGTTGCAAGATGTTAATCATTAGTCCCTGATGGAGGAAAATGTAAAACACCATTGATTTTTCACCACTACTTAAATATGAACAACTATATAAGCGCATGTGAAACTAAATGATACTCAAAAATGGTTAACATGAAATCATGTATCCTTTGCAGAAATGAATATCAACCATGACAAAAGACAAACCTGTCCCAAGAATAGGATCCAGCAGCAGCACATGCCTTTCTGAGATGTCTTGTGGTAATTTTTCATAAATAAGCTACCCAAGTATCGAAGCAAGAATGAATATAGTGAGAAAGCAGGCCAAAGTCACGGATTTGACATCTGGAAGGTAGTTGAGTTTACAAACCTGCTGACCGTTGTCCTCACCTTCCCTGTGGATAAGAATCTTGCCAATCTTGATCCCTTTGCAACATGCTCGCAAAGCATTCTCCATACTCTCACCACTAGAATTGGTTTCGGAAGGTTCATTAGGTAATGATTTAAAATAATTTGTGCCAAGTACATGGAGATCGAGTGCTTGTGTGTGGTAGACAGCAAGCGTATTAGTTTTAAGTTCATGTGTCTATGGCTATAGGAATCAGTTATGTCTACCCTCGTAAAATTTCCACAATATCATCCAGTTTTCCACAACTTCATTGACACGTCATTCCCAGGAAGGTTCTATATGATGCAAATCAAGGAATTACTGATCCTGATGTTTAAAACTTTAGACCAGAGTCGTACCTCCTGATAACAGACACACCACATAACCTCTTACAGAAATCCACACCAGTATATACTGACCCTGCACCAACAATAGCACCAGTATTAATAATTTACGACTAACTAGCATTGTATCTGTGAATGAAAATACGAGCGACGACAATTAATAACATTACAGAATCAACTTGGAATCATTCACAAGAATAAACTCTATTACAAAACCAAATTCCAGATAACATTTCAACCAGATGATGATGGAGAACAAATCTTTACAACAAGAATATAACATACATCACATTATGAAGTGTGAGAGGAAAAACAATAATCAAATATTTCACAACCTATCAAATACTTTATATGATTCTCAGAAGTAACATCAGCTTACCAGTTGGTGTGATCACCTGCTTTTCTGTAAATGGCAGATGTCCCAGCCCATGTTCAACAACCTGGAAAAAGGTCTTCCATGAGTGAGAGACTGAGGGAACTTTTTGTTGCATTACATTACCAATTAAAGAAAACTAGAAGGCATATGAATCAAACAATTCCCACCAGACGAATCAACCGATCAGCATAAAAGACAAAGTCATGTTTTGTTGTTTGAGAGTCGCGAATGAGGGTATGCATGCCTTTTATCTGCATAAATCAACTATCATTTTCTTTTCACAAATGTGTAGTTATCTTTTTTTTTTCTCAAAAATCTATTAGGAGCTCAATACATGCAGGAAAAGTATTACACCATTAGTTAATAGCAGAGAACAAAAATGCTATACCTGAAATGTTGAAAGAATAACATATAGATTTGGATAGATTTTACAGAGATCATGCTGGCCAAGTTTTGTCCTAATATGTTGCACAATCAAATCAATGGCTACATGATTATCTCCTCCGCGGGGAATGATAATATCTGCAAACTTTTTTGTTGGAAGTATAAAGTCATCGAAAGCAGGCTTCACAAATTTTGAATACTGCATTAAAAATTAGTTGCATATAAATATCAGCTGAAAAGAAAAACTTCAAAAGAAGAAAAAGGCAAAACATTAGCGATAATAGAAAAGGTTTCTTGCATTGAACAACTACAATAGCATTAAAGCTGGAAACAGATAGAGAAGTTTATGCAGTAAATCCCCAATTCTATTGTTTTAGGCCAGAGTCGGGACATTACATTCAAAAACCTTAACGAGATTGTGTGCCCCAGTTTTTGCAAAACAAAATTTTATCATATCAGTGTAAAGAATGGAGCAAATGTAGACCTGATCAAGGACAGCACCAATATCTCTGCCCTTCTCAACAGTATCACGCCTTATTCTTCTTGCCAACCGTACATCAGCATCTGCACTGAATAGTTTCAATGTGAAGTAATAGCCAAACTCAGTCACACCAAGAAAATAACAAATGATATGTCCACTACTATACACAAGTTATGCACTTAAAGCTTTCACCAGTAGATAATAATCAATTAACAATTGTTGTTTTCTTAGCAGGAGGTTCTATTGCATCTACATTAATAACAGCAAGCCAATGAAAACAGTCTGTTAATTTAAGTGATCCACACTGATCAATGATGCATTCTAACCTAATATGCTCCTAGCAATACAGAACTGCAAATCTTTCAGAACATATGTTACAGAGAGTCGGGTGTGAGTGATGGATATGAATATCAAGAGCAGAAAAACACACACACATAGAATTTAGGTGACAATCAATGCAGATATGCAAACAAATTTCATCAGCCAAAGAATAGGGATAAAAGTTTGATCCAATAACCTGTATCAACAAATATCTTCATATTCATCATCTCTCGGACACGAGGGTCGTGAAAAATGAGTATCCCTTCCAAAATTATAACATCTGAAGGATTTACCTGCAGAAAGTTTTATGACAGTGAGTTTCAAGACATCCGAAAACAACAGATATGAGTTGAAATTTCATTATCCCAGAATCACAGTTACTTTTCAATAGATTTTTTTTTCCAGAAGGAATGAGGAAAGATGTATATACCATATATATGGAATTATTAGAGGATGTTAAGAGTTTCGACATCGAACAAATAAAACAGTTATCATTGAACTCTAGGTACCCCAGGCAAAAGATTTATAAAAAAACTGGGTTTATTGTGTACCATGTTGAAGTTATTAATTATGGGGGGACCTCAAACCAAAAAGTGCCGAAGTTTAAGATATAAGAAACGTGTGTCCATGTCATGGTAGCATGAATTTTGGACATTGTTAGACCATACCCTTCTTGCTGGAAAAACGTTTTTCTGATAACTCTTGAAATCATAATTAGGAATATCTACTGCTCGGTCATTCCTCAAGTTCTCCATAGAATCTAATAATTTCTCTGTGTCAAATGCATCTGCAGAAAATAACTACATTGTATTAAAGGAATTCAATGCAAACTTAAAAGTGGAGCTCAAAGAGAATGAACATAAATAACTGTCACACATTTTGTATATGGACAATTGATGCATACCACCTTCAGTTTGCTGATTAGTAATACTTGAATGCTCTCAGAACATATTAAAAACTTCAAGTATTAGCATATGTGCAGGATATCAAGTACTTGAAAGTTCAGAAAAAGGCAACTAATTTGGCATCCTCATTACCAGGATAATCCATAGGAAACACCTTGTAAACAATTAAATAGGGATGCAAGATTGATACTACGAGTTTCAGTCAATCAATAAGCATAGCAATTCAGCAGAGTATGGTGATCTTAATATTTGGATCTCTGTTAGGAACTGTTCTCACCAGGATGGTCAAAGTTGTATTCATGAACACTTGCAAGTTCCTCTTCAGTGAGTTCGTGATAAAAGGAATCCTGGCACATTGATCACGTTAAAAACTTAACCAATGGGAGACCAATAGTTCCTAGCAGTACAAGAAAAGAGAGCTAAAATAAAAGGCCAGATCAAAATGCTCAACAATTTTCTTCTGCAAGTGATGTTCAAATGATAAACACCAAGTCTCTCTCTCCATTTCCCTTGTTTACAGATTGTCAATTACTTTACTATCTACTCAATGCAGAGCCAATTTAACGACAGGAAGAACAGAACCAATAGACTGAGAAAACAATTCAAAGAGCCTAGTTTTAAATTATTTGAGAAGAAATAGGTTCTAAAACAGGCAGCAAGGTAAGACTACATTTCAAATTCATACACTTCATAAAGTTTCAACCATTCAACTTTGAAAATTCATTGAAGTTATAAGTTATGTTGAAGATACTTTGTCTGAGTAATCCTTAACAAAACTGCATTTGTAACTAGGAACATTTACCTGATTGACTAATACTACACGCTGATCATGAAGTTGCTGAATAATCATATCGCAGACTGTAGTCTTACCAGATGCTGCACCTCCAGCAACTCCTGACCCACAAAACAATAATACCCAAAGTTAGATAACATGAAAACTAAAGAGAGAATAAACTCGTAACAGAAGTGAAAGAAAGCAAATCAAGTAACCAAATAAGTATTGGTTCAGTGCCTTTATCTAGTTTTTAAACCATACTCGCATGAACTGAAATAAAAAGAACATTACACGTCACTATTATTAACAAGGCTCATGTTTCAAGCATAACAAATCCGGAAGAACCATTATTTGGTAGGGAAAAGAAAGAAAAAAAAAACTGGATATCCATGAAGTTGTTCTCAGCATTCTTACCCAAACTTATTCAACAACTACTTCCGATCATTATGGTATCTAAAAGACAGGAGTGACAATTGCGTTCAAACTTACCTATAATAAAAGGTTGTTTATGTGCATTGTCAGTAGACGGTGAGGTTGAAGGCTTCTCGATATTGTTCACCTTCAAACCATCCATATGGAACCCAGAAAAATGGACCCTTGATGAGGCCTCTATCATATCCTCAACTGGTTTAGAATCCATATGCTAGACCTACAAATAAAAATTATAAGTGAGAAAACAACTATACAATATCACAAACAAGCTAGTAGCTAAATCTAACATAAACTCTGGGTTGATTGAATTGAATCTTAGTCCATTTTCATTTCATTTACAAGAAGACAAAAACAACTTACAGATACAACCATCCTTATCCCTTCATGAAATCATTACAAGGAAGCGAATTTTCTCCCCTAATTTACCAATACACATGAAAGCTATCCCATTTTCAATTTTACATATTACAAATTCAACAGACAATCAAAATTTAAAACAATAAGGTGTATTGCAATCCAATTGTAGAACATTCATTAAGAAGTAAAATCATGGTAAAGAAAACCCAAGTAAAGTCGTTTCTTTCTTTCTTGTTTTTTACACATTATAATGATCATAATTGCTAAAAAAAAAACACTATAATGCAGAACACTAACCTTTTTGCTACGCCACACCAATCAACTCTCTTATACAACACCTTAAAAAACACTCTCATACAACAAAATAGAGCTACACTCAATAGAATCAAAGTGAACCAACATATAAAAAAGGTCTTTATCTCCCAATCAATACATAATACTTAATCCAACAATGTGGAACAAAAATCTATAGAATCCCTACAAATTCACAGATAATCTCCATTCCATATAACTATATCTAAATCTTTTTGAAAGAACTATAAATACCCAGATCAAGAATAACAAATTAACTGCAAAAAGAAAACCAAATTCAGATTCAATTCACTAATTCAGAAAAATATTATTTATTTCACCGATCACTTAATACAGGAAAAACAGCAATAACAACGAGTATTATAAATTAAATTACCTGATTTAATGGATGATTCTAGAGAGAGAGATGTGTGGGTAATTCGTAGGATTGATTGATTTCTAGGTTTTGTTGAGTTTATCCTTCAATGATCCAAATACTCTGTTTTCTGTAAGCAAAATAGGGTTTTCTTTGTTCGATAGTGTTATATTTCTAAGATAATGGCACATATTTTTGATAGCCGATAATATTATCGTTTTATTGGTTAAACGATATTTAGCAACCGGATAAAAACATGTGTCTCCTTTCATTATAAAAGAAAATGTTAGATGATTTTAAGTTTGAGATTTTATTAAAATTAAATATATAATTTAAATTAATTAGAATAAATTTTAAGTAAATTTTAATTTAATTTAGTTAAGTATCATTTTATAATTAATAAATTTTATTAAATTAAATTAATATAATAAGTAACTAATATAAATAATAGACGAATTCAAAATTTTATATAAGAGATATAAATTATTAAAAAATTATATTAAAAGTATAAGAGATATAAAATTATAAAAGTTTAAGCCTAATAGAGTTAAAGATTTTCAATAAAAATATTAAAAATATAAAATAATTTAAAATTATGTCTGCATTCCAATACCTTTTAAGTTCATCACTCATAAGAATCAAGCAAATAATTATACAATTTTTATTAATTATTATTTGATAATTAAAATAAAAATATTTTAAAAATAAAAGGTAAACTACACAGATAGTCACCATACTACGGAGTTAGTATCGATCTGACCACAATGCTTTAAAAAGAATCAAATACACTGACAAATTATTGATTTGGTATTAAAATAACCACTTGTCGTTAAGAAAGTAACGGACTGATGATGTGGCAGTTAAATTAAAATAGAATAATTACATATTTACTCCCTGTTATTTATACATTTTTTAAATTTAGTCCTAATTTTTATTAAATTTATTATTTTTATTAAATTTATTTTCTTCCTCCAATCAGGTGGTGACACGTGTCACCACCAAATTAATAATTATATTATTTTATTATAATAAAATTAGGATTAAATTTTAAAAATGTATAAATAACAAGGAGTAAATGTATAATTATTCCATTTTAATTTAACTGTCACGTCATTAATTCGTTACTTCCTTAACGACAAATAACTATTTTAATACCAAATCAATAATTTACCGTATATTTGATTCTTTTTAAAGCATTGTGATCAGATCGATACTAATCTCATAGTATGATGACTATCTGTGTAACAATCTAATTAAAAATTTTGTTAATTAAGTGATAAAATTAAAATATCCTTATAGTTTAATAGTCACATATGTAATTTACCAAAATTTAGTATTTATTAACAAACCAAACTTTAAACAGAGAAGGATCTAGAAAAACAAAACTGGCCGAAACATTTTAAAAAATCAACTGTGTAAACGGTCAATTTAGAAGGATCTGGAAACCCTAGAAAGAGTTTTACTTCTATATAACATCGGTACCATTTCATGAATTCATCGTTCTGTTCTGTCAGTTCTAATCCTCTTCTTAGTGTTACGATTTGTTTTCTCTGTCTGGGTGTTTTTGAAACCGGGTGTTGAGTCATTCTTCTATGGCGGACACAGAGACGTTTGCTTTCCAGGCTGAGATTAACCAGCTTCTCAGTTTGATTATCAACACTTTCTACAGCAACAAGGAGATCTTTCTTCGCGAGCTCATCAGCAACGCTTCAGATGTAAGCCTAAATCTCTATGTGTTAACTTTTTAAAGTGTTTATGTTGATGAGCTTTTTATTAGTTACATAATTTTGACGCATGGTTTGTTAGATCCGATCTCTGTTGATTTCATGTTTATGGGCTTAGTTTTCTTGATTGTATGATAGCGAAGTTTGTGGGTTTTCTGTTTGTTTTCAAGTTATGCAATTATGTTCTTTAGGTTGCTCGCCTAGATTGCATTTTACATCTGCAAATAAAAGTTTGTAATTTCTACTTAATGTTATGATTTATGAATTTGTTGGTATGAGAGTTTTAGATTGAAATTAAAAGGAAAGACTATGGAGTTCTGTTTTTAAGCTTAATTAAACCTGCAATTCGATAGTATAAATATGTTTTCTTTTTCTTGGTTTTAATGATTACCGATATTGAATTATTGTTAAAAACTGTCTATAGGCTTTGGACAAGATTAGATTTGAGAGCTTGACAGACAAGAGCAAGCTTGATGCTCAACCAGAGCTCTTTATCCACATTGTTCCAGACAAGACAAACAACACCTTGTCGATTATTGATAGCGGTATTGGCATGACCAAGGCTGGTAAGTTCATTATTGCTTCAGTTTCTTGTGCATTCATCTGTCGAATTTTTATGAAGAGGGGGTGTTAATGTGATTATATCTCTGTTATTTCAGATTTAGTGAACAATCTTGGTACCATTGCAAGGTCCGGGACCAAGGAATTCATGGAGGCATTGGCTGCTGGTGCTGATGTTAGTATGATTGGACAGTTTGGAGTTGGTTTTTACTCGGCTTACTTGGTCGCTGAGAGGGTGGTTGTTACAACGAAACACAATGATGATGAGCAGTATGTGTGGGAGTCTCAAGCCGGTGGATCCTTCACTGTCACAAGGGATACCTCTGGGGAGAACCTTGGTAGGGGTACTAAAATTACCCTTTTCTTGAAGGAGGACCAGCTTGAGTATCTTGAGGAGAGACGTCTAAAGGACTTGATTAAGAAGCATTCTGAATTCATCAGCTACCCTATTTCCCTTTGGATTGAGAAGACGACTGAGAAGGAGATTTCGGATGATGAGGATGAAGAGGATAAGAAGGACGAGGAAGGGAAAGTTGAGGATGTTGACGAGGAAAAGGAGAAGGAAGAGAAGAAAAAGAAGAAGATTAAGGAGGTCTCGCATGAGTGGTCATTGGTGAACAAACAAAAGCCGATTTGGATGAGGAAGCCTGAGGAGATAACCAAGGAAGAATATGCTGCTTTCTACAAGAGCCTTACAAATGATTGGGAGGAGCATTTGGCTGTCAAGCATTTTTCAGTTGAGGGCCAACTTGAGTTCAAGGCTGTCCTTTTTGTTCCAAAGAGGGCACCATTTGATCTCTTCGATACAAGGAAGAAGCCCAACAACATCAAGCTCTATGTCAGGCGTGTCTTTATCATGGACAACTGTGAGGAGCTCATTCCCGAGTTTCTTGGCTTCGTTAAGGGTATTGTTGACTCTGAGGATCTTCCTCTCAATATCTCTAGAGAAATGTTGCAGCAGAACAAGATTTTGAAGGTTATCCGCAAGAATCTGGTCAAGAAGTGCATTGAGCTCTTCTTTGAAATAGCCGAGAACAAGGAAGACTACAATAAGTTCTATGAGGCCTTCTCCAAGAACCTCAAGCTTGGAATCCATGAGGATTCTCAGAACAGAAACAAGATTGCGGAATTGCTCCGATATCACTCTACCAAGAGTGGTGATGAGATGACCAGCTTGAAGGACTATGTGACCCGAATGAAGGAGGGTCAAAATGACATCTATTACATCACTGGTGAGAGTAAAAAGGCAGTTGAGAACTCCCCATTCCTTGAGAAGCTGAAGAAGAAAGGTTATGAGGTGCTCTATATGGTTGATGCCATCGATGAGTATGCTGTCGGTCAGCTCAAGGAATTCGAAGGCAAAAAGCTTGTGTCTGCAACAAAAGAAGGTCTCAAACTTGATGAGAGTGAAGATGAGAAGAAAAAGAAGGAAGAATTGAAGGCAAAATTCGAGGGTCTTTGCAAGGTCATCAAGGATGTATTAGGTGACAAGGTTGAGAAAGTGGTAGTCTCCGATCGTGTTGTTGATTCTCCCTGCTGTTTGGTAACCGGTGAGTATGGTTGGACTGCCAACATGGAGAGAATCATGAAGGCCCAAGCTTTGAAAGATAACAGTATGTCTGGATATATGTCTAGCAAGAAAACAATGGAGATCAATCCTGAGAATCCCATCATGGACGAGCTGAGAAAGAGAGCTGATGCTGATAAGAACGACAAGTCTGTGAAAGACCTCGTTCTTCTGCTCTTCGATACAGCTCTCCTCACCTCCGGGTTCAGTCTCGATGACCCGAACACCTTTGGAAACCGAATCCATAGGATGTTGAAGCTCGGGCTGAGCATTGATGAGGATGCAGGCGATGCTGAGGCTGATTCTGAGATGCCTCCATTAGAAGATGTGGACGCCGAGGGCTCCAAGATGGAGGAAGTAGATTAAGGTTCTATAACATGTTTTGATGAGCTCTAATATTGTAGTAGTGGGGAATTCTGAAGAACTATAAATGTTTTTTTTTCTTCCATTTGGAATACTAATAAGCTCATTGTATTTTCCTTTTTCCTGTTTTGTGCTTTTTATTTATTATTGGCAATCATATTTTTAATCAAATTCATGATTGTTAAATTATATATATATATATATGAATTTTGTACCTTTAAATTTAAGTGTTATTACATATTAATTTATTTGTCTGGTTATTAAGTTAATTAATTTAGGGTTACATCAATAAATTTACTAAAAATATTACGGTGATAAACAATTGGAATTAAATCTTTAATAATTAAGAAGTTGAACTAAATTCTTGAAAGCAAAAATAAATGGACCAAATTACAAAAGTTTGAAGAGTACGGGGATTCGGAGTAGATTTTAACCTAAATGAAACTAATAGACAAAAAATAAGAATCCAAATGAAAGGTTCAAAAAAGGACACGGTCCAATTGGGTTGAACCCGAGTCGAGTAACCCATTTAACCGACAATAACTTGTTAACTCGGATCCGACGGGTTGCATTATTTATTTGGCTTCTTGAGGGAGATAAAATCCCTTTTTGTTATCTCTTCCTCTCTTGAGTTTTGTTCGTCCAATTGAATTTGTTGCAGGTTCAGGCAAAGGTAAAACTCCAATTTCCCTTTATTTAAGTTGTTTTCTGATTTAGGGTTTATTGTGATCGTTGGAACTTTTTTCAATTTTTTTTCTGTTTGTTTGCCGTGGAAAATAGAATTGGAAAGAGTTAGGCGAATGGGTTATTCGCTTTTTCGTATATGATCAAATTTGTTTTTAAATTGAACCAGTTACTGAAGTTATTGGCTCTTTATTCTTATTTTGAGTTTATAATTTTGAACTTTTTAGCCCTTTTCTCATGTACCCAATATTTTCCCGATTATTTTTCAATGTTATAAGAATATATGATGAATTAGGCAGATTTTGGCATTTGGGTATGCATCAATTCTTCCAACGAATTAGGGGGTTTTGCGCTTGTTTTTGTATGAAAGTTTGTTAGTAAACCGTGCTAATTCTTCAAGTAATTTAGCTTTTCCTTCTTATTCCTAATTGTAAATTTTTAAGTTTTTAGCCTTTTTAGATACCAAGAATTTCGTTTTTCCAATTAGTTTGCATTGATTGTTATATGTGAATTGTGAATATATTTTTAATTAGGCAGGTTCAGCCGTTCAGATATTCGCTGACAACATCTTGAAGAAAACATGACAACTGCTGCTAGACCAACATGGCAACCTGCCAAAGGTGGGAATGAACAAGGTGGTACTCGCATTTTCGGCCCATCTCAGAAGTATTCGTCAAGGGACCTTGCAGCTCATACTAATCTAAAGCCTAGGTGATCCTTTTAACTTCTCTATAATGTATATAATTGTTTTCTCATGCATTAGTGTGTCAATGCCCAAAAAATAAATTTTAGGGTTTTAAAACATATTTTTGATATGTTGTTTGCTATGCTTTTGTTCTTAACTGAATGTGTGATGTATGTATATGGAAGGTAACGGTTATGTCTGAAAATGAATCTTGTTTGTTCATCAGGTATTTACCGTTATCCTGGTCTTCTTGTCATTTCACCTGTATGATGTTGAAGTGATGTATTACAATTTACAAGGGTTGATTTTGGAGGTTTCCTGTAACCAAAACCTATGTCACTCTAACTTAGGTGTGAGTGTGTCTGATATGAGTACATGTCTCATATGGGTATAGTCAAGTTTTTCCTAGTTTCTTTACATATTTGTAGGATTTTTGGAGGTCATATCCTCATGTACATGCGTTAGGCACAAATGTCAAACATGGGTTTTTCAAGAAAAATGAAGAGTTGAAACAACATAGTTCAAAACCCTACTTCTAAGCATTAAGAGATGTATTGTAGCTTTACTTGTATCATAAATGAGCTCATTAATTGTTTGTTTTTCACGTGTGAGTATGCAGAAAGGATGGGCAGGACACCCAGGATGAGTTGCAGAAGAGAAACCTTCGTGATGAGCTTGAAGAGCGTGAACGGAGGCATTTCTCATCAAAGGACAAGTCCTATAATGGTAAAGAGGAAACCAATTTAAGATTTGTTCTTTATATATTGCTTGAATTCTCTTCTTCTATATTTAGGGTTGCCATAACTTTCCAAAATCATTTTGTTCTTAACTTGTGAGTATATTTTTGTAGATGATAGAGATCATAGGAGGGGGAGCCATCTTCTTTTGGAAGGTAAATTGCAAACTTGCCTATTTGTTATCAAATCAATGTGCTGTTTGCACTTCACTAACTGCGTAAGTCACTTGTAGGGACAAAACGGGAGGCTGAAGATCGAATTGTTCCACGCAGTGTTGACGCTGATGATTCTGATGTGGAAGTCAACAATGACGACGAAAGGTTCTACTTGCTGCCTCTATCTCTGTTTTTTATGCTAGCAGCCTAGCAGAATTCATTTCTCAGATAATTGAATTCTTTATGTTTTTTGGATAGTTCTGATGACATGGTGTAGCATATGGTATGTACTTTCATGGTTTGTCTTTCTTAAGTCAATAAAACACTAAATTGCAAGAACTTGTAGTTTCATTGTGTGAAATCTGTAAAAAAATTATCCCTGTTATTGTTGGTAACTTTTGGATGTTGCTGTTTTTCTACACCCTTTTTAATGATCTTAATTTTCGTCTTAGTGACGACAACGATGACGACGACGACGACGATGATGATGACGGAGAAGCTCTTATGGCTGAGCTTGAACGAATAAGGAAAGAGAAGGCCGAAGAGAAACTCTGTCAGGTAAACTCTATGCCATAGTTTCACTGCTAATAACTTCTGAGCTTTTATGTTGTTAGATAGCCTCTTAATTTTACAGCCATAGAGTATCATTTAAAATATTTTATCAATAACAAAAGAAATGGCTTATGTTTGTGCAGGAAAAACTAGAGCAAGAAGAACAGCTAAAAGCCAAAGAGGCTGAGCTTCTTCGGGGAAACCCACTAATCAATAATCCAACCTCTTTCGGTGTAAAAAGAAGGTACCTTGCAAAATCAAAACTCCCCCTTGTGTTAACATTTCAAACGAGCTAAGTTCTTTCCTGATCTCTGTTTGGTTTAGGTGGGATGATGATGTTGTTTTCAAGAACCAGGCCCGTGGTGAAACCAAGCCTCAAAAGCGCTTCATTAATGATACCATAAGGAATGACTTCCACAGGAAATTCCTTCTGAAATACATGAAGTAATTTGCTTGAAGGCTTAAGTACTTGGGGAATCAAGTAAAAACACTGTTCTTTAAGTAGTATGTTCATTTCTTCAAGCGTATATGATGATGGTTTATCTTCCCTAGAATATGTGATGTGAGTCAAACCTATATCTCCTATTGCATATGGAAATGATGTATGTTTTCCTGGAATTGTTTACGACCTTCCTGAAAGATTTGTTAATTCACTCTACTTGGCATCCAGAAACTTTTTGTTGAACTGATTATTTTACAATAGTGTGAAGTGTCATGCAGCCATTGTGCATAGTTTACTGTAAGGGTGTTCAAAAGCGGTATAATGGCTATCTAACGGTAAAAAGATATTAAAATATAATAATAATAATAATAATATAGTATTGATATTAGATTTATTTGATCGTTGGATACTTATTGAGTCGGTTTTAAACTCCCCTAATTACGACAGCAGGTTACTTGGGCTCAAAATACTTTCAGTTTTTTATATGGTATATATACTTTGTGAAAACTTTATTTACATAATTTTTTTAGTTTTAGGATTTAGGAGTTTAAGTTTAGTAATTTTTAATTTACAGGTTGTTGATTGAATTTTAGGTTTATGATTAAAATTTAGAGTTTATAGTTAAAATTTAAATCTTTAATTATATTATCTTAAGACCTATTTTTTTTTATAAATTTTAAATTTTAATCTTAAACTTTAAATTTTAACGATGATTAAAAATTTAAACTCTTGTACTTAAATTCTAATGATATATGACAGTTTTATTAATCAGGGTTTTAAAATTTAGGAGTCATAGTTGATAGTTAGAGTTTAGAATTAAAATTTATGATTTAAGTTAAGTTTAGATTTTAGGGAAATGTGATTGGATTAACATTTTAAGCTGTAAACCTTAAATTTTAACCTCAAACTCACATTTATATCAATAATCTTTAAATTTAAAATTATTACATTTGAATTTCTAAACCTTAAAATGTTTGTGTATAAAATAATTAAAAATATATTTTAATTTAAATATATTTGAAAACATCGGATGCATACTTCAACAATTAATCACTTATTTTAAAATACTTTTCATTTATAAAGTTTCGATATATTTTTGCAAAAGAAATTAACGTATTAAATAAAAAAATATTATATTTTCGTAGTAGGATTTGAATAACCTTCACCGTAAATTTGAAAGAAAATGTCAACTAAATAAAAAATAGTGTCTCGATATTATCCGATAAAATTGCGGTACAAGAAAACGACACCGTTTGTGCTTCATCATCAATACGGTAGGGTTTGATTAGTATTCCGATAAAACTGTATTATTTTAATTTATAAAATAACTTTGATATATTTTTTTTATATGTATTAAATTTTCTATAAAAGATGTATAAATTTTGGTACATACTAATTTTTTTATAAAAAATATAAAATTTTTTATATATTGATTTTTTTATAAAAAATAAAAAATTTAATATATATTAAATTTTTAAAAATATATATAAGTATTTTAAGATATATAAAAAGTTTGTACTAAAATTCTTACAAGTTTAATACGCTAATTTCCATCTGCTGCCAAACACTTAACACCTTCGGAATCACCCAAGTCGACGATCAAGACGACGTGTCGTTTCCCAATTCAGTTGAAGCTTCTGTCTCCATGAATGACAAGGTCAAGATCAGTTCCGACATCTCACCGGCTTTTAAGAATCTGGGTTATGTGGGTGATATGAACTACCACAAGGTGCTGTGTTTTCCTTCAGTTTTTTTTTTTTCAAATGGAATTATACTGATTTATTGGTGAATTTATAGTATTTTGGATTTTATAATGGTAAAGCCTTTCTAACAATGGTGGATTTTGATGAAACATGTTAATTTTATGGATGAATTGATTTATGAAGCTGAATTATCCATTTATTATACATGTAAAAAAAAGATGATTCACTTTTAAAAAATAACATAAAAAATCTTGTTGATTGAATCCAGAAATGGCATAGAAATAGCATAATTTTGTTACGGGATCATTACCTTTTTCTTAAAAGACATGTTTAATAAAATATACGTTACCGTATGTATATATATATATATATATATTCCAAGATCTCCTTTTTTTCTTTCCATGAATATACGATTAATGCTCTTTATCTATCTTCAGACGTGACATTAGTATTCATGATATAATTTTTCGTCAAATACATACCTATATCCGACACTTACCTTCGAGTACAAGCATCATAGTTTGGCAGAAAGAATCTTTACAGACTTGTCTGTGCACATCCTCTAAATTACTTTGCCTTGATGTAGACTTTGTATCTTGGTAATTTTATAGGGAGGAGAAACGCTTGAAACTTACAGCAGATCTCAAGAAGCACCCCGAGGTGGCATCTCGAAGGTCCCTATAGAGCAAAAATAGATGGCCAAAAAGGATGGCGAACTCCACTCTTAAGAGAAAACTAGGGTGCTCCAGTTAGAAAGCAATTTTGTTTTGCACTCAGGAGTCTCATGTTTTTCCTACATTTCAGATATTATATTTCATTATTTCCCTGTCAAGAGGGAAATGTTATCGTCGACTACCTTTGAAAACTGATGCTCCAATCTAAAACGTGCAGAGGCTGTAATAATCCGATAACAAAGTTGTAAAGTGCATACAATAACCAGGTCCAGAAAGAAACTGAAGGTAGTTGTTGAGTGCAAAGTCCAATCAAGTATAAATAGAATAACCTCCTCATATTCCAAGTACAGCTTTATATATCATCGTTTCCTCGCTATTCAATCCAAAAATTAATATACAGGTGAGACATTATCAAGATGAAAAAGGAAAATTTTGGCAAAATCCCACCTAATCTAATTGACCTCTTCAAATTCCTAGAGAGTTTTGTTATGAGAATAATACGAGTTCCACATCGAACAACAAACAGATGGATTGCTACCAAGAACAACACTACCAACAGAAATGGCGGGATGAAAGGGCAAAACAAAGTCAGCAACAACCATATTCTCCCCACCACATTAACTCTAATACATGTCTGAGATGCCTTTATTATATACATTCCAAGAGTAGGCCAGAAATTCAGTGTTTTACCTTCCAAAAAGTTGCTCAATAGATTCCTTCTAGATTGCGACATCGTAAGATTTTTAATGGTTCAATAATTAGTTTTCCAGTTTACCTCTGCGAGTTGAGGCTGCTGATAAGGGCCTGTCGGGGGACTTACAGTTCCCACACCTGCAGCCATGGGTTGAGATTGCTGTAGTAGGGTGTTAATGTTGGATGGAGCAGATATTGTTTGTGGTGGCAACTGATAAAGTCCCGCAAAGCCACCATGACCAGCTTGTGCAGGAGAGAAAGGAAGGTGTTGCCCGTGAAGGGAAAGATTGTATAATGAATTAACCTGCAAGTTGGATAAATCATGCCCTGGTGCAGGCATCCAAAGAGCTGAACCTTCATTCTGCCAAGAAAAACAAAGCACCGTCTTAAAACTAACCCCACAAATACAATGCATACGGTCCATCATGGTAAAACAGACAAGATGGAAATCAGTTGGGAGGAAATATAAAAGGACAGCAAAACCAACCAGTGGTCCAGTTGTGTATATATTATTATCCTTCAACTGCAATGCTGCAATATCCTCCTTGCTGCTAGAGGTTCCGGAAGTCACCGAAGGAACAGGTAAATTGAAACCAATAGGGGGAGAAGTCAATGGACCATAGCCAGATGGAACTGCAAGGTGAGCAGGATTTCCAGCATTAGTTCCAGGCTTGAACTGTGGTAGGGGGAATTTGACCCCAGGTGGAGTTGCTCCCGGCGGCATGTATACATTGCCAGTTGAAGGTTGTTGAGGAAGCCCATTGGGGCTTAGAAAATGATGCATTGGATGCATATAAAAAGGTGAAAGATAGTGGGGATAAGGGAAGTAATTAGGTGGAAATGGCTGCCGGAAAAGATGAACGGCTTGTGGTGCTGCAGCAACAGAGCTCTGAATAGGTGGAGTTGAACTACCAGATGGAGCTGGAGAATTACCACTCTACAAATTTGACAACTCGAGTGTAAGAAGCATGTAATTATAATAGTATAAAGCATAGACTATTATTTGATGTCACTATGAAAAAGGAAAAATAGAGTACATCTGAAGCTTGTTGGACTATAGAAGTAAAGTAGAAACTGAACCATACAAAAATTACAGAGGCCACAATATTTTTTTAACCATAGAAGTATATATATGACTGTTACTATTAAGTAGCAAGTGCTTACAGCGAGGTTTGTCAGACGAGAAACATCATGGGTCCTTGCATCAGATCCATCAAACTGTGAAAGTTGAGTTGCCGATGCAGGCATGAAACCGAGCCCATAGCTTGGGACATTTGGGATGATGCTCTGATTACTCTCTGGGTGCCGATGCATTTCTTGATTGGATCCATCAACTTTCAAGTCAGAATCAGATGGAACATTACAATCTGATTCAGGCACTTTCTCAAACTCAGGAAGAGCTTGTTGTTGATCAGTGCTGTCCCCTTCCTCAGCTGGTAATTTACCTTGGCTGTGGAGAAATCATAAAGGCCCAATAAGAATTAAAGATTAATAAACAAAATAGATAACTCAGAATACCATTTAAAGATCCCAACATTCTAGCATCTCGTGGATGTAATTCAGGATCAATTATAACTATATATATTATCCAAACATGATTCTCCTTGGTAATCCACCAGAGGATTGAACAGGAAGTATTTTCTTCTTGATTTAGAACAGTGGAATATGATAAAAACAAGAACTACCAATGCCTTCAAATTAATTTTTGGGGTGAAGAAAGAACGTGTCTATACTCTATATAGGATGGTTTCTTTCCTTGGATGACAGGTTTGACCTCTGGCAACCTTTTTATTCAGAGTAATTTAGATTTAGAAAACTTCAATTGGGAGAGCTTTTTCCATCTAAGGCCTTATAACAGGGTATGCACTCAATTGAGTGTGCCTCGTCTGGAATAGCCTAAGGTGCTTTTGTTATCTGGCACTAAAGCGCAGAAACCAGCTGCATGCATTAATAACACTGCACCAGAAAATTATAAATTATGTTTAACTAAGCCACAGGTGTAGTGGCAAATGACCTATATTGTTTAAGCCCTGTTGACATCAAGTCCTGGATTCAAACTTTGGACAAATCCTCCCCGTCCCCCTAATCCAAAAAATTAGGTGTATATATACAAATTCAAATAAATGTAGAAACTAACATCCACCAACCTAGAAGCAGTCTCTTCAGCAGACTCGTCAACACCCTGAGAAGTTTCAACAGGCATTACAGAGTTATTCTCCAAATTAGAGAGATTAGCATGTTTCGATACTTGTCCAAAACTAGCATCAAAGCTTCCAAAAGTTAAACCATTTTTTAAAACAATAAGTGAATAAATTAGCAGCATTATCACATAGAAAAAAAACTTTGTTTCTGTTTTTTTAGAAGAATGGCAAGTTAAAGAACAGGTGCAAGACCTAGAGACCACTGGCAATACAAGGAAAATTACAAATTGTTGCACAAACTATTCAAATGGGATCTTCACGGCAGGGAAACAGAAAAACAAAGCCATAAAAGTCGTATACTATACCAAGTACCGACCCACTGTCAAATAGAAAAGAGTAAATACAGAAACCTTCCATGGAAGTGATTTAAGAAAGGCAACATTGTACATTAGAAGATAAACAGGAAAAGCCCAAAAAATCTAAACAAAGACCACGTGAACTACTATAGACTGTGATATTTTATGGTGCCACGGAACAAAACGAAGAGGTAATACCTTGCTCTACAGACTTGGAATTCTTAACCTGCTCAGCAACATTTGATTTTCTGGATTCCTCCTTTCCATGCATTGAGATTGGAACCTTAGACACTGTTTTCTCATTCTTAGATTCGTCAATATCACAAGGCACAAGTTTGTTTACATGAATATGGTTTAATTCAGGAGCTTCCTGTTGGCTTCCAACTTCAGGGTCCATTATATCCAAAGCATCAGTATGTTGTGAGACAGTTGATGCCAACCCAGGATCTAAAGCAGATGAATTGACGACGGACAGTGTAGGTGAAGTGGTAGATGTTAATGGGACATTCAAATTTGATGCAGACTTCTCTTGACCTTTGATCACAGAGATAAAGGACTGAGCAGGAATGGAGGAAGGTGGTTCTTTGACAACCGTTTGCACTGAAATAGTAGTTGTCTTGTTTACAGGTAAGCCACCTTTAGTTTCACTAACTATACCATCAACGGAAAATTGGGGTCCATGCCCATGATCGGAGCTCCCATTTGGTAAACTAGTAGTGCCATTGGATATGGCAATTGGTGTTCTGTGAGAGGATGAAAAATACTTTATATAAGATATAAAAGTACTAAGTAGAATTAACAAATAAACAAGGACATAAAAGCCATGCTTAGATACAAAACAGATCATTATGCATATTTACTTTGTCCTGTGAAGTGGTGCATTATTTTTCACTTTCCGAGATACTTGGGAAGGCATAGAACCTCTATCTGTGGAATGATTAACCCCGTTCTCCCTTCTAGCAAATGAATTCCTTCCACCTACGGCATCTTAAGCGAACAAGGCTTGTCAAATTAACAACTTACAAATGTACAAATAGGTAAAAATCTGAAATTGATGTAAACAGAAGAGGTGAAAGGAACCAATACCTTTACCAGATGATGAATAATAGGTCGCTCTACTTCCCCGGCCCTCTCGTTCTTGTGTACCAGCGGTCTGCATCAAGAAGAATTCGGTTACAATTCACAATTTACCAAGCTAACTAATGCAAAATTCAACCCCTCAGAAAAACAAATCAACTAAACTAATTCTAGCAAGTCATACTTCAACATATTACAGCTCATCATTCATGATTTCACACTTGCCACTAGATAGTTGTTAACAAAGAAACACCAAGCAGACTGGAGTCTAGCATAAAACAAATAGAATCATTGATAACCAATATTCTAACCGTGGATGGAAATAATATAAGAAATTAAAAAAGTTATATTTTCACCCATTAAGGAAAAAGAATACTTGCCTCCTTTTTCTTGTCTCGCTTTCTTTTCACATCATGAAATGTATCTGCCAACCAAACAATGGATACATTAAGCAAAGACAAAGGAATGTGCTAAATGATATAAGAATATCCAAAAACGACAAGAAAAAGAAAAGAAAAGCTAATCACAATATGCCAAATCAGAAGGCTACCTTCGATAGAAATAAAAAGAATTTGAATAAAAATTTGAGTTTTAGAATATTGTTTTGTTAGTTTGAATAATATATCAAATTTATCACGATAGTATAATTATAAAAATTGATATTAAAAGCTAAAAAGATTGAATAAAATGGCAGACTGCTATAGCTGATAATGAATCAAAACAAATTCCCCAGAAAACAAATGGCATCCTTCCTCAAAGAACAGGGCCAATAAACCATTTTCTATTTACAAAAAACAAGCCAATCCCAAATTTCTTCACCGTCCCAACACAAAACACGAAATCAACAACTCAAACAATGCACAATTCGTTTTTCCATTATCAAATACATAGGAGAGCATGAAAACATCAACTTTTTCTCGCATTTCAACGCAAAAATCCATACAAAAACAACCAGATCATTGACAAACCAAGAAACCCTAGAAGGGCACCGAAATCACTAACAGAACAGATAAAGAAGTCCATAAAGAAACATTTGAATCTTGATTTATTTTACCCATATAAAAGAGCTTTTGGGCGGTTTCATTGGGATCCATTGAACATTCTCTGAGGGTTGCATAGATTTCTTCATCGCTGTGTTGTTTCCCTGTGATCTCTCTTATGCTCTGGATCATTTTCTTTGCATTGTCGGGGATCGAAACCCTTGACCCTTCGGAGACACCTCCACCGCCTCCGCCGTCACCTTTGCTGCTCATGGTAGTAAAGCAAGAAAAAGAGAGAGAAGACAAAAGGGAAGGAAGAAGCAAAGAAAGAATAATATAATTTATTTATAATAACTAGGGCATTTATGCAAGAAAAAATATTATGTTTTCTTCTCTCTTTTTTCCCTCTGTTAACGATGGGTGTGTTTGGACATGTAGGGTTGAATTGAAGGTCTTTATCTATTTATATTTTACCATTTTACAGCGTATAATTTTACATTTTTCAATAAATTAAATAATAATACATATTTATACTCATCATCATCATAATAATAATTAGAATGTGTTTTATATATAAATAATTTTATTTTTCATGATATTTAAATTCGGTCTGAATCTGAATCAAAATCGAATTAAACCAAAACCGATATGAATTTAATTAAATCGAAAATCAACTTGAATTGAAATTAACTAAAACCGAGATAACGAAGCTGAAAACAACTTAAACTAGGGATGAGCACGGAACTCGAACCCGACGGGTTTTGACCCGACCCGGTTTGATCGGATCGGGTTTTTTGGTGAAAATTTTGAGTTCGGGTCGGGTCGGTTTTTTTAAAGGATGATCTCGGGCCGAATTCGGGTTTATAATGGAAAAATCTGACTTGACCCGGGACTAATAGTGTAATTTTCCCATATATATTAAGGATATTTGCAATTATATCCCTAAATTTTATTTTTTTATAATTTAGTCCCTAAAAATTTAATTTTTTATGATTCGGGTCGGGTCAGATTTTAGAACTTAAAAATCAGGTCAGATTAGATTTTTTCTATCCTAAAACCGGGTCAGGTCGAGTAACGGGGGGAGGGTATGAATTTTTAGATCAAGTGCGGGTGAGCCAAAAATCCGACTCAAACCGACTCGTACCCATTCCTAACCCAAACCGAAGATAACGTTGGTCAAAAATCAAACCAAAAAAAAAACTAAATAAAAAGCAACTCAAACAGAAAATAACCCAAATTTATTTTCCTCAAATACGTAGGTCCCAGACCCTCCAAAGAATATGCTGTTTCCATTCTGAATTTTATCCCCTTGGCCTAACAAATAAACAGTACCATGAGAAAAAAAGTTATACCAACCTATTGACAAAACAGAATAAGTTAAAAGTGCAGTCAAAAGAAAACTGAATAAATAAATAAATTAGAAAATGAGAGACAAGGAAAATGACTCAGAACTATGGATTTATTATTTGTAAAAATAAATCTACGTAAAAGTTAATTAAATTACTTTTATATTTTTTATTAAAAATAAAAAGTATAGTAGTGTCAATTGAGCTAAATAAAAAAAAGAATACATAGGGTGATTAAACATATTTTTATTTACGTTTTACGTTTTAGAGTCGAAAGAAAATACGTAATTAACTATATATATATATATATTACACATCAAACCTTAAAATATAAAAAATAACAAAGAAAATAAATAAATTTATGATTTCGTCAAAAAAATTATGAGTTGTGTATATTGAAGATACGTATTAACATGAATCAAGTCAAATAATAATAATAAATAAATAAATTTTAGATCATTAGATAATAATAATAGTAATAATTATCGGGTTAGGATTAATTGATATAATATAAAATTTATTTAGTTTTACGCTAATTTTGGATCATTGGAAGATGATAAGAAATGGCTAAGATTATTTTTTTATTTTTTCAAATGATAATTTTTATTTTTTATATTGTTAATTTCGTCCACTAATTTTATTAATCTAATGACTATGAATTAATATGAAACTTAAAACGTATAACTTAATTTCATCCCATAATTACTTTCAGATTCTTTAAAAAGTATTTTTAATAATAAAATATTTATTATTCAATTCGATATCCACCCTACTTAATATTTTTAAAAATATTTTGTATTATTCACAAATTTTATAATTAAACTTATTGAATAATAATTTAATACCAAATTGAAATGATGTAAAATATTTTGGATTAAAAAGATTATTCAAAATAACATTCATAACAATATAACTCGATTTTTAAATATATAACTTAACTACGTTAGATATTCTTAAATTATGATCTCATTTTAAAATGGTCTAAAATTTTTAATATTTTAAATTAATTTTTAATATATAATTTTTATTTTAAATTGATCTCTTAATTTTGAAAATTTTAATTTTATCTTATAAATAAAATTAAAATATTTGAAATTTTAAAATAAAAATTATAATTTGAAAAATATAATATAATTAGTTTTAAATAAATCTAATTTTGAAAACATTAGTATTTTTATTTATTAAAATGCCAGATACAAAGCTTGCTGGTCCACATGCTTTACTATTTTATATTTTTTATAGACTATTGTTGTTGTTTTTAAGGAAAAAACAAACTACATGACATGCATTTGAAGGTTTTGCTTGAGCTTTGACCCTTCTTTTCTCCCTCTCTCCCCCCTTCCATGGTAGATCCATCCAACCTTTCTCTCACAAACAAACCCAATATTTTTCTCTATTTAAAAAAAATCTTCATCTTTCTCTCTCTAGAGTCTTTAGTGAGTGAATTAGAGAGAGAAAGTTGGTGTCTTTTTGTTGCTCCACTGCTAAAGCAATGGCCTCCCAAAGTTCTGATATTTGAAAACAATTTCAGGTACAATTTTCTTTTTCTTCTCAAAGTTTCCTTTAACTGATATTCATGGTTTACTGGGTATTTTTTAAGCTTCTACTTTGTCTTTTAGCATATGGTTCTTAATGGGGTTTTGGATCCAAGGTGGGTCTTTTGTATTTATTGAGAGATCTCTATTGAATCTTCTCTACTTTGTTCTTATCTTCTCCTTTTGGGTCCTTTGTTTCTCTTTTCTTTTTCATTTATTTTAGAGAGAATTATGAATCATTAACTGGATTTTTGCTGTGATTTGATTGGTATCTTTCTAGGATTTCCATTTATAGGTTGGTTTTTCTTTACTTTTTTGGATATATACATATGTTGATCTGGCCTGGTATTCTTTGATTTCCTGTTTATCTATCAAATTTATTGATTTGGGTTGTCTCTGGTACTTAATCTAGAAAAGGGTGTTGTAATAATCTAGGGTTTGATGTCTGTTTCATGGATCATCTCATTTTTTTGATGCAATAAATCAAGCAACCAGTTGTGGTTTGTAGATTTTCCATATAATGTATACAATATATTTTGATGGACATGTGAATATTTTGTTTGCAGGTGTTAATTTGCTCTTCTTTCGATTTTGTAAATCAAGTTTAGAGGTTCGAATTGAAGATGAAAGTAACTAGAATTACCGGTGGATGGAACTTTACGTCGATGATCGGTGGAGAGTGATGAGTTCTGTAGTCAGTTCTATGTAACAAGTTTGCCTTCTCTTTGATTGTGTCGAAACCTGGTGCCAGAGCTTCCCCGGGAAAGCAGAGGGAACCGTTTGGTACCCAAATGGCCACCGAAGGTGATTCTCTTCAGCCTTATCCTATGCAAATCGCAGAGGTGAGCAAATCGGTGCCAGTTACACCAAAGGGTGCACCTAAAGTTGCATCCAAGCAAGTTTCTGTGGGGATCAGAGACGATGTAAAAGCATCGAAAGCTTATAGATTAGAGTCTGTTGATTCGTTGACAGAGAAAGTAGATTCAGGTCTATCCTTGAGTAATCTGAAAGAGGTTCCGGTTCATGTCAGTTCTGAAAGGTGTCAGAATGGTGGATTACCAGAAGGTTCTGGTGAAGAAAAGAAAGCATCAGGATATGGAATTAGTTCAGCTTCAGGTAAATCGAGTGATGGGACTACTGGCCTTGTCAAGACTGGTGGAAGTACCAACGGTGGTGATCATCCTGATTATACCGAGAGTGGTAAGAGCAGTATCTGTAGAGGTAGTACGAGCAGTGATATAAGCAATGAAAGTTCATTTAGCAGCTTAAGTAGCCGGATCAACAGACCTAATAAGACAAACGATATAAGGTGGGAAGCCATACAAGTTGTCCTAGGAAAAGATGGTTTATTGGGTTTGAACCATTTTCGATTATTGAAGAGGTTAGGCTGTGGGGATATTGGAAGTGTCTACCTCTCGGAACTAAGTGGAACAAAGTGTTATTTTGCAATGAAGGTGATGGACAAAGCATCTTTGGCAAGTCGTAAGAAACTACTCCGATCTCAAACTGAGCGAGAAATACTACAGTCCCTGGATCATCCCTTCCTTCCAACATTGTATTCCCATTTCGAGACTGATAAATTTTCATGTTTAGTGATGGAGTTCTGCCCTGGTGGTGATTTGCATACACTACGACAGAGACAACCAGGAAAGCATTTTACCGAGCAAGCAGTAAAGTATGTGAATTCCTCCTACTTATTAACATCTGAGAGTTAAATGTGCATTGTTTTAATCGGTATTGGTTTTAGCATTACTTTTATTATCATTGCAACGTGCAGCCTTGTAGGTTTCTGTTATAACTGATAATACATATGTGAACTAATATATAGATGAAACCGTATAGTTTACCACTGTGCTATTCTGACTCATGTCCAATGCATATCCTGACATGACCCTCTAGATACATGCAAAACTTGGGAAAATTGAGCATATTCGTATCAGTATTCACACCCGACTCCAAGTAATAGAAGTTTATCTGAAGGGTTCTTTTATGACCATACTAGCCTAGATCGAGATATTTGCTGATCTGTTGATTGAAGAATTGCTTCGAATGGAAAGTTTGAGTTTCGTATCAGAGTCAACTTCAAATTCTTTTACCTGTTGATATTTTGACAGTCTGATTTGTCTGATAATCATGCGGCAAGGAGTGATTTGTTTCTTTGTAACTTGATGATAATAGGATGAAACTGAAGTCCGATGGTCATTGCTACATTTTCCTTCAATGTGCAGGTTCTACGTAGCTGAAATTCTCCTTGCTTTGGAATATCTCCACATGCTTGGTATTGTTTACCGTGATCTCAAGCCGGAAAATGTTCTTGTTCGAGAAGATGGACACATAATGCTTTCAGACTTTGATCTTTCCCTCCGTTGTGCTGTCAGCCCAATACTAGTCAAGTCATCCCCACTAGAGTCTGAACCCTTGCGGAAGAACCCTGTTTATTACGCACAACCAGCTTGCATCGAGCCTTCCTGCATTCAGCCTTCATGTGTGGCTCCTACAACATGTTTTTCACCTCGCTTCTTTTCATCGAAATCCAAGAAAGACCGGAAACCAAAGAATGAAATGGGAAAACAAGTCAGTCCATTACCTGAGCTTATTGCTGAGCCTACCAATGCGCGGTCCATGTCATTTGTGGGAACCCACGAGTACTTGGCACCTGAAATTATCAAAGGTGAGGGACATGGAAGTGCAGTTGATTGGTGGACCTTTGGGATCTTCTTGTACGAGCTATTGTTCGGTAAAACACCTTTCAAAGGGTCCGGTAACCGAGCAACGCTCTTCAATGTCCTAGGGCAGCCTCTGAGATTTCCCGAATCACCGGTGGTGAGTTTTTCAGCCAGAGATTTGATAAGAGGCTTGCTAGTCAAAGAGCCACAACAGAGATTGGCATATAAGCGAGGTGCAACAGAGATTAAACAACATCCTTTCTTCGAAGGCGTAAACTGGGCTTTAATCCGTTGCGCGAGTCCACCTGAGATTCCAAAACCGGTCGAGATCGAGCGGATTCCTACCCGAACATCATCAGCTGGTAATAAACCTGCTGTTCCTGCTACCAAGGATCAAAACAACTATCTTGAATTTGATTTCTTTTAATCATTTTCACTTCTCAGAACCATTTTCCTGTTTGTTTTTTCATTTCAGAAATGTAGAATTCATGAAATGTTGATGATGTCATGAAAAGAGACAGCAATTGAAAGATCTTGATAGTGTCTTAACTTCAGCATCTACAATGCTCAAGTGTATAAGAAAAAAAATACTAATAATTATACAACTTGAACAAAAAACTATTCTTAATTATTTAATTATAAATATTTTATGACTTTTTTAATGGTTTAAATAAAAAATCAATCTTTAAAGTATATATCTTGTTTATTTTTTCATTTAAAATTTTTTTATCAAAATAAAATTTTTGATAGCTATTTAACTAAAAAAATCATTTTTTAAAATAATAAAAAAACAATTTAAAGACTGTAGCATTATTATTGCTACTATTATTTTTTATCCCAATTATGTAGTAAATTCCATGCATCAAAGTCAACACAACACATGCAGTTTTAAATTATTGGAGCATCTTGCTCATGAAAGTGACTGATTTGAATTTATAGATTTATTTAGGAGCAATTTAACACGGGTGATTTTAAAAAAAGCCGGTCTTAAAAAAAACCTAAAAAATGGTTGTACCGTTTTTCTTACAAAAGTTATAAAAAATTCGGTACACACTTTTCGGTATATACCGAAATTCTTATAACTTTTGTAAGAAAAACAGTATATACCGAATTTCTTACAAAAACTGTAAGAATTTTGGTTATAAACCGATTTTCTTACAAAAAGTATAAAGATTTCGGTATATACCGTTTTTCTTATAAAAGTTATAAGAATTTCGGTATATACCGAAAAATATGTACCGAATTTCTTACAACTTTTGTAAGAAAAACAGTACAACCTTTTTTAGTTTTTTTTAAGGCCATCTTTATTTAGAATTTCTCATTTAACACATGAATAAATATATTTAAAATATTAATAAATCTACTTTTCTTAAAATAAATGTTGGTGCGTCAAAAAAAAACTGATTTGATGCTTATCTACGCACCAACAAAGCATGGTCGACCTAATTACGACATGGATTAATAAAGATTAAATGTTCATACACCCAAAGAATTCATGCATATAATGAAACGCATTCATTTCTTTTACAAAGACTTTATTATATTAAAATCTAATTAATTTAATTTAAAATTTAGATTTTTTAAAATTTAAAACTTTGATTTTATTAAATAAAAATATATTTAAAATTATAATAAAAATCATAATTTAATAAGTAAAAAATATTTAATTTAAATATATTTTTAATGAATATCATAAAAGAATCAGACAAAAAATTAAAACTCAACCCAAAAATTAAAAACAAAAGATAAATACAAACATCACAAAAGATTGACAATAAAAAATAAAATTAATGATAATATAAAAATACGTATTACATTAAGTCGTGTTGACAACAAAATTACTAATACAAATCAATTATGAATGAATAACGATAAATATGATGATAATTAATATATATTCATTCTCTATAATTATTTTAATAATATATATGAATAAAACTATATATTTTTATACTGGTGTGCTTTTCATTAGGGGTGAGCAAAACTCGACTTGACTCGACTCGAAAAAATCGAATAACTCAATTCGACTCAAAGCGAAAATACTCGACTCGTTTTGTCTCGACTCGAAATTTCATAGACTCGACTCGACTCGAAAAAAATTCAAATAAAGTTTAAGTTGTAAAATGGAAATTCGAATAACTCGAATAACTCAAAATTTTTAATAATTAAAGGATTAATTTTTAAGTTTGAGACGAATCTCTTAATTTTTTATGATATATATACATTGATATATAAAAATATAGAGAAATATTGTTACATATGAAAAAATATATATGAATATCTTATATAATTAAAGAAGATCATTTAAATTAGAACCAAATCATATTATAACATGATAAATAATTCTAATTAAATATTTATAGGAATTCGAAAACTCGACTCGAACCGAAAAAAATTCAAATAAAGTTTGAGTTGTAAAATATGACTTGTCAACTCGAATAACTCAAAATTTTTTGACTCGATTCGATCAAATACTCACCCCTACTTTTCATGTTATAATTATTATTTTATAATTATATATATATTTAAATACATTAATATTATTTAAATTTTAAAATTCATAATTTTTATTATATTATATTCCTATGAGATTGATCAGCTTTGCATTCTCCAACTAATTTTTGGGCTATTACCTTACCTCCTAACAAACAATTAATCCAAAATAATGAATAGATGTCTCTTAAGTAATTACGATTAATAAATTAATTTAATTTTTTTTAAAAAAAATAATTAAAATGCTATAATTAATAAAATCTGAAAAATAATATATTAAATCTATAATTTTATCACAATTTATAAAATTTTAAAAGCTCACTTTTATTTTAAATTATAAAAACTACTATATTTCTATACCATTTATTTATTTTAACCATAATATATTTTATATTTATAATATATAATTTATAATTTATAATTTACACCCTATTTGTATTAATTTAAATATTTATTATTAGGTGTGATCAATGAATGTGTGTCTCATCAACTACCCAGATTTTCTATTTTCCTAAAAGAAAAAAGGAAATTAAAATTAAATACCCAGATATTTTTCTTTACTTGTATTTTAATTACTTACAGATTCTTTCTAATTTTAGCCAAAGCCAAGGCTGCCTGTGTTCTAAAGCAGCTGATGAGTGATGAGAGAGATTTAAGATTTCTTTAGTTTTGGATTTATTTTATTATTATTATTATTATTTGTTTTTTCTGTCTGGAAAAGTTCTCTCCTTTCTTATTTTTCTCGTCTCTGTCGGTGATTCTTAAGCTTAAAATTTCCAACTTTAAGATTAGAGAGAGTAAGAAGGAGAAATCAAGTGAAACTAGAGCTTTAGTGGGTTAAAGCTTTAGTTTTTGTTATCAAATTTTGATCTTTTTCATCTTTGTTAATTTCTGAGAGAGGGGAAGACAACATGAGCAATGTTCATGAAAAAGCTATCAAGAAATTTCTGTCCTTGATGGAAAATGGTGAGATTTAAGGATAAAAGGATTGATTTTTTTAATCCTATCATTCTGGGGTTTCTCTCTCTCTCTTTGATATGCAAATCACTAACAATATTTTTTTGCTATTTTTTTTTCTAAACAGTTAACGAGAGAATGAAGGAAACATTTCAGGTTAGATTTGTTTTTTGGGGGATTTTCTTTTTATGTATTTGGATGTCGAGATGAGCGGTTGAAGATAAGAAATAAGAGCTAATATGTATTTTTAGTAATAATTTGCTGAGTTTTTTAAGTTACAAGGATTTCTGTTGTGGACTTGATCCAATTGCTTGCCTTTTTGCAATTTCATGTTAAGATTTTGATGCTCTTTTGCTTGATCTATCTAGTTAACTGTTTTTTGTTCTGTGGAATTCTATTTGATTTCATTTGCAGATTTGTTTGTTCTTTCTGTTTACTATTATATGATTGAATCTGCTTGGAATTTTCATATTTCATGATGTACCCATGTCCGAAACATATTCGGACACGAATATGGGATATGGTTCTCTTAGTACATGAAAAAGACTTAGAAAATGAGTATACCCGTGTCAGATATGTGCCTGTATTTGAAACTCCTGTCTAAGGCCGAGCAACTGAGCATCATAGTTGTGCAAATTGGCAGAGTTATAGGAAAGCTTAGCTGCTACTTGTTAATTTTAATCTTTTTGATAAGTTGTTGAAACGCGATGCTACCTTGTTAGTTATATGTGTTGGTATAGATAAATAAAATGCCGGTGATAAGATTTTCCTTCCCGCTAACCCTTTTTCTTACATGTATTTGAGATTTTATGAAGAAATTTTGCCTATAACAACCTGTTCTATGGATTTGTGTGGATCGGATGGATGATTATAGGTTTTTGAATTCCTTGCTTTCATACTACAAGCTTCCAATTTTAGTTTGAAGTTGAATTCCTTGGCATGCAGAACATGCATCATGGGTATCCTACTGAAACTCTAAGCCGGTTTCTCAAAGCGAGAGATTGGGATGTTCACAGAGCCTATAAAATGGTGAGTTCCTTGGGTGCACTCCCCCCCCCCCCCCCCTATTTCATGTTTATTAATACTTAAATTTTGTGTATTTCAGTTACTTGATTGTTTACAATGGAGAATACAAAATGAGATTGACAACATATTGTCGGTGAGTTTTTCCGATTATAAACTGATCAATTACTAATATTCATCAGTTTATGATATTGCAATACTATGCTGCTGAAACATCCTGATTTATTGTGGAAATGGGTGACCCTCGAAATAATTGATTTCTTTTATATTTATTATATAGAAACCAATTATTCCCGCCGACTTATATAGAGCAGTGCGAGATTCTCAGCTTATAGGATTGTCGGGTTACTCAAAAGAGGTATCTACTAATTTTGGTTTGATTGCGCTGCCAGTAGATTTGATGACTTGTATTTGTTTGACAACATTTTGTTTCTTTTTGTAAGTAGTTCCATGATGATCAACTCATGTTTTTGATATTTCCAGGGTCTTCCTGTCATTGCTATCGGTGTTGGGCTCAGCACATATGACAAAGCATCTGTAAGGAGATCCGAACTTGTTCTAACTTTAAACTCGCATTTAAGACTGTACAACTTGGAAATATGAGCTTTTAATTGAGTTTGTTCTTAAAGCTGTTTTGAAAGAAATCAGCGGAAGCTTGCTATTGAGCTTTTATTTTTATTTGTCAATACGATTCCTTAAAACTTTGCTTTTAGTATTACTTGTTAGGAAAATGGAGTTTATATACGTTTTCGGGATGTACTTGGTAAATAACCGGGAAGCACAATTATTCCACACTCGTTTTCCTTATGGATTTGTTCCATTAATAGTTTTGACTTGATGGGAAGCATCTTTTGGCTAAGTTACTTTGGTTCTTCATTTTTCTTGAATTTTTCATGTCCGAGTACCAGTCTTATAGCACTCTGAGATGCGTGTACTTCAGCGTATGGAGTATTTGTGATACTTAAACCCATAATTCTTGTGTTCTAGGTGAATTACTATGTACAGTCACACATTCAAATGAATGAATATAGAGATCGCGTTGTACTGGTGAGTACAAATTCTGTCAGCGAGATTTCTCAGTTCAATAGAATAATTACTTTTTATAACATGTTGCTTTAATTACAGCCTGAAGCCACAAAGAAGTATGGGCGACATATTAGCACATGTCTGAAGGTTTTGGATATGACTGGCTTGAAGCTTTCAGCATTGAACCAAATAAAGGTGTGTTTTAGTTAGCACATAACACTTCTTCCTGACCATCTCTTTATCTTCATTTCTCTCTGAACATAGTCTCCTTAACAACTTATCCGCTCACCTGATTTCAATGTAATTTGACCGTTGTGAACTGATTTATATATTCCTGTTCTAATAAAACCCAAAATTTGCTCCTAAGAAGTAAGAACTTAAGACCCTTGTCTAGTTGATTGTTATCCCGATATTATATATCTGTAGACTATTTGCAAATCAGTATGAGACCCTATGGGAAATTCTGGCAATACTCGAAGCCGCTCATGCTTAAAATGTGAATACTGTTGAAGTTTATTTCTATTTTAGTTGTGAATTATTGCAACTTTCACCACCAGAAGACAGAAATTGAGATAGATAACTGATTATAGGTAATTGGTTTACTGGTCTGAATTATAAGAGGGAATCAAATATACTGTGCCAACCTGTCGATTTTAATACTGGTTGGTCTCATTGGTTGCTTGCTGATGCAGCTACTAACTACTATATCAACAATTGATGACTTGAATTATCCGGAGAAGACGGAGACATACTATATTGTCAATGCTCCGTACATATTTTCAGCTTGTTGGAAGGTTTTGATTTTCGTAGAACTCCATCATTCTATCAGCTAACTTATATAATAATGGAGTTCTAATGCTTTTCTGCAAATGTCAGGCTGTTAAACCTCTCTTGCAAGAAAGGACGAAAAGGAAAATTCAGGTGCTTCAAGGTTGTGGACGGGATGAGTTACTCAAAGTAAGAAAAAACCATCCATTCATGTTCGTAAAATTCTCTTGAAAGCATGCTTTTGTTTTCAAATAGCAGCAATTCTCTCCTTCTGGATACACTTTCCTTTTTTTATTTTTGGTACAAAGGAAACTTCAGCCTGGGAATATGGAAGCGGGCTGCAGATGTTGAGATTTGAATCCAAACCGGCTGAATACCACGTTACTTGTTTTCTTACACACTTTCATTGCACTCATGTTAAATCACCTCGTTCGCTCGGACATCCACTGTTGTTAAATATTATGCTCCCATAATGTGAAGGGTCTTGTAGTATGTCTTTAGTTTGCATTCAACAATATTCAATGGTTACTTTCCCCCAGCCCAACTAAACTTCCGTTCATATTTCTGTGTTGTTTCATTATGATGTATGAAAAGATAGCTTCGTAATTGGTTATTGTGATCGTTCCTCTTAATCAATATGGATAATTCAATAAACGGCATGTCCATCGCTTAATTTCTCTTGTATAATTGTGGCACAGGCTGTTTTGTTCGTTCTTACACCTTTTGACATGTTCATTCCAACCATGCAGGTAATGGAATATTCATCCCTTCCACATTTTTGTCGCAAGGAAGGTTCCGGCTCATCACGAAACAGCAGCAATGGAAGCGTAGATAATTGTTTCTCATTAGACCACACCTACCATCAACAGCTTTACGATTACATAAAACAACAATCTATACTTATAGAGACTGGTAGGCCAATCAAACAGGGATCAGTTCATGTAGATTTCCCCGAGGTGGATCCGGAAGATGCCAAGATTGCAGAAACCATCGAATCCGAGTTCCAGAAGCTTGCAGACCAAAATGGTACATGCAACACACTGAATGGCCTTAAAATAAATGGTGATTAGATCTTTGCATACTACTGATTACATAAATTGTTGCCAATATGTTACTCGAAAGTCGCACACCGACAAGAAAAGGGTTATCAACCACATTAGAATGAGAGGCCTTGTGGTATTTCAACTATGAGATGTAATAGCAGAGTTTTCTTGCATCGTATCGAATCCAATGGTCTGGCAGACGACTAATCTGGTGCAAGTGTAACTTGATATGCCGCCTTATGGTGGATAATAACCCATGATTTTATCAAATTATCTGTAGGAAGCATGCATTTACAGTCAAAATTGCTTCTAGAACAATTTTCTTGTTAGCATCCTCTTGAATATTTTCTAAAACAAACAGATTACTGCTTTGAGCAAGCATCCGTTCTTACTTTTGATGACTCCAGGTTATCTTGGAAGTAAATTCTGATTAATATTTTCTAATAAAAGAAAATATCCAAACATGCTTGCCTCAACCATTGATAAAGTGAACATAAATATGCGGTTAACTGAAGTTTTATCTGGCGGCTTCTGTTTTTGACTACTGCATTTTACACAATATAGCTCTACATTTTATAAGCAAAGACAAGAAATAATATGTGTTTTTTTTAATCTTCTTTGCTCTCTCATTTCATCCCACCAAAATCAAATTTTACACCATACAGTATATATTAGAAGAAAGTAATAAAAAAATTCCACAAGGGTTTATTACAGACAGCCCTGTAGGTTCTTTTCTTGTTTAGGATGGTGGGGTTTTGAACATTTTTGTGGAAAAGCTCTTTTACGGGCAGGACGATTTTAAGATTCTGCAGGTGGGGAGTGCATGCAGCAAAGCCATTTTTTCTGAAAAACAAAACGGCATCGAATCAGGAAGAGCAAAGGTTTGTAACAATTATGAGTTATGACCACTGCAGCACAGCCTAGTATATACATTCCGACGTCGTGAATAAAATAAGCCATTAGAGATTGCTTACAGGCTGGGTTTTGGCTGATTCTGCTCCAGGCTTGCCCTTGTTATTACCTTCTGAGGGTGATTCGGCTTTCGCTCCTGTTTTCTTCTCGTCCCTTGCCTTGTTAAAGATCACCGTAAATCCCTCAGCCGATGCAGGATCGTTGACATCCCATTCACCGAATTTTGGCAATGGACGACCCTTGTCCTATCAGGGCAAAAAAGAAAGTAACACAACATGTTCCAGGTCATTATAGGCTTCTAAATTTCTAGAAGTTGGAACACAACGGTCTATCTATTTTGTTCTGAAGTAGCAACCACTTCATTAGATAATTCCAAATAGAATGCAACACATTCAATTAAATACAACATCACTGAGACAGTCCACCAGCCTCTAAGTGCCAGAAAAGCTCCTAAATGACAGCTCCTTGACACTACTGCAAACATAACTGGCATGCTTAGCAATATTGAGGGCAAACAAACGTAGGTTCAACCGTGCTCACATTCTGAATTCATACCATTGAATTATTACATCTCATTTGCGGGACTAAAAGGACCGGGGTTAGTTTAGTTTAAATTACTAACACGAAACAAAACGAAAACCGGGTCTTAATAGTATGAATATTCCCCGATGTTTGCTATATTTAAAACGGGATACAACTAACAAAAGCAATCATAAATAGTTTGTGAAACAACTGTTCTAAGCAACTATATAATCACTGATTGGTGACAATTATTATACAAGAGCTGCTTGGTGGGTGAAACAGTGAAGTAAAGACAAACCAAGATAGCAACAATACAGTGAAAAACAACTGGATAACTTGAAATGATCAGAGTCATGTAGATACAGTGAAAAGCTCAACTTATCTTAAAACAAGATAAAAAGGAATCAGCCAAAAGTTGAAGTGACAATAAACTAAAAATCAACAACATATCAAGTCATGGAAACCAAAACATAAATTAATCACATCTTTTGACATAAAAATTGTCGTTGTTCTCGGAATATGAACAAACTTTATAGTCTAACTACATCAATGAGCCAGCCTTCAAGCTATTATTTACAGATTAGAAGATCAAACATTCCTTAGAAAAGCTAATCAATATCCTAACTCTTGATACTTTCTCAAAGAACTTCAAGGCAATCTTACCTTCTCACGCCTTGCTGGATTCAACAATTAATCATAAGCTACATTTTTAACACAAATTTAATGGTAAATTAATTGAAATTATCTGGTTCCTAATAAGACCAAGATTCTGAAATCATGCCCAGATAACTCACATATTTCCTAATGCATACCATTTTCATCAGTTATTATCGAATAAAAGTACTTTTAATAGAAACAAATTTCCAACCATAAACCACGTTTATTACACAAAGGAAATCGCTCAACCGGTATATAATTCATCAATTTCCAGCAAAATTCATAAAACAGGGTAAAATATTAATCATAGAAAACAAAACCTGCCCATCAGAAAAAAACTTTGATTAGCAACAACATCAACCTTGATTCCTTTTTAAAGGAAATGGAGAATACATTATAACCATGAATCAAAACCCCAAAAACATATGAATCAAGATAATCCAGAACGTCAAAAACCATTAAAAACAAGAGAAATTTAACAAATCAAACGTCAAAATTCAACATTCTATGAACAAATTTAAACCGGAATTCAAAACGAAACCATAAACAATTACATACCGACATGAATTCTTGAGGGAGAGACTCTTCCACGTGATGATAGAGAGAGAGAAGAAGAATTTAGAAAGAGAAATGAAAATGAAAATCTTTAAAACGAGAAAATAAGAAGAGAGAGAGGGAGGGAAAATACTAAATACGGAGTATGGGGTAAACGGCGTTAGCTGTAACGGTTAACAGAAAGATAATAATGGGAGAAGAAACAGAGCCGTTAATGGAACCATAAGCGATGGCGTGAAAATTGCACAAATAATGGGAAGCGGTACGATGAGCTGGCAAACGGCACCGTTACAGGCGTTGGGTTATATGGGGACAAAGAGGACAAATGATTTGTTGGCTCTGTTTCCCAATTTGGAGTTTTGAGGATTAATTTAATAAATCTGCTTTGTCTTTAAATAAATAAATAAATAGTTTTAATTTCGTAAAAATAATTTAATAATTAAAAAGTCAAAACCTTTCGAATTTCAGACTATTTTAAAAAGATCTTTTAAAATGTTTGTTTAATAGTAAAATTTAAACTATTGATATTATTATTATCGATAGGGTGATCCAAGTGGTAAGCAACTGATTTTGGTTAAGCAAGTCTCAGATTCGAGATACAATATTTCTGTTGGGAGACTCCCCCATCAAAGGTAGGTGTGCGAATCGAGTCGACCTGGATTAGTCAAGACTAGACTCTAAGAACGAAAATAGACGATCATTTCTCTCAATGTATCATTTCAAAAGATTTTTTTTATATTCAATATTTAGTGGTTCGAGATAGATCGAGATGAACTCAACTAAAAATTAAAAATTTATATACGATTTAAAAATAATAATTTTGTAACAAATTAAGAAAGAAATTATGACATATAAGAAAAGCAGAAATAGTATTAGAAATATCATATGAAACCAGCAATGGACAGATCATATAATAATAATAATAATAATAATAATAATAATAATAACTACGTCAGCAAATACGTGATAACCAGCATGCCTCCAAGAGCCGTCATGAAATAAGATGCAACCGTCTGCTTGATGGTAGAATTATGCGCCGGAGGCCACCAAATCGGGTCCAAATCATCCCCATCATCGTCGGATCCACCGTCTTCCATAGGTGACGGTGCCTGCTGAGGAGACCCGTTCTCAGTTACAGGGTGCACCGTGCACCATGACTCTAACGATCAGTTTCTGACCAGCTTTGCAGTGACCTCGCTCTCCACTGATGAAGTAGAAGAACCCGTACCGATCGAACTCGAACACCGTCTCGCCGTCTCTAAACTCAAAGGTCGGATTTGAAACACTGCAGTCGGCGTAGCTTGTACGGTTCACCACCAACACCGAGTCATTGTCGTACTTGAAATCTAACAACATACAACCAACATAAGCAAAACTGTATGTATATATGTACGTATGTTTCATGGTAAACTTACAAAGAGAATCCCCGACGTGAAAGCGGTTCCTTGAGGCCCATTCGTTGTAAGTTTCTGAGTTGTTTCCGGTTGGTTTCGTCCATCCTTTGTCTCCGCCAACTTTGAACTGAAAAGAGGCGGTGGCGACGGTGACCGCGGAGATGAAAAGCAGAGAAAACACCGAGAATTTGCTGAGTTTTTGAAGGAAAAATGAAGTCGTTTTCTGTTTTTGAGAGAAGCTTGGATTTTTTTTGACTTTGAGGTGTTAGATAGAAGCAGGGGAGTTTCTAAGGTGATCGGAAAAGTGGGCAGTTAAGTTCGTTACCTTTGTTGCGTAGGGTTCTACGGTTAATTAACGACCTGGATTCAACTTCAGTGTATGATCGGGTTCTTCAACGGCCGTGATCATCGGGTTCTTGTTGATCACTCTGATAAGAAGTAAACATGCATGTGGGTTGAAGTGATAATCGAGTTTTTCGGTTTAATTTTAATTTAAATTATTTTAAATTTAATTTGAATTTAATTTAATTTTAATTTGATTTAAAAAAATATAAAATCTGCAAGACTTTAATCTGATTTCATATAAAATTAATAAAAAATTAAAAGCATTAAAATTTCTACCCGACCTCATTTATAAAAACAATAAAAAAAATATTTAAATTCAATACAAATTCAATCCGATCTCATTACTTATCTTCCAACCCTTGTTTGCCGTGTTAATGAGTTCGGAAGCTTTTCTTCCCAATTTCAATTTTTTTTTTATAATATTTGCATGAAGTCCGAAGGAAATCTCATGAACTTTATTTTTTTTATAGTACCCCTAATATTTACACATTGTTATAATTTAGTCCTAATTCTAAAAGCTTAATATTTTAAAATGACTTCAATTTAGTCCTTCACCATCATCCTCTTCCATCAACCACCATCTTCCGTCATTTCCATCAAAGCTCCGACCAACCAATTCCGGCCGTCGGTACTGCGCTCTTCCCTCCCCACTGAACTCCCCATCTCCTTGCGAACCAGACCACAAGGCTGTTGTTATCATGATTTTCATAATCCATTTTCTTCAAAGATCTGGGTCTGATGGAATTGATAAGAAAACTGAACACATCATGAATAGCAGAATAGGAACAATGAGTTCATTTTCTTAAACATTTTCCCACTTGCCAAACACCCGAATGATTCAAACAAAAATCTCAGTAAAAGAAAGAAGCCTATGAGCAAAAATGTTGGGCATAGCTACATGAATTTGAGTGAGAGGACTACATCTTTTAGAATTTAAAAATATTAAAGACATAAATATAATTTTAACACTTAACGTTTATAATTTTTATCATTTTAGTCTCTATTTTTTTTTAGGATAAATTTAGTCCTTAACCTATATCTTTTTGATAAATAACTTATATTTTAATTACTACGATAATTGAACCGTTAAAAATTAACGATGATGACATGTCATATACATATGATAATATACTTTAAATAATATGACATCTAACCTATCAAATATATATATATATATAAATATAATTTTATTTCAATATAAAATATAAAATAATTAAAATTCAAATGAAATATTTAAAATTAATTAATTTTAAAATAAAAGGTTATTAAACATTTTCAACCATAACTACGATAGAATCAAAATTCTATCTTAAAAAAGTATTTTTGAGAATGCTTAGTAACATTTTATTTTAAAATTAATTAAATTTTAATTGTTTTATATTTTATATTATAATATAATTATATTTCATATATATATATATGTATTTGACAGGTTAGATGCCATATTATTTAAAATATATTATCATATCATATGATATGTCATCATTGTTAGATTTTTAACAGTCCGGTTATCATGGTAGTTAAAAAATAAGTTATTTATCAAAAAGATATAGGTTAAGGGTTAAATTTATCAAAAAAAAAGGACCAAAACGATAAAAATTATAAACGTTAAAGGTTAAAATTATTTTTATATCAATATCAAATATTAATTTTTAAAATTAAAATTAAATTATAACAATAAATATAAAAAACTAAATATATTATTAAATGAAATTTTATACTACACAATTACGATAATTATTTAATACGGTCATTATTACTTTATTATAAATAAAATTTTAGTTATATTTATAGTAATATTTAAAGAAAATAATTACGTTTTATTTTTTTACCAAAATTCAATGGCCGTTTTTTACTTTACCCTTGCATGGGCAACACGTGTATAAATAATCACAACACCCAGTCGGAACGAAACGCCAGAGCATGGGCGTTGCAACTGTCCACCTGCTATAGCCGGTCAAAAACCGTCCATAATTAGTATAGTATACACCATATGTACTTATGAGAAATTTTAAGATAAATTTGATTCACGACGTTTTATAAGTCAGATTTATTTATATTATTTAATTTAATTTAAGTATTTATTTTTATATATAAAAAATTAATAATTATTTAAAATTTTAATATAAATAAATTTTAATAATTAAAATCTTAAATAAATATAATTAAATTTATGTAATAATTTCTTGTATCTATGAGATTCCTTTTAACTTTTCCAAAGTAAGAAAACTTCAGAAACGGATGGTCAAAGGTAAAACCCCACAATGAATGAATCCTCGTTGATATCAGAAATATGTCGGACCACACTAGGAACCTCAAAAAATTTCAATTTTTTCCTAAATAAAATCAAATAAACCTTCAAAAAATTACAAAATTTCATCAAAAAATATTGAACATTATAAAACACTAACTGAGAGATTATAAATTTAATTACAACCAAATCATTCAACTAATCCCCACCTAAAACCTTAAACCTTCCAGCCAACTCTGTCCATGTCTATTGGCCTTTTGCTAACAATGTTCATTGTTCAAAACAATTGCTTTGCTATAAATGTTGTCATTAATTCCTGGTTACAGTACGTTACTTGAATGGTTTAAAAATCTCTCCTTTAGTCTTTTAGAGACCACTTTTAACAGACAGTAGGGGGTCATATTCATGCATCGTCACCGGTATTCGCCGGTGACCATGTTAGTATAAAAAGCAGGGCTTGGCTTGGCTTGTTGTTCATCCACTGTGGCTTAGAGTTACAACTTACAAGTAGCCTAGTCATGCCTAGCTTGCTTTTCTCTTATTTTTTTGTTTATTTCTGTATGTGTATGTAACAGTAACAGTAACAGTGTAGAAGATGATGAGGTGACTGCATGCATTCATGGTGGAGGAATGGGAAGATGTAGAGTGTTGACAGAAGAGAGAGAGCACAACCCAGGATTTGCAAAACAAAGAGGGTTTGCTTGTGTTGGGAGTGTGCTTTCTCCTCTTCTGTCACCATATTTCCCTTCCCAATCCCTGCTAGTTCATCCCCTTAACATGACTCTCAAAATTGAATTTATACATACATACATATGTTATATATATATATATATATATATATATATATATATATATATATATATATGACCAGTACATCACTTCATCTTCTTTTCTTTGTTTGTGATGAGGGATTGGAAGGCGCTGTCAGCGGTTCGAACCTTGGAGACAATATTGTTAGGAGAGAGAGCATGGAGCATAAACTGGACGTGTATTGTACCAAGAAAGGAGCTAAGGATGACTCAGAAACATGATTCCAAACCAGTTTAGATGGAATACCACATGGGAAGCTGAGACCGAGACCGAGTTAATGCATAAACCTCTGTAGGGGAAAAGAGCTATGAAAGTTGGCAGTGGTCCCTCAATTTGCTGTTTGTTTAGCCTTTCCATACATTACACAAAACATCTGTACTTGAAAACTCTTCAGCATAGATTTTAGATTGGATTAGCTTGAATTGCTTGAGATTTGTAGACTGATATCTGCTTCTGCAGAAACGTTTAGGTTGCTTTCATGGGTTTTGAATAGAACTGGTAAGAAATCTAAAAGTAGAAGTTTAAGGAAAATGTCTGTCTGGGGTAACTTACTCTTGCCATAGGATGATTTAATGTGCTGCTCCTGCATATGCTTGTTGCAGGTTGTGACATTGTATTAAATACCATGTTACTTTATTCATCATTTCCAATGAAAATTACTATATACAGAGAGACTTTTAAACAGTGTTTTCAGTGTACATTAGGACCAGAAATGTTGCATATCTCAAAATTTTGGAAATGAATATACAGATTACAGAAGAGGCCACATAGTTAGTTCAAGACAGTACTTTTGAACTCATTTTAAGGATTCCTAGTCTCAAATTTAAGGAATGAAAGAATGAAACAATCAAGGAATTTTGTTAATGAAAATGGAATCCAACTCTAATCAAGGCTTTTTTGAACCCTGAGTGGCCTCTCAAGCTGTTGTTTTGCTTTCTTCATCATCTGAAACAATGTCCTCAACTGTTAAGCTACAAGAGAAAGTAAGACTCGGTTTCATTTTCGGCACGGGTATTGGATCGGCCTCGTTGTTGAGGATCTGAAGGACTCGCCTGATCGAAGGCCTCTCAGCACTACCGGGGTGTGCACAGCTCAAACCTATGAGCAATAACTTCCTCATTTCTTCCTCCTTGAAATCCCCATTCAACCTTTTATCGGAGGCTTCAATGATTCTTCCCTCACCAAACAAGCCCCACACCCAGTCAACCAAATTCACCATTTTCTGGTTGTTTAGGCCCCCTTCCCTCTCAATTGGCCTTCTACCACAAGCTACTTCGAGAATTACGACCCCGTAGCTGAAAACGTCGGTTTTCTCGGTTGCTTTCCCATACTGAAGGTACTCAGGGGCAAGGTAGCCCATGGTTCCTGCAGTGAGTGTTGATACCGGACTCTTGTCATGATCCATCAGCCTTGCCAATCCGAAATCACTGAGCCTTGGATTAAAGTTACCATCAAGCATTATATTACTCGTCTTTATGTCTCTGTGAATGACTTGCTGCTCACATTCTTGGTGCAGGTAAGCCAAGGCAGAGGCCAATCCAATTGCAATATTTTGCCTACGGGACCATGTCATCAATAAGCCATTCGCAGGGTCTTGATGAAGCATTGTATCGAGGCTTCCATTAGGCATAAACTCGTAAACAAGCAACAATTCACCTTTATCGGCACACCAACCTTGTAATTGAACCAGATTCTTGTGCCTCAAGCCAGCTATAATGGACAATTCAGCAAGGAACTCAGTTTTACCTTCGCGAGAGTGTTTCGATCTTTTGACCGCACTAACAGAACCTGAAGAAGCAAAGACGGCCTTATACACATTTCCGAACGAACCACACCCTATGTTTCTACTGGAGTGAAACCCTCTTGTTGCTGTATACAGTTCTTTGTAACTAAACTCCCTAGGCCCTGCCAAAATCTCAGCCTTGAGATTCTTCTGTACCCTCGTATCCTTCCATTTCTTAACAGAAACATAACCAAAAACACCAAGAACCACGAAAAAGAATGCCGGACCGGCAATCCCAACTCCTAAACCGAGCCTATTGTGGTGTTTACTGGGAGTATTTGGTGCAGGAACAGTTGGTATAATTGTGACTGAACTACCAGATACATTATGAGGATGTGATTTTGGTCTCACAGGAAGGAAACCAAAAGTCTTGAAACTCCAATTCTCAATCGTATGAACTGCTGTACTCCCTTCAGTTGAAGCTGAGAACCCAACAAAGACATACTTTTTAAGGTAACCAGACAAATCAATACCCACAGACAACAACGGTGTCGGAGGCTTTACATTCGAATAACTCAAGAAAACATTCAAGACCCTCAAATCATTCTTGTAAACAATCCAAGCAGTGATCAAACTCCCACTCTTCAAATCAATATCTTGCAACAATGCATCGGCCGCCTCAATCGAATTAAGCGAGTTTATATCCAAACCGACATGGTTTTCATTCGAATCATTGAACCAAGTATCAAGCTTAGTATCAAACTCAACAGCTAAAAACCTGTTCTTTGCCGAATCAGAAGAGTTAGCAAGCCCGAGATACCCACCTGGACTCCCAAGCGTTTGGTTATGAGGCGAAAGAAAGAACGTTAACCCATCTCCACAAGAGCTCAAATCGTCGGTACTGATGGAAAAAGAGAAACTCGTGTAGAAAGAAGCGGTGATATTGGATTCTTGATCAAAGAAACGAACTGGGTAATTGTAGATAAGGCTACCTGAGCTTGAAGAAGGAACATCAGTCTCCTTGGTCAGACCTACGACGCCGTTTTTGAGATGGGAATCACCGAGGAGAGTGAGGTTCCTGACAGTGAAGAATGGGAAATTGAAGCTGGTGGCTTCAGCTGAGATTAGACAAGGTGAATCGAACCTGAAGAGAAGATAAAGAAACATCAGCAAGAAAACAAGATGGTTTCTTGGTGTCATTGTTTTTGATTTCGACATCATATTCTGTGACTGGAGAATCATGTTATTACCCAAAGTCTCAAATAGATAGAGAAACGCGTTTTGAGATTTCGCAAAGGGGAAAGTAAATGAGAAAGAGAGAAAAAGAGGGGGGAAATGTGGTTTAAAGAGTTGGGAAAATAGGCGCCTTGAAGAAAAGGAAGAAACTTTTGTTTTCTTAAAGTTCAATACTAATGGAAATATAACGGTTAGATTGAAAGATGATTGGGTTTGGCCAAAGGTCAAAACGCTGTCGTTTTAGATAGGAATGAACGACGAGAGATCCTAAGTTGGTTTTGTGTATATCTTTTCTTATGGGTTTTCGGAAGTGACCGTTTTAAAGGTCGGTGGCGCGTAGAATTGATAATTATTTGACGAAAAATTGATAATTATTTTAAAATTTATATAAATATAAAAAAATATTAAACATGATTATGAAACTGAAAAGAAAATTATCGTAGAGTAAATGTATTTAATGTATTTATTTATTTTAGGTGATAATTCCTTTTGTTAAAATATATATTTAAAATAAAGAAGAGTTTGGTAAGGAAGATATGGCTTACAATACCTAACTTAACTAAGATTTAGGCTGTGTTTAGCATTTTATTTTTTAAATCGGTTTTTGAGTTAAAAGTTGGTTTAAAACGCAAAAGCAATGCTAAACAATTAACTTTTGGAGAAAAATTACATTTGAAAAATGTTTTTCAATTCAAACCAAAAACTAAAATTTTTAGCTTTTACGATTTGAAAAATACTTTTAAGAGTCAGATTATAATTTTGACTTTCATTTACTATGTTTTATTATAATTAAATTTTTATAAATAAATAATTATATTTAACATAAATTATTTTTTTTAATTTATATATTATATATATTCATGTAAAATTATATATTTTCTCAAAAATACTTTTGAAAATCACTTTTCAAAAATAATTTATGTATTCATTTATTAATATTCTTATATTTTATCATAATTTAAGTTAATATTATAATATAAATTTTTTTATTATTATTTAAATATATTTTTTTAACTTACAATATTATGTCTACAATAATCTTTTATTTTTTTAAAAGCACTTTTTGACAGTAATACTAAACACATATATCTCAAACCAAAAATTCTAAAAAGACTTTTTTATTATATTTTTCCACCACACTTTTTAAAAACAATACTAAACTGCACTTATTTTAATTAAAGATTTGCAATCTAACTCAAACGGGCAACACAGAAAGGATGTTTCAATCAAATGCAAAGCTTCACTTCACTAACCCAAGTGAAAAATTATAAGATTATATTATAACTTATTCTCATCACATCAATCTATGAAATCAATTAAATATATTTATTTTATTAATTTTTTTATTATTCATTAATATTTATTATAAATTAAATATTAAAACAATTTTTATCAAATGATTTTGAATGATACCAGCAAATCCAAAATCAAAGGCGACTACTTCATGTAGCCGTTGCAGGGATAAAAAATTTCTACCCAATAATGGCCATGAAAACACAATAACAAAATAATAATCGAAGGGGCATATCAACCTAAATAATAAAATTAATTCATTATAATTTAAAATTATCTAGGGTTCATTATCAGCTAGAATAATGGTACTACAATTAACCAGTCATAATTTAAATATGATCGGATAATTACAATATTATGAACAATTAATAGAAATGCAGTGTGTTACCTGGTGATGAGGGAGTGTCAATGATTGTGTTATTGATTTCATATTGATATTATATCATCAAACATTGGCAACTTGGAAAGCTTCAGCACTAATCAGAAATTTTCTTATTACTCTTCCAAGATTGGCTCTCTCCATTCAACCTGCCAAATTAAAAAAAAAAATAGAAGTGAGAATTTCAAAAACATTTTTCAAACATCAAATGATGTTGTCGTTAAGTAGGCAGATGATGTTATGTTTTTCAATACCTTACCACCCAGCTTAACTTGCAGCGATTTGCTGGAATTTTCTTGGCAAGAGAACTACACAGGAGAATAACTGTTAGTCCAACAGCAAACAGCATAGTTACAGTGTTTTTTTACAGTTGGTATAAACAATCACCTTGAGAAATGCTGCAAAAGCTTTCTGGGGGAAATATTGCTTCTGGATTTACATTTTGCTGGGAAACAATAGCCAGAGCCACACGATTTTTACTGCAAATTTCTCGAGTCAAAACATTAAGTCTCTGAAGCCAGGAGCTGAAAACAACATGATAAGATGGAAGTCAATACTTGATTTTAGAATGATAAAACTGAGACATACCTGGCCCATGAAGGAACAAATTTTCTATTCGGTTCATTTTCATCGTTGTCGTCTTCTTCTTCATCATCAGAACCTTTGTATGGAGAAATATCATACGATTGTTCAATATTTATGCCTGCATTTTGGTTATCACTTCCTTTTACTCTATCCAAGGTGCTTAGTACCTGAAAATTGAATGTCCACATGAGGCTTTGATGAAAAATAATATTTGACAACCATTCAGTTGGTAGAAGAAACATGTTATCGATATAGAGAAGTACATAAACCTGATATACAAAACAGGAATTGGTAGATGAAACATATAGGAAGTGGTTTCAATTAAATATCTGAATCTGCTAAATGAAATTTACCTCCAGATTAAAATCTTCTACGGCCGTGCTTGTTTTTACAGCACCAGAAGTTGAAGAGACGACTGTGCTAAATTCCCTAGCCGACATCTTTCCTTCACTTGTTCCTACTGCTTTTTGCATTTTGTCATGCTTCAATGCCTCACTATTAGGAACCTTCATTGTTTGTGATCTCTCATCCTAAAGCAAACATCAGAGTTAATGCCATTTTGCAGAAAGGAAGTTCTAAAAACAAGACCTAGTTTAAAGCATAAGGAAGTATACATGGGCTTGACACATTTTTTCTTTCAAATCCTTTGAACATATATTTTTTTCAGGGCCACGCTGGTGTCTCCGTGCTTCTTCCAGACGCTTTCTTTTTCTTTCTTTCTCCAACTTTTCCTCTTCCTCTCTCTGTCGTTTCTTAGCGGCCATACTGGCCTCTTTTTCCTTTCGTTCTTCTTCTTTCCTTTTCTTCTCGAGTTCCATCTGCCTAAAGTTTTCTAGCTCCAACCTCGCCCGTTCAAGTTTCAATGCTTCCTTCTTCATCTTACGATCATTTTCTTTTTGTTCTGCAAGTTTCTTTGCAGCTTCAGCTGCCTCCAGAGCCTTCACTTTAACATCCCTTTTCCCTAAAAGGATTTACAAACAACTTAAAGCATCTGCATAATCTATAGGTAATGCAAGTTTACATAAAAGGCTAGGGAGAAAAGACAAAAAAAATGACTGCAGAAGAAATGAGTGAATAATTACCAGTAGCAATGGAAGCTGCTTGTTTTTGCTTAACCATAGGAACAAATGAAGCGACATTTGAAACTATATTATTGAACTTTGACTCCTTTTGAGAGAAACTTGGCCCACCTTTTCTTGGATTGGTTTTCTCAGATAGTTTTGGTTTACTGAACCTATTACCAAGTGATTCACTCGCCCTTTTGGTAGAATTTGCCCCTGACACTATGCTGCAGTTTTCTTTCAATTTATTTGTATCTCTCCTCTTTGTAGCATTGTGTTTTCGAACCTTTTGCTTGGTCCCCTTCTCAGTCCCAATGAAGCTGTAGGCTGTGTTAACAGAATCCAGGCTATCTCTAACATTAAATATTTCAGCTCCAGAAACTGATGGAGCATTTGGACATTCCCTAATCTCAGTAAGTGGTTTCCTTTTAGCAGAGCAAGTAACTGTTTTTGAAGCAATGCCTTCTTGAAATGCATCAATCACCTCTTCCGTGATCTCATTTTCTTCATTAATGCAGGGAAGCTCTGGCTTTAAGCTACCTCGCTTCTCCTAACTGTCAGAGTTTGATGCGATTCTATCCCAGAACTTGCCAACTGGAGAAAGATAAGGATTCTTCTCATTTCCAGTAAGTTGAGAACTAGACAATGGCAAGCAATCAGAAAGGCCTCCTCCAAGAAATGCATGGTTTGATTCCTCTCCAAAGCAGCTACTGCTGATTTTAAGGTGACTTTTTCTATAGTCATTTGCAGGAGTGCTCCTGTGGTCCATGCATTCTAGAAGTCCATTAGGAACAGATTGATAAAGATCAGTTGCACGGTTTGTTTCCTCACCAAAGCAACTAGTGCTGCTCAGGTCCATACATTCTAGAAATCCATTAGGAACAGATTGGTAAAGACTGGTTGCTTGGTGCAATATACATGAGGATGAAAATTGGGGCAATGGGGTATGAATGCAAGCAGATTTGCAAAGCTGCTCCAGAAGGCTAGCATGTCCTGTAGTAGTGTTTGGAAGCTGCAACTTTTCAAAGCTAATGTCTTCTCTGCCATTGCTTATTTGTTCACCATCTGTCTGAGTTATAAACCCCTCAAGCTCTGGCCTGCTTTGATCTACCATGATCAAATCTGAAGCTGGTTGAAAAGGAGAACTGATGAGAGAAGTTGAAAATTCACCATCTTCTCCTAGTTGACATTTGCTTTCTTTGTTGCTCCTTTCATCATAAGCCAAATGTTCAATATTTGCAAATTCCAATTTATCCCCGACATTCAATGTGATTTGGTTCTCATCTGCAGTGCATTTCTCTGTTGAACCAAACATGATGCCGGATGGATCAACTGCCCCTGATCTGTCCACTGAGTGACCAAATTTTTCAAGGGTCTCTAAGGGCAAACTTGAGACATAAGCCACATCAAATTGGTTATGCATAAAAGTGGAAGGGGTGTTTTCACTTCTGCCCCTTTCTTTTTTATTGTATTTCCCCTGGCAACATAAAAATAAGACATCCACTTAGCTAAAGTGTTCAATTTTCCTGTAAGAAAGTAACCTATGTAATGTAAAAGTACAGATTCCACATATTATGCTAAATAGATAGTAAAAAAATGGAAAAGCTGCCAGTGAGCAATATACAACCTTCTGAGTAACTGAATTCAAAATAATGTAAGCAAAATGCAAGGCATGAGAATTTGAGATCCTTTACCCCCCAAAGATTTTTTTTCACATGGGATAACCTCTATAGAGGTAACATTCTCATTGAAAGAAACAAATAACTTCAGCTTAATCAATTGTTTTCTAGATAAAAGTTATTGAAGTCTAAGCAATTTTATAGCAGGAAAACAGGTATGAGATATCCCTAGCTCATGGGAAGCCATAGGTATTAATATAATAAGGAATTAAACTAGAGGAAGATTGTGAGCCACACATAATGTAACAATAACATACCCCATTTTGTTCTTCATCAACTAGAAACTTAGCACCACTTAATTGCTTAGCATCTTCCAGCTAGGACATAAAAGAAGTTTTTAGATTTTGAATATGCTTAGGATTATATTATTTATACAAAACTAACCAGTAAATAAATTCAAGTGATTTACCTTCAAGCTCAATGAAAACGATAGGGAATTACTTTGTAGATCATCAATCTTCCTCCACTTATGAGGCCACGGACCCTCCATATGAGAGCTAGAATGATTACTTTGGTGTATGGACTGAACTGCAACATTCTTTTCACTTGATTTTGCATGTGTTTGATCAAGAGAGGAATCAATGTCACCAGCAATACATCTTCCTGTTGTAACCTCATTTTGATTTTTAGAAGGAGTTAACTCCATCTTCTCTTTCAGAGAATGACCTTTGGTTTCTTCAAATAATGCAGTATTAAAATTCCCAATTGCATCATTGGAAGTTGCATCTTCTATCCTTAGCAGGGGAGGGCTACAAATCACAGGGCCACTACATAAATCAGTATTAAGATTACTAGCTTCTGGAACCAACATTACAGATTTTACTGTGACCTTCTCACGATCCTTTTCAAAGAGATGATATATCCCTGAATCAACATATACATTAGGTCCTGCCTTATCCTGTAGCAAACTTCCATGCAAAGCATCATGAGAAACTTTAAAGTTAGTTGAAAGATTTTCAATGAAAGTTTCCTGTTCAGAGATTTCATAGCTTTCAGGCACAGAACTTGTTACAGCATCCATACAAGGGTCAGGTGTGTCTTTTTCTGAGGAGAAAACATTTAAATAGGAAGTTCTACCACCAGATGTCTTGCTAAAAGCTGTTTCAGACGGTTTCTCTCCATTGCAGAAAGTTTCTTGCTCCTTTGGCAACTGCTTTTCATGGGATGAGTTGTGTTCTTGGTAGTGAACAAAAGTTGCATCATCCAGATTATCTGCACAAGGAAGTTGTGTAAGAGACCTTTTCTCCATTGAGTTGGTCACGTTTTCACTCTTCAATATAAGACTAGAAGCTTCCATCACAGTGCACTCCCCCAAATCATCAAAATCAAGTTGCTTGGGCAACACCTTCATAGCAGATGAAGATTGTGAACTTTTTCCTATGGCTTCCAACTCAACTCTTTCATATCTGTTCAATGATTTGATAAGAGAAGGATTGTTACCACCATCCAAATTAGAGGCAGAACTAGCTGAAGCCTCAACTAACTCAACAGAATCTGCATTAGCGTCTGCAACAAATGCATCACATTGATTCAATTCAGCAAGATCACTACCATCAATACAAGGCAGGGAATTTACTTGAGTAACAGAAACTTCCATATTAGAAGAATCAAGTTTAAACAACTTTGCACTAGAATTAGCTCTTGACCTGGTACTACCACCATTATTTTGATCCACAACAGCATTCTCCATTGTTTGGTTATCACTTTTGGCCTTTAGCTCATAACCTTCATTGGTGATATCGAAAGGCTTAATCAACTCGTTAAGATCATTAACATTGTAGGAAAGCTGCATTGATTTGATAATGCCGTCATTGATGCTCCTATCAGGACAACCATCCGGCTTCAAATTTTCATTTACAAAGTAATGGCATTGGCTAGAACTTCTGGATCTTGTTAATCTTCCTTGACAAAGATTGCTTTCCTTTTCCTTGTTTTTGTGGTCTTTTGCTTTCCTAGAAACATGTGTTTCATCAGAGATAGCAGTAGGCGTCACCGATGCCAATAACTTATCAACACTAGGCTGTTCTTTTGATCTGCTGATGCTTTTTAGAAGCATATTGTCATCACTTTTTTCAACTTCAGAAGTTTTGCCTGCACATGAAAGCACGTTTACAAACTTGGAAGGTTGGAAAGAACTAGATCTTGTGATCCTACCAGAAGAACTATTTCCACCCATTTCATTGCTCCGGTATTGATCTCTTTCTTCCTTTGCTGCTGCACAAGTACCAGCATTATCAACTGGCTTGACAGACTGCAATAATTCAACAGCAGCATCTGGCAGTAGTCCTGATTTGTTACTGGATTCAATAAGGAAAATACCATCCTGCTTTGCAACGCAAAAGCTCATGCCTGCACTTGGAGGACTACTAGCAGAAATTGGAGGATGATCAGTTCTTGATTTTGTGATACTACGGGGGCAAATATCTTCATCCCTTCCCTGGCTCCAGCATTGACCTCTTTCTTCACTTTTCAGTACACAACTTTCAGTATTATCAACAGGTCCAAGAAATTCTGATTCCAATAACTCATGAGTAACAACATGCTGTTCTCCTAATTTGCAGATGGACTCCCTAGGTGCCACCTCATCCTGCTTAGCAACATGGGAAGTGTTGCCTGCACCTGAAGGTCTACTGTTGGACGTGGAAGGTTGGACAGAACTTCTTGATCTTGTGACTCTACCGGAGTAAAAAATTCCACTTCTCCTCTTGCTCTTATATTTCCCTGTTTATTCCTTTTCCACCTCGTAATTCACAACATTATCACCAGATCTGATCAATTCCATCATATCCACAGGACCAGACTGCAAAGATGCAATCTTGGACATTTTGTTTTGACTATTGCAAGCATCACAATTCCTGTCACAGCTTTCACTTTTTTTACACAGTTTCCTTGCACTATTTCGATTCTCTAAGGCTCGTTGCCTGGACTTAGATCTCTGGATTCTTGTCAGTGATATACAAGGGTCGGGGCAAATATCTGAGACCATCCCATCTCTACAACCTTGAGGAGGAGATGTAACACTAGGATCCAGCTCATCAGATTTACCATAAAGGGACTTATCTAAGCCTTCATTTGAAGCATCAACTCGAGAGCATAAAACAGGGGGTAAGTACACATTATCAGTTGTAACAACTGGTTGTTGGTACAGGGAATAATACGGAATCGAAGGTTGTGGCTGTGGAAGTAGGAGTCCTGAGATAAGATCTTCCTTGTTCAAATCTGCAATAAAAAGCAGACATTTGGGTTTTTTTTCATTTATAAATCCATTAAAGAACTGTTAACGGGAAATTGAAGAAATTATTTTAAAGTAATTGCTAAATTAAGTTCCAACATTGAAATGCAATCAAGAATTCAAATGAAAAGAAGACTTTGCAAAAAAATGTAATGAAGACAGGCGGGATTTGAAAATGGAAAGGACTTTTTTATCTTTGTAGAATCAAGTTTCCAAAATTAAGATCTTGAAATCGATGAAACATTTGTTAAAAATGAATTAAACATTAAATCAAAATTATAGAATTAATTAAAAAGGTAAACTCAATAGATCATTTCGAAATTAAAGTTGAACCGAATATAAGAATTTTTAAAAGAAAATCAGAAGAAAAAAAAAACAAAGAAAAATTCAAGATGCAATAGCTAAAGAACAGTTCAAATCGATTATGTACAACCAAGCATTAAATCAAAATTATCAGATTAACTTAAAGGCAAAATCAAGAAATCGTTGCTAAATTAAAGCTTAAGCTTAATCGAATATTCAACATGCCAATTAGAAATTTAGAATTTAAACGAATCATAAAAACAATGACCAAGAACTAAGAAGAATTCAAGACGACATTACTAAAGAACACTTCAAATCGATTATGTACAGAGACAAAAAAAAAATCGAAAAAACTCACGGATTTCAATGGAGTGGAATAAAATGCAAGCATTAGTAAGGAAACTAGAACCATGTTATATCTAATATGTAGTTGAAATGAATTCAAAATGTAAAGCTGAAAAGGAAACAAGGAGGAGCAGGATTACCGGATGGAGAAGAGGAGAGGAGCCAAGGCGGAGGAACGAAGCCATCGATGAGACACTTGGAAGCGAGTTGATGATCGAAGAGAAGGATTTGCTGCTTCACGTTATCGATTATTCGATTCTTCCTCTCGAAGATCTGAAACAGCGCTTTCTCTACCGTCGACATTGCTGCTCTTCTTCTTCTTCAATAGCGATGATTTTCCATTTAAACGTCGCTTTTATGGACTAGAGAAATATAAGCGGGGTTTTACTAGAATTTGAAATTCACGGGTGAATCTGATAAATATTCAGTGGTAAAGTCGGTATTTCAAATTAAGGAAACGACGTCGAATCAGATCGTTCACGTTAACAATACGACGTCGTTAGTCCATACGGATACGCAAATTACCCACCCCTGTTTTCATTTTTCCTCAAGGTGAAACCTTCTTTGCCTTGGATAAACACTTAATTTTTGTTTTTATAAATTTCATTTTCCTAGATGAAAATTATTTAATTTTATTAACATGATTATAGTTCTCTTTTTTAATCAAAACTTAGATAAAATTAATTTAGTTTTTGTAGTTATATTATAAATATTCGATAGTTAAACTTGTAAAATAATTTTAATGATAAAAGATTACGTAGTTCATTTAGATAATCTGAGTTCGAGTATCATTTGTACAATGTGTAAAAATATATACAGCGTAGTAAAAATTAATAAAATAAATTATGTTATCTCATTATTTATAATTTAACGGTAAAAAATAATTAAATATGAATAATTTGAAACATGAATAATTAAATTTATATTTGTAAATTTTAATGATCAAAATAAAAATAACGATGAAATTTATAATTTAACTTAAAATAATGTAAAAAAAAAAAAAGACAATTAAAGCATCAGCTGTTTAACCTTAATAATGAATAAACTGAAGTTAGAGTACAATAAAGCAACGACAAAATAAACCCCGAATGATTTTATCAAGTTTTTTTTAATATTTTGTCTGAATATTTGTTCATCTTGCTCTTCTTATTTGTACTGACCAAACGGATCAAAGTTATTAGTCAAAGCAGGCTGTGAAGACGATGATCCTCTTCCACCACCACTATTAGAACCATCTCGAAAATACCCTCCTATGGCGTTTCCACCATCGAAAATCCCCTGCTGATGTCCAACATGGAAACCAGACGCAGGTCTATAAGGCGGCGCCATCATCATCGACGATCCATACTCTATCCCACGCTTCAAAACCGGCTCGCCACGCAGTGAAGTCCTTTCGTTCTCGTTCTCCCGGTACCGGTTCAAGTAAACAGTGAGTGGCTCGACGTAGTCGTCGAAACCCAGCTTCCCCATGGCCCAGAGCACGTCCTCGGCGGTGATGGTCTTGCGCTGTTCGCGTTGGCAACGTTCGTTGGCTTCCCCGGTGACGAAGCTGATGTACTCCGAAACGCATTCTTGGATGGTCTCCTTGGCGTCGTCGGAGATTTTTGCATGCGTCGGGAGGATGCGACGCATGATGCGGATCACGTTGGCTATTGGCATGAATTGATCTTGTTCACGTACCGTACACGGCGGAGGAATGGTATTCGAGTTGGCGGCGCTGCCTTTGTTGGCGGTGGTGGAGTTTGAGGAACCACCATGTACGATGCTCAACCCTGGGTAATAACTAATAATTAATCATCACCAAATATTCTAAAACCATATTAAAAATAAATAATATATAATTATTAAATAAAAAATCACCATTTAAAAATTTTATTTTTAAGAATAAAACCCCTTAAAACTGCCACCTCAGTGGGATGAATGTCACACGTGCCGAATCCAAAGAGAGGTAAAGTACCCCGTTCCAGACACGAGCGAATTGGACCCCACCTTTCGTGATAGGCCCACTTTTGTTTCTTAAAGAACGGGCCCCACCTATCACTATTTAGATTCTTTGTTGGGAGTTTCAGCCCAAAGTCAAAGCCTTTTTTCTCTTTCTCCAGATTTTAAGATTTCCTCTTTCCCAAAACACAATAATAAATTCAAGCTGAACTATATACATTATTTATGAAAATATATCCATTTTTATTTATAAATAAGAAATAAAATGAATAATAAACCCCTAGAAAATATAAAATAACTGGTATGGATTCAATTAATCTGGATAAAAAAGAAAACAAAGCATGCCTTGCGAAAAATTTTAAAAATCAGAAAATAATATAAAACTAAAACCTCAAAGCATAACATGAAAAAAAAATAATATATAACATAAAATATAGTACAAGACTACAAGTTATTAACCTAATGAAATTTATATGAATATAAAATAAATATGATGAGACATAGTACAATAAATATGTGTTCATATTCAAAGGAACGTAAGAATCTAACGAAAAATTATTAGATGAATCTGACTTATCATGTTATCTATAGTTTCATCCACTTTATTTTTTTAAAAATAAATCGTTAACTCTTTCTTACGTATCATTAAACAGATAAATCTTCAGACCATTAATAATATGATGAAACAGAACTATATAATAATTTCTCGAGTTTTATCATTCAGAAACTTGCATGCAAAGCATTATTGAAAAGTTCACTAAAACCTGGAGAATGAGGCATGAGCAACCGTTACTGTAACACAAAGAAGTAGATTTTAAGTCAAAAAAGTAATCAACTTTCAAGCTAAGACGTTAGCCTGATTAACAATGGTGGAAAACAAGAAGAAGAAAAAACATCTAAAATAACAAAAAAAAAACACGAAAATTATCCGTTTCAGGGAAGAAAATAAGTTTGCAGTGTTGCATGCAAAGCAATGCATGCAACACTGCAAACTTCGACAGAGACTTTTGAAGATCGAAATCCCACAATTTTTATTTTTTATATAGAATAAAAGGAGAATCTATTCCTGCATGCAAAGATTTTGCTCAAACAAAAGAAAACTTGTCGGATTTTTGTGTTGGTTGCCTCACCTGAACTTGGTTTTGTATGCTTGTAAACACGATTGAAACCATCACCACGTTCCATTGATTTGTCTCTAAAAAAGAGAAGAAAAAAAAAAAGAAAAATATAGATTTAAAAAAAAAAAAAAAAAAAAAAAAAGCTGAGAAGGGACTTGTGTCCTTAGAACGGGCACTTGACCATTCAAGGAGGGGATTTATAGTGCTACACAGACACGCTCCACATGTAAAACCGGCGTTTCTAACGAGGAAACTCAGTATTGCCAGTCACACCAACCTATCTCATTGGACAATGCTCTCACCCTAACCGGGAGTAACAGGTGGCAAGTCTGAAAACTTTACTATTTAGAAAATTAAATGACATTTTAAAATAATTACATTAATTAATTAAATTAAAAATAATTATAGATTTTAATTAAATTAAATGCTTACTGTATTACCATGTTTAATTACTTCTTAACTTGGGAATTGATTTTTTTTATTTATCACTCGTCTCTCGATAGTTTAATCAACTTTATTTAAATATTATTAAATAATTATATAAATAATCATTAAATTATTTAGGAATATTTATTTTTATCATTAAATTATAAATTTTATTAAATTAATCTATTTTATTTATTATTGTTAAAAATAACAAAAGAGTGACATAATATTTAATAAAAATTTGTTAAACTAGATATATTAATAAATATTATCCTATTCAATAATAAATATCCGACACTAATAATAGATTATCTTACATTCTCTTGTTAGGCACTATTAACAATAAAAGTTTATTGTATATAATATCCACTAATCAATCTAATGGTTCGTTAAAAATATTTATACTATCACATCTTTTATGAGTAACTTAATAAGGCACAGTTGGATTTGGAAACATATACTTGAGAGTTGCAGGCAAAATGCTTTACTTTTGTTCCTGGAAACATATAGTTGGGAGTTAAAAGGCAAAATACATTAAACAGGCCCATGGAAAAGAGTAATGATATAATATAATGCCTTAGCCCTTGAACATTTCAGACCAGAGTGGTAGTATCTACCAAAATTCACTCAGCCCCTACTATATATGCATATATATAGATATATATATATGTATGTAACTTTGAGCTAATGAAACTTACCTCATATACACATCCAAAACTACAACACTTTTGCTCTCTGTCTCTCTACGGTCTTGTTTTTCGCTTGCGGCCTTTTGATCGTTTCTTCCGAGTCATTATCAAACCATTCATGCCTTCTTTTCTTGGCTTGACATCACCGTTGCTTAATTGATGGTCAAATGTTTTTACGTTAGTGACGATTGCGTGAACTGTGACCTCACTTTTCGGGATCAAAACGGTTTTCCTCTCAACCACCGCATTCTGCCCGCAGATTGAATCTTGAATCGCTAATTCTCTCATCTGTTCGAATATGGCATTCTTGTTGAGTTTAAAACCCTCGGTCGATTCCTGATCCTGCATGGTGGAAAGCTACAAATTTGTCGGGCATACATCGAATGCAGAGTTCACATTAGCATAAATAAGCAGTAAAGACATCACTGCTCACCTCAAAGTTAAAAGGAATTTGGATTTGGGTGTTAAGGCAACCACATCCATCACTAAACTTGAGGTTCAAGAATATCTCGAATCTTTCGGTCCAAACGGTTCTCCTAAAACACGTTAACAATCAAAACACAAGAAAGAATCATAGAGATGTGAAGGATGTTATTTGACTCGAAACATCTAACCACTGCATCAGTAACATGAGACGAGGTTAGATATCTTCATTTACGAATCCAACGTCAGATCGAATAAAAGAGAAAATGTATTTCTTGCACAGCAAAATTTGATGTAATAGATAAACTGTTAAGATCAACTAAAGCCTCTAGCTTATGCATCAAAATTCAGCCGAAACTCCTCCAATGGTATTCATATATGCAGGTAGAACCATAGCTATTGAAGAATTCCATAGCTACCTCTTTAGTAGAAACGGCTGTGCATCTAGAATAGCTTCTTTGTAATTGTGATTGTTTGAGAAGGAAACCTGGCGCACGGGCAGAGCAAAATAATCAGCCGAGAAAAAGATTAGGCAATAAGATTTCGGTATAAAGACACTTGTAATTGATGTAGAATAAGTAAGCCCGGCTAGTTCCCATCTCCTCGTATTGATTGTATGACGAACACGATCATGCAACCTTGAATGTATATAGGTTTTCCCTTAATGACTTAGAAAACAGAAAATCAAAAGTATAATGAAAGCCCAAGACAATTTTGCTAGCAGATGATGGAAAGCCTACTATGGAAATGAGAAGGCTGGCGCAGAAATTTAACTTCACCTCAACAGACTTAATGAACGACAATGGAGCACTTATCCCATGAACACTTGCTATGCGGATGGTCCAGTTGACAAATTTTTTATCTACAATGTCAATGAACAAACCATGTCACAAATCAACAAAACAATGCCTCAAACAATATCCGATACAATATTTGGCAATATTCCAATGAAACGTGCACAGGTTGGCCTACTTCGTTTTGGCTACAGAAGAAGCCAAGCAAGTTGTTAGTTTTAAGAACATCTTCACTGTAACATTGGAGATAGGGGTTATGGAGTGTTCATCTTAAAAGAATAAACACATTTATACGGAGAAAGAATTTACTCGAACCATTGAAAGAAGTAAAAACAAAAAAACGATTTATCAAAGCCATACAAGTCGATGAAGAGGGATTTCCAGCAGGAAAGAATACCAAACCCCCAAGCTTTATCAATTGCACCATATGCATTTTCATATCAAGTCGGTGACCTCAAAGATGCATAGTTTCTCGCAGAAAATTTTATTGTATAACAAGGTTTGAAGTATAATGTGTAGGCACATGACCCCTTTCTGGAATTTGTACCAAGAATTGAACTGATACACTCTATTGAGAAAATTACCAGAACTTAGGGACTGAGTTAGAATAATTTGGAAAAGATCGATCCGGATATAGGGAGGAATCTGCATATTAAGAAGCTCCATGACTCCTGCAATGACCTGTCCTTTTACGAGTTAAAACATACGACAATAATTAACTTGCATGCTTAATAAGCATACAAACTTAGCTAAAAACCAAGATCAGATAAATAGACAGCACATTAAGGATCTTGTGATACCTTATCTACAAAGCCACGGATCACCAAAGTTGCTTTCTTGTCCTTCGGAGTTTTCTGCAAACATTAAATAAAAGACATTATCGGTAACTGTATGCCAACCTTGCCCATATTAAACCGACAACAAAGGGAATGGCAAAGAAAGCTAAATAGTCACACCTACTTTTCGTACTTTATTCTCATGAACTTTCCTTTCACTTCAATCAATTGTTATTAAAAGTTCACAAAATTGCATGTGGATTTTTGCACGAGGCCTTAGAGAATAAGGATGACAATAAAGCTCTGATAGTGAGATCTTCTATCACAGATCCCACTAAGAAGCTTTCATTGAAATAGAATTCCATATGGACATTAGACAATTTGCAAGCCTTTTAGGAACCAAAGCTTCATGGTTAAGGGAACTGCACATCTCAAACATCGGAGATCAAGATGCATCTAATAAAGCATACTCATCATGCATTCACCATACGCTTTCAGATTCTACCTTGATTTACGAAACAGAAAAAATAGTATAAATCCAATTTTACTTTTTAAAGATTTCAGATACTCGAGCAAAGAGAGGATACCTGAAGATTCACAATAACAATCTTCCCCCCACCATTAAGAGATTTCAACGGTAGATTGCATGCAGGAGTGATCTGCAAACTGTACAAAGAAGTTAAGCCCATATCGATGAACCAAAATGAAACAAATATGCTAAACTAAACTATACCAAACACCAAAAAATCATTGGTACACCTTCTCATCGTTTGCGTGACTTTGTAACAAACTCATCAATTGGGGTTCAAACTATGTCACATTATCTACATAAGTTTTAATTACTAGAAAAGTATATTTTGTAATTCAAAACAGTCACTTGAAATGATTTACTCAAGACTCACAAATTCATTCTTACCAATAAATTGATCTTAAAAAATTATGAATATTAAGGTGGGGGCAAAACTAGAAAGGACCCTTTTCAGAATATTAACGCATTTCTAAAGCTTATTCTTGCACGTACAATTTTAGGTGGCAAAACCTTTCAAGATGAAACTAAGTGAAGTTCGAACTTAGTTACCCGCACAGACTTCAAATTATGAAAGGTTGTCCACTAATGGTTTACAAAAATATATTGCTAAAATCTTGTAAATGTTCATGACCTAAATTCCTGAAATATGACCAATCAGAATGGTTGACAATGTTAAGGCATAATAGCATGTTTCCACTGATAGAACAGAACCAATATATGATTCAATAACAAAAAATGATCATATCAAATACCTTGTCCCCAAACAAAGCACCACGTCACCCATTCTACAATGCTTCTCTGCTAGATTCATCTCCTTGGGTGGTAGTGCATCCTACAGATTGAGGGAAGGAGAAGGGAACAAAGTAACGATTCTAAGCAGCGTATTTTAACATGGTTTCTTGACCAGTATTTTATATCATTGAATCAGATAATCAATGGTTATCGTATACATATCCACCCTTTCAGATGAGTATACTGCCTTAAGCAGTTAAGCCCAGCCCTCTAGATCGGAGGAAACGACTATTTTTATCCTGTATATAAACTGTACAATGTCATACATTAAAATTCTAGTATGCTGCCTTTACAAATGAATCCGAACACATAAGACATCTTGGGCATATTATTGGAGAGAAAGTAAAGAACAAGGCAGGACGCGAATTTCGCCGTATGCTTATAGAATATGCAACCTTCTTATTACTCCCCGATTCTAATAAAAGGAAAGTAAGTGCATTACTTTGGAATGCTAAGATGCAGAGTATATCATATAATCCACACCTAATTCAAGTTCACTGAGGAAAATATAGGCATACCTCCCAGTCAAGAACTGTATCCCTTAGTTTTGCGCCACATTTCTCATGAGAACAACGCCGTGATGTCTCCTTCAACCCAATAGTTTCCACCTCAAAATCTCGCAAATACCTTCAAAGGTTTTATGATAACATAAGATTCTATTCGTGGAAGACAAGCTTCTAAATAAAAGAAAAAGGCAACTCTGAGTGACAGGACTGCTTTTATGGGCAAAGCAAATAGCACAAACACACGTAAAATGATAAGCATTAAAGAACTATACAAGGAATAGGCTTAAGAGTTGCATTCTTGGTTTCTGATAAAAAAAATATGTTTCTTACTCAGCACCACATGAGGGGCAAGTTTCCATGAACGAATTCCCGTGCAATTCAGAAAGCTTCTCCCTTGGTATTCCAGATCGAAGATGGAGACCATCAACGTTCTGGTAAAAAGTAGATGAAAAAAGATAAAAGATCAAGTTAACAAGACTATATGGGGATTTTAGGTGTGTAAATAAGAAGCTTGAATTACGCTATTTAACCATATTCATGATAGAGTGATACGACGCATGCATTTGGTATGCACCAAAGTAATAACATAACCTAGCTTACCTGACTAATAACAAACTTCAAAATGCCAGCCTTCTCCAATCCAGCCAGAGCCATATGAGTCAAGCTTGGCATTGCACGGTGAAAAGGTAGGGATGCTTCAGGTAGGGGCTTACCTTCACGCTGCATTAGATAAATTAAAATTGAATAAATCATCAAGAAGGTTATACAGAAGGTGGATCAATAATGCATATGTTAAAATTTGATACTCTTTCAAGTGAATTCTTGTTTCTTGTCAAACACCAAAACATGTCAGCAATTTAGGAAGGTGGGAATTTGTTTTGTTAAGGCATTTCTCAACATGAAAAACATTTTAAAAAATCATAAGGGTTTTTCTTCAAGAAACAAACATAATTTAAGGAATCTGTTTCAACTTCCCAGTACTAACCTCCACGGGCACGAGTTGAGGGTGCTAAACAAAATTTTCTCTAAAAGGAACAAGAAATTCATCAAACACCTATTGTCTACCTATATAATAAAAGTCGTGCTTTACCTGCAATGTCCATATTCCTTTGGGGCCTCGAAAATCAGGAATCCCACAAGAAGTCGATATTCCTGCACCTGTAAACACCACTAGATGCCTACTCTGCAAGCACAAACAAAGACTTAAAGATGCTGATTGACATAAACCAAACACATTAACATATGAACAGGTAACAAAAGTGGTTAGCATAGGGTCAAACCTTTTCTACCAATTTGGCGAGTTGCTCAATCTGCCATTGCAAACATTAAATCAGATTAGCAAAGGCAACAAACGCATTAAGAAATATTATCAATTACCTTACAGCATCGTTCCAGCAGACTAATTCTACAATTCCTAACGATTCGAAATGGCATTGCCCTTAAACTAAAAAACAACCAAAACTATGCATGCAAGGGTAAGTGGATAACTAGACAATAACCAAACTAAGCACAAATTTAGATTTTAAGCGCCTGTCGATGATCCAAACAAAAGACTATGGTTTCCAATTAAGCATTCCAATTCAATCATAGAAAGCATCAAACCCAATAAACCCCTAGTATTGTTACCCTAAAAAACCAAAAATCTTGATATCGGTGTCATTCAAAAACACCATCTTTACAACATTACGCGAAGTGTCAACCAAGCAAAAAACCTAAGTAGCATTAATGGAATCAGCACAAACATCATAAGAGTAGCAATAAAAACAACAACTTCAAATGGAAGAAGAAGAATAAAAACCCTTACTTTGTCTTGTAAAACATGAGCTGAGTCAAAGAACTCAGTCATTCCAACTTGACCTACATCTTCAATGAATGAGAGCTTCTCAGCATAGCCAAGAGACATAGTTGTGGTAACTCTTTCTCTCTCTAAAGAACAGGTTCCTTGGCAATGGAGAGTGTTTTCCGGGATCAAAGAGAAGGAGAGAGATTGAGATGGAAGGGTCTTTGTTATCTCTTTTCTTTTCCTTCTCTAAATTTTCAGAAGGTGGTTAACTTTCTTTTGCTTCTTTTAAGGAAACCCAACTCAAAAGCCAAAATTGGCACTTGATTCACCAGCATACAGGAGAAACAGAGACTCCCATTAAGAGTTGAATTATCATTTATGCCCTCTTCTTTCTCAGTCATTTTCTAAATAGCTTTTCATTACTCTGTTTTCTTAAAACCATAACTTCCTTCCCGGTACTCTACTAGAAAGGTTCCTCTCAATGCTCTAACGCCCACACCGGATATAGACTGAACTGTCTCATGACGTTGTTAACCCAACTCATCTACTACTTTAATGAACAAACAGTGATGTCGGTGAAAAACATATAATTTTTATTTAAAGTGATTTGAGTTTAATAAAAATATTTATAAGATATATATTTATTATTAAAAATTAAAAACATATTTAAATAAATATTATTTTATAATTATTTTTAAATTTAGTGTTTTTCGCGGAAAGATAATCTTAAATTTGTTTTATAATAAATATGAGTAAAAAAATTAGTAAAAATTTTTAAAAAAATAATATGTATTCTACTAAATAATCATATAATAACCTGATAAAAATAATATATAATATAATTTTGTCTTAAATTTTAGTTATAATTAATTATATTGTTTCCAAAAAAAATACATACTATATTGTTTCAAAAAAATCATAATTGATCATAGCCATCATATTATAATTTGTAATATATATTTTATATTTTAGGCATAAAGATAATTTTAATCCTTATTTTTTTTGGATATATTTAGCCCTTAACCTATATCTTTTTGACAAATAGCTTATTTTTAACACCATGGTAACTGGACCGTTAAAAATCTAACAATGATGACATGTTATATGCATATGATAATATATTTTAAATAACATGACATCTAACCTATCAAATACATATATAATATAATTTTATTCTAATATAAAATAATTAAAATTCAAATAAAATATTAAAAAAATAATTAATTCTAAAATAAAATACTATTAAACATTGTTAACCCTAACTACGATAGAATTAAAATCCTACCTAAAAAAATTAATTAATTTCGAACTGTGTTCATATTTTTTTAAGATAGGACTTTGTAGTTAGGGTTGAGAATGTTTAATAGCCTTTTATTTTAGAATTAATTAATTTTTAAAATTTTATTTTAATTTTAATTATTTTATATTTTATATTGGAATAAAATTATATTCCATATATATATTTGATAGGTTAGATGCAATGTCATTTAAAATATATTATCATATATGGCATGTCATCATTGTTAGATTTTTAACGGTCCAGTTATCATAGTAGTTAAAAAATAAGTTATTTGCCAAAAAGATATAGGTTAAGGGCTAAATTTATCCAAAAAAAGAATAAGGGTCAAAACGATAAAAATTATAAACGTTAAGGGTTAAAATTATCTTTATGCCTATATTTTATAACCATTGGTTTTTAATTATAGTTATACAAATATATTGAATATATTTATCTTTATAATTATATATTCATTAATTCTTATTTTAATAACAGAATATATTAAATTAAAATAACTATTTACTACATTATGATTTCTATTTTTTAAGATATATTTAAATGGGAAACAGTTGTCTGTGGCTTTCAGACCCTAATTTTGGGCCTTCAATATACAATTATTGGACAAAAGGGTCCAATTATGTAAAACTAAAATTGATTTTGATATAACAAATAAATGTAAGGACTATTTTTGAAATAATTTTCTGGTCCTTAAGTCAAAACTTGATCTCTAAGTCAAAACCAAGAACTTTAAAATATTCTTACAAGTCTTTTTTACACGAGGGTATCGATACCATGAGGACTGGTATCGATACACCTGGGAATTTTCAAGGCTTGTTCTTGAGATCAAGAACAGGTATCGAAACAAGGTTCGATACCAAAACTTTCTGCCAACCAATGTTTCGATACTGGTATCGAAACATCTTGATTAATTTTCAAATTATTTTTTAATTTTTAAAATATGACTCCTGGTATCGATACAGGTATCGATACACCCTTAATCCCCAACGGCTAGTTTTTGATTCAAATAAGTCAACCGTTGGTGTTAGTTAATTTTTGAATGATGGTTAGCCTGTATCGAAACAAGGTTCGATACCAGGCATCACAGAAAGTTTTTGTATCGAAACAGGTATCGATACACCTCCTATTAAATGCACAACGACTCTTTCTTTTCTTGGCTTGTTTCGAAACAGGTACCCCGTGTTTCGATACCACCTGCTGCAGAGTGCATTTATGATGGAAAGATGAAGCTCCAACGTCCATATTTACTTTCCCAACAACTTCAACGGTTAGAAATCAATGAGAAGGTATAAAAAGAAGCATTTTCAAAAGCATATCAACAAGAAAAGGATATCAAGCAACATTCAAGCTCAAAAATCCAACTCAAAGCACTTGATTGAAAACCTTGTCCTCCCAACTTGTACTTTTCATTTTGATTTGTTGTAATTTAAGTTTGGGGAGAGTTTGCTTGTATCAAGGGCTATTATTTCTTGTGAGAAGAATCTTTCTAGCCAATTTAAACTTTTGTAAACCTTGTGAGTGGTAAAATCAATTTTGGGTAGAAAATTGATTTGTTTGTAAAGGTTATCCCTTGAACCTAGAAAAAGGCTGAATTCAAGAGTGAATTGCTTTCAAAATCCTTAGTGGGAGCTAAGGTAGTGGAGTAGAGCTTGTTCGAAGCTTGAACCACTATAACTCTTTGTGTTCTTCAATTTTTCAATCTTCACCAAATCTCTCCTATAATTTTTTTAATATCCAATTCACCCCCCTCTTGGCCATTATCCATTACCGATCAACTCAACAAATTAATTTTTGGAAGATTCTGACATTGTTTTCAACATGGCCTGGGATTTCCTATTATTGATTTTATACAAAATTAAATTTAATTATTATTAACATGTCATTTTTTATGTAAAAAAATGCAACTACGAGTCTATTAACATGTTATTTTTAATTAATTAAATAATTAATTTATCTTATAAATTTTAATTTAATTTAAAATCATACTATGATTTTTAAAATCAAAACTAAACGTCGTGAAAAAATTATTTAAAATTATAAATAATATATTAAAATTCAATCTAAGAATTCAAAACCACAGTTATATTATGTTATAATTTTTAGAAATAAATATTATTCTCTTCTGTTTGCATTTCCATTAAAAAAGTAGCCAAAATCATGATTTTTTTTTTCAAAATGTTGAAAAAAAATAGAAACCTGTATTTCAAGTTTCATCAATTAGTCAGCATATGTGGTGTGAGTGGGAAGATACCTTCAAAGGAACATAATATGATTGACTTTGAATTTTGAACCGACAAAATATTAAAATTCAAATTAAAATGTGTCATGATGGATTCCAAGATTTACATGGACTGCCATGGGGGATTATTTTCTATGGTCACTTTCCTACATTTATTCTCGATAATTGGAGAATAAGACAACTCGGTAGCTATAGGTTGATTAAAAAAATATTTTTGTTTTTTTTTTAAATAAACTAAAGTAATTACAGTAGTATCTGTTATAGAATATAATCTTTTATCATTTGATATTGATCGCTTAATCATTTTGATGACATCGCTGATGTTCGAATCCGTAATCTCTAAAAACAATAACTTAGGCTAGAGGACTCGTGCAAAAAACTGTCATTGTAAGAGAAAAAAATTGGTGGGTGTTGCATTATAGTGTATATAAAGTCAGGGACGGAGTTAAGATTTAGTTTGAAGGGGACAAAACATGAATATTTAGAAGTATGGAAGGTAAATTCATAAAAAATATTTTTTAAAAGAATTTAAATAGAGGAAGAAAAGTTAAAAAAAAAAACTCATAGTTTCGTCTTTGTACGAAATTAAAGAATTTAAGATTAAAAAATCATTAAAAAATATTTTTATTAAAAATTATAAAATATTAATATAGTGAAAGACATTAAATTGTTAAAAGGAAAATTTGTGTTTAAACACCGGAAATTGGATTAATAGGTGTAAGAACGGCAATAAAATTGATTAAATTATGAGGTTGTATTTTTTTTAGGAATATGAAGTTAGGATTTGGAATATATATTTTTTACTTGTTGAACTAAAAAAAATCATCTCAATGTATCAAGTATTTACCTTATACATTATTTAAGAATTATTGGTTTATTTTATATATTAAAAAAAGAATTATTGGTTTATGATTACACATAAGTAAAAAAATATATTTTAAATAAAAATTAAAACAGATTTTAAGAAAACAGATATGTAACGGTCACTTTTACCGACCAAAGAAGAAAAATCCAATGCGAAAAAAGTGAAATAGGACATTAAAGCTGAGACCAACCTCTGCCCTACGTAATAGCCAGTAGAAATAGCGACGACTTTAGTTTATAGCGACGACAGCTGGACTGACATTTCCCGATAGCTTTAACACATCGTCTTCTTGGTGACCACGTGAGCGATGGATTATTAGCGACGCAATCAAATTAACTGAAAATTTGTCGCTAGAAAAGATGATAAAAATAAAGGTTGGGTTCTACATTCTTTCTACAGTAACAAGGTGTTCGGATTTTTTTTCTCTTGGATTGTTCCTAATTGAAATTATCATTGATTCAACAGATTATATGTTTTCCCAAGGCAATTTTTTAATGATGTTGATATCAATTTTTTTCAGATTTTTTGGTAGGGACGGAGTTAAAATTTAGAGTTGAGGGGATAAAATATAGGGGCAAAACATAAATATCTAGAAATAAGATGACAAATTCGTAAAAAAATTAAAAAAACACTTCGGGTGGGGAGATTGCCCCACCCAACCCCACTTAGTTTCATCCATGTATTTTGGTCTTTAATAGTATGAAAGTTTTTTTATGTCGTGAATGTGATCGAATTTATATACTCTAAGATTCAAGCATATAATCTTGTTTATTAATCGATCTCGAGGAATGGTCGAATGCATATTTGTTCAACGAGGGTACGAGGAAAAATAAAAAAATAACATTAATATTTTTAATTAAATTAACAAAAATAATTAAAATAAAAATAAATTAAATGATTTCATTAAAAAATTTAAAAGTCTAATAATTAAAATAAAAATATTTTAGAAGTTTAATGACTATCTATATATTTTACCTAATTAAATTTATATCAACATTTAATTCAAACTGATATGATTTTTTTTATCTTCTAGAAACATAATGTATAGGTGGAGGGCGGTCAATTAACATCAAATAGCCACAAAATACAACCAAATGATTTAGGGTTGACTGTCCTTTTCTAAGATCATAATCGAATATTATTAAAATATTATAAAAGATATTATAAATAAAATATATTTAAAAAAATAATAGAGATTATTTTATTAAAATTTGTAAAAAATCAAAAGTATAAAAAATATTTTATAAGAAATAATATATTGTAAAATTTAAAAATTTTATTAAATTTTATTATTTTTATCTAATTGTGAGACATTACAAGGTGAAAATGAGTAGCGAATGAGTCAAATTATCAGAAAAATTATTTTATTATTAATAACTGATTATATTAAGAAACAACTATCAATTAAGTGGATGATCAACAATAAATAATAATTAAAAATTTAACGCTATGAAAATTTATACACAAGCATTAAACGACTATTAGTGTATGTTAGAATTATATCTAAACTGAAAAAATACTACAAAGGTCGAAATTCTTATAATAATATAAAAATAATAAACCTAATAATCATTAATTAATATTAAAATTAATTATTAAATACCGACTAAATAAAAAAATTATAGAAAAAAAAATAATTTACAATTTATTTGACTTGATTTATACATTGTTGACTGCTTTTCTTCAATCCAATGTTGACCATATCTTTAATTTCAAAATAAATTCAAGTAGTTGATGAGTCAGGCAACTAAAACTAGATGTTCGGTAAATAAAAGTTATTTTAATGACGGGATATCAAAATAAAAATAAATTATTAAAATAAATAAAGTATTAAATCAAAAAATGGATAAAAGTGAAGGATCAAATATGTAATTATCCCAAAAATTTATGGATCTCATTAAAACTAAGTCAAGTACCCAAAATGTGTATTTACGGTTTACCCCCCACAAATTGAATCTCATTGCTCCCGCTAGCAACTCACCGACCACGTACGTCACCAAAATAGTCGGCTTTAAATTTTTGGGCCCACATACTGTTTTGAAAGGTTATTATTGGCTCGAAAAGTAGAGTGGATACGCGTGAGCATCCACTTCACCGCACCTTAGTATCCCCTGAATCCGTAACAAAAAGGTTAGTAAGCCCAAAGCCCAAAGACCAAAGCCCAACTTTCGTATATAAATAGCAACGCGCTAAAGCTTTTCTTCAAACCTCTGGCTGATTGGCTCTCATCTTGGATTCTGTTCTATTCATTTTGTCTCCATTTTCAAAAATAAATAAATAAATAAAACAGTAGTAGAAGCAAAAGAAAAGTCTGGATTTGATTCTTACTCTTTTTCGTTGAATTACTATTTATTCAATCACTTCTTACCAGTTGCTTCAACGACGCTGAGATTATTGTTCCCATCCGGAATTTTCGTTGTTTAGCAGGTGATGCTGCTGCCATTGATTTTGAATTATAGCTTTTTTTGGTGTTATGATTATGCATTTCCGTGTTAATCATGGATTCCAGTAATTAGTTTTGGAAGATTTTTGAATTTGAAGACTATTTTTGTTGCTTAATGTTTGAGTGACAGGCAGTTCAGTCGTTTGGAGGTTAGAATTTGAAGTTTTTTCTTTCATTTTCTGGGTTTAATAGGATTGTATTATTTCCTTTTCCTGAATTATAAACTTATAAATTATGGAGCCAAGCCAAACAGAGTTTTGACATTAGCCTTTGGTTTTAGAAGTGATGTTTAGCAAATTGGAGTTGGAATCCCCACACTGTTACCACTTCCCCTATCCTTATGCTGCAACGTACATAGTCTTATACTCTTATTCTAGCTCTGTTTAGTATTAATTGCTTTCTAATTGTAGGTTCCGTTGCTCTGGGAAAATTGAATTTAGAAAACTTTTTTTTGACATCTTTGAAAAACTAAAGGTTTTCCCCGATTACATAAAAAATTGTTTTACGTTGTTTGAATATTTTTTTTTCTTTTTTGGAAAATATTGAGTTTTAGAAGACTTTTTGTATTTTCCAAGAAAACATTTTTTATTAAATAGTATAAGGTTCAAAGTGAGAATTTCCCTAAAGTAGAGGGACCATTTTAGTTATTAAGCCTTTTATTTTTCATTGATCAGACCAACTTCCTTTGAACGAATTTAGAAAATACAGAAAGAGAACCTTCCTACAACAAGACCCGAGAATTTGAAATTTATTCATGATTGGAAGTTGGAACAGATGCCGATCTCAGCAGATTTAATGGAGGTAGTTGGGAAACCGGTGTGCAGAAATGGAGTTCAGTATGCTGAATTGCTTCCTGCTGTCGATGATGTTCATGGAGGTGTCATTGTGGAAATGAAGGAGCATATGGACACTGAAACCTTTCTTACTATGCTCAGAGCTTCTATGTTGCAGTGGAAGCAACAGGTTAAATTTGAGATGGTTAATTTTTTGTTGCTTTGCTTATTGTCCCTTGAAAGTTTGTTGAGTTGATTGTTTGATTTGATTTGAACAGTGCAATTGATACAAGTTCTTATTTTTTAGATTTTGTAAAATGGCCTTGAGTCGATTCAGCTGACTTCTAGTGCCGAGGCTTTATCTAGAGCCGAAGTTTTACTCTGTATGCAGGGGATTTTTGTGAATTAAACAGGAACTCAGGAAGTTTGATTTAAATAGATTCTGGACCAGATACCTAAGTGATCAGTTGGTGTTCTCTGGTGATTGTGATGTAACTAAAATGAACAAATCTTAACTTCAGTTATTGGTGCTAGAGGTCTTATTTGCTCGATCAAGTTATTCATCTACTAGGAACTTGACGTAGGGACTTTGAGTTTCTTAGTTTTGCTATTTTGTTTTATAGTCATTACTCATTATATTCGAAATTTGCTGTGCAGGGTAAAAAGGGAGTTTGGATTAAATTGCCTATTGGACTTGCACATCTAGTTGAAACTGCAGTGAAGGTAGTGGATACTCTATAATATATTATTCCAACACCTGGTCCTAACTTGTAGAACAAAACTTTGAATATATGTTTTAAATTCATTTGGATTTGATAATTTTATGTTGCTCTTTTAATTTCTTATTGTTGATATTTATAATGTTTTGACTGCCAAGTTCTTTTGAAACACATTAAACTGGTTACAGGAGGGGTTTAGATACCACCATGCTGAGCCAAGTTACCTCATGCTTGTTTTCTGGATCCCCAAGACACCAAGCACTATCCCCGCAAATGCAACACACCGAGTAGGTATTGGTGCAATTATCTTGAACGATAAAAGAGAGGTACTCCCTCAACTTCATTGTGTTCAAGTTTTCAAAGCAAATGAGTAATTGATTCTTTATTCTGATAACGTAGAACTTGTTAATTGGTTTCTTCCCTTTGGTCCTTTCTGCTCTATTTTTGTTATAATAAGTTTCACCTGGTCCATTGGAATTTGGTCAGTGACAATGTATGCTAGACATTTTCTAATATATTATATTTATCCGTTGCAAGCAACTTGTTTTTGCATTCCAACGGTTTCATGAACTCAAAAGCCTTTTTGAATATTCAAATTTCAAGTCATCAATTTTACTATGATACCAAATAGACAAGTGTGATATTCAACACTATATGTTACTATGAACCTGATGCAGCTGCTCTGCCAGCTCAGAGGTTCATGCTCGCATCTACTTGGAGTTTCTATTCACAGATTCATGTGTTAACTCTATAGTTTTCCTTGTCTATATGAGTATAGCCACTCAATCTAGCCTTCTGAAGTGTATTCTTGTTACAAGTTGTGATACTATAGGTTTAACTCTTGATTTTGGATTAATCAAACTATTTTTTTGTAGCTACTTCTAAATAAGAATCATCTTGGCTGATAGGTGCTCGTAGTTCAGGAAAAGAGTGGCATTCTTCAAGGAACAGGCATATGGAAAATTCCTACTGGGGTAGTTGAAGAGGTATGTTCCGGTGTGCCATTATAAGGAACTTTCACATCACCTTAAAATCTAATTCACTTTGGTATCAAATCATAAATGAGCTCTTCTACAAGCAGGGAGAGGATATTTCTGTGGCAGCAATAAGAGAAATAAAAGAAGAGACAGGAGTAAGTGATGAGTATGCATTAACATTTGTTGTTTTACACCTAATATTAAAAATGAGCGTTAACGGCCTTATGATGACCACTAATTTTCCTTTTTCAGATTGACACAGAGTTTGTGGAGGTCCTAGGTTTCAGGTATGATGTTTGCATGAGCAAACATGTCCTTTTGCTTTTAAACTGCACAACTATGTCCTTTTGCCATATGAAAAACATGTCCTTGTGAAACACTTGGTTGACGTTGGCGAATTCTTTGTTTTGAAATCAATTTCTTAACTTCAGGCAATCACACAAGGCATTCTTCGAGAAGTCGGATCTGTTTTTCATATGCATGTTGCATCCACTATCCTTTGATATTCAGAAGCAAGAGCTGGAAATTGAGGCAGCTCAGGTACCACTCGTATTGTTGCATACTATTTCCTTGATTCAGTATGTGCAATCATCTTAGTATCCCATCGTTTTTCACTGATCCGATATCTACTCCAATGTTAAGCCATACGAGATCGAACCAGACTTCAGTGAAGTTCTAATATTTTACTTACCAAAAAAATTAGCTCTGCTTGAGATACTCTACAGACATGGATTTTCATGCTTGTATGTCTGCCTTTTTTTCACAGTGGATGCCATTTGAAGAATATGCAGCTCAACCGTTCGCCCAGAAGCATGAGCTTTTCCGATACATAAGTGAACTATGCTTGGCAAAGGTAGACAAAAACTACGCCGGGTTTTCCCCACAGCCTATATCGAATTCCGGCAACCAACCATCTTTCCTCTATTTCAACAACAAGGATCTGGATAAGTCAAGGTCTGCTAACAATCCCTAGAAGCAAAACTTGATCGATGATACCATCGAATTTACCGTTTTACCTACAGATCAACCCTTTCCTCTGCATCCACTCTTTTTTCCATTTCAGATAAAAACCGAGGTCTCCAAGACTTGGAATATGTCTGTCTGTCTGTCTCATCATGCACACCATGAATGTGGACATCATTCGAGTAGGCCGAATCCGACATAGCTTTCGCTACAAGGAAATGATATTATGAGGTAATTCTAGTATCTTTTCCCTTAAGGATCAAATTTGCTTTGTTTTAATACGTCCTACAACTTATGTATTATATATAGTGAAAATAATCGACAGAGAACCTTCTCAAAATATATGTTTTTATGGACAGATTGGCTTTATATTGATTAATGTATGACATGAGTATCATATATATTATTTTATTCTAATTTTTATTGATATTTTTACTATTTATATTAAAATAGGATATTATTTAATTTTCATGTCAACTTATATAAAATATATAAATCAAGAAAAACAATCATATTGTAAATCAAACTAGGTCTCTTAAAACCTTGAATAATACTGAAATTTTTGTTCAAAATTTAAATGTGTTTAGTTTTATTGGTAAAGTTTATTTCCCGATTTAAAAATTAGTCTGAATATTAAATAATTTTTTATATAAAAAATGGAAGAGCACCTACTCCTCTGTAAGCAGAGCAACATTATATAAAAAATTATTTGGATTATTAAATTAATTTATCCACAAATATTAAAGGAACATATCACATATCTATAAATAGATAATCCAACAATAAATAAATATAATATAATATAATATAATCAAACAATAAATAAATCTTAAATTAATTCATATCGTAACAATGTGTATTATAAAAACAATAACAATATTTTTAACAAAAAAATAAAAAATTATAAACCTTTAGCTAATTTCTAACACATAAACACCATGAAGGTTTGTAATAAACTGAGACATTACTTATTTTGTCTGGTATGTATATAAACAAAAAAAAGTAAAAACCTTAAAGCAACAAAAGTACTAAGAAGAAGCTCAATCCAACAGCAACAAACCTTCCACCTTTAAAACTCACAGCTGCATTATCATCAGCAGCCTGATCAGCTGGATCACTGTCTGGTGAATCCGCTGGCGAATCCGATGCAGGTCCTGGGGCTGACTTGGACTTGGATTTCGATTTGGATGCTTTTGGTGCATCTGCTGCCTCTATTGGTGCTGGTGCTGGTGCAGGAGTAGGGGATTCCTTAAACAATTCTCTAGGCATCAAGACCTTGTCGATTGTATAAATTGCAACCGGCTGTTGGTCGAGTAATGTCCCGGTTATTTTCACCGTGTTGATCCTAGTCTTCAGTGTCACCTCTTCACCATCGTCTTGTATGGTGAAATCGAACTTGCTGGCACCGTCGGTGGCTAAGGTGTTCATCTGTCCATTGTTGGATCTCAACATGGATAGAGATTGGTACACCGGAACACCGAAAAACTCGAGGAATGATTCTTTCCCTGAGGCTGTCAAGTTCTTGAACTTGGGTAAAAAGGCTTTGAATGCATCATCTAGAGGGCAGAACACAGTCAATCCTCCATTGATGTTATCCTACAAGTCACCATGACCACATATTCTGTATTAGCAAAGTGAAGTTACCATTGAGCTAAATGTGCAGAATTGTCACATGCAAAACACTGCATCTTTAGTTAATTCGATTCGATTCCAACTTTATCATAGTATCAATCAATGAGGGTATGACCTTCCAAGTTCCAACATTTATGAAAAATCGAACAGAACATATTCCTATACAACACTAGTTTCGATTCGAAAAACACAACTTCAATGCAAATTCAACATTTCCAACTGGAAAGAAAACAGGACCCAGATCTGGGTTACTTTCTCTAGAACATGTCTACAAATTCACATGAAAAAACAATCAAGTTGTCATTATCATGCTTTTACACTAGTTCTTTCACCTTTTCTTAACCAGAAATTTTAGCAATGAATCAATCAACCAATCAAAATTAGTATAATTTAAAAAAAACAGCATTTTAGCTCACCTCATATGTTCCCATGGCTTCGGGATTCGCCAAAAGTGTATCGGCGAACACTTTACATCCATGTGCCGACATGATCCCGGTGATATTCAGTTCGCTCGGCCCCGGAGTAGGAGCTTCAGCCACGGCAGAAGGTAAAGCCTTGCTGATCTGAATCACAGATATATTGTAAGGAATTTCCTCAACAGATTTAACAAAGAAGGAATCCAAGCTCCCTCCATTGTCTTCAGTTCCGAAACCAACTTTCCCACCTTTGAAATCGGTAATGTTAACGAACCCAGAAACCCCAGGAGCCACCCCGGTGGCTTGGAACACGGTAGCAGCCAGTGCTGTGCCATCGGTTATCTGGTGAAGTTTCTTGGCGCCAAAGTAATCGAGAAGGACGTGTACGGAAAGTATGTTTTTCACGGTGTAAATGGAAGGGTTTTTGGACAAGATAGATGACATGGCGGCGTTGTCCAAGGCGAGGACGGTGATCGTGGTGCGGCGGTTGATCTCTTGAGCCAAGTGTGTGAGAGTAAGGTAATGGTTGAATGTTGATAAAGACGGATGCTTTGCGAGTAAACGAGTGATGTTGTGGCCATTTGATGTTTGGAAGACGAGAAACAGTGAGAAAATTAGAAGAAGAAGCTTTTGTCTTTGCTGCATTGTGCTGTTTGTTTTCCTTCTCTCAAATGGTTTTGAAGAACCGAAAGGGAAGAGAAGAAAGTGAGAGATTTTGTAGGGGGGAAGGTGAGAACTTTAAGGAGAAGATGGGCTTGGAATATGGTTAAATTACACGTTGAATCCCTGTGCTATTGGTTTTTGGCTTTGTGGTCCTGAAAGAGTAGGAGGAAGTAGGGGTGAGCAAAACTTGACTCGACTCGAAAAAATCGAATAACTCACTCGACTCGAGGCGCGAAATTTCATAGACTCAACTCGAAAAAAATTCAAATAAAGTTTGAGTTGTAAAATAGAAATTCGAATAACTCAAAATTTTTAGTATTTAAAGGATTAATTTTTAAATTTGAGACGAATCTCTCAATTTTTTATGATATATATGCATTGATATATAAAAATATAAAAAAATATTGCTACATATGAAAACAAAATATGCATACCTTATATGATTTGAGAAAGTCGTTTAAATTAGAATTAAATTATACTATAACATGATAAATAATTATAATTAAATATTTATAGGAACTCGAAAACTCGATTCGACTCGACTCAAATTTTTTAAACTCGAATCGAACCGAAAAATTTCACATAAAATTTGAGTTATAAAATATGACTCGTTAACTCGAATAATTCAAAAATTTTTAACTTGGCTCAACTCGATCAAATACTCACTTCTAGTAGGATGGGAACAAAGGAGATGGCTTCGTGGTTCTCAGGGTCCAATTTTTGCTGACCAGGAAAAAAAGTATTGGTTTGTACAAAAGGTTTTTGATTAAATTACTATGGAACTCAGTTAGGATAAATTACACCAAAAACTCACAAACTATTGTCAGATTTTAAATTGGTTCATTGTCTTGAAAATACTCTAATTTTATCATTAAATAATTAAAACTATTTTTTAACATTTTAAATCTAAATTATTCGTGCGATAAATATCAACGTATTTATATATTATTTTATGTGTTCGAAATATCTTGACTGTCATATTAGAGTCAAAACATTAAAGGTTAAGTTAATAGTTAGATTAATGAAATAACTCATTGATACGAAGACATAAATTTAATTTTTATTAATAAAATAAAATATATTTTACGATAATCATTTATCTTTTATTAAGAATACTTATGACAAAAAAAATTAATTACTGTTACGAGGATTGATACCTTGACTTAAACTGGGTTGGACTTGGGATCAAATAAATGATTCAAATATATATATATATATATTTAATTTTATATTTATTTAATTTTAATATATATTTTAATAAAAAATATTTACGGAATGAGTTAATATCCATTCGTATAATATAAAATTTATTTAATTTTATATTTATTTATTCGTTTAATGAGGAAAAATAAATGATTCAAATATTATGCGAAAGCAAGGGGTAGATTCGATCAAACCAGAGGGGACTTAAGTTTCATGAAAGTGGTGGGACCCAATGTAGCGTGCCCCGGAAAACAGCCAGGACGGTAACGGTTCCTTGACAAGTTGACACGTGGATGGAATTGAATGGACTACGTGACTTCAGCGAAATCCCACCGACAAAAGGGTTCCGCAACGCGATAAACATTGGACGGTTATGATTCTCCTGTTCTAACGCTCAACTTTATGCTAACTAATTTCAAAAATATTATATTTAATAACAAATTATATCACATGATAAAAAAATATTATTAGAAAAGTTTAATTACACTAATATTTTTTATTATTATTTTTCTTACGATTTTCGGGCTTCACCCGATTAATTCAGATTAATTTATATTTAATTTTAATAGATAAGTGTCTTAATAATTTTTATATATAATAATATCTCGAATCAAAATTCTTATTTATTACTTGGATCAACTTTAATCGATACATTGATATCTGTTCTAGAATATAATCTCTACCATTTGACATTGATCGCTCAATCACTCTGCTGGTATCACTAGTGATCGAAATCATGACCTTTAAAAATAATAATTGTTTCGTTATGATTTTGTTAGACGGTTGGTGCAGCTTTCAAAAATTTTTTATTAAATTTATAAGGTTTCCTATTCAAAATGGTATATGAATTATTTATTTCTGTTAAATTTGATACCTGAACTTAGGATTTTTTTGGTTCAAACTTGTTGAAAATGTAAGTATTACTTTTTGTAATTTAAATTTAAGGTAAACTGCGATTGAGGTCACTTAATTATGGGTAATGTTACATTTGAGTCACCTAATTAATAAAAGTTATATATGGGTTACTCATTTATGGGTAAGATTATATTTGGGTCACCCAAATATTAAATGTTACATTTAGATAACTCAATTATAGGTAAGGTTACATTTAGATCACTCTTTATATTTGAAAAAAATTTATCATTTTGTATATTATATTAATTAATAATTTAAAATGAAGTACTATAATGTTAACATTGGTATACAAGGATTTAAAAAAAAAACGACCAACTTGATGTACTTTTTAAAATAGGATGAGTGACCCAAATATAACATTACTTATAATATTTTTTTTTAAAAAAACATTACTTATAATTAAATAATCCAAATATAATTTTTAATAATTAAGTGACCTAAATATAATTATACCATATTTAAATAATCTTTGTTACAGTTTACCCTTAAATATAAAATTGTATTATATCGCATTATCATGCAAGATTAGCGGTCAGTAGGTACAAAATGTTAGACGATTTCAAACGCGACATATAATACAATACAAATATGAGGGGGAAAAAAAGGAAAAATTATTAATAAAAATATAAATAATTAATATAAATAATTAAAATTTTTAAAATACGGATAAAATTATAAATATATATTGCTTTAAACATGTTTATGTTGTTCAATAGATATACATATCTATATATATTGAAATTAAAATATACGCGTTGTTTTATTTATAAAATATATATAAATGATTAAAAAATAAAAATTTATAAATAAATATTAAGTTCTATGTTATTTAGGGTATTATGAATTTAAAAAATCTCTATTAAGATATTTATCTATCAAAATTCGCGTTTAATGTGTAATTCGAATTTGTTAGGATGAGCTCTTAAAAATCAGAAAACAATAAACTATGGGTGTTCAAAATTATCCGACCCGACGACCCGAAATAAAAATAGTAGGTAATTTTCAAAAAAATTATCCGACCCGAGAATTAGTGGGTCGGACTTAGACCGAAAATTTTTAATTTCTGGGTACCCGACCCGACTGGTTTTATTATTATATATATATTTTTTAATTTTAAATTATATTTTTATTTTAGATTTCTTTAATATTTGTACATAAAATTAAATTTAAATCTCTAAATTAATTTTATGTTTGTGTTATATATTTTTAAGTTTTAAAATTTTTAAATATATTTTTATTAATTTACTAACATCGAAAGAAAAATGAGATTAATAATTTTAACTTTATTTTATGATAAAATTTAATAAACATAGATGTTTATATACATCCAAATATTCTAAAATTAACTTTAAATCACTAATTTTTATATTTGGTTATGTATTATAAAATTTTAAAATTTATATGTTTAATATATAATTCTTTTTAAATTTTAAAATAAAAAATAAAATAATAATAATAATTGTGAACCGGGTACCCGAGTTTTACGTGTACCCGATAACAAATACCCGATTTAAATGGGCGGGGACACGAGCCAAATTTTTATGATCCGAAAGAACCGGGTGCCCGATAATGAACACCCCTACAATAAACCTCCTCCAAAAAAATTAATGTTATAATCATCGGGGTTTGTTACAAGTTATAAATAACTTGATGTCGTTTATAATTTTTGTGTTTAAGATCTTATATATGCTAAAAAATAATTATCGAAAAATTTATCTATTAAAATTAAATACGTAACGTATATTAATATGATTTTATTAAGACAATGTCATAACATTGTTTGAGAACAAACTAAAACCAAGAATAGATCTTAGTTTAAATGGTTAAAAGATTACTCCACTAGGCCGAGATATATAGGTTTGAACCTTCCCATACTCTTATCTTTAATTTATATTTTTAACACATATACTGTAGGTGTTATAAGTGCGGCGTTTGTTAAAATAAACGTCACTAAAAATTATATCTTTTGCGATGTTTGGTTTTATAAACGCCGTTAAAGTTATAGTATTTTTCAAAAATACTGGTAAAAATATATTTTTTTAGAGGTATTTTTTATGGAACACTGCAAATGACTTGTATAACGATATTTATAAAAAATACTACTAAAGATATAAAATTTTATAATATTTACTAAAAATCGTTACTAAAAATACCACTAAAAATAAATTTTATTGTAGTGGTAATATACGACATGAAGGTAAAGAATAGTTCAAGTAATAAGTAATTTATATCGTTTAACTAAAGTCTTAAGTTTTAGATAAATCGTAATCTTATAATTTTTACTTAATATTTTTTATATTTTGTAACCATTCAAATATTATAATAAAATAAATATGTGCATTCGAAACAATTTAAATCAATATCGAAAAAATATGGGAAACTAAGATGGCCGATAAGCTACTAATCTCTTTGATATCAGGAATAGATTTAAGAGTATTGTAAATATAATTGTATCTTTAAAAATTTTATATGTCGATAATTATAAATAATAAATAGAAAACACTCGTTAAAAAATCATAAAAAACTGTAAATTCCATTTAAAACAATGAAAAGACATTTTTTATCAAATTTATATGAAAAATCACACAATTATATAATTCAAGTATTTTTCTAAAACATAATATTTTTTATTTTTCTTTTTTAGGGCAAACCAAACCAATTTCCGGTATGTCAAACCTAAACCAAACCAGATTTTTTCTTAAAACCAAACTGATTACAACCATACACGTGTCAGTAAGGAAAGAACTACCTTGGACCCCTACCCATCTGATGAAACCCGCTGGAACCATAAACATGTCCTTGCTGCTGCTGGTGTACCATCATCCCATACATCCCACTACTACCCGCACCGGCACCGACGCCTCCGCCGAGAGGCGCGTCTTTATCACGTACCACCGCGGTCTTCTCTCCCTCCATCTCCCTAAACCTTTGCAAGTACACCTTGAGTGGCTCGACGTAATCCTCGAATCCCAACGTGGTCATGGCCCACAACAGATCGTCGCCGTTAATCGTCTTCCTCTTCTCCTTCTGACACTTATCGGACGCTTCCCCCGTGATGAAGCTGATGAACTCCGACACGCATTCTTGCACAGTCTCTTTGGCTTCCTTTGATATCTTGGCGTTGGCGGGCAGAGCCTTTTTCATGATCCTGCTCACGTTAGCGATAGGCAAGAACCGGTCTTGTTCCTTGGGGGAAGAAAGATCTGCGTTGTTCTGAGCTCCACCCGACTCAGTGTCCGAGTCCACCATGGCCTCAGTTTCTCAAGTTTCCCAAGTTGAAGTTGAATATATATATATATATAGTTACAGGAGCAGCTAGGGTTTGTTTTATTTTAGTGGGGAATTTGGTGAGCTTTGAAGAACTGGGGAGAAGCAGCTTGTTGGCATGGAGAAATAACGAGCCAGTCGAGTTCAATGCGAAGATACATATTTTTTATATAGAAAATTTAAATTCGAACTTTAAAAATCTATTTTTATAATTAATTATTATAATATTCGATATTAATCGATAAATATCTTAAACATTATTATTATTACAAAAAAACATGTGAACATCTACTTGATTGATAATAACTTTGTTTTTCTATTGTTGATGGTTAGTTTAGAGAGTCACTGAGTGCTCCACTAACTAGTGGAGCAACTTTGCCATTATTTACCCTTTAATTAACAAATGTTAATCATGATTTAAGACTTCCACGTGTTGATTTTATATAAAAAAACTTATTATTAAAAGGGTTTGACATAATATCAATAGAATAAAAAATTTTAGATAAGATTTTTTAACGTGAGATTAATGTTATTTGTCTCTTTTAAGGCGTGACATTCTCTTTCACTTAATTTTATGATACCCTTGTCATGAATTTTTGTTTTTGTGATTGGTCTCTTATCACGGTTGTTTATCCTGCCTACTCTTCTCACGGGTGTTCGGTGTGAAGTCGAGCAGTCAAAGGGTCGATCTGATATCACATGTCACATGACTATTACCCTCTTCCTAAAAGATATATCTGATAGGACATGTAGCGCCACTGTGTATATATATATATATATATATATATATATATATATATCAAGACATCTCTTTTCTTTCGATATAAGATTAATGTTCTTTACCTCATTTTAGGCATGATATATACATATCGTTCTTATTTCATATTTTAAATAATTTATTTATCGATTGATTAATCCAAATCAAACATTACTTAAATTTATTACGATGATAATATTTTCAAATTAATTTACTCAATTCTGTAAAGTTATAGTATAAACATTTGACTTTATTTAAGTAACCAAGCATATCATCTCATGAAATCAACTTATAATTAATTTATTTTTTTATATAAAAAAGAATGCAACTACTAAACTTATAATTACTTACTTACCTTCAATTGATACTATAATAAACAATTTTTATTAATGTAAAATATTTTATATTTTGGTAATTCGTCGTATTTTATGTAAAATAAAAATATTTAACTATTTATTTAATATAATTTTTTTAAAACAAATTAGATGATATTACTAAATCTTAGTGTCCATTGAAAATTCAATTAATTAAAAATTAAAAATTTTAATAATTAATATTTTAAACATATTTTATAATTTAAAAATGAAATTGTTTTTTTTTTATGCTTAGCGGAAATGGTAAAATGAGTTTAGTATGGATCCCAAAACATCAGTCTGAATAATGTAAAAACCTAAACCCAAACCCAAAGCTAAACCCAAACCACTGAACTGCTCACAAACCTTCAATATCTACAAATAATAGTCTAACCGATAATAAGTAGTCATTTACCCTAAATATTTTTATTTACTTGAATGATTAATTATTAAATTAAATTTAAATTAAAATATATAAATAATATAAATTAAATATATAATTATATAAATTTATATTAATCTATTATATTTTAATGATAGATAGTTTAATTGATATCGTTTAAACAATTAATTAATTATAATAATAAAAATAAAAATATGATGGTTAATATTTTAGGATGTAACCTAAACTTATGTTGTGCAATATAAAATATTATATATTTTATAAAAAATTAAGTTAATAGTTTTTTAGATTCTCGTGCAACATACACATTTTAGAGAAATTATGTCTGTAATCAATAATTATGTATTAATTTTATTAATCTTTTTATCTAAATTTTTTATTAAATAAATATTTACATAATAAATAATAAATATTAATAAAAATTCATTTAATAAAAAATAAAATAAAAATTAATTAAATAAATATATTTAATTAATTAATCTTAACGTTACAGAAATAATATATGATACAAGTTTTTCTCACCATGAGATGTAGGATAAGAATATGGGTGGGATTTTTGCCCAACTTCACCGATTTTTATTTAGGTGTACAGATATAGCATATTTAATTATAATTAAACATCATTAATTATTTTAAAATAAGCTTTTATTTATTTATTTATATATTTCTATTTTCACCCCACGCAGCAGTGAAAGAAAGATCATCTTCCTTGTGCATGCTTCTAGGCACCAGTAATAGAAGCCTGGTGCGGATTAGGAACCAATACCAGTTCATTTCTCCTCCTCACAGATAACCCAAACGCCTCTGTCATGTCAAACTCTTCTTCCTTCATTCCGATCGGCAACTTCCAATCGAAATGGAACAGTAATTGGGCCAGTGGCAGCTCCACGTTCGGCAGTGCAAATAATATGCCTGGACATATCCTTCTTCCAGCTCCAAATGGGATGAACTCGAAGTTTGTCCCTGTGAATTCGACTGAACTGTTCACAAATCTTTCGGGATCGAACTTCTCAGGTTCAGACCAGTGATTTGGATCTCTCCCAATTGCCCATCCATTGATTATCACTCTGGTCTTGGATGGGATCTCAAATCCATTAACCTTGCAGTTTTGGCTACATTCTCTTGGCAGCAACAATGGGAAAACTGGGTGAAGTCTTAAGGTTTCTTTTATAACACAGTTTAGATATTTGAGTTGGTGAATGCCGGTTTCAGCCACAGTTCCTTTGCCTTGGAATGCTGCTCTTACCTCAGCTTGTGCTTTTGACAGAACACTTGGGTTTTTAATCATTTCTGCCATTGCCCAGTCTACAACAGTTGCTGATGTCTCACTTCCACCGCTGAATATGTCCTGAAACAACATTAATAAGAACATTAAATTACAGACAGAGTGACAGACATGTCAATGCTGTGAAAGAGAATGGACTTACAAAGATGATGGCCTTGATGTTGTTATCAGTTAAGGGGAATAGACCATCTTCCTGAACCCTTAAAAGAACATCAACCAGATCTTCATCTTCCTTATCTGCATCTTTATTTCTGCTCTCTTTGTGCTCATTAACAATGTTCCCAAGTATCCTATCGGCTTCTCCATGAATCTTTTCAACCCTATGCTTTAGACCCGAAATGGTATCCAGGAATTTAAGTGAAGGAAAAAATTCGGAAATAAAGAAACCAGAATTCACCTTGGTTTCTTCTGATATAGTACGTATGAAAGCTTCTTGATCTCTGCATTTCTTACCAAAAGCAGCCCTTGCTGTTATGGCATAAGTCATGGCAAAAACTTTCTCACTCAGATTCACAACAAACCCTTCATTTGTTTTTATCGTTTCGACGAGATTCAACACTTCTTCTTCTCTTATCGATCGGAACGAATCGACCCGAGCCGCACTTAGAAGCTCCTCGTGGCAGATTTTGCGAAGTTGTCTCCAATAGTTTCCTAATGGTGAGAAGGCAATATCAGTGTACTCATAAGTAGTAATCATGGAGACAACAAGGGGAGGCCTATAAGCAAAGACGAGATCATGTGTTTTCATAATCTCTTTAGCTATTTCAGGAGAAGAAACGACCACAGTGGAAACTTGACCGAGCTGAAGGTGCATGATGGGTCCTTTGTTAGCCAAGTCTCGTAGGGTGCGATGGGGTAGACTAGAACCAGCGAGTTGGTGCAGATTTCCAATCAAAGGTAGTTTCCATGGCCCTGGAATCAAGTTTGGAGCTGATTTCCTAGCTTTGGATATCCTGATTGTCATAAACAAAACCAGGAAGAAGGTGATGAGCACCTGGAATAAGGATATTTGGAACTCCATCAGCACAAGGAGGAGGTGCTTGGAAAGACAAAACAAGAAGATGAAAGCCTGAATTTTGCTGGTCTTTCTGGTAAGATTCTACAATGCACTTAGAAGTGATGCATTTGTCTGGTATTTAATGCTATATCATCATGGATTTCCATAGCTATGACTAGGTCAAGCACCATTTGCATTGAAGTGATGCATTTGATTAAGCCACGTGTCAAATCCAAAATAATTTCTACTTTGATATGCTCATATAAAAAATCCATAAATCTTTCCCATAGTCAAAATTAGAAATAAATTTGAGGCTGAGGCTAATATAGACCATCTGGCATTTGCTAATCTAGTCAGTAAAGGATACCACTAATCTGTATTATTTTTGTCAACATATCCCACCTAAGATATCTAGGTATAACAATCGAGTTCAGATTTGAAATAAATCTAAGTTGAAAGAACAATCCTTCTATCTTCCCTACTGTGTGTCTTGGTAATCATGTCATATCTGGAATTTGTGGCAGCAACATCAGAATATGCTTCTGATCTTATCTTGAATGATGCGCACCAAAGTGCATCATTATTGGAGTTTTATGGAGATTTTTAGTGAGTATTTCTGTTTGGGGTTATCTTCTACGTTGCGAAAAAGACAACACCAGAGCAGCATTATGGAATTTTTATGGACCATGACCTGTCTCTATCAGTCTGGCACTTGAAAGTTCCTTCTGTGTTCTTGGTATCCGTCGTCAAGCTGGTGGTATTGGTAGACATCCTTTCCATCTATAAACCTTTCTTCCAAGCTTAATCCCAGGATAAGTTTGTATGAAGATTTTGAGTTGTAGCTATCTGAACATGAAACCATGACCAGAACTGAAATGTTTTAAAACAAAATCCAGATGTGGTGCGGTTTGAAACCAGACCAAGATCTAGCAACTGAAGATGATGTTGGGTTTTCTTTACTGTTGTACTGGTTCTGACAATGGAATCCTTTCAGTCCCTTGGTTTATGAACCCGGCGGTGGATTGGAATTGGATCCTCTCTACGCTCGCATACGTACAAAAACTTTTTACAAAAGTAGCAGAGAGTGGAAGGACTGAGAATCTGTGTGCAATTGTCACATGATGCACAACAAATCATTTTTCATAAATAAAAGTTAATAAATATATTTCATTAATTAAAACTGTTTTATATATTATTTTTTATTAATTAATATTTTTTTCTGGTCCCAGAGTTTTGACCTGACTAATCTAAACCGATCCGAGTCGCACACCTAGCTTTGGTGATTGAGTCTCTAAATAAGAATTTTTGTGTACACAAGATCTCAAACCTAAAATTTACTTAAGCGGAACTAAGCAACTTATCATTTGAACTAAACCTTGTTGATAAATTAATTTTATTGATTTCTTATATAGGTTGATTACGGCTTTTACAAAAAAATAAAGTGAAAGAATGAATATAAAAAGTAAAGTTTAATTATCTTAATAAAAAAAAGTAAAGGGTCATATTGGTAAATCAACATTTAACCAGAGAACCTTGGTAAGAAAACGAAATGAACTCCATCACCCACCCTGCTCTGCTCACTAAGAAACTCCCAAAACACTCACTCGTTTCTTCTTCATCTTCTTCCTTAAAGAAAACCCTAAAAATCTTCTTTTTCTTTATTTTCTCATTCAAATTATCTCAAATCAACAACAATGGAGATCCAGAAAAAGCTTCTAAAGTTCAAGTACCCAATAATCTTAACACTTGCTGTTTCGCTCTCCCTTTCTTCGCTCATCATTTTCGCGCCTTCTTTTCTCACCATTTTAACCTACTTTTGGCCTCTGTTCCTCTCCACCGCTCTATTCCTCGTAGCTGTCGTCTTCTTCGCAAAAACATCCCCTCATTCCGGCGGGTCTGAATCTACGGCGGATAAGCCCGGTGAAGGAATCCTTGACTATGTTGCTGGACACACAGAACTCGCCGTTGACTCTTACAAGTCTGAGTAGCTTCTTTTTTCAACTCGGTACTGTAATCTCTAACTCGCTGTCCTCACTCGGCTGTATTTTCGCTTTGAACTGTAAATTTCGGAAGGAATAACATGATTAATAATTAATTACTTAATTTCAAGTAATTCTTTTTTTTCCAGAATAATATTATATTATTCTTTTTTATGGAGTTGATTGAGATAATGATTAGACAGTGAGTGATCTAGGATCTAATTATTTTATATGCTTTATTAATTTATTAGATTTAAAATTAAAATTTTAAAATTATAGTTTAAAATTTAAAATTATATAAAATATTTTTATATTAAAAATACAAAATTTTAAAATAATTGTCATGTATTTTTATTTAACAAAAATGAATTCAGAGTTGGATTCTTTTTGAGGAAAAGATGCTTAAGAATTAGATACACCGTATTATTCCCTCAGGGTTAATCTGAGACGTTGATCCTCTTACGTGGGGCTAAGATGGGTTACTATTCAGTGTATTCGTTCTTATGTTTGTGGACCGTATATGCTCCGTTGATGTAGAGTCTTTTAATGGGTCCCACAGTTGGTGCGGCTGCTAGAAAATTCAAAGAGGAATTTCCACTTCCAACCATGATCCAGTACTTCACTGTTTTATTTGGGTCCACAACATAATCCATTCAACACGAGACACGTGTTTTGGATCGGCTTGTTTTTTTATTCCTAATTTAAAAAATTAAATAAAAAATATATATTTTAATAATTTAAAAGTTATTACAAAATAGTATTTGTTTATACATACTAATAAAGTGATTAAATTTAATTTTTTTAAATAAATATTATTTGTTTTTCTACCGAAACTATTTGTTAAATTAGACGTATATCAGATTTATAAAATAAAATGAAACCCTCTCATTGTTACAATAAAAATTATATTACACGTACGTTTCAATATCGATCGAAATCATAATTAACGTACATATTTCATAATATACATATTATCCGGTTATTTTATAAGAATATAATACGAAAATTTTATCCGTAAACTTTTTCTTTCTTAAGATCATCTACCGTTTCAATGTTGTTCCTGTCAATAACGTTGCTTGCAATGACCCACTTCACAAATTTCTTTGCTTCAATATCTGTATAAACCTCAACAATGTAGAGAAACAGCTGACCTACACAGGACGTTCCGGTGAACACCCATATCATGCCGAACGCTCGTCCGAATTCGGTCGAGAAGCTCTCGTCTCCGAAACCTACGGTCGTCATGGTGCTAATAGCACAATAGAATGCATCCTCGAACTCCATTTTCTCCACAGTACACAGCACGAAGACCCCAATCACAAAATGTACTCCCATTACAACCAATGATATCACACACTTGGTGTAGTCTATCTTCAGTGTTTCGATCTCGATAAGGGCTTCCGTCGGTCCGATTTTCCGAGACACATGCAAGGCGTTAAGCAGGACTGCTTGTTGCTTGAACACCAAGTATTTAGCAGCAATTTTCACTGCTATTCCGAACAGCAACATCCCTGCAGTGATTAAGACACTGCACGCCAATTCCGGAACGATGCCGTGAGGGTAAAGGTCCCCATAACCTACACTGGTCATTGTCACCACACACATGTAAAGAGAATCAATGAAATCATTTGTTTTGTGGCCTCTGATGTGGTCCTTCAGTACCAAAAGGCACAGGGTCCCGATACCGGTGTAGATACCGTAGTACTTCCCGAGCTGCTTGAGGTCCGGGAGAACGGTCCGAATCGCACTCGGAACACCACAATTAGCAGCTACGGAAGTTGATTTGCAACTCTGAATGGTTGATATCATGGGATCATTTTCATCACTAATTAAGTTTGGAGAGCTTGCATCAGCCATTGGCAACTTAGCTTGCTTTGCAGCATTGGAAGCCATTAGACCACCTGCTAGAAGCAATTACAACATAAAATTCCATAGCTAAAACATCTTTATAGACATTCAAATAAGTTTCTAGAGCTAGAAAATGATGACATAGATACTGGAAATTTACCGATTTCGAGGAAATTTACGACAATTCTGTAAGAATCTGGTATTAAGCTATGTTTTTTCAGTGACAAGTTTGCATTTCAGTTTAAAATGCTTATAAGTAGAAGGAAATTGGGTTCCAAAACACATTGAAAGTTCCTGGAAAGACCCCAAGTTGATGTCGTTTTTGTGATGAAAGATATAGGTTTGCAGCTTGGAGTGAAGAAGGGGTTTCTTTAGTTTTTCTGGTTATATGCTAAGTTTGTAGGAAATTTCGCATGAACATCCAATATGGGAAAATTCAATAGTCTACGAGAAGTTAAATATATTCATTTACCTCTATAAAAAAAACTACTGTAAATTATAAAAATTCGATTCATTTTATTGAAATAATCGGCGATAACAATCATTTCTTATTATTATCATAGAACTATTATCTTCTTCTTAAAATATATATTTTATAAAATAAATACTATCCCGTATTATACTATATTATATCCTAAGATGTTTTTTTTTTCAATATTCATACCTCTTCCTAAACTTGATATTATACAATCAATTAAAAACTAAAAAAGTCTGTCATCAGCAGTTTTAGCATAAAATAGCTTACGTCTATTCGAACGTTAAAATGGTGGATAAATATCCGTTTAAGTTGTTAAACTTAACTAAAAGTATTATCTAAATTTTAGTTTTTGATGTAAAAGGGTCATTGAATTATTAAATAAAAGATATGATAGTTACACAAAGTTATATAATAACATATTTAATTCTTTATATTTATGCAATTAATAAATTTAGTTATCAATAAAAAGTGTCAAATTAAGAATAAATTGATTAAATGTGTCAATATAAAAAATTAAATGAAGTATACAATTTTTATAACTGTCACATCACGTATTTAACAATAGTTAACGATTCAGTGATCAGTTTATATCAAAATATAAAATTTGATGCTGATATATAACTTTTAAAAATTTGATGATCATTTTATACTTTTAGAGATAATTTAGTGACTATTAGTGAATTTTACCTTTTTTATAAAGCTTCTATATTGTTCAAGCTTCTAGTCCAAGAAACATAGATATCCATTATATATATACATATATATTTTTTAAAGTCATTAATATTTTTAGTTTTTCAAGTATCTATTAAAACGAGTTTAATGATTAAAAATTTTAATAACTTAAGTTATATGTAAGTATTCGAACTTAATTAATGAGAATAAAAGAAAAAAAAATAAACCATGAAACTATAAGCATTTATTATTAATCGAAATTGCATAATTACATATGATTTTGAAACAAAATATTAGAACATTGAAGATTGTCACGTTGCTTTAAATATTTCACTTTCAAACTTGGCTCCAAGCATCTACGGTGTTGGCCTTAGTATTTTGATGGCAGAATCACTGTCGTCGTCCTTTTTCCGATGACCGAGACGGAATTACGTCGAAAACCGATCGATCATCAACACCAAGATCATTCATGGCGGATGAAATATCCTCTTGCGTGATCTTTCCCATGTCTTTTAGCTTATACAAAATGAAATCAGCAGCCCTATAGAAAAAACAAGGAGAATCAAATGCAAACTCAACGATTAACAGCATTAGAAATGTATTAATGAAGTGATTTATGGGAGAAAAACATGTTAATTTTACCCATGAACTTTGTCTTTCCCAAGATCACCGGAAACCTTAATTTCTTTCCTGTCGATAACGTTGTTCGAAATGACCCACTTCACAAATTTCTTTCCTTCAGTATCTGTATAAACCTCTGCAATGTGGAGAAACAGTTGGCCTAAACAGGATGTTCCGGTGAATATCCATATCATGCCGAACATTCGACCGGACTCGCTCATGAAGCTCACATCTCCGAACCCTAAGGTTGTCATGGTGCTACTAGCACAATAGAATGCATTATCGAATTCCATTTCTTCGACGGTGCACAGAACGTAGATCCCGACGACGAAATGCACTCCCATGACAAACAATGATACTATGCACTTGGTGTAGTCTATGCTCAGTGTTTCGATCTCGTTAAGGGCTTCGGTCGGTCCGATTTTCCGAGAGACATGAAGGGCGTTGAGCAGCACGGCTTGTTGCTTGAACACCAAGTATTTAGCTGCTATTTTCACTGCTATTCCAAACAGCAACATCCCTGCGGTGATTAAAACACTGCACACCAGTTGTGAAATGACACTGCCGGGGAAAAGGTCTCCGTAGCCAACGGTGGTCATTGTCACCACACACATGTACAGTGAATCGATGAAATTATTTGTTTTATGGCCTCTCATGTGGTTCATCAATATCGACAAGCTTAGAGTTGCCACGACCGTGTAGAAGCCGTAGTAGATCCCGAGCTTCTTAAGGTCTGGGAGAACTGTCCGGATGGTACTCGGAAAGACATGGTTTGCAGCCATTGAAGTGGCTTTGCTACTCTGAACTGTTGTTTCCTTGGGATCATTTGCAGCCATTGGCAACTTGGAAGCCAGTGGAATGGTCGAGATGAAGTGACCCAACATCAAGAACACCTGCAAGAAGAATCACAACATAAAATTTCAACGTTATAACATGTTTATAGACATTAAAAATAACTTTATAGACCTAGAAAAGGATGAAACAGATATTGGAATTTTACAGGTTTTGAGGAGATTATAACAATGCTATAGGAATCTGGTATCAAGCAAAGTTCCTACTTCCTTCAGTAATAAGCCTGAGATGCCAAGTTTGCAGTTCAATTTAAAATGGCTTACAAGTATATGGAAATTGGGTCACAATCACATTGGAAAGTTCCTGGAAAGATCCCAAGTTGAATCCGATTTCCGTTTTAACCCGACCTGAAATTACACGGACCATGTCGCGTGAGTAGAAGACATGTTCATACAAGTTAGGAAACTTAATTGAAGAAGACTTATTGTGAGTTACATTTATGGGGACTTTCGCATGAACATCCAAAATGAGAAATGTCCATAGTGACTGAGAAGATAGATTTTTTTTCCTGTGCAATTAAATTACCGAGTAAAAATCTTTTACCTCTTTATTATAAGACACGAATGAATGCATGAGAAAAAGGTAAACTATTTGTACACGTAATTATAATATTTTATTTTCTTCACACCTTTAAATCTTGATTTCATCCCTGATCAAAGTCGTAACTCGGACATACGTACATCACTGATACAATTACAATTTGTATGTTTTTAAAGTTCAATTTCAATCCACGTAGGTTTACTGAAAATGAAAGCTCCTCTGTTTCTAGCCATCCATGTATAAAGGAACCATAATTATTTGGTCTCCATCTGTCATAGTGTTCAATGTTTGCAGATGACAAATCTCAATCTATGGGGAAACACATTTATGTGAGTAGTTGTTGTAAAAAAAACATTGTTTTTTCATTTTTTGTAATTGGATAATTTTTTAGATAAAATATTATTTATTATCCAAATAAGTCGTGCGTGTAAATTATTTATCTCTTTTGATTTTTTCACTTTAAATTAATAATTTTAAGATTTAGGGTTTAAATTTAAGGATTATGGTTGATATTTAGAAAATTAAAGATATGCGTATTTCTTAGGATGTAGGGTTTAAGGTTTAGAACATAAAAATTAGGATTAAGATTTAAAATATAATTTTAATTTTTTAAAATAAACATAAAATAAGATATAATTAGAGAACGTTAAACTATCACGCAGAAACGTTACAATACAAAAAGATAGATCTAAGCTAAACAAATCTTTTATTTATACAATTACATATTTGTTTATACAATATTTCTCATGAAATTTAAATCGAACCCTATCTTTTATACAAATAAGAAGTTGTTCATTAGATCGAATAATCCTTCAAACTTGTTTTGAATTGCATTTCTCGTAAATATTATATACGTTAGCACTCCAAGCTCCCTCGAGGATAAGAACGATAAATGATTTTATATTCTATGATATTTATTTAAACCGTCGGATTTAATTTGGTAGATTCTAGATTAGGACAGATATGAATCATGGATTCCATGACATCATTATTCCTTTGAAAATTGCAGGTAAGAAGAAATATACCCAATACCAAGTGTGGCTTAAAAAAATTAAAAATTATCTACTTTTTTCTATGTTTTCTTCCATACACCTATTTTAAATTAGAAGATTTAAGATTAAAATTAAAGATTATAATTAGTGAATTATGAATAAGTATATTTTTTAGGGCGTAGGATTTAAAGTTTATGATATAAAAAATAATAGTTAAAATTTAAGACTTAATTTTTATTTTTTTAAAAGAGGAATAATATGATACACGATAAAAAAACATATGATTTTTATCCTAAAAAAAAACTCCAGGTACTTTAAAGCACTGGGCATTATATATATGGTTAGTGCAAAGTAAATATATTTAGTTGGTTATTTAAATTATTTACTTTTACTCTTGTATAATTTGTTACAACAAAACAAAGTAAGTTATTAATATGTTAAACATAATTCCTGTAAACGAAATTTAAATAAAACATATATATATTAGAAATGCTAAGATCACAGAAACCAAAATAAAAGAAATATGATTATGAAACTTTAACCGAGGCCTGTGCTATCACAGTGTTCTTAAAACAGATTTGTCCCCTCTCGGTGCTGGAGTTACTGTGGAACGTCTGTCTCCCAGGATACAACAGTAGAATACAATAAGGAGAGCAATGCTACCTTATTGCAACGACGAACTTTTACAGAAGCATAACACTATTTAGCTAGAGGATGTTTGTGTTTTTCAGTGTGTTGAGATAGGAGCAAGATGGTTCCTTTTATAGTGTTCATGCAGGGACATGTTTAATTACAGAATTAATTTGTAATTACAATTCCTTGAAGAGTTACAACTCCCTGAATTCAAAATGACATTTAACAGAGAATTAATCCAAATAAATTAAAGGTTACAACCAGTTGAAGGGTCTGCAACTCCATAAAAGGTGGTTTAATTTTATAATATTTGTTGGAAAAATAAAATCAGAAAAGTAGAAAAAAAATCTATCATTTCCAATAATCAATCAATACCAACCCAAAGTACCTAGCATAGGCTAGGCACACCCAAGCTTATTTCTAATAATAACATGAAGAGCTTTTATATATAAAGCTTTCCAAATCAATATTCCCAACAAATGTGGGACATTCTACTTTTTATATTTTTTATTTTATTTTTCCAACATCATGGGTGTCACATTGAGCAACAATTTCTCATTCACCCATTGAACATTTTGATCTTGTAAATATATAATTCCATCTACATAGTAGATTAATCATCCACTTAATCTCAATTAATTTAACTAATGAAACCCATATAAATTTAATCTTCAAAATATTCATTACCATACCATTCTTCCAACATAATTTAGGTCATAGATTTTAAGCTCATTTAGAATATTTATGTCCTTTCACTTTAAGTAGGATTATGATTAAAATTAATATTTATAAAAAAATATAAACTTAAAAATCTTAGAAGTTATCGGATATAATAATATTAATAGAAGAAAAATTATATACCTCTAATTATGTCTCACACTATAAAATATTTAAAACTTAAATTCTAAACTTTAACTATAATTTTTATTTACTAAACTCTAAACCCTAAAAAATAAACCTTACATCTAATTTCTTAAACCCTAACTTTAAACTTTAAACCTATTATTTTAAAATATAGACATAAAAAAATATGATTAAGGAGCAAACAATTTCGTGGTGTGCACGTAAACATACTACTTATATACCTGACTTTTACTTTTGGAAAATAAATAAGTGTTATATTTAATTTAATCGGTTTAATTTTTAATTTTTAAATTTTCAATCAAGATTAAGACGGTATATGAATAATACGATTAAATTATAAGGGCACAATAACATTAAATAAAACATTAGGGTGCTTATAGTACAAAAACTAGCTACAAAATTCGATTTAACAGGTTTCATGGATGCCATTAGGGTTAGAAACTAAAAACATAATTAAAGTTTAGAGACTAATTCCATAACTAATGTATGATGTAGTGACTAATAACATAATTTTACCCAAATAAATCAACAGTTAGAACAGTGTCTTTGATCATAAAAGCTAGCTTTAATTGCCATCATTTTCAAAGGGTCATTTGTGTCTAATCGAAACGGAACACTAAATTAATACCAGTTCAATGTTTAACCTAGAAACAGAAGAGATCCGATAACATAAGAACCATATAATATACATAGGAAGTGTCAGCTGAGGGAAAGATTATACGGTGAACCTTGTTCACTACGTTATCTATGGTCCCAAGCAATTAGGATCGTTGATCTTAATTTTTTCTCAAGTGAATCATCACCTCTTTCCTACATGGACTTAGTGGATGGGTAGTTATTAGGTGGTTATTTAAAAATCAACGGTCCTGATTACTTGGACCATGGATGATGTGGTGAACAGGGTTCACCGTATAATCTCTCCAGCTGAGGGTATTCTCTTCCGAATAAAATTCAGTTATTTATTTTAAAATAAAGACATAATAAAAAACAAACGATTTATATTAAACTAAATATTGCTCAAACATAACACATAATTTACATGCCACCGGCCCGATTGATTAAAATACAAGTAACATTTATGTTCATCCTATAGTTCATCCGAATTTTTCTGTTTCTCTAAAACATCCTCGTCTGAGTCACCTGTATCTAGTACTCTGGTGTAATACAATGGAAAATGATAATAATAAAAGGAAAACTACTATTACACAGATTGAAGATGATGTTTAAACCCTATCTGTCTGCTGTTGTCCAGCTTCGATCCTGAGTTCTTGTTTCATCTTTGCGATGAATTCATCCACCCTTTTGTTTAGCTCGTCTGTACTTAAAATCCCATTCTCTTCTGTAAATTCTTCTTCCTCTTCGTCTCTGTCGTAATTTTCACTTCCTCCAATGTCTGCTGCAAAAAGTACCTTATCTTCTTCAACAAAACCAGTATCTTCTTCTTCTTCTTCCTTGTCCAACAATGTTTTTGTCTGCAAATCCTCCGAACCGATTAATCCCGAGTTTTTTACGAGCAAAATAAGCAGTCCATTGCAAACGAGGAAGATGCAGTTTTTGTCTATAGTGTGGCTAAACAACTGGAAAGGAAGTGAATCGTGGAAGTTAAAGGAGTGGAGCAAAGGAAGCCAATATGGATACGAAAACAAGACAGAAAAAACTGAAACTGAAAGAAGCAAATGAATGAGTTTTCCATGGAACTGAGATTTTAAAAGCTGACTCAAACATGGCTGCTTATGATGCTCCGTTTGATCCATTTTTTTAATAAAAACTCTTGTTTTGATGTTTTCGAACTTGGAAGCTTATGAAGGAGAGAGTGGGTATTCGGTATTACAAACAAAACAAAGGGATGTTTTATAGTAGAGATAAAACAATATAATCTACTAATATATAAAAAATATTTTAAATTATTTAATGGTTTACGTTTATAAGTTCTAAACAATGATTTAAATTTTATAATTTAAATAAACAAAGAATAATTTAAAAACTAAAAATAAACAAATGACATAATTAGAGGTTAATTTTCATTTAAGCCTGTAAGTATATATAATTTATAATTAGAGGTTAATTAATTTATTATAATAAATCCATAATCCTTGTTTTCCATGCAAATCAAGAGCCACGTAATCCCACTTGCACCTGATGTCTTAAAGGCAAGCAAACGCCAAGCCTTAAAGATTTGTATCAAATTCAAAGAAATAAAGGTCAAGATTAATATGCAGTAATTACCCCTTTAAATAAATGATTACGTGGCAATCAATAAGAAGATGGGACCCTTCAATCCTTGAGAAGAAAGTAGAAAACAAAACATCATCTTCACATTTAAGAATGTTTAGATTTGTCTTAAAATTATTTTATTTTCTTATATTTGATATTTCTTGAAATATTATGACATTCCATGTGTTCACAAGTTTAGCCACATTTCTTTGATTTCTTATTCATGGAAAGGGTCTATTCCCCCATGCCATTAATGGGTTACTTTTAACTTTGTTTGGGTACTACATGAAGTCAACAAATCTAAGTGAGGCTTAGGTATGCATACTAGATCAAAGCTATAATCTTTTTATAGTTATTCGAATCTGATTTACTAATCGATTAATTAATAGTAAAGAATATAAAGATTTACTATAGAAATGATTTTTTAATCTAATTCTATCCATTCATAATATCATAATTTAAAACTCTATCATTTTATTTCGTTTAAATAATAAATAAATGGGTAATTTCATATACCGACGTTGAAAAAAATATTTCTACAAAGATCTTAGTTTTAGGGTTTAATGATTTATTTTAGGGTTTTAGAATTTAAAGGGTTATGATTAAAATTTAGAATTTATAGACTGAAACCATATTACCCTGATATCTAAATCATAAATTCTAATTATGACCCTAAAATTCTAAACACCTAACCATGAACTCTTAAAATTAAGGTGCTTGTAAAAAAATATTTTACCACTAGTATATCGAATATAAATCCATAAATAATTACTCAAACCCTATTTTGTGGTGCTTGATTAACCCATCTTCGTCCAAACTCCAAAAGGCCTTAGAAGTAAAAACTTGGGTGTGTCAATTATTATAGTCCATTGGGCCTTAAACCCAATTTCATGGCAAAGCCTATCTGATACCGGATATGTTCTGTTTCATAAGAAGAGAAAGCTCCATTCGGTGTATATATGATGAGAAGTAAAATTAATACAGATTAATTATAATTAATCAACTGTTACAATGACTAATAAGTCTACTTCTCTCACCTTCCTTATTTAAATTGCAGAGTCTGGCATCGGGCGACACCGCATGCGAGCAGTCCTTGTTGCTCACAGGTGACTTCTTTCGGGGATAGCGACTATGCTGATAGTTGCCTTGTGCTTCGAAGGCATTTCCATCGGAGTCACTGAAACTGAATTCGATGCATGGAAAGCCTTACGGACAATCTCAGATATATGTAGCGATTGCAATGGGGATAGCACTGCTCCGCATGAGACCGGACCGTCCATTGTTTTCATGCATAGCCTACGGTTTCGCATTTGCCATTTCAAGTTCAATCGGTGTAGCCATCGAGATTATAATCGATGCGACGACGGAGGGTGTTATGGCTGATTGGATCTTTTCCATATCAATGGGGACAGCCAGCGGAGTGTTCATCTATGTGTCGATAAACCGTTTGTTATCGAAAGGTTTCACGTCCCGTAAGACGGTTTCAGTGGACAAGCCTCTTTACAAGCTACTGGCTGTGTTGTTAGGTGTGGGAGTGATTGTTGTTGTAATGATTTGGCACACTTGAACAGATGGTTGTTATGAACAGTTCAATGGTAAAAATCCCAGAAAAATATTTGTCCCCAAAAGGGAAAATTCCGGATTAGAAGCTCCAGAAGCAGCAGTTTCTGCTTCCCAAAACCTTACAATAGAGTATATTATTGGTAAAATTTCATTTCATTTTCTGAAAAGAAGGTACTAAAAATACAAAGGTGAAATTTGATGTTGCTCTAGAGGTCCATGTGAAAAGCTTTCTCGAGGCAAACCGATACCACAATGGGTCCGGCCAAGTCTCCAGCAGCACATCCTATATAAAAGAAAAATGCATAATTTAATATGATGCTATTGTAGGACAGTTAAACTTGTAGGCAAATTTGGGATAGCAATAACAGGCAGTTAAGTATAGGTGACGAACTTACCGATCCATTGACCAATTGAAGGACGGAGAAGTGTAGCACCGATACCGGCGCCTATGGAAGCAAATATCAATGATGCTCCACACCTGATGGTAATACCAGAAACCTTCTTTCCAAGAAGTTTAGCTTGCTTTGTTGTGTTGACCCCATCACTCTCTTCGGAATCTTTTATGCGAGCAAAGAATCGGTAGATTTCAATACCAGTTTGAACAAGCCCCGCAGCCACAACTCCAAGAAGGTGTCCTGAATAAACATTGGGGAAAAAAGGAAAGAGATGTTACAAAGCTAAAGCGAGTAACTACTTTACTATATAAAGGGAATATTGGTAATGGTCTTGACCTCGGAAAGTTGTTCTGCTAACTCTGAAGAAGTACACTGTGGTCGGCAATCCCCTTTGGGACTTCCGGATAGCTGATTTCGGAACATCTGCTTATGTTATCAAACTCATGAGCCGCTTAATAATGATAGTAATACATATATAGACATAGATATAGATATTATAATAATAAACAACCACTGATCTACTACAATAACTTTGTGGAATGATGGACAGAAAGTACCTTTAAGGAGTTTCCATGCCATGCGTTGCGAAACATAGATAACAGCAAGTCTTTCGAGAACCCTTCTTGTCGTTACAACAGTAGTCTAAGAAGTCATATAAAACATAATAAATTTGAGCTATTGAAGCCATAGGTTCAACAATGTACAGCAAAAAGACTTTGGACCAGAGCATAGATTTGATGAACACTTTAAGAAGAATCAAACACATTTTTCATGAGTAAATATGAATTTAATTAACATCTAAATTGGATAATTCCATATATGTATATGAACTTTAATTGCTTTTTTCAACGCTTTTGCTTATCTCTAGTCTAAGAAACATAGAAGACATCATAAGATACAAACAATAAAGAGAGAAGAAGAAACATCATCGAGCAATTGGCTCAACAGAGGACTACAAAGAAAGACCAAACAAAAACAACTCACCTCGCGAACTATTTGCTTGACCGACTTTTTAAAGGGGACAACTAAATCCACATGTTGTTCTTCCGGAGTGTCCTTCAGGAAGTCGTCATCATCGTCCTCTTCCACATTTGTAGCAGGCTCCAATAGAGGCAAATAGAACATCAGAAATGACCTCAAAGTTGTCATAGCAAATGGCCTCAACTCAAAAGCCGAATAAAGAGGCTTCAACTCAACATTATACTCCTTCACAGAGTATTTGAGAGCGTCATCCTTTAAGTTCTTAACATTCCTAATGATATCTTCAGATACTCTTTTTATATTTGAAATGTAATCTTCAGGCAATGCCGCACCAGCATCACAGTAAGAAACCTTGGGATAACTGCAGCACAAACACCAGGCTAACAGTGTCAAATTCATGCACGAAACTCAAGCAAATTTATATCGACAATTTACTAAACAATCAGAACATAGTCGTCAGAGCTGGACTAGCAGCCTATATCAGTGATAAAAAAAAAAAAAAACATAATTTGAAACTATCAAACCATTCTAATATAAATCCAACCCTAAATCAATCAAAATCATCATGGTTCATTTGTCAATACACAAAGCAAACACAGGCATATTGTTACTTATATACACAGATAATAACATGTACTTTCAGAAACATGCATATACACATACAATAGATATACACATGGGAAAATGTATATAAAACCTAAAAAACTAAACACCCATTTCCCTAAATTCCATGAACACCTATTTTCTAATCCAATCAAATCATCACTGTTTACAGAGCAATACACATACATATGATGGCATGGGCACTGATACAATTGCCTAAATAACATCAAAAGCCAAAATGTTCTGTTAATGGCCAATATCCACCACGCAAATAACAAAACGATGTAAACAAATACATGGCTATAAACATACCCAAAAAGGAACCTGGAAGCAAAAGGGGTTCCGGCAGCGACAGTAGCTGCAGCTGATGCCGCGGCAGCGGAGGCAGAGAAGGACCCAAAAGAGTGGAAGCTTTGTTGAGAGCAAAAGCTTTGTTTTTTCCTGTATAGATCTAGCAATATTGCTATCCCCGCCATCGTTGTTGTTCAGCTAGAATCGATTAATAAAAGAGACCCACTTTTGTTTATATCACTACCATAACGATGATCAGCTCCGGCCTTTCTACCGTTTGGTTTTCTTGGGAAAAGTCGGGGCTTTTTAAGGGTTTTTTGAGATTTGGGTTGGAAAATAAATAGATTACGGTTAAAATTTTATATTAATATTTTAATTTTTAATTTTTAAAATTTAAATATTAAAATTTTATATTTAATAATTTAAAATTAATAGATTACGGTTAAAATTTAAAGATTAAATCTTAAAATCAAGATGATGTTAAATATAAATTTTTAAAAATTAAAGAGGTTTAGTTTATAGTAAGTAAATTTTAGGGATGATAACGTATCGATCGCGATGAATATTTTATTTGACCCGATTAAAAGTTTGAACTCAATTTTGATAAATCTAATATATTTTATTTCAATTTCATCCTTATCCTATATAATAATAGTATAACTAACCCCTATAATTTAACAAAATAAGATTAAACTTAATCTTTTCTGAAAAAATAATTAAAATATTAAATATTATATAAAAATATATAATTATAAATATATTGTTTCAAGTGAAAAATCCTCACCATATACTTAAATTCACCCTGATTTGACTCTATTTTTTTTTAAACTTCTCTTATTTCGCATCGATTTTTTTAAAAAAATATTGCTCTTATTAAATTTTAAAATTTAAAAATTAAATTCATCGACTAATATTGATAAAAAAAAATTTAATCAACTGAATTTATTAATTAAATTTTTAATTAGATAAAAAAATAAAAAATTAATTGATTTTTTAAAAAATTATTCATTTTTTAATGGTATAAAGTAAGTTTTGATGGTAATTTTATTTCGTATATTATCCACAAAGTTCCAACCTTTTAGAAATCAAGGGTTTTGATTTTGCCCAAACTTTGCTGAAAAGGAAGATGAATTCAGGGGATTTACATAACGTTTGGGAAATAAAGGCATTGAAGAGGAAACCTGGAGAAGAAGAAGCCAAAAAATTCTTAGAGAAAATCGCCAAACAAGTTCAACCCATTATGCGTAAGCATAAATGGAGAGTTAAGGTCCTCTCAGAATTCTGGTATCTGTTTTTATTCATTTTGTATATTTTATTTTGTTAAAGAAGAGGAATTTTTTTCAATTGTGCTGGATTTGATTTTGATTTTTTTTGCTTATGTGTAGTCCAAATAATCCTGCTTTGCTAGGCTGAATGTGGGACGTGGCATCCACGTCAAGTTAAGGCTAAGGAGACCGAACCGGGATAGGGATTTTTATCCCTTTGATCAAGTTCTTGATACAATGCTTCACGAGCTTTGCCATAATGCTCATGGTCCTCATAATGCTAGTTTTTACAAGCTTTGGGATGAACTTAGAAAGGTATTTTTCTCTCTTTTAGATAGTCTCTAATCATCATATTTAGTGCCAAATGCTAGTTTATGGATAGTTCAATGTCTATATTACTATTTTTCCTGTTAATGTTTAAGTTCCTGCTGTTGTGTATCTTTTGTTGGAACCATAAATGGTTATCAAATAAGAGATTCTGGCCTGTGAAGATCATATTATTAAAAATCATTAATAGGTGTTTATGGAGGTTGCCAAGATATTGCATATAAATTTATACATGATTGGATATTATCTATGTGGAAAATTGAAAAGCTGCTTTAGGATGTGTTCTTTGAATGTTTGATTGTTGTTAACAATGTATTTGAGCTCTATGTTAGTTTCAATCCATCTGGGATGTATGTCTTTTTGGGAGAATCATGCTGATCTCTACTCCACTGTTCCTTTTATGTTTTTTTCCAAATTGTCGTTGATTTATCTTGTGTTTCTTGAAATACAACAATTAAGGAGTTAGTTAAGGTTTTAAGAAAGACATCTTTTGTTGAAGATCTTTATATATGAAGAATAATTTTTAGAATCTATATTTATTAGGGCAGCATGCTAGTTATTTATTTCTTTGCATATTTTTCCTTGTTATATTGATGCAGGAATGTGAGGAGTTAATGTCAAAAGGAATAACTGGCACAGGGGAGGGGTTTGATCTTCCTGGGCAGCGTTTGGGAGGATTTTCCCGACAACCTTCACTCTCATCTCTCTGCCAGACTGCACTAGCTGCAGCAGAGAACAGAGCACGCTTAGGGTCTCTATTACCTTCTGGACCTAAACGTCTTGGTGGTGACAGCACCATTAAGGATGCACTTAGTCCTATACAAGCAGCTGCGATGGCTGCAGAAAGGAGATTGCAAGATGATCTTTGGTGCGGTTCTCATTGTTCTGAGATTGCTGGAGGTGAAGAAAGTTGTGCTGATACTTTGCAGGGTCATTTGGACTCAGATCTAGGAGCAGAGAAACCGGGCGTACAAGATGTTTCCAGGGAACACACTTTTGGTGGAACCTCTCATAAAAGAAGCCAGGGACTAGATAAACCAGAATCCAACTTTGTGGATTTAACTACACCTCCAGTATCTGGATCTGCTTTTAACCAAGGTGTCAAAAATCCTAAACAAATCTGTAAATCCAATAACCTTATACCTTTGAGTGCCTTGTCTTCTGTTACCATGCTTAATGATGATTCTCCAAATGATCAAGGAGTAACTGCTATGTGGGAGTGCAAATCATGCACTTTATTGAATCCTGTAAGTGTTTCATGCATCAATATTACCTTGTTCATGTACCTTGCTTGTGAAGGAATATCATATCGATTAACATATATGTTCACCGTGTTTTCTATTGAATTTTGTGTGCTGAAACATTTTGGGTATGTTTATTTATAGTGTCCATGCTCGCCTGAGCTTTCCAAGTTGTATGGTCTTTATCCTGTGTGGCATTGGGGAACACATAGTATACTTTTCACTCTGATTGTTCTTAATAATCATGAATTGAAGCTTGTTGAGCAATTTTAATACCCACAGGCCATGATATAGTTAATGTTGGCATGGACCATGTTTTTCAGTAGAGATTCATTCTGTTAATTCTTTGCATTTTGAACCGGAGAAATATACGCTTTTTCCTTGTTTTGTTTTATTTTCCTCATAGGAACTTACTTTGCACATCCTTGATGTTCAAACATTGCAGCCATTAGCTCCCATATGCGAGCTTTGCTTCACTGAAAGACCTAGAGACATCGGCATCAAGTACAAATTTTGGTCCTGCAAGTTTTGCACCATGGAAAACCATGTGAAACTGGACAAATGCTCAGCATGTGATCAATAGAGATATTCACATGGTCCTCCTACATCGACTCCAGCTCCCAATGTTGGCACATGAGAAGTAATATCCCATCAATGCCAATTTGCTTCATCTTGTCCAAGTCAACTGATTTTTCCTTGTTAGATATGAAGTTTTTTCAACTGTTTTTGTGGTTGCTTATTACAATGCTTTATGTTTTATTGATCAGTATAGAGATGATGGGGGAGATCTGGATAAATCACATTTTGGTCCCAAGTGATACTGTTCATTAAGAAAATGGGTGGATGAAGAAGACAACATCCTCGATGCAAGGGTACTCATTGGTAACGACGAATTTCCGGTACATATATCGACATGGAGAAGATGTCGCGAAAGCAGCCACTACAATTCGTGTGAAATCTAAGACTGGTTCTTTTATGACATGACATGCAAAGAGAAATAAAAGAACTTAAGGATTGATTTTACTGTATTCATTAAGAAAAAAAGGTATATATAATATTGTGTGTGAGAGTTAAGGCTTGGCCTTAAATAATGAAAATAAGAGAAGAATTTATAGTTTCAGCCATTGTTTGCCATCTATAAATTTCATGTCCATAAAAGGTTTAGCTTCTTCATAAACAAGTTTCCTTGACCATGGCACCCTTTCCCTTGTATCAGATCCTGTTCCCCAGCTCTGGTATTCCCCAAATACTACAGTCCTGAACAATGTCAAAAAATTGTTCATATTATCAGAGTTTTGCATTGAAATTCGATAAACAATTTATCGAGCTTTATTCCGGAAACGGGGAACATACTTTTGCCTCGAAGGTTCATTCCAGTCACTCCATCCTGCAGGAATTATGACATCGTCAAGATAACAGTTAGAATATACAGTCCTTGAATAGTTTCCCCAAGCTCTTCCCAGTAAAACTTTGCCAGTTCCAGTGATTATGCAGTTTACAAATGAGAAGCCTGTATTATCATCTGGTGAATCCCTGTGGTGTGCTGCAATGGCTCCGGTCTTTTTAGCTGTGGATTCAATCAAACATTCCTGCTTTTTTACAAACATTCAAGCTCCAGTTTCATAGTTGTGAAGCAAAAATCTGTTAAATCTTGTATTGAACTTTGTGATAAAACTAGTTACCTGATACAGTGATCTTGATCTGCCAAAGATGAAATCCACACTGCCTTGAATGTGGCTATGGTAGAAATAATGTGACCCGGTTTCATCTAAAAGTGTGTCTTGTCCCCCTACAACCTTGACCTTGTAGAACATTGCCTTGTCACCATAAATCCTGAGTGCAACAGCTTGCTTTCCAGGTTCTCCAGGAGCTCCAATAGCTGAATTCTGCAGCAAAATATTGATATTCAGTTTATCATAAGCTATGTTCTTCCGACTCTTCGTTTTTCTTGAAATACATGTATTTAAAACTCACATAACGCTGAAGGTGATTCATTTATTACCTCAAATGTGATCTCAGTGGCACAGAAGTAATCAGATCCTATGGTGACAGAAGCTGATCTGTAAGTTCCCAGGCTACCACCATGGCTGTACCTATCAGAAGCTTTGTTGTGCCATGAAATTATGGTGTTTTCCATTTGACTTTCGTTCCCAACAAACGATATATACGGCTTCAAATGCGGAACAATTACCTTCTCCCTGCAAACAAAACGAAGAATCGAAATGAACATCACCAGTAGAAAGACTAAAACATTGTTCATCAATGTTCAAATTCCCCATGAATGTAAATCATGAAAAATGCACATCCACAAACCTGTAAATCCCAGGAAGAATATAAATCTTCACTCTTTGTTGATTATTCTCAGGAACCATGTTTATAGCTCCTTGAATTGTAACGGAATCTCCGCCGCCATTTCGATCAAGTACAATGATTCGACTTTGATTATGATCAACTGTTGAAGTATTCAATCTGGTTTTATGTTCATCAACTTTCATGTCATCCCAACTGATGAAATCTTTCCTATATACTATCTCATTCGTCTTCGACGAACCAACTCGAAAACAACAAGTGAAAGCAGCCATAACCAGTACCAAACCGCCCCAGCAGTCCATAACTCAGATTCTATCAGAGCCTTGGCATTGAACAGAACCAAAAGCCAAGAGAATCCCATGTTCTGTATTTCAGTTTCTAGCATATATATTGTGAATGGATTATTAAAGCTTGCAAGAATCAATTTAGAATTGAAATGAAGTTTTCGATTCGAGTGAAGAAGTAAAGAATTGAAGATGTTCATGAGAGTTTTGTGCATGGCCAAGAAGAAAAAGGGTTAAAAAAGGGCTTAAAATGTGTTACTTTGAGCTTGTTATGAACATGAAGAATGTGGTTTCTTGATGTTCTAGTTTAAAGAAATGGAGGAAGCAAAGCAACACCTTTCAGCTTCTTTTCATGAGAGTTATCTAACATGCATGCAAAATAGGACAAGGCATAACGATATTGGTTCGAATAACTTTGTCCGTAAGATATATATCGTTTAAGGAAAAAACATTCGTGTAACCGTGGCGTTTGCAGTCGCGACGATCGGAATCGGAGCGGGTGGTGGTGGTGGGGTGGAGGTCGTCGGTAGGGTGGTGGAGGTCTTCGAGGCAACATTTTTGTTGAATCGGAGATGTTCAAATTATCAATTGAGAAGTGTTTGATTGTAAACTTCGATAGTTATCCAATTTTATTTTAGAACTATGAAACAATAATTGAATATGATATCTCAAACCCGAATATTATATTTATGTTTTAACTAAAAATATTAAATTTAATAGTTGAATATAGGTAATTTAAATCGTTATAAAAACTATATTTTAATTTAAAATATTTATATATTCTATTAATATAATTTTAAAAATAAGAATTATAAACTCCATCACCTAAGATTTTGTGAATATCTCTCTCACTAAATATAGGTTTCATACTCTAAAAACCATTACATTTAAAATCATGTATTGATGCACGATTAGTCCAAGTGATTAAAAGAACGGTTGTTGTTCCTAGAGGTTACAAGTTCGAACACCACTGACTCCAGTAAAGTGATTGAGCGATAAAAAAACAAATTTTTGAATAAAAAATAATAAATTTCATTAATATATATAAAATGAAAATCTACAAAATGACCCACTGTCTACCGATTAATGTTTAAAATAATTGTACAAACCATCTAGCCTCATTGGTTGAGAGTATATACTCTAACAGATACTACCTTTAATCACTGTAACTAAATCAAAAAAAATATTTAAAATAATTAATGTCGAAGATTATTTTTTAGAACAAATACTACTGTAAAAAATATTTAAAATTTCCCCCCGAATTAGCCCATGGATTTCTCAATATCTTAACCAGACCAATGGTTGGTGGCCTTGCATCAGCTTGACCGGAATAAAGAAAGAAGCAGCCAAGAAAGCAGTGAAGTAACGTTTGGCTGCACATTGGACTTCAAACTCAACTGCTATATTTAATAATATCCTACAGATAGTATATTTGCATTGAAAAAAAGGTTAATTTTTTATTTGATTTAATATGGAAAATTTTGATTAATTTTATAAATTAATTTGAAATTTATTAAATAAATTTTGAATTATAAAATAATAACTCAAAATTATTAATAATTAGTGAATTAATTTTTAAATTCAAATATAATTTATAATTTTATTTGATATATATATCATATATAAAAATATAAAAATATATATGTATATTGTATATGATTATAAAAAATTATTTAAATTAAAATTAATTACTATCTAACTTTATAAATAACTATAATTAAAATTTGAGTAAAAATTCAAATAATTAAAATTGACTTAACTCAACTCAAATTTCATAAGCTTATCTCGACTTAAAAATAAATTATATAAAAAATTATATACATTTAAATAATGTAACATTATTGTAAAGAAGTCACGTGTGCTATCCTAACACGTGCCGTTGAGTGTTGAATTTGCCGCTCTCTTGGTCAACGTAGCCAGCAATCATGACTTAACTAACGAGCAATAAGCATATACCACCCTTCATATTAAGGTTAATATATGCTTTAGTACCTATACTTAGTTTCAAAGTTCAAATTGGTACCTATATTTTAAGGTAAACTACATCCACGACCATTGAATTATTAGTAAGGTTATGTTTTTCGATTTTCGACATTCGTCTTTAAAGACATTTATTTTTCTTTTTTAGAATGTATGAATAAATTATTTTTGTCACCGTATATTAGAGTAAGAATAGTTTTAATCATATACAAGTAAATGCAGATAAATTCGTGTACTGCATCTCTTGAGTTAAAAGAGCAGTTGAGCTTAAGAAAAATCGTTAGGAGTTTATTAGAGTTTATCAAGGTAGAGAAAGAGAGACAATATACTTTACAATTTTATTGATCTTCATTGTAATATCCTTATAAAGGACCAGTATATTTATATAAAAAGAAGATAATATAGTTATTTAAGCTAGTGATTTTTTTTATGAAAATTAAAATTTATTCTTATTATAATTTTCTATCCATTTTTGACGATTATTAAAAGTTGGAGAACTAAAATGTAAATCCATGTAATAATCTTTTCAAACTAATGACTTTCCACATGAAAAAAATCAATTTATTGTATTTTTTTTCAGAAAAATTGTATATTTCAGTAACAATTTTCCAAACATGTGAGAGAAGCAAATTTGTTTGTATCTCCTGTCTTGTAACCCAAGTACTCTATAAGTTCACAAATTTTTAGGTCATGTCCAAATAAGCTTCACAAATTTTATTTTCCAGCTATGGAGTTTCAGATTCCTTCGTTCCCAATCCTCTTCACCATCTTCCTTGTGTCCTTCTTCATATTCAGAAGTTTAAAGAAACCAAAACCCAAAAATTATATCCCAGGGCCAAGGAGATTGCCGGTGATCGGAAATTTGCATCAAATCGCCAGCCCTTCACCACACAAGACACTCAGAGACTTGGCTCTTAAGCATGGACCACTCATGCACCTCCAGCTCGGTGAAGTCTCGACTGTCATCGTTTCTTCACCGGAAGTGGCTAGAGAAGTAATGAAAACCCATGACATTAACTTCTCTTACCGGCCGGAGCTCGACGTTCCCAGAATCTACACTTACGATTTCACCAACATCGCCTTCGCACCCTATGGTAACTACTGGAGACACCTTCGTAAAGTCTGCACCACCGAGCTGTTGAGTGCGTCCAGGGTCCAATCGTTCCGATCGATAAGGGAAGAAGAGGTTATGAATCTCTTGAAAACGATACACGAAGGCGGCGGGAAGCCGGTGAATCTCAGCACCAAGATTTTCTCGTTGACGTATGGGGTGGTTGCCAGAGCTGCGTTCGGGGCGAAATGCAAGGATCAAGAGACATACATCGACAGCATCACGGAACTCACAAAGTTGCTTTCCGGGTTCGTCGTGTCGGATTTTTTCCCGTCGATTAAGGTGCTTAAGTATTTAAATGGCGTGGAGAAGAAAGTGATGAAGATGCACAAGGAAAACGATAGGATTATCGAGAACATCATTAGGGAACATCGGGAGAGAAGGGCACGAGTCAAAAATGGCGATGAACAAGGTGAACAGGAAGATCTTGTCGATGTTCTTTTGAGGATTCAAGAGGAGAATGAATTCCCCTTGGGAGACAAGAACATCAAATCAGTCATCGTGGTCGGTATTTAGTAACATATCCTATGTTTATCATTGCGTAATCACATCAGAATATTCGAAAAAATCTGAACTTTTTAATATTTTACAGGATGTTTTTGGTGCCGGCAGTGAAACATCGTCGACAACCGTGGAATGGGCTCTCTCCTTTATGATTAAACACCCACGGGTGATGGAAGAAGCACAAGCTGAAGTACGTCGAGTTTTCGGACCAAAAGGAAACGTAGACGAATCCGGTCTCCATGAACTCAAATACTTGAAAGCCGTCATTAGAGAAACCTTCCGGATTCAACCATCGGTGCCATTGTTGCTGCCCCGAGAATGCAACCAAGCTTGTGAAATCAACGGCTATGAAATCCCGGCCAAAACCAGAGTCCTCGTCAACGCATGGGCACTAGGGAGAGACCCTAAACACTGGAACGACCCAGAAACGTTTTACCCCGAGAGATTCCTCAACGGTTCAGTCGATTACATGGGAACCAATTACGAGTTCATCCCATTCGGTGCCGGAAGAAGGATGTGTCCGGGGATCACATTCGCCACACCGAATCTGGAGCTTCCATTAGCGCAGCTGTTGTTCCATTTTGACTGGAAGTTGCCGAATGGAATGAGAGGGGAGGATCTTGACATGACTGAGGTTTTTGGCATAACTGTGAAGAGGAAACACGAGCTTCTTCTTGTTCCAACTCCATATCATGGTTCTAAAATGGTCCGTTAGAATCATGTAAGAAAACTCTGTTGCCGGCGATCTGTGTCGTAGCCGCCGCCATGTACGATTAAATCCTATATTGTAACCATAAAAACATAATAAGTTGTCCCTGTCACGTATTTGGTAAAACAAAAATAAGCTAATGCCATCCTTTCTCCCTTAATGATACTATTCTTCTAGTCCTGCACTAATTAAAATAACTCATTCGAAACGATAAATGATCAAAATTATTATCTTTGTTCTAAAAAATTCAAATTTAAATCGTTTTATATATAAATAAAAAATATCGAAAAATATACCAAAGATTATAACATGTTTTTTAATGATCGATGATATTGAATTTAGACAACAGGCAGCCTGTGTCTAATATTGTTAGGCAGCCAAATTTGATAGGCTTTAAATAATGAATTGAATATTGTTGACGAAGAAGACAGCAAACAAAACGAAAAGATTTCATTTAAATAAGTAGAGTTGATTGGAGTATACAAAATTCCATTGAATTACCTTGCACGGGGTACGATATAATTAGGGCTGAGTATGGTTAACCGTAAAATCGAGAATCGAACCGAAGTATTATAATTTATAAATTTATAAATCGTAATCACAGTTAATCAAATTTGATTATTTAATTAATTTATAATTATTTTATAAGATAAAAATATATTTTATACTTAAAATATATTTGTCTTGTATTAACACCGTCACAAGGGCTGAATCGGCCTAACTTAACAGAATCCATGCACATTAAAGAGTGAGGCCCAAACCAGAATAACAAGAAACTCTATAAACCAGACTAATGGGGAAACGAGAACCAGGATCAAATTGAAAAAATTATTTATTCAAACTTTTATAATAAATTTACGAATTAATATTTAAAAAATAATGTAGAATTAAAATTTAATTTCAAACTCGACCACTAAAACAATTATATATAAAGCAGAGTTTGATTTTTAAAAATAATAGTAAAATAGCTTATTTTTACGATAATTTTCAATTCACGTAAATTATAGTTTTTCGTTCAATTCTTTTGAAACCATTATATCTAAATATATACTTAACTTGCAGTTTAAGGGAAAAGATTGATGCACTGTAATTAACCCTAAAAATACTTATGAGATATTTTCTTTACGTTGAAGGCAAGCCTCTCCTTTTTCTAATAATGATAACCTCTCCACTCTTTTTATTTCAGAAGACCTGAAAGAAAAGACATTTAATTTTAAAATATTGTATTTATTATTTCTGAAATTCTGATAACATTTTAGTTTAATATAAATATTAAAATTTATCTCTAATTATTTATATTTGACATAGAATCACTAATCTAAAATATTATATTTGATAATATTTTGATTACACTGTAAAGTTCCCGACAATCAATGGGCTGGTGGGTTCCATTTATCAATTTAGTATCATATCACATATTCGAATGCGTCTTGGTATCGGTGTAACATAGAGTCCCGCATGGTGTCAGCCGTCATCCCTGTTTGGGACTATATCTTCGGTGTCGGCCTCCAAAGTGGAATGATTCAGACGTAATCCGATTACCATTTATAGTTATTTATGATTTCCATGCCATCTAATTAGCTGTTGCGGAATTCGAACAGGTTTGGGATCTGTTAGATATTGTCGGCTTCAATGTAATATGAACACGAAACCGATATCTTTGAACACACGCAAGCTAGTAAATTCTCTCCTCCATTGCTGGAAAACCCCAAGTTCTTTTGTTCTTTGAGAAGAAACAAGACCCCCCCCCCCCCCACACACACACAAAAAAAAAAAAAAAAAAAAAAAAGAATGAAGGTTTTTGCTTTGGAATCATGTTTACTACTGAGCTCAGCTACTCATTTTGATTTTCTTCTAAGACCCATTTTTCTCCATGGCTTCTCTGCTTCGTTACATCTGGTTTTATTGCTTTTCTTGTTACTCTTATGGGTAACGAACCGAGTTAAAGAAGCTGGCTTGGAACGTTCAAAGGAGCGGCTTAAGCAAAGGAAGGTTCTATGGTATAAGCTAACCTTAGCCTTCTGTTTGATTGTTTCAGCTTTTAATGTTGTCTTGAGCTTATTAAGTTATGGTTATTGGAATGGAAATGGTTGGTCTGAGGATCAGTTAGTGACCCTTTCTGATTATGTAGTAAAAGCACTTGCTTGGGGTGCAACTTTTGTGTATTTGAATTGTCCATTCATCGATTCCGATGAACGGAAAAGGTTCCCGTTTCTGTTGAGAATTTGGTGGGGGTTTTATTTTTCTGTTTCTTGTTATAGTCTTGTTACAGACATTATTCTTTTCAGAAAACATGTTTCTGTGCCAAACCAGTGTTTAGTGTTCGATGTTTTTCTGTCATTACTGGCTTGTCCCTGTTTATTATGGGAATTTGGGGAAGAATAGGTGGAATTACGATTACCCTCCTTGAGGAACCTCTTTTGAAAGGAGAGTCTAATGGTAGTAATGGTGTAGAGTTGAAAAAAGGGAGTGACACTGTAACTCCATATTCGAATGCTGGTCTTTTCAGTATTCTTACATTTTCTTGGATAAGTCCTCTTATTGCTGCTGGTAATAAGAAAACTTTGGGCCTTGAGGATGTTCCTCAGCTAGATAGAGATGATAGTCTTGTTGGGGCTTTTCCTAATTTTAAAAACCAGTTAGATTCGGATGATAGTAAGGGGAGCAGAGTTACCACTTTTAAACTGGTGAAAGCCTTGTTCTTCTTAGCTAGGAAAGATATTCTTTGGACAGCTTTGTTCGCGTTTATATACAATGTGGCTTCATTTGTTGGACCATATCTCATCGACGATTTTGTTCAGTACCTGAATGGGCAATGCGAGTTTAAAAATGAGGGTATTTTCTGGTCATGTCTTTCTTTGTTGCAAAGCTGGTGGAGTCTGTGTCACAAAGGCGATGTTTCTTTAAGTTGCAGCAAGTCGGACTTAGGCAGCGAGCTGTTCTGGTAGGAGATGTTTATAACAAAGGTTTAACCCTTTCGTTACAGTCAAAGTGGAGTTACACTAGTGGGGAGATCATCAATTTCATGGCTGTTGATGCAGAGAGAGTGGATAAGTTTAATTGGTACATGCATGATCTATGGATCATTGCTTTGCAAGTGGCTTTGGCCTTGTCAATCTTGTATACGAAACTCGGGTTGGCTTCCCTTGCAGCTTTGGTTGCAACAATTCTTGCTATGTTGGTAAATATTCCTTTGGCAAAAAGGCTAAAGAAGTTTCAGGACAAGTTGATGGAGCTGAAGGATACAAGGATGAAGGCAACATCCGAAACTTTGAGGAACATGAGGATTCTCAAGCTTCAAGGGTGGGAAATGAAGTTTCTTTCCAAGATTATCGGACTCAGGAATGTCGAAGAAGGGTGATTAAAAAGATGTGTTAATATGAAGACCATAACTACCTTTGTATCTATAGCCACTTTTGGTGCTTGTGTACTTTTAGGAATTCCACTCGAGTCGGGGAAGATCCTATCTGCACTTGCAACAATCAGTAATCTTCAAGGTGCAATCTCCGATCTCCTTAACTCGATTTCTCAGATAACCCAGACGAAGGTATCTCTTGATAGAATTGTTTCCTTCCTTCAGCTTGATGACTTGCAACCTGATGTTATAGAGAATCTTCCAAGAGGTAGTTCTGATACTGCTGTTGAGATTGTTGATGGGAATTTCTCCTGGGATTCGTCTTCTTCGACTGCAACGCTAAAAGATATAAATTTGAAAGTTCACCATGGCATGAAAGTAGCCATTTGTGGAACAATTTGGCTCAGGAAAGTCAAGTTTACTTTCCTGTATTTTGGGGGAATTACCCAAGACATCAGGAACTCTTAGTTGTGTGGTACAAAGGCTTATGTTTCTCAGTCCCCTTGGATACAAAGTGGAAAGATTGAAGAAAACATATTGTTTGGTATGGAGATGGATAGGGAGAGGTATAACAAAGTTCTTGAAGATTGTACCCTGAAGAAGGATCTTGAAATCCTTTCATTTGGTGATCAGACCATTGTCGGCGAGAGGGGAACCAATTTGAGTGGCGGACAGAAGCAAAGAATACAGATTGCACGTGCTCTATACCAAGATGCGGATATCTATCTGTTTGATGATCCTTTCAGTGCGGTGGATGTTCATACTGGATCTCATTTGTTCAAGGTATCATATATTTGCTTGTGTACTGTTTCTCATTTGGTGTATTGACTGTGTTACTTATATCATATATGAATTACAGGAAGTTCTACTAGGCAGTTTAAGTTCGAAAACAGTGATTTATGTCACTCATCAAGTTGAGTTTTTACCGGCTGCTGATCTAGTCCTGGTAAGCTTTTTAATTTCAATGGTTTTCCTTTGGATTCATGGAAAGAAAGAAATGTAATTACTGAACTTGTAATTTTTTATCAGGTCATGACAGATGGGAAGATTACACAAGCTGGAAAATATAATGACATTCTAAAATCAGGAACTGATTTTATGGAACTTGTAGGTGCACATAAGAAAGCATTGTCAGCCCTTAATACCATTGAGCCCAGATTTGATTCAGAACGAAGTACTGGTGAACGAGGTTCAGACATGGGAGTGTTGATGGAAAACGCAGAAAGAAGGAATCCAAGGTAATGATAGTGGTGAAGTAGATGATGACGGACCGAAAGGACAACTTGTTCAAGAAGAAGAGCGAGTGAAAGGAGAAGTTGGGTTTTCAATCTATTGGAAATATCTCACAACAGCATATGGAGGTGCTCTTGTGCCTTTTATATTGCTGGTGCACATTCTCTTCCAGATTTTCCAAAATGGTAGCAATTATTGGATGGCTTGGGCATATCCCGTGTCTGTCGATGTGGAACCTCCAGTTGGGAGCTTTACGCTAGTAGTTGTCTATTTAGTTTTGGCCATGGCATGTGCTTTTGCTGTACTTGGTAAAGCATTGCTTCTTAACAAAGCTGGATACAAAACAGCAACTCTTTTCTTCGAAAAGATGCATTCAAGCATTTTCAGGGCTCCTATGACTTTCTTCGATTCTACGCCTAGTTGAAGAATTCTGAACCGAGTAAGTCTCTGTCGTTTTCCTCTATGATATTTAAGCATTCCATTTTACTTCCTTTCATTTTCTTTTTTGGAAGATTCCCTATTGTTTTTGAAGGATTCAAATTGTTTTCCTTGCTCTTATAGGCTTCTACGGATCAAACGGCAGTCGATTTGAACATTCCATACCAAGTTGGCGATTTTGCCTTTAATATAATCTATCTACTTGGAATCATTGTTGTCATGTCTCAAGCTTCTTGGCAGATTTATATCATTTGCATCCCTGTGCTTGCTGCCTGCATTTGGTACCAGGTAATTCTTGTGTTTATATATATATATATATTCAACCTTGCATGATACTTGGACATTATTAATTCTCATAAGTTGTAATTTTGCAGCGATATTACATATCTTCTGCACGAGAACTTTCACGGTTGATTGGAGTATGCAAAGCTCCAATAATACAGCATTTTGCTGAAACAATTTTAGGGGCAACAACTATCAGGTGCTTTGATCAAGAATCAAGATTCCGAGAGACAAACATGATACTGACTGACTCCTATTCTCGTCTGAAATTCCATTTTTCCGGTGCAATGGAATGGTTAGCATTCTTAATCTGCAGGTAATGCAGTTTTTTTCTGTTTATGACTTTGATTCCTAGGTGTTGGTTTTGAAATTATTGATGACCATGATCAATGTAGGTTCGTTACGCCCCACACATGCCACTCGTCTTGCGCGGGGTGACGTGCACGTTTCCTGGAGGTTTGAAAACCGGCATTGTAGGGAGAACAGGCAGCGGTAAATCAACTCTTATACAAACAATTTTCCGGATGGTTGAACCTGAAGCTGGCCAGATTACAATTGATGGCGTCAATATCTCATCAATCGGACTGCATGATTTGCGGTCAAGACTCGGCATCATTCCTCAGGAACCTATCATGTTTGAAGGGACTACACGAAGCAATTTGGACCCTCTCGAAGAGTACACAGACCAACAAATTTGGGAGGTGAGTTCATATGAGATGCAATCCTTAATGATTCTAATTTGAAGTGTGACATGTATTGATGTATGTTTTAATGTAGGCATTGGATTCGTGTCAACTCGGCGATCAAGTTAGAAGGAACAAACACAAGCTGGATTCTACAGGTCCGATTATTTATCATATAGCATACCGTTTCGTTTCATACAAGTTCTTTAAGATCTAATAGATTCCACTATTGAAAGAAAATTTTACAAAAATTATGATCTTGCTTCTATAGTGAGTGAGAATGGAGATAATTGGAGCATAGGTCAAAGGCAGTTGATCTGTATGGGACGTGTGCTGCTCAAAAAAAGTAAGATCTTAGTACTTGATGAAGCTACGGCATCGGTTGATACGGCTACAGATAATTTGATTCAGACAACTGTAAGAGAACAGTTCTCGAGATGTACGGTCATAACGATTGCTCACCGGATAACTTCTGTTCTCGATAGTGACATGGTTCTGCTTTTGAACCATGGTGAGTATGACTGTCTAATGTTTTGCTTGTCGGATTTGTCAGATTGATCACACAGTTAAACTTCTCAATTGTTGCAGGTGTTGTTGAAGAATATGATTCTCCAGCTAAACTGTTAGAAAACAAGTTGTCATCGTTTTCGCAACTTGTAGCCGAGTACATTGCAAGATCGAGTTTGGGTGATTGATGATCGACGATATGAATGGGAATTGTTGATCATGTCCTTATTGTCCATTGATTCACTTCTTCTAATTGTAAAGTTTGTAATTACTACAAGTTGAGTAAAATTTTTCTGTTCTTCTTCCTCGTATTAAAATTTATGTGTATTATATACCTACACCAAAGTCTGAGTAACATGACATTTTTCTGGCTCGAGACTGTTCTTGAAAGTAACTGCCGATCATAATGAGAATAAGAGTCCTAATGGACTATAGTTATATATAGATGATATATATTACACTATATCTTTCTGTCTCATCCCCCCACCCCCACCCCCACCACAGGGGAAGACTTCCCTTTTCCCTTACATTTTCTTACAGCTTCATAAGAAGAGTTAAAGACTTGAACTGAAGAACCAAACAAAACTGAGAACAGACTAAAATTGTACAATTGTTCACAGATGAAGTGAAGTGTCAACATCTGAATCATTAAAGGTAGATGTATGCATGCCTGTATCCCTCTGCTGTATGTTCAACAATGTTGAAGATTCAGTATCCTGACATCGATTATGCATGCTCTGCATGCTAGATTCACCATGTACAGATCCTTGGAGAGGCGGCCTGGGATGAAGGGTCGAAACGGAACTGAAAAACGATTGAGATGCTTCTTTCATGGTGCCTGGATTAATCCTCTCTGGTTCAGATAACAACCGTAAAACCTCTTGCTCCTGCCTCAATTCCTTCGCTCGTTGCAACTGTCTAAACCTCTCTTGCAAGAGAGCAATGGAAGAATGAACAGCAGGATCACTCTTCTTTCCCATCACCGGAGCCTATCAAATGTGCCAAAGAGAATGCTCATAAGGTGATCTGAGGTTGCTATATTCTTATATATAGGACATTTATAAGCTTCGAAATCGTTAACCTATTCAGAGCAAGCCGCTTTAGTTGATTCTCAACAATGTAGAAGGAAAGAAAAGGAAGGTAGAATCAGCTGCTGAGATGCAAAGTCCAAGCAGGCAGAGTTATGTGGCAATGTGTTGAGGTAAAAATAGATGATATGAAGAAAAGGGTCTGAAAAAACTTCCAAACTGAGATGGAATGTAGCATTTGGAAGTGTTTCTTTTTTGCAGAATACAAGGGTGGTTGATTCTCTGTCGCCTTGTTGCCAAGTGCTATTGGACTTCCTTTTTCTTCCTCTTTGATATTGTGTGTTTTGTCATGAAGTTGTTGGATAGAAATGGCAAGGAAGGAGACAGGTATAGTTAGTGGATTCTTTCAATGGGGATGTTGTTGTTGGAACACTCTTCTTGTCTTTGAACTTCATTGTTGGCAGAGTGAGCACAACCTCAAAAGCAGCCTACCTGCCCTCCCCTACATTCTCAAGGAATTTTGGCCAACTATCTATTTGCCTTTTAGCCTAGGCAATATCATGGAAAAGTTGAATTTGAGTGGAGCTTTTCTCTTTTCTTAGACCTCAAATATCAATGGTGATAGTATACATTAAATCCATGCCCTAATGTTTTGTTAAAAAAAAAGAAGAAAACACTACATTCAGAGAGGCTCAAATAATTTATAAGAATATCTCAAGTACCAAAGCATTTCAATGATATAATAGTAAAAAAATCAGTGATATGATAATATCATTTTATAATTTATAAAGATTAAAATTTAGTGATACTTTGTGTAGTTTATTTTTATTTAAAATATTTATAGTTAAAATTTAAAAATTCTGTGAGTATTATTATTTATAGAAATAGCATATTTCAATGTGAACAAGACCAGTTTTAATAATCATTTTCAACATTAAAAATATTCTTAAAGCATTTTCTCCCCTTAAAGTTATTGTTTGCAAAAACCTAAAAACAAACTCTTATATGGGAGTTGTACTTTGGAAATATAGGCCTAAAAGGTCATTGGGCCAAAGCTCTGAAAATTTCAAGCTTTTGAGTCTAATATAGGCCCTAGACCTTCAGGTTCCCTAGACCCAAAGTGTCAAATATCCTGTCAGCTCTTGTGTTGCATTAATGAAAGAGGAATCCAACCCAGCAAACTCACATGAGGCTGAAGCATTGGAGCATATTGAAACAAAAATACCCATAACTTGTGCATCAAGGATTCCAGTTCACTGTTACATGTTATATGTAAGAAAAGAAACAAAATATTACAAATTTAGTATGAAAAAGAAATGACTGGATGCCATTCACCCATTCAATCACAGTGGAACCCACAAGGATAGACAGTATGTATATGATGTGCAGAAGAGCTTGAATGTAAATGGAGTGTATCATTTCATAAAATCTAAAGCAAAAAAGGAAAAGCCCTGCTAGTATCGATCGGATAACTGCAACTTGTTTCTCGATTTCTCCTGATTAGTCAGTAATATGTCAGCCTGCATTAGAATCTACAGATCATGAGAAAGCATAAACTTATAGTCGAAACAATACAATGCATAGTATAAGAGGAACAGTTTAGTTTCACTGCATGAGGATTATCCGAATGGTTTACAGATCATTGATACTTCCTTTGTTACAGCATGAGGACTATCCAGGCACGAGTACTTCAAGAAAAAATAATGTGGAAGTGGCATGGATAGTTCTATTAAGGGAAAACTATCCATGCAATATGCACAGGTAAATCTATTCTAGCTGAGAAATTCAAAGCGTCGGTTTACAAAAAGTAACTGACCTTAAATTTGAAGGTTACTTCAAATTCATTCTCCTTGCTTGTCACCAGTGGTTAGTATAATCTCTCATTTGCATGCCTTGGACTAGAAGAAACTGTTGCAACTTTTCACAACGTAAACTCTGTAAAAATACGTTGAATGCACAACAAGCAAACCGACTTAAAATTACCAAGGTACAAGAGCCAGTTACCAGTCTATAGAAAGTTATAATCTGAATTTCACTCCAATTCATTACTTTCATATTTCCTTTATCACTCCAAGGTTTATGGTAAATTGTAGTCTCAGTATCATTCCAAAAACCTTGTAGTAGTGTCAGAGAGCTATGATGCTAGACAGCTTGAAGTGGATGAACGGGATACCAATCTGCTACATAGATTCTAGTATTGGGAAGGAAGCTTTTGAAGCTTATCGCTACTTCTCGTATTTCTTTGCAAACTCCTTGAGTAGTAGCCTTTGACGGAATGCCAAATACTTATCTAAACTAGTTCCAGCCCACTGCTGACAAAAGCTTTCATCAGTTGGGACCAATGAACCAAGCGGAAATGGCCCCTTCGGAGCTTTCTTTAGGGAAACCAAGAACCGGTGGCGGGGTCGAATTCTCTGATCCAATGACAAGCTCAAGTACATAGGATATTTTGTCAAAGAATGCACCTCATTATTCAGTTCATTGACCAAGTACAAGTACTTAGGCTTTAGATTGTCCTCCAGAGACAGAGATAAGACCTAAAAACAAAACCAAATAGTAAGAGAGGAAACAATTTCCTGCGTTATCAAGCAGTTACAAGGGAACTAACCTGTGTAAGACTAGTCAAAACTTTCAAGATATCTGAATTACACATTCCGATGCTCCTTAGGAAATTTATCCTGGGCAATAATCCGTCATCAATGCTGTAGTGAAGAAACTGGGGGTGTTTCTTTACCATCTTCACAATACTATCTTTGGGTGCTCCTAACTCCTTGGAGAGAAACATATAGCGAGTATTCCATGATATATCAATCCGTTGAACTAGAATCTGAGGGCTCAACTGTACAACTTTACCTAAATCATGTTCATCAATACCAACCTCCTCAATCAAGTATCTCACTGTTGGTTTTAATGAATTTTCAACGCTGTAAGAAAACAAAGAAGGTGCACGACAAATTATCTGCCCTATTCTAGAATTTGGAATCCCTAGACCCATTAGAAAAGCCACATGAGACTTCAAGTTGTTCTCCACTGTGTATTCTAGAATTTGTGGTTGTCTCAAAAGTATTCTCCTAACATCTCTTTGTTTCACACCAACGCTCAACAAGTAGTCCAATCTTTCCTGAGCTGAACACACGTTGATTTGAAGAGAAGGCATGTGTCTCTCGTACATTTGGATGAAGTGTGAATCTTTAAGCCCAAAAGTACTTAGATAATCAAGAAGAGGAAACCATTTCTCATCCAAGTCAATTTCATCATTAAGTCGTTGATATCTATTTTCTTTAGATGTCTTTGACACCATCTGCAATACAGAAAGCATATAAAGCTCATTTACACATTTAGTACAGAAAATGGCAAAAGCTGACAACTCATCTTACCTTTCTTCCTTCACCCACATCAAAGGAGCCAGCTTCCTTCATTTTGTTAGAAGTATGATAAAAATCCCCTGCACTATTCCTCCTTAGATCATCATTACCATGTTCAGAAGCAATAAGACCTTGTCTTGAGTTTAACGCTTTCGATCCCTTGCGTTGTTCTGCCGTTCTTTGGTTTCCTGCACAAACAAATGAACTCACTTTGTTAAAACTCCTCAAAAAACAATGTCTAATCTTGTGACAGATTCACATGCATGATGCATACCTTCTTTACCACTTCCCTTGTGTGATTTAATTTTCTTCCCGTTAACATAGTATTCATGAGGTTGAGCAAAGTCATCCTGCAATAAAACATCCGTTTCAGACCAGAAGCTGTTCCTTATCCAACTAAAACATAAGCTAATCGTTCAATTATTTCAAATCAAAGCACAAAATGCAAGTCTTAACATCAATGCAAATGTAGTATAAACTAAAAACATAGTGATGGGTCATTTTCTACAATCCTATAAACTCCATACCATGCAGAAAATCACATGTTTTTATTACAAAGATTGAATCTTGAATAACAAATTACATATATTTATAATTTTAGTTTAGACCAAAGCACAAAATGCTTGCTAGTGAAACAATTATCACCTCAATCCTAAAGAACATCAAACCAACCAAACCAAATATCAGTATTACAAACATTCATCTTAAATGGTCAATTAAACATATTTCTAACTACAATCTCTAGTTTCTACACACCTACACACTTTTTGCAGCAATTAAACATAATACAAAAAATTGTAGCTTTTAAATTATGGGGAAGTGATTGTAAAGTGAACTTACATTCATCAACCAATCATCTCCAACCATGCCATCATCATTTTCACCAAATTCTCCATCATCATCATCATCTTCTTCCTCTTCCTCCTCATCCGTGTCATAAGGAGTAATCCTTTGACCAAACCTTGACTTCTTATTAGATTTTAGAATTTTGGCATTAGAGTGAGTTGATAAAAACACCAAGAACTTCCCTTTCTTGAAGCTAGCTCCGTTCTTCAAAGCAAGGCTCAAGTTCCAATGAGAAGAAGAAGGGGAGAATAAAATAGAATCGAAATGAGTGAAATTATGAATAGTTAAAGCTGCCATTTTTGGGATAAGAGAGATATAGAGAGAGACAAAGCGATTAAAAAAGGAATATACTTAAAACCCTAGAAAATAGATGAGAGTATAAACCGCTAAGCTTTATCTTGTAGCTATGGCTGTCGATGAAAGGTGGGGTTTTACTGGGGTTTCTCTTCACAGAAATTTTTACTTTTATTTTATTTCGATTTTTCCTTTTTTATTTTTAATCTGGGTTAGGTTACTTAAACGGTGTCGGATTGTGTCGGGTTAAGAATTTTAAAGGGCGGCAGAAAATTATCGGCGTTTGTTGATTTTTTTTTTTTAAATTTTAGATATTTTCATAATAAGTAATAAAAGTAATCCCTTCAAAACTTGTTGAAAAGATATTCTTTATTAGTAAAATAAATATTTAAATTTACTTAAATAATTAAATTTAATATTTGAGATAAAATATTTGTGTAAAAACTCGGAGAGATTATTAGGTTAGCCCAGTTCATCAGAATCGTTTATCTTTAAATAATTATTTAATAATTACTCATCTACTAATTATATGTAAGAAAAAAGTAATAATTTATCTTAAAAAAATTGAGATAAACAATTTTAATTGTTTAGGACCACAAATGACGTGATTAACATGTTTATTATTTAATAATTTTTTTTCATTTAAGAGAGCCTTGTACACATAAATGTCCACATGCATATATAATTAATAATAGTCTTTAATTTTAGTAAATAAAGAAAAACATAATAAAATAAATTATATAAATAATCTATAAAAATTAAGAGTAAACTAAACGGATTATTTTTCGTAAAATCATCCAAGTACACAGGAACTTATAAATACTGTGATAAAAAAAAATTCTTCGAAGTATGATTATGTCTATTTTATTTTTGAACTAGTACATTTGCTACGATATCTTATAAGTTGAATTTAATTGAATCTGATTTTAATCAGTAAATTACAAAAATACTCTTAAAGGTTGGTACAAGAGGCTCAAACTTTAGAGATTTTAGAGGATTTTTTTTTATAAAAAAAATAATGTTTATAGTTAAATTTAGATGAATCTAACTTTGGTACTATAATAAATTTAATATTTTGAAAATTAAAATAAAAAATGATTTTTTAAAAAAATAAAATTATATTTGAGTAAAAATTCCCTAACCAACCCCTAGATAATTAATTGAGTGGATTTGGTTAAACGTGAACGTACTAATTAAAGACGATGACAAAACAGGGGAGTATAGCACATGGATTTTGTACAATCAAATACTCTAAGTTAGACCGAGGCCCTTCACGTCCGATTGAATCAAAATCTCCATACGCCCCATCCATGGTATTGGCAATACTCCCTGCAATCACCCGGCAAACTATCACAGCCCTTCTCAAGTTCTTCAACTTGAAAGATACCATATGATCACTCACTTCTTCACTGCTAGTGCTCAGTCTAACCCCATTCTTCCTAGTGAATTCCATGTCGAATCGGGAATGGATAATTCGGCATGTTCGACAGCTGGGATCCCTGCAAAGCTCAGACACTGGTTTTGGCTTCCTGCAGCAGGCCATGGTAGTGCCATAGAAAAGTAATAGCTCGTTTCCATCTATGGTGCTCCTTGGATGTCTCTTGTGTTGTTGGTTGGATTTCGTTATGACTTTTTCTCTGTAGTCCTCGAACCTTTTGAGAACTTCAATGGAGTTCTTCACTTTTAGAACCTTTTTGACCTTCCATGATGGCTTTGAAGGATCCATTGATGCTCTTTGAAAGATCAACTCGATGATGTTCCTTGATGGGTCACCATTGTTGAGCTCTGATGAAAGAAAAGAAAGAAAACAAGCAGGGTCAGATTGCATTGTCTCGGATATTTTCAGACTCTAAGCGAAAAAAATATAGAAAACAAGGCCTACAGAATGTGGGGTCCCGCTCATGTTGCTCCCCTGAGACCGTCCTGGTGCAGGGGGAAGGAAATGTGAGTAGAAGGAAGAGAGAAGACTTACCATAGAACTGTGTTTTAGGATAGATTGGCCTGAAGAGAGCTTCTCGAAAAGGGTTTCTGAGGTGATGAACAAGAACAAGCTGTTTCTCCAGGACATGGTTTCTTGAATTCCCACAGGCTTTGCCTGGTTTTCCGACCACATCGGTGAGCCTGCCTACACAGTTGACATTCTCCTTCAAAGAAACCCAAGCCGACAGCATTTCTCCTTTTCTCCCTCTATTTGACATGGATTCTTTACAGGTTCCTTAACTTTTCATGCTCCTATTGTTATATAAGTTGAAAACGATTAGTTTAAGGGGAAAAGAACTAAAAGGTCAAAACAATATAGTAAATTGCAGACATTCACATTGAAACCTCGTAGTTATGGTGGATTAATTGACTAATGAAGAGAGTAAAGTAGTCCAGAGCGTTATCATTGTCAACGACAAAGCCATAGCTATCAGTTTTGAGATGGTAAAAGAAATGTTGGGTTTTAAGTGGAGATATGGCTCACAACGTGGCTGCTTTCTCAAACAACCCCTGCTAAAAACAGACAAATCTGGGGAATTTAAAGGGGTTTGGATTCTATCCACAGTGCATTTATAACGTCTACCCTACTAAGATGTTAAACAAAAAGCACCCATATGTTCAAAGCTTAGGTATTTACAGCAAGCTAATGTAAAATCATGAGCATGGCGACTATATAACTGTTAACTCAACCCTCTGCCAATATTGCGGTTCTAAACAGGAACGGACGCATGATTAAGTTCAGGAGTTTATGAAAATGCAATACCCGAGTCAGATTAATTAATCCACTAAAACTTTATCCATGCAAATGAGATAAACTGGATATTGTAAAGGGATAAAAAGGTCATGTTGATACTCATGAAGATTTGACACCAAAATGCGACAAATACTGTATGTTTTTTCTTCTCGTTTTTGTTCTAAACTGTTATTTCCAGAGGATTCACAAATCACATGCACCAAGAAACAAAAGTAGCTGCCAACAAAAAGGAATTATAGCATGTTTTGTCCCTTTACACCACAGTACCTGGAACAAGTTGTATGCAATTGAATCTCACCCTTCAATCAACAATCATATTATGTCCAAGATCAATCTTCTTAGCCTTGGATTCTTCATATGTTTGGTCAATCATTTGTGTATGCTCAGCCAGAGCCTCTAGCAATCATTTTTTTCTATGGATAATGTATGAAAATCATCCATCAAAATGCTTTTTTTTGAGGCACAGGATCTGAGAGGCAATGGTCAAGAAGAATACAGGTAAACACTGTATAAATCACATATTATCCATAGACAAAACAAGATGGAAAAACATGTTTCTTACAAATTCCATTTCGGGGACATGTTTTACAACACTTTCCAGTAAGAAAAATAATACATATACCAGTTCCATATTTGTACAAACTCCCAAGTTAATACAAAGACTGATTGTGCACCAGAAAGTAGTTTGTAGGCCAATTACATGTCGGCACAGACAGTAAACTACATATAGAAACAGTACATATATATTCAGAATAAGATTTCTAACCTTTTTACCAGCCAAAAAGATGGAAAAAAGAACTAGTCTGTGTTTTATTTCTTGTGCCTTAACAGATTTATGGACCTGTTAGTATTCTTCCCATGGTCTGTGCATATGCATAAGAATGATTTAGGGGTGTAAGTTCAACACGGTGACCTTCGCTTTGTGTTTCTCTAGATCCATACTGATTCATGCCGCCATTAGGAACACCGTAGTATGCTGTCATTGGAGTTGCTTGAACTGGCTTGAAACTAGAACCACCAATCTGAGGGTGGTTTTGGACGAGATCAGGATGCAATTGCTGATTCTCATTCAAACTATTTTCATGAGCAGGACTAATCCCAACACCAAGATCAAGGCTAATGGCGCCATTTTCTTCTGATCTAATCCTTGATGGCACATTTACGGCTCCGGTTGTATCATGATTATTGGTCCTTGCAGTAGGTACATCATGATTGTGTTTCCCCTCATATGTGGTTATAACAGCTTTCGGATCATGAGATGCCCTCTCAATGTGTTTTCTAACAGGGCAACCAGAAGCTGTGCACTTGTAATAACTCCTACATAGAAAGTAAGCAGGAAATAAAAATATGATCAAATAATGTAATAAACCATAATAAAAGAATATGGTCAAGACTCGAGAGTTGTCAAACTGAATAGAGGATCTTGAAGTATATGCCTTGAAATCTAAAAATATTGGATCCGAATAAGCAAAACAAGGAACAAATATAGCTAAACACGAACCAAATAAAAGGTCCGACAGACAGTCGTCTTCTCAAATTTATGACTATGACAATGCACAAAAATTAGCATGGTTCCAATGGAGTTTCATGCTCACCGATATAATGTGGTAAAAACTATATGTTGAAACATATGACTATTATCATTTAATCAAAACTTCATGATATGTACCTAGGATTAGGATTTCCTCTCACTACTTTCTGCCCATATTTGCGCCATCGATACCCATCGTCCAGGATATCAACTTCACTCAAAGTCTGTACAACAACGCGTGGTTCCCGTATTGGCTTCACCACAGGAGTGATATCAATCCCACCATCCATCTTCCTGCTCATATTCAATAATATCACTTAGCAAGCAGACAAAAACCTAGTAAAAAGCTAAAGCCTCCAGTGAGGATAACAATACCTTCGCTTTGAGAATGGATCATCATCATCAACATCATCCACATTATCATCATTAACTGTGACCAGAGATAGATCAGCTGTACCATTTGGCTCAATACTATGAGCCATCTGGCCATATATGTTGGATGGCTTGTCTAAAACAGGGAAAAAGAAAAGCTTAATTCATTTGTAAAAAGTAGTCAAAACACAGAAAAAACTGAATGTTTTTAATTCTCCTTACCATCTCTACCAGTCAAAGATGGCACCTTATCAGATCTTTCTTCTTGTACAGACATGGCATTTCCAGAAGAATACCGGCGACTAGGTTGAGGTTTAGGATGATCATGTGTGCCTTTGTATATCATCTCTGTAATCTGTCCATCATGAGATCGCTCAAATAGCTTTTTCACTTCACAATTAGGATGTGTACATTTGTAATAACTGCGAGGAAATTCACTTCCTTTAACATGTTTCTGTCCGTACTTTCTCCAGTTGTATCCATCATCAGATATCGTAAATGAGCCGGTTACTCTATGATCAGATTGCCCTGACTGCGTCCCACTATTTGGATTCCCAATTTGGTTTAATTCATCTACATCAACTTCAGCAGGAACACTAGCCACAGAAGTAGCTGTATGAACTGGCACCGAGAGACTCAGATTATTTGAAGAACCAGCCATCCCAAGTTTAACTGGAGCTGATGGATTAAATGATACAGTCTGGTATTGACCTTGAATCTGCAGAGATTGTTCGCTTCTAAGATGGTTTAAATCTGCAGGTGCCTTGAATAAGCAAAAACCTTTAGACAAGGACAATACCCATACCATAAAAGCAGCAGGACATAATGAACATAGATAAGGATGTCAATATCGAAAAATCTAGAGAGTGCAGAAATAACAGGATGCCAAATCAAGACTCCATATGAACACCTATGACTGTAGGGAAATATAATTGACTCCATTAATTTCAAGGGGAATGAAACAAGAAAGGAGAATATTATTTAAATTTCAATCTCAAGATGTTCTTTAAAATTAGTCAGGAAATTACCATATTTGATCTAGAAAGGGGTCTAAACTCAAAGCAGCTGGAATTTCTTTCATCAATAGCATTGGAACACACAGCAGCCGCGGAATACGCACTAGAAGCGACAGAGCCATGCATTGCCTGAGGTTTGAAGAGAGAACCAGTAGTTGGTGAAGGCTCTACCTGGAAGATGAAGAAGCAAAACAACAAATTACATGATCTAGTATTACAAAACTACTTCACTTTCATTCACCAATAAAAAACAACGGATAAACTTCTGGTTACTATTCTCATCCGCATGATCAAGATATAAAATATAAACTCAACTATCAATCTAAGACTAAACAAACTAATTTCAAGACAATTATTTAGTGCCTAAGAGAACTTAAAATAAGGAAGGACGGAGAGGGGGAGATATAAAGTATTCATATACTTCCAGCTAACCCTACACTAGATGTGGAAAACAGGTTTGTGAAACCTCCTACCAATCCCCTAACTTGCAAATTCAACTCTGTGATGGTATATCATCCATTAAGTGAACCTAGAGCTTAACTAATGAAATAAAATCCTCCATTAAGTCACCGGCAACCATGACTCTTCACGTTGACCCAAGTACCCAACTACTCTCCACCCATTCGTTTCACTGCCACCTAGCACCACACTTTAAATAAAAACCCATCCTTTGATCTAAATCAAACAATTTCCTTCAAACAAGCATCAATTCATTGACCCACTCCACCTCACAACCAGCATCTATTCCATATTCTTACATTTAAAAAAGAGAGGGCAATCACTAGTATTCCCTCACTATATATATATATATATATATATATCAAGCCACAATTCCCACAACCAAAAGAGGAAAGTTCATAATGACAAAAAACAACAATAGCATTTAAAAGTAAATCAAAGCTATAAACAAACAAATAAATAAAAGGAGCTCAATCAAGATTTTATACTTACAACACAATAAACATATAGAAAAGCCTCATTCCTCCTTCCACAATGTAGAAATCAATGGACACTTAGGTGCCGTATCTCATAATTTATATAATAATTGCAATATCAAAGCATCAGAATCTTTTCTTCTTCTTTTCTCTCTAAAGTCCCCAGCATTATGAACCACTTCAAATATAAAATCAAGCATTTTAAAGAGCACATAAATGAAAATTTATAACCCATTCTTTTCGCTGAAGCATCTCTTTAGCTGAAAATTAAATCCAATCACAGCATTCAGAAACCTACCCCAAAAAATCCCCACTAAAAGCTACCTAAAAAATTAAAAAAAAAAAAAAAACAGAACTTTGAAGCTCACATTGTTAAATTCCTCGATCATTTAAAAATCTCTTGAGTTTTTCTTTATTTAAAAAGAAAAAATAAAAGAAATTATTTACCAGTGAATTTTTAGAAAATAACCAACTTTCCTCTATTTTCTCAGGAAACAAACATAACCAAAAACCGATCCAACCTCAAAAACATAAAACCGATCTCTAACCTTAAAATCTGAAAGAAGAACAGGAGACTCCAAGAAAGAAGAAGGACTAAGCCCCGGTGGGATCGTAATACAAGCCGACCTAGAGATCGGTAGCTTAGCCGGAGCCACAAGCTTGTAGCGAGCTCCGCCAGAAGAAGCTGAAGCCGATAGATCGTTCTGAGTAGTAGAAGCAGCAGCTGAAGAAGAAGAAGCTAATGTTTGTTCCTCCATCACCAACGAACAAACAAAACACACAAAAGGCAAGGCAGTGAAAGCAAAAAGAGTCAAAATGGAGTTGATTTTTATGCCTGTAAGCAAGAAAAGAGAGAGGGGTATATAAGTAAATTAAGTTGATTTTTTTCAGATTAATTAAATAAAAATATATTTTTTAAAAATTGATTTTTATTTGTTATAAAGATATAATATATAGTTAATTTCTTTAAAATTATTTATTTTTTATTTATATTAAAGTATTATTATTTTTATATAAATTGTAATATTAAAATTTTTTATTTTTAAATTAAACACATATTTTAAATATTATAATAATAACGGTGTCAAATAAATTATTATTCGATTTTTAAAACTAAATTTTATAAATATATAAAAGTTTACTTTTATTTTAAATTAAAAGAGTAAAAATCAATTTGTTTGTTGTTGTCATTTAATCATAATTATTGATTTATTAAAATAAAAAATGTTATCATCCAATTAACAAATTAATGATATAATTCATTAAAAATTAAAAAATGCAATAAAATAAAATTACTAAATTGGTTAAGCTATATTAATCAACCCCAAATCTAACAAAGATTTAATAGTTCCCTTTAGGGTTTTTTTATTGCTTTTTCTCAAGCTATGTAATTTAATGTTAAACAAATTTCTACAATTAGATCCATGGCAACAGCCTTCAATAATTGGTGTGGGGGAAATTTGAGCTTGATTATGGAAATTACCTTTACCTTTCTTAAACACATCTAAGCTAATTAATAATTACCTATATTAGGCTCCTAGATAAGTCATTAGAAAAAGACAAATTTCTTTTAGGGAGGGTAATTTCATCTATCCCCGTCCGGTCTCGATCTGATCCGATCTGATCGGAGTGGGTTGTTTTACTTAAAAAATTGAATTTGTATCAGGTCGGGTGGTTTAAAATAAAGTCGGGTCGAGTCAGGATCGGTTTTAGGATGAAAATTCCTGATCTGGTATACATATTATATTTTTATATATAATATATGATATTTTTGTTTTTTTCTCAGGCCGGATCGGGTTTATTCAAGTTTTTTATTAAAATATCGAGATCGATCAGAATCGAGTTATGATTTTTATAATATCGGATTGGATCGAATCGAAGATAAAAAAAATATTAAGATTAAGTTGAGTCAGGAAACTTAAATTTTGGGTCGGAACGATCAAAAACCTGACCCGTTACCATCGAATTCTTTTAATTACAACCCAAAATTGAAAATTGAAAATCTATGCCAAGACAATTTTTTTAATCTTAAAAATTCATTAGAAAATAAATAAAATATATTATAAATATTGAGATTTTAGTTTCACTAAATACCATTTTCTAAAATAAGTGTATTTAAAAATAATAGATATTCTTAAGGTAATTAGAAGATAGTATTTAATTATATATATTTTCAATATTTCGATAAAACACATAATTTACAGATAAAAACGATTTAAATTTGTGTCTGTTACGATAAATATCATCTATTTTTCTATAAAAATCACTTGTTGGGTTCAAACACCGACGGTTAAATAAGAAAAAACATTGATATGAAACATTATAAGGACATGTAATTATGAGTATGGGGGACCAAAGTAAGAATTTGGTGACATTGTCTCAAAAAGGTTAAAAATGAACATTATTGCAAGTACCAAACAAGCTTTGTTTCTGCAAAAGCTTATAAACATTCATGATTATAGCTTGAAATTTTTGTAGAATGAGACAAAGGAATTGAGTAAAATAAGTATACATAAAGCTCAAGTATTTATTTTAACCCCCTAAATAATTTAATTTTCCTAAACAAATCCTAGAAATTGATGTCCATTAAAAATTTATTTAAGTCTATACAAATTTAAATGCAAATTTATTTTATTATTAAATAGTATATTGGGTTTTGATATAAACATCAGAAGAGGACAGCATAGCTTCCCTTGAACTGTTTATAGTAGTAAAGCAAGTTTCATAAATGAGCAATCTTGTAACTAATACCTGTAACTCAAGAAAGTATAATGATTCCAAGAAAAATATTACATCAACAACAATAATCCCTGTCTCTCATTTACTCAAATTTAGATATATTAACCGAATCGAACTAGAAAATGAGCAAAGAATCGGTTCAGGAGATTATCGTATATGGTCAGTCATCGGATGCTTATATCTAGAACAATAAGTTCGATGGATCATGGAAAGGAAAAACTGTTGTATGAAAGAAAGAAAAACTCGGATAGGTTGATTTAGTGACAAAGAGAAGCAAGGCAGATGGGCTAACCCCATTGTTTAGAACTGCTTGTATGGCTAACCACATAGAAAAGAATGTGTATATATTGGCATTAGGGGAACAGAAAAGTGATTTCCAAATCCCAAGCAATGTTGTCTGTCTAGTTTTATTCATAAAAACAAGTGCAACAGTGAACATAGAATGGAATGCTGCTAGGATTTGTGCTTTCTAGATTGAAACTAAACCATAATTACATAAATCTTATGATTAGTTAGCAACATTATCAATAAATGACCAAATTTAGGTTTATGCAATACAATCCGGTTATGTCAGTCAATGCAAAGCCAATGCCCTAGCAACTGGAAGCATACTACAAGCTACTGTTGGTGGTAAGATGGACGGTATTGCGGCGGTAAGCCATATGTACCATAAGTAGGCCTCCAGTCATTATTATATAAATGGGATGCAGGGTTTGGATTTGAAGGGAAACCCATAGGGGCTCCTGCCAAACCATACATTGGAGCTGATGGGCCTGCATATGGATTAGCAGGAGTAGGACCTGAAAAGCCAAACGGGAGGGCTGGTGACCTTAAATATGAAGCAGAATGATTTGGCAATAAACCTGCTGGTTGAAGATGAGCTTGCTGGAACGGATGAATCACAGAAGTGGTACCAGCAGCACTCAATGAAGGTACTGCATGGACAACAGACGCAGTTGTTTTAGGATGCTTGTTGCCACTCTGCTGCTGCTTTCCTGATACCTGCACCTTCCTCTTTGCCTGCTGAGCCAACAGCTTCCTGGCCCCCCGAGCAACCTCCTGCGGTGGAATATTGAAAGGAGCAGGTGTTGCAGGGGGTTTTCTGTCTCCCTGCTGCTTCTCAAGCTGATCAATACATTTCTGAAGGGGCTCCAGCGAATACTCGGTTTCTAAATTGTGCACTTCAATTATTTTAATGACAGATTTCAAGGCACCAATTTCTCTATCAGCAGCAATATTCTGCACAAGGAAATGAAATTAGTAAAAGGGAAAAAATGAATACTCATGTCTCGTACTTGGAAAAGTTTTCAGGAAATGAAAAGTTTCCCCGGGACTTGAGAGAGTTCTTTGCTTTCTCACATACTTGCATAGCGTGCCTCTTTGTCTCCTCCAAATACTTGTCCAACAGAGGTTGAGGTGGGAATTTTTCTGCTAGCCCAAACTCAAATATAAACTTCACAGCAAGCAATTGTTTGCCATCATCTAACAGTTTCTGAATCAAATCTGCAACACATAAGGCAATGCCATATCCATCAGAACTACTGATATGAGGGAGAGAGAATTCTAAATCTCAGAAGGGGTAGAAAATTATATAAATCCTATGGAAAAGTATGATCAATGACCATTACAACTTGATCTGATTATTTAAATGAGAGAACAATGTGCTACACCAATTACACATGCACACATTGATTTGATGGAACAAAAAGATCTACCCATATTTTTCTTTTTTTCTTTTCTTAATCCATGAAACTATTCCAGTTTTTTGGGAAATCATCGTGTTCACGTGTTTCAAATTCTTGCCGATGACCACACTGAGAACGTGGTAAACCACTCTAACCATAGAACTTTTAATCATCATAAGTGTCCTACTAAACTTGGCCTAACTAAGATAATTCCTGTTTTATTATATAGTAAGAAAAAGTACCTCCATTTCCTAAGTAAGCAATCACATAAAATCCAAGGTATCCAACACCAGAATAAAAAAAGACCATACAACACCTAGAGTTTCAAATTTTCATGTTTCCATCTGATACTACACTGAAATTAGACGACTGAAACCCATGTAACCAATAACCATTCACTGGTATGCAGTAAACCATTTCATAAAAGATCTTTTACAATCGTATCAAGTAAGAGAACTTTAAAAACATAAAAAGTGGTGATAAAAGAAGCATAAACACCAACAAGAAATCAAATAAGCCAAAGTGATCATAGAAAGAACCAAATTCAACCAAAACACAGCTAACAACACCAGAAATCATAAACCTTAAACAGCTAGACATATCAATACATACGTGAAAGCTTCAATTCTTACAAGCTCCTTCACACACCAAACAATCTAAATCAAGCATTCATGACAAAACAATCAACCGCAAACCAATTAACAAAATTTACACACACACACACATAAAACATAGGAAAGCAAGGAACAGTCAACCCCAAAATCAAATTCGCATGATAAGAATTGCATTCAATCAAGAAACTAATAACTTTACCATGAATTTTGTCCCCTAAACCAATCGACCCACACAATGCAGTAGCTTGCCGTAATTCAGCAATGGCAAAAAAGTAATCAACAAGCTCATCTTTATCAACCATAGGTCCCAAACCATAAGTTGCAACCAAATGCAAAAACGCCAATGTCTCCAAGGAGTTATCTTTGAGCAATCTGACCTTGCCTTTCCACTCTAAAGCTAACTTCTTTGCTCTCTCCCTCACTTCTTCATTGATACTTATACCAGTTTCCATCAACTGCTCCAATAAAACCACACAAACCCTCCTTAATTCAAGCAATCCTGGTTCTGTATCATCTTTGGACTTCGAATTCTCATTGTAAAATCCCTCCATTGCATCCAAAACCAATGCCCCTGGATCCGCAGCACTCTTCAATGCACCGGGAAGCTCCATCCAGATAGCGTCCAGCTCTTTTACGCGGTCGTACATGTACTTCCTCAACCCCTTCCCATCCATTCTCTCACAAAAATCCTTCAGTTCTGGTCGAGACGTCACCGAATCAATGTGGCCTGACGGAGGAGCAGAACCATCAGACTGCAAACCCACGGAATTTGACGACGATGGTTTCTCAACACTTAACGGCTGGTTCACCACCGAGTCAACTCGGTCTTGTTCTATTAACGGCTTGGGAACCGATGAATCTCCCTGTTTTGACGCGGGTGATTGAGTCAAGCACGGAGTGTGCTTCGAAGCGGGGACGTCATCGATTGGGTTGCGAAGGGATTCGCGGGAGTCGAGAATGCGGAACCGTTGAGTTACCGAGTTTTGAACTGCGGTGAAGTGAGCATCGAGGTCTGCCCATGAGATCGAGAAAGAGGAGAGATGCCTAGAGTTGGCTTGGAGTTCATCGAACGCTTTCTTGAGTAGGTCTTTCTTGACGTCAATGAGTTTGATTGCCGATTCAATTGTTCTGAGCGACGGGATGTTTTCCGACGACATTCTTTTCCGATATCAATTGTGTTACGGAGGCGAATTTTGATGAAATAAAATCCCGAAGCTAAGACATACGAGAATGAATACAACCTTAAACTTTTTATTAATAATTTAATTCTATACTCTTAAATTCATATAATTTTATATATTTATATTTCTAATATATATATTTATAGTTTATATCCTTTATAAAAAAATCTTAATCCATCATTATTATAATTTTATATTTTAACATATAAACCTTAAATTATAATCGCACCTTAAATTTAAAAAAAAAAACTAATTCTAAACTAAGACGTTTATATCGTATCTTTAAAATAAGAGTAAGAATTTAAGTTTACGAATTTTAAAATTTATAGGCAAAAAAAATTAATCAAACTAAAAAACAGGGGTCAAAGTCTAATGTATTAATTCTAAATGTTAGGGTCTTAAAAGAATAATAAACCAAAATTAGAAAGAGGAAAAGTTTAATTGCAATAGCTTCAAAACTATTTAGACTCAAAATGTAATTAACCCATTAAATTAGGAGACAATTTCCCCTAAATATGGAAGCTTTATAAAACGCCGTCGTTTGTAGATAAGCAAACCAAAATATCAGGCACCTTCCAAAGAGAAGAAGATAGCTACGTTGAGAGGGAGGAAATAACGGATATAGCTTTTGGGGCAAAAATGGCTACTTCAGATTCTCCAAACACTCCCGCTGAATCGGATATTGAAACAAACCCTAACCCTAATCCTAATCCTTCAAAAGCTGTAATCCCAACTCCGTCCAATGCCTATTCACCTGCCGTATGCCTCTTCCAATTTGCGGGAGACTCAGCCGCCGGTGCCTTTATGGGCTCCATCTTTGGCTACGGTATTATTGTTCTATTTTCCTTTGAAAACATTTGATGTGTCGTTTTTCTTTATGAGTTTTCTTGGCGCTGTTGGAAAGTTCGGTAAATAACGAACTTTTGGAAAATTTTCATTGAATTTCGTGGTATGCTTAGTTTTCATGTTATTTCTTAATCTGGATTTTGGTGAATTTTGAATCAGATCAAAACTTTTTTTTTTCTTTTAAGATTTTTTTATATTAATTGAAAGTTATATACTTAGGGAATATGGATAGTAGTTCCTACTTCCTAGTTCAGCGAAGAAGATAGTCAATTAGATATGAACAATGGTTGTTCTGTTTTTCAGCATTTGGAATTGGAATTTAGATTGGATAATTTCCTTTGTTGACTTTTTAACTTCCATATCTTTAAGCTTGAACATTACCATTTTGAGAATTTTAGACCTTTTAAAGGTTGATCATTTACGTATTTGATTCTGCGTTAGAAATAGGATCATTTGCTTTCTTCTTTAGGCAGTGACGGGACTAGGATTTGGGGTTGGGGCTAAACATAAATGTTTGAAAGTGAAGGGAACAAATTTATATATAAACTGATTTTAAAAAAAATTAAATAAAGGGACAAAGATGAAAATAAAATTTTTTGGGGTGGGGGTGATTGCCCCTCCCCATCCCACTTAGTTTCGTCCCTGGTTCTAGCTTGTCCAGAAATGCATGTTCGATGTCCTGAAATTTTATTTCTTTGGTTAGCATTTCAAGGTTAGGACTTGGCGTATAGTAACTGAGTTATCTTTTGGGCGGGATATTCTACTAGACCATCTGAACATGGAGATGTAATTAACATTTGTTGTGGGTCATTTGTTTGCTTGAAATCTGGTCTATACTTTCTATAATTTTATCTTTCTGTGTCCGTCTTAGGTTCGGGATTGATTAAAAAGAAAGGCTTTAAAGGATCATTTGTGGAGGCAGGATCTTATGCCAAGGTATGAGAATCTCATGATCCTTTTAAGGATCATCCCTGACTAATTGCTAACTTTGTAGTTTTTCCCTCATCAAATCTTTTGGTTATATATTATTCTTCTCTTTATAGACATTCGCAGTTTTGTCTGGCGTACACAGTTTGGTTGTTTGCTTTCTGAAGAGGTTACGTGGAAAAGATGACGGTATGCCATGTAAAAATCAGTGTAGCATTGTCTCTTTTGTTTTGTGCTTCGTTTGCCGATGTACAGTAATGTTATCTTTCTCTGCAGTTATTAATGCCAGCATAGCCGGATGTTGCACTGGACTTGCTCTAAGTTTCCCAGGTACTTGAATCTCAAAGTTCATTCTTTTGTCGTAAACATAGGTTTCTGTTCGAACCTTACTTTTGTTGCTTGAAATGGTTATGCAGGTGCACCCCAGGCACTCCTACAGAGCTGTCTAACCTTTGGGGCCTTCTCATTTATCATCGAAGGGCTTAACAAGCAGCAGCCAGCACTGGCACAGTCGTTTTCTCCGAGAAACATGGATGTGCACTACAAGGGACCTCGTACTTTAGCACTACCGCTTTCAATCCCTCTTCCAGATGAGCTGAAAGGAGCATTTTCTTCGTTCTGCAAGTCCTTGACGAAAACCAAATGAGGGAAGGTTACCTACAGCTAACTAATGGGTAGGCCATTTTCGTTTTTGCTGTCATCTGTAGATTTTTTCAACTGCTGAGAATGTAAACTGAAAGTTTTGTTTGAGATTTGAAGCTTTTGCCTAGCATAAATATAAAATTGCTTCTTTCTTGTGTTGTTGAATCCCATTCATGGTCTGTCTGGTTCAGTATTTAGAATGTACCATTATTTCATTAGTTGCAGATACTTTGATTTCTTACGTTTTCGAAGTAGATTTTAAGAGAAGGTCACGGCGAGATGAGCCGTTTATCATTATGATAGGTGTCGAGTGAAAGTGCAGTGATGTATGCAGCTAAGTCATCCTAATAGATCGGTAGACTTGAACCTTGGTCCTACATGACCCAATCAATTCGATCAGGCATTCGTCATCTACTTTTATTGTTCAACTCTTTGACAATACGAAAAATCCATTATTCAACTTTTGGACAATATGAAAAAACCAAAAAGCTCTGCCCTCCCTCTCTATCTATCAATGGGATGGAAGGGCGGAGGCTTTTGATGTCCCCATTTAAATACACTTACGGTTGTGATCTGTTTACTGTGGTTACAAACATAACAAATGCATAAGTATGAGGTATTATGGTTAGAGGATTGGTTCTGGCGTGAACAAATTGATTTGGAGATATTCTAAGATATCTCTCAATACTTTTGTGTCATTTTTCTTTTTTTTTTATTTAATCGATGATAATATAAATTTTGGTCTTAATTAATTATCGATCGTCAGTATTTATTATTATTTTTTATTTTTTATTTTTAAGCCATTAGTTTAAAACTTGAAAAACATGGATTTAATCCTAAAACTCAATAGCTTTAATTTAAAATTAAACCTCATTTTCCATGGAATCCTCTAATCATTTAGGGGCTTTTGCTTACCAAGACAAGAGCTTTAAATATAAATATTTTTCAATTTGTTTAAATTAAATTTAAACTAAAGTGGACAGATCTTTTATCTCAGACATTTGTTAAGATTAAATTGATAAAATATTATATTATTTTTTTAATATAATAACAGAAAATGAGATTGATATAAAATTAAATGGTTAAAATAAAAATGAAGGATACCCCCAAAAATAAAATGGGTAAAATTGCTTCCACCTTTTCATGAGAAAAATCACAATGCCATTCAATGTAGTAATTTGATCACTTTCAGTGTTCCAAAATGAAGGATCACTAACGAACTACCAAACGGAGTCATGTAATTTCCCATGGTTTTAATTCATCCGCACTCAATGTAGTATCTCTATTCTGAACAAAAATCTTTCGTTTTTCGGTAATATTTTTCATGATCCTAAAATAAATTATCTAAATCTATATTATAAATTTTAACCCCAAATATATTTTTTAAAGTACGGGTTTAAAACAACATAAGATTTCTATTCCTCTAAGCACCACCTAATCTTCCAATGTACTTTATGTATATATATACACTACCATATCATATTCACAAATGTATTAAACTTGAGCAAGGAGAATGGAAGGTGAGCTCAAGAACTTCATTAGGTTATGTCTTTTAACTATATTGTCATTATCTTATTGTTCTTACATTTCATCAAAGATCTCAAAGGGTTTCCCAAGGTTTGTCTCAATCTTCCCTGTCCTAATGCTGCTAGTAATTCTCCCCTTTAATCTTCATACTTTCCACTATGGATTACCCTTTGTGTTGCTCCTTTCATGGCTGGCAAATTCCAAGCTTGTTTTATTTGCCTTTGGTCATGGTCCCCTGGCAACTCTCCCTCCAAATCATAAGCTTTTCATTCTCACAGCTTGTTCACCCTTCAAAATCAAAGAAAAACCAGTCATGGTTAAAAATGGAGAAACCCCATTTCTGGAAAATGAACCTAGAGTTCACAGTATGGTCCTAGAGGCTGCAAACAAATGGGGATTGCTGGTTTTACTGTCTTGTTCTTACAATTTTAAGCAATATTTCCACCAACATGTTCTGTTGATCCTTTACTTCCTCCATACATATCTTGTGATTCAGCTTTTGTTAGCTATGGCAGCCATCCCGGCTGAGCTCATGCTCGGTGTGGAACTCGAACCGCAGTTCAAAACACCGGTTCGAGCCACATCATTGCAGGACTTTTGGGGACATAGATGGAACATTAGGGTCTCCGACATACTTCGTCCCACCATATACAACCCTGTAAAAACCATTTCTGCACGTGTTATTGGAACTAGATGGGCTTCGTTACCTGCTGTTTTGGCAACATTTTCCATGTCTGGTTTGATGCATGAACTGATGTATTTCCATATGACCCGAGAAAACCCTACGTGGGAGGTCACTTGGTTCTTTCTTTTACAAGGAATTCTCATTGATATAGAGATTGTTTTGAAGAAGAAGGTGGTGGCCACCGGAAAGTTGAAGCTCTCCGGTGCGGTTTCAGGACCCTTGGCGTTGGCAAGTATAGCAATTTCTGCTGGCTGCTTATCTTACACTCAACTCCTGAGAAATGGTGTTGATGAAATGATTCTCCATGAATTCAAAGATTTTGTAGGGTTTCTAAAGGGAGCTGGACATGTTTTGTAATTTCTTCATATATGATATTTTTTCGACGAAAATAATGTTTTGGATGTTAGGATTGGAGTTGGAACCTTTTTGGTCTGTATTTCCATGCAACCAAATATATATATATATATATTCTTAATAATTCTAAGATAATTACAAAATATTTTTTATATATTTTTTAATCTTTTAATAATATACTTTATAAATAAAATTATTTGATAACACGAACAATCTTATTTCAGTGATTAAGTGCAGGGACGGAATCAGGATTTAGGATTGAGGGAAGCAAAACATAAATATTTTAAAGTAACGAGACATTCATAAAAAACAATTTTTAAATAGGGGGACAAAAGTGAAAAAAAAATTTTGAACTTAGTTTCGTCCCTGGTTGAGAGAACGATTATTGTTCTTAGAGATCACAGATTCGAACGGCAACATTACAACACAGTATTGAACGATCAATATCCGATAGTTTAGAGGTACTCTACAACATATACTACTATAATATGAGAATATATATATATATTTAATAAAAAAATAGGCTATACCAATCTTTTTATTAAAATAATAAAAAATTCAATATTAATTTTCTTATAACTATCAAAGTTCTTATAATTTTTTAATAAAATTTTTAATATAACCTTATCTCAATCTTATTTTAAGCTAACTTACCCTAAAATTCCTTTTTTTTTCCCCAAGAATCAAACAAATGCAAGAATACAAAGAAATAAATACTATTTCCTCTCTTTTTCAGATCTTTTATTTAATGAATACAACACACTCCTAATAATGTGCTAAACGACGGATGCTTCGGCTCTACGCCGTCGTTTCATTCCCCAATTTCAACCATTAAAATTCGGTTTTCGTTTACTTTTTATTCAATCCTCACCTGTTTTTCCAAACGTTTCGTTTTCTTTGGGGTTTGATCGACTGCTCATTCGATTTCAGTTTTCCGTTTGTAAGTTGTTTATGAATTTCATTTATTTTTCATTAGTTTTGCGTTGAATGATATGGGAATTTGTTTAATTTCACTAGAATTAGGGAAAGTTGGGAATTTGTTGTTGGGGTTGAATCAAGTTTCCTTCTTTGTCTTTATATTGCGGTTAATTTGATTGCTAAAATTTTCTCCTTTTTTGTAAATATTCATCCAATTTTCAATAATTGAGATCTACCCTGCTCAAAAAAGGGTTTCCCCTTACCTTTTGAAGTTGAATTAAGGTCTCTAAGAACCCATTGCTTAATTATTTTTTGAATTTTCTTTATATGTATCCTGTCATGAATTTAAGCTCATAATCCAGTTGTAAAAGAAAATATTCTCATTTTCTTGTGTGAAATGCTCTGATTCTTCAACAGAAGTCATCAAAGGGAGATAATATAAAGGGAAGGGTTTTTCTAAGGACCATTCTGGGTTAATTTTGAAAGCTTCTGTTTGGTTTTGTTTGTTCTTCTTTCATTCTCTGGTTTTGTGTATATCTGATGCTTTTTTGGTCCTTCAAATAACCTTTTATCTTGATTTTCATTCAAGGTCAATGGCAGCTTCATCAGACCCATGGATAAAAGAATATAATGAAGCAGTAAAAATTGCAGATGATATCAATGGCATGATATCTGATAGGATTTCCTTACCAGCATCAGGACCAGAAACTCAGCGTCATGCATCGGCTATAAGAAGGAAGATTACAATTTTAGGGACTAGACTTGATGGATTGCAGTCCCTTATGTCTAGACCTACTGGGAAACCCTTGTAAGTTATCTTAATTGAAGAATAAACTGTCCTTTTGTTGATGCTTTATATTTTGGTCACAGAACTGAGAAGGAAACGAACCGCCGCAAGGATATGGTTGCAAACTTGAGAACAAAAGCGAGCCAGATGGCTTCTGCATTCAATATGTCGAATTTTGCGAACCGAGATAGCTTGTTGGGACCAGAAACAAAGACTGATGCCATGAGTAGAACAGTAGGTTTGGATAACTCTGGCCTTGTTGGTCTTCAACGGCAAATTATGAAAGGCAAGTTATTTTAGTTTCAAACTGGCATCCATTCTAGAATGTAAAATGGCTTTAGTTTCCTCAACTAACAAAGGTGTCTTTGAGCAGAGCAAGATGAAGGTCTTGAGAAGTTGGAGGAGACAGTATTAAGTACGAAGCATATTGCATTGGCGGTCAATGAAGAACTTGATCTGCATACCAGACTCATTGTATGTTTCTGTTTTTAAAGTTTTTTGCTTATAATTTCTTTCGGATAAATGCTTGGTGATGATTGATTCATACTCGGTAAACTTTATGCTGTGCTCCCTCAATGCAGGATAACCTGGAGGAACATGTGGATGTTACTGATTCTCGCCTACGGGTAAAACACTTGCTATTTGTTAACATTTTAACGCATGGCACAATATCTTCCTTTTGTTTTTTAAATGGAACGAAATCCAATGAATGAGTGCTGTTTAATATTGTCATGTGGTGGGAAGTCTTTGGTGATGAATCTTGTCAGGGATGAAGGATAGAATTGTCATTCAATTTGTGTTTAGAATAGACTGAAAGGATCCCAAGTAAACTATAAGAATTACATGGTTTTTAGTTATTGGAATTATACAGTCATGGCGGATTCTGAGAATTGTGTTTTATGTGCTAACAGAGAGTGCAGAAAAACCTAGCAATTTTGAACAAGCGAGTCAAAGGTGGTTGTTCCTGTATGTGCATGCTATTAGCTGTTATTGGAATCGTGATTCTGGTTGTCATCATATACCTTCTGATCAAATATTTGTAATTACCAAACACATCAAGCTTCACATTGTTGTATGTGGGTGTCGTGAGTGGAATTGGTTTTCAGTTATTATCTTCCTGTTGGAAACTTAGTATATGTCATTGTGCCCCCTCTTATATATTTTCCTGCTGTGTGAAGATGCTGAGCTGCTCAAACTATGTAAATTACACGTAATTTAAGTCTTGTAGACAAATTTTAACTATTTATCATATATTATATCTTTTGATGTCGAATCTAAAGTATTATAGCCAGCATCGAGTAAAGGTTACCGTGGATCGTATTATTTGTCATCGTCCGCAACGGAACAAGCTGTTCTTTGCCCTGGCCGAGATCCGACATTGATGCACAGGTAACTTACTGGTTTAAAGAAAGACCAAATATGATGTTAGCCGACGGATCAGCCAAACATGTCACAACTTGAAAATCAACAAAAAATACTAAAATAGCCTACAAAGAGAATGCCTGAAAATTAGAAGCATGCAACTAAAATGTTTTTCAATTTCATGAGCAAATCACCAAAGAAGAAATCAATGGCTCCGAACACCATCTGTCCCTGTGACACTCTATTTACTTCCTGCAGGCTATATCTTTTCCTCCGGTAATATGATACACCACGCCAGTAGTGATTGCCAATCCAGGTATCTGCAATAAGAAGGAAGAAATTCCGTCAGTGATAAAGATAAAAACCAGAAAAAACGATACAGGGAAAACAATTACTAAACCAAGTTCGAATGGTTCGAGCATTTAATCATTTATGAACTAGATCACAACAATTCATGCATGACCTTATGTAATCAATAGTTATTGCATGCAAAAGGCCATAATGTCTAACAAGAGCGATTAAGCAAAATCTAAAAACATCTAGAAACAGTGCAATCGAAGAATATCTGAAAATGTAGTGTGGCATGAAAAAGAACCAGAGACCGTTATTATATCTGAAATTCCTTGAACCCCTTGGCGCAGACAATCATCAGCAAGCAGAAAAGCGTCTTGTAGAGGTGTCTGTTCATAAGCAATATCAAACAAACGGTCATTGGGAATCACTATGAGAGTATCAACATTCTTTTGCAACTTTTTGATAGCCTCCAGTGCCTGCAAGTAGAGAGATATAAGACAACAATTTAAGTGGCATATAAACTTATGGACATTATTTCATTGCATAACGCAATTGGTTCTCTACTGGACTAGGTTTGTTACTTGAAGTGTCGCCATTTTTATAAAGGAGGAGGAGGAGAAATAAAGGGGTTTTTTGTCCTCTTAAATGATATTTGATTGAATGTATAAGAAAATAGAGAGTTGGTTTTAGTGAGATTTTCAGAATTTCATGTGCAGGGGAAATGTTCGAGAGAGACCACTAACAGATAAGGTGTCACTGGTTTTAGCGGTTTCACCGTCTCAAGGTTTTAGCAACATAGCACCAGAACGATGTCGTTTGCTATTCTTAAAACGAATCAAATAACAGTTCAAAATAAGAGATTAAATTTTATCTAAAAGTACAGTTTAAAGTAGAATTTGTTTTAAAACATTTATCATAATGTATAAAGCATACAACTTCTTAGATATTACTTTTAAATTTGATCAAAAATAAATATTACCTTTAAATTAATTAATTTTTATTCAATTCTTAGACAACTATAATCATGAATTAATTGAACAGAAATTTATAAGTTGCTTTAAGCTGCGACATGAAATCAGAAGGGAAAACTGAAATATATATTTTTTAATTTTATCAAAAAATTCCACAATGTCTGATAGGACAACACTTTTTTTTTATGAAAATCGAATTATAGATAATAATATGTGTAACAAATGAGAAACTGATAACATCAAGTACCAAGTTCAAGCTTGAATTCAGCTTACATACAGAACCAACACCAGGAAACACAAGAACTTCTTGATAACTGGATTCAGATGTCTCGATTCACAGTCCGATTGTCGGTTTACCAATAATCTTCGACATAAAGAACTTCATTCCCCTTCACTTAAAATGGGGACAATGAGTGGTTTCATTTGTGCAAGATAGACAATTGCCCACCTATCAAAGAAAAAAGAGCATTAAAAACTAGAAAGACAATCAAATAAGACAACATTTACATACAAATAAGTGCTCTACGTGATAAAAGTAGCAACAAAGTTAATTTAGCTAAAACCACTTGATGAACGAGCATTCCACACCCCAAAGAAGCCCTGCATACGTCTTACCCGCAAACCCAGTAACTAAGGTAAACAACTTAAAACCTGAGCCCTTGAAAGTGCTGGTGTAATATAGCCTAGACAAAATCCCACCTCCAAGTCAAGTTTTTCTCTCAAATCCTTCCGCCGCAAGAAAAAGCACTTTTGGAAGGTGAGCAAGAGACTAGACCAACTTAAGTCTAAAGAATTAAACTCCATAAACAGAACTTCATATAAGTGATTAGGGAGGGGAGGGGAGGGGAGGGGAGGGGAGGAAAGAAAGAAAGAATGCATGCATGTAGATTTTGTCCCTTGGAGGCTTGATAATCTATGAAAGGATGGATATTTATGAGCTGAAGATAAGAATACATCATATGTATGAGTAGTACACAAGCATTCAAGAGTGCCAAAGGAAGAAGAGTAAAACACATTTTCTGATTTACAGTTATTTTAAATGATAAAATTCAGAGCTTTACTATCTACCGTGGAAATCATTAGTGTACCTTACCCTACAAACATAGCAACCATCAAAGTCTCATACATTGGTAGCATAGCAAACAATAACAAAGCATGGTGCATAAAGATCTCAGCCTTTAAAGGGTATACTTCAGTGCAATCGTTGCTAAAGAATCGAATTGAAATGCTAGACCACAAGTTTTTATAAGAAGCCTAGAATTAGGTCTTTGTGATGACGTTCAAATTTATCAATATGTCAATACCCTAAAACTTGAAGTTAGAACACACAAACATGCATAGACACACCCCTAAAAGAAAAGCAACCAACTGCACAAATGTGAGGACGATCAGAACGGGCGTTATATTATATTGTTCATCCAAACCAAAATTTAGGGAAAATAACATGGCTAACCACAGACCAATGCCAATAATCATCAAAATTTAAGAGTTCATTATTAAAAAGAAACTTCAAGAATTCAGATATTAATACTTTACCAACTATACATACAAGCATACACACAAAGATCAAGCTACTATGAAGAAAGAAAAAAAACGTAAAACAAGCATAAACTTACATCATCCAACAACAGACAGTTGCCGTAATGACCAATGTTAGGTGGAACCTGCATAAAGAAACAAGAACAAAGGTTTTCAGTGAGTACAAGGAAAATCTAGATAGTCATTAATCTCATGGGCAGGCTCAATCTTTAGAATATAGATGACAACCCAAGCCATATAGTACCTATGTTACTTTGACTCGGGTTGTGAATGTCGGATATGGTCATGGGTATTCTCTTTCAAGTTTTTACATATATGTGGAGAGTCCTTGGGTATCATGTATATGACTGGGCACAGGACACAGGTAGTTGAAGACAAATAAGAAGTTGGAGCAATAAAAAAATGGTACTACATAATGAGAATCGTCCAAGATCAGCTTGACAAATCACCTATCACCCAAGACGATGATAGGGGATAAAATTCATTCATGTTCAGAGTAAACAACCACCGCACAAACAATTTAATATTAGTTCACAGTGATCACCTGCTATTCACTTCTATTACCAAATTAAAGCATATTTCATTACTGTATACCAATCCAAAAATACCCTTTAAGCATGATTAAAGGTACATGAAACCCACATTGAGGGTGGGGGAAGCTACCACTTTTAGCAAATGAACTTAAAATCTAAAAAACAGAGAGAAAGGAATAATAATAATAATAATAAAATGGCAAATTTAATCCTAAAAAATAATAGAGAGAAATTGTCGAAGGGCACTTACAGATTAGCAGATGGACCCCGATTACAACAGATTCTTGTGCAAAGTGATGCAATTATCCCAATCACAACAAAAATTAGGGTTGTTACCAAGAAACCCATATTCCAGACCTCGGTTGTACACAATAATTTCTACAAGAAAAGATCAACAAACGTTTTTTAAAGCTTCGATAGATCAGCAAAATCCAAAAAAAAAACTTCGAGATGGGCAATTCAAATTACCTTTCCGTTTGAATTATGGGGGGAAATGCAAGGGAAAAAAACAGTAATTGAGATCTTAATGATTGGAATTTAGAGATAGGAAGCTTCTTTCCAATTGAGGTTTTAGATTTTCACTTGTTGATCTTCAAAAGGCTGATAAATTCATCGACCCAAAATAAACTATATGGGCTATGATAGCCCAACATTTATCCTAAAATTTTAAAAATTTATATTTATTAATTTAAATTTAATATATCTACTTAAGTTATAAAGATATAAATAAAAATAATTTAAAATTTTAGTAAATAAATTAATTTTTTTTAAGTTAAATGATAAAAAAAGATAATTAAGTGATAAACTATATATTTTACCTTAAAATTAAAAAATAGTAAAGATTAATTTTTTAATAAAAATAATACAAATTTATCATAATAAATTCAATATATAAAAATTAAATTTTAAAATTTTAAATTATATAAAATCATATCATATTTAAACCAATCTATTAATCCTCAAAGAATTCTTCCAAGACAATGTGGACCATTTATCTCGCATCTCTTCATATTTTCATCAAGTGGTCTTCTTTAAACAGAAAATAAATTAAAAATCATATTTTTCCAATTTAAAGTAATCTGTGAATGAAAAAGACAGCAACTTTGGGTAAATTTTGGAAACCACCATAAGTACAAGTGCTAAACCTGCAAAATAACAAAAGAAGAGGTACCACCATAGCAAAAGCTTCAAGCTAACAAAGAGAAAGTCCAAAAAAGAATCGAACCGCCCTTCCAAATATAATTTTCCACCAACTCCTGTGGTTAACTAAAGGCTCCCCGAGATTCATAGATTTAGGAGGCTTTTTTTCAGCTCTTGAATCTCGGTTATCTTCTGTTTTTCTGGGATTTTTTGGGTGAAGAAAAAGATGTCAGACCTAGACAGACAAATAGAGCAACTGAAGAAGTGTGAACCCTTGAAAGAATCCGAAGTGAAAGCTCTTTGTCTCAAAGCCATGGAAATCCTTGTCGAAGAAAGTAATGTTCAAAGGGTCGATGCCCCTGTAACCGTAAGTGTTGAATTGTTCTTAAAGATGGGATTTTTGCTGTTTTTTTTACTGGTGGTTTATTTTAGGCTTTTGGGTTTTGGTTTACTGAAAGTAAAGGTTTTAGCTTTGTGTTGGTTGGTAATTGAAGTTTGTTCGATTGTTTTGTTTAATGTTTTTCTTTTGGCTTTTTGATTTTTGTTGGCATTTTAAAGCTTGGTGTTTATGGATATGAATTATTATGTCTAATTTGTATTAGGGGAAAGAGATGGAATTGAATAGGGGAAAGAAAATAGGCCTTTTCTTTTCAGGATTAGAAGCTGGGATTTTGTTTGAATGTTTGGATTTGGTTAAAAGAAATAAAAACTTTATGTACTGGAGAATTAAACAAGGGCGGAAGTCAAATGATGGAAGTAGGATCTAGGGTCTTTGAAGTTTGGCCAAATTAGAAATATTTATGTCAAGGCAAATAGATTTTATCCCAATGGAACAGTACTTATGACAGCATGTAGGTTGCTTTTCTGGTTCTGAAGTCTATAGCTCTCTTAAACTTAATACCATCCTTCCTTTGTCATGAACTTAGGGTTTACTGGGTGTTTTGCTGGATTGGTATAAGTCTATGGTATATGATTATTGTATATATGTTCGGTGGAGGATTAGTTTAGTTACTTACAGTTACTGGAAATCTTACTTAGGTTGAGAAATAGCTTATAGAAATTATGAAGTTGTTTTTAATTTGGATACTTATCTTATGCAATTTGGAATACTGATAGTTCTTTTGATGTTTTTTGCATAGATATGTGGTGATATCCATGGACAGTTTTATGATATGAAAGAGCTTTTTAAAGTAGGAGGTGATTGCCCTAAGACAAATTATTTATTTCTTGGAGATTTTGTTGACAGAGGGTTTTACTCTGTGGAAACCTTTCTCCTTCTATTGGCCTTGAAGGTAAACTATAGATTGTCGTTTACTTTTGGAAAGGTTTGTTGAAATGTTCTTCCTCTTATCTGATAATTTGAGCATCATCAGGTGAGATATCCGGATCGCATTACTCTCATTAGAGGAAACCATGAAAGTCGTCAGATCACACAGGTTAAACAGCTTTGTTTGGGCTGATCTATTAGATATTTTTGGAGTATTGAATTTCTGCCATTTCCTGACAGGTATATGGGTTCTATGATGAATGCCTGCGTAAATATGGCTCTGCTAATGTCTGGAGATATTGCACTGAAATCTTTGATTACTTAAGGTTTGCCAATTTCAATCATTAGAAAATATAAATTATTATGGTTTGCCGGTAAAGAATTGTGAAGGGATCTATTTAGTTGCTTATAGATATTCACAGTTAAACCAACTTTGAAAAATACCGCTTTCTGCATTTGCTGTCTCGACACGCTCCACCGACAGTTCTAGCTCCCTCCAATGCACTTTCTTCCTGGTCCTTTTAAGTTACTTGCCGGACAACCTATATAACTTAAGTATTTTCTGAGTCATTTATTTTGTCAATTATTGTTTGCTAGTCTTTCAGCACTTATTGAGAACAAGATTTTTGGCGTCCATGGTGGTCTATCTCCTGCAATATCAACTTTGGATCAGGTCAAAGAAGCTATATTAAATTATTTGGCCATTTTCTTTCCGAAGCTTTATGCTTGTGTTACTGACATAATCTCTTCCAGATTCGAACGATTGATCGGAAGCAAGAAGTACCACATGATGGTGCCATGTGTGACTTGTTGTGGTCTGATCCAGAGGATATTGTTGACGGATGGGGATTGAGTCCCCGTGGTGCTGGTTTTTTGTTTGGCGGCAGTGTTGTCACTTCGTTCAACCACACAAACAACATTGACTATATATGCCGTGCACATCAGTTGGTTATGGAAGGTTACAAATGGATGTTTAATAACCAGATAGTTACGGTCTGGTCAGCTCCCAATTATTGTTATAGGTAAATTATCAACTTGAGATTTCCAATTCCATTGTGTTGTAGCTTAAAGGTTTATTCTTGGATGTTACACAGATGTGGTAATGTTGCTGCAATTCTTGAATTGGATGAAAATCTTAACAAGCAGTTTCGCGTGTTTGACGCAGCACCTCAGGTTTGTACTAATTTGCAATTGATTCCAAATACAAAAAATGCATGAAAGCTATTTGTAATTCATATTTTTTTCATGGAAAGATGTTACGAATAGACCGTACCATATTACCACCTTTATCAAGTGCTGTCTAGTCAAAGTTTTTCTTATTATCAATGCAGGAATCAAGAGGTACTCCTGCCAAAAGGCCTGCACCAGATTACTTTCTATGAAACGGATGTGCAACTTCAGTTTTCCTTCTTAATTACACTTAAATTTATCGATGAGAGAATTTCAGTCACTTGACACATATGTTCACCTATAAAAGCAGAACGATATTCAATCGATAGGGTGCTTGATGATCAGCGAGAGATGCACTTTCAGTTTGTGATTGTTCGGCTTGCCTTTGATCAATGTGTGCTTGTTGTAACTGTATGTGCGTGTGTTAAGTAGCTGTTATGTGCTACCGAATCCATGTATTGCACTGTAATTTTATATCCCGAAGAGAAAGAGAGGGAAAGAGGAAGAGCAGGGATGGTGATTCACGAGAATTCAAAGAGGAACGATTGGAGAGTGAGTTTGTTGCAACTATGATTCTTATATGAGAATTTCTCAAATTGGTTTTGTTTCTCCAGATCATTGGCCCATGGAAGCTCTCATTCATTAGGCCTTTCCAATACCATGTTTCTTTGTTTCGTATATACATAACCATGTGTGAATCTGCATCTATTTTCTCTCTAGTTTTGTTCTTCAGTCTGCCAATGATCCGGCGATTGGCTTGACCAGCTGAGTTGATCGGATCCTTTTTCTTCATATTTCCAATATCTGCCATTCTGTCTTCATCTTCAGTTGGTTAAAGATTCTCTCCCCTTCCCTTAAAATTGTCTATTTACAAAGATTAGTAAATGACCTGTCATTGTATTCTGAAAGAATTATTCAAGCTAGCATCACCATCAAGAGTAAATAAAAGGGTCTATTTTAGTATCCAGGACCATTGATGCTTTCCAAGGGAAAATAGTGTTTTCAGTTGAAGATGCTATAGACAAGAACATCCAGAAAGGAATAATAAAACTCGACTCGAAGTTGCAGACTTGCAGTCAATTCCGAAACAACTGCACGTTAATGGTGTATAGTTTATTGTTATGTTTTCTTGTGTCTTCTTGTTTCCTTTTTTTTTTTCTTGAAGAGTTGATCAATAATGGAAAATCAGTTTGGCCAAAAATCATAATATCGACATGAATAATGAACCAGCTTGAAAATGTCAAATATCACACAATATTACACAGCTAATAACGGTATACTCTATGGTCACTCACCATATTGCTACAACAAGCTCTTCAACTTCAGACTGATTAAACAATATCAGGTAATAACACTAGTAAGAAGACAGTGGGAAACCTCTAAATTTATTATTAGGGTGATGTCGGAATTTGATCGGTACCAGAAACATGGGACGCAGCATCCTCCTTAGATATGGCAACAAAATTGGCAGGAGCCGCCAGCCTCATACTGTCCCTCTTCCCATCTTTACCAGCAGATCTGCTTCCATTTTGATTGGCACTTGGAGACAACCGTCTGTTAGGGGTTCCATTGGCTCCTCCATTTGCTCAAGACCCCACCACCTTCTTTGTACCAGTTGATCGAGTAGGGGTTGACCTTGGACTGAAGCCAGCTTCTTGCTCTGTGTTTTGCTGCTCCCCAAACTTCTTCTGATCCTATAGGTTTATAAGTTCCCACAGTTAGTAGAGAACTCTTTTTAGTTCTATATGCAGATTGAAAGACCATGTTAAGCTGAAGACATTTTTTTAGTTCACCTTCCTATCTAGGTCCATGCAGTAATTTCATAGGTAGAACTAATAAATGAATAAAAAATTTACCCGAAGCCTCCTTTTCTCCTCTTCCCTTTCTTGCCTGAGCATGGTATATTCATCTAGCATGGCCAGGAGGGGCACGCCATCGTACTTAAATGCTATGCCACCGTTTTCCTCCCAAGCTTGAGTTTTGGCAACCAGAGTGTCGACCATACCTAATGGGCCAATAAAACCAATTAATACAGAAAAGTCTGGCTATACATGCATGCTAAGCAGATCTAAAGTCGTAGCATTCGAGAAATTCTCCTCTACCATGTAAATGTGCCATCAATGAGTGGAAACTATGAATAGTTGCTTTCAGGGGTCATTTCATTTACTCTAATTAGATGGGTGCATTAGCCATGTCCCATATAGCGACCACCTTAAGTTATATGCACATTACCTGGAATTTTGTTGACCAGAATACGAGCTTTCTCAGCACGCTTGAGATTTAAGTGTGCACCCCTGCTTGCATTATACCTGTTATCATCCTGTTCCAGCAGGAAAATATCAGTGGAACTGAAACACTGTCAGGTAGAGATAATAAGTTGAGGGAATTAACATGGAAGATCACCATCAAATCTGCATTTTTAGTATTTTCAGACTTTTCCCTATATAAAGATACACGGTATACATCTTTAAAAAGCTGATAAGCTAGCAAACATTCATTCCATCAAAAAGGAAGAAAAAAACATTCATAAATTGCAAATCCAAAACATTTATTAGGGACGATCAAAATAAATAAGTTAGCGGATTCAAGGATCGGCGTCAAGGGGACTTATCAAACCACACCACTTCAGGCCAAATTCTCAATTATATCATGTTAGGATGAAAAGGTTGCACACATTATCAGAATAGTTGCTGGTATCCTCAACTGCAAAATTGCAAATCAATACACTCATCGGTTCCACCAAAAACGGGAGAGAGAGAGAGAAATGGGAGCAAGAAGCCGGAGAGAAAGCAAGGCTGAGGGAGAAGTGATAAGTACCCGATTGTAATCGTCCAGCCAACTTTCTTCTTCACAAGCTGACATCCATTTTTCAACCCTATCCAATATTTCTTTTCTACTAACGGCTTCTTCTTTCGCTTTTGCGATCTGGTTATCCATGTCAGCTAGTAACTCAGCAGGCTCAACATTCCCAGAATCAATCAAAGCCATAATTTTCTCCCTAGCAGCCTCCGGATTTATCTCTATATGAGCATGGGCAAATATCTCCTCGAGTTCCACTTGCCTTTTGAAAGCAAGTTCCTTCATTCTACTTGACTTTAGCTGATCAAGCCTTTCAACTTCTACCTCTGCCTTCAAGAGAACAGAAAATAAATACAAGTAAGAAACTGTTCTCACTCAAACTTAAACAACCAAATGAGAAACTTGATTACTTGTTCAATCAGATCCAGAGCAAGAGCACCAGGAACAGTCACTTCATCAACTGAAGCAGAGATATTGCAGGTAACATGGTCGAATAATCTCCTTTCATTTCTGGGTGTGTCCATCAAATTCCAAAGATCAATTAGCTTAGTTGCCAACTCTTGAAGCTGTCAAAAGTGGTACATGTAGATTTAATATAATAACACCTTGGAATAGAGGTATAAAGTGGAATATAGGATTAAGCTCATGTTTATGTCCGTAATAAAGACACATCCATTAGGTCATTTAGCTATGTCTAACACTGACAGTATCGAGAAGAGAAATCGCAGTACATTTGCACTAGAAAGTAACTAATATATACAACAGAAATACCTTACAAAGCCTCTGCTTCTTATCTTCATTTAAATCTGAGACTGTCTTTGCCAACCTTAATAGTGTGTCATTGCTGATGCTTTTTGACTGCACACATGTGGCTTCATCTAAGCTTTGATGAACTGCAGTTATAGTACTAAGGAAGTCCACTCTGAGGACAGCACAGAGATCATGTACAGTGCCAACAAAATCAAGGACTTTATGCAGCCGATCACTCTGCAATGCAATGAGAAGTTAGTGGGTATTGATGCACATAAAGACTTGATGCCATAATATATAAGACAATGAATTTACCTTTTCTTTTTGAAGTTCATGGAGTTTTGCTTGATATTCATTCAACTTCTTTAGGGACAAATCAGACTCATTAACTTCAGGAGCACCGGTCTGCTCACTGGTGCTCCCATCAATTTCCCCACATATCTTCTGAATCTGTGATCGTACATCAGAGAACTCCTTAACTCTCTCCTCTTTCTGTTTCCACAGCTGTTCGAGCACAGGTGCTATAGCAGCAAGTTGCTCCTTGATTGTCCCTGATGCCTTAACAGTATCCTACAATGAACTTAAAAACAACATTAATTTCCATACCAAGAACGATTCCTTCCTATACGATTATAACGTGAAATTAAGTGATTACTCACGACACCAAGAAAACTTTTGTCTCCAAGAGCTGCTACGAGTGTGGATAGTTCAAGTTTGGCATCCGACAAGGTCAAAAGAAGTTCTGCTCTTGACTTTGCAGCCAGCTCAACCTTTTGCTTGTACACATCCAAGCACTCTTGTTCTATCTGCAGAAGCATCTTGTCCCTCTCGTCATCACTTTCGCCAACTTCATCCCATATTTCCTTCAATCAATTGCAGGACTTTTACCTTCTATATTTCTGCATACAGATATGTACAAGAAACAGAGATTTCATAGGAGAGAACAAAGTTAGAAGTTTCATTACTTGCAGTTTCTGCAGTAAAGTGCTACAGGTGGTTTCTCCTAGAAGAGGGTGCTGTGCATCCATTACTGCCATTTACTCTTCGACTTCAACCTAGCTGTACCGAGGGAAGCATTTAATAGACATCACATCAGTTTTCTTTTAAACCTTGCGATACACAAGAAAAGAACAAACCCGAAGTAGAGAACTATTGGTATATACCTTAATGAGCAGCTAGAAACTGCAGCTTACCAGATCAAACGACATACACCTAACAGAAGAAGTCACAAACAATGCCAAATCATTAAGTTAGAGAAGCTTCATGAATTATAGTAACTAAAGAATATCATGGGAAAAAAGAAGAGAACTTTACAAAGTAAAAAGATGTGATATAAAAGAACATTGAAGGCAGTAAAACCTGCAAATTGCAACAATGGAATTTAGCAAACAAACTAGATAATGTTTCTGAAGTTCTTGTCTACGGAAAATGCAAAAAGAAGGCAAGTAGGAAGTATTATTGAGTACAGATCAAAGCAAATAACTCGCAAAAAAATTTGGTTTCTCAAACACTGAAATTTACGAGAAGATAAGAATCTTGAACAACTCTTGCAAGAACCAACAAAAGTTGCTGAATAAAAATGAATCCGATGGAAGTTTACAAGGAGAAGAAATGAATCTTGAACAATTCTTGCAAGAACCAACAAAAAGTTCTTGAATCTTTTACTTCAAAACCAATAAAAATGAATACGATGGAAACTTACAAGGGAAAAAAAGATCATGGATTTTGCACCAAAGATTCAGCCTTGAACAAAAACTTCACAATTTCATTTCTCTAAACCCAACTAAAAAGAAAGAAACTTTGTTCACATTAAAAACAAAACAAGAATAAAAAAGAAAAGTCTGTTAATGCAGCAAAGGCAAGAAAGAAACAGAGAAGAGTAGTAAATGAAGCATACCCAGATCTTATTTGAAGCAAATATTTCTGGGTTTTAATTTTACTTTCAGATCTGCAGCTTTGATCTTTGCAGAGACTGAGTTTGTGGGAGTGAGAGAAGCTTTGATACAGAGAACAGAAACGATAAATGTGGACTGTAAGTACATATTTATTTGTCTTGATAAGTTTTCTTCTCATCCTTAGGTACCCCTCTTTTTTGTGTTATTTACAAAGAGAACACTGTCAGTCTGTCAATCAGGTTAAGATTATTGTTCAAGTTTTTTAATAAAGTTTGATCGAATTATTAATTGGTTTAGTGAATGATACGTTAAATTTTATACAGCTGATGAACACCGGCGAACGGATATATGTTATATGAATTCTTCACCTAGAAAATGATAATAAAACCTTAAAGAAATGGTGAAACAAAGGCAAAGGTACTGGGTCAGTCAGTGTTAGATGTGCAGCAGAATCAAGCAAAGTCTCAATCTTTACACAAAGCATTATTGCCATGCAATGCAAAAAGGTGACCCTAATTTTATAGTATTAATTTAGAGTTTACGGATTTTAGTTCAAAATTTAAAATTTAAAGATTAAAATTAAAGTTAATATTTATAAATTTAAAATTCTATTAATAATTAATAAATTATATTTAAACCCTAAATAAAATCTATAAATTTTAACACGAAAACAATTCTGTTAATCTAATTTATTATATTCATAACTTTAATTTTTTAAAATCACTGGCAAATTAAAAGTTGAGGTATAATATCATATATATATATATATATAATATTTTTGTGTGTAATTTAATGATTATCACCTAATAATAATGTTTTTGTCCCCAACATGTTGCTCCTAGAAATTCCATTATACATATTTTTAATATTTTTTTATTATTTTTTAAGGCTCCCTAGCTTCCCATGTGAGTTATGCCCAAATCTAATGTTGTCTTTTTTTTGTTAAAATAAATCTATGAAGATCATGGAATCATATTTTCGAACGCAGTTTGGTCAAGTAAGGTATAAAATATTTTAAAATAAATATTTAGAAAATTAATTAAATATATAAAAGTTACGAATTAATGTTTTTTATGATATTTTAAAAACAATATTAGTATTAAAGCTTAATGATTTTTTAAATTGTCTCTGTTTTAGATGGTTCTCAACTTAATATAAATTAAGAATATATTAACCCAACACTTTTAGGTAGCATAATGGTTTCATTGTATGTGTTTTAGGTGGGATAATTATATCATTATCCATCTAATTAGAATTTGATACAAGTTTAAGATAAATATAAATAAAACCCAAGATGGAGAAATAGGACTTGTAAAGTAGAATTAATATTATAATTGGGGATAATATATAAATATTTTTTCTGAATTAACTAATAATGATTACAATAGTACCTGTTTTAAAGTATACTTTCAACAAATAGACATTGATTGTTCAATCACTATACTAACATTATTAGTGTTCAAACCCGTAATGTCTAGAAAGAACAACCGTTCATTTAACCATTGAGGCTAGATAACTCGTGTTAATATATAAATCATTAAATTATCCATAATTGTACACGAAAATGTCACCTGCACTTGATTCGGTGTTCAGATTTCTAGTTTTATTAAATAAAGAGATGTTTCAAATATAGAACTCTAATGAAGAGTCTTGGTGTTTGATTTGGTGTCACGTGCAACGTTTTGCAAGGGAATGAAATCAAGACAGACGCTTCAAGCCCTCCATTAAAGCATTTGTGTGCTCCGGCTTCCCGGCGGTGACGCGGATGTAGCCCTTCAACTCTTTGTTGTTATAGTGACGGACCATCACTCCCATTTTCGACAGGTCGTCCTGTAGAGATTATTAGGATAAGAAGATGCACTTTCATGGATTGTTCATAAAATTTTGTTACAAAAGAAATATATTCCTGGTTGTTCGGAATTATGATCGAAAGGTGAAGTTGCGATGATAACGGAGTTGGTAATTACTTCGGAAAATGGAAATTATTAAGATAAAAAGAGATGAACAAGGCAGTGGGGACTATGTACCTTCAATTTCTTAGCATCCATTCCAGATGTAACCTCACATAGAATGAAATTAGAGTAGCTAGGATATGGATTCAGAAACGGTACTTCTTGAAGGAGTTTGAAAAGCCGATCCCGTTCTTGTACCAAAGCTTCTTTCACCGTCTTGTAAAAGATTTGCAGAGCAGTATTAGGAATGAATTTCGAGCATAAGGGAATCAAGACACCGAAATAATCACATTTTTAGATATCCTTTGAACAGTTTCTAAAGACACCAAAAATAAATACCAAGTCGTATTAAGAACTGAAAAGGGAAAAGGAAACGGTAGGAACCTCGAGATACTCCGGGTTCTGCAATGCAGCACATGCAGCAATTTCAGCAGCGACAGAAACGTTGTATGGTTGCTTTGCTCTCCACAAATACTCAATTATGCTCAAAGGAAATGACCCATATCCGACACGGATTCCAGCTAAACCTGCAATAATAATTAATTTTCGGTATCAATTTTCATTTTAGTTTTCTTTTAGATGGGTGGGGGACACGTTCACACACATTCACACAGAGGGCAATAAGTAAATCAATAAAGGAATGATTAAAACTATTTTGTGGAGAAAACAATCCAATTACAAATATGTAGTTGTCAAAATATTCCCTGATGAACCAGGAAATAAAATCCAATCGAACTATGATTTCCAGAAAACTAAAAGCAAGATTTGTTTCTAAATTTTTCCTGTAATTGAGCTCAAAACATACTGCTAATTGTCTGATCAATGCGACAGAACATATGATGTTGGGAGTTCTAATTAGAAGGTTCCATAGCACCAGCAAGGAAAAAGGTAAGGATGGACAGTGACGAAAAAAGGAGAAGGCGAGAATTGAAGGAAAACATTTAAATTCATGCAAAATTTGACTTAAAGAATTAGAGAAAAGAATCAGAAGCATACCGGCTCTTTTGCTAAATGTTCGAAGAACAATTAAGTTATCATGGTTCTTCACCCATTGCATTCTAGATTCAATTCCTGAAAACTCAATGTAAGCTTCATCCAGCACCACCAATATTGGCATGTCAAGGATCTTCAAGAGAACTTCATCACTAATTATACTGCCAAATTCCAATTAACAAAGAAATGTAGGCATCAAAACAATATGTACATTGAACAAATCAGAGCGACAGTTTCAACATTTCACATTCAAAATAAAGTCCATAAGCTCATTAAATCCCCACAGACCATAATGATTCGGAAGCACCACTTAAAGGAGATTCAGAAAGAAGCAACTAAAATACTAAATTATAGCACAAAACCAGGAAAAGAAAAGGCAGTCATGTATAACAAATCCAAAGGAATGAAAAAGCCTGCTCCGTCAAACAATTTTCCATTACACTCTATATGAAAAAAATAGGGTTTAGGACTCTTTGTGCCTATAGGAATATATTTCATCTTTCACAAACACACACAAAAGGCATATATTTCATCTAGAAAAAATGACAATCGGACAGCATTCGTATAAAACATTACACGATGGTCATGTCCCTCAGATTTAAAAAGGAAAGCCATTGAAAACATTTACCTTCCATCTGGATTATTTGGAGAAGTTAGAAATATGCATTTTGGTTTTTCTCGCTCAACAGCCTCAGCAATGGCTTCTACATTCAAGCTGAAGTCCGGCTTCCTAGGAACTGCACAGAATATGAATATGTTTATAGATATTACAGCAGATTGAAAATATAAACAACTGATAACATTAGTGCATAAATGTTATATACTCGTGGATTAACTATGGATTACAAATAGAACAATCAAAGCTAAAGAAGCAAACAAAGATAACTACAAAATGCAGATGCATATGAAAGTGAAACCAGTGGAAAGTATATTTTCTACCTTTGATAACTTGTGCTGCGTTCACACCAGCATCAAATTCATACATTGTGAAGGTCGGAGGGCAATCCAAGATCTTGTCCCCAGGATCAAGGACACATCTGCAATGAAATATTAATCGAAAATACAAAAGCAACTAGTCAGAAATTTTTAATGCTTGATTCCATGTAGAGTATAAAAACTATGGATCAGCTATGTCAATTAAGTTTCCCGGTACTAACCGCATGATCAGATCAATAAGTTCATCACAGCCACAACCAACAAGAATATAATCAGATTCAATCCCTGAATCTTCAGCAAGGGCAGCACGCAATTGACGAGATTCAGGGTCAGGATAGATATACGGGAATTTTAATGACCCCAAAGCTTCAAGAACCTACAAACAATCCGAAATTCGTAATCATGGTAAACAGATAACCTAATTACAAGAATGGTGCCTGCAACTGGTACAAAAAAAAGGAAGTAGTTCGAATGACCTCCGGAGGCGGACCATAAGGATTTTCATTTGCATCTAATTTGATGATGTCTTCGGGCTTTCTCCCCAATTTCGCCGACAAAACCTATGAAGCAAATATCCAATCCCACTCATTAAGAAATAAAAACCAACAAAATGATTAAACATGAGATGCATATGGGAAGCAAGTTGCCAAACCACATGAATCAGCAAGAAATAACGGGCTATTAAAATCAGTTCAATAATCTAACACTGCAAATAAACATATAATCTGACATTATACTGGAAGCAACTAAAAAACATCCAAAATGTGACTTTTTTTTAAAGATTTCTACTCCAATCATCAAGCAATCAATAAGATACTAAATACTACTGATATGGGTTTTATTCCAATTACCTCAAAGGGTAAAATGGGTTGATAAGGAGACAACTTTCTCAAATGGGGTCTGATGAAAGAGTCGCCACTCAACTTCCGATTGACGGGCTCAACCGGAACCGTCGAAGGAGATGAAGAGATATTAGCCACGATGAAACCCTTATTGACATTTGAAGGCGATGAAGATAGATTAGCCATGACAAATCCCTTGGGGTTTCTTACAAAAGAGCAAATTGGATTCCCAGCTTGATGAAAGTTGGATTTGGCCGAACAGAGAGAACCAGAGTTCAACATGTTGCTAAGTCTGCCAAATACTTTCCGAGATAATAAAGATGTTAAAACCCTGAAAACACTTCAACTACTATAGCGGAAACGGCAATTTTGAAGGGAAAAAAAAACTCCTTTTGTCCTTTTAAAATTTCCATTATTTAACTAACAGATTTGGTCCGACTAATATACATACTGACGTCACTTTAAAATAATCATTTGATTCATATCAAATAAATTTTAATTTGATTTGATCGTATAAACTCGAATGTATGACCTACGATAATTATTTTATTTTAAATATTCAAGTGTAATTATTATAATGATTTATATAATTATTTTTTATTTTATTTAATAAAAATAGAATAATAATTATATAACGTAATTGTTTGTATATTTTCATTAACTCTGTATTTTATCTCACAAAACGAAAAATAATAATTTTTTATTTAAATCGTGTCGAGCTGGGTTTAAATTTTCGGTCTAAGATTTGGGTCGGGTTCAAATCGGGTAGAATATCATAAAATTTTGAATCACATCAAGTTCGAATGAAAATGTTAAATTTTTAAATCAGGTATAAATCAATTAAAAAATTAAACCAAATCCACCTATAATTATTCTTATTTAAATATGTCTTGAATTCAAAAGTTCCGTGTATGTTTTACTCAATATTATTGGGTTTTGCTTGTTGATATTTGTTTGTAGGCCTAAAAAAATTAAAAAAAATTAATTTATCAATTTTCGTAAATTTATACTTTATTGTAGTTAAATATCCATTTGGATGGATGGTGAACCTTAGTTTCGTTGAGATTAAAGTAACAACGGAGGTGATATTAATTAAGGTAATACTAAGACAAAGGAGTAATCACAGGGACGAATTCAAGGAATATCTAATGAAATAATAAACGTTATATGGAGATTCGAATTAATCCAAACCTAATAAAAATACGACGGTTCGAATAATGTTCATCTGATCGATGAATATTATTCGATGAAACCTGTTTTTGTTAGGACAGCATTTCTCACTTTCCTCGAAAGTCAAATCCCTCCCTTTCAGTTTCCTACCAACACCTTCAAACACTGAGAAAGATGAAATCTGATTCCTTGCAAGCCTCCTTGCAATAATTTCATGTGGTGCAAACTTGGCATTATATTCATCATCGTCTGTTTCGCTGCCGTCGCCGTCATCGTCATCATCTTCATCATGATGGCATGAACCATTCCTCATCTTTGTAGACACATTTGACCACTGAGGGATGTTTACAGGGTCAGATTGCTGCTGCGTAACACCACCATTAGCCCCATCATCAGGAGCAGTGGAAGTAGAACAACAGGTGCCGACATCACTCATTTCAGACAAAGATGGTATCATTCTTGCAGCACTTGGGAGATGTCTTGTAACAACAATATCAGAAGATTCAATGGATTGGTCAGATTTGAAAGTTGAATCTTTACTTTCCTTGGGAACTGCCCATACATCTTCTTCCTCAAAATCCCCATCTCTCAAGGATCTCCATAGAACACCCCTGCTTCTATTGGAATAACTATTGCCATCTTCCATTGCCAGATTCCTACAAGGAAAAAAAACATATCTGCTCCACTTTAACATGAAAAACTCCCCAAATTCCATGAACTTTGCAGAAATAGTACCAAAACAGAAGGAAAAGATTTGTCTACCTTTTCCTGGATTAAGAAAAATCTTTTCTTTTCGAATTCAAAGAAAATGATGCAAGAAACTTGAGAGATGGCAGGGTTTTGCAAAGGGAGTGGCATAGGTTAAAAAGGAAGCTAAAGGGTAATAAAAAAACAAAAGAACTAATGACAGAGACAGACGTTACACTTATTTTGTTCTTCATAAATGTATTTCCTTCTTTGTGGCTACAAATATAGGCGGCCGTAGAAAAATTATATCCCTTATTCTAATGGAAAATCATATTTTACTAATACGTCAGTTACCATATTAATCTCTTGACAGATCTGAACAAAGCGAACTTCTGATCTAAGAATCAAAAGATAGTACCAAAAGCTTTTGTTACCTCTGATCTAAGAATCATTGTGGTACAATTTCCCATAAGTTTAGGAATGATTAGAACATAAGACAATTTACAAATTTTGTCAAACTGAAAACGATGTTTTATAGTGACAAATCCAGGACAGAGTGGTCCATCATCATTCCCAGATGACAAAAATGAATTTATGAAAGAAATCTGCAATAACCAATGAGGACCCTTTGCTCCAACAATAATAAGGAGGACATTGGTTGGATTTGTCCACGTTTATGTCCAAATTTTCTTTGATAAGGCTACAGATTCATATGCAATGCCTAGATTCATTGTCTGTGAAAGAGAAAAACAAAGATTATGGTTTAATGGAACCTTACTGATATCGATTGATATCGATGTCGAATTGACAATCCACCCTGCAGACAAGTTTCAACCATATTACAAGAATAATTATTGTACTGTGATTGTAAAGTTAGTGATGATGCAGTGAATGAGAAACGTTTACATCATAGATTTGTCTCTGCAATGGATATATCCAATATGTTACACTCTGAGAAGATAAAAATGGCGAAAACCTAACAAATTTCATGTGATGCAAACATCTTAAACTGAACTGTTGCTGTTTCGTTGCAGTTCTGGTAAATCTAAGAGAGTTGTCTGTGTTTAGTTTCACTTCTCATCATGTTACAGAACTCCTCGTAGTTGATTTTACTGACCTGTAAAGAAGGAAGACGTGACTAGTGAGAACCAATGTACCATGATGAAGAAGAAAATGAGCTTCGAAAGGTAGAAACTGAACTTATCGGTGTTGACTTCAGATATGATTTCCTTGATTGTGTCATAGTCACTCATTCTGTATTCTTTCATGGCAGCTTCTAGCTCATCTCTTGTGATATATCTACAAAACGTTTGTGTGAGTTGTAATCAAATTAAATGATAAAGAGTTTAGTTTATATTTGTAAATAGATATGGATTTAGTATTTAGGGCTTAGTATTTAAGGTGTAATTTTAAATTTTAGGGATTATTTTTAGGGTCTTAGATTTTATGTTTATTTTTAAGATTTAGGGTTTTAGAGTTTTAGATTTTATTTTTAAGGATTTAGTATTTATTTTAGGGTTATTTTAGAGTTTAGTATTTAGGGTTTAGAGTGTAAGATTTATTTTGCAAGATTTAATGTTTATTTTTAGGGTTTAAGGTTTATTTTTTATATTTTATGGTTTAAGGTTTAGTATTAACGATGTATTTTGTATAGTTTAGGATTTAGAGGTTATTTTTAGGATTTAAGATTTAATGATTATTTTTAGGGTTTAGAATCCGGTTTTTAGAGTTTTAGGGTTTATGATTTATGTTTTATTTTTAGGGTTTATGATTTAGAGTTTAGGGTTTATTTTACAAGGTTTAGGATATAATATTTATTTTTAAGGTTTAGGGTTTAGCGATTTTAGATTTTTAAAGTTTATTTTTATTATCTAGAATTTAAGATTTGTTTTGATGCGTTTAGTGTTTATTTTTATGCTTTAGAAATTAGAATTTGTTTCGAAAGGTTTGAGGTTTATTTTGTGGAGGTTTAAGGTTTAGGGTTTAGGTTTTATTTTTGGGCTTAAGGTTTAGGGTTTAATTTTAGGGTTTAGGTTTTATGTTTTATGGGTTAAAGTTTATAGTTTAGACTTTTATGCTTTATTCTTTAGGGTTTAAATTTATAATTTATTTTTAGAGTTTAAGGTTTACTTTAAGGTTTAGGATTTAGAGTTCGTATAAGAATTTTTTCACATTCAAACCCCTTATATTATTCTCCTTAACCATGCAAATTAGTCCTCCTCTTAACTTAAATAATTTTGTTAAGTTATTTTAAATTATTTATTTTAGTTGATTAATAATTTTTATTCACAAAAAAATTATTTTTATCAAAAATAAAATATTAACAATTAAAATTTAAAATAAAAATTAAAATAATTACTCAATCAAACGTTAAAATACATTTTTTAGTATTACGAAAAAAAAACAATATCAAAACATTTTCTCTTCTCCTCTACATTACCATATTATATGAATAAATAATTAACATTTTAATAATCCAATCCTTTTAAACCCAATTATAATATAACTCTGCGGATTCACAATCTACTTAAGTTACCCATTGTTTTTATTGAAGCTAAACTGATGGGCCAGAGTAATACTTTAATGCATGAAAAATATCTACTGAAATTTGGGTATGGTTGGCCTACCAGGGTCACTCAATTCCACTTCAGTAGCTATTTGATGATAAGTTGATGTGTTCTATCTCTAATGTGAAATTGGATTTAAATTTATTAAATTTTATTTTTATTTAATATGTTTTAATGGACATACTTTTCAAAATTAGGGGTCATGTTTTGTTGCCATTAAACTAAATCTTGTACTAATTGAAAGCAACATTAGACATCAAAGACCAAAGTGTAGCTGTCTAATTTGTCTTCACCAAATCATGCAGATTGATAGAAACACTTGCAATTGCAAATACCTTAATTTTAGAATAAAAATTTTGTCACTTTTTCTTATTTTTTTTTAAATTTTAAACTTTAAAAATATAGTTTATTCTAATAAATATAACACACCATATATATATATATAACCTAATTTTCTATATTCTAATCATAAACTCTAAATCTAAGAGCAAGCATTGATGACTGATTCGTCAGAACTCTTTATCTACTCTCATCCCCATCTCTTAGGATATGAGTTCAAGATCCACTAGAGCATCCTTTCTTTCTATATCTTTTTAGGACGAAGACATAAATTTTGTTAACAGTAAATAAAAATTATATTAAAAAAATTGTTCGAACATGAATCTCTTAGGATGAATACACTCCTCATTTATAATCATTATAAATTGATTTAGCTTAGAATTATATGAGAATCTAAATAGGGTTGTTAATTCAAATCATATACAAAATGCATGCTTTGATTTAGCTTTAGGCCTCTGCAAATTCATCAACTCCATGCCGGCAATAAATGCTTTGAATTTACACCACTGAGCTTCCCCACCCGTCACTCGTTAATATAAACACCCACTTCTTCCATTTGCAGCATTCAATGCAAAACTTTCACAGTTCAAACTCATTACTTCTTGTGTCCCTTTTCTGGATATTTTTCTCCCAAGGTTAAAGGACTGGCTCCCAGGTATATGAGAGGTAGCATTTAGATGTGCAGAAGCTGTTTCCTTCTGGGGTTTTGCTGAAATGAGAGATCTTGGAATTTGCTACTTCTTCAAGCTGCTCAGCAGATCAATCTTTGCCACTTTCATCTGCATTTTTGCTATAGGTATATGCTTTTTTAATGTGTTTTTGCACATCTTTCTTGGCTTTTGCTGCAGAGTCTATTTTATAATCTCTTGTATAGGAGTATTTGATAAAAGAATGAAGAGTTGGAGTAACATTAGCTTGATTGTTGTAGGAGGGGCCATAGTGGGAACTGTAGTAGGAGCCATGAAAGGGCAGACAACAGAAACTGGGTTTTTCAGGGGAGCTGGAATTGGAGTTGTCACTGGTGCAATCACAGCCGTTGAATTGCTGGAATCATTGGTTGATGGGGAGTCATTGTCTAAGGTCACCATTTCACCCTCACTATACTGGAAAATTTTACTATTTTGAGTTTGAATAACCCTTTTTTTCACTATACATCAAGGGGAAAATGTAAAAAAAGTGTAAATTCCTTATTTAATTTTCTCTTTTATAGGTAGCCTTATTGGTTAGCTTAGTAAATGGGAAGGTTTTCGTTGAATGGGTGAGTCCAGCAGTGCTAAAAGCATATCAATGGCAGGTAAGGAACTTTCTCACTAACCAAACAATTTTATTGTCACGTTTTAAGTAATGTTGAAGCTGATCAAAATTTTACAGATGAATTCACTCGAATCGACATACAGAGAAATCTCGGACATATACGATGTAAATGGAGGAAAGGGTTTATCTAGAAGTTGCATTCAAAACCTTCCGATGCATGAATTCCGCTCCATTGACATGATCAAATCAAGGGAAGAATCTTGTTCAATTTGCATACAGGTAAGGTCTCCAAATCTATAGTTTTCTTTAAAAATTCCGAATTACGGAGCAGTCGAATAAGATTTTGTATATGTATAGGGACTAAAGGATGGAGAGATGGCAAGAAATCTTCCGAGATGTGGGCACATGTTTCACTTGAAGTGCATAGATGAATGGCTAAGCAGGCAAGGAACCTGTCCCATGTGTAGAGAGCATGTTCTTAGTGATGAGGATGAATGGTAAATCATGAAAATTTGATTCACCAAAACTTGAGGGTTTTGTTTTTTTAGCTGTGAGTTGTATATATAGAGTTACAAACCACTGAGGAGGTTCTTGTAGCAACTTTTTGTTATTCGAATCCTCAAAAAGTAGTGCTGAAAGTGCATGCTATTCGGAATCGAGTGGAAGTATTAGATACGAGTATTGTTAGCAATCTTAAAGTTTCTTTGCATAACTGCAGTCACAAAAAAGATGATCTCGAGTTTCATCTGCTAAACTACATAGAACACAACTTGTATCAGTTGGCACAATCCACCTTATAAATTACAATACAGGTCTATCCCTTGTTAGCAATGGAGTGGACCAAGAGACAAAGGAATAAAGCATGAGACTTGATTTTGCCTTTGTGGAACCAGACCCCAGATGTTTTTGCTTTGATGTTCAATGGAAGTGTACCAATAACTTTATAATTCAGCTTAGTTCATGAACACGAGCACAAGACCAACGAGTGAAGACAAAGAACCAGAGAAAGAGAAAGAAACAAAGGGAGAAAAAGCTTGGTGTAACTTGGTATTCGAGTTTCAGACTTTAGTTAATAAAGTGCAGCAGACTTAACACTTGAATTGTCATGTGTTACATTGGTGTTTACAATCAACCAGCTTGTTCTAGGACACATTATGATATTCATCCGAGTTGCATCGACATACAGCTCAAAAGTTATATGTGCAGAATTTACTTGACGATTCATCAATCCTGCATCCAAAGTTGCAACCTATCAAAACATCGACGAGAATTCTTATGCTTCCACCAAAAACGGTTTGTGTTGCAGAGTTCCCTTCTCCTGCACCAGCTCGTTCTACATCTCAGGAAGCAGCATTGCCACTGGATGCCAAGATCGAAATTGAATGCACTGCAGCACTCAAGGCATGATGACAGGGAGTTTAAAGTTATGAAGGTAGGACACTAAGCTCTTAAGAGTTTGTCTGATTTCCAGTTTGTCATCATTCAGTTAGTCGATTGGTTTAATTCAGTTCCTGTTGAAGTCATATCAGTTTAGGGCTATACAAACACATTTTGGCAAAGAAAATAGTATAAAAATACTGATTAGTACTATTATTGATTTATTTTGACATTAACAGTCCACTTACAAGACCAAGTAACTCTAAGACCTCCCTTCAACCTGTGTTTTTATTGGTGGGAAGTTGGCTTCTGAAGCAACATCTTGAATGAAGCAAACACATTTATGACTGATGCAAGTGCACAAACCTTGACAATCTGGGCATTTGTTGTCACAATTGAAATTGCTTGAGCATGCAGTTTGTGCCTTAACTTCCTTCGCAGTACCTGCAAATGCATTCTTCTTTATTAAATTTTATTCATTTCGAACAAAATATGAAACGAATCCCCTTCTCGGATAGAATCAATACGAACATCGTACTCTGTTATTCGAAATTCGATACCGGAATAAGATACTACCCTGTAATTAGAATGCTAACAAAGCTATTACTTACCAGGTGTAAGGAAGAGCATGAGCAATAAAAAAGCTGCAGTTGCTGCTGATAGCTTCATCTTTGTATTTTTAAATAGGTTTCTCCTTTGTATTTCTGTTTCATATAAAATGAGTTTTTATAGTTTAAATTTTCATGGTTTTTGTGGGGTTTTAGAAATAATTTAGGAAAGGTAATTAGCCAAATTCTTAAAGGGGTAACCTAAAATCTATGAAAATTAATTCCAGTCCCTTTTTGATTTAATTCCCAAATTTAAAATGGTAATAATAAGATTTTTTAAAATTTTGTTACCTATTTTAAATTGTAAGAGTTGACCTTGCCAAAGAAAATGGAATTGATTGTAAATAATATAAATGATTTGATGTCAGGAATAAATCAGATAATTTCATTTATTAAGGAAATATTTAGTTTACATTTATAATATTATTAAGTTATCAATTCTTTGAATAATTATTAAAAAACAAAAACGTGAAGAATGTGAAATAACAAAGATAAAGAACTAAATATATTTACGCACTTATAATATAAATTAAAAATAAAAAAATAAACGTAATAATAATAATAATAATAATATAATATTGAACTTATAATCTTTATTGTACTCGTTTTAAACGAGTCTGTTCCGAGTTTCTGTGAAGTGAAATCATATGTAAGAACTGTGTTCCAAAAAATATCATGTAAGAAATCTGTGTCATCTCTTAACAGCCACACCTTCATAATCTCTCTCTATAAAGAAACACATCTAAAGACAAAAGCTTGACTTAAATCCATAATGCCAAGCTTCCCCTTGTCACTGACCTCCACGCCACCATCAGTCTCCCTTCTCCACCACCAACGTCCGCCGCTACCCACCGTCCGTGTCAGTGCTACAGCTGCCACAACAACTTCAATGCCAGACCATCACCCTTCACTTGAAATCACGGGTGGAGGAGCTGACCGTTTCCTCCCTGCTCTCAGCACCCGTCACCTTCCTTACAAGCCTTTCCCTATCATTGGTTGGAACCGCCATCTCGAGACCATATTCGCCGCCTTCTTCCGTACTGTCCCCGACGTTAAGTACCGCCGTGAGTGCCTCCGGACCAAAGATAACGGCACCATAGCCTTGGATTGGGTCTGTGGAGACCACAACAGCTTGCCTCCCGACTCTCCAATCCTCATTTTACTGGTTTGTCTTTACATATATCTCGAATTAATCTGCATTACCTGCTAAAAGTACCAAAGTAGTGAATTTTAAAGGTTTAATTTTCTACCCTTTTGTTTGGTTGGTGGGAAAATGTTTGCAGCCAGGACTAACAGGAGGGAGTCACGATTCATATGTGAAGCATATGTTGGTGAAAGCCAAAAGCAAAGGCTGGAGGGTTGTGGTGTTCAATAGCCGGGGCTGTGCTAATAGCCCTGTTACTACTCCTCAGGTAGTATACTACTAAAATAATTTTTTTTTTCGGATTTAAATTACGCGGATGTATACTTAATCTTATCCATGTTTTGCAGCTCCAAACAGCTTCATTCACAGAAGATACATGTCATGTTGTAGATCATGTTTCCTCCATGTTCCCAACTGCAAGTATTTTCGGTGTCGGTTGGTCTCTTGGTGGGAATATCCTTGTCAATTACTTGGGAAGGGTAAGGGAACATAGCTTTGTTTAGGTCCCTGCATAATCCGACTCCGACGTATATAATGAAGAGTTCGAATGACATATTGCGTTTCGTGTTTAAGTTTCTTAAATTTTGGCTTGCAGGAGCACCATAGATGCTCCCTCTCTGGTGCAGTATCACTCTGCAATCCGTTCAATTTAGTGATTGCAGATGAAAATCTCCGAAAGGGCTTCAACAATGTTTATGACAGGGCACTCAGGGGAGGTCTTTCTGCAACTTTTTCAAAGTAATTATACAGTGAAATTCATCTTAGTGTTATTGCTAATTGCATTGAAATTTGATTACATCCTTTTTAAGTACAATATGACCTGAAATTGTTCTATAATGACAGACATGCTTCCCTGTTTGAAGATGTACATGATGAATATAATGTCCAAGCGGGTCTGAATCCTCGTACTGTACGTGAATACGATGAAGCAATAACACGAGGCATGTTTTTTCTTACATCAAACTATGCTATTCTGATTCGGGATTGGATGAGTATCATGAGAGACTTAACAACTAACTTGAGATACTATCTTTAATACCTCGCAGTGTCACTGGGTTTCAAATCAGTGGATGAATACTACTCAAATTCATGTAGTTGTCATGTTGTGCAACATGTTCGGATTCCTTTGCTTTGCATCCAGGTAATTTTACGAGCAGTTCATACTGTGATTGGATTTGGTTTTGAAAGTTCTAATGTTCATTAATGGTGGTCTGCAGGCTGCAAATGATCCTGTTGCTCCCATTGAGGCAACTCCATATGAAGATATCAAGAAAAATCCAAACTGCATGTTGATAGTAACACCCCAGGGTGGTCATTTAGGATGGGTTGCCGGTGATGAGGCACCCTTTGGAGCTCCTTGGACTGATAATATGGTGATAGATTTTCTCGAACATCTGCGAAACGGTGCATCAAAAAAATAACGATGCACCGAAAGCTGAAGCATCTTGAGCCATAGTGCTACCAAGGTCTGCAACAGGATTCAGAGGGCTCGCAGCAAATAACAACTACAATTGGCAAAGAGCATGTTTTCACGCTATCATTATCTAAACAATAACAATATTAAGGTTGAATGTAACATTAGAGCCTCCATTAGAGAAAACTTGAATGATACAATCCACATTGTTCATGTAGAATTGGAGATTATTGAATCATGATAAGGTTTATGTTTAACAAATGTGTTATTGAACATAGAAACAGATCAACTTAATTAGCTTTTCAGTCCATTGAGTTATCTCGGTCCTGCTCTAAATGCATGATAAGGAAAGAAATATTAATCCCACATCAAAAAGAAAAAAAAAAGGTTTTAGGATATATAAACGGTAGGTCTATACATTTTATCAAACATTGACTTTCTTATTTCATTTCTTTGTCTTATTACCAGAATACCGATAAAATAGCTGTACTCCTAAACCTTAACCTTAATATTTTCAGGGTTTAAGTAGAGAAATGGAAACCTGAAACAAACACTTACTATATCAAAAGATATATATTTAAAATACCCGTAATTATTTAATGTATAAGTGTTTGTGTAAATTTTATTTTCATAAGTACCTTGATTTTATGGTTTGAAGGATTTATTTAAGGTTTAAACATTAATCGCTTAATCACTTTGCTGGTAGTACTAGTGTTCGAACCAATGACCTCTAAAAACAACAATCATTCCTTTAACCACTGAGACTAGATAGCTCAAGTAGATAGATTCTATTTTTCTATAATATAAGTTTTAGAGTTTAAAATTTAAAATTTAATGTTATAACTTAAAACTTAATTTTGTTTTTTAATATTTGGCACCGAAAAGGACAGGATTTTTGTCCAGCTAGTGCAATTGCTATATATTATAAGTTGGAATTTTGTAAAAAATACCCCTGAGAAAGAGACTATTACCAGAATGCCAAGAGAACTGATGTTGCTTAAGGCTGTTTCTGTTTAGGGAGTACCTTTTTCCTTTCAAATTTTCGTTTACATACAAAACCAATGAAAAAAGAAGTGTAATTTGTACCCTCCTGCCATTATACACCCTTAAAGCTATCTCTGACACTAAAAATACAGAACAAGAATCGCATGTTGCATGCTTAGTGAGACACTGATACTATCTTTCTGTAAAAAGACGGTTTTTCTAGCAAGAATCATTCATTGGATGCAATGGTGGAACCATCTGGAAACGAAGATGAAGCCATTGTTGAAGAAAGAGAAGAGCCTATGGTTTCAGTTTTTGCCGATGGAAAACCACATTTAAGAAGTGCACATTTCCTTAAACCAACTCTATCTTCCATTGATGAACAAATCCCAGAGCTTTTATCACTTTCCTTTTCTTCTCTACCTTACAGTTTCCGGCCTAAAGAGTGGCCTCTAAATGTCAGGTTTGTTGGTTGGGTAAACCCAAAAGAAGCTTGGGTTTTTTGGATTGATATAATGCGTTCCATGTATCAACAAGTCTGGGAAAAAGCTGGGATCTTTGAAACAATAATGAACTCAACTTGTTCGATCAAAAGATATAATGATTTAGTCTTCGGTTTGGCAGAGAAATGGAGCCCCGAAACCAACACTTTCATCTTCCCCTGGGGCGAAACAACAATCACTTTAGAAGATGTGATGGTTTTGGGAGGCTATTCCGTTGTAGGTTTCCCTGTTACAGTCTCTGCTGATGGCCAAGAACTCAAGGAAGCTGAACATAAACTTGTTGCAGAATACAGGAAAATTCAAGATACATCGAGAAGGACCAGTCTAACAAAGTGGATGGATTACTTTATTGGAAGCGGGAGAGATATTGAGCATGAAGCCTTTCTTTCATGGTGGTTAACAAGGTTCGTTTTCCATGATACGCAAGCAAGCATTAAGCAAAGATTGTTTCCAATTGCATGCCTTTTAGCTAGAGGCCAAGTTGTGGCACTAGGACCAGCTGTGTTGGCTAGTATTTATAAGGACTTGACTTTGTTGAAAGAAACCATTGTTGGTTCAACTGGATTTAATGGTGATGAACTTGACGATTGTGTGCCAAGTATTAAACTTTGTTCGCCGATGAAGTTGGTTCAACTTTGGGCATGGGAAAGGTTTCCAGTATTGCAGCCACAGCCAAGAGTGATCCAAGACCTTGAACCCAGATCAGCTAGATGGGACGACGTGGAAATCGTGAAAGTTGAAAATGTGAGGATGGCTTTGGACTCGGCTGGCGAGACTTTCGATTGGAGGCCATATGTTAAAGTTGTTAATAACAAGCAGTGTCACGGATTTTACAAAGAGAAAGAAGGGTGGATAGTGATTGATGGAAATACGAGTAAAGAAATAGTATCTTTTGCTCTATGTTTGAGGCCTTCTGAGTTGGTTGGGTTAGGACTGGGATGCATACAGCAGTACCTGCCTCATCGAGTAGCAATGCAGTTTGGAATTGATCAAGATGTACCGGCTCATGTTGCTCGGTCGAACGAGTCCCTGGAAATCGCTTGGAAAAATTACCTGAGGCCAATCAACAGTAGAAAATTGTATATCCCATCCCGTTTCTTTGAGTCCGACATTACTGTCAGATATTCAGAATGGTGGAAGAAGATGGCAATGATGGTTCGGCAAGATGCGATAAAGGGTATAGTGCAGAGACAAAGGAGTTCAAGGAAGAGGCCGAAACAAATTCCATGGGTGAAAACAAGAAAGGGAGAGAATGAGGCCAGCATCCCTCCTCCTGGTTTCCCTTCCAAATTTATTACAGTGAAACCTGAGCCTTTTGTTGGTGAACTTGCGCCTGAAGCTTTAGAAGTGTATAACCAAAAAAAAAGTGTTGCTACTAGACCATTTGGTCACGAAAATTGCTCTCTGGCTACGGATCAAGTTTCCCTGAAAGCAAAAAAAGGAGAGAATAAGGCCAGCATTCTTCCTGGTTTCCCTGCCAAATTTATTACTGTGAAACCCGAGCCTTCTGTTGATGAACTTGAGCCTGAAGCTTTAGAAGTATCTAACCAAAAAGCCGGTGTCACTACTAGACCATTCGGTCATGATAATTGCTCTCTGGCTACGGCTCAAGGTTCCCTGAAAGAAAGAAAAGGAGAGAATGAGGCCAGCATTCCTCCTGGTTTCCCTGCCAAATTTATTACTGTGAAACCTGAGCCTTCTGTTGATGAACTTGAGCCTGAAGCTTTAGAAGTATCTAACCAAAAAGCCGGTGTCGCTACTAGACCATTCGGTCATGTTAATTGCTCTCTGGCTACGGCTCAAGGTTCCCTGAAAGAAAGAAAAGGAGAGAATGAGGCCAGCATTCCTCCTGGTTTCCCTGCCAAATTTATTACTGTGAAACCTGAGCCTTCTGTTGATGAACTTGAGCCTGAAGCTTTAGAAGTATCTAACCAAAAAGCCGGTGTCACTACTAGACCATTCGGTCATGATAATTGCTCTCTGGTTAAGTCTCAAGGTCTCTCATCTTCAGGGGCAGATAATGGAGGATCTGAAAAGATGAATATTTCCATGACACCAGCACAGATATCGGAAGATCACAATGAAGGACCAGAAAGAGTTAAAGAATGAATTTGAGTTTTCACTTTACAGTAAAGAAAATATCAGCAAGAATGGTGAAAGCAGTACTTTTATGGAAACCAATATGATGGCTGCCAGACTTGAAGCTCGGGTTTCCAGGATCGAAAGAATAGTTTCCGAGCTGAAAGAAGCACAGAAGCTTGGAAGAAACCCAACCAAAGCACAGCTACAAAAAACCTTGCCATAGCTGACCTATTGAGTATACGTTTTCGCATAGAAGATTGGCGTGTGTATACAACGTATATAACTTTATACATGGTTAATTTGCACGGAGTAGTTGGAACACATATCTCAGCTTCTATCATTAGTTACATTATATAAAACTTTATTCTCTCTATTTTATTGGGTGGAGATGTCTCTGCAACTCTTTGATTCAATGAAAGTTCATGTGTTTATGTTCAAAACAAAAAGGTTCCTCAATCAAATCTCACATATCATGCACATTAATAGCACTAGTGGTGTTACTAAAATGATATAATTTTGGATAGCTGCATTTGCGAGTCTCCTTTCAAGAAATATAATGGCTTCTGCACTGCTTCATGGTTAAAGCCTCAAGCAGGATTACTTTAAGACAAAATAATTAGATGTTCTGATTTTCCGCATATGTAAAATATACATACATCATACATTTATATCAGAGGCCACTATCATACATGACATACAAAAATGTATAAGTAACCTACAGTGGCTTAGAATCAATCAATATTTTGTAGCACCAGTCCATCCTAGCTATTTGATGCTTTTCTTCTTTCACTTAACATTCACTTCATGTAAAAAAAAAACTTGTCGAAACAGAGTAACATATCATGAAGTTTGCAAAAGCACAATACAGGATTCCAAAACCAAAACCAGCAGATTTACTTATCAAACTGTTGCAGCTCGATTTTCCAGGCCGATGCCAATTGTAATAGAAGTTGGTCAGGTGCTGCACCTTCCCAATTCTCCGGTGGATCCATCGTGGAAGCTGCCTCATGTAAATTCAACAAAAGCTCTTTCTTCAACTCCATGGGGATGCCCAATGCATCAGGTCTGCTTTCTAACACCACTTCGACCAGCTGAAAAATTTACAGGAGAAATAGAAATTAATAGGGAACTTACAAAAGAAAATGTCTAAATAGAGCAGTTTGAAGAAAAAAGGATCGAAGATGTAGAACCCATACCTGTTGAATCCAGGATAGACAGATATCAAACAAATCTTTCTCCATAAGAAATTGAACAATAGCATGCAAGGTTTCAATTGCTATGTCATTTGATAGTTGATCAACCATAGGGCCTGATCTATCCATTAGCTTTATAAGCAAGAGATCATCCCCTGTAGAGAGAACTTCAGCATAGGCAGAATCCATATCACCTACTTGAAGGGCATGCATTGCATTGCTCCAAGAAGTCCAGACAGGATCTCGCTCCGGTCCAACGTTATCATCGCCAACAGCTTCAGCAATCAATTCAGGAACACGTCCTGATTGAGATGTTACACCATCTTCTCCAGCTATGCGAATTGCTTCCAAGGTAGCTTCATCCTTTGATGCTTGCCAGACACTTCGAGCAGAAGGCCCTTCACCAAGCCTTGCAGGCCCAGGACCCTTATCCCAACCTCTCCTGCCCCCAAACTGATCACTCTCATGTTCCGATTTGGGTGATCCACTGTCCCGGTTAGTGCTAGCTAGGGCTCTTCTCGATACAACTTGTCCATTTCTGGAAGCACCATATGCAGGGAAATCCCAATCACCAGGCATTTCAGGTCTCCAAGAAGGTCCCCTCCCCCTCACACCTGGCGCAATTCCATCAGATTGGGCAAATCTTTCAACAAACGGAATTCGCCCACTGAACTTGGAACCATAGTCTGAAAATTCATTATACTTCCCTAAAGGTCTGTTATAAGATCCTTCAAATGCTGACATAACGTTACCACCTCTCCTGCCTGATGATATCGGTAAATCCCTAGCCATGTCTTCAACGATTCTCTCAAGACCCCTAACTCTGTTCTCCAAAGTTACCATGCTATTATGAGAACCATCCATAAAATCCTGCAATAACAAGGAATTTCCCGAATCAAATGAGTACTTTTTTGAAAGCATGTATAAATGCTTAACTGAGAAATACCTGCAACATGTTCATGAGATGCCCTTGCTGTCTCTCCAGCTGCACTAACTGCCTCTGGATAGCCAACCAGCTTCCTTTGTTGCTAATAAAGGACCCTTCAGACTGTTCATCAACTTTCGAGAAACCCAAACGATTTTCAGATGTCTCTCTTTGATTTACATCTATCCTGTCATCATCATCAGTTTCCCTTTTTCTCAAGTCGCTTCCATCTACCTTCTCTTCGGGCCATTTATCCTGCATACCAGCAGCTCTTCTCTCTACGCTACGGTTTTTGCTGCTGGAAGATGCATGAAAATCATCTGCCTGGTTGTTTCCCACTCCACTCAACCTCCTTTTTGCGCCTGGATTATTTGATTCGGACTCTTCCTCACTCCTGGAGTTAGAAGAATTAAGATATCTACGAGGAACAACTACTTCAACTGGTAAATCATCCGAACCCCTTGTTTCAAGTTTCTGAAAGAATTCAGGATTCAACTCTCTGTCTGTTAATGCAGGTGCTTTCTTCTTTAAAATTACAACTGCTTTGTCAATAATACTTCCACCTTTGCCTTCAGAAACAGAATCTGAAGTGAGTGTTTTATTATCACCCACAGTTGGATTTTTAGAGACACTCTTTTCTGATGATTCAGCTGATTCAGTATTGTCACCATCTACATCATTAACTGAAACAAGTTTAATCCAATAAGAGGAATAGTCTGACAAATGAGAAGGAAAACCCATAAAACTTAAAAAGCACATAATTATCATGCTTACCACGAGACAAGGCTTTCTGGTCATCTGCAGCTCCCTCTTCCCCTTCTCCTGCAATTTTCTTCCATAATTGCAATGCTTCGGTCATGCTATCTCTCACAGGTTTCATCTGTTTAACAAATGATTAAACGTTACAACAGAATAAAGTTTCCACAACACCATGTTGAGTAATGTACACCCATCATATCTGCACCATTTAGAGGACCTCAATCTTTGTCTTCCTGAATCATAGTGTGCCAACTAAAAGTCCCTTCAAAATCAAACCAGATGCAAGTATTCCATACATTAAAAAAGCATTATAAAAAAGAGAAATGGCTCCAGAAAGCTACCCTATCAAAGCGGCAACCCTCAAGAACGGTAACTGTTGAAGATGCTCTATCTGCAACCAAGTTGCTTGAATGCAGAGCCAAGGCACTTAAAGCATCAGCAGCTGCCTTCCGTGTGGCCCAATCTGTGTTGCCAAGGCATTCATGGATGCTTGGCAGCAAAGCTTCCAAGCTTTGAGGTGGAATTGCTCCCACCTGCAACAAGGTCAGCATAATTTTCAGAACTTAAATTTGTTCTTATTTTTGGAATTTTCTATACCTATTCCTCACCTAGCCATACACACAACAAGCGCAAAGTAAGAAATTAAGAAACCAAGACATTTTCATTTAAGTAACATCTACACAACAATATTAATCATCAATATCCCTAGGAATCAAACAATGTACATGGTTAAAATCAAGCTAAAGACAACACTAATACACAAACCTGTGACAAACTTGCCACTACTGCCAAAAGAGAAGCCTTAGCCATAAAGTTCTGGTTAGTCAACAGCTTACGGATCCTTGGACACAATTTCTGAAAAGCAGCCAAAGGAGGATCAGATGCACATTCCACCATCTTAGCCATACACGTCGCTGCACCAGATTGCACCCCTTTGTTCTGCTCTCCCATGGCTTCAAACAATGGCTTTACAAACAATCCCACCATATTCCCTCCACTCTCACCTTTCAAATACTGCGCTGAAAGTGCCCCTATCGAATCCCGACAAGCATCTCTCACCCCCGAGTCAGCATCTTTCAGCCTTTTAACAATGTGGGGAATGATTTTAGTCAAATGGGAAGCTGCCAATTCCCCATGGCAATTACATAGCACTGAAAGTAACCTCAAAGATTCTTTCTTTACAGCTTGTTTTGGATCATTTAAAGAATCAAAAAGGCAATTGAGCAACATGGGAAGGTTGTCAGGGGAAAGAGATTGGATAGTCTTTTCAAGATCTTCAACAGCAATTAGGTAAGTATCACGATCAGATAGCTTAGAAAGTGAGGTTAAAATCCTTTGCTTTAGCTCTACCATTGCAAGGTGAGATGAAACTGAAGAGGGTTTAACAGTGTTTGAAGGAGGTAAAGTTGAAACCTTTGAAGGTTTTGTTGATTTGGGTGCTTGAGAATTTCTCATTTCCAAAAATGAGAAAGAAAAAATGGGATCTCAAAGATTGAACAAAGGGGGGAAACGGGATTTTGAGGAAATGGGATTTTTTTTTCAGATTAAACAAGAAGAAAAAAGAAGAATTTGTTGGATTTTGAAGATTTTGCATCCATTAATGAAGATTAGATTTGAAACTTCAAGGAGAGAATTTAGAGTAAAGACATTGAGTTACAGGGGAGGCAAAGCTGAGATCTGAGGAGCATGAAGAAAAACAGGGGAATTTGATATTTGTTTTTTCTTTTCCAGGATTTGGTGAAAAAAGAGGATAAAAAGGAACATTCAGTAAAATAAATTGATAGAACGGTGTCGTTCCGTTTTTGGAGGGTAGGGACTGTTAGGGTTTGAGATGATGTCTAATGGGAAGATCATGACCGTTGATTTTGATTGGCCAACTTTTGTAATATGAATTTCGTCCTTTTCCGATTTATAACATTTACAGTGTAATTCAATAAGATTTATTTATTTAATTATATAATAAAAAATATTTTAAAAATAAAATTATTATTAAATAGATCATGAATACATTGTAAAACAAACTTATTTAATAATAATAGTGTTTAAAAATTAAATTATTTTACAAGTTAAACCTAACAAAGAATATAACAGAGTGATGAAATATATTTATCTATTTTTCGATAATCTTAAACCAATTAATATATTTATTTTTTATTTTAAATATATTTAATAATTATATTAAAAATATAAATATTACTATATTGTATAAAATGAGAAATAAATATTTGAAAGTTATTTATTAGTATACTAATAACAATAAAAAATTGAAAAAAAAAATCAATATTACATTTCTTGCATTAAAAGAAAACAAAAATGTTGAAACATTCAGATAAATTTTCGACCCAGCTTTACCCCCACAACGCTACGTGGCAGATTTAAGAGGGCAATTCTCCATTTAATTTGCACCGTAGAATCTAGTCTCACCCACAGCAGATTACAACCCTTTTGTATAAAAAGGAAAACTTTTGGATTAAAAAAAAAACACGCACGAAAGTTATGCAGTTCCCTCCTCAGCTCATCTCTCCATGAAAAAAGAAAAACATTTCTTCTTTGGATTTAAATTCATTTTTTATTCTTTATTTCATACATTTCTCTCTAAAAATATTCTGATTTTGATTTAATAAAGTCGGCAGCTATGATTTCTTCGAGCAAGATCAAATCCGTCGATTTCTACAGGTTCAGATCTCTCATTTCATAGCATTTTTTTTTTATTTCTGATGATTGAATCAGAAGAATGGATCTGAGAATTTTATAGGAAAGAGCTAAACTAATCTTTATTTCTATATTTGGAATGGGATTTTGTTTATTTGTTTACTGGAAAATAAATCAAGCATTGGATTGTATTATTGTAATTGTATTCGTTTGAATAATTTTGGAGGAACTCTTGCTTGGTTGATAAATTTTTGATACTACATTGGTGAATGAGCTGAAAATTTTATTTTTTTTTATTATTTTTTTCATTTTTCTATGGAGTTTTAAGCATGTGTATACTATACTGATCTATTTCCCTATTGGTGATATATTTTGTTTAAGTAAATGTTATAATGGTAAAGTTTCTTTGTTCTCTTCTTTTATTTCTGTACAGGAAAATCCCTAGAGATTTGACAGAGGCATCGTTAAGCGGTGCAGGCTTATCCATTATAGCAGGAATTGCTATGATTGTTTTATTTGGAATGGTTGGCGGACTTTCTATTCATTCCAACTTCAATTCGATCTGTTTTTGGCGCTCTTGGCTTCTAGTTTTGATTTGTCATCCCAAATCAACATTTCTGATTCAACATTCTTTTATCTTACATTCATAGTTTATTGCTTCAACTTTGCCTTGAAATGAAAGCAATTCCTCTGTTTTCTTTGCGTGCGTCACTCATTCTAATCCATTGAATTTCTTTTGCAGGAACTGAATGATTTTTTAACAATCAGTACCACTACATCTATTGTTGTTGACAACAGTTCTGATGGGGACTTTTTACGCATTGATTTCAACATCAGGTGAATTACTTTTCCTGTGGCATTGTTATTGCTGAATGTTCTCATTTGCTTGCAATATTTTTCTAGTAAGAGTGTTTTTGGTGTGTGGTATGGTTGCTCACTTAAAAACTCATAATGACCTACACTTAGTTATAGATGATTGAGAACTTGAAATAATCTTTGATCACCAAACTTTTATCCCCAACGTAAATATGTTACTACAATGTATGAATTAAAAATTTGCATCCTCTCAAATTTTCAATTTTTTATATTACAAGTTTTTTTAATCTTTTCAAAATAATAGTCGTTGTATCAAACTCAAAATCTTTGTGTGTGTTATATATGTATATTGTTGTATGAGAGCTTTGTTTTGAAAAAAAAAAAACAGTTTTTAATATTGGATACATGGGTGGTAAAATGATCATGAACTTAAAGTTTATTCGAAAATTTTTAAATTCAAACCCTTAAAATTCAATTTTATCTAAAGTTAAAATTAAATCAGAAAAGTCTAAACTTAAAATTATATGAAACGAATAATAACTCAGAAAAATTGTAAACAAAATATTGACTGAATCTAAACTCAGAAAAATTGTAAACAAAATATTGACTGAATCTAATCTAAACGAAGACCACCCAGATTATAAACCTGAATTAAATATCAAAAATTGAATTCATGGGCAGAGCCCCTTGTGAAAGGGGTGCCCGTTGACATCCATTTTTATAAAAAAAATATTAAAATATAATGGCATTCATTGTTTGACTGTCATTTTTTAACAATTTTTTCTAAATTTAAAAAATATTAAAAATAAAACGAACACCATTTTAAATATAATTGGAAATCTTTTGAAATAATAAGAGAGATTGTAGGATAATGTTGAAATTTTATGGAGATTCTTTTTAATGTATTTCTTTGTTCTTGAATTTAATATATTGTTCGATAAATATTTATTTATCGTGTCTCATATATTTGCATATGTAATTAGTTTAATGTTGTTTGAAATAATATATTTAAAATCACACTATTAACTAATTAATTATAGCTTAAAAAAACAACCATGTTGCTCATTTTATATAAGATAATGAAATAGATAAAAAAAAAAAAGGGTGAGAAATGGAAAATTTTACTAGTTTGAGATCCAAAACAAAATACATATATAGTTATATTACCAATTTACTAGCAAATACCGATACGATAACATAATAGTCCCTCATGCAATAAGGTTCCAACTTCTATTGCTATATTCTTGCTTGACTACCTAACGAACAATAAGATCACATTGCATGATTCTCTGAGTGTTTTTCCTGCTTTTGAGCTTTCTATACATTTTTCCTGAAAAATGTTGATTCCAAACTCCAAATCGCTATTTGTCTGTCTATATTTTTTTGGAGTTTGGAAATTGGACGTACTTCTCTGGATTTTCTTCAAAACTGTCGTAGTTTTAATATGCTCGTGTCTTTTCATTTCTGTAATATCCTTAACATTGTTCGAGCTTTATCTTTGGCTGACTGTTCCAAGTGATCTCCAGTTTTCCAGTGCTGTCATGTGAATTTGCATCCGTTGACGTGAGTGATGTCTTGGGAACTGTAAGTTTCTATTCTCAAACATGTTTCATTTGCTTAATTTCATTTTAAAAAATAACTAGTACTTCTGCCTAGCACTAATTTAAAAGATAATCCTTTCCTTGTTCTCCAGTATTTTTTTTATAGCTGCAAGCTTAGTATTGCACTTCAAATGCCTGGCATAGAAACTATGTGATAATATTTTTAAGCAGATCGCATGGATATTGTTTTTCCTGTCAATATTTTTTCATACTTCTTTCTTCAAGATGCCTTAATGTTTTTCCTGAATGACATTTTTACCATTTACATGTTGGTCCATATGACTAAATTTGTGTCTTCTGCTTTCAGAACAGGTTGAATATAACAAAAACAATCCGAAAGTTTTCAATAGATCCACGTTTAAGACCCACTGGTGCTGAGTTTCATCCTGGACCTGTTCCTCGTTCAATTAAACATGGAGATGAAGTTGATGAAGAAACCGTTGAGGATGCCGTACCATTAAATGGTATCAACTTTGAGAAACTTTCACATAAGTAAGTGAATAATTCAAAGTTTCAAGGGATTTAATTTTGTGTATTATGTACCCATCATGGAGCTTTCTTTACTAAATACAAATTTTGGTGATACCTTCATTTACTTGATTTCAATTTTTTCCAGGTTTCCAATTTTAGTAGTTAATTTTTATGCTCCTTGGTGCTACTGGAGTACTCGCCTGGTAATCTACTATTAGCATGCACAATCTTTGTCTTGAAGCTACTTGCTGAAAGCATTATTTGTTTAGCTCTTCAGCTATGTATAGTGGTCCTCGTGCATAACTTATTATACTGATATAATTGCCAAATCTTCTATTTTTAGTAATCCCTTTTGTGACTTTATGTTCATTTATATTTAATAACCCTCTCTTCTTTTTTCTTGTTTTTTAAGGATAAGTGGCATTTTAATTACCTCTAATGTGCTTTATAATGTGATATTTTCATTAATAGGGTCTTTCTTTATTAAGCCCTGTGTCTACCTTTAAACTAACACATATTTGTCTCCATATTCTATAAAATAGCATTTTGAATGAATTAAATCCTTGCTTCTAATTAATCTTAAGCCTAACTGATAGAAATGACATGCTTTGAGTTGTTATGAGTTATGACTTATGACTAACTACATTTGCTCTTTCTGTGAGAGTCTGAGTGCTTGGAGTGGCTTCTTCACTTATAGTAGCCTCAGCATGTTCTTTTTGGGTTTCAGAAACCATCATGGGAGAAAACTGCCAAGATAATAAAGGAGAGGTTTGAGAATACGTCATTTCTCTTCCATGGAACAAATTTATAAGTAGCTTCTTGATTTGACAATGAATTTTGCATCCTTCGTTTTACAGATATGATCCAGAAACTGATGGGCGTATTCTTTTGGCAAAAGTTGATTGCACCATAGAAGTTGACTTGTGTAAGAGGTATTTTCTTATTTGATGTCTTGTCACATGTAAGACTGAGTCTATGTCATTACTTGACATATACTCCTTTGATGTTCTATCACATTTACATTAATGCTTTCGGGTTTGAGAATGAGTATGTGTCATTACTTGACCTGTAGCCGTATTGTTGCATTCTGATTTCTTTGACATTGCAGATACATTTTAACATTTATCACTTCATAAGTTCATATATTTAAACTATGTCTTCTTTCTTATTGTATCGAATTACTTTCCGAATGTTGCATTTTTTTATTGTTTTACTACATGCTTAATCTTCTCTCTTTCTCTCTTCCTTCACTACTTTCTCAATTACTATTGTGCTCACTTGTTCCGTATTCTTCTCAACACAGTCATCACGTTCAAGGGTATCCATCTATTCGTATTTTTCGCAAAGGCAGCAATCTGAGGTAAAAGAAAGTATAATCTAACATATTTTCTATCCTTAATAACAATAACTTGATGTCCCTTCTCGACATTTCCCCGTTCTTCCTCACTCCGCCCTTTTTTTATGTTGCTTGTTACTCAACAATATTATAATCTAATATGTTAAGCCTTCCACTTCCCTTTGACCCTTTTTACTTTCTTTTAGGCTATTTAGTACCGTTGAGCATGAACAGAAACCCTGATCTGTATGTGTTTCAGGGAATCTGACGGACAGCATGAACATGAATCTTATTATGGAGATCGTGATACTGAAACCCTGGTTAAGGTATGACTAAATTAGTTTTGAATTGGCCATTTGAGTCTATAGATCAGTTATAGTCTTACAGAAATAAGATAAATGTACGTACATGACCTAATGCAGTTGTCTGTTTCTTCCAGACAATGGAGAATTTGGTCACATTTATCCCGCAGGAGAACCAGAAGCTGGCGATAGAGGATAATTCCCATGTTACGAAAAGACCAGCACCATTGACAGGAGGATGCAGAATTGATGGATATGTGCGTGTAAAGAAGGTGATAACTATGATATTAGATTAGACTCCCCGTCGGACATATTTGGCGTATGATTAGTTTGTCCAATCATTTATGTTTACCTTGAGATAAATGTGCATCTGAATGCATTACGTTTGAGTTGCACTTTGCAGGTTCCTGGCAACCTTATCATCTCTGCTCGTTCAGCAGACCATTCTTTTGATGCTTCTAAAATGAACGTGTCTCATGCCATAAACCATCTTTCTTTCGGTAAAACAGTTTCGCCTCTGGTATTAAGTGATGTCAAGCGACTAGTACCCTATCATGGTAGAAGCCATGATAAGTTGAATGGTCAATCATTCATCAGTGACCACGATGTAGATGTAAATGTTACTGTAAGTTTTCTCTTTCGATTGAGAAAATTTAAATGTTCAGGTCTCTAGTAGAGCTTGTGGCAATGGCAATATGTAAAAGCTCATAACTGCTTCACCCGGTTTGATTGCATTTTCAGATAGAGCATTACCTTCAAGTAGTCAAAACAGAGGTCGTTACAAGAAAATCATCCAGCGACCATAAAATTATCGAGCAATATGAGTACACAGCGCACAGCGGTCTGGCACAGAGTGTGCACATACCTGTTGCGAAATTTCATTTCGAGTTATCTCCCATGCAGGTTAGTTTTAACACCTTGTAGACTTACATCTACCTTCCATTCTTGTTTTTCCATTTACACAACCAAATTCTTCTTCCATTTCCGTATTCAGGTTTTGATAACACAAGATTCAAAATCATTTTCACATTTTATCACCAATGTCTGCGCTATAATCGGAGGCGTTTTCACGGTTAGTATCTTACCATATCCCCCATCCGAACAACCTTTTCCTTTTCGTTTCGATACTTGCATTCTACGCTATCGGTAAAATCATCTCTGTCAATGGCAGGTTGTTGGGATTTTGGATTCAATTTTTTATAATACAATTAGTCTGACGAAAAAAACCGAATTAGGCAAAAATTTTCGATAGACAATCAAAACCGAATTTGTTGTTCTGTATAGGAGTAAAAATTTTCTACCTCTTCTACCTCTGTATAGTTCTAAATAGTGAAGATTTTCCCCAGGAAACACAAGTCTATATGTAACCCTTTGTGTAGGAAACTATTTTATTTGGATTTTCTTTTCTAAAGTATTTGTGTTCGATGTTGTGTTTAAACATATAGAGAAAAGAAATTAAAAGCTGGTGATTGAAAATCACTTTATAAGTATGATTATATATAAACTGATCGGATTAATTCGAGTTTTTATAACGAATTTATTATCGTTTAAGTCGACTTTATAAGTATGATTATATATAAACTGATCGGATTAATTCGAGTTTTTATAACGAATTTATTATCGTTTAAGTCGACGAGGGACAAAGAATGTACCAAGTGAGTCTCGAATCTGAAACCTGTTCTTTCCTGCCCATTGATTGTAATTCCCAGCAATGGTGCCATTGTGAAGCCCTCTATTCACTGGGAAGTTTCTGGCATAACCCTTACTTTATCACTCTGCCAGAAATTTATTTAAAGGATATTATTTTTTTATTGATATTTAAAGAGTATTAAATTATTTATAAAAAAATGTTAAATTATTTTTAAATTTTTTATATATTAATTATATAAAAATATAATTTTTTTAAAATTTTAGAACGTTAAAAGATACCCTATTTTTACATATGGTTCCCCCCATAGTCACCGGTAACCATGGGCGATGTATATGATAATTTGAGGGTGAGGTATTCAAAGAGTTGATAAATTTTTTCATAAAAATATTATACGGTGCAAAGTTTGTGTTTCATATTATAGATTTAAGCTATATAACTCAAACTCAGATACAAGTACAATTCAATAGTATATACTTATTCTGTACCAAAAATAGTGTTTTTTTATTGATTTTTTTGGGTTAAATTTTTTGAACTTTGACTAATGATTATTTAAAATTTATTATTGATAAAAATATAAAAAAAATATATATTAGAAACCTCTAATAGAGTATATTTCAAATATATATTTTATAAAATTTAATTGTTTAAAATATTTAATATAATTATAGTCAAATCGTAAAATTTTTAACTTTCAAAAAATCAATAAGGGATATTATTTGTGGGACAGAAGGAGTAATACGTATTCAATATGAATATATTTAATATTTTTTATTTGAAAGATCTTTGTATCTCTTTGCTCGTAAAATATATAAATATCAAATACATATATATATATATAAAATAAAATAATATCATAATTTATTATATAACACTCTTTTGAATCATATATTACTTAATTGTGGGTTCATACTTTAATAGAATTTGCTTTCACATTACAAGATATGTTTTCTCCAAGAACTATTAATCCCAGTAATTTGTTATCAAAGTCCCTTCCTCCTAAAATTATTCAGGGATTTTCATCATCAAGAAGTAGAATGAGAAACATAAACAATTAAAAATAATAAAAAGGGTAAACTACCATTTAGTACCCAATATTTATTCATGTTTTTGTTTTTGCATCCACCTATTTTTTAATAAAATAGTACTTAACTTTTATTTTAATTTTATTTTAGTACCCCACCATTTAAAATTTTAACACGTTAATCATGAAAGAATAAATCACATATAACAAGTTAATTACAAGAGAAAAAATTACATGCTGTTAGGGATAGGCACGGAACCCGAATTCGACGAGTTTCTACCCGATTCGGTTCGACCGGATTGAACTTTTTGGTAAAAATTCGGGGTTAGGTCAGGTTTTTCAAGGGTAATTTCGGGGCAGGTTGGGTTCGAGTATAAGGTAAAAAAATTCGATCTGACTCGATCCGGGACTAATAGTGTAATTTTTCCATATATATTTTAAGAATATTTACAATAATGATCATCTTTATATATATTTTATATAATTACATCACCAAAATTAATTTTTTGTACAATTAGGTCACTAAAATTTTATTTTTTTATAATCAGATCCCTAAATTTTATTTTTTAGAACTAAATCTCTAAATTTTATTAATAATTTGGATCAGATCAGATTTTTCACTCTAAACCTGGATCGGATCGGATCGAGTATGTGTAGGCCGAAAATCCCACCCGATTCATGCCCGTCTCTCCACGTGGTTGACTATCATATCTTTTTTCTCTTATAATCAAACTGTTATATGATTTTTTATGATTTTATTTATCGTGACAAATTAATTAAAAAAATAAATGACATAACGATCAAAGACAGAGACAAATTGTATGTAATCTATAATCTGTTAAAAACTCAAAAAGTATTGCCTTTGTTGAATTGCATTCCCCAATGTTTTATACATCTAAAACTTCTCAAGAAGTTTGATTCTATCAGTTCATAATAGTATAGATTGTAAATTTGTAATCTTTACATCTACAACATACAGATAAAAGTACACGAAAACAGGTCACTCTGACACCAATATTTCAATCAAAATCTCTGCAATCTTCACAAATCTTTGTTCAGTCCATCGGTAAATGAAGTATTTGATTTCCCTAAAACAATAAATCAAAATCTCAAGTTATAAATGATATGTTCAGATCATATGATTATAGAACATAAAAAGAGAGAAATCCTTACCAAAGCAAGAAAGAAGACAAGGCAACCCAATGATGATCATCATCAAAGGAAACGATCGGTCATCATCAGCAAGGAAGTAACGACAGACAAGAAGATGACAGACATGGATGAAACAGACGTGGTCGCCGCGTTCGGGAAGCTACCAGGCAACGCGCATTCGGCTCCGTTGAAGAACACTTTGGAAGGGAAGCCGTCACCTTTTTTAACGTTCAGACCTTGGATGTTCCTCTTGGTGAATCCAATTACAGATTGTTGTTTCCCTGGAACCTTGGGTTTACTAGGACTGGAACCATTTACCTCTCCGACCAAATATTCCAAACCTTTCAAACTGTGGATGAATATGGTGTTCTTAGGGGAACTCAACTTGGTTGCATTGAAAGAATATACATCGGCGTAAGCGGCGAAAGCCTTTTTGAATTGAACAGCGGCGAACCAGTCTTTAAACGGAGAATCTCCCCAGTTAAACAGAGTCACCCGAGCCGTCCATCCGCCCTTATGATCTGAAATGATATGCCAGTTTATGCTAACGCCACAATTATCAGGGCAAGGCAACCTTTTGGGGAGTTCCTTGTGCTTTAAAGATGCAAAAGCTTTGATTTTTATAGTCCGGTTTTCGGCCGGAACCAGAAGAGCGTCCGTCGGAAGCGCCAACGCCTTGGCATCAGGGTTGCATTTGTCAGTGTTAAGACTATCGCATCCGCACGCACAAGTACTGCACGGCACCGCGGCGTCACTGTAATAAGCCGTGAACGAAACACAACACTTTGCTTGCTTCTTCTCTGGTTTCGTAATGTTGCAGACGACTTGCCAGCTTGCTACAGCGAATGTCTGGGCGTCGAGACCGTCCGGATCAGGGAAATTAGTTGGGTCGACTCGAGTCGGAGGACCGCATTTGTATTGTGCACTGACCAAGCTGGTTATGTTCCACCTTCGAGGTGGGTACAACACGGTTTTGGACACATCAGGTGGGATTTTGTACACCCTTAATTGGAATATCGACCTCGCTTTGTTTTTATCCATCACCGGCGACAAAATCGAACCGTCCCTACAACAATACGGAATCAGGCCAACATTTGAGTCATTATCTCTCTTGAGTGGCAAATCGGAGATCACTGGCCTTTTCTCACAGTTCATCACTTGTCCGAAATCGAAGCCGCTGAGGTACTGCCCTTGCAAGCCGAAAATGCACTCGGAATAATCGATTTTCCGAGTGTAGGCTCCTCTCATGGAATATATGAACTCTCCCCTCATCCATTCCCAAGTTAAGTTCCAATTATCAAAGCAACTCAAGGGATTGTTATTGTCAATGGTTACTTGAGCCTCGTAGCTGCCCTCATACGATTTTAGGACATCATACACGAAGTTTACGTCACCATATTGTCTTGGGGCGAACTTTCCCGTGTTGGCATTCTTTTTCTTGTATTTCGGGTCCTGTCTGCAACATGAGTACATATATGTACCTGTAAAACCAAACCAATACATACAATTGTACATGATTCGATCAAATATATATACATGCATGTCCCATGCATGAACCAAGAGGGAAAACTTACTGTATTTAGTTAGCTTAGGGCATTTCCAACCATCGTTAACCAGACGGATCGACTTTGGCAACGGAATTGCCTTCTCCTTCAATCCGAACATCGTACCGGTGAAATCGATCTGAACCTGCATCTTTGTATAATCTGCAGCAGTATCAACCGAGGTCTCAAGATCAGCATTGGGGTACCCTGCTAAGGTTGCTCCCTTACTAACATTGGCCGGGAATTCCCCTGCACCGTCGACGAGGACGGCATTGTTAGCCGATACCAGTATCTCTCTATGTTGAAACCCTATAAAGATCTTCCACCCCTTTACCACTTCCAACCCAGTATTCAATATGGTAGCCGAGGATCTAAACGCCCATGCTTGAGCCGAGACGTTTTTCAGTATGGGTAATTCTTTAGACCTCTCCGTAAAAGTGTAGGTCAAGAACACGCCATTACACTTGGTTTGCGCAGGGGGCGGTGCCGCTGGCTTATCGTCGTCATCAGCATAGTCGTCCGCAAGGTCATCTCCATAACATATCTGCAGTCTTAAATGGATAAATAGAAACGCAAGATACACAAGTTTCATCCATGGCAGTTTCATGCCTGCCTTTTGTTTATGTTTTTTTTCCCCTTACACTTTTTGTTATGAGCGGAAGCAAACTAAGAGGAGGGGGCCGCCGGGGGAAGTGCCACGCAGCGACTACGCGGCAAAGAGGAGGAAACTAGGAGTGAAACCCCTTATAAGTTGAGGGATTGAAAGGTTGAATGGGATGAGTGAAATGGATATAAAGTTGATCACAATTCTCTTCCTCTACTTTCTCTGCGCCTGCTTCGGACAAGGATGGTGTTTCAATCGATGTAATAAAGTTTTTTAGTTTCTTTTGCTATTTTTAGTTTGTGGTTACGTAGTTTCTTTGATTTGTTATTTTTTTGAATTGTCAAATTTAAAAAATTATTGTAAGATTTTGATTTATCAAGTTATCTATGATATTATTTAATAAAATTTATTTATTTATTAATATATAAAAAAAAACGAAGATTCACTTTAAAAAATAAGATGAATGAACAGAGATAGAACTAAGATTTTGGGTTGAAGGACAAAACATAAATATTTAAAAGTAGAGGGGACAAATTTATAAAAAAGTAATTAAAAAATTAAATATAACAAAAATGAAAAAAAAAATCTTTAAGGTGAGCGCGATTGTCCCTCCCCGTCCTCGTACAGTTTTTTTCCTATGAATGAATATATAATTTGGTGAATCAAGGATGAAAATCGTTTACCTCTTAATTGTATCTCTATTAATACCTTCACTTTTAAATTAGTGAATTTAAAGTTTAAGGTAAAAATTGTAGTTAGAGTTTAAAGAATTAGTGACAAGGTATACTTGTAAAATGTAAAATCTAGAGTGTAAAAATTAAGATTAGAGTTTAAGATTTAATTTTTTAATTTTTTAATAAAAAATATTAAAAAAACACAATTAAAAAGTAAAAAATTTTTAATCGTGAATTAAACCCATCTAATAATTTTTCGTCAAATAAATTCGTCCAACATTCTAAAATAAATGATTTTACCTGAAACAGATTAATATAGTTTTATATTAATCTTAATTTTATAATTCAAATAAATCATTACAGTGAGAATCAATTAGATATAGAAAGTTAAATTTATGTACTAATCTGAATCATGAAGTCATATTTCAGTACCCAATTGAACAATAACAATAAATTTAAGTATTAAACTGGTCCTTAAAGCCAAATTTAAATGGAGTACATGAATAAAAAATTCATGTCAAATTAAATTTTAAAGTCAAGTTCACGCCCTAAAATATATATTTAATAATATTATTGTTATTTTTTTTCAAAACTAAAACCACGGTTCATTCATTTTTGTTGTAGTTAGGCACTTATTTTGCAATATGGAAGGTCTAAGCAACATAGATTTTAACTTCGAATAACAGAGCGAGACTCCGATATACCGATAGATATATCGGAGTCGGATAATACAGAATCCGGCGAATTTAAAAGCACAAGACAAACTAGAAATCGGGCGACAGAGAAACGATACAACTGCATAGACACATAACCTAATCAGATATCTGTTACTTCCTGCTTACTTAGAAGAAAACTTCACAGAGCTGCAGGCTTTAGAAACCATGGATTTTGATGCTATCCTTCTTCACAATGCCAGCCTGATAAAAAACGAAATCGAGAAATCGAACACCACACAGCATCCAATGTGTTTTTTCATGAACTCACTTCAGACATCAAAATATTCTAAGAGGCAATAAGACGATTACCTGAACAAGGAAGGTTGAGACATTCTTACGCTGGTCGCCTTGAAGTTGAATAACCTGAATATAAACAGTGATGTGAACAACTTAAGAACCGGGTACAGGTAAGGCAAATAATGTCTTAGTAAGGGGTTATAGACACACACCTGTCCTAATTCAGGGTCCTGGACCACGGTGCCATTGCAGCAAAACTCCTTCTTCAGGTCTTTAAGTATCTTGTTATAGCTGAATTCTTTCTTCAACCCCTGGACGGTTGTCAGGCTTTTCCGACCATTCCTTTGCTGAATACGGATATGCACGTACTCCTTTGTACCGGCACCTGAGTCCTCAGCATTTGCATCAGCAAAGGGATCTAACACAGTTACAAAGAAAATACACAAGTTAAATCCATATTTGCGGCAACGGACGGATCAAAATCAATGGAAAATATTGGAAACCAAGGAAGCTATGATAGAATCATACCAAAAGCAGTAGGAATTTGAACGTCAAGATCAGACATGAAACTTAGTTGATCAAAGAGGCCTAACAACCACAAGCTCAGACCTAAAAATACAGAACAATAACAACAATAGATCCGATCAATAATACGGATAATTTTCAGGTAAAACAATCAAATAAGTATAATTTAATTCAGCAACCAAATAAAAGTAAAGCATCTCAATGATTACCATCAACAAGTTAATCAGTAATACAAAAGCCTAACAAATTAGCAAAACAAACATGCATCTGATCACTCTGAAATCAAAACCATAGGCTAAACAGAACACAAGAATCAAAGTTGTTTGCAATAACCAAGATTCGACCTAGCAATATCAAAGAACAAGTTGCAAATTCTTTCGATCTTCAACTTCCCCAAGGACAAGATAAACTTGAATCTTAAATTCTGTGCCTTTTCTTCAGACGAAAATATTCTTAATCCAAACATAAATTATAAACTTTGATCGTATGCATATAATCAAAACCCAAGATCATAAAATCCAACATCAATCAAACAGCCGATAAAGAAACGATCTTTAACACACAAAAATAAAATGGAAATGATCGAGGGGAAAAGTTACCTGATCCGAGGATTTTAGGGCTTCTTTTAGATAATCGAAATTCGGGAAGATCAGATAAAAACCCTAAAAATCGGATGAAGTCTGAGGGCGTTTGGGAATTTGGGGCGGTGGGGTTTAAAAGGAAGTGAATAATTGTTTATTACTTTATTAAAAATGGAAAGACACTTTTTTGTATTTCGTAAGTCGCACGCAACTTAGGTAACGGGAATAAATACTCGCGACATTACGATGAAGAACTCGTACTCGCCAGGATAACCTTTCGATGATTCCAATTGGATACGTGGCATGAGATGGGGGAAAAGGAGGGATTATTGAACTTGACGGGTAGGATTGTCAACGGATGTGGAATTTCTGGTTATGGTTCAAGTTCGACGTCGTTTTATTACATGACAAGCTCAAAGTCGGCACGCCGCACCGTTTTTTTTTTCTTCTTAAAAGCAACCAAAAATAATTTTTGGTTGGAAAACTAATTTAAATATTTTTTATTTTTATAATATATTATTAAAATAATATTAATACATATATAATTATAAATTATACATATTTTATAATATTTATATTAAAAGTAAAATTATTTTATTTATAATTTGTTTTAAATTTATTATTGATTTATGATTGTTATGTTCATATATAATTTATATTTTTAAATTAAATTTTATAAAGATTTAAAATTTCTATTATAATTTAAATTTATTTATACCTTACAATATAATATTTAAAATAAATATTTTTATGCCCAAAATTACTTTTTAATCAATAATAAACACTACATAGCTTTTTTTAAAAAAAAATTACTATATTTCTTAAATTATTTTTTAATCATGTTTTTCAAAAATAATATCAAATTAAACCTTAATAGGTATGCAAATAGATATACATAGGTTAAGACATAAGTGGATTTAGTTTTTGGATAAGTTTAATGGGTAATTATTTGATTAAGTCGAGTTTAACAAATATAAGTTATTTGATTTACGTATACGGTAAAAGGTAAAAGATATAATATTTAAATAAATAATATAACATGATAAGCATACATAGAAACAAATCACATGGTGAACATGCGTAGTTGTACTTAATTTAAAACGAAATTTTAATTTATTTTGAATCAAAATTTTATAAGTTCGTTTCGAAAAAGAGGCAAGTCGCTGATGGAATATACCTGTGATCAAATCCTTAATATTTAATTAATTTAATTTAGATTTAAAGAATATAAGTTAAAAATAATAAATTTATCTTTAATACTTATATTTTACTTTTATTATTGTATAACGTTGGATATTTTGTACCTAAGTATTTTTTTGTTATTTTAGTTTAATTATTTTTAACGAGACTTATAATAATTTATTTAGATTTAAGGAGATTTAGCTTTGAAGACTATTTTATTATATTTTTATTTTGATGTATATATATATTTCAATAATAATAATAATTTTAATATTAATATACAACATTATTTTATTAAATTCTAGGGTTGTGCAATGGTATTATGTGCATCGTTGTACCTAATTAATAAATTAAACCAATATGTTGTCGGATGCAATTATTTAGAAAATAAATATTTTAAATTTTATTGTAAATTAAATTTTATCATACTTACAATGTCAATGAATTTTTTATGTATATTTCATAAAATTCTAATAATTATTATAATCGTTAAAATGAGAGAATTTATATATAAATATTACTAAACATTAGAAGTGTAATTTTAAATTGTTTATTTAATTATATAAAAATAATTTTATCGTAATATTGGTTATAATATAAAATGAGAAATTTGAATAGTTTTAACTAAATTAATAGCTGTAAACTCATAACATTAATCACTCAAGATTTTTAATTATTATTATAATTTGGTTTTAATATATTTTATATAAAATAAATATTTCATACTTGATCAAAATAAATTTTTTCATAATCATCTTAATTTTATAATTAAATTTAAAATTTTAATTTTTAATTTTAATTATATTTTTTAAATTTTAAACCCTAGTTTTTACTAATATTAAGCTTTAAATTTATCCCTTTCTGTATCACCTATTATCTTTACCTATTTACTATTGCGTAAAAGCTTAAACTGAATCATAAAAAAACAGACCTGAACTGAAACCTTGAATTTGGTCTTGTCGGGAAATAAAGTTGGAAAGCGGCAATGGCAAAGACGCCGATAGGGTTAGAGCCGGTGGTGGGATCGTTAACGTCATCGAAGAAGAGAGAATACAGAGTCACTAATCGACTTCAAGAGGGCAAACGTCCTCTGTACGCCGTCGTTTTCAACTTCATTGACTCTCGTTACTTCAACGTCTTTGCTACCGTCGGTGGTAATCGGGTCAGTCTTTGTCATTTTGGGTACCCTTTTCCCTGCCAATTAATGGGTTTCTTTTTATTTTGTGTTTAACATGTTCAAATGCAAGATTTTGCTTCAATTTGCTTAGCAAATGTCCTTTTTTGCCTTGGTTTGGACTTTTGAGTAGCTTTAATTTTTCATTTTAATATCTGAAGCTTTATAGTAGCTGATAGCATTCTATTTTCCTTTGGAAAAACCATTTCTTTGGGACTAATTTTTATGAATGAATTAACCCTTTTGGTATTTTGTTATATTAGTTCTAGTTTCTATTCTTATTCTGATTAGAAGATTTCCAATTTTAACTAGTTTTCTCTGTTTTTCTACCTTCATTCATCTATTGAAGTGATGTTAATGAATGTTACTTTGCTCTTTTGCTTACAGGTGACTGTATACCAATGCCTCGAAGGCGGTGTTATAGCTGTTTTACAATCATACGTAGATGAAGATGTAAGAAACAACACTTAGATTGTATTTATTTCTTCCTTTGAAGTTATATTTTTGAGTAACTGCATCATTCCATGTGCTTTGTAGATCAGAAGGACGAGTCTTTCTACACTGTTAGTTGGGCTTGCAACGTTGATGGTACCCCATTTGTAGTTGCCGGAGGTATTAATGGCATAATCCGTGTAATTGATGCAAGTAATGAGAAAATACACAAGGTATCATCCTTACACATTCAGACTGTTATTTTTATGTCCATCAACATTGTTGAAAAATGATATTGTTCTACATGGTTGTTTTCATTCCATTTCATGGATGTGTATATGCAGAGTTATGTTGGCCATGGGGACTCGGTAAATGAAATTAGGACTCAGCCATTGAAACCATCACTTATAGTGTCTGCAAGTAAAGTAAGCATCAAAACATTTATTTGATAACTGTTTTCTTTAACAATGGCTAATATTTGATGCTGGATCAGGATGAATCCGTTAGATTGTGGAATGTCCATACTGGAATATGCATTCTGATATTTGCTGGAGCCGGGGGTCATCGCAATGAAGTTTTGAGTGTGGTAGGTACTGAGAATATGGACTTATCCTATAATTGTCTTTCCCTTGGGAGAATGGAACCATGCTTTTAATATTTGTTATGCTTTCTACTTCCATATTTTCCACCAAACATTTACCAAAGATTATGATTGCTATTGTAGGATTTCCACCCTTCAGACATTTATCGAATTGCAAGTTGTGGGATGGACAACACTGTTAAGATTTGGTCAATGAAAGGTATGATTATGAAAGTCATCATTGTGGTATTTTGTTGTTCTTGTTGTTCTTGGTGGCAGAAAACAAAATCTTCTGATATAATTGTAGTATTAGAGTGAAAACTAGGGATGTCCAAGGTTTTATTGGCGAAGGACTTGTTGTATGTTGCCAAGGACCTTGGTTTTGGGGGTTCTGGGGTTAGGGGTGAGCAAAACTCGACTCGAATCGAAAAAATCGATTTTTTTTAATTTCGAGTTATTCGAGTCGAATCGAATAACTCGAAAAAATTTCGATTTCGAGTCGAGTTCAAATTTTCAAAGTTCGAGTTACTTGAAAAATCAAAAAATCGAAAATTTCTAGAGTCTAATTACACATTTAGTCCTTGTAATCCTATTTTCAGTTTTATTTTAGTTCTATCTTCTCCTTTTTTTATTATTTTTACCTTTTAATTTTCATTTCTTTACAATATGATCACTTTCCAATTTTATTTTTTATTTTATTTAATACAATTTTTATTTAAATTATTTAAATTATTTTATATTTTTAATTTATATATTTATATTATCGTATTCAATTTATTATTATTTTTATCTCGTTTTGGCCTTTTATAGATAAGAAAAAAGTTTTTAATGAGACTTGTAATTTAATAAAACGACATATTCTTACCTAAGGTATATGATGATAATAATAATGATAATAATAATAATAATAACAATAATTTAAAATCATATTTATACATGTAAAAAATAATATGAAAAAACATGTATGTAGATATAAAGATAGAGTCATTTAAATTAGAACCAAAATGTACAATAATATTATAAATAATGCAATTAAAATTTATACATAAACTCGAAAAATCGAATCGACTCGAACTCGACTCGAGTTCGCAAAAACCGACTCGAATCGAAAAAATTTCAAAAAGAGTTCAAATTGTAAAATATGTTAACTCAACTCGAATAACTCGAAATTTTTTGACTTGACTGGCCCGAACGCTCACTCCTATCTGGGGTAAGCCGGAAAGGTTGGATCTGAGGTTTGGTATTGTATAGCACCCAAAGGAATTGAATGATGTTATGATTGCTGGATGGGTGATTTCTTGCGAGAATTAGCATCGAGTAAACACTGGCTTAGGTATTCATTCCTTTCTATCATGTGTTTAATCTTTCTACAGAGTTCTGGACTTATGTTGAGAAATCTTTCACGTGGACGGATCTTCCTTCAAAATTCCCAACAAAATACGTACAATTCCCTGTGAGTAGTTTCTGTTTTTTCTTCTCCGAGTCTATGTAAATAATGACTGTTGCTCTAATATTTTAATGGTTACATCTATTGTTTTCAGGTGTTCTTAGCTTCAATCCATTCAAATTATGTGGACTGTAATCGGTGGCTTGGTGATTTTATTCTGTCAAAGGTAAACTATTATCTCTATATATTGTTATATCATCTTTCATAGAGAGCTCAAATCTGATTTTGCAAGCATTGCCACATCATTGTCGTATAACTTGAGCTATTTTTGTTGAGTATAATTAAACAGCTTCCGGACATGAATTGCCTATGTAATATAAATTTTAGGCAGCTTTCTGATGTCTTACTTTAGATGTTATTTAACATCACATTGTTAGAGATACAATATATATGAACTTTCTTTCTTAAGTTAGAACTCCTATACTTACTGACAGAAGGTTGAAGTTGAGGTTTTCTTGTGAAACTTTACTACAGCTTATTATAAAATCTTCATATATGCTTCTTTGTCATATGCTGGAATTTTGCTGCGTTACTTGCACTCGAATGTAGTGTTGGACACAGGCATATGTCCAGCATGGATATGTTCAGCTTTTTTAAAAGCTTTTCCATGTTTTTGGAGGATCCTTGAAGGGTCATATTCCCGTATCCACGTCCCATAATATGTCGGCTTGAAGAGTCAGAGTAATATATGAATTTCATATGTCACATGGGGTGATATAAGTTGCTGTATGGTGTATTTACAGAGTGTTGACAATGAAATCGTGCTATGGGAACCAAAGACGAAGGAGCAATCTCCCGGAGAGGTTTGACCTTCAAGATTTCTCTTTATTTTTATTGTTACAGATATATGTCTTCTGGGAAACTCTCAACTTCTACGATGATGACCTTCACGATGTTTCTTGTTTAGGGTACGGTTGACATCCTTCAAAAGTACCCTGTCCCGGAGTGTGACATTTGGTTCATCAAATTTTCTTACGACTTTCATTACAATTCCGTTGCAATAGGTAATATGGAAGGCCAAATGCCATTTTATTATTTTTGTTTTGTATATAAATAATATTAACAATTACGGTATATCCTTATCACTTATCTGATTATTACTCTTTATTATCTTGATCTCCCAAACAAACCCTGCATTTTGGTAAGTTTAATATTATTGTTAGAGCTTGTACTCATAAGTATTTTCGGATGTGGCAGGGAATAGAGAAGGCAAGATTTTTGTCTGGGAAGTGCAAAGTAGCCCTCCGGTCCTCATTGCGAGGTTTGCTTGATTTGCTCTCGTCTGCAACGAAAGGAAGTTTTTCCTTTACATATTTAACGGTATTTTGTATCGTCTTTCTGGTAGATTATCTCACGCACAGTCAAAGTCTCCAATCAGACAGACTGCAATGTCCTTTGACGGAAGGTAACTACCGCCCTCATTTCAGATGCTGCTTTTATCAGCGAAGCACGACACCTGCGTTTATGCGCATAACAAACATTGGTTTTGATTTTGATTGTTGCAGCACCATTCTCAGTTGCTGCGAGGACGGGACGATATGGCGATGGGATGCTGTCCCGAGCAACTAATCATTCCCACTAAGTCAGCCACAACAAACATTGTGAAAGCTTCTTTCCAACATGTTGCTGTTAACCGAGTGTTAAATTATGTAGTGAAAAAACAAACATGTTAAACTGCTTGTCTTGTCTTTCCTATTTAGAGGAAGTTTCAGCTCCAAAAATGTTTTAAGTCAAAGATGTCATGAATCTAATACATTAGCCTCCTCGACCTGTTGGATAAAAGTTCTGTTGCTAATGTTCGAAGAGCAATTTGTGAAGTATTTTAATTATGTTGAGCATGTACTTGTATCAATTATGGTTCATGATGGATATATCAAATTTCGTAAGATTTATAAAATTTAAGAAATCTTAATGAAAACAAGAACCATTTTTCTAATTTGTTTGTTCTTATTTCTTAGATGTTTTTAAGTGACGATTTTGTCAAAAAATAATAGTTGAGTGACCAAAATAAAAATATGAGAATTGATAGGGCTGAAATGACAAAAGTATCCTTAAGATGGATATCCTTTTGGTGGTCAGTAGTTTCTACTTCTTCAACGGATATAAACCGAAACCCAAAGAAACGTTACTCTTATCTCTAACACCGCAACTCTTCTTCAATCATCAAGTTTTTTTCATGAAAATGGCGCATTTAGCCAGCTTAAATGGAATCTGTGAGACCCTTCCTGTAATCCCGAAACTTCCAACGGTCCAAAGAACCCGAAAAACATCGAAAATCATTGGGTTTCTCGGCAAGAACACTTCAAACTTCCATGAACAACCACTACAAACTACAAGAAGAACAGCATTGGCTCTTGCCTCCATTGCTCTTTTTGGAACTTCTAGCAACAGTATCTCCCTCGCGGAAGATAATGGTTATTGGATTACCGATCTTTTGCCTGTTCCTTCAGTCGAAAACAGTAAGCTTTCATATGATCATTTGCTCATTCTTGCTGGTGTTCACTCTTCACTGCTTGTAATACAAAATTCTGCAGTTCTCTGATATGAATCGAAACGGGATTCCATTTTTTTCTCCAATGACAGAAGATATTACGAATCCGGAGACTGGAACTCGATCTTTTGTCAAGACAGGACTATATGTGGCTAATCTTAACACCAAGAACCGCATGTATAGGCTCAAGAAATATGCATTTGATCTGCTTGCAATGGCGGATTTGATTGGTCCAGACACTTTGAATTATGTTAAGAAGTATTTGAGACTTAAATCTACCGTTATGTACTTCGATTTCGACAAAATTATCTCTGCAGCAGCAGTGGATGATAAACAACCGCTCATTACTTTGGCTAACAGATTATTTGACAGTTTTGAAAAGGTAAAACAATCAATATTTGCAGAAAATGAAAGTTCAATATCAGGCTAAGAATTGTAAACGCTTTCTGATTTTGTTGGCAGCTCGAAGATGCTGCGAAGATGCGTAATTTTCCCCGGACCGAATCGTGTTATCGAGACACAACACTTATTCTCCAAGAGGTCATGGATCGAATGGCCTAAATCTGCAGCATCTTTCTTTGTCAAATATTGGGCAAATTCTATATGCTTAACACATTGATGCAATGCACTTGTCCTTGAGTACATTAGCATATATGAAAAGATGATTGTGTCTGATTTCAATTTGATGACAGGAATCAATTTCCCGATTTTTATTTTTCTGAAAGTACTCGTGTTCGATACATATTTGACATATTTAAGAGGTATACTTTAAGAAATTGATTATTATCCATACCAGCACAAGCTTAGCTGAAGCAAGAATCTGAAGATTTTACAAGCTCCCAAGTCCAATAACTCTATTTCATATTTCATTGTTGAAGATTTTGACCTATTCTTTAGATGTCTGACACATTATTTAACTTCTAGGCTGTTGGTTTTAATGTAAAATGTATCTACTGGTATCAAAACATGCTATGTCATATGTTACATGTTACTGTCTTTTTATTTTTCTTAAGTATCCATGTCCAATACCCATGTTGGACTTTCCAAATACATGGAAAAACTTTAAAAGTCTAGAACATATCCATGTTGGACACATACATGTATCCCACACTCGTACCCGAGTCCAAGTAACAAACGAAAGAAGAATCCAAGTCTGAGCTGCAGATAATTAACCGGGCATTGTATCTGCTATCTGAAACCAAATGTTTATGACTACACATTTTCTTGCAGCCTGCAGGGTCTAGCTCATGTTGTAATATCATATAAAAAGTTTTCATCGTGTCCAGATTCTCATGTTCTTAGAGTTCTTTTGTGTCAATTTGTTTCACATTCATTCAGTTTTTTTGCCAACTCCATCTGCAGAAGTATCCATACGCAAAGGATTTCGAGGAATCCGGATCTCGAGAACCACATCGTTACTTAGAGATGCCTCTATTCTTCTCCAATCTGCATCTTCTGGCAGTTCAAGCCTCCTTACGTATCCATATTCCCACCAATTGCATCTTCTCCAATCCTTTTTCTGAGGTTCCCTTTGCAGCAGCTTTAGTTGGCCAAAAATTTCCACAATTTCCCCCTTTTTGACATGGATTTGTACATTATTCGTTTTCCCTATTCCTGGGTTAATCATCAAAACATCATTTGATCAGTCTTGACAAAGATAAACAACCACTAAACCTATGGAATCCCTTAAGCCCTACTCTTTCAAAAGGATTCCTCATGACTAACTTCATCTCAGTTTTCCCTTTTTCGGAACCAAAAATGTTTCGAACACAAGGTTCCTTGTTTTACAAGACACTTAGGGTTCCTATCCATCTTCATGACCATCAAAACATTATCAATCAGCCTCGACAAAAATAACAACTAATAAACCTATGGTATACCATAATCACAACTCTTTCGAAGGATTCTTCATCACTAACTTCACCTATTTTCCTATTTCCAGAACCAAAACTGTTCTGTAAACAAGGTTCCTTGTTTTACAAGACACGTACACCTTCCAACTTAGGGTTCATATCTAGCTTTATGAACATTAAATTTAGATTCGAAGTTTGGAATTCTTAAAAGGGTGCCTGAAAAGAACACTTACCTGGTAGTTCTGCTTTAAGGACATAAGCCTGGCCTGTCTGAAACCAACCAACTGAGTTCTTACCGGAGTTCCTTAGATTTGATAATAAGCTATCTGATTCAAAGTCCCACAGAGGAAAAGCATCTGATGGATCAAAGAATTTTCCAAACAACAGTGGACTAAACAATGATCCTTCCCCAAATACCTTATGCACTGTTGGATTTCCCTGGGAGAGAAGCCTCTTGAATTCGTCTTCCGCTAACGAAATACACCATTTGTGAGGAGTTGGATCTTCTGTTGGAACTTCAAGTTTAAGAAAACTAGTCATAGAAAGATTGCAACCCCAAACAAAAAGAAAAATTATGATTTTCAGGGGTTTCCTGCGTGAGCTTTTTGGAATTTGGCATCTTATAGTGTGAATGAGAGTCTTTTTGATAAAGCAATGGACAGATTCCCTGGGAACATCTTGAAGAGTGTAAAGTTGAAGAAAAAAAAGGGGAATCTTTCCCTTCTGGAAATTAATGCTTTTTTGCTGGAAAATTTTGCAGAACCATCAATTCCGGATGCCATGTTCTCCAATAAATTTCAACAATCATTCCATAATCTTCATGAAGTTTCAATATTGTTCTAATATATCCTAAAGATTACAGACTGAAAATGCTAATCAGAAACTGGTTCGAACAGCATAAAAACAGTAAAAAAAAAAACCGTTAAAGGTGTGTGAAAAGCATATTTTTTTTATCCAGATTCGACTTAAAATATCACATCTCCAGACTTATGTCTGAATATATGTCAAAACCCGAACATAAATGAAAATCAAAGCCACTTAAAAGTGTATCTTTCAAGTAAATGGATGCCGGCTGTCTGGTTCCATTTCCACCTGTTGAGGCCCTTTTTTCCCTCCCATTTTTTTTTGTGGCAATTTGGACGGCACATATGCATGCATCTGGTTTTTGGCATCTTTTAGAGCTACTTTTCCTGAAGAAAAGAAGAAGAATTGGTATCTTCTTTCTCTTCATAGATGCTTGAATTTGTAGCTGTGGAAATGCAGCAGTCACTTTGCATATTGGAATATAATAAACAATGCCTTTACTTGAGATAAATTCTCATCTGTGTGTTCTCAATCTTAGAATAATTTGATCGTTCGTTGAATTTACGATAAAAATTTGATATCGAGTCTGTAATTCAACTGATTCGTTTTTTTATTCATTGCCCTTATGTTGCAGTTTCCTCAATGATCTCCTGGTCTGCATGTTTCAGCCATCCCATACAAAATGCAGATACAAGTGAACATTGAATAGAATAGAAAGAATTGTAATATAATAGTTAAAATTCATAACAATATCTTACATTTGCAATTCAGCCATTAAATTGATTTTTTTTTCATCCCAATCCCTTTCCATCTTTCAGTCCTACCGAGCGGAGTATTAAGTAATCCGAAGCGGGGCGGTTAATGTCGTGTCAAGAAGGAAAGATAAGGGTATTACCGTTCACTCAGTGAGGAATCATATACCAAAGTTTTCTTCCCTTCAAGCAAAGTAGATTGTAGTTTCAACATCCAGTTAAATATTTGTTCAAAATCGATATAAGCACAAGTTCAGGTAGCAGAGGAAGGTTAACAGCACTTAGTGATGTTAGTTCCACAGGTATCTTGCATCTGACAAAAAAAAAACAGAACTTAGATCTCAGTATCTCACTGGCAACATTATTCAGTTCATATATTGTCTGAATACTAAGCTTCAGTATATAATGTGGCGAGGTAAAAGATTTGCTTGACAAGGGTAAGAACATCATACCTTTACCAAAAGAACAAATCTTAACTCTTCTCATCTGAACTAGAATAATCCACCCTTTGCTGAGAAATTGCATTAGCAAGCTTCTGACGAGGATCAGGAGAAGGCGGTGCAGCACGAGACTTTGAGATAGATGATGCATTGGACCCCTGCTTTTTAGGTAGTGGCTTAATAGGGCCATTTTTAAACTCTCCGCACACCTTATCCAATATAATCAAGAAGTCTCGAACAATGGTAAACAATCGTATGCCCTCATCCTTTTTTACATTACCGTGAAAGTAATCGCCAGTGCTCTTCACTAAATCCATTACTTTCTTCTCCTCCTCAAGCAACAATATGACATCAGCCTCAGCATTCTGCACAAAACTCTTCAGTGTGTCATGAAAACCACTTTTTTCGTTGCCATCCTTCATCTCCGTGTTCAAGAAATTACGTGCCTTTACCATTGCTTGGCCAATTTTGGCAACGGTCGCTGTTAAGTTTTCAGCATCAAGAACAGCAGCTTTCTTGACATATTCAAGCTCACTACTCAGATTTGAAACCTTCTGGAGACCAAGGGTGCGGTAATGCTCTTCTTCATCAGGGGAAATATCCTCAAGAAGATCTTCGGATGTTATGCTACAAAAACTTTTGCTTTCTCTTGCAACACGGGCAGCTTTTAAACCTTCGGTGCGTATTATTTCTTGGACGACAAAGTGCAATAGTGTTGTCTTGCCATCTACTCCTTTAACATCTGCTAACTTCAAAAGTGTGTCAAGTTTGAAAGCTTGTGCACCACCACGTAATGTCCCATTATTCATTCGATTTCCGGTTTTAAGGACAGCTTCTAAGAGCTTGAGGAAAAGGCGGCTACTTTTGAGTTCCTTGCAAGCAGACTGAAAAAATAGGAAAGAGACTAAATATCATTGCATAGAAGAGTTTGTGTTTTCCCCTGAAAATAAACATCCTTAAATTTACCTTTGCTTCACTATCTAAAATATGTTTTTGATGAATGACATACCTCACATGAATCATCAAACCATATTTTTATCATGCAAGTCATACAGTTTAAAATATAATGACCCACCTCTAATGTTTGAAAGGATTCTCTACTTGCAGTAAGCTCATCATGAAGAGAGCACATAAATAGCAGTGTTTCCATCTTTTTATAAGCATGAGGGATGTCGACCAAAGCTTTCAGGAAACGCTCAGCAGGGCCGAGTTGAGTAATTTCACCACTGAACAGTCTAAGTTTGAGTTCTTCCTCTTCTGTTGGTGCCATCTTCAATAAATTTTGAAGTAGTTCAGTGGGGAGCTCATTTGCTGATTTCAGAAGAACGGGTTAGATTATCTAAGATTGAAAACTGAACACATTACTATAACTATATCAATTGAAATTGCAAGAGAGTGTAACAGCATAAAGCCAATCAAACACATGATTGATCAAGAACATAAAGTTTCTTGAAGCTCTTTCAGTTATTAACTATTCCCTCAATTGATATTAAAGAAAATACTTTTAAATTACAAATCGTTAACTTATGTAGTTATGTCTATTTCCTCCGAACATCAAATCGGGTTTGGTGGAATATCTGTGCCTACGTTCACTCAAATTAACTTCATGTGTAGAAAAACTCATTCAAACAATAATTACTTTTCTCCTCCTTGACCCAAAACCGAACGAAGGAGGAACAAAAACACTTTACGCGGTTCTATCTCAAATGGTTAGCTTCAACTAGATATTCATGTTCGATTCAGGCACGTGCATAACTATAGTCATGGACTCATGGAAGACTTATGAAACATGGGAACCAAGATTCTTTCTCAAGCTGAGGCACAATGTACAAAACATCAAAAGGAATCAACTAAGAGGGAAAAAGGTGAGGTAGTTCTACTTTGGAAGGATCAATACCAATAGGCATTAGAAAAAAAATCCCCAGCCGAATTCTTCTATTAATCATCAATGATTATCCATCAGTAGTTGCAAGCAGGGACATTATAGTTAGTGGTGCAAATGCTTCCGACAGTAATCACTAGGCATACTCTGGTATTACCCATGTATGCCAGATAAAAATCTGTCTGCACCGCTGATTCAAAAACCTGAACATATGTTTCTCAGAAGCACATTTTTGAAAGGATAAATAAGGTTGAGGAAAGCACCTTCAACAAGTGCATCAGAAACTTCTTCTGAGGTCACATTCAATGCCTTCAGAAGGATTGCTAAATTTTGTGCTTTCTTGCCATCTAGGAGTTGAATAAACTGAGGTTCCTTATTATTGGACTCCTTTTTGTCACTTTTGCTCTTGTGAACGGATGAATACCCAAAGAGTGTTTCGATCTTTTCCTCATTGAACCTGCAAAGTTAGCACCAAGTATCCCATACTGAGTTGTTGGCATCAAGAGTAAAAGGAAAAAAAGAAAGGAATAGTTACATACTGGAATGATCCTCCTTTAATCCGTTTCCACACCTGCCCTTGCTCAGGGGTATTTGCAACTTTATCCCAAAAAAATGGCTTCAGTTTGGTTTTAGCCTCCCCTGAGCCAGGTCCCCCACGACCCAAGGCATTTGGTGGTCGAGGTACCTTTGAACCTAAGGATGGAGTTTGTCCTGGAGGAGCACCAGCTTTAGGAGGAGGTGGCTGAGGAGCACGAGCTTTTGGAGGAGGAGGTGGTGGAGGATCACCACCTTTTGTAGGATGTGGTGATGGAGCACCACCTTTTGGAGGAGGAGGCGATGGTGGTGGTGGAGGACCTGGTTTAGCACCTGGAGGTGCAGGCGGAGGAGGTCGAGTGCCTGCAGAGGGAGGTGGTGGAGGAGGAGGGGGATTAGCTGGGGCAGGAGGTTGAGGAGCATCTTTGCCAGGAGGAGGCTTCAAAGGAGGTAATCCACCTGGACCAGCCCTTCCTGGAGGCAACTGTAACTGCAAACCGGCATTGCCTGGTGTCTCAGAAGATTCAGCTGAGGCGTTTGAGGCATTTCCATCTGATGTGTTTCCATCCAAGGAGATTTGTAGAGCATCGGATTCGATGCTATTAGTTGAAGCATTTTTATGCAAGCTTGATTCTTTACTAGATCCAGCAGGATGAAGAGAATCTGAAAAAAAAACTTTTGATAAATAAAAAAATGACAAAAGCTTCTGGAAGGCAACAACAAGCTCGAAAGGGAAAGTCAATACCACCTGAGGCATTACTTCTTAAGCTGACAAGGGGGCTGTCATCATTTAACGTAGATCCAGAATCACTATGACAGAAGAAAAATAGTGCCACTAATGCAATAAGAGACGTTACTACTGCAGTCGTGACACAAGCAATGACAATTATTGTATGGTCTACCTCTTCTTCCTCTTCTAAATATCCTTCTTCTGCCTCTACAGCTTGTTTCTTATGTATAGTTAGTTGAGAAGTTGATAATTTGACACTTAGCGATAGATCTGTACTAGAACCAGGAGATTCATAAGAAAGCGAGAGCGCTGGAGATGAGGATTGGAGTGAGGGTGGGCCTAAGTTCGAGGCAGAGTCTACTGCAAAGGTCTGAGTAGCTAAACTCCTTCTAGAAACCTCACACCAGCGAATCAATGACTCAGAATAATGGGGGTAACAAGTCTTAAAGTCACTGTCTTTTCCAGATTTTTGGAATAGAAGTTTATTCTTTCTTATGCAGTCAGAAAGAGAGAGCTTTAACTGGGGCCGTAGAACGTTAATCAAATTCTGAAAACTTTCTTTTGCTAAGGAGTAACTTTTCTTATAGATAACATTGGCTGTACTTTGTGTTTCTTCCGAAAGATGTAACTTGGGATCTTCAAAAGCTTCCTTCAAATTATTCGAATCTTGTTTGCAACTCATCCATAACAGCTCAGCCTGTACGTAAACAACTTAATTCAAACAATTTCAGAAACAAAGGGAAAGAGGACGTAGTTGTTGCTTCCAGAACAAACAGAAACAACAAACATATTAATGTCCTAAACTATGTACGGTACAGATTACAAGCTTTAACCTTGCTAATAATGATTTTCATCACCTAACATACATTTTCAATTTTTATGTTATCAATATTCAATGCCATTGACATCAGAAAATGACAATAACAAGCCTTAAAACAATATGAAACATGTTTGAAGACAATTCCAGAAATTCACAAAAAGTAGAACATGTAATGCCTCTCCTCACATGCAAGCAGCAGGTATTGTCAAAACACTTTCGTATTCCAGCAGACATTTCAATGCATTCATGCTTACTTAATTCAACCTCTGATATTATTCCGAGGTCCGACCAACTTATAGAACATACCTCAGTCCTCATAGATAATCAATACGGAAGTCATTGAAACTACATTATACATCTAAATAATGGTTAATTGCTAAATTGTTATCCCATCACATTCTCAGTGCTGCCAACCATTTCAACACCAACAATAAAAGGCTAAAGCACTGTTTCAATGAACATGAAGTAATTTTTAAGTAAAGAAATCCATAATTGATTCCTATCCATAACAAAACATTATTTAAACAAAATCAACTCTATTCAATGGACATTAAAGTAAACAAAACCAATCACATAACCAAACTGTTTATGTGCAATGAGCTTGTAGTAGACAAGTTGAGCAATCTCCTTTACCAGATTATCATCAATCTGTCCGGTTGCTGGATCTAATCTGACAGCAAATGATACACAAAGCAGAACTAGCAAATACCCCAAACATTTTGTTCTTGTGACACCCATTTGTCCTTGTATCATCAGCATCATCAAAGACACAAAAATGGCTCCTTTTCATTTCATCAATAAGCAGAACCCCCGCCACCAACACATCCCAAAAGCCTAGAAATGTCTATCAGCAAAATGTTCAATTCCTTATAATGTTTAGCACCAACAATTCAATTTTCCCTCTGAAGGAAACCTTAAAAATCTGCTATAAAAATAAGCAGATTTTCCTCCAAAACTTGATGAAATAATGAAACTTTGAATCGGAACTCCAAAAACCAAGCCAAACCTAGAATTTATCTTCCCTCGGAGAGCCAGAAGGAAATGGGATGAGGATCATATTTTGATTAAAAGAACAGACAACAACTCAAAAAGAAGAAATGAAAAAAGCAATGAATTTCAAAATCTTTTCCTTTTAATTTGTAATTGGTGATTCAAAGATGTTAAAACTTGAACAAGAGATGGCAAAGATGGGATCCTATCATTACGACGGGATCCCATCAATTGCAACTCATTGAAGAATGGGCGAAAATACACACACATCCACATGCATATATATATACACATAATCTAGCTTTTATTTGGATCAAGGGTTCCTAGAATAACGGATAGAATACAACGTTTCCAAGGTAAAGTTCCCCGGTTATTGATTTTAGGGATAATTGATGAAATAGTCATTTTTATTTTATAAAATATAAATTTAATCATTAATTTTAAATAATAACGGATAAAGTTATTTACGTTTTAATCTATATTTTTTTTTATCACTGAAAATTTATTATCTTTAAATTTTAATGTGAATTAATTTAGCATAATAGAAAAGAATAAATATTTTAAATAATTTTTAATCTATTATTTTAGAATATGGATCGGAGAAATTATATTATGAACATTTTCTATCACCTTATTCATAGTTCCTATCAATCAGATTTATCTATCTTATTATTTTTTAAGGTAAGTTAACAATAGTTACAATAGTATCTGTTCTAGAGTATACTCTCAACCATTGAACATTGATCGTTTAATCATTGTACTAAAATTATTGATACTCGAACCGTGACCTCTAAAAACTATAATCATTCTTTTATTTTTTTTAATCAAATTAAATCAAATGATGAAAAATAAAACAGAATTATTTTGTCTTTTAGGCAATGCTAACATCAATTATGGGTAAAAAACACAAATACAATATTTAAAAAAAAAACAAAAAAGTTAAAATACATAAATGTTTAAAAATATAATTAAAATTTATAATTTTATAAAAATATAAAAAGTGCAACATGATAAAATAATTGACGTTAACAATAAAAAATTTTAAGAATTAAAATATATATTTTTTAAAATATTTATATCTAAAACAATATATTCAATAAATATATTTCTCTTATAGTAGAAAAAGAGAAGAAAGATTTGATAAGAGAATAAGTTGAGAGTAATGTTAATGGAAGACTCATTATTAGATGACTTAATCATTAATTAATAACTATGAAGTGTACATATTATTTAAGCATGTGCCCCAATATATTAATTAATCTTTTAAGATTTATCCTAAAAATAATTAATTACAAAATTAGTTCACAAATCAAAGAAAAAGGTAGTCGTTGTCTCTCTTCTATGACTATGACCGAGTCTGAGGAAAATAATTTCATAAGAGATAACTGGTTACCGACTCAACAGTTAACTGAGAAAAATATATAAAAATAAAATTTAAAAGGATATATTATATTATAAAATTTATTTGATAAAAATCAAGTTTTTTATTTAATTTTTTTATTAATATATTAAATAATGATAATTATAAAAAATATTTTTTTAAACCTTCTAGATGCATGTTCCTAATTACTCTTAAGTTTATTACCTCTCCACCTGCTTTTGTCTTTCCCTTATCCCTCTGCACCTGGTTGATGTGAAAGAAAGCAAATAAATTAATTCCATACGGGTCACGTGATTAATTAGTCTTGTAATTAATGATTGTATTAAGGAAACATTAATATTTGTTTACCAAAATGTTTTAGATATTTATCTTTTATTTGTAATAAAATATATGGTTTTTAATTTTTAATGTGAACTATAAAATCTTGTACTCGTTCATAAATTAATAAAATTAAATAAAGAGTAATTATCTTATATACTAACGATAAAAGAATCATAAATATTATTCCTATAAATTTAAGATTTAAGAAATTATTTTAAAATTTTAAATTTTTGTTTAAGTATACTAAAATGGTTATTGGTTAGAATGTAATATAAAATTAAAATTTAAACTTTAAATCTCTAATATAATATTTTAAAACTTAAACCCTAAATTTAACTCTTGAGTTATAATATTAAATTTTAAATTTTAATTACACCTATTAAATTTTAAAATCATAAAATAAATTTTAAAATTAAAATATTATTTTATTTCCAACCATCAATATATTAAATATAAATTCATAAAACCAAAAATACAATAAGATTAGTTACTAAAATTAGAAGAAAAATAGCATTTAGTCGTTTAATTTTTTCTTTTAAATTTTTACTAAAAATAAAAATTATTATTATATTTTTATTAATTATCATGTCATTCTTAGATTTTAATAATAAATAATTATATTGAGTTTATTTTAATACCTGAATGATCTAATTAAAAATATAATAATTAAATTGAGACAACTTTATAATATAATGACCATTTATATATTTTATCTTAACTTTTAAAACGTATTATATAAATTAATCTAATCGATAAGCTGTAAATTAAATAGAATAATTTAGAAACATTTCATAAGAAAACTCATTAAATACCTTTTAATCGGTATTTATAGAAATACATTTGCCTTGTTTGATAAACGATAAATAGTCGTTTAAGTTAAAACTAAAGGTTTAAATTAATAATACAATTTTGATCAATTAAATTTATTAATTTAAATATTTAGAAAATATCATATTAAAATAGTAAATTAGAGTAAAATTTTTAATTTTAAAAAATATCAATAAGAGTTTTTTGAATTAGATATTTATCATTAAAATTATAATTTTTTTTATCTGTAATAATTATAAAAAATCTCTCCATAACTTAAATTTAATTAATTTTATTTTAATTCTCCACCTTCATATATTTATATTATATTATGATATTTATAAATTAATATTTTTTCTTTTTATTCTGAAACATTTATATTTATATTTAATAATTAATTAAATTTTATTAAAAATAATTATATAAATTTTAAATTATAAATCTTTCAAAATATAATTAATAATGCTATATTAAAAATATTTTTTATAATTTAATTAATATTAATAGATATAAAATGTTAATAATTAATAAATTATTTAAATAAATATCAAATATAATTATATTATATATTATTTTATTTTATTTAAATAATTAACTATAACCTACAATTAAATTTTATTAAATAAATATAATTCATTAATTAAATTAATTAATATAATTAATTATCAATTATTAGTAAATATAATCTATTATCGACTCTTAATATCCGTTAATTACCGTACAGGTCATTGGTCATTAACGAGATCACAAAATCTTGCGAGTGCGCAAGGGCTGACGGAGTTTATTTGACACAGTCTATGGAGGCGCGTGGGACAGTCATTATCCTCTGCCACGCATTTAAAAAAGGGAATCTCGGAGAATGCTGTCGAACGTGTGTGTCTGGTCGGCGGCCGTTCCTTTGCTTTAACGCCGTTAACATCCGCAGTACAAAAGCGACCTCTCGAGGACCTCAACTGTTTCCGAATAACAGTTATCGTTAAATTCCCCGTTAAAAAATTCCGTTACAACCGTCCTCGCTTCCCTCCTATAAATCTAAGAATCTCTTTCCTGCTTTGTCTTTCGTTTTCAAACTGATATTTTTTTGAAAATTTCCTATATTTTAAGCGTAAGAAGAAAAATTATCTTCTTCTTCTCTTAATTTGGAGTTTTGGGTTTTGTCATTTGATACTTGAGATTTGAGAAGGAAGAATTTCCAGGTAAACTTGCAAAATTTACTGTTATTTTTTTTCCTCTTGGTGTTTTCTTTGAGTTCTTCGGTTATTAACTGTCTCTTATTGATTTAGATTTTTTTTTGTTTTTATTCCTGGGTTTTCATTTTGGTTAGTATTAGATGAAAAAAAGTAGCTGGGTTTCAGAGTTTTCTCTATGAATTTAATAGCTTTTGAACTTTAAGTGCTTAGAAGGTGTTTGTTTTCTGAGAAACTTAGTTAGCTTTCAGTTAAAAAGATGACCAAAATTTTTCTCTTTCATGGTTACTTGTTTCTAGTTTTCTGGAAAATAACAGGCAATACTATTACTATATGCGGGATGAATATTATATAGATTTTGATTAGGAAATATGGCCGGTGATCTGGTGTTGTTGAGGAAGGATTTCATTTTGTTTTGTTTTGTATTTATTGTAATTGTTAAATGTTGCAGCTTTTCCAGCAGATGTCTGGTGTCTGAATTTGAGAAGTCTTAGGATTCTCATACTGAAATTTGATTTGGATCACTAAAAGAGAAAAAAGTTATTACAAACTCAAGTCACTCTGCATCAAATTCTTCAGTTACTGGGGCCTTATAACCTTGTAAGATAGGACGAGTTCAGGATTATCGGATTTATATCGGTTCTGATAGTTTCGATTCTAGGGGTCTTAAAGCCTAATAATCTGAATTGATTGAACGTGCAAGCTTAGTTATAGGTTTAGAATAAGGTTGTTGTTTAGGAACCTTATATAGAATTATGCTTCAAGGATATATGGTTTTGCCGCCTTTGTATTTCTTCTTTCTTGTTTGTGTTAATAAGTAGTTGTTTTAGTTGTTTCTTAATTTCCCCTAAACACAATTTTACATGATTCGACGGAGTTTTTCCTTTGATCAAGCTTACCTACCAAGAAAATTATAAATCGATTCGAAACTAGGACTTAGGATAAACTTTTTTAACCAGTTAGTTATGCATCTGTTTTTGAGTATGTGTATATCTGTCCACCTACTAGATTGCTGTTTAATACTTTTGGTTTGATTGTCTGCCAAGAAATTACAGATTACGATAGAATATCCGTACTGTCCATTAAAGCTCGATTTCGTACCTGCAAATGCGAACATGTAGAACTTAGTTCTTTGCTTTGTTTTTCAGATCTAATTTGTTATTCTGAAGGGATAACACTATGCCATAGATTTGAAGTTTCTTGTTGAAAGAAGGGGTTCGATAATCTTGTCCTATGCTTCTTATAAATTCACGGTGTTCTCTTCATCATGTTGGGAAGCTGATGCTAAACCCATAGCATGGATTCACACCAGCTTTTCAGATATGGTATGACTGGTGCAGGCCAATCCAACTCAACCTCTTATTCAACACCTAAGAAAGTGTTTAGATATTTGATATCCGACATAGGAAACTCACCCAACGTGGCCTTTTCGAGTCAATTTGATTGTGATACCAATACCTCTTTGAGTGACAATCAGGAGCAGCATAGTTCCACCAAGAATCTATCGGGACTTGGCCTTTCTAGTAACTCTTCACTTGAATATAACAATTATTTCCATCCATCGAGTCCCTCTGTAAACTGTAGGAGCAAAAGCTTACCAATCTTTTCTGGTGTAACTTCTTATACACAAGATGCAAACTCGAACAACAAAATGCTATACAGTTTGCAGGAATTAGAGACAACACTCATGGAACCTGAAGGGGTTCAAGAAGTAACGACCCCAAGTGTTTCCTACGGAGAGAGTAGTAGACCAAAGAAAACAGTCCCACGGTCTAGGTCGTGGAATCAGGAGCGCCGAGGGTCTCTGATGCTTCAGCCTCAAACATCATTTGTCTCTAGGAATCGACAGTTGACTGAAGTTGTTCATGACAAGAAACGCCATAAAACAATAGCCGATTTGCCTTCGCAATGTAGTCCGCCAGGCAACAATCTGAAGCAGTTGTTGATTGCATGTACTAAAGCACTCTCCGAAAACAACATGGATGAATTTGATAAGTTGATTGCAAAGGCCAAGGATGCTGTGTCTATATGTGGAGAACCGATCCAGCGTCTCGGTGCTTACATGGTGGAAGGGTTGGTTGCAAGGAAGGAAGCATCAGGTTCTAACATATGCCGTGCTCTTCGTTGCAGGGAACCTGAAGGCAAGGACTTGCTTTCCTACATGCATATCCTGTACGGTATTTACCCATACTTGAAGTTCGGCTACTTGGCAGCCAATGGTGCCATCGCTGAAGCATGTAGAACTGAAGATCGCATTCACATTATTGATTTCCAGATTGCTCAGGGAACTCAATGGGTGACCCTCTTGCAAGCACTTGCAGCCAGACCAGGTGGAGCTCCTCATGTCCGGATTACCGGAATAGATGACCCTGTTTCAAATTATGCTCGTGGTGGTGGATTGGAAGCTGTTGGAAGGCGTCTGTTGGCACTATCTGAACAGTTCAATATATCAGTTGAGTTTCACGGAGTGCCAGTTCTTGCCCCAGATATCACAAGGGACATGCTTAATGTCAGGCCCGGTGAGGCTCTGGCTGTCAACTTCCCACTGCAGCTCCATCACACTCCCGACGAAAGCGTTGACGTGAACAACCCTAGAGACGGGCTTCTTCGGTTGGTGAAGTCCCTTTCTCCCAAGGTTACCACACTGATAGAGCAAGAATCAAACACAAACACAGCCCCTTTCCTCCCTCGTTTCATCGAGACTCTAGAGTACTACCTAGCAATATTCGAGTCCATCGACGAGACACTTCCAAGGGACACAAAAGAAAGAATCAACGTTGAGCAGCACTGCCTTGCCCGGGATATCGTGAACATCATTGCTTGTGAGGGAAGCGAGAGAGTGGAACGCCACGAACTCTTCGGGAAATGGAAGTCCAGGTTAACAATGGCCGGATTTCGACAATACCCTTTAAGCTCTTATGTCAATTCAGTAATAGGAAGCCTCCTGAGGTGCTACTCAAAACATTATACATTGGTGGAGAAGGATGGTGCTATGTTGCTGGGATGGAAGGATCGGAACCTTATATCGGCTTCGGCTTGGCACTGCTAAAACCGATACACATGAAATAATCACTTCATTTTTTCACGAATATGTTATAGATCTAGATAACTTTGTTCTTCGGTACAAACATTGTATGTTGAATGATGTTTCACAGCAAACTTCCTATACAAAAGGGTGCATTTTCTGATCTTTTTCGAAGAGCTTGGCCATATGAGCCAACCCCTGTCAGCCCATCGTGTAGTTTCGCCTATGAAAATTATAAAAAAAATGAAAATGAAAAGTAAATTGTATTGTCAAAATTTTAACATTTATTTTTTATTACATATGAAACTATTTTCATTGAAAAGAAAAAGACATTTTGGGATAATTTTCTAAATACATGTATATAAAAAAACGTGTCCTAATCCATATGTAAAAATTATTAGTGCTAAAATATTAAAAGCCTTAGAAACGAAATCTACTCTAATAATATAGAAAATACAACGATACACGTCGAACATTATTGAATACTATTAAATTAATTAATAAAGATTAATTTTTTAAGAATTTAATATATAATTATAAATTATTTAAAATAAAATTTTAATTAAATTAATTAATGATTCGTTGATATTATCATTTTTTATAAATTAATATAATGATGTTCAACAATATTCAGCATTAGTAATGTTCAACAGTGTTCTATGTACGTGATATACTCATCCTAATAATATTCTTTTTTATCTTGAATAATTAAACCCTTTGATTTATAAATTGTCGTTTCATATAATTCTATAAATAAATGAAGATTTGTACAATAAAGTATATTACATTTTATATAAATACACTATTTTAAAGTAAATTACAAGCATTAAATAAATTAATGTATATAGCGGTATTGTTTGAATGGTTTGGATCAAGAAAGGCTGTTGAGGGAGGGCGCACGTGTTGTTGATTTTTTTTTTTTATAATCAATTTGTCCTTTAGAGACGATAATTAATGGATTTTCGACACTTGACTTGAGGGGGAATTTCTTGATTTTTTATGATTAATTATAGGATAAATTATAACAAAAGTCACTTAATTATGGGTATAATTATATTTGAATCATTTAATTATTAAAAGTTATATTTGAGTCACTCATTTATGAGTAAGGTTACATTTGGGTCACTCAATTATAAGTAAGATTACATTTGAGTCACCCTTCGTATTTAAGAAAGTACATCAATTTGATCGCTTTTTATTCTAAATCACCTGTATAACCTTGTTAACATTAGATTACTTCATTTGAAGTTATTAATTAATCTAATACACGAATTGATAAACTTTTTTTAAATATGAAGAGTGATCCAAATGTAACCTTACCTATAATTGAGTGATCTGAATGTAACCTTTAATGATTGGGTGACCTAAATGTAACCTTACCTATAAATGAGTGACATGTAACTTTTAATAATTAGGTGATCCAAATATAACCTTACCCATAATTAAATGATCTCCGTTACAACTTACCCTTAATTATATGAATAATAATAAAAATAAATTATTAATATATCAATATTCGTATAAGGTAATTTTTAGGGTGAAATATATCTAGAGTACAACTAAAATAAGATGAATATATATAAATTTGTATTCAATTAATAATAATTTATATAATTATATAAATTCTTATAATCTAAAAAATAATATATATAATTTTAATTTTAAAAATAGATACCATTCAAATTATATTAAATTATAGTATAAACTCATTTTTTATAATTTTATTGTATTTTTATTTAATAAAACTAAAAACTATTATTTAAAATTAAATAAATAATATTATTTAGTATGCCAAACATTTTCTGTTTTGAGTCAAAATTGACTGTCACTAAATTCGTTAGGCTCTATTTCATGCGTACCTATTAAACAATACCTATTAAACTCTTTTCACTGTTTGTTTCTCGAGAAAAGTCAACAAACTACTACATCAGCAAGAAAATATGTTAAAATATTGTTTTTGAGGAGCCAATATTGAAGAAGAGGAAGTAGAAAGAAACAAAAGAGTGAAACTTAAGCAGACTCCAGAAATATAGTAAAAATATCTTCAATTTACGTTGTCTCTTTTTGACTATAATGAGCAAGCTTGTATCTATAAATATATGCAACGATTGCAGACTGAGTCTCATCCCAAATCTCTGGTTTTAACCTTGTAAGAGTAGGGAAAGGTAGCAGATTAATCTTTGTGGTATTTGCTTCAAAAAACCCTACTCGTTTTCCTTCAAGACATCTTTGATAATGGCTTCAACAAAAGTTTCACAAGTTCCTGCGTCGTCCTTTTCTGTCATTCCGTCGGACACTGAAAATCGACCCAAGGCCGATTTCCATCCTGGTATTTGGGGTGATATGTTCATTCAATGTCCAAATATGGTATTTTATAACTTCTTTTATTCTTTTTACAATAACTTTTTTATTGATCTTTAAGTTTTATTTTTGAGATTTAATTGTCGAACTTGATCAGGATGTTGATGCTGCAACTGAATTACAATTTGAGGAATTGAAGGAACAAGTGAGGAAGATGATCGTGGAACCGATGGATGGTTTGAACCAAAAGTTGCCCTTGATTGATGCAGTTCAAAGATTGGGCGTGAGTTATCATTTTGAGAAAGAGATTGAAGATGAACTCGAGAAGATTTACCATGACAGGAAGAGCAATGATGTTGAGAATGATCTCTACACTACAGCCCTTCGATTCCGATTACTCCGAGAGCATGGTTACCGTGTTTCCAGCGGTGATTTCAACAAGCTGAAAGATGACGAAGGGAATTTCAAGGCATCGTTGTCGAGTGATGTGCAAGGATTGTTGGAACTTTACGAAGCTTCCTACATGAGGATCCATGGGGATGATATACTTGATGAAGCCCTTTCTTTCGCCACAGCTCAACTTACACTTGCCTTACCTACTTTAGGCCATCCTTTATCTGAACAGGTGGATCATGCCTTGAAACAGACGATTCGAAGGGGGTTGCCGAGGGTGGAGGCACGGAAATTCATTTCCATATATCAAGATATGGAGTCCCATAACAAAACATTGCTTCAGTTTGCAAAGATCGATTTCAACTTGTTGCAACTTTTGCACAGGAAAGAGCTAAGTGAGATCTGTAGGTAAGCTTTTTGAGATCGTTAAGGATATGAAGTCTAACACTTTATTACTATTGTTAAGGTTCTTTTACTTACAATTGAGTTAAACCCCTGATTTTTTATGATTTGTTCAGGTGGTGGAAGGATTTAGACTTTACAAGAAAGTTGCCATTCGCAAGAGATAGAGTTGTGGAAGGATATTTTTGGATCATGGGAGTTTACTTTGAACCCCAATACTCCCTTGGAAGGAAGATGTTGACCAAAATCATAGCTATGGCTTCTATAGTGGATGACACATATGATTCTTTTGCAACATATGATGAACTCATCCCCTATACAGATGCCATTGAAAAGTAAGTTTTCTTGCATTACAAGTTAACATCCATTTTGTGATATACAAATCCTAGACTTAATTAACTTTGAAATTGTGTTTCAGGTGGGACCTTAAATGCATGGATGAACTCCCTGAGTACATGCAAATAAGCTACAAGGCATTGTTGGATGTTTACGAAGAAATGGAACAACTTTTGGCAGATCAAGGGAAACAGTACCGAGTCGAGTATGCAAGAAAAGCGGTATGTATACGATCATCTCACTTGTTTTAATCATAAACATGTAAAACTCTGAAATGTCCAATACTGATATTGTAAACTTGATGTCTTCAACCCTTAGATGATACGCCTTGCTCAAGCTTACCTTTTGGAGGCAAAATGGACGCATCTGAACTACAAACCAACATTCGAGGAGTTTAGAGACAACGCATTGCCGACCTCCGGGTACGCCATGCTTGCTATCACGGCATTCGTCGGGATGGGCGATGTTATAACACCCAAGACCTTCGAATGGGCAGCCAATGACCCTAAGATCATCAAAGCTTCCACCATTATTTGCAGGTTCATGGACGACATTGCTGAACACAAGGTATACTTACTAAAGATCAACTATGCCATAAAACAATGTGACTCTTGGGGTCTGCATTCGCTAAATGTTTCATATGGATGCAGTTCAAACATCGGAGAGAAGACGATTGCTCCGCCATCGAGTGTTACATGGAACAATACGGCGTGACAGCGCAAGAAGCATACGATGAATTCAACAAGCACATCGAGAGTTCATGGAAAGACGTAAACGAAGAGTTCTTGAAGCCAACGGAAATGCCGACACCGGTTCTTTCCCGTAGTCTCAACCTTGCTAGGGTTATGGATGTGCTTTACAGAGAAGGTGATGGCTACACACATGTTGGGAAAGCAGCTAAAGGTGGGATCACTTCTTTGTTGATCGAGCCAATCCAACTTTGAACATTCAAAAAGATTCCCTCTATCCTCAACATGATTTTCTATGGAGTATTATTAATAAAGTTTGTACTTAATTCAAAAGAAATTATAAATTTATAACTTTATTTGATATTTTTATGTACAAGGGAATGAAGAAGTCTATATTCTTCGCCTCCTTTTAATCCAATAAAATTATTTGTCGTCGTTATTGTGCAGTTTTTGTTTTAATTATAATTCTTTGATCAAAGTAATCCACCTTTGAATTAACGTGGGATGAAATTTAAAATAAAATAATAATTAAGTTTTTGCAAGTATTTTAATTTTAAAGTTTAGTGTAAATTTAGAGATTTAAGTTTTATAGTTTAAACTTTAGGGATTGAAAACATAATTTAGGGTTTATGGTTAAAACTTAAAGTTTTTATGTTAAAATTTAAATCTTAACTTATTACCATAATCCCTGAACCGTAACCTCTAAACTTTAAATCTTAATCACAATCCTTAAATTATAAACATTGTCCCTAAATTCTAAACCTCTAAATCACACACCTTAAATTAAATCTCTAAATTTTAAAATTAAAACGTTTGTGAAAACTAAAAGTTTCTAGGTCAACGTACTCTTAAAATTTTATTAATAACGAACAAAATATTTTTATACACAAATTTTTTAATTTTAAAGATAATAGATTTAAGTTGTGGTTTAAAGTTTACGAGTTTAGGTTATAAAGCATAGAAATTAGGAATATTCATGTTTAGATTATAAATATGGAATTTAATATTTAAATCTTAGGTTTTAAAATATTAAAGATAGAGATATAAATTTTAGATTTTATAACTAAAATATGAATGATCGATAATTTTTTAAGCATTATGTATAAAATATATTTTTAATAATTAAATGATATATTTATAGAATTTTTTAAAAATCAACAATGATTGATCTAAAGATTTTCAAAAGAATATTTTTTATTGTTTAATTTTATTAATTTTAAGAAAGCTTTGATAAAACTTACCATCAAATGTATGTAAAATATGTTTAATCTCTTAATTTTTTAATCATAAATCTCTTAATTTCCTTTGATGAAAGTTACTTTGACTCACAAATCTTGTCTACATTCAATGTATTTGCCTCGATAAAATATAGTTTTTTAGCATCCACCAAAAACATTATTAAATTTAAGAATCACTAATTAATTGAATAATTAAAAATATTAATATTAACTTATTTTATTAGTAAGTAATATTTAAAATAAATCGTGAGCATACAAACATTATAATATAGCGGTCTTGTTTGAATGGTTTGGACGAAGAAAGACTGCTGAGACTGAGAGAAGGAGCACATGTTTGGATTGATGTAATAATAATGAATTTTTAATAACATAATAATAATTTTAAATATTAGTTAATATAGTGGTTGATTTTTTTTTACCGTATATGAATAAACTTGTATTTTGTAATAAAAAAATGGTTTCTATTTTATTTTGAAAAAACTCGATTTAAATTTTAAAAAGATAAGATTTTAAAGTCGATTATGTGTGAAAAAATTTGACACCCCATGTCACTCTACGTCACCCAAGATTAATACTTAATCTATTATTTAATATCTTAATATTAAAAAAATGTGAATTTAAATAAAATTTAAAATATAATTCTTAAACATACGAGGAATGATAAATATGAATTCTAGAATATTTAAAGACGTTATTTTATATAAAATAATTAAAAGTTCACGTTTTTATACATTTAGAATGTGATTTTTCGAGTTTTTAAATAAAAGAAAATTCTCTTACCTAAAATAATATAGGATATTACAAGTGGATGAATCTAAAAACATGAGAGAAACATGTCTCCCACAACAATGAAAATCAATATCCATAACATGAATCATTCAATGCATTGATTTTTTTTTGTATTTCATTTAATTTTGTATATAATGATAATAATAATAATATTAATATTAATATTTTGGTTTAATAGAATTGGCCTGCAAATTCGGTTGAATTTGAATGTTTGGATGTATTTTGTCTCATCGAAAATTAGTTTTTATAACTTTTAATTAGTATTACGTGGCGAAATAAATTTTATTTTTTAAAATATTGATTTTTCTTCTAAAATTCAAAATAGGTGTCACCTACGACGAAATCATGTACCATCATATTCAATATTAGACAAACTTTGGTCTTGTCAATGAAGTTTGGTATATGCACCAAAATTTTATGCAAGGAGTAAAAATATTAAAAAAAAATAAATGTATAAAAAAGTAAATTTTTAATAAATATAAAAATAAAAAAATAAAAGTTTAAACTATTCAACTTTGAATTTGTATGAATGAACACATAATTTAAATTATTTATGTAAGTTTGTATTTTAAATACTATAAAATCTAATTCCACATATTTGTCATCTTCTGCAGGGATGTACATGTATTGCTTTATACTCAATAGGATTCACCCACCAACTTTTCATTGTTTGTTTCCCGAGAAAATTCAACAAATCATTACATCACCAAGAGACTGCTAAGAATTGTAGTCAAGACTAAAATTCAGTCAAACTATGGTGTGTGGGTGTCCCACGACTCTAAACGTATTAAAATAATGGATTTGAGGCACCAAGATGGAAGAAGAGAAGGGAGAAAGAAACAGAAGAATGAAAATTAATAACTTTTCTCAGATATTTGCATATTTTCTACTTCAAATACAGTAAAATATTATAAATTTACGTCGTCTTTTTTGACTATAATGATCTAGCATGTATCTATAAATGCATGCAGCAATTGCAGACTGAGTCTCATCCCAAATCTCTGGTTTTAACCTTGTAAGAGTAGGGAAAGGTAGCAGATTAATCTTTCTGGTATTTGCTTCAGAAAAACCCTACTCGTTTTCCTTCAAGACATCTTTGATAATGGCTTCAACAAAAGTTTCACAAGTTCCTGCGTCGTCCTTTTCTGTCATTCCGTCGGACACTGAAAATCGACCCAAGGCCGATTTCCATCCTGGTATTTGGGGTGATATGTTCATTCAATGTCCAAATATGGTATTTTATAACTTCTTTTATTCTTTTTACAATAACTTTTTTATTGATCTTTAAGTTTTATTTTTGAGATTTAATTGTCGAACTTGATCAGGATGTTGATGCTGCAACTGAATTACAATTTGAGGAATTGAAGGAACAAGTGAGGAAGATGATCGTGGAACCGATGGATGGTTTGAACCAAAAGTTGCCCTTGATTGATGCAGTTCAAAGATTGGGCGTGAGTTATCATTTTGAGAAAGAGATTGAAGATGAACTCGAGAAGATTTACCATGACAGGAAGAGCAATGATGTTGAGAATGATCTCTACACTACAGCCCTTCGATTCCGATTACTCCGAGAGCATGGTTACCGTGTTTCCAGCGGTGATTTCAACAAGCTGAAAGATGACGAAGGGAATTTCAAGGCATCGTTGTCGAGTGATGTGCAAGGATTGTTGGAACTTTACGAAGCTTCCTACATGAGGATCCATGGGGATGATATACTTGATGAAGCCCTTTCTTTCGCCACAGCTCAACTTACACTTGCCTTACCTACTTTAGGCCATCCTTTATCTGAACAGGTGGATCATGCCTTGAAACAGACGATTCGAAGGGGGTTGCCGAGGGTGGAGGCACGGAAATTCATTTCCATATATCAAGATATGGAGTCCCATAACAAAACATTGCTTCAGTTTGCAAAGATCGATTTCAACTTGTTACAACTTTTACACAGGAAAGAACTAAGTGAGATCTGTAGGTAAGTTTTTCGAAATCGTTACAGATATGAAGCCTAACACTTCATTACTATTGTTAGGGTTCTTTTACTTACAATTGAATTAAACCTTTGATTTTTTATGATTTGTTCAGGTGGTGGAAGGATTTAGACTTTACAAGAAAGTTGCCATTCGCAAGAGATAGAGTTGTGGAAGGGTATTTTTGGATCATGGGAGTTTACTTTGAACCCCAATACTCTCTTGGGAGAAAGATGTTGACCAAAGTCATAGCTATGGCCTCCATTGTAGATGACACATATGATTCTTTTGCAACATATGATGAACTTATTCCTTATACGGATGCTATTGAAAAGTAAGTTTTCTTGCATTACAAGTTAACATTCATTTTGTGATATACAAATAATTAACCATGAAATTGTGTTTCAGGTGGGATCTTAAGTGCATGGATCAACTCCCTGAGTACATGCAAATAAGCTACAAGGCATTGTTGGATGTCTATGAGGAAATGGAACAACTTTTGGCAGATCAAGGGAAACAGTACCGAGTCGAGTATGCAAGAAAAGCGGTATGTATACGATCATCTCACTTGTTTTAATCATAGAATATATATTCTAAAATGTCCAATAATCATATTGTGAACTTGATCTCTTCAACCCTCAGATGATACGCCTTGCTCAAGCTTACCTTTTGGAGGCAAAATGGACGCATCTAAACTACAAACCAACATTCGAGGAGTTTAGAGACAATGCATTGCCGACCTCCGGGTACGCCATGCTTGCTATCACGGCATTCGTCGGGATGGGCGATGTTATAACCCCCGAGACCTTCGAATGGGCAGCCAATGACCCTAAGATCATCAAAGCTTCCACCATTATTTGCAGGTTCATGGACGACATTGCTGAACACAAGGTATACTTACTACACATAAAACAATGTGACTTTTGGGGTCTGCATAGGCTAAATGTTTCATGTGGTTGCAGTTCAAACATAGGAGAGAAGATGATTGCTCCGCCATTGAGTGTTACATGGAACAATACGGCGTGACAGCGCAAGAAGCATACGATGAATTCAACAAGCACATCGAGAGTTCATGGAAAGACGTAAATGAAGAGTTCTTGAAGCCGACGGAAATGCCGATACCGGTTCTTTCCCGGAGTCTCAACCTTGCTAGGGTTATGGATGTGCTTTACCGAGAAGGTGATGGCTACACGCATGTTGGGAAAGCGGCTAAAGGTGGAATCACTTCTTTGTTGATCGAGCCAATCCAACTTTGAACATTAAATAAATGCCCTCTATTTTGAAGATGATTTTTTATGGAGTATAATTAATAAAGTTCTATTTAAGTGAAAAGAAAAGTATAAAGTTATAAGTTTATTTCAATTTTCTTTTATGTGCAAAGGAATGAAGAAATCAAAATTCCTCGTCTCTTTTTAATCTAATAAAATTCTTTTAGAGGAAGTCTTTAAAGATAACCTTCTCATTTTGCTTGTATAATTAATTCTTTTGACAAAACTATTGAATTGTCTCGGTGAAAATGATATATTATATTTTTTAAGAGATCTAAGTTTAAATAATTTATCTATACAATATATATTTTTAGTTATAATAATCTCGAATATCAATCTAGACCCGATCTAATTATTCTCGGTCTAATATTTAACCTAATTAGATATTTTTAATAAAAATTACCTAATATTAGATAATTTTAAACATTCCTACTTAACAGACGCTTAAGAGTTCTAATTAAACCGTATACCACAAATCTTTTGTTTAAAAGGGTGGTTGAGAGTATTAAATGAGAATTAATAATAAGTACTACATGAGAATGTTAATTAAAACCTACACAATAAAGTTGTTGACTTGGAATTGTGAACGGTGGTTGAAGTCATTATTAATATATTCTAATTAAACCATCATTACAAATCTTGTATTTAAGAGGGTGGTTGAGAGGATTAAGGGAGAATGGGTAATAAGTATTACAAGCAGGAGTGTTTAAAAATATTTGATCCGGTCATCCAATCCGATTATTTATTGATTCAATCTGAAAATATGGATATCCAATCTGATTTTTATTTTCGGATTGAATATCCGATCCGATTTTTAGTCTTTCGGATCGAATACGAATCATAATATTTTAAGTTCTGGATTATCCGAAAATTCAAAATTTAAATTTTCTTTAATATTAATCTTGTTATATTTAACAATTTAGTACTTGTTATTTTTAAAAAAAAATGAAATTTTTATAAATGTGATTCTTGTTGTGTTTAGTAATTTGTTGTTTAATTAAATATAACCTTCAAATTATATTTTTGGATAATTGAATATCAGAATATTCAATCCGATATCCAAATATGCGAATATTCATTTTTTCGGATTAAATACGAAAATATCATCGATCCGAAAACTCAAATATCTAAAAACTACATGACAAAGTTGTAGGTTTGTAGTTACGAAGGGTAGAAATAATTCTTAAGATATAGTAATAAAACCCTAAAAAATTAAAATTCATAATTTAATTTTGGAAAATTTTACAATAGGTGTCGAATACTACTGAATACCACTAATGTTGAACATTGTTGAACACCACTAAAGTAATTAATAAAAACTTAAAATCTTAAAGACTCGGTATGTAATTAATAAAAGAGTGATAAACTCAACATATAATTAATAATTGTATAATTAGTTTTTTAGATTTTTATTCTTTATAAATTAATTTAATAATATTCAGCGGTATTTAACACTCGTCGTAGATTCATCCATTTTTATCATATTGAACAATAAACAAAAGACTAACCACTAGTCTGTTCCTTAAAATAATTAGCATTAATCATTTATTACACTTGTTTTTGTCACCCGATTGTTCTAAAAGTATACATTTTAAAACCAAAATGTATTTAGGGCAGTTGAGTCATGAATCAGGGTAGTTGATGTGGTAGTTGAATGCCATAAGTTAAGTGTAGGGATAAATGACTTGAGCTTTAACAAATAAAATTATTTTTGTGTTCATTTATTTATTTTTAAATATATGGATAAATTATAAAAACTAACTTTACTCAAAAGAATTCAAATAAATTTTGAGTTATAAAATAGAAATTCGAATAACTTGAAGTTTTTAATAATTAATAAATTGATTTTTAAGTTGGAGTCGAGTCTCATAGTTTTCTTAATATATATATATATATATAATTGATGTGTTTTTTAGGTTATGAATGTATTTTGTATTATCTATAATCTTAAATAAATTTACCAATAAATTATTATGTTATATATTATGAAAATAAGATTGAAATGAGAAACAAGAATTACATAAATATTAGACATTTTACCGTAAAATATATATTAAATATTATTACGATTATTTTAAAATCATATAAATTCAATAAAATATAACACTATAAATATATGTTAGAGTTTATTACTTAAACTGTATCTTTTAAGCTTCTCATCTATTCTATGAAAATGGCTTATCTTTCGATTGTTTTGAGAATATTTGTTGTTTTATTCTCTATATATCTTCAAGTTGCTTATAGTTATGAGCATGCTTCTCCTCCCCCTGCGGTTAAGTATTGGGCACTTTATTCTCTAACAGTATAATCTCTCAAGTCTTAGTTAAACTATAAATACTTGATATAAAACTAAGTAATTAAAGTTTCGCTTTAATATCATTTGTTATAAAAATAAAATTTAAATAATTGATTTATACAATATTAATCGATAATCTTAATTAAAAACTAAGTAAACCTCCAAAATCATTAGTAAAATTTATTTAAGATTATAGATAATACAAAATACGTTCATAACCATTTAAAATTTTATACTTAAAATTTTAAATATAAAAAGTTAATATGAATGTAAAATAATTTTATACTTAAAATTTTAAATATAAAAAGTTTTTTTTTCACGAGTCAATCATGCTCGTGATGTATTTGTTAACCATTTATGACATACTAATAATACTCAACGAAAAATTAAAATGTTAAAAAATTGTTCTAATACCATTTGTCAAAAGGTTATTATTCTTCTCTTAAAATATATATTATATATTATCGCGATTATTTTAAAATTATATAAATTCAACTAAATATAACACTATAAATATATGTTAGAGTTTATTGTTTAAACCATATCTTTTAAGCTTCTCATTTATTTTATGAAAATGGCATGTCTTTCGATTATTTTGAAAATATTTATTGTTTTGTTCTTTATGTATTTTTAAGTTGCTTATATTATGAGCATGTTTCTTCTCCTCCTGCGGTTAAGTATTGGGGTACTTTGTTCCCTAACAGTATAATCTCTCAAGTCTTAGTTAAACTATAAATGCTTGATGTAAAAAGAAATTGAGTAATTAAAGTTTGCTTTGATACCATTTGTTATGAAAATAAAATTTAAATAATTGATTTATACAATATTAATCGATAATCTTAATTAAAAACTAGGTAAACCTCCAAAATTATTAATAAAATATTTAATATACCAAAAGCTTTATGAAAAATTATTAATATAATATTAAAAAAAATTTAATATGAATATAAAATAATTTTTTATTTAAAATTTTAAATATAATTTTTTTTTACAAGTCAATCATGCTCATGATTTATTTATTAACTATTTATAACATACTAATTAATACTTAACAAAAAAATTAAAATGTCAAAACATTATTCTAATACTATTTGTAAGAGGTTATTATTTTTCTCTCAAAATATATATTATATATTATCACGATCATTTTAAAATTATATAAATTCAACAAATATAACACTATAAATATATGTTAGAGTTTATTACTTGATCTGTATCTTTTAAGCTTCTCATCTATTTTATAAAAATGGCTTGTCTTTCTATTGTTTTGAGAATATTTGTTGTTTTGTTATTTATGTATCTTCAAGTTGCTTATAGTTATGAGTATGCTTCTACTCCTCCTACGGTTAAGTATTAGGACATTTTGTTCCCTAAGAGTATAATCTCTCAAGTCTTAGTTAAATTCCTACCGATTTTACCGTATAATTTTACAGGTTTATTTCTCCTCTTTTATGTTCTTTTAATTTATTTTTGGTTGTCGTGTTTATATTTTTAATATTTGTAGGAGATCATTTTTGGACTATTTTATCCGAGATGGTAACCTTGGCAGGTCCTCTTGGTGGAAGTCCAAAACTTAAAAAAAGAAAGTGAATAGTTTTCATCCATGAACGCAGACAAGGATCTCTTTTTTTTTTACGACTAAGCTCCGTAGCAGTAATCAAATGGATACGAGTGAACTAATAATGAAATCAACCAGTGTTTCTTTCATTCCTCCTTCCATCGAACAATCAATCCCATTTTCAAGCAAATATATTCCCGAAATCTTAACATGTTTCTCATTGCAACCAAAATCATCAGAATCTGTAATCGTTAAGGAAGTGATTGTCCTCTGCGAAAGGGCACCGCTACCGGAAGAACTAAAAAGTTGTTGTAGAACTTTTGAGTCTTTGCTCGACTTTGCTACCTCCATGTTGAGAAAAAATATCATGCTCTTCACTTCTCATATCGAATCTAAAAGTAAAAAACCAAACTTTTCAATTGGTGATGGAGTTCAACTGGTGGCCGATTCTAATGTACTCTATCATAAGCTTGACCATGCTTATGCTGTATTTTTGTGCTATAAAATGAAGAAAACCAACGTCTGCATGGTGCCTCTATTTAGTGATGATGGCTCAAATGGAACTTCCTTGGCCGTCTGCCATTAAAACAAATCATCATGGACCCCAAATCACCCAACTTTTAAACTTTTGAAAGTGAAGCCAGGAACCGTCTATTTGCTACTTTGTGAAGTAAGACAAAATTGCGTGGGTGTCATTACCAATATGAAGTTAAGTTGAAAAGGAGGTGAAAAGTGTATCTTTTCGGTTAAATAAAATGTTTAGGTGAAGAATGTCGGCCGTATGATATCTGTCTGTCTCGTGTGTTCTTATTCTGTTTAGTTTGTTTAAAAGCGTTTTAGTGAATTTAGAGTTTGTATGGAACGTAAACTGCATTTTAATACTAAATAAAAAGACAAAAATTTAGATAATGATAACCAAAAAATTGAGTCAGTTATCAATAATTAAATTCAAACAAGCTTACGATAACGAAGAATCACAAAAAAGTTGATACATCGAATGTGACAATATTATGTGTGGAGTTGTATCACTGCCACGTCAACAATTGAGTTTTAATATTTCATACAATTAATTTTCTTTAATATTAAGTGTGGAGTTGTAAAAATGTGTTGTACATAAATAATTAATCTTACACTGTAACTTGTGAAACATGATAATTCAATTATAGACAAGGATAATTTACATTTTCTAGGATATGTCTTACACTAAAACTGAGCATTTATTTTGTATATCTCCCCAATGAGTTTCCGTTTTGTTCGACTTTCCCCTTTAATCTTATGCCTTTCGAATGATCATAATTCCCTTCAAATAAATGAATTATTAGGCACAAAAGAGAATATTAAGCTGTATTATTAATTAAATTTGATTTTGATATTTTTTATATCACTTCATTTATTGATTCAAACACCATAATATATGTGTTTAAGAGGAAATGTTGAAGTCATAGGTTCATTTTGATCTGTAGACTGGTAGTGTATTCTACTACAAGTTGGTTTTTAACTAGAAAGATTAGACAGTTTAAAATTCTATTATGTAGTTTGATTTAGATTCTGATTAGGGTTCTCCTTTGTTAAAACCGTTTATTCTTTATATATTAAGTAAATTAGGTTTAATCGTTTAAAATAAGAATTAAAATATTATTTTTAAAAAATATTTATTAGCTTTAATATAATTAATATAATATTTATGTTTTTTTTTACATAATTTAAACTAATTATAGATATAAAATTGTAAATTAGGTTTAATCGTTTAAAATAAGAATTAAAATATTATTTTTTTATATAATATTTATTTTTAAAATAAGAGAGAGTTTATTTTAATATAATTTTTGAAAAGATAAAAGCAATCGGATTTGTTTAATATTAAATGATAAATAACTACTTATCTTATCCAACGCTTTTGAAATTTTGTATTAACTGAAATTTGAATATAATCATTAAGTAATTTTAAATTTTTTATATTTAACGAAAATATTTTTTTAAAAAAAGAATATAAATATAAGCGCGGAGATTAAAGACATAATCATGAAAGGAGATTAATAATAAAATATATAAAAATTATTATTTTTGAAAAAAATAAAGAATTAATTTTAATTATTTATTTTTTATCTAATATTTTAAATAGCGTGTAAAACTCTTTATTATTGTATTGTAAATACTGATGCACGAATCTGTAACCTCAAAAAAAAATAATGATTCCATTAACTAATGAGACAAGGTGATTCATCCCATTAATTATTTGCAAGAAAATGAAAAAATATAAGATAATTTAAAATATAAAATTATTCTAAAGTGAAACGATGTAGTTTCGGAATGATTATAAGGAAATGTTGTGAAGTCATAGGTTCATTTTGATCTCGTACTGTACTCTGCTACAAGTTGTGCAAATGATGAACCCTTGTTTTCCAGTAAACGAGCTGGAGAATCATATTCTTCAATAACTCCTGCAACAATGAAAAACAAACTTATAAATGTAATGGATTCAAACAGTTCTTATAAGAAAATTCGTGAATTACTACATCACTAACCCTGACTAAGAAGCAGAACCATATCGCTGTCGAGAATCGAAGTTATCCGGTGGGCAATTGTTATAACCGTACAGTCAGAGAAGTGATCCTTTAAGGTCGTCTGGATTATCGGTAATCGTATCGACCGATGCAGTAGCTTCATCGAGGACTAAGATCTTACTTTTCTTGAGCAGCACACGCCCAAGACACACCAGCTGCCGTTGACCCATACTCCAATTCTCTCCGTTTTCACTAACTGCAATCAGAACATAATTTTTGCTTTCAAATATTGAATCGAATTGGATTTTAAACAATTTGTATGTTATTTTATTGAAATATCGAACCTGGAGAGTCGAGCTTGCCTTCCTTCTTTCTAACTTCATCCCCGAGTTGGCACATATCCAATACCTACATGTTTCATGATAGATGTTGGAATTCGATACTAGTCATAAAAAGATTGTATTTCATTAGAAAATAAATGGTATGGATAAAACATGAAATGAACTCACCTCCCAAATCTGTTCATCTTTGTACTCTTCGAGAGGGTCTAAATTACTCCGTACGGTCCCTTCGAACACGGTAGGGTCCTGAGGAATGATGCTGAGTCGTAACCGTAAATCATGCAGTCCAATTGATGAGATACTGACACCATCAATTATAATTCGGCCGGCTGCAGGTTCAACAATCCGGAAAAGTGTTTGTATGAGAGTTGTTTTGCCACTTCCAGTTCTTCCGACAATGCCAGTTTTCAACCCTCCAGGAAATGTGCATGTCAACCCTCGCAAGACAAGCGGCATGTGTGGGGCGTAACGCACCTACACAGAGCATCTTCATAAATTTCTGAAAATACTACATTAAAACTAATCATAAGCATCGTACACTTGCATTACCTGCAGATCGTGAATATGAACTTCTCCTCGAAACGGCCAAGACTGGTCAGGGCATTTAGTTTCTATCACAAGGGCAGGCTCGCTAGGGATGCTACTGTACTGAAGAATTCTCTCGACAGAGATAATTTTGTCCGCCATTCCGCAAATTAACCATATTAAAATAGATTGCAACGAATTTAGAGTGAGCCCATATGTCACAGCTAACCCGGCAATGCCTAAAAACAAAATATGAATGTAATCAGTCATTCACCGTTAGAGTGAACTAAAATTAAGATGCCGACCTGCATTCACTTACCTGGATCAATAATTCCATCAGGTAAAGATATCAAAAAGAACAAACAGAAGGCAAAAGTAAGAGAAGCCAACATATCGAGGCGGAAGCACAGCCATAGCTTTGCACTGCTAGAATGAAACCTTGAGCGAGAATACGCATCCATTAGTATCATGTTCTTCTGCTGGAATCTTGATTCTTGATCACATCCCCTGATAGTTGTTGCCCCCGAAATTGTTTCAGAAAAATTCTGTATTATTGGAGCTTTGCGTACTCCAATCAAACGTGAAAGCTCTCGAGCAGAAGATATGTAATATTGCTGCAGGATAACAAGTTCATGAGAATTTGTATCTCAAAGTATTACGAGTTAGATATCCACAATTTGACATATAACATGGTAAAACAAAGATTTACCTGATACCAAATGCAGGTAGCGACCACAGGTATAAAAATGATAAAGATCTGCCAAGCAACCTGAGACATGACAGCAATGATTCCAAGGAGTTGGATAACTGAAAAGGCAACACTTGCAACCTGATCTGGAATGTTCAAATCCACAGCACTTTGATCTGTAGAAGCCTGAGTCGAGAGAAGAAAATTTCAAGAACCTTCCAAGCCAAGGGAGACATGCTTAAAACGAAACATGAATGAAATAATTGAAATCTGGACAAGAAACATCAGATACTTACTCTGCTTAGAATTCTTCCACTAGGTGTCGAATCAAAGAATGACATGGGGGCACGGGAAATGCATAAATGCATCTTTTCAAATAGAAGAGTGGCTGTTTTATATCCAGCTATTCTAACAAGGATGGATTCGGCAAATACACAAAAAGCGCTTGCAATGGCCAAAGCTAAATAAACAAGTATAAGCGTAAGGTTTCCAGTAGGAGATTCGGCATCAGCAGACACGGGGGATGCCAAAGCCATCCAGTAATTGCTGCCGATTTGAAAAACCTGGAAAAGAATTTGTGCTAGCAATATAAAAGGTATAAGAACTCCTCCATATGCTGTAGTGATATACTTCCAGTAAACCGAAAACCTGACTTTTCCTTTCTCTCGCTCTTCTTCTTCAACAAGTTGTCCTTTTCGACCAACATCATCCACTTCGGCACTCTCGTTGCCTTCGTTTCCGTCTTTCTGCATTTCACGAATGACGCTTCCCTCAGCACCATCGGCCTCACTGACACATTTTTCAGAAACAGACCCTGCCTCAACTGTATCAAGGGTTGACAAAGCTTTCTCATGTGCAGCCACCAGTTCCATAAAATCAGACCTAGAATCAAGAATGTCTTTATACTTTCCGGCTTGTATAATCCTCCCATCTTTCATCACCTATTACAAATTGAATGTTGTAACCATATTGTTTCATGGATCTAAGGCATAGGATAAAAACCACTAAAATGATAAACAGCTTACCAGGATTAGATCAGCAGTAGGTAAAAATTCAAGTTGATGAGTGACATAAATCACTGTTTTTGAACTCAAAAGGCCAAGTAAAACTTCCTGTCATTCAACGATAAAAAATATATAATTAGATCAATTGATTTTACCCTAAACCGGACAAAATGTAAATATTAGTATTTCAATTGATTACCTCAGATACAACAATATAGCTTACTGCTAAAACTAAGAGTAGATAAATTATAAAAAATACATGCTGTTTTACCTTAAATAAATGAGATCCGGTGTGGGCATCCACAGCACTAAAAGGATCATCAAAAAGATATATGTCGGCATCTTGGTATAGAGCTCGAGCAATCTGTATTCTTTGCTTCTGTCCACCACTCAAATTGATTCCCCTCTCACCTATAACTGTCTGATCACCGTATGAGAGGATTTCAAGATCCTTGTTAAGACTACAAGCTTCAAGCACTCTTTCATACATTTCCCTTTCCATCTCTTTACCAAACAATATGTTATCTTCAATCTTGCCACTTTGTATCCAAGGCGACTGAGGAACATAGACTTTTGTACCACACAACTTGAGAGTTCCAGATATCTTTGGTAATTCTCCCAAAATACAGGAAAGTAGACTCGACTTGCCAGAGCCAACTGTACTACAAACAGCAATTCTCATACCATGGAAAACTTTCAAATTTAAGTCCTTAAGTGTTGGGGTGGGAGAAGATAAGTCCCATGAGAAATTCCCATCAATGATTTCAATTGCTATATCAGAACTACCTCTTGGAAGCTTCTCCATAACATCAGGCTGCAAATCATCAAGTCGAAGGAAGGACGCGATTCTATCAAGAGACACCTTGGTCTGAACTATCATTGAAATCATACCAGGAAGACTAAAAATTGGCTGTTCAAGTACCCTGAATGTTGCGAGTGCAGATAAGATCCTCCCGGACTCGAGCACTATGCCTACATATATACAAGCACCAAAAGTGGTTAAAGAAACAAATGAAGGTGAAATCCAGAAAATAATGCTACAAATAGAACTGGTGTAAACAAATCTTTTTAACCACCCTTCCTCGATGTTCCTTAACCCGATAATCTTAGACAGAAACTTCATTTCCCAACCCTGAAGTTTTAGAATTCTCATATTCCTCAAAATTTCAGATGTGGACTTCATCCTTTTATCTTTAGATTCCATCAACTTCTCCTGAAAGTTCTCTTCCACCTTCCCCAAAGGAATGTTCACCAACATAACAAGTACTGTTGTGACAAAAGCTGCAAAGCTTGCTGCCCCAAGGTTCTTATATAGAACCAACAAGGCCAAAGCAACTTGTAAAGCTATCTTCCATGGATGATGCATATACCAAACAAAATTTCCAACCCTATCTGCATCAACAGTCATAAAATTGATGATCTCCCCGCTTGTCTTACTCTGCTTCGACTGGTATGAAAGGGTTACACCCTTGTTATAAATCATTGCAGTCAGCACTGCTCTCCACCTAAGTCCAACTTGCTGTGACTTAAAGATAAACCATGTCTCAGATATACACTCTACAAGCTTTGCAACAAAGAAAACAGTAACCAGGTAATACCCTTCATTTTTAAACTCCCGTTTCCCATTCAAGTACTGAACAAAAGTGTCGATGAGATATGGGCCGACATATAAAGCCACACTGTACATAAACGTGAACAAGCCTGTCAAAAGAATATCTTTCCAAACTGATAAGAACAATGCCTTAACCAGCTTAAGTGTAGTAACTCCAGTCCCATCACTGTCGGCTGCCTGGAGCCTGTTTCGGAATTTTGGAAAAGCCCCTATAACACTGAGACTGTTATCCAGCTGAGGAACATCCTCAAGGTCTAAAGTTTTCTTACTTCCAACAGCAATGAGAGGCCCCATCCATGAAAATGTAAGAAGGCTGAAAATACCAGCATTCGAGTACGGTATTATGGTATCACCGCCTTTTTTATCAATCGATTCAGCACCATTACTAACACTAGAATCTCCATTCAAAAGGGGTTCCTCAAGTAGGGTATCATCAACCTCATTTCTAGGAGAGAACGCCACATGATGACACAGGAACAATCCAGTAATAACAGAGAAAACATCGGATGCTAAATACTGGCTTGGGAAAGACACATGTTTCTTCAGAAAAACAATGTCTACAACAAGACTATAACAAGAAATTGAGAAATAGAAAACCCAGCAAATTCTCAACAACAACGGGAACCTTTTCTGTTTACTGTGATTACTGGAGAATTGACAATGCAAAACAACACCCGTTGCACCCCAAGCAAGTGTTTTTATCACATAATCAGAGAGCCTTACTAACTTATCATCCGACCATTCATTTGTATACCAATTAAAATAACTTAGCAAACCCCAGACAATGTTAAAAGCCGAAACAACAAAACAGCAAGTTAAAGTTTGCTTATACCAGGATACCTTCCTTTGCCTGAACCTCTCCTTTGAACCTTCCCCACCTTCTTCTTCATCTCTGTTCACTACCCATAAGACCAACGAGGAAAGCAACAAAAACACATGTAATGATGCGGAAAATCCATGAATGAAAATGGGTTTCAGTAGAAAACCAAAAGTATCTGAACTCATCGTGTAAAGCTAACCGTAAAGTTCCAATTTTTTTTCTTTCTGTATTTTCCTGAATGTGAATTCTGATCAAAACGTTATACTTTGTTTGCAACGTTATTTATGTTAATTTGGTTTCTTAGGAAAGAAACTGTAAAATTCTATTTTTTTAGTTTGATTTAGATTTTAATTAGGATTATGTTTTCTTAAAACAGTTCAAATTCTATTATGTAGTTTAATTTATTTATTTTAATATTATTAATATGGAGTAATTGGGATATATCTCTATCTAATTTGACTCCTAAAATTAGGGGTCTGTAAAAAAACCGGTAAACCGAAATCGATTTTAAAACCCGAAAAAACCGAATCGAAAAATGGTTAACCTGACCGAAAAATTTGATTTAGGGTCGGTTTTTTATTTTTTTAATAAAACTCGGTTCGGTTACGATTTATGATTTTAAAAAAAACCGGTTAACCGAACCGACCGGTCATATAATATATATTATTATATTACATATTATTTTAATATTTTATATTAAAAATTTTATTTTAATTTATTTTATAATTTTAAAAAAGTAAAATTGTAATTTTATTTTATAAAATTTAAGTGTTTAACTTGTTAATATTAAAGATATATACTAATATAATGTGTTAATTTTTAAAATTATTTATTTTTTTCTAATTTATAATTAAAATTTATATAGTTAATAAATAAAATAAAAAAACCGTTACCCGAACCAGTCCGAACTAAAATTTTCGGTTAACCGGATAAATGGTTAGCCGGTTGAATGGTTACGGTTTAAGGTCAAAAATTTGATGACCCAAATTTACCGGTTAACCGAAATAATTTACTAATAGTTAATCGAACCCGATTTTGCACACCCCTACTTAAAATATCCTTTAATAAAATATTTGAGATTTGCTATACGTAGGGATCAATTGTTCCCCGGCTGGAATAGAATTTAACGTATAATTGGACACTTGTTTTAAGCCCAGATATATTGTGGTTTGGGTTATATTGTGTTTTAAAAAATTATATTACGAATCAATTTTATCATTTTATTTAAAAGTGTAATCAATTAAATATATTTATTTAATTAATTTTTATTTTATTTTTATTAAGTGTAATTTTAGTAGATAAAAATTATTTTTAAATTAAATTTATAATAAATATTAATAAAAAATTACTTAATTAAATATATATATATATATTTATATATCTAATTAATTAATTAAAATAACTTGTGATATAATTTTTTATTAAAATATTTTTAAATTTTACGTCCACGACCGTTATCTAGGGATGATAGACAGGTACAACTTTGAGGATTTTACATTGTACTCGCACTAATTAGAGTGAGGATGGATATGAGTTTTGTAAGTAGTGAACGGGTGTTTTAAAAATATAACTAAATAAGTTCTATATTTTTATGTTATTTTTTTAAGAGTGAATCTTTATTTTTTATTGTCGTGTAAATATATATAGTAGGTGATTAAATAAAAATTAATTAAAAAATTATATAAAAAATAAAAATTAATTAACTACTTTTTAATAGATAGAGATCATAAATAACGTATAGATGTTAAAAGTATCGGTAGTCGATCAATAAAAACTTAAAACTCACGATATTATTAATACAAACAAAATGCAACTATAATATCTTTTTATCAGTACGTAGTTATTTCACAAATATTTCCTTCAAAGCTTTGCTAAGCATTGTTTACTCTAGTTTTCAATCTTACGACTCACGATAAATTATATCATGGATAAGTTTCATTACGTTATTCATGGGACCAACCACTATAAACTATTCATCTCATCACGATAAATTATAGATATTAAATATAGATCTAAAATTAAAAATAATTATAAATCTATTTATATTATAAATTTATATATTAGATTAATTAATAATTTAAATAAAGTATTCTAATATTAACAATGGTATACATGTAATTTAGGAAAAAATAATTAAACTGGTCTATTTTTAAATATTCAAAGTTACATCTTTTAAATTATTTTGAATTAAGACTACATTAGTAAAATATATAAGTTTTAGTATTAAAATTTTCATTATACCAAATTTTATTAGATACCAGGAAATGATTCAATAGTAACTAAATCTTTAATTGCGTGATTCGATTATAACTTTTAATAATTAAGTGACCCAATCATAACTTTATAAATAATTAAGTGGCCTATAATATAATTTATCCATTTTATAGTAAGTCACTTGACCTACCAGAAACTATGCTAGATACACCCCTATTTATTGATTGATCCCATATACACATAATAGGATTTATAAATAATTTAGTCTTGTTAAAAGAAGCAACTATATATATATATACATACCGGCCCAAATCATCTTTGAGAAGCAATAATCAAGATTGATAAGCTTTAAAAACAGGTGACACTTCATGAAACCGGCATTTAAGTTTTCTAATAATATTTTTTATCTCATAAATAGAAGGTGTAAAATATAACTAAATTGATAGATTATTAAAATAATACGAATTAATTTTTAGAATTACAGTTAACTAAAAATAAACAAAAATTTTAAAGATTAATTATATAATTATATTAATTTAGGTTAATTGCACGTCATCGATCGTTAATTGTTGACGTTATTGAATTAATTTATTATAATTTTTGCAGGAACTTAATTATTTGTTAACGTGGGTTTATAAATTCGATCGTAAGTAAGGTAATTCAAGTATAGTGGTGATGGTTCGAACGTTTATCTTCGGATTTAAGTACTTTAAAATAAATGTGTACATTTAATTAAAAATTAATTCGATTATCAAATTAGTCCGAAAAATTAAATATTAATAAAGCGTAATTAAATAAAGTATCAATTTTTGAACGGTATGGAGTTCTAATCTTTCCCCATCCGTAACTGATTTCTGAACCCAAATTTCGAAAATCTTTATTTTTATGACGTTCAGTCTATCAAAACGGCTGGTGACAACTTTAATTTTTCAAAAATCAATTTTAAATAGAAATCTCCACGTGGAAAACATTTATTTCAAATCGCCGCGAAAATTATTTTTCAACATCGAAAAATAATTTTTAACAACACTATCAACCTGTCGCGATTTTTTAGATCGCTATACTAAGTTTCTCGATTTTTTTATTTAAAAAATCATTATTTTATTAATTTATGGTAAACATGAAATACCAGTAACGTGAAAATGAGTAAATGCCAGAAAAAGGATGTGTTGAAAATAAAAGGTCATACTTCATTGAATTGTATGGATGGATTTACAGATGTTTTTTTGTTGCTCATCAATTTATTCCGTGGATGCAGGGGAAAATGTATATTCGGTAAGAGCGAATAAAATTTGATTAATTTAAAAAAATAAAAAAAGTTTATTCAAAAAATTTTTTAATTTATTTTAATTACTATGAAATTATATAAATTCGATTCAAATTCTTTAAAAGAATATTTGAGTTATAAAATAAAAATTCAAATAACTTGAATGACTCGAAATTTTTAATAATCAGTAAATTGATTTTTAAATTTGGGATGAATCCCTTATTTTTTCCCCTAATATATAGATACCAATATAAAAAATAATGAAATATAAATGCATATATTATATGATTGAAGAATGACATTTAAATTAGAATCAAACTATACTATAACATGATAAATAGTTATAATTAAATTTATATAGAAACTCAAACTCTACTAAAATTTTATAGACTCTATTCGAATAGGAAAAAAATTAAATAAAGTTTGAGCTATAAAATATGACGCTTCAACTCGAATAATTTATTTTTTTATTTGATTCAATTATACTCGATCGAATACTAAATATATTCCTAACTCTATATTTTTGTCTTGTATCGACACCTTTCAAATAAAATTTTTACTTAAATATTTATATTTTAAGATATTATAAATTTTATTTATTAAACATATACAATTTCTCCTTCAATTCTGTATATAATACTTTAAAAGTTTATTAATCAATACCTCTAAAGGATACTTGTAATCACTGATATGGGTCTGGGGAGTCGCCACCAATCATTTTTTGCGGTGTGATTAGAACACTAAAATAGTGCTAACGAAATTAAAGTTGAATCTGAGAGTCTGTTGCGGTGGGAAAGGGTGAGCACCTCACAACGCCTAAAATTTGTACCTTTCGGTTACACGATATTTTATATGACCGAAAATATAAATTCGACATTTAAATCTGTGATTCAAAAAAATTGATTAGTATAATATTAATTAAAAAAATTTAATAATAATAATAAGCATGTTAATAATAATTTTAGAAAATATCAGGGGTCAAATCTGGAAAAAAAAAACAGAAATTATAGGGTTAAAATAGTGGAAATTAAGGATGAAATTGAAGAAAATAAGAAAAGATAGGGTTAAACTGCAAAAACAGTGACCAAATTGGAATCAGATTGAAACCAGAGAGCGAAACCGTAAGGTACTGAAGATGCAGGGACTGTGCGCGAAAATTTCCCCTCTTTCCGGTTTATTCGCGGGTCCGGGTATGGATATCAGGTCGGTCGCCGGGTACTGCTGGCAAAACGGCACCGTTTTTGGGCCATGAAAACCGGCACCAAAACGGTGCCATTTTGGTCTCGGTATGAAGACTCCCAATTTAATTTTTTTTGGCTTCTAACTTCATTTGTTTCCTTCTCTAAGAAGCAGAAACACCAGAGCTCTTAACGAAGCTCTCGACCGTCTGCAACCCCCGGCGTCGGACCACCATTTGACGGTGTCGAGAGCAGGTCTGGCCGCCGTCTTCGGTGACGGAAATCGTAAAGAAACCACTTTCCGATGCTATTCAATGCGAGGAGTGCGGATCTGGCCTCGGATTTTCGAATAGAAGCACGTACAACCGTAGATCTAAAGATAAGTGTTCGAATTTTTTTTATTTTTTATCTTTCTTTTGCTCCTATATGTTCCTCCATCACTCTTCTCGGTTTATTTTTTGTTCCGATTTAGTTTCAAATATTGAATGATTGTTGACTCTGGAGTTTTTGGTTCGAATATTTTCACATTGTAAAATACAAGATATTCTTGTTTCCAGATCTGAAATCTCATATTTATGCTTATGTTCTGTTTCTTTTTGCATGTTCGACATGAAATCTAGGCGGTGGAGTCAGAATCAGGAGGTGACCGGCCCCGAGAGCAAATAGGAGGGTGCGTGTCTGTCACGCGGTGATCTGGCGAGCATAAGAGCCTCGGCGGCGGCTTTGGTATGGAAAGGGTTTGCTGGTTTTGTTATATCATTAGGTTATTTTATATTTTGGGTTTGGTTTATTGGGCTTAGATTATTGATTGGTTGTGTAACGTGGGCCTGTTGAGGATGGATTATTACAATACTCCAATAAGTGAACCCGAAATACATTATTAGAAGAGTTAACTTTCCTCAGCTGATGACATTTTAAGAAAGAAAATAAATGATAATTGACAGCTGGTAATAAACATTCCTCAGTTTAATAGCGCCAAACATTTAAAGTTATACATGAGTAAATGAATGAAAGAAAGTAAATGAAAATTCAAAGACTGTGATACTAAACTTTCCTCTGTGTATAATATGTTACTATAACTATAGCTACATTATTTGAAGAGAGAATGAATGAATGAAAGAAAATAAATGATAATTCACAGACTGTGGTACTAGACTTTCCTCAGTTACTATAGCGTCAGAAGGTTTTCTGTATAATAAACTTAGGCTTTCTGTATAGTAAACTTTCCTCAGTTACTATAGCATAGCGCCAGAAGGTTTTTTGTATAATAAATTTTTTTCAGTTACTATAGCGCCAGAAGGTTTTCTGTATAAAGGAAGTGGTCATTAATTTATCCATGTGGGTCAAATTATTTCTGATATAAAGAAAGTGGTCCTTAATTTATCAATGTGGGTCAAATTATTTATTAGAAACATAGCAATTCATGTTTTATTCTTTTTGAGAATACAAATTATTTTTAATGATATTAGTAATAATTTTTTTATAATTATATCTTTAAAATTTAAATTTCAAAATTAAATAAATTAAGAAAAATTTAACTTTAAATTTTAGTATATAATATCCGGATATTTTTTTGAAAAAAAATAAATTCAACTTTAGGGTCTATGTATATTTCTCTTATCGTGGGACAAAAATAGATCCGATCGAGCCATGTCTATCCCTAGTTTTTGACGATAATTTCTCCCTTCGTTGCTTTGGACAACACACGCGGTCCCACTGCCTTAATTCTCCTGTGTTTTGTATGCCTTATTTTGTAACTTTGGTTAATTTTTTATATAATTGTATTTAAATTTTTTTGATTTAAATAATATTAGTATAAGGTTTTTATTTTTTTAATAAGTAATCTTAATTCCGTCTTTATCAATTGCACATGACGCTCTTCTATCATATTATAAAAATTAATTTAGCTTTTTTAAATATATATTTTTAAATTTGTCATTGATCACGTATTTAACTCAAATTAACTCTAACATAATTAATTTATAAATTATTTTAAGGAATTAATAAAATGATTTAATACCATGTTAGCACCACGTGACAATTTTTAAATATTATGATGTGAAGAATTTAATAGACAAATCATTATTATTTAACAGGATTAATGGTCGATAATTAATTCTCTTAGTCAAAGAGACGTATCAATAAAATTTTAAAGTTTAATGATTTAATTAAGTGTAAAAGAATTTAAAGGATTAATTAATTTTTTTAAAAAGTTAGAGGGCTTTTGATACCCTTAAGCCATTTTTTTAAATCATGCATTCTGTCGTATTTTATCTTAAATTTTTTAAAACCAAAATAGGTTCAGGGCGATTGAGTCATGAGTATTGATGTGGTAGTTGAATGCCATAAGTTAAGTGTAGGGATAAATGAATCGAGCTTTAACGAATAAAATTATATTTGTGTTTATTTGTTTAACGAATAAAATTGTCAATATAAATATTTTTTAATTGATTGTAAAAATTAAATAAAAGTATTTTATTCAAGGAAAATATTCCGTAAGTTTATGTTTTGGTAATAATCTATATTTTTAATTTGGTAATGATCAATATTTTATGTATTTTGATTGGTATCGTATTGATTTAGCATTAAATTTAATTCTTAAAAAGGTAAGGAATTAAATTATTTGATTATATAAAAATGTTTCATAAAGGAATCAATGTATATATTTATTTATTTTAATAGTCAATTGCACGTTGGATCCGGATTAAAAAATTTTAATTGCATTCGCTATACTTCATTGAATTGTATGGATGGATTTTTTGTTGCTCAACAATTTATTCCGTGCATGCAGAGGAAAATGAATACTCGATAAGAGCGAATTAAATTTGATTAATTCTAAAAATAAAAAAAATGATTCAAAATAAAAAAAAAATAATTTATTTTAATTTAATTTATCATGATAAATTTAAATTGATCCGTGTCGTATATTTAGTTTTGACGGGAGAATTTTTAACAATGACTTTTGCATACACAACACTTCAAACCCAAAATTTATTTAAACGGAACCAAATTATTTATTACTTAGACCAATCTCTGTTAAATGATTTCTTACTAAAATTTATTATCATATTTTTATATTTCAAATTTTGACATATTAATAATTCATATCAACAGACAGAGATGGATCTTCGGTACAGTCTCACCTTTTAAAAATTTCAAGTTCACATATTTTTTATATTTTTTATATTTTCAATTCATAATTTAATTTTACACCCATTAAATTTTTATAATTTCATATTTTTATATTTCTAATATATCGTGTCTATACAGATATTTTTTTAATTGATCGTAAAAATTAAATAAAATATTTTATTTAATAAAAATATATCGTAAGTTTATGTTTTGATAATAATTTATATTTTTAACATGGTAATAATCAATATTTTATGTATTATGATTGTATCACAATGATTTTCAGCCCTTAATTTTATGCTGCAGTCGTCCTTAAATTATGACCACCAAATTTCCGAGATGAACGACCATGATTTCTCCTAAGAAGAGAACGTTGGGCATCCTTCCTCGCGCGTGCTACTTCTGCGCGTCTATTGCCGTTCGCAACCACCACCATGTTGCTGCTCCACCATGCCGAAAATCTGAAAAAAAATAAGATGAGTAGGGTCTAAGCTTTGAATTACAGATTGGATAGAAAAATTCATTTCATTCTCTTAAAGGACTCGTGATGGTGGATTGTTTTTTAACCCACTCTGAATCTATATTTGTTAATTGTTCAGAATTATTACGGTTAGTATTTATGTCCGATAGGGTCCAAGCTTCGAATTTCAGATTTCCCTTTTGATTGTTAAAAGTTTATCCGGAAGGATTCATATTTTAAAATTTACAAATTAATAGAATCATATCTCTATTTTATGTTTTTTCTTTTGCTTTTATGTACCGAATAATGATGAAATTAAAATTCTTCGTCTTATTTTGATAAATTTACAGATTAATAAATTTATAACTTTAATTATTTTAACTCGATCGGATACTCACCACTAAATACAACTATCTAACTATTTTTTTGATACGATATACTCGCACGATTTCATAGTATTATAAAAAACTGAATCGATGGAATTTTTAAGTGTAAATTACTTAAATTATTCCTCAGTATTATTTTTTTATTTATTTTAATTATTAAAATTTAAAAACGATTAATTTATTAATTTGTCATTTTGAAATCATCAAAAACTTAACTATTCTTATAATTTTTAATTTAATTAGAATAAAAATAATTCATATTTAATTTTAAATTTTAATAGTACTTGTACTTAAAATAAATAATGAATCTAAAATTAAATCTTGAACCGCTGCATTAAATGCATTAAATACCCTGAGATATTATTAATTTTATTTTTTCAGTGATTATTATATTCTTAATTTTTTCTATATCAATCCTTCAACAATCGGAAAAATATGGTTTTGTGATATAAGTATGATAACTTCAATATTTATTTTATTTTAATTACGGGTGTGTATTCGGTTAATTCGGTCGGTGACCGAATTGTAATAACCAAAAATCAAATTAACTGAAAATTTTAAAATTTTAACCCTTAATTGAACCAAATTAATCGAATTAAATTATTGCAACTAATTAACCGAATTAACTAAAATTTATTATAAATTTTGGTTAAATTATATAATAGGTCACTAAATTATGTTAAAATAATTTTTTAGCCACTAAACTTTTATTTTATACGAATTTAATACAAAATTTAATGATCGTTTTATAATATAAAAATTTAATGAACATTTTATAATTTTTAAAAGTTAAATTACTAAAAATAAATATATATAATAATTTCGGTTAATTTTGGTAAATTTCGATTAATTAACTGATAATTAAATTTTCAAATAAAAATTAACCGTTAACCGAATTTATCAAAAATTAACTGACCGAATTAACCGAAATAATTTCGGTCCGATCTGTTAATTCGGTTAAAACCAAATAATGCACAACTCTGATTTTAATTAATTATATATTTCATATGTTGCGTCGATTTAACTTTAATTGATCATAATCTTTTTACAAATGACTTATTAGACCAAAAATGTTACAATATATTATTAACTAAATAAATATGTTATGTGTTGTTTATAATCTTCTTTACTGATAAATTATTATGTTATATTTTATAAAAATAAGATTAAAATAGAAACAAAAATTACAGTAAATATAGACATTTTACTATAAAATTTTACTCTCCAAATTTGAAAACTTGCTCCTAAAAGTTTTAATAACCCATAGTAAAATTTTGCTTTTCAAGACTGCAAACTTACTCTTCATTGCACGGTAAACAAAAGACTAACCACCGGTCACCCTTCATTGCACTTGGGCCACCAGGTTGGTCAGTTCCTTAAAATGATTTAAGATGTGTTTTTTAGGGTCACGGATTCTGTGCTCTTTTTTATCTGATTTTAGTTTTATTCTTTTATATGGTAAAGAATATTTTAAGGTAAAAACAACAGTGGCTATAGCACATACAATTAGGGTTTATGTTATTATTAAGGTAAAGAATATTTTAAGTAACATAAATATATTTGGGTCATTTGGATCAAGTTTGATAGATGAATTTGGATATATTTATAATAGGTTTAATTATTGGGTCAAACTTATTTATTATTAGCAAAAAAAAATTTTTAATAACAGAGTGATTAGGTGATTGTATGCGCAAAATTCAATTCGATTTAAATAAAATTAAATAATTTGGTTCAAATCGAGACAAAAATATTCGACTTATTTAGACTTGACATGAAATTTTATAAACTCGATTCGAAAAAATTTAAAATGAAGTTCGAGTTGTAAAATAATAATTCGAATAACTTAAAATTTTTAGTAATTAAAAAATTTATTTTTAAGTTCGAGACGAGTCAATTTTTATGATATATATTAATACATGAAAATATGAAGAAATATTATCACATACGAAAAAATATATACATACATATTTTGTATGAATAGAGAAAGTTGTTTAAATTGTACTATAAAAGACGCAGGAAAAAATATATATTCGGTAAGAGCGAATAAAATTTGATTAATTGAAAAAATAAAAAAATAATTTAAAATATTTTTTTCAATTTATTTTAATTAGATATGAAATTATATAAATTCGATTCAAATTTTTTTAAAAGTATTTGGGTTATAAAATGAAAATTCAAATAACTCGAACGATTTGAAATTTTTAATAATTAGTAAATTGATTTTTAAATTTAGGATGAATTCTTTAATTTTTTAATATATATACTAATATAAAAAATAATGAAATATAAATGCATATATTATATGATTAAAGAATGACATTTAAATTAGAATCAAACTATATTATAACATGATAAATAGTTATAATTAAATTTATATAGGAACTCAAACTCTACTCGAATTTTATAAACTCTATTCGAAAAGAAAAAAATTAAACAAAATTTGAATTATAAAATATGACGCTTTAACTCGAATATTACTCGATTCAACTAGACTCGATCAAACACTCAATATATTCCTAACTCTATATTTTGTCTTGGATCGGCACCTTTCAAATAAAATTTTACTAAAATATTTATATTTTTAGATATCATAATTTTTATTTATTAAACATGTACAATTTCCCATTCAATTCTGTATATAATACATTAAAAGTTTATTAATCAACCAGTAACAAAAGTTTCATCTAATACTAGAATTATTAGGTTGAGCTGAACTCCTAAATCACTTAGAAACAAAAGCTCCAAAAATTGAATTATTAGGTTTCACGTGAACTCTAAAAATCAATTAGGAACAAAATTTTTCTTTAAACTTGAACTCCCTAAATCGGTTACAAACAAAAGTTTCATCCAAAAATTGAATTATTAGATTTCACGTGAACTTTAGAAATCAATTAGGAACAAATTTTTTCTTTAATAACTGAGTGATTAGGTGATTGCATGCCGGTGGAGTAAAATTTGATTCGATTCGAAAAATCAAATAATTTGATTCGACTCGAGACGAAATACTCGATTTGTTTGGACTTGACATGAAATTTTATAAACTCAATTAGAAAAAAAATTAAAATAAAGTTCGTGTTGTAAAATAAAAATTCGAATAACTTAAAATTATAATAAAAATCTGGTTAAAAATCTGGTTAAATCTGACTCAATTCAAAAAAATAATAAATATATTATATATTATATATAAAATTATAATAAAAGTATATAAATATATTATGTTAGATCGGCTCAGGTCGAAAAAATGTTACCCTAAACTTGATCTCGACTCGACTTTATTTTTATAATAACTCGACCTGAACTTGAACTCGATTTTTTAATAAAAGAATTACCCCGACAGGGTCGAAACCTGACGGGACAAGTCAAATTATCATTCCTATACGAAAAGAATAATAATGTGTTTTTTAAGTTGATATAAAAATTTATATATTTTATTGATTTAATTCCAAACAATTCAATAAATATAATTAAATTGATAGATTATTAAAATTATACGAGTTAATTTTTAGAATTATAGTTAAATAAAAATAATTATAAAATTTATGAATTAATTATGTAATTATATCAATTTATATTAATTGCACATCATCAAGCGTTAATTTGTTGACCTTATTGAATTAATTTATTATAATTTTTAAGTTATATAATTAATTTATAATTTATAATAATCAATGGATAAAAAATAATTAAAAAATAGTCACAGAACATTTACGTGATTTATCCTAGATTTTATTTGAGGTTAGGTGCTTAACAAGTGGTCGGTGTAACTGATGTGTTGTTTAGGTTATAAATAAAAAATTAAATTTTATTTTTAAAAATCACATTCTAAAGGTTGCTTGACCAAAAATAACAGAGTAATTTATATTTTAAATCATTGATCTTAACATTCACTTTCATTTACATCACAAATCTTTAATTTAATTAAATTACATCATTCAACTTTTATTATTAATAAACTAAATCATTTATGCAATTAAATAATTTTAACAAAAAAACATAAATTAATACTATTACTTAATATATTTTTCACATATTAATTGTACATTGTCCGTGAAAAAGAGTTAATTACATTTTTTTTATTTCAAAAGTATGACAATTATTTTTGAAATTGTATTTAAAATATTTTAAATTAATCTCAAAATTTTTGAATATACAAATTTTATTTTCGAACTTCACAATTAATTTTGGGTTTTATATAATAATCCAATTTACTATATTGATTGCAACGAAATCTTTCAAGATTTGGTTTTGAGTTAGCAACTTTTATTTAGTTATTTTTCATTCCTTTCTTCTTCGCTTTTGATCGGAAAATAGAAAAGTTGGGTGAATTAAAAACTCAAAGGAGGTTCATGGCCAAGAGTAAAGATGTCCGAGTAACGATTATTTTGGAATGTACCAGTTGTGTTCGAAATTTTAATTTTTTTAAAATAATTGTACCATATATTTTTAAGCTATGATGTTCATGTTAAATGAAGATCTTAAGATATATATACACGATGGTATCAGAGAAATGATATGCCTAAAAATAGATATAGAACATTAATCCTTAACAAAAAGGAGTCTAACTGATTGCCAATTTTAATATACCCTGCAATACACTTAACTACGCTTATGTCGTATTTTTATTTTATAAAATAATATCACTATTAAATAATGTTTAATTGATAATTTTAACAATTTTATGTGAAAATTTTTTATTTCGTTTAAATAAGTTTAAAAAGAAAAATAACAAAATTTCTTATAAATTTTCAAAAAGTTAAATTACTAATTAAATATCATTTATTGATGATATATGAAAAATATATTAAATAAAAATATAAATTTCAATTTTTTTCATTAGAGATATTTAATGATAATAATATAAGTGACTTAATTTATAAATAATTAAAGTTGAATGATATAATTTGATTAAATTAAAAATTTATGATATAAATGAAAATGAGTGTTAAGTTTAGTGATGTAAAATATAAATTACTCAAACATACCACTATAAATATATGTTGTTTATCAGCGTGGTTCTCATCTATCCGGAGCTTCTCATCTATCTATCCTATGAATATGGTTTGTCTTTCGATTGTCTTTATTGTTTTGTTCTCCACGCATCTTCACGTTGGTACGTTGGTACTGGCCATCAGTCGGACTCCATCAACAACTAAGAAGTTTGGTTTCCGACTCTTGATTTTGATGTGAGGAGTGAGTAGCCTTATCTTTTTTCCCAAAACAGAGACTGCAAAGTCGACCAAAGATTCAAAGGTCGTACAACAGCTTCTCATTTCTCCCGGCACTGGAGGGCTTTCGCATAACTCGATCACTTTCTTTACAATTGTAGATTCCGACGATTTTGACCCCAATGAGAAACGGGTCAATATTTCGGACATGTTTTTACTGGAAAACGGGATTTATCTTTCAATTGAAAGAGGAACAAAAGAAGCTCTATTTGGTTCCATTGTAAGATCATCCACATCCATCTTGCTACCGTTGCGGAGTTTTGACTCCAAAAAAAGAGATCTTGATGCATCTTCATGGATGAAGATTGGGCTCTTTCTTATTTTAATTTTTCCGACGCACAACTTGCCACTTTCGTCATCCCAGATAAAATTGTCCGAAAATAGTCACCTACAAACATAAAAAAAAAAGTATAAACACACTTAGTAAAAAATATTTAAAAAAAGAAAGAAAAACAGAGAAACTAACCAGTGAAATTGTTTGGTGAGATCGGTAGGAGTTCAACTAAGACTTGAGGGATTGTACTGTTGGGGAACAAAGTGCCCCAATACTTAACCGCTGGAGCATGCTGACTATAAGCAACCGCAGGAGGAGAAGCATGCTGACTATAAGCAACCACAGGAGGAGAAGCATGATGATAATGCTGATAACTATAAGAAACCGCAGGAGGAGGGGAAGCACGCTGATAACTATAACCAACGTGAAGATGCGTGGAGAACAAAACAACAAAGACAATCGAAAGACAAACCATTTCACCAAACAATTTCACTGGTTAGTTCCTCTGTTTTTCTTTCTTTTTTTAATTTTTTTTACTAAGTGTGTTTATACTTTTTTATGTTTGTAGGAGACTATTTTCGGGCAATTTTATCTGGGATGACGAAAGTTGCAAGTTGTGCGCCGGAAAAATTAAAATATTAAAGAGTCCGATCTTCATCCATGAAGATGCATCAAGATCTCTTTTTTCTGGAGTCAAAACTCCGCAGCTGCAGCAAGATGGACGTGGATGATCTGACAATAGAACCAAATAAAGCTTCTTTCGTTCCTCGCCCAATTGAACGATCAATTCCGTTTTCAAGTAAAAACATGTCCGAAATATTAACCCGTTTTATTGGGGTCAAAATCACCGGAATCTACAATTGTCAAGAAAGTGATCGAGTTATGCGAAAATGCCGGGAGAAATGAGAAGCTGTTGTACGACCTTTGAATCTTTGATCGACTTTGCAGTCTCTGTTCTTGGAAAAAAGATAACGGTCCTCACTCCTCACATCAAAACCAAGAGTCGAAAACCAAACTTCTCAGTTGCTGATGGAGTCCGACTGATGGCCAGTACCAACGTACTCTGCCATAAGCTGGACTACGCTTATGTTGTATTTTTGTGTCACAAGATGAAAAAAAACTGATGTTTATGTGGTTCCCTTGGTTGGGGACGATGGTTCAGGTGGAACTTCCATAACAGCTTGCCATCAGGATACATTATCCTGTAACCCCAACCACCTAGCTTTTGATCATCTCAAAGTGAAGCCGGGAACTTTGCCGATTTGCCATTTTGTGAAAAAAGGCACAGTTGTGTGAGTACCATTGCCGGCATGAAGTTGAAAAGGGTGGAATTGCAACATGAAGTTGGGAATGGTTGTTGTATGATATCCCGTATCTATTGTTTAGTGTGTTTTATGGTATAATATTGTATAGTTTAAATTTTGATATAAAAAATATATTTTTATTTTAATTATTTTTTTAATTCAATAAATATTTTAATATTATATTTATATTAAACGACATAAATTTAAATTATTTTATCTATATAATATATATTTTATTAAAATATTAATATTTTTTAGATTAAATTATTTTAAAAAATACAACCAACTCTAATTATTTATCCAAAAATATTGACCTAAATAAAATAAATCCAACCCATAATTTGTTTTGGGCTTAAGAATAGTCCAATTGTATATTGTCCGTGAAAAAGAGTTAATTACATTTTTTTATTTCAAAAGTATGATAATTATTTTTGAAATTGTATTTAAAATATTTTAAATAAATCTCAAAATTTTTGAATATACCAATTTTATTTTCGAACTTCACAATTAATTTTGGGTTTTATATATTAATCTAATTTTAATTTTTTTTAAATAATTGTACCATATATTTTTAAGCTATGATGTTCATTTTAAATGAAGATCTTAAGATATATATACACGATGGTATCAGAGCAATGATATGCCTAAAAATAGATATAGAACATTAATTCATAACAAAAAGGAGTCTAACTGATTACCAATTTTAATATACTCTGCAATACACTTGACTACGTTTATGTCGTATTTTTATGTTATAAAATAATATTACTATTAAATAATGTTTAATTGATAATTTTAATAATTTTATGTGAAAATTTTTTATTTCGTTTAAATAAGTTTAAAAGAAAAATAACAAAATTTCTTATAAATTTTCAAAAAGTTAAATTACTAATTAAATATCATTTATTGATGATATATGAAAAATATATTAAATAAAAATATCAATTTCAATTTTTTTCATTGGAGATATTTAATGATAATAATATAAGTGACTTAATTTATAAATAATTAAAGTTGAATGATATAATTTGATTAAATTAAAAATTTATGATATAAATGAAAATGAGTGTTAAGTTTAGTGATGTAAAATATAAATTACTTAAACATACCACTATAAATATATGTTGTTTATCAGCGTGGTTCTCATCTATCTGGAGCTTCTCATCTATCTATCCTATGAATATGGTTTGTCTTTCGATTGTCTTTGTTGTTTTGTCCTCCACGCATCTTCACGTTGGTTAACGTGAAGATGCGTGGAGAACAAAACAACAAAGATAATCGAAAGACAAACCATTTCACCAAACAATTTCACTGGTTAGTTCCTCTGTTCTTTTTTCTTTTTTTAATTTTTTTTTACTAAGTGTGTTTATACTTTTTTATGTTCGTAGGAGACTATTTTCGGACAATTTTATCTGGGATGATGAAAATTGCAAGTTGTGCGCCGGAAAAATTAAAATATTAAAGAGCCCGATCTTCATCCATGAAGATGCATCAAGATCTCTTTTTTCTGGAGTCAAAAACTCCGCAGCTGCAGCAAGATGGACGTGGATGATCTGACAATAAAACCAAATAAAGCTTCTTTCGTTCCTCGCTCAATTGAACGATTAATTCCGTTTTCAAGTAAAAACATGTCCGAAATATTAACCCGTTTCTCATTTGGGTCAAAATCGCCGGAATCTACAATTGTTAAGAAAGTGATCGAGTTATGCGAAAATGCCGGGTGAAATGAGAAGCTGTTGTAGACCTTTGAATCTTTGGTCGACTTTGCAGTCTCTGTTCTGGGAAAAAAGATAACGGTCCTCACTCCTCACATCAAAACCAAGAGTCGAAAACCAAACTTCTCAGTTGCTGATGGAGTCCGACTGATGGCCAGTACCAACGTACTCTGCCATAAGCTGGACTACGCTTATGCTGTGTTTTTGTGTCACAAGATGAAAAAAACTGATGTTTATGTGGTTCCCTTGGTTGGGGACGATGGTTCAGGTGGAACTTCCATAGCAGCTTGCCATCAGGATACATCATCCTCGAACCCCAACCACCTGGCTTTTGATCTTCTCAAAATGAAGCCGGGAACTTTGCCGATTTGCCATTTTGTGAAAAAAGGCACAGTTGTGTGGGTACCATTGCCGGCATGAAGTTGAGAAGGGTGGAATTGTAACATGAAGTTGAGAATGGTTGTTGTATGATATCCCGTATCTGTTGTTTAGTGTGTTTTATGATATCCGTTGTTTAGGTGAAATGTTTGTTTAGTGTGTTTGATGGTATCTGTTGTTTAGGGTGAATCTAGCTATGGAATGAAGCTGTCAATGTTTGTTTAGAGTGAATCTAAATGAAAATACAGCATATTTAGTGTGTGTTTATTCTGTTTGTTTTGTTTGGAGATGTTGGAGTAAATTTCGGGTTTGTATGGAAAAGACGAGCACTTATAACCAAGAACTGAAATCGGTACGACGATGAAGACCCACTAAAAACTCAACTAAAAGACTTTGATACAGAGCGTGTATTAAAATATAATTATTTCATATTATAGGATGTCCCGAAAAAAAGTTGCATAAGCCATGGATCCATGCACCATTATCATCCATAAAAAGCGTAATGACTATTTTGTTTCGGAAGATCGACACATTCGTAAACTTCTAATCTAGATCGTTTAAGAAGCACAACCGTAATAACCATCACGGCCAACCCCAGTAGACTAGCTCCGATCGTCTTCTCGAAATAGTTTGATCCGGCATTTCCTTTCTCTGTTTCAGCAGAGGGTAAAGTACAGAGGTTCTGGAGGAAATCAGTTGCTTTATTAGCCATCTCAACCACACTGTCCTGCAATTCTCTACAAAATCCAAAAATGGATTCCTGGATTCTTGAGGTTGTTTTGTATCGAAATAACCTTCGATCTTCACCGAAGAAGATTCACAACCTCCAGGGGATCGAATATTCTCAAATGCATAACCTGCAACACAATAATTCTTTTAAATTCATGAGTATGAGACGTTTCAAATATAGAAACTAATGTGTTTCTCACCGGTCTTATGAGACCGGATGAAGTCCATGTACGCCGGATTGTGTAGTACAGCATTCCGTACATTTGGATCTGCAGCAATCGACGCAATAATAGAAATAGACTGGGAACAAAACCAAAACCAACAACAAACGGAGTTATACATTCACAAAACAATCTAAAGATAAAGTTGCTAGAAACTAAGCCTCTCAAGTAATTTTTCCAGAACATGACAAGAGTATTTACATTCTGTTATCTCTACGAATGCTTCGTATTTGGACATGTCGAAAACCGACTTGAAGACCAGACACAATCCAACATTTTCAGGTAAATTCCTCTAATGGTTTCGACATCATAAAAATCAAAAGAGTTAAACCACAACCTGAACTCCAGGGCTGTCATTGAGTAACTTGAATGCCTGAACAGCAGGCTTTGGTGCTAAAGTGGCTTTAACATCATATGCAATACAATCTTTAGTCTCCTCCGAAAGCAATGGTGATCGAGATGAATTAGCATCCGCGGCAGTCGAATTTGGAGATGATAGATAAGCAAGAAAACGATAATGGCAAGTGGGGACATGACAGATTCTTCTCCCTTTTCATATTTTACAATACTTGCTAAGCAAGAAAATGATATCTAGGGCGGCAAGTGGTGCAATACATATCAGAGTACAAACCACTTGTGAAATGGCAATGGCAATGCCACTGGTGCATGTCTGCATGACATGAGAATCGATGCTTTTGTCATTTATATAATATATTTTTCCTGGCTGTTCGAATGTCACATTTAGTGTAAAAAAGCCATCAATACATGATGGCCAAGCAAGCAAGAAGTACCCCATTCATTGGTGAAGTACCAACAACAAACAGAGTTATACATTTACAAAACAATCTAAAGATAATGTTATCAGAATCTAAGCCTCCCAAGTACTTTTTCCAGAACATAACAAGTGGTTATCTCTAAGCCTCCCAAGACTATTTACATTCTGTTATCTCTATGAATGCTTCGTATTTGGACATGTCGAAAACCGACTCGAAGACCAGACACAATCCAACATTTTCAAGTAAATTCCTCTAATGGTTTCGACATCATAAAGAAAACATGACGAAAAATCAAAAGAGTTAAACCACGACCTGAATTCCAGGGCTGTCATTGAGTAACTTGAATGCCTGAACAGCAGGCTTTGGTGCTAAAGTGGCTTTAACACCATATGCAATGCAATCTTTAGTCTCCTCCAAAAGCAATGGTGATCGAGATGAATTAGCATCCGCGACAGTCGAATTAGATAAGCCCTGAAAATAAAAGCAAGTTATGTAACAGATCATGACAAGAAATTAAAGGATAATATAGTAAATGAACAATAACTGATCATTTTAGGGAAATAATAAAGTTACCTTTCTAATAATTAAAGATATAAGGAAAAGAGGAGTATATTTTGGAAATTAAAGACTATATAGTAAATGAAGAAAACGTCACGTGCACATGATATTTTCTTTTAAATTTTTGTCTTTTATTTCCTTAAATAATGAATGAGCCTTGCATAATATAAAGGATAATATCATATGCACATAATATTTTTTTTTTACTGTAACAATTATCGTAATTTTTAAAATATAGTTTTATTTTTTTACATTCGTGGTTATTGTTTGAGAGTCTAATATTTCCGGGCTACGGTAATTCCACTAATTGATTGTGAAAAAATAAGAAAATTAAACAAATTATTTTATTTAATGAAAATATTACATAATTTTAAGTTTTTGGTAATAATCTATACTATGTAGTCTGATTTGTATCACATTGATTTACATTAAATTTAATTTTTAAAAGGTAAGAAACTAAATTATTTGAATATAGAAAGATATTTAAAAAAATCAAAATAAATATTTATTTTAACAGCTAATTGCACGTTGGTTCCCATTGATTTGATTAAATTTTAGATTAAATTATGTTTAGTATCACTAAATTATTAAAAATATTCATTTGTATCATTAATTTCTTAAATAATTTAAATTTATTATTAAATTTTATTCTTCGAGTCGTATATATCATATCATTAATTTTTTAACTGCGTAACGATTTAGATACTTCATTAAAATAATACCATTTTAATAATATTATTTTAATATTAAATAACCTAAAACGATGTCATTTTACTTCATTAGAATCAATGCCATACTCTTAACCACTAACCTATTTAATAGTTTTGTTATATTTTAAACATAAATAATATATATTCTAAACTAAAATGGAGATTAATTTAATTCATTTTATTATATATTTTAAACATCAATGATGTCAATAAAATTGAGTGATCGATATTAAATGGTGAAGATTATATTTTAGAACGTAATCATTTTTTAATTTTTATAATAATATATTTTTATATTTCCTAATATTAGTTATGAATAATATTTTAGTATTTAAAGTTTATAGTTTAGGGTTAGGATTTAAGGGTTTGATTTTTAAGATTTTGGTGGATTTTAAGCATCAATGATGCCAACAAAGTAATTGAGCGGTCAATGAAAATTATATTCTAGAATAGATACTACTGTAATTATTTTTTAATTTTTATAATAATATATTTATTATATATCTTAATATTAATTATAAATAAAATTTTAGTATTTAAAGTTTATAGTTTAGGGTTAGGATTTAAGGGTTTAATTTTAAAGATTTTGGTGGATTTTGAGTTTTTTTTTTAATTTCGGCTTTCAAAAATTAGTATTTTAGTTTTTATAATATTATATAATTAATATTATTTATAATATAAAAATATTTATATATAAATATTTTATTTATTATTTATAATTTAAATATATTTATATAGAGTAATATTATTTATATGATCGATTACAGTTTCACATGAATATTATGTGTTAAAATAAACAAAAATATTAACTAGACTTTGTGGTTAGAATAATATATTTGATTTTAAAGCTTTAAAGTTCAAATCTCATTAAATGTAATTTTTATATTTTTTCCATAACAAAATAATATTATTTTGAGTCATTTAGTAAGACATCTAAATAATATAGTTTAGGTTTGACGTGACAATTTACATGTAAGTGATACATAATAGATAAATTAAATTATATTTTTCTCAATACTTCAAAAGTTTATTTATATTAAAAAATTAAGAAATTATTAAACTTTTAAAATATAAAATATTTAAATTAAAAATTAACAATAAAAATAATAAAAAAATCTTTAAAAATTAAAAAATTCAAAATGTTAAAAATGAAAACCATCGAGTGTTATTGTATTAATTGTATTTATAAGCCATTGCTTTCAGCATGAAGCTTCTAAGAAATTGCCATTTGATGTGTAATTTTGGCTGAAAAATTGACAATGTAGGGTTTTGAGACTAATTAGAGATACCGATAATCGAATCGAGTTTTTTATTATAAAAATTCACTTAAAATCGTACAAGAAAAAGATTAAAAATTTAATTAAAAACTTTGATGCACAATCGGTATAAATTACGTAAATTTTGTATTAAAATATAATTTATTTTTATTGTATGATGTCCTGCAAAAAAGTTGCATAAGCCATGGATCAGCTCTTACTAGCCAGCCGTTGATCCATGCACCATTATCATCCATAAAAAGCATAATGACTATTTGGTTTCGACACATTCGTACACTTCTAATCTAGACTCGTTTAAGAAGCACAACCATAATAACCATCACGGCCAACCCCAGTAGACTAGCTCCGATCGTCTTCTCGAAATAGTTCGATCCGGCATTTCCTTTCTCTGTTTCAGCAGAGGGTAAAGTAAAGAGGTTCTGGAGGAAATCAGTTGCTTTACTAGCCATCTCAACCACACTAGTCTTGCAATTCTCTACAAAATCCAAAAATGGATTCCTGACTTCTTGAGGTTGATTTGCATCGAAATAATCTTCGATCTTCACCGAAGAAGATTCACAACCTCCGGGAGATCGAATATTCTCAAATGCATAACCTGCAACACATTAATTCCTTTAAATTCATGAGTATGAGAAGCTTCAAATATAGAAACTAATGTGTAAAATTCTCACCGGTCTTATGAGACCGGATGAAGTCCATGTATGCCGGATTGTGCAGTACAGCACTCCATACATTTGGATCCGCAGCAATCGACGCAACGATAGACTAGGAACAAAACCAAAACCAACAACAAATGGAGTTATACATTTACAAAACAATCTAAAGATAATGTTATCAGAATCTAAGCCTCCCAAGTACTTTTTCCAGAACATAACAAGACTATTTACATTCTGTTATCTCTATGAAAGCTTCATATTTAAACATGTCGAAAACCAACTCGAAGACCAGACATAAACCAATATTTTCAAGTAAATCCCTCTAATATTTTCGACATCATAGAGAAAACATGACGAAAAATCGAAAGAGTTAAACCACAACCTGAACTCCAGGGCTGTCATTGAGTAACTTGAATGCCTGAACAGCAGGCTTTGGTGCTAAAGTGGCTTTAACACCATATGCAATGCAATCTTTAGTCTCCTCTGAAAGCAATGGTGATTGAGATGAATTAGCATCCGCGGTCGAATTTGGAGATGATAGATAAGCCCTGAAAACAAAAACAAGTTATGTAACAGATCATGACAAGCAACTATGTAATTAGAACATCAATGATCCATGAAACCCTTAAATTAATCCAATCCAGTCCATAACTTGGAAGATTCAAGTTTTCCAATACTGGATACAAAGTTTTAGTCCTTAAAATGATGTTTCCCACATTATAATTTCAATTTTTTCATCAAATTCAACATCTTAATCAAAGGAAAGTGATGATCATTCATATATCATAATAATTCATTTCAAATTTCGAGAAGATGGATCTTGTATTGAATCAATGAATCCAATGAAAGACAATTTTAATAAGAATATGATCTTTACCTATCCAATGCATCTTTCAAATCAGTAGTGGCCTCTTTAGCCTCCTCGAGGGTTGGGACACCGCCAAACAACACCCGAGCCATCGGTTTTCCCCCGCCGTATATGGCGGCAGGCACTTCTTCTTCAACACCGCCATCAAACTCCCAATCACCCACCATCTCCCATGATGCCATCTGATTGACCGACGCCTTCATGTCAGAACCACCGCCAGAAACAGAAATTCCGGAAGAAGCCGAACGAGAAGCGGGGCCGCGCATGACGGAGTACTCCGCAGACGATGGAGTCACCTGAACACTGCCACGAAAGCCGGTGTTAATAATACTGTTCCCGGCGACCTTCGCTGCCGCCCTCATTACTCCTCCGCCCATGTTGCTAATTCAAGAAAATTCAAATTTTTAAAAAATACGAATGGAGATTTCGGAGAAATTAAGGAACTATGGATTACTTTCAGTTAATCAAAGACATTGGCTATTTATAAACTAATAAAAAATAGTTTAATAAAAAAATATTGACTAAAAATTGATAATTAAAATTAAAAATTAAAATTAATTAATTAAAGAAATAAATGATTTTTATTTTAAAATACATAATCACTGTCTAGTTGTGTATAGTTTAAATTTCGACATAAAATAATATATTTTTATATAATTAAAAAATAATTTTAATCCAATAAATATTTTAGTAAAAAAATAAATGATTTTTATTTTAAAATACATAATTTTTTGCATATATATACTTTATCTAAATATTAAAAATATTTTTAAAAAATAAATTATTCAAAAAAAAATCGACTCTAATTATTTAACCAAAAATATTGCCCTAAGTAAAATAAATCCAACCCACAATTTGTCTTGGGCTTTAAAGAATAGTCCAATTGTACATTTTCTGTGAAAAGAGTTAATTTCACTTTATATGCCCAAATTATAACAATCATTTTAAAATGGTCTGTAAAGTATTTTAAATTAATCTTAAAATATTTGATTATTTTAATTTTATTCTCAAACTTTCGTAATTAATTCTGGATTTTATAAAATGGTACAATTATATATATTTTTTAAAAAGAATTAATTATATCGTATATTTTTAAATTATGATACTCATTTAAAACTGATCATTACATCTTTTTTAACATTGTCTCATCATCGTATTGGGACTCTCATTCTAAATCGCTTTTAAAACTTTTAATATTTTTATTTCATCTTTAAATTATATTTCTCATTTTAAATCGATCATCAACTTTTGACTATTCTAATGTTATACGAAATTTATCAATATATGTTAATTCATGTTACCATCTAATTTGATACGAGAAATAAATATAAAATATCTCTATTTGAGAATTAAAATTTTTAAAAGAAACCTTAATATGTGCAATAAAAATTAATGTAAAAGATGTTAATAAAACAACATATAAGTAATTCTTTAATTAACCGAATGATAATAAAGGATCAACCTCTTTGTAAATATCTTTTTGAAATCCATGGAGATTGCAGACATATAAATTTATACCTGTTACAACAATAAAAATCGGGTTCGAATATAGGTTTAGGATAAATTCTCTACATTTATTATTCATTTTTTTTTAAAATTAAATATATTCATATCATACATATAAATTTATACATGTTACAATTTCCACCAAAATTTCAAATAACAGGAAAAACTTAAGGTTGCATGCTTGTTTGATATTAAAATATTATTTTTTAAAAAAAATTGTTAATAAATTTAGAGGATTTATCCGATACCTATATTCGAACCCAAGTAACATGAAAAATTTAAGGTTGCATGACTTGTTTGATATTGAAATGTTATTTTTTCTAAACTTTTAGAATTTTTGGATATATTAAAAAAAATTATTTTATTACTTTATGGTAAACATCGAATACCAGTAACGTGGAATGAGTAAATGCCTGAAAAAGATGTGTTGAAAATTTGAAAATAAAAAGTCATACTTCATTGAATTGTATAGATAGATTTACAGATGTTTATTTATTGCTCATTAATTTATTCCGTGCATGCAGGGGAAAAAGTTGTATACTCGGTGAGAGGAGAAATTATATCATGGGTCAGTCCCATCATATCATCTATGGGACCAACCAATAGAAACTGTCCACCTTATTATTTTTTAATTTTTCAAGTGAAGATTCACTTGGGAAAAAATTATGACATGGAAAAATTGATGAAGTGGGCAGTTTTTATTGGTTAGTCTCATAGACAGGTGGTGGGACTGACTCATGATATAATTTTTCCGGTAAGAGGGAATAAAATTCGATTAATTCGAAAAAGAATTAAAATTTTTAATTTGATTTGAGAAAAAAATTAATTTATGTTAATTAAATTTGAATTTATATAAATTTGATTAAAAAAATTAAATAAAATTTGAGTTGTAAAATAAAAATTTAAATATCTCGAAAAATTTAAAATTTTTAATAATTAGTGAAATAATTTTTAAGTTCTTAATTTTTTCTAATATATATATACATATAGAACCTCAAACTCTACTTAAATAGTTACAACTAAATTTATATAGAACCTCAAACTCGACTTAAATTTCATAAACTCTATTTGAATAGAAATTTTTTTAAATAAAATTTTAATTATAAAATATGATGCTTCAACGCGAATAATTCAATTTTTTACTCGATTTAACTTGACTCAATTAAACGCTTAATATATCTCTAATTCCATATTTTTGTCTCGGATCGATACCTTTCAAGTTAAACTTTTACTAAAATATTTATATTTTAAGATATCATACATTTTATTTATTAAATATATACAATTCTCCTTCAATTTTGTATATAATACTTTAAAAGTTTCTTAAATCGACAATTGAATTATTATTAATCAACTCCTCTAAATGATACTCCATTAAGTAAACCCTAAATGCAAACATTTAAAGGCATACATTAGGGTAGTTGAAGTGGTGGTTGTAGCCATAGTTATTAAAAAACTTACCCATTTTTAGACTTTATTGTGAAGTTAGGTTTTGGGTTGGTGTCTTTGTATTTAATTTCAACTTTCACATATCAACATAGATCACATGATTGTTTGAACTAAAATACGAATATAAATCTAAGATTTATACACATCAAATCATTAAAAACAACTAATTATACTTAAATTTATTAATGAAGATTTTCTAAAAGGTTTAATATTTTAAGATTATAGGTTACCTCTTGTCATACAAATCTCGTACGAGAAAAATAAATATGTGAATTAACTTATATAAATTGAATTAAAAATAAATAATATATAAACTTTAAATTTTATGATACTTTAGTACTTCTAACACATATAACATAATTAATTATTTAATTATATGTTAAATTTTATAATAACAACATACATTATATTGTTTATAATTATTAGATTTTTCTTATGTTACGTGAAGATAACATCGAAAATGATAAATAATTTTTGTCCTATAAAATCTGGACCACTTGCTTGATACAGGAAAATAAATTTTCTGCACAATAAATAAATAAAAATCTTTTATAATTTTTTTTGTTAAAATATGAATTCTAATTCAGAATGTTTTCATTAGTTATGGAAATTATTTACTGAAGCAGCTTTCTAGCATTTAGCTCTTCATCATATCCATGGAAGCCTTTGCCATTCTTCTTCTTTGCTCCTTTCTGTTTGCTAATCTAACCATATCCACAGCAGTGGACACCTTGAATGTAACCCAAATACTTAAAGATGGCGACACCATAGTTTCAGCAACTGGAAGATTTGAGTTAGGGTTCTTCAGTCCAAGTAATATAACCAAGAACAAGTACCTGGGAATTTGGTACAAGCAAATACCAATCAAAACTGCAGTATGGGTAGCCAACCGAGAAGCCCCCATCAATGATTCATCAGCTGTTTTGAAACTCACCAAACAAGGGATTTTAATCATTCAGATCCATAATGGAACCATCATCTGGCGTTCGAACACATCGAGACCGGCTCGGAATCCGTCTGCAACGCTCTTCGACTCGGGGAACTTCGTCGTGCAAGATGAAAATGAGAGTGGTCTGGAGAATTCCTTGTGGCAAAGCTTTGATTATCCATGTGATAAGTTGCTTCAAGGGATGAAGCTTGGGAGGGACTTAGTCACAGGCCTGGATCGACCCCTTTCATCCTGGAGAAGTCCTGATGATCCTTCACTCGGTAATTTTACGTATCGGTTCGACTTCGGTGGTTTTCCGGAACTTATACTTCGAGAAGGCTCTGTCATTCGGTTCCGACCTGGTCCTTGGAATGGTGTACGGTTTAGTGGCACACCGGAACTAAAACCGAACAAGTTCTTCACAGTTTCTGTTGTGATCAATGACAAGGAAGTGTATGACACCTTTGTGCTTCATAATAGCTCGGTTCTTTCGATGATGGTGTTGAGTCATGACGGACTTTGGGAGCGGCTAACGTGGATCGATCGAACCCAAAGTTGGCAAGTTTTCGTGACGGTTCAAATGGACCCTTGTGACAGTTATGGACTATGTGGTGCATATGGCATCTGCAATGCAAGCAACAATGTAAAATGTAGTTGTCTGAAAGGATTTGTGCCGAAATTCCAGAAGGTTTGGGACACTCAAAACTGGTCTCACGGATGTGTTAGAAGAACCACTTTGAACTGCTCGAGTGACGGGTTTTTGAAGTATTCGAATGCAAAGTTACCGGATTCGAGACAGTCTTGGTTTAATTACAGTATGAATCTTGACGAGTGTAAGAATTTGTGTACTAGAAATTGTTCTTGTACTGCATATTCGAATTTGGATATTAGAGATGGAGGAAGTGGATGCATGCTTTGGTTTGTTGATCTGGTTGACATTCAACAATTCAGTGAAAATGGACAAGATTTATATATAAGGATGGCTGCATCAGAACTAGGTATGAAATTTTCTTTTCTCCTTAATGCTTGGCGGCTCGAGCTATCGAGTAAGTTGAGTTCGAGTATCTTTTCTCTTTAATGATTTATAACTCGAAGATTTCTCGTATGATTTCGATGAAATAGAGGGTACAAAATCCAAGGACAAGGAAAGAATTTGGGTTGCATTCATCTCAATGTTATCTGCAGCAGTGTTGATCCTTGGCATAACCTTGATCTTGTGTGTTTGGAGGAAGAGACGCCATGAAAAACCTGGTATGCATGCATCACAGCTCCTACAAATCCACTATTTAACACTTCCATTTGTGTTGTTTTTCTATACTTGTTCATCAGATATTTACATGAACTTTTCATGTTGAATCTGGTGTTTCTGTTGGCATATCTCTATACCTTATAGGATAGAAATATCAGACACTCGTGTGTGTTCGTGTTCGACGTATAATGAGACATGAATACGGAGATATGAGTATGTATCCCTTAGCATTTTTTCCAACATCTACATTTGCAGGATTGGCCACATCCACATCTGCTCCTGAAAGTAGTTTCAGTGTTAAAAATCAGAATGAAGAGTTTGAGTTACCATCATTTGATTTAGCCACAATTGGTCTTGCAACGGATAACTTCTCGATCAAGAATAAACTCGGACAAGGCGGTTTTGGATCTGTCTATAAGGTAGCAATGTTGTTCAATCTCCATGTTATCTGTATTACTTACAGGGATGAACATGTTGCTTATATAGTTTTGGGGTCAGTGTTAGATTCGGTACAAATATCGGACATGGACATCTTAAAGATGAATATCTCTAGTTGTGCAATTTTGCAGGGGATCTTGAAGGATGGGCGAGAAATTGCAGTAAAGAGGCTATTGAGAATCTCTGGAGAAGGACTTGATGAGTTCAAAAATGAAGTCATGCACATTGCTAAACTTCAGCATCGAAATTTAGTGAAGCTTTTAGGATGCTGCATACATGACGATGAAAAGATCTTGATCTATGAATTCATGCCGAACAAAAGCCTCGACTTCTTTATTTTCGGTACAAGTTTCTGATCCGTCGAGATTTAAATAACAGTCGCAACTCTCGACATCAGTCGTAATTACTATGAAAATGCATATGGCTGACTTTTGTTAGAAAAATTCTGAACAGATGAAACTCAGAGCAAGCCACTGGATTGGCCTACACGATATAACATTATCAATGGGATTGCTCGTGGTCTACTTTATCTCCATCAAGATTCAAGACAGAGAATAATACATAGAGATTTGAAAGCTGGTAATGTTTTGTTAGACTATGAAATGAACCCCAAAATTTCAGACTTTGGGTTGGCTAGATGTTTTGGAGAAAAGGAAACCGAGGCAAACACAAAGAAAGTTGTGGGAACATAGTAAGTGAAAACCCGAAACAACTCGAGTTTTAATCCAGTTAGTTCATCCTATTGTCTTTAAAACATTTGTTCGAGATTTGACATAAAATTCATAACTGTATGCAGTGGTTACATGGCTCCAGAGTATGCAATTGATGGTCTATACTCCATTAAATCTGATGTCTTCAGCTATGGTGTATTGGTGCTCGAAATAGTAACCGGAAAGCGTAACAGAGGTTTCTGCCATCCAGATCATCATCTTAATCTTCTTGGCCATGTAAGTCAATCTTTGGCAAGCTTAAATCTCGGTTTTAAACCAGACAATAACGAACAACGAACGTACCGTGTTTGATTGAGTGCTTGTTTGCTGAATATGTAGGCATGGAGACTGTTAGGTGAAGGAAAATCCATGGAGTTAATGGCATCAACAATGAGGGAAACTTATAATCCATCTGAAGTGTTGAGATCAATCCATGTTGGCCTGTTATGTGTGCAACAAAATCCGGAAGACCGACCGAACATGGCTAGTGTAGTAACGATGTTGGGAAGTCAAGGTCCATTGCCATACCCTAAACAACCAGGTTTTTTCACCGAACGAGATGCCGTCGAATCAACTTCATCTTCATCTTCATCTTCATCAAGCACCCAAAAACTCTTATCCTCTAATGATTTCACCATTAGAATGTCAGAAGCAAGATAAAAGAAGAGAATTGCCAAGAACTTTTCAATGTTGGTTTTGCTTGCCTTGATGCACTCCTTGTAACTGACTGTATTAATAATAATTGAAGCATTGTATGAACTTCTTACAAGACAACACTACAAACTTTATGTTCTGTAAGAACTGCTCCTTAGGTGGAAAGACTGAACATCAGAGTTGATTCATGCAACTTTAAAAGATGAAATTAAGAATCAAAAGACTCCATCAGGCAACAATATGCATTGGCAACAGTGGAGGAGAACAACCTAATCATAAAACTGAAACCAAATGTTGGACACCAACATCATCTTATGATATATCATATTGCAGTAAAACATAATCGCCTCAAGTGCCATTAAAATGGGAATCAAGAACCTCATAAACCATACAACCATTGTCAATATATATAGACTCGTACAACAATGAGACGCAAACAGGAGAAAAACCCAGGATCGATTTTAACCATGCATTTTGATGACTTCTCTTCGTCTTATGATCGGAGCCTGCACGAGAAAAGAACGATAATTCGATTAGATTACAGACTATATTGTTAAACGAATAACAAATATCACATTATTTAAGATATTTTTCAACACCAATAACCTTGATAGTATAAGGCTGAACTTAAGGGGAACTTGCTAAGCATCTGCAAAGAAAGAAGCATTTTAAACAAATGTGTTAGGTAACAAGAAGAGGTGGTAAGTTCAACAATTCAGCAATTCATACAAGTTAAATACATAAACTGAAGTACGTGACAGAAACTCGGGAAGCTTTCCCGCTGAAGCATGCTACGGATTTCATAACAATTTAAGAAGCTTTTGTGTGGAAACCACATAAAGATCTTTCTCATTGCAAGTCTTCTTATTCATACATTATTCGACTGTGATTCACAACCGAAGTACTTAATAAACATATAAAGACAAGGAGACAATTGTGTATGGTCAATTGGTATATAACAGATTCCCACAACATGCAAGTGTCTTTCCCAACCGAGGCATGTAATTCAGCATCTGGACTTATCTTTTCAGTCTCAATTAACTTCCCAAAATCAGAATCCGAAAATCTGTAAAAGTTATCCACTCTAGAAGATGCTGCAGATCAAACATCCTAATGGTGTGTCATGAAGTAAAATATATGAAATTGAGAGAGAAAAGCATGCTGAAGCATTCTGCTGGTTAAAGTAACCATGATCTATGGAACTATTGGGGTATCCCACACCATAAGCTTTCTGATAGTCCTTTTTAGCTCCAACCAACCATTCCAGTTTCCAATACTATATATTTTCCCCCTCCATTATTAATTCATCGTTTCCAATGACAGGTTTCCATTTCAATTAGCTTCAAAAACTTAACAACATGACATCCGTAACAAAACTCAAAAGAAAGAAGAACTATTATTATCAATTATTTAAGCACATTTAGTTGCTTGATATAAACACAATAACAATTGCTATCATATATCTTCGGAACATTTAAGCACGGCTCACTTGTATTATGCCAACTTAACAATGATAAGAATAGCCATACTCCACATGCTGAAGAAAGACTCCCATTAGTAAAAATCTAATAGTAAGAATCAGACTAAATAATTATAAGCTACAAGAACACGGATGAAACTAAATTTTCCCACTATGTATGAAGCATACATTGATCATATTATACTATCATGCACTATTAATCAGCTGATGTAACACAATCTCCAAAACTAATCGAATTAAACAAAAACTTGCCAAAATTTACCAAGAAAAGGCCAACCTATGTTAACTTAAAGAATTTGTCTGCCATAACAACAACAAACTGATACCTTTCCCACTGCATATCATCTGCTATGATTATATTATGCTTTGTGCACCTAAACATCATCTAAAAACCAAGAAAAAAACACTAAGATGGTCACTGAAAAGAAACCAAATTTCACTCATTCGAAACCGAAAAACGAAGTATGCCTGGATCAGCTATATGGATCACATGATGCAAGGCAACTGTGCTAAAAGAACTTCTCAATCCATCCAAATTAAGCACCGAAACAAGTACAGATATCCAAAATTCCGATCAAACTGAAATAAAATAAGACCCCGTAAAAGAATTAACCTTTGCCATCTTTTCCCTCCACCGCAGCCTGCTTAACTGTAACGACAGGCACCGCATTCCCAGCATCTTTATCATCAGGATACCTAACAACAATCACAGGGCAGACACAATGATGCACACAATAATCGGTAACACTCCCCAATCTCCCATCACTCCCTCTTTTCTCAGCTCCAAACCCTCTACTCCCCATTATAACAGCATTCAACCCCAGCCTCTCCACCTCAAGACACAATCTTTCCCTCATATCGTGATCTTTCACTATATGAATCTTGAAGTGAATCCCGGCTTCTTTCAAGGGTTTGGCCAAATCCGCCGCCTTTGAAGCCGTGAAGGCATCAAAATCGTCTTCTAGTTGCTGCTGAGACTGCGGGGTTTCTGGGTTTCGCGGGCTTTGAGGAAGTGGACCCCAGTCAGCTCCGAAGAGTACTGAAGTGGGCGAAACATGGAGGAGGACAACCGCATCCCCGGGTCTGAGGTAGTTCTGGACGGCCCAACGCACGGCAAGAGCAGACTCACCGGACAGGTCGACGGCTACCCCGATCTTACGCCGGGCGCCTGCGGTTGGGGTGGGAGTAGCAGCGGAGTTTGGGTGGTGAGGGGAAGAGGGGTGGTGGATCCTGATTGTTGGAAGCTGAGGATGATCACTGTTATCTGTAGGATTCATTTTCTTTTCTCAAAACAACAAAAGGATATAGCTTCGAGCTGAAGTAAGTATTTTAAACAGATAGTTTTGGAGACGAAAGTGGAAGAAGAAGGAGAACTTTATTTTGAAGACTGGGAAGTGGAGACAAGACAAAGTCGGCAAAAGCAAAGTGAAACGAGTTCCCACTTGTCATCATCCATCATCCATACTGGAGCCTTTGGGTTTGGGTTTCCATAGGTGTTTCAGTGGACCTTCTGTTCCTGAATAGCCCAAGGTCTCTTCAATGAGTTAGTTTTATATTTACAAAATAAATATTGAAATCTTTTATCATAGCTTGTGGACGTGCCGGAGTGGTTATCGGGCATGACTAGAAATCATGTGGGCTCTGCCCGCGCAGGTTCGAATCCTGCCGTCCACGTGCTTTACTTTTTTAGAATAAACTACATTGAGCCCTACCTTGGACCACAACTTGTGGTGTAAACATGGTGTCCAGTTTCAAGGCTTCTACGTAATCCTTTTGTCGGACAGTCCATTGGCTCGATCCGTAGGGGTCTTTCCATCCATTGTAGTCCCAGTAATCGACGTGATAAGCCAGTACGATAACTGGAGCTTCGAGCTCGAAATCGCCTCTCCCTAGCCTCGACAATAGTAGCTCGCTCGCCGGGGATGTCGCACAACATTAGGAAGAAAACAATTCGACCATGACCGGACCTTCAGGAGGCGGTGCTTCATCGACTGTTCCACATTGGTTTTGCCATAGTTTTCGGTCCTGGATGAGGAGCCTTTGCAAAAACAAGAAAACAGACGACGGTCCATTCTCAGGGATTAAAACTTAAAATCCTAATGGTTTGGTGTTATCAGCTTATGGCAACGATGATAAGATACCACATAAACAAAGAAAAGAATATTGAAAAAACATTTTTTGTTTGGGTGATTGCCATTGGAAAGAATGGTAGAGAGGGAAATGTGGCAAAGAAGATGGTAAGAGTTTTGACACATGCATAATTATCTATAAACACAATATATATAAACACATTCATAATTTGAGTTACATAAATTTTGACCATGTTCAAAATTTCTGGGTCGAGTTTTGACCCTAATCCTTAAACAGTTTACTATATGTCAAGTGCGAGAAAAAGAGGGAGTGCACAAGGTAAAAATGAAATTCCAGGTAAAGGGCATGTGAATTTTTCCCTCTGGAATTTCAATTTTGTGCACTACAAGGAACTACAGAGTTAGATCTTACATCAGTTTACAACATAAGAATATACACAACCTACATCCAACCATCAGAAGAAGAAACTGGTCTCGACTCGACAAATTCCCATCTGTCTCTGCACATTATCATTGCTTCCACCAAGAAGCAAAAATTGGTAGATATACAGATACAAACGTCTTGCTTGATGTCCATGGACTATAGAAATGTATATATTTGCTGCCATAAAATATAACGAAACTGTACCAGAGAATGGAAGCCTGACATGCTTGGACAGACTATGATCCTTTATGTCCAGTCGGTTTATTGCAAGTCTGCATCTGTAACACTTTACCTCGCTTCGGCCACCATGTTTTTCTTGTTTTCTCTGATTCTTTATGTCCACCTTGTTTTTTGGGGAATTTTGCCTTCAATTCCCTTAATCTCATTTTGTAATCTTTCTTCCATGCCCTGAAGCTGCGCTTTAAATTCCGTAGTTCTTCGTAAGAACTTGAGTTAGGGTCTATTTTGCTCATATCATCTTCAAAAGTTTGTTTCTGCTGCTCAAATTCCTTTTCTAGACCGCTTACACCATTTTCTTTGCTCCCGACATCAGTTTTATTTCTACCAAGAGTTCGAGGTTGCATGGACACATTATCTTTCAAATCAACTCTTCCTAGCTGACCACCAGAGCCATCAATCTTTTTGGCTGCAGCTAGACTGGCCTGCAAAAAATGCAATTAAAATCAATAAGCATCTAAGTCATTAAATTATTACACTTGGATCCATGTCAAAGGTTATTAATCATGATTGTAATCTCTTCAATACATGTAATTCGTATACATGTAATTTACATTAAACATGAAATTCTCGTAACGGCATGTACATTCACCGATTATTTAACGAAATACTCAAGTTTACTTGATTAACTGCAATCACCAGGATTGCATTACTTTTGTTCTTACTTCGATGTTCTCAGGACCTTTTATGTCGAGGTAAAAACAACGACCTTGCTTAAAACATGTTATAATTAGTTATAGTTGTCTACAAGCACACCAACTTACTTGCAAGGATGCAATTTGCTTTTGCAACGTCTCCTCCATTTTTTTCATATTTTCTTGTTCCTTTTGCATCTTCGACTCATACTGTTGTTCCCGCAATCTGGCACTTTCCTGTTCTTTTTGCATATTTGCCTCATACCGTTGTACTTGTTCCCGCAATGCATGATCTTTTTGTACATTTGCCTCATACTGTTGTAATTGTTCCCGTAACGTGGCATTTTCCTGTTCCTTTTGCCCCAAAGTCGCTTCCACATCAAGAACCCTTCTTTGAAGCTCTGCCATTGCTGAAGGCTGCTCATTTGGTATGTCCTGGTCAGCCCAGAAAAGAGGATCACATTTCAAGTCCTTCGGAGTTTCTCAACAGAAACCATAAACAAATTATTGAAGTAAAACATGCTTGGAGGCATGCAACTAAGAGAAAAATGACGTGGCAAGAAAGAAAATATCTTCATGAAACAGAGACTTGGTAATGTTATCATGGTTATTTTAAGGACCAAAGAAATGTTATCATGTTAAGAGAAGAAGATACCTTTACTTGAGAAAATTTTCTGGACATTGTTCGTCTAGATCTCAGCCGTCTCAGAACATGCAAGTTACCGAGATGTTTCTGGACCAAACATCCACGAATTACTGCAACAGAAGAAAAAAATGATGGTAACAATAAACAAGAAAACTACAGATGACAGAACCCACAAATTTAGTTAGCACACAAAGTACTTGCCAGATTGTAAAACTATGATTGCTGTCAACTGTTCGTCAAGTAATTGGGAACCAGATGCTGAGTGGCTATAGGCGTCCTCATTAGTGTACTTCCCTTGGATTTCACCACCTGCAACTGCATCGCAAAGGAAACATCCAGTCGATCACAAAAAGAAAAGTAAATTGCCAAAATATAGCTGCCCGTGATCTGAAAAGGGAATAAACTTAAGGTACATCACTAGTGAATCTACAGTTTCAAACCTCTAAAGTATAAAAAGGTGCTTCGAAGATGAAGATGTTAAAAGACCAAATCTAAAATCTCATACAGAATGATAAACTAAATGCATGAAACATGTAAAAAAAAAAAAGCAATGTTTTTTGCAACACCTGTTGGCATCGCCTGTTTTCTCCTATCCCCCACTGCACCAACCTGTTTTCTCCAATCCTCCAATGCACCAATCTGCAACCCAGCCGGACATAAGAGCATCAAAGAAACTATTATATAAGATAACCATAAACAAAATGAAACATTAAGGTTCAACTCTAAACATTAAGAAATAATTCAAGCATTTATATGCAACACTGATCTGTCTACAGTCAAATATAAACCTGGTTGGCATAGCATATATATATATATATATATATATATATATACCAGGTTACTTGGGCTCCACTTGAAAAAACAAAGACTAATTTAGCTAACATGTTTTTTAGCCATAGTAAGAGAGTCATATCTCCAACCTCAAAAAGCAGAGTAAAAAAGCTAGCAAGTAAGGCTAGAACAGGGTGCGGTGCTGGCCTCATACGAAGTCTAAGTACAGGCTCTTGATATGAAATAATCAAAAAGTTAACTTGGTCGACTCTTGCAATTATCTACAGTGTCACATAGGTCCTGGAAGTAACTGGAGAAAGGGAAATCAAGGTTGAAAATTACAGCTAACAAACAAAAGGTATAAAACAACTTACCTGCCCGGTTCGAAGATACAGTTTAGTGTAGCCAATTTGATACATTTCAGGGAGGACATTAAATTGCTTTAGAACAGCAACTGAAATACTTAAGGGATCCTGAGATACGTTAGTCTCCAACAGGAGTGAACCGTACCTAAACACATTAGGAGAAGAATTATGGGGAACTAGTTAGAGGGAATAATAAAAATTTAAAAAGAACTAAAGGAGGCTTCCGCCTTTACCTTTCTGCGAATTTCTGATGTGTCATTCGAGCAGGATATCCAGATCTAGAGATTCTAACAACTTCAAAAACTCCACAACATCTAAGCTGCTGCAAGACAAGATCGTCATCATACATGCTAGGGAGCTGTTTGCGATTTGGTTTTATGCAGCAAATAAAGTGAGGTTTTGTATTCTCCAACTGGTGCATTAGTTTGAAGAGTTGACCCTGCAATATGGAAGAAAAACATCAACACTTACAAAGCATGCTTTTGCTGACATAGACATCTGGTTGTGCAGTAAATTCCTAATAAATAAATCTTTTATGCTTTATACTGAAGACTAATGTAAGAAAGCTTCTCCAGTAATGAATCAATACCATGCAAAAAAGATTTGTAGTTTAATTGATTAGCTTGAATTTGTGAGTTATCCGTGAGAAGGGCTTAGTGTTGTAAACAATGTGTAATTAGTATTTATTATTCTACTTGAAGTCCAGCTCCCTAGTAGATTAGAATTAAAAGTTATTATAAGTAGGACTTTAATGTACTAAAAGTCCTATACTAGAGTCTATAAAAGTCTGTAACGAGATGTAATTATTAATGCTATTTTTTCAATAACATAAAAGACATTCTGTTAGACTACAGAATTACATTACAACCATGGGTGAACTTGGATCACAATTAAGCAAGTAAACTTACCTTCAGCTGTATACCGACACCTTGCTTTGGAACATCTGGGTTCAGAGACTGATTAAGCATTTTAATGGCAAATGTTTGTGGGAATCGGCTCTCACATGATGATAGAAGTTCGATTAACTCAGAGTTCAATGTATCTTGGTTCTTCTTCAGAAAGCCATTCGTATCATAGAGTACCTGGAAGAACTCTGAAAATCAATAATTCATTGTATGCCTTGCGCAGTACCATACCAGCAGTACGCATCTTCCCAAATAAATTCAACCTTTCTGAAAACTGGACTTTCTCAGTTGCATCTTATGGTTTGAGTGAGAGACTAAAATATCAAGTTAATTAATTTTTAAGAAGTTTGCAATTTCAGTCATTGATAAACCAAACTACAATTAATAACATTTCAAGGGTTTCTATTAAATCTCGATTGTAGTTTGACTGTGGCAAGACAAATTTAAGTCTATAAATAATAGATCCTAGAGAAACAAAGAATGTATTAAATCTGTTACAGTGGCCAACATCTACCCAATAAGGAAAATTTAAATCAAATTATAAGTTTCGTACTTTCTTGAGTTGAACGAAAATCTTACAAAGATTTGTCTGTTCACTAAGAAAGTAACTAACCTCTCCTGCAAAATGGCGAACACCAAAGGCTCTGCCTTTATCTCCTTTGAAGCAAGAATTACCACTCAGGTGCTGCTTCAACTTACTAGCAAGGGTTGAATCATTTGCATCAGGGGAATTCGATTCCTCATCCAGTAAGGAAAGTAGCCCAATTGGTTTCTGCAAAATGACTAGCAAAGAGAAAACTGACAGATTGCCCACAAACATTTTGCTTTCATCGCATCAAGATATGACTAGGAAATACAAGTTTCAGCCAGCATTAGCACTCTAAACAAAAGCATACTTCGGCAAGACCAAGCTCAATTTCTAAGTAGAAAAACAGTTATATATGCAAGATCCACATGCTACATAATCCAAGAAATTCCAAACGAACAAGATGACAAATAAAAACTATTCAACCTTCAAATTACCTTCTCAAATAAATCCAAACACTCTTGGTTGTCTACAAAATCAATTTTAACCCCATCAATCCCATCCAACTCGTACTCCTGAAATTTGAGAAAGAAAAGACTCTTAAAAACAGGAAGTTTGTCAGAAAAAACAATTACTGAGATAGAAGGTAAACTAAATCCAGATATTTAAAAAAATAGACAGTTGAGAACAAGAATATACAGAATTTTGGCTTTTGAAAATTAATCTGTATGCCCAATAAATAAAAATAGACTCTTAGGAGCATGAGGTCTTGTTCTTCTACAAAACAGTACAAAAATAAAAATGCTGTACTAGTCAAAGATATATGTTGCTAACCTCTTGCTCAAGCTTAAGTAGGTGCCGGTTGAAGTGTTGTTGCAACCTCTCATTCGCATAGTTTATACAAAGCTGCTCAAAGCTATTCTTCTGAAGATGAGAAGACAAAAAATCATCACCTGGAAAAACTTAACAAAGATATACTCTAAAGAGCTAACTAAAATGCACTTGCCTTAAATGACTCAAACCCATAAATATCAAGGATGCTTATGGACTTGCCATCGTGCTGTTTTCCCACATCAAGTAACTTGTTTATTTTTTCCACAAGCCAGTCAAACAAGCAAGCATAGATCCATTTCGCCAAAGCATCTCTTGCATCACTGGCCTAAATTACAAGTTAATTAATGAATTATATATTGTCAACAAGTGCATCACAGTAAATATAAAGGACGGAGGAAGAACAATTTTGTTAACCAAATACAGGACAAACCTGCTGCAATGTTAACTTTTTAACAATACTACCCGTGTCACTACCCTTGTCATCATGGGTTGTATGGGCACATAAAGCTTGATTCAGGTCGTGCGACGCACAACCTAGCAGCCTGGCTGCACTAATTAAAGCTGCGATGAGGAATAAAAAATAGCATCTCACATAAATATCCGAGTCTTCAACGAGGATAAACATAACATATTAACAAGCATGCTCTTATGTTTAATAAAAAAGCTAATTAAAGATTTGGCTTTAACAGATGCAACAAAAAGTAAAATTAGAATGCACAAAACTAATGATGGTAACATATTACAAGGTCTTTACGGCACATGCATTTTTTTAAATTGTATTTTATCATTGCACAGCCCATAAAACTTTTATAAAGGTTGGATCATGTTCATTGCACAGCCACAGGTTAACAGAAAATCCTAAGGAGACATATCTGCATTCAATGTTAGACTTAATAAATGAGTCCAGCTTCTAAAGTAGGAGCTTCTCAACTCCATTGCCAGTAATAGAGCAAATTGGAATGTGCATTGACTATCAGGCAATTTTACTCTTCATTTTATGTACCACTGCCTTGCCAATGAGACATCACCATCATAAAACAACACAAGCCTTACAGTTTCCTGAAAATGCTACAACAAAGAAAGAATCCTCTCTCTCTCTCTCTCAGTCAGCTACGAGAAAAGAAACAGAAAATGTAAATACAATATCAAATGCACTTTTTTTCTTTTTCACAAGTTACCGTTATGCAAGGCAAACCCATATTATTACCTTCATCATTTGATGCCTCCACATGATTTTCATTGTCAATTACTTGAAATGATATATTTCCCAGCCATAACACTGCAGCAAGCATTTTAAACATTTGGTCTTTGTCTTCATTGGAAATTTGAACAATGTCCAGGGCTTCCTACCGAAATGGAGAAACAATGACATAAAAGCCAATGGGATAGAAATGATATGGAATAGGAATGCCAGCATTATGGATGGTAACATCAAAATCTATTCTGAGTTACCATAAGCTTATGGAATTCCTCAGAATCATCGACATCATTAATCACCAAGCAGTCACTCTGGGCCAGATACTTGTACTCATTAGCCTTTTTAAGATACAGTCTCTCTGCAAACACATGATTCAAAAGAACATAAGTAAATTACATAGATTCAAGTTAATGAGTTGCATAGTTGTAGATGCTATGATGCATTCATTTCTAATTTAAAGGAAATGTTGAGGGATTCTGGCATTTTAAAATATATAGCACCCATAGCATTTAATTGGTTCAATCTATTGAATAAAAAGGCTATGTGGCAAGAATAACTTGAGCAACCTTGAGATTTGAATGGCATGATACCATTCTTTAAAAGTGCTACAGCTTCAAGAGATAATAGGCGCAAACAAACTAGCATAGTTCCATGTAGATGATATAGGGAAGAGCCAATGTTACACCCAACCTATTCTGAACTTGCATGAATTGTAGAACGCTGTAAAATGAAATAGTACCTCTTAGAGATTGTGGAGCACCAGCACAGAGCTGATAAAAGATATGGTAAGATCTTTCAGCAGAGTCTAGTTCAACTACTCTCGTCTGCTCAAGGGTAACATCAAAAAACATTCACATCAGATATTATACATGATATCAGTGATAAAATTCAATATGAAGTTTAATGGAGTCGTAAAGTCACCTTTTCCAGAAGAACTATCCAGAATTATTGGTGAATCAACATTAACACAAAGATTGGTCAGTCACCAGGATTTATCAAATATTATTTATTACTACAATGTATCAAGTAATAGTAGCAATCTTTTATTTTTCAACATGCTTACAAATTTGAATCTTCACACCAGATATCTCCCCCACATCAGTAAAATGAATTTCAACAAGTTCCCCCTGCATCAGTTTAGCATAACAGAATAATCAACAAGGCACTTTCTAAGTTATAGCAGATATGAAATACATAAAGCAAAGTAAGAACTCCTTCACTAAGGTCAGCAAAGATTATTTCAGCCATGAGACATATTAAATATATATCTACCTTCAACAGAGACCAATCTAAAAATAAATAAGGGAAAGAACTCACAAATCTGCTAGCGTTGTCATTCCTAGATGTCTTTGCATTCCCAAATGCTTCAAGTATACAACTTGCATAGAGGAGTTGACCCTCTATCTCAACATTGCCACTTCCAACGGCAGCCAGGTACTTCATTGCAATTTTTGCTGTTTCAGTTTTCCCAGCTCCGTATTCCCCACTGCAGGATAAATTTATACTACATTACTCTACAGTTCATAAAACAAAAACTATTCTTAATGACTAACAGTAATATTACATTATCATACATAACTAAAAATATTGAGCATCCAACTAACCTTATGATCAGAGATTGACTTACTCCATCTGCAAAATTTTAATTATAAAGATAAAGAGAACATCAGAAACAAGTTGTATCACCATGAGCAATTGATCACTTGTTTACTGTAACTTAAAAAGAGAGAGAGAGAGCAAAAATGGTTTCATTCACCATTCATCATATCATTATATGCATTGGCTGCTATAGCAAAAACATGAGGGCTGTCGGTAGCTTTCTGTTTATAAGCTGTGACAAAATCCTTCCCATAAATTTCGACATCTTTAAATGGGTTGACTGCAATCAACATTGCACCTGCTTTACTCTACATAGAGAAAATTGTATAAATGAAGCGTGGCAGTAGAGATATCTTCATTAATAAGTACATGACCAAAGGTTCATATCCCGCTTACATATATCATATCGCAAGAATATCTGTACTTAAGGTTGTGAAGAACTGAGGGCTCATTCAAATAACTAAGATGCCTGAGATCATCCACACCATCCAGAATTTCTGGGTTTGCAGGAAAGAGGTGGCTGGTAGAGACTTTTACAATCTATAACAATGATGTAGTATAAATCATACACCAGCCAACAAAAAAGAACAGTCGAGACTAATGAACAATTTCAGAAATCATGAAACTCACATTTTCATTGGCAAGGGAAACAAATGATTCTTCCCCAGATGTAGCTTCTATTGTTCCAAATGACCACACACCACGGGATTGCCGGCACCAAACATGAAGTTTCTGAAACCAAATCCTCTCTCAATAAATAGATTTATTATGGCAGTCCTAAGTTCATCATCAAAAACACTCCTGAGCAATATAATATACATATGAAATAAAAAGGAACACGGTAATTCACCTAGTATCAACCCCCAAAAGCAAAGAAAACATGACTTTTCATGGCTATATCATATTCATACATCAAACCTAGCATAAAGTAAGAGCTAAAGAGATCTTTTCCTAAACACACTAAAAAGATTGATACAATGTGGTTTTGTTAATTTAAGTGTTTGACATTGTTCTACCAAATTGTTGTGGGAAATTATCAGCTTTGTCTAATGCTTCAAATAATCTCTCACTAGAAAGTCATTCAAAACTTCATAAAAGAATTTAGATATTTGTACACTAAAACTAGATGTGCCGTGAAAGTCATAATTCGAGATAAAATCTTAAAAATCGGAAAAAAAAAAAAAAAACATTTTTGACTCAGAAGTACTTTTATGCTTACTAATTACCTAAAACAGATTTGACAATGGACACTTATTTTTAAATCAAATAATCTATAAATACTTTTAAAAGTGATGTTTTAAAAATATTTTTCACCATATTTTCCAAAATTAATATGAAACTAACCATTAATAGATTCATCGTTCATCAATATTGAGCTTCTAAAACCTCTTTCTAAGAATACTTAAAGAACAAGAAAATTAGAAAAAAAAAAGTACTTCCATTTAATACTTACTTTCTCAATAAAATACCCAATATTATCACTCCCCTCCAAATCCTTGTTTTCCTCCAAATTATAGGGTGAATCCATATTCACATCTTTCCTCCTTTTGTTGCCCCAAAGTGTATTCCTTTTCACTTTGTCATCAACGCCACCGTTTTCGCCATCAGCATTGAAGGTCGGTTGAGCAGCCCAGCGTCCGGAGATAACCCTTGCCCTGGAAGGCGGTCGGGAAGGTAATGCTGGGGGTATGTCTTTGGGCTTCTCGCCATCGTCTCGTTGCCGGAGAGATTCCAACATATCCTCCAGCGAACTTCTCGCAAACGAAAACATCGCTTCTGGGAGGGGAGAAAACACCCAAAAAATCAACAGAGAAAGAAGCGATCGTTTTAGAAATTCATGTTGAATTCTTTTCTAAACAGTAAGCCAAAAGATTATTGAAACAACCCAAAAATTTTAAAATATTTTTAAGGTGAAAAATTAAAAAGAAATGAATGGAGAACAAAATATAGGACTGAAGCGTATCCGATTTTGTTGGGGGGAAAAACGGAAATCGGAACATCAAGGATTAGAATTTGCTAAAAAAAGAAATTTAAGGAAATTCTAAATATTCTAGGAAAAAACTTACAAATATTTTGTAATTTTTTCTCTTAATTCGCATTTTCGTAATAAATATATATCATCAACCCAATCATCGTTACATGTCATAAACATTTTCCTCTCTGTGTTTGGTTCCCGAGAAAGACAAAGAAAGCCTCCGCAAATTCAAAACCAAATTTTCTCTGCCGCCAAACAGGGTCTGTTCTGTTGAAGATAACTTTAGTTCTAAGCCAAATCATCACCTCTTCCCTTTCTAATTTCTCCAAAATCCCATGCCGTGAAAATCACCCAAGAGCCAGCTATGGTGAAAAATTATCGAATTTTAATCTCAGAAACTTGTTTTTATTTTGTTTTCCAGGTAAATATACTATGGCAATTAATAAACCAACAGGAAGTGAGGATCTTTGCAACAATTTTGAATCTTTGAAATTAACTGCTCCTGTAAATACCATAGCAGGTAACCACTGTCTTCTTCCATTAGAATAAATGCTCTTAATCTTAAAATACGATTGTTCTAATAGCAAACTCAGTTGTGAGTTACTACTTTACAAGTGATGGATTATATTGTTTGAATCGTTAGGAAAAAAGTTTTCACAAGCATATTAAAGTTTTCACAATAATAATTAGGGCTTCATTTTGTTTGGATTCGGGTTCTGTTTAATTTTTAAGTTATTTTAATAACCACCAGTTTTTAATTTGATTAACTTTTAATTTTCGGTTTTTTATATTAACCTTAATTTTTAAAATTTTATATTTTATCTTGATAAAATAATTTTATGTTATGACTTTTAAATATTATATGATAAAAATTTTAAGATATTTTTATAAATATTATTAAAAATTTATATTTAAGTAAAAATATAAAAAATAAAAATACATTTATAGTATTTTAAGTATAAAATATATATTTTTACCTTATAAAAATAATTAAAAATCAATCAAAAAATCAAATTTGGTTTATTTCGATTAACAACGGTACATATATTATTGTTACTGCTTTTGAATATTTCCGCTTAATAATAATAATTAATAGGATTATAAATGAAACATATCTTAAATTATTTGAGTTTGATTCTATTAAAATTTGATTAATACTTAATTCAATTCAATTTATATTTTTAATTAATTAAGTTAAATTAAATATCAAATTATTATAAGTTAGAATTGAACTTAACATTAGTAGACCGGTTCAAGGAACTAGTTACACCTAACACCACTATTACTGGTCAGTCTAGTAGCAGGAATATAATAAAGGAAGCCAAGTGGCCCCCATTGTTTCTTTTTGTGTGCCTTCGTCTTGAACCTAGTCTTGCACAAAGACAAGGGAAAGTAGAGGAAAACATCAAGGAAATGGGGATATGGGACTTCATCTCTGGGTCAACGGATGCTGTGAAGGGCCTTCTGCTGAGCTCTTACAACCATGGTTCTGCAATGGTCACCAAGAGCAAGGAGGTATCAGCTGATGCACTGCTAAAGGTGAACCATCACGGTTCCGTCGTCATCACCAAGGGGAAGGAGGTCTCGGTTGATGCACTGCAGAAGGTGAACCATCACATGTCGGATCCTCAAACCCGATCCAGAATCTCCAGGGTAGCCACTGATGTTGCCAAGAATGCTACCATTGAGGGACTTAAATCTATCCCTGGTAATCACATCCATACACATGGTATAATTGAATATATGCGTGTCGAACACATACTTATGTCCAAAAATCACACCGGAATCTGAGTTATTAGGAACGTAAAAGATACAATTTTATGGATTTCGCACCTGATTCGATCTAGTTAGGCTGAGTATATGTATGAGTTTGATTGGTAGTGGGTGGATGTGAATTTAAAACTTTATACGCCTCATATTCATCCGTCCCGCATTCATCCATCCCATCTTGCATCCATTCACCTACTATCCACCATATGAATTCTGAACCATTATGAAATCGTAGATAAGTTCACAAGCTATTTTGCAGGGATGTATCATGTAATTTGCTCAAATCTTATATATAAATTCCCTATCCAATTTATTTTAGCTTGAAAAAAATAATTTTTTCATTATATTTGATATTAGTGACTGATTTGTTTGGCGGGTAAAGGCTGAGTGATGGGTACTCAATTGGATAATGGGTCAAGTGGAGTTTTAGAATGTACCTACTTGAGCGCTGTGACTGACGGGTAGGTGGTGAATATAAAAATTTTAATCGTGTATGAGTATTTTAGCATTTTTACTTTGCTTGCAGGTGCATATCCAACTTATAAAATTGTCTCAAAGTCGATAAGTGATGATGATAGGAAGTTAAAAAGTGAGAACACGTCTAAAATACAGCAGGAAGAGCTGAAGGCATTGCAAGCCACAGTGAGCAAACTGGAGAAAGAAGTCGGTGTTCTGCGCGAGCAAGCAGCGGAACAAGCCGTAAAGAGGAAACCTCGAAGCACAGTTGAAGCTTCTGTGAAACCAGGAGGCAAGAATCAAGTTCACTCGATGAAGGAATTCATCCGTAGCCATTTCTAGAGGTTGAAATGGTGGGGAAATGCCAAGTATGAACCACACATGTTTTTATGCTGTATGAACTGTGTCAACAATCAGAATGTTTGTGAATGTACAAACCAGTGTTTCACTTTCAAGTATGATCCACACATGTTTATAGAGAAAAACAATGTTTCATTCCAGTAAATTATGCAAGATGTTTGTTCTACTGGTTGTTTTTTATGTTTGATTCCTCGGGTTAATTCAAATGTCGGGATTTAAACCTCTAACTTTCTGGATGTCCAGGGTAGCTGCTTGAACAAATAGAGTAAAACTGCATGAACCAGTAGGTTACGACTTATGTTGCTCGGACTCTTCATTTTTATGACATTATATGGCATGGAATATGGTTCTCTAAGCCCTCAAAATATCTAAGAATAAGTGCTTAGAATTTAAACAAGTAGAATTTTTAAAAATTTGAATCTTTATTAATTAATTTAGTGATATTTAACGATATTCGATATTAATTAGAAATTTAACTTGGACTTTAAAGCTCAGGAGTTTAGTTCATATGAATTAGTGTTTAGTATTTTTGGATTTTTTATGTTATTTTTTACAAAATAAATAAATTTACTCTATTTATGTACTCTTGTTTTCATAATCCCACGTGAACTGAAATTCTCAAAATAATCTCTTTAAATGTAGCTTAGAGGCAAAGTTAATAACCCTCTAATCAATTTCCCGGCAAAAACTATTTGAGGGTTTCTCTTCATCTTTTTTTTCTTCAGATCTTCCGGCGTTCTTTCTGAGAATTAAACTCAAATCCCATGGACAACAAAAGAAAAAGAGGTACCGGCATTCTTGAAAACATTGAAACCAGGTATGTATGTCGTTTGTTTTCTATGCTTCTATCGTTTCTTGGTCGACAAGCAACTTCAATTGAGTTCTTGATTCGGTTCTTGTGTTGGTGTTTATGTCAGGGAGGTTGAAGATAGAACAATGGACGAGGAAAACACAGTTGACAGATTGAGCGATTTGCCAGAACATGTTGTTTTGAAGATCATCTCATCACTTCCGTTAAAAGAAGCGGTTCGAACATGCGTTCTTTCGAAACGATGGAAGGATGTTTTCACTTCGATATCCGATATCGACCTTGATTGTGTCCTGAAGAACAAGTATTTGCGTAATAGTTTCATGAACTTTGTGGACAGGTTTCTGTTCTTGCGTAAGGATATTAGTATCAATAGATTCCGTCTCCACCGTGAATTCGGTTTGGATCCTGGTAGGATCAATGGATGGATACATTATATGCTGCGGCACGGCGTTAGAGAGCTCGATTTAAGCATTAGAACAACAGAGTTTACTCTGTTACAGTTTGGGGTTTTCACTTGTAGAACGCTTGAGAAATTGAAGTTATCTTTCAACCTAAGTTTCATCCCGATTATTCCAACAAACTGTCGTCTCCGGAATCTCAAAGTTCTTCATTTTATTTATCTGAAATTATCAGACGATGAATCCATCCGAAGGCTGCTTTCGAGCTGTGCCAATTCACTCGAGGAATTTCTTGTTAAAGACTGTGATTTGAGCAACATAAACAAGCTCAGTGTTTGCAGCCATAAACTTAAGAGGCTAACACTAGCTAGTTTTCAAGGCCCTAGTTATGAATTAGAGATCAACACACCAAATCTGGTCTACTTCCATTACTACTACTGCACAGAAACAAAGCATTCGTTTATAAACTTAAACTCTCTTTCTGAAGCACATATTGGTATTGGATTAATCCTGTCTTCCGACATGAACTGCAGACGCACTGTTGCTGCAATAGAGTTGATGAGAGCAATCAGTCATGTTCGGTCACTTCATTTAACCGGTGGTTACACAGCAGTAGAGGTGCTGCCTGTCCTACTGAGCGCTGGCAATCGGATTCCAGTATTCCCTAAGTTGACTTACTTGAACATGGTTGGAAGCTATGCAGGATGGGGAACATTGTTCATTACTTGTCCATGTCTGGATACCCTTGCTTTCGACTTTTCGGTATGACTAAATGAACATTGCAGTTTGTAACTAGTTTCAGGTAGCAGTTATGATATAATGTTGTTGTTATTCTTTTCAGGGCTATTGTCCTCTAGATTGGTGTATAACAAAGGAACTTCCGTCCGGTTTGCTGCATAGTGTCAAGTCGGTCAAGTTTTCGGCAGTCGAAAAAAAGCATATCGAGTTCATTGAGTATGTTTTGAAGGAGTCGTATGCTTTAGAGAGTTTGGCAGTAGAGCTGAGGCCATCGACGAGTGAGCAGAGACTGATGGGGAAAGTCATCTGTGCATGCCAAAAGCTTCTGAAAAATGCAAAATTTGTAATCTCCAATAGAACTATTCAACTATATGACTTTTAACATTGGAAGAAAGCTTGGGGTTAGCTGATTTTCATGGAGTTTCAACAGTAAATTTTATTTGATTCTCTTTTAATTTGTTTCTGGTCTACATGTTTCTGATTAAACCGATTCGGATGGGATACTTTCAATATAAAAGATTAAAGAAATCAAAGTGTTAGACAAATACAATAAGGTCAACTTAGATGATGATATAAAGAATCAAGAGCAAGTGAACAACTCAAGTACTGTAAGAAAAGTAAACCATGTAAAGACACTAACAATGTTATAAATATTCTATAAAACGAAACAATTAACGAAACTTCGATCGAATACGACGTTAACAGACACTCGAACAATCGAACAAACTCACGTCGAACACGGTTTAGGAGTTACTACTTTATCCATCTCATCATCTATCTAACAAATACCATGGTAAAGCTATAACTAATCCACTTACTTGCATCTTTATATTAACCCTTAGTTTAAGTTACAAGTGAAAGTCCTCTAGGTAGCTTAATCTCCCCATCTTTCATCTTCCTGTCTTTATTTTCGACTTCAAATCGAGATCGATCCATGCCGAGGTCCGACATGATTCCAAATCATCAAAACTATACTAAAGGTCAGCTTCTTCTTTGTTGGATTCTCATAGTTTTCCTGCAAATTTTGTAGTTTTTGAATTGTCTGTGATGATACCAGATACACCACCCAATCCTAACTGTGTAGCTCCCCAGATGGTGTCTGATCCTCAGAATCCGATGGGGGAAACCAAGACCAAAGGCTCTGGATTTTGGACTGGATTGTAATTTTTCTTTATATATTTACTTTTGAAGATGGTTCATTATATAAATTAAAGTGGATTTATTTTCATATAATATATTTTTTTCATGCAGTTGTAGCGGCTTGTGTTGTTATTGCTGTCTGGATATTTGCTTCTGAAAGTGTTGAAACTTGAAATTTCACCCTGTTGTTTTATATGGTTTGAATCCATAGTAACAGAGTTGATCAACTGATACTGTGAGTTAATATGTAATTTGATCTTTGTGTTTATATCCTGAAATTTCTACTTCTGTATCTTGCTTTAGTTACTGTTTATAATGCCATAAGACACTTGATTTTCCTCTTTGTATATATATGGTGGTTTTAAGTCAGATCTTTGATCGTTAGAACTGTGTGTAAAACTTGATTCGACTCGATTTTTAAAGAAAGTTTAAATTGTAAGATAGAAATACGAAAATTTTAAAATTTTAAAAAATTAATTGATAAGTTTGTATATTTGAGTTGAATCTGTCAATTTTACATAATATATTATGTATATGTCAGGTAAATATATATTGTTAATTACATATGTTAATAAGAATCTCTGCTTTTATAGCACGCTTTCTTTGTACTTGTGACACGTTTTTTTGTCTTTGTGACATGTTTTCGTTTTGTGGTTTGATTCATTTGCTCTTGTGACACGTTACAACATACTCTAGCGATCGATTGTTGTTTGTTGGTGGTTTGATTTATCTACTCTTGTGGTCATATTCAATCGATGCTAGTTTCTGATTTATATTTTTGTCGGTGGTCTTTCGAAAAGTTATATCCTCACTCCGGTTGATGGTTGTTTGCCGATGATATCAGTCTTGAGTAGTGATGCTTTTACATGACAGTTTGGATCGGCTACAACTCCTTCTTTCTTTATGCGTCTCGTTTGGACAGAGACAAAAAGATTCAAGAAGCTTCTGAATTTTATTGGTATGTTTAATTCCATAAGAATTTTATTTTCTCTGTTTTTTAGTTGCAAAATGTTTGGATTGTTTAATCCAATTTTTTTATTTCTTGAAGACGATGTAAATGTAATTTTTATGGAACTAATAAAAATTCAATAGCATTTATCAAAAAATAGTTAAAATTAAAACTAATGTGTATTATAATATTATAAATAATTATAATTAAATATATATGTATTTTAATATTATTATATAATAGCTTGTTACGGTTTTTTTAATTAATTTGTTATTATTTTTTGATGATATGATATTAAAGTAAAATTAAAATATTAATGTTGGATATTATCAATAAAAATAAAAGGATCAGTTTGATTTGCTGAGATACAAATAAGTTAATTTTGGATAATTTTTTTATAAATTTGAAAGAGATAACAAATTTTATTTGGATTTAATTATAAATATAAATATTACAAAAAGAAAATTAATATTATATTTATTAATAAATTAACTATCGAACTAGTTTCAGTCAAATGACACACAATATTCGCCACCTCCAACTTTTTATTTTTATTTTTAAAATCTCCTGTATCAAAACAACGCCGTTTCGGGATGATTTGTCTCCTAAACCCTAATGTAAACCCTAACACTCGCTCTTACTTTCTTTCCTCCCTATAGTTCTTGGGTTTGTTGAACCAAACAAGAAAAATCATTCTTGGGTTTCCCTGTTTTCCATTCATAAAACAGAAAAATCAAGGCTTTGGGTGTATTTTTCTTTTAATTTTAGTTTCATGTTCACCAGCAATTTAGAGTGGTTTGATGATTACCCAAATTTAGATAGGATTGAGTTAGAAGAGAGTGTGTTTGACGATATTGAGAACCTTATGGAGGTTGGTAAAGAAGCTAGCTTTGGGAAAATACATGTTGGTGACTATGGCTTTAATGGGTCTGAGCCAGATTTTGATGGGTCTGCGCCGGTTGAAGGCGAGTCAGACCGTACAGTGAAGGTGGAAGAAGAAGAAGAGTCAAAACCAGAAGGGGAGTTGGGTTTATCTATTGAGCAGTCAAAACCAGAAGATTTTGATGGGTTCAAACCAACTGTTTGTGGGTCTGAGCCGGTTCTGGGTGAGTCAGGCTGTGCAGTGAAGGTGGAAGAAGAAGAGTTAAAACCAGAAGGGAATCCGATTTTACCTATTGAGGAAGTGATTGGGAAGGTTAGTTTGGATGATGGATTAGAGAGTGGGAGTAGTTCAGAGTCCGACAGCGAAAGCTCTTCTTCGTCATCATCTTCTAGTAGTAGCAGTGATGATGACGACAGCGAGGAAGAAGGGGAAGAGAATAAAGAAAAAGTGAAGATGGAGACTAAAATGGTGGATGATGCAGATGAACTTGAAGAAGGTGAGATACTAGGTAGTAATGAAGAGGCTGCAGTTGATGACGGCGATGATGAGGAAGACGAGGAGGATGAAACAGACAAAATCCTTAGTGCGTTGGATATTGAACTTGAGGAAGTTGATGATGAGGATGAGAATGTTGGTGTTTCAAAAGGTCCCATCAGGTCTAAGAATGAAGTTGAGGTAACAGTTTGTAGCTTTTGGTCAATCTTTATATGAATTTTTATATTTTAGCAATTGTTTTATTGATTTTTAGATACTTAATTATTTGTATCATGTTCGTATGATTTTGTGTTTTTGCATGGTGTCTGAAAGATATATGTTCTGTGCAAATCGTTTTACTTTATTGCATTGTGATTCTTGCTTGTCAGAGATCAAGCTTTTCATGCACTCTGTTCTTGGCCATGGAAACCTATGTCTAGATTTCTCTTTCATGTGCTCCGTAATTCTGAACAATATGACTAGAACAGTTATTACTGAAAGAGAAATCAAGCTTTTCATGCACTCTGTTTTTGGCAAGGCATGATGCATGAGTTGTTTTTGTTGAATAATACTTCCGAGTAAGCGCTATTAAATTTGGCAGGTTCTTCCTGAAGTTCCACCACTGGATGTTGAACTAAAACCCCATCATCAAATGCTGCCTGTTGGAGTTATTTTGTCGGTAAGGTTAAGTTGTAATGCCTATTGCAAACTTCAAAGGCCAAACCTTTATTCAAATTTTATTAACACTAACATGCCTATGCTTCGGTACTTGGCCACTTTTTTCAGCCTAGTCAAGTCTAATGATGTTTCTTACACTGTTACAGATGATTGGTACCAAAGTTATTGTTGAAGGAAGTGAGCAGCACAGCCCTCTAAATGAAGGTTCGGTTCTTTGGATAACCATGAACAGATCTCCACTTGGATTTGTGGATGAAATCTTTGGACCTGTAAAAAACCCGTACTATATAGTACGATATAATTCGGAGAGTGATGTCCCTGAAATGATCCATGAAGGTACGTCTATCTCTTTTGTTCCCGAATTTGCTGATCATGTTCTCAATGACAAGAATCTTCACAAGAAAGGATATGATGCATCTGGTGAGAATGATGAGGAGTTGTCAGATGAAGCTGAGTTTTCAGACGATGAAAAAGAGGCAGAATACAAGAGGATGCAAAAAATGACAAAGAGAGGCATGAATGACCAGAGAATGGAAAACCGGAAAAACTATAAGAAGAAAGTTAATAGTAAGAATGGAGCTTGGAAAACCGATATGAACTCAGCCCAACAAACATCAGCAGCAGCAATGGGTCAACTTCCACCTAATCAGAACCAGTATAATATCTCTACTGTATCAGCATCTTTGGTCAATCATAATTGTTCATCTTCTGTTGTGGGGCAACAAAATTTTGTTGGTGGATCTGGCTTTGCCCCACCATTTCCAGCCATGCCACTGTCTTCTGGTATTGTTGCACCTTCAAATGGAGTTTGGAATAGTGGAATGCAAGGCCAGCTTGCACAGACTACAAATTTTCCAAACAGGTTTTCAGCAGAAGGAATGCCACTGCTCTCACAGAATTACCCACAACAGCCTTTTCCTTTGCCAAACCCTGCAATATCTATGTCATCCATGATGCCATATCAGCAGCAGCAATTTGACCGAAGTTTGAGTACACTACCTAATATGGTCTTACCTGGTGGCCAGTCAAGCTTATTTACAGGATCGGCCTCTGCACCTAGGCCGGGGACTGCCGGTCAGAATGGCTTTAACCAAAGCCCGTTTGGAATGGCTATGCAGGGCCAACAACTCCTTAGCGCATTACAAAGTATGATAGCAAATGGACCTACAGTAGATGGGAACTGTAATATGCAGGGCCAACAGTTCCTTAGTGCATTACAAAGTATGGTAACAAATGGACCTACAGCAGATGGGAATTGTAATATGCAGGGCCAACAGTTCCTTGGTGCAATACAAAGTATGGTAACAAATGGACCTACAGTGGATGGGAACTGTAATCTGCAACCTAATGATGTTCAAGGCAGCTTTGAATCATCTCAGAACTTTAACATGGGTGCATCATCAAGTCGTGGAAGAAAACCTTATCATCGTGGTCGTGGTCGTTTTAGTGGTGGAAGAGGTCATCGGCGATCCTAATGAATGGTTAATAAGATCTAGTTGGGAAATGAGCCTTCCGGAGTTGCTTGATTAGGTAAAATTTTGTATGTTTGGTGTGTAATTTTCTGTTGAATGTTTCCAATATTAAAGATTTTAAGGTAATTAGCATTGAATATTTCTGATGATTAATCAAAGCATTTTCAAGTTCCAATTCACAACCCTTTCTTTGCAAGTCAACACTCAACTCAATAATGAGGATTTTCGTAGCCTTAAAGAGTTCTTTATAAACATGATCGGAGACGGGTAGTTTTTCTCCGAAAGATCATTGTTGGGTCTGTCCAGACTTCTCATTCGAGCAAGATCATGTGCATCCTTCAAGAATCTTGTGCAACTGAACTAAAATTTAAGTTTAACTTACGACTGGCAACTGACAATTCGTTTATGCATGTGATGTCTGTATTTCGAGTTGTGTTTATTACATTAATTTCGTATCGATTAAGGTACGGTGATCATGTACATGAAACCAACAATATCAACAAAAAGGAGGAAATCAGGAGAAGAGGGAAGCTGAGGAAAGAATTATCATCATCCCATTTCTGGCTTCAAGCATGCAACAAACATCAAAATGTCTATTCATTTTAGTACTTAAGCCTAATTGAATAAACATATCTGTGTACAATAATCAATGTCTTCTTTATGCACAAATATGTATTATCATTTTAGTACACTCAAACCATATTGAATAAAAAAAGACTATAAATTGATCAATGTCTTCTTTATGCTTTCGCTGCCCAAGAAATCGAATTGATTCTTCATTTTCCTGAAATTATACATTGGAAAATAATCAAAATTGAAACAATGACAGAAATTATTCTATAAGCAGGCAGTTGCAGAAAGAGCAAGTAATAACTACTTTAGTTTGCAAAGTTCACAAGTTGAGACTTGGGAAATAGCAAACCAAATTCCTAAGCAATGCCTTGAGTCACAAGCTTATATCCCCTGTGACCTATGTTCACTCCAACTCAGAGCTGAGTATCAGATATAAGTATGTGCCCAACACAAGTATGTTTAATCGTTTCTAATTATTTTTTAAAACATTTGATGGATCGGATCTACACATCAATGTCTGAAAATCTATCAGTATAGTGTCAGACGCAAGAACATTATAGAAAACGAAGAGTTCGTGTAATATAACCTGTAAATTGTAATCAGTGTTTTACACACAACCTAGCACAATTCTATGAACAAAACCCAATGAGTTTTTGTTCAAGGCCCCAATAGAACGTAACTAGAAATGGAAACTTTTGGTAGGTTTCAGAGCTTCTCCCTACTGAATCCTACCGGCTAAAGATGATTTCAGAACCAATCATAATCGACAACTAATAAGTTATTAAAGAATAGACTGCCAAACAAACAAGCAGGTCAGACAGATACAGTTACTGCCAGGAATGCTAGAATGAAATTTGCGAAATTAAATGGTCACATGTATAAGATAATGAACAAAATAGAGCCTTATTCAAATAATAACCAAGTGCACTTGCCTGTTCTAAGCTGTAATCCTTCCCTCTTACTCAAAGACTTCATTGCTTCTAGATTCTTCGCCATTGGCAGCAAGTTCGGTAAAACCATCAGATGCTCTTTCAATCGAATGACTAGCATTACTAGCGTACTTTGCATCATTCTCAGTCATATCATCTCCATTTACTTGATCAAGCAACACTAGGCTCTCCATGAAAGTAGAAACATAAGCAATTGTTCCATGGATTCCAAAATAACCAAGTTCACTTCTCTCCGGATCATGGGAAACCAAATTCTGATTATTATAAGCTCTCAACATCAAATCCCCATTTTTCATAAACCCCAGAACCCTTGGCATTGGCTCAGGGCCAGGATTCACGATACTGAACATCTTAGTCCACGTTTCCACGACAGCATATTTCTTCATCACCCATATACTACACTGAGTATGTAAACACTCCAACTCAATAACAGCAATTGATGACAATTCATCATAGGGAATCACATAGATCTCTGACCTGTTGGGCAAATTGCTCAGATTCTCAGGCAACATAATCTCTTTGAAAACATCATCCCTCATATCAAACCCCATAATCAAAAACTTACACCTATAAACCCCTTGATCTTTCACTCTTTCATAAGCAATCCAATGAACAATTCCATTCACAAAAACCATGAAATCATCAGAATAAAGATCATATCTTGTCGGAGCTAAAATTCTCCAAGAATTCCTTTTGAGTGAGTAAAGCTCAACCTCAACAAACTTGTCCAACGGATTTTCCTTAGTGATTTTCAGAAGTTTATAGTCATTTTTCACAGAATCAAATCCAAATCCAACGGAAATTTTATACGGCAAGCGACACGAACATGGTTTTGGGAGCGTAATAGACTTTTTAAGAATTGGATTGCAGAGGATGAAGACGGTATTGAAACTAAACTGAAAGCCCATCAAACAAATCAACCCATTGCAAGAACCAACAATACACTGATGGTTATCAAATGGTATGGATTCTAATTGGATGTACTTACTGAATTCTAGGTCATCGAAGTGCAACGAATATTCCATTTGATGGCAGCCAGTCATGACAAAAAAGAGATTTTTGTTGATGTTCTTGCAACGAAACTTTGCCTGATGATTTACATGGTTCGAAACGAAAAATGGGTTCTTGATGAGAAAATTCCAGGCTTTGGAAACGCACATGCATTTTCCCAGGGATTTGGCTGGAAGTCTGTAGAAGATCTCGAGTAAGATATCTTCAGTGATATAGTCTGAAAACAAAGATTGTCTTGACATCTTTTCTGGGTCAGATTCTATAATGCAAATTCCAATGTCTGGTTTTGTGTTTAATTTGATTTGTAGTGTTTGGACAGAGAGAAAATAAAGGAAAAGGGAAGAGAAAATAATAGCTATTTTATTTGTTTGCTTCACGTCTCTCCCTTTAATTTTCCGCACATAATTCCTTCACGTCTCTCCCATGAAACAATATGAATGGATATGTATAATTGACTTAATAAATATTTAAAAAAAAAAGAATAATTTGTATAAATAAACTTTAAATTTATCTTTAATACCCTGTGATTAAATTAAGGAATATTATTGTTTTATAAAAATTAAAAAAAAATTAAGGAGTGAATATTATTTATTTATTTATTTAAAGTTTGTAATTCATATATTTGACATTAGCTTTATTTATTATATAATACACTCTTGAATATTATTATTTTTTTAATAAATTTTATATAAAACTATAATTATTTTAATATATAGATATTATTAATACTCACATTCGCCTTCACATCTTACATAAACTCTCGAGTGATTAATTTATTTTATTTTTTTATATTTTTTCACTAATAATTCCTTAATATTGTTATAATTATTTATTCAAATACCTAAGTAAATAATTTAATTATGGTCCAACTTTTTTGGTCACCCCAATTCTCATGAGACCCAAATAAGCAATGAACCGGTAACCAACAAGCATTAAACCCATGGCAACAGCAGAAACCAATTGCTTCTCCAGGTCAACAGCTTTTACCAACGGAAAATCTGTAACTTTGCAAAACCTCCCGATCCCATCATCACCGCCGCCGTCGCCGCCGCCGCAAGGGTATGTTTCATTTGGCTTGAATTGAGATCCGAGGAGGAGTTTAAAAGTATACCCAGTGACAGAGACGTATTTGATCCAGGATATGAATGGTGGCATGTGCTGGATATAGAACCCGCCGGTCAGCAAGAAGATCAGCATCACCACCGAACAGAGAATGGTGGCTGTTTTAAGGTCCATTACCAGTGAACCAATGGCTAACCCTACGCCTTGTGAGACTAGGACCCCGTAAAGAAGGACAGATAAGGTGTGCATGAAGTTTAGCGCTGTGGGTTTCAGACCAGACATCCAATATGTGATTGTAGTGAAAACTGTCGGAAGAATAAGTTCCATGGGAAGATCGGCGATGATTCTCGACATGAAGTAAGAGGAGAGCCGGTACATGCCGGACGATCGTTCTTTTTGCAGCATCATTCGTTCTTGTGGGAACGTGAAAATTGCTTGCATTAAAGGGAAGATTGCAGAAAATCCTGACATGAAAAATAGAAGTCCAATCTGCATGTTCCGAAAATAAGATACATATTCGTATTCGACACTTATTCACATAATTCGAATATCGGAATATCTTAAATTACCTGGTCCTGCAAGTCAGAAATATCACATTTCCACCATAACAAGCCTGCAACAAGAGCTGTAATCAGGACCTCAGAAATGTTGTAGATCGAAAACGATTCATGTTTCCTTTCCTTTACTCCCCTCTTAAGCAGCACAGTGAATTGTTGCCACCAAGTTGTCGGCCATTTTCCGAACTCTCCGTTCTCCAGTTCATCATTCGGCTCATGATCTTTGATTTCTTCGAGCTCACGTTTTAATTTCTCATAAATCCTGGTTTCATAGGCTGAAATTACTGTTTTCTTCACCAGGGTTTGCTCCTTTGGTGACTCATCTGATGAAATCCCTGCAAATTTTGCCTATGTTTTTATGTCTTGATTTAATGTCTAATTAAGATTAAAAGTATGGAACATAGTACATACCATTTGCAAGATCCAACAGGAAATCGGAAGGGTTCATGGCGACTGATGGGGCGTATCCGATGCTCGAAAAATGATCCATTGCGGTCGATCCATGTCCGAAATACAGAGGGTTCCCTTCTGATAACAATAAGACCTTATGAAACATGTAGAATAGCCTACTGGAAGGTTGGTGGATCGTTAGCACGATTGTTCTTCCAGCTTTACTGAGCTCTAACAACGTCGATAGGATCGTTTGCGCCGTAGTCGAATCAAGACCGGATGTTGGTTCATCTAACAACAACAAGCTCGGGTTTACGAGCATTTCTTGCCCTATACTAACCCTTTTCCGTTCACCTCCCGAAACGCCTCTCAAAAACGGACCACCAATGATGGTGTTTTTGCATTTGGTTAGTCCTAGTTGATTCATAACGGTTTCGGCATTCACGATTTTTTCTTCCATACTAAAACTGTTCGGTAATCGAAGTAGGGCGGTGAACACGAGTGTTTCGGTCACGGTCAAGCGAGGGTGCAGAACATCATCTTGAGCAACAAAGCCGATTTTTCGCTTCATCGAATTGGAGAAAGGCTTACCATTGTATGTTACGGTACCATCGATGCAACCATCGGTTAGTCGACCCCCTAACGCAGTTAACAACGTTGTTTTGCCACTGCCGGATGGACCGAGTATGGCCAACATTTCACCCGGTTGAACCATCCCTGTTATCCCGTTTAAGATCACTAAATGTTCATCCGATCTTGACTTATGTCCCAAGAAATGTCCCTCTTTCCTGGATTTAACCTTGTAGACAACATCAACAAACTGTAACAATTCAACCGTGTATCAGAATCAGACACCTAAAATTATCGAAACGAAAGGGCGGAACAACGTTCACATACCTTTAAAATAACCGGACGATTCGAACTCTTAAAGAAGGCAGTGACAGTGGCAGTGGCTTCCAACTGATCACCATCAGCCATAGTTTCGGCTTCGATATCGAACTCTTCCGCCATTGTTACAAATCAAAGCTATCACTTTCACTCTATATAGGAGAGGGAAAAGAGCACAGTTACACTAAAAAGAAAGATGGATTATGTCTGATTTGGACACTTTGATCTCTTGAATTTCCTCAGTTTGCTTCACTTGCACAGGTTGTTCATTTTTTTGTCATAAATTATGTGTTTCAGACGGCTAAAATTAAAATACTAAAAGGTTTCTTACATTATACCACAACAGACCAACATGTATATAACATGATAGGGGTACACAATCTTAACAACCTTACTCAATTTATTGCTGCTTATTCTCTTTATATATTTCTCGAAATTCTTAGATACGTAACAAAGTCTATTCGATACTAAATTTTAGATTATAAATCTATTATTTTAAAACGAGACACCATAAGAAATATAATTAGAGACAGATAATTTTTATCCTTATTGCATGGTTTAATGCATTGGTCCATTTCTTTCGAATTTCTTATAAATTGAAAATTATAAAATGTTTATGGATTAACTCTAGCTTAAAATTTAAGAATTTTCAAATTCAAATCAAAATTGATTAACATATTACAAAATATATATTTTTAATTTTAACTAATAATCTGATAAAATTTAATTTTGATGCATTACATTAATGTTAAATAAACTAAATTAATTTTATATTTTAGGGTTTAAAGTTTTATGTTTAGTGATTTAGGTTTTGAATTTTGATTTTAGGGTTTAGAGTTATTTTTTATTTTTTAAAATTAATTTAAATTAGTATTTTATTTAATTATTTAAAAAATAAAATATATATAGAAAATAATTTAATAAACAATTTATTTTAAATAATTTATAATTACATGATGAGTCCTTAAATTTTTTAGTCTTTATTAATTAGTTTAATAATGTTCAGCAGTGTTTATCATTAACGGTGTTTAGCGGTGTTCGACGCCCATCGTATAATTTTCCTAATTATATATTTCTAAGAAGGATAAAATATAAATTTTATCATTCAAATTTCTTTCTTACTATCGTTTTATTCACTTAAATCAGAGCTTTTTAATTTAATCATTAATTATTTTTTATTTTAGTCGCTCAAGGATTAAATTTGAAAAATGATATGACAACTACATTAATTATCCACGTTATTTTTTAAAATTTAAAATTTTTCTTATCATGAGATTAGAAGTTTGATTTTTATTAATAAAAATAATGTATATTTTATAATTATATGTATATCTCTTAATCACTGTTATTGACGGTGGATATTTTGACTCGAATAATTTTTTTTTGAAAATTTAGAATCAAATCTGTTCCATAATAAATGAATTATTCCTTCATTAAGAGGGATGTAACCTACATCGTACGGTTTTAAATTACGCTTTAAATCTAATGAATATTAAGCCTTAAATTTAGAATCAAATCTGTTCCATAATATATTTAAAAAATAATAATAACGGTATAAATCAGTCCAGAATCCAACAGCTTCAACATATCTTACGTTTTTAAAATGATTTTTCTTTTGAAAAAGAAGATGAAAACCCCATTTTCATGCCAAGGGGAGGTGTCATTTTCTTCTGAAAACCCTAGGTTTTATATGCCCACTTCGTTTTAATCATTGGCTTTGCTTCTGAAAGTGATTTTTATGTATTTAGAGAGTAAGAATTTGGGGGAGAAAGAGCAAAGTAAAGAAAAACTCTTGTTGGAGGTTGTTGAAGGTAGCAGATCCATAAATCCATGGCTTCCAAGCTTTTTTTGGTTTCAGTCTTCATCCTTGATCTTATCGCTTTTGGTTTAGCTGTTGCAGCCGAACAAAGAAGAAGCACAGTGAGTTTCACTTTCATGAAGTTTCTTCTTCTGGATTATACAATTACAAACCCATATGATTGTTTTCAATACCTTTTTTTGCAGGCAAAGATTGTGGAGGACAGAGAAATAAAATATAACTACTGTGTATATGATTCAGATATAGCAACAAACTATGGCGTCGGTGCGGTTTTGATCCTACTGGCTAGCCAAGCTCTTGTAATGGCCGCAACCCGATGCTTTTGCTGTGGGAAAGCTTTAAACCCTACCGGTCCAAGGGCTTGGGCAGTTATCCTTTTCATATTCTGTTGGTACGCCATGATTTCACCCGAGTGATTCTGTTTCTGTTGCATTCAATTGGTTCGTGCAGTTTTTGGATCTCTTTCGTGTTCTTGATTTTGTTTGCAGGTTGTTTTTCCTGGTTGCTGAGATCTGTTTGGTTGCCGGATCGGTGCGAAATGCGTATCATACCAAGTACCGGACCATTTTCGGCGAGCAGCCTCCGTCCTGTGAGACTGTGAGGAAGGGTGTTTTTGGAGCAGGAGCGGCTTTTGTTTTCTTGACTGCCGTTGTTAAGAAGTTTTACTGTATTTGCTATTCCAGTGCCACGGAGAACAAGCATGAACTCTAGGGTTGCGGCGGATGGATCGGCGTCGCCGCCCCCGTCAGAAATAAAGTATGGGGTGTTTGTTTATGTGATTTCCGGTTACTATTGTTCTTTTAGTTTGATTCCATGTGCCTAGGGTTCATACATGAGGCAGGGAGATTGTTAGCCGTGATGATATATTTTGGATATGGATTTATTCATTTTTTAAAGAATTCTATATGCGTGGATAATCTTTGAAGAAGTATTTATATCTTAATATTTATATTTAGTGGTGTTTAAAAATATTTAGTCTGATTAATTTAATTTGATTATTTATTAATTTTATTTAAAATTTTAAATATTTGATTTGATTTTTATTTTTAGATCAAATACGAGTTGTAATATTTAAAATTTTGAATTATACAAAAATTCTAAATTTTTATAAATATTTTTTATTTTTAATAATTTTTTTAAATTAACTAAATGTGATTAGCTGACATCACTAGTGTTCGAACCCTAACTCAAGTAGTTAAAGATTGTTATTCCTATAAGTCACGGGTTCGAGTAAAAACATAATTAATTTAAAAAATCGAAACATTTAAAAGAATTTTAGAAAATGATAACTTAATTATATTTTTCAAAACATTTTAAATAATTTAATTGAAATTTCTTAAATTATTGGATGTGCTAAAACTCCTCCCTCACGGCTAAGTCCATTTTCTCCAATTTTAAGGCCCAATCTTCTCAATTTATACCTTACAAGCCCAGTTTAAAGATGGACTGAACAAAGATGGCATTTCAAGTATAATCTCAACTTCAAACCGGAAATTTATAAAGATTTCTTTTAAACTGGATCCAACCAGTCCGTCAAGCATCCCTGATCTTGCGGTGCCATGTTTGTATCAGTTTCAGCCATTACCGACCAACCGTGAAAGCTTCATGCTGTATTCGGAAAGATCATCTTGCCGGGGACATGGCTGTCTCGGGTCCAAGAAAACAATGAAATTTACCTCTCCCTGTTTCACCCTCAAGCCATTGAATTTCTTTCACAACAAAGGTCTGTCAGAAAAATATTGCTGGTTCTAACACCTTCAAGGCATGCCATAAGTCACCAGAAATTGTCGAGACATTGTACAACAGACATAAATTTCATTGTTGTAGATTTGTCAAAAGTTTCTATGAATGGTGTAACATAAAGATGTACCTTTGAAATAAATCAAGAATTATTATATAGAGTTATGTGTTTAAAATTGATATTCAAAAGATTAAAAATTTAAATTTTAAAATATATTTTTTTATATCGAAAAACTATCATATTCTTTATACCAATAAAAAATGGCATTAAAACTTTTCTATCCATTTTTTTATGAAGTCTACTTCTACTTTAACGTAGAGAGAGAAGAGGAAGGCTTTAGGAAAAGGGATGTTCTTACTGTATTTTGAACACGAAAATTAAAGAAAAAGGATAGGAGTAAGTGAACAGCTCTGACCAATCAACCATTAACTGATTGCTCCAAATTTTGAACATGTAAAATGTTATATTTTAGATCACTAAAAATCATCAGGTGTTGATCTAGATGGTAAACAACTTGGTTTCACTTAAGCTAGTTTTGAGTTCGAGGTGTTATGTATACAGAAAATCTTATTAGAAGATTCACCCACCAAAACTAGACCTACAAAACAAATAAATCCGATTTAATCAGAACGAAACCCGAAAACTCAAAAAAACAATAAAAATAAATATAACATAAAACTCTCCCTTGTTAAGACATTGATTTGAAATGTACTAGACCATTCATTTTCCCTGTGTTAGCAAACTATATTTGTGAACATGGTTTTAACCATTTGAGAGCTTTCAAGAATGACCATTCAAGACATGTCCCATTTTCAAACATAACAGCAAGATTGGTAATAAATAATAGAACAGAGGGAAAGCTTTTTGTTTCAGAATACATTTGTGGCGAAAATAATATTAAATATCTGACAAAAAAATAAAAAATAAATTATATATTCTCCATCACCAATTCAATGAAAACTTTCTCCACTAAGGGGTTCTCTTTTTTTTCCCCTTAAAAAAGATAAGTCGTCACCAATACTAAAATGTTGATTTATAAATAAAATAAAATGTTGGACTGAAAATCGAATTAATCGAAATTTTAATTTTAATTTTTCATAACGACAAGATTAATTATTGACGTTTATATATTTTTATTAAGTTATCCTTTAAATTAATTATTATGAAAAAAAAAACTTAAAAAAAACTTGTGAAAATTTTAAATTACACAAGTTTATAATTAAGTTTAGGTTTATGGATTTAGATTGTAGGATTTAGAATTTATGTTTATGATTTTAAATAAGGTATAATATTTTTTTTACGTAAATTGTGTATCAAAATATGACTCGTTATTTTTAGGATTTATATAAACCATAAATTCTAACCCTAAAACGTAAATTTTAACAACTACTTATAAATGCTAAACCTTTAAATTTAAACCCTACCCTCTAAAATAAATTTATGAACGTTAAATTTTAGTTTTTTGTCGTCAGTATATAAAATAATTATATTTATTATTATACCCAGGGACGTACCTAAAATTTTCATATAAGAGGTATAAACTATCAAGAAGATATATTATAAAATTATAAAAGTTTAGGGATACAGAATTAGATATCAATAAAAATATAAATAAAATATAAAAAAAGTTTAAAATTTTTAAAGGGTACGACTGCATCCTAATACCTCTAAGTCTATCCCTGATCGTAGCTTACTAACATTGTTATATAGAGTCTAGAATTATTGTAGCTAGTAAATATGAATTAGTATAAACCCATTAGATTAATTAATTGAGATGCTAGTTGCTACCTTATGGATTAAAGACACCAAATATTGGTTATGAGATTTTGGGAATTTTAATCATTTCAATTAATATGCTAAATCATGTTTCGGGTGTATGTTTATTTTAAGACATGAAAATGGAATCCATTTTAAAGCTTAAACAGGCTGTTGAGAATCAAGACACGTGCACTGTCTGAATTAGTTATGATATTTTTAAATTTATTAATCAATTAATTGATTGATTAATAAACTAATTTGAATGATAAGAGTGGAAATCATACATTACAAAACCAACAAGCACGTAGAAATTATGAAGTCAAAATTTCAACCATCACTTTATAACACTTTCATGTTTATTTTTTAATCAATAATTTACGAATATATAAAATTACAAACATGTCAGATTATTTATAAAAAGAGATTACATGAAAAATATTGTAAAATTATAAATAAATGGTAATTTATAAAATAATTATATTTGAGGGGCCGAATCAAAATATTAGATTAAAGAGAGAAAATATAACGAATAATAGAAAATAAGGAGGCAAAAACAATTTCTAACAATAAAAGATTGAGAGGGCCGTCGCGGTGGTTCAGGTAAAGTATAGCTTCGTCCCTGATTATATTGATCGATTATTTTTTGAATTTAAAAAATTGATAACTATATAAAATATGTATTTGAAATTGATAATGTATAGAAAGATAAGATCAAGTTATATAGCATAAAACGCTTTAAGTTATATGTTTTCTAGATCGTTAAATGATTGAAACGGATTACCCAAATTAACTTCTTAATTTTTTAGGCGATAATTTTTATATAACTAACAATTAATCCGAACCATTTATTTTAATCATTAACGATCCAAAAAATATATAAAACACACTGTATTGCTTATCTTTATCTATATAAATATATATTTCATGTAAATATTCTTCATTATTAGACTTTGCATATGCACTTAAATCATTCCTCATTATAAAAAAAAATCAAAATAGTAGAAACAACAGCCCCATGCCTGGTTTTCCTTGTCATTAATTCCAAATATTAATTATTTTAATAAAGAATCATTAGTTTGATTTTGTCTGAAATATGAGTTGGAATTAGCCTAAATCCACCGATTTTATTTCTTTGTTATAGAGCTTCTGGGATTCTTCCTTTTCTTACAACTTTTTGGTAATTAACATAGAATTATTGCCTAAATCATGTGCAACAATGAGTTGTAATCAGACACTTTTTTGCTGTAGACTTTGACATGATTTTCATTTGCCTCTAGCTAAGGTAAAATAAACAGGATCTTGAACAGATAAATAAAAATTATTGCGTTGCTAAGAATGTTTTTTTTTTTAATCCTTTCTTTTATTTAAACAAAAACATCGAATACGAGCAATAAAAAATTATCGAATCGATCTGTATTATACACCTTTTTATTTTATTTTTTGGTTGTCAATGATTTGTCCTGATTAATTCAGATCGACCTGCATTATACGCCTAATTTTTGTGGGTGAGTCTCTCAACAAATTTTTTTTGCATACATGACGCCTCAAACCCGAGATTTATTTAACTGAAACTATGATACTACTTGAATCAACTCCTGTCGGATAATAATGCACACCTTCGAAATCGTGATGTTGTTTTTATTAATGAATTATTTTATTTTTCAATTTGTAAAATATTTTTTTTCAAAAGTCAATTTTATTTTCCATGGAAAAAGGAAAAGGTGATGTAAAACAATTGGAATTAATGCATGATTAGCGGATTCAAACCGAAAAAAATATCTGTAAAAAACTCGAGAATTTAATATGTTTTTGACTAATTTTTGTCCATTTGTTAAAATTAAGAATTAAAAATTATCTATAAAAAACTCGACAATAATATCTTAAATAATTCGAATCGATTCATATCGTACTTATAATTTTAGGTGAATCTTTCGTCAAAGATTTTTTACGCACCCAATACGTTTAACACAATCTATTTAAACACAACCAAATAAATATTATTAATATATAAAAATATTATTATTTAATATCGATAAAAAATATAATTATTATATTAATGAAAAATAGAAAACGGAAATATCAATAAAATGGTCCAAAAATGAGACAGGCTGCGTCGGCCCATGTCCCATGCAGTTTTATTTATTTATTTATTTTAAAAAAATACATACATTATTTAAAAAATGTAAAAATTTAATACTTTAGATGTTTTATTTTAATTTTTTAAAAAATAATAATAATTATTTCAAAAATATAATTTCACTTACCCATTTTTTTTATTGTATTTAAATATTTGAATTAAGAAAAAACAAGTATTCAAGCATTATTCGGTTTCATAACGTTTAAATCAAGATTTATTAATTGATCAAATAATTGAAAATATTTATATTATTTTATAAATATTTTTTTATTATTTTTAGAATATAATATTTTAGATACGAATTATATATTTTTTTATTCGAAATAAGTCATTGTTTTATTAGAAATATTAAATTGACCTGTTTTTTTTCATTGAGGGAATGTTTACTCCAAATGGAACTGTATGCTGATCAATTCCTGCGGTAGATTTAGATATTTATTCAGTTTTAATTAAATGAGTTACAAATTAAATTTTAATTTAAAAATTAATGAAGACATGGAAATTAAATGTTCAAAAAATAACTCTGACAGTTTAAAATGTAAAAGAAAAAAAACTTATTTTTAAGATAATTATTGTGAAAAGGTTAATAGGATGGGTTTAAATGGCAGTAATTCGGTTTTGTTTAAGTAAGTTTCGAGTTTAAAATATTATGTACATATTATAAAGATTTATCTGTTAAAATTAAATGTACGACAGGAGAAATTATTACATAAACCCTTTCCACCATCTAGGATATGATCTCAACCAATTAAAATAAGACATAATATATTTTTGCTATATCATATTTATACATAAGTATCATTCAAATCATCCACTTTAATGCAGTTAATTTAAAAATGAAAAAAAATATTACCTAACATTTTTTATGTTTTCTTCCTCTTTATTATTCAATTTTTTTAATTATTTTTTTAATCCCTACCATAAATCCTAAACTCTAAACCTTAAAACCTAATCCTAAACCCTAAACACTAAACCATAAAACCCTACACCATAACTCTAAACCCTAAACAATAACCCTAAACCCTAACCCTTAAACCTAAACCACATAAACCCTAAACATGAACCACTAATCCATAACCCTAAACCTTGATCTCTAAATCCTAAACCCTAAATCTATATAAAAAATTAATTAGGAAAATTTTAAAGAACAAAGAGAAAGATGACACAAGAAATCTTTGATAATGTTTTTTTTTTTTTTTTAATCAAAGACATTAAATTAGATGATTTGGTTAATGTTTATGTGTAAATTTGATATGGAAAAAATATATTATGTGTCTTAATTTAATTGGTTGGGATCATATCTTATGGGGTGTAAAAGGTTCATGTAATAATTTTTCGGGATTAATATGACTAGTCAAGTCAAAATTCTAAAAAATCAAATAACAATAAAAAAACTTTAAATAAGAAAATTGATTTTAAAATAAAATTAGTTCCTATTACAAAAATATTTGATTATTACTTTTTAACAATATTAACCATAGGTAATAATAATTTTAAATGGACTATTTTAGTAAATAATTTAAATTTGATTGATAATTAAGGAAATAAAATAATTTGATTTTAAGAAGAAATTTACAGGCCAATTTCGTCCCCTGATAGTGATTTAGGAGAAAATGTCATTTGTTAGTGGTAATTTTATTATTTTATTTTAAATTAATAAAAAAATTATTAAATTATTACAACTTACTCTATTTTTTTAATTATTAAATTTATTTAGATTATTTATCCAAAATAACCCTTTCTAAATAGTATGATTCAATTTGACAATTAAATTTTAAAAAATAGATATTAATATTAAGTACCATTTACTTGAATTTTATGTTAAAAAATTAAAGGTTATTTATCAAAAGCTTAATAGTAATTGATTGAATCGTCATTATTTTTATATTTGTTTTTATTTATTGTATTTTAATTTAAATTTATCAAATAAAGTCAATAAATTTTATTTCGTATATTTTTTAAAGTTTTTATTTCCTATAATTATATGTTTGTTAAGAAATATAATATTTTCTTTGGAATTGAAAGATCCTTTACCTTTCCATACCCAAACCCCCAGAATCAAAAGCCAACAAAATCAAATCAATCTCCCTTCGTTTCTCCCGCACAAAGACATCAAACCCCAGCTTTGGATCTGAGTTTTCTCGCTGTTTCTTTCTCTCCAAACACTGTTTTCCCTGTCATCCATTCTGGTCCAAACAAAACCCATAGTTTATTTTCTCTTCTTTTGGGTTGTTTTTGATGATTCTATGTTCCCAAATTGAAATGGGAATGTTGGTAAAGAAAGCATGAGCAAGAACCCAATTGGTAGCAACGGCAGAAAGTTAAACGACGGCGATTTGACTCAAGAAGAGCAAGGAAACCGGCAACGAAAAGAGGGGGAAGTAGTTGAAGTAAACGAAGAAATCGAAGAAGAAGGAGAGTGTTTTTACGATTCCCTTGACCGCATTGCTTCTTCTAATTCTTGTTCTTGTTCGAACTCGACTTCTCCTTCTGACTCGGATTCTGACCCAATTCCCCGTTCTAACAATGCCCGTCACCCATTCCCTGTCCCTAAATTCCCCAAGGTTGTTTCTCAGTTCGACATCTGGATCTCTGAACCTGCATCTGTTTCAGAAAGAAGAACCCGTTTGCTCCGTGAAATGGGGCTCAGCCGTCACCCGGGTCTTTCCGGGGTAAGACCCGAATCAGAAACGGATGTCGGTGTGGGACGGGAAGTGGTTGGTGGTGGTGGTGGTACTGATGGAGATGAGTTAGGAAGAAGATCGGTTTCATCGGATCGGCTGGTAAACAAAGAGTTGGAAGAGCAAGATCGTGGAGGAGAAAAGGTGACCCGTTTTTCTGCAATTGTACGATCGAAATCAGATGGTGATTGTAATGATGTTGCCATTTCTTCTTCGCCTTTATCTCTTCGTTCCAATTCATCTTCTTCGATTCGTTCTGTTGGTTTAGATACTGTAAATAACAACAATAGTGAATGCGATCAAAGTTATGCCACGGCTGCTAACTTGAGACGCAGCGAAAGCAATGGATCTAAGCCACCCACGGGGCGGGTTAGCAAGAGTCTGAATGTGGAACTTGGCTTCAAATCATTTGGTGATGGGGAGGCTATTGCGGCGGACGATGAGATGGATTGCAGTGAACAAGTGTGTACTATCAAGAACCTTGATAATGGGGAAGAGTTTGTGGTTAATGAGATTAGAGAAGATGGGATGTGGAACAAGTTGAAGGAAGTTGGGACGGGGAGACAGTTGACAATGGAGGAGTTCGAGGTTTGTGTCGGGCATTCTCCGATCGTTCAAGAGTTAATGAGAAGGCAGAATGTGGAAGAGGGTAATAAAGATAACGCCGATTTGATTGTTAACGGTGGTGGGGGTGTCGGTGTTTCGAAGTTGAAGAAGAAGGGGGGTTGGTTTAAGAGTATAAAGAGCGTTGCAAATAGCGTGAAGGGTAATAAGGAAAGGCGAAGCAGCGACGAGAGGGATACATCGTCGGAGAAGGGCGGGAGGAGATCGAGTTCCGCCACTGATGATAGCCAGGATATTTCATTCCATGGGCCGGAGAGAGTTAGGGTAAAGCATTATGGGAAATCATGTAAAGAGCTCACCGCTCTTTACAAGAGTCAAGAGATTCAGGCGCATACAGGGTCTATCTGGAGTATTAAATTCAGTTTGGATGGCAAATACCTTGCTAGTGCAGGCGAGGATCGTGTAATTAAGGTATGGATGGTAATTGAATCAGAGAGGAAAGGTGAGTTGTTGATGGAAAAGCCAGAAGATGGGAATTTAAGTTTTTTGCTTGTGGCTAATGGATCTCCGGAACCGACCTTGTCATCTCCAAGTTCTGATCTTCATTCTGAGAAGAAGAGAAGAGGAAGGTCATTAAGCAGGAAATCGATGAGCCTGGACCACATTGTGGTGCCAGAGACTGTATTTGCACTTACAGATAAACCTATTTGTTCTTTTGAAGGACATTTGGATGATGTGCTCGACCTCTCATGGTCCAAGTCTCAGGTTTGTCATCAATCTTTAGACTTTAATACTCCCAGATGTTTCGAAAAGTATATGTATTGATATAGTTCAATTAGTTTGATTTTCAGGTTTTCAGTCAGTAATATTATTGTGAAGAACCTTATTTAGTGTTTCTATTTTTAGCCTTTAGAAGCCTTATAAAACTAGATCTCGAGGTCATTGAAGTTGTCTATTTACTTGGAGTTAGATGATTCGTTAAAGGAATAGATATGTTTGTTTTTCTCATATGGATCATTTTGGTATATCTTAATGCTGGCCTAAGGTAGACTATGGAATGGCATTTTTGTTTCTTCTTCTCTGATCTCTGGCTCTGTGAGATGGATTATCGGGTCAAGTTTCTTATGGCAAATTTAAACCCGGAGTTGTTTAACATTAATTCGATTTTTACTAGAACTAAACTTTTTGAAGGGACTGAAGAAACTTAGTAGCTTGATCCGATAAGTCTATCTTCCACTTTCCCTTGTATTTTTATTTCTTAGGGAATGATGTTTATAACCATGTTTCAATATGAAGAAAATTGAGAACTCAGGCAACTGCTTGCCATGCACTTAATCAGAAGTTATATGTGAACATAACTGATTGAAATAAATGTGAATTTCACAAGTTATAAAATCTATTGCCATTTTGCTCGAGTTATTGTCTTTGATGCTTCTGTGATGCCCTTTTACTCGCCATCAGTTCTGGTTAAGCCTTGTGCACTCTTTGAGATCTTCTTAGGACCACTTTTGAGTTTGCATATGGTTAATGAAAAAATGAGTTAAATGATTAGAAATATTTTTGGTTCTACCAACACAAGTTTTTATAAACCATTCTGAATGTTAATAGCATGTAGCTGTAATTGAATGCCTTAAAAGTCCTTCAAATTTCAAACAATTCAGTAGTCATGCACATAATCACTCATGCTCTGGCTTTATGTATTCCTTTCATATTTGTCGCAAGCTTCTCAAGAGGACTATGTTCGACCTTTTTTTTCCCTCCCCCCTGCATCACCGCTTACCCTTTTTTGAATCATTGCTGCATGATATTCTGGTAAGAATTTTCTATTATTCCTTTTCAGCAATTGCTCTCATCTTCAATGGACAAAACAGTCAGGCTTTGGGACTTGACTAGCAAGACTTGTTTGAGAATATTTTCACACAGTGATTATGGTAAGTAAATTATTGTTAACTTCTGAGTTTAACCTCATAATGTTCCTGTTAAGAACATTGCTAAATTGTAGTCTTTTTTTGGATAAATAGTTAGACTAGCTAGGAGCAGTGAATGATTTGAGATTTATTTTGTTCTCCGTAGGCATAATATCAACCTTTGTATCAACTTAGAAAAAACTAAGAGACTGCTAAATTTTTAGGTAATTTTGTGGCTTAGAATGTGCACAGAGTTCACTCAGGTTAAGTGTGCTTGGTGTTGATTCAATGGAATTGGTAATTCCAATACCCAACATAAAGAAATATATAATTAACCTTTTCTTGTCCGTTGAAATATATTTATGTATTACTAATCATGCTTTATTCTTGTGGATCTGCCTTGAGACAGTAACTTGCATCCAGTTTAATCCAGTTGATGATAGATACTTCATTAGTGGATCCTTAGATGGTAAAGTTCGCATATGGAGCATTCCCGATCGTAAAGTTGTCGATTGGAATGATCTGCATGAAATGGTCACTGCTGCTTGTTATGCACCGGATGGCCAGGTTGGGAATAGTCAATTACAAGTTCCTCCCATATAATATACAATGAGTAAATAAAGCTCATGAAACTTTTAATTGTGTTGAAGGGTGCACTAGTTGGCTCATACAAAGGAAGCTGTCGTTTATACAATGCTTCTGGTACAAGTTTATGGACTCCCTCTCTGTCTCTCTCGTCTACAAACGCGTTCTTTATTTTACTGATGTCGCCCTAGAAGTTTCTTAAATATTTGCATCTTTTTTCCAGAAAACAAGTTGCAACAGAAAAGTCAAATCAATTTGCAGAATAAAAAGAAGAGATCTCATCAAAGGAAAATTACAGGTTTCCAGGTAATCCTGCCCCCCTGCTGCTTGAAATTATGTGTCTAAATATTGAAGGCATATTTATTACTTAGAAACCTTTATTGCATCTCTCTTTCCATCTTGTGTTCACGGTATGCTTTTCCTGGTTAATTTCTCAAACAGTTTGCACCTGGAAGTTCGCCAGAAGTACTTGTCACATCTGCAGATTCACGAATTCGGGTTGTTGATGGTTCTGATCTAATTCATAAGTTTAAAGGTAATTTTTCATTCGACATAAATATCCACATTCCACATGAAATGCTGTAATTATGCTAATGCCACTGATGATGTTGACTATACTTGACAGGATTTCGTAACACAAATAGCCAAATCTCAGCTTCTGTTACGGCAAATGGAAAATATGTTGTCTGTGCTAGTGAGGACTCCTATGTTTATGTGTGGAAACACGAAATAGAATCAAGGCCTAGCAGAAGTAAAGGAGTCACCGAGACACGCTCTTATGAACATTTTCACTGCAAAGATGTATCAGTTGCTATCCCTTGGCCAGGCATGGGTGACCTTTGGGGACAAAGAGATGCACAATTGAATGATCAAAACTGTTTTGATGACAACGTTGATGAAGTTTCGACGGCCAATCATCCTCCTACACCTGTTGAGTATAGTGGAAACGAGGGCTCATTATCAGCATCTGGTTGCACCAATAGCCCTCTCCATGGAACCATTTCTAGTGCCACTAATAGCTACTTTTTTGACAGAATCTCAGCTACATGGCCGGAGGAAAATCTACTTACTGCAACTCGGACCTGGAGCAGCCCCAAGACAAGTGTGGACTTTTCTGGGGTTAACCCAAACATGTCAGCCTGGGGTATGGTGATTGTAACCGCCGGTCTACGAGGTGAGATTAGAACTTTCCAAAATTTCGGGTTGCCGTTTCGAATTTAATTGGGTAAGGAACCTCAAGGGTGGTGGGAAATGAGTTTGATAATATGTCAATACAATCCATTTCTTCTCCACCTTTGTGTATAGAGAGATATTGGTTAAGATTTGTAATATTAGCCTGTTTCGTTTCTTTGTTTGTGCCTCTGCTCATGAATGTAGGGGAATGGAAAGCCTCTGCATTTGAGCATCGAGGAAAATATAGATTCGTTCGAAAGAAAAATCCAAAAAAAGAAAACTACACCCTGAATTTAGATTCCGACGTCGGAAATTGTAGAGTTCAATGTTCGAGGCGGAAAGCCTATTGAATTGAAAATGCAATTCTTTTACTACATCTTATTCATCAATCTTCCTATGTTCTTGAACACTGATGCCTGATAGATTTAAGCCTCTTCTTCTCCTTTTGCTAATTTGCTATTTCCTATTTCCTATTTCCTAAGCCTAATGAAGATGAATCGATAGTTGTCCAAAATAACTGATTTTGGTGATATTTGAAGCAAAAAATAGTTAGTTTTAAATAAGCTTTTGCTGGACTTTGAATGTCTGATGGTTGGTTGATATGTGAAGAGTTCGTTTATATTTGAAAGTTTTACATTCGAATTCTGGAAAGGATATGCAGACTCAGAACCACGTTTAGGTGAATTCTGGAAAGAATATAATACTTTTTTAATAAATAAAAAAATAGTATTTAAATTTAATGTTATATTTTGATATATAAACTATGTAAAAAATTATATAATGTTTAATATTTAAGTTATAAAACTTAAATATAAATTTTTAATCCGAACACCTTACAACTTAAACTAAGAGTATAAAATTTAAGGATAGTAGTTAAAATTTATTGTTTAGGGGTTAGAACTTAGAGCTTACAAGTTAAAATCTAAATCCTCGTAATTTTAATCTAAAAACTAAACCCTAATATTTACACCATAAATTCTAAATTTTAACTACTATCTATAAATTTTAAATTCTTACACGTAAACTTTAAATCTTACGTCCTAAACTAAAATTTTAAACCCTAAAACTAAGGCGCTTGTAGAATTTTTTAATTTTCACAACTGTTGTATCAAAATATAAATCCTTATTATAATACTAATACATAAGTACATTATGAAACTTAGGTTTCACCACCCAAAATTAACTTCAACATCACCCTAATCCATTACACTGTCTCCCCACCAGAGACCATTGTCTCTTTCAATCCTCTTATAAAACCAGACCCATAAATCTTTTGGACAGCACTGAGATATCCTATACTACAGTACTCGGCGAAAGAAAATATATTTTTAAAATATCATAGAAAATCTAAAACTCAAAGCCTTATTGGCCATGCACCTAGAATCGATATGGCGGATACATTTCCCTGATAATGATCTTATCCTTCCATTAACTTTGCCTTTTCTTTTCTTCACACATTATATATATGTATCAATGAAAAGCTGTTTCCCACACTGCATTACAATTCTAAGTCCAGCTTCACTTTGGGAGAATTGACGGTTCGAAGTTGGTGATGGCTCTACAGACAGCTGCTTTGGTTCCGGCTACTTTCTCTGTACCCAAAGAAGTTTGTCTTTTAGTTTTGCACCCGTGGAAGTGGTTCGTTTTTATGTTTTAATGGTGGGGGTTTTTGCAGGGAAAATGTAGTGCATCTTCCAAGGATTAAACTTTCTTTGGAGTTTCACTTTCTGACAATGTCAAAGCTGATTTCAGTTCTTCTGCATTAAGATGCAAGGTTTCATGATTGTTATTTTTTTCATATTTATTGTGTTAGATTCTGTCAGAATAAAACATTGAAGTTACATGTTTCAGTCATATGATTCAAGAGGTTGGAATTCTGTGACAGGGGTTGGATTTGATGTTTCTGCTGTTTATTGCCTGTAATTTGAGGGTCTTATGTTTCATTGTAGAGGGAATTCAACCAAAGAACTGGAGCTGTCAGAGCCCAAACGACAGCTACTGAAGCCCCGGCAACCTCCAGATCTGCCGTGGATGGCAAGAAAACACTAAGAAAGGGTAGTGTTATCATCACCGGTGCCTCCTCAGGCTTGGGTTTAGCCACTGCTAAGGCCTTGGCTGAAACTGGCAAATGGCATGTTGTCATGGCTTGCAGAGACTTTCTCAAGGCGGAGAGAGCTGCAAAGTCTGCTGGCATGTCTAAAGAAAACTACACCATTATGCACTTAGATCTTGCCTCCTTGGACAGCGTCCGCCAATTCGTCGATTGTTACAAGCAATCAGGCAGGCCACTTGATGTTCTTGTTTGCAATGCTGCTGTTTACCAGCCAACTGCCAAGAAACCCTCTTTCACTGCTGAAGGATTTGAGCTTAGCGTGGGAACTAACCATCTTGGTCACTTCCTTCTTTCCCGGTTATTGCTCGACGACATGAAGCAATCAGATTATCCATCGAAACGTCTCATTATCGTTGGTTCGATTACAGGTACATACTACTACCAATACATTCAAAATGACCATAGAACTATAGATTTGTTGTATTGATGTACTAACTTGGAGCTGTTTTTTGTACAATAAATAGGTAACACGGATACCTTGGCCGGAAATGTACCTCCGAAGGCCAACCTTGGGGATCTAAGGGGACTGGCAGGGGGACTAAATGGACTGAACAGCTCAACCATGATTGATGGTGGTGAATTTGATGGTGCCAAGGCATACAAGGATAGCAAAGTCTGCAACACGCTCAGTATGCAAGAATTCCACAGGCGATTCCACGAGGAAACCGGAATCACATTCGCTTCCCTTTATCCAGGTTGCATAGCTACGACCGGCTTGTTCAGGGAACACATCCCATTGTTCCGTCTCCTCTTCCCTCCATTCCAGAAGTACATCACCAAGGGATTTGTCTCCGAAGAGGAAGCAGGAAAAAGACTAGCTCAGGTATTATGAAACCAGTACATGGCATTGATTGTTGTCTTATGTCTTGTACATCATCACAACTATATTGCTTCGAAACAGGTTGTGAGCGAACCAAGCTTGACTAAATCAGGTGTTTACTGGAGCTGGAACAAAGATTCGTCTTCATTCGAGAACCAGTTGTCCGAGGAAGCCAGTGATGAGGAGAAAGCACGCAAAATCTGGGAGCTGAGTGAGAAACTTGTTGGATTGGCCTAATTTATGAGGAGAAACCAGTTGAGTGTAGTGTGCATCTTAGATTCTAGATGGTATGCTTTTGTAGATTGTAGGTGACTGGCATTGTCCATATGAAAAATGGGCAAAGCAAAAATAACTAGGTGCCAATTTTTATGTTTTAGTTTTTTAATAAAAATAAAAAAATATCGGTATCGGTCTCGTTACAAACCTCCTTTTAAGTCTAGACAGAAAAAAGGATATCTTTAGCAACATGTTTAAAACAAAAGTATAGTCTGAACAGAACAACCGAAATCAAGCTATAACAAAACCTTCACTCTTAACAAGGAACATGATAACTATATAACGACAAGTCGTTATCCGTGATCAATCTAATCTCTTTATCCGCTTTATGTTGATTATGTTAAAAAAATTGCTTGAAAACTTAAATAACTTAAACCTCGAAAAAAAGGAGTTTTTAAAAAAATATTATTTAAATTTTTTTATTTAAAAAATATTTTTTTTCTCAAATTATTTCTAATAATAATATAATTTAATGTTTAAATCAGAAAACATATTGATTACAATCAATCTTTAAATAATACTTTATCTCAATTTTTGTTCGTTTTTATTATTATTTTGGATAAAACATTCTTTAAAGACTGATAATATATTTGTTTTCTAAATTGAATATTAAATTATAATATTATTAAAATAATTTTAAAAATATTTTAAATAAAAAATCCCAAATAATATTCTCGTAAATTACCCGGAAAAATTTTAAAATTCTCTTATCTAGCCTATAGGAATTTCAGATGACTGGCACGAAACAAACCCAATATGTTTAGGTTTTCATGATATGGGCCCACTTTTTTATATAAATAAAGGTTTGTTTTTTATTAACAAACTCAATATGTTTAGGGTTTGATGTAAGCATAAAAAGAATGGAATCAAACTCGTGATTCTTAGTTTCAATCAATCTGGTCTCTCTCTCTTGTCAAAAAGAAGAAATCTTTATGCTTCAATGGCCAATCAACCAAAACCAGTAGGTTTCTTCGACACTTTACCTGATCATATTCTTTGTCAAATTCTATCCTTCCTTCCCACAAAAGATGCCGCTAGAACATCCATTCTTTCTCCCAGGTGGAGACATCTGTTTCTCTCCTCAATATCTAATCTTGATTTTGTGAGTTGCTTAAACTCTAGAAAAAAAATGACAACTTCCTCAATTTTGTTGATAGATTTTTTTCTACCCCTGAGACAATAAATTTAGAATGTTTTAGAGTTTATTACGACTGGTTGGTAGATGACTATCCATGGGATTATGAATATTTACGCATTCATGGTTGGCTATGTGCTGCTGTGAAGCGTGGTGTTAAGGAAATCGCCATAGAATTGTTACAGAGGAAGAAGCCACTCACTTTTCCTAGTCTTCTGTTTACTTGCCAGACACTCATGACACTGAAATTAGAAGGTTTTGTTCTCAATCGTGTTCCAGATGATGCTTGTTTACCAAATCTCAAGACTCTACATTTTAGTTTCATGGAATTTCTAGATGGTCAATCTGTTGTCAAGTTTATTTCTAGTAACCCTGTTCTTGAAGATTTTGCTTTTAAGAAATGTGGGTTTCATAAGATTAGTGATATCATTATCTGCAGCCTTTCACTTAAGAGATTGGTTTTAAATGTTTGGTTGTTTTCTGATGCTCCTTTAAATCTCATCAAACTTGATGCTCCAAATCTTGTTTCGTTGAGATATTTTGATGTAAAGGCTCAACAGTATCATTTAACCGAAATGAAATCTATTGAAAATGTTGTTATTGGTATCATACAATTCTCTGACAAGGATGTAGAAGCTGCAACAGATCTTCTCCAGAAAACTTGCAATGTACAGTCTCTGTCCCTAGGGATTCATAATGGTGCTAAGGTTAGTATACCTAGTGATATTCAAGTCATGGAAATCTTGTTTTAAACACTTTATAATTGTTCTTAGTTCTCTGTGTACAGTTTTTTACAGCAGCTCTGGATCCAATGCTTACATTTAACAACCTTGTTGAACTGAGTTTCCATACTAAAGTTCTTGGTGATTTGCAAGGAACTTGGCTCATGGAGTTTCTACATCGAATGCCTAATCTAAGCACACTTATCCTGGACATGGTATGAATACTTGTCCAAGTTAAATTCATGTTATAAATTCATGTAACTTTATTTTCTGTCATTTTTGTGTATGCTTAGGCAATAGGTTTCATGCCATTGAGTACAACGACCGTGCCTTGGTGTTTGTTATTTCAACTCAAAAAGATTGAAATTCAAGAATTTTATGTAGAGAATTATATGTTTGAAATGGTTAGTTATTTCTTGAAACATGCATCTGTTCTGGAGCTGCTCATCTTTGGATATATTCGTGGCGGTGGGGAGACTGTCTTTGAAAAAATATTAAGCTTGCCGAAGAAATCAAAGAAATGTCGCATAGAGTTTCAGAGACCTCTAATGTTAGGAAGATGGTAGTTATTTAGTATTTAGTGTTATGGTTTGGTGTTTTTGGTGGGATTTAAATGACAAATGATATGTGATATTATTGTTTTAGAAACTTGTGTTATTTTTGTTTAGATTTAAGTAGCAAATGAAACCAGTACAAGTTGCATGGGCATGAAACCAGCTTGCGTTGAGCTGGGTTCAGTCTTGGGTGTGGGTGCAGACTGCAGCGTGTAAATTTAGTCTTGTTGGGTTGGTTTTGTTGCTCGGTGAGAGGCACTGGAGTGTTCCTTGTTCGCGTTTCGGGGTGGGATGCCTGGTTTTGGTTAGATTGATGAGGTGATATGGTGGTTCTTGTTTATTTTTTCTCTTTTTTATCGTCGTACTTTAAGAAGGTTTTTAACGAGTAGCAGGTGATACCTTACTCTAAAAACTAAACATGTGTATATATAAAAAATTTGATATCATTTAAGTAGGTTTTGAATTCGAAACCTTGTGTATGTAAATTTTTTTGTTGGCTTACAAACTAAAATCAAGTGTGTGACACGAGTTCAAACAAAATCAGAGAAACCATGAGAAAAAAAAATTACTATTGTTGAAAAAACTTTAATTTCAGTCATTATATTGATAAATGGCTAACAACAAATTGACATGATTAGGGGTGCTTAACGAGTTGAGTAGTTTGTAAGCAGTTTTAACTTATCTCAGTCAAAATTCAATAAATATTTGATTCAGATTGATTCGTACTCTAATTTGACTTTAGACCTTAGCGAGTTGAATTGAGAAGGTCTAACTCAACTCGATAAATTTTTGATCAGATTGATAATTTTTAAAAATATTTTTTAGTAGTTACATTAAAATTATTTTATTTTAAAAAAATAAATCTAAATAATAATTATTAATTTGATGTATTTGTGGATTTTTAGTTTAGAACTTAGACTTGTGTTTTATACACTCTTTTGATGTTTTTTTGGTTAAATTTGTTAATTTATGTTAATATTAAGCCTCATATATTATTATTATTATTATTATATTTTACTTTTAGTTAAATAAGGTAAAATTTTTAGTGAGCTTAACAAGCAACGAGTTGAGTTGAACAATAAAGTATTTAACGAACCAAGTTGAGTACAATTTTAAAGAGCTTAACGAACAACAAATCGAATAATAAAACATTTTAATGAACACTTCAACTCGCTCGATAAACATTATAGACGTGATACGTAATTTTAACAATAAAGTGATGAAGTGAAAATTTAAAGAAAAATATGAAAGGCACATGAGGGATTCAACTTGGTATTTTTTATTGGAATTAAACTTGATACTTTAGGAAGAAAATCCAATATCTAACCACTAAAGTTTAATTTTTTTTTCTCGATTCGATGGAATATTTATTCCTAATTGAGTTGGTTGATTGAACTTACTTTAAATACAAATGGCTGCAGAACTTAGCCAAAACTAGGTGTAGCCTAGATGATTAACGCATGGTTGTTTGGTTCGGGGTTCAACCCCCTATTTGCCTCATCACCTCCATCGAGATTCTATGGAATTAGAGTAATGAATGTAGTACACACAATCCATCCACTTTCGTTCTGGTAAAAGTCATTAAAGAATGCAATTAGAACATCTTGTATCAGAGACATATACCTTCACTTTCTCTTGTATCTCTGTAATTTCTCTCTTCTGTTCTTTTGTTCTTCAAGGCCCCGAAGACGAAAAAGAAACCCCTGCATTGATTCATGGCCAAGCAAGTGAAGGGTATTAATGATATGAACGATAACCTTCTTCATCACATTCTGTCGTTCCTTCCCATTAAAGACGCTGTTCGAAGCTCGGTTCTTTCACGCAGGTGGCAGCATCTGTATCTTTCTTCAATTTATGTTATTGATTTGAATAGTTTAGCAACGCATTTGTATGCGTCTACAGAAAAGGCTATCGAGTCTTGGACTTTCTTGATAGGTTCTTTACAAACCCAAATTTGAGTAGTTTAGAAATCTTGAGGTTGACTGATTTTTGGGTGACAAAACAAAACCCTTTAGAGAGTGACAATTGCTTACGCCTTCACCGTTGGATTTCGGCGGCATTGCGTTGTGGTGTCAAGGAAATGGTTATAAAATTTACCTCTCCGATCTGTTGGTCCACTGTACCCAGTATTGTGTTCAATTGTGAGACACTAGTGATCTTAAAGTTGAACGTCCTTAAAGATATCGATGTTCCCTCTAAGATTTGTCTGCCAAGTCTCAAGATTCTACACCTTCTTGAGTCTAACTTTAAAAATGGCTCTTCGGTTCTGGCATTGATCTCAAATTGCCCTCTGTTACAAGATTTGGAATCTTTTCGATGTCATTTCCCGGAAATACCGGTGCTTGATATTAATAATATTTCAATTCGGAGATTGCATTTAAATGTAATTCCAATGAATAGGGATCATGAGAGAGCTTTCAAGGGCATCAAGATCACAGCTCCAAATCTGTGTTGTTTCACATATGTTGACAGAAAAGTTGAAGAATGTAACATGAGTAAAATGCCATCTCTGGAAAGTGCTGAAATTAATATCATTCTGTCGGATGACATGGATCGAAAGCATGCAGCACAGCTTATACAACAAATTAGCAATGTACATTCTCTGATCTTAGCAACTGAAGATGCTTCTCAAAAGGTAAGTGTACATAGTACTGTTCATCTCATGAATATAACAACTTTTAACCCTATATAATATTTACTGGTTTTCTATGCACAGCTTTTAACAGCACCTATTCATCTGAGGCTTGACTTCAACAACTTGGTTAAACTGAAATTTTATAATTACCAAAATTATAATTGGCAAGGAGACTGGATCATTGAATTTCTACACTACATGCCAAAGCTAAACACACTTTTTCTGTATCTGGTATGGACTATGGAGGTTCTCTAAGCTCTATTTTTGATTTTTTATTTAACTCTTTTATTCTGAATAGCTTTTTTTCATAGGTTCAGCCAACCATGGAAGTGGAAGGTTCCAGCCCCTTGACTGCCACAGTCCCTTCATGCTTATTACTTCATATGAAGGAGATTGAAGTCTTGTATTCCGGACAGGAACAGATGCTGGAACTGATTAAATTCTTCTTGAAACATGGATTACTTTTGGAGAAGCTACTAATCATAAGAGGACCTGGTGCAACTAAGAAAGATCTATCTCCTGTCATTGAGGAATTATCGGCCTTACCTAAAGAATCTAAGGACTGTAAAATCATGGCTTCCTGATCTTTCTATTTTGTATCGTGTTGGAAACATTTGTCTCAAACTATGACCATTCTTTGTGTTAGTTTGCAGGGGTCAGATATTGACCAATAGTGAACTAGTTTGATGATGCTACAGCAACTTTCCTGAATTCATGTATCCTATGAAGCAAACAAGGTGCCACTGAAATGTATGAGACGACGTCCTAGATAGAGAGATGGTGTAATAATTACTTGAACCTGCCTATTAGAAGATCAGGCCAAAATCTTTGGGGGTGTGGAGGGGGATAATACAGTAAAGGAGATACCTTTGAAGTGAGGGACAATGGAGCTGCCATAGTGATTTTTAAAAAAGTCGATATGATTATATATATATATATATATCAAATTTCTTTTATGAAATTAAAATTTTAAAAAAATATAAGAATATTAATATTATTTTTTTATGATTTTAAAAGTTTTTTGATTATACCTCTTCTTAACCTAGATTTTTAAAGAGCATGGCGTAAGAATAAGTTAAAAAATTTCTTATCTAGCCTATAGGAATTTTAGATGACTGGCACGAAACAAACCCAATATGTTTAGGTTTTCATGATATGGACCCACTTTTTTATATAAATAAAGGTTTGTTTTTTATTAACAAACCCAATATGTTTAGGGTTTGATGTAAGCATAAAAAGAATGGAATCAAACTCTTGATTCTTAGTTTCAATCAATCTGGTCTCTCTCTCTTGTCAAAAAGAAGAAATCTTTATGCTTCAATGGCCAATCAACCAAAACAAGCAGGTTTCTTTGACACTTTACCTGATCATATTCTTTGTCAAATTCTATCCTTCCTTCCCACAAAAGATGCCGCTAGAACATCCATTCTTTCTCCCAGGTGGAGACATCTGTTTCTCTCCTCCATATCTAATCTTGATTTTGTGAGTTGCTTAAACTCTCGGAAAAAAAATGACAACTTCCTCAATTTTGTTGATAGATTTTTTCTACCCCTGAGACAATAAATTTAGAATGTTTTAGAGTTTATTACGACTGGTTGGTAGATGACTATCCATGGGATTATGAATATTTACGCATTCATGGTTGGCTATGTGCTGCTGTGAAGCGTGGTGTTAAGGAAATCGCCATAGAATTGTTACAGAGGAAGAAGCCACTCACTTTTCCTAGTCTTCTGTTTACTTGCCAGACACTCATGACACTGAAATTAGAAGGTTTTGTTCTCAATCGTGTTCCAGATGATGCTTGTTTACCAAATCTCAAGACTCTACATTTTAGTTTCATGGAATTTCTAGATGGTCAATCTGTTGTCAAGTTTATTTCTAGTAACCCTGTTCTTGAAGATTTTGCTTTTAAGAAATGTGGGTTTCATAAGATTAGTGATATCATTATCTGTAGCCTTTCACTTAAGAGATTGGTTTTAGATGTTTGGTTGTTTTCTGATGCTCCATTAAATCTCATCAAACTGGATGCTCCAAATCTTGTTTCGTTGCGTTATTTTGATGTAAAGGCTCAACAGTATCATTTAACCGAAATGAAATCTATTGAAAATGTTGTTATTGGTATCATACAATTCTCTGACAAGGATGTAGAAGCTGCAACAGATCTTCTCCAGAAAACTTGCAATGTACAGTCTCTGTCCCTAGGGATTCATAATGGTGCTAAGGTTAGTATACCTAGTGATATTCAAGTCATGGAAATCTTGTTTTAAACACTTTATAATTGTTCTTAGTTCTCTGTGTACAGTTTTTTACAGCAGCTCTGGATCCAATGCTTACATTTAACAACCTTGTTGAACTGAGTTTCCATACTAAAGTTCTTGGTGATTTGCAAGGAACTTGGCTCATGGAGTTTCTACATCGAATGCCTAATCTAAGCACACTTATCCTGGACATGGTATGAATACTTGTCCAAGTTAAATTCATGTTACTAATTCATGTAACTTTATTTTCTGTCTTTTTTTATGCTTAGGCTATAGGTTTCATGCCATCGATGCATGTTTGTTATTTCAACTCAAAAAGATTGAAATCCAAGAATTTTATGTAGAGAATTATATGTTTGAAATGGTTAGTTATTTCTTGAAACATGCATCTGTTCTGGAGCTGCTCATCTTTGGATATGTTCATGATGGTGGGGAGACTGTCGTTGAAAAAATATTAAGTTTGCCGAAGAAATCAAAGAAATGTCGCATAGAGTTTCAGAGACCTCTAATGTTAGGAAGATGATAGTAGTAGTTATCAAGTATATAGTGTTAGAAACACATCAATGCCTCAATTGATTTGGTGTTTTTGCATATTTGACACTTTTTGGTGGGATTTAAATGACAAATGATATGATATTATTGTTATAGTGACTTAGGTTTTGTATAAACAATTTTTGATGGTGTTTAGGGAGGTTTTTAAGGCAGTACGTTGCATGATTTTTTGTCTTTATAAAAATTATATCTTGATGATCAAAAAATTATCCGAAAAATAAACACGCTTTTCATATTGTGAAATGTATAGATGAACTATATTGTTAGTCTTAAGTAGGGTTTTAGACATGTGCAATAAATACGATTATATAGAGTTTCAGAAAAAAAAAACAAAAGATGTTATCTAATATATATAATATTCCCTAATTTGGTATTCAAAATTTATATATATTTGATTTTTTTCTCTATTTTCTCCTAATTTCAAAAAAAAAATCAACATGACCAAATTGATGGAATATTTAAATAAAAGTGACTAAATTTATTATTTTTTTTTTAGAATTAATTGACTGGATGTATAAATATGAAGGACTAAATATATTATCATATATTTTTTGTTAATTCACATATCGTCAAGTGTTAATTTTTAATGGCACCAGATCAGTTTTTTACTTTTATAAAATCCGATGATGATTTTGTAATTTTTTATAATCAAAAGACTCGTAGATTCAAATCATAGAAATCATACATGTATATGCATGGAATTGAGCATGCATTCATTACGTACATATGGTTTACGTAAGTTTCAGATATCATAAAGCTAAGATTATTTTGAGCACTTTATTCTTTTCCTAGTTACTCTTTTGATTCAATGGGGGGTTTTATTGAAAACTTCTGAAACATTAACTTAAATTTTTATTTAGATTCAAACATTTCATTCATTAATACTTTAAACTGTGTTTATTGTCGTGTCTTTTTCTATTTTGGTGGAGGATCAGGCTCATTGGTCTTAACATCTTCCTTCTCTGTAACATTTAGTTCAGTTGCAGCAGGCTCATTGGTCCTAACATCTTCCTTCTCTGTAACATTTAGTTCAGTTGCAGCAGGCTCACAACATCCAGATTCACACCCTCCGCAAGGCTGCTCGTAACACCCACCAGAGTCACAACTACTGCACGGCTGTTGGCAACACCTCCCACTGGTACATCTTGATGGTGCTCCTGGAATTGATGGGATTGCTGGGATTGGTGGAAGCTGTGGGATTTGTGGAATTGCTGGGATTGGTGGAATCTGTGGAATTGCTGGGATTGGTGGAATCTGTGGGATTGCTGGGATTGGTGGAAGCTGTGGAATTGGTGGGATTGGTGGAATCTGTGGAATTGCTGGGATTGGTGGAAGCTGTGGGATTGGTGGAATCTGTGAAATTTGTGGGACATGTGGAGAGCAACCACCAGGTATTAGTGGAGAGCAACCACCTGGGACTGATGGAATCTGTGGGACTTGTGGAGTGCAACCACCAGGTATAAGTGGTGAGCAACCACCTGGGACAGATGGAATCTGTGGTACTTGTGGAGTGCAACCACCAGGGACTTCTGGAGTGCAACCACCTGGAACTGATGGAACTTGTGGGATTTGAGGAGTGCAACCACCAGGGCTATGACATCTCCCCGGACATCTTGAACCAAGATTACCATATTGAAACTCAGCAACACCAGGTTCACTAGTTCCAACCATTTTCGATTCAACATCACTATCATTGTTCAGCACATGACCAGGACTAACTGTATCGACATGAGGAAGATGGTCCATGTTTTTGTGGTCATCGTCATTGCCATGTTCCAAGAGGAATCTATGACCTAAACCGAAGTTCAAAGATAGAAACACAGACAAGATAATGACTGCAGATTTTGTTCTTGAGACCATCTTGATGTGTTTTTCTCCTTGGATTATGACTAGATTTTATAGGCTTCAAATGTGTGAAGAAACCAAACAGCCCTGCAAATGCTAATTGTGTTTTGCTTGGTTTGTTGTGTTACTCCGGAATCATGGATTGCATGACTAGAAGTTACTTGTTTTGCCTGCAACAACAAGCTTAGACACTAAACAGCTGTCCTAGTGATGAGATTATCTTAAAAACAATCTTAAATATGTGAAGAAAATTGTGGGACACACTGACCCAAAACATTAAAAATGTGCAAAAAATATTAAAGAGGTAGCATTTGTGTAAATAACCTTTTAATAAATTAGTTTTAGGGTTCAGAGATTTTTGGGCGTAGCGTTAGCTAGGTGTTTAACGAGTGTACGATCTTTAATCGTGCCCTCATTAATGTCTTTAATTTAAATTTGTGAGTTTATGATTTAGAGTTTAAGGTTTCAGATATAGAAAATAAGGGTTAAGAGTTTAGAATTTAGTCTTTTAAAAATTTTCAATAGAGGCATGGAAGAAAGTATGATAAGGGGTAGAGAATTTCTACTCGTGTTTGTGTATGACTTTTGAATTTATAAAATACGGTTAGAATTTAAGGCACTAAAGTTAAAATTTAAGGTTTATAATTTAAAATTTATTAAATATAACATGAAACTTAATCTACTTATTTTTTTTATTAAATATAGATATTCATATTATAAAATAAATATTAGGGTTTAATCGTATATAACATGTTATAATATAAATATTCTTGGTCACTCAAACAATTAGTGAATCGTAATAGGAATGAACAAAAACAAATTCGAAAAAACTGGAAAAAAAAAAACACAAATTGGGATAACCGGTTCAATTTGATCCGGGTTTGCTTCGGTCTAAAAATCAAATTTCTTAATTCAGTTCAGTTTTGGATTTTTATATGAAACCCGTATATTTTATATAAACTCGAATTAAAAGAAATATTATGACTCATATCAAATATATTTTAAAGATAATATCTTTTTAATTATTTTATATTATCATCTTTAACTGATATTCAAATGTTCAAAATTTATCATCTTTTTAATTATCAACCCGTTTATATATTAAAAAAACGAATATACCCCTAAATCTCAGTTTACTTATTCCTCGTTATCTTTTTAATTATTTCATGTTATGATCTATTCGAATATTCAAAATTTAAATCCTAATATATTTTATTTTATTCTCAAATTATTATATTTCGTCTTTTTACTGTGAATCGAACTATATAATTTATTTTTATATAAAAAAAAACTTTTATTGTTTGATATATGTATATTTATTATAGATATAGTTTTATTTTTTATACATTTAAAAGATTTTTAGATATTATTTTTTTAATAATATATATTATATTTTAAATTGCAAAGATTAAATATAAATACTTTATAAAGAAATATATAGAACTCAAACAATAAGGTTTCTTGATCCCAGTCGAAGTTTCATGGGCATTAAACCAGCCATAAACCAGAGTCTTGGCTCATTCCAATATCATGATAAAGAAGAAAAATAACTGACAAATCAAAATAAAAGGAAGCATCAAGGACAAGGTAATTTTCTCTCAAAACAAACAACAAATTTATATTTCAGATTCACAAAAATAATCTAGAAGGAAAGAGCTTTGATTTTATAGGCTCGAAAAAAAAACGGACGTAAAATTTTATATGAAGGGTTGCAAACTCGTAGGAGGTTATATTAGAAATGTAGAGGTATAGAAGTATTAAACTTTATGAATATAAAATTAGATTATTAATAAAAAAATATAAAAAATATTGAAGAATTTAAAACTTTTAGAGATACGACTGTCGTTTTCTGTACCCTCGATCCATCCTTGTTCCGAAAAAAATTTGTCGGTGGTTATATATTGCTAAAGTTTAGCTCCTATGACCTCAAAATATCGTTGTTAGTACAATATACAAGAAGATGTAAGATGTTTAAGTCGTTAACATAAATAGCGCACAAAATTTGATAAATAAGAAAATTCACCCAAAATTTTTGACACATAAGGGGTTTAGAGTAAATTTTAAAAGAATACAACAAAATCTACAGTACAATAGGCAGAACACCATGTGTTTTTGGCGTTCTACTCCCTATTGTACTGTATATTTTGCCGTATTCTCCTAAAATTTACTCTATACCCCCTTATATGCCAGATTTTTGGGGTGAGTTTCCTTATATGCCCAAAGTTGCCTAAATAGCGGACAATCCGAGTCCGGTCCTTTTGGCGACGCTATCGATTTCGATATTGATGTAAATGTAAATGAAAAAGAAGATCAAAATCAAAGATACAAGGACAATGAGACCAGATTTATGAAGCTCATTCAGGATGTACAACAATAAAAGAATAGATAACAAAATTTGCAGACCAAAATCTATGCCAATTTTACTCCTTACATTATACTAAATTTAGCTAACTAGTCCTATTCTGTGACAACAATTAGGAAGCAAATTCACCTTTTTTTTTCTCAAAAGCAAAATAGATGACAATGAGGAAGTGGAACTAGATTTCTTCTCTTCTGTTTAGTTCAGACAGCATTTAAAAGAAATTGCTCTTCTCTATTACCGGTAGATGCCCTACGGTGATGCCTCGAACCGGATCTCCTATCCCTACCACGTCTTGCAGTCCTCTTCCCTTGATTCCTCCCGCGGAAATTGGTATTTGGCAAAGCTGGTGGACGTCGAATCACTGCAACTGGTGGAGGCATGTTCTCCAATAGATCTCGATGATATGCCTGTGAATAAGAAGAAAAGCAGTCGAAAACGATTACATGAACCTATCAAACTTGCAAGCACCTTCAGCAGGTTGTATCCGATAAAAGCAGAAGAAATCCCTCTAAACTAAAAACCACAATTCCTTTTGTCAAGCATATCATGTACTGATGTAAGTGATCTTTTACATGGCAACATGTTAAAACATTTGTTCTTCTTCAGTCCTAGCTTTAGCGTATTAGAGGAATTTGAAAAATATCATATATGTTATCAAGCTCAAAATCCGTAATCTCATGGAGTTAATACTGGAATACAGAATATGTACCTGTATGACAAAATTGCGTCTTTCGCAATCCATAAACATATTGATATGCCAATCAACTTTGGCCATTATTTTATCCCTTACCATACCAAAGCTTAATTGGTCCCGGGATGTAAAACGGTCAACTTCATTGAACCACAGGCAGGTAAACAGATTTGTGATTGGTATATGTTCCTTTATGAGTACACAACCTTCAGGAACATCTGCAAAAACCAGTCGAGCATCATCAAGAGATTTATTTAGTAGTGAAATGGTTGAAAAAACATGCAACACAAGTACATATTTGTATTTGTACAAAATATAGTACATACCACTGGTTATAGGAAGCTTGGCCTCAGAATATGGTGTTAATCCCTCTTCTTTATAAAAATCCACCTGTGCATCAATTGATGAATTATCATATTTTCCTGCAGCTTTATTTGCTTCAGCCTCTACGAAGACATCAAATCGTCTGTAGTGTCTCGAGATCGCAAAATTAGCATTTTCGCGCCACAAGAATCTGAGAAGAAGAATGGTCAAATAAATTCAAATGAATCGTCAAATATAGAGTAAAAAACTCAAATCTATGCTACTGACTTAGAATGTGAGTGTTGAACACGAGTATGTATTCAACGTGAGAATATTCAGTTTTACCCCAAGATTCATGTAATTAGAGAATCTTATTACATTGACAGAAGCTCACTTTGCCAATAACGGATATTAAACCAAAGGAAATATATATAAGTAGCCATGTAGCAATAATGTGGTTAATATTCTTGAATGACAAAGAGATCATGGTTTATTACAACTCGGAGATGCAGTCCATCCAACACAATAGAAATCATATAAGCTGGATAATTAATAATAATCTATTCTTTAGAAATCATAAGTTGGAGAGCACCTCTCAAGAATTTGATAAGGATCCACAACAAGCTGGAGCTTTCCATCGATCCATATAGAGTAGCGAATATTTGGAAAGATTCTATGTAACAAAAGCTTTGGGACCTGCTAGGAAAACATGCCACGTAAAAAGGTCTACTCAAGCGTGATAACATAAAAAAGACGCCCTATTTGTTACACTTATTTTGTGAACTGAAGTATATAACTATAGGTACATTCAGAAACAACAGTGATAATCAATGACCCAAATCCCCTTTATGACCTCCTATCTCTTTTCACTGCCAAAAATGCTTTAAAATAAAACTTGGTTTACTAGTACTAATCATAAATTCCATGAAACATACAACTGGGTCCATATAAACCAGGATTTGATAAATGTTTAAAGGTGAATCAGATTTTAAAAGGTCCAAATAATGATAAAAAAAATGAAATGCAAACCTTGCCATTACGTCTTGCATCACTGTAAGGAACATTGTCAATCACAACAATTCTCCACAAGCCTACCCTTTTACTGTCATCAATCATACTTTTGTTCTTCATATATGCTTCTGTTTCTTTATCAATAAACATGTAGAAAGGAACATTTTTCTTTGCTTCTTCACTGATGTTCCTTGGCTGCTGTACTATATCATAGTTCCCTGGAGAGTAATAAACAAAGAAATGATGAGGATAAAGCATACATAAAAGCAAGAAAATCTTGTGGAACCCTGAATGTCGAGTAGTACCAAATATCGCTGATGCAACAATGATCTCGTGGAACTGCTGCAACTCTTCCAGGTCAGATTCATCAAAGTCAAATCCCGTCCGGTGACCAGGTTGATTTCCCTTGACAAATCTGACAAAGTAAATGGAATTGCAATATAAAAATGCAACAGGGAGGACAAGATCAATTCATGAAGACAAGTAATTCATAGAATTGTATAAATGCACCATGAATAACATAAGAATCACAGAAATCTCTACCTGAAATGTTGTCAGTGAATAGATTATATTGAAGAAGTGATAGGGGAGTGAAACCTACCCACAGTGTACTGTCATCGACTCTTTTATATCAAACGAATCGTTTCTTTGCTTTAGAGATGGATATCCACTAAAGTCAGAGCCACCATGTGGTTCAGTTTTGATTGGATTTTCATCATGAACATATGTCAAATTATGAAGCACTGGTGATTCTGATGGAGAACTTGGCATGCTAGCTATGGCCTGACCCACAGGGAGGTAACATACTGGACATGCTGAAAAAGGGATGAGCAATAATAAAATATATGCGCATATTGATCCAAGCATGATAAGATGAGAATGAGAAAAATAACAATGAACCTAAACTTACGACGAGGTCCAATCCGTCTAAGATTAGGTGGAGGGGGAGGAGGAAATGTGAAATTTGCGCAGGGATGGGCACCATTCACACTATTTGCTGCATAATACTTTTTATCTTTAAGTTGATCCTTCCTTCTGAGGATCCGTGAAGCTTCATTATGATCACCGTTCAGAAAATGAGCCATGCTCATTGTTCCAATCCGTTGATCAACAGTTGGACTATTGCTTACTGTCTCATTAATCATACGTAATGCAAAACAGAAAAAGATGAATAAGTTATTGTCTCAATTAAATTACTGTTCTGAGAATGAAAAGTCGGAGACTCACGATGTGAATCAGTAAGTGAGCCTATAAAGTCAATGCCTTAGTGCTCTAGAAATCAAAATTCAAGAATAAAGTTGGAACTTGAATCAAGAGTAACAGAAAAAAGGAACGGACCTTCGTTAACAACAAAAGAACCCAAGACGAAGACCAAAAGGGTTAGGGTAACCAGAAGCAGCATGGAAACTTTTCGGCGACCCAGACACCGATACCAAACGGAGGGGAGAGACCTCTCCTTTTCCCTGGAACCTGAAAGCATCACAATTGAATTCTTTCGTGCACTACAAAATGATTTAGAGTGCAATAATCTTCCACCACCAGCGAAAACATTTTTGATGCTCGGCAATGACCCATAACTCCCTGTGCGTAGACCCAATGACCCTCCAGTCATTGTACCTCAAATCCAACCCCAAGTTCCTCACTCATTTCCTTTCACCGTATCATTCACTCACAACAACTCCACAGAAATTCTAACAAATGAAAAAAACATACACTGAATAATTGCCTATTTTGCTGGCAGTTAGAAGCAAATCCAATCACTCAATTTTGCATTTAAGGACAAAAAAATACAGCAAATATTGACTGGTTGATCAAATCTCTATCATACATATCACACGATATACCAGTAACACAGTTCTCCAAAGCATTTAACTTTCCAACTTGTTCCCCAAAGCCAATGTTATTGATTTCTGTTATCACAAACAGACCAGAAAAACAGGAAGTCAGGAATTCCTTTCCTCAAAAACACTTTATACAAAAACCATAACTTTTTTTGGAAATGTACTTTAGAAATTCAGATTTCAGAAACAAAAACCAATCTACATCTTTTTACAATGAACACGAATTAGATTGATCGTATGGCCTTTAAAAATGGATTAGAATCCGTCCACTATTTTTCTCTCAATGACTATCCAACACACTTTAGTCACCGTTCAATCATTCATAAGATTGATTTCCACAATTCATAAGCTAGTTGTATACATATAATGGTGTTAATGAATGCATTGATAATAATGGATATAAAAGTCATAGAGCAAGCTGAATCCTGTAATACCAAACCTCTGGTCATGAAAATAAACCAAGTTACTGACAAATTGCAATAAAACTGTTGCTTTAACCAATGTGATTGAAGTCTGGTAAGAATCAGAAGTCATCAAAATGTGGCGAAATGGAGATTTTTCCCCCACATAAATCTTAGCATAAAGAAAAATCCATGATTCACTTTAACTTAACTTGATCAAGAAACCAAAGAGATTGAATTCTATTAACCCAACAACAAACAAATAATACATCAAAACTAGAAATTTGGCATTGGGAATTAAAACCCGGTTTAGAATTTCATCAAGCTGTTTCTCAGAACTTATATGAATCTATATATTAAAATACACCCACCTGAGGAAATTCTATTAAATTAAAAAAAACTGGGTCTTTATCCATGGAATCATAGAGCAATGGTTAAGACCCAAACCCCACCAAAAAGAATGGAACAAAACGACGCCATTAATACCAAAAATTTTAATCAAAATGAAATCACTCTCACTGTATTTCCAGGAGTTCAAATCCAACATCGAATCTGGGAATTGAAATGTAAAATGTGGGGTAAATCACTTACCTTTAAGAAAAAATGTAGGTTTCTCTCTTCAGATTTTTATTCCTTTTTGCCTCTTGAAAATTTTGTTCAATGTTTTCTTTCGTTCTTCGATTGTGATTGTTTAAGGAAACATCATGAAATTTACCTTTTTTTAATTTCTAAAAAATATAAATTTAGTGATTAATTTTTATAAATAATTATCATCGTTTAAATACACATTCTTTTGTTAACTAACTAATTCAATTTGATAAATATTCAAATTAATAAAGAATTAAATGTTAAAATTACCATTAAATAAAAATTAGGAAGTACAAATCCCTATGGGTTTGATGTTTTATTTTTTAAAATTAATTTATTATAGGTTATTATCTTATATATGTAGCAAAAAAAATTTATACAAACGCTTTAATTTAAGGTATAAAGTTTTTAGTGTATAGATTTAAAATTTATATTTGATCATAGAAATTCACCTAAATTGATAATTGGATTTTTTTGTATCATTATGAATTTATAGAAGACAATTATTTAAATATGTTCGGATTATCGAAAAAATCAAAGGATTAATAGGGATTTAATATGATATTTATGAGATCGATAAGATTAATTCAAATATTTTTATTTAAAACTTATTGATTTGACTCTATAAGTGGAATCACGATCACCAACCTATAGCATGTTGTCGTCAAAAGCATAATCCATATTTCTTTCAGAGAATCTCTTAATTATTCTAAAACAATTCGAAAGAGATTCTTTAACCAAAAAGAATTCAATTCAAATATAAGAAAATTATCCAAAAGTTTTCAATAAAGCTTTGTTTTTCGAACTTTAGCATTGAGGGATGGAGCCAGAATTTAAAGTTGAGGGCAAAACATGAATATTTAGAAGTAGGAGACAGATTCATAAAAAATCAAATTTTTTAAAAAAAATACAATAAGAAGATAAAAATATAAAAAAAAATCTTCGGGATGAAGAAGACTGTCCCACCCGCCACTGTTAACATTAGTATCGGATACAAATAAGTGTCTTAATAAAGGATCAGAGGGCCGGTGTGTTTAGGAAGATGGCTAGTAGCTTGTAGCTTATTAGGAAACCTTTGTGATTCATCATATATCTGCACATTTTTCCCAGTCAGCAACTGTAATTTTGAAAGCTATGGTCCATTCTAGTTGAGCTTATTGTCAAGATGTGTTCCAGATTTGTATAGTTTTAGTATTCCAAACTGTATTTGTCTGTACCAGCCTTTCGGATTGAATCGGAAGAAACTCGAACATCGAAGAATCAACAGGTTTGTGAACCTCAATATGCCAAAAATTTTATTGCTATGAAGATGAGATATATCAAGGAACAAGATCAGATATCAATGTATAAAGCTTTGTTCTTGTCGAATTCGACTTTTACCTAACGAACATGGCTACGAGTTTGAATACCTATCGGTTGCAGCAAAACTATTAGATACAAATTTCTCAGCCGTGTCAGCCTCATTGATCGAACATCCTCACCATGAAACCTATTTACACTGATCTCGGCTGAGAATAGCTTTCGAAGACAACTTAGCAATGAGTTGACGTAGCCTTTGAGCTCCTGGACCTGGCTTGATCTTGTTCATGTCTCCAAGCTCCGAACATTTTGGTTTACCAGAGCACCAAGCACCTGGGGTGAAGCTTCCCTTTTCCCGGCCAAGCAAATCCTTGTCAATCTTATCCAACACGGGATCGTCTTGATTGAATTTTCGAGCAAAAGCAGCATTGCTTTGAATCATCTTGTCCGAGTCACTAAGGGTAAGGACGTGCGGGTGCTGTTTAGGGGGATTGTCCCATGAAATATAATGCAAATCATGATTGACAACTGTCTTAGCAAACTCCGGAGCATTGCATACAACAGTCTGAAAGTAGCCTTCGGGAGAGGAGAGAAAGTTTGTGTAGTACATCAGAAGTGTTCTTGGTAGATTATCCCAACCCAAAACACAAAACTCGACAAATGAATGCGACAAAACGGTCCATGCCGAACCTGCAACCAAAGAGGATGTTCAGAAAGAGTTGCCATCCAATTTCGTAAAACAAAACAACTTAAACAGAAGAAAACCAGGGCACTGCTATAAGATCTATGATCCATCCATCTGCATCACTAAACCAATGCAGATATGTTTTCAAGGGTTTCAACCGAGCTTGCTTAACGAGCATAATGTATAACTAAACACAATATAGTTTCGGATAATTCACTTTAGATATATATTTAAAAAAGATCGATGGTTCATATGAAAATGATATGATTTATCTATTGAGAACACGAAGACGGAATCAATCCCTTAGTCATACGAGATACTTACGTATAAACATTGCAATGCTCGTATTCATGTGACAGAGTACTTACTAACCAGTAAATAATTTAAACGCGGTAGGTAATGTTCGCTTTTGTGAAGTCCAGAATATATCAGACTTGGTTGACAAGTAGAGTCCGGGATCTATAATCAAAGGCATAGCTCTTCTATCCCTGCACAAGAACCGGCGAAATACGTCAACATTCAATGTATATAAAGGTTTTAGATATGGAAAATATGAAAGAACTTACGCTTTCCAGCCAAGCCGACTTGTGTGTTCAATAAAATTAAGGTTCCGGTTTATATCAGAAAATGCATAAATAAGATCTGCAAATAACAAAGAACCAAATAAACAAATACCGAAAACAATATCCGCCGGATCAGTTCTCAAGTAAGGCATGTGATAAAGACTTACCATCTTGTGTCACAAGAGGATAATCCGATGCACTGAGATTGATAAACCAATCCCAATCTTTACTTCTGTTGAGATGAATGGCACAAGCATGGAGGGTATTGGCTACCATGGTCGGACCTCGATAAGTAACCATATTAGCCTTGGTGATCATATAAACATTCCCGACTTTCGAAAAAATCGTATGGTTCATTATTCTGGAAGCAAGCATTAACCTCTCCTCTGTTGGTGCCTCGAGGTCCAAATGAACAACGTATTGATTCCGAGGATGATACAAAGCATGAAGAGTTCTCCAAAGCTTTTCCAGATCACCCTTTGATCCAGAAACCAAGTATGCAAAACGAGGTAATGCCGGACCGGCAGGAGGTGGTGGTGAAGGACCTACATCGATCTTCGATTCAGCAAAGCTCGGTTTCCTTTGATCCATCGAAATATAAGCCGGGAAAATGGAGAAGATCGAGTTGATTTTGTTAACCGAAGAAATGAGCCCCATATTAAAGCAAGTGACCACAAGGATTGTACATACAAGGGAACTTATCATAAGGGGAAACATCCATTTCTTCTCCATGTTCAACATCGACACCATTGTCGGACCTTATCATAGGATCTAACAGACAATCTTAACAGCAAAGAAAAAACCTCTATCCAGCTTCAGACACAAATTGAAACCGCCAATACCATCAATCTTCAGATCAAAGACCTTCCCTCCAACATATAATTCCAAGACATACCTTTGAAAATAGCTGTTAAAAGAACAACCACCATTAATATTAGCTTATAATATCATAGGAAAATCATATTTTTATGCTAAGATAACCTGTTCTACTAATTCCCAGAACATAAAGTAGCTGAAACTAGATCGGTTCGAATCAAACATGAAACCTTATAATTTGTAATGAAAGAGAAAGGACATTACAAAGTATGAAAATACCATAAGCAAAACACAAAATGGACGGCAATACTAAGAAAAAGAACCAGACAACTAAATAAACAAATACCTAAAACATCATTAAAAAAGACAACAATTAGTTAAATATATACAATGTGATTAGGCTACTGTTGTAACAATGTTTAAAAAGAGCAAATCTGGAAATCTAAATATGGTTAAAGATTCGTAGCTACCATCAAAATATAAGCAAAACCCAGAAACAGAAAATCAGTAAAGATCAAAACTTTGGACAAAGAAACAAAACCCAAATCTGGAAATCATGAAATAAAGCAACTGATTTGAACAGAAATCTAAATATAAAGTTTAAAGTAGAAAAAACGGATGAACGAATACAAACCGAAAAACATCATGGAGAAAACATTGTAGGGGGGAAAGAACGTGAAATGAAGCTAACAGAAGAAACAAACCTGAGTTTTGGTGCTGGTAAGACAACAAAAGACTGTGTCTTTCCAAGGAGAAAATGTTTTTTTTTTCTTTTTGGTTTGTTGTTTTTAATTGGGGTGAGAAAGAGCAGAGTGTTTGAGTAAATGTTAATTAAGGACGAAAGAATGTCTCTTTCTCTTTCCTTTTTGTTTTCCTGAGCTCTCTCTTCTTTACCAGAACCTCAGGAATCTATGTTTCTGTATGGAAAAAAGACCAAATTTGAGAAGTTCATTGTGTTGTCTACAGTTGTGTCCTTTGTCAATTTTTTTTAATAAAACTGATCAGATTTTAAGATTTTTTTAGGTAAATATTATAAATTATAAATTAATTAAAATTTTAGGCATATAAAATGTTTTTTATAATTAAAAATTTACGACGAAAAGTATAATAATTTAAAGATATCACTTTTAGATGATTTTTTTGAATTTTTATTAATAAAATTTAAATTTTAATGAAAATATCATATGTATTTATAATGGTATTTTGAATTAAATTACGAAATTTAAATAGTGAATCAGTAATTATAATAAAAAGAGTGATTAATCGTGTCAATCGAATAAAATTAATTTGATAAGATATCACATACAGATGATATTTTCAGTTAAATAAGCGTACTCTTATGTCTTTACTATTGTCTAAATCAATATTATAGACTAGATTACTTGTGAGCGACAATCTTTATTAAAATTTAAAATTTATTAATAAAAATTTTAAAAATACGTCAATTATAGGTAACGTCTTTTAAGTATCATATATCCTTAATTATATAATAGTGTACATTATATCTTTAAAATTTAAACTAACCCCCCAAATTTGAAGTATTTTCTTTTTCCACGTCAGCGTAATTTTCAACGCATGAATAAATAAAAAAATTTAAAGGAAAATAGATAAAAATTTTCCAGAATATAATATTATATTACAATAAATAAAACAATTGAAAATAATATAATATTAGAAAAAGGTGGTGTGAGGTGGGAACTTAATGTTTGAGGATTGCTTAGATGTGAATTTTGTCATCAATCAGTGCATTTAAAGGAAAAAAGTTGCCTTTAACTTGGAAAATCAGGCTTAGTTGGGTTGAAGTCATATTCGTAAATATTTTAATAAGTGGTTTTTAAATAATTTAAATTTGAATAATATTATCTAAGAAAATAAAATAATACTTTTACAATACAAAATATTATAAAAAATATTTCAACTTTTTATTAAATAAAAATATTTTATATTTTTATATCGAGATTTTAATTTATATAAAATAAAGTAAGATAAATATTATTAAGAGTGTATTTGGTTTACTGAATATAAAATTATTTTAGAGAATATGATTTTCTGAATGTAGAAATATAAGATGATAATGTTTAGTCGATGGAATATAAGATTATTTAAAAAAAATTACCAAATTATTCTTATAAATATTTTATTTTAAATTATTTAAAATTTTAATATTAAATAAAAATATTTATATTAAAAACCATATAACTATTTTTATTATAACAACTATATTTTTAAAAAATATATATCATATTTAATATATTAAGTGTATTAGTTTTCACAAATACCTCAATTTTAAAATATTTTTAAATATATATAAAACCACTAACTCTACTATCCTAAATTCTAACGATTAAATCTTGAATTTCAACTATAAATTAAAAAATTTAACCCTAAATTTTAATTTTTAAGTTTATATACTTAAACTCATAAACCTTAAATATTAAAGTAAATCCCTAAAATTAAGATCGCTTATATAAATTTTGTGTGTGAGTGAAATACACAAGAAGGTATCCCTCCACTAGGGGTGTAAACGAGACGAGTCGAGCTCGAGTAGTGTTAAGCTCGACTCGACTCGTTAAGATTTCGAGTCGAGTTCGAGCTTGAGTAATTTTAAACGAGCCTAAAAAACTTGAGCTCGGCTCGACTCGTTTAGAACTCGAGTCGAGTTCGAGCTTTTTTCGAGCCTAATCGAGATAAGTATTAACTGATCTTTGACCATGTTAGACTTGAGTAACTTTTATCTCTTACGTGGCATTTAAAGCCTAACGAAGAAAAAACTTTGATACACAAATTGTGTAAACTCAAGCTTGTTAACTTTAGGTTTTAGTATGTTAATTTAGAGTGTAATACTTATGTTTAGGATTTAGATTTTTGGGTTTTAAAGTATATTTATATTTTTCGAGTAGCTCGTGAGCTTTTCAAATCGAGTATCATGTAGCTCGATTCGTCTCATCAAGAACTCGAGCGGAGTTCGATCTCAAATCGAATTTAATCGAGTTGAATTTTGATCGAACTTTGACCGAATCGAACTCAAATAACTTACAATCAATCTCGTCTTATTTACGACAGTACCCTCCGCTAAGTCTCCACGTTTCAAATACCCGGGCATTTCTTTAAAGACAACAAATGGCGCGGAAATCAAAAGATTCGATTGGTTGATGAGGACTGGACTGATACGACTCAATAAAAACGTGAAACGACATCGTTGAATCTCAACCATACGATTTTGATACAGATTTCTTTAAATTAAATTTTAAGATCCAAGAAGAAACAGAGTTAAATTTTGGTTATTATTATTGTTCAAAAAATTACAATTAAATTAATTTATTCATATGATAAATTTAAAATACAATTTAAAAATATTTTAAATAATTAAATTCCAAAGATCCTCATGGTTCTTATTATTGAATTAAAAAAATTAATCATGTTTATAATAATTATTTTAAATAAGTAATTTTTATAAGATACGTATTTAAAAATTTATTGATTAAATTTTTTTAAAATATATATTTTTATATTTTATTGATAATAAATTTTAAATATTGAGCCGGAATTTTAAAAAAATATAACTAAAAAGGTTAATAAAAGACAATTTTCTTGAAACAAAGGAGTAAATAGCTTTTGATCCTTGATTAGTAGGTCTTACAATTTTTAAGATAAAATAATTTCAATCTTAATGTGATTATGTGTTAATTTTTTAAATAAGATTAATAATTTAAATTTTGATATTTTAAATAAAATATTTTGGTTGTGAGGACCTATTTATATTAAACTCTTATAAAAATTTTATTTAAATTAATTAATTAATAAATTAAATATTCGTGATTAAGATGCAACTAAAACATGCTAAAAATGGGCACAAATAATGATAAATGAAAAATACGTGTGATCAGTGACAGATCCAGAAAAAATATTGAGGATGAGTACATATGAAATTTTAAAATTTTATGGTGGACATAATTCATAAATATTAAAAAATTACGGACTAATTCATAAAATTTTAAAATTTTAAAGGTAAACGTGTGAATTTTAAGAAGTTCAAGACCTACCGTATTATACATGTACATCCGTCACTGTGTGACACGATAATCTCGTAATAGGATGACAACAAGACAAGATAAATCAATTTTTTTTCGAATCGATCCTAATTAAAATATCCAAAATTAATATTCAATCCTGAACTATCCCAATTCTAGATAGTTTGTCATCCGTTTTAAATTTATTTCGAATAATAAAATTAAAATTCGATACTAATTCGACTAAAATTTTACAACTCAAAACTCATTGGATTGAAGCCCAGACAGAAGAAGATAATGAGAAAAAACTGATAGGAGTTGGCCCTCGTAATCATGCACGTGACAATAAATTATAAACAGATACTTATCTTTTAGGGTAAATTACATAAATAGACCCGTCTAAGATTTATTTTTTATTAAATCCCCCAACTATAAAAAATTATAAATATATCCATCAACTAATCACAACTAAAATATTATTCAAATATCGTTAAAAATAAATTATTTACAATATAATAATTAATAAAATCTATATAATAATAAATTCAGCTCTTAACTCTTAATTTTTATATTTTACTTTAATCTAATCTTAAATTTAAAATTTTAACTCTTAACTTATAAATATTATAATATTTTAACCCTTAAACACACGATCGGCCCAAGACCCAACTAAAAACTCTAACCTATTTAAGCCGAATAATAAATACACAATCAATCCATTTTTTCTATTTTATTTTTAAAAGATAATGGTTAGTTTATTTGGCATTATTTGATGGCTAAATTTAGTATTTTAATATAAATTCATATCTATAAAAAATTACACCTAATTAAAAAAATAAAATTATTTTTGAATATCGGTGATTTCACGATAATATTTATTATTTTATTTTCATCCTTTATAAAAGCACACCTTATCAACAATATTTTTTTTCTATTATACTCATTCGAATTTCAAGGTTTAATTAAATAAAAATTTTACAACGATCGTCAAATACTACTGAACATCATTAATATTGAACATCACTGAACATTATTAAATTAATTAATAAAGATTAAAAATCTTAAGGACTCGACATACAATTAATAAAAGAGTGATAGATTCAACATATTATTATTAATTATATGCTGAGTCTTTGAAATTTTTAATCTTTATTAATTAATTTAATAATGTTAAATGATGTTTAATATTAATAATATTTAACGGTATTCGACGCCCGTTATAGACTCATCCTCAAATAAAATTAATTTTAAAAAATATATTTTCTAACCACTAAACTAATTTCCACTTTTGTATAATTCCAATAAATTTTCCAATAATGTTAAAAATATGATGGTGAGTGAAAAAAGAAATTGGCAATATAAAGATACATGGATAATTATATAATTTAATTACACAAATATGTCAAAGACTAAAATCTAAAATTAAAATCTTTTACCCTAAAACATAAACATTAAGCCCTATATTTTATATCATTTAATTTTAATCTTTAATTATTAAACTCTAAATTAAGATTATAAACCTTTAAAATAATTTGTTTATAAAAACTAAATTTACACCGCGATTATAAAATAATAATCTAAAAATAAATTCTACGACGTACGTTAAATATAGTTGAATATTTTTAACGTTGAATATTGTTAAATATTATTAAATTAATTAGTAAAGATTAAACAATAAACTATTTTAAATAAAATTTTAATTTTTAATTTTTATTAATCTTTTTAATTATATTCAATGATATTTTATGTTAATAATATTTAACGGTATTCGATTCATCCTAATCTAAAATATATTCATGAAAAAGAAATCGGAAGGCCTCCATAAACAGCAAAGCTAACAAAAGTCTTCTAACGGTTTATTTTACTGCATGTAGAAACTGGAAAAAAGGGGAAAACCCCAATATATTTCCTTTTTATTTTCTTACCTGCCATTAATTCTATACTTATAAAATCCAATGTTTCAATCTTGTAGTTCATTCTTTGTTTGAAAAAGCAGAAGAGAAGGGAACTAAGATCTGACCCCATCTCTTCCTTGTCTCGCCCAAAACTCTTAAAACCCTTTTTTTTCTCTATCTTCCAAAGTTTTTTTTATCCCCTCTTACTAATCTCTAAAAGGGTAATCCTTTAACCTTTTCTTCCGTTTTTTCTTATGTTTTTCTATCTGGGTTTTTGTTTTTGTTTTGATCTGTTTTGACCCTTTTTTCTTTTCGGTTTATAAAAATTCTGGGTACTTCTTAATTGTGTGGTTATTGATTTGCATGTTAGTTTTTTTAATAGATAAAGGTTTGATCTTGTTCTCTCGTTAAATCTGGTCTGATTTACTCTTTTGTTCCTTTTAATTTTTGATCTGGATTTTATGTTGTAGTTGATCAATCGTGTGTGTTATGTTGTTCTGTTAATCTGATTTGATCTTGTTTCTAGATCTCATGTAGTGCAAAGAAAAAAATGAACCATCTGTTGTTTATCTCATACATTTCAACATTTTTAATCCAGTTTACATAATTCTAGCAGAACGAATAGCTTTAGGTTGATTTTCTTATTTTATATTTGATTCAGAAATGATATATGTTGCTATACTATGTGATATCTTAATCTTTGTTTTTTATTTTATCAGGCTTTTAATTTTCTAGTGATTAATGGGTGTTGAGGTTGTGGGATTTGAAATGGCAAAAGTATCTGTTGACAAAGCAACTGAAGTTGACAAAGCACTTCTTCATGATAAGGAAAATGGGAAATTGGACAAGGATCTGGTTCATACTGATCCCATTAAAGGCGGTTCTGGTGTTGAGGAACAGAATAAGGGAGGAGAGAAAAATGTATCCGACTTTCCGAGTGATGTTGTTACTGAGTGGCCTGCGCCTAAGCAGATCCACTCTTTTTATTTTGTCAGGTACCGCCCTTTTGATGATCCAAAGATAAAGGCCAAAGTCGATCAGGTTGATAAGGAGATGCAAAAGTTGAATAAAGTCAGGTTTCAGCTTACCGATGAATTAAAATCGTACAAGGTGAGTGAAGGAGTGAAGTGCTATTAATGTCGATTAGTTGGATAACATTATATTTTGGTTTAAAACTAGATAAATAAAATACGTGTCGAATATGATGCCTGGTTTGTTAATTGTTGTTGTGGTCTTAAGATATCTAGATGCCATCCTGTTTTGCTTTTCATTGGTTCCGAGTGTTTAGGTGCATTTGTTCGATTGTTGGAAACACAAGTCCTCGAGCAGGATATGAATAATTGCATATATAATATTGTTCTATTACACATGGTGTGGTATAGTATTTGGTATATCAGTTCCTCATTGCTGTATTTGCCTCAAATTGAAGTTAAATTGTGAAAGATTTTCTAAAAACAGTATGTTGCCGCCTTCTAAATTATTACCTTTTTGTTAATGCAGTCGGATCGAGCAGAGTTGCTTTCTCAAGTGAAAGCCCTGAATGTTGATTTTGAGCAGTTTAAGACGATGTTAGGTGAGAAAAAGAAGGAAATGGAACCACTGCAGGAGGCTTTAGGCAAGCTTCGCAATAATAACAATGGTGGTGGTCGTGGTGGTACTGGTATATGTTCGTCTGAGGAAGAGCTCAATGATATTGTATGCTACTATTGTAGAGTCGACTGCTTTATGATTTAAGCATTGTTTACGGCTGCACTTTATCCGTTGCCATTTTTTGTCATTTATCTGGAATTTATAAATTGCAGATTTATAGCTTGCAATATCGCATCCAGCATGAAAGCATCCCATTGTCTGAGGAGAAGCAACTCCTTAGAGAAATCAAACAACTTGAGGGAACCCGAGACAAAGTTATTGCTAACGCCGCGGTGAGAACAAAGATTCAGGAATCACTGGGTCAGAAGGAAGCTATTCAAGATCAAGTTAAAGTACGAAAAATTCTGTTTTGCACCATTTATCTATCGGAATTTGCTTTTTCCCTTCTGTATATGAGTTAGACTATCGTAAAATTGAACTTATTACCTTGCTATATTTGTTTCATTGTAGCTTATGGGTAATGATTTGGATGGTGTAAGGAAAGAACAAAATGCTATCTGGTCTAAGAAAAAGCAAATTAAGGAAAAAGTGGCTGCGATAGAGAGTAAAATCGATGCTTTACAGGAAGAGCTGAATGCCGTGATCCAGAAGAGGAACAAAGCTTATGAAACCATGCAACAACTGTGGAAACAACGTGATGAGGCGGTATGTCGTTCTTTGCTTTAAATTGAATGTGTTTTTCCCCAGTGAGAATGAGATGTTCTGTTTTGATTCGTTCAATTTCACTCTTGCATATATGTGAGTGTATGCCGTATGGATGCAAAACTCGCAGCACGATTAGGTCTCTCTTACATTGAATGTTAAAATTTGAAATTTCTTTTTTGGTCATTGATTGTGATGATATTATGAGTTTTTGTTCGATATGTATTTTGGAGGACTCATTTTAATATCACTTCTTTTTTTCAATTTCCCAGAATGCTCACTTTTACCAGAGCCGCTCACTCTTAAACAAAGCCAAAGAGCTAGCTGCAAAGAAAGATGTAAAGGGTCTTGAGGAACTTTCGACTGTTGAGGTTTGTTGAGACTACCAATTAATGCCATGTCACGAGTATCTCCGGTGCTTTAATTTTTGGACGTTCTCTTATGTTATGCAATGTGTGTAGGTCGAGAACTTTATGGCTCTGTGGAGCAGCAAGAAAGCTGTCAGGGATGATTATGGAAAAAGAATTTTGTCATCCTTGGACCAGAGGCAATTAAGTCGAGATGGTCGGATAAGGAATCCTGATGAGAAACCACTGGTTGTACAAGAGGCACCGGTGGCTTCTGCACCTGAAATGATTCCAAAACCCAGTGTCCGACAACCAAAGGAAGAAGTCAAACCTTCTCCTGAGCCAGATACCAAACTACCAAAAAAAGGCAAGAAAGATGCTGAGACCAAAGTAATTGAGTCAAAATCATCTCCCGGGAGTGATGTCATAGAAGAGAAAGAGATCTCTGGATCCAGCAACTTGCAAAAGGAGGCCGAAAAGAAGTCTGCTGACAAGGAAATTGATGCAGCAAAACTGAAAGAAATGAAGAGAGAAGAGGAAATAGCAAAAGCAAAGCAAGCCATGGAAAGGAAGAAGAAGAAGGCTGAAGAAAAAGCAGCCAAAGCAGCTATAAGAGCTCAAAAAGAAGCTGAAAAGAAGCTCAAGGAAATTATTTCGTTCTTTAATCATGTTTTTCTTGTTGATAATTAGTTTGCAGGTGGAAACTGATCTTATTTTGATTCCCCCCATTTTTCAGGAGCGAGAGAAGAAAGCAAAGAAGAAGGCAGCAGCATCTGCAACCGTTGCTGATCCTGAGGAACCGAGTGAAGCAGTGGCAGAGGCTCTGGAACCTGAAAAAGATGAAAATGTCGATGCACCTGTTCCTGCTCCTGTTGTGGTGAAGGATAAAGTTCAAAAGGAGAATGCTGTAAGGTACAGGAATCGAACTAAAGGTCGCGATTCACTTCCGAGACCCATCCTGAAACGAAAGAAGTCAACCAACTACTGGATGTGGGCAGCTCCAGCTGTGGTGGTGATGCTGATACTTATAGCTTTGGGTTACTATTATCTCGCTTGAAGGAAGTTAAACTTGAACAACCGGAACCGAGTTATATAGACAAACTCTATCGGTTGATAGTGGTTAAAGTTAGTTAATTTCGTTTGTTGCATCCCATTAGGGATGTATTAGAACTCATAATGTTGCTGATAGTTCAGTCTTAATGCTTTACTGTGACTGAAACCATTTGGTTTGTAGTAAATTTTAAAATTTTGACTTCTATCCGTTTGCTAAATTGCAATGAGATGCTAAAGTTATACGGATTTTGGTGCGATGGGAATTCAGATCTTGTGTAATTGAGTGAAAAATGCTTGGACGTTGGAACTAACATGGTAGAACTTGAGCCTTCCAACATTCACACTTAAATTCTCACAGAATCAAAGATAAATTGCATCCAAAAGGGATTTATTATGTGCATGAAATGTTAGGGTCGATTTTATTACACAAGTCCTTTTATTACAGAAGTATGAAGCTTCTATCAGATCTTCAGGAAAGAGTTGATAGTCTTGAATCCGTGGTTCTCCGGAAGAGGACCATTTCCCGGCCGGACAGAGATTATAGCCTCCAAACCTATGAATCCGATAAAGAGGAACACTAGTGATTAATAAACAAAGGGCATTTATTTTTCATAACACTGAAATCAAAAACTGACCTATAATAATCCCATGGAATTAATTGACAATTTATGCAAAGGATGTGCAGAATACTTTAGAATAGTTCTTAGTGTGATTCGTTATGGTTTAGGCTTTCGGGTTGTGATTCTTATAGAAAACAAAACAAGTCTACATGAGTCAGGAATCAACGGGGCTATAGAACACAGACTCTGGGAGAGAAAATACAGCCATATGATACCTGCAGCTTTCGCAGCAGTGGCTTCTTGATAGACATCGGTCAGAAATAGTATATCGGATGGTTTATCGACTCCCAATGACTCGGTGATCTCAACATAACTTCGTGTTTCTCTTTTGTTTCTGCAAGCAAGAAAAGGCGAAACGGAGTGTCACCTTTGAGTTAAAATTAAGTATAGAAGCAAACTGTGAAGGTAATAGACTTACCCTACTGCAGTGTCAAAAAATCCGGATAAATACTTCCTCAAATCACCATAGTTTGTATTTCCAAATATAAGCCTCTGAGCCAACCTGCTACCACTGGAATATATGTATACCTGTGATGAATGAGGAAGCAAAGATTAGCACTGAAACTCTTAACTTTCCGTAAAAGATTGAAAACTTAGTAAGATCCTTTCCGAAGGGAGAGAGATATTTAAAGGGCCAAGCACTCGTTAAACCGAAATCAATGGTATGCTATGTTTTTCTCCCATGGATATATACAGCTTTACGATCACTTGGTAGGACATGAACATACAATAACCTGAACTTGGATCTAGACTTGGTCCAAGCATATATCACATGGACACATTGTATCTAGAACTACATTCTGAAAATACAGTTGTAGAAGAGTAAAGGAAATACGTAACGATACCTTTATACCCAAAGTGTGCCACTTTTCAAGAGCTTCTGGTACATCATCAAAAACAACTCCTTCCAGCTCTTTGTTCTCAAATCCAGTACGCCATATATGACCCTATTCAACTTCATATTAGTCCTCTCCTGTAGGTAAGTTAAGATCTGAAAATGTCTTTTCTTTGAATTCATGTTTGCTTACTTGCAATTGCTTTAAGGCAGGAATTTTTCGATCAGCTTTTATCATTGCTTTGACATTAGCAACCAAAGATGCAATCACCGCCTCTTTTCCCGCAACTTCGGAGGGGATAGGTACAGCACCAGTAACACCTTGCTTCAAGTCATCCTCCACCTGCGGAAAACATGTTACAGACACGATATAGACATTTGTTTAGGAGTTAATCCACACTTCTTTCGTTGCTAATTTATAAGGTAAACAATCCCACTGCCTTAACCACAAAAAATTAGCTGAACAAAAATCCTTAAACTCCTTTGGGTTTCCTATATGCATGCCTCAAAACACATTATTGAAGATCTCTCCGGGTTTCCTATATGCATGTGTCAAATGCATGTCAAGCAAAACGGGTGATCCATAAAAAAGATCGGGTTTGGCATAAAAATCATCGATAACAGAAAACTAATGCATCATTAATGACAATGATAGATAGTGATTCCATATATACAACAAAAGTTCCAAAAATTGTAGAAACTGTAAAGACATAGATAATGGTTCATTAGTTATGCATGATATTGTACAAAAGATTAGTTCTTGTTTCACGTATATAAATTGGACAAAGATCGGAAGCATACCATTTTGGGGAAAGATAATGAGAGTTGATTGCATTACACTAAGTATGAAGCCAATAAGGCAGCTGATCCTCATCAGATCCGACTATCAATTTGAATATTTGATAGTAAAGTGTGCCTTAGTGTTAAAACTTAAGTTTTTAAGACGTTAAAAAGTATTTGCCTTTAACAAGCGAAGCAAACAATTTGTGACCAGATGTCAGCAGAAAAAATGGTCCTAAGAAAAACCTTACTTGAGAACGCAACAATTTGATATCATCTTTGGTTTCAGCACTATCATATGTTGCAGACAAATGCCTCCCGACGTTGTCTCGGGCATAGGGAAAGAGAACATCGAATACAAATGAAATAGGAGTTGTAGTTCCTTCAATGTCGAGAACAATGCAGCGCTGCAACAGGGGGGGGGATGTAGAGTTAGCATATTCCCTATAAATGAATGCAACAATCTTCCCGTCTACCACAATGTCATCCGAATGTCAAATATTTTTGTTACAATGTAAACACTATCATGTCTAGGAGACGCAGAACATTATGTTGAAGGGAAAATATGTAAATTTCTTACCGGATATGGCTCAAGTTTGTAAGTTGAATCCACTGTGCCGGCTTTCGTAGACACATTTATCCTTTTACTGACGCTTGAAAATCCTTTAACATTCTGAATGGGGCCATGATCTGGAGTAGACCAGTCTAAGCCTAGTTGATGGAGTTTAATAGCAGCATCAAAGAGGTAATGGTAACATTCAGCCTGAAATAGTATGTCACGGCTGAAGTAAGAAAGACGGCATTACCAGCATAACAGGTATGAATCTGAGCATCATTTGTAATGAAGTGTTTATACAAGTAAGAATCTGAAATTTATCCCATACACATGAATCATGAGAAGTCAATAATAGCAAAATTCATTTCTCCAGTTTGAACTTGAAGATTTGTACAAGTTTACAAACCTGAGTTTTAGCACTGATCCATGAGTCTCCCCATACGTATATGCCATGATTGCGAACAAGCACAGCAGTTGTCTTGGGATATGATTCAATCTGAAAATCATTAAAGTGAACTTCAATATAATGGAGACTACATTGTACATCAATGAGTTCATGTATAATGAATAATCTAGCAAAAACAATATGGAATTCTGGAGAACTTCAATGCAGAGAGTGAAGAAAGGTTGTTGGTAACTATGTTGTTCGAACTTGGGGTAAGTATTCGATCCAAGTATGTGTCCAGCATGGATATGCTCAATCTTATTTTTTCTATAGATTTGAAGGACATGATGCTTATTATCGCCAGCACCAAGATATGAACAGTCGAACAACATAAGCACACATTTTCTTGTAAAATGCACATTACCTCAAATATCATGCTAAAAGGGGTACAATGCTTAAAAGTAAAACATATCACAGTAGGCTGCTATCCTAACAAATATAACCAATGCTACAATGTCAAAAATAGGATCAATTTCACCTTAGTAAATTCTAGATTGCAATTTTATAAAAGATACAATGTCAAATAGTAGTTTTCTAAAAAAACACATATAATAGTTGCCTTCATGAAAAGAGGAGCACAATCAGAGCACTTGGGAGGCTTATGAGGGTACGGTCTTGGAGACGGTGAAGATATGATAGATCCCTCTCCTGATAATATGTACATATCATCTGGTTCCGTTCTCTCCTTTTGAACACCTATCAAAGTACCGAATTGCAAGCCCATAAATAAGCTATGCCAGAAACAATCTTCCATTAATTGGCAAAGGAATGTGATAAAGCCTATAAAGAAACATGCTACTAACATTTCTTCATTATAGATTAAGATCTTCTAGCTTAATGCACAGATGAAAAGAATGGAAGAACATAGTATCATTCTATTTCTAGCCGTGAACAAACACAAAATCAGGGGGGGACTTCTCATACTTATGGAAAAACACTCATTTGGTCTTCAAAAGCATATACCAAGTAGCCAAGGGACTTTAAAAAAATACTTTTTTTAGGTAGATTAACCTTGCCTAGTGCTAAACAATAAACATACAGAGTAGTAGTAAAAGCATTTCATACTTGAACAAATAACACCCAAAAGCCCAAGTGCAGAGCAAAACAAATGTGTGACCATACAGCAACAACACATAAGATATCAAACACTTAGATTAATGCAAAAAAATCTAATTTCAATGAAATGCACCAGAAGCAAGATGAACAATCAAAAATAATAACTTCAACTACATTAACAACAAACTATTTAGCAACCATTCCTTAAAAATAGACAGTGAATATCTAGCAGTTTATCAGCTCCATTGGATAAACAAAATCATTACTTTATCAGAAAAAAAGTTACAGATTACTACACAAACACTCTTTGAACCTAACAGTGAAAGAGTCAAATGCCAAAAGAACATTGTAATAAATGATGAGCTAAAACAATAATGCTATCTAAGATCTCAAGTTAATCACAATAAAATTGAACATTAAGCTTGAACAACAAAACACATAAACCGAAAAAACTTAAAAACAAATAATTCAGCTAAAATAATGTCAACCCAATATAAAAAATAAGACTTTGAGCTTCAATAGAGAAAGAGACAGCATCCATAATCAAGAAAAGCCAATAATTAAGGTATACTAGCAATGATCTAGATATCAAAAACCCAATGCAGAAATGTTAAAACAAGAGGCTACGAGCTTCAATATCAAATGTCCAAAATCAAAAAAAAAAAAAATGATAGATTGAGTCATTGAGAAATAAATACCAGAAGGGGACATGAGCATGAGTTGCTGAGGCTTGGGAATACAACTATCATGGACTTTCATGGTGATACTGCCACCAGTTCCTGAGACCCATCCAAGGTTATAGAACTGGCGGCAAAGCTCAGATATCCAAGACCTCGTCTCCTTCACTGCTTTGCTTTCTAAATAAGCTTGCGAAACACTTCCCATCTTCAACAAGCCCCCGTTTACTGCCACTGCTGTTGGAACAGCCATTGCAAAAAAAAAAAGGCTTTATCTTTATATATTGGTAGAGCTTGTAAAAGGAAAAAGGGGAAATCTTTAACTAAATAAAAGGAGAGTTTTCAGTTTTGGGAGGTTTTTAATATGCATGGCCTCTCTTACTTTCTTATTATCTTCAGTCTCTGTTCAGTGTGGGACAAGACAAATTTCTGTTGCACATTTTTTGTAGTGATTTGTTCAAGATAAGAATGAATTTACATGGACCTCACCTTTGGACTTACGATTCAAGTTAAAAAATTTAACATTTATAAGATTAATCCTAATTATTAATGATATAATATTAAAAATATTTTTAAAATTTAATTAAATAATTATTTTAATTTTTAAAATTTAATTAATTAATTAACGTTAGATATTAAAATAATTTAACATAGCAGAAAAATTAATTTTATATTTATTTATTTATTTGATATTATTTTAAGTCGACGTATTTATTTATAATATTATCATGTCAGTGTATATTATCATACAAATTTATTCTATTATTTTAAAGTATATATCGATTAGTTAACTCATAATTTTTATGCATAAATAAATTATTTTAATTTAAAATAAAATATTTAATTAATTAAACTAAAATAATTATCTATTTAAATTTTAAGTTTTTTTCCCTTTATGCCCTCTTTAATTTGAAAGTTTCCTCTGTTTTTACTGTTCAGGATAAAACCTTACATTATTATCATATTAATGAAAAAGAACACTAGTCTGGGCCTAAACCAATGTAGAACTGAAATCGGACCAATATACCAGGCATATCAATGGTGGGTTCTAAGCCTACAACCCTAACAAAGAAACAAACATTTCTTCTTCTCCAAATCAAAAACCCTAACCTTTGTTTCCCAGATGAAACCGAAGGAAGATTGAAAAACAAAGGAAGAAACTTGGATACTAAAACCCTTTTTTGGAAACCATGAAAAGGGTTTTGTTGAGAGGCATTTCGCTCACTACTCGCAATTTTCTTCATTCTTATACCAAAACCAGCCAAAACCCAGTTCACTCATTCACCCCACTAGCTGCTTCAACTCGGTCTCGACTCAGGTTCTACTCGTCCGAATCGGATTCTCCTTCTGAAAAGAAGACTGAAACTGTTCCTGAATCTGCTTCAGTAGCTCAAGCTTCTGGCAAGGATGTGGCTTTGGCTGTGGAAGATGTCAGTAATAAAGGTAAAAAAATGGGTAAAAGAAAATGTTGGATTTGAGTTTCTTTTTGGCAATTTGGTTGTTGTGTGTTTATTTAGATGATGAGTAAAGTAAGTGAAAATGTACAATAAAATTTGATTTTTTGCATTGGTTAATGCTTTAGTTTGTTAAAATGCTTTGAAATTTGAATTGGGTCTGATGATTTAATATGCTCTTCTTCTTTGCTGGAATTTAGTTCTATTTTTAAACTATTTGTTTGGTTGATGAGAAAACCGAGGGAAACTAAATTATATATGTTTTGTTTGGATGATGAGAAAAAGCAAGTGATAGTTTCTTTCTTAGTTATGTTTTTTACTTTGTTAGTTCTTTGGTGCCAGAACTAAAAAATCGAATTGAGAAGTACTTTCAAGGGGATGAAGAGGCACTCTCTTCAATTCTCGAGGCCATTTTGCATAGAAAGTTGGCTGGGAAACATGAGGAGACAGATGATGAGTTGATGGAGGAAATGTCTGTTCAACCACGAGATGATGTGACTGATCAAGAGTTTGAAGAGGATTTTGAACAACTGTACTCCACCGATGAAGAAATCGATAATTTGTACAGTGCCAGGGATATAGTCGTAAAGAAAATGGTCAAGGATGAGTACTTTAACATGGATGATCAGAAGTGGGATGAAATGATTAAGGAAGCCGTTGAGCATGGATATCTTAAAGACACAAAGGAGTGTGAGGAGATTCTCGAGGACATGCTTAGCTGGGACAAGCTCCTCCCAGGTTTTTACTGATTTTAATATCACCATATGTTCTTTTTTATGTGAATCTCGTTGGTTCTGCAATACTAAATTGATTTACCTTCTATGGTAGACTTGTAAATCTCTGCTGATTCTAGCTTTCCGTCTGCGGTACTGATACATGTATAGATTATCAATCCATTTTCTGTGGAAATACTCACTTACATTGTTCTCGGGGCTTCTTTGTGTAGTTAAACGAGTAAGTAGATCTGTTAAACTTGCTTGTGTTACAAAATTGAATATAAAGAGCCACATCCTATTCTGGACTTGAGGAAGACACCTAGACTTCTTCATTTCTCGAAAGCCGATTACTTGTTATTGCATGTAAATATCACTAGCAAGGCTGTAGCTAAGATTAAAGAATTTGTTTCGTGAATCCATGTAGTTTTTTTCAAGTTCACTTTACTGTCACCGGGGTTGCTGCTTTCTAGTTCAACTTTTATACGGAAGGAGATTCATAGCTCTAGTATAACATTTACCACTTTCAATTATATTTCATATTTCATTTCGGCCTCTAGACTCGAGGCTTTGTACAATGTGTGTGAAGTTTCACTCAATTGGGTGATCTTTTGAAGTGACTTTGATCAAGGGATTACTAGAGTAGTGTTGAAGTTTTGTGGCATCCCGACTTGTTAAACTTTGGTTTTGTTATATATAATTCATGGTTTTATGTGAAATAATTGTATGACATTATATTGGCTTGATCAGATGAAATGAAGAAAAAGGTGGAAGAAAAGTTTAATGAGCTTGGTGATATGTGTGAACGAGGCGAGCTTGAAGTCGAAGAAGCTTATGAGCAATTCAAGGAGTTCGAGAATCAGATGGTCATGGAATATGGAAAGATGATGGAAGCTCAAGGCCCACCAAAATTTGATGAGACAAGTGTACCAGACAAGAAAAAGAACTCCGATGACCCACCTGGTGAAGGACCAATCCTTAGGTGGCAAACACGGGCTGTGTTTGCTCCCGGTGGTGATGCATGGCATCCCAAAAACAGAAAGGTAAAGATGTCTGTTACAGTGAAGGAGCTTGGGCTTTCAAAGCATCAGTTCCGCCGGTTACGAGAGCTTGTTGGAAAGAGATACCATCCAGGCAAAGATGAGCTTACAATTACTAGTGAGAGGTAAAGATACTACAATTTTGCCTTTCCATACGACTGAATGCTAAGCTTCAGGTTCATGAACTGTTCTTCGTTCTTCTGGATAAATATACTTGTTTTCTATTCTGAAGGTTTGAACACCGAGAAGAGAACAGGAAAGATTGCCTTAGAACGCTCTTTTCTCTCATCGAGGAAGCCGGGAAGGCCAACAAAATGGCAGAGGAAGCTCGTACTTCATATGTCAAGGACCGACTTCGAGCCAACCCGGCATTCATGGAGAGATTGCGTGCAAAGACAATGAAGTTGCAAGTGTCTACAGCTCCCCATGCATGAGAGCTTGATCAGCAAACTATTTCAGACAATTCATATGCCATGACTCTTTGCACTGAAAGCTTCTGAGGATGCTTGTAGTTGAAGTAATGGTCATATTCTATGGAAGAACTAATCAAAGCATTTCAATTTACCATAAAAAATGTGGGAAATCAATGTGTTCTTTATTTGCAAATTTTCCTAACCAAATCCACCGAGGAAAAAAAACAATAAATAAACTCTTTTGGCTCTTTTAATTTAGCAGAGAATTTTATTATTTAATTTTGATAATTTTAGATATTGAGATTCATATTTTAGTATCTGTTATTAGTTTCAAGCTATAGATTATTTTTATAGAAAATAAAAATTTGCTAAATTATTTTATTTTTATTAAATTTCATGTATTTTCCAAGTTTCCAACTTTCATTAAAAATCTATTTTTATAATAAATCTCTCTGATATTTAATTTAAATTAATTGAAAAATATTTTTACTATAATTATAAAATGTAATTTTTTTCTCCAACATAAAATTAAGTGGAGGACTAAATGGAAGTGTTTGGTTGCAGAAGTTAAACGATCCTGCAGAAAATCTTATCCAAATCCCGGAATAAACCCCTAATAAACCCCCCCCGGCTTAAACATTATCTAATACCCCGTTCACTGTTCAGTTCTCAGCTTCTCTTTGCTCTCTTTGACAGCCATGTCCAGGGGAACGGAGAAACTGATAAAGAGTGTGAAACAATTTGCAGATTCCCAATACAAGTTCTTCACAACTAGATATGGGCAACAAGTTATTGACATTTTGGAGTTCCCAATTAAAGTAGTGCTCTCTCCTTTCACCCTTGCCTTTGATATTGCTGGCTCTGCTCCTCGTGGCTTTGGCATCCCTGAGTTTATCTCCAAGCTCTCCTATACGTCTGTCTTTGTAAGATTTTCCATGTCAAGTTTTAATCTTTGCTTAAATGGGTTGTGGGTTTTTCTTCATTTTTTGTTGATTTAGTCTTGTTTTGTTATAATTATAATTTGCTGTAATGGGGTAGCTTTTTAATCTGTTAAAAGCTTTGAACTTTGGTGTTCCTTTTTCATGCTCAAAATTTGATGGTATCTGTCATCGGCTCTTTGTATTGTAACATACAGTGGCTTCCTTTTAGGAATTTTATTATTGGTTTGAGTGAAATTTATCATTTGATGAATGGGTGCTGAGTTGTTTACCTGCTGGTTCATGTAGCTTCAATGTTTTCTTCATTTTATTAAATGTACTTTTGTATGGACTTAAAGTACTTTCAGTTTGTACATTTCTAAGATGAATTTTAGAATTAACATTGGTTGTTCTTTAATGTTTTACCCTTCTGAGAATTAGAGAAAGGTAGCTTGATCCATTGATTTTTGTTCTTTTTACCATGGTTGATTGCAGGCTATTGCTGCTTTGGGAACCTATGATATTGCTTTAGAGTTGGGAAAGAAGGTGATATGTCAAAGGTGCGATTTCAATATCCTCTAAGTTATATAGTCGATTCTGATCATTAGATCCTGGTTTTGTAGAACTCTTGGCATTCTATGTGCCACTGTGTACCATCATGTGAGTTGGAATCTGCTTCACTTCAATATACTGTGCGTGTTTGTATTATCCTATGCAAAGAATAGGAATCTGATGTTTTTGTTAAAGCAAAGTCTCATTCAACTTTTGAGAAATTTTTAATGGTCTCTGTATCTGTTATTAGAACTATTGGTTCACACATCAGCCATGTCATTTATCTCTTTTATGAAGAAGAAAAAGTAAGCCAACTTTTGTTTCAAAGATTGGTATCCATGAATTATTTCTTTACCTTCTCATAGTCCAATTCTCTTGAAGTTTCAAAAACGACTATTACTAATTGTTTCTGTTATAGTAACTTCAAATTTGAAATGCATCTTTTAAATAAAATACCTTATAACATGAGATGGGTCTGTCAAGTTCAGGAACTGTGTTACCTGCAATGGATGGCAAGCTTTGCGATGCACTATGTGTAAAGGATCAGGGAAGGTGCACTATCAAGTGAAAAACTACTCCTTGAGAAGGTAGATTGACCACCGGTCATTATTTTCTGACTTTAAACAAGTGAAAAACTACTCCTTGTCTGGTTGCATTATGTGTGGCTCATATTTAGAGTCTGAATTCTTTGTGATCTTAACTCGCTTGATTAGGAATCCGATCCCATTTTGGTATGTGAATGGTGATTGTTTTAATTTTAATTTTGAATATATGCTTTGAATCTCTTGCAGTGGGGAGAAAGCAACTGCGGAATGCATTGCAGATGCGATTGTTGATAATCGAGCAGAGCTGGTGCAGCTTCCATCCGCCATTGATCTTAATACACCGTTGCCATCTAAAGAATGCCCAACTTGCGATGGAACAGTGAGTCTTAACATATCTTGGCATTTTGCTTATAGCTGTCCAATGTTTTTCCTGGTCAATTCTACTATCATCCTTTGTTAAAGAATTTCCTTAACTAGACAATTTTTCTGTTTTGATCCTTGGGTGAAACATGCATTTTTTTTTGCAGGGCGTAATGCACTGCCCTGAATGCAAGCACAAATTACAAGTCAGGATCTCTGCAGATGATGTGAGTTCTCTTTCACTTGTTAGTTGTTGTCTTGTCGAGAGTCTGCGATGCCTTGAGATTATCTTGTATCTTTAACAGATTTGTGTCCCTTTTTACATTTTAGTTTGTGAAGAAGGCCTGAACTTTATGTTATGCTCTTATTATAGACAGTAGATTTTGCTCAAGAGAACAGATACTTTTTTGAAATGATTTAAAGGTATAACTATTTATCAATAGAAAATCGAATGCGTCCGAGTCTAGGGCTGAGGGTTTTTGTGTGTGGCTAGTTTAGGGTTAATAGTTTAAACCATGTAAAAACTGTACTACATAGATGGATGAAGAAACTGAGGATTCAGAGGTTATGCAGTAAACCATCTACTTTTGTTTCTTTTTTTTTCTCGTTCTACTTTGTAATTGATTGTAGATCTTTAAAGCATCCGACAACTTATTTTAATTGTGCTTCACTTCTATTAGAGTTACTGTTTGTGTTTTTTCATGCTAAGATGCTAATCCTTAAATTTATATGCTTTCTGTAGATAATGGAACCCCCATGGAAACCATATAACATCTTAAGGAAGATGGACTATCCTTACGAGGCAAGTATCATAAGTTATCGCTCCCTTTCTGTTCTTTTCAGTGGTAGAACTTGTGGAGAATATTTCTGTACCATTAAATGTCTGAATTGCTAAGGGGAATAAAATGGATATGTTAGTTTTGAATACACTACACAATAAAAACCGAGTCTTCTTTCTATTTTTCCGCTCATATTCCATATCTTTGATCCATCAAAGGATCAAGATACTAGGATTAGTGTTCATAAGTGATTTCTTGTCATGAGTGTTTTACTTCTTTTTGCTCATTTAATTTGATATTTCATGGTCAAATTTACTGTTCCAGCATATAGTTCACAGCATGAAAGACCCCAGCATTGCAGCATTTTGGTTGCTTACCCTACCTCAGATTGTGGGTGGGTTTGACTATGATGATGACGTGAAGCAGAAAATTTGGTGGCAGTATAAGGTATAGATGTTTATGATCTCTCAACTCTTGAATTTATCTTATATTACATTTATGGAGGTAGTCAGCAATCCTAGATAATGAATGAATAATATTGAATAAAAATTTGTTAGAAGTTAAATATATGTAAAAATAATAAATTAGAGGTTTAAGTGCACATGCATCTCAGTACTCATCTTAAATTTATTGTCTTATTTACATGATACGTATCATTAGCCAATCAAAGAATTCTTGTTATTGCTTGGTGTTCTCTTGGATTAGGAATCTATGCGGTATGACCAACTCCGTGATGTGGTGGCCAAGCGAAATCCTGGCTGGGAGCACTTACAAGAAGTAAGATTATATTCCTGTATTACACTATATTTGTTCCTGTTTTCTACAAGGTCTTTTTGGGTGCGAAATGTGTTCATTTTCCATGAAAGATGGGGTCATCTTTTCATTTCTGTTTTCAACCTTTCCACCATCTCATCCTGTGAAAGAAGTTCCAAGTTTTGGTGACCGAAATGTTTTTTTTAGTTTTCCATTGCAAGAGAATTGAAACAGGAGAATATTAAATTATTCAATGGACAAAGAGGCTATGACCTTAGAGATTGTGGTTATCTAAAATAGAGCTAAGTGGTGTTTTACTAGTTCAATTTTACTTGAAACCTGCATGGTTTATTTACTGTTAAATTAATTATATTTGGGGGATCAAGATTCAAACATAATAGGATATTTTTTATCTCTCCACCAAGTTGATGTTCTATGTAATAAAGTATAATTTACTCATGCGTAAATACATATATGATATCTTTAGTCTGGACAGCTAACACTGAATAAATTTAATGTTAACAGGCCTTGATTGCCATAGATCCTGTTCGTGCTAGGGAAGACCCTGTTGTAGTGAAAAATGTTCCTTATTACAAGGCCAAGAAGGCGTTGGAGACGGAAGTAATGAAACTTGATCCTCCTCCCCGACCACAAAATTGGGGTGTGAGTATACTGTGTTATCATTTTGTATAGTTCATATATTTTATCCATTGGAAGGAAATTATAATGTTATTAGAAGGACTAACTGCAGTGTGTTTGCAGAACCTGGATCTTCCTCTAAATACTTCTTCATGGAGTGAAGACGACCTGAAAGATCCGGCAAAACTGTATGAAATGACTGTTCTTCTTAATGCTCAAAGAGAGATTGCTGATAAACTTCTAGATGCTCAATGGGAAACCAAATGGCGCCAAGAGAAGGTTAGTATCTTCTGATTTTTCCTTGTTTTCTCTTAGAACTTCTTCCCCCATTTCTATAATTGATTCAGTCCGTCTCTGCTTTCTGGACATAGTTAATGTCATATCAATATCTTTGTATTCATGGACTCTTAAATGTTTGCTCTTTAGTTAAACGAGATGTTGGAGGAAAAGGTGCGCCCATACATTCAGAACATCAATAACGGTGTCCTTCCTCAGCCATTTGTAATACACTCACAAAGCGGAAATCAGAAGGTTCAAACTTATCTTTCTCCACTTAGAAATGTTTTTTACAGTGTTAACTAGAAGAAAATTATATTATGCTATTTGTTGACATCAGGACGTTATTTCTACTCTTGTGAAATGACCTGTTTTACATTCTATCACGTATAAGAGTTCATATGCCCGTCCTCAAAAAATGATCTATTTGTCCTGTTCAATACTATAATAGCTTTACCGAAATAACATATTTGTTCCAGTAAATAGTATAATCACTGATATGCTCCAAGGTCACGAACTGTGGTAAGGCCTATTTTTTAAGACATACCATACGGAAGCCAGGAGGAAGATATTAATGTTTATGAGTTTTTGTCTTGAGTACTGTAAGATTATATATATATATATAATCTTACACAAGTACACCCAAATTGTAGACCTTCATGATTGTTGATTCTTTATGTTTGTTGGATATTGGGCCTTAAACTATTTTCATGTAAGTTAGTTTGGCCTAGGATTAAGGAAGTAGGGAAATTTTCATCTTAAGTCTTAACCCATTGATGTATATTCATCTATACTTGATCTCTATTCATGAATAGTTTACCTCTATGTTATTTGGACTCGAGCATTAGTTCGATAAAGGTATGCATCAACATGGGTTGGTTTATTTTTTTTAAATTGTTTCCCCATATTTTTGATGGGATCATATTGCTATATTGACGCCCAACATGGATTCTTTGAAATTTTACACTAGCCAAGTTGCTATGGTTATGTTGCTTCACCTCTTCATTTTTTTCTGAAGTATCCTATATTCAACATATATCCAAATATAAATATAGGGATTTGACCCTCCAAATACATGGAAAAACTTAGAAAAAATGTTTTAGCATACCCACATCCGACTCTTGCACCGTAAGTAACATAAGACTATTTAACTTCTAAAAGGCAGGACCCTGAAACCTTATTGTTGGTGACATCGAGCCGGTTTGATAGAAAACGATCTCTTCGTAGCAGTTTAGAATTTAATTGCCATCTGCAAGGGATTAACTAATATTTGTAATTTGTGTTTATGTTGCAGAAATCCAGAAGGAGATGGTTATTTTTCTAAATCATTTTCCAGTCTTTTCTGTATCTGATAATGTCAGTGCCTATACACTTCCCCAGGTTTCATCTATACTTTTTATGATTTGGTAAACTATTGGTATAAAATATTCCCTTGGCAATTAAGTAGTGGAATCTGCAATGAACACATTGTTTCCATGAAACTGATCCTTATGAATACATTATTTATCGGTGTAAGTTACTCGGATATCGGATACGAATGAGTATGCATGATATGGTTTCCCTACTTTTATGTATCGATAAGAAGAAATCTACATTAGCCCCTGGATATAGGTATAGCTGATATAGTTTCTCCACTTTTTTATCAGTGAGATGGAATCCGTGTTACACGGATTAGATGAGTGTTAGATATGAATATGTTTCGTGTGTCTTACATTTGTATTTGATTATGTTTCGGATGTGTCGAATGCGACTTCTTTAGGGAAATCGGGGAAAATAATAGTATGCATATGCAAGTAAAACATGACCAAAGTTTTTTGAATTCTTATTCCACAAGGAAAATTATTCAAGTGGCCTGTTCATGGCATGGCATGGCATGGCATGATGTCCATTTTGGAATTTATGGGTATGGACAATGTTGTAGTTAAGCTTATTTCTTAAGTTATGAAATGTTCAAATGTCTTCTTTTGTCAGATAAGCTTATTTCTTAAGTGTACCAAATTATTCGAACAAGAATGATTAAATGTGGAGATTTGAATTTATATAAGATAAAAAATAAATAACATTAATATTTTTAATCACTTAGACTAATTTTTTAGGTTGGGGCAGATGGGTGAAGTGGATGTGTGTTGAAGATGATTGATAGATAAGTGGGTTTAACTATTCCTGATTTGAAGAGTATTTCCTCATAAATGGTCCGACTCAGTCTCTCCTAGGCTAAGTAAACCTGGTTGACTCGTTTTACCCTAATTATATAATTAAAATAATTAAACATGTGTAATTTCAGTGATTTTATAGATAAAATATTATGCTCCGTTTGCTATTGAGGGGTGGAAGTTTGCTGATCGGTAATAATCCTTTAATTAATTTTTTTTTTAATTTTGGAAAATATTCATGGGTGAAATATTATTACAAAGATCATTGATGATGTTACGAGTCAAATTCACTTAATAATATTTAATTTATTTATTTTAATAAAATCTACATTTCTAGTAAAAAAAATAAAAATTTAATATATATTTTTAAAATTTTGAAAACGAAAAGAATATAGATGATAGTAAGCTTTGACCAGCTCGAAACTTTAATAAGACAAACCGAACTTATTTAAACTCAACTCGAAAAACTCGTGAATAAACTCGAAATAAACATATATACTACATATACATTAAAAATAATCTTCTTAGCAAAAGAAAAACAATAAAATAAAATAAAAAATCTACTATAAATAAATAAATCAAAAAAAATTAGGCACTTTTTTTCTTTCTCAATATTAAAGTTTATTTTTAGTGTTGGTTATTGAAAGTTTTTTAAAGATATTCTATCTTTTATAAAAAAAATATAATAAAATTATTTATTTTAAATCGAATCAAATAAATCTGAGTCAAACCAAACTTAACCCGACCATATTAGAACTCAGCTCGATTAGTAGCGCATCTCATAATAAACTTCATTTGAAAAGTGACAACCCGACGCGCCATTTAGGGTCCCCCCCCCTGTTTTTACAGTTTTTATCGAGAGGGTATGATTATCGTTTAAAATATAATTCTAAAATATATATTTTTATTTTGAAAACTTTTATCTTTAAAACCTTATAAATTTATTTTTTAAAATAGTTATAATTTCATTTTTTAATATAAAATCTTACCTACGATCTCTATTTTCTCCTATCAATCAATTATTTTTTATTTTTATACTCTTACAAACTTAATCGTGGTGAAATCTGTCCCAGCCACTTTCTCGGACTGAATTTCCCTTTTTAAAATTCCAATGATTTGTCATTTTTTTTGATGTGTTGTGTCTACGTGGACATTCGATAATTATCAACAATTTTCTTTTGTCTACGTCTCACCAACACGTGGCAGTAATGAAATACATGACGTATTTTTTACATCAGAAAAACAACACATCATATGATTTATTACAAGAAATAAAAAAGAATATAAATTAAAAAAAATAATACGTGGAGAAGTAAAATTGACAGATCCAATATTTAAATTAATGATAATTTTATTTTTTCACAAAAGATAAGGATTCGATGTTTACTACACTTTAAAAAGATTATTTTAGGGTAAATTAAAATAATTTTTAATTGTTTTAATTATTTATTATTAAAATATTAATAAAAGAGTAATGTTTCTCGATCATTGTATTATAATATTAATACTTAAATTCTTAATTTTCAAAAACAATAATCGTTTACTTAATCGGACAATATAATTTGAATTTAATTTCTTTTTTCTAAAATTAAAATAATTAATTGCTACCATTAATAATTAAAGACATTCCATAAAATCAAATCTGTAAAATTATGCATGAATTTATGACGTAAACTACAGTCTGTTGAAACAATAAATGTCATACTAGTTCAGGTTATGAGGAGTTAATTCTTTTAATTAGGGAGGAGGATTAGGTTAGAGATTTATTATTAAGGGACAAAACACTTAATACACGTACCAAATTTGAAAGGATAATAAAAATATCAGACAGGACAACATTATTATTGCTTTAAAGGAATATTTACTTTTTTTTATGAAAAAATTAGTACACGGGAATATTTAATAATAAATATTATTATTGTTAAAAAATATTTATTTAAAATTTTAGAATGCACATTTTAAAAACAAACAAAATAAAGTCATTTATTATCAATTAAAATTATATACTAATATATGTCTTATTATATACATATTAAAAAAATTATACTTTATTTTTTAAAATATTTAGAATATATTTTTAAAAGATATTGATTAAACTAAATTTAATTAATGAGATATTAATTATTTTTAAAATTATATATTAATTATAATTTTTAATAAGTATGATAAACATGAATTGTTATCTAATACGTTGTCAGTATTCAATAATATTACTTTACAAATAGTTTAATATAATATCAAATGACCCATTATTTATTTTTTAATTTTTAAAATTATATAATAAAAATACTTAATATTTAAGAATATTTTTTATTGAGTGTATTTATTGTTCAAAGAATATATAATGAGAAAGACAAATTAACTAGTTAATAAAAAAAAAATTCAAACACAAATATTGTTCATTAAATATCAAATAAGCATAATTACTAAAAATTAGAGAAAAAAATCACTTATAATAATTATCAAACTAAAAACACTAAAATTATCTTAAACCCACCAACTAGACTAAGATCATACTAAACAAGGTGCCAGCAGCCAGCACTAGTACACTCGAATAAGTCGCCGTGGCAGATGATCGGCTGGTCGGAGTGCTGGTTTGGCTTCCGGACGGCGGAGGGGTAGTAGTAGTAGTAGAAGGAGAAATACCCTGTGGAGGTGCCGGTGGACTCAAACCCGTAGGCGGTGCCGGTGATAAAGCGGTGGGAGTTGAAGCTTGTGGCGACGAAGAAGACGGTGACGGTGATGTTGACGTAGGAGGGTTTGCAGTAGGACTATAAGCCACCGGAGAGTGCGAAGGACCGTACTGTGGTGCATGATTGGTAGATGGCGCCGGTGACTGAGTCGGACCATGAGCCATGGGTGAGCCCGTAGGGACCGAAGAAGGTGGACTTGAAACCGGACCATGGTGATAAGGAGACCATGCTGGCCCCGGAGTTGAACCCGTAGGAGGCTTACCAACAGGACCATGATTCCCAGGAGAAAGAGCCGGAGAAGAAGATGACCCTTTGGGTGGATAAGCAATAGGTGATTTCCCAGGAGGCTTAACAGTACTCGGCGGATGTGCCACCGGCGTCCCATGCCTCTCCGCCATGACAACGGTGATCATTTTCTGACCCTGTAAACAATGCCCCTCTTTACCACTGATGAAGAAGAAAGGACCCGATTGAGGAAACTTGAACTCAGCAGTTCCATTGCTCATCTCCATCAAAGGTTCCTTCCCTTCACACTTATAGTAATCATCTTTCTTCACCAACAAAACAGAGTCTAACCCTTTCTCATATTTAAAAACTACAAAACAAACACATAAATCAAGAAATAATCCAACAAAACTGAATCAAAACACTAAAAAAACCCAGAAAAAACATGAACAACATACCCAATGTATCATTCACTTGAAAACTCTGTTTCCCAGCCCAATCATTGTACTTCTCTTTAGGTTTCAAAACCCACCCTTCTTTTCCACCAACATAGAAAGTATAACACTCAGAAGAAGAAACATAACAAGCTAAAGCAACTAAGACAATGAACAGAAACCTCTGAAATTTCATATTTTTTAGCTCAAGAGAAAGGCAAAGCTTAAACTTGATCTCTGTATGTTCTGAATATATAGAGATATACAGACATGAAGCTTCAACGAAACCTCTGGAATCCCAAAGCTTTCAAATGTTGGAAAACAACAGATTTTTTGATTTTAATTAATAAAAAAGGTGTAAAATAGGGGCTATATTGTTGAGAGTATCATTATTTGAAGCAATGAAATAACAAGGAGTGTTTATTTCGTGTTTCATTTTTCTAGTCTTTTGAAGCTAAGTTTTGGACCAACTACGTGGCGAAATAATCGAAAATAATTGACATTTTTTTGGAATTTAATGTACTGGAACAAGTCGTATGGTATGGTTTGAACACGTAATGAAATTAATGTGGTGGTGACTTTCTCCTTATAAGCATATTCTTTTGTTCACTACTGATTTATTTAGGTTTATCTTTTAGTCATAAATATTTAATTTATTAATCTTAAATTTTAAATTATAAAAAATAAATTATATTAGATTTTCTAAACTTTAATATAAAACTCAATTTTAGCACAAGCCATCTAGCTCAAGTGGTTAGAGGAACAGTTGTTGTTTTTAAAGGTCACGGGTTCGAACACTACTGATGTCAGCATAGTGATTGAACGATCAATCTCAAATGGTAGAGATTATATTCTAGAATAGATATTATTGTACTTTTATTAAAAAATATAATACAATATCTTCTGCATCAGATCCATACCCTAAATTTTGAGCGATGAAGGTACGGTTAGTGAGAGTCTGATTAAAGAAGAAGAGGTTTGGAAAATACTAAAATTATTTTTATGTTTAATAATAATAATAATAATAATAAAAAGTAATTCTGAGTGATTAAAATAAAAGTTTAATAATTAAATTAAAATTTTTAAAAATTGAGTGACCAAAATAAGAATAAAAAAATACTTGAGTGATGATTTATGATTTTACCCTCTACCTAATTGTTTCATATTAATCCCCGCCTGTTTCAGTTTAAGAACAAATGGATGTCGGCAACGAGTTGGGCCAAAGAGGTTCTGATAAAAGCCCAATGATAAACAAAAATAAATCAATCCAAAGTCCTTTTAAGTTAAAAATCAATATATATATATATATTACTATGTGGTCCAAAAGGCCCAAGAAAATTAAATTTATCCTTAAATTTTGATCCATAACTTAAAATAATTTAATATTATCACTTCTTAAAGCGATAAAAGATATTAATTTTATATCAAAAAATATTTTTATTAAAAAAAATATTTTTAATTTTAATATAATAAGAAAATGCTCATAATAACACATAAAATATATTGATGATATATAATATCTAATTGATTTTAATGCAATTTTTTTTAGCACAAACCCATTTATCTCAATTGAATTATAAATATTATTTTAACTCAAAATTAAATTGGTTTAAACTCAAAAATGATTCATAGTATACTAATTTAAAGTCGGTCCAAATAAAAATATAAAAAAAATTTCATTAATTGGGTATTAATTCAAATCACATACATATTATTTTTTAAATTAGTTAAATTATACAATAAATATATTAAATAGTATTATTATGATAATTCTCTTCTAAAAAATCAACTTTTCTCCATTTTCTGAAAATTGTGATCAGCATAAGGGTAGAAGCTTGACATGAAAGACCACAGATTAAGCCGATCCATAAACCCTAAATAAAAAGACACAAAAAAATAATTAGAGAAAAAAATAATAAAAAAACGTAATTTAAATTATAAAAATAATTAAAATATTTATATTTCTTAATCAAATAATAATTTTTTTTATTAAAAAAATGATTTTTTTCTCTACCTGAACATATTGTTTAAACGTGAACCCTAAAAGAACAGCAATTGGCATGCCAATGAAGTAGAAAGTCCCTAAATTAATTAAGACTACCAAGTTTTGCCAGCCACTTCCCCTTGCAACCCCTGCATTGTGCACATTAATTTCAGAACATGACACTAACATGAACATGATGTCTTGTCTGCATATGCATTTCAAACCTGATAAGATGCTTTGTATGGCGTCGATCGCTATCGAGACGGCGAGTAACGGCGTCATCTCCTCAAATTTCTTGATTATTGAATGGCTATCACTGAAGAAACCAGCCCAAATATTGTGTCCCAAGGCTAATGTTAGAACAACAACAAGTGTAAGAAGGACTGAGAGCTTGAGTGTTACAGTCATGGCTTGCTTTGCCTTGTCTGGATTCCCAGCTCCCAGTTCATTCGAGACTCTTGCGCTGCGAGGGAGAGAAAAGGTTGTAACGGAAATTTCTCGATTCTTATATATGAGTTCGAGTAACATGGATCGAAAATCGGTGTAAGAGAACTAACCTTGCTGCAGCACTAAGGCCATATGTGATCATGTAGGCAATGTCTACTGTGGTTACACTATAGATGATGTTACGAGAATAAAAGTCCGTCACGATTAAAGCTCGGCAAAATATACGGCGAAGAAAAATAGAAGAAGAAAAAAAAATACCATATTGCGATCAATGAAGTTGTAACTTCTGGATTTGGCATCAAACCAGCTAAAAACACAAGTATATCAAAAGCCCAGAACTCCAAACTAGCAGAAGTTTAAGACATTAAAAACAGAAGAAAATTATGGTCAGAATTGGTCTTAAATTTTGAGTAGAATGAAGCGAGAAATAAATTCGGTCCGGTATGTGTAATCGCTATCATGGCCGAATGATATAAATGTCGTATTTTATCTAAAAAGATAATACGTGCATGGTACGTATCCATTAACACAAACACGAATCGAGCATTACAGAGAGAGAGAGAACTCACCAAAGCATTGCTGCAGAAGGCAGGGCTAATTTGGAGTTCCGTATGATGTAACGAAACGATTCAAACGACCACCCTTTCCATGTGTTCTTAAATTTGTCTGAGAAAGCGACATACGTAGCTAAGGAAAGAAACGATATCCATATCGAAATCGATGCCGCCATGGGAGCACCTCTGAAACCAAGGCTTGTCTTATTTACTAAACTGTAAACAATCCCAAAATGAACACCGAATGGAATGACAGAGAACAGGACTAAAGGTAGAACAGTGGTTTGTGTCTGAAGAAACCGTAGTATGTTTTGCAGAAAACCATAAGCAAACAAACCAGGAATCAGATACTTGATGTAAAGAGCTGCCATTCTTGAGATTTCAGGATCTTGATGCAGCAACACAAGGATTGGCTCGGTGAAAAACCACAGAATAGATATGATAATGGAGAAAAAGAAAGAAATAATGCAGGAAGCTTGAAGGTAAATCCCCAGCATACTGTACATTTTCGCACCGAAACCTTGACCACAAAGAGTCTCCAACGCTCCACTTAAACCTGTCTGAGAAAACAACAATGGTGGTTTAATCAGTTTATGAAATCTTCAGACAGGAACTGAAGTCCATGAACCAGATAGCTAGGTTACTTACCATGAAAGCAAAACCAGTAGCAGTGGCCCATTAATTTGCAAGAGTTGAACCAGCAAGCTCGACATCACCAAGGTGTCCAGCAAACATGATCGAAACCATAGTGATTGAAAAATAAAAAACACTGGATAACACCATTGGTACTGCGAGTAAGATCTGAACCTTAGCCTCTGCGAAATCCATAACTTTTCCCCAACACCTTCCATTGGTTCCTTCTGCACTGCAGCCATTAGCAGACTCTACGTTAAATGGATCTGCCATTGTTGTAGTTAAAGGAAAGCCTATCTCGCTTCTGAGAGGATGCTCGTCATATAGGCGGTGGATAAAACGGTTACGTTTTCCAAATAAATTTATTTTCAAAGAGTTCAAGAAGTTCTTATATTATCTCTTTTGATTGTACATTTTAATTCCTATCATTAATGTTTATTTGATTTTTAAATAAAATATGATAAAATATAATTAATTAAGTTTTAAAAGATTATATTTTACTAATTATATTTTTAAACCTTAAATCATAAATAATAATTTTAAATATTAAACTCTAAACTTATATCATAAATATTAAGCCCTAAACCTAATTGTTAACCTTAAACCCTAAATACTAAACCATAACTTAAACCTTAACTACTAATCCTAGACTCGTAAACACTAAACTCGAAATCTAAAACATAAATCTATACTCAAACCTTAACTATTAAATCATAAACCCTAAACATAACCATAAACCTTAACTATTAAACCATAACCCTAAATATAACCCTAAATCTAAACCCAAAACTTAAACTACTTTAGGTGAGTATTAATTACCTTAAACAACCTAAATTAATTAAACCTAATATTTTATTAAAAAAATTGATTATGTCTACGAACAACTATCAACTGAGTGGTGATCTAATTTTTTATGACCACTAACAAAATTATAATAAAAACTAATATCATTAAAATCTCTGTGCAAGAAATAAATAATTATTAGAATATGTTAAAATCATGTCACAATGACAGACAAGACCAACCATATAAAAAATAAAAAAAAAGTCATAAAGATATAAAAGGGTGGCCATAAAGAAAAGAAATCTTATTAAAATATAAAAAAAATAAAAATAAAAAATAAATCCAATAATTAATAATTATACTAGAATTATTGTCAAAAAAATAAATAAAATTACAAACAATAAATTTTTAAAAAGAAAGGCTACGATATTTATAGACAAAAAGGAGTATCATTGACCATTAAATTAATCAGTGAATTTTTTTATTTGACGAAAAAAATTAATACAAATTAATTTATTTTTAAAATAAAATGAAAGTAGGCATCTTATTTTTAAACTTCAAGTAGAGAATATAAAGCTTTATAATTCAATAATAGGTATGTTGGAGTTGGCAAGTTTTTAATGAATAATCATTAAAACCAGCGGATATTGTTAGGCAGGAATTAATTTCTCTCTTAAATTATTATTATATTTGTTACCGTTCGATTGACCGAACAAAATAAATTATAAAAATTTACTAGTTGAATTTTTTATTAATCGTTTTTTTCCGAAAATTTTGGTTAATTTCGCTGATTTTTGAATTAATCAAAATTTATTATAAAATTTTGGATAAATTATACAAATGATAATTAAACTATATTGAAATGATCATTTTAACCACTAAACTTTTAAAAGTTATAAAACAATCATTAAACTTATCGATTATTACAAAATTGCCACTGATCCATTGCAAGCTATAAATTATTGGTAAATATTAAAAAGGTTATTGATTATTTTTTAGTAATTTAATAAATTTAATTATTATTTTATGCTAATTTTATAAAATTTAATAATTATTTTATAATATATTTTAAAAAATAATGATTTATATTTTTTAAAATTTTATTGATCAAAAATAAATATATGTGTTATATGTTATGAATAATATTTATCTATGTGGATGTCTATCATAATAAGAACTCTATCATTAGGAATATTATCTTCATTAATTAGAGTTTAATATATTATGTTCTTCTTATTCCTATAAATAGATGAGTTTGTTAAGGCATTGTACATAAGTTAATATTGAGAATATTACAAATATCTCTCTTTATATCTTCTATTTGTTCTTTCATTCTTGTTCTTTATTCTTGTTTTAGTTCTTCATTATTTTATTTACAACATTATAGAATATATATTGATTAATTAGATTAATTAACCGATTTTGAACCTAACTGACCGATAACCAAAAATTAAAAATTCATTGATCGTTAACTAATTAATAAAAAAAAAACTTTAATTCGATCGATAATTAAGTTAAAATCGACATTTACACACACCTAATACTTATGATTAATGTATTGATAAGATTACGATTCAAATTAATTTATAACATCTTGTTAAGAAAATAGGGACGAACCCTAAATATTATGGATTGACCCAAAATATAGATTGGTCCCTAAATTGGAACATAAGCTTTTGGGTTTAAACCTATTTGTTTACTTAAAATTCAATTTTAGGGTTCATTATAATGAAATTTATAATATCATTTTTAAAACTTATTTCTTTCGTGAAAGCTTTGAAAATGTTAATATTTTAGTCTAAAATATTTTTTTTTAATTGAGTCCAAAATATTAAAAGGGTAAACTACACATATGGTCACTAAATTATTTAGGAATATATATTTTGACCACCAAACTAAGTAATTCGTTAATTAGACCACCAAACTTATTAAATTGATCGATTTCTCGATTATCGAAGTTCCACGATGTTTTATTGCAGTCCTGACCATTTATCAGCCCATTACCCTTTGAGGCCAGCCCTAAAGACCATTAAATAAAGAATTGAGCAGTGCTGAGGGTCAAAAGTTGGGTCAAGAGTCAGCTGAGCCCACACTTGGGTCAAAAATTAGTCTGACTGCTGCTGGTCCCAAAGACATTATGAACTCAAATGGACCCAAAAGTTCAGTCAAAGAAACCCAAATGGGAGACAAAAAATTTATCAGGCAAAGATGTTATAAAGCCTTGGGGAGCCTCGTTTTGGCAAGCTCTAGGTGGATCAGTTAATCATATCAGATTACATTTTTCCTTGGAAAGTGTTGGAGCAATGAATTTCGTTCTACGTTAATGGTGTTTAGAAGTGTTCGATGCAGATAGATTCGTTCGATATTAATCCTTCATATAAATACAAGTAGAGAGGCTACTTATATGAACATTCCAAACTCCCTCACAAAAGAAAAGTGTCATCAGCATCTTCCAATGGAGAGTCACAGGAAAAGGTCAAGCTCCGGTGAGTTATTCTCCTTTCCCATCCCCCCAAATGTTGCAGATTCCAGTTTCGAATTCGGACCGTCTCTATATAAAACCTCACCGGCCGATCATCTTTTCTTCAATGGCTTGCCACACGCCTTCCCATCACAACCTTCTCCAACAACGCCAACATTCACAACAATCCGAACGAGCAGCACCAATGGCAAGCATTCATCTATTTGTTCGAGAAGCAACAGTACGAGCAGCATGAGCAGTAGTTGCAGCAGTGGGAGAACCAGATGGAGCGAAAGTTCGGATAGGCGATTGGTGTACCATAGCAGATATAATAACAAAGCAAGCAAGCTTGTAAGTGGTCAGTTATATGGGGATAGTTATTATTCCCATAGGTGGCAGTATATTACCTCGGTTCCTGTTCTGAAACGTGAGGTTTCCAGGAGGAAAAATGGTGAAGCAACTAAGAAACAAGGTGGTCATCAACAAAAGAGGTCTGTTTCTAAAGGAAAATCATTGGGTTGCTTCAGAATTCTGAGGCTATTTTTGTTGGCTTGTAGAGAATGCCATGCCATGGAACCTTCAAGGAAACTTGACAGTGTTGCATAATATATATATATATTGTTTTGAGTTTGTGTTTGAGTTGATGAACATCATTTGTTTGGTATTTTGGTATATAATTTCTTGTCAACTGTAAAAGAAAACTATATAAGAAAATTGAAGATGCTGATTTCATAGCAAAGGGAAAGAACTGCTACTGCAGTGCTGCTGGTTTATCCATGATTTTGGTGTCATTAATATAAAAAAAAATACATTACTTTAGAATCATTTATTATTTCATATTACATAAAACTGTTCGGATTCGAATCTTGATAATTAATTGAGAAAAATAGTATCTCGATCTTTAGTCAAGTAGATACTATTCATATCTTATCAAGTAAATTATTAAATGTTTGTTTATTTTCGTTTATAAATTTTTAAGGTTAAATTAATAAATAATAAAACATAAGAATATGAATTAAATAAAAAATAGTCATATATAAGTACTATATGACTTAAGTTCATAAAAATAAAGTAAAGGACCAATTTTTAAATTATAAAATAGTATAGGGATCATTTACATATTTAATCCTTTACAAAAACTCATCCTAACAACGCGTTTTAATTCACCGTGAAATCAAATTTACCAGTAAAAGTAAAATACCAAGTCGAGAAACTCCATTAACAAACATTTTTTATGCTCTTATTTCTCGACCTCTTTCAAAGCCATAAAAATCAAAACTTTTGACAAAATCCGAGAGAGACAATTATCGAGACAACCCAAGAGAAAGATCTGTAAAAACCCAACAGGTAAAATGAAGAAAAAGAAATCAATTATCGAACAAATGGAATTGTTGTGTTTTTTTCCTCGTTAGACACTTGGGGGTGTTGTGGTTCCAGTGTCGGAGATTGAAACTTGTAAAGGGTAGTTTTTTAATTTGGTTGTAAGAATTCTTGTTGTTTATGTTAGCCTGTCAATTTTAGGACATCCCATATTTTATTGATTTTCTTTTCCTTTTTGGTGTTTATCGTGCATTCTTTGCCTTCAGTGTGGGAGCTTATAGGCATTTAGATCTTGAAATGTGGGGATATTTGAATATATGCTATTGTTTTTGTTAATTTATAGGTGTGATATTTACTTGAGAATATTAATGTTTTTTTTAATTCTTTTTGTGTTTTTAACATTTCTGTTTCAGGGATTGTTTTTTTTAGGATGTTGTTGGCAATTTGGAAGTGGGTATTGATTTGTAATTGAAGAATGAATGGAATGTGATTTTTACTTGAATGTGAATGTATGCAGAAATGGCTGATATAGAAGGTTTACAAGCAGCTGCAGGGTCTAGATTTAGTCAGGTGGAGTTGATTGGTAGAGGATCCTTCGGTGATGTCTATAAGGCGTAAGTCTATTATTTTGATATCTTTCCCAGTCACATTGCTTGAAGAAAACGATTCAATGTGATACTCATACTTACTATTGAATGTTAATTATGTTGCACATTATAGAACGTTTAACCAGTCCTTAATTTAGTGTTGCTTTGTGTTTGCGGGGTTAGATTATCGATACCAATGATTTGTTGAATTGATGTCTTATGAAATTTTAAGTTGAATATATACCATGTGGTTCATGTCCCTAGATTTGAAATATAAAGAAATATATCCATCTGCCTGTCAGTTGGGGTAAAAGGAGCTTAAAGTGCTGTTGGGTGTTGATTGAATAAGTAATAATTGACTATTAAATCATATATACTTCAAATAGGGAAATATGGAGACATCTGAATGAATTTTATGAGCATTATAATTGCTTTGTTCAATTGTGTTTGTTATTTTCTTTTTTCGTTTTGTAATGTTTGTAGCGGTTGGATCATCTTAATGTGCTTATAATAAAATAGGCTTTGCAATGACTGTTGCAATCATTATGTGGAGGTTGATGAAAATGAGATGGATAACTGATGTTTTTTTATTTGCAGGTTTGATAAGGAGTTGAACAAACAAGTTGCTATTAAAGTTATTGATTTAGAGGAATCGTAAGTTGGCACCTTTGTTAAATTAGCAAGAAAGTCTGTATACTATCTTCTGTTTATAGTTCATTTTTCAAGTTAGACTTGACAACTTTGGATACAATATATTTACACAGAACAGCCATGATAACTGACAAGAAAAACTAACACGAACACAACATGAATAAATGAATGTGTCGGAATGGATACAGCATGAATTGTTAACGTCCCAAAATTTATAAATATTTAATATCTTAAACACAATTATGGCGCGTGAAATTACACCAACACATCAAGAAAACACAAACTGCCAAGGCTATGTTAAGTATTAAACTGCCCTTTTCCCTTCTTCTCAGTCTATGTAAGTTAATTGCATCAATAGTTTGTGCATCAACTCGCATGGGAGATTCAAAAGCGCCTTTACTTACTAACATGTAGCTGGGCATATAAATCTTCTTCATTTCACTCTGTGTTCATTTTTATTTTGTTTTTTAGCTGTTTCTTATGGTTGTGTTGCTTTGTATTTTGCAGTGAGGATGAAATTGAGGACATCCAGAATGTATTTCCTTATTTACCTGGGAGCTAGTATCCTAAGTTTTCAATGAGTAGGTTACTAGGTTTTTCATATGTTCTGTTTTTGTTCCAGGAAATTTCTGTTTTGTCACAATGCCGCTGTCCATACATCACAGAGTATTATGGTTCCTATCTTCACCAAACTAAACTGTGGATAATAATGGAATACATGGCTGGTGGTTCAGTTGCTGACCTAGTAGGTTACTTCTATTACTTGCTTCTGCATGTTTGGTTCAAGATGTTTGACTGGGGATTAAGAAGGAAGTTTTGCGTCCCAATTTACATGAAGTCTTTTGTGTATCATTACAAGGAAGAGATAGATTAGGAAGTGGCATTGCTTAAGATCATGCCTTAAATGATAAGGAGTGGGTTTAAAGTTGCTCTATGTATCACTTGATGAGTTCCCTAGCTTTGTCTTTTTCGCTTTCTAATAATATTTCCCATAGATCAAAGGGTATGACATTGAATTCCTTTCTTTTCTCCTCCTCCTCCTCTCTCTCTCTTTTTGGGTGGTGGTGGTGGTGGTGGTGGTGGTGGTGCTAATAGTGACCTTGTGTAATTTAAAATACTAACCTCATGATCTATCGAATTATTTTCATTGCTAAATTTGATCTAAAGTAGGTAAAGATAATTGCTAAACTTTCAAGGCATTGCTACCATCTTTCCTATAGTCGTGCTTTTAGCTCCAAGCTCAAGGCAGTTTTCTTGGTAGACACCGGTGGTTTCTTTCTTCTTTTCTTCCCCTTTTCTAATTTCAGCATACAATCTCCGTTTGAATATTTTGGAGGGTATAATGAAACGACCAATTTCATCTTATCTCTCTCTGGTTTGCATATGAACTAGCCTACTTCCAGTGCATTATAATTCTCAAATAACTGTTCTTTTTTTCTTTTGGAAAGTTAATGATAACTCTTTCTGTACAGCTCCAATCTGGCCCTCCACTTGATGAAATGTCAATTGCCAGTATCACAAGGGATTTGCTGCATGCAGTTGAATACCTACATAATGAAGGAAAGATTCACAGAGATATCAAAGGTTGTTTTTATTCACTTACTTCACCCACTTATAAGTTATAAGATATAGTGCCACATAAATAAGAAGAATAATTTTAGAACATTCAGTTTTTTGTTTAGGTATTTTGCTGCATCAAATCATTCTTCTCGTTTTTTGAGCCATTTGATTTTAACTGTTGATTGTACTTAGCAACTTACTCTTCATTACTGCCAACATTTTTCTCTATCACTTTTGGCAGCGGCAAACATTTTATTGACTGAGAATGGTGATGTTAAGGTACTTTTCTTCCTCCCAAATGGACTCAAATTTAGCATGAAGTGTTTCTGTAGAGTTGCAATGCATATAAGTATAAAGTTGGTATATGTATTATGCATTCTGCTGTTGGAAGTTGAGATTGTGGCCATGACACAGGTTGCAGATTTTGGTGTTTCAGCACAACTAACGAGGACGATATCACGGAGAAAGGTATAGTACATTTTCTTTTGTTAACATCAATTTTCCAATAAGCTTGAATGCTCATTTCAGGCTTCTACTATTTTTTCCTTAATATCTATGCCATTAGTGACACTCTAATTTCTGTCTGCTTTCTCCATCTCCCACCCCTAAGTGTGTATAATGGTTTGATAGTTGAATGATCAGCAATGAACTAACATGGTTGTCAAATCAGACTTTTGTAGGAACACCGTTCTGGATGGCACCAGAAGTGATTCAGAATTCAGATGGATATGATGAAAAGGTACTTCCAAAACTGTGCTTATCTTTCTTGAGTTTTCTAATGTGTTTTGCTGCTTTCACCTGCCATCCATTTGTGCATTCTCTCTCTCTCTCTCTCTCTGGCACATACGCACAGCCTGCCATAACTTTGTCTTCTAAGCCTTGTTGAATAATGAGCATTCCATCACCCCAATTTTTGCTGTTACAGGCAGATATATGGTCTTTGGGCATAACTGTGATTGAAATGGCCAAAGGAGAACCTCCACTGGCGGACCTTCACCCTATGAGAGTTCTTTTTATAATACCTCGAGAAAATCCACCTCAGGTAAACCTCAGTAATTTTTGTTATCATGGTGAAATTTGTGTCAAATGAATTATTGTTACGTTCCTTATTCTCTTTCTGAAATCATTATGCTTTACAGTTTACACTTTAGATGTAATCCTAAAATTTCCATCCTGCAGTTGGAAGAGCATTTTTCCCGCCCTATGAAAGAATTTGTTTCTTTATGTTTAAAAAAGGTACCTGCTGAGGTAAGCAATTGTACTTTCAGCTTTCATATGTTTCTGTATTTTAAGTATGTTGTTTTCTCTTGAACTCTGTAAGCTTCCAATAAACCACAACATTAATCTTGATGTGTCGTCTTTTAAAACTATTCTGAGCACTTTAAATTGCCTCTTATGATTTCCTTTAATCTGTTAAATTTCAGAGGGCTAGCGCCAAGGAACTTCTCAAGCATCGTTTTATCAAGAGTGCTAGGAAGAGTCAGAAGCTTCTGGATAGAATTAGGTGCCATCTCATACTTGTTTCTTCGTGATCTATATGTTATAGGAATCTGTATCTTACAGAACTTTCAGTGTCGTCATCAGGAACATATGAAAATGCTCATGGTGTTTGTTATGTTTCTAAAATGTCGTGACTAGGGGAGGTTAGGTTCGAAATATCATTCTTACATTGGTTATTGTAGTTAAGACGCTTGCATTTTTTGTTCTTAATAGAGACCGACCGAAGTGCCAATTAAAGGAAGATGCTGAAACCCCCCGGAGTGGCCCTAAATCTTTAGTAGAGTCAACTGACACTGTGAAGGTAACAAGAGATATAAGGGATGAAGGAACTGTTCGAGCTAGGTGGGTTTATCGTGTTTATTAGCATTACTTTCTTGATTTTGATGGGATTCTTATTGACTTCTTCTGGTCTGCAGTAATCAGGGGAAAACATTTAGAAGTGCTGGATGGGACTTCAGTATTGGTGGAGCACAGGATACAGGTACTGTTCGAAGTGTTCCAAAACCTCCTCAAGTTAGAGAAAAGAAACTAGACGTCACATATAATCAAGCTATACCGAGACCTCCAGAGAGTGGGAATGCACTTAAGGAATTCCCTGACTGTTTCTTTGGAGAAGGCACTAGAGAGTCAGATTCTGATGAAAATCAGGATAATTACCATGATGTAAGATTCTCTTTCAGACTCGCGCACACGCAGACAAAAAAACTTTCAAAGCAGTGGCACTTTTCAATGCATTGTGGGAGGATCTTTGGGTTTCAAATGCCTTTCTCTCTTTTGAAAGAGTGGAGCTAAATATATGATGCATGCTTTGTTGTAACACGAATAAAATTTTTGAGAATTCTTTTCCTGTCTACCTCTAAATTTACTAGAGAAGATCACTTAGCTGGATTCACCAGTCATTTCTGATATAGTCTGTTTATGTCTCTCACAATTATATGATCCTTTTCGGCTTGGATCTTTTTAATTGGTTTTGTTTCTTTCTTCCCAGGATGAAACATCAGTCAGTGGGTCAGGAACTGTAGTCGTAAGATCTCCTAGAGGATTTCATTCATCTGCCTTGATTCGTGACCCAAGTTCTCTTGTAAGCTTCCTTCACTTAACTCGTAGTTGTCTTCACAAAAATATGAAGTCAATAAATTCTTCCTCAAATTATGGCTCTTGTCCCAGCACTATACTCAACTTGGGGAATTAATCCTTGTACTTTAATTCGGCATAACTTGATCCTTTACCATTATTAATGCTATACCTTAGTCCAAATCACTAGTACTGTTAATTTTTTTGTTAATCGGCTGTTGAAGACTATAATATTGGTATCAGTGATTTGGAATAAATCCCCAAGTTGAATATGGTACAGGAACTAAATCCTGTTGTGTCTCAGCCATTGATTTTTTAGATTTCAATGTGTTGTGTAGTCTAGCAGCGAATATGCTTCTTTTGAAGATGCTTCTACCAGTGGAACTATTGTTTTGCGTGCCCAACATGGTGACTCCGATTCTCCTCAAACTCCAAGATCTTGGCTAGGTATTCAAGGGAAACCTTTGACCCCATCAGCTGAAGATAGTACAGCAAATCTTGCCGAGGTTGTTTTCACTTTTCATCTTTCTTGATCATGTACTTTTTCAGATCCCTCCTATATAAATCTGAGTTTAGCATGGAACTCAAATATATAATGAGCTTCTAAACAGAGTGTATGATCATACTTTTTGTTTTAATGTGTTGGTACAGGCAAAGGCTGCAATTCAAGCCGGGCTAAGGAAAGGAAATGTTAGGGACAGGTCTGCAATGAGAAAGAACAGTAATCCGGGAAATGGAAGCAGAAGAAGAGATCAAACGAGTAAGAGTTCTGACTCGTCCAGGTAAACCAGATAAAGAACTAACTTTTTGTATACACACTGCAGAATTTTATATAGCTTTGGTTATGATTAAGTTGTGTTGATATCTTTATTTATATTTTATTCCCGAAGTTCTCATGAATATTTTGACACACAAAGAGCATTCCCAAGGACACGTCAACCAAGTGATGAAGAAGAAAATGCAAAGATCGTGTCATCATCTGTACCGCTATCCATGTTGCTCATCCCTTCCATTAAAGAGGTGTGCACCACATGATGTTTTGTTACGTTTTTCCTTGCCAATTAGTGTGCTAGACGCAACTTTTAAACGTTGTTTGGATTTATGCAATCTTTAACCCCGAGGCTGAATCGAGTTGCTTGGATAGATACAAATTTCTCTATCAAGTAGGAAAATACCTAGAACTTAGTCTCGATACAGACTCTTTCATCCACAGCTAAATAACTATATCGTATTAACTGATTCATATTATGATCGGATGAAATCACTCCATACCAACTCAAGTTGGTAGTTATTAGGTTATGATTAAAGAAAAAATTAAGATAGAAAATGGAAAATATCAGGACTAAAATCTAGTATATTGAAAATGGTTTTGGCTAGTAGAAAGTTGATATACGGTCGTTTGATTTGAGGTAGGGCCGCAATATACGTGTAAAATCGATGATGAAGTCTAACATGTTCGTTTTGCATTAGACTCGTTCACATCTTAATAGCTTGTCAATGCGCGGAATGTAGGTAATTGATGATGATTCAGAAGGGCCAGTTATGCGTGCAGTAACTAATTCTCTTGTAAATATGGAGCGTACAAAGCCTGGATCTTGTGAAGCTCTTGTTTACAAGTTGCTCGATCGGTTGGCAAGGTACATGAAGAAAATATTTTTCTGTATTTCGCAGTATCCTCTCCATTTGTACGTAATTGTTCTTGGTCATTAAACTTAATGAAACTCAAGCTGACATAAACTTATGCAGCTCAAAGGAATCGTCAATGAAAGACATGCAGGAGCTCGCTGCTCGCTTGTTCAACAAGGGAAAGATAACCCCCGAGGATTCGCAAACTATAATCCCGGGCACCGACAGTAAGAAAACGGCACAGCATAAAGAACTTCATTCAAATCCCAACTTGAGCCCACTGGGAAGATTTCTACTCTCCAGGTTTGAAGGAGCATTACTCCCTTAGCTAAGAAACGATTCATTATTTGAGAAGAACACTTTCTTACAATCTGCTATTTTAATGGCACCAAACTGCCCTAAAACCTTTCTCATATAATAATGCAGATGGCAAGGCCAAATATCACAGGATCTCGACCCGAGTTAAAACGAAACGAAAACCGTGAGATCGAATATACATTTCTCTGCTTTGTAGTGTGGTTTATTTTATGCATTTGTTCTGATTTTGATGTACATAACATTTCAAGCAATTGTGTAGTTATTTATGCTTAACATTTTTGGCATCATGGATGTATAATTAGGGTTTGCAATGTAATCTCAGCAACATTAATCATTCATTAAACATAATCTCTTATGTGGTATATCCGACAATTTTCTATCACGGAACCCTTTCTATTTAAACCGTAAAATTTAAATCTTGAATTTTATATTTTAAATTAAACTCGTAAATTTTAAAATTAACAAGGAAAATTTTCTAATTAAACTCATATTTCAATCTAAATTGAAGAAGGTATAGATTGGAGTAGTTTGTTTAGGGGGGAAAGTAACTTTTATTCTATAAATTTTACAAAATTTTCAATTTGGTCCTTGATTTTGTCTATATTCGTTTAAATTTGATGGGTTTTTTTTTTGTCATTTTATTCTTTGATTTGATGACATATCACTCTGTAAACTAGTATGGACCAAGAAAATTTGAAGGGTTAAATTGAAAAGTTTTTAAGTTCAGGGGCTAAAAGCTGCTATATATATATTTATTGGCCCAACTGAAACTCCTGAAGCCGAAACCCCGTTCTATTTCTTTCCCCAACCCTCATTTCCATTCCAGTTGAATGAACAACAATGGCAGGCCTGAAGCTCCTCCTCTCTCAATCACGCCGTCTTTCCCTCCCCCATTTCTCCTCTTCTTCTTTCCTCCCTCTCCACAGACCCTTCTCTTCTTCTTCCCAATCCGACTCACCATCTCTCCCCATTCAACCCGTCTCCTACGCTCCCAAGGCCAAAGACCCCCAACAACAACAAACACAACCAGAACAGCCCACTCCAGCTGTCCCCGGCGAGACTCGATCCTCGTGGAGCCGGGAGGACCTCCGTTATGTCAAAGATGTATCCGATATCTCACCCGTGTCGTACCCCGCACGTGTGGCTCCTCTCCCTGATGATCGCTCTGAACGAGATGGGGAAGTGAGGGATGCCGAAAGCGAGGGGATGGCGAGAGAAAGTCGAAGGATTCAGGCGGAAAGTCGAGTTTGGAGGAAACCTTTTAGGATGACGGCTGAGGAGGAGAAACTTCCCTTCCCTTTCCTGATTACGCCTGAGAAAAAGAAGGAGAAGCGCACTGTTCTTGAGTTGATGGATGCCATTAGGGAAGTCAAGGTCAGTGTAAATGCTTCTTCTTTCCCAACAATCTAATCTGTACCCTACAGCAGTAGTATCATATTGTTAACTCTTCATTACATTTTCTGTAACAAACACTCTGTTTATTGTAATTGAAGTGGTCAAGTTGTTTTATTGTCATTGCTAATTACTGCACGTTATGTCTTGTAAACTGTTCAGGCTAATGCCAAGGCCAATTTTGACGAGACCGTTGAAGCTCATGTGCGGTTGGGTATAGACCAAAAGCGGTCCGAGCTGGTCTGAGTCTTAGTCTGTCTGGATTCTTATTATCAAGATTAATCTCATACCACTTTTGGTTCTATATTTGTTTGTAAGAAAGAGCTAATTTTGCATGCTTACTGCTCTTTCAACCAAAATGCAGATTGTTCGTGGTACAATGGCACTTCCACATGGTGCTAAGAAGGTATTCAGAGCTTTTTCTTCTAGATAATGGGAATGTGTTGTACTAATTTGCCTTCTTGTTTGCTAAAGGTGTTATATTTGAATTTTCAGGAAGTTAGGGTGGCTGTTTTTGCTGAAGGAACCGATGCTGATGAAGCTAGAGCTGCCGGAGCTGATATTGTTGGTGGTGTTGAACTTATAGAGGAAATTGCAAGTATTTAACCACACTTGTTAATATTGTTTTCTATACCTACTTAATTCCAGTTCTTGGTTGTTACTTTTATATCACCTTTTTTTCGGAGTTTATGCCCTTTAGGCTTTAACTTCTGCATTCCCTTTGTTTCTTCAGCTTGAACGGGCAGAAATTGGAGTCCATACTTCCTTTGACATAACTCTTAACTAATCTATGATTTCACTCTGAGCCTGACCTTGTAAGCTGTATCCTTGGCAGGCACTGGCAAGGTTGACTTTGACCGATGTTTCTCGACACATAGTTTCATGAAACGCCTTTATAAGGTTCTTGATTTCTGATACTCTTTTAAATCGTGTTACTTGTTAATATTATCATTCGGTTCAATTGATGTGGGTTTTTACTTCTTGCAGATATCAAAGATTCTGAATCAGCATGGTCTGATGCCAAACCCCAAAGTAAGTTCATCCATTTAATATTTGTTTTTGTTAATGCATAAGTTTAAACACCTCCTATCATACTTGCATGTGTTAATTGACATTCAACAAATCTGTTTGACTTGTTACTACCCTCACAACTACTTGTATTGTATAGCAAGGTACTGTAACCAAAGATGTGACCAAGGCAGTCAAAGACGCAAAACAGGGTCAAGTAAAATTCAGAATGGACAAAACATCTATTGTTCATGTCGGAATCGGAAAGGTTAAATATCTTACTTAAGAACGTAATACTATGGTATAAGAATGTCATTGCTGAAAGTGCGATCATTTTCACTTGTGGTATAGGTGAGCTTGTCAGAGGAGTTTTTGCGTGATAATGTTGGTGCATTTATGAATTCTCTTTTGCTAGCGAAGCCTGCAGGGTTAAAGAAGAGTAAGAGAGCTTCACCTTATATCTAATTCCTGTGGATTTGTTCAGTCTTAGTATGACTATATGTTGCATGGATAAATCACTTTTTATTCTGTAACACGTATAGTGTGGAAAGTATATGAAAGGGAAAAAAAAGTATTTTGGATAGGATTATCTTTTAGCTGCAAAAGAGTTGCATATGAAATAAAACATTCCTATCCACAAACCAAAACCTATGAAAATGGTTAGCTGATACCCTTAGTTACATATTAATGCTGTTGAAATAATATTTATACAAGACACTTGCGGATTGGGAAATAACCATTGCATGTAATGTAAATGTAAATATAATCATTGAGGAAATTTAAGTTGTTAATTAAATTTCTTTGATTGGGAACAAGCTATAGTTGGTTCAAATTCAATTCCTGCATCTGTAACTTTCTTGCGTGGACCTTTTTTTTTCTGTCTGATTCTTTGTTGTTTATACATAATATTGTTTTTTTACAGCTTCCAAGTATGCAGGATATGTCAACTCCTTCCATATATGCAGCACTGTAAGTCATCATGTTTATTTATGTAGCATATAGCAGCTGTTAATTGATGCATGTTTCTTTTAGAATCGAGTATGTTATAAACTATTAAAACTACTCGTACTCTACCTGATATGCTTGTGGATTATGATTCTTGTCAAATATGACAGAAATTCAGAAAGATTTGCACATTAGGAAACTTGACCAAGCTAATAATCGCTAGGAACTTTCAGTTGCATGTTTGAATGTTCTGATATAACCTCTTAGGATGTTGATTATAAATACTTTACTTCAAAAACAGAGAGGAGAAGAATGAGGATTGTATTATACAATTTCGAGCACGTGCCACCCTATGAAATCTGCATTATCTCAGAATGTCGACTGTCCGTAACTTTCCCTTGTGATATCAGGGCATGTAAGAACTAAGAATTCCATTTCCAATTTAAATGTGTGTGTGCAGATGGGTCCTGGTTTTGGTGTGTCTATCCAGTCCTTGTCCAGAGTAGCAGATCACTACAGCAAAGTATATCTGAACGCGTAGCTCATTTATCCAGCCAGAGCCAGACTATCAGGACACTACACAGTCAGCTCTTTACTTCCCCTTCAAGATTTCCAGTTTTTGTCTAATGCCAAGAGATGTTAGCATAGGATGATGATCTGGGTAGAATGCCTATTGGATTTCTTATGCATGAGGCTGAAATGCAAAGCATCTTCCTCATCTGGCTTGGTACCTGAAGTGTTCACTTTCTTACAGAGATGTGACCAAGTTGGTTCATGTATTCTAAATGTTATTTCAATATTTTTATAAGCATTAATCATATACATGTATATTTTATGTGATATATACAGATAGATACCAGAAAAATTCAATTTGAACTTGATTTTTAATTTAATAAGTACTAAAATTTTAATTTTATTTAATTTTTTAGATAAAATTATATCTGATTATTTTTTTTACTCGAACTAAATTAAAGCAATTCATATTTCTAATCATCTGCGGGTCCCGCTTGCAGAAAACTTTAAATCCGACACGTGGGCTTACCATCACTCACCTTCATACATGTCACCGAAGATCATGGCTCTTCCCTTCAGCCGCCGGTGAAAACATCCAAAACTCTCACGTGATGTCGAACAGGTGGCGGATGATGATTGGACGGAGTTCTGTTTGACTTTAAGACAAAAGTAAAAATAAAATATTTTAAAGAAAATAATGTTTGGCGGATTTAAGACGACACGAAGACTTGCCCACCTCCAAAAGTAGCCGCCGCCGCAGCCACCTGTTTAAAGAATGTTTCACGTGAACCTTGTTTTATTTAAATATATTAAAATTTCCAAAAAAAGAAGAAATGAATTAAAATAATAAATAATTTGGTAGATTAGGTATCATATTATATACTATCATTTCATATATTGGTAGTGATCTTGAACGAACTTTATAGACTATATAAATGAGTAATCAAAGGTACGTATCGAAATTATTTATAAAAAATGTTTTATTATTAATAAATCAAATAATTGTCTTAATTTTAAAATAAAAAATTAATTACCTTTGATAGTTATAATTTTGTATGTGTAAATAGTTGACTTTTTTTATATTATTGTGGTGTGGTACGTGATCATTTTATATATTTTCGTAATGATTTTATTTAGTCTACATGCAATGTCGATAGTCTTTAATTTTTTATTTCTAATAATAAAATAGAGATAAAATTAAAATTAAATATTAAGAGAAATTAATATATTAAATAATTGAAAAGGAAATTATATTATCGAATAACATAAATAAATTCTTATAAAAAAAACTTTACGTATATTAGCTTATGTCCTCTTGAATAGTACAACATTCATGCAAACCGAATTATCATTAAAGATTTTATAACCCTATAATATATTATTCATTAATTCTATTTTTAAATTAATAGTTTTTAATATATTAAATTTAACGAATCATTTTAATAGTAAAATAAATTTATTTTAAGATGTCGAGGTTTAATAATAAATAAAATCATTATCCTACATAAAGATTAAAAAAGTTATTAGTGTTATTAAAATTTAATTAGTAATAGATTATAAACAACACTGAGAACCTCTTCTCAAGTTGCCAAAAAAATCTATCCAAGAAAATTACACATTTAATGTCGGGAAAATTTACTTCATTTCAGCTGGAAATTTATTAAGATCAAGATCAAGCACTCTCCGTTGTGGCACGCCTTCAAAATCAACAACCGAAGACGACGAATCGGTATCGCTTTGGGACACAATGGATTCGGGGCAACCCGAGCCACCAGAAGCAAAAGCATCAAAGGGAACTCGTTCACGATGCCCCGTCACGGCGAGAGTGAGGTCTAACGGCGGCGGAGACGAAGACTCAACGGTACTGCTCTGGCTTTGGCTACTCGTGAACGGATCGATGTAGATGAAATTTGTTTTTGCCTTTGCGCCACGGAACTCTCTTGCTGCCGCGTCGTAAGCACGCGCTGCATCCTCGGCCGTGTCGAAGGTACCGAGCCAAACTCGTGTCTTTTTCCTCGGGTCACGTATCTCTGCCGCGTAACGACCCCATGGGCGTTTTCTAACGCCGCGGTAATGAATCTCGTTGCGAACCGGATTAGAATTCTGGTTAACGGGTTTTGACATCAGAGCCACCATATCTCCTCTGCGTTCTTTTGCCTATAAAGTTGGAAACGAAGGAAGGAAAGAGAAACCTGAACAAGGAAATTGGATATGAAAAACGTGGGCTTATATAGAGAAGGACGAGCCATAAAACGCAGCGTTTCGAGTGGAGTCAAAGCAGGATATGTGGAGCAGAGAATTCGTTGTCCGCCATACACCAGATGACTAAAAAAAATTAAGATTTAATATCGAGAGATATAAGAATATATTAAATCTTTAAATTTGAATATTATGAGGGTTATAAACTTTTATTTATTTAATATTTAAATTAAAAAATAAAATATAATTAGACCATAAAATTTAAAAGGGATTGTATCCCTTCCACATTATGCACGGTTCCGTCCTTGATTAAACTATTCATAATGTAATAAAAAGGTTTAACTCTCGAATATGTTTTTAAATTATACATAGATATTTAAATTATTTTTGGGTTAAATATATATGTATTATTTTATTTTATAATATATTCGAGATATATTTGTTAATTTTTACCGTTGAAAGGTACACATTATCTTTTAAAAATTTTAAAATTATATTAAAACAAATAATTACTTAATTTATAGAAATTTTTAAGTTTTTCAGATTTCATAAACAACTCAAAATTTAAATTTTCTAACTCCCTTAGATCTAAATCTTGATTTAGGTTATTATCATTTTGTTATCAACCACATCGATCATCAAAACTTTATAGCTATTTCCCCTATTATTTCATCGTAAAAAATCAATCGATGCCGTACGAAATATCAAGATTATCGAATAATTTCTTCGAACGATTGATAACAAACAACGATAAAACAAACAACGATGAACGTGTTGGTTGGTAAGTGCAAAAGAACATTTTATTTCGTCGTCAGTAAAAATTGTCAGATTTGTGAGTTTACAAATTTTATTTTTTATTTATTTTAAATATAATTTTAAAATATTTAGAGGGTGATACATTTTTTATCGGTGAGAATTAATAAAAATTTTAGATGAATTATAGAATAAAATATTAAACACTTATTTAATAAGAAAAATTAAATACTTAATTAAAACATATATTTTAAATATTTATTGGACGTTTAAGCCTAATAAAAATAATACGTTAAAAACAGTGTGTTTCTTTCCAGGAAGAAGACGATTGCCAAATAAACCCCAAACCGCCTTTTCCTTTAATTTTATTTCCACTTTCTCATTTTCATTTGCCAACGATGCGTCTCATACTCCAAGCTCAAATTTTTAAATCCTTCTCCCAGAAAGCCATCCATCGGAAATTCCCATTTGGTTTCACCAACTCACATTTTCACTTCACCCCAAATGCAACGATCCCTCAAAACCAGGCAAGCATTCACAGATTTCATTTCCTGGGTACCATAAAAAACCCTGCTTTCCTTCATTCATTTGGAAATTCTGATGAAAGAACTGGCTGTCAGAAAAATCCATATGATGAGTATTCGTTGAAACTCCAGAGCGTTTTAAAAAGTCATAGAAATAGCAGAACAGAAGAGATTGAATTAGCTCTTGATCAATGTAGGGTCTCAGTGACTGATGATTTGGTTTTGGATTTGGTTAGGCGAAACCGGTCTGATTGGAAACTTGCCTATGTTTTCTTCCATTGGGTGTCTAAAAAAGCTGAAATTTCACTTGGTTATGATGTTTGCAATGAAATTCTTGACATTCTTGGAAGAATGCATCGGTTCGAAGAGTTGAATAAGGTGTTCGATAAAATGTCTGAAAGAGAAGGACTTGTTGATGAAAGGACTTTTCGGATTTTGCTTAATAGGTATGCTGCTGCACATAAGTTGGAGGATGCGATTGGGGTGTTCAATAAGAGGAAAGAATTCGGAATCAAAGATGATTTGGTTGCATTTCAAGTTCTTTTAATGTGTTTATGTAGGTATAAGCACGTAGAAACTGCAGAAACTTTGTATCAATCGAAGAGGAGAGAGTTCGGCTATGATTTAAAGACAATGAATATTGTTCTCAATGGATGGTGCGTGTTGGGGAATGTACAAGAGGCTAAAAGGTTTTGGAAGGACATAATCGAGTCGAAATATGAACCAGATTTGTTTACCTTCGGAACATTTATCAAGGCATTAACGAAGAAGGGGAAGCTTGGTACCGCGATGAGATTGTTTCAGGAGATGTGGGAGAAAGGGTGTAGTCCTGATGTGGTGATTTGTAATTGTGTCATCGATGCACTATGCTTCAAGAAGAGGATTCCTAAGGCTTTGGAAGTGTTTAGCGAGATGAAAGAGCGTGGTTGTGCCCCAAATGTCGCGACTTACAACTCACTTATCAAGCATGTAGGCAAGATCGGGAGGATGGAAAAGGTTTATGAAATATTGGATGAGATGGAAGAGAAGGAAGGGTGTTCACCAGACAATGTAACTTTCAATTACTTGCTCAGGTTTTCGAAGAAACCGGAGGAGGTTCCTGGTATTCTTGAGAGGATGGAGAGAAACGGTTGCAATATGTGCAGTGACACGTACAATTTGGTCTTAAGGTTGTACATGAAATGGGATCAAGACGAAAGAATTAGACATACTTGGGACGATATCGAGAAAAGTGGATTGGGACCGGACCGGAGATCTTACACAGTTATGATTCATTGGTTGCATGACAAGGGAAGGTTTGAAGATGCTTTGAGCTATTTTGATGAGATGACATCTAAAGGAATGGTGCCGGAACCAAGGACTGAGATTTTGGTGAGTGCCATGAAGAACAAGTTGAATGAGCAAGAAGGTGAAAAACGCAAGGATAAAGGGGTAAATGGCAAATCACCGAGGCTTAGGTCGAGAAGGTTAAAAAGGACCAAAGCTGGGTAATGCTTCCTCCAAAATTGTAACATAGTCTTAGTGCTGTGTCAATCCTACATGCTATAAATAAAGAAAACCTGTAGTTTTCATCTGCAAGCCTTTATTTATTTACCACTAATTTGCTTTTTAGGTATTGAATTTTGTGATATTTAAGTTATAAAAGCTTTTCTAGATTGTATTATTCTTATGTTGACCAAGCATACCAGATTATTAGTCTTCTTCAAGAAGATCAGCTGTAATATTATGATTTGCAGTTCCCCTGCCATTCAGATTCTGGGACTTCTGGTTTTGTTGCAACGGAAAGAGAATGAGACCATTTGGTAATATCCAGAAAATTTACAAACTCAACAGAACTTGATCCTCAAATGTGTTCAAAGAGAGACCATTAGACAACAGAACCGACAATGGAGAAAACAAATAGCAGTTTGGATTCACTACCTAGGAAAAATAGAAGACTTCTGAAACATGGTTCCTCTTCTAGGCTGCATCTGCAGCTGGAGCAGGGGTATACCAACCATGGTGGATTTCAACAGCCTTCTTTCTCCTTGCAAGACGAGACTTTCTACGTGCTCCAGTGTTCCTATGCAGTGTTCCCACTTTTACGGCTTTATCGATAGCTGAATACGCCTCGCCAATCAGTTTCTCGATTGGGAAGATTTCTTCAGCTTGAGCCTCAGGTTTCTTCCTCAGCGTGTCGAGTTCGTCCAAAACCTTGAACAAGAACACACAATACATTAGCCTTTCCCAGTATATTACGAATCATCTACAAACAGGCAATAGAACACATTATTTAACTCTTTGTCGAACTTTTGCATCAGCTGTTTGCTCACATCGTCGAATCGAAGTGTTATTCATGCCTAGTAGTACAAAAGATTCATTCATATGAAAGAGGGAATACAAACAAGTACCCTAGGACACATAAAGTTTGCATTCCTAAAATCCTATGCACCAGTTAACAGGATAACCATTGTTAAGCAATCAGACATGTGAATTGTAAAAATCATTACCTTCTTCATCCGGGTTTTAACTTCAGATTTCTTTGCTTTGTTGTAAATTCGCCTCTTTTCGGCCTGACGAGCCCTCTTAGCTGCTGAATCGGCCTTCTTCGTTGCAGCCTCACAAACAACAGAAAAACGAATTGGTTTCTGATCAACTGTGCTAAAAGAAAGACTCCCTGTAACACAAAAAGAACACACATTATAAACTCATAATCTCAATTTCCACAAAAAGACTTATCCTAAGGAAGCAGTCAATTTCCAAAATTAAATCTATACACAACCAATAGCCAAAAGAAAATCAATTAATTTGCAACTCAACCAGTTAAATTGCCAAGAAAATCTAGTAGGAAAAACAAGTAAAAGAACAACAGTGGGGATTTGAAAAGCAAATAAACCCAGAAACAGAAACTTAAAAATTTCAACTTTCCCTAGGATTTTCCATCCATCCAAACATAACTAGATAAGAATTCCAATCACGATTTTCAATTCAACCACACAAAAAGAGAAGTGGGTATATCATAAAACACGATAATATGATAAAATAATAGGAAAAAGAAAAGAAAAGAGTTACCTTTAGAGAGGAGATTGGGAGAGAGGCTATTTGAGAAACTGAGAGTCTTGAAACCATAAGAAGAGTTGACATTGCTTTTAAGTGAAAGGCTTTTGAGCTTGGATTGCAGGCTGAAGCAGAGAGAAGACGATAGGCAGCAATTAACTGCAGTCGCCATTTTTTTTTTCTTCACTCCTTTCTGATTCTGTACGTAATTGAAAAGTTTAGATTTTTATGTTTTCCTACAGCCTTCTTTTGCTTATCCATACCAGGGGAGGGAAAGCCTGAATGGATTTCTTTTGTAATTCCCAATTTACCCTTGTTGTCCTCTCAAAATTTCGAATATTTTTTCAAATTTTGTGCGAAAACATTTAAGACATAATTTAATTTAAAATATTATTATTGAATAGGGTCGGGGTATGTTTCTGATCGTTTTCATCTTGACCTAAAAATTAAAATATTTATATTGATTTTAATTCGGTTTTAGTATATTTTTTAACTCGATCTGATCTAATATAATAAAAATTATAATTTCATCTCGATCTGAATTTAATATTTTAATTAAAATATGACTAAACTAATTAAAAAAATAAAAAAATAAATATTATATAAAAAATATATAAATACATTGGGTTGAGTCAAGAAATTTTTACACTAAACGTGACCTGACCCGATTTTATTTTTCTAATAACTCGGTCCAACTCAAACATAATTTTTTAAATAAAAAAATATTCCTATTGAATTGGGTCGAATCAGAATCTAACGATTCTAAATCAAATTACCATTCCTAAATGATTTAGATTTGAATAATAAAATTTATAAATATATATATTAATTTATCTAGCTTTAGAATTGAATAAAATACTATCTCATAATTAAATTAAAATATTAAAAATTAGAATTGGGAAAATTTTGATAAAATCAAAAATTGTTTTAATTTAGAATTATTTTTAATTGTTTCATGTTGTACAAATATAGTTTTTTATACTAAAAAATAATGTAGCTGAATCATTAATTTTTTTTTTTTAAAACATGAAAAAAAAAACTTTAAAGTTTTAGCGATGAGTGTTTAGAAGCCTAAATAAAGTTATTTTTGATAAAAAATAAATAAAAATCGATATTAACTAAATCAAAAATATATGAACTATTAAAAAATTATCGAATTTAATTGAAACGACCCATATACGCCCTTATAATTGAATGATAAATTGCTGAGTTCGAATATTTTAAATATAAAATAACGCTAATAATAGTGATAAGTAGCAAATACAAAGCTTAATTAATAGTAATAGTGCATGATATTACAGTCTTGGAACTAAACTTAGCCTTAGGTAGGACATTAACATTAATCAGAGGTCTTTTTTCTAACACATTAATGAAAGTTCATAAACTTGTAATTAGTAAGTCCACATGCAATAAAGATCAGTAGAACTCATGCCAGACATCTTGCCATCGGAAAAAGAACCGGAGTTGCCTTCCTCAGATACGGCCACCCAGTTGACAGATGAACTGCCGGGAAGTGGCGCTGCCAACTCTGATGCTGGCTGGGAGAAAAAGAATGGGACTTGGGAATTCTCCTCGACAGACCTTAAGCTTGGAAACACCGGGACACCCACATTTCTTGTATACGTTGCTATGGGATCAAAACTTTGGTTGATCATTTGGGGTGGTGGAGGCGGTGGTAATGCAAGGTCGAATCCGCCGTGGTAGGCAGGTAGGGTGGTAAGAGAGTTGGCAGCATTGGTGGAGAAACAGGACACGTGCTCGGATTGGTTATGACTATCATGAAAGTAACTGTCATGGTCAGTGAGGGAAGCGCCGGTAGCGGCAGCGGTAGGATCCTGGAGAGGTGGAAGGGAGACCGAGGAAGGTGAGCTTGGTTCTTGATAGATCACCATGGAAGAGGTGCTCATAGCTGTTTTCCTGGCTCCTCCACCACCATTGCCGGAACAATTCTTCTGAAACACCCTAGATATGACCCATTCATCCTGGGAGAATCAACAAAAACAACTTTGCATTTCATCAAACAATGTAAGCACATTTTTTACGGATCATATTAATAAAATGACAAGTGACGACTGGTAAAGGTTTATGCCATTAATGTAACCTTGGAGCTTGCAGAGAGATAATGGTAAGCAAATTTGCCTTCTAAACGATATTCATGCATGATCCAGTTGCTTTTCTCTCCTTTAGGAGCTCTTCCTCTATAAAAAACCAGGGTTTTCTTCATCCCAACAGGTGCACACGTCTTTGAACTGTAAATCTCCCGATCTTTGCCTGTAGCTTTCCAATAACCAGCTTCAGTTGCTCGGTTAGTTCTCAACCCAGTCGGGTACTTCCTGTCCCTTAAGCTAAAAAAGTACCACTCTTTCTCTCCCATTGTCGCCTTCTCTGCAACAATCCATGAAACAACACAGACAAAAGTGTTAATAACATCAAAAAAGAAAAGGATAGTTACCGAATATGAAAACGATTGCTAACCAGGAAGTTCCCAAGGTTCACACTTGTTGAGGTCAACTTCAGCTATGGCTCTACCAGTAAAACTACTGTCAAGAACTTTCTTCAACAGATAGCAGGTGATGAGCTCTTCATCGGTCGGATGGAAACGAAAACCAGGAGGTAAATGTGTACCACCATTGTCGAAATAATGGTAACTATCCATTTACTCAAAAAGTAAAACCCTAGACTTGAAACACAAAGTTGAGCACCGTGAAGTGAAGGAAAGAAAGGGTTTATATTAGGGTGTTAAAGGACAAATAATTATATAAAATCTGTGTTTCTTTTTGTCTTGGTTCTGAGATTCTGACCTGTTCTGAAACCTCTCGGTTTGCTCTTCCCTTGTGTGTGAAGAAAAAAAGGGTATTGAGTATGCGTGCGTGTATGAGAAAAGGTTGCAGTGGCAGGTTCCCAGTGTCAGTGAAGAAGAAGAAGGGGAGAAGGGGAACAGAAAGAAGCTTTTATGAGAGTAAAATCCATTGGGGTTTTAGAAAAGAGAGGAAATGGGAAAGAAAGATGAGATTTTTCACCATGAATAGGTAAAGCTGTTTCATATCTCCATTCTCAGCATTTGACAGTGACATTGAAATTACCTAAGCTTTCTTCTCCTCCATTCTTTTATCATACTTAACAAAACCTGTAAATTAACACTTTTCAGAATATTAGTATTAGTTTTAGTTAATTAATCATTTTCCATCCTAATTCTTACACTATAATTAACTTACAAAAAGAATTAACATTAATCACAGGCTTCTTGTTTGTGTTCTCCCCTGGAATTTGATGATTAACGAGATGCATGCATGCATGCATCAATTCAAGCAATCCCATCCATCCATCACTGATCAGAGAAAAAGGTTGCGGTTGATGTTACGAGATATCGACACGTCATGATGTCTCGGATTTTGAGATTACATCACATCATCTCATCGATCTGCAGCCTGCAACTTGCATGCTTAGGTCTTTCATCATTAAATCTTTGTTTTTTTTCTTCATGATGTACCCAATCTGTGACCTTCCTTTGTGTAGTTGTCAAGGTTCATCCCACAGCAGATTACCTATAATGGCAGAACCATCTTCTCCCATTTTTGGCCATCCTCACAAGTTTCTTCACCAAGTACTGTTGAGTCTTCCAGATTTGTGTTATTTGGTTAATGCAATCATAGGTTCAATCACTTCAAGAGTCTAGATAATATATTCGTATAATAATAAAATATATTTGTATCCGTTTTATTATCGAACCCAAATTTAATCAGTTCGATAATATATTCGTATTCGACACTTGTTTTTGAGTCTAGATAATTTAGAGTAGAAATTTTGAACCTTGGGTAATTTCATTGCATATAGAAGATTACTCTGTAGAAGGATCTATAAAACATTTTATTTTCAACAACACAAACCATATCTAACATCTGTTTGAAGTATTGTTAACAATAAATTAACAGGCATCTAAGAAGTAGCAGAAGCTATAATTTTTGCTGGTATACTGTATGAGGCTTGTCGCCATGTTTGAATAGCTTCAACTGTTTTCTAATATGGCTGCTGTATTAGCTTGCTGTGCCTTTTGCAGAAGGACTTCAACCTCCCTAGTGCTTCTTTCAGAGAGTGTGGATCTGCAGCGAAAGTGATTCGGAGCCAATTCTTTAACCCCACTGCGGTACCTGCACCAGAATTTTCCGTTACAAAGAAGCTGGTTGGAGCGTATAGATGCTATGATTCGAACCCTGCGCCTACTCGGCTAAGTCCGGGGTTCGAATTTGCCTGTCATTGTTCCCTGGTACTAACAGGATTCATTGATAGACTAATTGCAAATTACAAAGATAGGAGGAACTATGCTGATGATAACTTTATTGTTCATGAATGTTCAATTTGATTTGTATCTTACCAGGAAGAATAATAACAGATTCTTCTTTGGCCAGCCTGAAACAGAAGTCAATGTCGTCGCTGATGTCTTCCAGATTCGATACATTTAGTTTGATCTGTGAAATTCATGAACAAAATTAGCTCGAACATGTTTACAAATCCTTCGAGTTTGAAACAGAGATTGCAAAGTATAATAGTGCCTTACCATGACAGCCATTGACCCCTGAGGCTTATGGTGACAAGTAATGCAAGGGATTTCCTTGATCAAATCCCAACAAATATCTGATGCCTGCTTCAGTGTGTTAATAGTTTTCTCGAAGAAAACTTGGTCGGTTTCCTCGATAATACGGGGAACTGCCGCCTAATACAACCATCAGAAAGCCATGAAAACAACATAGTGAATACCTCCTATGGTAATGGCATAAAGACTCAAATAGAAACATTCAAATCCATTAAACAGTTTTGCTAGTCTTTCTCCAGGACAAGTACCTATACTTATGAACAATAATACGATGCTTGCATTTCGCATAGTCCGTAAACAAGTCGATACATACACATACCTGAATAAAAGTTGCAGGTCCTCCTAAAATATCAAAATACTTTTTGATACGCTCGATAATCTGATAAAAACGGAAGTGTCAAAGAGATAATAAACAGATTTCATACACATCATTATTGTTGAAATAGACATGGCCTCTGAGATCATTCCTATAACATCAATATCGTTGAAATAGATGATGTTTGAAACCTCATGTGCATCATTATTGTTGAAATAGACAAGTACCAGAAGCAATAGACGCACACAAGCTGTACCGGGTGGAGGGTCCATTATTGTATAAAATCCAGAATATTTATATCCAAGAGGAAGAAAATGACCTTAGGATTCCTAAACATGCCAGAGGGATCATTTATGACAAACCAACCAAGTCGCCATCCAGGCACGATCCATCTCTTTGATAGAGATCCTAGAGTTAAGACCGGAACTATTGATCCGAAAACTCCCATCGGTACAAATGGATTGTCACCAAAAACAAGGTGTCCATAGACTTCATCAGCAATAATAGGAATTTTAAGCTTCTCTGCAGTTTCTGCAATCTAATTACATTAAACAAACAGTCAGGTTTCTCCCAATTTCCCAGTAAACCACTGCATATCACGGTCGGTGCACTCGAGTATCGACATGTGACACAACTATGGTCATATAAAAAGTTCCATTTTCCAGATGCATACCAACCTTTTTCATGTGTTGATAGGAGTACACACTGCCACAAGGATTACCAGGGTTTATGATTACGAGACCAACCGTATTCTGATCTGCTAATGCTTCAACCATATCAAGATCAACTTCCCAGCCTTTCTCAGGGAGAAGATCGAAATACCGTATCTCGATACGTCTAAAGGTAGCACAGAGTTCATAGATTGGAAAACCTGGCCTTGGAATCAAGATATTTGCACCTGGTCGAGCAAGCATCGCCAACGCAACGTCAATAGCTTGTGTGCAGCCAGATGTGATGAAAACATCATCAGATGACAGTTTATAGGGAAGATCAGATGAGAGATATTCTGCAATTGCCCTGTTATAGATGTGAAAAACAAGCACAAAATGAATACAAAACATCTATATTGATCCCACCCTTCCCTTTCAGCATACTCATGTCGAACAGTTACACCCGAGTTCGAGTAATATATTCAAGAAATTCTCTATTTTTTTGCATTCCAATGCATCAATCTTCAGAAAAACACCAAAGTAATACCTCCAGATTGCATTAAATCCAAGACAAGCATGAAATGAAAGCTAAAGCTAGGAAACTTCTTGAGATTTGAAATTATTCATTTACTGTAAAAATTAACATAGAACATAGGCATAAGGATTGCAGAAACCCCAGATTTTTAATGCAATTAATTGAGAAATTAAAGCATTAATGAAGCACAATATTGATTTAGATTATATTAAACCATGTGAGAAAAATAAGAATAAAAAATGGATAATTCCAAATATCTTTAACAACAAAACTTAGTCAACTTAAACATATTTAAGCATCAAAAAGTTGCAGATAACTACCAGAACTTCATGAAACCTGAAGAATATTCAGCACAATCCAATAAAACCAAACAGATTTATGATAAAATTAGCATCAAAATTCAACCAAACCACCAAAAAAACCCAGAACAAATTCTCAAATCCATGCATTAATCAAAGAAGAAGAAAACATGCAACTAAAATCTGGGAACCATTAAACAAAGATTGGAAATTTAACCTTCTGGTTTGTGGAAGTCCAACAGTTGGTGCATAGCCATTGAACTTATCAGATTTCAGAGCTTCAACCACAGCTTCTCCAGCAACATGAGTGGTATGGAAACAAGAATAAACAGTTGGGTCACCCATACCCAGAGAAATCAACCTCTTGCAACTCTTCTCATCAACATTTTGCATTAACAAACTGAGTATGCCTTTGATTGTGATTGTTGAAGCTGTTTCTATTTCTTGGTTCAGAGCTCCATTCTCCATGGTTTTCAATTCTTTGAAATACCCTCTTTTTTTTTAAGAAATGGGTGTTGTTTTGTATTGGATTATTCGATGAACTGAGAGTTTGCAAAGAGAATCAGAGCTGAAGACACATACATGGAGAGAGGGAGAGACACGAGTTTTAATGAAGAAGATTGGTAAGAGAAGTCTTCACCACACGTTAAAACAGTTTAGTTCTTTGCATGAACATAAAAACAAAACTACAATTTTCAATTGGTTTAAGAAGGTAAGAATCGTCATTTTAGGGAAAAAAATCAATTAAAATCTCTAATTTAAGAAAAATTATATTATGTGTCAGTCCCATCACACTGTCTATGGGACCAACCAATAGAAACTGCCTACTTTATTAATTTTTTCATGTCAAAATTTTTTCCAAAGTGAATCTTCACATGGAAAATTAAAAAATAATGAGATGAACAGTTTCTATTGGTTGGTCCGATGGATGACGTGGTGGGACTGACCCATGATATAATTTCTCCTAATTTAATCTATTGAATTAATAAATTTAATTAATTAAATTTTTGATAAATTTTAATTATTAAATCTTAACTATTTTCAATTTGTAGGTGCATATGGAGAAATTATATCATGGGTCAGTCCCACCACGTCATCCATGGGACCAACCAATAGAAACTGTCCACCTCATTATTTTTTAATTTTCTAAGTGAAGATTAACTTGGGAAAAAATTATGACATGAAAAAAGTGGGCAGTTTTTATTAGTTGGTCTCATAGACAGGTGGTGGGACTGACCCATGATATAATTTTCCGTGCATATGAGTGATCAAAATTGCTCAAATGATTTAATTAATTTAATTTTATTATCAAATTTTAATTATATTTAACTAATTAAATCATTTGATCAGTTTTAATCATTAAATGTAATATTTAGTTTTATGTTTCAGTGATTTAATTGATTAAATTTCTCATTACAAAGATTTAATTGGGTAAAAAAACATTTTATATTTTTAAAAAATTAAAAGATTTAACCTTTTAATAATATGCATAACTTACCGACAAAACTTTTTGAATTATATCTTAATTAATTGAATTCAAAGTAATATATATTCGATTTAAAAAAAATATTCAACGATATAAAAGTCTAAGTTATTACAAAAAATTAATAGGTATAAAGATAATTTTAACCCTTATCGTTTATAGTTTTTGTCGTTTTGGCCCTTATTCTTTTTTGGGGATAAATTTAACCCTTAACTTATATCTTTTTGGCAAATAGCTTATTTTTTAACTAGATTAATGATTGGACCGTTAAAAATTTAACGGTGATACATATATATATGGAATATAATTTTAAGTGACATGACATGTAACCTATCAAATGCATATATATAGAATATAATTTTATTCCAATATAAAATATAAAATAATTAAAATTTTAAAAAAAATTTAACTTAACCGAAATGCTCTCATATCTCTATAAATACGGAGTGTGAGATTCAAGTATTATACACAAAAACATCAAATATAAATAGTAATAAAATGAGTTCAAAGTTTAATTATTAAGCAATCTGTTTAAGTTTTAAAAAAAAATTAGGAGGTTAAGGACTAATTTATATAAATTTAGAACGTACAGGGATCATAAAAGTAGTTAAATAAAAAAATAAGTTCAAGGCTAAATTCAGAAGATATAATGAATTAAAAAAATATTTAAACCAAAAAGATGGGAGTTAATGTTTAATTTTATAAATTTAAAATAATAAAAGTGAAAGATTGTGATATTTTTAATGTTAATTTTCTAATTTATTATTATTTAAATTAAAAGAATAAATTATACAGATAATCATTATATTATTAAATTAGTATCAAAATGATTATCATATTTTAAAATGCGTCAAATACACTATTAACTATTAAAATGAAATTAATATAGTCACCGACTGTTAAAAACTAATAGACTAATGATGTGACAGTAAAAAAAAAAAAATTATTATATATTTACTCCTTGTTATTTATATATTTTGTAATTTAGTCTAATTTTATTATAATAAAGTAATATAAAATAAATTTATATTATATATATATATTTGATAGGTTAGATGTCATGTCATTTAAAATATATTATCATATGCATATGACATGTTATCATTGTTAAATTTTTAACGGTCCAGTCATCATATTAGTTAAAAAATAAGATATTTATTAAAAAAAATAAGATAATGGATAAATTTATAAAAAAATAAAGATTAAAATAATAAAATTTATAAATATTAAGGATTAAAATTATCTTTATACCTTAAAAAAAACTTTTTAAACCTATAAAACTTGTTATATCAATTAATATTATTTTATTTTCGGATTAAGAAGCTAATCATTTTTTATTTTAATTCGTTATGACCTGTTTTTTGTACTTTAAAAATAAAATATGTTAATTCATTTTTATTGAACATGTGAGTTTGACCTAATCTTTTTTGCTATTTTGGGTGTATGATTTTTTTTAATAATTTTGTCTTCTAATTCACTAATTACGGACTAATTTTTAGATTAGCAAATCAACACGTAAGATTTAACAATGCGATCTAATTGTACTAAATTTAGAAGAAAAAAAATTAATAATTTTAGCAAAATAGAGGCATAAAAGTCATAATCAGACATAATTAGATAAAGTCGTTATATATAGGTTATTTAAATTTTTTATTTAAGAAAATTAAATTTAAAATTTATTTTAAAATAAAGTCAAAAACTACAGTATAAATAGGATAACGTTATATGTAAATGACGATTTAGGGATAATGTCACTTACAGAAGAATGATTTTTTTAATAATTTTTTATAAAATCCGAAGAGAAAACGCCAACATTATATATACATGACGTCCGTTTTTCCGCACCGTAAAAATTAACCTAAAAACTAAAATATGATTAAGGTTCACCTAGATTGAATTATTCTCAATTTTTTTTTTCAATTAAATGCGTTAATTTGTTAAGATCCAATAATTAATAATATTTATATTATTTTATATTAATTAAATAATATTTCTTAATGAAAATAATATATATTGGAAATTGTGGGTTCAGAAATTTTTTTTTTATAATATAGAAGATAATAAAAAAGAATTGTGTGACAAAAATAAATTGGACAAACTGTCACTTCCAATTGGATTTGTATGGACCAACAAGCATCCTCCACGTGATTGATTTGTCTTTTATCTTCCATATCTTATTAACCAGTAACATTTTGCCACGTGTACTTCAAATGAAGATTAGTATGGAACAGTTACATTAGAACATACTTGTACCACTTGGACATGAATTTGCGTATCGCTATTATACACGCAACGTTTACATGATCCTCTTCATTCGTTTTTTATGGTGGATTTTTATGTACGAATCGTCTAATTTTATCGATCGAAGGAATAATTATTTTTAAAAGTTACGAGTTCGAATATCAATAAGAAATTATATAATGAATTTTTATTCATTAATACCCTGTTAATCACAATATAAAATTATATTTTTGATAATTTAATAATAAATATATAAAATAAAATAATTCATATACAAAAGTATGATAATAGAAAATTAAAGCATAACAATACATAAATATATATATATATTTTGTGTGCAGGTACTAAAAAAATAAAATAGAATTAATTATACCCTCATTTCGAATTAGGGAACGAAAACTATTGATTTATAAGCCAATAAGAATCGTGTCAAAACAATTAAATTAATAGAATACGTATCGAATACAAGTATAAAATATATTTATAAATGGAAGATTAATCATAATCTTATGTAGAAAAAAATTTAAAGAAAAACAAAGAAAACACAAATAAACGCCTTAGCCGTCCGATTAAATATGCTTTATTTTATTGGATGCTATATTTTATTTGATTTTATGTTAATCTTTTTATTTTCTTTCGTGACAGTTTTAATCTATCCTTATAATTGATTGTCCATCTATATAGCATATATTTTTTTAAAAAATACTTAATATCAAAATAAATATCTTAATTATCATGTTTTTCAGGTGTTTTTATTTTTATAATTTTTTAAAGTCTTTAAACTATCTCGATTAAACCTTAAAAAAAATTTATGATCTCTTCAATTTTATTGCACGATGAATTTTAATATAAATTTATTTTATTCTCATATTTTTTATACTTAAAACTTAAAAGCAGGGACACAACTATACGAGGATGGGGAGAGGAATTTTCCCCACCCCGAAGATTTTTTTTTTATTTTTTTCCTTTTATTTAATTTTTTAAATTATTTTTTTATAAATTTGTCCCTTTACTTCTAAACATTTATGTTTTGCCTCTCTTAACCCCAAATCCTAACTCTACCCCTGCTTAAAAATATATCTTGTTTGTTATACTTTTCATTTTTAATAAAATCTTATTTTTTATTTGTTAAAAAAAAAAATACTAATACACTTTCTTATACATGTATGCCATGGATCCAAATACAATACGTAGTTATCCAAAGAGTGGCAGAACATAATGGAGCCCATTAGTGGACATTGGCCTCACCTTGTCCCCTTTTACAGAAAATTTCCTCAAACACCTATTGTGAGGGGTGACCCACACGTATTATTTTAATTTATTTAAAGATATATTGTTTTTATTTATAATAATTATATAATTCTTAAAAATAAAATCATATATTTATTTTATTAAATTTCTATACATAGATAACGTAACATATATTTCAATATTTATATTATCTTACAGCATATTTAATTTTCGTATCATATAAATTATTAACGATATACATAAATATAAATAGGAGAGAAATAGACTTTAGATGTTAGAGCTTAAATTATGTATACTTTTTTTTTTCAAATTAAGTCTTTATTTTATATTCTATGTTTGAGATTTATAAAATTTATTTTTAATAATTTCATCTTTAAGATTCGATTATGTATAGACGAAGTTAAAATTTGGTTTTAGGGATCAAAACATAAAAATTGAACATAGAAGAGATGAATTCATAAATAAATCAATTTTCTAAATAATTTAAATAAGAAGACGAAGGTAAAAAAATATTCGAGGGCGAGCGCCCCTACTCACTCTACTTAATTTTGGAGCAAATATCCTCTACCTCTTTTCTATGCATCGTTTTGTATTTCCTGTTAAAATTTTCTAAAAAATTGATTTTTAAACTCAAATCCTAATTTTTTTATATCCTAAACCTAATTCCTATACCCTAAAAAATATATCTTACCTCTAATTTCCTAAACTCTAACCACAACCCTAAACCCTCTACTTTAAAGCGGAGACATAAATTAATATATGAGAAAGAGGTAGACGATTCACGCCCTTAGTTTGTGCCTGAGACCATGAGTTATATCTTTAGAGAATAATGTATATTATTATTGCAATAAATCTTATATTTTACACGTGCATAAAATTTTGTAATTCTACGCTCGTACATTCTTAATATGATTTTTTAATAATTTCTCTTCTTTACATAAAATTTTGAGTCTGATCTTAATCGTAACCATGCTACGAGATCAACTTGTCTTCTTCAAACTGATGCAATGGTGTCACATTTCTATCCAGCAAATGCAACACCAGCACCATGACCAACGAGCCAATAAACATTGGTATCGGACCAAATACCCAAAGCAACAACACAGTGGCATAGTAAAGAGCTCTTAACCCGACTGACCACCAAGCACCGCCTCTTATCACTGCTTTCTGAGCATAACTCACCGGGATATCTGCATTCGGCATGCTAATCAAGAAACTAGCATGAACGAAGTTGCGAACACATTGGAGAAACGACCCAAACGCCACCAGGAAGCAGATGAGAAGTGCGATGTATTTGACTGAACCGATCGACCAGCTCGTGTTGCCGTAGATAAGGCTGTTTTTGATGAGGCTTTGTTGAGATGAATCTGCTAGCCATGTCCCGATGAGAGAACTCAATGCTAACGATGTCGTCGCTAGGAAAGTCGATGCCGTTATCGTGTTGTTGATCGTCGTCAAGGATAATCCTCTGTCTTTAGCCTCGATCTGCAAGAAACATGGGAATCGTGAAATCTTTATTATGTTTTTACGGTTCGAACATAACGAATGTTATTGCGGTAATGCCGTTAACCTGCATCATTCTTACGACCCATGCTTTCTGGAAATGGTTTTCGAGTCCAATGACAGTCGTTTCAGGGAACTTGAGGCATCTGTAAAGAAGGAAAACATGGTAACTAGACAAGATGAATAAACCAGTTGGGACCAAAGCTAAATCCAAATATTCTTTGCTCCAACCCATGAAATTGTTGTTGCTGAAGGTTGAGTACCATTGTCCATTGAACCAGGTTGTGATTTATTTTAGTTTCGGATAAACTAATGAAGTTTTTACTTGTCTGGGACATTGTCTTCATTTGGATTAAAACGCAGGATTTTTGCATTAAAAATTGTAGTTTTATTTTACCTAACTCGAGACAGAGTGGAATAAATCAACTCATTTAACCCTACAGTTTATGATATTAAACCCCCAAACATGGAGAAATTATTTTATAGACCGGTTCTATCACGTCATTCATGGTTTTTAAGAATAAAAAAACAAATCAATGTCATCATTTTTTACACATCATCTGCACACTCATAATTTTAATTTTCAAATCATCTCTCTAAATAACATATATTAAAATTAAAAAAAATGATGACATGGTTTGTTTTTTAATTAGGGTTTAGGGTTTAGGGTTAGCATTAGGGTTTAGGGTTTAGGTTTAGGGTTTAGAATAAAAAACAAATCCACGTCATCATTTTTTTAATTTTAATATATTTTATTTAAAGAGATGATTTAAAAATTAAATTTATGAGTGTGCAGATGATGTATAAAAATGATGACTTGGATTTATTTTTTATTCTTAAGGACCATGGATGACGTGGTGGAACCGGTCCATAAAATAATTTCTCCCAAACATAGAAATGATCAACACAATAACCCCTTAGGGACAACCCCGACTGAGATCCCTATCGCTTCCCATGCATAAAAATGTTATGGTTATAATAATCTAGCTCTAATTATATTATTCAAATATCGAATATCAAATATCAAATTAAATATATATTGATTATAAGTATATAGTGGGATTCTGGATAAAAACAATAAAACGATCACACAGGATCCAAAACGATAGAGACCCAAAAATAAAATAAAAGAAAAAAAAAGGAGTCGTTAGACTTTAAAAAACTAAACCTTGACTAAGTCTAGGCACCAAAAGCTTTGTTTATTTTACCAAAAACAAATAAATTTGGATTAACAAAGGAAATGTTACGAGTTCGAACGCTACTAATGACAATATAGTGATTGAGCGATGTTCAATAATTAAAACTTAAGAGTATACTTTAGAACAGATAATGCTGTAACCATTATAATTAAATAATTAATAATTTATTACACAAAAATTTATAATACTTATATTAAATATTTTATAATTTTAACGGTTGAATTATTATTTATTACAAGATACAAAATAAAATGATCATTTTTTAATATTTAAAAAAATGAATATTATTTTAATTTTTTAAGAAAGTCCAGTGACATTTTGGTATTTTACCCTAAAATATAATATAAATAGAAAACCCTCTCTCAGTTCCGGACACTCTCCTCGGGCTCCTCCTTTTGTTTGTAATCGGAAGCACGTGAAAAAGGAAAATATGGGAAGAGGAAAATTCAAGGGAAAGCCCACCGGCCACCGCCATTTCTCAACTCCGGAAGAGCTCCGTATTAACATTCTCACTCTCTTTCAATTTATGTTATTTTCTTTAAATTCGCTTACATAGAATTCTACGTATTTGTATACACTTTCCTAGCATCAGATCCATACCAATCTTTCAACTGCTGAATCAGTAGCTCTAGAGTATTGTTTTTTGTTAATAATAATCCGTTTTCTGTGTGAAATTTAGATGATACATAGAGAAAATAGACAGCTGTATAATAGTAAACCTAAGTTTTACCTTCGAATGAACATGGAAGTGATTGTTTATTAAATGCATGAATCATTATATTCGAAGTTTTTTGTTTATATATATATTTCCTATTTCAATCTGTTCAGCTAAAAGTTGGAGTTTGAATTAAATTTAGGGGCAAAAATACTAAATATGTACTAAATTGTTGTGATTTTCTTTGTGGTTTATGAGTTTTATTATTGATCTCACTGTGTTTTTCTTTTAATGTTTTAATGGTAGGTGCTGGTAGCTCAGCTAGACCCCGTACTTTTAGGAAGGTGAGATTTTTATGCTAGATTTTAACATACCCATTCGCTCATGGTAGTAAAATTTGAGGAATGATTTATTTGGTGGAATTTGGTTTTGATCATTAATAGTTTATGGTAATTTATTTGATGTTATCATGTATTTTTGTTATATATTGCTCAAAAGGTGGTATATTTTTAATCTTGATATCCTTTCTTGCAAAGAAGGGAGAACTTCTTATATTGCTTTTGAGTTTTGACAACCCAAAATTGATGCTTACATTGAATTTGACAAGTTTTGTGTCCTTTATTTTCTCATGTAAGATGAATGACAACTTGAATGCTGTAAATTTCATGGATTTTTGTTGTTTGGGTTGTTTTAAATCAGGTTCCTACATCATCTTTTAGATTTTACTGTAAGAGAGTTTGGAATTGGACTTTATGTGTTGAGACATAATTGATTTTTACATTCAGATTCTTGTCTTGGTTAGAGATTTTGAATTTGACATATAGAAAAGGAATACATAATGTTTGATTGCAACAGATAATCAGTTAAGTTTAATGATGTTTCCCCCTCTTTATATTCTTCGTAATCAGTTGTATTGTGTCCTCAATTAGAAAAGAACTATATTTGTTTAGTAAATATCTGCTTTGCTGTTGTTCTCTCTCTTCCCTTATGAACGTGATTGTGTGCTTTTTTTTTTTGTATTTTAATTCACTAGTTAAATAAGATGGCATCTTTCATTCTAGGAAGAAGCTGAAGTGGAGGAAGAAGTAGAACAAGAAGAGTCTGAAGAGGAAATAGAAGAAGAGTCTGAGGTCATTATTTTGTGTACTTTTTTCACAATAATGATAATTATATTGGTTCCGTTTGCCTTAAGTACCTTTTATACTCATATTATTGGTGTCATTATGGCAGAAACGGAAAGGGACCCAAGGGCTTATTGAGATTGAGAATCCAAATTTAGCTAAACCAAAGAATGTCAAGGCTAAAGATATTGATGTAAGTTGTATAAATACTCCTCTGATGCACAAAGTCTATATTACTCTATAACTTGATGTGCGACTGGTAACTTAATTGAGTATTGAGGTTTTATCTTCCAGATGGGGAAAACGACTGAACTATCAAGGCGTGAAAGGTTTGTAATTCACTTTGTTCCTCATATCTAACTTATCGGTGCTTTATTATTTGCATCTCGCTAATTTTTTATTGCTTAATTTTTTTACTGGTTTTAATCAAACAACATTTTGCTTAATTGTTAGCTTATCTGTTATGCCTGAAAAAAAATATATTTTTCTCTTGTTTCATTTATAGTTTAACATTTCTCTTTGTTGGTCCAGTTTTAGTTTGATGAAGCAGTGCAACTCTTTTACCTTTTGTTCAATCTAGAATTAAGGAGTGCTTTATTTAGTTGAATTTTTCTGGTAACTTTGAGGGTGAAAAGGTAATAAGCTTAGGGCATTGAATATTTGAATTTGTTTTTTTCTTGGCAAGAGAAAGAACTACTACTAACGAAAATATGATGTGGATATGCTACATGCCTAAATCCTTCTCGGTAACTCTACCAACTGTGAAGATAAATATTTGTTGCTCAAAGTTGAAATTATGTACCGTGCACCTATAACTTCCTTGTGTTTCTACAGAATATAGCTTCTATATAAACTTATTTAATTATAACATCAACAATGTAAAATTGCCTTCCTGTGTTTAATTGGAGACCATAACCTCCGCTTTTTAGATAAATAATCAACGCTAGTTCTAGGCTTTCCTTAGAGTTCCTTGGTACCTTTTTGTTGTGGATGCCTATCTCATCCTGTTTAATTTATATCTTTACAAATCCTAACTTCCTTTAAGACAGAATATTTGTAGACTACAATACTAATTGGAAATGGGCAAGATATGATAAAATGCTTCGCCTTGCCATTTTGGCAGTTATGAGCTAGAAGCCTCTTTATTACTTTCATTGAAAATGTTGTCAATTATGTGCTTCAAATTATGGTGGTCTTGCGCTCAAGATTCTCCATCCTTTGAAGCTATATTTCCTACTTATTATGAAAAAAATGCTAGCAATGGTGAGTGATATACTAAAAAATGTAATTCTATATTTGAATCGATTATTTCATTTAGACCAAACTCAGATTTTGCGCTTATCTATTTTTGACTGCAGAGAGGAGATAGAAAAGCAAAAAGCACATGAACGGTATATGAAGCTGCAGGAACAAGGGAAAACTGAGCAATCAAGAAAAGATTTAGGTAACTAGAGGACAACTATATGATTCACAGTATTTATCTCACTTAATCAAATTTATACTGTAATGGAAACTAAATTGAGTGTTTATTAAGTTCCCAAGGATTTCTGATAGCCCTGGCAAATCTCATTATAATTCAACATGACATTTTTTAACCTTGCCGTGAGACTTTTTGGGTTGTTTGTGAATTGTGATTAATTGAACATATATAGTTATGTTCATCGACTTGATGCTAAAGAATGGAGATGCAAACAATGGTATTAACTCATCTCCTTTTTGAGTCATTATAGGGAGTAATGATGCATGATGTGCGTAAAACAATCCTCCATATAAGTGACCAAATGATGTGATTTTTTAACATTGGTTGAAGATCATTGTCCATGGACCTAAATGGTTACTGAGGTGCATTCTGGAGTTCAAATACTGCTATTTAATTGCAGAGAAGAGTTTGCGTGTGTAACATGTGGTGTGTGTATGAGTTTGTACACATAGGATCTTTTCCTCCATTCTTTTCTGTTTGAACTGGTTTCTTGCTGCCATAAGTGTTTTATTCTGATGTAGACTATTATACATTTTAATGATTGAAAATTGCATCAAATCAAAAAATTGAGGATGGAAAGTACCTTCTCGAGAAGAATGTTGGTTTTTATGTATGATACCACGGAGTTGGTTTCTTCTATTCCATATGAGTTTGTTATAATAATCTCAAGGTATCACCTTTGATGTCTCATGGATACATTGCTGTGCACTTGGCTGATAGCTGATTCCTTTCCTTTTTTCTGCATCGTTTTTGTTTTGTTTCATCTTGTGTTCTGTAATGATTGTACCCTACCATGTTTCACCATTGGCTGTTTACATTATTTTATTTGATTGTTTTATTGAATTTGAATTAATTACTATTGCAGAGCGCTTAGCGATGATTAGGCAACAAAGGGCAGAGGCTGCTAAGAAGAGAGAAGAAGAGAAGGCTGGTATGGTTTTATATAATGCATGCCTTTTGCTCCTCTATTTCATGTTTTTATTCAGACATAAAGAATAAGCTATTCGAGCAATATATTCAATCCTGACACTTGAGTCTGAGTAGCATAGACAGAAATCACCAGAATTTAGGGAGTGGGGGTACACATATTTACAATTTCTATTGACTCTGAATTTAATTCTATTTGTTCTTGCAGCAAAAGAACAGAAGAAAGTTGAAGCTCGCAAATGAATAGGTTGAGGAATGAGGAATCATAATGACTATGATTGGTTTACCATGGGCTCTTTTCTCTGTTTTATACTCTAAAGTTCTTATCCCATGGAAAGAAAATTACAAACTTACAGACACTATAAATTTCCCAAACTTAATTTCAACTTCTTGTCTGCTTTGGGATCTTCTCAAATTACATGCCGGTGATTCATGTTTTCATATTTTTTAGTGAGGATACTCTGTTGTAGGACACATGCCAGTTTGGTTCAAACTATGGGATTTGCTTTTGACAACGGCTCATGGTCTAGAGTAGTTCAAAACTCAAACATTGCGATGACTGTGGCTAGAGTTTGGTGCATGGAGTTTAAATGAGGTAATAAGAGTGATAGTGGGTACAATTTGGATCTAGGATTTGTGACCGAGTTAGGCTTTGTTTGTTGTTGAAGTCTCGAACCCGAGTTTAGAGGCAAATTCCCGTTCGTAGAAGCCAGATTTTCTAGATGTTCTGAAACAGTCGTTTAGGGCGAGAAAACTGATTGATGAATGAGCATTTTGTTGCCGCAACAGCATCCAAAAACAAAGCCTTAGTCTCATTCTTGTTTATTAAGTTAGGCAAAAGATTTCAAATAGAACGATTGGCTGAGGAACCTGGTAAATTCTAGTTTACGTGCATGCTTGTCTGTGTGTAGGTGAAGAAAGAAAGGGTTTGCGAGGAAGCATCTTAAGCTGCACTCATCCATGAGGTTTCTTGGGGAGGTGATAATGGCTTGGTTTGGTTTTTAATAATAATAATGATAATGAGAAGTTAAATTGAAATTTATCAAGCCATAGCCGTCGTTAACGTCGGAGTGGGCGGTGGTGGGAGGTGATAGTGGCTTAGTTTTGGTTTTATACATAAAACTCCAATTAATGAAATTACTAATTGAAAATAAATATGATATTTTTACAAAACATTGTACTTAATTAAACAATTAATTCATTGAATAGTTAATCTAATTCAACAATCACATCACTAATTAACTACATTATCATATCATACATAAGTAATTATAGACAATTATGAGTTTAATCCTTCCACCATAAAATGAAACCATATATTATTTTTTTTGATTTTTTTAATATATTAATTTTATGTTTAATATACCTAATTTTTTAGTTAGAAAATTTTAAAATCTCACTAACAATAATTTATCTAAAATTAAATGAAAATATAAAAACAAAAGGACCCTGTTTATAAAAGTAGGAATGTCTTTGTCATCTTGTACCCCGTCTGGTTCTTTCTTTCTCATATTTCTATCTTTTTTATCTTCTGTTCTAAATAATATTTTCTCAGATCTCTCGTTCTATTCCTTTCTCTAACTTCGCTTCGATACGGTTAGTCTTTCTTTCTTTCTTTTTTCCTAAGATTTTTTACATTCTGTCAATTTTGATTATCGCACGAATAAGTAACCGATGCTTTTATTTATGTTTGATTTGGGTCTTTGATCTTTGTTTCCAAGATTTTCTGTTTTTGGGCTGTGGTTTTGTTCATAGGATTATAAGGTACGGGAAAGAGAAAAAGACCCATCTTTTTTCTTGTCTTCTCATGTTTAATTTGATTTTGCTTGTTGTGAACAAATTTAGATTTTTAATTGATCGATAAATAATGGGCATTTAACAATTCCACAAATTTGTTAGAAATTATATGTATATACACATATTGTTTTGGGTTTATTCGAAGTTATAACTCAAAGGAGCTTGGTAGGATAACGTGTGGGATGCTCTTTAGAATTGGAGTGTTATGATAAGAAAAAAGTTGAAATATATATTTTTTAAAAGATTAATAGAGTAATTATATTTTTGTTATTAACAACTTTGATGTACTTATACTGGGAATTCTCCAATATAGAGTTTGATACTAATCATTATTTTGATTGAAAGCTTTTGATTATGGATTGTTATTTTGAATTCCTATTTTGATAGTGAATAATTTTTCCCATCCTTTTAGGGGGAAACTTCAGGTTCGATCATTGTGATGATATGTATGATGATGATTTTTATGGTGATGTGAGGAAGGAGATGTATGAAAGTATCTATGGGATGATTAGCATATTGACCTTTTCAGAATTTGGGTAGACATGCCAAAACTCAAAAGAGGCTTTTGTTTTATTGGAAATGCTTGTTTCTACGAAACTTAGTCTATACGAGCTCGATTTAAGTTGTGGAGAAATTGGTTCTTCATTTTGGCAATCCATTTTGGGCTTGGTTAAGAGATAACAATTATTAGTTTTTTTATGATCCCTGCGTTTGTTCTGGATACTATGTTAAGTGCCAACCCTTTCTCGGTTTGCCAATGTTGCATTTTAAAAAGTTTGTTAAATGTTCTTTGTATGTTTGCTTCTTTTCCATTTTTGGAAGGAAATGGTTTATGTTTCTAATGGCATAGATGCATATTGTAAATTCCAAATAAACAGATGAGAAGGTTTGATCAGCAAAGTAATACTTTGCATGTCATGTATGTCTGCTCTTAAGATGGATACAGAAGATACTTGTCCCGTTTTTGGATTTATGTTGAATATGTTCTAAAGTTTATGTTTCTAGTGGAACAGGTGTGTATTATAAACTCCAAATAAATAGATGAGAAGGTTTGACAAGAGAGTAATGCTTTGCATGTAATGTATTTCAGCTTTTAAGACGGATAAAGAAGATGCCTGTCCATTTATGGATTTAGGTTGAGTATGTGCTAAAGTTTCATTTCATTGTTTTTGGATTTAGGTTGAGTATGTGCTAAATTTTCGTTGTTGGACTTCGAAGCAGTGGCAAGTTGTAGCAATAAATTATTGGAACACCATGAGTCAAAGAAATGTGCTATGCCCTGGCCAGATAATAGATTTAGAAATGGATCAGCGAGGCCAGGGATATCCCCATCACGAGCCTTGCATCTTTTTGGGTGCCAGACCTCATTACCCTCCACCTGATCCGCAGATGAGGGTCACAGCTCCAGGGAACACAACCACTCTTGATACTCATCCCTTACCGGAGCATTATGACAACGGTATGTTCTATGGGATTCCCCAGTACCCCACTGTTCAACATCATAGTCATTCCCCAAATCTTGATCTTGGTATTGGAAGTACATCCAACTATTACATTCCTTATGTGGCTAACCCTTCGTCAAGTACTCCTGCAAATCATGGACCTACAGACCAGATGCCATCTTCAAGCAACTATGGCCTCCCAGGAGTTTCAACAGATGAATATGCTAGGGGTTGCCACTTCGTGGATAATGTTAGAGGCTCATATAAGAGAAAGAATTCTGAAGGAATCCCTGGAAATTTTCAGCATTTTAATGCCTCATCAAGCTCTAGTTCCTCAGGTACTCCATTAAATGCTAGACATCCTGATGGTGTTGGCACAATGGATGCAGTACCCTTCACCTTTCCTCAGTATAGGGGGAATGGACCTCCACCAATTAGAGAATCCGGATCCCAAAGAAGTGTTCGGAACAGATTAGGGGCAACTGCAGTGGATCCTGTTTTAATACATAGTGCTAATCATGTTTTTCAAGGAAATTACATCGCTCAGCCTTTTCCGCCAACAATAGCAGATGGAGGTGCCACAACTTGGACCCAGGCTCCTGGGGTTCCTCATATGCATGGTAGTTTCTGCATTTCTCTATTCTTTTCCTAGTGTTGTGTAAAGAATTTCAATTTTAAAATAAGTTGCGGTGAAAGATATATTTCTTTTATTGAAAACAGCTTCCATGTAAATGAGGTGATAGAGGAATATGTTTTTCCTTGAAATTGATTGCTGTAGACTATTCGCTGTCTTATGTTTGTGCAGGTAGCAATGTGGCTGCACCTACGGAGACTAGTCTCGGAAGTTCAGCAAACTTTTCTCAACCTTCTCTCCTTGATGTTAGGAACCATAACTTCCATCACCCTGCACCACCTATCGAAGGAGTAAGAGGTCACAACATTAATATTCATCCACAAGTAGCAGCAGTTCCTCATCGCTTCCCAGCAAGTTACGCCTCACCAGGTACCATGAATCCTTCACGTGATGGTTGGGAGGTGGGGCGTAGGCATTTAGGATCTATGCCTCCTACTGGCTTTAGGATATATCATTCTCGCCGAGAGAGTGGTATTGTACATGAGACAGCTGTGAGACATCGCAATCTTCCTCGCTTGAGAGTTCTTCCTCCAGATGTTAGTACACATCATTTCTGCAATGTTGTATATCTCTGAATTTTATGTTTATTACTTCAGTTTCTTTTCTGAAATCAGGAAAATGGAACTGATTTTTTTGTGTGCGTTGATTTTTGGTTTGTAGATATAGTGACATCTTTGAATCGATTTGGTGCAGGGAGTTGCTGTACTGGAGCTCCCAGAATATTATGAAGTAGGAATTTTTTCCGATCATCACAGAGATATGCGCATGGATATAGAGGACATGTCTTATGAGGTAAGTTCATATATTATGTTTCGTTATGGTTTAACATTGTTTTTATGGACCGTGCATTGAAAAATTCTCTAAATGATCACAGGAACTGTTGGCTCTGGGTGAGAGGATTGGAAATGTCAATACTGGTTTGTCTGAGGAAATCATTACAAGTAAATTGAAAACAAGAACTTATTCAACATTTGCTACAAATATTAATCTGGAAGAAGCGGCACCCATCGACCAGGAACCCGATTCTTGTGTTATTTGCCAGGTAATGAAGAATACCATTTAAGCTTGAACTCTACACATCTCTTTCTTTTATTCAAGTATGAAGCATACATCTTCTTTAGACTACGTCGTTCGTTCCTAATGGACAGTATTCACCATGTCCCTTCGATTTTTCGCAGGAGGACTATAAGAACGAAGAGAAAATTGGGACTCTTGATTGTGGCCACAATTATCATGCAGATTGCTTGAAGAAGTGGCTGTTCGTGAAGAATGTATGCCCCATCTGCAAATCCGAGGCATTAACTATGGGTTCCGAGAAAGCATAATGGAGGTAACTATCCAGGAAAAGTAATAAATTCCATAAAGGGTAGAATCATAATCTGAGAAAATTCTCGTAGATGTTCCTAGATTGATATTTGGTCAAGTATTTTGTACATAAACTTGCAGATATGTAAGAGACAGTCAATCCATTATTTGTTGGCTTTGTAATTATCAAACAATGTACAGACTCTCTCCTTGTGCTGTTTCATGCTGTAATGTTGAATCTGTTACATTTCTCCAAATAAAGAGATGGAAAATGGAGCAGAACAGCATCCGGCGTTTTCGACAGCGGAAACACCATCCTTGCCTCCAACATTGGTGGTTTGTCCCTTTGGCAATGTTGCAGGATCATCCCCTCCTTCAAGTTCTTGTCGACTGGAGGGAAGATGTTTCCATGAAGAAGGTGTTTTCTCTCTTGGTAAACTCATTACTTTTATTAGTATAATCACATATATTTATATCATTAATTAATTAATAAAAATCAAATATTAAATAAGCTCGTTACAGGGTGATCTTATTTTAATTTTTCATTCATAACGCGAGTACTTAAACTTCCAACATAATAAAATTTAGTGTTTCATTTTATTTATTAAATTTTTTTTTATATTAAAATTCATTATTAATATTGTTATCTCAATATTTTTTTAAATAAATATATAATCTAAACCGACAGTAATTTTTTATATTAAAATTTGTGGCTCAAATCAATTTCTTTTGTACCTTTTTTCTGTATTCCGTGTTGAAATAATTTTTGGATCCCAAAGAGATAAATTATATAAAAAAAAGTTTTGTACGTGGACTGAATTTATAAATTTAGGGATTTAGGACTATTTTTTATGGGTATACTTTTATGTCTCACTAAAAAATCTTCCTAAACCTAAATAGAAGAAAAAGAGTACATAAGCGAGTACTTATAAGATCAGTGTCACAAACGGTTACAAGAAAACAAGACATTACTCAGAGACTAAATCAGTCTGGACTAGCTGAGTAACCGCACTAGGTGGTTTAGGACTATTTGATCTTTATTAATTATTATTTTATCTATTAAATAGAGATATAAAAAATTAAAAATTTATTTTTTAAAATTTATTTTTTTGTCTCATCAATCAAGAAATCTTTTAAATATATATTTTGATTTTCTTATAATAAATTCTTAGTTATTATGCCCTTATTTTATATTCTTTCTCTTAGTCCTGGTTTGCACATGCCAATCCATTCCCATTCCAAAGCAACGAATATTGAATTTCTGTGTTACATTACATGATTTCTTTAATAGCTTTGATCGTGAATCATGATCCCATTTTGGTTAATGTTCCAATTGATTTCCAAATTTACCTCAATAAATATGATATAATTTCATGTTTAATTAATATATTATAATATTAAAATTTATTAATTAATCGAGTGATTAAAAATATTCGTATTGATTAGACATTACCCTCCACGTGGGTGTGATTTAAGGACCAAGCAAAGACACAGTTCACATGGGACATGATTCTCACAAATTCACTTTCTTGCACAGCTCAGACCAACACCCACAACAAGAACACCAAAGAAAAAAACATTTTAATCATTTGATTAATTAATAATTAATATTGTAAGTATATAATTACCATCCTAATTCCACAACTATGGATCGAGAGTCCACATCGGCACGTGGGATTGCTGATTCCTCCGCTTATTAAACTCCCACTACCGCTTTGGCAGTGGAAGGAAAGCAAGGGGATGGGCTAAGCCCAACAGCTGTTGATAGCTGGCCATAATCACTTCCCATGTGACGACCCTACCCTGACCCTGACCCTTTTTTTTCATTTCATTTTATAATAATTTAATTATAAAAAATAAACATAACATGCATCAAACATCTCTATATTTTCCATTTTTATACTAATCTCAACATAATTGGGTCCTTCTGCTGTTCTAGTGTCAACCTTTCATGTGCTTTTCAATGGACAAAATTTAAGATCTTGAACCATATTGTTGTGTTGGGGTTCTGTTTTTTATGGTTAGTTGGTTAGTTTTGAGGGATTAAGATTAGGTTTGGTTCTGGTTTTTTATATAAATTTTGTGTGGGTTTGTGAAGATTTGAGTTTGGATTAGAATGGCAGAATTACCACCAAAAATACCACACACCATAACACAAAATTGGCATTCGGACAAGATGCATACAATGCCGAACTTCTTTTCCAACACCACCTTCATGAACGGTTCAATCCATCAGCACCAGCAGCTGAACCATGCCTTGTGGGTGGATGAGTTCCTCGACTTCTCGTCCACCCGTCGAGGGGATCACCGACGTTCCATGAGCGACTCCATGGCCTTCCTCGAGCAACCATTGGTGGGGGATGGATGCAGGGACTCCAATGCCATGATGATGTCGACCACATCCACCAAAGAAACGGATATGTTCGACCGTCTTGACAACGACCAGCTCATGTCCTTGTTCTCTGACGATGTCACCGGCATCGTGGCGGCGGAGGTACCAGTACCACTACCGACGTTATCTTCTTCCAACCCTTCGACACCATCGGATCAAAATAGCAACAATGATGAGAAATCAGCACCGTCGATGGATCTGCAACAACCCAAAAATGAACCGGGGGAGGTCGAGAGCTCACGCAAATTATCCGCTGCAGAAGCTGCTCAAGCTCCACCATCCTCCAATGGCGATTCTATCTATGATCCCAAAAGGGTCAAGAGGTAACTATATATACATATACATATATATATCAAAATAATTACAACCCTTTGTCTTAAACAGCTTAAAACTCATAATAATGATCAGAATTCTGGCAAACCGGCAATCAGCTCAAAGATCAAGAGTGAGAAAGCTTCAATATATTTCACAGCTAGAAAGAAGTGTTACAACATTACAGATACCTATACCTATGCGTATACGTATACGTATACGTATACATATACATATACATATACATATTATAATTTACCTTTTGTTTTTGACTTTATTTTGTTTGATGTAAATTGAAAGAGTGAAGTCTCAGCATTATCCCCAAGAGTTGCCTTCTTGGATCATCAGAGATTGATTCTCAACGTTGACAATAGTGCTTTGAAACAAAGGATTGCTGCTTTGGCTCAAGATAAGATTTTTAAAGATGGTAACACTTGTTCTTCAAATAATGTCAGAATTAAACTGTTTTCTTACATCTAAAGATAAGATTTTTTCAAAGATGTTAGGGCAAATTTTGATATGAATTTGATTATGTAGGAGATTTTAATTTTATTTCAAAAGCTATTTAATTATCTTTAATACATTACAACCCTTTGAGCAGCTCATCAAGAAGCATTGAAGAAGGAAATTGAGAGATTAACACAAGTCTATCAACAACAACAACATCTCAAGAACATGAACACGACAGCCACCAACAACCACCATGCACCGCCACAACAACAACCGTCATCACCCCCGCAAAATGAAGAACAACTTGATCAAAGGAAAGGAGAGAGCTAGCTATGCATCAAAGGAAAGGTTTTGAGAAGTTGTGGTGTAAAATGAAAAAAAATTGATTATTAACTGTAATTAAATGGGAGACCAGACATGGTGGGGATTTTAAGGTGTGGGGTTGTTTTGGGATGGATTGAAAAAGTTCGTATCGTCAGAAACAATTGTAAAAAGAAAAAAAAAATGGTATGTTGGTTTTATTTCTATAGTGTTATATATATATATATTGTTTAAAAAAATAAAATCCGTAAAATTCAGAAAATATGATTTTTTTAAAAATATTTTTTAAAATATAATACTAATTATTTTATTTTTTAAAATATTATACTTTGAATAGTTTCTTTTGGTAATGATTTTGAACAGCTATTTATAAAAAAAATATTTTAAAAATTATCAAAATATTTTTTAAAGTCAATATCAATTTTAATTTTTATTCGATTTAATTTATTTTACCATTTAAAGTTGGATTCTTTTATCTTCTTCTTATTAGTTTCACTTCTCATGTAGGCTAAGGTGAAAACTTTTTTTCATCAACCAAGTTTTATTGCCCTTTTTCTATGTTGGTTTTTTAAATAGACATGTATTATAATTTTATATTATGATTTTATAATTTATAATAGTTGAAGGATATAAAAGATGATTAAAATATAATTAGGGATTATTTATGTAGTTTACCCTTTAAAATTTAGAGGGCAAAAGTGGTAAAAAAAAATAGGTAAAAGTTTAGTTGGAAAAGTGCATTAACCCAACATATCTATATGCTTTTGCCGTCTTCTTTCCGTTTTGCTCGATATCTCGCTTTGACGGACGGGAGGGAATCAACAGGAAATCTCATCAAATTTGAGATAATTAGCAGCCAAAATCACTTCACCCGAAAACCCATTTCGAGGTTTGTCTCTTAACTTTATCATACTTCCTCTCGTAAGCTTTTCAAATTGAAAATTCAAAGAAGAAATGCAAGAACTGTTTGTGTTTGTAATTTCAAAACGTCGAAACAAGTTGTATTCTGTTTGTTTTTTGTTTCAAAGAAAAAGAATTAGGCTAGATTTTAATTTTGAGATATGGGTTTTAAAAAGATTTATCTTTGTATCAACATAGATTACAATGAAATTGAAGGAACTGAGTTACTGTCTTGGTTTGATTTGTGAATTTGTGTGTTCAGTTTTCAGTATCATGTCGTTCCGATTGTTCATTTCTTTTTTGGGTTTGGTCGTCAAGTTAGTGTAAGTTCATTTTCTGATGATGGTTTGTTTTTGAAACAGGTGGCTACTTGTATCACCCACCACCTGTTTGATTATTTTCCCCATTGACATTCTCCTGACCCTAAACTCCTAAAACACTCGGCGGGGAATTCCTATAGAAATAGTCGATGCAGACCCTCAAATCATGTTCCATTTTCTCAACGTTTCGTTTGTTCAATTCTTCGTTGAAACCTAAATCGTTTATTGTTCTTCTTCAATATTTTTCTGCTGCTTCTTCGTACTCCTCAGTTTCAAATCCTTTCCTTTTCAATTACCTGGTAAAAAACTTGAAGTTCAGTGAAACCCTGGCCTCTTCAATCTCTAATCGTTTCTGTCACGTGAAATCCTTGGAAAAAACGGAATCAGTTGTCAACTTTCTCAAAAGTCATGGCTTTTCTAATGCCCAAATTGCCCATACTGTTCGTTTGACCCCCCAAATCCTCTTTGCCAATGTAGAAAAGCAACTTAGGCCAAAAGTAAAGTTTTTTCAGAATTTGGGTCTTATGGAACCCGATATAGGTAAGTTCTTCTCCGTGAATTCTACGCTGTTTACTTGTAGTTTAGACAAAAAGTTGATTCCTTCAATCCAGTTCATCAAGAAAGTTTTAGGGAATAACAATGAAGACTTGTTCAAGGTTTTCAGCAGATGTAATGGTTTTATTGCTAGAGATTGCGTATTAAAGTTGTCTAGAAATATTGAGTATTTGGAAAGCTGCGGGATTGTAGGATCCCAGCTCTCGTCTTTGCTAAGGAGACAACCTAGGATTTTTAGAATGCGAGAGTCTGCATTAAGGGAACTTGTTTCAAGGGCTTTAGCTATGGGGTTTTCGACTGATTCAAGGATGCTAGTACATGCCATTCATACCATTAGTTGCTTGAGTGAAGAAACGTTTAAGAAGAAATGGGAATTACTCAAGAGTCTTGGTTTTTCGGACGAAGATTGTGCGGCTATGTTTAGGAGAGCACCGGGCCTTTTTAGGGTCTCTGAAGAAAAACTGAAGTTGGGAATTGAGTTCTTCATTCATGTAGCGAAGTTTGATAAGAATGTTTTGGTTTCTAAACCATTTAATTTGATGCATAGTTTGGAAGATCGCGTGATACCTCGGTATAAAGTTTTTCAGATTATTAAGTCAAAGAAGTTGTTGAAGAAGGATAGGAGTTTCAACAGCATTTTGGAGCTTACAGAGAATGAATTCTTGGAGTTCATTTCAAGGTTCACAGATGATATGGAGGAGCTATTGATAGCTTACAAGGTTCATCTTTTGCCCAGTTCTTCTTCAGAAGATGAAAACACAAGTCAACCGAGCCCGTAATGCAGTAGCTGAAAACTTCCATTCAAATTTGATGTCTAGATGAACATCAAGTTTCGGATTCAATCCTCAGGTAGATAATGCCCTTCCCTTCAGGAAGAGAAAAGACTTTGATTTATTTATTTTAGTTTTGCTTATTAACTACCCTGTTTTAGCATTGATTCTGAATTGAACTGATTTGGTGTTTGGATTTTCATTAAAGAATTAGCATTGATTTGGTTGAATCATGTGTAGAAATGTTCTCATTCTTCTTATGAACAGTTAATCCAGTGTGGACCATCCTAGACGTCATTAATGTGCAACTTATAAATGAAGGGTCAGATCTAGGGGACCCATCTTATTCATACAGGACAAATCTTAAATCAGATCCACATGCAAAAGTTTGTTACCAATCAAAGTGCCTGACCCAGTCACCAACCAAACGAAAACAAAATGATATTTCTTTAGAAAAAAAATTACACCAAATAAGATTCTTGATGTGTTCTTTACCATGAAAAATATGCCTATAAAGATGCAAATAAATGGGAGCAGAAGAGATTTTATATGATCTTCTAAAAATTTTACAGCTTTAAATTGAGATCAACATGCCCTACTTCACCATTATAATTGGCCATGCTTATGGTAGCCACTTGGTCAATTTCCACCATTGCTGGTGGAAAGAAGCTATAATAAGGTCGATGCTCGTTCGATCTGTATCCGGTTCCGGTAGTATCTTGCCGGAGAATTGAATCATCAAAGCTTGCCTTCAACAGATTTACAAAATTGCATGAGCATTATTTCGAGAAAAAGATAACAAAAGTGATCAAACAAGAATTTGCTGTTTAAGCTCACTTGATAAGCTAGTTCACCATTGATTAAACCGGATTGAGGGTGCTTGGATTTTGAACTTGAGCTCATTGAAGTTGTGGTGGGAGGGGCTAAAGTGAGGAAATCTCCATCAAATACTCCCTTTGAGGTTGAATAATAGTGTCCTTTCCTGAAAATAATGCGAAAAGAAAATTGAAAAAGCTTCGTCGAGATACTAGGAGACGGAATTCGAATCTTAGACCTTAATGTTCATTCCATATGAGCAATGAAAGTTATAATCAATCCTGAAATTCGGGGTTCCGAGTTCGAAATTGAATGCGGTGCCATTGCTACTTGAAGCAGCTTCAAATTGTCCACTGATAGAATGAACAATAGAAGAATATTTGGTGTGAATAGGTGTGCTTGGAGGATTGTCTAGAGACAAAGGATATGATCTCTTCATGCCAATCACCTATACGGTTTTTAAGACCAAATTCACACAAAGCAGCATGCACTATTACTATTACACTGTCATTATGTCATAAAAGAGGTTTCGATCCCAAAATAAAAGGAAAAATTATAGATATTAAGATTCGAACTTTTAATGAAAATTGATGTTTAGAGGTCTCTATGATAAAAATGAGAAATTTCAAACTAGAACTTTTTTTTAAAGCTAATTTACCTTGTATTCTTCAGGCAGTATGTACAATTTCCATAACTGCTTTGGTTTGAAGGGGGCTCCATCTGAAAATTCAGTATAGATGTTGATGAAGTTCTTGATGTCAAATTATTCACCTTCATAAGAAGCAAAAATCCCATTAGTTCAATGACAAAAATGTTTTAGAAAAACCCAAAAAATAACAGGAAACCAATTTTCTCACCATTGAAGAAGCAGCTTGTGTCCTCTGCATCAGACTAGGCAGAGGCCAAATGGGTTCAGATTCATAGGGAAAACTACTCAAATTTGTCTTGAAAACCAGTCCTGGATCCAACCCTGAAGAACACTCCTTTTCAATGTTATATCCATAAGAACTCCATAAATTGTAACCATGATTACCACTGCCAATGTTTCCAGTACTCACAGTACCAATGTTTTGAACACATAAAGGAGTTGAAGAAGCATAAGTGGAAGATTGATTTGAAAGATGGAAACTTGGAATTGGCAAAGAAAGATGCGGTGAATTATAACAAACAGTTGGTGATGATGAAACAACACCATCTTTCTTTCGCTGTTCTTCGATTCTTATCTTTTCAAGCTGTGCAACACCAAGCCCTCTTTGGGGTACTTTTTTAGGCCTTTGTTTCTTAAAAGACCTACCATTATTACTACTCTTCCCAGCACCACTAACTCCACTGCTGGTATTAGTACTATTGCAACATCTCTGGGTTTGATTCTCATCTTCTTGAGCCATTGCTTGTACCAGTTTCCATATAAATCACAAAAAAATTCAAAATTTGAAGAAAACCCCAGGAATTTAAAGCTTTTGAGAAACACCAAAATCTCAAAAACTTGTTAGGAACATGATGTTAACAAGTCCAGGGCAGCTACCATGGTTAATATAATTCCAATATCTAGAGGAAGTGTAGAGAAGAAAGGCAAAAGGGTACCCAAATTTTCAGAAAAACTATTGAAAAGGGAGTGGAAAGAGAATGATCCAATGGTTGGGCATTGTCGCTGACAATACTGATGCTCGAACTCGTGACTTTTAAGAATAAAAATTATTTCTTTAACTGATGAGGCCAGATGATTTATGCCCTTCTCGATTAATTGAATTCAGGGTGATGGGATATTTTTGTTCTCCGATTAGTCATAGACTAGTAATTTAGTCTTAGTGAAAATATAGTTTATTAAACTTCTTATTTTATAAATTAAGATAAATTAGTCTATTGACTAATGTTGATCGTTATAGGTTTTCAATTTATCAACATTATTATATATAACTTTTGGACCGTATTGTGGGCATCACTTCTATCTTAACACATGTTCAAGGGAAAGGAAAAGGGAATTAATGGATGGGGTTTTGCTTGAATTAGGCATTCATTTCTTTGGTTTGAATCATAAAAAAAATAAAGTTACATATATATTTTATTTTAATTTAGTATTGTTGTTGTAATAGTGTAGATATTATGATTTTTTTATGTTTAGATATATAATTATTGGGTTGGGATCGATTTACGTAAAATTTGAAGATTTTTATACTAATTTATGATCGTTGGAAGATGATAATAAATCGTTAAGATTATCTTTTTTAAATGATCATTTTTATTTTTTATACTATTAATTTTATCCATCCATTTTATTTATCTAATGAACATGAAATAATGTAAAACTAGTGTAATCTGATCTTATCCCATAATTATTTATCCATCAAGTGTTGTACGTAACGGCAAGATACATTATTCTTCAAAGAATTTGAGTTTGAACCCTAGAGAAAACATTGATAAAAAAAAATTATTAATTCCGAATATAAACTATAAAATAGATATAAAAAATATAATTTGACAATACATACATGTGTATCTATATTATAAATAAAACTGATCGAACATAAATATTTTAAAATATATATTATTTTATTATAAAGATCACTTGCTAAATTCATCTTTCCATCATTTTCAAGGGCAGGTATCGACAAAAACCCACATAATCAATAATAATAAATGCTGCTCCAACTCATTGTCCATTAAACATCAAACAATTATTCATTAAATTATGCATTCATAGTAAGCCCCAATCACAATCAAATTCTATAAATATCACAAACTTTAACCATTTTCTTCACAAATCTCAACATGACATCACCATACACAAAGAAGGGGGAAACCACTTGTCTTGTTCTTCAAGGGTTCAAGGTTTTATATATAACCTATGAACTCCTACTATGACTCCTACTATGTATAGAAATGTCAATGGAAACCAACAAGCCCAGTCTCTCTATGTTCATATAGAAAACAAGAATTCCCAGCTAGGATGAAGACATACATGCACACATATATACGTATAATTATGGGACCATTTATGACGTGATTTACATTAATTTTGTGCTGGTCGAAGTTATGCAAGTACGAACACGGTTATGATACGGTAAATAATATTGACATAACATGAACAACAGAAGGATATGATTTTTCTTTTGATGCTGTTTGAATCTTGATAGTAACTCTTGAAAACAGTAGAAATCTACATGAATATTGCAACAAATGACAGGTAGTACAATAAGGGAATTCATAGCTGAGATTGAAGAGCTGAATCAAACATATAGTGAAGGTACAACACAATCAACTGATAGAAACTAAAGAAACAGGGATTGAATAAACCTGAAATCAACCCTGATTTCTTCTTCCCTCAAACAGGTGTTGGAACTTTAGAACCACTGTCCATAATCAACTATTCCTGGAACAACACTTATTTAGGTAAGTAAAGGGATTGTAAGAGAAACATAATGTAAACATTGGACTGTTCCTAGGAGGAGGAGGAGGAAAAGTTAGACCTGTTTGAGGGGAAGGAATTTGGGTTTTCTCCATTGTATTGGATCAATGGTGAGAATCAGAGGACAGCTTGTTGGGAATGCTGTCTTGCTCCTCTTCTTCGCCCTGGAATCGTACCGGAACACGGAAGCCGGATAATACACCTGATGCGGTGAATCCAATGGTGGATAAAGCAGCTTGATGATGGATGTTTGGTGGGATTTGATGGTGTTGGATGGTTGTTGGAATTGGCTGCTCTACCCAAGCACGAACCAAGGGTGCGTTACTGGACTGAAGGGGTCCCCTCTGAGAAAAAAACTGGCTGTTTTGGCCAAAAACAGGTGGTAGTGGCGGTGCTGATGGATTGCCAAACAGAAATCCTCCTATTCCACCACTAGAACCACCGCCGGCACCAGAACTATTCCAGGCAACTAATCTCTGAAACCTCCCAATCTCCGCAGGATGTTGGTGATGGTGTCCCCATCCAGCTGAAGAACAAGAACCATCAGAACCAGAGAATAAGACTGGTTCACTTTGATGTGCCTGAGCTGCTGCAGCAGCAACTTGGTGATGGTGGTGCAAAAGCATTGGCTCCGGAAATGACTGAAGCGAAAGCCGCAGATCTTGACTGTGGCTGCTGGTTCGGGTAGAAAAAACTGGTGGATAGTTCTGAAACTGTAACGAAGAAGACGGCGTCTCAGTGGAAGCTTCCGACGGAATAAAAGACTTTAAAGTATCTTCAATCTCACCGGAAACTAAAGAATGTGGAAGAAAACCCGAATTCCCATTCGGGTTATCTCCCATCTCTTGAAGAATTTGAACTTGATTTCCCATTATTGTAGCCGTTCTTCTACGAGAACCAGACCCAGCAGCAAGGTTGTGAAGCTGATCGGATTTTTCATTATCTGCGGCTGCTATTGTATTTTGTTCTTCTTGGTTATTTGATAATTTTGTGGTTGAAGCAGTTGTTTTCGAAGTTTCTGCGTTACAAGTAGGTAGTTCAGCGAGCTTGTCAATGGCGGATTTGGCTTTATTGATAAGCCAATCCACAGCTTTGCTAGGGCGGTCGTAGCCAAGTCGGTCCTGGACGTCGTAGAACTGTATGGCGGTGTTCGCCGAGAGTCGAACACGGCGGTCTCGAAGACCTTTAGCGGTGCAAACTTTGCTGTGACGGTCTTTCCTTCCAGTAGCCCTAACAATGCGACCTCCTTCAACCTCAACGATCTCCCCTCCGCCGTGCCTTAAACCCAATCTCGACGACGTTGCAGCTTGGTAATTGCTATCTCCCATTCCTCCTGCATGTTGGGTCGATTTCGGAATCGTGTTTTGAAGCTGAAGCTGATTGCTTTGAGGATCCAGAATCAGCTTTAATGGCGGACACTGGTTATTGCTTCTTTACCCTCCGAAAACGTCCTACTTTCCTAGAAACCTGAAACTCTTTGTCTCTGCCATTAAATGTTTCTAATTCTGTCATCACAAAAGGACCATTCCACAAAGCCAAAACCCACCTTCAAATCCCTTCTCAATATCTATAAACATTTGGCAAATGGGCCTCTGTGTGTGCTTTTCTCGCCCAAGAAGGATTTTCTCGGGAAAAAATAAGAATTTAAAGGAAAGAGGAAGACTTTCATGGCCGAGTTTGTTCAGAAATGGAATTAAATATCCGTCTGATCTCATCACAACATCTACCGCAATTATATTGTAATGAAAATTAATTATTTCAAAGATAATTTTACGCAAATTTTGATTTTGGTAATGTTTTTAGAGGAACGAATGGATTGATGGTAGATTGATAGATCCTTAATTTCCCAGCATCACACAACTTTGTGACAGTGACCCTTTCACATTTATAAGGATAAATTACATAAATGATCCTTTAATTATGCTTTAATTTATTTTTGCATCATTAACTATCAGAAATTATAAATTAATCTCTTAACTTAAAAATAATAAATTGATTCAACACGGTTAAAAATTTAACAATCTGACGTTTAATATAATTTAATATAATTATATAATTAACTCGCAAATTCAATATTTATTTTAATCTAACACTAATTATAAAAAATAATTTATATAATTTTAATAATTTATCAATTTAATCTATCTTCTTTTCTTCTCTAACCTTTTAATTGATTTTCACCCAAATAAACTAAAGCATACGTTATAATTTCCACAAATTATAGGCTCATTTATGTGATTTACCCTTCTTTGTATTTCTTCATTTAAGAAACATCATCATCTTTCTCCCACCAATTTTCCCATCTCCCAAACACCCTTTTTTCTGGGATTTGTCGGATTATTCCTCAGCATGGCCAGCATCTCCAGTGAGTTTGCTCCAATCCCAGTGTCGCCCTTTTGTTATCGATTGTTATTCATTATATCGATAGATAATAAAATATAATTATTTTAACAATAAATACTAATATACCATTTTAAAACTCCAATTAAATTAAACATTGCATTATTTTATTTTTCAAGTTGAATATAAGATGATGTCTTGATCGATGTTGCAGTTAGTGGTGGTCTTCTCCATTATAAATCTTGCATGATTCTTCATCGCATGCTCATTGTCTGCTTCCTCAAGCGATTGTTTTAATGATTTTCGGGTTTATGATTAAAATTTAATTTAATTTACGTACAAATATTTGAAAAATAATATTTAATGTGAGGTTAGAATTTGGTATTTATAAAAAAATACGTATTTCTATATATTCGAACTGTAATATTAGAATATTTTTTTCATATCAAGGAGAAAATATTGAATGGTTGAATTGGTTAAATCCCAAATCAGTAACGAGTACAAGAAGAATAACTTTTTTTATCTATTTTTATGTCTCGTAATAAAAATTATGTAAAGATTAAACTATAAATTTTAAACCCACGTTTTTAAAATAAAAATATTAAAAAAATGTATGATTAGGGGCCGTAGGGACGAAACAATGTATATTATAATTTTTTTGATATAATTGTACTTAAGGCCCCTCTTAGTTTAAATAATAAGTTTTTTTTTAATTTTTAAATTTAAAAATTTAATAGATTTTTATCACTCTCAATGCATAATCCTAACTCCGTTCCTGAGGGTCCGAAGATTTTTGTATAGAATTTTCGTATAGATACTCTTTTATAGGTCTAATCCTTTTCAATTTATTGCGGTGAGAAATTATGTTTTATAAAAAATAAAATTTAATTTAAATCATAATTTTTAAATTATTTATTATTAATAAATTTTAAAATTATAATTATTTGAATCGAATTAAATTTTAATCGAATAGTACGCATGAGTGATGTCATGGCTTAGCCAAACTCTCTGTCTATTGCTTTCGACCCTCAATCCTTCCACACAGAAAAATACTGTAACTTATGAAGCAATATTTTCTCTCTCTAATAAGTGTATGTCCATGTCACCGACCATGCATTTCTTATATACATGCATATTTATTATTTTAAAAAAATATTAATTTAAAATAAATATAAAAATTAAGTTTGGAATAATTTTAATTTTAAAATTATTTTTTTTATCACCACTCAATTGAGCTAGTTGTTTCGAATAGAAAAATTAATTTATGTTAGGTTAAAAGTTAATTCATCAATAAATTAAAAGTTAAATGATTATTTAGATAAAAATAAAAATTATAAGTTATTAGATTTAATTTTTTTTACATTGTATATTTATAAATTAATTCGGGATGACACATTTTTTTATTTTTTAAATTTAAGTTTGGACCATTTTAAATTTTAATGATATACTCCGCTAGTAAGGATAATTATGGGGAGATAATTGAAAAACATATAATAATTATATTGATAAAATATTGACTTAATTGAAAAATATAAAAAATAAAAGGAAATAAGTTAATTGTTATTTTATTTTTATTAGATAAAAGGGGAGATAATTGAAAAATATATAATAATTATACTTAAATATTTCAAAATAAAATTAAATTATTACTTCACACTAAATATTTTTCACCTTAAAACTAAACTCTATATGCTTTCGACCTCATAAAATTAATTCCGAACATATCTAAACTCAGATTTTTTTACCCCCGATCGTGTAATATGAAGTTGTGTTAGAGGTACTAATTGGGTTATTCGGTTTGAATTTGGTTCTGATCAATTCAATTCAGTTCGATTTGATTTTGACTTGAGTCATATTTGATTCATGTTCAATTACATTGGATCGAGTTTGATTTAGATCCGGTCTATACAATTTCACATCATTTCGGGTATAAAGTCAGATCAATATCAAATCCATTAAATTTTAGATCAGATTAATATTGAATCAGATCAATTTGGTTCGAGTTGATATTATATATATCATTTTTTATCTTAATCATTCTTCGAACTCTACATCATTTGGAGTTGAGTTAATTATATATTCAATCGAATATATTAAAATTATTGATATATTCATATAAAAATTTATTTTTCATTTTATCTTATCGTTTTAACTCAATTTTAAGTCATTTAAATCGCTAACTAAAAACGAAGTCTTAATCTCTTAACACATCATAGTATTAACGGCAAAAATAACACTCCAAGAAGAAGCCTTTGAAAACCAATAATTCTTGGGGTTTTAATGCAGATTTCAATGGAAAAAAAAATACTTTAATGGAGATTTAGGGTGGAAGAACTTTCCACATCATGCACTACGAGGACCGATCCACGCACTAAACCACACGAAAGTTGGTCAAAAACGTTCGATCACTCGAGGCTAATCGCGCGATCGAAATTCATAGGAAAGGACAGTTGAAACAAAAAGCAGGCACCTTTTCTTTATTTTTTTCTCATTATCTATGAATCCGACGGTTTTGATTGTCTTCTTGGGATCAAATCCAATGGTTGAAGTTAAACATCAAAAAGTTTGTATTTTTTCAGATTTAGACATTGTGTTGTTGTCACTGTCAGTACTCAGTCATTTTGATTCCTTTGGATGACTTAGTAAGCAAGTTGTTGTGGAAAAAGAGAAGAGTGTAGAGGAAGCTCCTAAGAGGCTTGGCTTTGGGATTGTAAATCAGGTGAAGTATTCAATTTCCCTTGAATCAGATTCTTCTATTTTCGTCAGTTTTCTTTGTTAGTTTGTTCTCTCTAAAGATTTTCTGGGTTTGTTTTCTGTTTGTTCATCTTATTTCCTGCATTTCCCAGCTTTTATTCTAGAATCTAAATCTGGGTTTTCAATATTTTGATCTGCAAAAGAATTGGAATTTTCAGGGGAGGCGATCAATTGGCTCAGTGATGCATTCTCAGATGGCTTCAAACAAACAAAAACATGAAGGGAAATTAAGGCAAATTGAAAAGCCAATATTCAAGAGGAAGAATGAAGCCAGAAATCAGCTGGTAAAGGGATCTGTTTTGATGATAAAGTTTATCTAATTTGCTTTGATTTTGTTTTTCTAGCTTCTTGTTGTGCAAAATAATAGTAAAGAACACATGTTTCGCAGAAGCCATTTGAGGATTTGATTGCTGAGAATAGTTATTTGAAAGAAAATTTTGAACGGTTCATTGCTGATCACTTGCAAGTCCCTGCAATTCCGAAACAAGAAATTTTTATTGATCATTTAGCCAGTCTAGATTTTCATTCAGACTTTGATATCAAGGTAATGAATCTTACCATTGTATGTTAAGTTCCTGATTTTGTTGTGGTTTGTTTTCACCGGATTCGAATATGAGTACATATGAAAGGTAATTAATAGTATATTTTGCGGGATGAACTGGGAATGGACTCTGGTTTAGAAAGAAATGATGAAGAGGTTAGTGCTTCTAACCTTTGAATGGTCTGGGAAATTATCATTTTTTTGAAAGCATATATAAATTTTACTCCAATAATCTCAGTCCTTGTTCGTATTTGATTTGATGATAGATATTTTACTTTCGCGATCGGGGTTATGAATCTTGAGATAAACATATCCTAACTTATTTTTCAGCTGGATGGCATGGGACTGGATGACTTAGATGATCCGCTGCCAAATGAAGAGACAATTCCAAAGAATCATCTGAATGTTCAGCAAAGTACCATGGCTGAATTTCTTATAAAAATCGATGAAGATGTTGCGAGCAATGTCGATTTTCCGGACTTTACCATTTGCTTCGATGGGGAGCAAGAAACAGTTGTAGGATACAATTTCCCGTTGTCTTTGGTCCCTACTGTGAAAAGAATCATCAATATTTATGGTGATGTTTCGGCCACGAGTTCGATGAACTCAAATATTAGAGGGAAAATGTATTTGTTTTTCATTGCCACAATCAACGAGATGGAAAATCTAAAGCTCCATGAAGTTACTGAGAAAAAGATGCTGACATGGAGAGATGCCATTAAGGATGCTCTTCGAATCAATTTCAAGGTCGAGTTTGCAATGTCCCACTTGAAGAAAATCGCTCAAGCTTACTTCGGTTACATTGGACAGCAAATGTTGCAGACCATTGAAGACAAATTGGAAGCCTTGTACAAGGAACGTGCCGAGGCAACGGAGGGTTTCAAGGATTGTCTGGCCAATGCAATGGACTTCCATGGTCAATCTGTGAGCAGTGGTTTATATTCCCCCAACTGATCTTTCACTACTCCCCATGGCAAGACTTCGCTGCATTTCTAGCTATTTTAGGTGTCTTAAGTCCTTAAACATTTCCCCCTTTTTGTGACTATTCATGTCAGAGGTTAAGGCTTTCATCTGGTAGTTCAATCAGAGGCATCTCGTCGCATTAATAACATTGTTTTATGACTAGATTAGTCATAAAACAACGTTATCAATTCGATTTGGATTGAAATGCCTCGGATGGGACTCTCAAATGGAACCGAAGTGGAACCTATTTTTGAATCCTAACTTAAAAATGAAGAGGTTTTTGGGTTAAGGGATCAAGAATACGTTTTGTACCTCAGTGGAATACTCTACCAGAACATGATTACTTGTATTTTATGTTTAAGTCTTTGCTAGATGAACTTGTGCTTTATGTAATAATAATGGTTTTTGAGTTTGCAAAAACTTTGCCCTGCTATGATCTGTAATGGATCCCGGACTTAATTAAGAATCCTTGTTTATCCTGAACACAAAATTCCTTTAATCTAAAAACAATTTCAGTGTAATTCAACCATCTCAGGCAAATATCTCTACATTATAAATACACATATGTTTACTGAAGGAACATATTTCCGTTACCCTCCACATAGTTTTCTCCTCTAAGATTAATAAATATCTTGTTTGAGTTCTGGTTTTTAGATATGAATTCTGGAATTTTTGACAACAAAAATTATAAACCAGATTGGGAATATCTACCAGAACTCTGTCTTTTTATGATTTTGAAGAAAATAGATGCACCGATCAGTCAGGTTAAACTTTCTGCGGTTAGTAAGCATTGGCATTCAGTGTTCAATACTTTTCTTGATTATAGAAGGCGATCATCAACAAATAGGATTCCGTTGCTTTTGATTCCGTCCACAAAGAGCAACACAAAGGGAAAGTTATATAGTTTACAAGCCAAAGCAAATGTCGGTGAGATTGAATTACCAAAGATCGATACATGGAGATATTGCGGTTCATGTTATGGTTGGTTAGCTACAGTGAGCGAGGAGAATAAGATTATAACTCTTTCAAATCCTTTCAAAAAGGTAAATAGCATCACCCTTCCTCAACTTGACATCGAAGATTTTGATAGCGGTGATTATTCGTTTACAGTTCCTAAGGTTGTGTTATCTGATGATCCCTTATTGTGTCCGGATAGTTACGCTGTTGTTGTGATCTATGCTCCTGAGGAAAGATTAGCCGTTCATAAATCTGGACAAAAAGATTGGATATACATTGACAGAGATGAATTTACTGAATTTAATTTCAGTGATATTATTTTTCATAAAAGTTTTGTTTATTCCATCGGAACTTGGAAAAATTTATTGTCTTTCTCCGTCAATAATATTGGAGACAATGAAACACTAAAATGGAACGTACTCCTGAAAACTGAACTGATAGGAAACAATTTTACGGATGGATCTTATCTTGTTAAGTCCTCGATGGGGAATTTATATTCTATTGATAAGCATGTGGATTTTGAGAAGGTGGAAGGAATTCGACTAAGAGATTCGATATTTTCAAGTTGATTTTAGACGAAGAAAATGGAAAGTTGTTAGAGAAGAAAGAAGTGAATCATGTGGATGGAGATATTATATTTGTTGGTGATAATAAGACTTTAGCAGTGTCTGCTTTGGATTTTCCTCAAGGAGAGCCAAATTCAATATATTTCACCGATGATTTGTTCTGTATTAACTCATATGAGCTGTTTGGTCCCAAGATATTGAAATTTTTCATTTGAGAGATAGAAGCTTTGAAAAATATTACCAATTCAAATCTTCGCATAAAAATCTTCCTCCATACATTTGGATCTTGCCGTCAAATGATTTTAAGCCAACATTATCAAATTAATTTTGGTATCGAAGAGTTAGTATGATTAGGGATTATGATTAGTGCTTATCATTTATGTTTTATTTTTTAGTATTTGAATTTTAGTCAAATATTATATAATCGTATTGTTTACTTATTTACTATAAGTTTTAAGCTTATACTAATGTATTCTTTTTACCCATATAAAAACAACTAAACCAAAAATTCTAACTCTATTATATACTAATTGAATATTGGTAAATAAAAGTCCCTTTCAAGCATCGTATCTTAAAGGTTGAAATAAACTAATTGATACCAAAATTCTAATTTAATAAATAAAACTTTAAAAAGTTATCGTTCAACTTGATTAATACAATTTTAAAATTAATAGTAAACACATAAAAAATATAACTATAAAATATTCAACTAAAATTCAAATAATAAAAAGTAAAATATAAACTATACACACTAATCATGATTCCTAAGCATACTAATTCGTTAATGTCCAAATTAATTTGACGATGTTGAATTGAAATTAGCAAGCGGTGAGCTCCATATATAAGATCTTTGTGGAAAGATTTAAATCGATAATATTTTTTTAAAGCTTTTATCTTTAAAATAAAAATTACTAATATTCCGAAAACCAAACGACTTATATGAATTCGAATAAAAAACTGTGAAATATATTGAGTTAAATTGGCCCTCAGTGATGCTACTTGCGTTTTTGAAAGGGTTTGAAAGAATTATAATTTACTCTCACATAGTTTTCTCCTCTAAGATTAAAAAAATATCTTGTTTGAATTCTGATTTTTACATATGAATTCTGGATTTTTTTACAACAAAAATTATAAAGCAGATTGGGAATATTTACCAGACTTTGCAGACGAATGTTGGACATATTTCGACAAGATTCAGGAGATTCAGAGAATATCAGAAGCTATACACCAAAAATCAGAGGCGAATATGACAAATCCACAGCAGCAAACCGAGAGATTTTTTTCCTTTTTACCCATGTAATGTTCGGCTATAAAGCCAAATCGAACCAACAATGTAAGGGATTCCTTCCCACCACAACAATCAATACGAAAACCAGAAGTATTTTCAGAGGTAAAAAAAAAGGGAGTCGGGAGCTTTATTTTTGTTTTTACCTTCGATTGAGCCTTCTTCTCTTAGGGTACTCGTTGATTTCTTCGACGATAATCCCTACAGCCTTCGGGTCTCCGGCGGTGAGCCAACGGTGAAGGAGAGGACCCTCCTTTCCCTCTGTTCTTTTAAGAACAAGAACTCTTCTTTGGGTTTTCAAACCTTTTGTTTTCGTAAAAACTTTGTTTTTTCGCCGATTTAGGGTTTTAAAACTGAAAGGGGAAAAGTTTGAAGTTCGTTTTGGTTTCGAAACACGAAAAATAGGTGGTTTTGATTTCTCAGGCCACCGTTGGGTTTGATGGCGGAAGGGTGTCGGTTTCTGGATTTGTGGATGAGTGTTCATCTTCTTGCTGGGTTTAACAAGAACAGATGAGAGGTTTTGAAGCTTTTTTTTCTCCTTCGGTTTTGATTAAAATGAGGGGAGGGGATTTCTTTTTCTTTTTTTGTGTTTTATACAGAGGGACCAAATGAAAAATGAGGTATTTAATTAATAAATCCCTCCGTCCCATTGCCTTCCTTCCCACAGTCCCTCTAGTTTTATTTCTTTTTATTTTAGTCACTAATATGTTCGATTTAAAAAAGGGATTTATTTTCATACGGGACCCTCCATGTCTTCATTTTCTTTTTTGAACTCTTCCCCTCGGTTAAATCACCCTTTCAGTCCTTCGCCCTTTATTCCAAATTATAATCCGATCACTATTTTAAGATAAACTTGGTTTTTCTTCCAATGTTGACCTAAGACTTCGTTTTTTTGTTTTACCCTTTCCCATGAGAAATTATATCATGGGTCAATCTCACCACGTCATTCATGAGACCGACCAATAATAATCATTCATCTTATTATTTTTTAATTTTTAAAATGAAAATTCACTTGAAAAAAATATGACATGGAAAAGTTGATGAAGTGGGTAGTTATCATTGGTCGATCCCATGGACACATAGTGAGACTGACCCATGATATAATTTTTCCTTTCCCAGTGTTCGTTATTATTATTTTAAGGTCCTTAATTCTTGTTTTATTTAATTTAACCCTTACTTATTGTTTCTATTAACTTGTTGTTTACTTTTGCATTTTAACTACATTTATGCATGATTGTATGTGTTTCATTTACGCATTTTACTTTGTTATTCATTTACACTTATTTTGTATACATTACTATTTTTATTGTTATAAATGTTGTCTTTTTTTACTTATGTTTTTGCAATTCACACAACATTAATTAATAAATCTAATTCAAACGTATTTATTCGATCGTAACGGGCTCGTGTTCCAACGTAATGGTCGCGGCGTATACGTTACCTTCGAATAAAGACCAGGTAAAAATAAAATTTAATTCGAACATTTAAACAAACGTTAATTTAAATACCATTTTAAAATGAAATTTCTAAAACTAATTAAGCGGTTATTTTAAAGGTGTCAAATTTGTGTGGTTTTTAAACCCTAAATCCGTTTTTAAATCGTAACCAACTCTCGAACTCTATTTTTAAGAATCTCTGATTTTTACGGTGTCCGGCCTACCAAAATGGCCGGTGGTGACTCCACCCCATTTTTAAATCTTTTCCTCTTTTTAATTTTTTTTAATTATTTTTTAAAATTCTCAATTCACTTTTAATTTAGGACTTTTCAAGCCCTAATTTTCAAAATTTCCATTTTTTAAACCTAAACCCTAATTCCCAAATTTTTAAATCAATTTGAATTAGGGAACCCTAATTCCTAATTTCCTTTTTAAACCTAATTTTTAAGACCTAATTCATTTAGCTTCCATTAGTGACCTCTTTTTATACTTAATATTTAATTTCTAAAAGGGTCGCTACAGATCCATAACTTAAATTCTCAGATTCTTTCAACATTTTATATTTAATCAATTCTGGAATATCAATAGATAAAAATTTATCGAGAAATTTTTATGAAATAAAATTTTGATTCACCATTCGTATCGTGCACATTTACTAACAAACGATTTGATTCACATTTTTTTGGATAAATTGTGTATTCATTATTTATTTATTGGAAGATATTTTTTATATATATTTTTTGTTTTATTTATTTTCTTCCTCTAGTCAGGTGGTGACACGATTTGATTCACATTTTTTTTTACTAATATTATATTTATTTTTTATTTAACTCAAAGTTTTAAAATATCTATTATTTCTTAACAAAACTCACACCATTTCTCTTTACTAAAACTCACACCTTTTCTACTCAATAAAACTCACACTATTTCTACTCATCATTCAATCAGCATTACAATTCACTCCTATATATACCCCAAAGCTCACACAATTTCAACTCACTCTCATCTCTAGAAAAACTTTTTATCATGGCTTCTAATGCATCCGAAAACGTTTCAAGAAATGACTACAATGGACGTTGCCACATTTGTCTTCGTGATTTCAAAGACTCAAAATCAATGTTTGAACATCAGAAGACACACGAGAAAGAAATATCAAAGAAACACGAGGAAAAAATATCAAAAAAATCAAAGAAACCAAATACGTTTAAATGCTTACGTTGTAAACGTATTTTCTTAACCAAACTAAAAAGGAAGGAACATCTCGATAAAGGAAACTAAATAGGATGTTTTATGTTTTTAGTTTGTACCAACGTGTGTTGGTTTATAGTTATGGGAGTCTCAGTTTATGGTTAGTTGTTTTATATGATTTTTTCTAAGTTGTTTATTTTATCTACTATTTATTTAAGTTGTTTTAGTCTTGATATTTATTCTGCTACAAATGAACTCTTTTTTCTCTATTTAGATTAAAGAGGTTTTTTAACAAGGCGTGAGATAGCATTTCATTCTTAATAAAAAAATGTCTTCTAAAAAAGTTTTTCAAAATCAATAGATTATAAATTTTTCAATAACTGCACTCTCCATCTTTGTGCTAAAATCTTAAAGTTTCATCCATTGAAAAAACAAAAGAAAAAGCACAAAACCAAAATTAATTAACCAAATGATTATGATCATTAAATAAATTTATATTTTAATTTAATAAACAATAATTAAAACATAGAAAATTAAATTTATAAATTTCATACATCAAATTTATTACATACCATTATTAATGAAATTGATTTTAAAAACTATATTTCTCTTAATGAAAAAATTATCTATATTTGATAACATTAAATTTAAAATTAAAAAGTTTTTAACAGGTAAACTTAATTATGATTTGGTAAAATCATTAACACATAATAACACAATATAAGAAAAAAAATCATGATATTCACCTAAAAAATGAAAAGACATCAAAATATTAAGTGTTACAGTATAATATTAAAATTTAAATCATATTTAATGTTCCATTAATATAATTATATATTTACAGATATAATTATATTCGTTATTTATTAAACATAAAACATGATTTTAAAAATAATTTATGTTTCATTCATATAATTATATATTTACAAATTTGAAACATAAAATATGATTTTATATGAGCTTAATTTACTATATTTTAATTTTTATTTATTAAACTAAATATGGTTTTATACATTTACAAATATATTTTTTATAAAATAAATAATTATTATAAAATACATTTATTTTTCTACGACGGTAGAGTTAGTTTCTGCATTCAAATTGAGTTGCATACTGGTTTTTATGGTTTTATTTTCACAAGGATCCTTTCAACCAATTTAAGTGATTTTGATTTCTTTCGTACTCACTTCATGTTTCACATTAATTTTGTCTCTGATCATTTTTAAGTTGTTTTGATTTCTTTTATACCTACTTCATGATTTTTTTCATACTCACTTCATAATTTTTTAAAATTTTAATAAAAAATATCAACTTACGATAAAATAGATTGACAAAATAAAAATATCTAAAACAATTAATGATCAAAATAACAAAAATATACACTTTATTCTAATGTAGGTCGATATTTTTTGATTAAAAATTTTAAAAATCGAGAAGTATGAAAAGATCATGAAATGAGTATGAAAAAAATCAAAATCATTTAAATGTGACCGGAAACAAAATCAGCATGAATCATGAAGTGAGTATGAAAGAAATCAAAATCACTTAAGCTGGTGGAGGGAATATTGCGAACAACCCCATATAAACTAAATTTGCAACCGAATTTGAATGCAGGAACCAACTCTACAATCGTGAAAAAATATATGTATTTTATGTTAATTATTTATTTCATGAAAAATCTATTTGTAAATATAAAATCCAATTGAGTTTAATAAATAACATTTAAAATAGTCATTTAAGCTTATATAAAATCATATTTCATGTTTCAAATTTATAAATATATAATTATATATGAATGAAACATTAAATACGATTTAAATTTGGAGATTCTTTAAGTTTGGTTTAAATATAAAATCATATTCGTGGGTATTGAACTCACAAAAGATCATGGCTTGACTCACAAGGCTGTATCTTACTCTGTTCTTGGAACCATTGTGTGTTCTAGGAAAGGATCATATTGTTTCTTAAAAAAACCATTGCTTCAGTTCAGACGGTTTCTTCTAGTCCGAAGCTAGATTGATCAGTTGAGGCGATCGACCACATCCCGCTTTAATAACTGAAACTGTAAAAAATATGTTTGCAGTGAGAGCTTCCGAGGCTGCTCATGTCGAATTTTTGGGATAATCTCAAGGAATTGCAACAGGAGATGGAGATGGACCGAGATGAATACGATTGTTACAAGCAATGAGTCAGGTTGTGTTTGTGGTGATAGAAAAGTGGTTATGAAAAAAAATCATGGCGGATTTCCGAAATTTACAATTTTATTGCTACTTAAAAAATCTAAAACTAGTTTTAATTCTACAGTTGTTCAACAGAGTCACAAAATATCTTAAAAGACTATAAATTGATGTCCCAAAATTCTGTCTCTCAATTGTTCCTCAAGCTATAACTTTCTTGTCACTCAAGTCAAGTATTGTCTATACTCCTCTTTCTACTTGCCTGTTGTCGACTGATTGCTCCTCAATGGAATACTCTTTCGGAACATGATTATTTGTATTTTACGTTTAAGTCTTTGCTAGATGAACTTGTGCTTTATGTAATAATAATGGTTTTTGACTTTGCTCTGCTATAATCTGTAATGGATCCCGGACTAAATTAAGATATACGATTGAAGTGTTCAGCTGTATGAGTTTTGAATTTAAGTATAATGATTGAAATTTAGAGTTTAGGATTATAATTTAGAGTTTATAGATTAAAATCTAAATTCTTATCATAACTAAACCCTAACATCCAAACTCTAAGTTTTAATCTTAAACCCTATATTCTAATCAATTTCCCTAAATTCTAAATTCGTATACTTAGATTAAGATTTTAAATATTATATCTTAAATTCTAAACATTATACTCTGAAACCTCACTTCTGCTTTACAAGCCAAAACCTATTTCATAAACTCTGATAGGTCTATCATCTCAGATGGCATTTTCTCACTTGTAAGTTCCTCTCTCTGTCAATAGCATTTCAAGTTTTCTGTAGATACCAATGGAATTATATTGCATTCACTGTTGTTTAAGTCTCACTTTACCATTCGAAAAAAAGGCTTCTCTTTGCAATTCTGGGTTAATTTTGAATTTGAGTTTTAATCCAGATTAGGAAGATGTCTGAACATCCCCATACTCGCATTTTTGACATTATTAAATTAAAACTGGACCAACACTAAGCCTTATATGTGCTAATATTATCTTATAATATAATAATGTGTCAGGTGATCTTAATTACCCTCGCATAATATAATAGGGTGAGGAAACTATGTTTCCGGTACATTATATATAATGTTGAAATATTAGTTTTTATCATTAGGATTAAACCTTCCAAGGACTCCTTGTATAACTAGGACTGAAATTTCCTTGCCAGAGTTTCAACTTCATTGTATTTAGTAACCCTTTCAAACTTTAATTCTCTGTTTTCTATTAGGATTAGGGTCTGTCTAAGAATCCTTGTTGATCCTGAACACAGAATTCCTTTAATCTAATAACAACTTCAGTGTAATTCAACTATCTCAGGCAAATATCTCTACATTATAAATACCACATATGTTTACTGAAGGAATATATTTCCGTTACTCTCCATATAGTTTTCTCCTCTAAGATTAGAAAAATATCTTGTTTGAGTTCTGATTTTTAGATATGAATTCTGGAATTTTTGACAACAAAAATTATAAACCAGATTGGGAATATCTACCAGAACTCTGTCTTTTTATGATTTTGAAGAAAATAGATGCACCGATCAGTCAGGTTAAACTTTCTGCGGTTAGTAAGCATTGGCATTCAGTGTTCAATATTTTTCTTGATTATAGAAGGCGATCATCAACAAATAGGATTCCGTTGCTTTTGATTCCGTCCACAAAGAGCAGCACAGAGGGAGAGTTATATAGTCTACAAGCCAAAGCAAATGTCGGTGAGATTGAATTACCAAAGATCGATACATGGAGATATTGCGGTTCTTGTTATGGTTGGTTAGCCACGGTGAATGAGAGAGGGGTTATAACTCTTTCAAACCCTTTCAAAAATGTAAGTAGTATCATTCTTCCTCGACTTGAGATTGAAGACTTTGATCACGGTAATTATTCGTTTACGATCTTTAAGGTTGTATTATCAGATGATCCGTTATTGTATCCGGATAGTTACGTTGTTATCGTAATCTATCCCCGTTATCATCAATTGGCCGTTTATAAATCCCATCAAAAAGACTGGATATATCTCGATAGAGATGAATTTATTGCAATTGGTTTTAATGATATTATCTTTCATAAAAGTTTTGTTTATGCTATAGGAGATCCGGACAATTTGTTGTCCTTTGATGTTAATAGTATCGGAGACGATAATACATCAAAAACACTAAAATTGAACATACTCTTGAATAGTGAAGTTATAAGGCAAGAGAACTTGGATCAAGGTTATTTGGTTAAGTCGTCCATGGGAAATTTATATACTATTCATAAGGATATAGATTACAAAATGATGGAAGGATATGATGATATTGTTCATTCTACAAAGGGATTTCATGTTTTTAAGTTGATTTTGGATCAAGAAAATGGAAAATTCTTAGAGAAGAAAGAAGTGAATCATATCGATGGAGATATTATATTTGTTGGCGATAACAAGACTTTAGCTGTGTCAGCACTGGAATTTCCTCAAGGAGAGCCAAACTCAATATACTTCACCGATGATTATTTTTATTGCAACTCATATGAGCCGTTTGGTCCTCGAGATATTGGAATTTTTCATTTGAGAGATAGAAGCTTTGGAAAATATTACCAGTTCAAATCTTCGCATAAAGGTCTTCCTCCATACATTTGGATCTTGCCTCCGGTTGATTTTAAGCCAACATCATCAAATTAATTTTGATATTAAAGAGTTAGTACGATTAGGGATCACAATTTTCTATTGTATTTTTTATTATTTAAATTTTACTCGAATATTATATAGTCATTATTTTAAAAATTGATTGCGTTACTATTTTTTTGTGTGTGTCCACGTAGTATTTCTATGGTCTGATATGTTTTTTTCCAACCAAGAGAACTTTAAAATTTCACTACAAAGATGGTAAGTGATGTTATCAAGCAACAAGCATGGAAAATTTACAGTTAAGGGAGAACACATCCAGAAAACTTTCATAACAAGCACTCATTTCATTGATAAAATAGAACATAAAACAAGACATAAAAATAGGATAAAACAGCAAAACATGAACTACAAACATAGAGTAGGAACTACCAAACGTCCATGTAAACCAGTAACATAAAACATCCTGCAACATAATAATTATTAACTACTAACAACCATACAAAACATAAAAGAGAGAAACCAACATCTTAGTACTTAATGGCCGTTTTTAAGATGCTCCAGCATATCTGCTTTTGTTCGGAAACGACGAACACAATTTTTGTTAGCACATTCATAATTGAGTTTCATGCCGTTTAGCTCGTGTGACCTTTGATGATTGATCAGAGCTTGTTTGCCTCGAAGGCCATAACAACTACAAAGATGGCACCGGCCATCGTAGTCCGTTCTTGACACATTTTCCTTAGCATTGGATGCCATTTTGAAGAGAGCTGTGTGAGTGAGTAATTAGAAGATTAGAAATGGTGTGAGCTGCGCATGCATAGGTTGTTTTAGGGGTATATATAGGTAATTAATTTTAAAAAATCATGAAGTAAGTATGAAAGAAATCATGAGATGAGTATTGAAAGAAATCAAAATCATTTAGAAATGATCAGAGCCAAAATCAGCATGAATCATGGAGTATGAATGAAATCAAAATCATTTAGCTGGTGAAGATCCTTGTGAAAAGAACAGTAGAAACCATGTCTGCAGCCCCATTACTTTTTTGTTCTTCAAACCATTGCATGTTCTAGGGAAGGATCATATTGTTTCTTCAACAAGGGACATGGCTTCAGTTCAGACGGTTTCTTCTAGTCCGAAGCTAGATTGATCAGCTGATGCGACTGACCACATCCCGCATTAATAGCTGAAACTGTAAGAAATATGTTTGCAGTGAGAGCTTCTGTGGCTGCTCTTGTCGAGTTTCTGGGATAATCTCAAGGAATTGCAACAGGAGATGGAGACGGACCGAGATGAACACGATTGTTACAAGCAATGAGACATGTGTTTTTGGCATTGACTTGGTAATTTTTGGAATTGAAAGAACCAAATATATTATAATTGTTGAAACTTAACCCATCGAATGAATCACATGGATTAAATTTGAGATTTCAGGTTGTGTTTGTGGTGATAGAAAAGTGGTTATGAAGAAAAAAATCATGGCGGATTTCCGAAATTTATAATTTTATTGCTACTTAAAAAATCAAAAACTAGTTTTAATTCTACAGTTGTTCAACAGAATATCTTAAAACACTACAAATTGATGCCCAAAATTCTGTCTCTCAATTGTTCCTGCAAGCTATAACTTTCTTGTCGCTCAAGTCAAGTATTGTATATACTCCTCTTTCTACTTGCCTGTTGTCGACTGACTGCTCCTCAGACTCCACTTTCGATTTGGTTCAGGATTCATTGTCACGGTAAGAGCAGTTAAATTGGGTTGCAGGTTAGTTTCTGCAGCACGAACCCACCTTGCTTTACATGTAGATCCGCCATTGGTAGCATCACTCTTCCTCGTCTTAACATAGAATATTTTCATTGTGCTAATTACGCATTTATAATTTTTAAGGTTATTTTACCGGATGATCCGTTATTGTATCTAGATAGTTATGTTGTTAGCATAATCTATCCCGTTATTACCAATTAGCTGTTTACAAATCCGACTCGAAATATACATTGATAAAGATCAATTTATTGCAATTGGTTTTAGTGATGTTATTTTTCATAAAAGTTTTGTTTATGCCATAGGAGATTTGATGAATTTGTTGTCCTTTGATGTTAATACTATCGGAGACTATGGTTCATCAAAATCACTAAAATTTAATATACTCTTGAATAGCGAAATAATAAGGAAGGAGAATTTAGATTAAGGTTATCTAGTTAAGTCGTCTATGAAAAATTTATATTCAATTCACAAGGATATGGATTATAAAAAGATGGAAGGATATGATGATCTTGTTCATTCTACAAAGCGATTTCACGTGTTTAAGTTGATTTTAGATAAAGAAAATGAGAAACTGTTGGACAAAAAAAAAAGGTGAATTATATTGATGAAGATTTTGTATTTGTGGGCAGTAACAAGACTTTAGCGGTGTTTACTTTGGATTTTCATAAAAGCTTCACCTCTTATTTCTCCAAACACAGTGTGGTAAAACCACATTCCTTCGTACAATTCACCCTATGCACATGTAATGCAATTAATGCAAATGAACTCAAATGTCTCAGCACAAATAATTATATAAAAATATGAAACGCATAACTCAGATAGTCTGATCACAATATCACAACGAATATCAAGAATTCAGTATCACAATAAGCAATTAATCACAGAACACAATCTAGCACAAGAAGAGAACACACCTCTCGAAGCACAAATATTACTGCTGACACGGACGTTTTCTGCGGTCTGAGCTTAGGGGTGAGCAAAACTCGACTCGAAAAAATTGAATAACTCGACTCGATTCGAGGCCAAAATACTCGACTCGTTTTGACTCGACTCGACTCGAAAAAATTTCAAATAAAGTTTGAGTTGTGAAATATGACTCGTCAACTCGAATAACTCGAAATTTTTTGACTCGACTCGATTCGATCGAATACTCACCCCTATCTGAGCTAGGTCCTACTCTAGCTGAGTCAGAATGCTTATCACGAGCGACGTTCGCAGGGGTCGACCGAACACGAGGCGAAGGCGGTGGAGGTAACACGTCCTCTTCAGAGTCCACGTCATCTAAAAAAGACCATAAAAATTCCAATTAAATTCTCATTCAAGTTCACTTACTCAAGTTATAACTTAAAGGATCAAAACAAGGCTTTCGGGTTCGAATTTGGTTAAACGAACAACAAAAACGGACTCAGAATGTCGAAAAAGTCAACTCTGATAAAAAAGTCAACGATAAATTATATATAATGTTGAGATATTAGTTTTTTCATTAGGATAACCTTCCTCAGAATCCTTGTATAACCATGACTGAAATTTCCTTTGCCAGAGTTTCAACTTCATTGTATTTAGTAACCCTTTTAAACTTAAATTCTCTGTTTTCTATTAGGATTAGGGTCTGTCTAAGAATCCTTGTTTATCCTGAACACAAAATTCCTTTAATCTAATAACAATTTCAGTGTAATTCAACTATCTCAGGCAAATATCTCTACATTATAAATACACATATGTTTGATGAAGGAACATATCTCCGTTACTCTCCACATAGTTTTCTCCTCTAAGATTAATAAATATCTTGTTTGAGTTCTGATTTTTAGATATGAATTCTGGAATTTTTGACAACAAAAATTATAAACCAGATTGGGAATATCTATCAGAACTCTGTCTTTTTATGATTTTGAAGAAAATAGATGCACCAATCAGTCAGGTTAAACTTTCTGCGCTTAATAAGCATTGGCATTTAGTTTTCAATATTTTTCTTGATTATAGAAGGCGATCAACAACAAATAGGATTTCGTTGCTTTTGATTCCGTCCACAAAGAGCAACAGAAAGGGAAAGTTATATAGTCTACAAGCCAAAGCAAAAGTCTGTGAGATCGAATTACCAGAGATTGAGACATGGAGATACTGTGGTTTTTGTTATGGTTGGTTAGCTACAGTGAGCGAGGAGAATAAGATTATAACTCTTTCAAATCCTTTCAAAAAGGTAAATAGCATCACCCTTCCTCAACTTGACGTCGAAGATTTCAATAGCGGTGATTACTCGTTTACAGTCCCTAAGGTTGTGTTATCTAATGATCCCTTGTTGTGTCCGGATAGTTATGTTGTTGTCGTAATCTATGCGCCTTATCAAAAATTAGCCGTTCATAAATCTGGACAAAAGGATTGGATATACATTGACGAAGGTGAATTTAAATTCAGTGATATTCTTTTTCATAAAAGTTTTGTTTATTCCATTGGAACTTGGAAAAATTTGTTGTCTTTCTCCGTCAATGATATTAGAGACAACGGAACACTAAAAGGGAACGTACTCCAGAAAACTGAACTGATAGGAAACAACTTTACGGATGGATCTTATCTTGTTAAGTCCTCGACGGGGAATTTATATTCTATTGATAAGCATGTGGATTTTGAGGAGGTGGAAGGATGTGATGATCTTGTTCATTCGACCAAGAGATTTGATATTTTCAAATTGATTTTAGACGAAGAAAATGAAACTTTGTTAGAGAAGAAAAAAGTGAATCATATGAATGGAGATATTATTTTTGTTGGCGATAACAATACTTTAGCCGTGTCAGCTCTGGATTTTCCTCAAGGAGTGCCAAATTCAATATACTTCACCGATGATTATTTCTATTTCAACTCATATGAGCCGTTTGGTCCTCGAGATATTGGAATTTTTCATTTGAGAGATAAAAGTTTTGGAAAATATTACGACTTCAAATCTTCGCATAAAGATCTTCCTCCATACATTTGGATCTTGCCGCAGTTGATTTTAAGCCAACATTATCAAATTAATTTTGGTATCGAAGAGTTAGTATGATTAGGGATTATGATTAGTGCTTATCATTTATGTTTATTTTTTAGTATTTGAATTTTAGTCAAATATTATATAATCGTATTGTTTACTTATTTACTATAAGTTTTAAGCTTATACTAATATATTCTTTTTACCCATATAAAAACAACTAAACCAAAAATTCTAACTCTATTATATACTAATTGAATATTGGTAAATAAAAGTCCCTCTCAAGCATCGTATCTTAAAGGTTGAAATAAACTAATTGATACTAAAATTCTAATTTAATAAATAAAACTTTAAAAAGTTTGTCGTTCGACTTGATTAATACAATTTTAAAATTAATAGTAAACACATAAAAAATATAACTATAAAATATTCAACTAAAATTCAAATAATGAATATTACAATATAAATTATACACACTAATCATGATTCCTAAGAGTCCAAATTATCTACCTTTTCCCATGACCCACTTCAATGTAACGAACAATATAAACTATCACTCAAAGAGTAGTATTTTCTCTGCACATAACATTTAAAAGAGTAAACAAGAACAAAAAACAGAATATGGGAAATGTAAAAAAACGATCTTGATGTTTCTCGGAAAATAGAGAAATCAAGAAGGACGGAACGGAGATCAAAGGAGGAACCTTGATGATTCTTCGGCGGAGATTACTATTGACCATTGGCGAGGATCGATTGATTAAGCAAAGGGAAATCAAGAGATAAAGTTAGGATTTTTGAGAATTTTTGAGAAATGGAAAGAGAAAATCTGAGAATGATGCAATGATTTCACTTTGCTCTTCTTTAATTCTTAGCACTCACGCGAAAAAAAAAATAGAATTATAAAATTTAGGCTGATATCACAAAAAATATCTATATTACACTATTTTTATTGTGCATCTAAAATAGTTTGTTAATAGATATTTAAAGTGTGTATTTTTTTAAAAATGTATTAAAGTATATTTTTAATTAAATTAAATATTTAAACAAATATATAAAATATTTTTAAAAGTAGATATTCATAATGTATATATTTTCTAAAATAGGTACTTAATGTATTTTTTTAATTAAACTAAATGGGTATTTATGTATTGTTTAATCAATATTATATGATAATTTTAAAAATTTATATGATATATATATTAAGTATCTATTTTTACAAAAATATTTTAAGTGTATATTTTAAATACTTATTTTAACAAAAAATATTTTAAATATTTATTTTTAAAAAATATATATTTTAGATACTTATTTGTATTAGGCATAAAGATAATTTTCACCCTTAACGTTTATAATTTTTGTTATTTTGACCCCTATTCTTTTTTTGGGTTAAATTTAGCCCTTGATCTATGTTTTTTTTAACAAATAACTCATTTTTTAACTACTATGATAATTGAACCGTTAAAAATTTAATAATGGTAACATATCATATATATATATATATGTGTGATAATATATTTTAAATGACATATAATCTAAACTATTAAATATATACATATATAGAATATAATTTTATTCCAGTATAAAATATAAAAAATTTAAATTTAAATAAAATATTAAAAATTAATTAAATACAAAACAAAAATTTACTAAATATTCTCAACCCTAACTAAACTAAAATATCTTTATAAAACCCTAAAACTCCGATTTAGATTAAAACTAAAATACTTAAATTCAAAATTAAAATAATAAAAATCCAATTGTTATCAAAAAATTTTATCTTTGATTCACCGGTAACAAATTATACAAAACACTTTCTTCTCAAATTATGTTTATAGCTTTTTAGATAAAATTTTGATTTTACTATAGTTAAAGTTGAAAATATTTAATACCCTTTTGTTTTAGATTTAATTAATTTTTAATAAATAAATAATAATAATTTTTAATATTTTATTTAAATTTTAATTGTTTTATATTTTTAGATTGGAATAAAACTATATCCCGCATTTATGTATTTGATATACTAGATGTTAAGTCATTTAAAATATATTATCACATATATATATATATATGATATGTTACCATTATTAAATTTTTAACGGTTTAGTTATCATAGTAGTTAAAAAATAAGTTATTTGTTAAAAAAACATAGATCAAGGGCTAAATTTATTCCAAAAAAAGAATAGGGTCCAAAATGACAAAAATTATAAACGTTAAGGGTGAAAACTATCTTTATGTCTTTGTATTATAAGCCTAAAATTTATGAAAGACAATTATTTGTATTATAAGCCTAAAATTTATGAAAGACAATTATGTTGGCATATAATCGATAATTAATTGATTTAATAAAATAAAATATTATATTATTTAGATAAATATGATAAAAATTAAATTCTAATATTAAAATAATTAAATTAAAAATCATTTTTATAATGAGTTTCTATTATAATTAAATTGGATATTAATATATTCAAAATATGGTTATACCAAAAATATATATTTTTAAAAATCCAATAATTTGAGTTTGAGTCAAATCATGAAATGTAATATCTCTATTTAATTAAAAAATATTTAAAAATATTTTTAAATAATTCAGTAGGTTTTAATTTATGTGTATTTTCCAATTAAAAACATTCTATATTTAAACTTGTGAATTAATTAAAAGTTTTAAAATTTCAGTGACCAAAATAAATTAAAAATAAATTTCATTGATGATTTGTATAATTTACTCAAAAATCAAATCCTAAACTTCAACCCAAATTTTTAAATTTTAAAAAGTACACCATACTTTAAAATACATAAACCTTAAATTTTATCTTGACTTGTCACCCAAGTCTCTTCGGCTCTTTCTTTACCGCACGCAACTCCCAAAACCTAGTATCTCTAGGTTATAAATACACCCTAAATCTGCTGAAAACTCATATTTCCTGCATCTTTTTCCTTCGATTAATTAGTTATATTTGAATTTCTGTTTGAGGCTTGCTATTTCGATATGATTTCCGAAGGAAACTCTGCAGATTGGGAATATCTACCAGAACTTTGCCTTCTTATGGTTCTTGAGAAAATAGATGCACCCATCAGTCAAGTTCATTTTGGTGCGGTTTGTAGACATTGGCAGTCAATATTTAACAATTTTCTCGATTATAGAAGGCGATCATCCACAAATCCGGTTCCATTGCTTTTGATTCCGTCCGAAAAGAACAGCAGAATGGGAGAGCTATATAGCTTACGACACAGAGGAAAAGTTTGTGAGATCGAATTACCAAAGATTCAAACATCAATATACTGTGGTTCTTGTTTTGGTTGGTTAGCCACGATGGATAAGAGAGGGGTTATAATTATTTTGTTAGCCACGATGGAAAAGTTTGTGTTATCGGATGATCTGTTGTTATGTCCGGATAATTATTTTGTTGGCATAATCTATACCCCGGATGAAAAATTAGCAGTTCTCAAATCTGGCCAGAAAGATTGGATCTACATTAATAGATATGAATTTACAGAGTTTCATTTCAGTGATATTATTTTCTATAAAGGGTTGGTCTATGCTATAGGATGTGGGAACAAGTTGTTCTCTTTTGATGTTACTGGTATTGAAGTTTTATCAACAGAAATGAATATTAATATTCTCCTACCAAACTTTCCAACGGAGGAAGATTATTTCAATCAACCTTATCTCGTCAAGTCATCTGCTGGAAAATTATACGTTATTTATATGCATCTGTATTTTGATAAGACGAAAGAATATGCTTATGCTCATTCTACTAAAGGATTTAGCGTTTTCAAGTTGATTCTGGATGAAGAAAATGGAGAATTTTTAGAGAAGAAAGAGGTGAGTTTTATCGATGGTGATATTTTATTGGTTGGTGATAATAAGGTTTTAGTAGTGTCGGTTTTGGATTTTCCTGAGGGCAAACTAAATTCAATATATTTCACCGATGACTTTTTTTATGTTAATTGTTATGGTCAGGTTGGTCCCCGAGATATTGATATCTTTCATTTGAAAGACAGAAGCTTTGAAAAATATTTCGATTTTAGATCTTATCACAAACATCTTCCGACCTACATTTGGATCTTGCCGCCTGTAGATTTCAAGTAACATTGTCAATGTAATCCTATGTTTAGGATCATGATTAGCTTTTATAGTTTATATCTTATTGTTTATTATTTGAATTTTAATCGAATATTATAAAAATCTTATCATTTTAAGATTATATTAATCAATCCAATTACAGTTTTGAAGGTTTTATTTATTATTGAAGTGGAATTTAGTATCAATGAGCACATTCTATATATTGTTGTGATCTGACATTGCCATGGAAAAAGCAAAGCTTAATGTATTCCCTCTATTATCTAACATTCTAAGAACAAATGTAGTACAATCTTTCACCCAATTGGCTCTGAGATTGATCGAAACTTGCTTAGTATTTCTCTTCTCCTTGAGAAGAATCATTCTGTCATTTTCCAAGATCAATGTAGCACAATCTTCGATCCAATTGGCTGTGAGATTGCTTCCATTGTAATAAAAGATGGAAGCTACACTGGTTCATTACAGTTGTGAAAGCCAGTAGCGAACATTTCTGTTTACATTCGGTCTTTCTCTGCCATTTGATCTAGGATTCATGGGGTAGATCAGGGAGGGATGCCTATCATTTCAACTTGCAGCAACTATCGTCGTCAAGGAATGTGTCGACTGTCGACGCCTTATGCCTAGGCATGGTAGGCAAGGCAGAACTATACATAGTCTTCCAACCTCTCTTCTCTGTACAATATAACAGGAGCAACATGTTGACATGGAATCCATGTTAGGTCCCATACTCTACAGGTGCAATTCTCAGCAAATGGTTCCTATTTAGACCTCAAGTAACAAGGCTGGTGGTATCTTGTTCTAGCTTTAGTATTACAAAACCAGAAGCCAAGCTGTGTTCAGAAAGAAACAATCAGCAAATTCTTAGCACTCAAGTAACCAGGCTGGTTTCATCTTCTTCCAAGTCTAGCATTAGAAACACCGAAGACGAGTCATGTTCAAACTACGGACAAGGACGAAGTCAAAATTTTATATAAAAAAATTATAAACTATCAAGTTGAGGGGCAAAATTAAATTATTAATACAAAATATAAAAAAATAAATTTTAGGGGTATAACTGCACCTAATAATCTTTAAATCCATTCATATTTTTGAAGTATATAAAATCAAAATTTTATCAAATAATCTATAAATATGTCATTTTTGTTATCTACAAAATTTTAAATTTTAAAATAAAGTTTTAAAATTTAAAATTAAGATACTTGATAATTATAAGAGAATAATCCATATTATAATACCCGGAAATTCTATATGATAAATATTGTGAGGGATAAGGTTGCCTCATGGCAGGCGGCCTGAAACATAGTAATTAAATACAGCTCCAGACTTTGGCAGCAAGCAGCAGCATACAACAATGACATGGCACGTGCTTGGTAACAACAAAAGTTGAAGGATGAAAATGAAAAATCAGTGAAAGATTGAGGATTAAATATATTTTTTCACTCTCCTAAAATTTTATATATTATCAGAAATATTATATATTTTTTATTGAAAATATATTTTTATTCTCCTAAAATTTTACTACTATATGTTATCAGAAGGTGGGGTGGAACAAGACAACTGATTTATTCTGCTTTAGTTTACATTATTTTGCTTGTAAACTTTTGCAACACATTAGTCCTTACACTAGGAGCTTCTGGCTCTTAATACATTGATTGTTGTAGTCAACTTTTACCTTACTCTTCCACCATCGCCGCCGCCGCCGCCGCCCTTTACTTTTTGGGTGCCTTTATGTACCCCACATGAGAAGTGTTTGTGGTTTTAGCCAGGGTTTTCAACTCATTAGCCACCCAACATTTGGATGTTTCCCTATGGTAAAAGTACCCCAGACACTTGCAATCCATAGTGCATTTCTTCCCACAATCACTCTCTTTGATGGGTCCTTGTCCTTCATTGTACTGGCTCATGAAATGGTTAACACCTTCAACCTTGTAGTAGCTGAAATCATTAGGCATACAAGAGCTCACCTTCTTCGGCTGACAATTCCGGTTCCAACCCAATAATCCCTTCGGCGACGGGCAACCGACGCATTGATTCTCTTCACAAACCCCAAAGTTCCCGCATCGCTCGGGCAATTCACATTCCGTGCCCCATATGGAGTCCCTAGAGAAGAGAGTGAATGTCTCTTCCCATGCTCTTGAATCAACTTTGTCGTTGTAGGTAAAAACCCTGAGGTTACCGTCGATCCCGAGCCGGAGGATCGACAATGTGCTGTTGTATTTAGGTCGAGCCAATATGAGATTCCCGGTTCCGCCGGAGGAGGATTTGGCTACGGTGTAATCTAGGATGATATTGTAAGCAAACCCTTCATGAGTGTCCGGTTCAACATTTAGTGTCACGGATTGTAATGTCCCATCTTGTGTACTCGGCCAAACGGATGACTTGAAGTAGACCAACGGCTTAGGAGAGTTCAAGCCCTTATATTGCAAGACCAACCCTTTGGGCTCCATCACCAAGCTATAAGCCCCATTGGCGTTGTTTCGGGTCGAAGCTCGGCTCACGAGCTTCGTCGGGCCCCCGACTCTAAGAGACTGACCCACCAATAGTGTATCAGTTGGATGGTCAAAACTTTGCCAAATGAACTTGCCCTTGGAGTCATGTAGCACCATGTTACCATTAGACAACAATTTGAACCCCACCACCCCTCGGTTGGCAGTGTTACTCTGCCAAGCAATCCGACCATCGGCATCGGCCAACACAAGGTTTCCATTAGCCCCAAGAGAGAACGTTGCATTCTCACGAACCGGGTTTCCCCGGTTAGCTTCCCAAACCCAACGGAACAACGACTCCGAACGCGTGCTGGCCATACGTAGCCCAAGGGTGAAAGCATTAGGGGTGGTGTTATAAAAGGCAAGCTGAAATGGGGCAGTAGCTATATCTATGACTCGATAATTTCCGAGATATTCAACAACAAATGGCCCGAATTCGCCATTGTTGACATGCTTGAATGTTGCAGAGGGAGGAACAGTAGCTAAGGCATTGAAACAAAAGAGAAACAAGGAGATGATTAAAGAAGGGGACGTAAACGTTTTGGCCATTGACAACTTGTTAGCTGCTATTTCAAGGTGATGGGAATGAAGCAGTCAGGCAGGGCTATATTTATAAGGTTCCCGTAAGGGTATTTCGGAAATTAAAGATATATAAAAAAAAGTATTTTTTTATTACAAAATCTGTGGATAATGTGTTGTAAAATCCACCCTGTTTGACCCTTGTTCACTATAAACAGACACAGAACAAAACAAGCAGTACTGCTGCTGATGTTAACATTTGCTAATTCTGGAAGTTCAGGCCGCTGAAGGGATGTTTCGGCATTCAATTATAAATGGAAAACTATAATTACCTAAGCACCCAAAAATCAACTACACATTTTCTGTATAAAACAATTAAATAAATATATAAATAATAAATAATTATATTTTTAATACATAAATTATAAAAAAAAATTATACAAACTTTAATATTTAAGCTATAAATTTAAATACTTAACTCTAATACCTTAAAACATAAATCTTAAACTCAATTTTAAATTTAAATCTTAAATTATATATTATACGATTTAAATCTTTAAATTAAATTTTAAATATATAAACCTAAAATTAAAAGATTTGTGTATTAAAATATATTTTATAATAATATAAATTTGATAAATTTAATATGGGTAATTATAGCGTGCAGTGGCAATGAAAACAAAAACAAGTATTTTAATTTTTAAGTTTTAGATATTCAATATTTATAGTTAAAATTTAAATTAATAACATATTATTTTAAAACCTGAAAAATATCACTAAATCTTAAATTATAATAATAAATTCTAATTCTAATCATAATTCATCAATGTTAAAATGCTAAACTATACTTGAATTAAATTTATAAACAATACAATTTTAAGAGAGAGATTATTAGGTGAATTCTGTTCACTACGTCATTCATAGTCCAAGCAATCAAGATCGTTGATCTTTAAATAACCACCTAATAACCGCCACCCTCTAAATCCATGTAGGAAAGAGGTGATGATTCACTTGAAAAAAATTAAAATCAACGGTCCTGATTAATTGAGACCACGTATGACGTGGTGAACAGGGTTAACTTAATAATTTTTTCTTTTAAGATCATTTAACATTACTTTTGAAAATTATGATAAAAATATTTTTAAAATTTAAATATTTAAATTTACGGTTAAATTTTTAAAAAATAAAATATATATTTTAAATATTATCTTATAAATATAAAATATATTAATTTGTATTATATTTAAATTCATTAGTGGGATAACATATAAAAATCAACTTAAAAGATAAAAAATATATGTAAATAATAACGTTTTGTCTTTAATGACTGAAAATATTTATCAACCCTTTTTAATCTTTCTTAGCATCGAATGGAATTTCATTCTCTTTGTATCGTACATTACACATATTTCTGCAGCCACCCAACCCCATTAAATCCAAGGACCCGCCGAATTGGGACAAAATGGAAAGCAAGAGCCGCCACCGGGGACCGGATGATGGCTTTCAAAACTCTTAGCTGGGATGCAATGATGCAGCTGAGCAAGACAGAGACTTGACGTTACAGGGGGGGTCTTAAAATTTATATATAAATTATTTTTAAAAAGAAATTATTTTAAAAAATTATATATTTTTTATTAAAAATATTATTTTTATTTTTAAAAATTTTAAAAATTTATTAAAAGATAAAATTTTACGTCTCTCTCTTATTTTATCTTTTTATTTTTTGCATTGCAGAGCGATAAGTATTAAAGCAATAGCCACCGCTTGGCGCACTACCCCTCACATCTACTTGGGGGTCACATGGATTTGGCATCATGTTGCAGTCACTTCCTTTCTGATATCATATAGAGGAGCGAGTCGAGATCGAATAATATTCGGTTTATTAAGATTTCGAAGCGAGATCGAGTTTGAATAATTTTAAATAAGATTAAAAAATTTAAGTTTGTCTCGACTCGTTAAAAATTAGAGTCGAGTTTTATTCGAGCTCAATCAAGTTAAGTGTTGACTGATATTTCATCGTGTTAGATTCGAATAACTTTTATATATCACGTGTCATTTAAAAACTTACAAAGAAAAAACTTTGATACACAAATTGTGTAAATTCAAACTTGTTAGTTTCAGGGTTTGATATGTTAATTTAGGGTTTAAAACTTATATTTAGGGTTAATATTAAGGTTTTTAAGTTTAGAATTTTAGATTTTAAATTATAAATATATATATATTATATTTTTCAGTAGCTCGTGAATTTTTCGAATCGGGTATCAAATAATTTGATTCGACTTGTTAAGAACTCATGTCGAGTTCGAGATCAAATCAAGCTTTGATTGAACTTTGATCGAATCGATCTCGGATAACTCGCGATTTATCTCGTCTCATTTATAACCCTAAATCATATACATATAAAAGTACGTCTGAAATTTATTAATCGATCAAATAATTAAAAAAAGTTTATAATTATATTATTTAGTTATATATTAGTTTGAATCTCGTTATTTGTCCTAAAAATATATAATATTTTTACTTACTAAAAAAATACATCTTATGAATTGGAATAATTTGAATTCCTATTTTATAATAAAAATTCAAATAAATTTAATTATCTTATATATTAATAAAATATTTTTTAAAATTTTGAAACGGATTGTTAACCTTTTGTAAGAAGAAAAGAAATCGTTCCACAACCGACCTTACAAATAAATCTCTTTTAAAATTAAAATTTAACCTATTATTTTTGTGTTCATTAATTTATAAACTACCTGTTTTAATTTCATATTTAATTATGTCTATCCAAAAAGTTATAATAAGATTACTGTAGCATTATTAATAATTTCATTGCCTTAGAATTAATTAACACTATACTCTTTCCAAGTTTATTCAAAGTTTAAACTTCACCTCTCCCACAATTATAAAAAATATATATTAATACATCACTAAATGAGACTTAAAATAATAGAGTTTTGGGCCGACTTAAAACCAACTAATTATATATATTTATTTTGACGCGAAATTTGTATATTTAAAATTAATTTTAATTTGATTTGATCTATAAAAATTGTTTTTTAAAATTCAATTAAAAATAATTTTATAAATTTAATTATAAAAAATAATTATATAAATTAAATTGTAAATAAAAATATTTAATTTTAAAATTTTAATTATAAAAAATATATAAAGAAAGAGTATCATTACAAATATTTTTAAAAAAATATAAAAGAAAATTACATCATTAATCAAAGATTAATTTTTTTCACCTTAAAAATCCGACCTAATAACAATCTTTTAATTAATTCAATCTAATTTGATCTGATAAAATATTCATCTCTAATTATAACATTAGGTACCATACCTGAAAAGTAAAAACGATACTTCAAAAGCTCGCCAAGTTTATGCGAAATTTTTAAAATGAATACTCTCTCTATCCTAAAAATATTATCCTTTATTGACTTTTTTGAGGTCAAATTTTTTAGGCTATGATTATTGATTATTTAAAATTTATTATTGATAAAAATATAAAAAAATATATTTAGAAACCTCTAATCGAATAGATTTTAAATATATATTTTATAAAATTTAATTATTCAAAATATTTAATATAATTATAATCAAAATATAACTTTAAAAAAAATCAATAAAAAACGATGTTCATGAGACAGAGAGAATATCATTTTTTTTCTACTAAAATCATTCCGTAGCGTTATTTTTTTAAAACTTTTGCTCCTAGAAGAGTGAGTACCAAATTAATGGAAAAGAAATCAAAATGGAAAAACTTCATGTTACTCCGAAGCCAAGTTTTTATGATGTAAAAGAGTACTAATTAAGTAACAAAGAGCAAGCAAAAGAAACTTAAAGATGGAACAGTTGGATCAGTGAAGCTGAATATGCATCTTACATGAAATCCTTGGCAGGAACATGTTGCTGTTTTTCCAGTTCAGATTCATCACACAATTTCATCACTTCATCATAGTCAATCAAGCTGTTGGAGCTGCTTATGTTCCTGGAATAGCACAAACCATTTCCATGGTATCCATACACTTGTTTCGTGCCTTGTGATCTGTTCCGGGTCGTGCCGTCTTCCACGGCAAGGACCGACTGCGCTTTCTGGTTATTTCGGAGAAAACCGATGAAGGAAGCGAAACCGACACTCTTGTACTTGTTCTCGTTAAGTCCTAACGTGAGATTTCTGATAAAAGAGAAAGATCTTTCTCCTTGTACTGTAAAGTCTGCATGAAAGTTGAAGAGGAAAGTCTTGAATGATTCCTCTGCATGAACGTAATGAAAGGGCAGCTTCCTGTAAACCCTGTCATTGAAATGGATTGTCTGGTTCACAACCTGGAAATCTCCATCTTTTGCTATTTGCATCGAGTTGTTGTAACGAAAATCTTGAATCGAATGCGTGGTGATATTGCCGTGAGAAGATTTGATCCATCCAGTTGCAGATATGTACCTCTTTGAACTGGTCAAGAATTTCCCATTCAATTCCTTGAAATCAGATTCTTCATTGACAGTGACAGCATTGTTGCTGCACTTCACAAGTCTCCCTTCGGTTTTCACACGTTTGGAGTCTAACCAGAGGTGCAAATTGGCATCTATGAACCAGACATTCAAGGCATTGGTGACACTGAACCCCAATGTATGGAGTTTTCCATCCAACATGTTGCCTAAAAACGGGGTGATTTCGATATCGTAAGAAGGAAGATCGAAAGAGCTAATGCCGGTTATCGGACTCCAAAATGAAGGATTGATTCCACCGGTGTAGATGACGGTGAAAGGCCAAACTGCACCCACTACTTCACCATCAAGATTGACTAAAACTTCCCTAAATGGTCCATTTCCTGGAGTGTCTATTAGATTATTTGCATCAATGTAATCGTTCTGATAATTTCCGTACCAAAACTCATCGTTTTCATGAAAAGATACATACACTTCCAATACAGCTCTATACACATTTGGTGGTACTCGAAATTGCTTCGACTTGGTATCGTTCGAATCCCGAACTTGGAACCACAAACCATCATTCAATGGCTGATCTCGGGAAATCGGTAAGATCAGATCAGCCTTAGAATGGTAGTTAGATGTCAAGTTATTTGAACCAATCTTCGTCTCATCATCGTTGGTCACATGGTAATCAGCAGGATAGAAATGAAAGGTTAAATTAACATGGTAGACACCAGTATAGGTCTGGTCCACAATGTTACCAAGAAAAACAGCTAGTGTTCTGTTCTTCAATAGCAATGAGTGATACCTTGTTACATCTTTCTCAACAGTCCAAACTATTCCATCCGGTGTAGGCTCCGCCGTGCAGCCCCGAAGTAGCTCAACACCAGATATCCAAACCCCGAAAATACGATCGAACTGTATTCCTTTGCAGGTGGCCTTCCATTCGAGCACGATTTTGGAGAATTTTCGAGAATAACAAGCCGGTGGGGTGTAGTTTGCAACAACCGGGGGTCTTCCGTAGGTGAAACCGAAATCATGATGAAGAACATTGTATGAACATGGTTTGGTTTTCGGTAGCTTGATTGGTTTGGTTACTTCAAAGTATACAATTGGTGAATTTTCATCAAAGGGTACTATGTTTTCGATCAGTCGAGAGCGGTGATTCGATCGAAGGATCATGTTCTTGCTTCTATTGAGGTTTGCCATGGAGAAGATAAGGTGGCAGAGGAATAGCAAGAGAAAGAATTGGACAGTGATTTCAAAGGAAGCCATTAATGTTGGCTTTTCTGGCAGCTGCATTTGATGAACTCAGTACTGATATTTATTGTTAAAAATCAAAACTTTTGACATCTTAATTCTTACCCTAAACATGAAATCAAGTCGTAGTCTTTCAGAATTATAAACTGAAACATCTATCATCACCATTTCAGTTTTACCATTAAAGAAATGAAAGTAAGTATTGAAGAAACTGCAAACGTTTGAGTAATATCAGCATATATATTGCCTTGCAAGTTAAGTAGCTGTGAAAAAGATCTGTAAAAATAATTAAAGAACAATTTACTTAACATCTCTTAACAACATAAACTAATTTTATACAGGAAGACAACCGAGAACATTTTGTTTCCAAAACTCGAAAATATTGGACTCGTTTCGACTGTCGCTCCGACGACATAGGAAGTGACAGTGGATTTGAATGTACTCGTCTGTTTCTGTTATTAATCCACTTTGTAACCTTGTGCTGCAGATCTTTCTCTACTAATCTTATGATCTACCATGGTTTTCTGATTGTGAAAACAATGTAACTGAAGCTAATCCGAGCGCTGTTCCGCACTGCATTGCCTTGTCAATGGCTAGCCACACCACATAGTCCCAACTCCCTAGTTATCACTTATCACTGTACGAAACATTATTGAACGCATCAAATTGAGTACCCTTCGTTTCTCCAAAGATCTAACACCATTAGGAATGTCTGATTTGTCAAATCTGGAGGATTCTGCTGCAAAGATAGTTTGCCAAGGGGAGAAAACTTGCCCTTGAAGCAAGTTAGAATGAAGCTCAAGAATGTAAGCATTTCCCACAATCTGCTCCAAACTGTTGAGAAAATTGTTGGAAAGATTCAACACTTCTCACCCTTCAGCTTCCCATTTGGAAATTCCGCCCTTTTCACTCGGGTAAAAATCATTCGTCTCTTTCTGATTTTTTTTAATTTTTTTTTTAAAAATTCAATTCTTAACCCTAATTCTAATTTTCTATTAAACCATATATCTTAAAATATATCATACTTTTAATTTTCTAAACCTTAACTATAATCTTTAACCTTGAACTTAAACCCTTTAATTTAAAACAGAGACATAAAAAGAGACATGAGAAAGAGATAAATGATTAATAATAATATGATAATTTTAAAAATAATAATAAATTAAATAAAATTAAAATAAATGCTATTAAACTTGTAGTTAAAAACAATGAAATTCAGAGTTGGGCTGAGATTTATGTAATGAAATACGGACAACCTTAACCACCAAGGAAGCGTACAAATAGCTACACGTCATATCCTACTTCCTTTTCCCTGCCACTTTCCAAAGAAAATTTCAGATTCTCTTAAGAGAGAGAAAATAAAAGGAAAGGAAAATTTGCATAGAATTTCGGCCCCTTTTTCTTTCCAATTCCATGATGAATACATTGAATAGAACAGAGTTACATTTGCTTTAAACGGTTCTTTTTTCTAGATAAACCCACTTTGTCTTCTTCCCCTCACAACTTTCAGCTCAAGAGAAAATTTCCATTAATCGTCCCTGAAGTTTATTTTTTCGGGTAATAGTTCACTCTCTTTCTCCATGTTTTTGTTTAATTTCATTTACTTATTGGGTCTTGTTTTGATTCAACTTTTAATGGGTTTCTCTTTATTTGTTTTAGCGTATAATATAAGCTGTACCCATCGTGTATTTTGGCTTCAATTTTAGGAATTCACGACAGGAAATGAAAATTTGATGCTTTTAGGCAGCAACAAAGAATTGTTAGACTATAATTTATGGTAAATAGTTTTCATTTCATGTTTTGTTGATATCCTGACTGAAATTTACGTTGGATTTTAGATGGTTCAATCTTGATGATCTGTTGATAACTTTAATCAAGTCAGTTGCTTTTATGGTTACCAACCCCACGTAGAATTTTCAAATCCAATTGCGGATCGTTTGTGAATTCCGATCCAATTCGTAAATCTTTAGCATCCTAGGTTAGAAGACACTAAGATTGTGCTTGGTTCAGAGGTTTTAGTGTGCTTCAAAACATTATTTTTTCTAGCTTCTGCTGAAGCAATTTGTTTGTAGCATCTTTGCTTGCTATGGATCTGGACCATCTGGTTGCTTTGCTGACTTTGCTATTTGACTCGCTCAGAAACATGGGTAGTCCTGCCGAACCAAAGAGAAGAGTGGCATTCGTGTTGATTGATGGATTGGGAGATGTATCAATACCAAAGCTTGGGTGTAAGACTCCCCTGCAGGCAGCCTATGTTCCTAACTTGGATGCCATAGCATCAGCTGGAGTTAATGGTCTCATGGATCCCGTTGAAGTAGGTTTGGGTTGTGGCAGCGACACTGCTCACCTTTCACTGTTGGGCTATGATCCCAGAATATATTACCGAGGGCGAGGTGCATTTGAGTCCATGGGAGCTGGTTTGGCAATGTCACCTGGAGATATTGCATTCAAGGTGTGTAACCTGCTCTACATCTCCCCCCTTTCCCCCTGCATTTCTTTTAGATTATTTGGATCATTCACTAAACATTCCTCAATCTGATAATACTATGAATTTATGATACTATTCTAATACTGGTAATTTGATTTTGACTCAAGAATCTCAACTTTTTGATCAAGTTTTATGTACTTATATTTGAATGAAGAATTTTTTGTCGTAGGTTATATCTTATTTTCAGATTTAATATTAAAACATAGATTACTAACTGTTGCTTGAGATGTTTTTGTATGACCTTTTACTTCCCAATCTTACATCTTTAATTTCCATTTCCTCTGAAAATGGGTATATAGTCCCTTTTCCTCCTAACAGATAGGATCTAGCTTCTGAATTCACTTAGTGTTCTTATACATGATTACCTATTCCAATTATCTATTTCCAGTCAAATTTTGCAACTTTGGATGAGAAAACTGGCATAGTTACGAGTAGGAGAGCTGACAGACATTTTGAAGAAGAGGGGCCTATCCTTTGTAGTGCCCTGGATAGAATGAAGCTCCCATCTTTTCCCGAGTATGAAGTTAGAGTCAGGTACATTGTGATTCATTGCTGTAAATTTGAGTTTATGCTGTGGTATTCTTTTTCTTAGTTCTGCAGCATATATAGCTTATTCGGCAAGGTTTAATTTTTACATCTGTTTTTCGTTTTTGACTTTCCTTAGATTGACAATTTTGAACCTTGAAAATATCTTAATGTAAATGGTTATGATGGCTAGGTTAGAAGGTTCTGATGTTGTTTTCTTCTAAGTGAACTCTGCTAGGGATTGGGTTGACATTTTAAGTTCCCATTGCAAATTATTTAATGCTACGTCCTCATAATTAACCTCATACAGGTATGCTACCGAACACCGATGTGGAGTTGTTGTTAAAGGGCCAAGGCTCAGTGGAAATATATCGGGAACTGACCCATTGAAGGACAATCGCTTACTTCTGGAAGCCAAAGCTTTAGATGATACCGATGAAGCAAGACACACAGCTGCAGTTGTTAATGAGTTATCTAGGGAGATATCGAAGATACTAGTGTCTCACCCGTTGAATGCAAAAAGGTTAGCAGAAGGGAAGAACGTCGCTAACGTTGTCCTTCTAAGAGGCTGTGGTATTCGAATCGAGGTATTCTGTCTATGCATTATGTGGAGAAAAACACTTCTGCCAAAGAAATGTTTATGCATTTTGCAATTTTCTACTTGGTTCTTGTTCTTCCATAGTAGGATAACTAATAAATGGTTCTATCTTTTCTGCTTATGTATGTAGGTTCCTCCATTTGAAAAGAAGCATGGCTTGTGGCCTTGCATGGTGGCTCCCACAAAAATTATTGCAGGATTGGGCCTATCACTTGACATCGATATCCTGGAAGCTCCTGGAGCAACAGGAGACTATCGTACACTTTTGACTTCAAAAGCAACTGCCATAGCCAATGCACTCTCTGCTCCTTCACAAACTTGTCCTAGTGTCTTTGTACCAGGGGAGGATGAGCACAAGCCTGGCAGATCAGATGGCTATGATTTTGGATTTCTCCATATTAAGGTAATAACCTTATTTATTTGATTCCCCTTTGTGGTGTTCTTATAGCATAGAGATTGATTTATTTCTTCCATTTTTTGGCTTTATTTGCGTCTCCTGTCCTTGTTATGGACACCAACAAGGTCCAATGTTTATGGAGTCCTGAAATCTATGTACATCATTCTCCATGTCGTTTAAGCAATGCAATGTACTTTATATTCCTAAATTACAGGCAATAGATGATGCTGGTCATGATAAGGCAACTGTTTTCAAAGTAAAAGGATTGGAAGCTGTAGATCAAGCTATAGGGCAGCTGGCTAAGCTCCTGTGGCAGGCCGAATTGACTGGAAATTTTCAATATTTTATGTGTGTCACCGGTGATCACTCAACACCAGTCGAATACGGAGACCACAGTTTTGAACCAGTTCCATTCACAATATGCCGGTTGAAAGATTTTGTGGGTGCCATTGGTGGGGAATCTGTTGTCTTGGAAACTTCTCTTGATCCATTCCCTCTTCCGACCATTAAGGCGGGCGAAGACCTAAATGAATACATTGCTCTAGCAGAAGGGAGACAATGCAAGCAAGTTCAATCAGTTTTGGGTGATTCAGTTTTTGAGTTCAACGAGATTGCTGCCGCAAGGGGATCTCTAGGACGGTTCCCTGGTGGAGAGATGATGGGAATTGTAAAGAGGTTTCTTAAATTAAATGCATGAGTTTCATAACCTCTCCTTGTCTGAATAAGGTGCTTCTAATCTGGAAAATAACCATATGATGTTATGTGCTCTTGAATCTTCAACAATTTGGAATGCTCTCCCGCATTCTGACATTGTGTACCAGAAATAGACTTCTGTTATTGAATGATAACGATTGTTTTTGTTTTTGCGAACAAACCTAGGATTTCATTTCAGTATATACATTCCATTCATTGTTGCACATCGATGCCGAATCCTAACTTCTAATGGAACTTTCATTTATGTTCATACCTTTCTCTGCTGTGCATATGAACCTTCAAGCAGTACTCCATCCTTTCCGAGACTCATTCTCGGAGACGGACAACCGGTACAAGACATCTGCAAATGTCAAAAGCCCGGTTTGCATATGGACATTGGAGATTGCTTTGCAATAAAACCATTCACCATTCTTACAGATAGCAAGCTAGGCAAGACTCATGAAAACAGCTCTGTTTTGAAAAAGGAAAAAAAAAACGTTGTCATCTTCCAGAATCAAAGAGAAAACTTCATATCAAGTTCCAACAGAATATTTAAGAATATGCAAGTTGACTAACTGTTAATCCATAAGAATTTCCCAATTATTCTAAATATTTCCATTATATTAATAAAGTTTATCATGTAAACAATCCAGATAAAGTAGAAAAATATAAAAAGCAGACAATAAAGCAAGCATTAGCCTCCCTACTAGTAAGTTGCATATGTGATATGTGTAACACATCAGCAAAAGCAAGTGCACAGAAAAGAGTGGATAACAAAGCACTGTGTTCTTTTGCCTTATCTCTCAACACTTCTAATCTACAGGTTAATCATAAACCAGACCCTGAATTATACCTTTTTTAACGGTTTATTACTTAAAAAAGTGTCAATTACGTGTTAATGAGTTACAATCCGAACATAATCTACATACCAAGCCTTAGTTTACTAGTTACTTTGTCTGTGCTTATTTTTTTTAAAGTTGTGGTCACCATTTGTGGAGCTTTTCTTCCCATGTGCTCCTCGTTATGTAAAAACCAATCAAATAATTCAAGTTTCTACCCTCGACCAACCTTTTTTAAAGCTTAATCAATAAGAAAAAAACAATCATAAAAAGGGTCATTCAATACTTCACCATCTCGAAGAAACAGAGAGGGTGAAAGAAAGGGAGTTGTGATGTATGTGACAAGGCCTCTTTCTTTATACAGGAAATCTCCAATTGCTCTTGAAGATGAGCCACCTGCTGAAGGTCCTTATTCAGGCTATTTAGTGATTACAGATGAAGAAGCTGAAGAACAAGACACCTTCTGTTTCGGGGCTTATAAGAAAAAGGGTGTCGAAAAACTGCCTTTCCCACAAGACAAGATGTTGAACGTTGTTCATTCATCGGAGGTTGAGGAAACTATGGTTAAAAAGGTCTGGTTTATCCCTGTCCTGGACCAGCCTCTTTCATCTAACCAGTACTATGTTATTCGAGCCAAGGGGAGATACAAAGGGTAAGTTTCGAATTCGACTCTTCGTTTTTCTTGAAGTATTTATGCTCAAACATCGACATCGATATTTAAATTATTCTAAGGTACGAATAAGTTCAAACTTGCAGGCTAGCATGTACAAGTTCAAGGGAGATAGACAGTAAACTATGTTGCTTCTTCAATGATGGTATAACTGATGTAAAACCGAAACCATTTGATCACAGAAACGTTTATCAACAGTTCAAGATCCTTCGTCACCATAGTCACAGCTTCTTCGCCAAATCCACCGCAACAGATTCATCCCCACCAAAATTCTTAAGGAGATACGGATGGAGACTTCGTATCTCACGCTCCTACAGATTACAACTAGACCAAGCTCTAGGCCTCGACTCGTCCCTCCGCAAACGCCTCCCGAATTTCGACTTCCCGATGTTCAACAAGAAGTCTCCATCGGTTGTCGTCGGACAATGGTACTGTCCCTTCATATTCGTCAGGGAAGAAACAAGGCTACGCCGACAGATGAAGAAATCATTGTTCTACACCATGACACTCGAGCAATGGTGGCAACAGATTCATGCATGCGACAGAGAGAACGATGAACAAACCGTTGTGAACATCAACAAGATTGTGCAAAGGGAGTTCATATCTGTCAACGGCATGCTTGCTGCTAGAGATCATAAGGTTAGCCAAGGAGGTTTTTGGTGGTTCAGAACTTTGTCTAGAAACGATGGCAGAAAGGGCAGCAACGTTGGGTTGAGTTTAGCAATAATGGAGAAGATGAAATGGTTGCAGGAAGAAGGAGGATGGTATAATGGAGATGAGAGTGAAGTTCGGGTTGAAAGAGAAGAAGATATAAGGAGTGAAGATAGTGAGTGGAGGAGATTTGGTTGTTATATGTTGGTGGAGAGCTTTCAATTAAGAAGGATGGATGGGACTTTGGTGCTGAGATGTGATTTTAGGCATACTCATAAGATTAGATCAAAATGGGAATGAATGTATGTCCCATGATCATGCATAAGTTTGTTGAAAAAAAAGTTTACTAGTTTATTAGTTAATAAAAAATAAATATCAATATTCGAATCTGTATAATATGAAGTAATACGAGTATTTTCGATAACTCAACAAATTAATTCAATCTCAAAATATTATTAAAAGGTTAGTGTTTTAATGATTAATTTATATCATAAAGTTTAAGGTGTTTGATACTTAAAATTTAAGACGTTTATGAAAACTTTTAATTTTCATTGTCAGTGTATTGAATATAAATCCATAGTAATTAGGGTAATTATCATCGCACAGATGTTTGTGAAAATTTTATTTATACAATTATTTTAATTTTAGGGTTTAAGAATTATGTTAATTTATAAAATTTAGGGGTTTAAGTGTAGTAGTTTAAAAATTATCAGTTGTCGATAAAATATCAGGTTTAAAGTTAGAAATTATAAATTAAAATTAATTTTTACATATTAAACTAATAAAACAGTAATTATATCAAATCTTATGTTAATTTTTCTTTAAGAATTATATTTTTATTTAACTCATTAAATTTATCAAATTTTACTTTAGTAAATGAAAATACTAGTCAAATTTTAAACCAAGTCATGGTCCTAGGCTACTACTAATTGGGTAATATTTCTTCTCGGCCCAAATAATATTGGGCTCATGGATGGGCCATACCATCCTATTTCCTTCTATTTTCCTCTCAAAAAATTCAAAAGGCCTCAATTTTCCCGCCACCAGACACCGTTTTCGCTATAAAAAGAGAAGAAAAATCATCTAAAAATTGAGAAGAACAGGAAAAATGGAATCGGTGGTGGCGTCGGTGAGTGGATACAGCGGCATTGAGCGGTTCAACCTAATCAAGCTCATATCTCTAGCAGGTGCCAGCTATGTTGGCAATTTCTCCCGATCAATCACTCATTTGGTATGATTTCTCCTTTTTCGTGGTACTACTTTGATTTAAAGAAAATTATAGGGAAGAAACTGAATATCGATTGGTTGTTAGGTATGTTGGAGATTCGAAGGAAGGAAATACGAGCTTGCTAAGAAGTTAAAGTTGAAAATCGTAAATCATCGGTGGATTGAAGATTGTATAAAGGAAGCGGAGCGTTTGCCTGAAGAGCCTTATATGTTGCAAAGGTATTAATTTACTTTTTTTCCTTCTGATTTTTAGATTTTTTTCCGGTTTGATGGATCTTTACAGTTAGGTTATATTAATTTCGAAATGAGAAACGGTGGAGGCTTGTTTGATTGTAATGTTTAAGGGATTGATAGTAACTTATCAAGGTTGATTTCGGTAGTTAAGAATGAAAATCAGTATTAGACGAGATTGAAAATGGAAGTGAGAAAATAATTGAGGATAAAATTGTCCTTATTTTTTTTTTTTTGTAATTGATGCCTCGTTATCTCCTAGAATTTGACGAGAACAATATTTTAAATGTAGTTTTCTGTAAGCAGTCGTTAATAGAATCTTTCAAATATTCTATGATTTTGGCTGTTTGGAACTTACTGCTTGATAATTTGTTAATTATCAGAGATGGTGGAGAATGATTTGGACTGTTGGAGTCTTATTCGTACCTTTTTATTTTTCTGTAGTGGAGAAGAAATAGGACCTCTGTTGCTGGAGATCCCAGATGTTGCCAAAGGAGATGCCTTGACTAAGAAGTGCAAAGTATTTTCTGAAAAACCTAATGTTCACAACGGTATTGGAAATGAAACAATTGATGTTGACTATGGAGGTTCTGGCTTATCTGGTTGGTCCAAATCTGCAGTGTTGGATGAGGTGATCATATATACTGCTAGTCCTCATTGCTTTGTCTCTACGCCTCTCTGTTTTCCTGCTTTTTTCTTTCTTTCTTTCTTTCTTTCTTTCTGTTTTGCACCCCCCACAGGATAATTCTTTGTCAGGGTACATAATCAGTGCTTCTTTAAGTTAGACAACTATAAAGGGATTCTTGATTGATAAGTAGTAAAGTAATGTATATCAGTTGAGTTTGTGTCCATGCATAAGTAAATTAGTATCTCTATTCTAACCCATAGAAAGTAACTCTGTAAAGTGTAAACTATTTCTAGAGGTAGCCAGTGAGATTTTCAAGGTTTTTGATAAAGTTCAGCACGATCTTCAAATTCTATGTGTCATTGTACGAATTTTTAAGGAATAACTACCCAGATCTTATTTTCTTGACTTTGCTCTTTTTCTTTTACTTTATCCGGTTGAAAAGCATGGAGAGCCGTTTTCTTATGCTTCTATGCCTCCAATGAGGAACAAAAGGAAGAGCTCAAGGAACAAAGAGCCAAATGCTCATCGTTCTGTTCTGTTGCTGAGGGAAGAAAGAGATATTCCTGATGCTATTAGAGGCACTTCTTTGGACAAGTCATCTCAGAGGAAAGGACGAAGGCTTGTGAAGAAGAGTAATAAAGAAATAGTAGTGTCCGACTCTTCAGATTCTGACCAAGAGTGCTATCCAGTTCCACTCCTCCGGGTCCATAAACCATTTGCTAGAGTTACAAATCCACGTAATCGTGAAATTGGAGGTCCATCCAATTGGAGTACTGCTAGTACATCTGAAGTTGAAGGACCATCTAATCGTGATTTCAGTAACCTTCAGAGAGTAGATGAAGAAATAGAAGAAGTTGAGGAGATCGAATTGGGGAACAACCAACCTCCTTCCATTGGTTTAACTTCACCAGGAAAGAATGCGCAACCTTTCACTGAAAGAATTTCACCAGTTGGGTGCTCTGATGCTGAGAGAGATACTCCGGATCTTTCTTCCGGATTATCTACATCAATGAATTTATCATGTGTTATATGTTGGACAGAATTTAGTCCTACAAGAGGGATTTTGTCATGTGGACATCGATTTTGTTATTCATGTATCCAGGAGTGGGCTGACAATATGGTACACAATTATGTCTTCTCTCTCTTTTTTAATAATTTAAATTCATATGTTTATAGTTGACATTTCTTTAATTATTATTTATATCCTACGCAAGAAGCAAGGTTAGATATGAGTATACTTCATTTAGTATTTTATTTATTATATTTACTACATGATGTTTTAAGCTCGTCTTCTACTAATTTATATTCTATTTTGTGCTGTAAACAACCATTTTGCTGTCACTATTGTACAAGCATGCACCATTTTACTGATGTAAGTTCCTTTTCGTATTAGGAAGTATGGTGGGCTTGCATCTAATTTTTCAGCATTGCTAAACTACTATTATTTATGAGAACTGATTTTCTTCTCAGTATTCTACATGTTAGCTGTATCATCAATTTGGATCTTAATATCATGATGATTTGTTGCATATGATTTCCCCCCTATTGTTTTACCCCGAACCTGATCCAATTTGAAAGTCTTCTATACTAATCATGCTGCCTGCAGATTTCAAAAAGAAAGACTCCATTTTGTCCGTTGTGCAAAGCAAGATTCACAAGCATCACAAAAGTGGAGGATGCGGCCATCTCTGATCAAAAAATATTTTCCCAAACCATTCCTTGTGCCGCACCAACACTGGATGTTCCTATTCTTTCTGATCAGGACAGAGCTGGTTTTGGTGCTCAGGTAGCGGGTACTCTTATACTAAATATTTTATTGCTTCTGTGTTTGTGGCATGATGTCATGCTTTATGATGTTTCTGCATAGTATTTTAGAACCAGAAATAGTACACTTAAGTGGTTGATGAAGTTTGAAGGGGTAAAAAGCAAGTATTGTAAATTTGGTTTCAACTTTCGACTCTCTCCAAACAAGGCCAACTCCATTTAGAAGCACCTTTATCTTCTAATTTCTTAAAACTCTGCAGTTCTGCACTGGAAATGGATGCGTCAAGTTGATCATTTTCTAGCACAATCAGTAAGCAAAGCTAGCATTTTCAGTAGAACAACCAGTGCTACATTATACTTAAACTATGTTACTCCGATTTGCATTGTTCTTTAAGTATTCATGTCCAACATATATTAACAGACATGTGTATGAAGATATTACCTTCTAATCATATAAACAGAGTTTCAGGCACATACAGTGACATTCGAGTCCAAGTAACATTGTATTTCATCCATTTTCATTTGTTGCCCAGTCTTGCTGACACTAACAACTTATCATTATTATGTTTCTTTATAGTTGATTTTCCTGAACTGATTTTGAACTTTTCTGGGCTTTCTTTTAATAGTTCTCAACTGCTTCAGTTTGCATCATGTGCCGTTCTCGAGAACCCGAAGATCTTCTTATCAGCTGCCATGTTTGCCAGATACCGAATATACATGGATACTGTCTTGATCCTCCTTTATTTCCCTGGACTTGCATTCACTGCCAGGATCTGGAAAGGCTCAACCCTTACATCTTCTGATGCACATTAATTCCATGATGGGAAGCTATCCAGAACATCCCTGGATCTTTATGACAGTGGCATTTTGAACATTGTTGACATGAATGTTAAATTCTCTACATTCAACTATTCCTGGTGATGCTGATAAGACAGGAACATATAACTTTGGGGCATTGATTTAAGAACATAAAAAAAAAATCTTTAATAGAGAGTAACATGAATATGATATGCATGTGCAAATTGTAATGGTTAAAACTTCTTTATTTATTTATTTTGAACATGATGGTTTGAACTTCACTAGCTTGATAGTATTTACATAATATTTGAAGTTACAAGAAGAGGTTAGCATTTCACTGGGTGCACTTGCTTGCATTGCTCTGTTACTGTAAAACCATCCTTGCAGTTATCAACAAGGCTAGATTCCATGGCATTATCATCATCAGCCGGAAGTGCCGACGCTTGTGCTTTCAGTTCTTCAATATCAAAATTCCAGGCACTAATTCCCTTCTGGTACTCACACATTGATCCTGCTTGTTCTGGGGCTGGGGCTGCGGCTGCTATATTCGAAGGTAGTTGTTCTGCATATTCATCTTTCTGAAGGGTTTTCACAGGATTCAACAGTGGCCTAAGCTCAGCTAATAACTTCTTCAGAGAAAGTTCCGGTTGTTTGGCATGCTTGAAAAACGAGTGCTTCAACAATTTCCCGGCAGTCGGCCTCTTATTCGGATCCTTCACCAGGCACATGGCGACCATGTCTTTAAATGACTTGGAGAACTTCTTATCACCAAGTCTTGGAGGATCATTCTGCACGGTCATCAGAAGAACCTTCAACGGTGGATATTGCGACAATGGCGGATGACCATGAGCAAGTTCCAAGGCTGTTATCCCAAACGACCATATATCAGCCTTAGAACCATAACCGGTTTCCGCTTGCATAACTTCCGGCGCCATCCAACAAGGTGTGCCGGTAAATGTGTTTCTGCAACGTTGTCTATCTCCAGAATCGAACATGCAAGCCGAAACCCCGAAATCAGAAAGCTTAACCGCACCATCGTTGTCAAGCAATATGTTGCCGGCCTTTACATCCCGGTGGATGTGCCCCTGCCGGTGGAGATAATCCAATGCCTTTAGGGTTTCTTTCAATATAAAACAAATCTCAATCTCCTCTAATCCATTGGGACGCGCCCTTTTCATCGCATGGAAACAAGATCCCGCCGACATGAATGGCATGACGACCCACAGGTTCCGATCCACAACGAATGAACAATACGCTCTGATGAGATTCGGATGATCGACCCAACCCATCGTCTGAGTTTCACGACGTACGGAATCCAGATTGCCATTGTTACTGCGATCGAGATCAAAACACTTGACTGCCACGTCGTCGTTTCGAGGTAGATAGATCGCTCGATAAACCGTAGCGCTGGCGCCATTTCCGATCTCTTCCATAAGCTTATAGTCTGCAGCATTGGCCGGGTAAATCCTTTGTCTCCCTCCCATTTTCCTGATCTGCTTTGAAAAACCCTTGTTTTGAGGTCTCATCGATGAAAAAAGAGAGATTGCTGAAGAATCTTCTTTGATGTAGATTGCTGTGCAATTTTCTGATCCGATTTGACGGGAATTTATTGTTTTGGTAACTATAAAATAATGATCTAAACCAAAGTACTTTGACTGAAATAAATATCAAAGTATCTTAAATGATTTTAAAACAAATAAAAATAAATAAAATTTAGGTATCTATTTTAGTTAAAAACAAAATTTTATATAATTATTTTTGTTAAATAATACGACCCAATTGGGTTGAATTAAAATCTGTCGGGTACGGGTGAAATATACATCCATACCCATAATAATCACGTGTTCAGTTTAAATTAATTAATTAATAAAATAGATATAAATAGTCAAAATATATTTAAATTTTTAATATTTTTATTTAAACTTTAAATATGATCTCTTAAATAATTAAATTATAATAATATTTTGAAGATAATGAATCGTTATAACTGCAAATTATAATATAAAAATGATTTAATTAATTAGATTTATTTATGAATTAAATTTGGCGAAACTTGGGACACAAGTTAAGAGGAAGACGATAAAGAACTTGTAGACGCAACACCTTTTTTTCTTCTTCTTTTTGACATTTGCAGGGAATTCTATCATCGTCAACAACTGAAATCCGAAGGCGATGAACTGAATGAAAATGTTTTCTCCTTTGAGTTTGTCAATGGCGTTATGCAGAAGCTGTTTTGACTTTGATCAAGACAATTCCACAGACCAAACAAAGGATTTTGAGAAAATATTAACCTTTTCAGAAGCTATGGCTCCATTGACTTGAATTACTTCACCTAGTTTGTGTTTTTTCTTACCAGATGATAAGCAAACACATTTCATGGTGAGAAATTTCCTGGTAACACTGCAATCATAACTTCTGTAGCTATAAATATGTAACCAGGACCATGTTGATGTTCATCCACTTACTTCCAAACTGAAAATGGGAAATTTCTGGGTTTTCCAGAACCATTGCATGTATCTCTTCTGCTTCTTCATTTTCATCTTCCTAAGCAATAGCTTTACCTTGTCTTTGCAGAAGCAGAATCCTAGCAATGAAGTGATGGCATGTTGGGTTTCAAGCAGAAGTCTGTAGCTGCTGATCCACAAGGCTTCCTCAATGATTGGAGATTAGAATCTTTAACTCCGTGTTCGTGGCGAGGTGTCTCGTGTTCTTCGCATGGAAAAGTTACTGTGCTTAACTTCACCGATGCTGGTCTGATTGGTCGTCTGCATATGGATGATCTCATGGTCCTGGAAAGTCTCAAACATCTCCATTTGAATGGTAATTTCTTCCTCAACAAGGCATCTCATCCTTCCTGCATTATTGAGACGCTTGACTTGTCGTTCAATAATTTATAGGAGCCGATTTCTGAAACGTTTTTTGGTTTTTGTCTCCATTTGGTTTCTTTAAACCTTAACCTTTCACATAAAGAAGTTTGCTTGCTTAATCTGTCTTATAATTCTCTTCAAGGCAGGCTTCCAGGGTCCATGGAGCTTATCACATTTCTTACAGATTTGGATGTCTCCAACAATAACCTCACCGGTCCTATTCCTTCAACCGGACAACTTACAACGTTTCCGGCTTCTAGATACGAAAACAACCTAGAACTATGTGGGATACCCTTGCCCCCTTGTGACTATCATCCTGAAACAGTCCCCATAAGTTCTGATGTAAATGGAAAAAACCATTCCATGCTGAGAAATGTGGATTGAGTATGGGTTATTGCTGTGGTGGGATACATTTTTGGTGCAACAACCGGAGTTTGCGTCGGAAATGTCATGTTTCGAGACAAAGAGGAATGGCTGGTGGAGAAAAGGCTTATGATCATCTCAAAATTCAAAAGAACCAAAACTAGCTAAAGGATTATAGATCAGAACTTCCATGAAAGGTGGGGTTTCTTTCTGCTCAAGAGTCCAACATATCCACAGGTAAAACCATCTCTCTTACATCACTTAAATAAATTGTTAGCAGGCTGCAGTAGGGGTCCGAACTCCGAAGGTTAAACCTGTTGGATGCCACCGCTCAACTGAACTAAGCTCCGGATCCAAATCGTCTTCTATAGTTACTAACTATCGATATGTGTATACATGGTTTTTAGGCTTAGTTTTGCTCTTAGTTTTCTTTAGAAACCATGTTTATATGCTTAATTAGTGATGTAAATAAGATCCGTTTATGATAGAAATTTCATAATCTTGCATGAAATGAATTTAATTGAGGATTGATAAATTTGATTATCTAATTGGACCTTTGTTTGAAAAGTATTACGTTTTAGTCCTTATTTTTGTAAAACCATGCAACTGCTCGCATTCAATCGCTCCGCTGTTCGAAAACACTATTCCTAGGAGTTCTAACTGCATCTAGACAAAATAAAAAGAAAAAAAATAGTTCGGTTTTAGGTTCTAGTTCGAGCTTGCTTCAGTAAACCTAATGTAATTCTTTTAACCCGGTTTCAACGGGATCAGGTCAAGGGGTTATCTTTTTTGTTTACATAAGCCTGTGTATCAAAGTATATATATATATATATATATATTCCGTTCGATGAAATGGAAGAAAAAGCAAGTATGCAGAGATGAGGATTTGTCCAGTTACACCCTAGGTTGTCATTCAGATCAGTGTTTTTCCATTGGATTCCCTCATGAAAAGATCCGAATCCCCAACATCTGACTTCAAACAAAAATAAAATATGGATTGTGCATTTCCAGTTCCACCACCATTGCCATTGGATTCCATGTGATGGGTAAGGATTCAAAGAAAGTAGAGAAAAAGCTGAGGGATTTCCACTCTTAAAGTTCCTGACAAATGTTAGATATAGGAGATTTAGGTAACAGTATCAGGATTTAATATTCGTGTTCGACATTTATTCAGATATATCTAAATCGATATAAAATACAATTATTCGAATTTATGAAAAATACTTACACTAGGCATTTATCCATACCCAAGCTAGATAGCTCTCATTTCAACTTTGAATATTTCTTTTTGGCTGCAAAAGATAACAACTTTCCAACAACAACAATTCACTCTCATGCTCATAGTGTGTGTTTTCTTTTTCATTGGTGCATTGTGCTTCATTTGTTCTATTAGTTTCTCACTTCATACACCTAGTTTTAGTAGATGTGTCTTTTAGTAAGAATTTTCTATATAACAGTTTAGAATCGAAATATGCTTAAACAAAATCAGGTCGGTTATCATTGGACTAATCTCTGCTTAATTTTTGATACATGAAATTGATTTTGATGTTTAATTTAGTATTAAAACTTGTTTTAGTTATTTATTTATCTCCAATTTAGTATCTACGAGTCTTAACACATTTAAATTAATAAATCATTTTGTAAGTATAATTTGAATAAATACTAATTAGAAAAAAAAACTAAATTAAACAATTACATCAAATTAGAATTAGAATATCAAAAATCCCTTTTTACCAATCTTGAAAGGATACAATTTGAAAATGAAGTAGAAGAATAAAAATCTTAGGACAGCAAAAAGGGTTAAACCTGGATTAGTACTAATTAAATCCTGCCATAATTTATGTTACTGCCATGCTTGACAAGACATGAATACATCATTTCTTGACTTTGTTGGTGATCAATTATATCTCTAATCATGTTTGGACCAGGAAATTATGGATTTACTCTGATTTTGTCTTGTGGTAATCACAAAGGGGCAACTTGCAATGGTAGAGGTTAAAAAGGCTGAATCGAATTTCCTATTCATAATATAAAAATTAACGACTTAGTAAATAAAAATATATAGTTTAGATATATTTTTAACAAATAAAAGGCTTAATAAAAATTATTTAAATTATATATATTTTTTAATTTGATGTTTAACGTGTTTTTGATAACTCTAGTGTCTATAAAACGAAAAATTATATCATGGATCAGTCTTACCACGTGTCCATGAGACCGACCAATGATAACTACCCACTTCATCAACTTTTTCATGTTATATTTTTTTTTCAAGTGAATCTTCACTTTAAAAATTAAAAAATAATGAGGTGGATGATTATCATTGGTCGGTCCCATGGATGACGTGGTGGAATTGACCCATGATATAATTTCTCATATAAAACATAACTTAAATTGGGCTTTTTTATTAATAATCGTTAAAATTTTTTGTTAACCAATAAAAACATGACACCTTAAGTTTAATTAACATGATGACTAAACGAATGTCATCTTGATAATTACGACAATGTCTGAAAAATATACTAAAAAGTAAATTAAATTGTACCATGAGTATAATTATTTATTAAAAAAATAATAAATAATAATAAATCTCGACGATCCGCAACTAGTATTAATCCTGATTTTTTCGCCAACAACTTTTAAACAAAAATAAAACTAAAGTTGTCTTCTAAAGCCATAGACGGAGCTATATGTATAATTAAGGTCTTTATTGATATCTTAAACTTTTTTAAGAAAATTATATTTTTATATAGTTTATGTATAAAATTTAAAAAGATATATATAATCAACATTCTTTTAGAAATAATTTAATATATTTTATAAATAATTAATTTTTTTAAATATCATTTAAAAATACAACCTCGTTTAGATAAGTTCTCGATTTCGTTCCTACATAAGCTTTCATTTATTTATAATTTTAAAATAAGCTATAGATATTAATTAAAATAAAATAAATCATTTTTTAATATTCAACAATACTAAGGTGATAGATCCATCGTGTTAGATCTAAATTAGTAGTAATTATTTGAATGAAATCAAAGCTCATTTTTTTTGTAATTAATCATTTTTATTTTTTAAAACAAACTATATTTTATTTAAATTAACAAAAATAATAATAAAGTACAAATATAAAAATACTTTTAAACTTTAATAACAAAAAGAATAATAACCTAAATTTAAACTTTTAATTAAAATTTTAAATCCTAAATTTAATGTGATTATGAAAACTAAACGTTATGGTATAATTACGCAAATAAAAATGCCAGAAACATAAAAACAAAATATAACGGAAAAAGTCACAACCTGTGACGGTTACTTCTCCCTTCGTGTACGAAGAAAAACATGTCTTTGTCCTTTTTTGTCATTTCACATTCTTCTCTTACCAAGCTTCCACCATTGTTTTTCCTCTGCTTAAAGGAGAAGAAAAAAAATCTGTTTCATTGGAGAAGTTTCTCTGGTTGGATTTTTGATATTTCAAGCTAAACAGTAGTTTTGTTTCTTTTCTTCCCCGCTCGGTAACTGTATGATATACGGGATTTCTTTTTAAGGTAAGTCACAGATTTTAATGAAGCTTTTATCTTATTTCTAAATAAATCTAGAAAAAAAGGGGGTCTTTAGATTGGCCAGTTCATGCATGTATGAAGTTTTCTGTATCAGTAATGATCTTAATTTGGGGTTTTCAGATTAGTTTCATTGGGGGAGTTGAAGGTAAATGTTCGAACTTCTAACAGTTTCTCTCGTTAGGGTTTATATTTTATTTTCCAAGTATTTATTTTTGATTCTGCTTGACTTGGTTTGATTCTATTTCTGTGTGTTTTTCTGGTTTCCAGTTGTTTTTTCTCATTGATTGGCCTTTCGATTTTTTAGTGGTATTAGTTTCTGTTTGTTTCTCGGGATTTAGTTCTGGGTTTTTCTACCTCTGCTTCTGGGCTGTCATTCTTTCATTTTCCTTCTGATTTTCCAGCAAAATATGACGTCAGTTTCATTTTTTTCCTTTTTATTAGTATAACACGACATGATTCTGTTTTATGTTTTAAAAGGAGTGTGAACGTTCAATTTATGGTTTGTTTGCTTGAGATTCACGTAATCAAAACAATAAAATAGGGTTGTACGATATCTCACGACTCTGATTGATCGGATCAATTCAATATTAGTTCCCAACCAGGGGTGTGAACGAGGAAAGCTCAAATAGTGATCAGATCAGTAAGAATTTCGGTTAAATTAAGTTTGAATAGTTTTTAGCAAGCCTAAATTCGTTAAAAATTTAAGTCAAATTTAAGTCAAGTTCAATCATATTAAGTATTTATTGAATTTTGATCAAATTAAACTAAAATAACTTACAATCTATTTTGTCTCATTTAAAGTATTATCAAGAAAAAAAATTGATATATAAATTTGTTAATTTTAGGATTTACTAGTGATATAAGTTATTGATTTTAGAACTTATGATTTAGGGTTTAGTGTTTATATTTTACGTTTTTAGGGTTAAGAATTTTAATTTTAAAATTAAAAAATTGTATACTATAATTTTGTGTAGCTCCTAAATTTTTTGAGTCAACTATCAAATAATTTGATTTGACTCATTAAAAATTTAAATCGCGTTTAAGTTTGAATCAAATTTAATTAAACTAAACATTGATTAAATTAAACTCGAATAATTTATAATTTTTTTCATATTAACTATTAATTTTTGCATGATTTTCATAGGCATGTTCTTTTCTTGGAAAAAAAAATCCTCTTTTTAAGGTTTTTAGAATTGACATGTTACCGTTGTAACATCTCCGTTATAGGTTTTATAATTACAAAACGGCTTTAAATTTAGGGGTAGCGTATGTATTGTAGATAAAGCTTTTAGAAGCTTAGATTTTTTTTAAAAAAAAAACTTTAAAGTGAAGAAATAGTTACTCACAATCAAATTACCATGTGTATTTATTTATGTATTTTTCAATTAAGGATAAATTAAACTAGAGCAGAGACAGTTTTATAGATTTTTTTATTATTTTAATTTAATTATAAAATAATATCTTCGGTTTCATATATATTTTTATTGATGTTTTTAGTTTGATGAAGTTATAGATAAACATGGTTTTTTTATATATATAAGCACACACACCTGCTCAAACACGAGGTTGAGTGGGTAGAATGTCACGCCTGAAAAGAGACAATAAACATTAATTTCACATCAGAAAAAAAAAAGAAAAAGAAGGTAATAATTGTGACAAGTGGTATCGGAGCAACCCTTTAGCTGTATGATTTCACGCCGAGTGCCTATAAGAAAAATAGACAAGGTAAACAACCGTAACGAAATGTCAATCACAAGAACGAAGCTCCTGATGAGGATGGCACTAAATTAAATAGGGAAGAATGTCATGTCTGGAAAGAGACAATTCATATATTCTATTAAAAGATTTTAAACACACGAAGGGTTCAATCCGGTTGTGACTCCGGCCATAATTGGATCCATGTAGCTACTGCCATAAAAGGTTTAGACTTCTGAAAAGAAGCTTAAGCTTTTAAACTCTTAAACATGAAGATCTTAATCTAACACATGCACGTGTGTGTAGTTCCCACTGAAAACTATAAAAACTAGATTTACATATAGATTTAGGCAACTAGTGTATAGGACAAATTTGGCAAAGGGGTTTTGGTTATAAGACAAATAGGCACAAATCTCAGTAAATATCAAAAATGTTGCAGAAATCCAACGGATGTTTAAAGCTGTTGCACTGCAGAAAGAAAACAACTTTGCAGTTCTTTGTTTTTTCTTTTATTACTATTATATTGACTTGATCTGTGCCTAGTGTATAGTTTCATAATTTGCATGTTATATATGTACTTAACACCATTATATATATATATATATATATCGAAGAAGGGATAGGAATTAGGATCTACTTACAACTGATTATATTTTTTTCTTGAACAGTTCTACATTGGGAGAGGAAGGGGAATTTTGCTGTTAAATGGATGTTGAACCCACAATTTTAATGAAAACGGAAGTGTCAACTAAGAGCTTTTAACCGCTTATTTTAGAGATTGTCGACCAATATCAAATGAGAAATACTACAAAAGAATAAAGTACGTTATTAACTTTTTTCAAATACCGTTTAAGAAAATGACACCCTTTAGATAAATTCTTGGCTCTGGACCTGCATGACAGTGCACTCATTGGCAAGCCACGTGAAAATGCAAAGCTCATGAATATGCTGCAACTGTTTCATATCAGATTTCTCACTTTGTGGTCCCCAAATGACCCCCAATAAACTCAGCTTACTTTATTTTAGAGTTCTTTTGAGCTTTGTGAACTGTGAATGCATAGACCCTAAAGAATCCTATGAACTTATGGAACTCCCAATTTTCTACTTTCTGGGGTTATCCTGTTAATTGGTATTTAGAGGTAATTGCTGAATATTATTTCATGTTTAACACTTCAATCAAAGTGTTTTATAGGTATTTTGATTTTTAATGTTGTGGGGTCAAATATAGGCGATTGTCAGAAACTATGTGCAACTTTGGTGGAAATTTCAAGTGGTCCATGAACCACAATGGGGGGCTGTCCTGTTGTCAACTTTGCTCAGTTTTGTAGGGCTGTTTATCTCTTGTACCCTATAAAAATACAGCATGTCTTGATTTAAAGTTGTGCTCAGATTTTTAGCCTTCTTTACCATTTCATTGGCACATTTTTATGGTATGTTTCGATCACCTCCTATATATGGATGCTTTCGGTCCATGCTTTTTTTCCTGCATTGGTTTTCTTCCATGGAAATTTCTTGAACATTGTCTGATTCTTCCTTGTGGTTGGAACTCGCATGTTTTATATTAAAATGAAGTTCTCAATTCTTCAAGGTATATAATTCCAGGAAAGATACATGTAAGTTGTAGGCAAAATTCCTCCGCCGCTCGATTTTGCTCCTTGCATTGAATATTTTGGCTATTGGTGTGAATGTTGGAAAGACAAGCTTTCTGAACTATGTGAACGTTGAAAAACATGTCTTCAGAGTGTGTCATTGCATGTTTTTTTTATGCTTTTTGCTCTTCTTGTTCTTGTTGTTGTTCTTCATGCTCCTCTCTTTTGTCTTCGCCTTCCCTTCCCTCGATGTTGAAAGGCATTCGTTTTTATACTGTCTAAAACAGGCTAATTAGAAGCTAGAAAAGTTGTTTGAAGAAATTCCCTGACTTTATTGTCATTTGTGATACTTTGCAGATGGAAGTGGTGAAGTCATCGGCTGTTACTCCATCAAAGAGTAAATGGATTCGAACGTTGTCGAAAGTACTTCACCGGCACGCTGCTAGTCCCGGGATTGTCCCTGATGATGGGGTTCAGAAGGTTAAGCCTAAAGAAACAGAAGGATGGAACGACAGTAAGACCACCAAGAGATTATCTCAGAAATTCGACAGCTTACATGATGAAGAGCTCGAAAGAAGGATTGCCTTGGAAGCTCTCACTGCAAAGATATTTGCTACCATTTCAGCTATTAAGGCGGAATATGCTCGGTTGCAGTGTGCTCAGTCACCTTACGATGCTGAGGAGATTCAAGCTGCTGATCAATTGATAGTTTCGGACTTGAAGAAATTGTCCGAACTGAAGCAATGTTTCTTGAAGAAACAGTATGATCCTTCCCCAGAACATGCAATAGTTTTAGCTGATCTTCAGGAACAGAAAAGTCTTTCCAAGACATTTGAGATTATGAGAAAGAAATTGGAATCTCAGCTGAAGTTCAAAGAGTCTGAGATCATTTTTCTTCGAGAAAAGTTGGTCGAATCCAATAAGCAAAACAGGTTGCTGGAGAAGAGTTTGAATCAAAGTGGTCAGTTATTTGTGCTCAACAACCTTCACCTATCTAGCTTGAATCCTAGCCATTTGATGACAATTCTTGGCCAAACGGTTAAGTCCATTAGAAACTTCGTCAGGCTGATGATCGATGAAATGAAGTCCGCCGACTGGGACATCGATGCGGCAGCTAGTTCCATACAACAAGGTGTGGTCTATTGGAAAGCAGATGACAAATGTTTTGCATTTGAATCCTACATTTGCAGGGAAATGTTCAAGTCCTTCCACCATCATTACTTCTCTCTTTTCGGCATCTCTATACCGGACGGAAAGAAACATCCACAAGTCTTCTTCGATAGATTCATGGAACTGAATTCTTTGAAAGTTAAGGAATATCTAGCCATGAAACCGAAGTCAACATTCGCGAAATTCTGTCGGGCCAAATACTTGCAAGTCATTCATCCTAAGATGGAATCATCCTTTTTCAACAACTTGAGCAGTAGGGACATGGTGAGTTCCTATCAATTCCCGGACACTACTTTTTTCACCTTATTCGCAGAAATGGCGAAACGAGTCTGGCTCCTGCACTGCTTAGCCTTTGCCTTCCAACCAGAGGCATCAATCTTTCAAATAAGCAAAGGGTGTAGATTCTCTGACGTATACATGGAAAGTGTAGCAGAGGAAGCATTCCTTTCATCGGATATTACACCGGAATCAGAACCGCGGGTGGCTTTCACGGTTGTTCCGGGATTCAGGATCGATAAAACTGTAATACAGGCCCAGGTCTATCTATCTCAAGTGAACACAAGGTAACTAATTAACTATGTTAGCCATAGGCAACGTATGTGAGCCAAAAATTAGACCCACAACATAGAGTTGAACTGGATGCCATGATCTTGATTCCTTTTCTAGTAAATTAGATTGATGAAAATGGCTGTCTGGTTACTATGTCTGTTGTGGGGATTTGAAACATGGTATTACCTGGGCAACTTGTCTGCATGCTTTGTGCCTTAAAGGCTCAAACTCACCTGTAATTTCTTTGAAGACATCCCCAAATTTTGTCAATATTAGGCCAATGATGCTTTTAGTTGTGTTCCATTATTGCCCTACTTGATGCATTTATATATGTCTATAATTATAGGTAGGAAAAAAATTTCGGTTGCCTCTTAGTTTTTTTAAGGTTTTGTTTCGATTAATCCGAACCGACCTATGTTGCATATTTAGTTTTAGTAGGTAAGCCTCTTAAACAGGGTAATATCTCAAGTTCATGTAGTTCGAAATATGTTATTTTTTAATCTAATAAAGTAATTCATGCCATGTCTAAACAAATTTCTTGCTCTTAAAGCAGAAGGAAATCTGAAAGTGGGGGCTTTGTATAAAAAGGTAGAACATAAAACAAAATTTTGATCAAAATTAAACTGTCTGGTTTTCAAAATGAAATGGAACCACGTCAGATTTTTCAGGCATGGAAAAGGACTGTATAAAATTGGACAGTTGTGTGGGGGCTCTAATGTTTGGGAAAATATTAAATGGGGGAGACATGTATTTTCTCTATTGATTGTGGTCCACTTTTTTATATATTACATGTTTATTTTATGATTCATATTTAAAATTCGTAGCTTTTTCTTCTAATAATGTTGTATTTTAACATTTGGATTATTAATTAAACATAGAATTATGAGTCACTCATTTTGAATCAGACTAACATAATGATAATAATTCAGGGTTTTAGAAGATTTGTAAGATTTTAAGGCAGCAAAGTTTCTTAATCCGAAAAGGTTTCTGATTGATATTTCAGACACCCAAGAGATCTCTGCCATCGGGTTGACTTGGGTCATTGACAGAAGTTGCTCTCTTCTTTTTCATAAGATGGTTGGGCCTAACATTTTGGGAAAGCCCGAATATCACCCCAAAACTTATCAACTAAGGAGAATAATTTTATTTTATTTTTTATTTTCTTGTTTTTTTAAGATATTATTCTGATTAATCTATATTAATTTATATAGTACATTTGATTTTGATGAGTGATTATTTCAACGATGATTTTTTTACATACACAAACTCAAATATAAAAAAAAAAAAAACGAATCATACTTAAGCGATATCAAACTATTTACCAATTGAACTAATCGTTGAGAATCAAAAAAATTAAAGAATTTTATCTTTTTATGTATATGAAAATAAGATTGCAACAGATGGATAGATACATAGAGTAAAAATTTTCTGCCTCTTTATCATGCTTCCATCCGTACCTCCTATTGAAAATTTCTAAAAAAAATAAATTTTAAACCCTAACTCTTATTTTCTATATCTTAAACCCTAAACCTCACGCTCTAAAAAATACACTCTACCTAGGGATGGGCACGAAAACCCGAACCCGACCCGGTCCAAATGGGTATGATTTTCTTGAAGAAAATTCGGGTTCAGGGTGGAAAAAATCCGACCCGTGTCTAATAGTGTAGATTTTCCATATATTTTAGGGATATTTGCAATTACGATCCCTCTTTAAATATATTTTATATAATTGGTTCACTAAAATTATTTTTTTTTATAATTAGATCATTGGAATTTTATTTTATTTACAATTAAGTCCTTAAACTTTAAATTTTTTTAATGATTCGGGTTGGGTCAGGTCGGATTTTTCACCCTGACTTCGGGTTGGGTCAAGTGGAGGGAATGTTTTTTCGAGTGTAGGTGGGCCAAAAATCCGACCCGACCCGTGCCCATCTCTATCTCTACCTCTAATTCATTAAACCCTACACCCTAAACTCTTTAATTTAAAGCAAATATACAAATGAAGGTATTAGAAAAATATAGACGATTTGCATCCAGATACATATATAAATGGGAATAACTAACTAACTAATTAACTAACCGAAAGTAACAATCAGAAATAAAATTACATAGGAACGGAAAAAAAAATAAAGAGTTGATCCATCAATATCTATCATTTTCAGTACAATGACTTACGTAGATGTTTTGATATTACTCACTCCAGCTGTAACCAAACATTCCTTTCATTACCTATGCTGATTGAGTGGAAGTTTCATCTAAGTAAACAAAGCCGAAGCAAGACAATGACCCCTGAGAGTTATAACCAACCAACATCGGTTTTGTCTTGTCTGCAAAAATATGTTACAACGTCTGGGCTTAGATTTCTTGCAGCACGAAACAATAGTCTTTGTTGGCACTTCTCATCTACCGGTGGGCAAGGGTTCAGTGTCTGAAGCACAAGTTTAGACATGGGTCAGTCTAATCAGCGATGAATCTGTATGATATTATTCCAGACCACCAACTGATACAGATGACCAGTCATGTAGCTTTATTACCGGTTATAGTGATTACAGTAGGTATTTGTTCTAAAATATAATCTTCACCATTTGACATTGATCTCTCAATCACTCTATTGACATTGTTGGTGCTTGAACCCGTAACCTCTAAGAACAACAATCATTTTTTTAACCACTTAAAATAGAAGCTCGTGCTTAAATACTAATATTTACAATATAGTATTTGTTTATATGCGTACTACAAAAATTTAAAAGAGAGTTTCTTATGAATATCATTCGTTTTTCTATTAAGATCACTCGTTAAATTCAGTTAAAATATATCGTTAAACTTTAAAAATGTATATCAAATTTATTTGCAAATTAAAGGTGACGTAAAAAAATTAGATGTCAATATTAAAACATAAGACTAAGATATGTTTCTAATACGGGATGTTGATGGTTACGTTTTTGAATTTCAAAGATTCTTATTATTAACATTTATTTGATTTTTTAATAAAATATAATTAATTATTTCTTAAAAAGTTATATTTTATTAATTATATTTTTAGATTTTAAATTTAAATTTTCAGAGAAATTAGGAAGGTTTGAAAACACATTAGGCATAAGAAAAAAAAATTTCTGGGATGACGTGGCATGGAGAAACTTAACAATTCTAAGGCATTCACTTATAACTTGGTAAGTTGTATTGGATCGATTGCCTACTAAGGAGAGAAAGTGGGGGTACCAATTAGAGTCGACTTGTATCCTTTGTGAGGTCGATGTGAAAACCCGAGATCATTTATTTGGGAATTGTGATTTTTTATGGGAGATTTGGGAGATGACATTGTATGATTGTGAATGTCAACAAAACAGATGCTTTTGGTCCGAATTGTTTGCATGGATAAGCAGAGAAGGTAAGGGGAAGACATTACGCGCTATTATTCTCAGAGTGGCTTGGGGTGGATTAAATTATTACATCTGGCAGGAAAGAAATGAGAGAATTCATGGAAGACAATCTCGTAGGGTTGTTGCTATCTTTGCAATTATTCAAAATGACGTTCGTTTGCGTTTGTAGGATTGTAAAAATCTTAGTCTGAATACTAGATTAGCTTGTAAATGAAGTTTAAGTTAGATATCATTTGTATAGGGGGTTCTTGTACATGAAGTTTATATGAAGTTCTTGGATGAATAAAAATTTATTTATCCAAAAAATAAATTTTTAGGGACAAAAACAAATTTAAGAGTAAAGGAAATTCATAAAAAATAATTTAAAAAATAAAAAATATATTAAAAAAACTTTAAAACTAAAAGCAATTGTCTCTCGCCAGTCACATTTATTTTCGTCCTTCTGAGCTCTAAACCATTTTAATCGCCTAAGACTATTAAATAACAAATAAACAAATTATCATTATAATCAAAGTTATATATATTAAGATCTACTTATATTATATAAAACTTAATTAGTTTTATATTAATTTATGATTATTAAACGAATAAAATTAATAAATAAAAATAATTTTTTATTTTTTTATTCCAAGTCATAATCTTTATATATCCGTTTATTTTGTATAAACTCAATTATTTTATAAAATTTTACCTAACGTAAGAAGATTTTATCTTTATATATTCTTTACATGGACCACATAAACTTCTTAAATCCCTTAAATTAGCCGTAAACCCTTTCTCGCGAGAAATTATATTATGAGTCATTTTTATCACGTTATTTATAAGATCAATCAATCAAATATATTAATTTAGTTAATTTTTCTATTTTATTTTTTATTAAATGAATCTTCGTTTAATAAAAATTAATTTAAAATTTAATTTACAAAAAATATATTAAAGACTTACTTGATAAAAAAAATTAAAATAAAAAATTAATTAACTAAATATATTTAATTAATTAAATTTATATAAAATATGATAAAAATAACTCATGATATTTTTTTTTTCAGACCATTAAATTAAAAATCCCATATTTCTTAAAACTCTACCTTAAAAACATGCTCAAAATCTTCTTACATAGCATTAAATTAAAACCCCCATAAATAAATGATAAGGACATTGAAAGAATCAGGAGTTGTTTCCATAAAAATTAATACTATAAAAGTCCCAGCTTATTACCATAATTAATATTATTTACTTTTCATAAATTTTGTAATAAATACGATGAAAACCCCTGTATAAATAAGCTTAAACAGAGCAAAACAAGAACACAGCTTCTCTGAGGGAATAACAGAGAAAGAAGTTCCCCTGCTTTCTCTCTATTCCCCACCACCACCACCACCACCACCACCACCAGTTTTCGAAACTTATTCGACCGAGCAGACCAAATGGGACCTTGGGTCGATCCCAATTCCCCATTCTCATCGTATTTTGGTCTGCTGGTTTTGCTTATAATTTGCTGCTCTGCCCATGGCTGCGATCTTTTTAAAGGAAAGTGGGTTTTGGATCCAACTTATCCTCTTTACTCTTCCTCTGCTTGTCCTTTTGTTCGAAGGGAGTTCAGTTGCCAGAAGAATGGACGACAAGATCTGGGGTTCAGTCAATACCGATGGCAGCCTCTTGATTGCTCCTTGAAAAGGTATTTTCCCCTGTTTCATCTTCTTTTCTGCAGGATTATGAAGGATTCAGCTTCGTTCTGTGTTCTGTGTTTGATAAAGGGAAGGTGGAGATGGTTAATGTTTATAATTTGCTTGTTATTATCCTCCATTTTTGCCTCTATAAACTAGGACTTGTCTCCTATAGGCAGCAGCAGCAGGAAGTTTCGACTTGCATGCCTGTTAGTTTCGACTTGTTAGGCATGAAAAAAGAATTAGCACATTCATAGGTTTTTATATCATTAATGCTTAACACAGTTGATTATTATTAATATTAAATACAGTTAAGTATCACTAAATTAATTATAAAATTTAAAAAACTTAAATCTAACAAATAATTAATAAAAATCGATAAATTTAATATAAAATTATTAATTATATATTAAATCTTTAAAATTTTTAATTATTAATTAATTTAATAATATTTAATGGTATTCGGTGTTAATGATGTTTAGTGTTGTTTAACGCAATAAACTTGTGCTTTATGTTTTTCATCTTTTAGTTTTAAAACTATAATGTAATACCGGTCAAATCTTAAACCCATATCAAATTAGGGACGGCAAAATTTAGCAATTTTGACCCGATTTGAGACTTCTCGATCTGATTTGGTTAGTTTCTTTTTTAATTTTTAAAGGTTGGAACAAGGATTAAAAAATATTAAATCGAGAGGGTTCAGATATATGCTTAAAATTTTTTTTGTCTCGACTCTGTATATTTTTATTATTATTATTATATATTTTATTATATTTATAAAAAATATCATATAAACATTTTTATGAGCTTTAAGTTTTTATTTTTTTATTTTTAAGGGTTTACTCTTATTATAAAATTTTATTAGATGTTCGAATTTTAACATATTAAATTCTGTCAATCGATAATTTAAGTTTATTCTTTTAAATATATAATTTAACATATGAGTAATTTAAATTTTACTTTATTTTATTTTTATATAGATTTGAAGTCACTTAAAAACTATAATTTATAATTGTGGTGGAGGATTACTTGAATTTAACATTTATCGTTGATAAAAAATATTTTTTTTAGATTTTCTGGGGCAGATCAAGTAGGTTTGGGTTTGAGTGATAGTATATCGGGTTGAGTTTAAAAAATTAATATTTTATTTTAAGATAAAGTCGGATTTAGAGATTAATATATTGGGGCAATTAAAAAATTGTCCGTCCCGTTACCATCCCTATATCAAATACAATGCTTTCATATAGTGATCTAATTTAGATTCAATCGTTTTGACTTGACCTGATTTTATAATATTAGTTTTTTTTTTTAGTTTTGTTTAAAGGAAAAAATATACGACGCGTCTAAAAATAATAATTTATTTTTATTTTAAATATTTAAGTATAATTATAAAAAAAAAACTCTAGTAATTTATTAAAAGTTTTCGATCGACACCTTTCTTCCTTTAGGTGATAGGTTTTAGATGTGGTAGATAGAAATGGTAATTTGATTTAGACGCAATAAATTTTGATTTAATCTGATTTTACAATAGTAATTTAATCTTATTTAAAAATTTTATTTTAAATATTTAAATATAATTGTAAATAATTTTTAAAATAATTTATTAAAAACTCCCGATTGACATATTTATTTTTTAATTGACGAGTTTTAAACCCGGTAAAAACAAATTTTTCTTTTTCTACCCTTTAAGTAAGAATTATTAAAAATATATATTAATTATTCTGTAATGCCTTTACTTTTTCAATTAATTTTCCATGTTATTAAATAAAAATAAAAAATATTTTTATTTATAGAGTTAAATTTGATATTTTATTTATAGAATCGACATAGATTCTATCTAGCACGTGTAAAATGGAAGTGTGTTTTTGTTCCGTCAACCTCACGGTATCGGCGGCAGGATGTCTTTTATGTATTTCCTTTTCTGCCCTTGATTCCCAAAAAATTGCATTGGGTGTAGGATTAGTAATAATATATTTATCATATTTAGGGTTGATACATTAAAATTTATTATAAAAAATTACGTAATTTTTTAAATAAATTAGAAAACATTTATTTTAATCCAAGTAACATGTTTTTATAATGTTTTTTTTAGATTTGATGGATTGAAGTTCCTACAGAAGTTTAAAGGGAAGAGCATAATGTTTGTAGGGGATTCTCTAAGTCTAAATCAATGGCAATCCTTGACATGCATGCTTCACTCTTCGGTTCCTAAAGCCCGATACAACGTTACTCGAGTTAACGATGTATCCATATTCGTATTTCTGGTACGTTTTGATTAGATAAAAAGATTTAAACTCGTAAAAAATGTTACGACAAGTGATGCGGACCGATCGTTTTTGATTTTCATGTGTCACGGGAACTTTTTAGGGTAGATATTGATAGATTGAGATCTGTGAAATTTTGCAGGATTTTGATGTAAAAGTAATGCTGGATCGAAGTGTATATCTTGTGGATGTTGTTAGGGAAAAGATTGGTCGAGTTTTAAAGCTTGACTCTATCCAATCGGGAAAGTTATGGAAAGGAATTGACATGCTCATCTTTAATACTTGGCATTGGTGGTATCGTCGTGGTCCGACTCAACCGTACGTGTTATATTTAAAAAATTATATTCGATATTTGAATCTCAACGTCTGTAATTCATTTAAACCGTTACGTTTCAGATGGGATTTTATCGAATATCGAGGTGTGGTTAAAAAAGATATGGATCGAATGCAAGCTTTCGAAATAGCTCTCAATACATGGGGCCAATGGGTGGATTCGAATGTCGATCCTTCGAAATCTCTAGTCTTTTTCCAGGGAATATCTCCTTCTCATTACAAGTAAGCTTAATGAAACCTCCATTGTCATTCTTTTATTTGATGAAGTTGAGTACTGAAGGGTTGTAAATTTGGCAATGGCAGTGGAACTTCATGGGGTGAACCAAAAGCCAAGGGCTGTCTAGGGCAAAAGCAGCCGTTGCTCGGCTCGACATATCCCGGAGGAATACCGCCGCCGGTGGATGTGGTGAAGAAAGTAATAAGCAAAATGAAAAGGCCAGCGAAGTTGCTCGATATAACATTGCTGTCGTTGCTACGCAAAGATGGACATCCTTCTATTTATGGACTTACTCGATCTGCTGGAATGGATTGCAGCCATTGGTGTCTGGCTGGAGTTCCAGATACATGGAATGAGCTTCTTTACAACCTTATTGTTTGAAAAAACATTCATTGGCAACAGCAAGCTTAATAATGAAAATAATAATGTAGGGAAAATTCCAATGAGTTTTGAATTTAATTTCACAGCTAAAGAAAGTGAATCTTTAATATAAACAACAGCAGCATGCTGAAGCATAGGGGCTGAAGAATGAAAGTTATACTCAATCTGGCCCTGCTTTAAGTTTCCTTACCGCTGCTTCTGCACCCTTTTGTCCCGTATAGGCAGCTCGATAGGCTTCTGAGCCTCGTGCGGGTGATCAGGCCCCTTGTAAACCTTCAAGTGATTAAACAAAGCTCTACCAAGCTGAAAAAAAGACGAACGTTACCGAAGACCTTGCAATCCTCATTACCTGGCTGCTGCTTATTTGTAGAGATTCTCAACCACGTTGTTCAATTTATAACTCATGATGTGCATAAGCAGATTTCGAAGCCGTACCAGTAATAACTATTAAAGTAGAAAAGTACTTAAACTAGCTTATCAGTCTGGTGTTTTAAACGGACAAACTCACCCTTCCTTTAGGCAGCATACCACGAACAGCATGCTCGACAATCCTTTCAGGAATTCTCTGCTGCAGCTGATTGAATGTTTCCACTTTCATTCCACCTGGTCGTCCTGAATGCCTCCAGTAGAGCTTCTGGGTCCTTTTCTTTCCAGATACAGCAACTTTTTCAGCATTTACCTATCGAGTTCATGTCCAGCACAAATTTTTAGGATTTTAGATCATGACAAACATATTATGAGAAAGCAAGCAGTATCATTAAGCTCCCCCATTACCAAAATAGTAAAAATCGTAACACAGTCCTTTCAGCAACAATATCAGTTCCACAATATGTTGGAAGAACAATTACCGGAAATTAAAAAATCGAAACACGCTATCATACTGCACATGGATCTATTATGGAGCAAGATACTCCAGTTATGTAACAACCATGACTATTACACACTGCAGATCTAGCTTACCTTATCATTACTGAAACATAGAACATAAAACCGAGTAGAGCAAGGTCATAATTCCACCATCGAAGAATTATCGAGAGGTCATAAAGAGGAAACAACACATATAATGTTTCCATCATATAAATAACTTGTATATAGACTTGTACCTTAACATGTAAAAAGCAAGCAACATTTTCTATATGGTTAAACCTCTATCCAGCACCTCACTAACTGCAAACAACAATGTTCATAAACAAAACTCCTACATGTTGCACAAAAGCACAACACATACCACTATCACAAAAGCACCCATATCGACACTAGGAGTGTAAGTGGGCAAATTCTTCCCACGAATATGCACAGCAATTGTTGATGCCAATCTTCCCAGAATCTTGTCAGTTGCATCAACAACATACCATGGTTTTTCAGTATTAATGTGATCTTTAGCTTTGGGGTACCATGTGTTGTTCCAAATGTCCTGCAAACAAAAAGAACATAATTCAAGTTAAGCAAGAAGGGGTAAAAGCAGAAACATTAAGAAATGAAGGGAAATCATGTCACATAACATAATCAGAACATTATTTATTAAAAGAAATCAATACCCAAATTTACAAAAAGCTAAAACTTTACTATATCTTGTTAAAAAGTTCAAAATTCAAAACAATAACAATCCCAATTTCATGAATGAAACAAAATTTGAAGCCAAAGGAAAAAGAAACTTTCAGCAAATGAACCAGGAAAATCAATAAAAAAATGAGACAAGTGATTACAGGGCCATCAGCCTCGGAATCCTCGAACATCCAGCGTTGATTTTCAGGGACAAGAGAGAGGTTCTGGCAACAAACCCGGAAATCCCGTTTAGAGAAAGACAAGGTTGTTGTCGGAGCAGAAGAAGGTTTGCACAATGCTAGTGCAGGGAAGAAACCAAGAAATGAGCTTTGGTTACTGGGGATGGTCCTTTTCAACGAATCAAATGAAGGTCTCTCTGATGGAGAAGATGAAGAGAAGATAGCTGAGGTTGAAGCACAAAGGAGTGCCATTTTCGTTGGTTTCTCTTCCACTGGTTCACTCTTGCTGTTCCAATTAACTACTTGCAGAAATTGGATAAGATGGGCTTTATTTTCCTTCGTTTTTCGTTCAGTTTCCCCCTGGCCGAACAGTAAACCTCTTCGTTATCTAGGTTGAACCGGACTGAGCTTAGTTCGGGCCGCAAGTTATCCGGCTTGGAAAAAGGTAAAGCCCAACCCTACTCTGGCATTGAAAAATAACACAAGCATTTAATTTAAAGGGGTGAATATGAATATTTAAGGCAAAAAGAAAACAAAAGAAGCAATGGGAATATTGTAAATACAGTCAACTATAAAACCTGCAAGCAAACATACTTGTTCTGGTATTTTCTTTCTCTTTCAAGAAAATCTCTTTTCTGTTTTAGTCTCTCTGCATGCGGAGAAATTATTACATGAACCTTTTCCACCACTTAGGATATGGTCTCAACCAATTAAATTAAGATACATAATATATTTTTTCGTATCATATTTACACATAAACATCATCCAAATCATCCACTTTAATACATTTAATTTAAAAATGGAAAAAATATTACCAAAGATTTTTTATATTATCTTCCTTTTTATTGTTCAATTATTTTTAATTAATTTTTTTAATCCCTAACCCTAAACCCTAAACTCTAACCCTAAATCCTAAACTCTAAACCCTAACCCTAAACCCTAACCCTAAACCCTAACATAACCCTACTCCTAAACCCTAAACCCAAACCTAAACTCTAATCCTAACCCTAAATCCTAACCCTAACCCTAACAAAAATACATAACCCTAACCCTAAACCTTAAACCTAAACAACATAAACCCTAAATCCTAACCCTAACCCTAACAAAAATACATAACCCTAACCCTAAACCTTAAACCTAAACCACATAAACCATAAACCCTAAACCTAAACCACTAATCTCTAACCCTAAATCCTAAACCTCAAGTCTATATAAAAAATTAATTAGAAAAATTTTAAAGAACAAAGAGGAAGATAACATAAAAAATCTTTGGTAATATTTTTTTTTCTATTTTTAAATTAAATACATTAAAGTGGATGATTTGGATGATGCTTATGTGTAAATATGATATAAAAAAATATATTATATGTCTTAATTTAATTGGTTGGAATCATATCTTAGATGGTGAAAAGGTTTCGTGTAATAATTTTTCCTGCACGTGACTTTGTTCAAAGCTTTTTCAGAAAAATTCCAATCTTTGCCACTCCTTCACATTCTTGTTACACGTGTCAGCAGTCAGCAGGAAATAAAATTGATTTTCTAACATTTTCTTACGAACCAAACACTGCGTTACTCTCATCTTTCCACCCCCCCCCAAGGAAAAAGTTTGTATCTTTTTTACCCAAACTATCTTCATCTTTCGAATTCCTCCAAACCCTTCTTTTCTTAGTTCACATTGCACGACTCTTTGGTTGGGTATATTGGTTTAAGATTTAGCAAAATTATGGCCGTTGATTCGGCTGACAGGAAAGAATTCGTCTTGAAGATTGATGATAAAAGCAACGATAGTAATCTTTCTACTCCGGCGGCCAGAGAAGCCGCCAGTGGTGGGGGGAAGATTTGGGGTGAATCGAACAATGGTTTTTGGAAATACAGTGAGAGAAAAGAGAATGGCAACTTGAATGGTACCGGCAGTAGTACTGACGGTGTGGAAAGTGAAGAGTTTGAATTCATGCACAACAAACAAGCCGCCATGGAAGATCCACCGTCGAAGCTGATCGGCCAGTTTTTGCACAAACAGAAGGCTTCAGGAGAGATTTCATTGGACATGGATTTGGAAATGGATGAACTTCAAGAGCAATCTCGTGACGGAATTCCACTGCCTACGGTTGCCGAAACACCTTCACCTTCGGCAGCTGCTCTTCACCACAGAGTGTCATTCGTAGACAACCCTTTAAGAAGACAAAGTAAAGGGAAAGAAGAGAGTAGGGACTCTAAGGAGAGTGATGGGGTTGTAAAGTGCAGTTCAAATTCTTCTGTTCAAAGGAAGTCTAGTTTGTTAGCAACCAGGACAAAATCCAGGTTGATGGACCCTCCCACACCGGAAAGGGGGACGCCGAAGTCGGCGAAAACCGGAGCCGGGAAGTCTGGACAGGTAATGCGATCTGGATTTCTTGGGAAAAACATGGAAGAAGAAGATGATGATTCTCTGCTTGAAGAGGATTTGCCTGACAAGTATAAGACAGACAAGTTAAGTGTTCTGATATTGCTTGAATGGCTAAGTTTGATTTTGATAATTGCAGCTTTAGTTTGTAGTCTTGCAATTCCTTATTTGAGAAAGAAACGTTTGTGGGATCTTATGTTGTGGAAATGGGAAATTTTGGTGTTGGTGTTAATATGTGGTAGACTTGTTTCAGGGTGGATTATAAGGATATTTGTGTTTTTTATAGAGAGGAATTTTCTATTGAGGAAGAGGCTATTGTATTTTGTATATGGAGTGAGGAAAGCTGTTCAGAATTGTTTGTGGCTGGGACTGGTTTTGATTGCTTGGCATTACTTGTTTGATGAGAAGGTCCAAAGGGAGACTAAGAATGAAGTTCTTAGGTATGTGACTAAAATTATGATTTGCCTTGTGGTTGGTGTGATGTTGTGGCTAGTGAAGACACTTTTGGTGAAGGTACTAGCATCTTCTTTTCATGTGAGTACCTATTTTGATAGAATCCAGGATTCTTTGTTCAACCAATACATGATTGAGACTCTTTCTGGTCCACCATTGGTTGAGATTCGAAAGGCCGAGGAGGAGGAAGAGAGAATCGCAAATGAAGTCACCAACCTACAGAAAGCTGGTGCTACAATTCCTCCCGCCCTCAAGACATCAATTCTTTCCTCACCTCATTATGTGAGGCCGATTGGGAGTGGACTGATTCAGAAAAGTCCTCGGGGAAAAAGCCCTATGATTTCGGGTGTGCTTTCTGCCGACAAGGGAGAAAAGGATGATAAGGGGATAACAATTAATCACTTGCACAAGTTGAATCCCAAGAATATCTCTGCTTGGAATATGAAAAGGTTGATGAATATTATCCGATATGGAGCTCTTACCACTTTAGATGAGCAGATACAAGGTTCTGCTCAAGAAGATGAGTCTGCAACACAGATTAGAAGTGAATACGAAGCAAAAGGTGCGGCAAGGAAAATCTTCCAGAATGTTGCTAAGCCAGGATCCAAGTATGTCCATCACTCCTATTCCTATGCATTGTATTACTTGTGTATCTATTTGTGCCTTTAAATTCTTAAGTTAACATTAACATTTTTATTTATTAGCTTGTTGATTGTTGCATTTTAAGCTTTTGTTACAATTGCGTCATTTATGTTACACTTGTATTTAGATGATATAATTGTTCTCAGGTTCATCTTCTTGGACGACATTGAACGATTTCTCCCGGAAGACGAAGCTTTAAAGACTATGAGTCTCTTTGAAGGAGCATCTGAAAGCCACAGAATTAGCAAGAAGGCCCTGAAGAATTGGGTGGTAAGAACCGACAAACCATGCATTGCAATTTGCAATATGATTTACTACTAATGTATTCTCTTTTGTGTATACACTATACAGTCTGTCCTCTACTGCATAATTTCTCTTATATTTTAAACAACTTGCAGAACATCTGTTTATGTCCTTAAACCTTATTAAAGTTGATTGCTCTCTATACATCTAACCAAATGTTGGATTGTGGTCGCATGTAAAATCCAAAGAAAAGAAAACCTTATATCTTAAAAGCATCCCCTTTTACTTTCTGACTTGATCAGTAAAATGGAAGTTGCATGTACAAGTTTAAGGCTTGCTGTAACGTATTGTTCTTCAATATCTTAGGTCAATGCTTTTAGAGATCGAAGGGCACTTGCCTTGACATTGAATGATACCAAAACAGCTGTGAACAGGCTTCATCGGATGGTGAACGTTTTGGTTGGCATCATCATAGTGGTTATATGGCTTCTCATACTTGAAATCGCATCCAGCAAAGTTCTTGTTTTTATTAGCTCTCAACTGCTGCTAGTTGCATTTATATTTGGAAACACCTGCAAGACGGTGTTTGAAGCTATCATATTCTTATTCGTTATGCACCCATTTGATGTGGGTGACAGATGTGAAATTGATGGTGTTCAGGTACTTATATAAGCATATTGACTTTGCTTTTAATTTTTATCGGTAAAAGGTAATATAGATCCCGTTTATAATATGGTTCGTTTAAATCCTTGGTGTCTCAAAAAGTCATATTCAATGAATTTCAGATGGTAGTGGAGGAAATGAACATCTTGAGTACCATTTTCCTAAGATATGACAACCAGAAGATCATAATCCCGAATAGTGTTTTGGCTACTAAGGCCATCCATAACTACTATCGTAGTCCCGATATGGGTGATGCGGTTGAGTTCTGCATCCATGTGAAAACTCCTGCAGAAAAGATTGCTCTAATGAAGAAGAGGATATTGAGGTGAGTCTAATGTATGACAATTTATAGATGATGTAGTTGTATATCTTGGTATGCTTGCATGCAGCATCCATGAAATATATTAGTGAAAATCGCATATCACGCCGACTATGTCTGATTGAATCGATCTTTTCTTGCTACAGTTACATTGAGAACAAGAGTGAGCATTGGTACCCAGATCCGATGATCATATTCAAGGAACTCGAAGAGTTGAACAGAGTAAGGATAGCAATATGGCTTACACACAGAATGAATCATCAAGACATGGGAGAGAGGTTTGCAAGAAGGGCTCTGTTGGTAGAAGAGATGGTCAGGATTTTCAACGACTTGGATATCAACTACCGCTTATATCCGATCGACATCAACGTCTGTAGCATGCCTCCTGTGGCATCTGATCGTCTTCCTCCTAACTGGACCGGACTGGGAAGCTGAACTAAATAACAAACATTAGCAAACTATAGAATACAAATTCTTAACGTCAGAGCTGTAAGTATATTTCACTGCCTAGTGACATTATTTCCTTGATAATGATTTCTTCAAGATGCAATATTGTAATGTAGGAGAAATTATTCTATGGACCGGTTCCACCACGTCATCTATGGTCCTTAAGAACAAAAAATAAATCCTCTCATCATTTTTTACACATCATCTGCACACTCATAATTTTAATTTCCAAATCATCTCTCTAAATAAAATATATTAAAATTTAAAAAAATGATGACATGGATTTATTTTTTTAATTAGGGTTTAGGGTTTGGGGTTGGGGTTGGGGTTGGGGTTGGGGTTGGGGTTGGGGTTGGGGTTAGGGTTTAGGTTAGGGTTTAGAATAAAAAATAAATCCGCGTCATTTTTTTTAATTTTAATATATTTTATTTAGTGAAATGATTTGGAAATTAAAATTATGAGTGTGCAGATGATGTGTAAAAAATGATGACATGGATTTATTTTTTGTTCTTAAGGATCATAGATAACGTGGTAGAACCGGTCCATAAAATAATTTCTTGTAATGTAGAGATATTAGTTTTTAATTATTATTTTTGTTTATACAATGAATCCAAATTCAACCAGGAATGGAGTTGTAAGTATTTTAATTCCACCTGGCCTACGCCAGTGGCAAAATTTGTGGAATAATCCACCTTTAAACGGTAAGAGGTTTTTAGGGATCCTTAAACTTTATTTGAGAATCTAGGCCAAAAGCTACAGTACACGTCTAATTAACGCCACCTGCTGTTGGCGAGATACTTCAACGCCACCTGCTGTTGGCGTTTCAACCATTTTTATCAATTGAAGCTGAGCCGCGCCCAATTTTGCATGCATGGAAGCGTGATTCTCGGCTGCATGCAGCCTGCTGTGCTGGCGTGAAAGCCAGCCTTGATTCCTGGCATGGCAAGGCTGCCAAGTTATTTAATTAGCTCAACAAATGTTTCCAAATTCAAACTCTAAACCATCAATTAACCTAAACCCTAATCCATAACTTCAAAATAAAAAACGTGAAACCACCGTACCAAATAAATAATAAATTTAAAAAATAAATTAATATAAATAATTAAAAAATACAAATAATCTAAACCAGGACAACGTACTCAAATTATATTCGAATAATTTGCCAAAAAATACAATACCAGAAAAACATTAAATTATATTTGAAGAGAACAAATAAATTATATTAGAAATAAAGATAAAATTAATTTAAAATAACTAATTAAATAATAAAAAATTATGATAAAATTAGCTCAACAAATGTTTACAATAAAATTTTAAATAAACATCAATGTTAAAAAAATTAAACAAAACTAATTTAAACCCTAAACCGTCAATTAATCTAAACTCTAATCCATAACTTCAAACTAAAAAACGTGAAACCATCGTACCAAATAAATAATAAATTTAAAAAACAAATTAATATAAATAATTAAAAAATATAATCGAATATACCTTTGATTCTTCTTCTGAAATAATTTTTCCTGTGCAAAAATTTATCTCCCGTATATTTTCTTCTCCTTCTCTTTAAAAACTCATTATTATTAACACATGTTTCTTATATATAGTATGAAATAAATAGTAAAAAAATGGTCTGATCACTCTTATTTTTTAAAGATTAGGCTGGCTTTTACGCCAGCACAGCAGGCTGCATGCAGCCGAGAATCACGCTTCCATGCATGCGAAACTGGGCGCGGCGCGGTTTCAATCGATAAAATTGGTTGAAACGCCAACAGCAGGTGGCGTTGAAGTATCTAGCCAACAGCAGGTGGCGTTAATTAGACGTGCACTGTAGTTTTTAGCCTAAATCCCCAAATAAAGTTTAGGGATCCCTAAAAACCTCATTACCGTTTAAAAGTGGATTATTCCACAAAATTTGCCTATGCCAGTCTTTATAATTTAAAATTTAATTTTTTTAATATTAAGATATAAAAAATTTCAGAATTTTTATTCAAGGCTTAGGCTTAAGGAAATTCCGCAGATAGACTAAAAGGTTTCAAAGATCAAGTACGGAAACACATGAATCATGCATGATTTAGACACTATAACATACACATCTTCGACACCTACCGCCACGCATACACATGACGCGGCCTCTCAAAACATCACGAGAAAACAGTCTCGACATGCACCAAACAGTACAGTGACAAAGAAACCGAGCTGGTCGGTTTCTAAAATGACTGTTCCAATACGTGTGGAAACGTTTGAGTCAACAAAACAACACATCTTTGTTAGTTTAGTTCCTCTTCAATTCACCCCGCCTGTCTGTTTCTCATTCACTTTTTTCTTAAATTGCTGTTGTGCCAGCTCTAACTGATATTCCATGACAGTGTTTCACTTTCTCGGATTTAGTAATATCCATTTCACTTTAAACTGGTTTTAATGGAATCTTTGAGGTTGGTTTCATGGAACTTTTAGTGACAAATGTTGGGATTTCCAGCCTTTTACCATTTTTTTCTTTATTGAAATGATATGTTGATAGACAGTTTTGGGGACAATAATTGAGGACTACTGTGTAAGAGTTGGTCGCCAGCTTGAGCTAAGTCCTAATAATTGGGAGATGTTGCTTCTGAGAATCAAACTGGAGGGTTTGAACTGAAAATTTTCTACTCTATCCCATTATTTCTCTATTTTCTTTCATAGAGTTCAGTTCTGTTCTGTTCTGTTCCAAGCTGCTGCTTTTAAAACACCTCAGTTGCTATCTATGGTGGTTTTAGAATCAAAGTTGTGAAACTTCTGCAGACATGAAATGGCAAACAATCTCGGCTTAGCATTGTACATCACCATATGCTGCATTGCCTTCATCATTTCAAAGATAATTCTCATGATTCTACTGTATAAGCGATGGAAAAGAAAGAAGAATATGATTTACGAGGAAGGTAATTTCTCAGGTATTTCAATTTTCTCGTGAAACAATAGCATCCGTTATATTCGCAATTTCTAAATAACATGTTTTACTAACTTGGTTGTTTGCAAAATCGCAGGTGGGAAAATGGTGATGTTCAGGTCTCCATTATTGCAATCTCTAACACCAGATGAGTTCTTAAAGAAAACATCGAAGTTAAGCAACAAGGACATAATTGGTGCAGGAGGGTATGGTACTGTTTACAGGTTGACGATGAATGAGGCCATGGCGTTCGCTGTGAAGAGACTAAGCAGAGGAACTGCGGATCGAGAGAGAGGTTTCGAGAGAGAACTCGAAGCAATGGGGGATATCAAGCACCGCAACATTGTAACACTCCATGGATATTGCACCACTACTCACTACAATCTTCTGGTATATGAACTAATGCCTAATGGAAGCTTGGATTCTTTTCTCCATGGTAAGCACCACATTGTTTAATTATATATGAACTAATGCCTAACAGATGTTTTCAACTTTTTTTTCCTGGATTTTCTGGGTTTGTTTCATGCAGGAAAATCAATGGAAAGCAAGATTTTGGATTGGCCGACAAGATATCAAATAGCATTAGGTGCTGCAAGAGGAATAGCTTACCTTCACCATGATTGTATCCCTCATATCATCCATAGAGATATCAAGCCTAGCAATATCTTACTCGACAGCAACATGGAGGCTCGAGTCTCGGATTTCGGACTCGCGACTTTGATGGAACCAGACAAGACTCATGTTTCAACATTTGTTGCAGGAACTTTTGGATATTTAGCCCCAGGTATGATGAAGAAAATTGCAGTCATTCAGTCTCTTACGTTTCAGAGATTGATGGTTAAACTCGGTGTTTGTCTGTAGAATATTTCGACACAGGACGAGCCACGGCAAAGGGCGATGTTTACAGCTTTGGAGTTGTTTTGCTGGAGATGTTAACAGGAAAGAAACCAACGGATGAGACATTTCTTGAAGAGGGAACAAAGCTTGTTACATGGGTAAAGTTTTCATATTCAAACAAGAAAATACCAAATCCATTTCCATAGTACTAACCATTCTGCTAATAGATGAACAGGTAAAGGGAGTTGTTGAAGAAAGGAGGGAGGAATATGCAGTCGACAGCAGCTTAGGTTGTTCTTGTCCTATGGATGAGATTAACAAAACATTCAATGTAGCATTGCTGTGCCTTGAAACAGATCCGTCGAAGAGGCCAACAATGGCCGAGGTTGTAAAGATGTTGGAGCAGATAAAAGTCAGAGAAAGCTCTACTTGATTCTTGTGTTATTCTAATTTGTTGTCACGACCAGGTAACGGATCAGACTTTTGTTCATTAAAGTTGAAAACTTGAGGAAACTTACTGTATTTACTTGAGAACGGCGGCCAGCCCACCGGTAACCGAGGTTTTCAATGTAGGAGAAACCGGAGACTCTCCGAAAAATACATCAAAAAGTGCAGAACCTACATTTTCCGACTCGATTGTAGCATCCATACTAGTTGGCATTCCATCTGCTGAGATACCAACCTGAAACAGAAACATAAAACGGATTAACCATGTGAATACAGAGTGTTCTAACTTCTAATGTCCATATTCAAGTTACACTCACAAGCATTTTGGAAGGGTCGGGCCAAGTCAAGAAGATTGAAGTTCCTTTATTAAGAGGTCGTCCTTGGAAAATACTACGAAATGTGGATAGAGCAGATTCATCGACCGGTGTCGGCGCCTTGATTCTTGGGGAGAGGGCTTCATCCAAAGCATCTCAGAATGTTTTACCATCAACATCTCTGACCAGAACAATCTGTAACGATTTCTCCATAGGAGCTGCAGTTAAAGCAAGTTAATTAACAACCTCATATTATCTCTTTGTTCATGTTGCATGAACATCTAGACACATATCTGTAACATTTTTGCATCTGATACTCACCCTTGAAAATCGACTCGAACAAGAACATGTCGTCTTCAACTTGGTTTCAATTACTTTGTTCTTCTGAGGAGAGCAATGAGATGACAGAGACAAAGAAGAAAATTTATGAATTTCAAGAAATGGGTTTGAAAGTTTTCCTGGGAAACTTCTTCTGGGATTGGAATTCAAAAGTTTAGAAGGTAATGGTGAAGTGATCCACATCATGTATCTATTGGACTGACTTCTTCCTCTTATATATTTTTTTGTTGGAAATCGAGTATTCGAATAATAATTAATTACATGTGACGATTATTTTCACTATTGATCATGAAATATACCTCACTAAACTACTATTATCTCATCGTTTAGTGTCTGACCAGACAGAGGGGATGTTCATGTTTCAGTCCTGATAATCTCACGAACCATGCTTCAGTTGCTATAAATCTTTACTACAAGTCCATGGGGAAACACAAGTGGACTGGAATTGCGACTTTGGAGACTCTGGCCTTATGGTCATAACTGATGGTGCAAACTAGAATGGGTAATATTGGGTAACCGATCAATTTGAATAAAATTAGTCTCGATTTCGGTAACTATCAGTTTCTAAAAATTATAATCAATCTTGGTCCTGATCATATTGGGTCCTAAATTTTAAGAATCGGTTTCATTATTGGTGAGAATCGGTTTCAATACCGAGTACCCGATCAATTAGTTTATTCTAAAAAAAAATTGAGTAATTGAAGAAAAAAATTCAACCACCAAAAATATTATTAAATAATAAAATTAGAACATTGTAGGCTTAAAAATTAAAGTTTTAACTAGTCATGCTCATAATATTCATACATAAAGAGAAAGTTTAATAAGAAAAATAAACAAAAGAAAATTAATACAAATATTTGATATCAGTCTCGGTCCTATTGGATACCCACCGGGTACCAAGTCCAAAAAATCAAGATCTAATCTCGATCTTACTGGAATCAATACCATATAAAAATTTATCGGGTCCGGGACCGGGTAATCGGGTTTTTTACCCACTTAATCGTGTTTTTATTGATGTCTCCATTTTTAATTAGTGTATTTAAAATTTAGGGTTTATGGTTCAAAGTTAAGAGGTAGTTAGGGTTTAGAAATTTAAGGGTAAGGTTTATAACATAAAAAATTAGGATTATAATTTAAAATTTAATTTTTTAAATCTTTTAATAAAAGACAAAATATATGATTAAAAGACAGAAGATTTCTATTCTATAACTGATGCTAGTAAAAGGATTTCGTTAGTCGAGTAAAATAACCCACTTATGTTCCATTCTTATTATTTTCAACATTTTTATGTGGTTGGATTTCTTTGAGGTTTCATTATTATTTTGTTGATAAACCAATATTTATTATTATAATATTTAATCACGAGATTATTATCAAGGTCGTAATCATATATTTATTTTTAATGCAAATTTGTATGTCTAAAAAAATTTAAAATCAATAACTCTCGTACGAGCTCTAATTTAAGTGGTTAAAAGAATGATTGTTGTTTATAAAGGTCACAGATTCGAGCACCTACGATATTAATAGAGTGATTGAACGATCAATATTAAATCGTAAAAATCATATTCTAAAACAGATAATACTGTAATTACTATTAAATCGTTAAAAAAAATCAATAACTTTTTCCTCGCAAATTATATGTGCCAAACCTACTTAAAAATCAATTAAATCCAAATTAAGAAAAAGAAAAAAGTTTAATTTAAATAAATTTTATGATTGGAGGCTCATTTAATGCCAAAAATCATTGCAAATAGATATAATAAATAGTTCAGGATTTTTGGATTTTTTTCTTGGATAAAACAATAAAAATATTTTAATTCTTTTATCACATGTATTTGTCTCCTTATAAATACAATTCCTGCTTTCTCATTCTTCTAGGAGAGCCATTTAAGATTTAAATCTGACACAATAATTTAATTATGTAATATACATATTTTAATAAATTATTGAATTTCAAAATTATACTACCTATTATACAAACGTTTTGCATCGAAATTTTTATAAAAATTATTAAAATTTTAATATTATTTTTTAATATATAATTTTTTATAAAAAATATATATTAAAATTTTTATTTTTTCAAAAAAATTAGATATTATATAAAAATTTATTATATATAAAAAATCAATATTAAATTTTTTATAATTTTATAAAAAATTTAATTATATCTCATTTTAAGTCATTTCACTCTAAATCTTCTCGAAATAATAAATTATTATTTTTTTCTAAAATAAATGACCAAATTTGAATATCTAAGAAGAATCGAACACGTGGCAAATTGATATGGATCACTCAGATATAAAGAAGGGGTAGTCCATGGCTCTTGTTTCGATCAACAACTGCCGATTTGCAGACTACAGTAAGGTCTCTTGATTTTTGACCCCAAAGATAAGGCCTTTGTTTAATTGCATAAAATCTAATTTCTTTTTCCCTTTCTTACATGTGTTTGAAAGATACATCTTTTCTGTCTCTCTTAAACTCCCTCAAATTCAACTTGATAAAGCAGCTTCGGACAAAGCTACAAGTACTCCTATGTGGGATCTTTCCATCCACCCAAAATTTATGAACTTAGGAGCACCATTGTCCTTAAATTTTCATGAATAATGGAAGCCTTTTTTTTTAATCTGAACACACCCTTTTGAGCTCTCTTGAAGCTGTTTCTACAGGATCTAATTGAACACCCAGTTTTCGTTTCATCTTTTCATCTTCATTTTGGTGATTGTTTTATGGGGAACTGAGAAAAAGGTTGAGTCTTTATTTCTGGGATTTTGTTATAAAGAGTGAAACTTGGCATTTTTGCTTCGTTTTTGGTTGGGTGCTGGTATTAAGAATGATATCAATGACATGTCATAATCTTGATTTTGGAACAAGAGTGCTTGATTTGGTTGCTGTTGGCTTGTCTTCTAATGCTTCGATTGAAAGGCACTCGGTGAAGAATCATGGAAAGGGATTTACCAGTAAAGTCTATGGAGCTAGAAGAATGGTTTGTTGCAGGCAGAACATTAGTAGAGCTCGTGCGTTCTCCACAAATACTTCTGAGGCTCTGCTTGATGGTAATATTTCGCTACCAAAAGAAACATTCTAATTTCAATCTTGTTTCTGGCTGTAATTCATTAAGATTTAATTTTATACTTGGTTTAAAGATTTATTTGGTTTAGCATCATTAATCTGGCTCTTCAAGTTCTTTTCCTGAGATTTTGCCTGTTGGTTCTATGTTTAATAGGACATGATAGTTCAATTTTCATATGATGTTTTGGTTTTAAGACTTTGCTATTATAGATTTGAGTTCAGTACTTGGAATTGATTTGGTGCCATTTTGACATGAATGTAGGAGTTGGTGAACGTACTGCATCAGTTTTGGATTTGAAGAAAGAGGCTAAAAGTCCCATTTCACTGGCCAACATGTTTGAAGTGGTTGCTGATGATCTCCAAACTCTAAATCAAAATCTCCGGTCGGTGAGTGTTCACTGTTCATAGAGGCTTTAATTCTTATGTGTCCTTTATTGTTCTGTTATCGTATATAAAATTTTCTGCTTGTTCGAAATGATATTGTTCAACTTCTATAGTTGTTCACAAGGTTTTGCACGTTTTGATTTGCCATGTGAAGCAAGATGAATTAACTTATAGTATATATGATGCTTGCATAGGGCTTTTAATTGGTCCACTTTGGATCAACTTTTTGATCTGATTCTTATTGGTTTAGTTATTTGAAGTTATTGATGTTGGCTATGTATCTGATGATGATGGTCTGCTAGATTGTTGGTGCAGAGAATGCTGTTCTAATGTCTGCAGCAGAGCAGATCTTTGGTGCCGGTGGCAAGAGAATTAGACCGGCCCTGGTGTTCTTGGTTTCAAGAGCTACAGCAGAGTTAGCCGGATTGAAGTAACGTTTCAGGACTCTTATATGTTCAAAACATTTTAGTTATTAATTCTAGACTAATCTCCATTTTGTATTGCTTTCTTTCCAGGGATCTTACTGCTAAGCATCGACGTTTAGCTGAGATAATTGAGATGATTCATACTGCAAGCTTGATACATGATGATGTATTAGATGAAAGTGATATGCGAAGAGGTTAGCCCGTAAATTGAAATAATTTTTTTCATGTGTTTGTTGCGTTGTTCTTATTCTCAACTACCCCATGTTAAGTAGCAATGATCTCTAACCATAAGAGATATTAGTTCTTGAATTCAAGTGAATTAAAAAAATTAGTAGTATGTGGTTTGGGTCTTATCACCACATTAATCATTCCATTTAATGGATCATCTTGGTTTTTGTAGTTTACAGCAAAAAAGGGGAAAATAAAAATTTTAAGAATGAAATTATCCCGAGTTTTTTTAAAGAAAATACTATGCTTTTTCTGTAGTTTACTAGTGTGAGATTCTTTAATCTGTGTTATTTCTTAGCCTTAAAGAGTCGGATAAAGCTGCATATTCTTCGCAATTATTGAGGCTACAGTTCATTCTTCAATACCCTTATCTAGGGGCAGAGAAAAAGTTCCTATTTCTGTATATACAACAATCACATATGTACTTGTGGAGCATCTATGTTTGTTGTACACCTCTGTACACATTTAAATAACTGGTTTTTGTAGTTGTGGCGGTGGTTGCAAGGTCAAAACTGTGGCCACTTTTCTTGTTGGCGCGTGTTAGAGAGAGGAACTACTGCATCTACCATTCCATAGGATGGTTAGGAATTTGGACTGTTAGGTTTGAACTTTCAGTGGTAATTGTAGTAGTAATAATAAAAAAAACTCACGGGAAGAGCTTGAATATCTTCGATATCGTTTTTTTCCTAGTCTTCCATCACTTGAAAGGCTGCTGACTTGAAATTGTATGTTAACTTAATTTCAGGAAAAGAGACTGTTCACCAACTGTACGGCACGAGAGTAGCCGTACTGGCTGGGGACTTCATGTTTGCTCAGTCGTCATGGTATCTTGCAAACCTTGCAAACCTTGAAGTCATCAAGCTTATCAGCCAGGTTTGTATGATCTATGCCCAACCTACCATCTTCTTTGGATGTAAACCCAAATAACATGATATTTGACTTGGTTTCCACCTGTAGAGGTTGGGATGTTCTCTGGCTACAGAAGTAGTTTCAGCTAAATTAATCTGAATCATATCCTTACATGGTATTGCAGGTTATTAAGGATTTTGCCAGTGGTGAGATTAAGCAAGCATCGAGTTTGTTCGACTGTGATGTTGAACTTGAGGAGTATTTGCTCAAGAGCTTCTACAAAACAGCTTCATTGATTGCAGCTAGTACCAAAGGAGCCTCTATTTTCAGTGGGGCCGATCGTAGTGTAACCGAGCAAATGTATGAATTTGGAAAGAATCTTGGCCTATCATTCCAAGTTGTTGATGACATATTGGATTTTACACAATCATCAGCGCAGCTGGGGAAACCAGCCGGTAGTGATCTAGCAAAGGGCAACCTCACAGCACCTGTAATTTTCGCGCTCCAAAAAGAGCCAAAACTTAGAGAAATCATCGAATCCGAGTTCTATGACACCGGTTCCCTCGACGAAGCCATCAAACTGGTAAAACAATCCGGGGGAATCGAAAGGGCACAAGAGTTGGCAAAAGAGAAGGCTGATCTTGCAATAAAAAGTCTCCAATGTCTTCCTCGAAGCAATTTCCGGTTAGCTCTTCAAGATATGGTGATGTTTAATCTTGAAAGGATTGATTAGTTTAGATAATTCGAAACAAACAACCTCGGACATGACAAAAAACAAGGGATGAAGTTGAAGCCTGTACCCATATAGAACAGCTTTTCTTAGGACTCTCACTGGTTGTATATCCATACAAGGTTTTGAGCTTTGACATGAACTCGTAGTATCAGTTTCTTCAAATTATACATTTCTCTGTTAAATTAAATTGATGAACAATAAAGCAGTTGATGTCATCAACATTAAGCTAATAAAAATTCACTTCCAAGTACATGATTGTGCAACTTATTTCTATACTGTTTGACATATGCTTGGACATGGAATTAAAGGTACCATTTTGGAAAAAATCAAAACTTTCGAGTCAGATGTGTACATATGTTCTAAAATAGGGATGTTATGTTAATTTACCCAACTTACTTAAACCCAGTAAAACCCTAAAGGAAGAGGAAAGGGGGAAAATGAGACAATGGAGAATCATAGCAGAAAAGGCCAAGGCTCGTGCTTCCGACGTTAAACATAACCGGCGACGTCGTTCTTGTCGAACACTTGTCTCATCGGTTAGGGAAACTGGGTTCGGGTGATTTGGTCCTGGTTTGGCCGCCGCTCTCCCTAAAAATACCCTGACTAAGCGCATTGTAGCCATGGAAGGTGATAAAGTTACCTTCTCGTTATACCCCACTCGAAGCCACAGCTTTGGTTCTCTTGTGGTTCCTTTCTCCTCCTTTCAATTGGGTTTTCCTTAATTCATTTTTTACTCTTCATATTGTTGAGTATTGTAGTTCAATTATAGTTTCTGGCTTAGGTATAACTAAATGATGAAAATTTAGGCTTTGGGTTGTTGTTTTTGCTATTTTACTTTTATGATGTTGCAACTATCAGCAAAGTTTTAATATTTGTTCATAACTAAAAATTAAAATTCTAATTTCATTTAAGTACAGTTTGCTTGTTCTTTTGATATGGAGCAAAAGCAATTAACAAAAAGAAAGTAGTAAAAGTAACAACTGAATTGAGATTTTGATCGATTGTGAAGAAGATAAAAGCTTGGATCTTTGCAGAAACATGTCATAGAATTTAGATTCTTGAATGATCATTATTCTGATATTTTACTTTGGGTTTAACTGGATAGGTTCCAAAGGGGCATGCTTGGATTCAAGGGTGGCATTTTGGTCCTCTTCCTTGTGGACTTATTGAAGGGAAAGTGTTTATGAGGGTAAGCACTGCTAATTCGATTGCATTTGATTTGTTCAACTGAATGAATGAACTGTATTTGTTGGAATTAGTAATATAGGTCATATTATAAACATGAAGTGATTTGGTATAAGATTTCTTTGGCATCTCACGTTTATCTTGTTGCCAGTACTCCGTTTTGAGTCACTTTTAGTTCTTGCATGTCATAAAACCAATTTTTCCTGTGAATATGGAGAAGAAACTTTTAGTGCTTAAAAAGCTAAGATCATGCTTAACTGACTCAACTATGTTGAGTATCACATGCCTTATTTGTGAACTTAACCAGCTTTACATGATTTAAATTTTTGAGGTTGAAGTTGATACTTGAGATAGTTTTGAAGTGGTGGAAACGTTTTGCTGTTAATGTCTCAAAACAAGCAGATTGGAGTCTGATTAAAATAGTTGTTGATAAGCTTTAGAAGATTGGGACACGACTTAGTGTTGTCAAGGGGGCCTGCGCCTTAATACAACAAAAACACTTCAGACTCATTCAGGCAAGGGCAATTTGTTTAGGCGCATGCATGTCTGGTGCACCTAGGCATGCATTTTTATAAGGCAATAGGCATAAAACGGTTAAACCGATTGAAAGTTTATTTTTTCTTCACTTTTTTCATTTGATATACCTTTTCTTGTAAGAAAGGGGTAATACAAGGGTTCTAGTGCCTAGAGTGCTCTTCGCGCCCTCGACAACACTTTGCCCAAAGAAACAATTTTTCGATTCACGTAATGTTAGACCTTTCACTCAATAACTTAACTGAATTGCTGAAAGAAATGGATAAGGTGCATATAGTTTAGCAGGCTTGTTGCATGTGGATGGGTTTAGAAAATAGGCATGAATGAAATGCGTTAAGGTTATGCATGATCTTTGAACACAAGCATCAATATTGGTATATTTGACATGTTATAACATAAAATTGTTGCTCAAATGGTTTATGATTTCCGATACCCACTTTCTATTCATTTAACATGTTTCTTTTGCGAATTACTTATTGCTGTTTTCTGATTTGTCGTTTGCTAGGTATGGCCACCTAGCAGCTTTGGTTTATTGAGTGAATGAGACTATACATTCAAGGTATATAGTTTGCTATTCGTGCTTCTAAGATACAGACTTGTGATAAACAGATATCTGCTAATGTTCCATAACATGCATCATTTATATAGTTCACACGGATTCTTATACCTCATTGACACAATGATAGCTTACAAGAAGGCATATACATTATTTTCACACGTATACATGACTCGGAACAGCTTGTCAATAATGGATTCCCTGTGTTACACTGATGATAATAACAATTGTAGCAAGAACAGCCTGCACAAGCAGCAACCGTCCCCTTAGTTTTCTAGGAACTTATCTCAAGGAAGAGAACCGATCCCAACTCCTATACTAACTACCAATATGTGTGCGTGTATCTATATAAATGACAGTTGATGCTCATTTCAATGCAGCATGGCTTTCATACAATTGAAAAAGAGTAGAACAGAAATGATACTCACCGCAATTGTGCAAGCAACAAATCCCGGTTTCTCTCTGGGATCCATCCTCTCCCTCGCACAAAGTAGCATAAGCAATCCAATGTACCAGGGGATGACCCCAAGGAAAAAACCAATGATAAACCTTCAAAAAAGTATACATGTCATGTGGATTTTCATAACATAAGATTTTTTATATTTGGGGCGTCTAGCAGTTTTGCCATAGCATATATTACACTGATTACTCATTTTCCTTGACAGAGGTAAGGAGTTCTGATGCACAGTATACTTCAACAACAATTAGAAAACTCTCAGAATTCCTGGTTAGAAACTTACCTATATCCAGTACTCTCCCCTGAATCGTAGTAAATTATCTTAACAACGTTGTTTCACGGAAACATGAACTTTAAGGAGACATACAGAGCTATACACTTCATGAACCATTAGACTACTAAAATGGGGTGGAACCAAATTTGGTCAATTCAAGCCTTAAGGTTAACATCATTATCCCATAACAATTGGACTCATTGGAGGGAGGTGGAGGAAAACATTTTCTTTAAGCTGTTATTTGTTTGACACTATAGCTTAAAATCTCTTAAAACTATAAAACAATGCAGGACTTACAAGAACAATCCGAGTCCACAGCCACAGCACGGTAGCCGATGCTCTCTTACAGGTGTTCCTTCAGCAACATTATAACCTAGGGATCAAAGGTATCAAGGACAAGATATATCAGGAACACGAACTTTTCATTAAAACAATGCAAGATTTGTTGAACCTAAGGAACAAACATCTTCTTTCCTGAAATATTGTTTATCAGCTCAATTATATAAGAGATGAAACTTAGACACACCAACTCAAATTGCAGAAATACCAATCTCACTTGTTGAACCATGAATCACAACATGCGAATGAGATTTAGCAACCTAAGATTTTCTGTCACAGCTGCATTTCTTACAACAGGATCCTACCTTTGATTGACTGATCACAAAAGAACAAGGTTTTCTTCTTATTATTATTATTATTTGCAGACAAAGACTACCTGGAACGGTTTGAGGCAGAGCAGGAGACTGATGGAGACCAGGCGGTGGATCAGGCTGAGGAAACCCAATAGCCGGATCATGGTGTTGAGGAGGAGATGAAGGAGGGTAGTTGGCTACTCCTTGGAAAGTTGCATATTGATTATGCTGGTGATCTACAACTACAGCAGTGCTTTTCTCGACACCGTTCATTTCTTTTTTTCCTTGTTTTGATTGGGATCTAGGTTATATACTTATGGATCAACTAGAAAAAGAAAAATGATTACTTTGATATTAAGATTTTCTTTAGTGGTGGGATTGTCTTCTGCAGTTGAAGACCTCCTTTCATCATTATTAAGACCTTTATAAGTCTTTGTTTATTTTCTGAGCTTCATCCTGTGGCTATTAGCACTTTGATATACACCTTTCATTTGAACTTGTTAGTTCAGGGTATTGGTTTATTCGCTCAAGTATCCAAAGTGTATTTTTCATGCATGTATTTTTCATGATTATTTAAATTAGTCCCTCCACTTAATGCTAAATTTAACGAAATTAACATTTTTCTATTTTAAAAAAATGTCTTAACAAATTGGTATTTCCAAAAATTTTATGGTTCTAACTTTTCCAAGTGATTTTTTTGTAATTGTATTGTAAATAAAAATAATAATGTTCATGTCATTTTCTTTTTAAAACATTAAATGCTAATTTTATTGAAATTTAGCCTTATTCTATCTATTTTATTAGTATAAAGACTAAATTAATTCATTTAACTGTAAAGGGACTAATTTGAATCAATCCATGTAATACAAGGACTAAATTTAATGAGTTCCTATAATAAAGGGAGTAAATTGAACTGGTTCATATAATAGAGGGACTAAATTGAACGGATCCTTATAATAAAAGGACTAAATTGATCCATTTAACCCTAGGCCTAAAACCCCTTTTACCCTAATTACAAACAACACCGTTTTCATTAATCCAAAATGTCCCTAAACGCACCGGTTTATTTCTTTATAAAACGATGACCTGTATCATCGTCTTCTTTGATTTCTTGTTCGTTCTCGTCTTCTTAATCGTTGCCCCAATTTCAAAGCTCTGTTTTTTACTCGTTCCAAGAACTCAAAGCCCCAAAGTCTCCAACTTGGTGATCGACGAACCCCTGGTATATAATTTCTTTCCTGTTTGTTCGAACTTTTCCTCATCAAATGCAAGAAAATCTTCTACTTTATTGAAGGGTTGGTTGTTGGTTTTGACTTAAGCTTACTAGAGTTATACACATTAGAATAGTAGCCTGGTTTGATGCAATTCTTCTTTTGGCTTAAATTTGTTTCTTTGTATTGTTGGATTTGAGCATTGAAGTTGAGCTGTGCAAAATTTTGGATTCTATTAGTTATTAGGGAATACTCAATCTTTTCAAGTTATATGGATATGTATATATTGTTTTGAGAACTTCTATGTGATGGTGAGCCATCTTATTTTTTAACTTCTTCCTTTAGTTGTAGGCCTTACATTCAAGTTTGGAGGTTCTTTAGTCCTTGATGTAACTAGAAAAGTTGCAATTAATCCATGATTTGCTGAATTCTTTTATTTATATGAATTCAGATCCATGTGATTATTGTAAAATTGTTTCCTCAATTATGCATAGCTTAGCATCTTATTCTTGGAGCCTATGGTGCAGTTTCTGTTGGAATTTGCATTTCGTTTTTCACCTATTTATTCATTAAATTTATTTCTGTTTTTATTTTCACCCATGTAGTTTTTATTGTCTGTAGCATAATGGAAATGGAACAAGAAACAAGTATAAGGGCGATAGTTCGCAATTGCAAACATGGTTATAGAGCTTTGTCGCATATGAGATGGGCTGCTGCTTTTGGGTTCCATTTATCCGTGGTTGGTTTAGTGGGAGTTTTTGGTTTCGTATTGGCTATAATAAGAGATGAGAAATTGAACCAAAAGAGAAAGAAACATTTGGAGAAATTATGCTTGGTTCCTGGGCTGCAAAATCTTGGCAACAACTGCTTCTTGAATGTTATTTTGCAGGTTTGGTTCCTTTATGCAAGTGGGCTTTTTAGGACTCTTTGTGGTTGCTAAGAAAAAGAGAAGACGAAATAGGAAATTAAAATTAGTTACATCTTGAGTCTTGCTCCTTTTTCTTTTGTCTGTTGATGCTCAGTTTAAATTAAAGGAAAATTATGGGTAATGCTGTTCGTTTTGGGTTCTTGAATCTGGAATTTTTCAGGCTCTGGCTAGCTGCTCATATTTTCAGTCCTTTCTTCAGAAGATACTGGAAAAATGTGAATCGACCCTAATTGAGGGACAATGTGAAAGTTTGCCACTTACAATTACTTTATCTGATCTCTTAGAAGGTAACATCAGAACTTTGTGAAATCTTTTCTTTCTTTAAATTTTCTATATCACAGTTATTTTAATGCACTCAACAGTCTCAACTGTTGTCTGTAATTGTTTTCATGTTTCCCTAATGACCAAGGCATATAATGTGGTATCTTTGCTGTGTCTCAAATGATTAGTTTAGTAATTTAGTTGAGATAAGAAGTACACGTTTGACCTTGTCAACCTCCTTATAGGCTGAATTCAATGTGGTCACCACAGCATGCTTTATATATATATATTCCAATGTTGCAGAATTAGGCATGGCCGGAGAAAGGAGAACTGCATTAAGCCCACATAAAGTTATGCGTGCATTGACGCTTTATATTCAAAATTTTGATTTAACAAGCCAGCAGGTGAATTTGTGTTTTCGATATTTTAGCAATAAAATTATCTCCATCTAGAGTGTAATTTATCTCTTATGTTACTTCTACATGCAGGATGCAGCTGAAGCATTTCTCCATCTTTTGTCTTCTTTAAGAGAAGAATTTTTTGATGTCTATGTTCCTAGTCAAAGTACTCTAGCAGATATTTTTACTTCTCAAAGTAGTAGGATTCTAACGCCACAAAGGAAGGAGGATCAAAATGAGCAGAAAAGATGGCAGCAACATTATCTTGGACCCTTTGATGGCATTATTGGTAGCATTTTAACATGTCAGAGTTGCTCATATCAGGTTCTTAATCCCTTGTAGGACGCATCTTAATAATTTATCTTCCTTCAGTTTTGTTCATGTAAGCAAAAGTGCAAAACCATTGGTCAGATATGTTTGAACATATTTAAATACATGACTGTGAGTCTGTGATTCATTTTTTATGACATAGTACGTTTGAGATTCTTATCTAACCTCTCCTTTTCTTTTTGGTATTTCCCATACTTTTTAATCTTGTATTTGACTTTGCAGATTTCTTTGGATTTTCAATTTTTTCACAGCTTGCCCCTTTTCCCGGTGCTTTATGGTGCTTCTACGATTGTATGTTGACCAAAGGTTCTTCTCTTTAATAATTTTAATTGTGTATGCTTAAGCCCATAGCTTCTCTCAAAATTTCTTTTATAAATTATGGACTTTCATTTTAACTCTAGTGCAAATTTCTTCAATGCAACACTAGATGGCTGGATGTACCTTGGAGGATTGCTTATGGCAATTTGTCCTTGCTGAAAAACTTGAGAATTACTACTGCAGCCATTGTTGGCATGGTGCTGCAATAAAATATTTATCTTGTAGAGTAGAAAACGAGGTTAGTGTCTTTTTAGTACAATAATGTAAACTTTATCTTTTATCTCTATTGACTTGATGACAAAAATGTTATAAGCTTAGTACCATTATTGTTGATCCAAATAGCATAAACTGGTCTTATGATGAATACCAACTCCAGTATAAATTCTTATATGGACTATCTTCTTATGATTCTTGCTTATAACAATAAAGTGTTATCCCGAAACCCTCCATACACCTACTGGTTATGATTTTATATAGCAATACAGGATTCTCTTCCTCTCTCTCTTGTTTAGTTGGTTTACTCTGTTGAATTCATAGTATGCTTGCTTAAGTGTGATTCTTCAGTCTCTTGGTTATCGATGCAATCAATTGCTGCATATTCTTACTAAAATAATGTTTGAACTTTGATCTCAGGTTGAGATTGAAAAGTTGAAGAGATGCAATGCTGAAGACTCCTGTGATTGTCGAAATTCTCGTTTTCTAGAAAGTCTACCCTGGTCAAATAACTTTTCTAATACTCTAAAGCAGCTACGGATTGCTCGTTGTCCGAAGGTATTAATATTGTTGTACCAATTGTTTGTGGCAAGTGAAAAAGTCTGATTTGCTTTTAATGTACCCATATGTTGTTTAGGGTCACAATAGAAACTTTATTCTTGTAGACACTGCATGAATATTTTGTTGAATTCCTACAATGTTTATTTTTCCAAATCACACAACTGCAGATTCTATGCCTTCATTTACAACGTGCTTCAATGAATGGATTTGGGGAACTAATCAAGCTTCAGGTAGTGCCTTCGGACATATTTCTTTTCCATTGCAGATTCTCTGCTTGTTAATTAGTCTCACATCATTGTTTTCTAAGAAATGTATTTCTTGCTTGTATGTCTTATTTGCTGAAAGTTATATGAGAATGGTTGTTTAATAGTAAACCTCACATTAATGGATGCAGGGCCATATTTCTTTTCCATTGGTTTTAGACCTGTCGCCATTCATGACTACTGAGGTGGAAATAACAAACTGGGAAGGCGTCCATAAAGGGAAACTGAAGCTGCAAAATCAAAAGCCAAGGCCTCATCTCAACCTTATCAATGTGCAATATGAAACCATTTTCAATCACATTAGAAAACCAATGGGAGAAAAGGTCTCTTCAGAAATATTAGGTTCAAATGACTCTCAATGTACTACTTGCCCTGGGGAATCTTTCCCTAAGAAGAGTAAGCTGGACCCAACTGATGGCGGTTCAACAGCCTCTGACATAGACATGCATGAGCAACATGATGACAAGGTTGGTGGATATAATTACTGAGCTGGACATATGTACGTTGTTATGTAATTTTGAGCAACATATATTAATAACTATTTTTGTTAGTTAACTTTTAACGCTTTTGGAGCATATCTTGTAAAATGTGTTTAGGCGTCAAAGCTTTAGAGGCTTCTTTCCTTGGTTCTTTCATGCCTTTTGCAGTTTGGTATTTGTGCAATGAGTGCTAACCTAGCATTTTCCTTATGTCCTCTTTTTTACTATTATTGCTGCTATTTTTGTGCATGTTTTCGGAATGAAGCATTAATTTCTCTTTCCCATTTCATCATTGAAAAACTGTGAATTTGTTATCAAATTTGCGTATTGGTGCATGAATGAAGTGCCAAGCGAACAATTTCTCAAGAGAGCTTTTGCTGGATCTTTTGCTGCGTGTGATTCACAAATGGCAATTTGTTGACATTTACATTGAGAAAGGTTCTGCAGGTCTAGCACTCTAAATCTGTTTGTTGAAAATTTGACTCATTCCTCGCATATAATCCTCTGTTCCCTAACTTGGATTTGAAGGAAAAAAGCTTCATGACTAAGTTTATTTTACCATCTTAATGTATGCTATACCTTGGATTTGGGGTTCATAATTTGGACATAACATGCATAGTTTTCTAATGGATTGCAGGCTGACGGCTCTGTATGTGATCTTGTGATGCAGGCAAGTTTGACCGGCAAATTACCTTCTTCAGAAACTAAATTATACCGTCTCGTCTCCGTTGTGGAGCACTTTGGGAGACCTGGAGGTGGGCACTATACTGTTTACAGAAGTATGAGAACTAAATCTGATGAGGAAGATTCCAATGGATGTTCCGAGGCTGCTACAACCAAATGGTTCTGCATTTCAGATTCTCAAGTATGTAGCGTCTCAGAGAAGGATGTTTTAGCTGCAGAAGCAAGCTTACTTTTCTACGAAAGGATCAGGGAAGGATGAGACAATACCTACTTGTATAATCACGCTTATCAAACTCCATTGCCTTTCTCTCAAAAGCCTTCTAGCATCACAATTGCAAATTAGAATTTTTGAAGTATTGATATGGTGGACCGGTGGTCGTGAGAGGCCTGAATGAACATAGATTGTGATCAACTAACTGGGATTGAAACTTTTCCAGAGTAACTGTAGAAGAAGCATAGCTTGTATTGAGATTTTACCTTTCATTTCCTTGTGAAGAGCAACAGCTGAACCCATAGGAACTAATAGGATGCATGGACGGTCCAAGAGCTTTCTCTTTGGCTGTACATGCAAAAATTTCTGGAGATTTGATGAATTGAATTACCTTAAGAGATTGTATTTCATCATTGATCTTCTAAATTCCATTCTCAATTAACCGGAAATTTAGGGGGAAACAAGTTTACATGTGAAATGGGTTAAGTTTTATCAAAAATGATAATTCATGTTCATAATACGATCAGAATCAGGTCAAGGAACTTATTTTACCACTCAGCTTGCCGTTTTTCTTTTCTGCCAAAATACAACCTTGTTTGAGGGTTCTGTTTTCCTACTTGAAAATGACATTCCACCCAATTATCAGGTCTGCACATAAATTAGAATCTGGTGTTGGGGGCATTGGATCATATCAGCTGACCTGATTCGGTTGTGCGAATGAAATCTTTAATAGTGGTCCATCCTGATTCCCGATTGTAGTGAATCCCTTATTTACCATTTATTATCACAGATTCATCACTTTCCAATTTCCATTGCTTATTACCATAGAATACGGGTTTCTCATAGATATTCTTCCCAGTTCCCAGATTTCCTCCTGTCAGATCCCGCTTAATCAATCTCTTCTGTCGAATATTGTCTTCTGGGTCTTTCAGAGTTTGAATCTTTGAACCTCCATGGCTGAAGAAAAGCCAAGTTCTTCAACAACCACAAGAAGCTACTGGAGATGGAGCAAAAACGATTTCTTCCCAGAAACCTCGTTTCAATCCATGTCATCTTACAAAACAGCAATTTCCCAAACCTGTCCTCGACTCACCGACCGTCTCTTAGCGCGTTCCTCCTCCACCAACGAGCTTGTAACCCTTTCGAAAGTGAGTGAAAACCCAATGCAAAAATGTCTAAACTGGTGGGACCTTATTTGGCTAAGCTTTGGCTCTGTTGTTGGTTCTGGCATATTTGTCATAACAGGCCAGGAAGCTCATAATCATGCAGGTCCAGCTATTGTCTTGTCCTATGCTATATCTGGCCTTTCATCACTGCTATCAGTTTTCTGTTACACTGAATTTGCAGCTGAAATTCCCGTAGCTGGTGGTTCATTTTCATTTCTTCGTATTGAACTAGGTGATTTCATTGCATTTATAGCTGCTGGTAATATTCTTCTAGAAGCTTTAGTAGGAGCTGCAGGGTTAGGAAGATCGTGGTCTTCTTATTTCGCTAGCATGATTAAGAGTGATTCTGATTTTTTGAGAATTAAGATTGATTCTTTGCCTGATGGATTCAATCTTTTAGATCCACTTGCAGTTGTGGTACTTTTGGTTGCTAATGGTATAGCTATGAGTGGAACTAAGAGGACGTCGTGGTTGAATTGGATTGCTTCTCTGGTTAGTGGTGCGGTGATTGTTTTTGTTATAGTGTTTGGTTTTATTCATGCAAAAACTTCTAATCTGGAACCTTTCTTTCCATATGGGGTAAAAGGGGTTTTCGAGGCGGCTGCTGTGGTTTATTGGTCTTATACAGGTTTTGATATGGTGGCAAATATGGCAGAGGAGACTAAGAGACCCTCAAGGGATATACCGATTGGGTTGGTTGGTTCGATGTCTGGAATTACTGTGGTTTATTGCTTGATGGCTTTAGCATTGACCATGATGGTGAAGTATACTGAGATCGATGTAAATGCTGCATATTCTGTCGCTTTTGAACAAATTGGGATGAAATGGGCCAAGTATTTGGTTAGTATATGTGCACTCAAGGGAATGACTACAAGCTTGTTGGTTGGATCTCTTGGGCAAGCTCGATACACGACTCAGATAGCTAGAGCTCATATGATTCCACCTATTTTTGCCTTGGTTCATCCCAAAACTGGAACTCCTGTATATGCTACTCTGCTGGTGACATCGATTAGCGCTATTGTTGCATTTTTCTCTAGTTTGGATGTTTTGTCTAGTGTTTTATCTTTCAGTACACTCTTCATTTTTATGCTAATTGCTGTTGCATTGCTTGTGAGACGATATTATGTGAAGAATGTTACACCAAAGAATAATTTGATAAAATTTCTCATCTGCTTGTTCATTGTTATCGGTTCCTCAATTGGAGTCTCAGCACTTTGGAATTCTGATGGGAGAGGCTGGATAGGATACACTGTGGCTGGATTGGTTTGGTTCTTGGGTACTTTGGGGATGTCATTCCTTTCCAAGCAGCGTGTTCCTAAGGTCTGGGGAGTTCCACTAGTTCCTTGGTTGCCATCTTTGTCAGTTGTGATGAACTTATTTCTCATAGGATCTTTGGGTCTTGTAGCAATTTTGAGGTTTATCATTTGCAGTGCAGTAATGATAGTGTACTACCTGCTTGTTGGCCTTCATGCCACTTATGATGTGGCTCACCAGAATGAATCAAGTGCCTAAAATTGAAGAGGGTAAATGAAGATGTAACCTGAAGAACAATTTGTGCAGTACTCAGCGGTACCGCATTTTATTGTTGTTTATACATTCCTATTGTTGTCACCAATAACGTTTGGATATTGTTTAAATTGTTTACACATTCCTGCTGTTGTCACTGATAATGTTTGGATATTGTTTTAGTTATATAATTTTCGTGGAATATACCACTTTCAAATAAAATATATATTCTGGCACCTTTCTTGCTTAACTGTCTATTCTCCATCTATAATGAAATCTATATTTCGGAACCTTTCTTGTTTTCTGTTGTGGTCTCCCTCTCATTTTGCATTGGATATGGGTTTCTGGACCTAATAATGTGATTAATACCTGATCTTGCATGAGATATTGCATTGTTCTAGGTGTAGTTTTTCATTACTACAGTATTAAGATCACCATATTTAGATATTCTAACATTTTCCATAGGTGCTGCAGCACAGCTGTGGTAATCTGGTGCAGGTTCTGATGCACCATTATGATCATGTCTCTTGAAATGGTGTTTTATTAAATAATACGAAATTTGAATTGGTATTTTGTATCTGTGATGGTTATGCTCTAGTGCTAACCATGATGCATAAAGAGAGGAGAATTGATGAAATGCCATCTATTCAGCTTCATAAGACAACATTGTTTATATTTCCCTATCTCTCTATATTTAGATCCCTCATAACTGCAACTTCATTACTTGCTGATTTTCTTGCTCAGAGCATGAAATGCCTCCTGGTGATACAACGAGTGAAACGAATTTAATAAATAGATAGTTTTCTTTCAGGCAGATCAGTAGAGACTCAGTCTAGAAGTAAATTTGTTTTTGACCTTACAACGTTTATCAGTGTGATGAATTTTTAATAAGAAACACAGAGAGAGCCCTGTCTGGTGGTTTACACGTCCGAAAAACTTTTACTGATCATACTCAGGATATCGATTGATATGGTTTGCTACTTCTGCAGTATACCAATCAGTTCTTGTCTTGAAATTCATGCAAGAATTTGTTCTTGAAGAAGCAACTCTGCTTTATTCTCCAGCTTGTGTTGAAAAAGACTATTAATTGGATATCATGAAGTGTGAACTATATAATAAACTGTCCGATCCTGGTAAAAACAATCGGTGGATTCATGAATTCCCAACATTCACTTATCTTTGATCTTAATGCTTCGCCACAAATCTGTAGGTTATTCTTTTCTGATGAAATTGATCTTTTTGAGATGCAGTCGCCTTCCTGGCATAATCCTTTGTGATTCGAAAAATACAATATATACCCTCTGTCTGGCCATATAATTTGTTCTATTTCATCAGGGAGCTTGGTGGTAGGTGAAGCTAAGTTAAATAAGCTGCATCTCAAGCGTAATTATATTTATACACGATTCCAGTGACGGAGTTAGGTAATTCTCATCGTAGTTTCCGTTCTCCTTGCGCAAGTTCTCGCTGTTAAACTCGGTACAAGGTAATCATTCATTCACTAAATGTGAAATTCATTCTTTGTAGTGCAACTTTTCTGATTTTGACACTTGAAACTCACTTGTGATGTTAAGAAATTGGTCCCTTTACACATGCCCTTGTACATGGAAACAAAGAACTGAAGCATGAATCCCAGATTTAATTACATTCCTTGGCATTTACTGAGAATTCTTCTTATTTTGAAGCAGCAGTTGAGATTCACATGATTTTTCTAAGCATAATGTTATTCGGAACTCTCGTGGTTAACTTTCTTAAACCTTAGTTAGTATCACACACTCACACATATGAGCCTAATGTGATTATGCTACTAACATGGTTTCTCTGTCTCTGATCCGCCAGATCCACCAGAAACTGGGGAGCCACTAAAATTACTACCGAGCACTCTTCCTACCATCAAGAGGGGGGTAAAGAGTGAACTGTTGTTTACTCCCCTAAGTATTACTTTTTGGCTTGTCAACGAGGAGGGAGGAAAACTGAAAAGCTTTGGCCTGAGAAAGTTAAATCCGACAAGATAAGAGAAACATGTTTCCTTATCAATTGAGAAAGTTTATAATAAAGGGTAGCCCCCCATTGTTGATATAGTGCTCCTGACTGGTAGGTTGACTAGGTGTTAGTGGATATCTGTAACTCATACTGTTCTATCTTTAGCACTGTTTCTTCACATCTTGCATTCAGTTCGGTTCCTTTCATTTCAAAAATGGTGTGAAACTAGATCTATCAATTTTCAGCACCACAGGAAAATAAATTACTAAACTGGTATACAAATGTTTCTTTGACTGTAGAAATGCTTTGTACTTTTACATTTGTTCCTGAAAATGGGACTTTCAGGTTTTGGTTCATTCATTTTGCACAGACTCAAGGGATCTTCCAAGCTGCTGCAGATTATAGTGTCACATTTAGAAGATAATGGCAACAATGATTATAGCAACTAATGAACTTTCGATTCGGATATGATTTCGGTTTAGCACTATTGCACTAACCATGAAGTATTGTTGATAGATGGGACTTGACTCTAATGCAGGCTAGTTCCATGATAGTTGGCATGGACTGAAACTACTCTTATCTTGTTATTCTTCCTCCACAGAAATTATTGCTGTTCTGCTGGTAACTGTGCAAGCCTGCACCGCCCCGGCCTGGCGCATGGTGTGGCTCTAAAGTGAGCTGCTCCTTCCACATTCAGAGCATCCTCCATCATGTATCTCAATTGGTGACTATAACTAATGTTATCCTTTGTTAAAATGTCCTGTTCAGTCACTGTTGTTTTGCATTATACGTTCACTAATACAGGTGGAACTCCGGAGGGGTTTGAGCCAAAGAGGATGAGGAGAGAAGTTTGGTGGCTGACTGCACTACCTGTCTTTGTCAGAAAGTTCGGCATGCGACTGATTCTGAATCCATACGATGAAAAGGTTTGGGACTCGTGCTTATTTTGATAGCATGCTGTCTTTCTTAATGTGTGGTTTGAATTTCTGTCTGATACGATAACTGATCCAATGGCATTACTCGCAGAGACCGAGTCAGGTTTTGAGATTAACGGATCGAACATAAATATTTGAAAATAAAAGGATAAGTTCAAAATTAAGTATGTTGGGGACAATTACCTTTCTCGACCCCTTAATACCTCCGTCTCTGGTTACTAGTTTCATCATGCATGTCTTTCCACAATGGATATTATCCATGGATGGATAAACTCTTTTTTTTAATCTTAATTAGCTTAATGTATCAATTATTTTTATATTAATGCTCATCTTCATCAGCCTAGTGTTGATTAAAGTTGAAGACTTGTCATGTCGGCACTGTGATGCTTGACCATACCACTAAGGGAATGAAATGATCAATGAAAAAAACAAATGTTTTATTTCATACATTATTATTAGATGTAGTGATTAATTAATATTATTATAATATAAAAAAATAATAAAATATATATTATTTAATTATTTATCATATTGTTAAAAGTTAAACAATAGTAAAAATATATTATTCATTCACTTTAATTTTATTATCGGGTTAAAATCGGATTGATGTTCGGTTTAGATCGGTTTTGAGCAAGTTAATTTCGGGTTGTTTTCGGTTCGTGTGAAAATCGGTTCGGGTCAAATCGGTTACGGATCTATATCGGTTCTTCTAGAATTCGGATCGATTTCGGTTTGGTTTTCAGTTCTCGAATCAAGTTTGTCAGGTCTACTGATATGCATATATCACCTCGTAAAGTATGGGCGGAAATCGTTTGTTTTGTCCTTTTTATTTTAAAATAATAGGTTTAAAGTTCAAAATTAAGAATCGTTAATAAGATTAAAAAAAATAAAAGTAAGGTATATCTTTTAGATTTAATATATAAAAAATTAAAATAAAAATTTATAATATAAAATTTTACGTTGGTCTTAAATATGCCGTACCATGACTGTTTAAGTTAAAGGTGGATCATTGACGAAACCTGACCCTTATCCATTTCTTTGGCACTTCCTTAAAAAACATATCTTTTTTCACAGTAAAACCAGAAAGTGATCGAATTTCTAAAAGATTCAAACATGTAATGAAATTCAGTAATTCATTAAAGTTGAATAATATAAAATATGATAACAAGTTATAAAATAATAAAATTTTAATACATCAGTCGTATAAAATATAAATTTGTATATTTACGTTATAAAATTTAAATCTTAAATTATTAATTTTAACCTAAATTTTATACTCTAAATTATAAATTTTACGATCTAATTCTATAAACTAAAATTTTAACTCTTAAGATTAAAAAACACATATAAATTAAAATTTACACGTCATATTATTAAAAAGAAATCTTATAATAAAGAAAATATTTTAAACTCCGTAGATTTTTTCTAAAGTTTGATATTATTAGAGTCGGGAGATCTAATTTTTTATATTTTATAATTTTATATTATAATTTAAAAAATATATATATACTTTTTACATAATTTAAAGTTGCCGAATTAAAAGATAATAATAAAAATAGTATAATAGACCTGCAAAATGAAGATATGATTTGAATAGAACACTATAAAAAGAAATATAATTGTTAAAAGTTTTATTCCAAAAATAATAAATAGATATTAATACTTCTATAAATGGGGAAAATAATTACGAAAGGAAATAAAAAATATATAAAAAAATCTTTTGATTTAACGTGAAAATTAAATGTCGGCTCAAGCCAGCATCAATCATCTAGGGACTAGACTGCACCTTTTTTTCTTGTCTATTCGGTATTTTTTTGATAATTTTTTTGACAAATATTGTTGAATTTTTATTAAATTTATAAAAAATTATAATTATATCATTTTTAAAAAATTGAAAAAATTGGATTTAATAATCTAATCATTTTATAATCTAAAAAAAAAAAAAATTAAAGTTCTTATGAAATAGAATACGAACAAATAATATCAATAAGATTCTAAAGCATCAAAGATAATTACAATATAATAGAATACGAACAAATAATATCAATCCGATAAAAGTACATAAGTATTATTTGAAAATTTATATTAATACATTATCCATTAAAAATAATATATTTAGATACTTTTTATATTAATTTTTATTTTAGTGTTGGTTATAAAGAGTTTTTAATCGAGATCTTATCTTTTATAAAAAAATATAATAAAATTATTAATTCGAATTTGATGAACTTTAAGCCAAAATCAAACCTTATAATCAGGGATGAAACTATACCCATACGAAAAGAGACAATCTCCCCCGAAATTTTTTTTCGCTTTAAACCTAAAATTTAACTAAAAAATGGTATATATATAATTTGTATAGTAAAAGTAACCTAGTATCGACGTGTCCTCTGGTCTGTCTCCTGTGTTCATTTGTCATCCCATTTCAAAGGCAATCATGTGTACCTGCCGATGAGCTGCTTTGTGTGTCCAAAATTATTGTGATCGGGTGACATGCATCTAAACATTTTATTTGTTTACGTACAGACAGGAAGTGGGTGTGGTTTAGTTTCAATTTAGAGTAGAAAGAATTGCTTAGATGTCAACCATGTCATCAATTGTACCTCGTAATCATTTTAGGTTTTGGGATGCTCAGATATTATAAAAAAATAAATATTATTTATCGTTTTGAGGTATTTTTATATAGCGACCGAATTTAGAGTAAAAATTTTGAGTAATTTAAAATTTTTAAAAATTTAGAAATTTAAACGAAAACTTTTTGAAATTTTGTGGGTTTAACTGAAATTTTAATAATTTTAAATAATTAAAAAATAAAAAAAATGAGAGGGATGATATTACGTGTTAAATGAAATGTAAGAATTTTTGCACTTAAAATCATATAAAACACGTGTTTTCAAAAGATCGCTATCACTTTTTCTTAGAAACTACCTATATTATAGTATTTTTAAAATATATATAATTATTATCTTATATATTGACGATAAAAATTTTAATTTTTAAACGGGTTAGTTACTTAGTTTAAGGATTAAAGTTTAAATATTACGAATTTAGATTATAGGTTATATAATTCAAAAATTAATATTTTTGAACTTATAATTTAAATTTAAATTTTAAATTTTAACCTTAAATTAAAGATGTTTGCGTAAATAAAAATTTTACCCCATTTATATATGGATCAATTATCCATTTATATAATATTTATGTAATTAATAAATTAGTGACGGATCTTAAAATATGTTTAAGGATAAATACAGATAAACCCTTAAAATCTGATAGTGAACACAAGTTTTAAATATTATAAAAATTTAAAGATTAATTCATGAAAATCAAGAAAATAAAAGATAAATATGTGAACTTTGAAAAATTTAGGGCGGATACGAGTCCATCCTACCTTCAATGTGCACCCGTCATTAGTAATATATGCTTGTATTTTTTTCCTTAAACTTTTATAAGATATACACATCTTACAAATAAATACTTTAACCCGAACCTCTTATATTAATATTTTTCTATTAAAATTACTCGTTGGGTTCTTATATAAAAACTTGTTTTTAATTATTTTCTATTTTTTTATTTAACGTTCTTGGAATTATAAGTTATTTTTTTACTGTATATATATTATATCTAATTGAATCGATTCGAGTATTAAATTATAAAAAATTAAATTTAAATATTTATAAAACTTTTTAAAGCTTTTATTATTATATAAAAAAAAGGTTGATGGGTCCTTTGTTTGTTTTAGGAATCCTATTCCTTTGATCTAAAATAATTGTTGGCAAAAACAGTGAATAAAGTATTGAAGTCATCAATAATCGAGCAATCATAGAAATTAATTAGGTAGACAAGGCGTTGGAAGGACAAGCTTCTAGTTTTTATTTAAATTAACTGATTTAATAGTTGTTTTATAATAAATTTAAAAAATTTAATTATTTTTATACAATAAATAAAATTATTATTGACCGTGAAGATATTTTAAATTAGAGATAATTTCGATATTTATTAATTGACTTAGTGGTTAAGGATGTTTATTCTTGATCATCTTGTATGTATTTTGAAACTTTAAATTTTGATATAATAAAAATAATAATTTTATTTAAAAACATTAAAATTTAATAAATTATTTAAGATTTATTATTTGACTTGTTGATAAAAAAAATAATATCATCTTATTTTTCTATTATAATGTAATGAAAGTATAGAATTTAGCAGCAAGTGATGTGCACAAATAATTAAGGTGAAAGTGATATCTACGAATGAGATCAGTCCACGTCATCTTGATAAGCACGAGGTGTTCCTACGCGTTGGAGCTGTACTGTTCTAGTGGAGGCCGTGGTGCGCACTTCTTCCACGTGGGATTTTCTCACAAATTTCGAGCTCAGAAATTAAATTAAAATATTTATTATAAATAAATAAATAAAATCGTGCTGACTCACCTTTTTCTAGGGAATGCCAAAAACATAAAAAGAATCTTTCATGAATAGAAAGAGAAATGGGTCTTTCCTTATCTTTCACAAACGATTTTCATTTAATAAATTTAATTATATTTAAAAAAATAAAAATTTAATAAATTATAATATAGTTTTTCTATAGCTTATTTTTATGTCGGTTTAATAATAATTTATTTATTTTTTAATTAATAAAACATCCATTATCTGCAAATGCATTAAAATGGATATTAAAATTATAATCCGATGTCGTTTTCCTTAATCATGAAATGAAAACCATATGCTTAACCTACAAGCTTACCTTAATCCTTCCCTCCAGATTCTAGCTTATCAGATGTTCGTGGATATGTATGACTTGAAGGGTTCACAAGGACAGATTTTACTTTAAAGAAAAATCAGTGTCAGTACACGTGGCTAGGAAATGGGAACATAAACTGCCCTTTATATTAAAAAAAATATTTCGTGCATCGGTGTTGAAAATAAAAAGGTTTTATATATCTTAATTTTAGTGGGTCTAAACAGGTACAATAGTAACGACGGTATAAAGTTTTTTTAAATTTTTTTAAAAAATTTTAATAAATTATACTCATTAAATAATGTTACTTTCGAAATTCATTTATAAAATTTTAAAAACACTCTTAAAAAATGAGTTATAATTGTTTCTTAAAGGTCACAATTGATTATAAAATTTTATTGACTAATCATATTACTGTTGTTTCTGTAAAACCAATGGGACTCTAGACATGCACAATAAGAACGATTACACAGGGACCCTAAAAAGGATAATTGTTTTTAAGGGTCATATTTTAATAAATTACACAGGGACCCTAAAAACGATAATTGTTTTTAAGAATCATATTTTAATAAATTACACAGGGACCCAAAATCTTTAAATCATCCTATAAATTTGATTACGGATTATGATTTATAGGTTTATGCTTAAGGTTTGATTTTAAATTTGGTATTAATGATTAAAATTAAGTGATGTATATGATATTATGGATAAAGATTTATATTTTAACCTATAAACCCTGAATTTTAATAATAAATTTTAAATTTTAAATACTTCAATACCTCATATACACGAATTATTTTTACATATAAAGGGTAATTATTATTTTTAATCTTTTATTTTTACTATCAGTGTACGAAATAATTATCTCATACATACGTAAACTTGAATCTAATTTCATCAATAATTCTTTATAGCTCAAATTAAATCCAATATTAGATTTTTTTCAATATTGAAATTATAGCCTATTTTTACGAAAAATAAAAGAAATTTAATTATTTCAATTGGACGGTGCAAAAGAATCTTTAAATGTAAAATTAAATTAAAATGTTGTAAGAAGGTTTATTTAGTACATGGTGGTGGAGGTTTAAATAATATCTAAATAAATAATTAGAAATATATGAAGATTAATTAAATCAACACCTATAATTAATGATTTAAGCCCCTATTATATTTATATGGATGACATATAATGGAAGATGAATTATTTATGTACTTAACCATGTCACATATAATGGATGGTTTGTCACCGTTATAATATGTTATTATATACCTAAAATGGAAAAGGAATTATTTATATAGTAAACAATGTCACATATAATTGATGGGTTTAGTAATAGATGAAAATTCTCTATTTTTTATATTTTTATATTATAACATTAAAAAATTTAAATTATAATTTTATATTTTAAAATATAATTTATCGTTAATTTTTGAATTTTAATAGTAAACTCTGACTTTATATCTTAAAACTAAATCTAAATTTATAACGTAAAGTCAAATCCAGTTAAATTTAATTTTAAACAATAAAATATAAAAATTTCCTTAAAGACTGACCAAAGAGGCTTCGACTTTAAGTATTTTAGGGAAAAATATTATTTATAGTTGATTTCAGTTGAATTCGATTTTTAAGACACTACAACAAATATAATATATCAAAAATTAAAATAATAAAAACTATATTAAGAAAAACTTTATAATTATATTTGAATAAAAATTCTGAAAAAAAGTATATAGTTTTTTTTTAATAATTAATAGTATACTAGTGAATCAATTACATGAATTTGAAACATAAATTCTTTAGAACACCAAAGTTGAACAGATGATAAATGTGTGGACTTTTCAGTAAACACCCAGTCAGCTTGGATTCATGAAAAGCATATACAAACACTTGTTGGTCAAAATCTCTGTGTCTTGACTATTATTAGTTTGAGTGTGAATTGTAGGATATCGAATTAAATTGGATATTCAGTTTTTTAGATCGATGATAATGTGATCTGTATCCGATCTAGAAAAAATAAATTCTCGATATTTAGATATTCGGATCGGATAATCGGGTATCCGATTATTTAAAAATATAGTTTAATTATATTAATTTTTCTAATCTGAATGTTATATTTATAAATATTTTAGAATTTTGAATATAATAAACAACAAATTACTAAATATAATAAGATTCACAATTATAAAAATTTTAATTTTTAATTTTTTAAATATAATAAGCACTAAATTGTTATTTAGAACAAGATTGAGATTATGAAAATTTAAATTTTTTAGTTTTCGGATCATCTAAAATTTAAAATATTATGATCCGTATCTGATTCGAAAAACTTAAAATCAGATCGGATATTTGATCTAAAGATAAAAATTAAATCAAATATCCAAATTTTTAAGTTGTATCAATAGATAATCGGATCGGATTAACCAAATCGAATGTTTTTAAACACCCCTATATTAGCTATGTCTCATATTGGACATTAAAAAAATCGGCAAGAAACACGCTACTCAAAGGTATAGTATCAAGGTCTAGCCATATAACATCGTAAACTCTCAATTTCTCTAACCCCACACAATTCATTATTTTATTTCTAAAATTGATGAAATAGAATAAAAGTTATAAAATCGAGATTTAAATTTTAAATATTTAAATATTTAATAAAATATTAATAATTTAAAATAATATTTGTATTTGGTTGAAATTTAATTGAATAATTTAAAATATCTTAGTATACGTCATACTTGAATTCAATAATTTAATAGAAATACTTTGAATTCAAGTATAACTTATACCATCAACAATATTCGAGCACACTGTACTCCTAAAGAGAGGCCACAAGGTTAAACCTTGGAGATAATATTGTTCAGAGACAAAGACGAAACTACATAAGGTGGGAAGGGGTAATCGCCTGCACCCCGAATATTTTTTTTTTACTTTTATCCTTTTATTTATATTCTTTTAAAATTGATTTTTTATGAATTTGTCCCCCTACTTCTAAACATTTACGTTTTGCCCCTTTCAACCTCAATTCCTGACTTCGTCCCTGTTCAAAGAGGTAATCTTGTACCTTAAACATAGATTGTAAAACGGATCATATTATTAACAGAAATATAATTTATATCGACAACTAATTAGTTAAACTCGATTTATAGTATTCGATTCGATTTTAATCATCTAAAAAATTATCTAACCCATAATAAATGTTTTTATGATGAGTGTTTTTCTGTAGACCCCTGGGTGCATGGAACCTAATTTGATTCTTTGCATTCATGTAATTGAAAAAAGATACTGAAAAGAGATAAGATTTGTAATTTTAGTCTAAGAAGACAATTCAAAATGAAAGAAGCTGCTGAGATGAATGAAAAAATGATGGAAATTGGAAAATGTTCTTAGATTGAGGCATTTGAAAAATAATAATATTATTAAATTAAATATTTTTTATTATATTTAATATTTTAAAAAAAAGTTTAACCATTTTAGATACTTTTTAGAAAAAAATAGTTTAATATATCAATTTATTCGGTTAATAAATTAATAAAAAAATATCCACTTCAATTTTGTTCCTTAGGTAATGTTATTATTTTTAGGGTTAGTTGTTGATTATTAATGATTTTATTTTTGGATATATTTTTTTATGATACGTTTATTTTTATTTTTTATATATTTTTATTACTTTGATTGTTTTTTATTTTATATTTTAAAGATAAATCTAATTATGTCATATTTGATTAAGATAATGTTTATTTTAATTATATTATTTTTTATTTTATGTTGTTAGATTGAATTTAAATATACAATTTATATTAATAAATAATTTTTTATTATATTCAGTTTTGATTTGTGATTCTCAGTGATATTTATATATAATATTTATAAGATCTAAAGTAATTAATTTTATATTAATATTATAGTTTAAATTATATATTTAATTTATAATAATTATAACTTCTATAATAATTTTAGATATTTTTTATTAATATGACTAACTACTTTTATTAAAAATATTATAATAATTAAGTTGATGTATTGGTATTGAGGGTTGACTTGATTACTTTTCTGACGGCCGACCTCAGTCTGCTTGAATTAAAAATTATATATTTTTTTTCTCTTTTATCACTTAAGTCTCTTTCTCCCATGTACAACAAATAAATAAAAATAATTCATTTTTTATTAATAAAAAATATTTTATATTTAAATATTAAAAAAAATATTTTTCTCTCTCTTCCCTTCTATATATAGTCTGGCAAAACCCAAAGCCTTTTGTTCATTTCCCCTTTGTATACAATTCTGCTTCAAACTCAAAAATCCATCCATTTTCATAACCAGAAAGATTCAATCTTGTTTATCTGTTCTCTTCTTGTTCTAAATTTTCTCAGGAAAATAATATAGCTGACAGAGAAAATCAGAAAAGGAGAAGGAAACAATGGTGATATTATCAAAACCAGCAATTGAACAGTTCTCTTGTATCAGAAACAAGCAGCCGGCTGCAGCATTGTTCCCTCCGGTTATCCCTGTTGTTGACCTCTCGAAACCGGATTCGAAACACCAGATAATCAAAGCCTGTGAGGAATTTGGATTCTTCAAGGTGATCAACCATGGGGTTCCCATGGAATTCATTTCCAGGCTTGAATCTGAAGCCACAAAGTTCTTTTCTTTACCTTTGTGCGAGAAGGAGAAAACAGGGCAGCCTAAACCTTATGGATATGGGAATAAAAGGATCGGTCCTAATGGTGATGTTGGTTGGGTGGAATATCTACTCCTCATGACCAACCAAGACCCAAATATCTCTACCGAAAACCCAGAAATTTTCAGGTACTTTTTGATTTTTCTTACCGGAGACAGAGACAGGGTATCTGACTATCTGTATTCTGTTGTGTTTTGTTTATGGTTTTTGAAACTGTTGTCTTTTTCTTTTTCAGGGTTGCTTTGAATAATTATATGGCGTCGGTGAAGGAAATGGCGTGTGAGATACTGGAAATGGTGGCGGATGGGCTTAAGATTCAACCGAGGAATGCTTTGAGTAAGCTGATGATGGATGAACAGAGCGACTCTGTTTTCCGGCTAAACCATTACCCTCCCTGCCCAGATGTTCTTCAATCTCTGAACAGCAATGTGATTGGATTCGGCGAACACACTGACCCACAAATCATCTCGGTTCTACGATCAAACAACACTTCCGGCCTTCAAATCTCACTTAAAGACGGATCCTGGATTTCAGTCCCACCCGACCATCACTCATTTTTCATCAACGTCGGTGATTCCTTACAGGTAACAAAAACACACACAGACACACTTTCTCTCCATCCAAACACATTAAAACAAGCAAAACCCATGAAAACAACTCTGGGTCATCTTCAAAATGTGATCTTGAGCCTTGAAGGCTTGAAGCCTGACTTGTTCTTCTTCTCGTTGTTCAGGTCATGACCAATGGACGGTTCAAAAGTGTTAAGCACCGGGTGGTGGCTAACAGTGTTAAATCAAGGCTGTCTATGATTTATTTCTGTGGACCACCGTTGAGTGAGAAGATAGCCCCATTGCCATCTCTGATGCGAGGAGATCAGCCCAGCTTGTACAAAGAATTTACCTGGTTTGAGTACAAAAGATCTGCTTACAGTTCTAGATTGGCAGATAACAGGCTCACCCACTTTGAGAAAATAGTTGCCTCATAATCTGTAGTTATGTCACATCTTTTAGGGCATGATTATGTGTGTGTTTTCTGTTTGAAAAAAGGGTAGTTTTTTCATTATACTTAAGGAAGAGGAAACTAGAAGTAGACAGGTTTTAGTGTCATAATTTTCAAAGGAAACAGTGTAATTTTTAGTGTTTTTTTCCTACTGAATGTAACTGTCTTTGTTGTTAATATAGTACAGTTTTCATTCCCGTCTTTATCATCAACTACTTTATATTATTAGCTTACTTGATATTCTTTTAAAATTCTAAATAATTCGTATCGATCTATATTATTTGATTTTAATGTATAAATTTAAAAGATATTAAAATTAAAATACGTCTTAAATAATATCAAATTGTTTCATATAAAGGTCGGACAAAAATATTCTACTAACTATAATTATAAATTTTTTCACATAATGTATAAGTTGTCTATAATATTTACTCCTTGAGTTTTTAATATAAAGGTTGATTTATTGTACATTTAAGTTTTTAATTTGTGGAATATAAAATATTTTAATTACAAAACGGATAATTATTTTATGTACAAGTGTTTATGAATTTTTTTTTATAAGTATCTTAATTGTACTATTTATGGATTCTGATTAGAGATTAAGGTTTGAATGCAGTTGTTTTGAGTTTAAGGACTATTGATATAATTTTTGGTTTAGAGTTAAAATTTAAATCTACAGACCAGTCATATTATTTTAAAGCTTAAACCTTAAATTATAGCTATAAACATTAAATTTTACATGTGAATTCTAAATTCTAAATTTATACATAAAACCCCCTAAACTCTAAACCTAAATCCTAAAATTAGAACACTAATAAAAATAAAAAAATTATCATCTGTGTATGAGATAATAATGCTTAAAATTATTAATTAAATTATAATTCAGTCAACTAATAAATTATTTAAGGTGGTTGAAAATTATAAAATTTAATTCAAATAACTGCAATCAATGTGTATAAAATTATCAACAAAGATTGATTCAAATAATGAATAACTTGATTTCGTTTAAGTAGGTCTTAAATTTAAAGTGTTACGCATAAAAAAATTAATGAAAGACTCATCCATAAAAATTAAGTGTGCGAAACATATTGATTTGAACTAATAAAGACAAAACCTTTAAAACTAACAATAAAAAATACATATACATAATAGTATAATTCAAACAATCACAGACGGAGCTAAAGAGGGGTAGGGAGAGGCAACAGCCCACGTTCGAAGATATTTTTTTTAATTTTGTTTTCTTATTTAAATCCTTTTAAAAATTATTTTTTATAAATTTATCCCTATACTTTTAAACATTTATGTTTTGCCCCCTAAATCTTAAATTTAGTTCCGTTCCCGTAAACAATAAAAGATCTATATTTATAATATTATAAATACGTACACACTCTGAATTTTTTAAAGTTAAATAATAAGAATATTCTTGCTCCTACTTTCAACTACACTTGGATTAAAAATACTAGCCCTGAAATATTTTTTATACACCGTCAAGTGTAACAAAGATTAAATTATACGACCTGACATCACATAAAAACATGTCCACAAATAACTGTTTTTTTTATTGCCAGACCCAGACAACCGGGACAGGATGAACTATATTTAAACTTCTACGTGCAAAATATTCCTTCAATTCCGCAGTCAAAAGGGTCTTACCGGATAAAGTCGAGGATGTATTAACAGAAAAATAATACTTAATTAACGACTAAAATAAAATAGGGTGTACACGAGAAATTATTACATGAACTCTTTTCATTACGTAAGATATGATCTGAACCAATTAAAACAAAACACATAATATATTTTTTTATATCATATTTACATATAAGCATTATCTAAATCATTCACTTTAATACATTTGATTTAAAAATAGAAAAAATATTACCAAAATTTTTTTATGTTGTTTTTCTCTTTATTGTTCAATTTTTTTAATTATTTTTTTAATCTCCAACCCTAACCTTAAACCCTAAACCCTAACCATGTATCTAAACCCTAACATTAACCCAAACTCTAACCTTAACCCTAAATCCTAAACACTAACCCTAAACCCTAAACATAACATTAATCCTAAACCCTAACCTAAACAATAATACATAACTCTAAACCCTAACTCTAACCCTAACCCTTAAACCTAAACCACCTAAACCTAAAGCACATAAACCCTAAGTCACATAAACCCTAGACCACTAATCTTTAACCCTAAACTTAAAACTCTAAATTTTAAACCCAAAACTATATAAAAATTAATTAGGAAAATTTTAAAGAACAAAGAGAAAGATGACACAAGAAATCTTTGATAATATTTTTTCTTTTTAAAATCAAAGACATTAAATTAGATGATTTGGCCAATGATTATTTATAAATTTGATATGAAAAAATATATTATGTGTCTTAATTTAATTGATTGAGACCATCTCTTAAGTGGTGAAAAAGGTTCATGTAATAATTTTTCGGTGTCCACGTATAAAAATATTTATGATATATATTTTTAAATGAAACTTTTATTTTATTTTTTCTTTGGGACCACTGCATTTTATAAAGGAAGGATCAGGAAACCGAGTGTAGCTATTCGGACAACCGAAAACCGCGTTAGAGATGGGACACTGCGAATCTTATAATGCATTCATTTCATATTTTTAATATTTCTTATTCTATTTTTAGTTATATATATATAATATTTTAATGAATTTTTAAAGATGAAAAATTGAAAAAACATTTTAAAATGCTTGGAAAATTTCTCCCAAATCTCAATTTTTTAAATATAAAATAAATAGTCGGTTTCAAAGTATATAGAATGATTGGGAAAAATGTTTGATGTTGGAGCATTAAAAGGAGTAGAATACTGATTGGGATTAGAATTTTAAGATGCTTTTTTATTAAAATTTATTTTAATTATTAAAGTTTAAAATATTTAATTAATTTAAAATTTAGATATTAAAATTTTTTATCACTAAATTTTTATATTGATTATTTCTCTTAAAACCCAACAATTATAATCAATGATCAATTGATTTTAAATTTTATCGATTAATTCGTTTTAATTTTTGTATCCGAATTTGATTATTATTTTATTAAAAAGTACTTAAAAATTTACGAATCGATCAAATTTTTTAATTTTTCTCTCGTCAATCTCTCTATTATAATATAAAACTCATTTCTTAATATGTTATTTCTCTCATACCAATAAAGTTTATTTACTGTTTGGGTCTTAAAGAAGTTTCTTCGCTCACTAATAAATGAACGTTATTAAAAAATTAACAGATAAATAATAAGAAAACGTTTAATATCTAGACACCAGTGAGTAAACTAAATATTTTAAAAATTTATTGAAATAACTTTTAAGATAAATTTCAGTAATGATTTACGTAATTTATTTTTCTAATATATAATAATATGTGTTCATATTTTTTTACCTTTTAATATCATACACATCTTACCCACATAAATATTTTTAATTTTTTAAAATAAATATTATTATATATTTTTAATTAAATTTACATTTAAAATATACTATATGATATATACACAATCAAATTACATTAAATAAATAATTTATATGTAGGAAGTTGGAAGGGGAAGTCCAACCAGACAAACCAGTCGGACCATTTTAGGCTGTATTTTTCTCATGAAAAACATACACTAATAAATAGTGGGGGATGCAATTAATTGAACCACTTCTCATCTATACACATATCATCACGTGCATGTCATCTCCATCCACATGCCAACCAGACATTGACCTGCACTCTCATGCCATTTTTCTTATTTTCTATAAAATATATTTAAAAGAAATTGATAACAAATATCTTTGATATATTTTCAAGCAGACGCCATAGCTTAATTTAAATAAAGAATATACAGTGAAGGCAGAAGTAGCCATGATCATCATCAGTACAGAAGTTTTAACTCATTCAAACAGAAATATGGTGCTTGAAAGAAGAAGAAAAGCATGCATTCATCATTAGTTCATGCAATATTGGATTGCAGACTTTGATATTCTGAGCCATGCACCTATAGCCTTGGGGCGGGAAGGCCGTGAGGACTGTCCCAGTCTGTCACAATGTGCTGGCGGGTGATTTCTTTCAGGGAACGACAACCACTCAGTGCCATGGTTAGTTCAAACTCTTCACGCAGCATCGAGAGGACTTTTCTTACACCGGCTTCACCTTCTGCAGCCAATGAGAACACCACTGGTCGTCCAATCTGAGATTGATGTCATTACAGAACAAGTCTTTATTACTCTGAGTCTGTGCCATTTAGTATAGACAGAGACAACTATTGTGCCAAAATGCAATGTGTAATGCCTTTCCATGAGGGAGTCTTGATACTTACAAATATACCAGAGGCTCCTAGTGCTAAAGCTTTGAAAACGTCAGTTCCACGCCTAACACCGCCGTCCAAGAAGACCGGTATACGGCCTTGTGCAGCCTTCACAACCTGGAATTGAATATTTGTCAAGATTTTTACAAGAAATCTGAAAGCATTGGCATTATTGGCATACCTCTTCCAGGGCCATGATAGTGGCAGGAACATAATCAAGCTGGCGAGCTCCATGGTTGGAGACAATGATACCAGCTGCTCCAGCCTGTACCGCTATCCTTGCTGCAAGAAAAGCATAGGTAGTTTAAAATCAGCATACATTATCGAACCGAACCGAGAAGAAGAGAAGAGAAGTTAAACTTTTATTACCATCTTCAGCAGTGAGTACACCCTTCACAAGAATTGGCAAGCTGGTAATTGTCTGAAGCCATTTCACGTCCTATACACAGCAAAAATATCTTATTCAGTGCTCTGTGAACTGAAAGAGTCATTAGACATAACCAAACTACTACAATGGATTTAAGAACTTAAGCTAAAAACATGATCATTATAAATATATGTGTGTATGTATATATATACCTTCCAGCTGAGGGTACGATCAATTTGTCCAGCAACATATGATGCAAGTCCTGAGTCATTAGCCTGCATTACTCAGAAGAACAAACTAAATATTAGATGGAATATAAGCTCATTATTGGGATTGAAAGTTTATATTGTTGTTTGCTAGGTTGATAACCGAACAATTAAAAGGGACTACTCACTTGGTCCATCTTGCCAAGGTCTAAACCTTCAAAGTTCTTCAATGTCAAAAATGGGGGTAGAGTAAACCTGTAAGAGAGTATTGAAATTGATGAATTCTGGTGTGCAACTTGACTTTCATACATACAAAATTAAACATCTAACTTGAACTAATTGTGACAAGATATTTGAAGAATGCTTCAAGGGACATTTGAGACTCGAAGGGAGATAATCATACCTGTTCTTGATGTCGGCTTCTCTGCGACCGAGCCTCGGAGTATCAACTGTAAGAGCAATCGCCTTGAAACCGGCCCTTTCAGCTCTTCTCACGAGCTGTGCAACGACATTCCTGTCCCTGTATACCTGAAGGTTGGACACAAGAGATCAATTTCACATAATGCCTAAAAAATTTATCTCCAGAATGATCATTAGATTATACATTGGTTTTTAAGGAACATCATTTCAAACTTACATAGAGTTGGAAAAACCTGATGCCTGGTCCTGTTGAAGCAACCTCCTCTACACTAGAAGTAGCCCAAGAGGATAATGTCTGAAATGATCATGTAAATAAGACAGCTTATATTTTGATCAAATAAGTTTTAAAACATTGATGACATGGAAGTTCATGCTTCCTATGAACAATTAACTTTATAGGGTTAATGGATAAATATAAATGGAAAATTGGAGTTTGAAGCAAAACCATAATTGTTCCAGCTGCTGATGCAGCCCTAGCCGTTGCATACTCCCCTGTAAAAGAAGGATCTTGTATTAGACTATCAATCAAATTAAATTATGTTTAATGATAAATAAAAAAAATACTCATCAGATAAGTAAATGATGTATTGATCCAATTTCAACTCTTCCCGTAAATGCAATAAGTTCTACCATGAAAGAAGCTAGAAAAGTAAGGCTGTTAAACATAGCAATGCTCTTGAAGGAAGTGTCTATGTAAAAAGCAAAAACAATCATGTCAAGTCCAGTCAACATTGTTAATCCACTTGAGGATGTGGCATATTCTTGAATTGATACAGTCTCATCCAATTATTTGGTTGCATTTACAATAAAGGAGGATAGTCCTTTAAAGTTCCATACCTTCAGGGTGAGCCATTTTCTGCATGGCTGTAGGGGCAAGCATGATGGGCATTGATATCTTGAAACCCAAGACAGTGGTAGTCATATCTATCTTGCTTACATCGATGAGAATCCGAGGACGAAACCTAAACATTGCAGAGAAAAGGAATTCATGAAATTGAAACCTAAACGTTAAAAATACAGGAACAAAAATCTAAAGATCTTTTGCAATAAAAGATGGACAGATAGCTCACAGGATCCTTGAGAAAGCATTTCTGTTCTCCTGCAATGTCCACTCGTCCTCAGCACCAGATGCGTAGTAGTCATACACCATCTTTGGCAACTTTTGCTTTGCAATTGCCTGATACTCACTCACATTGGTTATCTCCATCTTTGCTCTTAAAATTTAGTCTTCTACCTGCATTTTTCATCTACTGGTTAGCATTTTGGGACAAAGCCAATATGATAAAAGACTGATGATTTACTTTTGAGAGCAACAATCCAAACAAATGGTGACCGAAAGCTTGAGCTATGTTTTCTAGATATTTTAGACACACATCCAGGTAAATGAAAGTTCATTTTCACCTTTGAAATTGATATTTTAGAGTTGACAGCATATACGGAAAACATGAAAACTCTCGCAATCTCATATCTAAAGTACCTATATTTGAGGACGGGGCATGATTTTATGTTTGGATGCAAATTATTACGAAGACATATTAGAAATGTAGAGGTGTAAAATTATAAAAATTTCAGGGGATGCGAAATCAGATCATCAATAAAAAATACAAAATAAGTATCTAAATTATATAAAAATTTAAAAATTTTAAGAGCGCGTCTATCCTCCCTCAGCACCCCTCGATCCATCCTTGTCTATATTTACAAAGTCTTATCACCTCTTACTTAAAGTATCTATTACAGTCACAAAGCTTAAGTGAGATGAAAAGGGTCTCTCCTATCTTAATCAGAGGTCGAAGATGTGATCCTCACCCTAGACATATAACAACTATAAAACCTGCAACCAACGTCTATCTCAATATGGACTAACAGAACCTCTGTATAGACCAACAGAACGTGAAAGATTCTCTTGCGCTAGTTTACTTTTATATGTAACAAGCACTCAAGCAGCGCTTTTGCTACTATGCCTTAAAATAAGGTAATTTATGTTTAGTTTGTTTCCCGGGAAACTAAGAACAAGTTAAGCCTGGTTTCTTTGCATCAGGCCTTAAAAAAGGTAATTATGTTCACTTTGTATCATCACACAAGCATAAACACAAACAAGTTCAAAACACAGAATCATATAAACAAGTACATAACAATATGAAAAAGTATCACAGCAGAATCATTAATCAAAACCGACACGGCAACAAGCTAAAGAAAAGAGATTAAACCAAAGAAGAACATACCCTTAGATTACCAGACTATATGCACCACAGTGCATGCAGAGAAAACAGTTAAAGAGATAAAACTCTACTATATATCTCAATGCAAGACTAAGAACACAGATAGGAAAAATGAAGAAAACACCAAAGGTTTTATATATGAATTCGAAAGTTGACAAGAAAAAAGTGGGGTACATGGAAATAACACGTAGCATAGATAAACTATACGAAAAAAAAATGAAGGGAAATACAAGTTGAGTGGATGAGCATTTGGAGGTGAGAATTTGAGAGCAAATCCTGCTAAGAGTCATTGGGGAACTCTCGTCCACACACCCTTTGTGTGTTTCACAGCATTTCTTTGTATATTATCATATCTCTTCCATAATGAAATAAAAAGGATAGGGAGGTTGAATGGAATATAAATCTTGTCGTTTTTTTTTGTCATATTTTGCCCTATATAAAAAGTAAGGTTAAAGATTAAGATCGGGGTTTAAGAAATTTAATATATAATATATTTTTAAGGTTTAAGATTAAAAACGTAATACTGCTTAATCCCGAACGAAGATCGAACTTTAAAGTTATTTTTTTAGATTTATGATTTCTTTTGAAAAATGTAATAATGCTTATTTATAAAATTAAAATTTTTCATAAAATTGTAAACATTACTTAAAAGTTCCTAAAAGTTTTCAAATAAATCTAATTCGAAAGTCGAAAAAATTTCATCGAAATCTTTTGCCAGAGAAAATTATATATGATTTTTTTTACAAAATAATTATATCTTTTTAATTGTTACACGTGACAACATACGATTGGATTGCATAGCATTTAACATAATAAACGTAATGGAAGTACATTATACAATTTGAGGGATTAAATTGAAAAATCATATATAATACAAGGGCATAACATATAAAAATCATGATATTCTCATTTGTTTTTAAAATTGGGCCGAACTTTAGGGCCTGCCCAATGGAAGTCCAAAGAAACAAAAGCAAGCCAACTTTACAAAGGATCCAATGTAGACTTTTGTATAATTATTGATTTTTGATTTATTGATGATTCCCGATTTAGATTTTTTTTATTTAAAATGTTAAAAATCAAATATTTAATCTTATTTAAAAGATCAAATATCTTATTTTTCATATCAATTAGTCGAGAAGCTTGTTGCACTATATATGTAATGTTTCGAAAGAATAAGAATAAAGAACGTATAATATCATATAATCATTCTAAAAATATACAAATATATATATATATATGTATATATTAAATACTTAATTAAATAATTAATATGTTAATTATTTTTGCGGATTCAAACAATACAGTGAAGGCAGAAGTAGCCATGATCATCATCAGTACAGAAGTTTTAACTCATTCAAACAGAAATATGGTGCTTGAAAGAAGAAAAAAAGCATGCATTCATCATTAGTTCATGCAATATTGGATTGCAGACTTTGATATTCTGAGCCATGCACCTATAGCCTTGGGGCAGGAAGGCCGTGAGGACTGTCCCAGTCTGTCACAATGTGCTGGCGGGTGATTTCTTTCAGGGAACGACAACCACTCAGTGCCATGGTTAGTTCAAACTCTTCACGCAGCATCGAGAGGACTTTTCTTACACCGGCTTCACCTTCTGCAGCCAATGAGAACACCACTGGTCGTCCAATCTGAGATTAATGTCATTACAGAACAAGTCTTTACTCTGAATCTGTGCCATTTAGTATAGACAGAGACAACTATTGTGCCAACAACTTTGGAAATCAATGCTTTCTTCTTTTCCTTGTACTTCCTTGGCAACTAGGCCCTGCCTCCATCGATGTTTTTGCTTTCCGTTTAGGCACTGGTTTGTGGGGATTCTTTAACTTGCTGTTGCAACAAATTCCTTCTGAATCACTTTGTGCATCTAAGGGATCTTGTGAAGTAGACAGCTTATGGAAAAGTTCTTTTGTCTCGAAACTCGTAGAATCGGATGTGTTGACAGGAACAAGTGGAGATATGAAGTTTGACGCTACCTCCTCCATAGATTCATGCTCACAGGTTTTTGATGGATCAACCAACCCCACAGAACCTAGAACTTTCTGAATTAAATCTTCGGGGAACGGAGTTTGAACACTTGTTGGTGGAATAGGAAAATCCCGGACAACCGAGACTCTTCTGTAGGGTTTATAACCTTTAGAAAGTACCACAGGAGCAACTTTCTGAACTGAATCTTCGGGGAACGGAGTTTGAACACTTGGTGGTGGAACAGGAAAATCCCGAACAGCCGAGACTCTTCTGTAGGGTTTATAGCCTCTGGACAGTACCACAGGAGTAACTTTCTCGGCTGATTCTTTATCTTCTTCATCGTCTGAAATCACCACAATGTCAATCGGAGTCTGATTTGGGGTATCTAAAGCCTGCCTCGGATCTTTTCTTTCAGATTCTTGCGTGTTATAAAGTGGCATAACATCCAAATCCTCAGAATCTGATGAAGAATAACATACCCAGCCAGAGCTAGTCGCATCCCATGGAGTTGCATACCCCAAATCCTTGAGGACATCATATGTATTTTCTTCTGAATCACTTTGTGCATCTAAGGAATCTTCTGCATTAGACAATTTATGGCGAAGTTCCTTTGTCTTGAAACTCGTAGAATCAGATGAGTCGACAGGAAAAATCGGAGATATGAATTTGTATGGTACCGCCTCGACATATTCATGCCCCCAAGTTTCTGATGGATCAACCAACCCCACAGAATCTACACGTTTCTGAACTATATCTTCGGGAAACGGAGTTTGGACACTTGGTGGTGGAATAGGAAAATCTCGGACAACCGAGACACTTCTGTAGGGTTTATAGCCTTTAGACAGTACCACAGGAGCAACTTTCTCGGATGATTCTATATCTTCTTCATCGTCTGAAATCACCACAACGTCAATCGGAGTCGGATTTGCCTGCCTCGGATCTTTTCTTTCAGATTCTGACGTAGTATAATGTGACGTAACATCCAAATCCTCCGAATCTGATGAAGAATAACATAACCAGCCAGAGCTAATCGTATCCCATGGAATTGCATACTTAATACATTCAGAGGAAAAACTCTTCCATGGTTCCAAATCCTCGGGAAAATCGTATGTATTTCCTTCTTTTTGTTGTTCAACAGTTTCTTCGGAAGAAGCATTACTTCTCTGGGAGACCATTGTTGATTGATCAAGATTATGATACAGAGATCAGGGTTAACTGTTTAAAGACGGTTTACGGTTTCCAAACTTTCTTAGTTAGCAAGAAAGAGGAAACCATATAAAAAAAGGAGAAAGAAGAATTCTATTAAAAATACAATAAGTTGAGCTAAATTAAATTGGATAAATATTAAAATATATAAAGTTTAGTATGTTTCAAATATTACACGTATATGATTTATATATAAAAAGATTTATTAAATCAAATAATATTTATCTTAAATATTTTAAAATTAATTACTTTATTTATAAAATTAATATATTATTAAAGGATTAAGATTATATATATAAATATATATTATGTTATAATTATCTTTAAGTTATTAAATTTTTTTATTAATTAATTTTATAATAATATGTACGTATATCATTAGTTTTAGGATTTTAATATAAAAATATTCATTACAATCTTATTATCGTTTGTGAAATTAATTTTTAATAAGAATATCAACTGATGATTAATTTAATAGGTAATTTTAATAAAAAAAAAACTAATTAAAATTTATTACTTCTATTGAACATTAATATATTTAAAATTATTGTGAAAATTTATAATTTAGGAAACAAAAATATTTAATAATATTTTATTAATGAAAAATTTGTAATCTAACTGCGCAATCCAAAGGTAAGCATTTTGCTATCCTTTCGTTCATATTCTTCATATGTTTCGCCTTCTGTGATCTGTCACTAATTTCCTTCTTCTTCATGTTCTTAACCGAAAATTTCCCAGATTTAAATCTTGCCCATCAGAAGTTTTCTAAGCTCCATTTGTGGTGTTTCTGATATTTTTCCTTTTGCTACTCTCACTTCTCCGATCAGATGATGGTAGATCGTTATTCAATAGCTTCGTTTCTGGTTTTTTCGTTTCTTGTTGCTGCTTTGGATGCCAGTGCTGGTGATGCTGATCCAATTTACAGGTTTTTCTGGGTTTTATCGTTTTAATTTCCCCCCTTCATTACCCATAATTGTTTTCCAATTAACCCGGAGAAATTGCTATTACTTAGTGTTCGTTTCAATTAAAAAAGATGTACTTAGTTATTGATTATTGATAAGGATGCTGAAGGATCTTGATAGTTTGGAACTTACCGGGTCTACTGCCAAAGGCATGCATATTTCTTTAGATCTTAGATTGGAAGAAGTCATTTCATTAGAAATAATTGCTATACCATTCATTTGGTTAACTAGTAGGGCATGTTCTTCAATAAGAAATGCAATGGTGCTTTAATGTGATGGGTTTGTGTTGCTGCCTTGATAGATGAATTTGCAGGGTCTGCTGTTATACCATTCATTCCTTCATATTGATTATCTGTAAAATGAGGAATTTCAAGGTTCAAAAGCTGGGGATGTAGCTTTGCGAACAGTTAGAAAATGTGCATTTGCGAATATAGTGTAACATTTTACTGTCAGTTAAAAGGTACTTGATGTATGAAAGAGACATGTCCCTTGGTTAGATCAAAATTAATGTCCTCTCAAGTCTTGGACAAACTTATGTTGGTCACAACAATTATAGTTCTGTTTTATTTCAAATGTTTGTGTTAGTGAGTTAAGTCTTTAGTATTTCTTCAATTAGTAATGGGAGAAGAATTTGAAGTTACTTTACTCATCTTTGTGGTCAAAAATCAAGCTCCAGGTGCTTCAAAGCTTTCTTAGTTGAGATTAGATATTATATTTAGTGCCCTAAAGCCCTTAACACAAGGCACTCAAAGCTGAGCGCACTAGCTGAGAATGAGATGATAGGTAATCAAGATTAGCACCTCATGGAAACTAACAACTTTATTATTGGGAATTTGTTTATCTGGATAATTTTTCTACAATTTACTTGATCGATTCCTGGAATAATATCTGATTATATTATCATTTTCTTGAGGAGATTATAACAAGAAAAAAAAATACTTGAGTTTGCAGTCTATACATGAGTAACACTCGGTATTTTTGATCATTTAATTGTTCAAACTTGCAGTGTGCTAGGGTAGATGCGTTAGGTGATGTGAACTCTCAGAACTGTAAGTATTGCTTGTCTAAATTATTACTAGGGCGTTACTTTATGTGGATTATTTATGAGCTTCCTTAGGTTTGAAGTCTTTTGATTTTACTGATTTATTGGGCATTTATGGAAGTCATCAGCTGTTTGTAGATTCTACCTAAAGTCGGTTGAAAGTTGTGCATATTGTTGGGAAATTTATATTTTGAAGGAGAATGCTTATATATCACTGGTTTGTGAGAGTAATCTTACGGCATTAAGCTTTTTACCAATCTATAAAAAGGAGATAAATAAATGATAAAGGAATAAAGTAAATTGAGTCGCACTTTGATTCTCAGTGTAGTTTGAAATGGGGCAGAGTTTTACTTGTTATACATTTCAATATGCTGCATTCTTTCTCTGACTTGAAATTAATTTAATCCTGATTCCTATACCTTTTTTTTTCTGCATTGATAGACATTTAAGTAGGCTAAATATGGATTGCTTTTTTACTTTAGGGCTTGTGTGGCAGAATGTGAGAAAACTGGATGTGTTGGGGGAAGATGCTTTCCACAGTGCAAGTTTCCTTCTGATGGTGTTTCCAATGATGATCCATGGTATATGCAAGAACCACTTTACTTGAAGTGGAAACAATGGGATTGCCAAAGTGATTGTCGTTACCATTGCATGGTTGACAGAGAGAAAGAAAGGGAAGCAGTTGGTAATGGACCTGTCAAGTATCATGGTAAATGGCCCTTCACTCGTGTTTTTGGAATTCAGGTTTGCTTCTTTTCTTTTACCCTATTAAACATATTTTTTAGTTTTCATGGAATTTTATGGTCTCCGTTTGCAGTATTCATCTTGACCTCACTGATAATTTGGCCAGGAACCAGCTTCTGTAGCTTTCTCTGCACTCAACCTTGCAATGCATTTTCATGGTTGGCTATCGTTCTTCATCCTTCTTTACTATAACTTGCCTTTAAGACTAGGTAAGAAGCCATACTATGAATTTGCAAGTTTGTGGCACATGTATGGACTCTTGGCAATGAACTCTTGGCTCTGGAGTGCTGTTTTCCATAGTCGGTAATTTTTTTCCATTCTCCTCTTCTCCCACTATTTCCCATGAAAATAAGTTTGATTTGAACTTTGCATCAATAATGTGGGTGATTCTTTTGAGTTAGTACCTTCAAACTTTTGGCTTTGAAATATTGGTCTGCTACATAGAGTAGAGGTTATTTTCTCAAAAAAAAAAAAAACGGTTATTTGTCGGTTTGTGTGGATCTTTTTTTTTTCCTATTAAGATAATAAAACCAATGTGATTAGGGGAACTGCCAGAAACTAAATATGGCAAATAAGATGCTTCTTTCCCCAGTACTGCCTTACCAAAGTCGGATCCTGAAACTGGCATTCTAAATAGAACCTAGTTTTGCTTCTCTCTCCTTACTCAGGTCTGCATTCTGTGTTGCAAGTGCATGGATTCACTATACATGGTATTTTTTTTAAACTTTTAGCAAAGTTTTCTCTATATTTAGAAGATCAGATCCTCATTATGATGTCTAGCTTAAGGCATCGAATAATGTAGGTGTCTAGGAAACAGAACAGTCGAGAATACTGTAATTATTCATTGTGCCTAGCAGCTGGAGTTGTTTGTTTAATGAATGCATTCTCTCTGTTAATTTGTACACATTTGGTTCTGTTGCGTTTTCATTGATGTTTTGTCTAGATTTCAAAGTGTTTGGTTTAGTTGGCCTAATCATAAATCACGCACTTGCATAGAAACTCTAATCTCCTCACGAGCGACTGCATGTACACCCAAACGATTGTCCTATTTATGACTCTGGCATGTTTGTTTGAACCACAGTGATGTGGATTTGACAGAGAAATTAGACTACTCATCTGCTGTAGCACTGCTTGGGTACTCTCTTATTCTAGCCATACTTATATGTTTCAATGTGAGAGTTGAGGCTGCTAGAGTCATGGTTGCTGCTCCGTTTCTTGCCTTTGTTACTACCCATATATTGTACCTCAACTTTTATACCTTCGACTACGGTAAGATCTCTGTTCTTTGATAGTTCGTTTCTACTTCTAACATTTGGTTGGTCCAAGGGTTAAATGCTCTGTACATGCTTTTCGTGCATTACCGAGCAGAATAACATGATATGAAACATTGTACAGGGTGGAACATGAAAGTTTGTGTAGTGATGGGGGTTGCTCAACTTCTGATTTGGGCAATTTGGGCTGGTGTCACTCACCATCCCTACCGTTGGAAGTGCTGGGTAGTAGTCATTGGAGGAGGCCTCGCGATGCTTCTGGAGATTTACGACTTTCCTCCTTATAAAGGTTTCTTTGATTCCCATGCTATATGGCATGCCACAACTATCCCACTTACCTACCTGTGGTGGAGCTTCATTAGGGACGACGCCAAGTTTCGGACTTCCATCCTCCTTAGGAAGCCTGATTAGCCCCTCATGTAAAACTAACTTCATTCAGTAGCACCTCCATCGTTCAAAAAGCCTTTTTGTCGGATAATTCGGCATGCTGTTTTTCCATATCATATTTCCCTGTTTTTATTCTGCATGAACATGGATTCTTTTGTAGATTCATATCACTTGGTTTAGTTATATCTGAACTTAGCCCTGTTAGTTTATACAGTAACGTGTTGCGCACGTCTGTTTAATTCCTGTGGGTAGTATTGGTTATAGAAGTTTAAAAGAAAGTAAATTAGCCCTTCAAAATAATTTATTTTTTTCCGAGTTGAATCGTGTTTTATTCGCTTCTACCGCTTACTAATTTACCTCAACTTCTTACAATATTGTCTCTTTAACTTTTTCTTTATCCATATCAATCCCTATATTAAAATGGTCTTTTGATGACACGACACTAAACTATATCACATGGCGAAACCCCATCGTGAAAACCATCAAAACAACTAAAAAGAAAAGCTTTCAAGTTCAGGATTAATGCACACAAAAAAAATTAGGGATCAATTGAGTAATAACTATGAAGTTCAGGGACAAAAATTGGTTTTATTCCATTTCGGAAGCGAAGATATTTTTTAGATAATGTTAGTGTCTACCACAAGCGTCTAACAGCATTAAAAAGGCCACGAAACGAAAAGCCCAAGAAGAGAAAAACCCTAGCCGATCTGAGCTGATATCTTCCGCTCACTCGTTTGTCGTTCCATCCCCATCGCTTTGAATATAAGGAGCGAATATCCACTCCTTTTCTTGTTCCCATTCATTTCGAGAGAGAAGAGTCTGTGTTTCAACAACTTCTCTTTCTCTCGTTTGCCGCCTTTCTCTTCCAGGTTCGCTCTTTTCCTTTTTCGTTTGCAATTAAGATTTGTTTCCGTTTAGATCTATGAATTTTCATTTCTTACTGTTCTGACCTTGGATCCCGATTTTGAAATTCGTTTATTGGATGTTAGATCGTGTATGATTATGTTGATTAAGTAAATCAAGTAGCTACTTAGCTCTAAAACATGTTGAAAGTTTTTTTTATTGTCTTTGAATAGGTAATATGATCTCAGATCTCAGAATATTGTACTTTTGGGGGTTTGATTTTTTTTCGTATTTGAGATTAAGCTTCTTTTGCTGGCACTGTGAGTATACACTTTCTGGATTAGAACTTATGTGTTTTGTTCGCTGTGCAGGTTTTGATTCATTTTCTAAAAACAAGTCAAGATGGTAAGTTGAGTGAACTGTTTTTTCCTTTTTTTGCTGATTTTTTGTTAGGTTTTCATTTATTTTTTGTGTGTTTTCATTTGATTGGAGTTGTTGTTGGATGTGTTACAGGTCAAGTTTACAGCTGAGGAGCTTCGGGCCATTATGGACCGTAAGCACAACATTCGTAACATGTCTGTTATTGCCCATGTGGACCATGGTAAGCTTGTTTCTGTTCCTGTTTGTTTATCGCTGAACTTCAGTTTGAAAAGATTATAGCTTGTTTGACTTTTGTACCTCATTTTATTGTTGCTTATGAGTGTTTCTATGAAGTTCTTCAGGTGTTGATGATTGTTGAGTTTTGCAGATTCCCCTACCTGGCAGTAGTTCTCATCTAGTTTTTGTGATGTGCAGGGAAATCAACTCTTACAGATTCTCTTGTTGCTGCTGCTGGAATTATTGCACAAGAAGTTGCAGGTGATGTTCGTATGACAGATACCCGTGCTGATGAGGCTGAGCGTGGTATCACAATCAAGTCTACTGGTATCTCTCTGTATTATGAAATGTCTGATGAATCTTTGAAGAGCTACAAAGGAGAGAGACAAGGGAATGAGTACCTCATCAATCTTATTGATTCCCCTGGGCACGTTGACTTTTCATCTGAGGTCACAGCTGCACTTCGTATTACGGATGGTGCCCTTGTTGTAGTTGACTGTATTGAAGGTGTCTGTGTGCAAACGGAGACTGTCCTCCGTCAGGCTCTTGGTGAAAGAATCAGGCCTGTTTTGACCGTTAACAAGATGGACAGGTGCTTCCTTGAGCTCCAGGTTGATGGCGAGGAGGCTTACCAGACATTCCAAAGAGTGATTGAAAATGCTAATGTCATCATGGCCACCTATGAAGATCCTCTTCTTGGTGATGTTCAAGTCTACCCTGAGAAGGGAACAGTTGCTTTCTCTGCTGGTTTGCATGGTTGGGCTTTTACCTTGACCAACTTTGCTAAAATGTATGCCTCAAAGTTTGGAGTTGATGAGGGGAGAATGATGGAGAGACTTTGGGGAGAGAACTTCTTTGATCCAGCTACCAAGAAGTGGACCACCAAGAACACTGGCTCTGCTACCTGCAAGCGTGGATTTGTTCAATTCTGTTATGAACCCATCAAGCAGATCATCAACACTTGTATGAATGATCAAAAGGATAAGCTCTGGCCCATGTTGAACAAGCTCCAAGTCACCATGAAGTCTGATGAGAAGGACTTGATGGGGAAGGCCCTAATGAAGCGTGTGATGCAGACATGGCTTCCTGCTAGCAGTGCCCTTTTGGAAATGATGATCTTTCACCTTCCCTCTCCAAGCAAGGCTCAGAGATATCGTGTGGAGAACTTGTACGAGGGTCCTCTTGATGATATGTATGCCAATGCTATCAGGAACTGTGATCCTGAGGGTCCACTTATGCTCTATGTTTCAAAGATGATTCCTGCTTCTGATAAGGGTAGGTTCTTTGCTTTTGGTCGTGTCTTCTCTGGCAAAGTTTCAACTGGTTTGAAGGTCAGGATCATGGGACCAAACTATGTCCCTGGTGAGAAGAAAGATTTGTATGTTAAGAGTGTACAGAGAACTGTTATTTGGATGGGAAAGAAGCAGGAAACTGTTGAGGATGTGCCTTGCGGTAACACAGTGGCCATGGTTGGGTTGGATCAGTTTATCACCAAGAATGCTACTTTGACTAATGAGAAAGAAGTTGATGCTCACCCTATTCGTGCCATGAAATTCTCTGTCTCTCCTGTTGTCCGTGTTGCTGTTCAGTGCAAGGTTGCATCTGATCTTCCCAAACTTGTTGAAGGGCTCAAGCGTTTGGCCAAGTCTGATCCTATGGTTCTGTGTACCATTGAAGAGTCGGGAGAGCACATTGTTGCTGGTGCTGGAGAACTCCACCTTGAGATCTGTCTTAAAGATTTGCAAGAAGATTTTATGGGTGGTGCTGAGATCATTAAGTCGGACCCTGTTGTGTCATTCCGTGAAACTGTACTAGAGAGGTCTTGCAGGACAGTGATGAGCAAGTCTCCTAACAAGCACAACCGTTTGTACATGGAAGCTCGTCCTTTGGAGGAAGGTTTGCCCGAGGCCATTGATGAAGGGCGTATTGGTCCAAGAGATGACCCCAAGAATCGTTCTAAAATTTTGGCTGAGGAGTATGGCTGGGACAAAGATCTTGCTAAGAAGATCTGGTGTTTTGGGCCTGAGACCACTGGACCTAACATGGTGGTTGATATGTGTAAGGGAGTTCAGTACCTGAATGAAATTAAGGATTCTGTGGTGGCTGGGTTCCAGTGGGCATCTAAGGAAGGTGCATTAGCTGAAGAGAACATGAGGGGTATTTGCTTTGAAGTCTGTGATGTGGTTCTCCATGCTGATGCTATCCATAGAGGTGGTGGTCAGATCATTCCAACTGCCAGGAGGGTTTTCTATGCATCTCAGCTGACTGCCAAGCCAAGGCTGCTTGAGCCAGTTTACTTGGTGGAGATCCAAGCCCCAGAGCAGGCGCTTGGTGGTATTTACAGTGTTCTTAACCAGAAGCGTGGGCATGTCTTTGAGGAGATGCAGAGGCCTGGTACTCCACTATACAACATCAAAGCATACCTCCCTGTTATTGAGTCTTTCGGATTCTCTAGCACTCTGAGGGCTGCTACATCAGGGCAGGCTTTCCCCCAGTGTGTGTTTGATCACTGGGACATGATGTCATCGGATCCATTGGAGCCTGGTTCCCAGGCAGCTGCTCATGTTGCTGATATCCGTAAGAGGAAGGGACTGAAGGAGCAGATGACCCCGCTGTCCGAGTACGAGGACAAGCTATAAGCACAGCAGATACCATAAATTGTGTTGGGGAGAGGTTAGGTTACCCATTTTCTTCCCTCTGCTCGTGTTATTTTTGTTGTTGGTCGGGGCTTAACCCCATCTATTATTGTCTTTGCACTTTTTAGATTGTTTTTACAATCGACATCTGAATCGTTCTGTGGCGTTTAAGCGTTTCTGAAGTTTGTATTCCGATAGACGTGTTTTGCTAGTGTTTTTGACTTCTGATATATTATCCAGCTTTTTCGTTATCACAATTCACATGGTTTGGCTGTTGCACTTTTTAGTATTATAATTGTTATGATAGATGTTATTGTTAAAGAATTTGTATCAGAAGACGAACACAAGGAAAGTAGAGATCATCTCTTGTTTTTGTGTCGTATTTCCCTGTTTCTCATGGTGTCCGAACATCCCTGAGCACATGGGACAAATGACAAACGAAAAGACAGATTACTGCTCTGGGGTTTGTTCCTAAGGACGAGGAGAGAATGACCTTGACCAGATCTACGAATTGGAGAACCGAGGAGGTGTGAACTCAACTTTAATAAAACATCATAATAGCCCCTTGGAAGACGAGAACGTCTTCGGAATGAACTAACATGCCATTCTACTTGGAGTTGCCCTGAGAAGATAAGAATGATAAAATTCTTTCAAAAACAGGTCACGATAAACATAAGATATAAACCTATCACATCTATAAAATCTTAGTGGAGATGAATCTAAGCCGCCTAGGAGGAGACCTTGGAGAACGACCCCTAAAAGGAGATGCCTGGGCCACGCCTCGGCAGGAGGTGTTTCACCTTGACGAGGAACAGGAGAATCTACTCGACGACGGGGAGATTCTGGTGGTCGTATAGGAGATCCACCTCGTCGAGAGGGGAGGACTTTCCATTGAGGTGAAGCTCATATCCATCTGTTAACAAGTAGAGTAAAATATAAGTCAAACAAAAATCAACAAATGGTTTACTCATTTAACACAAAAAATTACCTACAAAAATTATAGGACATGGTTCACGTATACCAAGCATGGAGATCAAATGAAAGCATAGAAGTTTTCCATAAAATTGAGCAAGTTTCCATAACATGTTTTAATAAGCTCTATGATTAAAAAGCCAATTAAGTTTTTATTTATTTTTATAATAATTTCATCAGTTGTAAATAGATCGAATTTTAACACTCAAATTAAATATCTTTTTAAAATCTCAATTACGGATTTTTTAAAGTATTTTTCATGTAAGTTTTGCATCAATTGTAGTAATTTTAATAGGAATCAAAATTTAGCAATTTTTTAAAAAATAAATTTGGATTAAGAAATAAAATAAAATAAAAAAACTCTTTCTTTTCGGTCGATTCAATCGGTATAAAAAAAGTTCCTTCGTTATCTCTTGCGATGGGTTCCTCTCTTTCTTTCTATCTGTCTCGACAAATTTGAGAAACCAAATTAAAAGGGGAAAAAATGAAGCTATTTCCTTAACCATGAAATACATACAGATCTTCTCTCCACTAAACCATATTTATTTGTTTTTCTAAACGTTTTTTTTTGCCCTCTCTCTTAAATTTTCTTTCTTTTTTGTTGGAGTTCAGGTTTTAGATTCTTTTTGAAGAAACCATTAGATTGAATGTTCAGTTAATAATTTGTTTTTTGTTTCTGTTTTGGGTTTTCCCTGTTGCGTCGTAATTTTGAAGTGCTGATAAGATGGATGTTTCTGAGGATCTTGAGCAATTATGCGATACTTCTAAAGGTTTGATTTTTCATTCATTTTTGCTTCAATAACTCAGTCTATGCTTTTCTTGAGATAAAATTAGCTTATTTCCCCCCTTTTCGTTAGCTTTTAGCTTAGAGTAGAATTTAAGATCTTTATAGTGAAATAGTTAGTGTGGTTCTGAGGTCTAATCTATAGCAGGTTTGAAGAAAAATGGAAATAGATCCTTAATATTGTGTTACTAATGCCAAGGGTACGCTTCTGTTGCTAAAGCAATTATGGATGATGCTGTTGGATTCAGATAGAAGTCAAATGTCATTGTTTCCATGTGTGAAGAATTTCTACTTTTTAAGTTGTTGCTTCATTTCATATTGGCTTGGGAATTTTCCCGGTTTAGTAATTATAAAGTTTGAATTTTGATACTAAGGCACGGAAGTTATGATTTAAATGTGCTTGTGTTTCGGTTGATTTGAATTTGATTCCAATAATTTTACTAGTGGAAGTAAGCACAATTTGTTTGAATTATGATTAAACTTGAGGAATTGCTTTTTGTACATATTGAGAAATATTGGTCCTTTAGCTACACAAAGGGTGTTCAATTGTTCCCTTCTGAATTATCCCACTCCTGGCCATTGTCGTGGATCAAACTTGAGACTTTGGAGATAGAATATCCAAGTTCTACTTGCCAAGCCACCCCTTTGGGCATGCAGTAAAGTTGTGCTGGTGCTGGTGCTTGGTGGATTATATAGCTACTTGCTTGTTGTTTGGTCTGAAGGGAAAGACAAAAAAATCCCCTTGATTTTCCCCCTTCTTAATTGCATGTTTACTTTTTTGTTCTGGAATTGGTGAAAAACAGGAGCAATGTATGTTTCAGATGTTTTTCTATATTTCAATTTGTTGTCCCTGAATGTGTTGCTACCGATTTTTAGCAAAATAATATGTTCTTTACGTTGTGAGTTTGAAGAGTTCATTTTAGTAAAGTTAGCTTTCCTATGATGCAGGAGGTGCAGTATTTGATGCATCACAATATGCATTTTTTGGAAATGATGTTCTCGAGGAAGTTGAATTGGGGGGACTAGATGAGGAGGAGGAAGATTTACATGCAGTTGAACTTGATGAAGAGGAATTCTTGTTTGACCAAGAGGAGGTTAGTATTCATGTTTCTTTCAGTTTTGTTTTTCCTGTTTCAATATCTGAAGTCTGAAAATGCACGTGTCAATAACAAATGAGAATCTTGCAATTATACTTCCCCTCGTTCTCTGCTTGGAATCGTGAACTTAAAATGCTCATAACATGGTTAATTTCATGTTTTGATCAAGATTTTTCATCACTCTAAATGTTACTTTTGACACACCTAACTAATTTTCAAGGTTGTTAATTTTGTAGTTGATTTTACTACTGTTCATGTGCTAGATGCTTCATCTAACAACTCTTCATATTTGCAGGGTGGAGTTTTGAGAACCTTATCAGACATGGATGATCTTGAAAGTACATTTTCAAAGGTTAGCTTGCTATGTAATTACTGTATTTTGCCACTAGTAAGATCATTAAAGATCTTCTCCCTTCCTAACGATAAGCTTCTAATAGGATCAGTTAACAAAGGAATTGTTTTCATATTTTTCATGGGGCTCAGAACAATTTGATCCTTGCATTTTTTTTCTATAATGGGTCTGTTGAGTATTCAATCACTTTGAGGTTGGTGAAAATTCCCTTGAGCCACATTTACCATTGGCTTTAGACCTTATTCGCATAATATAATACACTAGACGTGTCAACGTTTTATTTAAATCACCCCCATTTTTTAGTGTATATCTGTCTGATTTCTTAAGATACACTAGAAATGTTTTACCAGCTCCATCCAAACCCTTCGGGCAGTGCTATAAGAGATTAATCCTCCAAACTTTTATTGCAACTCTTGTCAAGTAAGGACACTGATATTAATATGTTTTTAGAATGAACCTTAAATTCCCTTGATATGGCTTATTTTTTGTATAATTAATTAGAAAGTATAATTTCCTTTTAAATTATATATCTTTGCTTGCTAATGCCTGTATCAAATCTTTGCACTTCAAGAGAACCATAAATGATACAATTCTTATCCTTTTCCTTAATGTCTTAAAATGACAATTCACCAGTGGCATTTACTGGGGATGTATGTTTCTCAGTGGTTAATTCTGGTTACGCATTGGTGTAGTGTTTGCTGATGACGGCTTGTGATTTTGTTGCAGTTGAACACAGCTGCTAGTAGACCAAGAGGCTCAGGGATAATTGGTGATAGGGGGTCCCGAGAAAGTGAGTTTATTATCTTGTTCTATCAGGCAGTGATGATTGATGTTTTTGTTGTCCTATCATTTGTGGATTTGTTTATTGTAGAAGCTTTTGATGTATTTTATTTAGTATCAATGCTGATTGTTGAACCTTGAAATGAGCATCCCTTTGCCTGTTTGAAACCTGGAGTGTAACTGCATGCTTCCAGTGCATTAATCGAGAAGTGTGTTACTCGGACTTGGGTATGTATCCAACACGGGTATGGCTAGATTTTTCTGAGTGTTTTCCTTGTATTTGGAGGATCGTTAGAGGTCAAGGTCATATCCCCAAATCCAAGTGTCTGATTCAAGTGCCAGACACTGATAATGAAATATGCAGTCTGAGCAGCATAGATCAGAAGCACAATGACCCTATGTCATCAAACTGAATTCGACAACTATATGGACAAACACATGCACACACTTGCATATGATCCTATATTTATATTGACATATTTTTCTTTGTTCTGACCATGTTCCCCTTAAAGGTTCATCTGTTGCTGAGTGGAAACATGGGGAGCAATTTCCTTACTGGCTTGACCAGCAGGCTCTTGAAACTGAAAGTATTCCTGAAGGCAGGCACCGCTCATCACAACCATTCCCCAATTTGGACCCAAATCATCTCCTCAGGACATCCTCATACCCTGAGCCACAGCAGCAGCAGCAGCCACAACAACACCATCAACATTTCTCTAGTGAACCAATTTTAGTTCCCAAGTCTTCTTACACTTCATACCCTCCCCCTTGTGGCAGATCTCCTCAAGCTTCGCCAAATCAACATTCTGGTCAACTGAATATACCATATATGGTTGGTGGATCACAGATGACGTCTTCGCCCAATCTCTCCAATTTATCTAATTCTCAGCCTCAAATCCCAGGTTTACATCATGGGCATGTTGGGAGCATGGGTCAATTGGTTCCTGGTCTGTCTGTCAATAACCGTGCATCAGATCAATGGGGGAGCCAGCCCAAATTATATGGTGGAGATGGTTCTAGTGTTTTCAACAATATGTTGCAGCAACAGTTATCTCATCAAAATGGTTTAATTCCACCTCAATTAATGCCTCAGATGCAGGTGCACCCGCAGAGACTGCAGCATCCTGTTCAGCCATCATTTAACCGTTTGTCAGGGATTCAGTCACAACTATTTAATCCTCATCATTCTCTATCCCCTCCTCTAATGAACCAATTTGAAGCTGTACTTGGTATTGGTGATTTGAGAGATCACAGACCTAAATCATCTCAGAAAGTTAGGCAAAATCCTCGATTTTCTCAGCAGGGCTTTGATATTGGATGGCCTCAATTTAGATCCAAATACATGTCACCTGATGAGATTGAAGGAATTCTTAGAATGCAGCTTGCTGCAACTCACAGTAACGACCCCTACGTGGATGATTATTACCACCAGGCTTGCCTTGCAAGAAAATCAGCTGGCGCAAAGTTGAGACATCATTTCTGCCCAACTCATCTGAGGGATCTTCCGCCCCGAGCACGTGCAAATGCTGAGCCGCATGCTTTTCTCCAGGTTGATGCTCTTGGGAGGGTTCCTTTCTCTTCAATTCGGAGGCCTCGTCCTCTTCTGGAAGTTGACCCCCCAAATTCATCTGCTATCAACAACAATGATCAGAAAGCTTCTGATATGCCCTTGGAACAAGAACCAATGCTAGCTGCAAGAGTTACAATTGAGGACGGTCTATGTCTTCTTCTTGATGTAAATGATATTGATCGATTTTTACAGTTTAACCAGTTACAGGATGGTGGAACACAGCTGAGACAAAGACGGCAGGTTTTGTTGGAAGGGTTAGCTGCCTCACTTCAATTGGTTGACCCTCTTGGCAAGAATGACCACTCAGATGAGCTTGCTCAGAAGAATGATCTCGTCTTTCTACGGATAGTGTCCCTTCCCAAAGGCAGGAAGCTGCTTGCAAGGTACCTTCGGCTTCTCTTTCCAAATGGTGAGCTCATGCGGGTTGTCTGCGTGACCATTTTCCGTCACTTAAGGTTCTTGTTTGGAGGCCTTCCTTCTGATCCAGGAGCAGCAGAAACCACTACTAACCTTGCAAAGGTTGTATCCTCATGTGTTCATGAGATGGATCTTCGTGCACTTAGTTTCTGTCTTGCAGCTGTTGTTTGTTCCTCAGAGCAGCCTCCTCTTCGTCCTCTTGGAAGTCCTGCCGGAGATGGAGCATCTTTTATTTTGAAGTGTGTTCTTGATAGGGCAACAAAACTGGCGACTGATTTTAGAGCCGGTGGTGATTACAATACGAGAAATCAATCCCTTTGGAAGGCCTCTTTCGATGAATTCTTTAACCTTCTTACCAAGTATTGTATAAACAAATATGATACGGTGATGCAGTCCTTTCGTATGCAGGTGAAACCAAATATGGTAATCGATGAATCAGATGCTGCAAAAGCGATTAAAAGAGAAATGCCAATTGATCTGTTACAAGCATGTCTACCACTCATTAATGAGCAGCAGAAAAAGCTGATATGGGATCTCTCTCAGCGGTCTATGCTTGTAGGGAAGTCATGATAAATCTGTGGAAGAAGCTTCAATTCACACATATTTGTAAAGCCACAGCGGAAGTCATGCCATGTGCTGTAAGTAACTCGATTATCTCATACCGGTTCGTGCGAGCACACAGAGTGTGGTTCAGGTGAAAGCTCCAAAGATACATAATTTATGGCCCTATTTAGTTTCACTACTTGACATGTTTTAATCTTCAATAAACATGCTTCTACTTTTTTGCAAAACTTAGCATTGTGTATGTATGATAGAACCTTGCAGAGACTTTCCTTTCCCAGGGTTCTTTCATAGCTTTGAGATTATTTTGATAGAACTTATGTTTTGTGTACGAGGATGTTGGTTAGTGTATAGGTGGTTCAGTGCCTGCATCCAAGGATGGATCATGTCTTGGTCTCTGTCGGAAGTCGGAACCGTCGCCGTGCAATGTTGCACACTGAATAAAGAAGCAGCGCAGTGTGTCGTTGCCTAATAACAATGTGTCACATATTTGGTTAAATAACAAACTAATAATTGCATTGTGTCACATATTTTGTATTTCAGTTAGATGTTTTGGCCATTTTTTTTATTATTTATCTCATATTATCGCGAATTAATTAAATTAATTAGAGATAATATAATTCTTAAAGAAATTTAAAAGGATATAATCTCTGTTTTATTTTTAAGTAACTAATTTATGCACTATAATAATTTTAGGGGGAAGTATCTCAATTATTTTGTAATGTTCTTGTAAAATAGAATATTTTTTCAATAAAACTAGTGATCATTTGTAATATATATATATATATATAAAAGTATATCTCTGTCCCACAAATAATGTCTCTTATTGACTTTTTAAAAGTCAAATTTTTTAAATTTTGACTATAATTATATTAAATATTTTAAATAATTAAATTTTATAAAACATATATTTGAAATCTACTCAATTAGAAGTTTTTAAAATATATTTTTTCATATTTTTATCAATAATAAATTTTAAATAATCAATAGTTAAAGTTCAAAAAGTTTGACCCTAAAAAAAGTTAATAAAGGACATTATTTTTGGGACAGAGAGAGTATATGATTTCTTGAACCTATCAAATCATCCCAATAGAAAAAATATTATTGTCATTGGATGACTGAAGTTCGAACAACTTATTTACATAATATCTTATTAAAAAGTTAAGATTAATAATTAGATACTATCCTGTAAATACACAGTTAAAAAAGGGTCTGGTTTCATAATCCAACTCTTAATTTACTTTAATATGTATATCTCACCACTAGAGCTGAAATACAAGCTGAATTTTTCTAGATACAAATACAAGCTGTATTCACAGCTGATCTGCCAGCTGAGGAAATTGTTGGAACACCCATGTGACAGCTCTGATGATACCCTGTAAGCAAAATCCATCCCTATTCATTACCATTACCATGATCATGATCATAACAAGGAGATAATAACAAACTAGTTTAGGAGATGGTGTTCTAACTTTTGGGGTATACCCAAAACTATAAACCAATGTAATTGATTGCCTACATTAGCATGCTCAATTTGTTTTTTTCAAGTTCTTTCGTATATTTGAAAGACATCTCGAGTTGCTATTCGAATATGATATGAACACAAGTTTTGGGTATACCCCAAAAGAATGTTTTATCAATGAAGGTTGATTTTCATACCAAAGCTGTCTTCCCAGGTTTGATTGCAGGTTCAACCACGTCTCGTCCATACCTGTTCAAAAGAAATTGTTTAGTCTCCAGTTTTCTTTCAGTTTTAAACTTGATGAACAACAAAGAAATTACATTCTTAGCCGAGAAATTTGCATTTACAAGAAGGAAATGAAGTGAAATTTACTAAATAGGTTGGATGTAAAAAATATTATACAAAAAGACATGAGTAGGATACATAATACATTGTTGTCGAGTACAACACCTAAAAGAAATCACTTACACTATTTGCTTTGTGCCATCCACCATTTCTAGCCGATAAAAGCTGCAACCTTTGCTAAAGGGAAAAGCCTTTCCTTTCCATTCTGTTTAAATTTAATATGGACTGTAATAAACTATTTAATCAAGGGAGAAAATAGAAACCAAAATATTTTCTAAGATATTATTTAAAGAATAAGAACAGGAATTGTCCAAGATGATAGATTTACCTAAATGCCATGCAACTCCAACAGCAGATGAATCCTCTGCAGATATATCATCAATAACAAATTGGAGGTCCTTGCTTATTGAATCCATGAAACTCTTGAAGAACTCTAAAATTTCCTATACCATCATTCAGTTTCCTTTAATCTTTCATTTCCAGGAAAAATTAAAAAAGAACAAGAAACCACAGTTCACAAAATTCAATAGATTATATTCAAACTGTCATTTGTGTTAAAAGTAATCTCTCAAATTATACGAGTATGAAATATAACCTTTGAATTGAAAACCTTAAAAAGAATTAAATATATTTGATCTCATACATGCTTATATTCAATATTCACTCAAATTCAGTCAATACAATATGAAACATGAATAATTACAATCATAATCAACCACTACAATCTAATTAAATAAATGAAATTGTGTGTTTGTGTTCACAAGTACAAATTTCTTTCATCAATTGTTCGAAACTTAACGGAATTGATTTATTCAACAATTTTTACTAGGAAACAGGGGGGAGAATAATCGCGAGATTAGCGTATGAACTCGGATGGAAAGGAAAATTGAGTAGTTAACTTAGCCTAAAATGTTTAGTTACCTTCCGACCAACGAATGGACGGGGGAAGATAAGGTCCTCGTACACGCAATTCTCCGCTATTAAGGTCTCCACCGACGCCAGATCACGGTCGTTGATGCCCGCGTAGAACCTCCTAACAACCTCCGCTGCATCCTGTTCATGTGGTTTCGATTCGACGTCGAAGACCGCCGCCTGATTTTCCGACGACGACGAGACCTTGATAAGTGTGCGCGGTGTCCGAGATCCTTTCCGTGGTGCAGTTATCGTTCTGGAGTAGGGCAGTGAAGATTTGGTGAAGACGGTAGGGAGATTAGGAGGTGGAGACCGCAGAGAAGTGAGTGGTGATATTTTGGCGCTGAGCAACATGGTTCGGTTGCTATTCACTGCATTTTTTCTTTTCCAGGGAATTTTATGATACAGTTATGACGTCAAAAATCGGGTATATTATATTATATTATACTGTACGTATAGTTATGCTCTCCATACTCAAAGAAGAGTATAAACTAGTACAGTAAACATCGATAAATTAATAAATTAATATTTTTAAATATTTTTCTTAATTTAGACTTAATATCTAAATTAACAATTTTAACAAGTTATTAAGATAATATTTTTTTAAAAAAAATTCCTATATAAATTTAAGATCTTTTAATATTATAAATTAATAATTCTATAAAATTATAAATATAATTAAGATAATCTGGTAAAATATTATTCTGTTATTGTTTTTTAATTTAAATTTATTTATATTTAATCTATATTTTTTAATAATATCTAAAAGTTTTTGTTTTCGTTCTCGTATGTTATGAGTTCTTCCTTCCGTGTAATTACTCGTAAAGACATTATGTTTTGTTAACGTACTTAAAATATAAATTTTAATTTTTAAATCCTAAACCTAATCATAATTCTAATTGTACGCCCTAAATATTAAAATCAATCTTTTCTTTTTAACAAGCTAATAGTAATTAAAGTAGCATCTGTTCTATAAGATAATCTTCACCGTTTGACATTGATCGCTCATTCACTTTACTGACATCATTAGTATTTAAATCCGGTGACCTTTAAGAACAACAATGTTTCTTTAATCACTTAAACTAGAGGACTCGTGTTTAAACTAATAAACTCGTGATTTTTTTTCAAATCGCAATGATTACAAGTTCTTCCCTGTGTCCTATCCCATTCCGGCATTCCCCTTCTTTCTCCTCCTCCTTCCCATTGTCCAACCCTGGCAAAAACGAGACAAGTGGTGCAGAAATAGAGCAAGGGAGGGTGAGTCTATCCATGAAGTCACGTTGTTTCTGTCATTCATGGCACAATGCCAGACTTGGCTGACACACGGACGACCAGGAGGATCATTTCACGACTGGTTTGTTGCCGACTAAACAGACACGAATCCAACAGATTTGTATCACTCAAGACAACAAGGGTAAAAAGTAAGTAAATAATCAAATTGAAGAAATTGTATGCATAATTAGTCATAATGATTGTTTAAATTCACATTTTAAGATTCCATTAAGGAGAGATAGAAAGGAATGGGTTTGGGAAAATTTTACAGTAAGTTTGAAAATTTACTATAATATATAATATTTTCAGTTGTAACCTAAAATTTAGATAATATTATGCAACCTAAAATATCATACTAGTAAACCATAAAATATTATCAATACTTATAATATTTTAGGTTGCATATCGTAAATATTGAAACTCAAATAAATTTCAAAATTTATTGTGAAAAAACATTTTTATTCATAATATTTTTTATTATTATCGATTAAAAGACGAAATACTTCAATGAAGCAAATCAATTTGAGAAATCTTAAAAAATTAAACCTAACTTTTGTACTAAGATTTTGACTTATCCTACAATTAAACTTGCTTCAAGTTTTTATATCTTAGATCCTATTCTTAATATAATTTAAGAAAAAAACTCGAATCTGATTAAAAAAGGCGGGAAGTTTTGACGAAGCACTGAGTTTCTGTCTGGTGTTGTGTTGACCAGGTCAAACGTGTTCATTGACTGAGTCTGACATGACGGAACGATTCAATGACTCAGCAAATCACAAAAGCAACGATACACCCACAAACATTGAAGAGTAACAATAAAAACAAACATTATTATAGAAATATTTATAATGAAATTTTAAGTAATTCAATTTTATTTAATTTATAAAATATTTAAAGATAACTATTAATTCAACTCATTTCTTTTTATTTACTTTGCCTCTCTCGGTACTAGTAATACTTCCTCCCAAGTGTGAGTCATTCCTGCTGTTGTCCCATCCAAAATACCTGCGCCAACTCTGTTCATTTCAACGTCCTTTTCCCCATGTTGACGGGATAATCACCACATAATCGAAAAAGTGATTGGGGACAAATATTTTTTAATACAAAACTCCCATTGTTCTTGTTTTCAGTGATGTAGAAAAAAAATATATTTTATAAATTGTATCATAAAAAATACAAATCATCTTATTGTAATAAGAGATGATTGTTATTTTTAAAAATTATGGGTTCAGATATTAATAATATTATTATAGTGTTTACGTGATTAGCGTTTAACAATTAAAATTTTACACTATAATAAATACTATTATAACGGTAAAATTGGTGTAATATTACATTTAAATTTTTTATTTTAAAAAGTGTGATTGTTAGATAATTATTTCAAATCTATTGTACTTTAAACAGTGTTTGATTTTTTGAGTTCGAATGGCTTTTATTCCGACCTCATGCTGGAAAAAAAAATGATGAAAGCAATTTGATTTCAATTCGACCTCATATCTTTAAAAAAAATTCTTGAGTTCGGATTGTATTCCAATCAAACTCAAAAAAAATATTTAAAAAATTGTTGAGGGCCAATTACTTGCTGTACGACCTCAAAAGGATTTTTTTATTATATTTTACCCATGAGGTCGGATTGTATTCAATTGGCCTTCATGATTTTTTTATTATTTTTTTGAGTTCGATTTGAATACAGTCCGAACTCAATATTTTTTTAATTATTTAGCCATGAATTTGGATTGCATTTTACGTGCCTTCAAGATTTTTTAATTTTTTTCGACCATGAGGTCGGATTGAATTTCACCCGAACTCAAAAATGGATTACTGTTTAAAATGCTATAGATTCGAAAATAAATTTCTGACAGTCATAATTTTTAAAATAAAAAATTCAAAGACAATATTCTAACAATTTTGCCCTATTATAACCATTGTAATTGATTTAAAAAAAGAACCATCTCAAAAAATATATAGTTTGAACATCTATTAGCAAGTTAAATAATTTTTTAATAAAGTTACTTTACGATACTAACGAAATAAAATTTTTAAACACTTATTTCAACTAAAAATATATTAAACAATTATTTTAAAATATATATATAATTTGAACACTTTTATCACCATTTCAGGAGAATTCTCACAAATATTGAGAAAAAAATATTTATTTCCAAAAATATTAAACTCTCAAAAATATTTCTCAAAGTATTGATATTTCTATAATAAAATGAAAGTCGGATTTAAAAAAATCCATCTATAAATAATAAAATAATAGTAAACAGTGCAGTGAAGAGTTACTGTGCAGAGCCGGATTTTAAAGAATCTTTCTTTCTTTCTTTTATTATTTTTTTAAATCATTATTTATAGTTGAATTCAAAATCCGACTTTTATTTCATTATACAAATATCAATACTTTAAAAAAATATTTTTGAGAATTTAATATTTTTAAAAATAAATATTTTTTTAATATTTGTGAGAATTCACCCTTATTTCAACCGAATAACATTATACATCAATACTTTAAAAATATATATTATTTAAATATTTATTTTTGAATTAAATAAAAAAATAATACTAATATCAATAAAAATGTTGAGTCAGTCCATCGCGGAATCAATTGGGAAAACCCACAGCCTGTATCCTTTGTTCTTAAACTCTTCCCTTGTCCGACGTGGAATATGTGGATAAATTAAGGGAAAAAAACAAGCCATGTGGGGCCAATGGAACAAATCATAACCTGACATTAAGATGGGAACAAACTTAGCCTCTTTAATAATGGAAGTATCAGTTGAACATGTTGGGACATCTCAGCAGAGGGGAAGGGGTGTGGGGTCCAGTGGACACACTGGTTAGAAGCAAACTGGAACAACTATGTCTCAAATCCAAACAAAAATATGAAAATAAAAAATAATGACATTAAAATAAAATTATATTATTTTAATATTTTTATTTTTAATTTACAATTTTTTTTTCTAATAATCTTGTGTCCAGTCATGAATTCCTGAACAGGGGAAAACAGAGATTCCATATCTTTCAGATCTGATAGATAAAACAAAACCCAAAAGGTTCTCCTTTCCATTTCAAGCTCAAGAAAGAAGATCGCAAGTCAACCAACTCCATAAAGAAGGGTAAAAAGAGAGTTATTTACATCAAAATTACAACTTTATGACAAGAAAAGGTGGGATTTAACAGTGAATATAGCCCAAGTACACAGAAAAAATCTAAAAAATAGCACAGGAAAACGTTGGAAATATGTTCTAACTTCTGATGTTGATGCTGTTATTAGACTGTCGCCCTTTGCTGTTGCTTCCTCCGTTTGCTGTTGCTTCCTCCGTTTGCAGTTTTTTGCTGGGAAGATGAGAACAATCCGAAAACCGTGCTTGATTTTGAAGATCCGATCAGGGAACAAACGGGGACGTTTAGTACTGGGGTGATTCTTACATTTGCAGAATATGATCTTTCCATTCCTCGATGTTTAAACTTGGGACCTCCATTGAAGCTGCTCGGACTACTTGAGCTTCTTTCCAGGCTCTGAAACACGATTTTCCCAGACGAGTTCATTCTTGGACTATCCACCGAGACTCCCCTGCTTGTCCATGAATCATTTCGGATCCGACTCCGTCCGGTTCTTGGTGGGTTTATGTTTCTACCAGGAGCGAAAGGGTTGGGACTGGGCTTGTCGGAATCAAGCGACAGCCTTGGGAGATCCTCGTGTTCGTGGCCCGAGGATGAAGAAGAAGAAAGGGATAACCTTGACGAGGATATGGAAACTGACTCGCAATCCGAGTCTTTCAACAGTGGGAGATTCAATGAAGATGAAGACTTTGCGGTTCTATGGAGAAAACGCTTCATAGATTTGGTAGTTTCAGACTCTGATTTTGGGTGTTGTTGGACAGACTTTTTAAGACCCAGAAGCTCCCTCCATCGGTAGGAACACCTCGGAGCTCGTGGAGACAACAAGTATGGATCCATTTCTGTCGTGGGACAAGATTTGGATGTTCCGAGGTACCTGGTTTCAGACAATGTAGGCTGTTGTTGTTTGGGTGCCGAGAAATGTAAAGGCAGAAGCTTCCCATCAGAGAAAAGCTCATCGGCTGGAAGCATGGCGACAGGATCTTCGAGTCTGAACTCAAAATCACCAGCTGGTGCAGTTTCTTGAATCTCTGCTTCAACAAGATCTATAGGCTTAGACCGACCAGCATTGGAACTAGACTTAGACGATTCTTCTCGGCTCAAAGACATCCTACGACTCAACCAGCCGTGTCGTTGAAAACTGTCCTGCGAAACACCCATATTCTTAACACAAGCAGAAGCCATGTTGGTTCATAAGACTTTAGATCTAAAGCAAAGGGTCTTTGCTTGCAACCCAGCTGTGGTTTTGTCAGGGCTCCGGAGGAGTGAAAAAGCACCTGTTAAACAAAGGAAGAAGAGTACATAAAATTTCTGGGGGAAACATATTATTTATATAAGTAAAAAGTAGAAGCTTTTGCCTTTTGGAGGGTGGGGTGGGATCAAATTTTATTTATTTACCTTTTTTTAATCAAATTATTTTATTTACCTTTCTGTTTGTTTGATTCTGACAAGTGTCCGAGAAATGTTTAGCCTTTTTTTAGTAGTGGGAAATGTTTAGACTTGGTTTTGTTTTTTGGTAACATGATGTTCCATTTATTGATTTATAGTTCTTGTTATGTTACCTAACATTATCATTATGTTTTTTTATTCATTTAAAAAAACAAAATTGAGTACGAGCCTTCTAATCCAAGTGATTAAAGGAACGGTTGTTGTTCCTAGAGGTCAAGGGTTTGAACACCAACGATGCCAACAAAATGATTTAAGCGATCAATATTAAATGATAGAGATTATATTCTAGAACAGATACTAATAAATTAACATCACGAAAACGTTAAGGTTATTGATTACAAACTTAAACTAATAAAAATTGGATTACACTTCCAATTCCATTTAAAGACTAGGATGGGCTTATAGTTTGCCTCCTCCTACCCATTATTCATGCTAGGCAGGCATTCTTATTATTAAGACTTAAATAGACTAAATCCAGTCTGATGGAATTCAAAGCTTAGCGTAGGTGGGTTTCTTCTTGTGCTTGTAAGCAGAGATCGTCTGGGTTAGATCATCAGACAGGAGCATGGACGAGTTCCATGTAGCAACATAATCTAAGCCTTCAGAGACAGTCAAATCCAGGCTTCTTAGCATCACTGCTTTCGTCCCAACCACCGCAAGCGGTGGCTTCATGCCGATTCCTGACATCCGATTTCAAACAAAACATTTCATCATTTATGCTAAATCCTCTGCAAAAAATGGTATTGAAATAAGATAAGAATGGAAGCTACAAGCTTATAATTTATATTACTCTCTGCAATGGCGCGAACACCTTCTTTCAGCTCCTCCCTTGACCCGAAAACCCGAGAAACAAGACCCATTTCCTTGGCCTCGTCACCGGAGAATCTCCTTGCTGTCAACGACAACTCCATGGCGTTCCCAAACCCTACTATCCCGGGTAATCTCTGGAGGGTACCGAGATCAGCGGTGATGCCCATATCCACTTCCTTGACAGAAAAGAATGCATCCTTGCTACAATACCTTATGTCACAAGCCGTCACCATATCAACCCCCAAGCCGCGACACTCGCCGTGTATCGCCGCGATCACCGGCTTCCGACACCGCTCGATAGCAGTGATCGCATCTTGCATGAACTTGATTTGTCTCCGTAATCGCTCCCCGGTGCGACCATGATCTCCCGAGCTATTATTGGCGATAGCTGCGACGCTTTTAAGATCAAGTCCTCCACAGAAATGGTTTCCTGCACCGAATAGAACGATGGTAGCGGCATTCTGGTTTCGGTCTAGAGCATCAAGAGCTTTAGGGAATTCAGTAAAGAATTCGAGTGAAAGTGCATTACTAACAGATGGTCGATTTAAGATTACGTTGAAAACTCCAGAAGTGGGTGATTCTTGAAGAATCTTGAGAGTTTCATACTTTCCTTCCATAATTATTTTAGTTTTCTCGAGAAAAAAACAGTCAAAAGCAGGGAAGAAGAAGGGTGGAGTTCTACATCCTCATGCATATGATCCCTTATATTTAACCAAATTTTATGAACCAAATTGTACAGAAATTAAAATCAGATCATATTTCACTTTAATTCCATATTACAAAGTCTTATCGTATATTTTTCAAAGTCCATCGAGACCATCTTTTATTCCACAAATACCCTAATTTTTATCTCTAATATAAATAAAATAATTATTATAATATCTATCTTTAATTATATTTTTTAATAAAATAAAATTATCAATATAAAGTCGGATTTTACTCTAAAATTTAAGTTGGACAAAGCGTTATAAATTTTCAGATTGAATCGGATTTGATGAATATCTTAAATTTTTATATAGAATACAAGTTGAGTATTTTTTTTTTCGGTCCGTAATATTTAAAATTAAAATAAATACTATTATACCATCTAAATTTTAAGTAATTTATATATCAAATTATTTTTTTTATTTATTCAATTTCTATAATCTTTCTTATTTGTATAAAAATTGCAGAAGTCAAGTTTAGGCAACTAAAGTCATCCCGCAACGCAGAAGAAGAAAAAACCATTGCTGATCCAATCACATGCAATTCCTAACCTAAACATTTTGTAGAATTTCAGAGGTTTCTAGAGCTACACTTTATTTTATTTATCAATTCTATAAACTGTTAATTTTATTTATTTATTTTTATTTAACAATTAAAAATATAAAATTTAATGATAATATTGTATTTGTTTCTTATTTCGACGTTGGTATGGATAATGTGAAATTTAAAGATGGTAAGTGATAAAACAAAATAATTGTATTAAGAAATTATAATTGAATTTAAATTTTGTATAAATAAAAATAACATAATTAAAGATAGACGATATTTATTTAAATATTTTAATAAAAAATAGAAAAAAATTAATACAATTATTTGTAAGTCACGACTCACTAGGACATCACCCAAACGTCTTTGTGGAAATTCGATAAAAAAAAGTAATAGAGTATATGGACCGGTTCTATTCTATTTGACGAGTAATTTTATAAAAAAAAATAACAATTTTTTTTGTTAGAATTTTGAATTTTGATATAATTTAACAAAAAAATAGACGATATTTATTTAAATATTTTAATAAAAAATAGAAAAAAAATTAATACAATTATATGTAAGTCACGACTCACTAGGACATCACCCAAACGTCTTCGTGGAAATTTGATAAAAAAAGTAATAAAGTATATGGACCGGTTCTATTCTATTTGACGAGTAATTTTATAAAAAAAAATAACTTTTTTTTGGTTAAAACTGTTTTCGATGATAGTCTTGATATAAATTGATTTTTTGTTTTTAGATTAATTTTCTATAAATAAGATTAAAATTTTGAATTTTGATATAATTTAAACAAAAAAAATTATAAAAAATGCAGATTAAATTTAAAAAACATCCTTATTATATATCTTTATAATACTCAATTCATATTAATTAATTCAAAAAAATTTAAAAATAATTTCTAATTTAACAAATATTAAAACTATTAAAATCTAAATTTATCATCGATTTTTTTTTAAATAACAAAAAAAAAATTATACCCTTTACACTAGAATCATTCAATGAGTAAAATTTGCTAAATCTAAGTCAAGATCCAATAATATCCTCACACAATGAAAAATAATTTGAGATAAAAAAAAATAATAAAGTAGTTAATGAAGCTTCAAAAGATAAGTTTTGTAAATAAATCCAAGGATTAGAATTTGTTAAAGTAAGTTAAAATCAGAGAAATTATCTAAAAAATAAAATAATTTTAAAGTTAATATATAGAGAGGAGAAAGTTTATATTTAATACAACACTAAATATAATTTTTTTTTCAAATAAATAATTTAATAATAAATAAGACCAAAATTTAGTAAAATTAAAAGTATGATAATAAATTTACTCCAAATTTAAAAAAAAATTGTAGATATTCTTTGAAAACAAATACAAAAGAACTCAGTCATACAAACAACTGAACATAAATACTGGCCAACCAACACTATGAAGTGAAGTCCCTATCAAGGTTAGCTTCTACCGGAATATAAGCTAAATTATTTGACAAGACGAAAGAGGTTACTTGGTGAGTAGTTGCAGACGAGTTACCTATCGTCGCCTAGAGACGAAGAACTCGTAATCGGGATGTCTGTTTACCGATGTCTGGTTTCCCTTGTTGACAACAGCCCTTGCCATAAGTGAAGCAGTCTCCTCTAGAGTCCTTAATCGCTCGTTCAGTATTCTAGAAGGATTTACGTCCTGGTTTTCGTTGGTAATATTCGCCGGAGAGTGTCTCAGTCGGAACCAGCATTCACCCTGTTCATGCTATGTGCATTTACCATCAAACAATCCACACCATCTTTTAAAATGCATGTACTACAGAAATCATTGGCAGCAAAACACAATATGATAACTAATACATTAAATATAATCAATAATTTCATGGTAGTTTACAAATTTTGATAAACGGATAAGACATTAGCACAAAGTTGCATATAAATAAGCAATTAAGGTAAAACTAGTATATGAAACAGAGTAATCGAGTAATTCAGTTTTGGTACCTGAGCATTGTAACTCTTAAGACCCACAGCAGGAGAGACTACACATGAATCCACACTTGGGTAACTTCTACGAACAAAGTGGCCAAGTGAATGGTAAGTCAAAAATGCTGCACGAAAATTTCCATCAGGAATTTTATATATAGGATACCACGCGACAGAATACCTGAAATATAGAAGCAACCGTATCTTAAAACAACTGTTGGTATAACCAAGTAATACAGAGATTTCATATAAAACCGGAACATTTTTTAAACTTTTTTGTTAAGTGAAGCATATTCTATCACTAACCAAGATCGAGGATGCAGATCGTGTATATTCATGGAGTTGAGATGAGCTGGATCACCATACATTTTGCTCTTGGGAGATGCATCATCATTAACCAGTTCTTGTATCCTGAAACAAACAGATCCAGGGTGAAGGATTTTGAAATGAAATTGTTGTTTATACATCAAATTTGATGAGTATCAAAGACGTGAAATTAGTACTTACATTTCATACAATCCTCGTCTTTGATGAGGTTTCTCAGATTCGAAGTACTCAAAAACTAGTTCCATGTCAACAGAATTGACTTCTTTAGGAGATACTGCAGATATAGTACCATTTACTTGAGACTGACTACTCGGTACAATCGAGTGTGTCTGTGGGACAAGAGCCGAAAATATTGGAAGTTGACTGACATTGGTAGAGTTTGTTGAAGTAGGATCAATATCACAAGCCTCTGAAATTACAGGGGTGGAATGAGTTGTACTGTTCTTAAAGAGTTGAATTGCTGACAACAACGGCACGAAGTAGGCGCGAAACTCAACCTGATCAATGCCCAATCGCTTTGTATTTCCATAATCTTCTGCTCTTATTTCTAATCCGTAGCTGCCATGTTTCTCATACCACTGCCACAAACATCCCAATGGCATGTTTGGTGTCTCATGTCTGCACAATAGAGCACTAGGAACCTGATCCAGCAGGCAATTTTCACAGCCTACTGAACTGTATGAATGATAAATGACTGGAGAACAAGAGTGAAGAAGCCTTTCGAACTCCGCAATGGGGCCACCAGTGGCCGCCTGAACAGCTTCAGATGCCATTTGTGCCCTATAGCCATCATTCAATGCCTTTTCTATCTTGTTTAAATCAGTTGCACTTGCTGACAAATTAGCCCCGTTTGGATTGTTTTCTTTTCCATTTATGGTAGAATTCACATTCCTCACTTTTGGAATATGGTTCCCATTTTCAAGACACTTAGAAGAGAGAAGAAATTTATCTTCAAAGGTATTTTTACGAGTCCTATCTTCTGCATCTGGTCCGTTAGAATGTTCCAATGACAAATTGGCAGGTTTAGAATCTGTAAATCTGCATTCCTTTATCCCGATAGGTATCTATTTCTGCAGAACAGACCCCAAATTATGACTTTGCTTACCATTTTCAGCAACCAAATTTTTTTCTGTTCGAGCAACACCATTCACCATCAGATGAGGGAGGTAAACATGAGTTTCCATTTCAAGCAAATTTGACCGGTATGAAGGGACATATATGTTTTCCCCTAAGCTGATTTGATTATTCAAACCAGATGCAGCATCACAGACACTTTCACATGGTTCCATGCAGGTTGGAACAATTTCAAAGTCACTAACGGATTCAGATTTTAGGGTCTCAACCCTTGCATAACCAAGCTGAGAAGAAGACCTTGAATGATTTTTACGTACGCCATTGTCATGCAAAGAAGTTAAGCCATCCAATATTCCACCTTTCGGCATTCCGGTATTTGCATGAGCATTTAAATTTACCTTGCTGGGAAGAGACTCCTTCCTTGAATAAATGCCACTTTCTTGTTTAGGAGGACTAACTTTTCTTTTCAACTTCCTAGGAACCTTATTTTTCAACTTCCGTTTGTCTTCAGTACTAGGTAAGGTTGCTAAACTGGCAGCATTACAATTTCTTTTCTGCAATGGAGAATCCTTTAAAATAGAATCAATCTGCGAGGCAATGGAAATTGTTTTCTTCATCTCAGCATTGCATTTCTCCTCATCACTCTTTTGAACCCTTTGCCAAACAGAATAGCCATTCTCTATTCCCGTTCGACCGTGCACGTTCCCCAAACTTCCAGGTTTCCCAGAAACAGATTTAAACCGCTTATCCCACTTGCTTGATGCAGCCTTTCGGCCATCAAAGCTATTACAAGCAGGACCATGATTTGTTTCCTCGGTAAAATCGCAGGTTTTTGAAATGCTACATAATGAGTTTTCATGGTACAAGGACCCCTCCTTGGCACCCGAACCTGGTAGTTCTGACTTACTGATTTCGTATCTGTTTTTGTTAAATGGATTAACAATATGACCACCACTAGAGTTCATCCCTTCCTCACTGTTTGAACCAACGGAAACTGAATCTGACACTAGAGAATCATGCATGTCTGAGAAATCCATCTGATGTCTACCCACAAGAGAGCCTGTATGTGAAGGACGCCTCCTCTCTATATCCCCTCGACACCTAGAAAGTTGCTGCTCCTCGCTACGGATTTCAGAGCTATCTGTAATCTCCCCATACTTCTGAGCTTGAGAAGGTAAAATATATTCTGATGTATCCGCTTCATAAAGGTCACATGTGCTTGTATTTTGTGATTGAGAACTCGTAACACCACCATTGCTGCTCTCTGCAAGGTGATCAATTATATTAAGCAAAACATCAAATGATGAAACTTGTAGTGAAGCTGAATGTGACCCTGAATTAATGTCATAGTTAGTTACCACAGATTTCAGATGCTGAACTTCCACATGTATACTCGACGCAAGCCTCTGATTCGGCGGAACAAAAATCACACAAATGTTTCTTTTTATTCTTCCCCTTCCTTCTTGCCTTCTTTCTGGCATTCTTTTTCGTAGACTTGTCTTCCTCAGAACAATTGATGAACATAGTAGCATTGGATCCTTTTGACATGACACCAGAGGAATCGTTGCAAGTGATGGAACTATGACGAGAAAAACTGTAGGACATTTCATTCGATTTAGTCATCTTATGTGCAATGGTCCGGTTGCAGAATTGTTGTTGCACATTGGAGACAGACAAGCTTCTTGTTCTAAAAGGTTTGGCAGAATAAATAATCTGATCAGGTTGAGTCCCTTTCTGTGTCTCCCGTCCATCAACCTTAAATGAGTTAACGGAGGGAGAGGAGACCAAATGCAGGCTATTCATGTTGACCTGAGTTCCAGTTCCGAAACGGTTTGTGTGATCAAAATATTGCAAGGGTAGTGCAACAATTCTCCACTGCCCATCACACTCGAGTGTTGGGAAAGTCAATATGGTACACCTAAAAGGTTAACAAGCGATAAACCCAGTCACACAAGGTTTATATGCATTTATGAGATCACAAGTGTTACATCATAGTTATGGAAGAACACAAGATTATCAATGACAATTGCAACCAAAGAAGTTTTTATTAACATTTTATTAGTTCGCAACGAAAAAATGACTCAAAATGCATACACGACTTAATACACAACCTCAAAATTGACTTTTGTTTAGAAAATAAGTCAGATATGCATGCTAATGATTTTCGCATTAAAATTATTTAACAAAGTTTTCATAAATGATCTAATTTGTTAGTAAGGTTTAGATATAATAACATGGAATTTAAGGATTACAACTTACATAAAAATTACTCCTACCTTACAATTCTCATTAATGGAGTATCTAAGTTTGATCCTTTTTGTGGTATATATGCTGTGATGGTATTCCTAGTTTCAAGGACAAAGATGCAAGATTTTTTTTAGAATATATATATTTATATACATATTAGAGGTTCTTCCCCTCTAAGTTATTGTCCCAACCAATAAAATTAACATAATGACACGAATAATTTTTCTTTACTCTTTTAAGAAGAAAACATAGAGATTCATATGAATATGCAAGTATGAAATGAAAACAAAAATCTGACCTATACTAATTTGACTGGTTTGGCTAATAGCTTATTGTGATGAGAATTGAAAACAATCTATTTAAAAAATCCCTTACTTTTATTTATTTATTTTGACAAGGGGAAGGAGTTATAAAAAATCCCTAGTTTTGAAAAATAAAAGAAAGATGCAATATAAATAATTTTGACAATTATTTCCCCAAAAAAATGATAATTATTGTCTAAACATCATCTAAATTCGAAACACTAGTTTGATGCGAAATCAAATTATGTTGTAAAAATTAAAATCAAACGAAACCAAATTTAAAATTTATTACTCAGTTTGATACGAAATCAAATTCATGTTGTAAAAATTAAACTCAAACTAAACAAATTTCGGTGAATCACTTCAAATTTGAAGATGTAGAACACGCAATACATCGGATTACCTACCTCTGATCAATGTTCCTGAAATTGAAAGAAGAAATTCTGGAATCCTGAATTTAATAGGAAAAAAATTCTTAAGCTATTTAATGAAAAAGTAAAAGAGTATGAATTGAAGTATTTAAAAGGAAATTCAAGAAAGTATTGCAACCTGTGATGATCTTCTAAAACCATTGAGCTCACCAGGAATCATGCGACGATTGAACTCAGACAAGTGATTTTGGTGAATTTTGAAAACAGAGATGAAGAAGAAGAATCTCCACTATTCATTCCAACAATCTATAAGGCAACCATGTAGGTATAAGTCAGAGAAAAACAAGGATTCCCCAAATATAGGTGAGCGAATGCGATTGGGATTCAGATTCAATCCGCTAAAATTGAAGCATACAACTAAATTTGTCTTGTGATTTTCAACGCAGATATTTGTTTATCTAATTTTTAAATTTGTAAATTTGTAAATTCAGAATAAGAAATCAAATCTTAAATAAACAAACCCTGAATATAGAGAGTCGAGCTTCGGTGTCTCAGACTTGACTCACATTTGTTTTTGTTGTTTTCAATTTGATTTCGTCTTTATTTGTGGTGATAATTACAAGGTTTTTGTTGGTATTTAGGGGGAAATCACCGTCCATTGTTCTATAAGGGAGGAGCAGTTTTTGTTTTATCTAAACTGATGCTACCTTATATAGTTTTTTAAATTAATTAATATTATATTATAGATATAGGTCAGATTTAAAGAAAAAAGAGATAATTAACGTTAACTCTAAAGGCTTTACCGAGCGACGCTTTGGCCGAGTGGTTAAGGCGTGTGCCTGCTAAGTACATGGGATTTCCCCGCGAGAGTTCGAATCTCTCAGGCGTCGCATTAGCTTTTTTTATACATACCCAAGCTGACTACGAAACTTCATTTCTCTCCGGCATTTTATCAAACACTATAAGTTCACCATTTCTATGATACATATTAATAAGATAAGACCCAACGATTGGGGTTCTTAAATCCCAAGTTGTATTTCAAAATAAGTCCAAGGATTAACATTCCATTTCCATGTTTTTATTTAATAATTATTTTACTTATTTGACCGAAGTAACATAAAGTATTCGAAGATAAGAGTCGAACAATACGACAAAAAACTCGAATAAAACGGCACACACAAATGTATATATCTAACATTGTTTTATGCCAATCCAAGCTTCTTCTTCAGCTGCAACATATACTCATAAATCTGGTGAGGATGAGGGAGTGCATCAGACACACTTGGATAATTCTCTTTACACCTTTTAGCCCATGCAACAAGTTTAGGACACCCTGCCTCTATGCTGAAATCCCCACATTTCTCATAACTGTAAAACCACGTGGTGAAAGGTACAAGTGCTAGGTCCACCAGACCAAGGCTGTCTCCACCAAAGTAGGACTTGTCCCCCAACTCTCCCTCAAGGGTCTTCAAGCAGTCCATCAACTCTTCCTTTGCTGACTCTTTGTCTTCTTTTCCCATCCATATTCTCCTCCCAATGCCATAGATCTAATCCAACAACAACAACAACGTTAAGTTAACCTGACAAAGTGTATTGAATATTTACGTATTAAATTAAATAAACAAGTATTATCGGATATGTTATGCTCGCCTTTTTATCGATATAGTCGGTCCAAAACAAGGATTGCGATCGTTGATACGGATTGGAGTGAAGCAAAGGCGATTTATGGTTCCAAACTTCATCGATGTATCGAACGATGACGATGGATTCGGAAATGGGTTTGCCATTGTGCATGAGGACAGGGATCTTTTGGTGAATTGGGTTCATTTGAAGGAGGAGAGGGCTCTTATTGAACAAGTCCTCTTGCTTGCACTCATATTTGATCCCTTTCTCACCCAAGGCAATTTTCACTCTCATTGCAAAAGAACTTGGCCAAAAATCAAGTAGAACAACTTCATCTTCCATTTCAAAGATGTTTCTTGTCTTGTTTGTGTGGTTTTAGTGAATGAAACCTGGCTATTTATGCTTGTTTTCCTACACAACAATGGCGTAATTGCTTACTTGTACATGGACCAACTTTGGGTTTTCTTCAAAAATAAGAATGAAGAATCAAAATGGTAATCGAATTGGTATCAAGCCATTTCACACTGAAAGTGTCTTAGTTTATCCTTTGAAAAGGAAGGGACATGGAAAATATAATAACATGGTGTATCTTTGACTGATATTATGGGCAAACGCAATCAATTCATTAGGACTTAAGAGAGCTAGTTTAACACGACATTTCATCTTTCTTATTTCATATATACATATCGTACATAGTCTTTTATATTCGAACTTGAAACTCGATCTTACTAAAATTTACTTTCAGTCATTTAAATCGATCTCTATAATTTTGATCATATTTGTTTGCATTGTGTTTTATCTATCAAATTAACATCTCAAAGTTTTTGTTTCCTGTTTAGCTCTAGATTTTTTCCACTAACCTGGTCCTTGATCACTTATTGCTGTATGCAGATACTGAACAAGTGCAGCTAGTTGCTGCTGGGCAGATGAAAGCTTCACTTCATTGAAGCTTTCATCGTTTTTCGAAAAATTATATTATAGATCATTTCTCGTCACATCATCTATAGAATTAACTAATTAAATATATTTATTTAATTATATTTTTACATATAATTTTTCATGTTCTACATTCCTTATATACTGAACTAAAATACTTTCCTAAAACATTTAGAACAAGACGCTGTCGTTCTGTAAAATAATATGTAATTGCAATTTTATTACATTTAAAGGAGCTGTCGTTTTCTCTTTATTCTGTAAAATAATATTAATGATTATAAATAATTAAATTTTAATAAAAAATAGTTACCAAAACAAAACAAAACGTCCGTTAAAAGTAACGACGGTTCCCTCTAACTAAAAGTAGCGCTAAAAATCCTTAACTCGCTTTCATTTGATAACAGTAGTTTAACAAAAAATTTAAACCGTTAATAGATAAAGATCCGAGTTAAGTTGTAAATAACTAAATTATTATTTTATTTTTATTATTTAATTTTAAAAATTTTAATCTAATAATTATATTTTTAAATTATTTATATTTTAACCGCTTTAAATTATTTTATTATTGTTTCAGTATAATATAATATTTTTTATTATTTAACATAAAAATAATTTAAAATAAAACTTAATTGTTCATCGTTTATTTTTTATTGTCTTCACATGTCATCATTAATTATTGTAGATAGTAATTGTTCGGTTTTAGATTTTATTAATTTAATAATAATTTTTTAAATTATTTATATTTAACCGTTTTAAATTATTTTATTATTGTTTTAGTATAATATAACATTTTTTATTATTTAATATAAAATAACTTAAAATAAAAAATTTCATTGTTCACCGTTTATTTTTTATTATCTTCACATGCCATCATCAACTGTCGTAGATAGTAATTGTTCGGTTTTAAATTTTATTAGTGCTTTTATTTTGAGTTTTAAGTTCGAATTTAATCTTTATTTTTAATAAGTGTTTTAAAATCTATGAATAAAAAATTAAAAGTGAAGAAACCAAAACATTTTAGTTAAAAATCTTAGGTTTTGGGATTTTTATCAATAAAAAATCATTAAATTTAAATTTATTACGTCAAAATAAGTCTCCCAACATAATTTAAAATAAAACAATATTAATTTTGAAGATTAACGGAGATTGATGATAACGACAAACGAAAAAAATATTTTAAATATTTTTTAATTTATGAATATAAAATATTATTTTATTATTTATTTTTAAATGTTTTTATATTTAACAATATAAAAATATCATCATAATAAGATAATTAAAAATGATAAAATATTTTAATTATAAAACTTAATTATTAAATTAAAAAATTAAAATTAATGACCAAAATAAGAAAAAAGATAATTGAGTGGTAATAAATACAATTTATCTAAAAGAATGTGGCTGGGTTTTGGATGGTTGATTTTTTTCCCTTTTCGATTTTCCCTTTGTGTGTGTGGAGAAGAGAAAACAACGCCCTTTCGATTCTATAAAAGAATAAACGCAAAAAATAATAAAAAAAGAAATTAATAAAAATAATATATATTATTTTAGAAAACAAAGACATCCTTTCCGCGAAGAAAAGCTCTCTCGTTTTTTTAGTATTTATTTGATTTTATTTATCTGGTTTCTGTTAGCGAGGAGGAAGGATTTTTGCTTAGGCGACAGCTCGGTTTTGTAACGGGGAATGATAATTCCTACGTTGAGGTGCTGCTAACGTGACAGCCGAGTGATGATGATGGAAGGAAGATGACCGCTGAATGGAATTCGCTTTCAATGCAGGAATTCCAATGTCTCGAACAGCAGCGCCGGCGGTGACTATGACGGAAGGATCCTCGCTTTCACCATCGTTGAATCAAGGCCTCTCTCTGACTCTCTCTTTCTTCATTTATTTACTCTGTTTTGGTTATTATTTTATGTTTTTAATCATGCGAAACGCAAGTGAAATACAATTCATGTGTTTTTGTTGGTTTTATGTTTTTGTTTTTTGAATCGTCCTTTAGCTTCATTTTTATGGCGAATTCTTGTTTGATCGTTGTTTAAAATCAATCCTTTTCTGGTTAAGTTTTATTTGAGAAATTATGTAAAATTTGAATTCTAATGATTGATCTAATTGCATTTGAATTGTTGAGAAAACAGTTCAATTCTGCAGTAAATTTGAATAAACAGTTTCAAATTTTGTTGTGGTGAGTGGGAAGAATTAGAGATTCCACGTTCTTATTTTTTTCTAAAATTCTAGGTTCCAGGACTTACCATGAGATTTACAATTTCCTCTTATGTTCTCTTTCCTATTTTATTTTTAAATTTATTGCTTTATTACTTGTAGGAAAATATTAAGTTCTATTCTTTTATTTTGATAGGATTAAGGTGTAGCTTATCTATTTTTCATAGTCAATTCAGATGAATTTGATCGAACCATAATTAAAAAAGTAAAAGTTATTCTTGTAGTCTTGTCTTCGAATAAGAGTATGTACGCCTACATGGTTGCCAGAAAATAAATTACTTCATGTTTTCTACTTTTCTTCTTATGATTTCTTTGAATTTCCTTTCAAGTTTCAAGAGTAAATAGGAGACCTTTATTTTTATTCTCTATATGAAAAGAGTTGAAGTTGACGATCCAATATAGAGAGGTTTCTTCTTGTGCATATATATATATGTCATTTATATGAAACTATAGTCACCATGTAGGAAAAAGGAGTCATGATTCTCCAATGAGCTTGATTGGTTTTTGATTGATATAGCGATGCAACTGTGCTAAGGTGCGCGCTAGCAGTAAATTGCTCGAGCTAAACTTGAACTCTTTCGAAATGCTCAAGCTCATTGTTTTGGAATTTGATTGATATGTAAAGTTCTTTTGTTGAGGCCTTAAAAAATTTAAATCTTTTCCTCCAAAAATTTTAGCCACCGAAGTGGCTAGGCTTACAAAGGTCAATGGTTACTTTGAGATTTCTTGCTGCTGCTTGTCAAATGTTTGTTAAAGGGACGTTCTCTCCAGTCTCCGTTCCAATTATTTCATTTAAATTCTCTTTATCATTTACACTTTGATACTTTCACTGTTAGAACATCGAGTGAGTGTGTTTTAAATTTGAGGGATAAATATATGATACTTAAAGTGAATAGAAATTGATATTTATTGTTGAATTTTACAGTAAAGTTTTTTATGAATTGGAAATTTTCAATTCCTTTTGTAGTTCTTTACTGCTGTGTTTCCATGTATTTTCTGAACCTACTATTTACTGTTATTTCAGATGCTATGTGGCAAATGAACTTGAGATCCAGTGAATCAATGGAATCTAGTCCCTATCCTGAGCATCCTGGAGAACCTGATTGTTCTTATTATATCAGGACAGGCCTTTGTAGATTTGGGGCAACATGTCATTTTAATCATCCTCCTAACCGAGAACTGGTATAAAGCCATGGCTTGTATAGACAATTCTTATGAGTTCAGAGTCAACTTTTTTGAGGGTACAAAGTTGAGTTGCATGTGTTGATATTCGAACCCTAGATCTACTAGATGCCACCTCTTAGGGTTCTTTATATTAACTAGCTCAAGTCCTGTTCAGAGTTAATGCTTGCTTTTTGAGTGAGATCTTTTGGTACAATGCCAAAGAGCTTAGTTTTAGAGCCCTTTTATTATTGTCATTGGCATAATATTTGGTAACAAGTTGTAAATGCGAAGCTTATACCATGGATCTTTACAACTAAATCATTCTAAAACAAAAATCATTGTAGGAGGGGTTCATACTTAACCTGCTACTGTGATTAGCATAGTTTTGTATATGTATACACACTATGATTGCTGCTAAAGAAAGGAGGGTTCATACTTAACCTGCTACTGTGATTTCATTTAACTTTGTACTACTCATTTGGGTTTTTAAATATCAATTGTCATTTGAAATGTTTATTTAGATTAAATCGAATTCCAGGCTATTGCTGCGGCAAGGATGAAAGGAGAGTTTCCAGAAAGAGTAGGACAACCTGAATGTCAGGCATGTACTTGTTCCTTGGTTTCACATGTAACAATGTTGCCACTTTTACATGTGTGCTTTACAATATACAATGTATGGTTAACATGAAGTATACTACTTTTTATGTATCTAACAAGGAAATTTTATTAGTTTTATATTGGTTAATTTAATCAAAATCATTTGTTTATTGGTGAATTCTTAATGGATTTCACTATTGGATCCATCAGTCTTGCAGTGCAGGATTTGTTCACATCTATATGGTTGATGCACTAGAATTAAAGAGTGTTCCTGCTGCTTTTAACTTTGTTCATAATGAAACAAACATAATTTCATACTTGGGGAGAAATCATGATGGATGTTGAATAGAGTGAGACTCATTTTAGGTTAAAGGAAAATTTATTGAGGATATTAGTATAACCAACATAGATTGTTGATGATAAAGGTTGTATGTGGTTTCTTCCTCCCTTGTCTCTGTTTTCGCCTCAAAAGGTTCTTGTTGTCAATGGCAATTCATAAAGATAGATCAAATACCGACTTGATCCTACCATAAGAAAATAACCAAGTAAAGAAAAAAAGAAAATAGAAATATGCTAATAAAAATTAGTTTGAATTGTCAGCTTGACTAGGTGACCGACTTCTAGTATTTGTTTTCTTCTTCTCCACACTTCTATTATGGAATCCCTATATAGCACTCACTCTCGCTTTTACTGCATCGGAAGCTAAACTACACTCTTGACAGAAGCTAATCATTTTGGTTTTACTGCATCATGTCAAATTGTGGGTATCTTATGTTTCTCATTTTCATACACGTTTGGATCTAACTGACATTTTGCTCTTAACTGCTCTGCAGTACTACCTGAAAACAGGAACTTGCAAATTTGGAGCTACATGCAAGTTTCACCATCCTAGAGACAAAGCTGGGATAGCTGGGAGAGTTTCCTTAAATATTTTGGGCTACCCTCTTCGCCCGGTTTGGATTTTAGTTTTTCCATTTACTACTTAAAATACAATTTTATAAGGATACAAAAATTTTGTCAATATTCTTGTTCTTCCTGATTTAATTTGTTGTCATTTTAAAACAAAAAATACAATTTTTTAATTGGATTAATTGAGCTAAACTGGAAAATAATGTCATCCAGATTAGATCCATTATGAAAAATGCACATATATAGATAAGGATGATAAAATAATTTTTTTATCACTTGCTATGAGCCTATGACTCAAAGAGAACCTTTGCTCTTTTTATTTTGACTTATGAATTTGGTTTCTAACATTTTGTTGTTGTTGTTATTGGTGTTTCATAGTCTTAATGTAACTTGCTTTCCTTTTTCTTTTCCTTAATACAGAACGAGACTGAGTGTACTTATTATCTAAGAACTGGACAATGCAAGTTTGGGAGCACGTGTAAATTTCACCATCCTCAACCAACTAATATGATGGTTTCCTTGCGTGGCTCTCCTATTTATCAAACTATTCCTTCTCCAACCACTCCTGGTCAGCAGTCATATCAAGGAGGAATTACAAATTGGTCAAGAGCATCTTTCATTCCCAGTCCCCGTTGGCAAGGTCCATCAAATTATGCACCCTTGATTTTACCCCAAGGGATGGTATCAGTTCCCGGATGGAATGCTTATAGTGTAAGCTTTTCCTTAGCTTATTACTAATGCTTTGCTCATTAAGTACGCTCGTTTAGTTTTAGTTGTGTGTGTGTTTGGAGAACATTAGAGGCTAGCCAATGATGTGCTTTCGTATTTGGGGTGCTTTACCTGTGGTCGTGGAGTTGTTTTACTTTCGTATTTGGACACACTTGAGGCTAGCCAATGATGTGCTCGGACAAGTACGACTTGCTTCATATATGGTTGTTATTGTGAACCATTCAGGCCTAAAAGTTAAAGTGACATTCTATTCTTATCATGCTTATTAGTAGGTTTTATGGTTTAGAATCAGAAAAGCATACACATTCTGGGTAACACGTACCAACGTGTGAGTTGGATTGGAATTTAATTTAATCTGAATAATTCAATATAATGGTTGCACTACTTTGGTCTTGGAAAATAAACTTGGCATGCAGACGCCTCTTCAAAACGGTGTTCTTGATTGTTGGATTACTTTAAAATTTAGAAATAATGGCAAAATTGAATTACAAATTTTGTGGCTTAGCTTGATTAATTGCTTGTTTCTACAGAAAACACTAGTCAATCTCCTTTTGGTTACATTCAACTGTGTGCCATATAGCAGAACCATGGCACAAATCTATTTTCATTAAATAAATGTTTATTGGTCTTGGTAAAAGTAAACATGAACTGCAGAAGCTTCTTTGTATCTCTAATTGATGAATTAGTTTACAAGATAGAAGTGAATGTGGAAACATTTGTTACCAGAAAATTTGTAGCTTCATTTTAGCTTGTTTGACACCTGTCCATGTATGTGTTTTCGTTGAAGAACTGATGTCTTTCACTAATGTTATAGTTGTGAAGCATTTGATATTGTAATTTGAGTTTCATGTTTACTAGCAAGCATCCGTGCAGCTTGTAACTTGAGACTTTAAGAAGTACTACCATTAGTTATCCAACAAAATAAAAAGAAAACAAGGAGACAAGTGGTACCAATCTAATTCTTTTTATTTCTCCAGGGTCAACTGACATCAGCTTCTTCTTCAGAGAACCTGCAGCAAACAAATCTAAATCACCAAATATATGGAACCTCACGCCAGAATGAATCGGCAACTGCGGTATCCCAAGCATCCTTTTCCCAGTTACGCTCTAGTTCTGTTCCTGTAGGTGTTTATGCATTGCAGAGGGAGAATGTATTTCCAGAACGACCTGGCCAGCCCGAGTGCCAATTTTACATGAAGACCGGAGATTGTAAGTTTGGTGCAGTTTGTAGGTTTCATCACCCAAGAGAGAGAGTTCTTCCTGCCCCTGATTGTCTGCTGAGTCCTATAGGTCTTCCTTTACGCCCGGTGAGTTATGTTTTCAGTGGTATTCCATCTTTCAGTTTATTTCTGAATCTTAATCTGCTCAAATTATTATGTCTGCTTATCAAGAACCTAGTATTCATGCTACCTAAAATGACATTCCCTCATCTATAATCTTACACGACATTTTTCTTTTAGAAACTTGGTTTCCTGAATGTTTAATTGCAGCCAAGCTAACAATTCTTTTATGTTAAAAGATGGATGTTGCTTTGCCACACCTGCTACCAATTGACATTTTGCGACTGCCATGCAGACTTTAAATTATACTAGAAGGAATTACCATGCAGACTTTCTTCTACCTTTTTTTGTCATTTTCCGATCAGTCTCTCTTTTTTGCTAGGCATTTTCCAATCTATCTCTCTTTCTGTCCCTCCATCCAGCATCAGATTAATAGTTTGAACAATGTGAAAACTCCTCAAGAGGTTTTTCAATAGATCCAACTTTTAGCTCTCTGTAGGGCAAAAACTAGTTCATAACTTTGGGGTAATCATGTCAAGAATATTGCCATTAACTTAAATTGTAAACTGTAAACTGTATACCAAAAGTAAGTTTTATCTGAGGATACTTGTAAAGCTTATACATGAACTTCATTGCTATGACAGAACAGAACAACATTTAGATTTTAGAATACAAAATCCATATTTATCTTATAAAACACATTTAGAATATTACAATAGTTCTTTATTCTTTTTATAAAATACAAAATCCAGATTTGTTTTTCTCAACAGTTTAAAATGATAGTCATGAAACCAAAATCTAGTTTCTTAAATTTGAACTTTTATTAGTTTTGAAATTTCAGTTTTGTAATTTTCTTTTGTCTATTATATGGTATCTATGTATCCATGTCCGGCTTCCAGACTCTTCGTAGCCTACTCTGCTAGTCTGAAACTTTGGAGGAAAGGAGTCAACCTTTAAACCAGAACCCATGCCAAAGTTCATGTAACATTGGTTTACAGGGTTATCATCCAAAATTTCCTGGTTTCATTCTTAATTACCGTGTCTTTGTTCTGTTATGGTAGAGACTAGAGAGCCTTATCGTGGTGTCTTGTTTTGAAGCTTTAATGCTGTTCAGATTTATCTTCAATTGTAGAATGTTAATATTTTGATTTTTCTTATTTTCGTTTTTACTTAACAAGCTTAGAATGTTTTGTTTATCCGTTATCCATTTCGAACATATTCCTTCTGGTTTGAGGGTGGCTTTTCTTCTCACTATTTTGTCTTCTATGCAATATTACCATTGATTTTATGGTGCTTGTGGTTGTTTGCAAGAAGAAGGCTATGTTCAAACATGCACTGTTTCTAGTTTTATTCTTTTGTTGCTTGATACTATTGACCTTGCTACTTCTGCATTCTAACAGGGTGAACCTCTATGCATATTTTATTCTCGATATGGAATTTGCAAGTTCGGTCCAAGTTGCAAGTTTAACCATCCTATGGGAATTTTCACATACGATTACTCGGCATCATCTCCATCCGATGCCCCAGTTCGCAATTTCCTGGGGTCATCATCAGGATCTACTGGATTAAACCTGTCATCAGAGGGGCTTGTTGAAACAGCATCTACAAAGCCCAGACGACTTTCACTGTCTGAAAACAGACAGTTATCTCCCAGTGATGATACTATTGACAAGGAAGGATAAAAGCTGCAACAAGATATTGGCTGAGTACATTTGACAATAGTTTTGGTGGATGAGGAAGAGTAATCTGTAAATTCATTTTCCATTGTTGGAGATGTACAAAGTTCCTGTCAAGTTGATTTTGTTCTCTGAAAGATATGCAATCCAGTCAACAGTTGCATCTTCTGAATTTCATAGTGCTGCATTGTATAAATCTGAAAAGTATGTCACATTTGGTAAAACCATATGTGAACAGTTCATCTGTCCCGAAGTTCAATTTCGTTTCCTTTTTCCTTTTTCCCTTCCTGCAATTTTTAAGCATCTGCCTAGTTTTCTGCTGAATCTTTATGGTTTATACAAAATAGAATGATCTATTATTGTTGTTCTGACTAAGCAATTACTCATGATTTATTGACTTCGACTTCCCCCCCAACATCCTTTTATTACCTTATCATGGTCAGTCCTATACACTTTTCCTCAAGTCAATTGGACTCTCCTTAATATCATAATTATGAAAATATAAGAAAGTACAAGAAAAAAAGGGAAAGGTTTAGTACTTAATCAAACCCTTAATTGTAAATCTTTACTTCAATATCTAAAATATCATCTGATACCATTCAGTTTAAACTGTGGAGACAAACACCAAGGTATAAAAGGTATTAGGGGAACTCAACTTTGAATTTCCGAGGCAAGCTCCATGGTTGATCGAGTTGAAGGAATCAGTGCGGCAGGTTGTTTGGTCACTGCGACCAAAATGTCGGAATAACCGACCACCCCGGTTAAAACATCGTCGTTATCATCCTCGGTCACCCACACATGGGTAGCCCTATGAGACAGCATTTGAGCCATGACTGAGGCTAAAGAACTCCAAGTTTTGCATGTCAGGGGTGCACTTCTACCCCTATACATGCTCCTGCCAACACCGAAACTCGGGCTCACTGGATTAAACCCGAAGCTTCTACTACTGAATTTCTTTAGCCTTGGTGACCCATCACTACCATTGGCAGTTTTATTATCTTGAACTGGCGAATTAACAGAAAAATCAGGAAGCAACCTTGAACTCGCATTATCCTCAACTCCCATAACAAATTGTCCGGCTGAGAGGTTAGCTAAAGTCCAAGCAGCAGCAAAGTAGTCACATTTCCATAGTTTAGACGCAGAGATTTCTCCTAGAATCTTATGGTAACCATCTGGTGTGATCTCCACAACGGGAACAGCACTGGGATCACCAGGATGTTTTTGAGTTGCTTCTAAAGCTGGGAGGGAGGCTTCAATGGAGCTATAGTCTACATTAATTGCCCCAAGAGAGGAAATAGAAGAGAGGGGAAGAGGAGCTAGAGCACCAAGGCAACCAATGAGGAAACGGATGATGTCTTCTCTCGAGAGACAGCAAAACTTGTCACGCATGTAGGTGGAGGTTGATGTCGAGGAAGGGCGGTTGGCATTAACAATGAGGTTGCTGCTGCTAGCATTTTCATTGTTCTTGAGCCACCTCCCGTTATAAATAATCGAGAAACGCTTGCTCATGCCTTTCCATACCTTGCTCTTTGGAACAAGAAGTCGCCTCACACCTTGCTTCATCATCTCAAGTGCATCTATCAATCTAGTCCAACAACAAAGAATTAACAACGCTGATAGAGAACATCAAAGGCAGTGCCAACCATTGTTTATAACAAGATTCATCCATAAAAACATGAAGATACACAAGTAAACACAATCAAACTAGAACAGTAGTTTCAGTGTTGACATGAGGCTAAATTTGGGTTATCTTAGGATGTCTACAGGGAATGTTCCAAGCACAAGTAGTAAAGTTGCTTTTCGAGAGACAACAGTTTTTGAAAAAGAAAAAGAAAACATAAAGCTTTATTCCGGAAAAAGACTTAAAAGTAATGAAATCTAGATTAAAAATGTAAAAAAAAGGGGCATGTTTTATACTTTCATTATCAAGAACAAGGCATGACACAAAGCTCGAATACTTCGCCATGGTAGATAATCTCTCCTACATGTATGAGGACAATGATAAAAGTATAAATCACTTCAACATAAATTTCAAGTCATGAAGATTCTGATGAGGTTAATCCTCTAAAAATGTGAACTTTTTCCATCACTCTAAGCTGAAATAAATAAGTAAAGAAGCAAGTGATTAAACCTAAACATCAATGAGCTAACCTGGTGGCAGGATCAACAATCTTCAAGAGAGCCTTATTAGGGACAACAACATCAGAAACTTGTGTTTTCATGGCTTTATCCTGATCTTCCCAACACTGAGTTCTAGCTAAAAAGGAGACAATATCAAGTGAAGTTAAAATACCAACAAACCTCTGTTGTCTCGTTTCATTCTTTTCAATCATTCCCACATGAGGCATCCTCTTCCAAACTGGTATACCACATTCTGTGGATTCTCCTATCGCTCTTATAGCTGCTTCCACCGTCTCTGTTTCGGAGAATTCAACCAACTCCGGCTTCCCCACCGTCAGATCCCCCACCACATGGTACAAAAGCACAGATGCCATTCCTCAAATTTTCTGTTTGATTACTGAGAAAACTGAAAAAACAAAGAAAAAACATCATTAAGATCTGAATTATTCATCCAATTCCGATAAAGGGTGCTTTAATTTTCAATTACCGATTTCATTTAATCACTTTACCAGCTCCTCTAGCCAACTAAACAGAAAAAAAAAAATCACAACAGCAATAATAAAACTGTTCACTATAAAAATACTGAATTTCCTTTAAAAACTCGTACAAGTTCAGTTGTACAAGATAAAAACGTCAAAAAGTCACCTTTTTTAATCAAAGATCTGTCCCCCACCCCCTTAGTTCACCTTCAAAGTGAAAGAAAAATCAGGGTTTTCTCCCTTGAAACCGGGAAAAACCGTTGAGAATGAAGAGTTATAAAAGAGAATGGAGGAAAATAAGTAGGTGAATGCCGGTGATGGGTAATCTATGTAGACTCAGAAGAAAGTAGAGGTATGGAGCCATGGAAGAGCATGAAGAAGAAGCTGCAAAGAAGCAAAGAGATTAAAACAAAGCCCCATTAACGATGATCTCTCCCTTCAACTATTTACAAGCCTGGATTTTGGGGAGGAAATAGATTTTGTTTTTGCTTCTGCCATCCCTTTGTGTGTTTTGGCGAATACTGATGAGATTTAGAGAAAAGAATACAATTTGACGAATTATTGAGAGAGATTGTTTTTCTAAGAAATTATTGAAAGAGATTGAATTGTATTCTGGGTAATTTAATTATAAATAAGTTTATATTTAGTTAATTTTTATATTTAAAAGTATATTAGTTTAATATTTTTAAAAAATAAATATTTTTACTAGTATTGGATTATTTCAATTAAAATTATTAATTAATTTAATATATATTTTTAAAATGGATGATGTTTAAATAATTTTAATCATAATTGAATGTTTAAATATTAATAATTAGACGATTTGTAACTTTATCTATAATATTAAATATCTTTATTTTAAATCAAACAATTCAAAAATCATGTATTAATATATTTATTCTGTTTTTTTAAAAATAATATTAAATTAATCATAAATATAACTTTTAATAATTATATGACCTAAATATATCTTTATTCATAATTGAGTGACCTATGTTTTAGTTTACCCAATTAAAAAGTAATAATAAGATTAGTGGTGCTTATCGAGCGAGTCGATCGCGAGTTAGGCATTGCTCGACTCGTGCTCGTTAAAAAAAATTATTGTTTGACTCGTCGTTCATTAAAATTATGTTCGACTCGTGCTCGTTAAAATATTTTGTTGTTCAACTCGACTTGTTGCTCATCAAGCTCATTAAAAATTTATCTTATTTTTAACTAAAAGTAAATTTTAATAATATTATATGAGGTTTAATATTAATATAAATTAATAAATTTAACAAAAAATATAAAAAGGGTGAATCGAAATTTTTAAAGTTTTAATTTAAAAGTAACAATTCATAAATATACCAAAATAGCATATTAAAATTAAAGTAACAATTCATATATTAATAATTATTATTTAGATTTAGTTTTTAAATGAAATTATTTTAAAGTAATTATTAAAAAATATTTTAAAAATTAATGAGTTGCTCGTGAATTTATCGAGTCGAGCTAGATTTTGTTCAATCCAATTCATTAAGGTACTAAATTAAATTTAAATTTAAATTAATCTAAATCAAATTTTGGTCGAGTCAAATTCAAATAGCTCACGCGCTACGTTAATCACCCCTGAATAGGATCACGGGGCTTGTTTACGTGAAGTGGTGAAGTTGATTTTTTTAACATTTTAGCCTTTCAAAATTTAATGCTAATATGATACATACTGAAAGTTTGGGGACCCATTCTGCTATTTACTCAAAAATGTTTCTCTTTCATAACTGCTAATTATTTAACACAAGGTACACGTCTGCTTCGCTACCCTGTTTTCCTTCGTTTTCCAATCATCCAAACACGAAGCAAAACAAGTCCCTTTTTAATCGTATTTTCCTCTCTCCGATTCTCAACGTTGTTACTTATTCTAGGGTTTCTTAACCTACCAATTAATTTAAAAGGCGGCGGTAAGCGACGGGAAAGAGTTCGTGCCTTTTGTTGTAAAAATTTATCGAAACAAATGAACCTTAGATCTCGCGGCCATCGCGGAATTTGAAAGAGTTCGAACCATATTTATTCAAGGTAACATTTCCGGTCAATTGGGTCTTTAAATTTGTAGTTTTTGGTGAAAGTGGACTAATTTATTTATTACCTTAAGATATAGTGATTAGCCGACTTAAGAAAAGAGGGTCAATCTGCGTAAAGTTTTTTAGAGCTCAATGTGAGTTTAGATTGTGCTTAGTATGCCCTTTGAATTTAGCCTATTTTGCAATTGGGATTTTCTGATTCCTTGCAACCATTGAATTATTGGTAAGTTTCATAGACTTTGAAATGTTATTTTTGTTGCTTAAGGAGCTAAAGGTGACTTTATATTAGCTATCAAAGGTATCCCATGTCTTTGTATTTGTTCACTGTTGTAAAAATTGTGTGTGGCATTGGAATTTGAATTGTTTCTGTTATAATCATCTTGTTGTGACATGGGGATTTCACATTTACTAGAATTTGTTCAAGTTTCTTTTACTTGTAAACTATTTTGATGATTCTATGTCCAAATTCATCATTTCATTAGTTGAATTGGACCTAAACTCACATAGTTCAAGTTTCTTTTACTTGTCAAAGATTTCAACCTTGAGATATGAACTTTATTATTAGAAGATATATCTTCTTATTTAGGACCTGGTATTGTTTAAAGGGGATTTTAGTGAATAACAAATCTTCAGAAGTTTAGTTATTACGTGGTTGATGGAAATGGGATTTTGGTGAATTAGTTTGTGTTCTTATATTTATTTTACTTTTGTAATTAGGATTTCAAGTACTTCACACACCAAAAAAATTGATCTGAAGTATTGACAGATTTCCTAAAGTTAGGATTTTGCATAGGGCACTGCCTTTTATAATTTGTAAATGGTAAACTACTGACAGAGAGACAATGAAGTGAGTCATTTTGGCTTCATTTATGGGTTGTTTTGTGTTTATTAGATTTGGTTCTTGGACTTTTAGTGTCAATTATGTAGGCTTTTCGGCTAGTTGAGTTGGCTATTCTGGTTAGCTTTTACCAATTTCACACTGCTAGAAGTAGGTGACTGGGTTGGCTTTCAGTTGGTTCAGGTTTCAATTCTTTTTAGTTTTTGTGGTTGGTTGGATTCAAGTTATATATTATTCGGGTTGTTGGTCTTCAAGTCTATCTTGGTTATGTTAAACTTTCAAGCCAGTCATCCTAGTTATATGAATGTCTTCTGCGTTATATTTCAAATCTAAACCCTCAAACGGTTAAAGATTGGCTTTGAACTGAAATGCTACTGGAGCATTGAGGGTTCAACTTCTATAGAAACCTAGTTGATGTACAAGGATAATACAGTTTTGATTCAAAACTATCAATTTCTGCTGTAATGCTTCTTGTATAATTTGCATAAAGGTTGCACCTACATGATCTTTGATAAAAAAAAACTTTATTTGATGAAATCTTAACTATACAAGGATCCCATGATGAAAGCAAAAGTGAGCAACTAGGGTGTATGGTAATGAACAAATAATGAATTGAATATATATTAAGGACTAAGAAGGGGAAGAAAATTGTTGGTCAAAATCCTTTCTCAAGGGAAAAAAGGGAAAGCCATGAAATTTTGTGATTGCTATTGGATATCAATTTTCCCCTTTTCCGATTCTTTTAAAAGAATGAATTAAATCAGAATTTTCTTTTTATAATTTTTATCAGATGATTAACTTTCAGTACCAATAATTCAATATGGTAGGCTGTAAAAATTTTGTAATCATCCTTGGTACAAGTAATCTTGATTAGATATTCTCTATAATTCTTTCAATGCTTTTAGATAGAGGATCTACTGTTTCTTCTATTCCTACTTATACTTAAAGATAAATTAAGGTGGTCCTACATTAGACGGTAATATTCTTATAGAAGACTTGCATGTCAACACCTCTTCACAAACATACCCAAGGTTGCTCCTGTTACGGTGACCATGTGTGGTTCCGCCTCATGGTTTTAGGCATAAAATTGATTTTTCTCTGATTTATTGGTGTGTTTTCCAGAGCTAAGACACAAGGAGTTTTTTATTGTCAAGTTGCTAAATCTTTCAAAGTTAGTTCCTTTACGTTAGAATTGCTAAATTAGTAATCTTTGTTTTTGCTGATGATTGACTCTTTGTATCCATTTCTGAGGAACATAGCAATTAATGTAAATCACCTTTAAAAAAAAAAAACATTTTATACTTCTTTTTCCCCCTTCCAATAGGTGTGTTTCTTTTTCTTTCAATCTTCCCTCCACTTCCTGATATAGAGGAAGAGGTTACTGTTAAATTCAGTTATAACTCTGCTCATTAGTTGTTGTTTTTTTCTATTACAGGTGTGTTATATGATCCTTTTGGGTACTAAATAAGTTGCTGCACTAATTGACAACCTAAAAAGGGATTTTGCTGCCAATGTTTCTGTTCTATCGAGAAGAAAATTGTTTCCATTTCTATGTTGATTAATTATACTGGTATTCATATTTAAGTTTGATCCCCTGGTTTATTTTGGCTACCTCCCTTGACTTGCCACCCCACTATCTATATGTATAATTTCATTTCTTTTTTGTCTCTACTGCAATATCTGCGCCTAACTAAGAACATATATGTGCTGTTTTGAAGCTTTTCCTTGGAAGCATTTTTCTGTTTTGTTTGTTGCATGGAGGGAGGCTTTTGAATCACGTCAGACTGTTGTGTACTACATTTCATGTAGTCATGGATGATCATGCTTTAATGGTAGCTGATACTTCTCATGCCATTGTAGATCATTCGTTAGCTATTGGGCAGGAATTTCCTGATGTTGAAACCTGCAGAAGAACCTTGAAAGATATTGCTATAGCATTGCATTTTGATCTTAGGATAGTGAAATCTGATCGCAGCCGATTTATAGCCAAGTGCTCCAAAGAAGGTTGTCCATGGCGTGTCCATGTAGCAAAATGTCCTGGGGTTCCAACTTTCTCAATTAGAACTCTGAATGGGAAGCATACATGTGAAGGGGTTCGCAACCTCCATCATCAGCAAGCATCAGTTGGTTGGGTTGCAAGATCAGTAGAAGCACGCATTCGGGATAATCCACAGTACAAGCCAGAAGAAATCCTGCAAGATATCCGAGACCAGCATGGAGTTGCTGTCTCTTATATGCAAGCGTGGCGTGGAAAGGAACGAAGTATGGCCGCACTTCATGGTACTTTTGAAGAAGGGTATCGCCTCCTTCCTGCATACTGCGAGCAAATAAGAATAAACAACCCTGGAAGTGTTGCATCGGTTTTTGCTACTGGACAAGAAAATTGTTTCCAGCGCCTCTTTTTTTCTTACCGCGCTTCTATCTACGGGTTTATAACTGCTTGTAGACCACTTCTAGAACTTGATAAGGCAGAACTTAAAGGAAAATATTTGGGTGCATTACTTTGTGCTGCAGCTGTTGATGCTGATGATGCATTATTTCCCTTGGCAATTGCTATTGTTGATGTGGAAAGTGATGAAAATTGGATGTGGTTCATGTCAGAGTTGAGGAAGCTTCTTGGTGTAAACACTGAGAACATGCCTAGACTTACTATACTATCTGAAAGACAGCGAGGCATTGTAGATGCAGTAGAAACCCATTTTCCAAGTGCCTTTCATGGTTTTTGTCTACGTTATGTCAGTGAAAATTTCCGTGATACATTTAAGAACACAAAGTTGGTTAATATCTTCTGGAATGCTGTTTATGCTCTCACTACTGTAGAGTTTGAGAGCAAAATTTCTGAAATGATGGAGATCTCACAGGAGGTTATACAATGGTTTCAACTCTTTCCTCCCCAACTTTGGGCGGTAGCATATTTTGAAGGAGTGCGATATGGCCACTTTACGCTAGGTGTTACTGAGATGTTGTATAATTGGGCCCTCGAATGTCATGAGCTCCCTATTGTGCAAATGATGGAACATATTCGCAATCAACTAGCTACATGGTTTAACAATCGTCGTGAAATGGGAATGAGATGGACCTCAATTCTTGTCCCGTCTGCTGAGAAGCGGATTTCAGAGGCAATTGCTGATGCTCATTGCTACCAAGTACTTAGAGCAAATGAAGTTGAGTTTGAGATTGTCTCAACCGAGAGGACAAATATAGTGGATATTAGGAGTCGAGTGTGTTCCTGTCGCCGTTGGCAGTTGTATGGTTTACCATGTGCACATGCTGCAGCTGCCCTTATTTCTTGTGGGCAGAACGCTCATCTGTTTGCTGAGCCTTGTTTCACAGTGGGAAGCTACCGTGAGACCTATTCACAGACGATACATCCTATTCCGGATAAGAGTGTTTGGAATAAGGTTGGTGAAGGAGCTCCCGGTGGAGCTGCCAAACTTGATATCCCGATACGTCCTCCCAAAGTTCGCCGGCCACCTGGCAGACCGAAAAAGAAAGTTCTTCGTGTAGAGAACTTGAAGCGGCCGAAGAGAGTTGTTCAATGTGGTAGATGCCATTTATTAGGTCATTCTCAAAAGAAATGCACAATGCCAATTTGACCCTGATTTAGCATCTTTCTTTTTCATTTGTTTTCTCTTCTTTATGCCCCTCCCCTTTACCCTCCAATATATTGTTTTGAAATTACAATAGAATGAGTAATGTTGTTGTATGGTTTCAACATTCTAGCCTTAGAACAAGGCATATATCCATTGCCTTTTCTGCAATTCTCATTCCATAAGCAGTAAGCATATAGTAATTCAATAATTGTCCATCTTGTGTTAAAAGATATATTGTATGGATCATTTTCTCAGATCTTAACTGTGATGTTTTCACAGTTTTCCTTGGCTTTCGATTCGATTTTTTATCGACATTTCTTGCTTGAAAGCTATACATTTCTTCCTTGAAAGCTACAGATATGCCTGCTGGTGGTGGACATGGGATTACAGTGGCCTTCAATTAAGTGTGAGCTTATTTTATCATCTTTATTTGACTCGACTATTTTTATAAGAGTTGAAATTGAGTCGAATAAATAATTGATAATTCTGTTAGATAAAAAAGATGAAAAAGTTACTTTAGTACCATAAATTTAATTTGATAATTTTTTGTTGTTTAAAGTCTTGAATTTATTATCAATATGTTTTTAGATTGAATCAAGCTTCTAAACCCTTCATTTTTCTCAGGGTATCCATTTCAAACCCTTATACCTGACGGATAATTATTTTTTTCACTGAATATCCGACAGATATTCAAATGTTGCTATAGAGGTGTAAGTGTCATCCTCCAAAATATATGAAAAATAACTGAATGAAAAAAAAAAAAAAAAAAAGAATACATATGTCGAAAAAAATATACTCGAATACAACCATAGATGTCATCTTGGTTTCTTGAACCAGTTAACTTGCAAATTATCATCTTAGGAGCTATTTGGAAATCCAAATTATCATCCATGAGGTCTTTCTCACAAGCTGAAAAGTCCTGAAATTCTTGACCAATATTTTTTTGTTTGCAAAAAAAAAATAAACAGCAAGCAATTGGTTCTTGTTTTTTTTATGATTGCATTGAACAGCTAGTTGAAGGGAAGCATACTAAAATATTTACCAATTTTCTCCAATGGTAATGTCTTCAATTTTACTTCCCCTTGATACATATACATCGTGTAATGAAATGTAGTAGGCTATTCTACTTATGAATGAGCCTGAGAAACTTCACCTTTCTCTCCAAGTTGGGTCTCTGCTTCCGAGATCCGGGCAGATGCTTCCATCTTCAATCCCTGCATGTTTATTTCAGGGATAATTGGGGGCTTTATTCTTCGTGTAACTGTCATCTTCAGCCCCTGTGTTGTGTGGATAGTTGCACCGGTAGTCATCTCAACCTGCATGCGGATTTGATTGATCTTTTATTCCAGAATCCAGACACTCGAATAGTTATCGGACTCTCAAATGAAAAACAAATCATAACTTGTCTAGGAGTAGAGGTACTGGTATTTGAGATTCAAAGATAGCTAAGAGTCTCTTTATACCTAACTTAAGGATGGGTATTATCATATGTAGTTTCAAGATGCAGGTAGTCAACAGTTCTTATTCTACAATGTGACATCAAAATGTAAAAATTACGAAAAAGTTTCAGTGTTTTTTTGGATTCTTTGTCCACCATAAGCTACGATTTTGAAATGTTAATTTTGAGAACCAACTACAATTTGTCTTCTTAAATATTGCTACCGATTCTATTGTTGGTTGAGAAAACGTATGGTTAAACGGCCTAATACCCTCCAGCCTGTTTCTTGCATTTTGTATTTGCGCAAAGTTGTTGACATGAACAAAATATACAAGGCAGTTTGCTTACCGGAGGAGCTCCAAGCGCCAGTTGGAAGTTAAACCGTCGGACAAGCATTGCAACTGCTGCAACAGCCTGAAAATCAAAGTTAACTCTTCTTCAGGTTTTACAATACCAATCCAAGGCAGTGTCTGGAATTTGTCATGTTTCAACTAGAACAAGTATGGAACGCAATACACAAAGTTAACAACTTTCAAGTTTTGATACCAAATACCGATTGGAATTACTTCCATACATATCTTTCCGTAAAAATACCTCAAAAGATGCAAACATGTCTCCTACACATTTCCGAGGTCCTCCACCAAAGGGCAAGTAACTGAGACAAGAATTTAATAAACTAGTTAGATTCTATATTAAGATATTTCATTTCTATGATTCAAGAATTAGTCCTTGTACAGTGCCAATAAAACTGCCCTGTAATTTTAAGACAATTTTCAATTTACCAAATTACATCTATAAATTGTAATTACTAGAAACCAGAAAAAACTCATTGTCATCTCGTCTATAAACATAATTGATGAAATAAAGAAATTTGTAATTGTTTGTTACCAGAAATTTTGATTTGTTTCATTAGGATTCGGTCCATCTAAAGGCCATCTTTCGGGATTGAACTTCTCTGAATCTTGCCAGAGACTTGGACTACGATGCAGATTCCAAACAGAGATAAAAATATCTTCACCCCTATATGTAAAATATATGACAAAGAATTGGGAAAAAGTATAAGTGTTGGTCAATATGTCATAGAATTTTCATGTAAAGAAGTTCAAGATAAGGAAACAATATACAAATAAAATATAAAAAGTGAAAATAGTAATCACAACTTCCACACCCTATATGCTTTCGAGAAAAAACACGTAGATAGAAAAATAAAATTTTCACAGATGACAAAATGAAAAGTGCCAGTCCAGAATTAGAGCCTCTCAAATAAAACAATAAACAACTACAAATGATCAGAAGACGTTTTAAAATCCCAATATCATTATGATAATCTTGCAACAAACTTATAGGCATATAAGATGACATATTTATTCTTAAAGTTTAATATTTGTAGGTTTGCCAAACAACCATATTTTCTCCCACTAGTAAAAAAACAAAAATAGAAGCCTAGAAAGTGATTTTAAACCGTCCATGCTAGCTGATGGATACGGTAGTAATGATATTGAGTTTAGGGTTTGACCTTTTTATTGGGTACTGTCCAAGCACATCATTCTCAAGAGACCGTCGAATTAAGACTGGTGGCTGTGGGTAGAGCCTCAAAGACTGTACACAAAATAGATTAAATCATATCTATTTGAGGTGCAATAAGGGAAAAATATTTTATGAAACATGAAATGGACTCTTACTTCATTAATAACACGAGTTGTGTACTTGAGTTTTTTCATGTCGTCTATTGTTGGAAATCGATCTCCTAGAACAGAGTCAACCTGGGAAGTTTGATACGATAATAAATAAGAAAATGAGGTTATGAGATAGGTTGCATAAAGTGAAAGCTTAGACTATCCCCTTTATACCAGTATTGCATAAAGAGTTTAAAGATACCTCATCCTGGAGCTTGGCTACAACACTAGGTTCCTGCAACCATCAGATAAAAGGAACTAATGAGAACTTGGCATGAGTTGTCATTCAACCATGATACTTGTTTCAAGTCTGAGAAAGTAATAACTCATTTGAGGGAAACCTCTTCTCCTCTGAAACAATCATCAACTAGCCCTTTTTATCAAAGAACTAATCTTTGAATTACCTTTGTTAAGAGATAGAAGGTCCATGTCAAAACAGCGGCCGTGGTTTCGTGCCCAGCAATAAGCAATGTCATTAAATCGTCACGGAGTTGCTTGCTAGAAACCTGCAAAAAGATTCAAGGAAATCTTATATCCCATGAGCTAACTAATCCACACATTTGAGAATTATTAATACATACGTCGTCCCCAGAAGCCAGAAGAAAGTGGAGAATACTAGGATCTTGTTCATTCATGTACTCCTCAGAAAACTGTAGTTCTTCTTCTTCTACCATCCTCTGAACAATGAAAAGTTTAATTTTAAAGGAGAACAACAGAAATATTTAATCAGGTCAGTGGACATTGGACAGATTAATAGCCATGAGATACATATACCAATATGTGAAACACGCAAAAGAATTTCTACGGATACAAAATGGTTTTACCTTGCACTGATATATTAGAAAGGAGCTGAGTACCAAATTAAGTAAATTTTCGGACCCCAGCAGACATATGTCAACTAAGAATAAGTTCAAGAAGAATTTCTACAAAATTTTACTCAGTTTAAACAATACATGCTAAAGAAGCTAATTAATAGAATAAATAAGTGAATGAATATTCTTTGAATTCAATTTAAAAACTAAAACTACTAAGATCCTGTTATTTCCCCATAGAAAAGGGGAACACAAGAAAATAAAGATGGGACCTGCTTAATGATTGTCATCAGCCTTAGGACTTTTATTCATTTTGGGCCTCATGCTTAATACTCAAGCTCCCGCAAAAAACAAGTCAATTTCCCAACTAAAATTTTCAAATGATTTTATTTAACATCAACATACAACAATGCTAACAATGGCCTATTTAGAGATATTTTCAGTTCTGACAATCCCTCTGCATTTGAATATATATCCAATGCTAGGTGTAACTACAAAAAGTTATGCATGCAGACATGCACCATATCTGGTGTTTGATGCATCATACTACATGTTCCCACATGCACAGTGATTATATATGATGTAAAGTTAGAGCATAACATTATCTCCATACATTTACTGATAACTTTACCTTGCATGTTGCAATTAGATCGTCTAGTATACCATTAATCAATTTGAGTGCTTCTGTAACCTTCCTTTGTCGAGGTGAAATGTCTTTCCAAATAGGGATCTCCCATGTTGGAATAGGGGAGACACTTCGATCTTCTGCTTCCCGCAAAACTGTGTAAACAGCCTGTCCGAGCCAAAATGCATTCACATATTTTAGACGTTTTTAACAAAAAATGTAAATGATACTCAGACGGCAACAGCATAACAAAAGTTCCAGTCAAATAAGAGAAGGAAATACCTCGACTATACCGGTATCATTTGTTAATGAATCAAAATCATAATTAAATACTGCCTTGCCAATAATGTCCAACGTCAACCTGGAGAAAAGTGATTCCATTTCTACATCTTCCCCATCAGTTGCAGCAGCATCGAGTTTCTGGCAAAGCCTATCGGTAGCCAGTCCAAATAAGCTAATCATAGCTGCTACATACTAAAATTTGAGAAACAAATAGTAAAACAACAAATACAGATTGACCAAAAATAATATTTAAATAGTAACTACCATCTAGAGCATTTTTCAATCAAGTTTCAAGAGCATTCTCTTAATTTATCATTTTTAGATTGCATTTTGCTGTTAGTAATTGTTTGCACTGATTTAACAATTTATATTGTTATCCAAAACCCCTTCCTTCCGTCCACTCCTCTTCAGAATACATTAATCACTCTTAACTCATTTATATAATAATGCGACCCCCCCCCCTCCCCCTTCAACCTATGCCTCTAACTTCCAACAATTCTGAATTTTTCATGCATAGTTCAAGTGCATATTACAAATAACTAACATGCTTGGAAAATAAATGGTATAGCATATAATCTCTCATTTGACATGAATCAAATATAATTTAATCAAAAGTCTTAACAGTGTTTTCTGTAATAACATGTAATATAAACAATGAATCATGCCTTATTTTTAAAACATTGGAGCCATAAATTAACTACAATACCTTTTGATGCAGTGCTGGGACTATAGCGCGTCTTCTAACGCGCCATATCTCACCATCAGCTGGGATAAGTCCTTTTCCCATGACAAAATCCAAAATCTCTGCTAATATACCCTTCACATTAAAGAGAACAAGAGATGAGATAAACAATAAAGCAATATTATCCCACCCAGGTAAAACCAAGAAGTATACCATGGTTTACCTTTGAATAGGACTTTGAGTTGTCTCTCAATATATGCTTAGCAATGGAAGGATCAGAAACAATCAAAAACGACTGCAGCAACATCCTCATGTTACCCACAGGAAGCCCATAATTATCTCGGACAACACTATACACAAGTGAAAATTTTAAGCCAAAAGGAAAAAGGACACACAAACCTTTGGTCCAAAGGTTAGCCTGAAAATCCCACCATAAGTGAGGTAAAGCTCATACAAAGGGATGAAGAAGGCCTCGCTGCGGATAGCCTTAATCGTCCCTTTCGCCTCTGGAATCTTGGGATAATCTTCACCATCATCAACCCATTTAAATAAGATTTCAAGAACCTCACTAGGAACACCGAGTTTCGACAAACCATTCTTCAATTGAGAAGGGAAACTTGTTCCCAGGAACAAAAAAGACATGACAACAGAAAATTAGCACAAATTATCTTGAAAAAAAAGAAATACAAGAACACAGTCTAAACCGAGCCAAACCAAACCAACCATGAAATGGAAGATAACAAAAGAATACAAAGATACCAAATCCAATATTATTCTAACCACAATTAATCGAAAAATTAAGGGAAGTAAAAGTCAACATCCCTTTTTCATTGATGTAAAACAAATGATACCCAAAAGTTAATTAAGCATCACAGTCACAGTTAAAAGCGTATACAAAAAACTAAAATAAAACAAATACCCAGCTTTCTGAACAGTGAATTCTCCAGAAGCAATCCTGGCAGATAGCTCAGCTCGGCGTTTCTCTTCAAGTAACCGTTCCACACTTTTGACACCATCGTCAATCGAGTCAGGCTCTCTCCCATTAGAAGATGATCCACACTTCACTACTCCAAACTTAGATGTGCCTGAAAAACACATTAAACAAGCAAAATTGAAGCTTAAAAAACATAGAAAACAAATCATAACAGAAAAAATGGATAATTCTGAAGCTGAAAACATACCGTAAAGTTTTAGAGAAGAAACAGTGGATTTGGGTTTGGTTAAACGAAGCTGAAGAATAGGAAAAGCTTGAGTGGCAGCCATTGTAAATTAGGCTGCTGCTGGCAATGGCTTTTGGACAAAGATAAAATGGGTTTACAGGAAATTTAAATGAGAAGAAAAATGAAAGAAAAAGACAACCCAACAGCTGTGCGAAATGTGGCGGGACCTCCAACTCTCATACACTTTATCACTAAACTTTAGATTATATATTAATTTACCACTATACTTTAAAACACTTCAATTTAATCACTATAATTTTTTTTTCTTTCAATTTAAAGTATTGGATCATGTCATCACATCGTTAATAATTTAACGAATTCATGCCTTAATTAAAAACTTAAACTTAACTTTAATGCTTAAACTGAAACATTTTAAAATTTAATAACAAAATCAATATAAACTATATTTTAGTGACTAACAATGTAATTTACCCTTTTCTATTTTTATGATGTCTCCGCAAAGAACAAGATCGTGAGGAGGGGAATCTTTTCTCTTGGTAGCATCAACGGATAACGTTAGATACCGTTTCATAGAATCAATATTTTGAGTTAGGATTAAAACATAAAATTAAGTCTTAACACAAATCTTTTAATATATTCCTATTCGATATTAAGTAATTTTTTAAATTTGTTCTGTCTTTTCTTGAAACGTTTTTTTTTTTTTCGTATCGATTATAATCTTAATTTTTAATGATAATAATATATTTAATATTATTTTTTTTATTTTTGATAAAATAATATTTAACGAATTAACGTTATATTTTTTTGGTATATTACTGTTAAAAATTTAACGGATTAATTATAAGAAAGAAAATCATATGTGACAGACTGATATATTATTTTTCACTCTTAATCCTCATTTAAATAATAATATATTTAAATTTTTATATTTACACATTCAATCAATTTAGTTTTAATTTAATCATCATTCTTGATATTCAAATTAATTGAGACCCATAAAAAAATTAATAAGTGAATAAATATTAAGAATTAAATATGTTACGTAAACTCTCATAATTGTCATATGACCCAGTTGATAAGAGTAACATTTTATAAAAATATATAATTTAATATTTATTATATAATTTTTAAATATTTAATGATTAGTTTATATTTTTAAGATATTTAAATGATTGTTTGTGTATTTTACCTTAAAATTAAATTTCACACACATTAATCGTTAGTACCATTAGTGATTCTAAATAACAACGAAATTATATTATGAGTAAGTCTCACCACGTGTTCATGAAATCGACCACTAAAAATCATTTATTTCATCAGTTTTTCCATGTCACATTTTTTTCAAGTAAATCTTCACTTGAAAAATTGTTTTTAAAACGAATTAACAATAAATATGAGTGAAAATTCACTTTAAAAAAATATGACATTAAAAAAATAAGATAAATTGTTTTTAGAGGTTAATCCATAAATAACGTGATGGGATTTACTCATAATATAATTTTTCAAATAACATAAATTATATAATAATTACTAATAAAAAATTTAGACAAAAATCAAATTCCAGGAAAACCAGGTTCTGCAAGTTGTTTTAAAGATGAAACCCATGTTACAATAAGAACCAAACAAAATAAAAATTAAAATAATAATAATAATAAAACAAAATCCCATCGATTCCATGACTCACTGGTCACTCAGATCTCTCCACGCCAAGCATATTCTGATCCTCTAGAACGAAACTAGAGACAAGGACAGGAATTAGATAAAATAAATAAGAAGCTAGCATAGCATAGCATGTACAAAGAACAATTCCGAATCAAGTTCGAAATTTATAATTCTTCCTTCGATTAATATTATCTCTAAGATTTAAATACGAATCTCTCTTCGAAAATACAATAATACAACATACATACTATTGCACCCGATACTTATCGATTATTTTGTTCGTTTTAATGACGGTTTAGCAAGTCTAAACATAAACATACAAGTACAAATTGTTTAAGGGACCAGTGGGGGTTGCAACCCCGGTTTTGAGAAAACCCGAATTTGCCTTTTTTTTAATTTAATTTAACCTTCTTAAATTTTTTTAAAAAATTCATATTTAATTTTAAAATTTTAAATATTTTTAATTAAATTATATCTCAAAATTTTTAAATAATTATTTTAAATACCTTAAAAATATTAAAATTTTTAATTAAATGCTCAAAATTTTAATTTTTTATTTAAATCTCTAATTTTTTTTAAATTTTAAATTAGTTCCTCAAACTTTTATTTTAATTTCCAACACGGTAAACGTGTATATTAACCATCTATCTAGGCTATGTTGTGCATAGGGGTGTAAACGAGCCGAGTCGAGCTCGAGTAGTGCTAAACTCGGCTCGGCTTGTTAAGATTTCGAGTCGAGTTCGAGCTTGAGTAATTTTAAAAGAGCCTGAAAAATCTAAGCCCGGCTCAACTCGTTAAGAACTCGAGTCTAGTTCGAGCTTGAGTAATTTTAAACAAGCTTGAAAAATCTAAGCCCGGCTCGACTCGTTAAGAACTCGAGTCGAGTTCGAGCTTTTTTCGAGCTTTATGAGCCAAGTATTGACCGATCTTTGATCGTGTTAGACTCGAGTAACTTTTATCTCTCAAGTCTCATCTAAAGTCTAATGAAGAAAAAAAATGATACACATGTTGTGTAAACTAAAGCTTGTAAATTTTAGGTTTTAGTACGTTATTTTAGGGTTTAAAACTTATATTTAGGGTTTTAAGTTTAGAATTTTAGATTTTAAATTATAGAAAAATAGTATATTTATATTTTCGAGTAGCTCGTGAGCTTTTTGAGTCGGGTATCTTGTAGCTCGTCTCGTCTCGTTAAGAACTCGAGTCGAGTTCGATTTTGAATCGAGTCCAATCGAGTCGAGTTTTAATCGAGCTTTGACTGAGTCGAATAACTCGCAATCTATCTCGTCTCATTTACGGCCCTAGTTGTGCTGAAGGATCAACAATTAGAAAAACAAAAATTGATGGCTTCAAAATTAAGAAATTGAATAATATTAAACAGCTTATAATTGGATTGTTGGCCTTAGGCCGAATTTTATTCCTCTGTAGGTTTAAACATTTCAGAATGAATGGAATGAATCAGATGTTGTCATCGTCCATGCTTTACTTTCTTTCTGCATTTTCTTTCGAACCATCCGTCTTTCCGAGCACGGTTTCTTTCGCCTTTTGAGCAGTCTCTATGGCCGTTTCCCACACCTGCTTGGCTTTCGCACTCAACGTCGATTGTGCCGTGCTCGTCACCTTCTCGCTCACCTAACATAATCTCCGAGCTAATTTTCAATCCTCAATCATTTACGATAATCAATCGTAATTACATTCATTATATCTACGGTCGCGATATAACACAATCAAAAGTCGTGTATGGCACATTACTTGGTTAGTGGTCGAAGTAGCCTTATGTTTCGCATTATCTGCGGTCTCCTCGGCTTGATCATCTCCATGTTTGATACTTTCCTTTGCCTTCTCAAATGCTTGAGCCTCCTGTTTCGAACTCACCTACGCGACATTACACTTGTTAGTAGAACCAACTAAAAAGCTAAAGATTAAAACAAAAACAAAAGAAATGAAAGAGAAAGAATCACTCGAATAAATCTCGGAGAAACCGATAGAAAAAATTTATTGGTAAAAACACCACGTCCGGTAACATTAGTTGTACCCGACGGATTGTTAACTATGTTTAACGTTGTCATTCTAATTCGTATCAACTTTGCTTTGTGTGAATTAAAGTATATAAGGAGAGAATAATTTTAAAAAACGACTGGTTCAAAAAGTATACACGATCCTATATTATAGGATACATTTTAAATCTTTTGAACCCGTCGTCTCTTACGAAAGACAATATAAACCACTATTTCTCTTCCTTAAATACTCGGTTAACTTGGTATTAAAAGATTCGAACAAAAATAAAACCCTAGTAAAGGGAACACAAGCAAACTTTATTAATAAACAAATATGGCATTGTTAAACCTAGTCAAGAACTTCATCAATGTAGACCATTTGGGAGGTAGAGTTGCAAACCATAGGATTGTTTCAGCTGTTAGACCAAGATTTATTAAAGTAATTAACTCTTTCTCTCGTCTTTTTAATCTTAATCTTTAGATTAAATATTCATTATGTTTTCTTTTGTGTGTGTGGCATAGGCAAATTCGAAGCAGGAGGCGCGAGCATGTGAGAAGGTACATGAAATCCAAATAATAATACGTTTGGCACGAGTTTTTCATATATTTGAAAATTTATAGATTTGGATGTGTGCATGGACGGAGCTAAAGAGGGTTGGGGTGGAGCGTTTTTTTTGGGTTCTATTTAAATTTTTTTAAAAATTATTTTTTTTTATAAATTTGTCCTCTACTTTTAATTATTTATGTTTTGCCCCCTCAACATTAAATTCTGGCTCCGTCCCTGAACGTGTGTATGAGATATGTTTTATTTCGGATTGTATTACGTTACTTGATAGGCGAGCAACAAAGGAAACGAGAAGACGAAAAACGGATGCGACTCGACCAAAGAGAAACCTCAAAAGACTGAAGACAGTGTGGCCGATGATCCAAAGGAAGCCATTATTAAGGAAAATGCAGAGAAGATTAAGCAAAGCATGAATAACAAGAACTGGTGATTGTTCTATTTAGTTAAAAATGTTTAACCACAAGAGATTTAAAAAATTAACCCTAAGATCATATGTCCAATAAAGTATCTCTGTTTGTAAGTTATTCAATTTTATTTTATTAAAAAATTATATTTTAAGCTTTTAATTTTTTATAATTTAATTTTAATCTCTAAAAATATCTTTAAACTTTACCTTAACTACAATAATTTTTAAAACTCTTTGAAATTTTTATAATGTGATCGATGATGGCGAAAAGACGATGTTATATTCGTTATATTTTCAACTGTGTCACTATAAAAGATCATCCGTAGTTGTATTTGGAAAGATAAACGATTAACGAACTCGAGAATTATAAGAGTAGCTAAAAATCTATTTTAAAGAAATTACGTTTGTGCTGATCCCAACGTGGCACTTTCGATTTATTTAATTTAATAAATTTATTTTATTATAATAAATTATAATTTATTTCATTTAAATAATATTTATAATTTAGGTTTAGGGTATGAGATTTCATGTTAAGAAAAAATTATTAGGTGAACTCTGTTCACCACGTCATCCATGATTCTAATTAATCATGACCGTTGATCTTAATTTATTTTTAATAAAAAATTAGGTTAAATTGAAATAGTATGTAAACAAAGGTTAAATTTAATATTTATTTTGAATTAAAATTAAATTATTAAAATGTGTAGTATAAATAAAAAATAATTATAAGTATTATTATATTAAATATTTTTAATCGTCACACCATAATATTAACGAACTAAAAATCAAATTAGAATAAACTTAAAATTTTAATAAAAATATTAAATAATTAATCAAAATTTAATTACTATTTATTATTTTTATCCAAACAATTTAATTAATGGAAACCTTTTTTATTTAGAAATCATACATATTTAATATTTTGTAACGTTTTAAACTCTGTATTTTAATATTTATTTTAAATTAAATTTAAATTTATTATATTTTTATTAAAATTCTTTTTTTATTTACTCTAATAAATAAATAGTAGTTTCCTATAAAAATTAGGATTACACTAAACTTATTCTCCACGTATCCTTCCCCTTCACTATATAAGTCTCTCACCGTCCTATCCATTATCTTCCAGTTTCCTACTTCTTGTTTCCCAGGAAAGTAAAATACTCGTTAAGATTTCTCTACTCGAAACCTTCCATCAACGATGGTCTCGCAAAAGAGTAATGCTTCATCCCAGGAAACTGTTGAAAGACAAAAACAAAACAGTACAGGGTCTGATTTTCTCAAGGATTTGGGGCCATGGGATGTGACTAGCTCTGGCTGGTTATGTTATTCTTCATCAGATTCGGAGGATTTGAATGTTACGTCACATTATACTACGCCAGAATCTGAAAGAAAAGATCCGAGGCAGGCAAATCCGACTCCGATTGACGTTGTGGTGATTTCAGACGATGAAGAAGATATAGAATCATCCGAGAAAGTTGTTCCTGTGGTACTGTCTAAAGGCTATAAACCCTACAGGAGAGTCTCGGTTGTCCGGGATTTTCCTATTCCACCAACCAGGGTTCAAACTCCGTTTTCCGAAGATATAGTTCAGAGACGTGTAGATTCTGTGGGGTTGGTTGATCCATCAGAAACTTGGGGGCATGAATATGTCGAGGCGGTACCATACAAATTCATATCTCCGATTTTTCCTGTCGACTCATCTGATTCTACGAGTTTCAAGACAAAGGAACTTCGCCATAAATTGTCTAATGCAGAAGATTCTTTAGATGCACAAAGTGATTCAGAAGAAAATACATATGATTTCCTCAAGGATTTGGGGTATGCAATTCCATGGGATGCGACTAGCTCTGGCTGGGTATGTTATTCTTCATCAGATTCTGAGGATTTGGATGTTATGCCACTTTATAACACGCAAGAATCTGAAAGAAAAGATAAAGAATCAACCGAGAAAGTTACTCTTGTGTTACTGTCCAAAGGCTATAAACCCTACAGAAGAGTCTCGGCTGTTCGGGATTTTCCTGTTCCACCACCAAGTGTTCAAACTCCGTTCCCCGAAGATTCAGTTCAGAAAGTTGCTCCTGTGGTACTTTCTAAAGGCTATAAACCCTACAAAAGAGTCTCGGCTGTCCGGAATTTTCCTATTCCACCAAGTGTTCAAACTCCGTTCCCTGAAGATTTAATTCAGAAAGTTGTAGGTTCTGTGGGATTGGCTGGTCCATCAAAAACCTGTGAGCATGAATCCATGGAGGAGGTAGCGTCCAACTTCATATCTCCAACTGTTCCTGTCAACACATCTGATTCTACGAGTTTCGAGACAAAAGAACTTTTCCATAAGCTGTCTACTTCACAAGATCCCTTAGATGCACAAAGTGATTCAGAAGGAATTTGTTGCAACAGCAAGTTAAAGAATCCCCACAAGCCAGTGCCTAAACGGAAAGCAAAAGCATCAATGGAGGCAGGGCCTAGTTGCCAAAGAAGGACAAGGAAAAGAAGAAAGCATTGATTATTTATTGTTTTAATTAATAAAATTTTTATTTTTAAATAATTATTTACTTCTTATTCATATAGATATAAAAAACAAAAATTCAATTAATTGGTCCCGAGTCCAAGATCTCTTCACGTTTAACACGCTTTCCGAATAAATTGATTCAGTCATAAAGAAAAGAAGCTTCTAGAAACTGAAGAGAGTTCAGAGGAGAGGTGGGCCCCTCCCAATTTTTTTTTTAAAAAATAAAATGCACAAAATTCCCAAATCTAATTTCTGAATGGAACCCTAACCCTCACCAGAATCCCTTTGTTTCGATCCCTCGGGTTTTCCCACTTTCGGATACTCTGTTCCCCCCTCTTCTTCGCCGGCGGTTGAAACCCCCTTACGCTACCTCTTCAATTTAAGTTATATTTCTTTCCCTTTCATCCTGTTTCATTTTTGTTTTGTTGTATAGATATAGATGGGAAATGCGTTAATTGTACGGGAAATATAAAAATAGAGAGATAAAGAGATTTTAGAGAGCAAGAGATGGAGAGTGGGACAGGATTAGATGTAGGAGGAGTCGGTTCGATCGTGTGGGTACGCAGGAGGAACGGATCGTGGTGGCCAGGGAAGATACTGGGACCGGAAGAGTTGCCGTCATCACTCCTTGCGTCTCCAAGGACTGGAACTCCTGTCAAACTTCTCGGCAGAGAGGATGCCAGCGTGTAAGTCTTATTTTATTTTTCTTTTCTTAATTTGTAAGTTTTGTCGCCATAATTTTTTAGCATTGCTTAAAGAAATCTTACTGGCGGTTTAAATGCGAAAATTTTAGAAGTTTAGTCTAGATGTTTATAGACCACGGCACTAGGTATTAAGGAGAATTGAACTACTAGAATAAATTTATCCCTTGTATATGGCTTGTTGAATTTTGATTGCTTTAGCTATGGTCCTTTTTCCTTATTCTGAACACTGGAGCCTAAAAATATATGTAACTTCAGTGCTTCTTTTCTGTTCATGTTAGAGTGAGAAAATATTACATTGGTGTATTCTGCATTTCCATTAAAAAAGCATGTCAAATTTGCTTTTTCAAGTTAGGAGAAAGATTTTTTATGTTATCATTTGAGGCCTTAGTACACAATAATAAGTTAGTGGCTGCTTATATTGATTTCTAGGCCAACCAAATATTTTTGTTTTTCCTTAGTTTGCCTGAAGTTAAAATAAGAAAGGAGTATCATATATAAAGCATCTTTGGCTTCTAGTCATATTAATTTGGTTATCAATTCACTAAGAATCAGTTAACACTATTATTAATTTGCTTGACCAATGCTTTGGTTGTACTTTTTCAAGTTTAGACAATTTATGGTCCTACTATGGATTCCAGTAGGTTCAATAAATCAATTTGCATTACTTCTTGTAGGAAAATCTTCTGTTGTATGGAAACACTGTGACCTTTCTTATCCAGGCCATTATCTTTACCTTTCAAGTTGTCTCATTGATCTGGATTTTTACTCAAGTTATCTCATTCCATAAAATGATGTGGAAAATTTGCAAATAACTTGGAGGCATGTAACGTTCAGAGATTGCATTTTACCATCATCTTGCAACTACTTTATGTTGTAATTGTAATTGGAGAGAATTCATGGGGCTTTTTCTTTATTTTTAATTTTTATGAATATTTAGGAGTATGTGTGGCCTTGCTAATCTCATTGATGAATTCTAGAATCTCCACTGTGGTAGATGGGATGATTAACCATTTTTTCTCAAGGATATGGTCCAAAAGCGCCTTTACTTTGCTCTTCCTCTTTACCATGCTTTGATTAGAATATTTATGACAGAATCTGTTGGCTGTTTGCATTTAATTTCTGCTTGTAAGATAACTTTTCTTGTTATTGTCGTCTCAGTGATTGGTACAATTTAGAAAAGTCCAAGCGTGTGAAGGCATTTCGATGTGGGGAATTTGATGATTGCATTGAAAGGGCAGAATCCTCGCAAGGTATGCCACCCAAGAAAAGAGAGAAATATGCTCGACGAGAAGACGCAATCCTTCATGCACTTGAACTTGAGAAGGAATTATTGAGAAAACAAGGAAAATTGGAAAGACCTTTTGATGCAAGAAGTAAACCATCTGGTTATGCTAAAAAGGATTCTTGTGCTTCAGATGTTAGTAATGGAAAACCTGGCAACACAAAATCAAATCAATCCAGGTGTCGAGAAACTTCCATCAAGGGAAAGATAGTGAGCAGCCCTGTACACTTGCGAAAGGATATAGCTGGAAATCAACCAAGTTCAGAAAATGATCATGCTGAAATCATACCTCAGATGAGAGGATTGCAGGACTTGGGCCTCAAGCCTGCATGTGTGAAGCAAAAGGTTACAACTTTTTCTGCTTTGGACGTTGATGCTACTCCATCTCGTTCAACATGGGTTTCCAGCATGGGAAGAAGACCCACTCACCTCAAAGGTAAAATCTTCTTTAGGTTACATGAGGGTTTATTAAGAAGTTTTTGGTAAAGAGATATGGCTGGAGGCACCTATTTGTTCAAGTATTGCTGAGTAGTGCAAAATTTGAAGTCTCTCATTTTCTACAACCTGACTTTGGTTCCGTTTCTACTTCTATTTCAGGAGGAGGGCCACTAGGAGCTATTCTCCGAGAAAAGAGGAGCAGATGCATGTACTTTCCACCCGAGTTATTTGATGCTTTGGATTATAAAGAAATTCCTCAAATTCAGATTGATATGTGGCCTTCCCATTATCTGGAATGTGATTCTTATGCTTCTCGTAGGCTCATGAATGAAGATGATACTAGTGAGTTATTGGAAGATGTTGAATCTGGCACTTCCGAATCATCTTCCTCTGAATCTGAGTCAGATTCTGGTTCTTCTGAGACTGAACCAGATATGGATGAGGATATTACTTCACTCTCAGGTCAATTTTTTTTTCTTAATTCTAGTTTCATGCATTATGCTTGGAATATTATCTTACACCCACTGTCTAACTGTTGATGGTATCCGTTTATTATCCCTTTATTATGTTTTTCATTTTTTATTCAGGTGCTACTGTAAGTACGGATCCTCGATTGGGTGCCTTTCAAAGACTTGACACAGTTGGAGGTGGAAGCATGGTCCAAGGAGAGTCTGATGAGTCATCTCTTTCTGGTGAGATGTCTCACTTTTATCCGCTTGATCCTCTTTCCATGAATGAAGCTGTGTCCAAATGGCAGCTTAAAAGGAAAAGGAATGTACGGAACCTGACAAAAAGATCCATAGACGCAGCAGAGATAAGAGGTTACGATGGATCCGCTCATGGATTATATCCTGAAGAAAGGGTAACTTACAGAAAAAGTCTATTAGGTCAGATTCATCGTAGAAATCCTGACTTTGATGATGATGATGATGATGATGTCGACATGGCCGGTTTTAGTGCGAACGATTTTGGAGACCAAATGTTTGGTTTTGGTGGTACAAGATCTTTATACATGCCAAGGGATTCATCCAGAAGAAGAAATAGTTTCAACCGTAACATCTATGATTGGGAAGGCATGCCATGGGAAAACCGTGCTGCTGTGCAAAGAGAGTGGGAGAATAAAGTGTGGCATTTTGATCCAAAATTTTCTGCCTATCATAATTTTGATGGGAAAAGAAGATCTATGTTGATTGATGCGGATTTGAAAGTCCAAGCAAGCTATCAGAAAGAACCTGTGCCTATGGTTTCATTGATGAGCAAGTTGGATGGCAAGGCAATAATAGGGCATCCCATTCAGATTGAAGCTCTAGATGACAATTCAACCGAGACTCTTCTCTCCTCTAATGGGTATTTCAATAATGGATTAATGAACCATGGACACACTTCTCTTCCGCTAGCATGGAGGACTGCCAAGAGGACAAATTTTAGGGTCCCACGTCACCAACCATTTGCACTGGGTAGTTATGAAGCTGCTGAATATCATTCCTTGGATCATGAACGGAAACCACCTTTTAAGAAGTACAATACAGGAAGTTCCAATCATAATGCAGGTCTGGTTAAAACGAGCATCTCTCATGTTCCAGACTCTCCTACGGACAGTCAGTTACCAAAAAAAGAAAGCTTATTTTCTAGCCAGAAAACAAGAACACCGTTATCAATTGGTATAGATCATAATCTTAGTTCCAAGTCTACACATGATAGCCGTAACTGTCAAATGGATGGATCAATCAAACAAGAGACCTCTGGATCCACAGCAGTGGCCTGCATACCTGTGGAACTAGTATTCAGTAGGTTACTTGAAAAGATCAACAGACCACCATCTAAAGCACCTAGTGAAGTGATTCTCTCTACAAGTGATGCAGTAAGATGTTCATCGTAGATCACATTGTACATTGATACAACGAAACATTAAATACGGTGAGCAAAATATGCATTGCTAATTTCCTCTCTTTTGACAAAAGGCATTCCCACTAACGGCAAATTGTCGGCTTCGTCAAGGTGAGTTGCTTGTTTTGTTTCCAATAAGTAATGTGCATATAAACTAAGCTTTGTATTATGAGTATATTGATTGGTTGTAGTGTTTTTAGGCTTTGAACATCTGTTTCTGAGGAATCAATAGAAGAAAAGTGTGTTGTCAGGTAGCAAACAGGTAATTTGAAATTACAGTATACAAGTTGGCTTTTATCAGAATTTGCATAGATTTTGAAATGCCATAGTACAGTTGTTGATTTTGTATTCTGGTTTAAGCGGTAGGGAACTTGATGTTCAGTCCATGTTTGGATTTTGTGGTTGTCTCCGTCACTAAAAAAAGTTAAGACAAACATCTTAAATTTTAACCTTAAAAATATATTATATCCTTAATTTCTTACATCACAACTTCAAATGTTATTTCTTATAAATAAAAACACTAAAAAAAGTAAGATTTTTTAATACATATTCTTATAAGAAAAAAAGTTTTATTTTATGAATATTGTGTGTGTAGAAAAAAAGTATTGGATAAACCAATAATTCAATTGTGGTAGGCCACGGTCACACGGCGCACCTTTCTCATCAAGTTTCTTTCTTCTTCATAATCGTACGTTAGGTAAGACAGGAAATTCTCCATTATCAGCAACGAGTAATCTTCATCTTCCTAAATAAATACCATTAAAAGGGGAAGTGATTCACAGCATCAAACCTTTCATTCTTCAATAACAATGGTGGAAACGCTTCCATTTCCCTCCATTTTTATCTTGCTTGCTTCCTCTCTCTTCCTCTGGGGGGTTGTCAAAACAGTAAAGAAGAAGAATTCAAACAAGAAACAACCACCAGGGCCATGGAAATTACCCTTCCTAGGAAACCTCCACCAGCTAACAGGCTCACTACCGTACAGAATTCTCAAAGATTTAGCCAACAAACATGGACCCTTAATGCACCTACAGCTCGGAGAAATCTCGACCCTGGTCGTTTCATCACCGGAGATAGCCAAAGAGGTGCTGATAACACACGGTCTCACCTTTTCCGACAGACCATATTTGGTTGCTGCAAACATGGTTACATATGATTCCCGTGACATTGTCTTGGCACCATACGGTAATTACTGGAGACAAGTACGAAAGATTTGCACCGTGGAGCTTTTAACAGAAAAAAGAGTTCAGTCGTTTGAATCAATCCGACAAGAAGAAGTCTCATGTCTGGTGAAATCTATATGTTCAAACCAAGGTTTGCCGATCAATCTTACCAAGAAGATTTTCTCCATGACATATGGGATCACATCGAGAGCAGCATTTGGGAACATATATAAGGACCAAGAACCATACACGTTGATTGTGGAAGAAATAGTAAAGTTGGCTTCTGGGTTTAGTCTAGCAGACATGTTCCCATCTTTTGGACTGCTTCGACTGATCAGTGGGTATGGTCGGAAACTGGAGGGTCTGTTTCAGATGAGTGATGGGATACTTCAAGGCATTGTTAATGAACACAGAACGAGACTGGAGGGAGGTGGAGAAGGTGAAGGAGAAAGCAAGGAAGACTTGGTTACTGTTCTTTTGAAGGCTCAGCAGAGTGGTGGTCTTGAATTTCCCCTCACAGATAAGGAAATCAAAGCAATCATTTGGGTTAGTATGTCAGATTTTACTTTCTGTTAACAAGTTAGTAGGTTCTGGGGGCGTAAATAAGGCACACGTATCATAAACTATTTGAATTTGAAGTGTTCAAAGTTTAATTCGATTATATTCGACTTAAATTTCTATCGTTTATTTTCAACTAAAAAACTTTCGAACTATATTTTATTTCTTGTCTTTGTCTTATGTTACTCATTTTATTTATTTTTTCGCGTATAAATTCTTAATAAATCGAATAATTCAACTAATGTTGGCCCATAATCTCTCAGGATATCTTTAGTGGGGGAAGTGAGACATCATCAACAACAGTAGACTGGGCAATGACAGAAATGCTGAGAAATCCAAGGGTGTTAAAAAAGGCACAAAACGAGGTAAGACAAGTTTTCCATGGGAAAACAGACAGATGAAGCATGTCTCAAGGAATTACAATACTTGACATCAGTCATCAAAGAAACCCTGAGATTACACCCTTCTTTCCCTCTATTAGTTCCAAGAGTATGTCGACAAAACTGTGAAATCAATGGCTACCAAATACCCACCAAGACCAGAGTCATAATCAATGCATGGGCCATTGCAAGAGACCCCAAGTATTGGAATGAACCAGACAGATTCTACCCTGAGAGGTTCCTTAATAGTTGCTATGATTTCAAAGGAACAGATATGGAGTATATCCCATTTGGTGCAGGTAGAAGGATGTGTCCAGGCATATCATTTGCACTTCATAACATTGAGTTACCTCTAGCAAAATTACTTTACCATTTTGATTGGGAGCTTCCTAGTGGAATGAGCCATCAAGATTTAGATATGGTTGAGATATTTGGTTCGACTGCAAGAAGGAAAGATGATTTAATCTTGATTCCATCCGTGCATACTCATTTATCCGTCGAATAAATTTTATTCCGGGTGTATAATGTTAAACGGATAAAGATGTTTTTATAGTTTAAATATATAAACTTATTCCGGGTGTGTAATGTTATACAAATACAGATGTTTTTATAGTTTAAATATAGTTTGTGTATGTAAGCTGATCATTGAAAGTGATCGCAAAACGTTGGTTGAATGGTTAAATAATCCAGTTAAACCTCTGTCGCCTTAAAGGGTATTGTTGAATCAGTCCTAGAGAATCTTGCCTGAGAATTCTCGGCTTGTTAGTCTGTTACCTGAGCACAATCATCAGTTTTTTCCGCAATTCTGTTATCTCCGATGACTCCCCCACCGGTATCCAGAACTCATTGATCATTGTGAGGAGACCAATGGATAATCAATTCAACACAGTGACAACAGAGGTGATGGCTTTTATCGATGAGAACACCGGCAACGTAATCTGAAACTGCAGAATTGTCCCTGAGCAAAGCTCTTCATGTACAGGTTCAAGAATCCAACATAGTTGGGCAGACCATGGAAGAAATTCTCCACAACGGCCGTCGTGGCATCCACATTGGGAGACTTCATTAGGCCTGGATACACTGACGGAGCTGACAAAGTCGAGTACCTTGACACCCTTTACTACTCCGAGTACAATAATCATGGCTCTGGTGCTACATAAAATTACAGGCTTTCAAGATTCTAAACTAAATTTGAAAAGGGGGATAGAAGATAAAAAATGTCATTCATTCATGCTCTACAATTTCTTCTGTATTTACATTGAATGTGGAAATCAATTGCAGGTCATCATGCACTGCAGCATAACCAATCACTCGTATCGACTTTCAGATTTGGTAAATCGAATTGCAGCGGAATCTGTTTTACCCTATGATATATACAAATTGGTTTGGTTAATTTTAGGATCTTACTTCTACAACATCACCATCTTTCAGCTCTGTGCCAGGCAATACCAGTTGACCATTAACTAGAACTAACTTTCCCTCAAGACCTGCTCTTCTTGCAGCATCTGCAGCAGTGCTGCCAGTTCTCAATCTCATTATGTCACCATGAGGCCAACGTATAATAACAACCTCCCCAAGGATAACGGAATCAGGGTTGTTTCTAGATTTGGCACTGTCATCTTGTCTTCCAAAACTAGCATCCGAACGTAGCTGCTCTTCCCATTGAAGCATTGTCCTTAGCAACCGTACCTGTATAATTTGAAAGACAACTCAGCAGCATATTTCATTTTCAGGGAGGAGGCACAGGACAGGATTGGATTTAGAGAAAAATAGTTTGAATAAGTGCAGTGTTGTGAAAACAGAGATGTACATAGATTAAATTCAGAGAAACATAGAGACACCGTATGAAAGGGGAAGCAATGCATGAGAAGAGAGTTAATATTCATGACTGGACTAACTGAAGTCTTTAGTTAAATAATTGAATACATGTTCATATTGACGGTCTTAGGTTCAAGTCCAGTTAATATAGAGTTCAAGGTCCTATAGCTAGCAAATGAAAGTAAAAGAAGAAGGGTTATTAGCAACTGTGTTGCTAGAACTAGAAAGTTTGATCAACAGATATTACAAGTCTCAAACACCAAGTCTAATATTAGCGATGCTGTAAAGGAGAAGGTTAAGGATGAAAGTTAATTAATTTTTTAAATATATAATAATATTGAAAGAAAATCCATGGATATAAAAAACAAGGAAAGGGAAAAATCGTACTTCGAAAACTGAAACTTGTCTAGAAATGTTATTGTTACCAAACCTTGCGGTTGATGCTAGCTTCAATTGAATTGGACGCCACATAATCAAGGCTAGGCCTTGATTCAATTGATTCAACTGGTTTGCCTTCAAAAACAGCAGACATAACAGTCCAATATTCAGATTCTTCTTGCTCTGTCAAATCGATCACTTGGATAAAGGTGGGCAAAAGACGTTCAAATTGGTCTTGCTGCATGGAAATAATTTAGTGAGGCAAACAATCTTCTTATAGTAAACCAATGTAATGATCAGTTAAAGTTGAACAGCCAAGAAAGGAGATGCAGGAAGAAGTAAAAAGCTCACTGATATGAGCAGTTCTGAAAAGCTTATTAATATGTTTACTGTTGAAAAATCTGAGATACCCGCAAAATAAGGGAATAATTAATCATTACAAACATTCCAAAATGGCAAGTAATCAAAAACTTGTTCCATTTCTCAAGGCAGGTACACCCCATTTTCCTTATTTCCAAGTAAGAAAATATCAAATACCTCATCCAAATTCCAAAAACACCCTAAGCATCATAAAATATATAGAGAGAAAATTGAAGACAATTTCCTCAACAAGGGCTTGCTAAATGTACCTTATGGTATATGCCGTCCCGGCAAAGTGTATATTTCTCAAGGCAGGTACACCAATCCCCATGTCCTGGTTCACACCACCACTCATCTGAAACCTGTAAGTCAAGTTAATAGCAGCAAAACAAATTAGTAGTTTTAAAGTTAACAAGTCGTCCTGCTTTTAATTATAAGACAAATGTAAGCCTATGAAAGCTCAAGGCATTTTGAAGATTTAGATTTTAGAGTTCTAAAGTTACTGTGATATTCATCTAGTATAAAATCTTAGCTTCATTCATTATTCAATACCACGTCATTTTGCACATAACACTAGCTTTTTACACTCCAGAAAGAACCAAAAGTCCTAGCAGAGTACAACTCTGTGAGATTTTCAATGGCCAGCTTTTCTTTCAACAAAGGCAGTAAATGGAAAAACTAGATTAAACCCAACTTTGTATCAATAGATGTAGGGATTCTTATTTATCACCCACGGAAACCATGCAGTGATACATGATGTCCGTCCAGTGACATATGACTGATGATTGAGAGTACCTTTGGGGAGTGATTATAGCATTATCCATTGCAATGTCCTGGACTGAAATTCAAGATCAGAAATGAAGAAAAGCACCTTTTTGTATAACCTAGCATAAGCTTCCCATCGCTTAATTTGGAAAGACGACCTTCGGTCAGCTACAGCTTCAGAAGCAGTCAATCCAAAGCTCACAGCAACAAGCAACTCTCTCCCCTCCTTGTCTATTCTGTGGATGCAATTTTCTACACCAGTTAATTAAATGTGAAGATTAGAAGGTAATAACAATTAAACGTTAGGTTTATAGCATACTTGATTATAACTGCAGCAAGAAGGTTACTTCCTTCCACTCTAAGGACAGGATGTCCCAGTTTCAGGGAGCTATACTTCTGAACTGAATCGTAGTCCATGGAATTTTGATCATCGGGATCTTCAGGGAGATAGGATGATTCTTCAATTTCAGATTCATCCAAGCTACTTATGGAAGGTAAATCATTTCCAGTTTCTTTATAAAGCCAGTGGGCAGCAAGTCCATGTTCAGCATATTCATGCATTCTCTGAGAAAATTTAGCGCTACTATTAGATAAACTAATCTTAATCTCACTCAAGTGTGACATCAAATAAACCAGGAAGAAGTTTGTAACCTGTGTTCGAATCTGAACTTCCAAAGGTGATGCATCAGGACCTTGTACTGCAGTGTGCAAAGACTGTAATTGGCAAAGGAAAATTCGTCAGAAATGTGATCCCCAAAATATAGGCAGAAAATATATTTTGCTTTATGCTCCAAGCATGTGGATAAGTTCTTGTAATTGCACTCTGTAGTGATTAAAAACAATTAAAATCTAGTCGTTGTTACACATCCGGTATTGCTTGTATGTTGACTAAGTCAATTAATTATGCTTGAGTAGAAACTGAAGAGCTTTTAAATTGAATGATTGGTGAACAAATTGTTTGAACAAAATAAACTGTTCATGTCCCTATTATAACTAAGAAAATCAGGAGGTTAACAGCTTAATCAAGTTATGAATCCAAGTCAACATTTTACACTGTTTCTTGGTGCAAAATTGATGTTACCTTTGAAATGGTCTTCAACTAATTTTAAGAGATTTAGTAAATAAGAATGTATTAGTTCTCACAAACAATTTCACAGCTACTGCCTCGAGTGATGTATCAAAAGGCAGAAACTTAATAAATGCATTAATTGTCAGGCGAGAAGCTTGTTAAATACATGCTTGGCCATATATCTGTGAATGACTATTTTGATATATTCATGTCTTGAATATATCTATGAATATTTGCAAAATATTACCTGATAGCCACTGGGTTTTGGATTAACAATGTAATCATCAAATTCACCATCAATTGGAGTCCACAGCCTGAAGAAAAAAGAAAGTGTGACTCAATAATTTCTTTAAGAAAAAATATAGCTACCATTGGCCAAAGAAATTATTTGCAAATATAAAAGTACAAAAATATGTATATGTTCCTTTTTCTACCAAATGTATCTTTCCTTAAATCCATGAAACAAACTAAAAGTAATTCTGCACAAACTAATCGTTGAAAAATATCTATAAAATAAAACAGAAGAAACAACTGGAATACCTATGTACAATGTTGAGAAGACTGTAGCAACATTGAACTGCCGGACCATGTAGGGTTCCTTTCTTGTCTCCAACAACTACCCTCAGTGCACGTGCATCATATATTTTATTGAGGCCAACATCTTTCCTTTTCATCTACAGCAAGATGAAGAAAGAAACTAAACATCAGAAGAGATTACAACGGGGTTTCTGAACCAGAAACTGCTAGCTTATTTTTAATAAAATATTTTTGAAACACATTTTAACTCTAGCTTGATTGGAATATTATTCTGAAAGGCCAAGTAAAATGCTTCAAGGACCCAACGTACTGTTACATTTTTTACTGCATAAAGTCTCCTATAGATACTATATGTTGATGAGGTTTCACAAGCATAGAAGGAATCCAGTTCTTGATTGATTCTTAGATGTCTCATCAAACCATTACATTGCTAAACTTACAGCTATGAGCCGCAGCTACAAAATTATCACAGTTTACACCTTCAACAATATTGTTAACTATGTCCCAAGAAATCTTTAAAACTAAGGCAGGAAAAGGGATTTGACTGCATCTGATTCTAACAACACCCACAAACACAATTATATCACTTTACAGTTAAGAATCAAAGAATCCAAAATTTGATACAAATACCTTAATTGCTACTCATACCTTGCTGTAGATACTATACAAACTTTTTAGTCGGCTGGATAAAGTAACCTCCATCCCTGGGACATAACTGCAGCGGAAAAGAGGAGCATGAGAAAGCATATAGAAAAAAAATAACTAAACTAACAATAGTTACTCCTAGAAACACATGAACTAGAACTAATAAATAAACCAAAATGGTTTTATTAGAAAAAAGCAGTAGGAACACATTATCAGACAAGCAAAACATACGAAATTGATATGAGCAACTCCCTCTCAAGTGCCTCCTCACAAACAACAAGAGATGCCAGAGCAGTTCCAGCATCCTGCACAACCTTCGGTCTTGGTTTCATCTCCGAACTTTTTCCAAGATTATTAAGAAAGTCAATCCGTTTTCTCCGATCCGATAAGACATCAAAAGGAACCACTGCTTCCAATAGATCCTGTATAAAAAAACAACTGAAACTTATTATTCATAATTAAGTTTCCTATTTTATATTACAGCAAATGCTCATCTTCCTACTTACTAACTCAACACCTCCCAACCCCACTTCTTTAGAATTCATGCTTCCAGACATGCGCACACATGATGATTGATGCCAGAATTATTATTTTGTACATTTAACAAAAGAGAGAGGGGAGCTGAAATCACATTTAGAGTCAATTAATGCATATAGTTCATTGGAAATAAAGACAGCTTGGTACTCTCTGAAAAGGGAAATTCCTTAAAAATATGCATCATTGCCATGTATTCAAAGGTTCACTAAGAAGAAAGCAATTGTATTTAGTATATAAAATGAACGCTAAAACGACCTTTTAATAAAAAAAAATCATTTACTAGCAGAAAGGCGAAAAGAACGCTATGCATTAAAAATTGTCTATGGATAGGAAATTATTAAAATTGGCACAATCTACTATATCAAAGCAAGATTTTAACCACAGAGAATTTAGGGAGCATCTAGACACAGTACACACTTACCTTTATGCTAGTGATATCTTCATCATGCATAGAAGCTTCATCCTCAAGCACTGAATCGTTTCCCTGCAAGGAGGACCAACTTCCTTTTGCAGATACTCGTCTAGGATATGTTCCCTTATTACTGGGACTCCACATGAAAGCCAGATCACCTCGTAGCTTTCTAAATACTTGAGGCTGCACCATAGAATTGATTAAAAATCGAAATGCATAAACCAAAAGGCTTCATGTTTTTACTTAGAAGCAATAAAACCAACCCACCAAAGGAAGAAGGTTTAGTATCTTTCATTAAAGAATATTAACTCGTGACATTGATTACACTAACACTATGACTTGAACGACCAAAATAAACCCTAAACTTGAACACAATATCACTTAAATCTAACATTACAAAGTGTATGAGACATGCCTGAATGAAATATGTGTCCCACTCAAACAGAAGTAATCATGCTCAAACTACATGATGAATGGAGTAAAAGATTAAGGACTATATCTGCAATGTAAAATCATGAAGGACTGAAAAGACAGTCCTTTACCTGAAGAACTGCAAAGCATAGATCTTCCAGCTCCGCCTTCAATGCCCACAGACCCAATCTGGAAGCTAGGGAGCACCAAACAAGTAAGGTTTCATGGGCAACAGCTTGAGCCTTGGCTAGTGGCAGGGCATAACTGTAAAGAATGATTACATCTTTGAGGGCGACTCATACAATAATACCCTAAGATTAACCTTAAAATCACTGAAAGAATTTCAAGAATTATATTACCACAGGTTTTGTTATAAATATCTCGGACCTTCATATAATGTTCAAAGGATGAAATATATGGTGTGTCTAAAATACAAGATTTTTGTAAAGGTTTAAAAATTTAAATCCAAGATATTTGAGAAACATATTATTATTTTTTTTCATACCAATGAATTAGTTTTTTTGATACATGGGAAGGTGAATTTAAACCTAAGGATGAGATTAACGATAACTACGCCAATTTTGGTTGTTTTTCAATGAATTAAATAATATAAAAAGGATATGGAGATCTGTTTTCACTTTTGATAAATATAATATGGAAATTTAAGAGACATTACATTGTTCTCATATTGTGAAGACGGTCCGCCAGTTTGACAAGAACCACCCGTGGATCATCAACCATTCCCAAGAGCATGACTCGTAGATTATTAGCCTTAGAAGGAAACGGGAAAAAAATAAAAATATCAGAAAACAGTAAATTCTAATACTATAAAGTACAACTTAATTTATTTATTTTTCTATAACTATATATTGCAGTTTTCTACCCAACAAGATCTTTAAGCACATATCATCCTACCACCCATATGCATTGAAATAATTTTTTAAGACAACCACAAGAACAGGAGATTTGAACCATAGATTAGAATTTCTCCCAAGGCCCCAAGGCCTTTATGTGATATCACAGTGACTTCTAACTATGATCACTTAGATCCCTGCAATGTGAATTTTTACAGTTTTCTACCTTCCGTATTACTATTAACATTCTACCACAACTTTTATGTGTAAAACTGTACGGTTTTTAAGTTCACAGATGTCAGAGAACACATTCAAAACCGTTTCAACTGACCTCCCAACAACAAACAAAAAACTTGTACATTGACTATACAATTTAGTTTTTCCAAAACAAAATATACAATTTAGTTGTACTTAAATAATCAATTGATATTTAACTACGGTTCAGCTTGAACTTAATTTTTAAAACGTTACATTTATCTGTTATATAGTGAAAATTCTCTAACCACATACCTCTTCATGACCAAGGGAGCTCTGGTTAACATTTATCCTTCGATGTCTTCGTAGAAGCTGCAAACAACATATTAGATGAATCAGATGAGTATCCATATAGTGTAAGACATTGAATATTACAATCAGATGATTCAAAAATCAAAAGCATGATCACACCACAAAGGTGACAAGCATTTGAGGCAACACAAGGAACAACATCAATGATTGAAAATATGAAGATAAGAAAAACAATAAGAATGGAGAATAGGAATTTAGACTTCAAACTTTCTAAACTGACAGTAACATAGTTATTGTTTCCCTATCATTTTCCATCAATTGATGAGACATTTCTTTCCCAGATGTATAATATCAGACATCAGAAGTAAAAACACTTTTTTTATTTTATTTATTTTTTGTAATAAAGAGAAGGAAATAAATAAGAATTACCTCGACAACGTAAGTTGTTTCTAGATAATTTCTACGAATTTCCAAATTAAAAAAAAAAATCTAATGGAAGATAAACATGCCTAACCAATGCTTCTGTTTTATGGAGTTTTTAATATGGCCAAAGAGTGATCCACACAACCTAGGAATTCCTAGCAAAATCCATCTCAATTCCAGAAATAGAAACTTTTCAATTATTCTTTTTTCAATTAAAAATGAGTTACAACTGATGAGCTGCTGAACCTTTACATGTCAATACAAGAATAAGATAAAAATATGATCCAATCACCAATAAAGAAATTATTTTCTTATTGTTTTCTCACTGTTTTGGTTTTTCTTTTACAGTTTAAAACATGCACAACCAACTATGGATTACCCGACTAGACTCTAGAGTCAGCTCTCCAAGACCCTAGCGCAGCACAAACACAAGAAAAGGTACAAAAATAAACTATCCTTATTAAAGGGCTAAGAAACAAGACAAGGTAAGATTACTGCTTACAAATACTTTGTAATAAAAAAGTAAATATGAAGGGTGATGATGCTACAGACAACACAAACTAAAATCAAGGCCTTACCTGATTTATGTAACTTAATCTAGAAACACCAGCTACCAACCTTGCTACTTCATCACCAAATTCTGCTTCTATGCTGAACAAACTTTCACATGTATCATCAACCACATCATGTAGTATCCCAGCCACAACTGTGTCAACAGCCTGCAGTTTACTAATAATAAGAAAGACTGCAATTTAAGGACTACATTTTGAACCCTGGAATTTTTAAGGGCTTCATTTTTCTAATAATAAGAAAGACTGCAATTTACCAAGCATAATACAGCATGAACCAAGTTTTGATACCAACATCACTCAAGAATCAACTATCAAACATATAATTATTAGTATGTAAGGAACAATTTTAACCATTAACATCAAATTTGGCTATAGTTATTGTTTAAAACATCACAATATTATTGCTTTTACAGTAAGATGTTTTACTACCCTACAAAATGGAATAATCCATACCTGCATAAATACAACAATGGTTCCCTAACTTCTCTTAAACAGAGTAATGGTCATATTGAATTGGTCTACACGTTTAGAGATGGGTTAATGAAGAAAAACGCTAAGCCAATTTGCTGGGGAATGAAATAAATGCACCATACATGCAATATGTGTGTGTGAATAGAACGCATAGAAAAAACCCACAAAGAGAGAGAGAGAGAATGCCAAGCTGATGGAAGATTATCAGAAGAATAAAATAATACAAACACACACAATACAATAAACTTAATAGTGGCTGTTTATACAGTTACATACTCGTAAGCCAGTTGATGGAACCAACATAGCTAAGATTCTTCCTGTGTGAATGCAATGTGATAAGTATGGATCTCCGGTTTTCCTGAACTGCCCTTGGTGAGCTCTTTTCGCAAATGCAATAGCCTTTTGCACCTGCCTTCACAATTCAGTATTTTAGTGGAAGAAGAGAACTATATGCAAGTCATAGTCATGAGGCAACGAGACATGGCAAACCTTTGCCTCACTAAATATAGGGTAGCCGGTCACATCTATTCCTTCTACTTTAAAAGAACCTGCACCATATTCATTGGAAGTGTTAACAGGCAAACTGAAATCAGAAAATATAGAGAAAATGATTCAGTAAGTAGGCAGTGAATGGTTTGAAAACAGGAGATTGTGATTGTAAATGTAAACTATAAAGAGCATAAATTATAATGGTCTTGCTGATAAGCTAGCATAAAGAATCAATAATTGTTACAATAAGGAGCACAAGGTCCCGAATAAAAAAAATTATCCTTTTCATTATGCTTAACTATTATTTCATAATTTTTGAAAGGCATCAAAAGCATAATCATTTGGGTTAAAAATATGCAAATACATGTAGTTAAGCAAGTGATTCATTGAATCATTGTAAACTAAGTCTACAAGACCTGGGGAAGAAACTCATAAATGAACGTTATGCTAAAACTATTTCTAATTTATAAAAGCAAAAACTTCAGTAAAGTTCTAATTCCAAATTTGCAGGAAACTCCATAGCAAAAAAGAATTAAAACAAAAGGGTACCTTGTTGCTCCTCCACTTTGGGCCACAAGAAGTCAACCTTAGTGGAAAGACAAGCCCCAGAGGCAATAGCAACTGCAGTAACAGCCAGTTGGGTAATCGCAGAAGAGACAGCCCCATGGACGGTTGAGCCAGAGGCGGCAGCAGCAGCAGCAGCTATGGTGTTAAGGGAAGCAGAAACGGTGAATTTCCTGGGAAAACATCTGAGCTTAGTAGCAGTTTTGGGATAGAATTTGTGGAGGAAAAGAGGGGAAGCTTTGTGGGCAAGAAACATTTCCTTCGATTGACATGAAGATGAGGCCGAGGGCATGTTCATGTACAAACAATAATAGATTTTTTTATGAAAAACAAAATCAACTGCTGAACATGAAACGATTCTGTTGATGGGCAGAGAGGAAGAGTGGGAATGTTTTCAATGCCTTTTATTTTATTTGTGTGGTTGGGATTCCTAAGATGGGTGGTACAAAATGAGTATTTTCTGGAAAAGCAGTAACAATAAAAAAAATATAGAGACAAGAAATGTCTAAATATTTGATTGAATTATTTATTTTAATTTTAATTTTTTAACGTTATATAAAAATAAAATAGAATTTTTTTAGGGTTATACGATATTTATATTTATATTTATATTTATATTTATATCTATATTTATATTTATCTTAGTTTATTAATAATGGATATTTTATATTTATTAATATTAATTATATTATAAAAATTATTTTTAATAATAATATTATTAATATATTTGAATAATTTATATATTAAAATTAATGATTTAATATATAAATTTGTATTCAATATAGTGGTTAAGACATGTTATTTGTTTTTGTCTTATGTTCAAATAAGGTGATATATTTATGCAGAGTTATCTAGTTTTAGTAGTTTAGGAAACGATTGTTATTTTTAGAGATCGCGGGTTCGAATACCAGTAATATCAGAACAATCGATCTCTAATGGTTAGCATACTCTAGAACAAATATTAATTTTTTATTAATTATCATCTCTCTTCGTCAAGCTTTAACGTTAAGTGATCACACCGAGACTACTTATATAATTAAGTGATCATATTATCCCAACTAAAACTATACCAATTAAATCAAGATTAACATCGTAAATGAATAATCATTTAAATAATTTATTTTCTATTTTTTTTTAAATATCCACCGAAAACTTAACTCCAACCTATAAATATTAATTCCTAAAATTTTACCTACATGTCAGAGAACCAAATTCACCTAACTACTAAATACATAGAAAGACACTACCTCATTCATCACCCGACAAAACAGATGCAAATATTCCTCACAAACCAGAACCAACACAGATGTGCCACTGCTAGAAGATTCAACACACTTGGAGGCACTAAAAATGAGGCATGCTGCTTTAACAGCCAGTCATTCCGACAGATTTGGAAAACAGAACCAGGGTGTTACCTGAGCTGTCTCTCAGGATGCCCCTGATCCCGCCAGAGCTGAAGCTGCCCGAAACAGAACTATCTACATTGAATTTCAGTGAACCAGAAAGAGAAGTTCGACTTGGGATGCTCTCATGCTCCTTCCGGCCTCCACTAGGGTGCGAACACGTTTCTCAACCTTAGCAAAGTTCATTTGCTGCTCTCATCAACCTTAGTTTCATCGAACTTCAGAGCAGCAGCCAGCAGCATCTTTTTCGTCACTAAGGTTGATGAAAGCAAACAAATGGACTTCGCTTCGGACAAAGCGAGAGGAAAATGATTTTAACAGAACAATGACTAAAATGAAAATATTCTTTAATTACGAGTGACATTAATCATTTTTTTAATGACTAAAATGTAATTGTATTCGAAGCTTCATTGGTCTTTCTCTTTAATGACCTTATAAATAATTCCTGGAGGCAAGTTTAGCTTGGGATGGAACATCCAGCATATGATATAATATCATGAACTTTCTCAACTGCTTCCCCTGCATGAATATGGAGCTGATTCAACTCCAATGATATTTCTCATGCAATTTATCAGGTCGGGTCTGTTTAAGACGAAAAAATAAAAAATATTATATTAATATATTTTCAATTTAAATTTATTGAATTGTCATTTTTATTATTAAATAATAATTTGGATAAGTCATACCAGGTCAAACACATTCAAGGGTACAGCCGAAGTAGAGGTCTTGGCAGCATTCCCGTACTTGGCCAAGATTGCCTCCTTCCTCTTTGATTTCAACTTCTCTTCAATCAGCATATGATTCCTCAACAGAAGTTCAGATTGAGATGGAGCAGCCTGGAAATCAATATTCAGCAGTTTCAACTCTAATGCTTGACCACTATGTCTATGTTCATTATCACCCTGCAAGATAACACATGCACAAGTCAGAATTCATTAACTTTATGACATGAAAATAAGAACAGTTTATGGGGAAACAAGTCTGCACAGCACTCACTCTGTAAAACTTCTCGTTAGGATCGGTGTTGGGAAGAGGATCTTCACGCATGGATCAACTTTTGGGATCGTAATAAGCAGAATTCATATCAAGATTCAGAAGATACTTTGCTGTGTCTTCTCGAATACGCAGATTCCTAAAAGAGAGGCAAATATCAAGTGAGAATACTTACTTTATATTGCAGACAAGAAGCATTGATCTTTAAAACAGTGGGATATAAAACAATAGATGTACCTCACAGTTCCAGTGTTACCACCACCGGTGGTGCATACACGCTCCTCGATCTTCGAAAAATGCATTTCTTTGCTCCCGTCAACCTTCAGAGCATCATCATCATCATCCTCTTCGTCACTAACCCTGCTATCGCTTTTACTAGTTCTCTCCTCCAACTTCTTTAACTGCCGTTCCTTCAAATACTTCCTTCTAGCCTCATCCCTTGCTTCATTACCTTTCAACAACACAAGCATACGTAGATGCATCATAGCCATTCCATCTATCCCTCTTGCCATCATAATCCAGTTCGAACATCTCTATCTTTTCATCAGGTGCAATGTGCATGTTCGTCCATTTCGCCCTCTTTTTACGAGGCCTCTCCATGCATGATTTTGCATCATGTGTCATGGCTCCACAGCTACAACAAAAAGATAAAGGGAATGCAAAAAATTGTGAATAATGGCATTTTGAAGCATAAAGGATACAAACTGGTATTGTCATCTAAACTAAAAGTCTAAAACAATATAACCCCACAGAACAAGTTTAGAAGCCATAATCTACAGAATTAGGATCTATATTTTCAACTTGATCAATTACTAAAGCTTCCTCCATGATTATGGATAAATTCCATGTCTTTCTGTTTGAAAGAAAACATGAATTTCAATAGCTAATACAACCCTGCTATTGTCTGATGTAGCAGTAAAAGCCCCATCACTGGAGCTACAAAATTAACCAAGAATCCATCTCTATCAATCAGAATTCTAATTTCTTTTTCATTCCCAAATGATTCAATCTAAAATCTAAATGAACCCCATTAACACAGAAAACAAGGCATCTGTAGAAACGGGAAGGAACATAATAGAAGAAGAAGTAGAAGGTTGACTTACTTCTCGCAGGCTCCTTTCCGATATTTTTCGGCCTGAAATATGGTGGCACCTCTGTCGTACCAAGATTTGTTGTAATTAGGATCCGATTTCCTCTTCCTTTGATGCTTCAAGCTTGGTCTTCCAGCGCTAAGATACCAAGGCGCCGATGACATAAACTGGGGAATGTGAGGGTTAATTTCTTTTCCATCCTCGTCCACCTCCGCCGGTACAAGCCCGGCCCTTCGAGCTTCCTCTAACTCGATCTGTTTCCGATGATCCACCCTTGATTTAAACGCCACTGAAAATACCCCAAACAAATAATTGTTAGATAACGAAATTGAAGGAGAAGGAATCCCTAAACGAAATTGGAGAAGGAAAAGAGAACGTACCCGATGCAATAGCCATTGTTGAGCGACGAGAATTTTAGTAGAAACTAGGGTTTTGAAGATGGGAAAATTCACCGATACAAGAGATGAAACTAGTAAACTTGGCACACAAGAAACTTAACAGAATTTGATTGTTTTAGTTTTCTGAATTCTGATGATAATGAAGCTTTGTTTTGGATGATTATATAAGAAAATATAAACCCACTTAGTTTAGGAGAACCCTAAATCCCTAATCTAACCATAGTTATAATTAACATGAAAAAGAACACAACAGAACAGATATGAAGTTGCTGCTTCATCTCAGGTGCTAGTTTGCTTCCTATCATAAGCTTGTTGTCTAATATCTTGAATTAAACGTGTAATATTAAGGTAAGAAGATCCCCCTATTTCAACACTTTTCAAGGCCATTTCTCCAAGTTCCTTAGCTCTTTTTCTTCTATCTTCTGCTTCCTCTCCTTCATCCATCAGCTTCTCAATAGCTTCTTTAACATCTTCTTTCTTCACTAAAACCCCAATTTTCTCCTCCTCTCCCCACCTCATAGGCTCCTCCACTCCCACCCTTACCCCGATTTTAAGTATTTGTACAGCCAGTTTCTCGTTAGCAAACTGGTCCGCGAATAGCGGCCAAGTTATCAAAGGCAACCCGGACGAGATGCCTTCGATTGTCGAGTTCCAACCACAATGTGTTAAGAATCCTCCGATAGCCGGATGTGATAGGATTAGTACTTGTGGCGCCCAACCCCGGACCACTAGGCCTCTTCCTTTCGTTCGTTCCTCGAAACCGTCTACTGAAATCCATTTCTCTACTTTATTTGATGCATCACTTCCTCTTATGACCCAAATAAACGGTCTATTCGATGCCTCTAAGCCTAAACCGAGTTCGATCGATTGTGAATGTGTTACATTCGATAGGCTTCCCAAACAAGCATAGATGACAGTACTTGTTTCTTGAGAATCAAGCCATCTTAAGATCTCTTGTTGTTCATCAATCGAAGCCTTGTTGCCTCTCTGAGCTTTATCAATGGTATCCTTGTTGCATAGAGAAACCGGACCGACACACCACACTTTGTCCCCCCTTGTCTTCTTGAGTTCCTTAACGTATTCGGGCTCCATCTCTTCGAAAGTGTTGACGATGACGCCATACGAGTCTTGGTTCACCTTCTTCCTTTCCTCGAAAAATTCCTTGAGGTTTGCATACATGACTTGTGGGAGCTGTAATTTAGTGAATTCGACTTTGTCGGGCATGTTAGGCAGAACGAAGTACTCTGTCTCCGAGGTTACGTGGTCGAGAACGTTGGAGGTCCGTAAACAATGGTAACAATGAAGAAGAAAGCAAGAAACTCCATGGAACATGATCCTCGGGACCCTAAACTCGTCAGCAAGGCGGAGTGTGTACGAAAGCAAGACATCAGAGACGATGCAGCTAGGTGGTGGGGTTAGCTCATGTAACAGTTTTTGGGCAGGTTCTTCTAGCATGTTGGCCGCTTGGAAGAAATTCAAGGCTAAGCTAAAGGAAGGCAGCATGTCGAAGCTCTCACACCCTTCCGGCAATCCAAATTCCTCCCATGGAAATGGGAACTCAACTAAACATATCAAGAGCCCCGATTCCACAGCACGATCAAGGACTGCTCGAAATCTAGCGGCGTTTTTAGGCGTCGTAACGATGGTTACAATGACGCCTCGCTGTGCCAGCAATCTAGCAATGTCGATCATGGGGGTCATATGACCTTGAGCCATGAAAGGAAACACCACAAAGTGAAGCTGCTGCTCCAATTCACCTGCCATGGAAAACTATTAAAAACTAATCTATATTCTTAGTATGCAAATCTGGTGTTAGCAATCATGGTAATATGTATTTATATATAATTTTAACAACTATATAACAATGAATTTTACTATGAAAATATATTTGCATTATTTTTTTTAAAAAAAAATCATAAGACTTGCCTGTGTCTGATTGGTTTCATTGTTGACATCAGAGCCTGCATAATCATTTTTGTTTGTTTATGCAGAAACTGGTTAGGTCAGTGGTCAATTCCAATTCAAATGTAAGGTGGATAATGAATGTTTGGTCTTTGTTTCTTCTATGTATATAATTGCATTTAATTGCGATGACTTTTCGATTTAATTTATTTTATTTATAATATTAAAATTGAAATATTATTTTTTTAATTTTATTTTATGTGATATTAACTTAGAACTGCACAAAATATTGATATCAATGTATATTATAATTATTAATTTGGTGTCACAAACTCATGGGATATTGATTTATATTGAATAAATTATATTTTTAATATTAAATAATATTTTAACTTTATACTCGAATTATGATATTAATTTTAAATTAATCTCTAAATTTTTAAATATTTTAATTTTATCCATCATATCTTAATTTAAGAACAAAATTAAAATATTTAAAAATTTTAAAAATCAGTTTAACGAAGATTATAATTTAAAGATATATAGTATAATTAACTCTATTATATTTAAATATAAAAATCTTTTTGGAATTAGGAAATATAAACCGGGCTTTTCGTTTTAATCTTTTGGGCGTTCAAAATGGGCATAAATCCATAAAGACAGAGCCCAATAATCTTCGTGATAAGGCTCGTTAACTAATATTTAGTTATTTATCGAATCTCGCCCGTCCGAGCTTCGAATTCCATTACCAAGGCAAGTAGATTTTTTTTTGTTGTTGAGAAAAATGGCGTATTCGGGAGTTCTGAAAACCCTAATCAGATCATCATATTTGGGATCTACGACTCGTGATTTCAGCCTGGTTAGCAACCAAATTAGCAATCATACTGCGAAATGGATGCAGGTACGTAATCCCATATTTTCGCCCCTTTTTGTTTCATTTTCTGCAGAAATTTTGTGGAATATTGAGGCTATCTTGTAGGCCTTTAGGGGGGGGGGGTCTTCTTCTTGAAACTATTATATAGAAATGAAGATTAGAACAGCATGGACTAATATTTCTTTCCGTTTTTTCTTGTGGAATCTGAATTCAGTTTTTAGGTTATCGAGTTGATAATTTGTTCGATTTTTTTGATTTCTGCTAACATGCTTGAATTCAGTTATCGGAAAAGAACAAATTAGTTTTTTTCCCTTTTTCTTTAGGTTTTACTAAAACCTGAAAATTATTCTCTTTGTCTTGTTATTTATCCTGCAATTTCCTTATATTTACTTGAAAATCCTCAAATTTTCCAGTCTACCTGTGGTTGTTTGTCAAGTGTTCTATGTCCTGTTTGGTAATCTGAATTCTTGAAGATGCTGACTGAATATCAATGCTTAAACAATCTAAGCGCATGAAGCGGCCTTTAAGTGTTGATAACTTTGTTTATAAACAAAGTAGATTGCTTTGCAGATGTTTTCTGGTTTTACATATGTGATCATTGTTTCCCTCTTACTTTGTACTTTAATTTTGGAGAAGGTTATACTGCTTGTTTCTTATCCATGAATAACTTATTACACCGACATGGGTATATGGTGTTAGCATAGGTGTGTCTCAACTCTCAACATGGTTACTTCATATTATCAGCGTCTAAGAAAAATGGCGTACGTTAGTGTATGCCGGTATGGTCAAGTCCAATAACATAGTACATGCCTTACACATAACGCAATCATTAAATTATTGGCCTTTGCCTCCCGAAAGTACAAGAGGGCAATGAAATGAAGAGATTAAGTTTTTTTAAACCTCGAATTTTTTCAGGATACAAGCAAGAAATCTCCTATGGAGTTGATCAATGAAGTCCCTCCAATCAAGGTTGAAGGCCGGATTGTTGCTTGTGAAGGAGGTTAGTCCTGATACTTAATTTCCTTCACCGTTTGTGAACAAGCTGATTAGTAGATGAATTAAGTACTAGCACAATAAGTAACCTAGAATCCTATTTTATAAAAATGAGCAAATTGGCTAGGATCTGTACTCTTGTCATTCAAATCAAGTGAAACCATCCATTTTTGTTATCCACAAAAGATAATTATCGAATTTTAATGTCATAATTAAGTACATTAAGTTGCTTGAATCTTTTTGCTGATTGGCTAGGATCTGTTCTCCTGGTGTTTGTTGCTTTTTTGTTTTAGACAATAATCCTGCACTGGGACACCCCATTGAATTCATATGCCTCGACTTGAAAGAGCCCGCAGTATGCAAGTATTGTGGCCTGCGTTACGTTCAGGAGCATCATCACTAGAGATGCTGTTATGTCTTTCTCAGGGTGTTGGGATATTTGTTATTTTGCACCATTGATGGGGACTTTTCTCTGTTTCAGCTGTTGGTGACAAATTCTTTGAACCCATATTTACGTGATTGGGTTGTTCCCTCTCTTTTTCACATAATAAATGTTTGAAATTCGAATTCTAGAAGATGTTTTGAAAGTAAATTCAAACCCATATGGTGTAATTTTCTAAAAGTATAAGTATCAATTTGGATATTTTATTAAAGTATAGGTACCAAATGTGATATTATACCTTAATGTTATTATAATATGTTAATAATTAAAATCATAAATGAGTTTGGTATCACAAGTTTTCTAAATACCAACTCGGTAAAAAATTATTAAATTACCCCAACTTTGAATTATAATTAATATCGTTATAATAATATTTTTTTACATTGTAATTTAATGTAATTTTTAAATAACAAACTAAAATCAACGTGTAAAGATCGAATACATATTTAATAAAATTAATTTACAAATTATATATCACTCCACCAATATTCATGGTTGATAATTTTTTTTTTTACAAAATATAGTATTTATGTTTTCTTCTTTTTTTGGATGACTGGGTTACAGCCTACAGGTATATGTCTAGGATGTTTAATCAATCTTTTTCAAGATTTTGCAAATATTTAAAGAACTAGTTCGTATCAGAATATTTATTATATATAAAATCAGATAAATATAAAGAGTTGTAAACAAATTATTTTCTTCTCTCGCACTTTTCAACTCTTCTGAACAATAGATGGAAACATTACTTTTTCATGTTATATCTTTCTTACCGAGTACACCAATCAATTAGCCGTCTATTTTCCTCCGTGAAGGAGGAGCAAACCTGGTTCGGGAGAGGGATCGGAAGGAGGTTCATCGGTTTCGGGTTTAGCAGCTCTGGGAGAACTAGACTCGCTGATGTGTGCATGACCCTCTGGTTTCTGAGCTTGTTCCTCAGCCAAAACCTTCTCTCTTGTCTTCTGCCCCAAATCTTCTGCTGCTTTAGCAGCCCTTTTGTATGCAGCAGTAAACCATGCAGCACTAGCCAAAGCATAACGGTTCTTCATGACGGAAGTTTTTGCAGTGCTGACGGACTGCTCAGCGGCTGCCAATGCAGACTTGGACTTCTCGGAAACCTGATACTTTTGGTCCACCTCCATCATTTTTTCATTCAACACGGTTTTGCCAGCACTGATTTTCTCAGAAAGACCAGTCTTCTGATCCAGGGAAGCGATCTTGGCGGAGGCGGTCGAAGTGAGTTGATGCTTCTCATCAAAGGCCTTTGCTTTGGTCAATGCATCTTTGCCAATAATGTATCCCTTGGCTAGCATGGTGCTAACAACTTCCTCTGCCTTCTTCAAACCTGCTTCTTCCTGCCCACTATCATTCCCTGTTGCCTAAAGTGATCAAACAATTCTTTCACGTAAAAAAAAAAAACAATATTAATTGGTATGTGAAACCAAACTGGATTGAAATAGTGTCCTACCGGTGTTGTGAAAGCATTATCAGGCAGCTTGTAATCCGGAGCCAGCTCTATCGTAACAGTCTGGTCGACGATCATTGCACCCTGACAAAAACCGTGTTCCGTATCCGATCAATCAACATTAGCCCTTATGTGCATAAATGAAGAAATGACAGTCCAAATGAAAAGCTAAAGTAGATATCTTCTGTTTTACCATATGATGTTGAATGGTTAGTAAAATAAAAAAAAAATGTTCATAACATACCAGTTAGAACAACACATCAGTCAAAAGGCTTTTAACACCATAGAAATGTGGTTAGCATAAGCATAGTAGATTTCCTTTTAGTATCTAGTGTTGTTATCTATAAACTGATAAAATACTTTAACCTATGTACTTCGACTCTTCATTTTCCATTAAGTACTCGTGTCCGATATGTATATCCTACGCATTCAAACTTGTATATCGACTATGAAGGTACAATCCCTCAGAAATGCAATACAGTATGTGTCTTTCATAAGCACATCAGACATAAGAAATGAGACAGGTTCATACTGATAGAAGAATTGCAGTCTCTGCTCCCTGTGGATCCTTGTAAGTAATATATGCAACTTGCGATCGGTCATTGTCACTGAAAGAAAATAAACGAAAGCGGTAAGAAACCGAGAGAAGAAAATATTCAATAGATTTCAGAGCATCACTTTACTGGAATAACTACATGAATCACTAGGCATGACGATGACTAACCTATCCATTTCAACATATTCGATTTCACCGGAGAAGATAAAGAACTCTTCAATATCTTGCTTGGATGCCCTCATGGAGACATTGCTCACTTTCACCGATCGGATCTGTAAAAAAGAACTTGTAAACCATGTTATTCGGATTTGGGTGTGAATGCTGATACAGATGCCTGACAATATTCAAATTTTTATATATATATATATATATATATATGTAAACTAAGTATTTGGAGGATTATATTCTTAAATACATGTCCGAATATGAAAAGTTAAGACAACATAACATTCTATCCTCCATTGTTACAAGCATTTTCACAGAGAAAACATGACTAAATCAAAAACAACATTCCCAAACACAAGCTGGCATGCAAGCATACATAATTAATTAAATTCAAATTATGGAAGCCTTCAGCCTTGCACGAGTTAGATTCTGTAAACATTCTAAATCTTTCTTACAGGAAGCATTAATTTAACCAATTTTCTTTTATCCTTCCAAAAAATTTCCAATTAGCACATGATCATACACGCCGACGAGATAGAATCAAACAGATCCAAGTATAGTTTGCCACAAATCCATTATAATTATAGATATATAATCAGAAAAAAAAAAACTCAAAACATTCTCTTCCATTCTCTTATCTATCGAGATAGAAAACAAAATGAATTGTCATCAATTTTCTTGCCAACCAACTAAACAATATATCGGAAGAAGAGAAAATCACAAACATTGCACTAACCGTCATGAATTCCGTTTATGGCCAGAAGATCGAACCTTTCTCCGCGGGGAAAAAATATTTTTCTTTTCTTTTCCTCTCTGTGCTTTTTTTTTCCAGCAAAATTTAAAGGAAATGAAAGTGTTATTTTGAAATTAGCTTAGTGAAACTGTGTCGTTTTGATATTCTTTTCCTGCAATATAATAAGCATGGTTAATTCAAGCAAGGCCAGATCTTAATGATTTGAAGAAATATTGTTGTTATTTCTGTTTATCTCTAACTTAATATTTTATATATTTCTGAAAAAAAATAATACTAAATTTAATATAATTACGGGTAATAAATACTATAAAAAGCGAAAATAAATATCTCAAACTAATGTATCACTTCATTTAGATTCTGACATAATTAAGATTAACAACACAATTAACACATGGATTGTGATTATGTAGGCAAAGGAATGGTCGAGAGCTGCAGGAAAAAAAGAATTGTATTTCTATATTGTATTTTTTGAAAGATAATTGTAATTTAAATTAATATCAATATATTTTGAAGGGATTATTTTGTAGTCACCAAGAGCCACGTGTCATTTGAAGATTGATGGTATTTATGCATGTGACTGAATATAAATATAACGCTTATGGTACATATTTTTTATGTTCTTGTATTTTTTGTTTTTATGATATATATATTTTTTTATTTTTTGGGTTATTTTATTTGTCCTTGTGACATAATTCAACATACTCTAGTGGTCGTTTGTTATTCGTAGAGATTTTAATCGGCGTTAATTTTTTTTTATTTTATCAATAGTCATATAAAAATAAAACCTCATTCAGTTGATGATGGTTAGTTGATGATCGTTTATTAATATAATCAACCATAAGTAATGAAACATTCTATTTAATAATTTAAATCATTCATCACTCTTTTTTTTCATCTATTATGCATCTCAATTAAATAAAAATAAAAAATTTATAAATTTTTTGAATTTTGATAGTATACTTATCCCATAGAAGTTATAATAAAAATTCAGTGGATATATTCAAAAAAAAAAATCAACCAAAACCAGTGTGTCCAACGATGGTTTGAGTCAACATTGCAACCAAATTTTTTTGGGGGGATTCAAATGTATATCTATAACTAAGGTTTAATTAACAACAAACAAAAGCTTAACTGCAATAATAACCCATACTAACATGATTTGCTAACCCTTACAGTATTTACTTTCAGGGATGATGCTAATTGTTCTTCAAAGGGGTTAGAAGATGCATTTCCTATATTATAAGCTTTCTCAAGACATCAGCAGGCAAGCATGCATGCATGCATGCGAATCGGAAAGGAGGAACGAACTTACGTCTAGTTACGCCTGCGATGGAACAGCCGGATTGTTTGCATGAATTGAGCTGTCCTTGACCTTCTTACGTGAGCGGGAGGCGTCTCCAGATTTATGTGATTTCCTCTTTTTAGCTGAGGTCTTTGGCTTCGGTCCTTCAGAAACTTGTTTTTGATCTTCTTCGGCATTATCTGTTGAAGGTGCATCACCCATATTTCCCCCGGAATGTGATAAAGACTTGGTCTTCAAATCATCTCGAGTCATGGGTTCGATAACAGACATTCGAGTGAGAGTGTAGTCCAACAAAAATGTGCTTCTTATTAGCCTGTCTATCCTGCTGAAATGTCTCTGAGAATATGGGATAAGACCCTCAAGCAGCTCACTAATGCCTTTAATCTGCAACATAGTTTGTTCAAGCACTAATTCAATGGATATCAAAATTATTAGATCGAACAAAATGATCACCTAAAAATCAATGAACCAGACAGAAGACCCTAAAAAACGCGATGGTTCTTGCATTTTCAAATAACCATAAAGCTTATTTAGATACAAAAATATTGAAAACTTAGGAACAGATTTGACAATAAGATTCAACTTCCATGATAAACAACAAACAGGGCTATCAACATCAAGCAACTCTCGCTAAAGAATACCTCAATAATCTCTGTTGGAGGAAGAATGTTGAAAGCTCGGAAAAGAACAGATTGGGCAACATGACACAGCTTTGGCTTTGTATTCCATTCACGTATATACCCAAAAAGTAGAAGAAATTCTTCTTTGCCAAGGGCATGAAGAGCCTTGTCTATATGATCCCCAGCTTCTCTCATCCTATATAGCATTCGTGTGAGAAAATGTTGTGAGTAGAACTAAGGAAGCACATATATGGTTAGGCATTACTAACCTGCAGAGCTCGGAAAACAACTCAAAAAGTTTATGAGGTCTCCGGAGCTCCAAAGCAATTTGTATTGCCTTCGTGTATTCAGCATCTAATACTGCATTTTCTAATTCTTGACCTCTCAAAACCCCTTCTTCCTGTGTCAGAATGGGAAAACATAGTCAATTTGTGAGCTACTAATACATAATTTACACAACAATACTTAAAGATAAAAGAAGTATTTGGAAGGGCTCTAGAATTTATTCTCTTATTTCTCCCTTCTAATCCACCACTTGGTTTTCTCAAAAGACAAAACAAGTAATTCACTCACTTGACATATCGAAAGCCTATACTAAATTTGTCACGTTATATCTTCTAATATTCTTCAAGAGGAAACAATATCAAAGTACAAAAGTATAGGTGACACACCTCTTTACGAAAAGCTTCCTCTTTCTCTGCAGCAGTTGCATCATACCACAGATTGATCACTGCATCACTACCACCTGTTGCTAACATTTCCGTCTTTTTCCCAATAGCCAATGCCCAAACCTGCAGACCAAATTTTATCACAAAAATTAAAAAAGCATTGATGCCACATCCCACATGGTTTCACCTCTTTTAAAAATCCATTCACCTTCCTCCAGGCACAATAAGTACAGAAATAAGAAAGTACCCAAACATTAAAACAAATAAATAATAATTCAAAACCTTGTCTTCGTGCTGATCATAGGTAGCAATGCATTCATTTGTTTTGATTGTCCACAGCTTAACCAACCCATCAGCACCTGAATGATAAATCATATGCTAAATGTCACCGAAACATTAGAATGGAAGAAAACCCTAATGAGTGAAGAGAAAGAAGTTATTACCGCATGATACAAACTGGGTCCCACGTGTAAGAAATGATGCTCTTAATACACTTGATGTATGCCCTTCAAATGTTTTTAGGCATGAACCATCAGCTATAGCCCATATCTTTACAGTCTTGTCACCTGATGCCGTTATGACACACTGATCAACAGGTGAAAACTCTACACACCAGATTCCTCGTCTATGTCCTGTTAATTTAATCACAAGTACCAATTCTGGAAGCCTCCAAACACAAGCAGTACGATCCTGATTGCCAAAGAACACATTTTAACTTTTAAAAATAATATTTGGTATCACAAAAGGATGCCTCGAAGATAATACATGTAGTTTCAGTCTCCTCTAATAAAAGAAAATTAATAAGGACATGACAAAATAGGACGTTGACTGAGATGCAGTGCCTACTAACCTGAGAACCACTACACACTAGACTGTCATTTGGTGCAACAGCCAGAGAATTTATGTCTTTATCATGTGCTGCTACAACTGCCTTTGCTTTTAAATTAATAGGCTGTTCGATATCATCTGAGAGTCCATCAAAGTTCCAAACCTTAATGGTACGATCGCTGAAGAATACAATACGTGTAAGAACAGAAAACCGTTATCATCCAAAACGAAAAGAAAAGAGAATAAAATCAATAAGTTGCAACATTGGCAACGTTTTACAACCATAAATTCTTATATCTGGAAAAGGCCAGAATAGAATCACTCCAAAATATAAGATAAGAGAAATAAAAAGATGACACAGAAGCACTCCAGAATTTATCTCAATTTGTTTATCTAGAGATGATTATCTTTATGTTTCCTGTTATCCTTTAGTTAAGGTTACTAACTTTGACTTATATTTATTTGGTCATATAACTAGCATGTGCTCTTCTTCTTTTTATGAGTTTGAATGGCTAGGATTAGAGGGGGCTTATTTGCATCCAACAGCTATGATTAAAAGCTTCTGTACTTTTGTTTCCTTTTATTATTTCTACTTCCACACTACATAAGAAAATGTAAATGGAGGACAAAAAAATATTTTAAAGTGCCAAATTTAAAACAACCAGACCAAAGGTTCTAAGGAAGCATGACCCACCATGTAGCATAACTTACAAAATACAAGGTCCAAGATACATCATGGACTCGTTTTCTCAATTGTCCTTTAAAAATACTGCAGCCTCCAAGTTAAAACATGATTTAATGTCATGCTGACAACCAAAATTGGCAGAAAATTTTGAAGGCATGAAGCCCAGCGTATTTTAAGTCAACTACAACCCAAAACCTAATTACATTTGTGAAGAAAAGGAGGACAATAGGCTCTTTTAGATCACATAAGAGAAGGTTAAATATTAGCACTTCACTCCTGCCACAAACAGACCAAGAACGATCAGCAGCAATTAAGCATCGTGTTATTTCACTAACTCATAAGAAAGTTTAGAAGTGATCATAACTGAGAGTGCACACCACATCTAAAATTTGATTGCAACTAAGCAGACAAGCTTCCCAAAATAAGTGCTCACCTACTGCCACTAACAAAAAAATCTCGGCGCTTTTTGGAAAAAGCAACAGCTCCAATCGCTCCCATGTGACCTATGCCAAGTCCTATGCAACATCGTCTTTCTGATTCCCACAACCTTACCTAAAAAGTAAATGAAGAAAAATATTTCTCATGAATATGCATGTTGTATGAGTATGTATCTCGCAAAAGAGACCAGATCATGCACTATGCAAAACTACTTAGCAATATCAGGCTCAGCCATCCCTCTAACAAAGGAAACTCTTAGTAGCAAAGCTTATGCATACACGAGTGATAGAGAAGGGAAAACATACACTATTGTCCTTACTCCCAGTTAGAATAAGCCTTCTTCCATTACTTGATATAGATGTATCGAGGCATAGAATAGTATCAGTATGACCAGCCAACACATAGGAACATGACATGGAGGAAAGGTCATACACTCGAACCTGCATATGTGTAAATCGATACAAATTAGAAATTTATACCTTCATCCACATAAATCATAAGTGCAGAAAAACAGACACAGGCACATGCATCAAGGGTCTGTAAACTCATACAGGCACACAGCAAGCCCCTTTAAGGAGGAACACATTAATAAAACCAATCTAGATAAGAAACTAGCGCAGAAATCGATCAAATATAACTGTGTAAAAGAACAAAAAGAAAGGCAATCACCTGCTCAAGATTAGTTGCAACAGCTAGGTGTTGTTCTTCTTCATCAAGAAACTTCATATCCACAATCTCATCATTGAAACCCACAAGCCTTTTGGTCAATTCTAAAGACCACGTTTCTTCTAGATGCTCTGCTGGAGAATAGAAGAGAAATTGCTGATCAGCTGTCACACAAAGCAATCCTTGATCCATGGGCAGCATAACAGCACTTGTGAAACCCCTTGTAGAATCTTCATCCACGTCTGAGCTAACAGTAACATCTGAGGACTTCTGCTCGTACAAGCAAACTGCACTGTCAAAGTAAATGATAAAATAAAATATATTTAGTATTTATTCAATGCAAAGACATGTATCTTCAAGGAGGAGACAAAAAGAATCACAAAGAGTCCTCCTGATTATTCAAACTAAATTTTAGGACAAGATTCCACTTAGTACTGTTCAATGAAAAAAAAATTGTCTATGTTAAATTAAAGATGTGTATCCTTGGAGGACAATTTTTTTCCCAAAAGGATATCTATATGATCAAACATGAATTTTAAACAAGAAACTACAATAAGAATCCCATGTTATTACCCTTCAGAGGTCCAGACTCGTAAAATTCCACGTTCACCAGCTGTGATAAAATAAACTCCGGTTGATCGACTTTTTTTCTTTCCACTTTGCTGAAGGAATGCACCCAGAGATGAGGCAAATTGACTCCCAGAATAAACTATACACACAGCTTCAAGCACCTCATACGTTGGGACTGTACTCTTGCACTTATAGTCATGAAGGTCCCACAGATTTACAACCTAAGATGACAAAGAAATGCTTTTTGGTTGACAATTTGATACAATTGATTGCTCAAATTTATTTAGATTACAAGCAAAAGGAGCTATACACAGTTACACACCAGTCAAACACAACGTAAAGCAGATGACATAAGAATTTATGTAAATGTCAACACAAATTTCTAGAAGTACAAAGCATTTGCAAGATATTCCAAAATATTGAAGACTGGTGAGAAATCATACAGAAGAAGAAATTATTAGTAGATACAGTTAAGAGATATAATTGAAGGCATACAAATATTGAAGAAACAAAAACCACAAGTAAACCTAACAGGAGAGTGAAGTTTCCCGAAAAGCACTAATGCTGTCAAAAATCTGATTGGCATTTACAGGCAATTCCCACAGTTTAAAACTAGTAGTGCGGATAGTGCCCGGTGCCCCTACAGTCATACCTTATCCCTTCCTGCACTGAGCAACGTCCATCCATCTTCAGACAATGCCACAGAAGAAACTGCTGAGAAATGTTCTTTCAATACTGCAACACACTTCTTTGCTAGAAGATCCCAGACTCGTACAGTGGTGTCATCACTTCCAGAGAAAAGCTACAGAAACAAAGAAACAGAACCAGACAAAATTGGATTTAAAAAGAAAAAAGAAGCAAACAATTGCTAGCATAAGGGCTAGAAAATAATAAAAAAAAAAGACTAAACAAACTGAGTTAGAACTTACAAGGCTTTTATTTATATCAGGATGAAACATAATACTAGTCACAACACCTTTATGACCTTTGAAGTAATGCGTGCAGAAACCACCATCAACATCCCAAACAAGAACTTTCCTATCAGCTCCTGCAGTTGCAAGCAATCCACCAGATCCATGGCAAGCCATACCCATTACAGGACCGTCATGGCCCTACTCAAAGATAAATATCAAAATAAAAATAAGGCCAAAAGCTCCACCAAGTTTCTGAACATAACATTAAATATACATTGATACTAATGCAAGACCCATCTATGTAGAATCAGCGATTTGGAACATAAAAGTCATTATACCCCAATTAGAGACATATCCTATGTAAGATCAGTAAAAAATGGAAGTCCATTCTGATGTATGATTCTTATTTACTTGAATTGAAATTGGTTACAAGACCCACTGACTTCAACATCAAATATTACAATAGTAAGTATTAGTTCTTCAGAGACATAATTTGTTTTAACATCAAAAGCTACTTTTTGGGATCATAATTATAGAACACAAATAACAAGTTCAAAATCTTCATAAAATTGCTTGGGGTAGAAAAAGAAAAAAAAAAGAGTAAAGGCTGACCTTCCAAGAGCGTAGGCATTTGAAAGTATCCAAGTCCCAGACCTTAATTTGCCTACTATGCCCAGCAGAGAATAACAGCTTATCATTGGGACTTAAAGCCAATGCTGTGATGTTACCTGACTCAACATCAATGGTAGATTTCATTGAGGCATTCGATGAATCCACAATCTTTATGGATTCGCCACACGCACAAGCAATGAAAGAGCCATCTGATGAGACCACAAATGGCCCGCCACTATAAAACTGTTGCAGAGATTGAGAGCAGCGAAAGTTCTTTTTTAATGTCACTGACGCCATATTTTCCTGAAAAAGGATAGAAAAGGATTTATTGAAGTAGCGGAGGCTAAACAAGCAAGTGAGACTGCCGTTAGGTTGAGCAAGTGACAGCAAATCGGCAATGGCAAATACGCTCGCTATGTGTTTGGTTTTTAGGGTTTAAATTATTTTCTACTTTCTCCTGGCAGCAAGGTGCAAGGGTTTAGTTTAATTTGGTCAAATTTTGTCATTGGTCCCTGTACTATATGTAAATATATAATTCTTGTATTTTGTTTTGTTTATTTTCATCATACTCATTCGAATTTCAAAATTCTAATGTAAACCAGATGGCAGACGTCAAACCCAGTAAATTCCATTATTAATTCTCTTAATATATTTTATTTGTTTTTTTTAAGATATATTTTTGTTTAAAAAAACATTGAAAAAATAGCTAATTACTGGGATAGTCATTTATATTTCTCCAAATATAAAATTGATCATCGATTTTTAAAAATGACCAGTAAAGTCACAATTTCGAGGTGTAAATTTTTTATTACACAATAATAATTTATTATAAACGAACCGAACATACATTTCTTCGCTTTCGGTTTTTTATTAAACAAGTATACATTTTTTATATATTATTTATTTAACTTAATAAATAAATATTATACAAATAATTCAAAAACAATAGATTTTTTATCTACAAGTTTAAATTTATATATTTTAAAACACATTATTGGTCTCCTTCAATTTGTTTTATATAAAATGTTCCGATGTATTTGCATGATTCTGATTAAAAAAAAAAATCAATGTTAAATATTTATTGATGAAAAATAATATTAAAACATTGTTCTTAGTCTAATATATTTATGGGAGCACCCTGGGAAGTTATACAAAACGACGGTCTTAAAAAAAGTTAAAAAACAACGGTGTCGTTTTTCTTAAAAAAGTTTTAAGAAATTCGGTACACACTTTTTGGTATGTACAAAAATTCTTATAATTTTTATAAGAAAAACGGTATATACCGAAATTCTTATATTTTTTTAAGAAATTCGGTATATACCACTTTTCTTACAAAAGTTGTAAGAATTTTGCTATATACCTAAAAATGTGTACCGAATTTCTTATAACTTTTGTAAAAAAAATGCTATATCGGTTTTTAGGCTTTTTTTAAGGCCGCCTTTTTTTTAGAATCACCCGAATTACCATGTCTCATAATTTATGATAAATACCAAATTATATTTTGATAATTAGTTATATTTAAGGTGTTTTATATTTTAATTTATTAGTGAAATATTAAATTAATTATTTAAAATAAGAATAAATATTCTATAAACAAATAGTTAAACAACAAGTTTTCGTATGTGAGCTATTTTCATGGGTTTAAATTAAAAGAATTTGAGATTTAAAGGTATATAATTTTAATTTAATTTAACATATAATTTTATTATTATAAATTCTAGCCTATAAATCATGATCTTAACATATATTACATAAATATTAAAAACTAAATTATAATCATAAACTTTATATTATGTAATCTAAAATTTAAAATTAAATTTTTAATCTTAAAAATATTTTATTTATATTTTTTTCATCGTCAATATATATAATATTTTCTCAAATAATAAAATATAATTTTATTCTATAAAAATATTTATAAATTTTTATTTAGAATTATGAAAATGTGTGAACCAACATTGAATATATAATTAATGAAAGCCAATCATTAATATACTTGTAAAAAGTATGTAATTAACGAAAGAATGCTGCACATTATTTAAAATAATCTATTTTAATGATACTTTTCTTAGAATAATTTGGTTCTAATAATAAAATACGAATTTTTACTGAATTTAAGGGGGTAGTTCTAAGGAAAGCCCTTAAAAAAAAGCCTAAAAGCCTAAACCTGTTTACCTGGTCACATTGTGCACATAAAACTATATACACAATTTCTTACAAAAACTGTAAGAAAAACGGTACAAACATAAAAAATAGTAAGGATTTGTGTTTGTACACAATTTCTTACAAAGTATACACAACGACTTACGAAAATCGTAAGAAAAAAGGTATGTACACAAATCCTTACCACTTCAAAACCATGAGTTCAAGGAATTTTTCAAGGGTAAGGATTTGTGTACATACACAATTTCCTACAATAATACACAATATGGCACGAAAACGGTAAAGATTTGTGTTTGTACACAAATCCTTACAAATTATACACAACGGCTTACGAAAACCGTAAGAAAAAAGGTATGTACACAAATCCTTACCACTTCAAAACCATGACCATGAGCTCAAGGAGACTTCTAAGGGTAAGGATTTGTGTACATACACAATTTCCTACAAGAATACACAATATGCCACCCAAACGGTAAAGATTTGTGTTTGTACACAAATCCTTACAAAGTATACACAACGGCTTACGAAAACCGTAAGAAAAAAGGTATGTACACAAATCCTTACCACTTCAAAATTATGAGCTCGAGGAGGCTTTCAAAGGTAAGGATTTGTGTGCATACACACTTTCCTACAAGAATACACAATATGGCACAAAAAAGGTAAGGATTTGTGTTTGTACACAAATCCTTACAAAGTATACACAACGGCTTACGAAAACCGTAAGAAAAAAGGTATGTACACAAATCCTTACCACTTCAAAACCATGAGCTCAAGGAGGCATCCAAGGGTAAGGATTTGTGTACATACACAATTTCCTACAAGAATACACAATATGCCACCCAAATGGTAAGGATTTATGTTTGTACACAATTTCTTACAAAGTATACACAACGGCTTACGAAAATCGTAGTAAATTGTGTATGTACACAAATCCTTACCTTTGGATGACTCCTTTAGCTCATGGTGAGAAGTTGTAAGGAATTATGTACATACCTTTTTCCTTACGATTTTTGTAGGTCATTGTGTATACTTTGTAAGGAATTGTGTATAATATTTATTTGTATATTTTTTATTTGAATATTTTTTATTCAAATATTTTTATTTGAATATTTATTATACGAATATTTTTATTCGAGTATTTTTATTCGAATATTTTTATTTGAATAGTTATTATATTAATATTTTTATTCGTATATTTTTTATTCAAATATTTTTATTCAAGTATTTTTATTCGTATACTTTTTATCGAATATTTTTATTCAAATATTTATTATATGAATATTTTGATTCGAATATTTATTATATGAATATCTTTATTCGAATATTTTTATTCAAAAATTTTTATTCGAATATTTATTATACGAATATTTTTATTTGTATATTTTTTATTCGAATATTTTTATTCGAATATTTATTATACAAATATTTTTATTCGAATATTTTCTATTCAAATATTTTTATTTGAATATTTATTATACGAATATTTATCATACGAATATTTTTATTTGTATATTTTTTATTTGAATATTTTTATTTCAATATTTATTATATGAATATTTTTATTCGAATATTTATTATACGAATATTTTTATTTGAATATTTTTTATTCGAATATTTTTATTCAAATATTTATTATACGCATATTTTTATTCTAATATTTATTATAAGAATACTTTTATTTGAATATTTAGTATACAGATATTTTTATTCGTATATTTTTTATTCGAATATTTTTATTCGAATATTTTTATTCAAATATTTATTATATGACTATTTTTATTTCAATATCTTTTTATGCGAATATTTTTATTCGTATATATTTTATTCGAATCTTTTGATTTGAATATTTTATTCAAATATTTATTATTCAAATATTTTTATGTGAATATTTATTATATGAATATTTTTATTCGAATATTTATTTTATAAATATTTTTATTCAAATATTTATTGTATAAATATTTTTATTCATATATTTTTTATTCTAATATATAAAAATAAATTAAATAACCATTATTTATAAAAAAAAATAATTTAAATTGGAACCGACTGGTATCCGGTTCCTCATACCCTTCTATTAGAGGGGCTCTTTTTAGACTCAGTTTAAGTGAGCTTTTTCTAGCCCCTCCCGAATTTAAGGTGAGTATGGGAAATAATAAAATAAATTTGATTAGAAATGGTTTAAAATTAACCTATTTTTTTTAGAACAACAATTATTAAATTTATTTATTTTTTATTATAAGAAACTTTAATACAATAAATAACCTTAATAAAAAAGAAAATGGTTTATATATAATAAAAAATTAAACAAATTCTACCGTGAAAATATAATTACAGCGTGTAATTTACTGGACCATTTGCCGTAAAAAGGTACAAGAAAAAGGGTCAATGGAAATTCGTCTGGGCTGATTACTATTTTCCCGCCATTGTTAGATTCTACACTCTCTCTTCTCTATTGGAAATTAGGGTTTTTTCTTCTTCTTTCTAATTGTTATTGATCTTGATTCAATCATCTTCTAGGGGTTCTATTGATTTTTTCCTAACTGAATTCCCTTTGCGCAAAGTCACCGTCTTAATCGCAACTGACTGGTGAGTTCGCTGTTTCTTGTTCTTCTAATGGAGGAACCTCGCGTCAAGCGCCCCAAGATTTCAAGGTCATAACACTCTCACAACTCATCTTTTTATGTTTTTTTAGTGCCGTTTAGGTTCTGTATTCTTCAGATATCGGAAATTAGGGTTCCTTTTCAAGAAAAGAAATCTTTTTTATCTTTACTTTTGAGTGAACTTCCGTGTCACGATTGGTTACCGAAAAAGCGCGGGAAAATATGGGGTACAGAGAGGATCAGTTTGAGAGAAAAATAAGCGTTTGAACTTCGAAATTTTGGTGTTTTGGTGATAAGAGGAGATACAGTTATTTGAATTCTCACCTCTTTATTTCCCTAGAAAATGTGGGTTTGGGAGAAGGGTGATGCGATGAAAAAAGGGAATTGAGATTTTTTTATTAATACACTTCTCATTATCATATTTTGAGCAATCATGAAATTGGGATAAATGGATTTTTCACTTTTTTTTCAGGGGTGACGATGACTATCTGCCAGGAAACATCACTAAGCTTGAACTTCATAATTTCATGACCTTTAATCACTTGGTATGCAAACCTGGACCTCGATTAAATCTTGTCATAGGGCCAAATGGTTCCGGTAAGAGCTCTCTTGTATGTGCTATTGCACTTTGTCTGGGCGGTGAACCTCAGGTTTGTATTTTTTTGTTGATTCTATAGCTTATTATTTTGCCGGCTGTTTTGTACTGAGGATGTTCGACTCTGTACAGCTTCTTGGGAGGGCCACAAGCGTTGGTTCTTTTGTGAAGCGTGGAGAAGATGCAGGATATATTAAGATTTCCTTGAGGGGCTACACTAGGGCAGAGCAGATCACTATTGTCCGTAAAATAGATACACGCAACAAGTCAGAGTGGTTGTACAATGGTTAGATGTTAAATTCTTGATATGGCTCACTTTCTATCAGAACATTTCGGTTAATCATGGAATGTATTTTTTAGTTGTTTAGTTTGATTAAAAGGGACTATAAAACTCAATTTTTGGAGCTACCCTTGCTTAAATTTCTCAGCTTTCCAGTATATTGGGTGATTTTAATTCCTGTTTATTGTAATAGAATTTTGCATATCACAGAAGTTTCTCTTCACTTTAGTGGATTGGCTCGTAACTAGTCTGTTTTTTCTAGTTAAATTCAGTGATTAGTATTTGTTACCTTGCTTGTATATAAGGTGTTTTGGATAATTTTCCTAGGGCTTCCTACAATCTTGTTTACATATCTTTTGTGTTGTGATTTTCTTTGCGTTTGGTCCATGTTTCACATAGATTAGTTGCTTGGAAATCTCTTTCTTTCTATATATGGAAGGAAGTCACATCTTGGTGTTATAGACTTAGTATTTTTCATATTAGACAATGAAAATTGAGAAAAAAGAAATGTAATATGATTTACTTACCAATGATTTGTTGATTCAGGCAAATCTGTGGCCAAAAGAGAGATACTGGAAGCAATTCAAAAATTCAACATTCAAGTCAACAATTTGACACAAGTGAGTTTTTATAACTTACAGTTTGGAAATTACATTTCTCATCTTTCTTAGCTCACATTCATGACTGAACTTGCATGCGGGACATTGCATTTTACAGTGATTTCGAGTGTATTGTTGTCTACTGAGTTTGTTTTGTATGTACTTGCTTGTCCTAATAGTTTCATATCAAATTTTCCGTTGCATAAATTTCATTTGGGGGAGTAGATATAGATGAATATTTTTTCGGAGGTGGTCACTGTAAACTATCTTTTGTTGCTTCGCTCCACTGGTATCAATGTTTGTGCCCGGGTTCTAAGGTTAACAAGGTGCTTTTGATCAGCTGGTTGCCTTTTGAGACAAATGATACATAATAGTGTGTCTGATTTAGGTGTTCATTGGGAAAATATTCATGAACAATTATTTAGTTTTCTCTTGGTTGAAATAGTTAGTATTTATGTCCTGCCTGCAAATACCTGTGTTTTCTTCTTTTCTTTCTTCTTGTATTTGATTATTTATGTCCTTTTTGTGTGTGTGTGGTGGGGGGTTATTTTCTGGATAGTTCTTACCGCAAGACCGGGTCTGCGAGTTTGCAAAATTAACTCCCATTCAGCTCCTAGAAGAAACTGAAAAAGCAGTTGGTGATCCTCAACTTCCAGTGCAACATTCTGCCCTGGTAGAAAAAAGCCGTGAACTAAAAAAATATCAAAAAGTGAGTTCAAACTCTTTTTTTTGTGTGTGTTATTGATTATACAATCCAATGTATTTAAACTTCACTCATTTTTCTTAGGCTGTTGACACAATGGCAGAAAGTTTGAAACAGCTGATAGCCCTTAATGCTGAGCAAGAAAAAGATGTTGAGCGTGTTCGCCAAAGAGATGAACTTCTAGAAAAGGTTTGCCTCATTATTTTTTGTTACCTTAGTTGCTTCATTCATAACACACTGAAGTGTTTTTGTGGTAAATTTAGGTTGATTCTATGAAAAAGAAATTGCCTTGGCTGAAGTATGATATGAAGAAGACTGAATACTTGGAAGCCCAAAAGAGAGGAAAAGAGGCCAAGAAGAAGTTGGATGAAGCTGCAAAGACACTGAATGAAGTCAAAGCTCCCATTGAGTATGACGGCTTGGTTATTTTGATTGTATTAGTAACTTTCTTCATTTCTCTTCCTATGCAAAATATATATCTCGATAAGTGATACTTACAATTTTATTGGGGATTGCTGTTCACTTCCATGTGTAAACGTTATAAATTTAACTAGAGCTTCTTATCAGCCTTAAAAATTAAATGTTTCAATTATCTTCTCTGTTAGAAAATTGGTTATTTTTCTATGAAGAGTAGTGATTGCTCGTCAACTAAATGACCACAGTTTCTCTTGTTAATAGGACAATTTATATGAAACTATAGCCAGGTCCTTCAAATCTTGATCCTGAAGATTTTCATTTGAATGCTTGCATGCTTTTATCCTTCCTTCGAGCATATTGTTCATTGCTACCTTTTCTCTAATTATAATGAAAATGTTCTATAAAAAATAATGGTTGCAGAAAACAAAAGCAGGAGAAAACAAAGCTGGATGATCAATGTAAACGCATAAGCAATCTCATGAATGAAAATATTAAGAAACGGAATGATCTTCTGCAGAAAGAGAATGAGGCGGTGTGTTGAATTTGTCATAGCCTTTTGCTGTTAGTTTTTTTGTATTTAGTTGCATGAGTGGTTCATAATTTATATTGATCTAATGAATTGATTGTGTACTTTAGGCAGTGCATGCACGAGGTAAATACAAGGAAATCGAAGATTTGAGGAGAGAAGAAGATTTTCGCAAACAAAGTATTATAGAGGCTAAAAAGAAACTTGCTGATGCTGAAGAGGATCTTCAGAACCTACCTGCATATGAGCCTCCTAAGGAGGAAATTGTAAGTCATATATATTGACTTTTGTTGTTATTACTTCTTTGCTATCCCTTAGTTACCACATAAAATACTTTGTAAACTATGATTTTATTCATAGCAGACTTATAGTTATCAATTTCTAAGAGGTAATAACGTAGATTTTATCCACTTATGTCCCTAAGTATTAATCTTCTATTATCGGCACAAAATTTGGGTGATATAGTTGTTTTTTGCATGATATTGTCTTTTTCCCTTAATACTTGATTATTTGTGGTGATCAGTATCATGGTGAATGTGTTAATTCTTGATAGTAAAATGAAGAATAAATTGTTATCTATTTTGGGTAAATGGGAAAAAATTGCAAGAAGTTGGGAAGATGAACTAATTTTCTTTTTGCGGCATATGCGGTATCAATCTACTCTTCCATAGAACTGATATTATAATTTGAAGACAATTATCCATTTTTGTTGGCTTAGAAAAATTTGGTAGGAATAAAGGATAATTTAGCTTAATATTTTCCTGTGTCAAAAATATATTGCTGATGTTTATTCACTGTATATTTTTGGCAAATTCAACATGATGCCATCTGATGTAGATCTAACTTCTTTTCACCAGGAGAGATTGAAAAGTCAAATCGTCGAGCTAAGTTCTTCTGCTCATCAAATGATGCAGAAGAAGAAGGAGAAAGAAAGATCTCTAGGCCAAATGAAAATAGCCCTGAGGGACTGTGTGGATTGGTAAATGGTTCAACTTTTGTTTGTCTACTATTTGGAAATATTTGAATCGGTCGTTGATTTCTTGATATTTTCCAAAATTTGCAGTTTGAAAGATATGGAGAATACTAAAACCAAATGTCTACATGCTTTAAAGAAATGTGGCGCAGAAAAGATATTTGATGCTTATCACTGGTTGGAACAGAATCGTGATAAATTGAACAAGGAGGTTTATGGCCCTGTATTGCTTGAGGTATGAGTTTAATAATTCAGACTGTTTTGTGTATTACTAATAATATATTTATATCTCCTTACCCCATAACTGCAAAACTTAGGTAAATGTCTCAAATGAGCTCCATGCTAACTTCTTGGAAGGTCACGTTGCTCACTACATCTGGAAGGTATGGTTTAATGCCGTCTCTTTATTTCCCTAATTTCCTTTTTCATGTTTCTTACGTTTAACAATAACAATCAGAGATTACAAAGTTGCATTGCTTACCTTTTTCATTGTGAGTTTATTTATGTCCGGGCATAGGTTTAAGAATCCCTGTTACTTCGCTGTTAAAATATGCTTACTTTGTCCTGTACGAGGTTTATTCTTATTACGTACAGCACTTGATTTTATTCTGTTCAGAGTAATTAGTTATACAAATAAGTTGGCTAGAAAATGTTGTAAAAGATCTGGTAGGAAACGATGCTGATAGTCAAGATATTGTGCATTAAACTTTGAGTAATTTAGAACAAGATTAAGAAATACCGATAGTGTTTATTCATGACTTCAAACGTACCATATTTTCATTTAAGCAAGGGGTTGCAATATTTTTTTACGAAACAATGATATACTGTTTATTATGTTCACATTTTTTTTTTTTGATTTCAGTCTTTCATTACTCAAGATTCCAGTGATAGGGATTTTCTTGTAAAGAACCTACAGCAATTTGATGTTCCTATTCTAAATAATACAAGAGAAGATTCTGGTCGGAAAGCACCTTTTGAAATTTCTAAGCAGGTATTTCATATTGTTGACCTAAGCCAATATTTGACCCAAGCAGATCCTAGCAACTTAATATTTGTGTATGTTTTCATGTTTGTGAACAGATGCACGAACTTGGCATCTATTCCCGGTTAGACCAGGTTTTTGATGCTCCCACTGCTGTAAAGGAGGTTTTGACATCACAATTTGGTCTAGAACATTCAGTATGCCTTAACTTCCTTGGTCAATTCACACACACACATATATTTCAACTGAGTTTAAAGATGTACTTTGTAAAAGTATTTGAACTTTGATATTTGATCCTCCTTTTTTTGCTTTCATTTGCTTCCATTAGTATATTGGGTCAGACAAAACTGATAAGAAGGCTGATGATATTGCAAGAGGATTGGGAATTTTAGATTTCTGGACTCCACAAAACCACTATCATTGGTCTGTTTCTAGATATGGTGATAATGAAATGTCAGCAAGAGTAGAACCTGTTCATGATTCACGTCTTCTACTGTGTGGTATTTCCTTTCCCTTTCTAGATTGACCTCACATTGTAGATTTGGAATTTTCTAAGTTCTTTTTTCTTAAAGGTTTGGATAGTGGGGAAATTGAAAAACTGAGATCCAGAAAGAATGAGCTTGAAAAGTCTGTTGCTGATGCGGAGGAAGGCATAAAATCACTTCAGATTCAGCATCGGCTGGTTGAAGATGAAGCAGCCAAACTTCAAAAACTGCGGGTGTGCTAAAAGAATGGAGTTTCTTTTATTTTCTATAGAAGTTTTTTAACCGAATCTTCTATGCTGACACAAGAATGTAGTTTTTGTCTTGCTTTATTTTGTGATTTATAAGCATGGCTTAGAATAAAAAAAATCTTAAATTAGCATTTTCTTGTGGAGCTTTTATTACCACATATACCTAATTCATACTTCCTGCAGGAGGAGATGGTTGATACAGCAAGAAGGGAGATGAAAAAACGGAAAGAATTGGAAAGCTGTGTTGGTGAGTTTTGTAGTTTCATTAGTTGTCGTGAGGGATTTTCATATTCCTTCTTATCATTTGTTTACGATAAATGCACATACAAATGTGAATGCAGAACAAAGGAAAAGAAAATTAATATCCTTGGAGAAAGGTGGTGATATGGAAACAGCTGTGGCTAAGCTCATTGACCAAGCTACAATGGCAAATGTTGAGCGTGTTAAACATGCAATGAAACTTAAGGTAAAGATGCTTTTTGATGACTTGTTTTTGTTGTGTTTGCAGACAATAATTTGAGATTCTATCTGAAATTTGTTACGAGCTGATATTTGTTGTATGTAGTATGATGCACTCTTTTAATTTGTTCTTTCATTGTTAGTTCTCACCTTTTTGTTTTAATAGGATTTGTTGGTTGAAGCTGTTTCCTGCAAATGGAGTTATGCTGAAAAACACATGGTCTCCATTGAATATGATACAAAGGTATTATTCGGTGAAATATGCAAGGGTAACTTTCTTTCCTATTGATTGGGTGAAAAAACTGTGATTAAAAGTTCTTTCCAAATATCATTTTTATCTGTGGCAAAACTGTCTTGTAAGTTGTAACGTTTTATCATGTGTCAAAACCATCTATCAGTCAATCATCAGAACTAACTAGACAAAATTTGCCTTGTTATCACCATTTGTTGAGCAAAAGGCTTTTTTCTTACTTGTATATTTTTTTTTATATTTCTGTTTTTCAAATTTAACACCCTCCTCATTCACCTCCCTCTCTGTATCCTAGCTTCCTCCCTTACCCTGGCCTCCTGCAGTTGGCAGCTGACCAGCTCTTGGCTTTCACATTTTTTACTTTACCTCTCACACTTTTTCCACTTTTCACACCCGTCTCTACTGTTTCTCTTTCCCTGTTTCTCTGCAGTTGGCGGCTCAATTTGGTTCTTATGTTCCCCATGTTTCTTTTCTCCCTCTCATTCAAAACTGATGTTTATTGCTTGTTCTCTGTTTCTATTCTCGTGCTGTATTCAGCTCTTTAATGCTCAGATGAGCATTGGTTAGCTACATTCAGTACTTCCCAGCACTATTATTTCTCCTTTCCCATTCTCTCTCCTCCCTCCTTTCATTTTTCTCTCCCCCTCTGTTTTCTCCCTCATCAATAGAAGGACGTCTGGATTTCTGCCATGTACATGTGGCATGTTTGGAGTTGATACAGCAATTTCTGTCAGAGTATTGTCTGTTTGACATCAACACTTCAATAAAACTCAAGACCAAAAATATTGAATTCTCTTCTTTCATTTGTCATGGATGGGATAAGTTATCAACTAAATAATTTGGTATTTCTAATTCATGAATCCCTGGTTTTTGGTGGCTTTGCAAATGTTATAGATTACAGAATCAGAAGCCAATCTCAAGGAGCATGAGAAGCTTGCTTACCAGGCATCAGTGAACTTAGAGATTTGTGAGTTATTAGTTTCATTTTCCTGTTTTTATGTTTTTTTTATTTCTTTAACGCAACTTTCAGGTTCATCTCTTGATAGAAGCCTTTCAAGGTGGATAGCATAGCATTATTGCTTGCCTTCTGCATTTAATATTCAGAAATCATACATTCTAGGGTTCATAGTTTCTGTAAATACTTCCTGGTTCATTTGTTGCGACAAATTTTAATATTCAGAATTCCCTTTCTTCTTAGGTTTGTGAAGGGTTTTATGTAAGCGAATTTCTTTGCTACATTTGTGCTAATGTAATGTTTAAGGGATGGATCCTTCGATGGGGTATTTAATTTCTTTAGTAGATGGGATTTCTGAGTGTCCCCTTGAAGTAGGAACATCATTAGTTTCTTTTCTCGCGTATAAACAATTTTTTTATAGTTTAGATCTTCTGTGCTTTGTTGCTTATTCAAGCAGCTCTAATGTGAATGTTGTGAACCAAAAATAAAAAAAATCAATGATCGACTTATTTACTAAAGCAGCATATACTGGAATGATATATCCAAGGATTACCTGTTTTTTGTTTGTTTGTTTGTTTGCAATATTGTTTTCTAAAAACTGATTCCCCCTCCCCCCAATTTTCTTCTCGATTAGGTCAACAAGAAGTAAAGGATTATCATCAACAACTGTCAGCTGCCAAGAGAACTGCTGAATCAATTGCCACCCTTACTCCTGAACTTCAAAAGTTATTTCTTGAGGTTTGTTTTTGTTGAGTTGAAGTGAAACCTTATGAGCACATTCATCCACACAAATTTGGATAAGTAAAACTTCATTCATGTACAGTGCTAAATTCTTCACAAATTCATTAGTGTGATTCCAGACATGTATGTTCTGAATCAACTTAAAAGCAACTCTGCTGGAGTTTGACTCAATCCCAAGAGAATATATATTTTTTGAAACTGAACACTGAAGAATACGGGCTAAGTGATAAACTATATGTGCATCGAGTTTGATTGCCACGAATTGCAGCTGAAATTTCCAATCAGTAAATGTTCTTTTTAATGTTCAATCATTATATTAGGTGAAATGTTTGTTTCAAAATAGGAATATAAATGATCTAGATTCTTCTTTTTTATTCAAATGTAGTATTAATGTGTGTGAAATGTTCGTTTCAAAAACCTTTTATGAACAGTAATTTGCATCATCAGTTCAACTTGAATTGGTTGTGTTTATTTGTTCTCCCAATATTTCCATTTATTAATTTTTCCTAGTTTACCTGAAGATGCCAACTACAATCGAGGAATTGGAGGCTGCTATACAAGACACTATTTCTCAAGCCAATTCTATTGTTTTCCTAAACCAAAACATATTGCAGGAATATGAAGATCGTCGACGTCAGGTACTTTTGTATTATCTTCATTTATTTGGTATGTTACAAAAATCTCATCCATGGTGCATATATTGCAGATACAAACCATTTCTGCGAAACTGGACACAGATAGGAAGGAACTTCAACGGTGCTTAGCTGAGATAGATTCCCTTAAGGTGAGAGAAGTCAACTTACTTTATTGTTGTAAATATGAATTGTGGCATCATGAAAGTAGATGATATTACTACCTGCTGGATTGTGGCAATGATTACTGTGGTCATGTGAGGCTTAAAAAAGTACATGCATTATTTGGAATATTCTCTAAATGGGACTCTACTGTTTGTGTTTTTTCAAACTGTTCCCTCCTGCTTGTGGGGATGGAGTCCCATGTCACCTATAGTAAGGAAAATCTTGTAGGCACCAATCTTATTCGGTACAATTACCAAAAAAGATGTTCAATATAGTACTCAAACTTTCATCCTGTCTATCAATTTGTCCTAACGTCAGCACTTCCAGAAACCAATGGGCCAACTGTAATGTAATGTGCCAGGGGACCGAGTAAGTTCTACCTCATTTTGAGGTGATGATTAGAACAGGCACCTGGCATAATCTTATTTATAAAAAAATAGTTCTTGAAAATATAAAAGTTCAAAATTTAAATAAAATTAGATTTTGTTTTAAATAATGATTAAAAGAATTATTTCCTTCTGTCCTTTCCATTCTCTTCTCTCTCCCAGTCTCCTCTAATTGTTGAATTTTATAACAATTTGGTGCCAGTGACACTGTTTGTGTTTATTTATGATCTTGGTCTCAATTTTGTTCAATACCTTAATAGATCTTGTAATTCTTGCATGCAGGGAACTTGGCTTCCGACATTGAGAAATCTTGTTAGTCAGATAAATGAAACTTTTAGTCGTAACTTCCAAGAGATGGCTGTTGCAGGAGAAGTTTCATTGGGTATCGTATATCATTACTTTTTGGAGAGTTCACTAAATGATTAGCTGTGGTTTTCTGTTCTCATTTAATGTTTCCTTTCAGATGAGCATGATACGGATTTTGATCAATTTGGAATTCTTATAAAAGTGAAGTTCAGGTGGGTGTCTGAACTTGATTTTTACCAATATGACTTTTTTTGTATGAGATCAGGGTTTTGCATCATTTAAAAATAAAATATGAGATATGTTTGCTATGTGGGATCAATTACAATTTACAAGACTTCTCAACATAAATGCTTATTGCACAATGGGACTATGTGAGATCTTTGCAGTATTGACAGATTTGTATGCAGTGAATAAATTTCATTATACCATTTTCTATTGCTTGGGGATCCATTTACACCAATAAACACTTCTCGTCAAGGTCACTATTGCTTAAAAATCTTCGATGTTTTCCTGACTGGATAATTTCCAATCTAAGTTTTTCATTGCCTATCAAATAATGCAACTGCTATGTTCATATACTATTGATCACTTTTTTGGGAGTTGGACAGGAATAAATGTATACAGAATAACTCTGGTAATATGCTTCTCCATCCATAATGATTAAACTGTTCTCATTTATGAAGTATAACTTTGTCAAACACCTGTCTAGTGTAAGTTATATGTCCCGGGTTTCATTTTGCTACATTTTGTTATATAGTATACAATGATTCAAAGACTATGTATGCTTTTTCAACATGTAGAATTGCTTATGTGATATATGTTTCTGAATGGTTAATGCTTTTAATCCTTTTTTCTTTTTAATGTTGCTCATCAGGCAAGCAGGTCAACTTCAAGTTCTCAGTGCTCATCATCAATCTGGAGGGGTATTTCAATCAATTTCTTTAATTCAATAATCAATTTGGAAAATCATGTCTTTGATGAAATTTTGAATCTCTTCTTTGCAGGAACGTTCAGTTTCAACAATTCTTTATCTTGTTTCTCTTCAAGATCTCACTAATTGCCCCTTTAGGGTGGTTGATGAGATTAACCAAGGCAAGCCCAAATTAACTTCTATGCACGGATACTGGCTGCATCAAGATACTTGTGGTTGGTATTTCTTGTAACTTTCTTCTTCTTTCCTTCTCCCAGGAATGGACCCCATCAATGAAAGGAAGATGTTTCAGCAATTAGTAAGGGCTGCCAGCCAGCCAAACACCCCACAGTAAGAACAAACATAAGCAGGAAATCCTGTTTCTTTTTGCAACTAGTCTGGTTTTAATGCTTAATAGAGTCGAGGCTGATTAAGAATAGGGTGCATATATATATATATATATGTAAATCCAAGCTTCTATCTCTTCCTGCTCCAAAGTTTAGTAGCAGCTGTTGATTTATCAATTATCTTTCTCTTTTTTATGGTACTAGTTTCATTGATTCCGAATACATGAAATTTAGGTTGTTTCATGAATATACATTAGTGGCTTAAAGTTTGTTTCCGACATTGTGGCAGGTGTTTCCTACTTACACCAAAGTTGCTACCGAATCTGGAATACAGCGAGGCTTGTAGCATTCTGAATATAATGAATGGTCCGTGGATTGAGGGACCCTCTAAAGGTTGAACACTCGCCATTTTCATCCAATGCTTTTAAAATCGTATTGGTATACAATTTTCCTTATAGCACTCATACATGTCTGTTCTGTACTTCAGTTTGGGGAAATGGAGACTGCTGGAGCTCCATTGTAGGGTTAGCAGAAACACGACGCCAGCCGTGCTGAGGATCATCCCAGAATCGGATGGGACATGGATATGCAGCAAAATGTATTTATCTGAAGGTGAGTGAGTTATGTATTGTAATTGCAGCTTTTGTGGTAGCTCCTGTACTGTCTCTAGTTTTTTGACCATGTAAAGATGGATTCATGCAATATGGTTATTTATGATTGTAATCACGTTAGTGTAGGATGTGAAATTGCAACAGGAAATCCTTATTGGCAAGAAAGTTCATTTACCAACATTAACTAAAAAATTGACTATTGAGTTTAATTATAAATTTATTTGTTATTTTGTTTAAAGCTAAATATTGAAAATCTAAATTTTAGTTTTATTTAGGGAAAGTTTTTTAAATTTTAGAAAATAATATGGTTAAAAAGTAAATAGACATTAAATTTTTAAAACCTAAATTTTACATTCTAACTAAATATAATAGATTTTTAAATTTAAAATCTTAAATTGAATTAAACTCATCCATGTTCAATATTGATGTATTGATTAATCGAATAAATATAATAATATTTACTTTATACATTGTGAACCAACAGTATACAATAAAAAGTTGTGTAAAGAAACAATCCTCAAAGCCTATACATTCTACCTTAAATTTTTACCCAACCCTTTTTTTCTTTCGTTATTTTTTTATATTCTTGATTTCACTTCACCCATTTCTATGTACACTGTTACATTGGTATAATCCAGCTTCCTACACCGGCCTAAAACACACAGGCTCAGATGCTTCTATATCAGGAGATTAAAATTTAAAAGAAAAAAAAAGCAAAAAAGATTAATATAAAACTTATGGTATACATATCAGTATTCTATCAGTATTCTATAATGAGATCTCCCATTGGAGCTCGATGAGGTACTCCCTTCCTCCTCCTGGAGGACCTGGCCGTTGGTGGCGGGGTTGACGGTGTAAAGCTAATATGTTGTTTGTTGTGATTTGTAACTGTACTCTCATTGCTAACGCTTGTTATGTTCATGGACTCACCTTCAGACTCCTCTGCTTCTCTGTAGATTTTCTTCCTCCTCCCGGATGTACCAACGACCTGAAACGAATAATACATTAATTTATCATAATAATGTATGTATGTATGTGTGTATCTCACCTTGCAACCGAGAGAGCAGAAGGTGAAGGAATCAAGTAGGCTGCGGTGGCAGACTTGGCAGGTATTGGTGACGCCTTTGCCAAGCCTAGGCTGTGGTCTTTCGTTCAAGAACACAATCCTGGCACTGTTTATTATGTATGTCTGAATCCCAGAAATATCTACCAGTTTCTGAATCTCAGAAACTCTTATCACATCATGGTAAGATGATCTCCTGATCTGAAAACACAACCAAGGGTCGAAGAACATTAATATCACATCAGAAAAAATAAACCAAACCATGAGATATAAAAACGAATCCTATCAAAGATTTATATACCTGAATAACTCCATGGTCTTTGTGATAAGCCAGGCAAATTGAACAAAGAGCGCCATTCATGCAATCCAAGCAATACATGTTGCATTCACTCTTGTGAGCATCTGCGTGGAGTCTGCACGGGCAGAAAAACCTTGTTTGAAGCAGTGGAATCAGCCATGGCGGCCACTTCATTTCTTCATCATAATCATCTTCAGGTCCTCCTCCTCCCTACATATAATTATAACCCAAAGTTATTTCAGCAAATATAATATCAACACAAGGGGTGGGAGGCCTAACCATGATTCGCCTGCTTTTTGGTTTGATTTCTCTAACGGTAGAACTTGTTTCTTGATCCATATTCATCATGTAGCAGCTTGTTTTAAGAGAAAAATTTCTAGGAAAATCGTTCTTTTTTCCGAGAAAAAAAAGTAGGTTACTTTGGAGTGGTGAGTGGTGTATGGGAAGGTACTTTATCTTTAGCTTAAAAGTCTTTGAATCGAATCTCTACCCTAACCTAAACCAATAAAACATAAAAAAATAGATTAGATACGTTTGTTTGAAGGAACTTCACCAGATTCTTCTATTTTATTTATTTATTTATTTATTTATAAAATAATTCATTTAAATCGAATATTATATTTATTTATTTATTGGTTTCTATGAAAGTGTGTATATTTATGGACAGAATGGGTTGAGGCTGGCAACTTGGAAGGTTAGACGTGTGGTTCTTTCTAACGTTAGACATTTGGAAGTAATTGATTAAGACATGTACATAATGTAATGAATCACCCAAATCACAAGGAGATGCAGAATGCCACGTGTATTTTCTTTATAAAAATATAAAAATCTATTTTTTTTGCATGGCGATAGAATTTAGGGTTTTGGAATTTACATTTATTGAATTAATGTATCGAGACAAATGTTTCCATTAAAAAACATCTTGCAAATTCTTGGCCCAATGTAGAGGATAACGAATCCATGCTTATCTAGTTTTAGATTTTTTTCTGCTGTTTAAGTATGTGAATTTATAACCGATAAAAATCGATTTAAATGATAAATAGTTTAATTTTGTTTTAAATTTATAATATTATATATATTATTTTTTATTGAAAGACTTACTTACAAAAATTAAATGTATCACATAAGTCGATTTGCTAATGATATCCGCTCTCTAATTATCTTTGATCCTTTTTGATCTTGAGCATGCAGATAATTAGATGATAGCCTTTTAAAATTTGATTCCCCAGTATTCAACTTTCCTGAGTTAGTGGATTTGTCCATCATTCTACCAAGTTCCTCACTGCTATCAAGGGATGCATGTTCAGTAGCAGTTTTCTGTTTCTGAAGTACAACTTCATCTACAAGCTTCACTTTGCATCTGGAGTTTAAACTTTCGAAGGAATTGGATTTAAATGAGGTACCTGTATCAAGTAGAATGATATGCCAACGTGTAAAAAAATAGGAAAAAGTTTTAGACAACAAAACCAGTTCACTAACCCTTCAGTGCTTGTAGTTGTGTACCGGAAGGAAGACATACAGTTTCTGGTATATCATTACCAGAATAGCTTCCAAAAGAATTTTGCAGATATGGCTTCACTTTCCCCTTGTTTAAGTCCTTGAATGAACCCTCTCGAGACAATGCAGAAACTCTATTAGGGTTCAATGGTTCTGGTGATCCCATACTTGTTTCAACAGCCTTCTGTTTCAGAGCCAAAGCACTCTCTAGATTTTCAGCATGCCTCCTAGCTAAGCTTTGCACACTTGAGCCAACTTTGTTTGCCTTTTCTCCTTCAGCATCCAAAACTTGAAAATTCATTTGCAAATGGAGTTCAGTACAAGATCTGTCAGAGTGTCATTTTCTGTTCCATTTTTTTGATAACTAACCTTGCTTTTGGGTTTCAGTTTCCTCAACAAGCTTGCATTCTTCACAAATCCAATAACCTTCAGGAACTTTTAGAAGCATTTCTCGCATACAGTAACTGATCAATTGAATTAATAATAAAATCAATGACTACAGGGACGTGAATAAAAATCAAAAGAAATGCAATAAAAACCTACTGAAGAAACATATTGATAAACCGATTGATGCACTTACGTGTGCTCTGCACCATCGGAGCACTTGCTACATATAGCAAGCAAATCCTCTTGCCCTGCATCCCCACAAATATCACATACTTTAACCTATTGCAAACAATTGGGGAAACAAAGAACAGATAAATCAGCAAAATTTATTCATATGAAAGTATTGATCAATCTTTTCAAAGATTCAAATAAACAACAGATCTAGCAGTCCTGCAGGGTAAAGAAAGAAAAGGAACACTTCTCTTTAAGTAATGTAAATTAGATGGAATCCGGTTAAATATACTTGAACAATCAGTAACAAGGAACCCAGTTATATCAGTCAATACAGGCACTTTCTTCAAACAAAGAAAAAACAAAATTACTGGCATCTTCAGAGGCATCCGATGCATAATCTTTGTCTGCAGAAAGTGCTTGCAGAGGAGTCTCCTTGTCAGGTAATTCAACAAACTCAGGTGACTCATCTTTGTCACCTTCATTCAAACTTTTATCATCATTACCTAGTGGGAAATCACTATTGTTGTCGATATCTGCTTCAAACTTCTGAATTTTGGCAGAAATCTCAGAACTGCCTCCAATAGCATCTTTGCCAGTTTGAGAATGTGAATGTGGACTTTGCATCCTCAATGAATCACTACCAGCATCTTTCTCCATTCTGGAAAGAAGTTCAGAGAAGTCTAGCTTCAGGGAAGAGAACACCTTTTTGGATCCTAAACTACAAACCGACAATGAACTCTGAGATGAATTTTTAATATCTAAATCCTTCTTATTTTCATCACTGGCTCTACTAGCGCAATAAATATTATCATCACGGCCTTCAACACTTTTGGAGCCATCATATTTTTTTGAGAAGGTCCTTTGAATCCCAACATCTTCTAGTTCATCAGATACACCAGATGGCCTTATAGTTGCTTTAGTTTCTACATTTTCGGAGTAAGAATCATGATTTGAATTGACAGAGAGTATATTGCTTGCTTCACGCTGGGTATGCTGTAAGCTATCACCTGGTTTATCCTCGTTCATAGAGTGCAGACTTGCCACAGCAACAGGATCAGTTTTATCGGAAAAGTCATCACTTTTTAATCCCATTTGAGCTATACTAAGGTGCATACAAGATGAATAAGGAGCAGAGAAAACGTTGCAGGTTATGGATGCTTCTTTTGCATGAACTTTTTTGACTCGTGTTAGGCCAAATAAACCTTTTTACAGTTTCTGATAGGACCTAAGAATTTAAAAAAAGAAGAAGCATAAATAAGCAAATAATAAATGGAAAGCAAAAGATACATTACAAACATGTACTTTATGCCCTTTCCTAAAAGAAAAAAAAAATAACCGGTCCTATGGAACAAAAATAACAGTAGCAAGTGTGAATAATATTTTATTCAACCATCATAAAAGAAAAGATTAGCTGCTTTCTACTTTGGCAGATGTGAACTTTATATACAAAATGATCAATCATACACTAAAACTATCCAAAGATTGTTATTTAGAAGCAAACCAATAACATTTCTAATGGAATGCACTTTTCATCATTGAAACTGAACAGTGCAGAAAATTAGAACCGTGTACTAACTGCGGTAAAAAAATAGTAATGTAATGCAGTGCTTTAAATTCAAAGAACTAGGAATCTTTAGAAAAATCATTCCGACCCCTCAATAGGATCCATATATGCTAAGTAGATGTTATCCAATTTTAAGTCAAGAAAAGGATGCATGCATGAGAATAACTTTTTTTACTTGGTAACGTACAAAATGGAAACAATGGGGGTCATTTGCTAAACCAACAAATATGAATCCAGCGAAACAGTTGAGATTAGGAGACAACATACAAAAACTAAGAAATAAGTACATTATTTTCTTGTTTTCCACTTCTAAATCATTCTCCGAAAGCATTAAGGGAAAGTACAGCAATTTTTTATTCTATCAATCTCCACCCCCTACCTATCTTTTCATCTGGTTTTCAACCCCCTTCACCAGGAAAAATGCTAAAGTTAATGCTAAGAACTAGGCACTTTCGTTTGTCAGTACTAATAAATAGACGTCTATCCTTCTTTCAGTCAAAAACATTGTTGTACTTGTACCAAGCGTGATTGATAAAGAAAAGTATTTGCAAGTTGAGCATAGACTGCAGATTACACGTTCTCACCCATCTCGTGCATTGGCCCTTGGATGCAGATGCAGTATCTATAAAGAACAATCACATTGTACCAAGAAAGCATCATTAAAAAAAGTTCTCCGAGTAAACCCATAGCAAAAAGAAAAAAAAAACTTCTCTATTTCATAACATCTAAACCACGAAATGGCAAAACCTTGCATCTAAACTCCTTACAGATGCCTAACATAGTGTCCTACCACGTTGCACAATAAGCAAGGGAAGAAGTATACAATTTCCATAGAGGAGCTAGAATCCTAGTTCCTAACATAGGCCACCCAACATCAGAATAAAGATACGGTGATTTTAATGATAAAATATTACAAACATTTCCACATATTCCATGGCATTTAAATGAATAGAAAAGCTCAACTCGAAAACACTATCAATTGAAGTCTTAAACAATGAAATCAATATTAAAATGTTTTTGATCGATAAAATTAAACAAATTCATAATAAAGAGAGATTTGATATTACATGCCTCTGGTTCGTAGAGTGTCTCATTCGCATTGTAAAGCTCCTCAACACGCCGCACCTCCCGCATCACCACAATAGCTGCTTCTTTCGCCGCCGCCATCGCGGACGCAAACGATCGCAATGCAAATTTAACATTAAACTACCTCCTTCTTCCCCCCTCTCTACCTCACTCTTTATCCCCCGGAGAAGTTTTCCGTTCAAATTTCAATCGCAATCCTCCAATTTCTACTTCGAAATTTCCTCTCGTTATTCTACAAGGAAAAATTATATTAAAAATATAGAATAAAATAAAGCAATATATACAATAATAAACTAAAGCATTTCCAATTTTTACTCTTCATGAATTTAACATTTATATCTCTTTCTCTCATGATAATCTGAGAAAATATATCTTTGAAATGGTAATATTGATAACAGAATTGAATTTTTACTCTCACTCAAACAAAAATCAATAATTATTTTTTAAAAAATTAAACAAATAAATGTACCTCAATTTTTTTCCCACTAATTCATTTTTTTTCTCTCTCTTTTTCTTCAGAGTTCTCACACTCCTCCCCGCGTATTTTTTTTTCTCGAAAAAATTTGAGTTTCTCTTCTATTTTGTTTATGTAGATTTCGTCATAAAGAAATTGGATATTCTTTTTCGGTTCTCTCCGACCGACGAATATCAAATCAGTTCATGGGATCGGTTTAATCCAAATTAACAGTCAATGAAATTTAGTAATTAATTAGTTTTATACAGTCTTTATATTAAAATTATATAAAGTTATAATTAAATTGTATCGTACATTTTATTTTAATAAATAAATCTTTAAATAAAAATATATTATATATAAAATATCTCGAACCAACATTTAATTAAATAAAATTAAAATATTTTTCACTTAAATTAATTTTTATCGATTATATCCGATTATTTTAATAACATATTATTATTTTGTTCATTTATTTAGTAATATATTATCGATATTTATCGATATATCAATTTTATATATTTTATAATTATTTTAATTAATTTTAAAAATTAATTAAAATAATCAAATAAAATTTAATTAGATTCTTTTAACGAATGTTACTGATTTTTTTATTAAATCTATAAAAAAATAAAAAAAATCTTTAAGAAGTAAAAAATTAGATTAAATAATCCAAAAAATTTATAACCCAAAAAACAAAAAAAAATAAAAAATTTTATGAAGATAAACATACCAATAAATTTTAGAAATTTACTGGATCTCTTTTATTTTTGTCGCATAAAGAAGTAAGAATTGTAGACAATTCAAACTATCATGTAAAAAGTATCGGGTAGCCTGATTTTATCGGGAAACAATTATCAACCGAGTGGGGATATAACTTTTCAAGTGACCACCGATAAAGACATAAATCAAAAACTAGCATCGGTTAAATATTTGTGTAAACAATAATCGATCGTTAGGGTATGCTGAAACATGACACAAAACACATAAATCATGCCACAAAATAAAAAATATCACACAAGGAAAGGTGTCACAAATTCAAAAATAACGTGTTATAAACATAAATTTTTATTAAAATTTAAAAAATAATAGATTCTTAAATTCGATAAAACATCAACTAATATTAAAATTAATAACTAATTATTGATTAAAAGAATAAATTAAAGTGAAGAACGATTAAGAGTGTGGAAATTTTGTAGAGGAGAGAACACTAGGCGGAAAAAATAAAGAGGTGAAGTTATTAGATTATTCTTTTCAAAATTTAATTCAATAAACAATTGAAAATTTATTTAATAATATTTAATTAATTTGATTTAATCGATAAATTAAATTAACTAATTAAACGCAATCAAGTCAAAGATGATAAAAATCGTCTTCACTATTTATATATATTTATATAAACTAAGTATATTAATAAACAATTACTTTAATATTATATATATATATGGATGAGAATGAAATTTCTAAGCTTGATAAAAGGAGATATAGAAAAATGTGGTAATTTGGGATTATCGAAGCTTCAGAGTAATGCGAATTGGGAATTCTTTTTTCCTTTTTCCATTGTTTTGAAGTTTTCGTAAGAGATCGGGTTTTATCGAAATCAACGGGATCGAAATAATCGGGTCGGCTTTTAGATTCACTCACGGTGAGTCCTGATTTCTTCTTCTTCATCTTCTTAAAATCTTTGTTTGTTGCATGTAAAGATTTGCTAAGATTTTGGATTCGATTGTAGAATTAATTTAATTTCCTTTTCGAATTTTCTTGAAAATGTTGTTTGTTTTTATTGTAATTAAAATTGCATGCTCGATTATTCATAATTAAATCATATATCCTATCAATATGACAGTGGTGTAAAAAGTCTGTCATGGTTTCATTTTGATTTGAAATAAAGGAATATATTTTTAATTGCTAAGTTAATATATGTAATTATAGAGTTTGTTTAGAATCGCTTTGAAATATGGTTAAGCTTCTCTAGCCTATTTCTATAAATTATATCCAAATCATCCAAACTTTTTTCTCTGAAATGTGCCAGAGATATAATCAAACCTGTTAGTGGTATGATTTGCTAACATTTGCTGTGCATGGTTAATTTCTCTTTGGGTGCTTTTAAATTGGTTATAATCAGAAGATATTAGGGTAGTTTTGTGAATCAACTTATCTTTCACATTAAAGTATCTAAAAATCTAAAGATCCTCTATTGTTTAGTATGAGTTTAGCAAAAAAAAAAAAAAACTTTGCTCATGGAATTAGTTCATTCTGGAAGTGCAGCAGTGACTATCTCTGGAAGCAGGGAATGATTGATAACCAGTATCTTTAGATGGAAAGATGATACTTGTTTCAGGTTATGGAGGCGTTGTTTTTGAGGTTGTTATTCATATGTTTCTCCTACTCCTTTTGAATAAAAGAGGGACTTTAATGATGAACAAAGGCTCAAACATTTATTTGAGTGTATCATGTAATATTGCACTTATTATGGATCACTTTCATGCAGATTTTATTTTATGTATTCACTCTCTCTTTTTTTTTCCCTGGATAACACTCATATCAATGAGTCCAAGCTCCGGCTTGATCCTTGCACAAGTTCAGTTTTGTTAATTTGACCATAGGAAGATTATACATGAAGTGATGCATTGTTTATTTATTGAACCATATTAGATGTATTATGGCTGTTCGCGTTGATGCCAGTGCTGTTGCGTCTAAGAAGGGAAACCCTTGGTTTTGAAGTCAAGCATGGATAGAATAGAAGAAATCTATATTTAGTATGATTGAAAATGGATGATAAAGGAAATTTTAATGAAGTATTCTTATAATTGATAATATTTTCTGCATTTGTATTGAATCATTTCCCCCCTCCTCAGAATCGCAGAGAATAGTTTTTTGTACGGTACAGTCTCTCAAATGGTGTTCAGGGATTCACTTAAGGAGCCCAATATGGAAGTAGGAGGGGCAGAACATGAATCACCAGTAATGGCTGGTTCGCAAGGTCATGTCTCATTGCAGCCTCCTGTATCTTTCAACCACAGTTCAAGGATTTCGCAAGATGATTGGCATCTCTTGGCTAATAAGACCAATCGGAAAGGTGTTGAGCAAGTTTCACTAGACAAGGAAATGCATGCTCTAAATTTTGGCTATATAGGATTAAATGGGAAAAAAACTAAAATTATGGCAGGATCCCGAGAAAATCATGGTGGACAAGGGTCAGATAATAGTTTCATTCCAAGTCTTCATGATGACATGGCACTAGACATTCTGGCCTGGAGCAGCCGATCCGATTACCCAAATCTGGCCTGTTTAAACAGAAAATTCAGGTCGCTGATTGGGAGTGGATATTTATATAAACTGAGACGTCAGCTTGGCATAATTGAACACTGGGTTTATTTAGCCTGTAATATGATGCCTTGGGAAGCTTTTGATCCTATTAAACAGAAATGGATGAGACTACCTAGGATTCCATGTGATGACTGTTTTACTTGTGCTGATAAGGAGTCTCTGGCTGTGGGGACTGAATTACTTGTGTTTGGTCGTGAGTTGTCTGGATTTGCTATTTGGATGTATAGCTTGATCACTCACAATTGGTCTAGATGCCCTCTAATGAATTTGCCTCGGTGTTTGTTTGGTTCTAGCAGCCTTGGGGAGATTGCCATTGTAGCTGGGGGAAGTGATAAGAATGGAAATGTTCTACAATCTGCTGAGCTCTACAATTCTGAGCTTGGTACTTGGCAAACATTGCCAGATATGAACTTACCTCGAAAGCTGTGTTCGGGTTTCTTTATGGATGAGAAATTTTATGTCATTGGGGGCATGTCAAGTCATACAGATTGTTTGAGTTGTGGTGAAGAGTACAATATGGAGACAAGATCATGGAGGAGGATAGAAAATATGTACCCTGGTTACAATGTGGGTACATTTCATCCTGCTATGCGTTCGCCTCCTCTTGTTGCTGTTGTGAATAATCAGCTTTACTCTGCTGATCAAGTGACTAATGAAGTCAAGAAATATAACAAGGTTAATAACTCCTGGAATGTTGTGAAGAGGCTACCTGTTAGGGCTGACTCTTCCAATGGTTGGGGACTTGCATTTAAAGCATGCGGCAACAATTTACTAGTAATAGCAGCTGGAGGACATGGAGGGCGTGATGATGGAGTAATTATTCTACACTCTTGGGATCCAAAGGAGGAAAACAGGGACGGACCCGAGTGGAATGTGCTCTCTGTCAAGGAGCAAGCAGGTGCATTTGTGTCCAATTGTGCAGTAATGGGTTGCTAATGATTCACCAACGTCTTTATATACTCGGTATCATTAATTTGTTATTGTTTTTTCGTTTCCCCATTTATGGATATCAGAAGAATAATTGACCACCTCAAATCAATTTCTGAAAGTTGGCAACTGATCTCATAACCAAAAGATTTAACCTTGTACCATCTAGCCATATCTGTTGCCATTTCTCCTGTACTTTGGCTTTGAATTCATATCTTGGAATGTTACAGTGATTTCTCTGTTCTGGATTCAAATAACTTTCCGGCAGGTACTTCTTTAATACATCTCTTTCATCTTCACTGCTGTTTGTTGCATTGCATTAAAGTACCTCTATTTTACACATTTAATTGTTTATGATTCGGAAAGTTTTCTCGGTCGCTGTTTGATCTGAAAAATGGAGGATTAGAATCTGTTAAACAAATGGTTAACACTCCCAACCAATTTCCTACCTGAAGCTTAGCTATTGAGATTAACGAATTTTCCATCCTTCATACGCATCAAGGATAGAAATGCTTAAGGATGCAAAATTTGTTAATCTAATGACTGAACTTCAAGGTAGGAAAGGTAGTATTGAATCTTAACCATTTGATTAACAGCTAGCAAAGCCTTAGAATTTAAGATAGACAGGAATAAGTTACAAGGAGAGTAGGGCTAGGTAAACAGGATTGTGCCTTTGCTATTTTATAGTCTATACTACCCAAATTTTAGTAGGTGTTGAATATAGATGTGTGTTCTAAAATTTAGAAGGACTGAAACGTTAGATTCCATTAAATAAAATTAAAAGTTCGAATCTTAATAAATAAAAAAAATCAATAAATAACTTCAACAACCTTATTTATGTTTTTAATTGCTTCTTGAGGAGAAATGAGATAGAAGTGTTTATGAAAGGGATAGTAGATCTGAAAATGTGTCATTAATAAAAAGTTGGTCCACATAATAATTAATTTTAAGTTCAGACATAAATAAATTTAATTGATACATAACCCAGTATAATTATAATATAAATTATCAAACAAAATTTATATTTTGAGTCTAGATTGATATAGTTTATAAATAATAGGTCTAAATTTATTATTTTATAAATTCTTTTAATATGTAATATTTATTTTTACTTTGCCCTCGTTTTATAATATTTTTTACTTTGGCCCTCGTATTTTATTTTTCTATGCATAATTTCCGTTTCGGTCCACACTTCACACTCTTGACAATAATCTAATTTGAGTGAACTACACTCAATAGATTATTCACCAACACTTTTGAGAAAGGCAGGCAGATCTCTTCGCCCATCATTATTATTATTATTATTATTATTATTAAATGATTCTTTACGAGTGAGTGACCGTAAAGTATATTTTAAGGTTAATCAATACTTTTAGTGTTAATATTTATATACACTTTAAATAATAAAGTATTTAAAAAAAATTGTAAATACATAAAATAGTATACAATATATTTTTTTATTCTTTTAAGTTTTTAAGATTTTGTCTTTATTAATATGGATCGATCTATATTGTATATTTAATTTTGATGAATAAATTTTTTAATAATTTTTTTATATATATAATATTTTAAATTTGAGATTTATTTAAACGAATTAAAAAATTTATGGAAATTATGATTTAAAAAACACATAAATAAACGGAAAATTGTAGGCAAAATCCGACACGTGTACATTATGACCGGTAAAACCCTCCGATTTTATATATATTTTAAAAAATCTTATTTTTTCCCGTAATTAAAAGAAAGACGAAAGAAACTTACTAATTAGTCGAAGCCTAAAACTAAACCCGCCATTTGAAAAACCCTCAGTTAATTACCTTCCTAGAGAGAGAGAGGGAGGGAGTGGACAGTGACACAGTGAGGGGGAGCAAGCACTTATCGAAAACGACCCGTTCTCGAAGTTTCCGGAGAAACCTTGTCGAACTAAATCCCGATTTCTCTTGGATGAGGTTAGCCTTTTCCCGCTCTTTGGTTTCTTCTTTGATCGATATCTCATTTTTTGTTGATTCAGATGATAAAGTTTGTACTTTTCAGTTTCGGTTAATGTGGGTTTTATTTGTTTTATTTCCAAAGCTTGTTTTTCCCCCCCATGAATTAATAACCGAGAGAAGAAGAATTAGAAATGAAACGTGTAGGACTGTAGATTTTTAACAAGATTATGTTTTTTTTTAATGTATCCATGCTTGTAGGTGTTGAGAGAAATATGAGCTTTGTTGTAGATAACGGATAGCTTGTGATATTAGAACTTGAAGTTTGGATTAGTCAGTACTTAGTAGTAGTAGTAGTAATATATAGATTTCAGTGTGATGAAAAATATTGAAGCCTATCTATTTCTGCTTTGCTGTAGCATTGGGTATTTGATTTTAACTTAACCTCACATATTTACTGTTTCTAAAATCATCTTTGATTATGTCTGTCTTATTTGATGATATACATGCATAGCTAAATTAGCGTGTAACAGATGAGTTTGTAAAACAATAATGTTGTCTTTTTACTTTAGTTTAGGACAGTGAAATTTTATGTTCTTCATTGCTTTTGGATACTTTCTTTATGATTGGTGGATTGGTACTTATTTTTGTTTTATGTAGGATTTTGATTTTATTGGTCTTAAGCTCCTGGTTCATCTGTTTTTAAGATGTTGTCTAGTGTTTATAAGCTACCTGACTTCCTAAATCAGGTAGAATTATAGGAATTTAAACATTATTATATGGTTTAAACATCTAAAGCTTTAGATGCTGATGTTTGCATTTTCATTTTCAACATTCTAACTATGTATGATATTTCACTTAAAAGAGACTAACCTGTTCTGTTGTAAGTTTAACAGCTTAATTGAAATTTCTTGTTATATAGCTTATTGCATAAAGCATGGTATGGAAAGAATTTTGTGGCTTTGTTATGCAAAAGGCTTTTGATCTTGGATGTGATGTACGACTTTGACTCAATTTCCTGTGACAAAAGCTTATCCATCAAGAGCCACAGATACTTTTTTCCCTATGGAACGATCTACACAGTAAAAAAAAGTATTTGAATAAATATCTATAATGTTTATAAGGTCTGTGCCATGCCATCTAACTTTTGTTCACATTTAAGTCTGAGAACCACTTTTGTTTATTGTGAAGAATTTATCGAACTTACTGCTCTGTGGATGCTATATCATCTAACTTTATTTTTACATCAATAGTAATTGCATGCTCTGCACTCCGACTGTAGGCTATACTTGGGTGATTCAAAGTTGTCCCATCTGACCCCTACTTTCTCTTAAGATGAATACAAGAAACAGTCGCGTATCTAGGGTTCAGAGTACAAAAAATTTTCAGGGTGAGGGGAGAAATTGGATTCTCATTGCTGGTGGTGCCTTGCTGAGTACCTTATCAGTCGGACTTGGTTACAGGCTGAAGCAGGCAATTGATGCAAAGCAACAGAATAATGCTAGTGCTAGCTTGAAAGGTATATTGATATCTTTTGTTCCAATAATGTGTATTGAATACATAACTGTTTATAAATTTAGTGTTCATTACAGGGAATGGGGGTTCTGACAGAAGGAGATCATCGAGTTGCCGTTTACATTCAAACATGTATTCATTCACTGAAGAAGATGATGGTTGTTTCAATTGCATGTCAGGTTATGCAGCTATGTTACTGTTTGAGATGTCCGAAGCTTTTCTGTATAAACAAGTACTTGTTTTATTTTTTCACTTTTCCATGCTTTTATTTCAGTCTTTCGAGTGGGATGAGAAAAGTGAAGAAATAGAATTGCTATGAATCCTCTAGTTTGGTTTCTTTTGCAAAAACTCCTTTCTTTTTGTAAATAGTCACGTATTGGCTGGAAATAGAAGACACAGATATTTTCCTTTTCTTCTGAGCCTTTTTGTGTATTCTTGTCTTTAGTCTTATACTTTGCAACTTATGTTCTTTGTTTTTAATCATAATGACTTGGATCCTTGAGGTGTAATTTGTGACCGACACTCGACACTGGTAGTTCAGAAAAAAATTAGGGTGTAGATTCATAAGTCCGAAATTTTGACAGTGGCATTTGTATTCCCTGTGCCTTATGCTCCTCTTCATATCGGAAGGCAAGGTCCTTTTGGAGGTCTCTATTTCTTGCCATCCTTACTTTGGCTAGTCTTAGATTCTTGTACAATGCTTTGTCATTTTTCAGTAGCGAAAGCTAAAGTTTGTGTGTGTTTCTAATTTTCCATGGATAGGCTGGTTTCTCATTTAAGTTTGGGTTAAAAACAGGAACTGGCAACATGGGTGAAAAGCACCCACCCAATGGTCAGATGCTTCCCGAATCCAAAGTTGCTCTCCCTCTGGTGACAGTTCCCACGTCTGAGTTCAACAAGGATAATTGTGTCATGTGGGCATCCTCTCCGGATCGCCTTGAGTTGCCTCCAAAGCCATTCCATCATTCTAACTGCTCTGACTCACCATGTGTCTCAGAATCAGGCTCTGACATATTTAGCAAGCGAGAAGTGATACAAAAATTAAGGCAACAGCTGAAAAGAAGGGATGATATGATTTTGGAGATGCAGGATCAAATCATGGAGCTTCAGAACTCAATGAGTGCTCAGGTGGCACACTCGACTGACTTACAGTCACAACTGGATGCAGCAAATAGAGACTTGTTCGACTCCGAGAGAGAAATCCAAAGGCTGAGGAAGGCAATTGCAGATCACTGTGTAGGAAATGTCGGCACGAATAAGAAAACATCAACTGATACAGCTTGGTCAACTGACATGAGAAATGGACACGCCAATGGATATCTTGATGCGGAAACCAACACGGGCTCCCCTGAGAAGGGAAGGGGAGATGTGGAGAGAATCGAGATGCTGAAGAGAGAAGTAGTAGAGTTAAAAGAGGTAATAGAAGGAAAAGAGTTTTTGTTGCAGAACTACAAGGAGCAGAAAATGGAACTTTCGATGAAGATCAAGGAGTTGCAGCAGAGATTGGATTCCCAGCTCCCCAACATTTTGTAAGTACTGTTTAAGATTGTGCATTCTTGCTCGTTTTCCCAGTTTCGTTCTTCGATTCGAGGTTAAAGAAATGCCTCTTTTTCTCCTTTTCCGGTTGGCTTTAAGTTGAATATAGGATGGTGTGTTCTTTGCTTGGCCATCTATATGTATGAGAATGATGTGTGGAAGTAAAAGAACAGGGAAAAGCAAAGCAATAGGCACCATCATATTGGTTTGTTATTTACTTTTCTGTAGCTTAGCGAGTGCCTTATTTCTTATAGAAATTAGAAATTGAGTTTTCTTCAGTCATGGTGCCTTTTTTTTCTCGTTCTTTTTTCTGGTACCAAGTTGATTGCATCTTGGGATATAAAAACAATGGCGAATATTACGATTTAAATCTCGGTCTTGTTCGTTATGATTTCTTAAGATCAAAATAGTGTAGATGACGAGAAATATTAAATTCTATTATAAAATCATGTTATAAAATATAAATTATATTTGTGTTCTGATCATAGAGTTGTATCAAACCTCAACAACTTTAGAATATAAATTTTATATTTTTTTAGAAATTACATGTATAATTAGGTTGTTTGATTTGGAAATAATGAATATAAGGATATTTTATTTAAATAATAATTATATTTAAAATATAAAAAATTATAAAACGAGTAATCGGGTCACTGGATACCCGATAATAGGTATTACTGTGATCTGGTTTTAAACTACTTGCTTTCTCATGTCTACGACAAAATAAGTACAATAAAACACGAGGTAAAGAAAATGTCAACTACCAGTTCTCTTTCACAGGTTAGGTTTAAGAAAAACACACACACAGACAACCCATAATATTAAAGATGGAGACACTAAGATGCCAATGACCATCACCATTCATGATTTATCTGCTGTTCAAATCAAACTCCCCGACTTCGTGCCATTCGTCCTGCACGCCTGAATCTCCATTGCCGGTCTCTTCGTCATTTAAGAAATCTTCGGATGGCTCCTTTTCGTCTCTCTGTGCATTGTTCCCCCATCCATTCATCATCTCATCAGGGTTTACACCCTGTGACTGCTCCCCAACGTCATGACTGGAAGGTTGCCTCCCTGAGATCCGAGTGCATTTGCCCTTATAGGGCCTCGGGACATTATTTCAGCATGAGTTTGTGATTCGACTAGAGCTTGCTCTGCCTGAACCATTGCTGCCATTCGCATCTTAGCTTCATGAGCTTTCTCCCTAGATTCTAGTTCTGCTCTCAACTCGAGCATGGCTCTCTTCTCTTCCTAGAGAAGAGCCTGCTCAACCATCAACCTTTCCTCAGATCGAAATCCCCCTGCTGATCGTTTGCGAGATATTATATTGAAGGCAAGTGCCTGCTTCTCGAACGTGGCTGTGAACTCTGCAACTTTTGCAGCAGTGTTGCGATCCCACTGCTGGGAACGAGATGGCACCAGGCCAGTTGTATCAGAATCGAGAATTCTGTCATCCTCCTCTGCTTCATAATCTGCTACAACATGGTAAGGTAGTAATCTGCACATTTACATGAAATTTCAAAAAACATACATAAAGCAAGAAGAAACCATTTAATCCAGCTGTTGTAATGCAAATTCTTCAAGTACAAAGAGACGGCACAAATAATTTCGGTACTGCTTCATTTTAACCTCATTTAAACATTTCTTAAACTCAGTATTAAGGTGTTGGAATATAAAAATTTTAAAAAATAAAAAATATATTTTTTGAATTAATCTACCAATAGATCGAATATGGAAATTATAAAATAAAATATAAAAAGTAGTAGATGTTATATATAAAAAAATTGCCTTGTATTCCGGTCGAGTTCTCCTTTTCTGGTGTCTGCTTAACCTCATATAAATTCCAAACACCCACAGAAAAAATTAATATTCTCAAAAGAAAATCTTGAATTTCAAGGGAAGCATCAAAAATGGCGACGCCATCGAAGAACATCGAGGGCTTCTACAAGCAAAAGAAGAACACCACTTCCAAATCAAAATCCTCCAACTCGGTCAAACATGCCGCGGCTACTTCGGGTTCCAATATCGCCCAACCGCCCGCCCTCGTTTCCCATGGCGGTTCTCTCGATCTCAAAGGTCACTCAATCACTCTCCTCTCTTTTTTCCCCAGCTTAGAAATGGGTATCCATTTATAAAACTGAAATTCGTTACTAAAAGCAGATGATTTCGACGAGGAAGAGCAAGTGTTAAGGCAGTTCGATATGAACATGGCGTTCGGACCATGCATTGGAATGACGAGGCTTGATCGCTGGGAAAGAGCTCAAAGATTGGGTCTCCATCCTCCTCAAGAAATTGAAAAGATTCTCAAACGTGGTAAAGTGAAGCCACAATCTTTATTCGACGGTCGAATTTAGTGTTATATTATTAAATTCAGATGGAATCAATGTCCAGATTCTGGATTTTCTAGTTGAATGTTGTCATGAAACTGAAGATTTGCTGGGTTTCATGCACAGATGTTTTTGCCCGTATGGGATTCTTTCTTTTAATAGAAAAATCGTAATTTTAACCCACAAGCCTACTTTTATACAGTTTCAATATGTATAAATTTGTGTAATCCAAAGGCCAACTCCAGTGGTCTCGTATGTCAAAAGTCTTGGGGTTGATCTGTTTAGGCATTATAAGCACTATCATTCATAGGACTCCGATCGACGGGTCTAGACTAAACAGCAGATAGCACAATATCTCTCTAAGATGAGTTTGGTCTAGACTAAACAGCAGATAGCACAATATCTCTCTAAGATGAGTTTTTAGGGACGGTTTGGAGCAAAGGCTCTCATATTGCACCTGTGTGTTGAAGGCTGATTTATCTAGGATATGTTCCTTTTCGAGTGTGGCATATCGAGTGTCGCAAGATATGCCGGTTCAGGCCAATGCAACTCTCAAAATCTTCTTTCATTTCTTTTTCAAAAGATACTCAAAATCTTCTTTCATTTCTTTTTCAAAAGCCTATAGAAATAATCAAGGGGGAGAATGTGCAAAACAAGATTCTAAAATAATTAGGGTCAAAATCAAATCCCAGATTATTTGACATAGAGAAAGATAGATCCAGAATTCGATGACTAAACCAAATACATGACAAAGCATCAATCAAAAGGCAAAATTTAAGTTTAAATGTGTTGGAAATTGATTAAAAAACTACAAGGTTGTGTGATACCTATGGTCATTGCTGCAGCAAGTGTTTCTCAACAACCGTTCTCCCAAACTTCTCCTGCATGTCTTGTGGTGTTTCAACCTACAACATACAATTTATATTCAGGCCACCCAAAAGTAATCAATATAATTGAATCAAATCAAACTTAAAATTTTAGGCTTAGGGCTTCAGCTCATTCGAGTTACATTTTAAGCTCAAACTTCTTTGAGCTCACTCGATAGTCAATTCTCATGCTTGACTTCCAACTTGATTATTTGTGATTGAATACGAGTCGAGAATATTCAATGTTATTTCAAAATAAAGAATATAACTTAAAACTTGAAAGGGACTTAATAAGCTCTCAAGCAAGTGAAATTTATGTTTTTAAAGTTGAGTCTAAACCCTATTCCAATTTATATGGGCGGTTGAGTTACTTACTGCATTGAGGGCTTTAAAAACAGCCTTGACAGTGTTGTGAGGATTCCTTGAGCCAATAACCTGAGAATATAGTTCAGATTAGCAATAAAAAGTTGAACTCTAAAATCCATTGTGAGGAACCTTTATCTCACTTCTATGTTGTTCCAACTCTCATGCCTGATTCATCTCGGTACAAGTATGAAAAAAAGGAATTCCAAGAATCTTCAAAATGCATGAAAAAACCTCCCTCTGTGTGTGTGGGGGTGGGTGGGTGGGTGGGTAGGGGGTAAATATACTAGTGTCAAAACATATATTTATATACAATATATGCCAGAGAGAGTAAAACACAGAATCGATAACACTTCATTACCTTTGATTTGATATTCTTAAAGCCAGCTAAAAGCAAAATGTTTTCAACTGTTCTTCCAGCTCTCATACCCGTTGTAGTTGGTGCAGGCCAGAGATAGACCTACCAAAGCATAAAAAGTAAAAAAAGAGTGAATGCAGAAAAACTTGAGCATCAACAAATGTGGACAATTAACTCAATATGAAGAACCAAGATTGAGATTAAAAACGGTGATAAAAAGAGAGTTATGAACACCTTAGTCTTCTTATATGATGTTTGAATTGCATGGGCTATAGTGTGCTCTTCATGTCGTTCAATATAGTGAAGATTCTGAAAGCATTTTTCATGTGCCTGTTGTAGGTTACATGAGTCAGTACATGTCACGTAAATTTATCAAGTCACGTTAGAAATGATTATGATATTCAAGAACCTGTTCATGGGGGGCAAGTGGCAACATTGATGATACTATAAACCTTTCAAATTGAATTGATTTCACTACTCCAACCCAGAAATCATAGCATCAAGGTAAGAAAGTAACCATATAAAAACAATTCATATGAAAAGCAAAAAATTCTTAAGGGACTAGAATGTACTGTGTGCAATATTTAAACAGATAAAACAAAACATTTACTTTACAAGAGTTCTAGTTTGGCGAAGTACATTTTTGCTGTATATAAAATCTAAAATACGGATATCATACAGCACAAAAGGACAGGTCAATGCCAATTTTTCATATGCATTACCTTTATCCCACTCACATGGCTAATTCGTAATTGCATACTATGCCTTTTCCAATATCAAAAGGAAATATGCTGGCACAGGGATGCAAGATATATCTGTCTGAATGGACCAGATTTACCAGCCAGGTAATAGAAGATAAAGAACCGATTACCTATTGATTAAACGGTGCAGAATTAAAGAACAGTATAAATAAAAACAATGGAAAGTTACCCTTTGCATTGCAATAGGGACTGCTTCAGCTTTGGCTTTTGCGTATCCAACAACACCATGAAAGTTTCCACACGCCATCAAAACGGTGTACTTGACCACTTGCCCTCCCTGGAAAACACCAACTTCAAAAGAGTTACATAAAAATCAATCTAACAACAAAACTCACTCAAATGGCATGAGATTACCTTTGTTACTTTACAAGTTCGATTTACATCTATCAACCTCACATCAAAACCCTGTCATCCATCATTCAATAGAAAACAGAGTTAGTTACATGCAACAAGAAATAGCTTCAAAAACCACAAAGTTGATGCTTGAAACAAAACAATGCAAATAATTATCATCAAATGAGTCGTACTTGTGAATGATGGTTAAAGTCGTACAGAGAATTAATGTACAAAACTGTAAAAGAGGGGAATTGGACCACAGTGGAAACCATTGTGGTTAGAATAATATAACCCGCTAACAACCCTTTCAAAATTGATTTGACACAAATCAACCTAGAATAATTTATACTTCTACCAGAACTCAGAATTTATTTTGCCAATCCAAATAACTGAAAGCTATATTTCTATGAGTGAGGCCAGATATTTTTCCCATGAAAAGCATGAATATAAATAAAATATAATTAAGAAAATGTAAGAATAATATTAGCTTAGAATTCTGTTCCTTGACCATTTCAAAAATAACTCAACTGTTTGAACTTTGAATCAAAATAAATGAATGTCATGTATACACTTACCTTTCTGTAAAGAGGAATTCTTTTCTTCTCTGTCAAAGAATTTCTTTCCTCGGCAAGGTATCTGATTTCCTCCTCTAGAAGCTTACCCTTCCTACCGAATGTGTAATCCAACTCAGCCAGCTTCTCTTCCAGTTTCTTGTCAATGGCATTGAGCTTCTCCAATAGTATATTATCCTTCTCTTTCATGTCATCGAACTCTTCATCCTCCTCATCCTCATCATCTTTTCTTACAATTTTCTTCTCATTCTCCTCTTCAGCTTCTTCCTCATGATCAACAGGACCAACTTGTTGATCCTTCATAACTCTATAATTGGCAGGATTATTGGGATCATAGGCTTCCTTCCATTGAAGGAGCCTCATTGCCCTATTCAATTTTTGCTGAAGGATAAATTTCTCTTTGCCTTCTGCAACCTTAAGTAGATTCAACAAGTCACCAATAACCCTATATTCAAGGCGAAGTTTAAAATGCTTTTCCTCAAACTTGTCAATTTTTTCCATCCATTTGAAAGCATCATCGAGCGTCACTGTAAAGTGCAACAATGTAATATTTCAACAATGATTGATTGATGAAATTTCACAAATATCAATTATAAATCAATTTTTATACAGTATATGGTGTTCTCATATTCAAATCAGTAAGTAAACATGATGAATCTTTATTTCAGAATTTACAAAATCCACGAGTTTATTAAATCACTGAATTTATGCATTTGAATTTAACATATTTGTTTGACCATATTTGCAATCTCCTTTCTTACTAAGGTAAACACACCATATTCTTAGCTTTTACACAAATTCAAGTGTACATGTCATGTTTGTGACTTTTCTCGATATACATTTTGAGACATTCATGCACCCCTGTGACATCCAAGTTATTTAATCCTGTTGTGTTTTTTCTAGATATATTATCTAAAATTGACAACTCTAGTGTGTATGTAATAAGCATTCTACACATGTACACCCATATACATGTTATAGTTTCATTAGTTCTCGTACATAAGTAAAGCAACAACTAAAATCATGCTTGTTCACTTACCTGCCTCGCAGAAGTTCTTTAGTAACTGCTCATGCATCTTTGTTTTCCTCTCAAATTGTATTTCCCGCTTCTCATAATCCCTCTCATCCTCACTTTCAGAATCCGAATCCGAGAGGCCATCGAATTCAAAGTCTACAGGCACATTATTTTCCTTTAAATGCCTCTTTTCAAACTTCTCTATCAATGACGTTACACCCATATAATCTTCTTTATCCTCTTCATCAAGATCCTTTGTATCCAAACCTTTTCTAATCCTATCCTCTCTTTCCTGCTGCTTCTCGCGTTCAATTTCAGCATCTATATCAGCAAAATAATCCTCATCCCCGGAATCATCATCATCCCCGGAATCATCCGACCACAAGCCTCTAGAGAAATGCCATCTATTGAAAGAAAGTGGAGATTTTGGTGCTTGGTTGTTGGAGAAATAGGAAAAAGTTGAGATATTTCGGTGAAGTGAAAAATGGGGTTTAACGTGGGGTTTAGGGATACGATTTGAGTAATGTGTGTTTGGCAAAATATTCGCAGAGATTTTCCGAGAAATCGGAGGAAGTGCTCTAGGAGGGTTACGAAAGGAGCAGCTAAGGAGCCTAAACCATGAAGACGTCTGCGATTTAAACGGCATTTTTGTTCTCTATTAGCTTACAAAATGAGAAACATAGAACAAACCTGGAAAATGAGTAGAGAGACGGTATGAGCTAATTCTTTAACAAAAGTTAGCTTTCAAAAAGAAATCACTGAGACAGAGAAAGTAGCAGTAGGATCGAAAACAGAGAATGGAAATATGTCGCGAATGAAGCAGAGAGAGGGAACCGAGTCACAACTCAGCGTACCCACGTAAATAAAGATTAGGGTTTGGGGAATTACCTTAAATTAATTTGGTTGGGATAGAATAGGAAGAAGACCAGCGTGGTTGTGACTGGAGAAAGGCTTCTATGGCGGCGCGGGATGCATACGAGTAGAGTAGCTTCGGAACTTCTAAAGAAAAACTTGGGGGAAAATGATTTTTGATATAAATATATTTTAAATTAAATATTATAGTGTTACTTTTAAAGGTATAATTATTGTATTAGGTGATAGTTTATTGTATTAATTGATTTAATTAGTGAATTATATCAGTTGATTATATTAAAATATTTGATAATGTTTAATTGTTTTAATATATAAAATAACATATAGTAGTATAATTATATTCGATATTTATTTGAATAGTTTATTAGTTAATGATAGTTTGTATTTATTAATATTAGTTAGATTATAAAAAAATTAACATAATATTATCAAACATATTTGAATGATTTATATATTAATTTATCATTTATATAATTATTTTAATATAATTTAATTAATTATTAAATATAAATATAAATGCGTAGGAATAAAAATAAATAAAAAATATTAATTTACAAATATCATGAAAAATAAAAATAAAAATATTAAATTTAGGTTATTTAATTTTTTATACTTATTAAAGGTAAAAAGTGATCCCTTATATCAAAATTTTAATTTCAAAAGTTTTTTATTAGCAAATTTTTTAAACTAGAGGTCCCATCTTAGCATATGTTACATATATTAACAACTTTTTAAGCATGTTGATTTTAAACCCCAACACTTTAATTCTAATTTTTTTAAAACATTAAAATCTAATCATAAACCCTAATACTCTGACCCTAAACCTTAAACTTTAAGGTTGATCACAAGCAAAAAACACCAATATATATATATATATATATGCACAGCACAATTAATGAATAATGAGCATGGTCTGGATAAGCATTTGCTATCAGGCCACTATTTGAGTACATATTTCTTGTCAAACACCCAGTACATAATCCAGCGCCATAAAAAATCGACCATCGAGTCGAGTTCGGTTCCGGCATTAGGCAATCCTTCCATAGTCCTTTCTTCCACGAGAACCTGAGGGAATATTTGAGAAGGGATGGTTGGCCCTACGCCCTACATGAACAATGCCAGGATTGAGTAAAACGGAATCACTTCATTGTCCTCCTCAGGTTATCCGACAATAGTTATATAGTTCCGACACACGTTAGTCTATGAAATTACAGTAGGACGTAACTGAAAGTAATTTGATAGTGTAAAGTTAGGAAGTACCCCATGGCATGCCATTACTTGATGCACTACTTGCAGGAGAACGTTGGCCTCCAGAATTAAAGCTAGGAGGGAGCTGGACTTTCATGTGATTCCATTCGCTACCCCGAGCACCACTGGATCTTCCGTGATTGAACGGCTGAACAGTTTGCTGCCCTAAACGGCTAGGAGAATTTTGTGTCATATGTGGCATGAAGTGAGAATGCTTCGATGAATAACGAGGATATCCAGCATGTAAATCATTAGCTGAAGGAGGGCTACCCACTTCTGCATGTGAAAATCCTACAGCTCCATTTTGTCTGTGTTCAAACAATATAGAAATTAGTCAAGAACAGTGTTGAACTAGACAACAGCTCTCCTCTTGTGAGTCTGAGATGTCTAACATTACAGTGCATATCCATCTATATAATGCACAACTCATATTTGGCCACGTCAACTATGTGGAACATAAATGCAAAAACTAAGGTAACCCAGAGAAGGTTATGCAATTACCTTTGAATTGACAAATTTGAGCTTGTGGTTGAGGAATGGCTGAATCTTCCAACTCCAACAGATGAATCGACTGAACCAATATGCATTCCTCTGTTAAAGTCAGCTGATAAGCTCTCTTCTGAACCATCTTCTTGTAGAAGTAGCTCATCACTAGTGTGAAAATGAACACAAGAAATAACACAGTTAACAAAAAAAAGTATATCTCAATATTTGATAAACATGAGTTTACACTACAGTTTCAAGTTCTCTACTCACCTATAATTTGGATCCCAATCTCCAGGATCAAGCAATGGCATGCTGGCCTCTGACTTGTCTTGAGTTGCTCCTGTGCTACGCTGCAGTTGCACATTAGAACCAAGTCCTATGGAGTTTGGTATCTTCTGAACAGTTGGGTAGCCTGTAGCCATTCCAATGCCACCTAGCTGTTGGTTCCAGTTGACTGTGTTAGAATTTGACTGTATGTGAGAGGGTAGACCACCGACCACTTGAGAGTGCCCCTTAGCTTGGATAGAAATGGATCCATCAGTTACTTGTCCTTGCCAGTTTGAAGATGATGGACTCTCTTGCGATTGGGAACTTCTGGAATATCCCCAACTTTTTCTTCTATTAAACTGGCCAGCTGTAGCCATCTTACTTAAAGGTGATCCCTGACAAATGTTTCTCACAGGAGAAGTAGGACCATATTGCCCAGGAGAGCCACCTGAAACTTGACTGTAGGAACTTGGAGGAGTAAATTGTGAGGGACTAGTGCCTAGAGGAAGTGGCACGAAGTTTCCAGCTGACGGACTCACACCAAGTCCTGTCCCCTGAGAGTACTGCATATATCTCCATCTAGCATCAGGACTACTTCCAAGCATTGATGCACCGCTCTGGGAATGCATGTTCATTGCAGATGGATGAACAGGAGAATAATATGCAAACATATTACTACTATCTCCATAACTCCCGTAGCTGCTTCCAAGCCCAGTATTGTCATTATAGCTTCCATAGCTGCCATGACTTCCTACACTGCCATAGCTATTTGCATGCGCATATGGCACCATTTGGAAATGTGGGCTGTTATGAAAGGGAACCATGTTCCTGTTTTGAATCTATACGATTGAAGATATACATCAGTATAAGACTACTACTATAGAAATAAAAATACTAGATCATTAGGAAGCTTACATTAGGGGAAAGACCAGCTGCAAACCAATGCCCTCCACCAGGGTGATGATCCACCATGATGTTTTGAGCAACAGGCTATAGCAAGAAAAGGGCAGACATTAGGCAAGTGTCGTTTCCTCTTCTCTTCCCCCCCCCCCCCCCCCCCCCCACAGAAAATAACAGATTATCTTTTCGTAAAGCTTGTTATTCACAAGAACATATTGCTACGATTGAAAAGATACTCAACCATGAGAAGACCAATAAAGTCCAAACTTTCGTGCCGGCCAAAAAAAATTATGATCACATTCATACAGAGGACACTGATATTTCATCAAATGATTGCTAAGATTTGTTCAAACAAGTACAAAACTCGACCTCAAACTATTTTCAACAACCTTGAACTTTTTATAAATAAGGGATATGTTCCTAGGACCTAGAATATAAAATAAGATTATACCATTGTTCAGAAAAATACAAACACGGTAATCAGGAGAGGAATACACAATTCCCTTGTATGCTTGGCGCCAAGAATTGAAATAAAAGCTACATAGTTAATATTAATCTATGAAATAAGGTTCAAGATTCTTTAATTTTAGAGTTACACGCATAGGTCCCATACCAAGCGAGGGGTCTCAGGGGGAGGTCTGTATGGGAATGTGAAAGGTTCCCCAGTAACAAAAGGGTGTTTTGAAGCCTGTAAGATGAACTTGAAACTCTTACTATTGCTTCATAGAATCATATTTAGTTGAAATTGTATGATAAATGAGTGTTAAAATGAACTTCAATTACCTGGAAAGGTGACCACCGTTTTGCTGGATCAAACTCAACTAGTCCCCTCAGGAAATCAATCAAAGCTAATCGTATCTGACCCTCTGTTATAGATTCATTACACAACAGCCTTGGTAAGTTCTTAGCACATAGTAGTCACACACTGCACACATTTCCCTGCCATGGCAAGCCGGATATTGAATGTAGAAGATGCTAACCTTTAATGATATCTTCTTCAGGCAAGTTTTTCCGGTAAGGATAATTTGTAACGATTGCTTCAAGGTTCTTATGACCAAAATACTCTTTCCCCATCAACGGTTTTTTTAACCCCCTCTGAGAAGAAACAAGCAACAACGATTAATCAAATAAAGATAATTGACAATAGATATACGAACATAAAAATTAACAAAAAACCAGTCAGAAATTTCTATTCTTTCATAACTTTTCATATAGTTGTCTTCAGAATGGAATACATGAACACTTACAGCTTCATATTCTTCTTCTGTTAATGCTTGGTAAGCACTTCTGCTACTAACTTCACCATTTTCAATACTGTGTATGTTCCCAACACACTTAAAAAACTTACTTGTGTTCTTTGCCTCCTTTAGAACATAATCAGGGGGTTGCGATCTACAACAAGAAAACCATACGCATAAAAGGTTGTTCACACAACAAGTGCAAAACTACAACTAAATTAAGAGAGGAATGATCTTTAGAGGATATGACTCGTCATTATGATGCTTTTACATGGAATAACCAGAAAACGAAGAGATGGATAGAGGAGCTTAAGCATTCAATTTGTGATGTTCAAAAAATATATGCTACTTTGAAAAAACAAATATATTTTTTTTGTCTCTCTTTTCTTGTACTTTCTTGTTTATCATAAGGGCAATTTAACTTCAGAAATCTATAAGCTCGTGAAAATATTAGACATATATTGCATTGAATGATGGAACTTATAAGATTAACAAAAAAAAATAAGGGACGTCGAGAGTGAAATTTGGTAATCACACATGCTAATTGAAGATAAGTGACTACTTATACAACTTTTCACATTTGGACACAAAACCATCAGTTCAGTTATCTCTTTACCAAATCAAGCAAAGAAAAGCTATTCCAAAATAAGTCTCAAGAAAATGATGCCTAGAAATACAGGGAAAAAAGTTGGTCCTGACCAATGCAAGAGCCATACCCCAGTATTTTTACCATTCGCCTTAGAAGATCAAATTCTGAAGCACCTGGGAATAAAGGCAGACCTAAAAACAGTTCGGCAACTATGCAGCCAAAGGACCACATGTCAATTGTTGTCGAATATCTGAAAAAAGGATCAAGGTTCAAACTAAAACAAACAATCATGACTATATACACAAAAAACGGAATTAAGTTCTCTAATTATAAAAGATAATAATGAACCACAACCAGTGAACATAATTTTGCGAACCTGTTTTTTTAAATTACTGCCAAAGAATGGAACATGCCAAAAAGCAATGTTTTGAAGAATCTAGCCAAGGTGAAACAAAACAATAAATGCTTAACTCGAGCATCAAACAAGTCAAATCTAATGGAGTAGGAAGATTTAAATGGGGTTGACGAAACCGGTATAAGAAATCTTTAATGTTATAACATATCGAACATGTTTTGAGATCAACCAGGAACTCTCATGTCAAATCCAGACCATATAAAGGTCAGGTTCCATGATTATGGACTTCAAGTAACAGTTGGGTTCAGTTTTTAGTTAAATTATAACTGAACTCATGAGGTTCATTTTAAAGTTTAAACCTGAGGATTGTCAGGTCAAATGAAGTTCTGCTGAAGTTTATTCATCGAAATTCCATTCATAAAGACATTGAACATGAGAAGAGATGCTACAAGGAAAAACACCAGGATCCAGCGAAAGACACAACCAGTAAGCAAAATCAATAGATAGAAAATAATAAGACCATAAAGTCATGCCAAAAGGATACCGGTATCCTAGAAGAACTTCAGGAGATCTATAATATCGGCTCTGCAGGAATAAGACAAAAGTACAGCTGTAAGACCTTCCTGAGCAAGATAATAATGAACAGCATGAAAGTAGTAGCTACGGGTGGAAACCTGAATGTAGGAATAAACAGTCCGTTCTTCCATGCAAGCTGATCCAAAGTCAATTATTTTAATTTCAGTTGGCTTGACACTGTTATTTCCAGGGCAGAAATATCAAACTTCACTGAAAAATAGAATACATTATAAGTTCCTAATCTTGGAATAATTTTGAAAAAAGCAGCTCACCTCGTGCATAAAAGAATATTTTCTGGCTTAAGATCACAATGAATTATTCCAGCATCTTTTAATAAAGCCAGTCCACGTAGAATCTAAATAAAATCAGAAGGTCAGTATGAACCCAAAAGACATCTGGAAGCAGATGTTTCAGCTGCTAGTCCAATCGCTAATCAGGTCGAGCCAAGTTCAGCTATAAGCAAACTGCAAACCTGTTTTGAAAACAGCTGAACAATGCTTAATGACAAACCCCGGAAATGATTTATCTTGATGAGTTCATACCTAGATCAAGGGAAAATGTAAATAACAAGCTGCAAAACCTATAAGTGCATCTAATGATTAAAAGAAATTCATAAATGAGGAATCTTCTTTCATTGAAACATACTCACAGATTTGTATCAAGAAGTTCAAAACAAATACACAAATGATGTTGATATTCAAAGTAATCATAAATACGGACAATGTGATGCTTGTCTTCTGGATCATACTTTTTGTTTAGCTGCAAAAAGTAAACAATTAAAGCCAAAAAAATGATGTTTCACAACTGGCATTTTTAAAGGATATATACAGCTTTAAGAAAATCACCGTTGTCAAAATAGAAACTTCAACCAGTGCTTGCTGATAGTAAGCAGGTTGGTTTTTAATTATCTTCACAGCAACAAAACTGCTTGTTTCAGGAACCCAGCATTTAGCAACCTGCCCGAAAGTTCCATGACCAAGAACATCTTTGACAATATAGCTACAAAAAATTATTGAAATATGAGTAAAAGCTTCCTTCATGAATAATATACGTTCGATGCATTAGGTAACAAGTTCGGTGCATCATAAATGAGAAAAACAAAATTGATACACAGGCAACATATGTGATATATTATTGAACTATGCAAGTCAAGAGCAACCACACTTTCTCAGGATATGTAATATAACATGTAATATTTTCATATTCAGGAAAGCCAAAAAATGGTCATCCAGCTTAGTTAAAGTTTTCTCCTGTCATTTGACGAATCATAACAATACCCAGCACATCAAACAATCAGACACTAAATTGAAGTTGGAATTGGTTTCTTACATGTTTAATACAGTAACTATATGATATTATGATTTTCCCACGAGTAAATAACTTGTCTGGCTAACCATGCTAGAGCTGAGATAAATCAGGCTTCAGCTGGCATTTTACCCGTCAATTATAGAGCCAATGCAGTCTAATTCCTACCCAAGCCCCAACCTCAATGACAATCCATTTCTAAAAAATATTCTACTTCAGTACCCTGAAACTGCGATATAAGAACAAGCATTTTACTGGGGTTGAAAAGAAACAGAAACAAAAAAGTATTCTTTGGTGCTAGACTTAAGTTGAAAGAGAGAAGCTCAGCAAAGAGAATAAAAATTTTAAAACTGAAAATCTCAAGGAGGAGAAAGGTTAAGGGAGGAATGGCAGCTTGAATTAGCAAAATAATAATAATTACTTGAGCTTACAACCCCAAAACTCTATTTTTAGACTGATGTATAAGTAATTCCAACATGCCAAATTCAGAGTTCACTAGCCAGAAATCAAGCTTGTATTTTTCATGTCTTACAGGAGCTAACCACATGAATAGAAACAAATACACATTTAAAACTTATCTGTATATCTGACACATCAAATTCAAAAAGTTTTCCATTTTAGTTTGGGATCCACAAATTACCATCAGCAGAACAATGGAAGTTTTAGCAAAAGAATACTAAAGACCACCTTTATCCACCACCAAGAAAATCCAAAATGCACATGTGAGGTCAATTCACAAAGAAAATACAAGAAATACTTCAAAAATATAGTTCACATAATCAGGATCATAAAAAGTAGTAACAAACCTTCGTTGTGTTTCTAAATTGATCAAGACAAAGTTCACTGTTAGAATAAGATCTGAGTTCACATTGTCATAGCCTTCATTGAGGACACCAACAGATGGGCTTGTCAAAAACCACTTTGGATTCAATTCTTCTGAATATTTAAATTGTGAGTTGCATATTTGATACGTCTCAATTATGTCCTTTGTCAGTCTTGCCACCAACTGCACAGTTAAAGCTGCATGTCATTGTCGGCACAAAGATTTGCCATATATGAGTCCATGCACCCTGAAACAGTTCTCCTTTGCCTTTTCTTCTATTTCTTCTTGGGTGTAAAACATATATAAAATCATATAGATAAATAATCCAAGCAGGATCTACTTCATATTTCATATCAAGCAATATGCCAATATAGTTTTCAAGTACAAAATTCAGTGCTATTTATTTAATGTTTAATGTTATTGTTTCTCAAACATATTCGGACATTAGAACATAAATGTTGACAATACAGCAAGAATGGAAAACATTATGCACAAGGAAAATAGAGGTATCTGACAATAGATAAATAAATAACTAGGAGATCTATAATGGTAAGGGCAGTGTCAAGACAGATGTTAACAACCCAACATGAGAGTGACAAACAAATAAGTATCTATTCCCCATTAAGACCGTATTGTTCATGGAATCCGCTTCCTAGTTCAACTTTCTCATCAACGTCATGGATTGGTTACCGGTATGAGTTGTATTAGCTGAAGGCTTGTCAGGGTAGATAGAATGTGGAATCTAAAATCAATCTGGTAATCTCACTATGCTAATATTAGCACCGATACATTGTGTTCTTCTATCAGGATCCAATTTGACCACCTTCGCTGCTTAAGCATACAGGCATGTCACATTATATTAACCAAAATAGGAGTAGCATTCCGGTCATGTTCAAAGCTTTCTATAATAATGTATTTGCAACTAGTGAAACATTTAAGATTTAAACCCTGCAAATAATAAAGGGACTGTCTCTTCTGACCTCTACATTGCTTATATGTTTTCCTTTTTCCTTATGCTAAACAGAATCACTAAAGAAACAGCAACTAAAACCAGCTGAATATCACTTAATCCATAACAACTCAAACAGAAACCCAACTCAAAAGCTCCTAATTTTTCAACACATCACAGAAAGCCAAAGAAAAATCTTGCAAACTTTGAACTAACAGGCAATTAGGAAAGGGAACTTACAGGCCTCCTGACAACAACACGCAGTTTTCTATCAGCTTCGCTTCTAGATGAGTACGGCCTAAAGACCAGCTGTCTCGACCTCCACCGCATCACAGAGCCTTCATCGGAGCCCAATTCTGAGGTCCTCCGAGTCTCTCCTCGATTACTAGGACCAACTTCGTCCATGACAATCCACTAGAAAGAATCAAAGTTCTCTAAAACCCAAAATTTACTATTATCCCCAATAGCTCCATTAGAGCAGAAACCACTCACAACCACCGTAAAAGCAAGAAAACCCCAAACTTTATCAGCAATCGAATTGCAATTTCCAAGCCAAGATTGAAACTTTAGTCATTTTCCAATGAACCCACCAGCTAACTCAAATCTCATTCTTTTTTTTTCCATTCAAAGTTTAAAGACAGAATAATCAGAAAACTGGAATCCCGGGTGGATTCAGAGATGATATAAAAACAACCCAGATTTATATTAAAATAAAAAACGATCGAAGCTTCTCATAGATTATAAATAAAACCCAAAACATGCAAGAACAAAAAAAAAAACACTTAGATTACAGAAAATTATTTCGATAAAAAGAATGATCAAAAGTTGAAAGAAATAGATAGAAACAGAGAGCTTTCAGTCTGAGGACATAGGCAACCACCGTGCTTCTTTGTACCTCCCGATGTGAGTGATTTTTTTAGCCCTTTTTAGATATTTTTTGTGACTGACCGGCGTTTATACACTATACAGTCGTTTTTTTCCTTTTATTTAATTATTTATTTTTAGGGTAAACTACACTGGTAGTCATCAAAAGTTTAGAACACTTTCATTATAATTGTTAAATTTTTAAAATTTTCATTATAGTCACTAAATATTTATATCGCAGTTTTTTTTAAGCATAAAACATAAGAGTATTTTGCTTGATGAAGTTGGCATATTGGATGATGTTGATGCATTAGAATTGGAAATAATGAAGTCATTACAACTATAAAATTACTAAGAAAATTGTATAATAATATGAAAATATAATTTTTTAGAAAAATACACGGTAGCAGTAACTAAAATCTAAAAGTTTTTTATATAATTTTAAAATATTTTAATGATTTAATTTTTAATGTAGATACTAATTATTAGGGTATTCATTGTTCATTAAAATCGAGTTAATTGATCGAATTAAAATTTTGATTGGTTAATTAGATCTTAGATCAGTTAATAATTATTTTTTAAAAGTCTAATTATAAATTAATTCGGTTTAAAATATGTGAATTAACTGATATTAAAAAAAATAGGTGTTTTTTAGTTATTTAGGTTAATTCGAAAATTAATCAAACAGTGTTTGATTTAGCTAAATTTTATAAAAAAAATTTCGATTTAACTAACGGTTAAATAGTTAAAATTTTTTGTTAATGATATTTAGCTAACGGTTGGATTTCCTCTAAAAAAAAGATTAAAAAAAAAACAAAAGAATATATTGTGGATTACCTTTGACAATGCCAAAATCATACAAAACATGAAATGAACTAAAACATAAACTAAGATAGTACCATAATTAAAGTACGTGAAACGGATATAAAAATACTAAAGTAGTCGGTGGCGAATCTATGTTTTGAATAAGATGGGCCCATGTAGACCCTAAATTTTTTAAAATTTACATATTTATTTTTAATATTTTTAATTTTTATAATATTTAAGTTTGTGTCCACTTTGAGAATTTAAAATTTCATATGTGTTTACCTTTAAAATAATTTTTTAGATTTATTACCGAATGTAGTAGTACTCTTAAAAATTTTAAAAGCAGATGTAATTATTCTTAGCGGAGAGCATCAACATATCTATTTTTAAAAAATAGGTTTAATTTAATATTAATTTTTAATATGTAGAAAATTGTATACCTATTTCGAAAGATTTTTTTTAAAAAAAATTTATTCTTGAATTTTTAGATCTATCAATATTTTAATAGAGCCGGGCAATGTTGTCATCCGCAGTCCGATGGAGCTCAGTTCTAAACACTTGATAAGCCCGAGTGAAGGGGCAGAAGAGCCCATAAATGTATCATAACTTGAGGCTTAGATTAAAATTAGACCAACCCAAAACCAATCACATGATCCAAATCGTGAGAATTATTTATTTTTGTAATAGATTCTTACTGTGAGGCTAGGTTTCTTTGTCATTGAATGATGTTTCTGTTTTGACCGTGTCGTGCGATCTCGTGCTCTGTAATGTTGCGAATTCGGACCCTGCAGGCCGACGCTGTCATGGCGTGTTGTATGTGGTTCTTGCAGGACAGGGAGTTGGTGAGTTGTCTTGTATAGCTCTGTTCTCATCCTATCTGAAAATAATATTACTCAAGTTTGACATATGGATGAACATAAAGGTATGATCTTAATGTTTGATATCAGACAAATGCTAGTCAGATCTGAATTGTTCGGCACATAAATCACTATTTTATTACACTATAATCCACTTGTTTTGTATTATTAATATGTGATTTCCCCCTCTATTCACAATCACAACAATCTTACTCTATCATCTTTTTGTTCCTCCTGGTACCATGGCAAATGCACCTACTTCCTTGGTGTTTAAGGTTCATCGTCGTGAACCGGAACTGATAGTTCCGGCTAAGCCTACCCCTAGAGACTGCAAGTTATTATCCGACATTGATGACCAAGAAGGGCTTCGTCGCGAAGTTCAAGGCATTCATTTTTACCAACACAATGCTTCTATGGGAAGAAGAGATCCTGTTAGGGTCATTAGGGAGGCACTGGCACAAACCTTGGTGTTTTATTACCCGTTTGCTGGTAGGTTAAGAGAAGGACCTCAACGGAAGCTGATGGTTGACTGCACTGGTGAAGGATTGATGTTCATCGAAGCGGATGCCGATGTTAGGCTCGAGCAATTCGGTGATGTGCTTCTACCACCATTCCCTTGTATGGAGGAACTTCTTTACGATGTTCCAGGGTCTTCTGGAGTGTTGAATTGTCCATTGATACTTATTCAGGTATTTATTTTACATTTGTCTGTGACCTCTTTAAAAAACGCGATAAGTGTAAAAAATGACTCGACGATAGGTTTTGAAAACGATGAATTTTATCAATTTAATTTCGAAAATTCCAATTTTTAGAAAAATCTATAATTAAATTTGAAAAAATTTAATTTGGAGTCGCCACCGGCCACTTAGGTAGGCTAGACACCAAAATAAACAAGAGATTCATTTTAAAAACGTTGGGTTCGGGAGTCGGTTACGTGTAAGGACGACCCTTACAAACGCCCAAAAATTGGTACCTTGAAAAACATTACGTGGCATTGATACTTTAAAGATAGATGTTAATTTAATTTTTCATTGTTAATTGAACATTATTTGAATTTGGATATCCTTTTGATTTAGAAATTACATCACCTTTAAACTTGAGTTGAACGAGACGTCCTCTAGATAGGAAACCTCACCCAAATTTAAAGGAATGTAACTTCCGCCTCAAAAGGTTAAAGAAAGATGCATGACCGTTCAACAAAATTCTAGGTTTAATTCTAAACCTAAGTCATTTTTATCAAAATTCTAGGTTTTAATAACACATGAATTCGATGCCAAGGTACACTCTCTAGGTCAGCATCATGGTGCGTCAAAACACCAACCTCTTTAGTGTATCCGAGACATAAGATTCAAATGTTATGTTACTAAATTATCTCCCTAATTGAATTAATTAATTAATTAAAGCAACTATTCCTAAAAAGGCTCTAAATTAATTAACTTAGATATTTATTAGATGACCTCCTTAAATATGCCATGCAAAAACATAATAAAATAAAAGAACAAGATAAAAGGAACTTATCAATTTTATTAGAATCATGGGTACAAAATTACATCAAAAATTTCCATCATGAAGTGAGTACAAAAGGAACTTGCATTGAAAGAGATCAAAAGGGACTCGGAAGCAAACCTTGAACAAAGGATAAGATTTAATTAGATGTGAAATTAATTTTAAAGTTTTAGAAGTTTTTAATTAAATTAATTAATTAAATTCTCTAAACTTCAAAATTAAAACCTAATTTAAATCTAACTTGTTGAAATTTAAGTTCAAAGGTTTAATTAGGGTTGGATTAAACTTAATTAAGTTAATTTTAAACCTTATCTTAGAAATTTTAAATTAATTAAGAGCCTTAATTAAAATAATTTCTAAATTTTTAAGAATTTAATTTAACCTAATTAAAGTTTAATTTTGGTGAAATTAGGGTTAATTAGACCTAAATTAGTTTTAAATCTTATCTTTTAGAAATTAATTAAAATTAATTAAATTAATTAATTAAAATTATCTCCTAAATTTTAAGAATTAAAGTAAGCCTAATTTGAAGTCTAAATTTTTTAAGTCTTAGGGGTCAAATCAATTTTATATTAGATTTAATTAGATTAAATTAATTTTAAAGTTTATTAAAAATTAAATTAAATTCAAAATTAGAACCTAATTAAATTTTTTAAAGTCTTTAAAATTAAATTTGAGACCTAAATTAAGTCTAAAATAATTAATTTTTCACTCTATGGGCTTTAATTAAAAGTCTAAGGGGCCTAATTGAAAGAAACTAAAGGTTTAGGGGGCTAAACAAGGGTTCTGAGGACCTAATTGAACAGCACCTAAAACCTAGGGGGACTAGAAGGGTAAAAAGCCTAAAAATTTTAAAAAAACGCGGATCCGGGTTGAACCCAGATCCGACCCGTTCCAAACCGACTGCCAAAACGGCAGCGTTTTGCGATGCAACAAAAACCCTTGGGACCGAGTTGGCTCGGCCATTTGGACCGAGACCAACTCGGCCCGACTCGCTTTTCTCTGGAATAAACACCCTGTGCCCAGAATTTAAACCCAAACTCGGATCAAACTAGGCTAAAAGCTAAGAACAACATGAGTGTTCTTCGTGTTCATGAAGAACACGAAGAACACGGCCACCAACCGCCGCATGCACCGCCATATGATCTGAAGCGCCACCGTGGGGCGTCGCTCCAACGAGTTTTCCGGCCACCGCACTCACGAACCCAATCATTCTTCGGACGCTGTTTCCGACGCCGGTGAGGATTTTCAATGCCGGCAAGCCGTCCGGTGACGCCTAAAAACCCAAAAAACACTAAAATCCAATCTCATTTCGGATCTAACACCCTAAAACCAATCAAAAATACCCCTAAACTATTCGACTAACACCCTAACTCAAGCCTTAACAAAGACTAAGCATCAAAACAAAAAAAGGAAATGAAAAAACGGTTCAGAAGCCTACCTTCAGGCGATCCAACTGCCGAAAATCTCAATCCTTGACTGCCAATTTCTTTGTTCTCCTCAAATCCCAAAAATCCTCCCCCTACTCGAATTGATGAATCCCTATTTAAAGAGATTCAATCCAATCCTACACCAACTCAAACACCTAGCTAAATCCCTATAAAACCTCAACTAAAACAACCTCAATCTAATCTTCAAACAATCCCTCAAAAACCGGCTGAAAACTCCCCCTCTCCCACGATTCTATTTTTCGTTTTTTCAGATTTTTCTTTTCTTTTAATATTAATATTATATTAATTATTAATTATTACTTATTATTTATATTTATTATTTATTATATATTTATTATTATATATTCGTGTTGACAACATCATTTTGATATGTCGAGTGTTTTTATAAAATTAGTTATTTTATAATCTTTGATTAATAGGTAACACGGTTGAGATGCGGTGGTTTCATCTTCGCCGTCCGTCATAACCACACCATGAGCGATGCAAGTGGGTTAACTCAGTTCCTGTCAGCTGTAGGAGAAATGGCTCGCGGTCGGTTAACTCCTTCAATCCCACCTATATGGGAAAGGCATCTCTTAGCTGCTAGAGATCCACCCCGAGTCACATGTAAACATCACCAGTACGATGAAATAGAAGGAACCATTTCCCCAGACGGCAACTTGGTTAACCGCTCCTTTTTCTTTGGCCCTACAGAAGTCTCGGCACTTCGTAAACTTGTGCCGCCGCACCGTAAGTATTCGACGTTCGAGCTATTGATGGCATGCGTCTGGCGTTGCCGAACCATCGCATTCCAAGCTAAACCCGACGAAGAGGTACGCATTGTATGCATCGTAAACGCACGTTCCAAGTTTAATCCCCCATTACCTTTAGGGTATTACGGTAATGCAGTTGCACACCCAGTGGCAATATCACAGGCAGGAAAACTTTGTCAAAATCCATTAGAGTATTCGGCGGAGCTTGTGAAACAGGCAAAGAATGTTGTAACAGAAGAATACATGAAATCATTAACAGATTTTCTGGTGATCAAGGGTCGACCACAATTCACCCTTGCTCGAACCTTCGTCGTCTCCGATGTGACACGTGCCGGGTTCCGAGACGTTGATTTCGGGTGGGGAAAGGCAATGTATGCTGGTCCAGCTAAGCCTGTAACAGTAAGTTGTATCATGCCATCTAAGAATAATAAAGGAGAGGGTGGAGTTGCGATGACAATTGCATTGCCAGTCCAAGCTACGGAAATATTTGAGAAAGAGCTACACGACATGTTAAAGGGAAAGACGATGCATACAAGTGGAAGTGAATCGATCCTGATTTCATCATCTATGTGAAATTAAAGGGCATTAAGAATATATAAAAATAATAAAATTAAATATTCGATCGAAAGAATCATTTCTAAATAAAATTTTAGTCGAAATGTATTAATTTTATTTAAGTTTATCATATAGTAGACTATCCCTGTATGATTTTTCCAAGAGAATTTGTTTATACAGTAAATACCAAGTGGGGGTGATCCACTCCCAAGTTGTCTCAAATATTTAATGTATTATGGGTGGCAACTAACACATGAATGGAACACAACATGTACCAAGTCATAAGAATCAGAAATTTTAAACATCATTTTAATACTCAGTATGATAACAACCCAACACCTAATCTCTGAAATCAGACAAATGCTAGGTTAGACATTGGAATTATCAGTGCACTTGTTTGGTGGATAACAATTTTTTATTACTAGATTGCATCTTACTTCTTAAAAAAAATTAAGATAATTAAATATATTTTGAACCGTTCATAATAGATAACGAATTTACAACTTAAGAAAGAGAGGAATGTATTAACTGTTAACAAGTGGTCACAATAAGAAAACAAATGATATTCATCTTAAGAGATCAGTGTTTAATCGTTTTACGTGTTTGTGTATTGTCAAAGAATTAGAATATGTATGAATATATATTATTCTGTAATCGGTTTTAAATTATTAAAAAATATATGAATTATGCTAAATTTGAATTTTTTTTTATTTTTTTAAAATAATGAAACAAGGAAGATAAAAGCAATAAATAAAGCTCAATTATTGGGCACATGAATTAGTATTCTAATATAATTTATATTCCACTTGTTTTGTACTATTATAGTATGATTCCCATCTATGTGAATAACATATTCACTAAATCAAATTTGCAACAAAAAGAACTATCCCTTTCTTCTTATAAGTACTCCTTTATTTAGCTTAACAATCAGAACATTCATAATCTATTCTCATCTTTTTGTTCCTTCTGGTATCATGGCAAATTCAATTACTTCTTTAGTGTTCAAGGTTCATCGTCGTGAACCCGAACTGATAGTTCCGGCTAAGCCTACCCCTCGTGAGTATAAATTATTGTCCGACATCGATGATCAAGAAGGTTTTCGATGTCAAGTTCCGGGCATTCAATTTTACAAATACAACCCTTGTATGCAAGGAAGAGACCCTGTTAAGGTAATTAGAGAGGCACTGGCACAAGCCTTGGTGTTCTACTATCCATTTGCTGGTAGGCTAAGAGAAGGACCTCACCGCAAGTTGATGGTCGACTGCACCGGTGAAGGCTTGATATTTATCGAAGCGGATGCGGATGTAACGCTCGAGCAATTTGGTGATGTACCTCAACCACCATTTCCTTGTTTGGAAGAACTTCTGTATGATGTTTCGGGTTCTTCTGGAGTGTTAAATTGTCCATTGTTACTTATCCAGGTATTTATTTTACAAAGATTATAATTCTTTATAACATTCAGATCATAAACTTTTAAAGGTATTAATATTGTTTAACAGGTAACACGATTGAGATGCGGTGGTTTCATCTTCGCCCTCCGTCATAACCACACCATGAGTGATGCTAGTGGTCTAGCCCAATTCATGTCCGCCGTCGGAGAAATGGCTCGGGGTTGGATCACTCCATCAATCCCACCTGTATGGGAAAGGCATTTCTTAGCCGCTAGAGATCCACCCCGAGTCACATGTAAACATCTCCAATATGATGAAGTAGATGGAACCATTTTCCCAGACGGCGACTTGGTTAGCCGATCCTTTTTCTTTGGCCAGGCAGAAGTCTCGGCACTTCGTAAACTTGTGCACCTTCATAACTGTTCGACGTTTGAACTATTGACGGCATGCGTCTGGCGTTGCCGAACCATCGCATTTCAAGTTAAGCCCGAGGAAGAGGTACGCTTTATGTGTCTAGTAAACGCACGTTCCAAGTTTAATCCTCCATTACCTTTAGGGTATTACGGGAATGTAGTTGCACACGCTGTAACAGTATCACAAGCAGGAAAACTTTGTCAAAATCCATTAGGGTACTCAGTGGAGCTTGTGAAGCAAGCAAAGAATGTTGTAACAGAAGAATACATGAAATCATTAGCAGACTTAATGGTGATCAAGGGTCGACCACAATTCACCCTTGCTCGAACCTTCGTCGTCTCCGATGTGACACGTGCCGGGTTCCGAGACGTTGATTTCGGGTGGGGAAAGGCAATGTACGGTGGTCCAGCTAAGCCTGTAAGAGTAAGTTGTATCATGCCATCTGAGAATAGTAAAGGAGAGAATGGAGTTGTGATGACAATTACCTTGCCAGTCCAAGCTACGGAAATATTTGAGAAAGAGCTAGACCACATGTTAAAGGGAAAGCCGATGCATGCGAGTGGACGTGAATCGACCCCCATTTCATCTTCTTTGTAAAATTAATGGGCACGAGAAAATCCCACGTTTATACATGGATATTTTTTTATTTGTCTTTTTCGATTTTTTTTTGATGTTTTAACACTAAAATAGTAAGTGTTTATGTTTATGCTCGTTTTTTAAATGTATTTATATTTATTTGTTTAGTGTTTACGAACAAGTTCATTAAAATATTTACGAACATGTTCATTAACTGTTTGGGAATGTATTTGTTAATTCGTCTATAAACATGTTCGTTTATATATATTAAAAAATGTTAACTAAATTAACAATAAAACTCAGGGATGGAGCACTGTGGGGTGAGGAGGGACAACCGCTCCCCCACCTCAAAATTTTTTTCTCACTTTTGTCCTTCTATTTAAATTTTTTAAAAAATTATTTTTTTATGAATTTGCCCTCTTAATTTTAAATATTTATGTTTTGCCCACTTCAATCCCAATTCCTAACTCATCCCCGCATAAACTTATATAACATTCTTAGTAACGACAAAAAATAACGTTATGATACATCCATAAGTATTTTAATCTTATAAACGAACTTATAAAATAAGCCTATAAATGGGCTAATAAACGAGCCTCAAACTGAACTTGTTCTTAAACATAAAGGAATTGAATAAATCTTTATTCATGTTCATTTGTTTATTAAACAAATATTAAAATTTTGTTAATACTCGTTTATTTTACTTAATAAATGAACACAAATTAATGGTAAACTACACAATAGCCACTGATTATGCTCTAATTTTTTTTACCTCTCTAACTATTAGAAGTTATAAATTGATCCTTTAATAATTATAAAAAAATAATCTTTTAATACGAATAACTTAAAAAAATTTTAATTTAACTCGATAGAACACTTATCCTACCTCTAGACGTGACACATTAAAATGTGATTTATATCCAATATATTATAAAAAGTTTTGGGACCATACTAAATTTTACAATGATAATTTAGGATCCAATAATTGACGAGATCCATATTCAAAGCTGTTGAATGAAAATGGTCAAATTTTATACAAGTCCTTTGTCTTTTTGTGTTTTTCACAGTTTTAACTTTTGGGTAAATTTACCTGGAATTGTCAGTAAAATTAGAAACATAAGGAAAGTTTCAGATTGAATTGATATTTTGTTTGAAATTTAATGATTAAAATGGATTAATTACTTTTAATATGCTATCAATTATAATAGTGGAAGCTTACAATTTAAGGATTAAATATAATAAATTGATAATGTAAATTATTAAAATGTAACTTTTTAAAAAATGCACGAGATAAACACATACTTTATAAAAAAATATTTAAAATATTTTAGTCGTTAATTGGTGTCTATCTTTTACAAAACTAGATAAGATCAAAAGAAAAGTGGCCTTTAATTTATAATTTAACCACATGCTCCATTCAATATTATTATAAGAATTTGAATGATCAAAATAGTGTGATATATCTTCATCTTTCCTTCTTTAACTTTTTATACGCGAATTATCTTATCTCAGTGGTTAAAGAAATAATTATTGTTTTTAGAAATTATAGATTCGAGTACTAATATTTACAGTATAATAATTAAAGAGTAAAATATTTAATGGTTGAAAGTATATTTTAGAGTAGATACTACTTATACCTATTGTAACTAATTTTTTAAAAAAATCTTCAATATATTTTATTCGTTTTTACTTCATCACGTATACAATAAACAACTAATTTAATCTGACATCAAATATTTTTAATTAATATAATTTACAATTAGTATTATCTGTCGATTGTCAAACATGAGTCAATAAAACCGATCGAATGTATCGATAAAGTTTACCATCACCAATTCACCATGATGCAACTTCTCAACCACCCCCACTTGGTCCAATCTATATGAGTTTTTCCCTTCTCTCTTTGAATATCTTTGCAACTACAGTAGGAAAATGACTACACATTTCTTCCTATAAAATGCCACGCCCAACACTCCCTTAACAATCAAACCACTCCTCTATTCCCACCACCCTTTTGATATTTCATGGCAACTTCTTCTACTTCCTTAGTGTTCAAGGTTCATCGACGTGAACCGGAACTGATAGCTCCGGCTAAGCCTACTCCTCGCGAGTATAAACTCTTGTCCGATATCGATGACCAAGAAGGTCTTCGGTTTCAAATCCCGGTCATACAATTTTACAGACAAAATCCTTCCATGCAAGGAAAAGACCCTGTTAGGGTGATCCGAGAGGCACTTGCACAGACACTCGTGTTTTATTACCCATTTGCTGGTCGGTTAAGAGAAGGACCCCAGCGGAAGCTGATCGTTGATTGCAACGGTGAAGGTCTGATGTTTATCGAAGCGGATGCGGATGTTACGATCGAGCAATTCGGGGATGATCTTCAACCACCATTTCATTGTCTGGAGGAACTTTTGTACGATGTTCCAGGTTCTGCCGGTGTGTTGGAGTGTCCGTTGATACTTATTCAGGTAATTATTTTACGTAGCATTTAAAATATAGATATGTGTTTTCTTATTATTTCAATAATAACGTATATGTAGGTATTTTTATAAATAACATATTTTATACGTTAAAAAATCTAATATCCATTGATATTGATTATAATAATTATCAAAATAGATATGCACATGCTTAAGAGTATAAATGTACGTATTTTTTTTATATAAATAACATACTTTATAGTTTATACGTTCATGTCCTCACAAAATAAACATTAATGATTAATGTTTGCTGTTGCGGAGGAAAAATTATATCATGGGTCAGTCCATCACGTTATCCATAGGACCAACCAATGATAACTACCTACCTCATTATTTTTTAATTTTTAAAATGAAGATTCACTTGAAAAAAAAATATGACATGAAAAAATTGATTAAGTGGGTAGTTATCATTGGTTGGTCCCATGGACACGTGGTGAGACTGACTCATGATATAATTTTTCGTTGCCGAGAGATTGAAAACAACCGACAACACCGAGTAAAATTTCTCTATCCTTAATTGTGTTTTTTTATATTTTCTGTTAAATTTTTAAAAAAATTAAATTATAAACTCTAACATTAATTTTTATAGGCTTAAGTGTTCAATAAGCCCTTAAACTTTTGTGAAAAATCAATTAAGCCCTTAAACTTTTTTGCACCCAATAAAACCCTCAAACTCACTAAAAGAATTAATTTAGCCCTTAAACTATCGTAAAAAAATAATTAAACCCTTCAACTTTTTTTGCACCCAATAAAACCCTCAAACTCACTAAAAGAATTAATTTAGCCCTTAAACTATCGTAAAAAAATAATTAAGCCCTTCAACTTTTTTTGCATCCAATTAAACCCTCAAACTCAAGAAAAAAAATTAATTTGGCCCTTTGATCAACTATGATCGTTAACTTTAACGTTTTTCTAAATTTTTTAACACTTGTCACGACAAGATAATATCATTTATCGTTTTTAAGAAATTTTAAAATTTTAAAATATATAAAAAAATCTAAAAACTTTAAAAATATTGTAAATTTTAAATTATTTAAAAATATAAAAATATTTTTTATAAATATAAAGTAATATTTAATTTTTAATTTTTTAAAAAATATATTATTTATCATTTTAAATTAAAATTTGAAATTAATTTTTCTATATTTTAAAAATATTTTTTCATAATTTTTATATAATTTTAAAAATTTCTAGAAATGAAAAAGTTGTGTTATTTTGTTGCAACATGGGTTAAAAAAAAAAAAAAAAGGTTAAAGTTAATAGTTAAAGTTGGTAAGATGGTCAAATTATTTTTTTTTTCTTGAGTTTGAGGGTTTACTTGAATGTTAAAAAATTTTGAGGGTTGAATTGATTTTTTTACAAAAGTTTAAGGGCTTATTAGACCCTTAAGTCATTTTTATATTATAAACTCTAAATCTTACACCCTAAAACATGCACCTTATTTTAAATTCTTTAAACCTTAACTATAATCTTTAACCTTAAATATTAAACTTTAATCCCTAAATCCACTAGTTTAAAATAAAACACTAATAAAGGCACTATTAGAAGCAGATAATTTACACCCGATAAAGCCCACCAATCAAATAACTCAATGGCTTGGCTTCACAATTATTGTTTACAATTTTTTTAATTTTAATATAATTATAGGTTAATATCAAAAGATAGAGTCAAGATTTTAGACTGAAACGATAAAATCTAAATGTTCAAAAAAAAAAAAAAAATTCATAAATAAGTATTTTAAAAAATTAAATAAAAAGAAACTTTGGTCTGATAATATTTATAAGATGTGTAAAAAATTTAAGTGTTTTTAGTAAACTTAAAATTTATGATATAAAAAATACAAAAATAAAAATAAAAAATTTAACCGATCAAACTAAATATATTATCTGGATATTATAATATATTCGGATTTGATAAATTTGAAAGACGTAGGTCATGATTGCAATTAAGGACAAGAAAACGAAATTTGAAACATACAAAAGCAAGTCACATGCGGTTCGGTACCATTAGTTTTTAGTGTCACGGAAATCAGCAGCGGTCCACATAAAGATTCTCGTTGTTTTCCGTAACTCTATTTTTGTCACACTTAAGTATGACATTTATATTTATCTATATTAATTAAATTTATGGATTTAATAATTCGATTAACAGGTAACACGATTAAAATGTGGTGGTTTTATCTTTGCCTTACGCGTCAACCATACCATGAGCGATGCTACTGGTTTATCCCAATTTATGTCTGCCGTAGGAGAAGTGGCTCGCGGTTGTTCCGTCCCGTCGATTTCACCAGTATGGGAAAGAGATCTCTTGTCGGCTAGACAGCCGCCAAGAGTCACATGTAGACATCGTGAGTATGACGAAGTAGAGGGAACCATCGTCCCCTACAACGACATGGTCCATCGGTCCTTTTTCTTCGGTTCTGCTGAAATTGCAGCACTTCGTAAACTTGTACCGCAACACCTTCGTAAGTGTTCGACTTTCGAGATCTTGACAGCTTGTTTATGGCGTTGTCGAACCATTGCGATTCAAGCTAGTCGCGACGAAGAAGTTCGCATTATATGCATTGTAAATGCGCGTTCCAAGTTCAATCCTCCGTTACCTTCAGGGTATTACGGGAACGCATTCGCGTTCCCGGTAGCCGTGACACAAGCCGGGAAACTCTGTCGAAACCCGTTAGGATATTCATTAGAACTTGTAAAACAAGCTAAGAATATCGTAACGGAAGAGTACATGAAATCACTAGCAGATTTGATGGTGATCAAGGGTCGACCACATTTTACCGCCATCCGATCTTATCTCGTCTCAGACGTGACACGTGCCGGGTTCGTAGATGTCGATTTCGGGTGGGGTAAGGCAGTGTATGGTGGTCCAGCTAAGAGTGGAGTAGGGGCCATACCTGGATTGGCAAGCTTTTTGATTCCCTTCAAGAACAAGAAGGGAGAGGTTGGGATTGTGCTACCAATTACATTGCCAACCCAAGCAATGGAAATATTTGTGACAGAACTGGATGCTATGCTAAAGGGAAAGCCAAGTGGAGTCATTTCATCTTCTTTGTAGATTTGATGGATTCAACGAGCTACGTAGTAGTCTATATAATCTAAAGAAAAACTATAAATATTTTTAAAGCAAGAACAATCTTGCATCAATAGTTAAAGTATTGATTTTTTTAAGATTATGGGTATGAGTATCAGTAATATCACACAGTAATTGAATGATCAATATTAAATGATTAAGAGAATATTCTAAAACAAACAAAAGCGGATCTAAAAATATATTTGAAGGTGGACATACATAAAATCACAATATTTAGGGTGGACACAAGTCATAAATATTACAAAAAAATAAGGATTAATTCATAAAAACTAAAAAAATTACAGATAAATATATAGATTTTAAAAATTTCAGGGTTGATATGTCCACCTTATTACACATGTAGATCCTCCACTAAAAATAGATACTATTATAATCACTATAACTGATAATTTTTTAAAAAATATATAATTATTAAAAAACATCACCACACGATTTGCCCTCCGCATCCCATATATCATTGACAGTACGATTAATCTATGCTAACCATTTTGGATTGTAAGCTAGACGTGATCTACAGACCATGCGCTCTCTTCACTCGAGGCGTTCTCGAGACTTTCTTAGGGCTTTGGAGAGAGAATTTTGAGGTTAAAACAATAAATACCTAAAAAAACATAAATATTTTTTTTTTATTGTTGAAATAAGATTAGACATTCGGTTGACTCGAATCGAGACAAAAATATTCGAGATATTAAATTTTACAAGTCTAATTTTATAATTTAAATTTTATTTTAAAAAATTTCAAATTAAGTTAAATTTATGAAATTTAAGGGAAGTCGGATTTTGAATTTATGTATAAATTTAAGGGTAAACTACACCAGTGACCACTCAACTATTTGGGGATACCTATTTTGACCACCCAACTAAAGAACTCGTCAATCAAGTACCCAAACTTTGAAACCCTACCTATTTTGGCCACTGCCGTTAAAATTCTGACGAAAAAGTTAATAGTGATGACGTGGCAGTTAATGGTGATAACGTGACCGTTAATTAAAAGTTGTAAAATTACACATTTAATCCCTCTAATTTATTGATTAATTTTATTTATTAATTTATTTTTATAATTAATTAATATATTTTTCTCCCCAATCAGATGGTGACATGTGTCACCACTTGGTTGGTGAGAAAGGAAGGAAGAATCTGCATGTAAAGCAAAGGGCTGAACCACTGAGCCAATATAATATTGATGATATGAAACCCGAAAATACAATATTAAACGGTTATATCTTAGTATTTGAATTACCCTGACAAAGACCAACCGTTTAAACCGATTAATATTTAAATAAAAATATTAAATATTTAGATTTTAATCATTCGAATAAATTAAAATCTAAATATTCGAATAAAAATATTTAGATTTTAATTATTCGAATATTTGAATTTTGTTGTTTAAATATTTTTATATTTTTTGTTCGAATAATTAAAATCTAAATATTTTTATTCTAATATTTTTAATTCGAATATTCGAATATTCATAATTTTTATTTGAATATTTAAAATATAAATATTTTTATTCGAATATTTATTAATTTTCAACTAATATTTTTATTTATATATTTAATATTATTCGAATATTTAATATATGTATTTCAAATATTTAATTATTTTGATTTATTTATTAAATGTTTTATTATTTTAATTCAAATATTTAATATTTTAATTTAAATATTAATCAACTTGAAATTTTGTTATTCCAGGCTTTCACTAAAACTTGATCACTTAATAATACATGTGAATATATTATGACACAAGAACTAATTTGGCCTAGTGGTTCACACGTTGATTGGTGTTTGTTATGTTTGAGGTTGTGGGTTCAAATCCCTTTACATGCAAAAAAATTTACATTTTATTTCTTCTACTAATCATTCACCAATCCGGTGGTGACACGTGTCACCACTTGATTCGTGAGGAAAATTTATAAAATAATAAATCAAAATAAATTAATAAATAAAATTAATCATCCAATCGATTGATGACACGTGTGGGTCACCACTTGATTGGTGAGGAAAATATATAAAATAATAAAAATAATTTAAAATTAGGATTAAATTAAAAAATAAATAAATTAGAGGGATTAAATGTGTAATTTTACCGATTTTAATTAACAGCCACGTCACTACTGTTAACTGCTGTTAACTTTTCCGTCAGAATTTTAACGGCAGTGGCCAAAATAGGTAGAGTTTCAAAGTTTGGGTACCTAATTGACGAGTTCTTTAGTTGGGTGGTCAAAATGGGTATCCCCAAATAGTTGGGTGGTCACTGGTGTAGTTTACCCTAAATTTAATAATAATATTTTATAAGGTTAACTACCGTGGAGGTCACATTTGTTTATCTCGGTACAAATTTAGTTATCGATTTTAAAAATCAACCAATACAGTCACGTATATCTCGGGAAGTAAACTTATAGCCACTCCGATATTAAAAGTCATTAAGGGTTATCGAAAAGATAATTTGACATAAGAATCATACAAGATGCAGCAAGTTGAGCATCCTTAACCATTAGGCTAATCAGTAGATCTCTCAAGTTATATTTTTATTATAATTATTAATTATTCGTAGTTATTTTTTATTGGTGACATATGTCCTCGTAATGATGATTCTCGTTATCGTCTAATTAATTAAAAAAATTTAATTTGATCGTAAGAATTCAATCCTAAAATCCAGACTTGATTAGTAAAGTAAGGTTTTACATTTAATTTTACAATATAATCTTTCTGTCCTTTTCGATATATTAATTATTATTTCAAGTTAATTATTATATATTTAAATTGTTATTATTTTAAATTTATTATCGATAAAAATATAAAATATATTGATCTAATCAAGTAAATAATTGAAACATTTAAACTAATTATAAATAAAATTTAAAAAATATTTTTAAAAATTCAATATCAAAGTAAAACAAAATAAATACATCTTTAATTAGATTTCAAATGAATTTTTTTCGGTCATACGTTAAATTAATTATATTTAATTGTCTACCTAACATTTAGTTGAATTAAAGCTGAAACATTCCTAATTCCTGACATCACCAAGCTCGCCATATTTGTATGTTTTTATGGTCCATGACCTTTAAAAATTCTTATCACAAAGCTACAGACTATAGCTTATCTAGAAATAATTATTGAGGAATTTAATTATTCTAAAAATATTTAATTATTTAATATAAAATATGTTTGAATTATATTTATTAAAAATAATTATATAATTTATAAAATGTTATGAAATTATTAGCAATAATAATTTATTTTCTTACCTTTTATTTTACTTGAATTATTTAAAGTTAAAAAATCAAATTAAAATTTTATATTAGGCCATTTGTTATTATTTTTATTTATTTAAATCTATCCTTATATAAATAAATAAGATTATTTTAACCTTTGTGGATAAATTCAATCTTTTCCAACTCACTATAGTATTAATTTCATCTTTATTATCTTTGGATCATGTCCCTATGCTCCTACTTTTTGTTATAAAAAGTCTTAATTATTTGACTGCTCATTTTTAATTAAATTGAAATGAATGGCATTAATTTTATTTGAATTAGAGATAACTCAAAATAAAAAATATTAAAAAAATAAAGAAAGGTGAAATATGAAATGTCGTACAATCCACCCAAAGTTAATGTAATAACTTTATGAAGTCGTCTATATGGTATGAAAAATTGATCCAACCTAAATTAATCGATTTTATATTTACTTAATATCGATTTGATCTAAATAATGATAAACTCACACTAAAATTTAATCTGAATTTAATCTGATTATAATCAAAACTAAAATAAAATGAATTGAAACCGAATCGAACAACTCATTTATCACCTTTATGTGATGTTTAAAAAACATATGTCGATTTTTTTTTAATTTCGAACTTGATCTAAGTAATTTTGTGAGAATAAAAATGAAATAAAAACTTTATTAAAATCTAAAAATAAGATTTAATATCATAAAACATTAATACAACAGGTAAACTATACAAATAGTCATCATACTATGAAGTTGGTATTAAAATGGTCGACATACTTTAAAAAGCGTCAAATCTATCAATCAACTATTAAAATGATATTAATATAATCACCGATCTTTAAAAATTAATGAACTGATAACATGACAGTTAAAAATAAAATAAAATAATTACATATTTACTCCCTATTATTCGTATATATATATTAATTTATTCTTAATTTTATTATAATAAAATAATATAATTGTTTAATTCGGTAATAACACGTGCCACCACCTAACTAAAAAAAATAAAATTAAGCAAAAATACTTACCAGAGAATTCAAACCTAAGCTACCTACATGAAAGTCACAAAGCTTAACCACTAAACCAAGCATATTAATTTGATACAAAACACTAATATTTTGTATATATTTATTAATTCTGATATTTATTTTTTTATATTCACGTATATAATTTTTTATTTATTTATTTTAATTTAATTAAAAATAATAATTAAATTATTATATAATAAATTAAAATTTTGAAATTAATAAAATTTTATTATAAACCCTAACTCCTAAACTATAATATTAACCCTGTGTTAAACTTTAAATTTATTTAAAATTAAATTATAATAAAAATTTATTTAATAAACCCTAAAATCTAAACCTAAACATTATAATAAAGGTTTATAATTTGTGGTTTAGGGTTTGAAGTTTAGGGTTTATTAAATGAATTTTTATTGCTAAAACATTAAATTGATCGTATAAAATTATAATGCTAAAACATTAAATTGATCTTATCACTTATGAAAATTTAACTAAATACAATATATGAATTTTATATCATCTAATAAATATTATTAAATATTAAAAATTATTATTTTCATTAATAATATTTTGATTTTATATAACAAAATATTAATATATTAATATATTAATAATATTTATTATTATTTTTTAATTTATATTATAAAAAATCACTTAATAATATATTTTAAATATCATTTAATTATTAAAAATTATTAATTTTGTTAATAATATTTTCAATATCAAGTTGTCCTTAGATCAATTCTCGCATGTGTCAAAAAGGAGATTATATTATGAGTTCGGTTTGTCACGTTATTCGTAGTTCTTAATTAATAAAATCCATTTATTTTATTAAAAATTATATTATAAAAAACACTTAATAATATATTTTTAATATCATTTAATTATTAAAAATTATTACTTTCATTAATAATATTTTTAATATCAAGTAGTCCTTAGATCAATTCTCGCATGTGTCAAATGAGAGATTATATCATAAATTCTGTTCGTCGTTATTCATAATTCTTAACTAATAAATTTCACTCATTTTATTATTAATCATTTTTATTAAAAATTACGTTATAAAAAATCACTTAATAATATATTTTTAATATCATTTAATTATTAAAAATTATTAACATTTTCAATATCAATCGGTACTTAGATCAATTCTCACATGTGTCAAAGGAAAGATTATATTATGAGTTCGGTTCATCATGTTATTTATAGTCTCTAATTAATAAAATTTACTCATTCCACCGTTAATCATTCATGTCATTAATTTAATTTTCAAAAAATATATTTTTTAAATGACATTGAAAAAATAGTGAAGATTTATTGATTAAAAGAATGAATTGGAAAATATTAAAATAGATAATTTTGATTGGATGAGACAATTGTTGATGTGATAAGTCATGTCTATAATATAATTTTCGGTGTCAGAGGGAGTAATTTTTTCCCTTCATTCCAATGATAGGTCATCGGATCGTAACGTGTGTCGCTGCTTAATTTGTACGAGTATAATATTATAAAATTATCAGGGGCGATTTAAAGATTTTTGGGGCCCTATGCAATTTATTAAAATGTGTCTATTATAAGAAGCAATTGTTTATAACTTTCACTAATTTAAAAAATGTGACCCTTAGAAGTAATTGTCCTTTTTAGGGCCCTTGTGCGGTCGTTTTTATTGCGCTTGTCCAGAACCTCACTAGTTCTATAGAAACAATATGAATAGGAATACTCAATAAGATTCTAGAATCAATTATCACATTTAGGACATAATTATAACGTAGAATTTCGAGATTAATATAATCTAATGAAGTAGTTTATCAAAATTTGGAACCTTCTTTTTTGGGACTCTGTGCGGTCGCTCTTATCGCGCTTGTCCAGAACCCACTAAAAATTATATATGTTTTATTTATGATGAGAGAAAAAATTATATAATAAATTAGAAAATAAATAGAATCCAGTCAGCCATTAAAAGGGAAGTAGTGTAGGACAGATTTCTATCCTGCTGGCTACTAGAATTCCGTACTCTATGGTTCCTGTATAAATCCTTCCACACATTTGGTTATGATCCCAACACCAACACTAGCTATTCTTATTTGTCATACCATATTCCCGTACCATGGCAGCACACATTCCTCTTACATTTACTGTTCAACGGTGTAAACCGGAATTTGTAGCTCCGGCGAAACCGACACCTTGTGAACAAAAACTGTTATCAGATATCGATGATCAAGGGAGTATCCGATCTCAAGGTCGGTTTGTCCATTTTTATCGGTATCATCCTTTCATGGAAGGAAAGCATCCTGCTGAGGTTATTAGGACGGCATTAGCACAAACCCTGGTGCTTTATTATCCATTTGCAGGCAGACTTAGGGAAGGCGATAATGGAAAGCTTATAGTGGATTGCAATGGTGAAGGCGTGATGTTTGTAAAGGCCGATGCTGATGTGACGCTTCAACAGTTTGGTGATACACTTCAGCCACCATTCCCGTGCTTTGATCAACTCCTTTTGGATGTTCCTGGGTCGGAAGGGATGCTAAATTGCCCATTGATGTTGATTCAGGTGGGAAAATTGAAATTAGTTGTGGTAATACAAAATAGAGTCTCAAAATCTAATACTATTAGTTTACGTGTTAACAGGTAACACGACTGAAATGCGGTGGTTTTATCTTCGCCGTCCGTTTTAATCACGTAATGAGCGATGGTCCTGGTCTAAAACTATTCTTGTCCACTGTGGCTGCAATGGCACGAGGCGAAGCCACCCACTTGATCCCGCCGGTTTGGGAAAGGCATCTCTTAGATGCTCGAGACCCGCCAAGAGTCACTTTCACCCACCACGAGTACGATGAAGTGGAAGCCGCAGCTACCACCCCGACTACTTCCTTCCCATTGGACCACCTGCAGGTTCAACGTTCCTTTTTCTTTGGCCCTACTGAAGTTTCACTTCTTCGTAGTCTCCTCCCTCTCCACCTTCGCCAGTGCACCAAGTTTGAACTTTTAACAGCTTTCCTATGGAGATGTCGAAGCCTTGCCATAAATGTTGACCCCGAACAAAAGGTACGCATGCTATGCGTTGTGAACGCCCGTTCCAAAATCGAACCTCCGTTGCCACAGGGATATTATGGGAACGTTGTTGTGTTTCCGGCAGCAATAACAACAGTTAAAAATCTTCGCGACAACCCGTTGGGCTATGCGGTGGAATTAGTAAAACAAGCGAAAGCAAGTGTTACAGAGGAATATCTGAAGTCTGTGGCAGCACTCATGGTGCTTAGCGGTAAACGACTCCATTTCCCTAATGTTCTCGGTTCGTTCATTATATCTGATTTAACGAAGCTGGGATTAGAAGATGTGGATTTCGGATGGGGTAAGGCAGTGTTTGCTGGGACAGCCACAGCGGTAGGGGTTGCAAGCTTTTTTGTACAGGATAAGAACAAGAAAGGAGAAGCCGGAACGTCGGTAGCCATTTGTTTGCCAGGTCCAGCCATGGAAAGGTTTGCTGAGGAATTGGACAACATGTTGAAACAGCAGCCAATCCAGGATGAGAAAAGTAAAACAACACGAATCTCTTCTGCCATATAAAACGAAATTCCGATAACGTGTATGTATCGGTGTGTGTCTTTGTTCCTACATTATCATTCTGATTAGAAAAGTCCATGTTTTGCAAGAAACAAGAATTAAAACTGTCTTCTGTAATAACCGTCTATCGTGCTATTGTTATGTCTTATGTATCAAGAAGATATAGCTTCGTTAAGATCGCATCTTGGAGAATAAAAATATATTCTACAGAAAACTTTGCTAATTGAACTTAATATAAAATAAGAATAATTTAATTAACCGATTAAATATATATTATACAAAAAAAATTAAAATATGTTTTATTAGTTCTCTCGTGCAACTTCTCTTTCTTCCTTGGCTGCAATTTATTTTTTTGTCCAAATCATTTAATAGTAGAATTTTGCATTATAAATACTTCCGCAACGACTTGGCAATTGGCATTCCTATTCATATCTTCCAACAATGACAATAGATTCTAAAATCCATTTGGCATTTGCTTTCCGGCGAGTTTGCATCGCCGGCTAAGTCCACACCTCATGAATGTAAGTTATTATTTGACGTCGACGATCAACAGAATCTTCGTGATCAAGTTTTATTTTTCCAATCTTATAGGTATGATCCGATCATGCAAGAGAAAGGCATCTCTTAGATGCTGAAGATCTACCCCACGTTACATTCGAGCACCACGAATACGATGAAATGAATGTTGTCACCACCGTCGCCACCGTCTGGTCATCGGATAATATAGTTCAATGTTCGTTTTTCTTGGCCATGGTGAAGTTTCAGCTCCAAGTAGGCTCCTCCTACTCCACCTTCTCCATTGCACCAAATTCGAACTCTTGACAGCTTGGTTAGGGCTTTGTTCAACCATTGCTTTGAGTTATTCAAGTTTACAAGTTTCATTTTACGATTTACACTTTATTTAAATTTTTTAATTGAGTCGGGTTTATAAAATTTGAGTCAAATTTTTAAATTCATATAAAAAATTAATTGTAATTATTTATTATGTTATAGTATATGATGTTTAAATTTAAACCACTTTCAATATATATATAATATGCATATGTTTTTTCATATTTTCACATGTGATATACGTAATATGTCAAACATAATTTATCGGGTAAACTCTAACTTAAAAACTATTAACTAATTATTAAAAAATTAAACTATTTGAATTTGTAATTTATAATTCAATTTTGTTTTAAAAAGCGAATTGAAATTTTTAAAAATTGAAATAAAAAAAAAAATCAGTTTGATCGTGAGATATGAAATTCAGTCCTGAATTCCAAAAGTCCTAATCTATTTGACCACTAAACTATGTTTTTACATTTAATTTTACGATATAATATTTCCGTACTATTCAGTAAGTTAAGTACTCAGTTTTTGAATTAAATGTTTTAAATTGTGATTCTTTATTATTTTAAATTTTATTATTAATAAAAATATTAAAAAATACATTTTTAAAAATAATTAAATAATTTAAAATACTTATAATTAAATTTTAAGAAATTAATTTTTAAAAAATTAATACCAAATATATTGAGCAAAATAAAATAAGTAAATTTAAAATGATTTTTTTGGTCATACTTTAAATTAATTATATTAATTGTATACCGAACATTGAGTTTAATTGAAGCTGAAACATTACTAATTCATTACACATCACCAAGCTCGCTATATTTACACGTTTTTGTGGTCCATGGCCTTTAAAAAATCAATTCAGAAAACTTAAAATAAAGAAAATATTAAAAAAATATTAAATTGTCGCATAATTTACATAAAAGTCAATATAATGATTTTATAAAGTTATATATAAGAGTGTAAAAATTGATCGAGCCAGGTCGATCTCCTATTCATTTGATATTGACCCGACCTGAATTATCGTAAACCCAAATTAAAATTAAATCATATTTAAACTTAAATCAATTATAATCAAATTAAATATAAATCGAATAAAAACTTAACTGGATAATTCATTTATCACCTTTATGTGATGTTTTAAAAGGCATATGCCTAATTTTATTTTATTTTATTCCAAACTTGATCTAACTAATTTTTGGGGAAATAATAATGAAATAAAAAAAGATTCATGAAAAATTTAAAAGTACGATTTCATATCATAAAACATTAAAATAAATTTCTGTAATTGTAGAACTTGTTTTATAATTGCTATAAAATCATGGAAATTTTATTATATAAATATTTAAATAAAGTATAATAATTTTAAGGTAAGTATATATTTTAGAATTATCATCCAAAGGTGAAAAATGATTGTGATAGAATCGAGACTTAACATGGATATGAATTTCTTTTAAATAAAAACTTAAAAATTAAGTGTAAAAGTAGAGATGATATTTTAACTCAAAATCAGTAGGTTATGATTTAATTTGGTATGATAATAATATTTTTTATTTTTTAATTTGGTTTTTTAAATTCGTCTGGAAAGTACAGAGTCATAAAGTACCACCCAAAATGCAAGGGGATTAAACTTGTGTTTTGCAGATGAACTAATGGTTTTCACAAAAGGAAACTTAGATTCTGTGTTAGGTGTAAAAGATATTCTTAGTGAGTTTTATAAAATGTCTGATTTACAGATAAATGAGTCCAAGTGTGAATTGTTTACAGCAGGGATAGTTGATAATGATGTCCACGAAATTAAAGAGATCTCTAGTTTCAAGGAAGGTTTTTTGCCTGTTCGATATTTAAGGGTACCACTGGTTATAAAGAGACTTTCTTTGAGTGATTGTGATGAGCTAGTAAGGAAGATTGTAAGTAGAATTCAAAGCTGGCCATCTAAATGTTTGTCTTTTGCAGGTTGACTCTAACTTATCCAAGCAGTGTGATTCAATATTCAAAATTTTTTGTGTAGAATGTTCATGTTGCCTTCTAGGATATTACAGAAGATATCTCAAATATGTAATGCATTCCACTGGAAGGGGACCAGTGGGGATGCTCGAGGTGCTCGAGTAAGTTGGGATATGATTTATCACCCAAAGTGCGAAGGCGGATTAGGTGTAAAGGACATTATTACTTGGAATAAAGCTTGCATTACAAGGTGTATATGGTTATTGCTTATACAAGTTGGTTCTATTTGGGTAGCTTGGATTAATCACTATGTGTTGAAAGGTGTCTTTATTTGGTCTGCTCAGGTTAAAAACTCTCACAATTGAGCATGGCAAAAAATCTTAAGATTAAGAGATGATTTGATTAGAGGCGGTGGATTCCAGGATAGTTATTGTGCCAAGAAAGTTTGGGAGCTACTTCGACATAGAAGAGAAAAGTTTCTATGATCTCGAATTGTTTGGGGTGTCCTTTAATCCCTAAACTTTCTTTTATCTCATGACTTGTTATTCTAGATAGGCTACCAACAAAGGATAGAATGTTGAGATGGGGGTGTCAAGTTAATCCTCTATGTTTGTTATGTGGAGAAGAACAGGAATCTCGGGACCATTTGTTTGAAAATTGTGCTTTCTCCAAGCAACTATGTTTGTTGATTGTGCAGGCATGTAGATTATATTTCACCGTTGAAAATTAGACTAACATGTTTGGATGGGTACTGCAAGCAGGAAAAGGGAGATCCGTGAGAGTTACAATCATGAGACTTGCATGGAGTAGTTTCTACTATCACATCTCGCGTGAAAGAAATAAGCGGTTGCATGAATATCAACCACAATTAATTGTTGATATATTTACCATTATTAAGAATGATATCAGATTAAGAATGTTAGATTGTAAATATACGATATATGTCTTTTTTATAGCAGATGAGTGTGGAATTTGTTAATTTCTTCTTTTGTATAGTTTTTTTTTTTTTTTTTGTGAGGGAGGTATTATTGATACTTGATTTTATTGGTTTTTATAAGTTTTTTGGATGAATAAAATTTTATTATCCAAAAAAAGAAATAGTTTAGTTGGATTTAATCAAATTTTTATTAAAATATAAAAGTTAAACCAAATATGAATTATAATTTTTATTATATCAGATCTTGCTTTAAAATAAAATATATTAAAATTAAAATAAAGTAGATATTTTAATTTTCGAATTAAGATAGAAACAGTTAAAAACTCATCATGTTCATGTCATAAATTTATAAATATACCATTTAAAAATTAAACCGAAAACAATAACATTCGAATATAACAAATAAAAAACGTTCAAAAAACTCCATCCACATATCTAAATGAATCGTGGTCCACACACACAAAAAAACTCATCGTATTGCGCGATGTCGAAGCAGGATTTATTTTAGAAAATAAAAATTTATTTTATCTTCTCTTAAATACTTTCATTATTTAGAAATAATAAATATTAATATGTAATTTGTTTATTGATATTTATATATTTATATTATCGAATTTAAATTATTTATTTTTATTTCAGACAGTTATATATTAATGAAAATTTACTCTAAAACTAAGATTGAACAGTCGAAATTGATTTTACGTAACTGGACTAAGTACATGAAAATGATAGCAGTGGACGACAACCTGCCACGTGTAAAAACAAACATGAAAATGATAGCAGTGGCCGACAACCTGCCACGTGTAAAAACAAACAAACATGAAAATGATAGCAGTAGGCGACAACCTGCAACTAGTAACACGTAACAAACATGAAAAATGAGTCAAATTAATGGAAAAAACATGTTTTGTAATGTGAATTAGGGGTGTCTGTCGGATATCTGATAAAATTTAATTTAATTTTTTAAATATTTTAGTTTTAATTAATAATATAATAATTTGTATTTAATTTGATTTTTTTGAAATATTTAATTTTTCGGATAATTAGATGATTGATTTTTTTAAAAATCTAATTATCCAAAAAAAAAATTAATTTAATTATTTTTTGAGTTTAAAAATTATATTTATAATTTTTTTAAATTCTGAATGTAATAAATAATAAATTTTTAAATATAATAAAATTTACATTTATAAAAATTTTAATTGTTTCAATTTTTAATATAACAAACATCAAATTATTAAAAATAAAAAATAATATTAAAAAATAAATTTTTAAATTTTTAAATAATCCTAACTTAAAAAGTTATAATATGTATCCGATTTAAAAAATTTTAAATCAAATATCTTACTAAAAATAAAAATCGCATCGAATATCTTAATTTCGGATCAAATAAATAAATTTTTGAATTGAATATTTTTAAACTAACCCTAAATTATTCGACCCACGAAAATCATGCAAACTGAAAGAAAAAGACCGACTAGATATGATGGGTTATAACTCTGGTTTAGTATGGTTGGTTCTCCTTTTACGGTATGCTCTAGTAGACATACTCTTCAAGGTTCTCTTTGTGTTTGATCTTTTGAGATATGTTTTGGCATATATATTCTTTTATTTTTAATGAAATTTGATTTTTATTTAAAAATATTATTTTATCTTACTAGTTAAATAAATATTGTTCTTGAAGGTTACGTATTTAAAAATCATAATTACAACACAACAATTAAGGAGTCAATATCTAATAATGGAAAGATTATACTAAAACAGACACTACATGTAATTATTGTAACTATTATAAATTGTTTAGTTTTAACTAAAGTATTTCGTTGATAATAGTAGCTGATCCTCTCGTCGTAGGTGCTAGTTAAAAGATGAATAACTGAATATAAATATTAAATATTTTTATAATTATTGATATTTAATTTAATAATTAAATAATTTAAATCAAATAATATAACAACCTAATACGTGAGTTATCATTTCAACATATCTTTCTTTTAAAAAAATTATTAGGTGATTTTTGTTTATTACGTCATCTGTGGTCTTAACTAATCACATTTATTTATCTTTTTCCTATATGTAATTAGTAGGTGTGTAATTATTAAAGAATTATTTAACAATAAACTGTCCTAATTATTTAGACCATATATAACGTAGTGAACGAAATTTCCCTAATAATCTTTCCTTAGTACGAGAAATTATTATATGAACCCTTTCCACCACCTAAGATATGGTCCCAACCGATTAAAATAAGACACAAAATATATTTTTTTCATATCATATTTACACATAAGCATCATCCAAATCATCCACTTTAATGTATTTAATTTAAAAATAAAAAAAATATTACCAAAGATTTCTTATGTTATTTACCTCTTTATTGTTTATTTTTTTAATTAATTTTTTTAATCCCTAACCCTAAACCCTAACCATAAATCCTAAACCTTAAACCCTAATTCTAAATCCTAAACACTAAACCCTAACCCTAACCCTAACCATAAACCCTAACCCTAAACCCTAACAATAACACATAACCCTAAACCTAAACCTTAAACCTAAATCACATAAACCCTAAACCCTAAACCTAAATCACATAAACCCTAAACCACTAATCCCTAACCCTAAATCCTAAACTCTAAACTCTAAATCCTAAACCCTAAATCTATATAAAAAATTAATTAGGAAAATTTTAAAGAATAAAGAGAAAGATGACACAAGAAATCTTTGATAATATTTTTTTCTTTTTTAAATCGAAGACATTAAATTAGATGATTTGGCCAATGCTTATGTGTAAGTTTGATATGAAAAATATATATTATGTGTCTTAATTTTAATTGGTTGGAATCATATCCTAAGTGGCGAAAAGGATTAATGTAATAAATTTTCCCTCAGTACACTACATCAATTCCGTACTCTTCGGTTCCAATATAAATCATCTCAAACATTTGATTACGATCCCAAGACTAGCTATTCTTCTCTATAGTATCACATCCCAGTACCATGGCAACAAATTCTGGCATTCCTCTTACATTTACTGTTCGACGGTGTAAACCCGAACTTGTAGCTCCGGCCAAGCCTACACCATATGAACAAAAACTGTTATCAGATATCGATGATCAGGCCGGTTCTCGGTTTCAAGTTCCCTTCGTGCAAATTTATCGGCACGAACCTTCCATGGAAGGAAAGCATCCTGCTGAGGTTATTAAGACGCTATTAGCACAAACCCTGGTGTTTTATTATCCATTTGCAGGTAGACTAAGGGAAGGAGCTAATGGAAAGCTTATAGTGGATTGCAATGGTGAAGGCGTGATGTTTATAAAGGCTGATGCGGATGTGACGCTTCAACAGTTTGGTGATACACTTCAGCCACCTTTCCCGTGCTTTGATCAACTCCTTTTTAATGTTCCTGGGTCGGAAGGGATGCTAAATTGCCCATTGTTATTGATTCAGGTGGGAAAATTGAAATTAGTTGTGGTAATACAAAATAGAGTCTCTCAATATCTAATACTATTAGTTTACGTGTTAACAGGTAACACGACTGAAATGCGGTGGTTTTATCTTTGCCGTCCGTCTTAATCATGTAGTGAGCGATGGCCTTGGTCTAAAGCAATTCATGTCTACCATTGCTGCAATGGCACGAGGGGAAGCCACCCACTTGATCCCGCCGGTTTGGGAAAGGCATCTCTTAGATGCTCGAGACCCGCCACAAGTCACTTTCACCCACCACGAGTACGATGAAGTGGAAGTCGCAGCCAGCACCACGACTACCTCCTTCCCATCGGACCACCTGGTTCAACGTTCCTTTTTCTTTGGCCCTACTGAATTTTCACTTCTTCGTAGTCTCCTCCCTCTCCACCTTCGCCAGTGCACCAAGTTTGAACTTTTAACAGCTTTCCTATGGAGATGTCGAAGCCTTGCTATAAATCTTGACCCGAACCAAGAGGTGCGCATGCTTTGCGCTGTCAGTGCCCGTTCCAAAATCAAACCTCCGTTGCCACAGGGATACTATGGGAACGCTTTTGTGTTTCCAGCAGCAATAACAACAGTTAAAAATCTTCGCGACAATCCATTAGGCTATGCGGTGGAATTAGTAAAACAAGCGAAAGCAAGTGTTACAGAGGAATATCTGAAGTCTGTGGCAGCACTCATGGTGATTCATGGTAAACAACTCCATTTCCCTAATGTTCTCGGTTCTTTCCTTATATCTGATTTAACGAAGCTGGGCTTAGAAGATGTGGATTTCGGGTGGGGTAAGGCAGTGTTTGCCGGGACAGCCACAGCGTTAGGTGTTATGTGCTTTTTTGTACAGTCCAAGAACAAGACAGGTGAAGTTGGAACATGTGTAGAAATTTGTTTGCCCGCACCAGCCATGGCAAGGTTTGCTGAGGAATTGGACAAGACGTTGAAACATCAGCCTATTCAGCCTCCGGAGGAGAATTGTCATCTGTTCAGCAGATGTTAAACAAGCATGTGTCGAGCGTACTACTAGCTCCACTTAAACTCAAACTATGTCCAATTTCTTAAAGAATCAAACTAAATTCATCATCAATCAATCGGATTCGATTCAACTTATTTATACTTTAATTTTATAATAGTATTTATATATTTATATTATCAAATTTAAATAAGCTATTAAATGATAATACATATCAACACCTATTTAAAAGAGAAAATGAAATTAAACACTACGCTTCTAAGGGAATCAAAACATGCTTGCTTATCCATGAGTCATGAGAGGCTTGTGACTGATCCAAGTGGTTAACACACAAGCCTCTCATCCAAGAAAGCATGCAATCATGTGAGGTAGATTGCTTGATTTTATTTTATTAATTTAAAATTAAAATTAAAATATTTGAATTATACAAATTAAATATGTAATTATATATCTTTAATTACCACATTATTTTTTTATATTCTAATGATAAATAATTTAACTGATTAAAAAATGTGATTATTAAACATAATTAAATTTATAATATGGTGATCATTTAAATAGTTTACCCAAATTATTTTATAAACACACACGAAAATCGATTACCATATGCATGGTAGAAGGAACGTATTATAACATAAAGACGTCAAAATGACGAGAGATTATACGGTGAACCCTATTTACCACGTCATCCATGGTTCAAGCAATCAGGACCGTTGATCTTTAAATAACCACCTAATAAATAACCATCCACTAAGTCCATGTAGGAAAGAGGTGATGATTCACTTGGAAAAATAAAGATCAACGGTCCTGATTGTTTGGGATCATGGATGACGTGGTGAACATGGTTCACCGTATAATTTTTCTAAAATGACGCAAAAACCTGAAAGAGACGACAAAAAATTGAGTGGTTATAATTAGACCACCTTATTTTTTTGTCAGATAATTAGGCCACCTGTTATTGAGAATATGTTAGCTAAAAAAATATATACGTTTCAGCAGTTATAATTAGGCTAGTGGTTGTTAATTTGTATATCATGAACATGGATCGAATGTATATTATATAAAATAAAGATTATAATTTCATACTCTTTGTTTCCTATATAAATCCTTCCATACATTTGGTTATGAGACCGACACTAGCTCTTCTTCTTTATCATGTCACATCTCAGTAACATGGCGACAAATTCCGGCATTCCTCTTACATTTACTGTTCAACGGGGTAAACCAGAATATGTAGCTCCGGCAAAGTCGACACCTTGTGAACAAAAACTGTTATCAGATATCGATGATCAAGCCAGTCTTCGGTTTCATGTTCCGGTAGTCCATTTTTATCGGCATCATCCTTCCATGGAAGGAAAGCATCCTGCTGAGGTTATTAGGACGGCATTAGCACAAACCCTGGTGCTTTATTATCCATTTGCAGGCAGACTAAGGGAAGGGGATAATGGAAAGCTTATAGTGGATTGCAATGGAGAAGGCGTGATGTTTATAAAGGCTGATGCTGATGTGACGCTTCAACAGTTTGGTGATACACTTCAGCCACCATTCCCGTGCTTTGATCAACTCCTTTTGGATGTTCCTGGGTCAGAAGGGATGCTAAATTGCCCATTGATGTTGATTCAGGTAGTAAGATTTTGAATAATTGTGTGTTACGTAATGGAGTTTCTCAAAATCTAATACTATTGGATTACTGGTTAGTAGGTAACACGATTGAAGTGCGGTGGTTTTATCTTTGCCATCCGTGTTAATCACGTAATGACCGATGGTCCTGGTCTAAAACTATTCTTGTCTACTGTGGCTGCAATGGCACGAGGCGAAGCCACCCACTTGATCCCGCCGGTTTGGGAAAGGCATCTCTTAGATGCTCGAGACCCGCTTCGAGTCACTTTCACCCACCACGAGTACGATGAAGTTGAAGCCACATCTACCACCATGACTACCTCATTGCCATTGAACCACCTGGTTCAACGTTCCTTTTTCTTTGGCCCTACTGAAGTTTCACTTCTTCGTAGGCTCCTCCCTCTCCACCTTCGCCAGTGCTCCAAGTTTGAACTTTTAACAGCTTTCCTATGGCGATGTCGAAGCCTAGCCATAAAGCTTGACCCCGAACAAAAGGTACGCATGCTATGCGTTGTGAATGCCTGTTCCAAAATCGAACCTCCGTTGCCACAGGGATACTATGGGAACGCTTTTGTGTTCCCAGCAGCAATAACAACAGTTAAAAATCTTCGCGACAATCCGTTAGGCTATGCGGTGGAATTAGTAAAACAAGCGAAAGCAAGTGTTACAGAGGAATATCTGAAGTCTGTGGCAACACTCATGGTGATGAGTGGTAAACGACTTCATTTCCCGAATGTTGTCGGTTCATTCCTTACTTCTGATTTAACAAAGCAGGGATTAGAAGATGTGGATTTCGGATGGGGTAAGGCAGTGTTTGCCGGGACTGCCAAAGCGATAGGAGTGGTAAGCTTTTTCGTACAGGCCAAGAACAAGAAAGGAGAAACCGGAACATCGGTGGCAATTTGTTTGCCAGCTCCAGCCATGGAAAGGTTTGCTGAGGAATTGGACAACATGTTGAAACATCATCCAATCCAGGATGTGAAGAGTAAATCAACACGAATCTCTTCTGCCATGTAAAACCAAATGATAATGTGTATGCACATGTAATGGTTTATTTCTTTGTACCCACACTATCAGCCTGATTAGCTAAATCCGTGTTCTACAGGACAGGATTATCAATTGTCTGTGTAATAAGCGTTAATTCGTGCTATTAATGATATGTCTTTATATATCAAGAAGATACAGCTTTGTTAAAATCGTATTTCTTATAATAAAATAACCATTTACCTTAAGCTTTGATACTAAGTCACTCCAACGGTTTAGTTTATCGTTTTTGTTGTCCTGTTCTGCGCCGCTAAATAAAAAATGGATCAGAAGGAGCGATTTTGATGATGAGTCAAAGGGAAGTAAGGAAGTCCAAGGAGAAGCAAGCAAGGAACAGGAATCCGAATATCCGGTGGTCACGTCCAGGAGGTCAACGAACGGTAGCGGCGATGTTGGACGCGTGGGGAACTAGAACGGACGCAGCGGCAGTCGAAATGGCGGGCGGGTGCACTGTGCGCACGTCTTGGGAGCCGAACAGTCTCGTTTTAGATTTGATCGACGGCCCATAATAAATTACGCAAAGATATTATTTATGTTTTTTTTACATATCTAGGAAATCCGAATTCGATTGGATCCGAAAAAAATATCCAAATTCGATTAATAAAAGTTGAATCTAAAACAAAGGGCCAAGTCCTAATGAAAGGTAGATATGTTTAAAATTGTTAGATTTTACTATGATCCGATCCAAATTCAATTTTGATATGAATCTGATTCATATATAAATTCGAATAAAAATATTTAAAATCTATAGATTTAAATATATATATATATATTTAAATCTTAATTAAGTTTATATATATTTAATATTTTAGATGATTGATACATTCTATAATTCTATTTATATTTTTCTCTTATTTTATAGGCTTTTGTTGAGTTTTAATAAAAAAAAATAAAAGTTTGATCATTATAAATTTATTCTCTATATCCAATACTAATAGTTGAATATTTTGATTATATTTTTAATTTATTTTATTAGATTATAATATTTATTAAATATTTTATAATTGTGACATGAAAAATAGATATGTTAATAGAATAGTAAGATAATAATAGTTTATGTAAAGATAATTTATTTATTGTTAAGTTTTAATTGCAGTTTGACTTGTTACTTTAATATATTTTATATTGGATTGTAATATTTGTTAAGATTTGTTTGTACTGTAAATTTAAATATATTTGTTTGATAAAAATTATTTTTCCATTTAAAGATAAATGTTTGAGTTTTACTTTAAAAAATAATTGGATTTGAATTTTAGATATTTTATTAGATTGGATTTGGATTTATGTAAAAGAATTTAGATTCGGATTTGAATTCTTTAAATGTTATTAGACTTAAACTTTATAAAATCCTATTCAAATCCGATCCATTGTCATCCCTAGATATTTTGTATTTAAAATATAGGCTTATAAGTCTAAATAATTACAGCATTCATAAACATAATTCGTATTCATGTGTATGGCTCACAGAATGCCACGACATATAAAGACGGAGGCACAGAACTAGGATCGAACATTAAGAGAAATAAAAGTATATTAATATTTTAAATCTAAAATTTTAAAAAATAAAAATTTTATTTTATTATTATTTAAATTAAAAAAGACTTTAAATATAATTTTACAAAAAAAATATTTAGGGGGCAAATATATAGCTAGATTGGTGACACATAATCTATACTACACATTCATACAAAAGGACCAACCGGGTTAATTTATATACTCTACATAAAAATAAGTCCGTTATTATAAAGTAGATAAAAAGAAAAGGTCGGGTATAATTCGAATAAAATTAATGATTATTAGTGATAAGTTATTTGATTTTAAATAATCTATCTATTTTATTAATTTAATATTAAGATTAAATTAAAAAATATATAAATAATATAAATTAAATGTATAATTATATTTTTTAACTGTTATATATTACTTTATTGTTATGTTTTAACGGTAGTGATTATATTAAATCCAAATCAATAATATGGTAACTTAATTTATTTAAAAAATATAATAGTTAAATTACAATTAAATCTATAATATGGTGACCATTTAGGTAGTTTACCTCAATTGTTTTTAAAGACACGGGAAGATCTATTTCCAAATGCATGTCAGGATGTACGTTTTATAATATAAAGACAGACGAAAATTTGAGTGGTTATAACTAGGCCACCTGTTATTGAGATATGCTAGTAAACAAAATATATGTTTCAGCGGTTATAATAGGCGGTTTTAATCGATTAAATTTATTTATTTTAATTATATAAGATGATTTATAATTTTTGTTTATATAATTAATAAATGAATAATTATTAAGAAATTATTTAAAGATATACGATTTTGAATGATATATTAAACAAAATTTAATTACCTAATAATTTATCCATGGACACGGATCGAATGCATATTATCTTAAAAAATAAATACTTCAATTTCATGCTCTTTTTTTCTATAAAACCCCTCCTATACATTTGGTTATGTCCAACACTAGCTATTCTTCTTTATCATGTCACATCCCCGTACCATGGAAACAAATTCTGGTATTCCACTTACATTTACTGTTCAACGGTGTAAACCAGAGTTTGTAGCTCCGGCAAAGTCGACACCATGTGAACAAAAACTGTTATCAGATATAGATGATCAAGCCAGTCTAAGGTTTCAAGTTCCGGTAGTCCATTTTTATCGGCATCATCCTTCCATGGAAGGAAAGCATCCTGCTGATGTTATTAGGACGGCCTTAGCACAAACCCTGGTGCTTTATTATCCTTTTGCAGGGAGACTAAGGGAAGGGGATAATGGAAAGCTTATAGTGGATTGCAATGGCGAAGGCGTGATGTTTATAAAGGCTGATGCTGATGTGACGCTTCAACAGTTTGGTGATACACTTCAGCCACCATTCCCGTGCTTTGATCAACTCCTTTTTGATGTTCCTGGGTCGGAAGGGATGCTAAATTGCCCATTGTTATTGATTCAGGTGGGAAAATTGAAATTAGTTGTGGTAATACAAAATAGAGTCTCTCAAAATCTAATACTTTTAGTTTACGTGTTAACAGGTAACACGACTGAAATGCGGTGGTTTTATCTTTGCCATCCGTCTTAATCATGTTATGAGCGATGGACCAGGTCTAAAACTATTCTTGTCTACTGTGGCTGCAATGGCACGAGGGGAAGTCACCCACTTGATCCCGCCGGTTTGGGAAAGGCATCTCTTAGATGCTCGAGACCCGCCACAAGTCACTTTCACCCACCACGAGTACGATGAAGTGGAAGTCGCAGCCAGCACCACGACTACCTCCTTCCCATCGGACCACCTGGTTCAACGTTCCTTTTTCTTTGGCCCTACAGAATTTTCACTTCTTCGTAGTCTCCTCCCTCTCCACCTTCGCCAGTGCACCAAGTTTGAACTTTTAACAGCTTTCCTATGGCGATGTCGAAGTCTTGCCATAAATCTTGACCCCGAACAAAAGGTACGCATGCTATTCGCTGTGAATGCCCGTTCCAAAATCGAACCTCCGTTGCCACAGGGATACTATGGGAACGCTTTTGTGTTTCCAGCAGCAATAACAACAGTTAAAAATCTTCGCGACAATCCGTTAGGCTATGCGGTGGAATTAGTAAAACAAGCGAAAGCAAGTTTTACAGAGGAATATCTGAAGTCTGTGGCAGCACTCATGGTAATTCGTGGTAAACGACTCCTTTTCCCTAATGTTCTCGGTTCATTCATTATATCTGATTTAACGAAGCAGGGATTAGAAGATGTGGATTTCGGGTGGGGTAAGGCAGTGTTTGCCGGGACAGCCAAAGCGGTAGGGGTTGTAAGCTTTTTTGTACAGGCCAAGAACATGAGAGGAGAAACCGGAACATCGGTGGCAATTTGTTTGCCTGAACCAGCCATGGAAAGGTTTGCTGAGGAATTGGACAGCATGTTGAAACAGCAGCCAATCCAGGATGATAATGTGTATGTAAATGTAATGGAATTTGATATTGACTTTGCCTGTGGAAGCGAAGGAACATTTGATCAGCCAGACCTGCAGCATATGCGGAGATGAACTTGAAGTAACAGCTGAGGGAGAATCGTTTGTGGCCTGCAGCGGGTGTGCGTGTGCCTTATCATTTAGGGTTTGTATTTTATGGTGTTAAATCAATTGAGAGATATTTTATTATTTATAATTTTAATTGATACTTTGTTTTCCATCCTATTAATTTGTTGTTATGTGGTGAATTCAAATTAAATTCTCTTAATTTTGATTATAAAATTACCTCTAAATTTATTGCAAATTCATGGTAAATCAATCTTGGTTCAGTTTGAGTTAGCCTGCGCCTGTAAATTTTATGCATTCTCTAGCTATGTCTAGGTTGGGGTTGGGTTAGTCCACAAGTCAAATGCACAATTAATAAAATATTTAAAGTCATTTGATATTAATCAAATATAGATAAAATTTTTAAAAAAATATAATTCGGATACGCAATAAAATAATTTTAGAAATTCAAAATTTATGATTTAATTTTTTAAAATTTAATATCTAAAAATTAATATTTTATAATATAAACATATAAACTTATTTAAATAATTTCACACAGCTAACGCGAAACCCTATATTATTTGAGAGAACTTATATATGAGGATGGTTCAATTTTAGTACTAATTGTGGATTATTAATTTTTTTAGTTTATTTTAATAAAAATTTTAATTTATTTATTTTTGTGACATATTTTTTATTGGAAAATAGTGATTAAATGACCATATTTGATGATTTTTTTGAAAGTGTAAAGATGAGGATTCAAATAAAGAAATTATTGTTTCTTATTCTACTCCGCGAGATCTTTACAACGGTAGCTCATATGCTCAATATTGTTGAGATGAATGAGAAATTGATGCTTAAAGTAAGAAGGTTGAAATAAAGTAAGGAATGAGAAACTTTATTATCCTATATTGATGGGATAAAAGAAGTGGGAAGTGTTTATATACACTTACTCACATAGTTGTCATTTAATGACTTAACTCTTGTGTTGGGGTGCATGATGAGGGTGATGCAAATGACTTGATTGGTTTGACCTTTTTTGGGTCTTGCAGATATTTTACTCGTTGTGAATGATTTTTCTTAATTTATTTTATTTTTAAAAATATCCAAAAAGAGTTTGTTTTCGGTTATAACTGTTTAGGATATTTTTTTAGATAATGAGAAGATATAATGACTATTTTTACTTTAAATTTTAATTTAGTTCAATTTTAAACTCTAGATAATTAGATTATCTCTTAAGATTTTAATTTTAATTCATTTTAAATTGTTCATTGTTGTCCTAATTTTCACTATAAATATGAGGTTGATTTTTCAATTTTAAACAAATCAAAAAAACACTCAACATCTCTCAAAATATTTTCTCTCCTGGTTTTTCTTCTAGTGACTGGCGAAGGCAAGAACGGTTCGGAAACTCAGCAAATTGTTGAAGTTTCTCTTGTTGTTGTATCTTGGGAGACAGACTATTAATAAACTCAGCACCATCGAAGTGACAGAAAATCTGTTTTTAGGAAAATGCGATTGGGCAGGCCTCAACACGATTCTGATTTATCGTTTCCAAAATAGATTTGATCTAAAATTTTATCTATTTTATTTCATATCTTTGTTTGGGTTTTATTCTGTTCGCTAAATAATAATAATATTTTATTTTATTATTATTTATTTTTTTGGATTAACCACTTATTGTCCAACAATTTTAAGATAAATTTTATCGGTTTAATCCAAGATGAATAGATCATATTGTTTAACCCACGAGGAAGGATGCCGAATGAATCAAATTCTGGCGAACCTAATGTTGCGAACTTGATGTTGCATTCATTGCAACCATGAAATTCACGTTCCAGTTAATAGGAAATTAGTTAATGTCCACGTTAAGGACATTCCAATTTTGGATGCTTCAACACTGCTATTGGAAGAAAAATTATTTTATGGACCGGTTTCACACGTCATCCATGATTTTTAAGAATAAAAAATAAATTCACGTCATTATTTTTTACACATCATTTGTACACTCATAATTTTAATTTCCAAATCATCTCTCTAAATAAAATATATTAAAATTAAAAATGATGACGTGGATTTGTTTTTTAATTAGGGTTTAGGTTTAGTGTTTAGTGATTAGGGTTTAGAAGTTAGTGTACAGATGATTTGAAAATTAAAATTATGAGTGTACAGATGATGTGAAAAAAATGATAGACGCGGATTTATTTTTTGTTCTTAAGAACCATGGATAACGTGGTAAAACCGGTCCATAAAATAATTTCTTCTCTTGGAATGAGTAAAGTGGTGTGGTGCACTGTCATGAACATAGTGAAATTGCATGAATCTCGGTCAATCAAAAATTGGTTACAAAATGTGGTACAGTGGCATATTACTGAGAATCTCGGCCTCTCTCTTTCAAAGGCTATGGAATTGAACAATTTGTTACCATGAATTTCGGTAGTGTACAACAATCAATTGATTACTTGAACCGAAGTGGTCAACTGATATGAATTTCGGCCACAAAATTGGAGTGAATCTCGGCCACGGGAGCTTTCATTTGCAACATTAATATTTGTTGCAAGAGTTCAATTGGTTTTGAAATTGGAAGCAAAACTTACGGACAAGTGTAACCCATTTTATATGTATGCGATTTTTATTCGTGCTAAAAAAAATTTTCTTTGAGAAATTTTATTGAGATAAACCGGTTTTTCGGATAATTAAATCGAGTTTGATGAATTTATTCTTCAATATAAAATGAGAAAGCAAACAATTTGTTTCAGGAATTATCTTACCCTTTTAAATGGGTTTACTAATCTCAAAAGTGGGACAAATATGTCATTGCTTAACATTTTATTTTATTATTATTTATTTCCTTGGATTAATCATTTATTGTCCAAAATTTTTTGCTGTCATTGTAATATATTTTAATTTTTGTTTTAGAATTTGATTTATCTGTCTTTATGACATGTTGTAGTATACCTTAGCGATCGATTGTTGTTCACACAGAGATTCAATCGATGCTAGTTTTTTTATTTATATTTTTGTCGGTGGTCACTTTGAAAGATTTATCCTCACTTGGTTGATGGTTGTTTGCCGATAAATCAGTCATGACTAGCAGTACTTTTTGTACGACGATTTGGATCGCCTACAACTCCTTTCTTTATTATGTATCTCGTTTGCACAGAGACAAAAAGATTCAGGAAGCTTCTGAATTTTATTGATATACTTATCTTATAAAAAATTTTATTTTTTTTATTTTCAGGTTGTAAATTTTTTTGAATTATATAATCCAATTATTTTACTTTTAGATCATATATTAAAATCAATTCGTCTAAATTTACATAAAGTCATTATTTAAATTTATTATACACATTTAATAATATTATCTGTAATTTTCAATTTATTTCTATTTTTCTAACCACAAAACTCATTACATTCTTTTAGAAAGATTTGTTGATATCCATTTTATTCTACAGATGTATTTGTGGAGGAAATGGTATCATTTTGCTCCGAAAGAAACTTCCGGTTTTATATTCTGATACTGAAAAAGGGAAGGCATCTATCTGTAATCTGTCTTAGGGACCTGAAGATGAGCTTCAGACTCACTGAAACCCAGATGCAGACAAAGCAATACAAGTCATTGGGCTGCTAAATCTGTCACTTTCGTGGGAAAATTAAAAGTTGACTGTGCCCACTCAAACTTTTCATTATTCTTCCTCATAAAGATCCAAAATAAACCAAAAGTTGATTCAGTCAAAAACTTTGGAAGAAGAAAAAATGAAAAGGATGACACAGGAAGATAAAACAGTATATTATTTTTTAATTTTAAATAGCTTTAAAGTAATTATAAGATTACGAGTGCTTATATTTTTTTAATTATTTGATAATATATATATTATAATTAAAATTGTTTGAATTTAGTTATTGTAAGTTAAAAGTATATTTTTATTAAGATTATTCGTTGGATTTTAATCATATCATACTTAAATATTAGTATTATAATAATTATAGTTAAAACTTTATATTAAAATTAATTATTATTTCAGGTTGAGTCTTATCTATATTTATGGATGAGTTAACCACATGCGTTAGACAACGTTAAACATCACTAATGTTGAATATTATTAAATATTATTAAATTAATTAATAAAGATTAAAAATCTCAAGTACTCAATATATAATTAATAATTATATGTTGAGTCTATCACTCTTTTGTTAATTATATATTGAGTCTTTGAAATTTTTTAATTTTTATTAATTAATTTAATAATGTTTAACGATATTTAATATTAATAATATTCAATAGTGTTTTACACCCATCGTAAAATCCAATATCATCCTAACAAAATATTTTCTTTAAAATTTTGATCAAATAAGATGAGATTAAAATCTGTTTCTAATCATTACAATATGTTTGTAAATTCATCTTCTTTCTGGACATATACATGTTTGTAAACATGTCAAGTGGCAGTTCAACTGTTGTCACCAAATTCAATCTCAATCAATGATTTCAAAGTCCAATAATTGATTTCAATGGCAAAGTCGGTTCTAATTGCCCCAATTCCCTTTCCAACCAGCTGGGTTTTATTCTAGGCCAACCAGATGACATCTTGATGATACAAATTAGGATCAACAAACATTAACAAAATCACAGGAATTAAATAAAAAATACTTTTACTAAATACGAGAATTTAATCGAGTTAAATAAAAAAATTAAATTAACGAGATTTATTTTTTACTTCAAACGTTCTTTGATTGAAATAAACTAACTGGGTTATTTGACTTAAACTTAAAAATTAATTCACTATAATTATAAAAATATAAGTTATACGTAAATTTTATTTTATAACTCAAATTTTATTTATAAATTTTAAATCAAACTTATAAAATTATAATTTCAATTAGATCTAATCAAAAATTTGTACACCAATTCATATTAAAAAATTTAATTTTTCATGTTAAATTTTATCCATCCCCTATTACAATCCGGCATGTGGCTAAGCAACATGGAAATTTTCTTTCCTCGTGGTTTTCTTCTTCCAAGAAGAAACCCATTGAATCTACAAATTATTTTACGGACCGGTCCCACCACATCATGTATGGTTCTTAAGAATAAAAAATAAATTCAAGTTATCATTTTTTACACATCATCTGCACACTCATAATTTTAATTTCCAAATCATCTCTCTAAATAAAATATATTAAAATTAAAAAAAATGATGACGTGGATTTATTTTTTAATTAGGGTTTAGGGTTAGGATTTATGGTTAGGGTTTAGGGTTTAGGGTTAGAGTTTAGGGTTAGAGTTTAGGGTTTAGGGTTAGGGTTAGGGTTAGGGTTTATAGTTAGGGTTTATGGTTATGATTTAGGGTTTAGAATAAAAAATAAATACACATCATATTTTTTTAAAATTTTAATATATTTTATTTAGAGTGATAATTTGGAAATTAAAATTATGAGTGTGTAGATGATGTGTAAAAAATAATGACATAAATTTACTTTTTGTTTTTAAAGACCATAAATAACGTGATAAAACCGGTCTATAAAATAATTTCTCCATTGAATCTGTGATTCCAATCCAAAAAGATTTGGCCGAAGGGTATATAGATTATGATTAATTTGCAAGGAACAGATACCAAAGCTTCCTACATTATGGAAAGCTTGCTCCCTACCTTCTCCAACTCACCCTTGGATTTAGGGCAGCTCAACCTTGGGTATAAATAACATTTCCGAAATTCTACACGATTTTATTTTAATTAATTCAGATCAATTTAAATAGTATATTTAAATTTAGTAAATGTAACTATCAAATCAACAGAGATTTTTATATATAAAAAATCAAAATTTGAATCATACTTAAATAATATAAAATTATTTATCATTTAAACTAATCTCACTAATAACATAAGATATAGATAATAGATACAAATATATGTAAAATACGATATATTATTCTTAAATTTTTCATAAAAAATATTAAATTAAATGTAATTATTTCACACCCTATACAAAAAAATTTGAAAAGAAAAAGAAAAAGAGAAATTCTCTGAATTAGATGCCCGAATTATGAATAATTTTACTTATAATTATGTTCTTTGTACTTAAAGTGAAAGGTGTAATGAGGCTTCCTTTTTTCACTTTAACTAGCTGGCATACAAGTTGAGAACAATCATGAAAACAATAATTAATTGACTCGGATGATTAATTAGAACAAATAATTTCGAGACACGACACTTACAGAATATTTCAAGATCTTCATTGTCATAGAAGAGAACAGAGGTAACTGAAGCTGTAAATGTAAGAATCTGATCTGATCCGTGCAATGTTATAAATATGAGATCTCCACTGTGTTGTGTCGAATATGTTACAAAGGATGGGGAAAAAACTGGGTTTGTATACATGGAAAAATTGATTTTTTATGTTTTTTGGTTCGAATAAGATCGTGGTTCGAAAGAAAAATGATTATAGATATCGAGATTTAAATCCGAGTTTACCTGGGGAACATGAATCTTCCTGTGGAAATGGATCTCTTCATTGCTAGATTGAGAACCCCATTTCTGTGACTTGATTTGCAACAATATTCCGACAATGCTTGCAAGTGCAGACCGTCCTCCTCTTCTTCACTGATGTGCAATATATCGGCGATGGACATCGAAACCGATCGCCTTAATGGTCGGTTTCGATCCTCGTCTTGTCCGATATCTAAAACAGCCTTGTCTTGAACATCTTCATTAACAAGGCTAACAACAGTTTCTTCCCTAACACCACTTTCCAGATCATGGATCACGGAAACAGCTTCATTCCTCTGCTGATACACAACCGCGGATACACCAACATTCCGAGGACCTTCCTGCACTGTCACGGCGACGGCTGCGGCGGCGGCGGTTGATTGGTTGGTGGTGGATGAAATATTCGCACGACAAAGGGGACAACTAGAGTGAGATTTCAACCAAGTATCAATACAAGGAACATGGAAAGCATGGTTACATTTAGGCAACAATCTTAAACTCTCATCTTCCATGAACTCACTCAAACAGACCGAACAATCAGTTCCTTCGATTAAACCCTCGTTTTTCTTGAATTTACAGACCGTAATAGTCTTAATTATGCTCTCATCTAACCCTTCTGAACCTGTCTGCCATCCCTCGTGATTCGTTTCGTCTCTGTTTTCATTGAAATCTAAGCTCGTATTATGACTCCTGCAATACTTTGAGATGAGCGTGTAGTAACTTACCAAGACGAATGCGCTTGCCAAGATCCCGATCAGTGCTATAATTAGAGGCGAGAAATCGGTGGAGGAATCGTCGTCTCCGTCGTCGTCGACGGGGAAAGGAGGTGGTGGTGGGAAAATGAAGTAGCACCATTGCGGACAGTACATGCTGCAAATACCTTGTGAACAATCTTTGAAGGTTTCATAGGGTGTCCAAGGATTTGGGGAGCTTGATGAAGAACTCATGATTCAATAATCTTTTGAACTGGTTTGGGTTCAGAATTTTTTTCTGTTTGGTTTGAAAGAAAAGGAAATGGAATCGAAGGGGTTAGAGGAGAAGGGAAGGAAAGTAGAGGAAATGGGAAGTTGAGATGTCCATCTCCCTTATCATCCGCTTTATTCTCCCATATTTATGTGCACGAAAAAAAATATAATTTAAAATTACTATATAAAATACAATTAAATATACAAAAGCATAATCATAATAATTATGAAAATATTAAAATTTTAGAATGAACTGACCAAATAATATCTTCTTTTATATTATCAATTTATTATTAAAATAAAAATATTAACATAATAGCATTATAAAAAATATGGATTTAATAGTAATACAGATTTAAATTTTTAGTGTCTTTATTTATAAATCATAAGAATATTTAACTATAATTAAGAGAATATTTTCTTCCCTCAATCCAATTGAATCTGAAATTTAATTTAATTAATTTTTTATAAATTTCAATAAAATTTAATTTTACAATCTGAAATATGAGTTTTTTCAGAAGTTCAGAAATTAATTGGCTACAGTACCGTCTAAGCTTTGGTATTGGTTGGTGAAGTGCAGGTGAGTCGACTTGTTTAGAATTCCCATACAAAATTAAATAACGTCACCAACCGACTATCCAATGGATTTCAGCCACGTTGACAAAATTCTACATCGTGAATTAATTATGGTGAACAATGAAACTTGGTACACACGATCATAACCCCTTTGGTTGTTATTACAGAAATATAAGACGAAGGCATTATTGGTAGATGGAAGGTAGCTTGATAAGAAAATGAACTAGAGGGGCGGGATTGCGGCGGTTTTTTTATTTAATTATTGATATTTAATTAATATAAATTAAATATTAAAAAATTTATTATATAAATAATACTTTTAATTTAAATTAATTATAATGTTAAAATTTAAAAATATAATTTTTAAAATTATTTTAATAACTGAACTCAGAAGATAACAATTTATATAAATTTAAATCTTACTTTAATCCACGAAGATAACATTTTTTTATATATTTCAAGAATTTCCTAATCAACCGGTAGTGATACATAATCCATATGCAGTCACATGGCAGTCTCAACTCTTAAATTAAATTATTTAAAGTTTGAAATTTACGACCCTTTTAACTTTTAATTTTAAATATTAAAATTAATTAGATTCGTTCTAATAGATATATTAAGTAAATATATATCATTATTGGACTCGTATATTTGCAGAAAGAATACTCTTTTATTTGTTTTTCGAATATTGAAATTCATTTTTTAAATAAAATATGTCAAAGGATTAAAAACGAAATCAAGATTTAAAATTAAAAGATAAAATATAAATGTTTAAAATTACGAAAAAATTTTAAAAGTAAACCAAATTAATCACTAACTTTACATTTAAATAAAATACAAATAACTATTCTAATAATTAATTCTTTTAAATTATATATAAAAAAGTAAAATGTAATAAAGATGATTTAATTATGGGTCTAGTTATATTTGGATCACTCTTTATGGGTAAAGTTATATTTGGGTTACTCAATTATAAATAATATTATATTTGGGTCACCCAACATATTTGAAAGAGTACATCAATTTGATTGTTTTTCTTTTAAATCATTTATATAACCTTGTTAATATTAAAGTACTTTATTTGAAATCATTAATTTATCTAATACACGAATTGATAATTTTATTTCAAACATAAAAAAATAAAGCAAATATAACCTTACTTATCATCTAAATATAACTTTTAATAATCAAATAACTCAAATATAATCTTACTCACAAATAAATAACTCAAATATAACTTTTAATAATCTTCATCGCAGTTTACCTTATATAAAATTTATATAAACATTAGGAATTAAATTTGTGGGCAAAAGTGTATTCGGCGAATATAACGAAGACCCTGCTTAAAATTTCACTTCCTATAATCCGAGAAAAGGAGAAAGAGAAGATATCAATGTCCAGAAATTATACTCAAGCTGCACTTGGATTAGTACTTCTATTGGCTTATTCAAATTTCTTGCTTCCAGTCTGGGCTAAATCTCGTAATCCGATCACTGTAAGTATAAACCCACTCTCTTTCTCTTTCTCTTTCTCTTTCTGGTTAATAGTATCTGTCGTGTTTCATTCTTACGCGGGTTGTTTTAATGGAAACTTCACAGGATTCAGAAATTAAGAAAAAGAAGAGTGAATGCTATGCCGATATCGACAGGTGGGGTTCTTTTTCCTGATTCAATTTTGGGTCTTTATAATTTTATTGTAGTTTTCTTCATTTAAGCTGAATTTCTACCTTTTCGGATTGAAACAAACCTGGGTCTTTTAATTTTTTAATAAGATTTTTTTAATGTATCTTATTCTGTTTGACAATGGAACCAGTGGATTGTGGGGTGGTCAATGTAAGTCTTCATCAATAGAAAAGGAGAATTGTGCTTTGAAATGTCTTTCGCCAGCTTGTTATGAGCTTATATATGAAAGTGATCCAGTATGTGAAATCCTTCTTAGCTACGCTTCTTTATTGCATCTGTTTATATTGTCAGATTTAACAGTTTCTTTTCGATTATCTGTATTGTATAGCTTGAAGAAGGAGAGAAAGATTTTATAAGGAGCCAAGAGTTCAAGTATTGCATGCATAAGTAAGTTTCACAGCTTATATGTACTCGTAGTTGTCATTTACTACCTTGTTTGATAATGTACAATAATGATGCTGGTATCAAATATACCTCGAAACGAATGGGAGTTTGGACTTTGATTGTGGTAGTCGAAGTAGTTACAGGATTGCAGTATGTAGCCTTTAAGGAACATGTATACACAGAGAGAGAAACACCAGCATGTGGTTTGGACTTTGGAGATGTCTTCTAGGATAAAGAACCCATTATTTGAATGAATTGAAGTGCCAAACTTGTAGGCGTGGATAAATAGCTCTATTTATATATGATTGAGTTATATTTGTTCGATACACTGTTGTCGATATGATTGTAAATTTTGAATAGAAATGTTGAGAGTTAGGTGGGGCAAGCTCTTCTATTCTGGTTCATGGTTTCTCTTGGCTGTATGGTTCATCCAGGGGAGATATCGAGCTTCAAGAAATATTGAATGGTCTTATCAATACACAAATGTACAACCCCCCCTTTACCATCGGCTGTAATTTCAAATCACCTCAGTTTCTAGTGCAAGTAACTTCTGCATGCTTGGAGCCAATGGTCTTAAGCGTTTAATGTACAGTACATTTGCTGATTTCCTTGTATCATGGCAGCAGATCATCAAACTTGCCTTATTAAATTGTGAGAGATGAATGTACAGTATATTTGGTTTCTAATTTCATCGAAAACCTCAGATAAGCTAGTGCATTGCCTCCATTTTACTTGTGAGAGATGAAAGTGAAAGGACATACCATTTGAGTTTTCCCTTAGCTTTTTTAAGGTTCTAGCTTCCTACATTCTCAGCCTTTCAGCCTTCTAGATTCCCAAATCCCACGTAGGTCAATGCCGTTTCCAACGTCCCTTGGTCTTCACATTAATTTTGATAATTTCTCACATTGTAACGTCTTTATTCTGTTCTGATGGCTGCACTATATATCAGTACTTGTAGCGGCACTTGATCCTTGTTCATTTCTTTAAGGGTAGTAAAGGGTAGGCCTAGTTTTTTGTTCATTAGTGAATAGTGATCAGATTTTTCTTATGATGAAAGATCTTTCTATTGATTGTCGCTGTCTTGTGGCCAAACCACCAATGTGTCCAACTTCGTTTCTGAGTCCTGCCTTTTCCTTGTGATAGTTTCGTTGTTCAACAATTTGTATCTTGTGAGAAAGAAGCATAAAACCCTTACACGATGAGTTGAACTTTCAGAAAGTTCCAACTTAATCTTGGATGTTTGAGGATGGCTTATCGCGCCTTAGAGACAGGGTGGTGAATAAATCCTCGTACCAACCTTTTGCAAACTTCTTTCTTTTATCTTTGACATAATTTCTCAAACATACAAGACATGGTTCCATGAAAACAACCCTTTATTTCTGCTAAATTTCTGTTGGGGAACAAATTCTAAGATTTAGTTACCATCTTCCTGCTTTCGGTGGAAATTGATTGATTTTGTGTCTTCATTTTACTTTGTTCTATAAACTTGAGGACCGATGCCTAGCTTAATAGAGCAAAAAAATAAGTTAATGACAAGAACCAAGTATCCCTTGAGTGTGTATGAAACCTCCATTGATAAGCACGGTCATAAATCATAATATCAGATCTTTTTCATCCTTATTGTTCAATATTGTATGGATTGAAGCCTATTGTAATACATGCAGGGATGGACGGGGGGTTGAAATTCGTCTATGATTTAGAATTTTTTATCTTACGTCCGTCCATGAATACATGCTCACGACATTTGTTCGCTTTAATTCGATATTAATTTTTCTTTCTCGTTTGGTTTGCAGGTTATCATTAGGGGAGAGTCTTGAAGGTGTTAGGGGTACATTTAACTATTAAACTATGGTATTCTGGCAGCAGAGTTTTCTCTCCGGTGCCATGTCCAGCTTATCTCAAGGCCTTTGCTAATTTAAAAAATAAAAAATAGAACCCAGGAAATATCTTAGTGATAAAGGATGATTTATTTTATTTATGTGATTTGGGTTTAAACATCATGTGTGCATAGCGCATCTTATCAAAAGTGCGACCCTCGTTTCAACCATAGCTCCCTCGAACAAACCCTGCAAAACGTGTGGGATGAACCCTGCACCTTTCTTCCTCCCCATGCACACACAGCACATCGAATCACTCCTTATTTTCGCCCACCTCCTCTGCCGCCGCGTCCCCCTCCAACGACACCCTCATAGGTATCCCCCTCCAACGATCTAACGAGGCTGATTTTTAATCAAAAGAGTCGCATGGTATGATCTAATTAGGCCAATTTTTTAAAACATACATTAAAGTAAAGGTCGACAAAGATCAGATTTTTAGTTCATAGGAGAAAACTTTCTGAAAACTCTTTTAAAACCAACTGCCAAGGATGTTTTATTCTACTAATAATATATGAAAGAATTGACCCTATTTTATTACTACAATTTAGCCTGTCATTGTCTAAGCTGCTTGTGCTTGCGTATCTGATATTTTTCTCCCTTTTAAGCAGTAGGCAATGCACATTCCGACAAGAAGGGCGACGAAAACTCCCACCAAAGTTCCCGTCGCTATCACCCAAGTCAAGCTCCCCCTATCTTCACAGTCCCACTTACGATGATAAGAACAATCTCTGAAAAAACAAAAAAATACAGCAAAAATAAATACCAAAATATTTAAAATTCAAAACATCAACACACAAGTATAGATATAAACTAATCAATGTAAAATCTGCTATGAAGTGACAATAATATCTAGGTACACAAGCTAAAGATGAGATATGACTTGTACCCCATGATTTTTAAATTTGTGTGTTCGAGTTTTAACAATCTGTTTTTAAGGTTGATGTCAAACTAAATTCAAAGCTTAAATTTTTTTTAGTTCAATTCATATTAATAACTCTCTATTTATACCTGTTTAAGCTTTTTATGAAACCTAATTAGGGTTAAGGAAAAGAATTGACAAAAGGTAAAAAGGAAAGGAAAGTCTTGTTTAAGAGGGTATGAGGAATTAATACATAGACTTAAATAAATGCATACATTATATTGTATTATATGATTCTGGCAATTTTTTTAATAAGGAATGGTATTCAAATTTATATCAATTAGTATTATGAGAATTTGATTAACCCTCAATTTGTATGCGTGTTAAAAGAATTATTTTTTATAATCATTGTCCATTGATATTTAATCTAGTGGCTAGTTAATTCAGATTAAGTATTGTAAATTAAGGTATATTATGAGACCATTTTTTAATTTAATTACTCTTTTTTTAATTTAATTACTTTATCTATAATGTCAAAGTTTGAACTATGGAATTAATTATAAAAAATTAAAAAACTTATATGAACTCTCTAAAGAATTCGGGCTATCAAAATCGGGAGAATCCTAAGAGACAACTCGGGTGAAAGTCTTTTTAAATTCCCAAAATCAATTGGAATTTCAGATCCTACGTGGGTTAAATTGAAAGGCATTTTAGAAACATGTTTAGTTATAGTAAATACTCTCGATTATTGAACATTAATCGCTCAATTGATATTATTAGTATTCGAACCTGTAATCTCTAAGTACCATAAAGTATCCTATGCACCCAACAGCAGTAGATTGCTTCCCACGTCTCAGTTTTGCGACTAAGGATAAACCTGTTAGGATAAAAGCTCCCATTTTCCCGTTTCTTTCTGGCCCAAAATTTCATCTTCCCAATCGTTATACTGAATCAAACCCAGAAAAACAATGTCAATTGCTTCCTTATCTGTCCCTTCTTTAGGCCATTGCTGCCAAAAGTCGCCCCCTTTATCCCTCAATTCTTCTTTTCTCTCAAAAACCCAGTTTTCCCTTCCCTTCAAAACTATCCAGAAGAGGTCTTCTTCGCATGTAGTCTCTATGAGTATGGAAGCAGGCGTTGGAGTAATGGGCACAAAGCTTGGAATGATGAGTTTCTTTGAAACCGATGGCACGGTTGTTCCGGTGACTGTCGTTGGTTTCAGAGAAGGAAATATAGTGACCCAAGTCAAGACATCAGCCACCGATGGCTATGATGCTGTTCAAGTTGGGTATAGGAGAGCTAGAGACAAGAAGCTGACAAAGCCTGAGTTGGGCCATTTGGGAAAAGCTGGTGTTATTCCCATGAGACATTTGCAGGAGTTCAGGTTGCAAAGTGTGGAGGAGTTTGAGACTGGGCAGAAGTTAGATGTTGAAGAGATCTTTAAGGAGGGTGATCTTGTTGATGTCTCCGGGACTACTATTGGGAAAGGATTTCAAGGTTAGATTTTTATTTATTTACTGCATTTTGAAGGTGGTCAATTGATTGTAGATTCCTTGATTTTAGTATTATTGAAGATGATGAACAAATGTTTGATATGATTTTTGCCTCAATTTTTACCCAGGTGGGATAAAGCGCCATAATTTTAAAAGAGGTCAAATGAGCCATGGTTCTAAGAGTCATAGGGCATTGGGGTCTATTGGTGCTGGAACTACACCTGGTCGGGTGTACAAGGGGAAGAAAATGCCTGGCAGAATGGGAGGAAGCAAAAGAAAGATCAGAAAGCTCAAGATTATGAAAATCGACAATGATCTTCGAGTTGTGATGATCAAAGGGGCTGTCCCTGGTAAACCTGGAAATCTGCTACGTATAACCCCAGCTAAGATTGTTGGAAAGAACATACCAAAAAGCTAGTTTCATGTATTGTTCATTTTTTTTTTCAATTTGGTTAATCTTGCAGCTTTAAAAAGGCTTAGTCCTGCATAACTTTTTTACTTCCTATACTAGAAAATTAGTATTTCAGTTGTAGAAACTTTTGATGCATTCTTTGGTGAATGAGTTTATGTAGTAATTTACCTTCTCATTTTGTGAAGTTCTTAAATTGATCATTCAATTGTACTTGTCAATATGCTCAGCATCTGTTCCTTCTGCTGGATTGCAGAATGCAAATCCTTCTTTGCACAATCTGAATTTCCTCAACTCCAATGTTACTGTACTTTCATTTTCTTTAATTACCATAATTTTTTGGGTTTAGATTACAATTTTTCCATTGTACTAAATTATAATTTCAAAAATTTTAGAGGGTCTATATAGTAATCTGCAGAAACTTACGCTTCTAGGGAGCCTTTGGCCTCTTGAATTGCCCAAGAATGCAACTCTGCATCATTTTCAGTTTGAGCCTGTTACCAGTAATCTCTGCATGAACACTTCCCATCTTTGAAATGGTGAAATATGTTGTTATCCCTCACAATTATCTCTCTTTCAACAACCTTTGATATTATTAACTTTATAGCAGTGTGACAGTCGACACAAAATCGAATGTTATTGGTTATTCGAATCGTTGTCACAGCTGGACTACTAACGATGCCGAAAGCTAATGCCAGTCTCTCACTATGGCTAACCAGCAAGTATTTCTTCTGCTCCTCATCAACGTCGTGGGAATCCTCGTTTTGTCTGGGATATAGCCTTCTCGTTCGATCTGTTCAAGATGATCTTTCAATGCCTGAAATATTCTGTCAAATAGAGGATGTGATTTATCACCCGAGATGAAAGTATGAACCCTGTTTTTCAACTTCAATCCAGCTGCAAGCCGGTTCCTTTCTTATGCCTTTTTTCTTCATAAAGATTCTCATCTTTGCTGCTTCTTTCCATCTCCGAGAAGCTGCATACATATTCGACATCAGAACATAAGCTCCCACATTCTCTGGATCAACTTTAAATATCTGTTTAGCAACCTTTTCAGCCAACTCGAGGTTTTTGTGTCTTCTACAAGCAGATAACAGAGTTGACCAGATACTACCTGTAGGTGCAATATGCATGCTACTAATGAACCCCAGCCTAATAATACAACCATGAATAGACTCACCCAAACTCAAGTTTTTGAGAAAGATTCAAGCTTTAATCACAAAAGGGATCATTGTATGATCTGGGTATGTACCAAAATTACGGGTTTCGATAAAACAAGTTAAGGAGTTGGCAAAAAGGCCGGAACTCGAATAGCATTTGATTATGGATTTCCAAGCGAGGAATGGAGAGGAGTTGAGAGAGTTGAAGAGAAAGATGGAGTGTTGTAGAAGATTGAAGTTAGTGTAGCTGGAGATGAGGATAGAAGTTGAAGAAGGGGAATAGGGTCGGGTTTTGAGGAATTCGGCATGGAGTTGTTTGGCTTGGATTTTGGTTTTCAGAGAATGGGGAGCTTTGAGGAAGGTTTTCACCAGTGTTTTGCCATGGAACTTGAAGTCATCTAGTGGTTTCTGGTAATGGGTCTGTTAAAGTTGGTTGAACTTGAAAGAAGTAAAAAATATAGGGTAAAATACATCAATGGTAACCAAACTTTAGGATACTTTCAATTTAATCACCAAACTTTTATTTCATTTTTATTATTGTCCTTTTTGTTATGTTTATCAAAAAAATCTGACCTGAATAGTTAGTTTTTGATTCTTCAAAAGTAAACTAACTTTTAAGTTGTACTTTTATTTTGATCATCGAAGTTTTAAAAAATTTTACGGATGGTGTGATATATTAATTAAAAAGAAGAAGAAGAAACAAACGGATTTAATTTGATAATTTTAATAAAAAATTAAAATTTTGATAATCAAATGAAAGTACCCTAAAAAGTTTAGTGACTATTGATGTATTTTACATAAAAATAAAAATGTGATAAGACTCACTTTTAATAAGAATTTTCAACATGCCTTCTAAGATGGCCAAGATTGGCATTTATACGTTTTAAGTCTGAATTGAATCCGACTCCGACGCCTGCAACATACTAGTAACGAAGCAAAACAAACCACCGGCCGGAGTCCGATAAATACAACACGAATGCCGCTACCTGATAATATTTTCTACAAGAAGCATGGTTCCTTTGCTTCACAGCGCTGCTCATTTCATACCATCGGAGCCATGCGAAGGATGAATCTCCTCTGGAGCAGATGCATTTCGCAGAACTCTCCCTATCTCGATCGAAACTGAGGCGCTTTGCTCGGGGTTCTTTTCAGCTGCAGTTTGAGTAGCAGCTTTTAAGCCTTTCTTCTTCTTTGCTTTCTGTGCCCAACCAACAAGACCTACTTGCACATGTTCATCGAATATAGCCTTCTTGAACGAGCTTCCCATCTTTAATTCGGTAGTAAAAGGACATGTAAATCGGTGTTCCAACTGTGGTATTGAATTTTATGGTTATAAGAAACTAAACTAACCTGTGTGACAATAGCATAAAGCGGCAAGGTGCTATAACTGCAGAGTACCTGAATGAAAACCCTGAAGAAACCAACAGACGGATAAACGTCATCGACTTACCAGAAGATGAAATTTTTTAAAATGAACCGATATGACACGATAACGTAAACCAAATGGTCATAAGGTTATTACCCTATAACGAGCCTGGGAATGATATATCGAATTTGACCCATTATGCAGGAATCAAAGCCATATTGAACCTACAGATGAGGAAGAAAGTGTTATTATGTCATCCAGTTTGCTATGTGGTTCATATGGAAAAACAGCAAACTAAAATATAGGATTACCCAAATCCAAAAGAAGAACGCAATCTCGAAAGCATTTTGGAAGAGGATAAAATGGATCAAGAATAGGACAATGCGAGGCCTGTTGAACCAAAAGTGTTCATCTGATGGTTTGACCACTAATTCCCCTTCAATGGCTACATGTCTCTCCGCAACCTCATGAGCCAACTGGATAATCACATGCTCAAGCTTGGTGCCAACAGCAAGTAAAAGCTGGAAACAAATGAATCAAGTAAAAGAAGTAGAATCCAAACTGAAGTAACTTTTTAATGCAATTGAATTTATCCCGACTTTCAATGGTTTTCTTCCCTTTGTTTCCCTTAAGTACCAATTTCCGACACCGGTTTCTGAGACATTCGAACATGGTACAGGGATATGATTCTCCATGTATATGGAAAATTAAGCATTGCACTTATGCCAGTATTCGTTACTCACTCCCGAGTCCAGATAAAGTGGATTAGTCCATGCAATTATCTCTTCAATTTGGAATTGGTTAATTCTATTTTGAGTAGATAGACTCGTGTTTATATTTGTGCATATGCGTGTGTAAAGAACCGTATGAAAACTACTCACAAAGAAGGGAAGGAAAGCAATCCAGAAATATGTATGCCAGCCTGCAGAAGAAAATTGAGAAAATGTCATCTTTTACACAGTACATTAATGCTAAGAAGTAATCTAGACAAGAACTCTATAACAAGCCACAAAAGCATAAAGAAGAAAAGAAAAAGGTTCATATTATATGGAAATAATTCATTTTCACCCATTAAATTCGAAAGATTTAAGCATAAGCTAAAGTTTTGAGCAGAGTAGAATTGATAACAGAATAATATGATTATAGTTTTGCTTTTGGTACAAACAAGATAACGGCTTGGGGACAGGGAAATGCTTTAGAAGGTGGTGGCCTGAACCGATTGGGTTAAGCCTCAGGTCCAATGAAGCTTTAGTTTTAATACCATAACACATATTATTAATGGAGCCATAATATATAGATAGATATTAGAATAGTTACGATCGCTACAAGTTGATAAAAAATAATCATCCCATTTTGATATACAAAAAACCTTTAATATAGGAAGAAAAAACTTTTTTGACAAAATTGCAAAAGCAATTAAACATCAAAGCATATGATAATGCTAGCACTGGTCAATGTTCTTACGGACCATTAACATTCAGCAACAAGAAGATGACCACAAAAACCCAGAGATACCAACTGCAAACAAACAAACAAAACAATAAATCGAGATGAAACAGCGGAGTAAGCATGATTCGAAGTGGGAACATACCTATTTGCCATGTACATGAAATACTAGACATAAATAGTTACAATCTCATATTCACTTGCCTTATACCGACAACTTGCTTAAAATCATCTTCTAAGGCTCGAATCATGTATTTGTGAAAATTAAACTTGGGATTTCCCCTGCAATGCGTCTGCAATACAAATAATAAGTATTTGGTAATTGGATATCGGGATGACATTACAACCATAAGAAAGTTCTTCAACCCTTCCACAGAAAACGTACCATTATGAAACCTAGCCTTAGTGTCACATAATCTGATTTGGTCACAGATGCATAGAATTGCTTAAAAAATGAATGCTGTAAGAAAACAAAGAAGATTAAAGTCATGGTTAGCACAAGCATAAAAACATCTGCTTCTAAAGTAACGTTTGAGGCTCAATTAAGATTGCTTCTTATCGGATGTCTTTCGGTGATCAAAATTAAGAACCAAAACCCTTTATTCTGTGAAGGTAAGTAAACAGGGCATGGAGGAGGGATATTCATTTTAAGCAAAAACAAACCCGGTTTAACTATGACTTTTGCTCATCTTATGAGGCAAACCATCACTTTTTATCATACAACAGTAATTTCTTCCATTTTGTCCGATTCCAAGTAAAAACTGTTATGGAAAAATTAATCCTTTGCATTCACAATTTAAACCAGATGATAGGAGGATCAAACATAATTTTATCAACCAGAAGTGGCAGAAATGAGTGCAGGGATATACACAGACACATATAAAACTGAAATGGGACAGATTATCGACAATGGTAAACAAAGAGTGTCTTATGCTCAATTAGTATTTAACGTCTTAACTCCAACCATCAAGACTATTCTTTTACGTGCATATTTCATGTCATTTTCTTACAATATGACAAGCAGGGGCAGTCGGTTGGTTAAAAAGAGAAAGAAATTTTGGAACCAACCCCTTTTCATTAAGTTCAATTGTTGTAGATGTGAATGGCAAAGGTATAGTACCATCAATGAAATAGAAGCTTACCAACCACCCTAGCACAATGGAATTTTTACCAAACCCCAGAAAGTGCTCTTTGATAAAAGTATGCTGATGGACATGAGTGACTCTTTTCTTCAACACTGCACTAACACGGTACAAAAGTTAGAAGAACCAAGGGAAAATGAAAAAAAGAATTAGAACACTCTTCTTTGGTCCTATTTTGGCAGAGGAAGCAAGTGCAGATGGGTGTGGGTGTGGCATGAAGTTACTCAGACATATCTGTTTCGTAGTTAAGTCGGTTTCTAAACTACAAAAACAATCCCATTGTGGCAGAGGCGTATATTGCATAACCCTTAGTCCCTACCTTCCTCTGAATCATAATTCTCTTTAGCAATTGAATCTTCCCAATGTTTCCACAGGCGTATCTACATAAAATAGAAAACAATCTTTTTTCATGAGAAGCTGAGAATAAACGATGAACTGTACTGCAACCAGAAAAAGGTTGAAGAATAAGGAAATGAACCATAATAGACTGCTTACCTTCAGCCCTCCAATAGAAACTGTGAGAACACAAAATACTACATGAACAATGGCCAGGACAAAGATAAAAATATGCAGATGATGAAGTGCTTCAACAGACAACAAAGGTACCTTGCCCTGAAGTACAAAAATACAGAAACAATAAATGCATTAATCAAAGTGTTTATCATTTTTAATTGAAAGAATTCAGCCAAAACCTGCATAACTGTCATTAAATAAGATACATAGGACCCCATTCAAATCCTAGATGCATTTCCTACACTGCAAATGTCTCAGTTTTAACCATCAAAACCATAAATAACACTCTCATCATGAGTTCCTTCCCAACCATGAAAAATTATGCATTTATTCTTTGTTTTTCTTCATAGCAAAAAACAAAGTAATAATCACTGATTTGGTGATGGGTATATATGCTACCTTCTTGGCACAATATCCCAGAGTGGATGTAGATTCTTCAGACAATAGGTGCCTGGTGCTACCAGCCAGGACCGAAGCAAAATACTTTTGAAAATGTGATGTTGTTCCAGTGTGATTGGAACCCTCCCCTGTTTCTTTTTTGTCTTCAAGTTTACAAGGAAGCATGCTGGTTAATATGTCCCTTGACACACAGATTTTAGAAATCACACTTTGAAATACTGTCAGCAATAGTGATATAAAACCCAAGAGCATCAACTCTGCCAGAAAAAAGACATTTCAATGTTACAATTTGTTAAATAGAGAAACATATCTCCCAATAGAAACGCATAAAAGCTCATTCTTTCACACAAATTTGGAGAAAATAAATGGTATGCAAAATTCACATCCTTGAACAGTTGAACATATAATCATAAAAAAGTAATGTTTAAATGTGTTCGCCCTTATAAATGCTCAAAGGGTCATCTTTGCTAAGTCTGTAATTGCTTCTACATACCAAAAAAATAAAATAAATGCAACTTATCACTTTCAACTCCCCCCCTCCCCCCCTTTAGGAAACAAAAGATAGACAGACAATGATAAAAGATTGTCTTTTTGAAAAAAGCAGATAAATGAAAAATCAGAGAGAGAGAGAAAAGGGTTACCTTCTTTAACTTTCAAAAGTGCCTCAAAGAGTGGTTTCTGTTGTTTCTTCTTCAAAATGTTCCCAACAACATGAAGCAAACGTTCCATAGCCAAAGAAATAGCAACAATCACAGTGCAAACTGCAGCAACAATCCATGTTGGAGTAAACTCCAATGTTGCCCCTTCTTCCCCTCCACTCATTTTCTCCCCAAAGTTCCTTCTTTTTCTCTCTTCTTCTCAAACTGTCACAGAAAATTTTTGGCCTTCTGCAAAGTGTTCGACGAATGTCTCACTCAACCCTCTAAACCACATATCAAGTTCATGCTTAGGAAAGATAAATCATAATAAACAAATCAAAGTTAGATTCATCCAAAGTGAAACAACAGTTGCATATAAAACATCAAAAAGAAACTGAAACAAAACTCCAATATGGTCCGGGAAAAGCAAACAAAATTGGGACAAAAAGTTAATGAAACATAGATAAGTTGGATCTAAAAAGAGCTGGAAAATACAAAAGTTGAACGTGTAGGGTTCTTCACTGACATGCAAACAAATGAGAGGATGATATCCAGGGAGAAAGATCTTCAGTCCACAAAAGTCACCATTAAAGAGAATCGATTTTTCTTTCTGTGGATGGGACACCACACCAGCACAGCTCAAAACACAGATATGGTTCTCACTTCTCAGTTACTCTGGTAAAAAGAAAAGATTCCCAAAGACCAGTGTTAGAAAAAACAAAGATTTCCAAAGGCCAGTTCTATCTTCTTCACATAAATTTGATATCAGTTTTTTTCTTTAAATATATACTGTAAAAGTTAGTTTTCATTCATTCACCTTAAAAGAATATTAAATGCTTTGCCAAAAGAAAAAATGTTTTATTTTAAATTATCTACAATATATAAAAGTGTTTTTGATAAGTACTGATTATTTAAAAATCCGGCATAATAGATTTTATAATATTGGATAGAAGAGAGTATCTTATATAAAATAATTTGACTAATAATTAAAAGAAATTAAATCAAAAATAATTAAATCGCTAAAAAAATTAAAAAGTAATTTGACTAATATAAAGATATAGGCCATGTTTCCATATGGTACGCATGTGCCTAAGATTATTCCAGGGAATAATGAACTTAATTTGGGGCATGAAAAGAAATGGGAAATTGAGTTTTTTTTTTTTTTTTACGAATGTTACTGAATTTTTATTAAATTTATAAAAAATTATAATTATATTATAATTAAAAAGTAAAATAATTAAATTAAAATTTTAAAAAAATTTATAACCCAAAAATAAAAAAAATAAAATTCCTATATATATAAACATACCAATAAAATTCAGAAGCTTTCTGAATCTCTTTATCTCTGTCCAAGACGCATAGTGAAGGAAGAATGAGTTGTAGGCGATCCAAACTGTTGTACAAAAAGTACCGTTACACAAGATTGATTTTATCGACAAATAACCATCAATCGAATATGGATAAATCTTTTCAAGTGACTACCGTCAAAAATAATAAATCAGTGGGAAATTGAGTTTTTTTTCATTAATGAAAAATAGGGTATTTGCCTTTTATGTAATTTAATAATAATAGTTTTTATATTTTATTTTTTGTTTTTATTTCCCCAACTAAAATATAATATGTGATGATTTAACCACAACCTTGTCGATGACAGATGGGACATAGATTTAGTTCATTTAAGATAATTATATGTATATATTAATGTAGGTAAAAAATAGTATATATATAAATTACAAATTGTTAATAAATTATTTAATATGTTTTTTAATATTTAATTTGTTAATTAATTATTTTTAATATTTTATTAAAATTTATTATTTAATTATTTTAGTGTAATTTGTTTTATATAATGATAGGATTTAAAATCTTAACATTGTTTAATAGATTTATATATGAATAACCCTAAAACTAAATAATACAACTATTAAAATTATCTAATTTTAAAATTAATAAAAATCTTAATATTTAATTTAAAATTTAAAAGAGTTAAAAGATTTAATTTTATAAATACCTAAACTAATAATTTTTAAATTGACGATTAAGCAAAAAAAATGAGGTAACACCTGATAAATTATATCATGGGTAAGTCCATCACGTCATGAGATCAACCACTAAAAAATCATTCGTATCATCATTTTTTCGTTATATATTTTTTAAAGTAAATCTTTACTCATATTTATTGTTAAAAATAGTTTTTCAAGTGAAGATTCATTTTGAAAAATATATGACAAGAAAAAAATGATGATAGGAATGATTTTTAGTGGTTGGTCTCATAAATGACATGACGAGACTTACACATGATATAATTTCTCGGGCATACCCCATCGTGTTCCCTTAATACTTTCTTCTTTAAATCTATTACAGTAACTCATTAAACCGCAAAATTATTATATAAGTTTGTTTTTTAGTGTCATCTATGATTTTATTTAAAATAAAAATTTATATTATTACTTTTTTTTACATGAGTTCACTTTTTTCCTTTTTTATAAGATAAATTTTTACATATTTCTTATATGTCATTAAATAGACAAATCTAATTGAATTATACCATAAATGATATGATAAACCGGTATCATATAATAATTTCTCCACTAAACCATCAAACAATACGTAATTTTATATTAAATAACTTAAAAAAAATATCTCATGCATTGATGGTGAAAGATTTACGGATATAGGTTTATAAATAAACTTTAGGTTTATAGTTAACACGAAATATCTTGCCTTAATGATTAAAATAATAATTATTTTTAAAGATCACAAATTTACACTAATAATACTAACATAAAAATATAAAAGTATTTTTAATTTTCACTTAAAACCCGAAAATCTTTAAACAACTCCGTATATTATTAAAAAAACAAATCATATTTAATAAAAAAATTAACCATAATTTACGGGGATAGATCTGGTTTGAAGTCAAATATCTACCAGTGGCAGACAGATCAATGTTAATACAGCCAAAAGTGAACGATTGCCTTGTCTTTCATGATTTCCTAAATCTGTTTTATATTCCTACACGGTTAATCACTTCAGTTTTCAGACTATTTGATTTTAGTCACCGGTTTTTAAAAAATTATATTTTGATCACTTATACCATTGATTTATAATTTTGTCACCAGTAATTAACCCTCGTTAATTTAATGATATGATACATTTATTCAAAATAATTTATTTTTAATTTAACTTTATAAACTTTAAATAAAATATCAATTTAATACATATACTTAAGCTAAATAACTCCACCAATCGTCATTTTTTAAATAATTAAACTTTAATTATAAAATAAAAAACAAAAAGTGTGTTACATGAAACAAACAATTCACCTAATTTGGAGAAAACTAAAATGAAATAATATTCCTTTTTTCTACTTTCTAATTTTGTGTTCCACGTTGTGTTTCTTTTTCTTTGTTCACGTCATCCTTTTGGTGAGTCGGTGGTACTTAAATAGAAATATTAGTTTCATTAAAAAATTTTAATTAAATAAAACTATTATATTTTCATGATATATATTAAAATTCAAATTAATATAAGATATAATAAGTCGAACCTAATAATATTATTTTCATTTAAATTCGAGTTTAAAATTTCAAACTCATCGAGCCTAAACCCAAACAAAACCAATAATATTGTTTTCAAGCCGAACCAAACTCGAGCTCGTTATCACCCCTATGCCCTATGCAGTTTATACAATAAATTTTCATTCACGTGTCAACTAATCGAAAACTGTTTTGAAACTTTTGGCAATACGAGAAAAAGAAGGATATATACAATAATCGGCTTTACATTTCTCTGCCTGTAATTGCCCACCACCTGCTTTTAAACTCTAAACTTCGGACATGGGAACAAATTTAAAAACAGCCTTTTGTTTTTCTTTCCTTTGTCTCCAAAGTCTACCTTAGCAAACTCCAGGATAAACAAAATTTTGGCAAAACAATCCCAAAATCTGGGGAAAAATATATTAAAAATTGAAAGCTAAACCTAAATTTTGCCAAAATTAGGGTGTCCCAAATTAGATATATACATTTTTTTTTTTAATTTTTACAGATGAGCAGCTGGCTTATATCGATTAGCTTCGATATGAACTGGCCGGAACAAAATCCGAAAACCAAGGTGGTGGCTCGGGAATGGTCTTTCAACATATAACCGCTACCGTTTGAAGTTTGTGTCTTCGAACGGGGATTGAATTCAGCCATTAAGTTTTGCTAAAAACTGGCTCAAATTGTATTCCTCAGTGTATTGTGATTGATCCCACAGCTCTTCCAAACCACCAAGAATGGCTTTTAATCCCTTCCCTGTACCCATTAGTTTAGGGTCTCCGTCGACGCTGCTCTCTGAACGTTTTGAAGCACTAGCTCCCTGCAAGTCGAATACATTGATATCTGTCATCTCAGAAGAACTAAAAGGACGAGCTACGTTACTTGTACTTGGATGCAAATGTCTAAAACAGAATGTGTTCCGACATAAATGTCTCATTCATTTCAAGAAAATGATGAAGTTCGAAATAAAATACCTTTTTAGATGTTTCAGCAGAGGCAAATAGATCAAGCAACTGGTCGGTGTTCATGGTTTTCAAACTGGCATTCTCAGCATTGATAACAGCGTTGGCAACTGATAGCTTGAACCGCTGAAGGCTCATAACTTTTTCCTCCAGGGTACCACGCATGATGAGACGGTGGACGTTCACAACTTTCCGTTGGCCCAATCTATGTGCTCTGTCCATTGCCTGAAAGGGCATATACAAATTAGAACTTCAGAAGTCATTAATGAACATTTAAAGGGAATCAGCAAAGCTTAAGTAAAACCAGAATTTCTATACAAAAATATTGTAATATTTGAGTTACCTGATGATCACGCATTGGATTCCAATCGTGTTCCATAAAAACGAGGGTATCAGCAGAAGTCAAGTTCAGACCAAGCCCACCAACTGCAAAACAGAGCTTATAATTAAGTCAAAAACATCGTAACAGAAATTTCGTCAGCAACAAGAAAATCTTACCATGTGTTGTAAGTAGCAGGGCATCTATAGTCGGATCAGAGTTGAAAGCTTTCACAATGTCAAAACGCTTGTCTGCCTCAACTGATCCATCCAATCGTAGATAAGTGACACTGTTTGATACAAAAGATAAAACATTTATAGAATTAGTGCAGGATTAGCACAGGATTATGGAAAGGTGGAATAAACTTCAAGGCAGATGCAAGAGCACCAAAACAGATACATCAAAGCAAAGAAGAAAATGAAAAGATCTTGAAGTTGGATTATTGTCAATTCATAGTGCATACTTTACAATAATTGTTTTCACTGCCCTGCAATTGTCAATAATAACCTTGAATGTGCAAATAACCATAATTTCTGGTTTTAAAGAACAAAAAATCAATGACTACACTTGTTTGAACATTCAAGATTTCCCTAACAAATTTAACTTGAACGGGACATTCTTACAAAACAAGAAAGGTAAAAGGAGCTAAATGCTAAATGATAAGTAGCAGCCAGAAAAGAACGAGGAAAATTGAGGCACAAGAGCCTAAAATTAAAAAAAAAATATTTAATCAGATACAACAGGTGCTTGCCTAACACTAGGTGCAGAGAACAATTATTATTTTTCCGCTGTGTTACTCTTACTCGGATGTGAATGTCAAATATGGTCATGTCTGACACAGATATAATAAGATTTTTCTAAGTTTTTCCAAACATTTGGGGGGATAAAGACAACCATTACTTCAATAAAGAAGGAATAAGCAATTCCCTTCTAGAACTACAACACATTAAAATAGCCAATGCAAATTGAAAACAGCACAGGATAAAGAAAAACCAAGAGAAAATCTCCTTTAAACAAACAATTTTAACAGTAATTCAATAGATATTTCTTTAGTTGTGCGAAACCAATAAAATAAACACAGAATATTTTCCTATAAATCAACAATTCTAACATTTGGCTATAAAACGGTTTTAAAATGACTCACCTCTTCATGTGGGTTTGAAACAAGTCCTTTTCAATGATATCCAGTAAGGCCTGCATGGGAAACATTTTTAAAATAGTAAATATGGAAAGAAGGATACAAGCTTGACTTAGCAAGCAATTTGCGAGTGAGATTGGGTGATCATTACTTTATGTTGAGCAAATATCAGAACTCTATGCTGCCCAACTGTGACAGCGCCATCGGAAGCAGAAGTATCCACACCAATTCCACACTCTTCCAGAATCTCCTGAAGAGCAACTAACTTGGGAGAGTGGTGGAGTTTATGAAGTTCAGAAATTATATCTGAACTTGATGGGAAGAGCTCTGGCAACTGCAATGAAAGTGACTCGGGAACCTTTTCTCCAACAACAAGCAGGGGATGGCTACAAAGTTTTAGCAAGTATTGAAGTGCCTAAAATTAACAAAAGGGACATTTAGTCAGCCCATAGAAACTTCATGCACAGGGGAGAAAATCAAGATAAAGAAGATAAGAATCATTTCACCTGAAATACATGTGTAGATGCTTTTGGCGAAGTCTGCTTTCCCCTTGTCTCAACTGCAGAATCATCTGTCTTTACAATGCTTGAAATTTCTTGTTTCACATGTGAACCAGAAAATTGTTCATAAAGTATTAATTGGGCAGGGCTAAGATCACAGTATCTGTCCTGAATGATTTTCTCTGGTAGGTCAGAAAGAACCTCGTCTTTTGTTCGACGAAGTAGGAAGGGCATGACCTGCTTGTGCAAAGCTTCCATAGCAAGTGCCCCAGCTTCAGCATCCTTTGCAGAACACTTAGGATCTCTAGCAGCCAGTAGTGGCTTGCCGTAGGTGGCTTGGAACTGCCAAAATGACATTAAATCAACGATTGACAATATCAGACAACAGTTTGGCAGGTAAAAGCACAATAAATAAACACCTTGGTAAAAACATATAACAGACAATTTCCGCATTAACTCAGTGATAGGCATTTGATGATGTAAAACAAATAATCTAAACAACATGCAGCAGATCTTATGTTTATTTAAGACGAGAAATCAAAAACAGATACCTGTCTCTCAGTTCCAAGAAATCCTGGCATTAGAAAATCAAAAAGGGACCATAGATCCATGATGTTGTTCTGGAAAAAAGGGGGGGAAACATGCTCAGCAAATTGCAAATTCCAATATATAAAGTAAATGGACTTAGACCTTTACCTGGATCGGCGTTCCACTTAGAATTAACCTGTGCTGAGCTTTCAGCTGCTTTACTGCCAAAGTTATTTTAGATTTAGCACTTTTGATGATGTGACCTTCATCTAAAATACAGTAGTTCCAGAGATATTGAGCTAGATAATCAGCATCCTTGCGCACAACATCATATGATGTTATAACTACATTATGCTTATCAAACTGTTCTCTCAAAGAGACACGGTCCTGAACAGAACCAACATATTGGAGGGTAGACATAAGAGAAGCATCAATAAATTTTTCTATTTCAAAAGCCCAGTGTCCGACAAGGGTTGATGGGCAAACAATCAAAGATGGATGAGGCTCTGTGTTCTTATTTGAAGAACGACACTCAGCTATATCAGATGCTACAATTGCTGATGCTTGAAGCGTCTTTCCAAGCCCCATATCATCACACAAGATCCCATGAAGCTTGAAGCGTTTTAAAAAGGCCAACCAGTTTATGCCTTCTTGTTGATACCTGAAAACACACAAGCAAAGGGAAAACTATAAGGGTAAATAAAATTGCACTAGAACTGACTACGAAACCATATACATGCTGCATTCAGTTTACAAACCAGTATTCACTGGACAGTGACTAACTGAATTAAAAATTGCCTTCCCCATAAGAAGATAATAATACATCTCAGGTGATTGAAAGAGCATTGATCAAAAGATATATTTCCAGTTTAGTGAAGAAAACAAGTGGAGAAAAAAGAACAGATAACAAATATGCATGATCTGCGTACACTCTGAACAATTGGCACACAGAAGAAATACCATCATGTCAGTCCCATACCCCAAATCCCAAACCACTTCTCAATAGAGAAACAACCAAAAATGGTACCCGTGTGAAAAAATGATCTCCACTTCACACTAAACAAAACTATAAATATGAATTATTTGAATGCAATTATTCCCCAGAGCATAGTATGTAGGCAAGTGCAGGAAAGAGTATCCTGAACAGAACTTTCCTATTGAAATGGCACAAGAACATACAGAAGACAAAACCATGCAGCACTGAACAATAATGAATTTCTACTCAATCAAGCGAAGGTAAGGAAGGGAAAAGAATAAAAAAGAAAGTAGCAAAGTTCGTCTACAGAGTTAAAAGTACCTCCTCAATGTAACTTTCAATTCAGTGAAGAGCTTGTAATCATCAATATGAGAATTATCAAGCAATTGCTCCAAAAATTTTGAATCTTCAGCATTTCTAGATAAATCTCCACTCATCCCAACAGGTGGAGGAAGACCTCTTGCTAATGGAAGAAGTGGTACCAGGGCAGCAAAACTGCGTGTCACACTCTGTCTGACAGAATGATCACAATCACTCATACACCTAAGTAGAGGGACAACTAGCAAAGGAGCATATGGAACCAACTCCACACCCAATCCTTGAACAAGCAAAGTAATAAGCATGCCAGCACCTTGTCTGGCATGGACAGATGCCACATCCCCCAACATAGGAATGGCATTTTCAATTACAGCCCGCATTACATCCACAATCATAGACTTGGCCATAGTCATAATACACCTGGAAGAGGCCAACCTAACAGCCACATGGGAATGACTAACACATTTGAACATGCAAGGAAGAAGCATAAGCAGTCTAGGTTTTAGGGTTTCATCCAGCACTGGAGCAATAGAACGTACAACCTGTCCAAAAAATTGCAAATGAAAGAGAAATAAATTAATCATAGATACCCTGGCACCATCAGATTTAAAAAAATCAAACATACCCATAACAAGTATCATTTCCCATCATTCAATAACATAGAAAAATGTGCCTACGACATTCTGTGTGGAAAAAAGTGATTGTTCTAAGTTATTATGATGATTAAGTTGTTTTCAAACAATCAATATCAGCCAGTTAAAAAAGAAGTCAATGACACTAAAACCACTAATTTAGAGAATAGAAAACCTAGAGGTCTAAACCAATCCTTCCTCTCATGATATTATAAACCTAGTATACTCATGTTACCATGGAATTAAACAATGGAAACGACCATATTATCATTACAAACAGAGATCGATTGATAATGATCACATCTGCTTCCACCACATGGGTGGCTCTAAGTTATAATATTTCACACATTAAAGCAGTTCTGTTGGTTGCAATTTTAGTTAAAGTTAAAGTTTTGCTTCCAAAAGTTAACCATGAAGCATATCAAATGAAAAGAGAAGAATTCAGAACAGGGAGAAGAATTCAGAACAAGAAATTAAGAAAATCAACAAAGACAATGACCTGGATATTATTAATCAAGATCTGAGGATCTTTGATAGATTCAACAGCCAGCACAATTTGCTGTTCGTCTGAAGGACTGCCAGGTATAATAACTTCAGTGATGCAATCCCAGAGTTTGGGAAGCTTCTCAAATAATGAAGGACCAAATTTCTCACACAAATGTCTCAATGCTAGTTCTGACCCTCTTCTGCTTATAAAACCTTCCACTCTTGACCGATCTTCACCACCAGCTAGCACGTGAACCTTCGATTTTGGTTTCCCCGTACTAGTACCAAAGGAGAGGAATTCTTGGTCATCAATAATTTCCATGGAATTGATAACTGCCGCTTGAGGAGTCTCAGAAGAATCTGAGCACGTCAAACTACAAATATTCTTGATTAACTTATCATTTGGGCTGGGCTTACGAGCAATGCAATGATATATGAGCTCCGCAAGTGCCTCTGCTGCCTTCTGTTGCAGTATTTCTTCCTAAACAATGTATGAGAAATAATATCATAACCAAATCAGTTTGTGTTGTGTCTGACACAAAAGAACCATCTTGAAAACACTACCTGTTCTCTTTTTATTGAGGCCATTAGAGGCAAAATTATAGGATTAAGTCGTGCAGGAAGCTCAGACATCCAGACAACAGCAGCAGCAACCAAGGAGGTCACTGTAACATGCAAATTACTCTGGGCAGAAAAAGAAAAATTGACAACAGTCAAGAAATATAAAGGCATAGTCTACATATCACACATGTAAAATAGAATTGAAAACAAACCTGAACACATTTTAAGTAGCCTGAAGTTGCTATAAGGCGTTGTTTTAGTGACTCTATATCATCAACATTCCTACCCATTGATTCATTCCCAGCATTATCATTAGATAGTAATGGCAATTTTGAAGCAAAACTTATTGCATCATCTAAGGTTACGCTTTCCATATTAATTTTCATAGTTGACAATACATCCCCAAACATGCCAGACGACTCAACAGCATGTAGTAACTGGATAGCCTCATTACGCATCTTAGCATATGTCCTTGACAGCTCAGCATAAGGTAGAACTGAATCTTTTGTAGGGAATGCAGGGTCAGAACATGCTAGCAAATCCAACAACCATTTTCCAAGATGATCTGGAAAAGAATGCATAATTTCCTGGGTTCCTGATGAATTCTTGCTTTTGATCTCTTTGAACCAAGAAATAAGAATCACAGATGCCACCTGAGAACAAAGAAAAAAAATTAATTGAGAAATATAAAGATATCACACAGTAATTTTCCTATTGAACAGAAGTAGAAGCTACCTGTCTTTGAACTCCTGACAAAGAGGTAAGTGCATTCCACAGTGGATCAACCACGTACTGCAAAGAATTTTCCTTCAACTTGGATGCAAATATCCCCAATGCTGAAGCTGTAATGACTCTAGTATTAGTTACAGAGATTTCTGCATCAGCACCGACAATTATCTTCACTAAGTTGGCAGATGCATCCCCATTATTCTCCGGAGCAACAGCTCCTCTCATAGAATCCATGCCAATCATTCCATAAGATTCATTCTCAAGCTTCACAGCTTTCATTTTAGCTGCTGCTCTATGGTGACTCTTTCGAGGAAGAGCAACTGGCCAAAACATTTTTGTAGCATCTAATGTCGAACCATAAGTAGTAGTTGCAAGTTCAATCCAAGATGACATAAAGGATGCTGCAGCAACTTCCAAGTCCCCAACTGGGCACTGGAATCATTTTGGAAAAATCAAGTTTAAGAAAAACACAGATGGAGGAAGAAATAGAAAGATACCCCCTGGAAAACAGAAAGCAGACAAAAGGTCTAACACAGAAATGAGTATATGATGCACCAAAACTGAAGATCCATAGAAGATCTTGCTAAATCTACCATTTATGGTACAGTGATTTTAAGGTTGATACAACTTAGATGAAAAACTGAAACTGCAGAATAAATTATTGTTCAACAGAAGAAAAAAAACAAGACATTTACCATACTATAAACATTGAAACCGGCTCATCTTCATATGATTGTGAATTATAAGAGGATAAGAACAGAGTAAATAAAAGAAAGCATAAATTGCAACTTATGACAATTTCATGTGAGATACCTGCACAAGCAACCTCCATACCCTCTCAGAACATTGCAAAATTTCATCATTGGATTCTAGAAGCAGGTTCTGGAATACAATTCTCAGGGTATCACCAAGAATGAAAGAAGGCCAAAAGGAACTACTAGAAGGCTCAGAAATGCTCCTTTTATATCCAGCTTCGAGAAGCCTCTCCTGCAAAACGAAAATTTCAAATTAATAAACCTTCAAAGAGTATGCTAATATTTATATTAAATGTATTGAAGAGAGTCTTGCAATTAACTCTACATGCTAGAGACATAGTAATTAAACAAACAAGATAATCTTAATAAAGCAAATACGCTGGCAAAGAGACCAAAATAAAATAATAATAATTTTGTACTTTGACAAAATTTATAAGAGACTGATACTGAAAAAATAGAACATTATAGGTAAGCAGTTTACCAAAGTACGGATAGCTGAATGTCGAACTGATGTAATGCTGTGCCTCATGAAGGGCCATAATCGTGGTGCCAACATAGACAACATATAAGGATTTTCCTGCAAATCTTTCCCTTCTCCCACCTCATCAACATGAACTACTTCATTTAGATCAAAGTTCTGCTTCTCCTTAGCTGTTGATGCCCCAAACATCTTCGGCATCATATCTTCTTGGGAGTATATTTCAGCCAACAGGTTCATAACACTACAAACATCAATATTCATGATGAGGATTAAACCAGGATTCCAGAACCTCCTCCACACCATACAATCTAAATTGTAAAATTCCATGAAAAAATAATATCCAAATAAATCAGAAGATATCAGAATCAGACATTATAGTTATTATTCATATCCGTGCATTAAGCTAAGTTTTTTTTGTAAATTGAAGAAAGAGGCAAAGGGACTGACATAGCAGGCATCAAGTAATTAACAAAAGAAAATGACTGCATAACATTCAAGTCAAAAGGACATACAAGTGCATTTTTCAATAAACAAAGAAAGATAAGGGGTGTTTAGCATCATTCCTTCTGGTAACCCAAAGGTGATTTTCAGCCAAAAGCAATGGCAAATGCACCCTACATCTAACAGTTCACATTGAGCATGAAAGATTTCTCTTAAAACCTATTATCATTTTTGGAGTTAAGAAAGAATTCAGCAGGCATGTTTCGTGAGTATCAAGATGTTACAAACCTATTATCATTTTTTAATCGCACTTCCTTGACCCAGCATACTATTGTCTTATTTCAAACCGACTGGTAAAATTTTAGGGATTTGCAAATATTATGAATTCTCAAAGGATCTACTTCTTTGGTTGAAAAGTATTATAGCGTAAAGTAAGCAGTCAAAAGAATTAAGCTAGTTTTTCAGTGTTATCCGATAAGTCACATCGGCTAGAATCACATTGTTTAAATTGACATGCCCATGCAATATTTAGTCAAGATGTTTCATTTCTCAGATGAGAATCCTGATACCTTTTGCCTTCAGCAAAATTTTCAGATTTTTCTAATAACAAAAACCAGTCGCATCTTACAAGCCTTGGACAAGTTCAACAAAAAATTACGCAGTTCAAATAATCAACAAAAATCACTCTTAAGACAGGTAAGGCATAGAAAAAAAAATGCCTTCCAAAGGATTACAATCACAAATTCTGAGAAAAACATGTTAGAAAGTGCTACAGAAGTTCAAAGTTTTGCAATGTCATTATGTCTTTTTCATCAGGAAAATCAAAATTAGGAAAGCATATAGAATTGGTGCATTGACTCAAAAAATGTTACATTATGTCTTTTTCATCAGGAAATTCTTCAGAACACAAGGAAATGTAAAATACCTGCTAGTGGACGGGCTGAGATCATCCAAATCAAGTAGTATATCCCAAAGCAGCATAACAATTGAATGCAGTGATTGACCTTTTAAAGCAACAATAGCATCTGCAGCAGGAATCAGAGCATCTGCAGCCACAGCTCGAACGTCATCATCAGGGTCCTCCAATCCAGCTTTACAAGCAGGAAGAACATAGCCAAGCAAACCTTGGAGCATTTCCTAGAATGCACAATGCCATTGTAAGAACATGGTTAACAAAAAGTTCAGGCCAAAAAGAAAATCCAACTGGAATGCATGTGCCACACATTGCATGTATGTACCGCTTATCAAAAGAGAATGTGCAAGTGGACTGGCTATATAAACGAAAATCCTACTAAAAACAGTACAAAATGAAAATTTATCACGTCAGGACAAGTGAATTACATGCAACACAAAATTCAAGAGTAGAAAATATTGTATATACCATTTCATCTATTTTCCCCAATCACAGTACTATATAAATGCGATGAGATTTTGTTCGTTTAGTTGAAAGTTGAAACACATCCATAATTTAAGATTTTGCAGCTTCATTTATTATTGGATTATCATTGCTTGCAAAGGCTAATTATTATAGAGGAACAATCATGGACAATTCATTTCTTAAAAGATCAGGCAACAATGCTTTCAAACAAAAATAACGATAGAGAGCATTTATTGCCAAAGAATATGAAATTTGCATACTTAGAACAGGCACAAAATGTATTCATGACAACAAACTCTTACCTGTCGAACGGCAACCAAGTACTTGATACCCAAAAGGCTTCCATGACGAATTTCCCATTCTGGCCTACGCTGAACAAGGAAGACATGTAACAACCACCATACGAACAGTAAGAACGGAGTACAAACAGCCTTCATTTAAATTGAAGATATTGAACATGAGCTTACAAGATTTTTACCTGCATTTGCAGCAGGACATTCAATGTTCCATGAACTAATGAAGGATGCATGTACTTAAAAGTAGCACCTAATGCTTGTGCACAAGTTTCTCGTACTGGAGCAACAACCTGATCAGATACATAATCTCCGAAACTGCAGGATAGAGATAAAAAAAATAAACATAAAAACCATTTAAAAAAACATTTCTTATCTACCAATTAAAGAAGTAACAAATAAATAGTAATTTTCATCAAACGAAACCAATTAGAAGTTTTCTCAATATAACTAGCACCAAAGAGGAAACAAAACATACCGGTCTAGTGACAGTATACACAAGAAGCGAATTGCACAATCCTGAAGAAATTCACAATTCTTAAGCCAAGAATGCCTGGTTAGCATAACTAAGTTTCTAAGTTCGCAATTTTCAGGGAGCTCTTTCAGTAAATCTGAATTTGCAAATGTACCCTTGTCTTCATAGTGACACTTTTGCTCTTCCACTTCAGCTTCTTTAGACTGGCATGTCATATTATTGTCATAAACTTCGGTTTCCATCTTCATAGAACTAGTATCATGTTGACCATTAAATTGTCCTGAGGGCAAGGTCCATGCAGGACCCTCAATCTTAACTGCAACATCTAAGCTACCATGCTGACCAGCAGAGATTGTTTTGTCCATCACCGGAAATGATCCATCTTCAAGTTTAGGCCTCTTCAGACTTGGCTCCAATTCATCGAGTGAAACTTGCATATTCAAATCAATTTCTCTTTCTTTCTTAATTTTACTTGAATAGTCTATGTCTTTTACATCAAGAAACAGTGTATCATCTGAGTTCAAGTCAGGCAAATATACTCCGGCAGAAGCACCATGATGTGTTAAAATTTCTCTCAAAGCCATAACACTACCATGGCGAATCTCCCAAACTGATAAAACACAGTAAGAGGAAATTACCATCAGAGCAGAAAGGGAAAAAATGTAATATAATACCTGAAGTTTATAAAAAAGGGGGGCTAACCAGGATCAAACATATCAAGGATGAGTTGTTCAACAAAACTACGGAAAGGCCACCGGCCATCCCCATCATGATCAGAGCTGTCTTCATCAGTAACAGCATCAAACTGCACAAAAAATCAAGATCATTCGCTAAACCGTATTGCTTAAAATGGAAGTAAAATAGAAGAAGAGAGAGATAATTCAACTTTTTAGAAGCAAACAATGTATGAAATACCTCATGAATCCTATTTATAACATGAAAAAACTAAATTTTCCAGCCTTAACAGGGAAATTTGATTTTTTTACCCAAAACAATGATGGCATCTAACATCAACTATCTGATAGTTTTCTGGTTTCAGTCATGTTTTTTCATCTTCATTAACATTTTATCTGGTAGCAACAAAAGGTTGCAACCAAGAGACAGAGCAACAAAGCTGCAAGCTAAATTTGTCAACTGTTTAACAAATAAATTTCAACTTTCTACAGGAAATAATGATGGGTTGTACAATCAACTGTCTGAAACTTTATCTGGTATTATATAAGAAAGTGAAGGCCTTTTATCTTGATAGCTGCACTGCAACAGAATGAAGCATAGTAAGTTAAAGAACATTTAATCTATTACATCAAGAAAGAATACCATTTTACCTCTGAACAAAGTTAAAGAACATTCTCATGAATTTACAGACATGTTGCTTGCACATAGTAAGTTTTATGGATTAAAAGCATCCCCAAAGAAAGAATAAATTATCCAGCAAAGAGTTTATTAAAAGCTAGTAAAAGGTTCACAAATGCACAAGAGAAATATGCACATTAGTTGTATAACAATGTTGAGCACTAATGCAAGTGAGACAGAGAAAGCATTTTTCCAGTGTAAGATCCGGCTTACTACAGTGCTAAGCCTCAAAACAGTGAAATTCATTCTAAAGCAGATTATTGTTAAAACTATTAGTTTAAGTAAATGGTTTATTACTACTACTACTCCTGAACAAATGTAAACTTGCAAGTATCTGTTTACAAAAAATTTATTATTATTTTTGGATAAGTCATGACAAGTGCTTGTGCGCACGCGCAGATCTGAAACTTAATGTCAATGGAATCAACTAACATAAATTCCAAACCTAAAATTTAAGAGATGTTGTCACAGGTACTGTAGGCAAACAAACAAAAAGACTAGCATTATATTTATTAAACAAAAAAGGTGTAGTACAAAATCGATTGAAGTTTGATATACCATACATGAATAAAACATTAGATGTAACAGTTAGAAATCTCAGACCAAAACCAATAACTTGTACATTAATTACAAAGTGAGATATTCACATACCTTACTCGAACCTAATTGATCAGGACATGTTCCTTTTGGAGTTGATAAATTATGAGCTGGTGATAGCTCAGTATCTCCGTCATCAGACCAGCCTTTTGCATGATCTTTTGAATTTATTTTAGCTTTTCGCTTTAACATATTCAACTCCCTAGCACTTGGCCTTCTTTTAGAAATAACATTAGGTACCATACGTGAAACAAATTGCTGGATGTTATGTACAGATGGTGGCGTGTAAAATCTATTATCTAACCCATTTCCATGGTGGTATTTGTGAACTACAAGGTCCTCATCTCTAATCATATCATTGACATCCATGAACTGCTCGCACATATCCAAACCTGACAATAACCAAGTCTAATGTAAGGAAATCTTGCACATCAAAAAAACATGCTTGGCAGATCTCATGAATTCGATAAGGGAGAAAACTGAATTAAAACACCATACATAAAAACCAAAGCATTTTGCATTAATGGGCACAAGTTACAGCAAAGGCTTAATCATTTATTTTGCAGGAATTGGAATAAAGTTACAGCAAAGGCTTCATTTATGCCTTTATGCACATATAAAATTGTATTTTCCATGTGTTTTGGATATAAAAGTTTATCTACTATTTGAATTTTTTTCATATCGAAAATTGAATATTGAAGCCACTAACAGTTGATGGCAACCTTCAGTGGGAAAATGACATCCCCCCACCATTTTGACTTATGTCATTGCAGTGTGGCAGAACCAGGACCCTCCCAGTCCAACAAATTATAGAGACCAGCAAAGTTTGCAATGATAGAATTGAACTTTACTTGAGAAATAAATTTTCAATATGACTAATTGGAGGACAGAGAATAGTAGAGATCTGTTTCATATCCAAAATCAAAGACACAGAATCTATAACTTGTACCCACAGCGCAGCAATATATCAATGGTCCTCAATCTATTGGAAAATATTAAGCAATTTCGATAACATCAGACAAAGGGTCAAGTTATACAGCTTCACCTAAATGGAACCTAATTGATGACTTCCGACATTATAAACATGAATCATGTGTTCCAAGTTCTGAATGTAACACAATCAACACTTCCTTCATAGATTACATAAAGTTTATAATAACTGTCCCTGTAAAGAAATGGTATACATGATACATCCCAATTTATCCAAGCAACCTAAGAGACATGTATGCGCACCAATCATGCTGAGTACCAACACCAAACCCATAAAGAACTACCAGGAATGTTTGTATGAGAAAGTGTGTATCATAAATCGAAAACAGAAAGTACAATCCAGTGATTCTTCGATCTTCATAAACCCACACCAAGGTATAGAAGAACAAATCATCTCAACCATACAGAGTAGTCCAAAATTTGGAAGTCCTAAGTACTAACAATATTTCCAGCTTTCCCCTAATCAAATCGTCTCATACAAAGTTCTTTCCAATTCCTTTTTTACATAAATGAATAAATGATACACACTTCTTTCTAATACCATGCAGTACTAACCAAATATCAAACACAATAAAAATCTTAAGGCACCATTACTTCATAATAAACCCATAAAAGCAACAAAAAGAAGGTACTAACCTAGACGTCGTTTTAGATTCTGTTTCTGGCGTGCCAATCTGTCTTTAGGATTCTTTAAGTTATCATTTGCAATATCATACTCCTGCATTGAAAATGAATCCCAATGTTACCATTAGCACAGAAAATATTACAAACTAAAAAAAGGTCCTGCACATTTGCCAAGAAATTAATAAAAGAAATAATTAGCAACTTTTCTGTATGAATTTTTCCGAGGGCATTAAAAGTTCTAATAAAGAATACTGCATGATACTTAGACAAAATCTTTTACAAAAAAATTGAGATCATTGACCTGTCCACCTGATGCCATTAAAGCACCAAATTCCAACACCTTATTGATGTCAAAGCTGTTAAAAGAATTAATCAAAGAAATATAAGTAAGAAGAATAATAGATATTATTCAGAAAGTACATACTTAGAAAGATGTAAACTAAAATCCACAAGAAGTGAAATATTTTTTTTCTAAACATAGAGTAAAGATTAGGCAAAAACATAAACAACCTTCTAAATGAAACACCCGATACAATTTTAGAATGTAACTCAGGTGATACCACCACATCTTTGACATTAGCTGATATCCCAGCCCCGGTCATCTTTGTTTCAACAGAAGAGAATAACTCAGACAGAGAAGTGTGCTTAACATTTTGAGCAATAGCCCCTATGGCATGAGCAGCAGCAACCCTTGTTTCCCAATTTTTGCTATGCAGATATGAAGAAACCTGATTGCAAAAAAAACAATGGTGTTCAAACCGATGATAAAATAGAAAATTCAACACACTTAGCAATCAACAAGTCACCCAAGAGGGTAGTCAATAATGAAAATTTTTCATACCACAAAGGAGAAGAAAAAGGTAGAAACACATAATTAGTAACCAAGTAAAATAATCACAACAAATTTTTATAGAATCTTAAAATTGAGCAGGCCTAAAAATACATTCAAGCAAAATGTTATCCTTTAATGTCCTCGGAACAAGAACAAAAACCAAGCACTTTACTGTACAGCCTGTACCAAGGTTAACAAATAACAATATCAAAAGTTATGCAGTTAATAGCTTCGATAGTTGAGACAATTAATGCAAACTCTTTAGCGAAACTCACCACCACACCCCCTTTCGAGCTTATTATACCTTACAGAACAAAATACAATGTCAATTAATAGGTAACCAAAAAATACCGAAATATAGTTTCATTTTTTACTTCCTCAAAATAACATAAATTTCGAGGCAGTAAAATTGGTCAATAGAAAAAAAAAAAAAAAAAAAACTACTCACACAAAAATATTAGCCAAAAATGCATCAAAATTTTAAAATTTTGAAATCAGTACCTTCTTGAGAAGAGAGTTCAAATCTTGTGGATGCGATTTGGCAATATCACCAATCTGTCGCGCTGCAGTAAATCTCGTCGCTTGGGTTGAACCAGCTTTTCAAAAACAAAAGAAGTCAAAGAAACCAAAAAGAAACTGTTTCTTGAATTTCAAAAATGTTTCTTGAATTTCGAAAAATGTTAATCAGATCCGAAACGAAAGAGTGGATTTAAATTGTTCTAAAAACAAGAAAAAAGAAGTTAAAGAAAGGATACTGTCCAACAGAGTGAGTAGACGATTGAGACGCGAAGATTGTTGCTGAGCCATAAAATTGAATCTTTCGTCGGATTCCAATTCGTCAGTAATTCTTCCGCATCATCTTCGAGCATTCAATCTGAGAAAAAGAAACACTAAAACAAGAACCGGTAAATCTTCCGTTCTTGAAAATAGAGGAAGTCTTGTATTCGAGGTCGGTTTTTTCTCTGTTGAAATCTGTTTGGCTTTCGATTTTCTCTGGCACTGGATTTCTTATTCTGTAAATGTAACGTGTTTTTTTATATATATTCGAGATTTGGTGACAAACGATAAGAAACTGGGAGAAGGAGAAAAGAGGGATAGATGGTAAAGTTAGGGTTACATATGAAACGACAACGTTTTCATAATTTTAGGGAAAAAGAGGATGACTATGCTGTTTCTTTATATATTTTTATTTTTAAATATAAATTAATTTTAAAGTATTTTCGGCTTAATTATCTAGTTCGTTAGTCAACTAATCCAAACCAAATATTATAAAAATTTATTATAATTTAATTCTTTTAACTCAATTTATTTTATTAATAATATTAGAATTTAATCATTTGATTTTATTTAAGAAATTCAGCGTCTCACTTCAATAAACTAAATAATTATATATAAATTACTTTATTTGTTTTATTATATTTTTATGGGATTTTCTTCATTAATTTGGGAGGTTTATAGATTACAAATTTATTCATAAAAATATGATTTATTCATGAGCTTAATTATATATATTAGAATAGCTTCTTGTTATGCAACATAAAATAAAATTAAACTTTAAAATATAATGTCATATTAATGCATGTAAAATAGTATAATTAAATTTTAAATAAATAAATTTAGAGTTAAAAGTTTACGACGAATGAAATAAATTAAAACGTGTAAATAGTAAGTTTACCAAGAATTAATTATTAATATGATGAAAAGTATTTATTAAAATATTAAGATATTATAACACTTTCTATTCAGATATTATATTTGGACTTTTAAATCGAACCCGTTATCATAAATACTTATAAAGTAATTAGTAACTTATGAAGCAATTAACTTATAATATCAAAACCTTAATATCGATTTTCTTAATTCTCTCTTAATTAGTAAGCAAAGATTCAACTCAACTCAGCTCAATTCAATTCTTTTAAAACTCTTGTGCTTTGTTTTTCCTCTTCTGCAAATTCGGTTTCAGCGGCTCTCTTCAGCATTCAGGTTAGCTTTGTTCAATTATTTCCCTTTGATTTTCGTTTTTGTTTTTGGTGTTCTAATTTTTTTTTTTCGGGAATGCAATGAAATCGTTTATCAGTTTCTTTTCTTTTTTACTTTGTTAGTTTGGTATGCAAATTTTTAACCAAATTTGAAGTTTTTATTAGAATTTTCTTGGCTAATTTGGATGTCTCTTAGTATTGAAATTCTAGCCATCTGTGTTTTCCCTCTGTACAGCAGTTTTTTGAGATCCAGATTTGTAGCTAATTGAAAATTTTGAATCTCCAAGGATTAATTATATACTAATTTTATGTTTAATGAACGTGTCATGTTCATCTTAAATTCTTAATTATAGAGTAATTAATATTTATTAAGTTTAATTTCTATTTTGCATACTTTGTGTCAGGTTTTATTCTAGTTTAAATGGTTTTCTGATATATATTTTTCATATTTAATTCAAATGTACTGTAGGGATTAATTTTGATTCTAATAGATTTGAATTTCACATTGTTTTTCTTAAAGATTATATAAATTAAAACTATAATCTTTTATAAAATTTTAAATTTAAACCTCAAACTTTAATATTTAAATTTCTATCCCATAATTGACCGAAATCCGTCTACAAGCAATTCTTTGTAAATTCATTAGAATGTTTGCAAACAGAGATCGACAGAGTTAATACAGCCATTGTTCCAATGCATAATATTTCCTCACTTCATTGTGAATTCCTCCTACTAAAATGAAAACCAAAATTGATTTCTAACAATGGAATGAAGAACATCAACACTGTGTGTTTCTTAAAACAAAACCAAATCCATGTTCTTTATATAGTCTTCAACAAGCCTATGCGGATCCTGTGTCGGTCTTGGTAGTTTCACTGCTTCCAGAATCATTGTTCTCAAGGCTTGCACTGGTGGTGGTGGTGATTTCATCAGCAGCTGCCCCTTCTGATGAGTCTCCTTGCTCCGGCTTTGCAGGACCTGGACCAGCTGAGACTTTAACCATGGATGGCCGTAATAGACGGTCTCCGAGCTTGAAACCTTTCCGAAACTCTTGAAGTATGATACCCTCTTCAAATTCGGAAGAATCCTCCCGCATAATCGCTTCATGCAGCTTTTTAAAGAGAAACACAATAAAGTTGGCAACAAAATTGTCAAAACATTGATCAGCATTATCAAGATCACAATTCACAAAAGCACATGAAACACTTGACTAAATATCGAACCAACTCGATACTTCATCTGTGCATTAAGCCAACTATCACTATGACTATTAACAAACCAGAATATCACCTTTTCTGGTACATGATACCAACACAAGAAAAGAAAAAAAAACATTAAAACAAAATAGAACACAATGTGTCAAAAGCTAGACCATGGTAATTTTGAAAGAGGATGCTAACATCCACAATTATAGAAATATATATCACTTAAAAGCTATGTTACTCAGATTCTGAGGTGACTGTGTGTGTCAAACTCAGAAACGTCCAACACAACTACCTATCAGACACATGGTTCAAGAAAAATGAAGGGTCGGATTATCATAGCTCGCAAGAGAACAATTGAAAACTAGTCAAGAAATTTAGTGAACTTTGTAATGCCTAGAAAAGGTTGGGAGAGCAAAAGTGTATTCATGTAACAAGTAGAACTCACCATTGGATCAAAGTGATTTCCCACAGTTTCGACAGGTTCAACACCGAGTGAACCCAAAATTTCCATAAACTGCTTGTAGATGCTCTGGTAGCTGTTATTGATCTTCTCTTCTCCCTCTGTCTCGACCTTAATTTGTGCTTTAGCTCGCTCAAAATTATCCAGAACAGGCAACAAGTTTTCCAAAACTTCTCCCTGGGTGTTACTTACTAATGAAAGACGCTCTCTCTCTGTTCTCTTACGAAAGTTGTCAAAGTCGGCACTAATCCTAAGAACACGATCCCTCTCGGTTGACAATTCTTCCGACAAAGAAGCCATTTTCTTTTCAAGATCAACTTTCTCATCTTCAATGGAATTTAAAAAGTCTTCTATAACGGCAACTTTCGACTCATCATTATTAGCCAAAGCTTCTTTGTATGTTAGGAGCACCGATGCGATAGCTGAAGATGGAGTATCTTCAAAATCACTACTCTCATCTCCAGTGGTGTCCTCTTCAACACTGACAGCACCATCTGAAGAGTCCTGCACATATATCCATCAGGATGAAAAAAGCAGCCACAGATGTCTCTGACACAGCAATAAAAGGAAAACCACGTGAAGAAAGATATTTAGATAAAATTCAACTATACGGAAATATCTTCATCCCCGTATTCGAAACCTACCTTGTGCCAGTGGTCGATGGCACAAACAGTTTAATCAGGCTAAGAAACCAGATAAATAAACCCTAAACAAATCATATCATGTGATAATAGTTGGAAATTTTTTAAGTTGAATAGTCAATCTGATTTTAGTACATTGTCAGTCAGGAATAGGGTGCATTTATAACATGTTGGGATATGTACTTACCAGCAAGGCATAGGATATGCTGCATTTTTAACACTTCAAGGTACAATTTCATCAACTAAATGGAGGGGGGGAGGATAGAAGAGTTCAAGGAACCCACTTTTTGGACACAAGAATAACAAAAGAATTGTCGAATCGCTAAGACTAAAACCCATTTTTTCCTACCTCACTACGAACACCTCCTATAAGTGTCAGTTAGTAGGGGAACTGTTGGCTCTCACTAAGACTCGCCACCATACATAAGCAAGTAAATTTCGATCCCATAAAAGAGAGTAAAACCAAAGGACATGGATAAATTACTTATCACATAATCACATTACAACCAATAATTTCTGAAAATAAGATGTCACGGCCTAGTGCCACACATAAGTAGGGGGCAGGATAAACATTTTGTCATCAAAGTATTCATAATGAACTTAGGTAGCTTTGAAATAGACGAGTATTAGTTGTAACATAGCGTCAAATCACTAAAGCAATGTTACTTTCAACTGCATGCCATAAACCACCGAATAGACTAAAATTTTATAAAAAAAACATTCAATTCCAAGATAGAATACCATAGTACAAAGTTTGAAGTTATCAATTCAGATTCACAACTTGCTCATGAACTTCACCATAGTACTCGACCACGATCTGATCTTTGAGGCCTAACAAATAAAAACCTCGAGTTCATTGGTATGTTTCAACCATTCTTCCCTTCCACTCAACAGAAAAGTTTGCTTCTTCATGTGAGTTATCAAATAACTTGATTGGATTCTATTATCATCTTATATCTATCCATCCTAATACCAAAACCAATCTATATTTGGCACTCGTAATACACACTCATAGACTCATAGTCATAGAACTAAGGTAGCCAAGACAATGGAAAATATTTCCACAAAATTTATTTTACCTACAACCTATGCCATAATGTTGTCTACTTGAACAGGGTGTCCGGAAAAAAGTTAAAATTAACAAACAGTCGATTTAGAACAAGGATATTTCTATCTGGTAAGAGTCATTCAGTAAAGAGAGAATTTTCTAGAAGTGAATTCCTTTGATGCAGCTAAACTCTAAGCACTATCAAGTCACAAAATTTTAGTTCATTTCCGGCATTTCAACCATTCAATTCCAAACCCAGAAACAATTTGGTCAAATTCACAAGAAAAGCCTAAACCTATACATAAAATGAAGGCCAAATGAATCAAATCCAGAAACTTGAATTCATAAAAATGGAACCTTGTTCATAGAAAGCTAACAATTACCTCAATTTGAGGTTCTTGAGTTTCGTGTTGGGTCTCAGTGGTCTCGGTCTCACCACCACTAGAAGCAAAAGGAACCAGCTTTACGAACCGAAACGAAGGAGTGGAGCTGACCCGGAGGACGCCGGTTGTACGAGGGAGTCTTTCTTTGAAGCAGACATTAAAGGGTCTCGCAGGTATTAAGGGAGTGGGTCTTAGAGATGGAGATAGAGAAGTAGGGCACTTAAACGTAGGCAGCTTGAGAAGTATAGCCATGGCAAGCAAATGAAAGAGTGGAGGAAGAGAGGCAGCAGGGTGAGTGAAAAGATAAAGATGGTGGGGATTGATTTCAACCGTTGGATGATTGTTTGGTATGCAGATCGGAGGGTTGTTGAATAATCTATGGAGGAAACAAAAGGAAGAAACTTCTGGACTAATCTATACACAAAAACTTATAAAAATAAGTTTTGATTGATAATTTTTACATCATTTTAAATCTTAAAAATATATATACTTATAAAATATATTTTGATATTTGTTAAAAACACAAAAACCAATTTAAAATATTATAAAAAAATATTATTTTAATTTTTAAATAAATATAAAAAATTATTGTCTTCTAATTATATTCTAGGTTGGCACGTGAGATGAGCCACCGCGTATGGTTATGATCCTCGTGAATTAGATTTAAAAATATATTATTTATTTAGTGTTTAAAGTTTAGGGTTTAAGGTTTAGGGTTTAGTTTTTAGGGTGAAGGGTAAAGGGTTTAGGCTTTATGATTTAAGGTTTAGGGTCTAGGGTTTGGTTTTAGGGTTTAAGATTTTGGTTTTAGGGTTTGGGGTTTAAGGTTTAAGGTTTATGGTTATGGTTTTAGGATTTAGGGGTTTTAGAGTTTAGGGTTTGTGTTTAGGTCTAGAGTTTAGGGTTTAGGGTTTAGGGTTTAGAGTTTGGGGTTTTATGTTTAGTGTTTAGTGTTTAGTGTTTGAGATTTTGGGGTTGAGGTTCAGGTTTTATGATTTATGGTTTAGCATTTAGGATTTAGATATTTGGGTTAGGGTTTAGGGTTTAGCTTTTAAGGTTTATAGTTTATAGTTTAACATTTAGGATTTAGGGTTTAGATATTTAGGTTAGGGTTAAGGGTTTAAGATTTGAGGTCTAGGGTTTAAGGTTTAGAGTTTAGGGTTAGGATTTATGGTTTAAGGTTTTGGTTTTGGATTTGTGTTTAGGGCTAGGGTTTAGTGTTTGGAGTTTTGGGTTTAGGGTTTATGGTATAAGATTTGATGTTTAGGGTTTAAGGTTTATGATTTAGAGTTTATGGTTTAAAGTTAAGGGTTTAAGGTTTATAATTTGTGGTTTATGGTTTAAGGGTTAGGGTTAATGTCTGGGTTTGAGACTTAGGGTTTGGTTTAAGGTTTAGGGTTTAGTTTTTAGGGTTTAGAGTGTAGAGATTTAGGTTAGGATTTAGGGTTTAGTTTTTAGGGTTTAGGATTTATAGTTTAAGTTTATCATTTAAGGTTTAGGATTTATGGTTTAGGGTTTAGGATTTATGGCTTAGGGTTTAAGGTATATAATTTAGTGTTTAAGGTTTAGGGTTTGGTGTTTAGGGTTTAGTGTTTTAGGGTTTGGAGTTTGTGGTTTAAGGTTTAGGGCTTTTTATTTAGGGTTTAGGGTTTAGAGTTTGTGTTTTAAGGTTTAAGATTTAGTATTTATGGTTTATGGTTTGAGGTTTATGATTTATGGTTTGGGGTTTAGGATTTAGCATTTAGGGTTTAGGATTTAGTATTTGGAGTTTAGGGTTTAAGTTTTAAGGTTTAGGGTTTAGGGATTAGGGTTTAAGGTATATAATTTAAGGTTTAAGGTTTAACACTTATGGTTTAGGGTTTATGGCCAAAGGTTTAAGGTTTAGGATTTAGAGTTTAGGGTTAAATATTTAGGGTTTAGGATTTCAAGTTTAAGGTTTAGGGTTTAGGATTTAGTATTTAAGGTTTATGATTTATGGTTTAGGGTTTGAGGTTTGAGGTTTAAGATTTGAGGTTTAAGGTTTAGGGTTTAAGGTTTAGAGTTTATCATTTAAGGTTTATGGTTTATGGTTTGGGGTTTAACATTTAGGGTTTAAGGTTTGAGGTTTGAGGTTTAACATTTGAGGTTTAAGGTTTAGAGTTTATCATTTAAGGTTTATGGTTTATGGTTTGGGGTTTAACATTTAGGGTTTAAGGTTTGAGGTTTGGGTTTAGGTTTGAGGTATAGGGTTTAGGTTTAAGTTATACAATTTAGGGTTTAAGGTTTATGATTTAGAGTTTAGGGTTTATGGTTTATGGTTTAGAATTTAGGGTTAGGCTTTAGTGTTTAATGTTTGGGGTTTAGATTTTTTAGTTTGGGGTTTAAGGTATAAAATTTAGTGTTTAACATTTAAGGTTTAGGGTTTAGGGTTTAGGGTTTAGGGTTCAAGGTATACAATTTGAGGTTTAGGGTTTGGGGTTTAAGGTATACAATTTAGGGTTTTGCGTTTTGTGTTTTTGTATTTAGGGTTTATGGTTTAGAGTTTAGGGTATATGGTTTAGCATTTAGGGTTTAGAGTTTGGGATATAGGGTTTGGGGTTTAAGGTATATAATTTAGGGCTTAAGATTTAGGATTTATGGTTTATAGTTTAGAATTTAGAGTTTAAGGTTTAGGGTTTAGCATTTAGGATTTAGTGATTAGGGTTTAGTGTTTAGCATTTAGAGTTTAGGATTTAGGGTTTAGAGTTTAGGGTATATGGTTTCAAGTTTAAGGTATATAATTTAGGGTTTACGGTTTAAGGTTTAATGTTTGAGGTTTAGGTTTTTGAGTTTAGGGTTTAGGGTTTGGGGTTTTGAGTTTAAGATTTAGGGTTTGGGGCTTAGTGTTTGGGGTTTAATGTATACAATTTAGGGTTTGGGTTTAGGGTTTAGGGTTTAAGCTATACAATTTAGGATTTAGGGTTTATGGTTAGTGGTTTAATGTATACCATTTAGGGATTAAGGTTTAGGGTTTTGTGTTTTGTATTTAAGGTTTGGGGTTTGAGGTTTAAGGGTTTAGGTTTTAGTGTTTAGGGTTTAGGCTTTATGTTTAAGGTTTAGAGTTTAGAGTTTATGGTTTAAGGTATAGAATTTAGGGTTTTAGGTTTAGGGTTTTTACAATTTTGTATTTAAGGTTTAAGGTTTAGGGTTTATAGTTTAGGATTTTGGGTTTGGGTTTGGGATTTAGTATTTAGGGTTTAGGGTTTAGGGTTTAGGTTTAGGATTTATGGTTTAGGGTTTAGCATTTAGGGTTTGAGAATTAAGGTTTAGCGTTTATGGTTTAGGGTTTTGCGTTTGGGGTTTAGGGTTTAGGGTTTAGGGTTTGAGATTTAATGTATATAATTTAGGGTTTAGGGTTTATGGTTTATGGTTTATGGTTTAAGGTTTGGGTTTAGGGTTTATGGTTTATGGTTTATGATTTAGGGTGTAGGGTTTAGTGTTTGAGAATTAGGGTTTAGCATTTAGGGTTTGGGGTTTAGGGTTCAAGATTTGTGATTTAATGTATATAATTTAGGGTTTAGGGTTTGAGTTTAGGGTTTATGGTTTTTTGTATTTAGGGTTTAGGGTTTATGATTTAGGGTGTAGGGTTTAGTGTTTGAGAATTAGGGTTTAGCATTTAGGGTTTGGGGTTTAGGGTTCAAGATTTGTGATTTAATGTATATAATTTAGGGTTTAGGGTTTGAGTTTAGGGTTTATGGTTTTTTGTATTTAGGGTTTAGGGTTTATGATTTATGATTTAGTGTTTAGGGTTTAAGGTTTGGGGTTTATGGTTTAGGGTTTAGGCTTTATGATTTATGATTTAGTGTTTAGTGTTTAAGGTTTGGGGTTTAAGGTATATAACTTAGGGTTTAGAGTTTAAGGTTTGGATTCAAGGTTTATGGATTAAGGTTTAGGGTTTAAGGTATACAATTTAGGGTTTAGAGTTTAAGGTTTGGATTCAAGGTTTATGGATTAAGGTTTATGGTTAAGGGTTTAGGGTTTGGGGTTCGAGGTTTAGGGTTCAGAGTTTAGGGTTCAGGGTTTAGGTTTTAAAGTATACAATTTAAGGTTTAGGGTTTTGGTTTATGGTTTAGGGTTTATGATTTAGGGTTTTGGGTTTAGGTTTTATGGTATATGTTTTAGGGTTTACGGTTCATTATTTAGGGTTTTGCTTTAGGGTTTAGGGTTTGGGGTTTAGGGATTTGGGATTTTTGTTTTATGGTTAGGGTTTAGGGTTTAGGATTTAGGGTTTTGGGTTTGAGTTTTAGGGTTTAGGGTATAAGGTTTAAGGTATATAATTTAGGGTTTAAGGTTTAGGGTATAGGGTTTAATGTTTATAGTTTATAGTTTGGAGTTTATGGTTTATGGTTTGGGGTTTGGTATTTAAGGTATACAATTTAGGGTTTAAGGTTTTTGTTTTTAGGGTTTAGAGTTTAGGGTTTAGGGTTTATGGTTTAGTGTTTTGCATTTAGTGTTTGGGGTTTAGGGTTTAGGGTTTAGTGTTTTGCATTTAGTGTTTGGGGTTTAGGGTTTAGGGTTTAGGGTTTAACATTTAAGGTTTAGGGTTTAGGGTTTAGGGTTTGGGTTTAGGAATTAGGAATTAGGGTTTTCTTATTTAAGGTTTAGGTTTTATGATTTATGGTTTATGGTTTTGCATTTAGGGTTTGGGTTTTAGTGTTTATGATTTAGGGTTTAAGGTTTAGAGTTTAGCATTTATAGTTTAGGGTTTGGGGTTTGGTTTTTAATATATATAATTTAGGGTTTAGGTTTGAGAATTAGCGCTTAGCGTTTAGGGTTTGGGGTTTAGGATTTAGGGTTTGAGGTTTAATGTATATAATTTAGGGTTTAGGGTTTATGTTTTAGAGTTTAGGGTTTATAATTTAGAGTTTAGGGTTTAGGTTTATTATTTATGGTTTAAGGTTTAGGATTTACTATTTAGGGGTTTAGGGTTTAGGATTTTGCAATTAGGGTTTAGGGTGTATGGTTTAATGTTTAGGGTTTAGCGTTTAGGGTTTAGCATTTAAGATTTAAGGTTTGGGGTTTACGGTTTAAGGTATAGAATTTTAGGTTTAGGGTTTGAGAATTAGGGTTTAGAATTTAGGGGTTGGGGTTTGGGGTTTAGGGTTTGAGATTTAATGTATATAATTTAGGGATTAATGTTTAGGGTTTGGAGTTTAGTGTTTAAGGTTTTGTATTTAGGGTTTTGGGTTTATGATTTATGGTTTAGGGTTTCAAGTTTTGGGTTTTGGGTTTTGCATTTAAGGTTTAAGGTTTAGGGTTTAGGATGTATGGTATAGGGTTTAGCGTTTAGGGTTTAGCATTTAGGGTTTGAGGTACAAAATTTAAGGTTTAGGGTTTGAGAATTAGGGTTTAGCGTTTAGGGTTTCAGGTGTAGGGTTTAGGGTTTGAGACTTAATGTATATAATTTAGGGTTTAGGGTTTGAGGTTTAGGGGTTGAGATTTAATGTATACACTTTAGGGTTTAGGGTTTAGGGTTTATGATTCATGGTTTAGGGTTTGTATTTAGTATTTAGGGTTTTGGGTTTTGTATTTAGGTTTAGGGTTTAATGTTTGGGTTTAGGGTTTAGGGTTTATGATTTATGATTTATGGTGTAGGATTTAGGGTTTGAGAATTAGGGTTTAGCATTTAGGGTTTAGGGTTTAGGGTTTGTGATTTAATGTATACAATTTAGGGTTTAGGGTTTTGTATTTAGTGTTTAGGGTTTAGGGTTTAAGGCTTATGATTTATGATTTAGGGTTTAAGGTTTTGGGTTTTGGTTAGTGTTTAGGGTTTGGGAATTAAGGTTTAGCGTTTAAGGTTTAGAGTTTTGGGTTTGGGGTTTGGGGTTTAGGGTTTGAGAATTAGGGTTTAGCGTTTACGGTTGAGGATTGAGGTTTAGGGTTTGAGATTTAATATATATAATTTAAGGTTTAGGGTTCTGTATTTAGGGTTTAGGGTTTAGGGTTTTTGATTTATGGTTTAGGGTTTAGTATTTTGTATTTATGGTTTAATGTTTAGGGATTATGGATTAGGGTTTAAGGATTAGGATTTAGGGTTTAGGGTTTATTATTTATGATTTAGGATATAAGGTTTAAGGTTTGAGAATTAGGGTTTAGCATTTAGGGTTTGGGGTTTAGGGTTTAAGGTTTGAGATTTAATGTATACAATTTATGGTTTAGGGTTTAGGGTTTATGCTTTTTTGTATTTAAGGTTTAGGGTTCAGGGTTTATGATTTATGATTTAGGGTTTAAGGTTTAAGGTTTAGGGTTTAGGGTTTAGGGTTTAGGGTTTGAGATTTAATGTATACAATTTAGGATTTAGGGTTTGGGGTTTAGGTTTTTTGTATTTAGGGTTTAGGGTTTAAGGTTTATGATTTATGATTTAAGGTTTAGGGTTTAAGTTTAGGTTTAGGGTTTAGGGTTTGAGAATTAAGGTTTAGTGTTTAGGGTTTAGGGTTTATGATTTATGGTTTAGGGTTTAATATTTAGTATTTAGGGTTTAGGGTTTAGGGATTAGGGTTTATGGTTTGGGGTTTATGGTTTATGGTTTATGATTTATGATTTAGGATGTAGGGTTTAGGGTTTGAGAATTAAGGTTTTGCATTTAGAGTTTAGGATTTAGGGTTTATGGTTTGAGATTTAATGTATACAATTTAGGGTTTAAGGTTTAGGGTTTGGGGTTTGGGATTTATGGTTTTTTGTATTTAGGGTTTAAGGTTTAAGGTTTATGATTTATGATTTAGGGTTTAGGGTTTAAGGTTTTGGGTTTGGGTTTAGTGTTTTGGGTTTAGGGTTTAATGTTTGAGGTTTAGGGTTTAAGAATTAAGGTTTAGCGTTTAGGGTTTATGGTTTAGGGTTTTGCGTTTGGGGTTTAGGGTTTAAGGTATAGAATTTAGGGTTTGAGAATTAGGGTTTAGCTTTTAGGGTTTATGGTTTATGGTTTATGATTTATGGTTTAAGGTTTAGTATTTAGTATTTAGGGTTTAGGGTTTAGGGTTTAAGGATTAGAGTTTAAGGTTTGAGGTTTAGGGTTTATGGTTTATGGTTTATGATTTATGATTTAGGATGTAGGGTTTAGGGTTTGAGAATTAGGGTTTAGCATTTAGGGTTTAGGGTTTAGGGTTTAGGCTTTGAGATTTAATGTATAAAATTTAGGGTTTAGGTTTTGGGTTTGGGGTTTATGGTTTTTTGCATTTATGGTTTAGGGTTTAGGGTTTAGGGTTTAGGGTTTGAGATTTAATGTATACAATTTAGGGTTTAGGGTTTAGGGTTTAGGGTTTAGGGTTTTTTGTATTTATGGTTTAGGGTTTAAGGTTTATGGTTTATGATTTAAGGTTTAGGGTTTAAGGTTTAGTGTTTAGAGTTTAGGGTTTAAGGTTTGGGGTTTATGGTTTGAGAATTAAGGTTTAGCGTTTGGGGTTTGGGGTTTGGGGTTTAGGGTTTAAGGTATAGAATTTAGGGTTTGAGAATTAGACTTTAGTGTTTAGTGTTTAGGATTTTGGGTTTGAGATTTAATGTATATAATTTAGGGTTTATGGTTTAGGTTTTTGTATTTATGGTTTAGGGTTTAAGGTTTGGGGTTTATGATTTAGGGTGTAGGGTTTAGGGATTGAGAATTAGGGTTTAGCATTTAGTGTTTGGGGTTTAGGGTTTAGTATTTGAGATTTAATTTATACAATTTAGGGTTTAGGGTTTATGGTTTTTTATATTTAGGGTTTATGATTTATGATTTATGGTTTAGGGTTTAGGGTTTAGTGTTTGAGATTTAATGTATACAATTTAGGGTTTAGGGTTTAGGGTTTTTATATTTAGGGTTTAGGGTTTAAGGTTTATGCTTTATGATTTAGGGTTTATGGTTTAAGGTTTTAGGCTTAGGGTTTAGGGTTTAAGGTTTAGGGTTTAAGAATTAATGTTTAGCATTTAGGGTTTAGGGTTTATGGGTTTGTGTTTGTGGTTTAGGGTTTGAGGTATAGAATTTAGGGTTTGGAATTAGTGTTTAGCGTTTAGGGTTTGGGCTTTAGGGTTTGAGATTTAATGTATATAATTTAGGTTTTAGGGTTTAGGGTTTTGTATTTAGGGTTTAGGGTTTAGGGTTTATGATTTATGGTTTAAGGTTTAGTATTTAGTATTTAGGGTTTTGGGTTTTGTATTTATGGTTTAGAGTTTAGGGTTTTGGGTTTATGGTTTATGATTTAGGGTGTAGGGTTTAGGGTTTGAGAATTAGGGTTAAGCATTTAGGGTTTAGGGTTTATGGTTTAAGATTTAATGTATACAATTTAAGGTTTAGGGTTTATGTTTTTTTGTATTTAGGGTTTAGGGTTTAGGGTTTAAGCTTTATGATTTATGGTTTAGGGTTTAGGGTTTAATGTTTTGGGTTTTGGGTTTAGTATTTAGGATTTAAGGGTTAAGGTTTAGGGTTTGAGAATTGATTTTTAGCGTTTAGGGTTTGGGGTTTATGGTTTATGGTTTATGGTTTATGGTTTGGGGTTTAGGGTTTATGATTTATGGTTTAGGAGGTAGGATTTAGGGTTTGAGAATTAGGGTTTAGCATTTAGGGTTTGGGGTTTATGGTTTTTTGTATTTAGGGTTTAGGGTTTATGATTTAGGGTTTCGGGTTTAAGGTTTGAGGTTTAGGGTTTAGGGTTTGAGATTTAATGTATACAATTTAGGGTTTAGGGTTTTTGTATTTAGGGTTTAGGGTTTTGGGTTTAAGGTTTAAGGTTCATGATTTATGATTTAGGGTTTAGAGTTTAAGGTTTGGGGGTTTGGGTTTAGGGTTTAGTGTTTAGTGTTTGGGTTTGAGAATTAAGGCTTAGCGTTTAGGGTTTAGGGTTTTGCGTTTGGGGTTTGGGGTTTAGGGTTTAGGGTTTGAGATTTAATGTATACAATTTAGGGTTTAGGGTTTAGGGTTTAGGGTTTAAGGTTTGGGTTTAGGGTTTATGGTTTATGATTTATGATTTAGGGTGTAGGGTTTAGTGTTTGAGAATTAGGGTTTAGCATTTAGGGTTTAGGGTTTAGGGTTCAAGATTTGTGATTTAATGTATACAATTTAGGGTTTAGGGTTTGAGTTTAGTGTTTATGGTTTTTTGTATTTAGGGTTTAGGGTTTATGATTTACGATTTAGTGTTTAGGGTTTAAGGTTTGGGGTTTAGGGTTTGAGATTTAATGTATACAATTTAGGGTTTAGGGTTTAAGGTTTAGGGTTTTTTCTATTTAGGGTTTAGGGTTTATGATTTATGATTTAAGGTTATGGTTTAAGGTTTTGGGTTTGGGGTTTTGGGTTTAGGAATCAAGGTTTAGCATTTAGGGTTTAGGTGTTTGTGTTTGGGGTTTAGGGTTTGAGGTATAGAATTTAGGGTGTTAAAATTAGGGTTTAGCGTTTAGGGTTTGGGCTTTAGGGTTTGAGATTTAATGTATATAATTTAGGGTTTAAGGTTTAGGGTTTAGGGTTTGAGAATTAGGGTTTAGGGGTTTAGGGTTTAGGGGTTTTGTATTTAGGATTTAGGGTTTATGGTTCATGATTTAGGGTTTAGGGTTTAGGGTTTAAGGTTTAAAAATTAAGGTTTAGCATATAGTGTTTAAGGTTTAGGGTTTGAGATTTAATATATACAATTTAGGGTTTAGGGTTTGGGGTTTAGGCTTTTGTATTTAAGATTTAGGGTTTATGATGTAGGGTTTAGGGTTTAGGGTTAGAGATTTAATATATACAATTTAGGATTTAGGGTTTGGGGTTTAGGTATTTTGTATTTAGGGTTTAGGGTGTATGGTTTAGCATTTAGGGTTTGGAGTTTAAGGTTTAGGGTTTCAGTTTAGACTTTTGAATTTGGGGTTTGGGGTTTAGGGTATATTATTTAGGGTTTAGGGTTTAGGGTTTAAGGTATATAGTTTATGATTTAATTTAAGATTAGAATATTTGTTTTGCTAAAGGAACCAGCTTTTCGAACCGAAACGAAGGAGTGGAGCTGACCCGGAGGACGCCGGTTGTACGAGGGAGTCTTTCTTTGAAGCAGACATTAAATGGCCTCGCAGGGATTAAGGGAGTGGGTCTTAGAGATGGAGATAGTGAAGTAGGGCACTTAAACGCAGGCAGCTTGAGAAGTATAGCCATGGCAGGCAAATGAAATTGTGGAGGAAGAAAGGCAGCAGGGTGAGTGAAAAGATAAAGATGGTGGGGATTGATTTCGACGGTTGGATGATTGTTTGGTATGCAGATCGGAGGGTCGTCTAATAATCTATGGAGGGAACAAAAAGAGGAAACTTCTGGACTCATCTATACACTGTAATTAGGGGTAGTATGAGGTTCGGTTGCTATGGAATGCAGTTAAATTAAAAATATATATTATAATATTTTTTACTCATAATATTGTAGAATAAATTTTTAATAAATTTTCATACTTGTAAAAATAAGTTTTGATTGATAATTTTTACATCATTTTAAATTTTAAAAATATATATACTTATAAAATATATTTTGATATTTGTTAAACAATACAATATAATATATTATAAAAATATTTTTAATTTTTAAATAAATATAAAAAATTATTATCTAATTATATTCTAAACTAAATTTAAAATTAATAACATTGAACATGAAAGGACGATATCGAACAATTCTATTCAAAAACAAATGACTTAATTTGTGAGTACCTCCGTTTCAAACACTGCAGCCATCTACGGATGTAAAAAGCTGATCCGATCTAAAAACTCGTCTAAAATCTATTCGAGTCAAAATTTGGTTTGACCCGTGAATGTAATGACTCGAACCTGATCTGTATCCGACTATTATTGACCTGAACCCGAATTAGATCTGTTACTGTAGTAACCGAACCCGAACTGTATCCGACCGAAAATGACTTGAACCTGATTTCAACCTGTTATTGTAGACCTAAAACTCGACCTATATCCGAATGAAACAAACCCGAACCCGAGTCTAACATGACAGATAATTGATATTACCCGACTGAATCGACCTGAGACCTGATTTTACCTGACCTGTTTTGAACTCGACCTGTTTGGAACCCGACCTGATAAATGACCCGACGTGTTATTGACCTGAACTAATATTAACAAAACTTAATATTTACGTGACATATAATTAAATACATCTATAATTTAAAGAATTTAAAATATTAATAAATATAACTAGGCTTAAAAAATTGAATTAAATATGAAAATTAATTTAGGATTAATATTTAAATATAATATTACATATTTAATTAAATATAGTATTACATATATTAGTATACATTTAAGTATATATAATATATATTATATATTAAAGTATATTATATATTACATATAATACATTAATACATAAAATATATTTTAGCGGGGGACGGGGGATTTGAGTTTAGCCGGGGGGCGGGAAGGAAATTTGGGGGAGGAGAATTTGATTTTAGGGTGAAAATTATATTTAAATTTGAGGGAGAGATCTACATTTTTAATGATATGGTATATTAGTATGTATATATTATATTATTATATATGTATATATAATATAGTATTTATATAATATATACTTCCTCTGTCTCATAAATATTGTCTCTTATTGATTTTTTTTGGGTCAAACTTTTTCATCTTTGACTCTTGATTATTTAAAATTTATTATTGATAAAAATATGAAAAAAAATATATATTTTAAAAACTTATAATCGAGTAGATTTCAGATATATAATTTATAAAATTTAATTATTTAAAATATTTAATATAATTATAATCAAAGTTTTAAAAAATTGACTTTCAAAAATTCAATAAGGGACATTATTTTTGGGACGGAGGAAGTATTTATATAGTATTGATATAATATTTATAATATATATTATTTATATATGATATATATACATATTAAATATGTATAATAATTAATATGTTAGATATGTATATATAATATATGTATAAATATAATACATATTATATATATAATAATATAATATGATATATATTATATATACTTTAAAAATTAATATACATGTATAATATATGTAATGTATATATGTATTATACATAATACATATACATATAACATACATATATATATATATTAATATACATATATAATATACTATATACATATATAATATATATAATGTACTAATACATACTAACACATGTGACATATTAACAAACATATATAATACATGTACTAAAATTAATATACATATTAACATATATATAATACATATAACATACATACATATATATATAATACATATACATAGATTATAGCATACATGATACATAATTACATATTGATATAAGTTATAACGTACATATATGATATATATACATATATACATGTACTATATACTAATCATTATATACAATTATACATATACATATGTTATATGTACATAGTATATAATATACATAATACATGTACTAATTATTATATATACATATAACATTAGCATACATATATGATGTATTGATATATATAATATATATTAATGTACTATGTATAGTATTACTACTATCACTAATTCATCATGTATACATATAACATACATTGATACATATATATGAATGTTAGAATATACTTATGTTATGTAGTTATGTACTATGTATAATTAATAATTGTATATATTATAAATATATTATACATACATTATACATATATAATTACTAGACATCTAATTATCAATATATATAATATAAATACTTATATTAGTTATTAAATTATTAATGTATTATCTATATAGACTATAGTGTTATATATACTATATATTATAATTTTATTTTCCAGATATAGATTAATTTATTTATGATATTATTTTATTTAAAAAATAGTATTATTTCATGAATGATATTATGACATAAATATTACTATTACTTATTCTAGAATTATTTTATTTCAAAAAATAATATTATTTCACATATATTATTAATACATATATAGTATTAGTTCATTTATAATATTACTCCATATATAATATATTCTCTGCATATAGTATAAATTTCTTATATAATATTAATTTTATATAACTATTATTTCATTTATAGTATAAATTCTATATATTGTCTAAATTTTTTTTTTCATTTTTAAAATATATTAAACTATAGTATAATTATTTTATAATATATTAAAGTTAGATTTTTAATACTTATAGTTAATATATATTTTTTGTAATTTAGTCCTTATAACTTACAAGTTAATTTATTTGAATTGATTATTACTTATTTTTCTAATTTACTTTAATGTTTTTAATTTTTAATTTTTGTAATTGAGTCCTTACAAATTAATATTGATTTTTTAAAATTTCAAAATTTAATCTTTAACTTTATAGTTTAATATTTATTCGTTTTTTTATGTATTTATACAAAATCAAAATTATTAAAATCAAAATTAATTCGACCTGAAACAAAACCGACTTGAAATGAATCCGACCTGAAATACAACCGAACTGAAATGGACCCGACCTGAAATGAAACTGTCAATTATTCGATTTGGACCCGAACCATTTGAATCCGACCTGAAATGAAATCGACCTGAAATGGACCCGCACCCGACCCGAATCGAATCAAAACATCAAATTAACCTGAAATGACCTGTATCCAATTTTACCCGATTTAACAGTAACCGACCCAAAATCTATCCGAGTAACTGTTTTTACATTCCTACAGCCATCTCCATCCAACTTTGCAAGGTCGGCATGTGAGCTGAGCCACCATGTATTGTTATGATCCTCGTAAATTAAGTTTAAAAATATATTATTTATTTAATGTTTAAGGTTTAAAATTTAAGATGTGTAGGTGGATGTAGGATATAGGGTAATAGGGAGGGTGTAGAGTTTAAGGTTTGGGGTTTAATAATATACTTATTAAAGATAATAATATTTAAGATTTAAATATTTATTTTTTATTTTAACAAATTGAATTAAGATAATATTAATATATTTTTATTGTTGAGATATTAATTTTGATATAACTTAAAATAAAAATATTTTTTAAAAAAATAAAATTATGTTTTAAAGTTTATCCAAATATTTTAAAATCTATTAACATAGAAAAATATGTTTTAAAGTTTTTTTAAAGAGTTTTTGACATATTTAAAATAATTTAAAATAGCCTAAATGTCAAAAACAGACTTTGAAATTTGAATAATGATACACATATACACTACCGATATAAAAAAGTTTATATCAATATAGTTTATCTTGTACCAATACATTCTTTTGTCTCTAACTTTTAACAAATTTTACATTTTCAAAAAATCGTAAATTGAATTGATTGGATTGAAAAAGTAAATTCATTACGGAAGAAGGATTTAAGACTTAAATCCCTAACTGTGTTATACATACTCATTTTCCTACAACATTCATGATTGATATCGATATCGAATTCAAATCTAAAAACGGGTACAAAGATATAATCTTCAACCGGACACGTACCTATATTCGACACTCATTCGAACCTATAAGTCACCAAAATTTTTTTGGTGCTGGTACATTTCTTAGGCCTCTCCTTGTCCGAGCAACAAAACGAGAGTACCTCCTAGACTTGTTTATTTTCATGTTAACACCAGGAACTTTGTGACTCAATGACTGCCATATCATTTGAACAGCATCGCCTTCCTTCGACGGATACTGAAACTCGAACATAGGCTCAACTTGTTTCAATTTCTCCCACATTCGAGTCCATTCGTCTTTGGTGATGCTCCGGATCCGGTTTATGAGGAACCCTTTTTTTACCGCATCCGAAGTACGAACAAATATGCAGAACTCAGAGTAGTCGAGAATGTCTTCGTAAGGGAGCTCGATCTCGTCGCTGATAATGACCGGAACACAATGACTAGCAATGGCATCGAATAGGCGGTTCGATGATGGAGTGTCTCCCGCAATGTTTAGGCAGAATTTGGACGAATGCATACCTGCACTGGCCTTGCGTATTCCATTATTTTGAACACTCCCAAATGAGAAATGAACATCTTTTTCGTCTTTCAAACGGTAATATAACTCTTGTCTAGCAAATCCACCCTGTAATCAAGAAAGTGTTACTCGAATTCGAACATGAATATATATGATATAAGTATCGAAAACGATGTTTGGAGAAGGGGAACTTACATCTTTCCTGTATATGGCACCTTGGAAGAACAGCAAAGTTTTCCGGCTATCGAAATCGGATGAATCATTGACATAACTTCTGATTATATGCTTGTAAGGCGCAATGACATCTTTATCGACATTCGCTATGTTGATCGGATACCTTCCGAAATCAGAAAGAACGAAAATTGCAGGCCAAAGTTGCATCCTGGCCTTAAGCATACTATTGGGATGATGAGCCAAAACCACATGATTTCTCCCACCTGAAGCTTTCCATTCCTTTTGATCCCTCAAAAACTTGACCAATTTGGTCTGCAATTCCATGTTCTTGCTCTTCTTACTAGGGGGAATCACCTTGGAAAACCGATTGTAACTCAGTGATGAAAAGAATGGAACGAATATCAAATCAGCTTCACTGGAATTTTTCACCCTGATGGCTTGTCGGCTGTTTGGATTCTCGGAAAATTCTGAAGCTAAAAGGTCCAATGTCAACCAGTATTCTATGCTGTGTTGTGAATTCAATGCACCTGGATAGGGTGGGATTCTTGATCTAACGTCAGGCCAAACTTCATTCCCTTGTGGATTCCAACCCAATAATCCGAAGTGAAACTCTGGATCTAAATCATACATGTAAATCTTTAATGGTTCTTTCAAATTCCCATTGCAATTCAACTGGAACCCTCCTTCCACGCCTTTTCTTTCATTTACAGAATCGACGCTGCTTTGATTCGACGTTTGCGAATCGCCATTGTTGAACGCAGTGAGAAGCTTCTCTGCCGGTATCGGTTTCCGATCAAAGACACCGGGACGACTTCTTGAAGTTAACACGAACATCACCGTTGTCGTTAAAAACAAGCAAAAGAAAGATATCCTGGTGATGGAAGATCCCCTCTTTTCAGCCATGGAAAATCCAAGAAAATACCAACCAATTTTTTTTCAATCAAATCCCATTGCAAACAAAAGGGTTTCAATTTCAAATCACTTATGCAATACAACCAAGAGTTCTTCGAAACACAAGAAATCAGCAGAGAAAAAGAAAAGAAAACCCAGACTGTAAAACCAACAAAATTTTCTCGGGAATCAAACAACAGATTTGAAAGAAACCCCAACAAAACAACGGGAAGTAATTGTTGTTTTGAAATTCGATTGTGGTTTGAATTCTGGGATTTGTCTTGTTTTGATTGGGTAGCAGGTGAAAGAAAATCTCAACCTGAGAATAGGTCTTTCTGAAGAAGCGGGCTTTCGTGCATATATGGTTTGTTTGTACCGACGTCTCACGGGTAAATAACATCATTAGTCATTAAATTATTTCCGTTTTCTTATTTGGACCACTAAAATTATAATTTTAACATAATCGTCATTAATATTATATTTTCTTAAACATAATTAAATTTGTAGCATTAATTATATTTAAATGTGTTGTATATTAGATTGATTAAATCTCTTGTTTCCAAGGATAGTTATACAAACTCACATTTTAATTAAAGATTTAACTCTTAATTACAATTAAACCAAACAACAGTTTCAAATGAGAGTTATTAAATAAATGGAGTTGTATAGTTTAGGTTTTAGGATTTAGTTATATATATTATAAATAATATTTTAGTTTTATAATATAAATTATAAATTATTTTTATTTATAAAATAATATTATATTATTATAAAATTATGTCATAAAATAAATAAAATAAGTTCGATTATAATATTTATTTATATACTATTTTTATTAGAATTTTATTAAATCTATAAAATAGTCTTCAGTAATATAATAGTATATTTTATAACTTAATATTATTTTTAATACAAAAATAAAAATTTAATAATATGTTGTATAATTTACCCTAAAATATATTACACAGAAACTTTAAACACAACATTAATTAATTAATTATAAACCCTGAAAGTTTCAAGATTATTATAGTCAACATTAATTAATTATAACCCCTGAAAGTTTGAAGATTATTGTAGTTGTTGTTGGCACGTCCTCCCAAATAAATTGATATGAAATTTCCATTGTAATAAGTATTAGGTATTTAAAATCACTTAACTAGGGCAGGTGAAACTTGAGGTACAAAATCCAACGACTACATTGATTTAATATTTATTTATGAAAATACTAACCATATCAAACGAATTAAAGTAATATTGAAAATACTAACCATATCAAACGATTTTTAATTATAAAAATTATAAGTAATTTTTATTAATCAAAATTATTAAATAAATTTAATTTTAATAAAAAATAATAATAATGTGTTAGTTAATAATCTGTATAATTAACAAATTTAACCTTAACCTTTAAGTTTTATTTTAATTTGATCGTATAGAATTTATGTATAATCATATTTTATGCACCAACAGTAAAAATAAAATGTTCTCGTAAGTACCTTCGTTTTAGTGTTTTAGAGATCTAATTTATGTTTTAAGTTTTAAGAGTTTGGATTTTAGGATTTAAAGTGTAGGGTTAGAATTTAGGATTTAAAGATTAAAAATCATATGATTAAATTAAGTTTTAATCTATAAATCTTAAATTATAACCACAACAATTAAATTTTAAATCCTTAAATCCAAGCTTCTAAACAAAAACATAATATTTTTTCTGCCAACAACACATGAAATAATACCCTTAATCAGATCTATTAACCAAATCCTTAAGTCACTAATGTTTGTATTAAAAAAAAGACAATAATGTTTAAAAGATTTTATTTTTAATAAACCAGTGGCGGATCTAACTGTCAGCTTTTAAATAATAATAATTTCTGGGTTTCTGTAAAACTTGAAAGAGAAAGAGCATCAAATGTTTGGTGGGGGAGTAGTAAATAATCCTAATTTGTTTTAAATATTTATTTACCAAAGAGAGCTTAAAAGAAGAATTCAAATTTAATTTTAACACAAGATTTATTAATTGACCGAATGATAAAATACATTTATATTATTTTATATTGTACGAGTTCGACTAAATATATTTGTTACTTAAATTATGCTTAAAATAGTATATCATCCTAATAAGTTTAAAATTCGAATCTCAACATCTACATTATTCGAGTTCATGGGAAACCCCTATGATGGTATGATTCAGATCATCTAAATTAAAGACACCATTGGCTCCAAACTTCAAATGCTTAAAGATCTTCCTACCACAGCACAACAAATGGCTTTGATTTTGATCACACTGATGAAGAATACAGGTACGAGTCTCCGGTGAGACGGATCAGAACTGGAACAGCATCTCGGTCGAATATCCGAGAGCTTCAAGGTGTGCACCCATGGCCTTGTTCATTGGTGGCGGTCCACACCTTAGAATCTGCGGTTTCCGATATCGAATTAGAGTTCCTTCTTGACATTGAACTAGGAGTGTTCAGTCATACTGAAGATAAAAGTACATGAAGAAGTAGGTTATTGTACCTGGATATCGTGTGCTGGTGCAGGGCAATGGGTTTGAATCATTTCCTTCGACACAAAGCCAACGCCACCATTCCATACTTCAGGAGGCTGAGAAAATGACAACACGGTTCGTTGATAAAACGGAAATTAGTTCGATCCTTCGGAGGATAGAGATTATTCTTTGTTTCAACAAAAGCTTAACAGCATTATCCATCATATTCATATTTACATTGCCGTTATGCGTAAAACGAGGGGAGGAATATAACGGTGCTATGTATTCAGAAAGGTTACTCAGGTCTCGTAAGAAGACGGATGGACGAAGGAAACTAACCTGGTTTAAAACATAGTAGACATTGAAGCGACCTGGATATTTGGTGGCAAGACTATCCAACTCTTCCTGCAAATAGATGATTTGTTAGATTACTTGCATTTAGTAGATAGATTAACAACAAAGTTGGAAATCAAAATACCTTCAAAAGAATGTCATCATATGTGACATTCGCATAAATAAGGTATACGTTTGTCGTGTCTTTCGGATTCTCCAATATGGCTCGGGTTACCTAATCCGAAACAAAAACAAAAAATGAAGGCAGGATGTGTACTTATATAAACACTTCTAAGCCTCACAAAAGACTATATACTGAGAAAAATGACAAATCAACTTCTCTCAAACACAAGCACAATGAGAAGTCCCTGTCGACAAATGATTAACATACTTGGAACATTGGAGTAATGCCAGAGCCTCCAGCAATCATCCCAAACGCTCGAACTTGACCAGGTTGATACTTGAATCTCCCCTGGAAGAAACGATTAATGGAACAGCAACATAAAGAAATGAGAACAAGTGTGAAGTATCAAGCCGAACATAATTACGAAGAGGCAAGAAAGCCAGCTAGGAAGCAAGCATTCAATAACAAGAGGAATTCAGTTAAATAAATGTTTATAACGTGGTAAAATAGTCCGAGTTACATAGGTTATGCATTCATATGAAATAAACTGGATGTATTGCCATGTGATACCATCAAATGAAAAAAAAACATATACCTTGGGTCCCTTCACAGAAAGGTAATCACCGACACGCATCTCTCTGAAATGGTGTGACATTCTTCCTTGAGGATACATCTACATACAAGCAATGTTTCATCATAAAGTTAGTGGATCAAAACACCCGGAAACGTAAATATCAAATCACTCGAACCAGCGGGAAGTTTCAGGCAAGTACCTTAATAACTAATTCAAAATAGCCAACATCTGAATCCAATGTTGTCGGCGTGTATGGTTTAATAACCTCCTCGCCTTGGCTGTCCTTTCCCCTATTAATACAAAAAATACAGAACATATATACTAGTCATGTTCAAAAGCATTTAGAAAGTATCAACAACCATTGTACTACGAAGAATACGAAAATAATGAAAACAATCAATTGAACCTGCAACTTATATGTTGTCCGATAGGAAGACCCAAAACTGAAGTTGGAGTAGGAAGTTCAAACGTGAACTTTGCCACATTATGGCTCAGCTGCTGGCGCTTGACAAGTTTAAACTCTTTGAAGTTCTCCGGATCCAAACAGCCTAAAAGCGCAAATGACAACATCAGCACCTCCATAGTTACAAGAGGCGGTTAAAAATCTTGGAGAAGGGAAGAATTATATAGAATTAGATGCATATTCGAAGTCTCAGTAAGTTAACTTCTACAGAGACAAAGAAAAGGTGATTGTCATTCTAGTATTTGTTAGCACGTAAAAAATCATTTGCAAAATCAACTAAGGACACAAGATAAAATATTTAAAGACCGATTATTGTACTTGCAATGAGGATGCATCTAGAGCTTAACAAGTTCAACAAGCCAAATTCAAGCAGATTCCAGCAAGTAGACTGCTTGAACTTGCAAATTTGGTTAACCTACTAGTCATATGTTAAATTCAACACGGGGGTTGGGGGTTGGTCAATCTTTTGGTCAAAGCAGACAATGTACCATTATGGTTGTAAATTCAGAAGAACACTCATCAAAATATTTTGATAGACTAACTTTGGTTGCACTCCCAAACATTTCATTTTCAAACATTACAGAAGAAATAAAACACTATCTTGCGCTATACTTCGGTCCTTATGCCAAAACATGCAGGAACCAGAATCGTTGATGGTTAACAACAGTAAATCAGTCTCAGCTGGGGTGTAAAGGAGACACCTTTGCTTGTAAACTATTCAGGTTTGGCTTGAAAAACTCGAATTCGGCTCAATCATTATCTAGTCAAGCTCGAGCCTCAACAACTTGAGCTATTAAGTGAAGTAAACTAGAGCATCATAATTCTTGACTCAAATAGCTTGGAAACGATACTGAGTTTAATTGACATCGAGCTACATCTAAGCTGACCAGAACTTCAAAACCATAACTAGATCGATTACAAATTCAAGATTAGAGCCTCGAGTGGAGCTTGCGTTCAGTTTCATTACACGCCTAATGTGAACAATGCTTCGAGCCACTCATCTAAAGATCTCAATTTCTCTTTTATTTATTAGATTCTAAGAAGCTAAAATAAAAAATCCATTAAGCCAAGAACAGATCAAAACATACACAGAAACCCAGAATTTAATACACCCTTTACTCAGAACTCAAAGAACAATCAATCAAAAGGGGTGATATTTGGATGAAAGAAGACCATTTAACATCTAAAATATGTGCAAAAAGGCCATATTGTGTGAAAAATCAAACCTTTAGATTTCTTGGAGGAAAACAGAAAAGCAGCAGCAGTAACAACGACGGCTAAAACAGCTACTGCAACACCAGCAAGAATCTGAACATCCATTGATTGCAAGAACTCCAAATCCATGATCTTAAAATCAACCACCCCAAATTCTACACCTTCAAACAGGAAGACCCCAGCTTTATAATGAATGGGTTAGAATAGAAGAAAAAATACAAAGTGGGTACAATTTATTCCTTGGTTTAACTTTGGCAATCGTGCCGTTCTTGCGTTTGGTTATTTATTGGCAGGGGAGAAACTGGCGAATGACAATTTCTAAGGTACCTCCAAACTGAAGAATCTGATGCACCTACCGCCGCTTGTGCTCATGTGAAACCTAAAAATCTTATTTGTCATAAAAAATCATTTCATATATTTTTATTATTTTTATTTAATATTTATATATTAAAAAATTATATAAAATTAAAATTTAGAATTTAAAAATATATTTAACTCGAAATATAAATTTTATGTTTTGGTTGAGATATTTAGGCCTTCAAAAACCTGATGGACTTATCTTTATTGTTGGGTTTAAGTTGTTTGAGGATAGGGTAAATGAGGATTAAAGGGTGATATAGTCTTTACACCCAAGTTTTGGTGGTCTTATCCAACATCCAGGATAGCCCAATGGCCTGCTTTATCATTCAAAAGTACTACTTCATATTAACATTTTGTATTTTTATAACTCAATTTTAATAAGGATTAAAAAACCGATAAAAATTCCATTAATTAAAAAAATAATTTATTTTAAAAAATGGTCCCGTCAATCTAATTTTTTTTAAAATATATATTTTGATTCCTCTATAAAAAAATCTCTAGTTCCGTCCTCCATGGAATGTGCCACCAAATGAAACGAACTCAACTCGTATGTAAATTGTCATTTGGCTTCGGACTCTTTCCAAATCCCAGGAGATCGACGGCAAATAATCTGTATATTTGAGGTTTTAGAGGTTCAGACAAATGCTTAAAAACTGTTTGTGTCCAAGAAGAAGAAGAAGAAGAAGAAGAAAAAGAAGAAGAAGAAGAAAGGAATCCATGTAAGAATATCACATTTTCAGTGGTCTCTCGTCTTGGATCAGACTCATTGTTTCCTGTGATCATGGAAAGATACAGATATCAACATCAGTGTTAATTTTTAAAGTAGTATTCATCCTAAGAGATTCTGATTGAATCATTTCATCGGTAAAATCTGTGTGCATTGTTCACGGGGTGAAAATAAATTTTCAATATAAAATATATAAAAATTTCTTACATCATATACGAATTTTAATACTAACCGATTCTTCAACCCCTCGGTCCATCCTTGTATCATAGAATCATGGGGCATCATTTTATAATGTTGAACACATGCAATTTTTTTGAATAAGTAAATTTATTATCCAAGAAGCAGAAAAAACTGCTACAACAAACTAAGAAGCTTCATGGGGTACCATCTCCTTAAAGAATTCCCCAAGTAACTAATATATTGTTCTGTACATTTATTGGCTTAAAGTCTTTATGCTTTAAAAGAAAACAAACAATAGATTTTATATATTCAAATAAAGCAAAACAATCTCTATGTGCATCACGAAAAATCCTTCGATTCTTTTTCTCCTATATAGAATAAATGAAAGCCTGTCATGCCACTTTTAATATAAGTACTGCAGAGGATCTTCCTTTTAGACTAGTCATTATCCAGCAGATCTTTGTATTCCAATCCATAGTCTCCCTATGAACATCACTGCATAGAAGAATCATCCTCCACACATCCCTTGAATAACAGCAATAAAAAAAAATATGATCCCTTGTCTCCTCCGAACTACGACAAAACAAACAGATGCCATCATTTTCAAGTCCCATACGCATCAACCTTTCTTTGGTAGGAAGCCTATCAAGTAAGGCCATCCACGTGATCACTGCATGTTTAGGTATGTGCATAGGAAACCATGTAATTTTATGCCATGGAACTCTCTCCCTTATTACCCTTATGTTATTCCAAATTTCTTTCACACCAAATAACTTATCAGCAATCAACACAGATGAAGCTAGTTCCCTCATTTTTAAAAGTTTTCTAAATGCCCAGCTATAATGGTTATTAATGTTCATTCGACAAAAATCTGCACCCTTAATAACATATGTCTTGATCCAAGCAATTCAAAGAGACTCTCTCCCAGACATAAACTTCTGAATCAAACGAATCATACAAGCCTGATTTCACTCCCACAAATCTTTCAAGCCAAGACCTCCTTCATTTTATGGTAGACATATTTGCTTCCAACTCACTCTTGTACCAATAGCTGCAACATTCTTTCCCTTCCATAAGAACCTACAACACAAGGATTCAATTTCATTGATAACCCCTTTAGGCAGAATTACCTGCAGGCACCAGAAATTAGTCATACTAAAAAGGTCAGCTCTAATAAGCTGCAATCTTCCAGCATAACTGAGGTGTTTCGTCATTCATTGTCATGACAAATAGGTATGACGAAAGAGAATCTCCTTGTCGAACTCCATGTTGTCCATCAAAATAACCCACCAAACTACCATTAAGAGAAACTGAAAATTTAGAACCAGTAAAGCATGTTTAGATCCAATCTCTGAACTTCAGAAGTAGACCCAAAGCCTCTAAAATACCACATGCAATTTTTTAGGTGACTTTCCTTTGTCCAAAATACACAGGAATCACTCCACAATCAGACCATCTATTTCTCAACCTTCCATTACCACCACCTGTTTCTCTATTCTTTCCGAATTTCCCAGGAAACTGAGGAAACCCATTTCCCGGAAAACATTTTCCCTCCCAACCAAGGTGTCTGACAATTCCTTCATCTCTAAGGTTTTGTTTGCCTGAATTATTGCTTTCTTCTCGTAAAAAGGGGACAGGCTGGAGTCAATAATAAGCTCTTCACTCGTGTGCATTATTATTCTTGTCTGACTTGTAATCGTTTTTTTACATATACCAAGTCTGTTCCTATCTTTTTAGAGAACATATGTAAGAATTTTCCTTGTTTTCCAAACTGTAAAAATATAAATTATGTCAGATTTTACATATACCAAGTCTGTTTCGAAATGATTTCAAACAACAATATAATAAGATATAGAGATTATGTGGTGTGTAAAATCTGACATAATTTATATTTTTTTTTTCTAAAAAAATACATGTTTTGAAGTGATCACATGAAGCAGCCTGTGAGTAAATGTGCCACATAAATTATTGTCCAAAAACAAAACATCCGTATGATTCAGATTGGTTCAGTTGGTCGGTGTTGAAGACTGAAGTGCCGGCCAACCTCTCTTATTTTATTGTCTCTTTGGATTCTAAACTCAAAAACACTTCCTCTCAGTGGAAATGGAAGACACACGTACTGACCATGCACCACTCTTCTTTTCAATCCAACTAAACTGATCAAACTAAAAAAAATAAACCAATTCGATTCGTATTGTCGTCGATAAAATTAAAAGATAGACATTTTTACATTTTATTTAAACATTTAAGTACGTTTCTGGCATCTAACACCGTGAGTAAAGCTTTTTCTTTACACAAACAAGCTTTAAATAATGTCAAATATCGAAAATTAAGTCTCAAAATTTAAATAATGAGAATTATTAATTGATTAAAATTTATATTAATATAAAATATCGAATGTCGCACAAAATATACAAACACATATGTAATATGAAGCTGTCAATCCATGGCTGGGACATTTAGATAAGATGCATGCAAATTTTATGTAACATTCAGGTTTGAGTCGAACTCTTATGAAACAAGAGATATATGAATTCATGCAAATAGCTAGGGAAACATGGAACATCTTACATATATAGTTGATAGTTGCAGATTATCATCTTAATACCGGCAGATCTCCCGCTTGTTTGCAGCTCCATTTTCGCTCGAACGAAGCGGAAGCTTGGAATGCAAGAAAAGATATTGCAGATGTTGAAATTTTAATTCCGAGTTTATTGATAATTTGTTACGTGTATTTTTATGTCATTCTCGGAACCTGTAATAAAAAATAAGATGTAATTAGTAAATATTAATTTGTATCATGGAGAACATTGAAATGTTGTTTCGGACTATAAATAGTTACGATCTGAAATTTAATTTCGAGCTTATTGGTTTCTTTTCTTCATCTATGTTATTAATTTGAATTAAGTTTCAAAACCCTAATAAATAGCTGAAGAAGAGGAAAAAATGTATTAGGGTTTACTCGAGTTGAGTCTGAACAAAATGCATTATCGAGCCGAATGTACTTACCAGGAAATAGCTCTCTCCATGTTGCAAAGTCTGTAGTAGAAATCCGAACTCGTTCATGGGGATCTGCATACCGGAAGAGTGAACCAATTCAACTTCTTCGCCAAACATTCCTTTGATATCAAAGGGTCCTCTTGGAACTTCTGTCGGAACACCATTGATGAACACTGTGATGATTCCTGGGAAAACAGCTAAAACAATCCTAGTAAGAATTACAAGACCAAGTCATGTCTTAGACTCTTAGGTTAACAATTCAGTTAACTTTATTCCTAGCTGTTCAAATAACATGATTTCCATTCCTGCTGCAGATTTCTAGCTTCCGGCAAGATTTCAGCGGATTTGTTGGCTGAGATTCTGCAAACAGGACTGCTCGTTATGGTCACTAGTTTGTAGGTTCACCTTTTTGTTCCATATTCATCGTAATTGATTGAACTAAAATTTGTTTTATCATGACATGACCAAAAACGCGTTCATGTCCGTAAAGATTGTGGAAAAACATTGAAACAAATTAAGGTTTTCCCTTTTCATTTGCCCTTAAGTATAGGGGAAAAAGGTTAACTTAGATAAACAAAAATATTCTGCCCTTATATTCTTTTAATGTTCTATTAAAAATGTCTTAAAAATTAAATTTTAATCTTTCTAAATCCTAAAAGTACACTCTATCCTTATTCTTCTAAACCCTGATCATAATTCCGAACCTTAAATCTTAAACTAATGATCGACTATTTTAAAAAAGACATCAATAAAGACAGAATGAAAAACAAACAATTTACATCTATAATTAATATAATTTTAATTTTAATTTTAATTTTAATAGGAAGAAACAAAAAGAATAAACACCATACTTTTCGAAGTAGATGACAAGAATCCACTCTAATAATTCATGTCAGCAACATAAACCCAACATATATAATCAAGTTTAATAAAATAATTAAATTAAACCAAGAAATTAACTCTTTTTTCGACCATGCAATTACCAGTTTGATAGTGCAAATTTGAAGTTTCTGAAACACTGGAGCTCTGCATAAGTTCTTGAAACCCCATTTGAGCAGACATTGAGAGCAGATTCTCGAAGCCATCATCCGCCATAACACCGCAAGAAGAGGAGGAACCGACGTTGTAAGATGGTGGTGCAAACCCCATGGCGGCAGCACTAGAAGCCGCCGCACCAGTGCCGTCGTACTGAATTGCACCACCGCCAAGTACCGGCTGAACTTGGTGGTTATTAATATTATTCCTTTGTTCCGAACTCGCTGCAAGACTGGCTTGCATCTGCCGTTGACGGCGTCGGGACCTGGAACGGCGGTTCTGGAACCAGTAGAAGACGTTAGCATCCCCAACGGAACCAAATTTCTCGAGCAGCTTTCTTATTCTCACGGTTTCGTCTTTTGAAGGGTTGACCATGCCACTGTTGAAGATGGATTCGAGTATGAGGATTTGTTCGGGTTTTGGCGTCCACCTTGACCTCACCGGTTCACTTCTTTCGGAACCATGGCTCGGACTATTAGGGTCTGGACCTTGATCTTCCATTACTCTGGTGAAGACAGAGAAAAAAGGGCTAAAAATTGGTGTTGGAACTGAAAACTAGGTTTAAAATATAAGACAGAAAAAACAAAGCACATGAAAATTCAGTCTAGAAAACATGAGAGAGGAGGTGAGTTTATATAGGCGGAATGTTACTTCATAAAGTTACCAATTCACCCTTTTGTTTTATTATTTATAGATAATTCATAAAGTTACTTCATAAATTATTACATAATCTCAACTCATTATATTATTTATAGATAATTCTTCTATCTTTTAGTCGTATTTTTTTAATTTTTAATTTTAAATTTTAAAAATATGAATTTTACATCATAATTATATTTTTTATATCTTAAACCCTATATCTCAAAATTATACCATATCCATAATTTTTTAAACCATAACTACAAACCCTAACCTTGAACCGTAAACCCTACGCCCTAAAAATATATCATACCCTTAATTCCCTAAACCTTAATCACAGTCCCTAATCTTAAACCATAAATCCTAAACCCAATAATTTAAGTTGAAAACACTAACGAAGACACGATTAAAAAGTAAACGATTTATACTCTTATTCCTAACCACATCCGACGAAATTTATTCATTTAATGATGTATAAAAATAATTAAAAATTCATCTTATAAAAAATTATTTTAAAAATAAAATATTAAATAAAATCATAAATAACACAAAAATTTAAATTCATTTAATAAATGTTTCCTATCCCATCATGTTTTAGTTTAATTTTCTTTGTTGTATTGGTGTCATATCAAATAATGTTTGGCCTACTTAAGCTAACATGTATAGGGAATGTTGTCTAGTGCCGAACTACATAAAAAGTTATCACATTTATATTTTTATTAAAAAGTTCAATAAAAGAAATATAAGTACAAAAACAACTCCTTAAACCATTTCTTAATAAAAAAAATTGAAACTTGGAAATTATTCTTACTATATAAGGTTTAATAAAGTAAAATAAAATATTCAAATTCTAATATTATAAATAGAACAAATTAAATTAAAAATATCATCTTTATAATAAAATTCACTAATATTTAATTAAGGAAACAAGTCTCTTAATTAAGCACATGTTAACTGAATACTTTAAATGTAATTAAGTTTTCTCTTTAGTGTTGTTAGATTCATGAATTGTAGGTCTTTATTTTCCTTGGTTTAAGGATTTTGTATCCTATTATTCAAGCTTTTACATGTACTTGACAAAAGGTGAAACACATAGTTTTTTGCTTTGTTTTAGACTTAATTATTGCATTAGAGATCAACATTGAAACATAATTAGCTGTTTTTAATGAAACATACTTAGCTTTTTATGGGAAGTGACTGCCCATGTTACACATACCCTCTCCTTTTGCATATATATACACGTAATTATGTCACCCATATGATAAAATTAATAATTTAAACATCGGCTAAACACAACAGGATTAGAGACTAAGAGGCTATTATAGTTCCCATATTCTCTACTTTTAATAGTGTTGTCAAGGTTTTTTATGATATTTACCGAATATTTATTAAAATTATAAAAAATATTATAATTACAATAAAAAATAAGACTAACATATAATATATTTTTTATAATTTAAAAATAAAAATAACTATTTTCATAAAAATAAGCACACTATGAAAATTCAAAAATTTTCTATCTCTATTCAATCGAGATACATATGGGGTGAAAAAAAGAACAGCGAGTGACCCAGATTGTAAGACAAAATGTTTCGCTATTTAAGACTGATTACGTTACATTGACAAACATTCATCAATGAGAATCTAATTTTTCCGTGGCCACTAACAAAACTATAATAAAAAATTAGAATCATTAAAATTTTTGCGAGCAACAAATGATCACTAAGGTAAAAATAATACATTTATTAATTACATTTTGTAGGTATGCAAAAATGCTGAGTGAAGCCTGAAGTGTGTGGTGAAAATGGCAAAGAAACAAATGAAAGTTAGGGTTTGAGCAAATATGGCTGAATGCATGTGCAGGAATGCATGGAAACCTGGGCTCCCTGGTGAAAGGGAAGGAGACAACCTCTTTTATATATTTTAATACTACATTCTAAAAGACAGAAGTGATGGTCAAAAAATGGGGGAATATTATTTAAATAAATAATAATAAAAAGGTGACGTTAAGCAAAACATGGCTTACAGTAGCACTGTCATCTTCTCTCTAAATCTTTTTATATTAAACGAGAGGACCAAAACAAGTCTTCAAGTTCAAGGTTGGCTTAAACTTCGAACAGCTCTCCCTCTCTCTGTCTTCCATTTTTATATTTAAATTGTAGTGGAATTAATACAGGAGAATAAAACAGGAACCGACTCTGGTCGCGGTTTACAGTTTGTGTTTCTCTTTCTTTTGCCTTACATAGGAAGGATGTAGTTTTTATTTGATAGAACGGTGCTTTGGTACAACGTTGGATTACATGTTCCCTAAAGCAGAAGCTGATGCTGGTCGGTGTCTCCTACATTTTACCTGCAAATTTCTCTAAACACTAAGAACCCATAACTCTAAATAAACCCTATCCATGGGGTTTCTTAAGTCACTAGGAAGTAGGGTTAGGGAATAATGACTGGTTAACAACTAGTTAATCACTAGCTTTAAAGTTCGTGTGGATTTAAGAATTATTAATTACAGGTTTGCTGCCATAGAAACCAATAGTATTGGTAATTAATTTATTGTAGTGTGGGTGGATTTCTATGTAGACATGGATAAAATATCAGATACAATCAACTCTTCACGTTATTTATAGTTCTAATTAATAAAATTCATCTATTTTATTTTTTAATAATAAATCTTTATTTTTTTATGTGTTAATATAAAAATAAATAAATTTTATTGAAAAATATTACGGATGATATATTAAGTCGAATCTATCTAAATTTTTTTTAGTAAACATGGATATTGCCAGGGTAATTTGGTTGGAAGTCACTAATTAATTGAGGAAAACAATGTTTTGGAGTTTATCTACAAATGGAAAACTGCCTACTTTCCCTACCGGAGGAATCTTCACTGTTCTCAGTGTTGACACTGACATCTCCACCCCTTTTTTGCCTACTCAGGTTTTTCATATTACTTCTGCAGATGCTGTTCCAGATGGTATAATAATTTATTTTAACCTTTGGCCTACCTTTGTCACAGTATATTTATATAAAATAAACCTAAAAATAAATAATCAATTACATGTGATATTAATGGTTTTAGTAGAAAAAAAAATAATATTTATATTAAAAAATTTTAACTTAAAGTAATTTTATCTATAATATAGATCTAGTAAGTAAATTTCTCAATGAAAATTTTTATTTTAATTAAATGATATTAATTTATTTATCACTCATAATAATATGGGTAAATTCTTTTGTCTCTTTATTATGTCTTTATTTATGTCTCTTATTAAAAAATTTAAAATTTTGAATTATAAACCTTAACCCTTATTTTTTATATCCTAAACCCTACCCCTAATTTTCTAACCATAACCTACACAACCCCTAACCTTAAACCTTAAATTTTTAATTTAAAACGAAGACATAAAAAGAAACATGAGAAAGAAGTAAGATAATTTCCACTCTAATAATATATACATATGTGATATATATGTACAGTAAGTGAATCAAAGAGTTTAACTATAAAAGGTATATATTTAGAAGAGGATAGTCTATCTAAATTGGTCCGTTCAAACCCTAAAGTGATTATTTTTTACATGTCAAACGACAGATTGTGTTGGACCACTAACTCCAACATAACTTCACTACTTCCTACAACTTTGCTTCTTTTAAAACAGACCAAACGTGTTGCCTTTGACACACTATCATCATGCTCAGCTTCACTTCTTTTTAAACCCTAATTTTTTACATTAAAAAACAGATTTCACTTTATACACCTAAATTTATTAATTGAGTAAAATTAAAGATTTGAATGTTAATGTTGTGAATATGATATAAGTTACGTTAAAAGAACTGTCTATACATGAATATCTGATATGAATTAACCGGTTAAAAAATTAGATATCGATTATTATACAAGAAATTAATGATTATATTCCATGTAATTAATTAACACACCAATTCATTGATATCAATTATTGGAGCAATTCACATTGTATTTATCTTCTGAAATTTTGTCATGCAGGCATCATCCTTGATGTTCAAGAATTTGAGGGAATTATAAGATGGATAGGCCAATAATTATTACTCTACACATCTATAGTTTTAATTAACATTAATTAAGATATTAATGAAGGTGATCATCGATCATAATTTTTTTATACCTAATTTTTTAGGGTTTATGAATTAAACCCAGAACTTGCTTTTTGCAGGTAGAGATGTTTCCATTAAACTTAAAATGTTTCAGAAAAAGCATTGATGGTTGTCAAAAAAGTGTGTACAAAACATGGGTTTATGGCTTTTTTTGTCCCTTCAAATGGTTCCAGTGATTAGTATTTTAAGATTTCGTTTACTTTGTACGGAGAGAAATGTTAATAGACATGCTCAAGTATTAGAATTTAGGTAGAGTTTTCAAATTGGGATTATTTTAAACCAATTTGATATTTAATAATAATTTATGTAAACTTAATTGAATAATTTATATTGTGTTATTTTAACAGAAAATGAAGCTTTTATAACCTAGTACGCACCGACTTGAGAGTAGATTATTTTAATATAATATTACTTTTATTCAATTCAAAATAGTTGAGTTATATTTTTTAATGAAAAAGGTGATTATTAGGTTGCTCGGCAAAACCCTCTGTCTTGGCATTTTCTTTGGGAGGGCTATAATGGTTTCTTGAGAGGAAAAAAGAGAAAAGAAAATATGAAATATTTTAATTATTTTTTCGTAGATGTGTTTATTAAATCTGTGAATAGGATAAGGATAGATCAATGATTTTTTAAAATAATTATTATTAACAGTATAATTTAAATCAAATATTATAAAAACTTATTTTAAGAATATTCTTTTAGTTTAATTTACTTCATACCATCAATAAATTCATGTTAATTTTGTAATTTAAACTCGACTTGATTACAAATAATTTTATTTTAGTTCTTCAAAAAATTTATTTTATGACTTAAACTCAATTCAACTCGATCGCAAAACCAATGAAAATCTCAAGCCAACGATACAAACACAAACACTTACTTTCCAGTTATGAAGCATGGGATGGTGCAATGAATTGCGGGAAATGGGTCAAGCTCACTTCCCACCTTTATGCTTTTATCCACAAATATCGCTTCAAAAATATAAAATCATATATATAACTGTATGTATAATTTTTCAGTAATTTTTTTAAAAAAAATCAATTACCATTTTAATAATAATGTTCAATTACTTTTGAACGAATGGTTTTATTTAAATAAAACAATTAAAACCATTCGTTCAATACTCTCAATAGTAAGAATTCTTCTCTACTCATTCTCTCATATTTCTACCTTTCCGATTCTTCTCTGTTCCTTCCTATTGATGTTCTCTAATTGTATTGCAACATGTTAGAGATGGCAAAAATTTTATTTTACCTGTGACCGAGGTTAAGAGTGATGACGAGTCAATATCCATCATAATCATTGTCATAATCATAAACTTGGCCGTCGAATTCCATGTTATCTTCTTCATCCTCTGCGTCGTCGTTATATTCATCTACCAAATCATCTTCTGCCTTGCCGAATTTTGAACCCTTCTCATCGTCTTCATCAGAATTTGATTCAAGTCTTTGTTTCTTGGGTTTCTCTGTAGCCTCCTGTAATAAGAAAGGAAGTGCAGAGTTATCTGTGTGTATATACATCCTAAAATTAACCATTCAAGCAGACATAAACGTACCGGATCATCGAAGAGTTTCTCCAATACATCATAGTTTATTTTTGAGCTTAGTCCCTGCACAGAAGCCATATAAGTATCGAACATCCAAGACAAAATTTAAGCAATGCAGTTATTAGAATTCCATAGGTTCATATTTGAGGTTTCACTTGCAAGCATGCATACATGCAAAAAACGATTATAAATTATTGACCTAAACAATGCAAAAAACGCTTATAACACTACGGCGTTCCCATTCTGAAGGAAGTGTAGTTTTTAATCAGAAAGAACCAAGTTTCTATATCCAACCACATGGTACACCTTGGGCCAAAACAAGAAAAGTTATCTAATACCTTCTTGACCAGCACTCGCCGGGTTGCCTCAGCTGCAGTCTTAGGAGGACCTGCACTTTTTTCTTCAGCAGCACGCTTTTGTTGTCTCTCCTGTTAATGCAGTAAAAGCCACCAGAAAGAGTGAAAAAAAAGAGCTAAGATAAATATATATAATAATAACCTTGAATCAAACCAGAGTGGCAATAATCCACTGGAACAGAGAGAAAGAATTAAGTGAATGTCATCAAGCTATTATGCATGGTACTCTTTGTAGTTTGTTTTGCACTTTTGTTTTAGCAGTTTAGATATTGCCTTCCATGCCAGATCTTTAACAATAAATAACAAAGCCCAAGTGGTGGCTGGCTTCCTCTCAATATTAATTTTCGGAAATCAGCAAACTTCTATACTTTCCTTGATATTCAAGAATCACCTTTCTAGATTTTGCCACTGCTTCAGCAGCAGCTGCAGCAAGCTCCTGTGCAGCTTGGAAGTCCTCTGGGCATTTATCATAGTTGGCCATTAAAGCCTCTTTAGCTGCAGCTGCGGCTGCTTCCTTGGCTGCTTGTTCCTGCAAAAGTTGCATCATGATTAAATTCATGTAACATATAGCAAGAGATTATTATTTTCTTGATAAATTCAAAAAAGCAAAGAGTTGTATTCTTCACTTATGTTCTAACACAAAAAGCATTGAGACTCAAGTTAGTATATCAAACAAGGATTCAAGGCTCATACTTCTTATCTTCTAGACATTTTCAACGAGAAAGATTTACTAATTGCTTCTTCCAAAGCCCATACTTGAGGACATGTCAATGCATGAATATTGCGTTTAATGTGTGAGATTAGACTAGAGTAGGCCAAAATAATGTTGTGCTCAAGAAAGTCATGTTTCAAATCACCTCAAGATATTCCCGGTTCATTTCTTCCCAAATGATCTTTTTGAACCGCTTTTCCTCCTCATTGTGAAGATAACCTTCAACCTGAAAATGTAATATTTGTGTTTGTTCCAAACACAAAATCAACCAACACATTCTAAAATTAAGTTTAAAATACAATGCATGTCACTCAAACAATAATCAGGAGCTTACATATTAAATGCATTCATGCATTAATAAAGACGTGACTCGTTTAAAGAACATGAACTATACTGTTAACAAGTGAATAAAATTTTCAGGTCAGCCTATTTAATTATGTACCAGACCAACCAAATTCACTTCCTAAGAAAGTTATGAAGACCTAAACTCTAGATACTGAAGAACAGACCTGGACAATATAGTGGCATTGATTACATGAGACACATAACCCACCCGTATGTTTAGTATTAGTTTCATAGAAATGATTGAAAGCAGAATTAACTTCAACTCAAGGGTATACATTTTATAGATGTTTACTGATACTGGTCAAAAAGATGATTTGATCCAAGACTAGGAACTATAACCAATGCAATTAGTTTAGAACTTGGGTAGTTGAGCTTTAACTGGTAGTACTTTGTTTGTTGAAGTTCATATGGACCTTGCAATGTCAAAATACAAGAAAGCAGGCATATTCCCCACCTCAAAATCATCAATATCGGAAAAATTATCTGATTCATCATCACTATCATCATCTCCAGGTAATTTATTGTTGTCATCATCAATGGCTGCCTTGTTAGTTGCATCCTCCCAAACCCCTGAAACAATACCTTCTCTGATAAAAATCTTGGGCATCTGGACCATGTCACCATGCAAAGCATGATTAATCATGAGTTTTAAACTTACCAATATTTTGAGGGTTTTCAGATCCACTCACAATGGTGTTGCTAGAAACGCTCTGGAATTATCAAGAATAACCAAAACAATGAAGTACCATGATAAAGAACCACAGTTAAAACATTGTTTAACATAACATTATAACTAAATAAACTAAAAAGATCCAATACGGAAAAATTCAAGCATACAATCACAAGAATTTGAAAAGGTCAATCTCTCATAATTAAGCAACACAACCATAGATAAATTCCTCATTACTAAGTTTTTCACACCCATGTAAATCCCAAAATTCAAAATAAATGAAGCAAAAAAAATGGATGATCAAACTTTTCACTGTCCTTAAACCTTTACAAAGGTAAATTATAGAACTTACATTAGTATTTTCCTCGATAGATGATTTGGCCATTCTCTCTTTCTCAGCACGCTGGAATGCAGGTGGATCTGATCCTCCTTCAAGACCTCCTGAAACCTTCATGAACTGCATCGACCAGTAATAGCATGAAGGTTTTCTCTCCTTCATAAATTGTAGTGCGTGGAAAAAGATAAGAAAGCCTACAAAAGGTCAAACAATACGGGTGCTTACCTCTTCATAACATTCATTACAAAGTCCATAGGAAAAAGGTTTACTCTCCTTATGCCTGCATAGAACTTCATCTAAAGTAGTTTCCTTTGACCCAGTTTTTGGTTGTTTTATAGTAAATGAACTAGTTCGAAGATCCCTCTCCTTTTCTGTAAACTCCTCCATCTGGTCATAAGTTTATTACAATAGAGTGTATTTCAAGAAATGCAACGTAGGAAAAGTAATGAGATGCAAAATACAACAATTCAACATAATGGTTTCAGTAGTTATAAAAAATCAGCATAAAATTAACATAAAATTAGTTAGATAGTCTGTAGAGTGGACACAAGTATTGACAACAGTAAAGATTTACTAATCAAATTCTACCATAAGGATTATAACAATAGCACTGACACAAGTTAAAATTACAACAAAGCTTATTTTCTCACAAGATGCTGCAATCCATTTAGATCAGATCATACATTCATGTTCTACTCAGGACCCTAAGCAGATAGGAAGTCACATCAACATCAAAAGGAAAATAAAAAATAAAATACAAAACATGATCCAAACTACAATAAACGTCAACTAGGTAGAATATGGTTCTTCATTTCATAGTTACTACTAATTTACTACCTTATTCCATTACCAGTTTACAGGCACATTGTAATTCTTCTATATTACCATGAACAAGTCGAAAGATGCATACCGTTAAGGCTCCAGAGTCAGTATTCTCAAATTCAATCAACCGCTTTGACAATGTTGCTTCACAAATGTGAACAACCTCTATCTGATAAACAGAGACCTTAATTATCCAAATAATTTGAGAAAAGAGAAGATGATACGAATAGGAGAAAAACAAGAATCAACATGAATCCAAGTAAAGAATAAATTGGAACTTGGAAAATGATGGAAAATCTCATCTAATAATAAAATAACAAACACTGCCCTAATAATAAGATCAATTATGCAGGAAAAAATTATCCAGAAGATGCTAAATGGAAATATCAAACACTATTTAAAAAATATATTCAGTATTTGTTATGGCTTAAGATCAATTATGCAGGAAAAAAATTATCCAGAAGTTGCTAAATGGAAATATCAAACACTATTTAAAAAATATATTCAGTATTTGTTATGGCTTAAGACTGCTGTGGATTTCTTTATTCATTGCATTTTTCATTTTTTTTTCATACTAAACTACGTTTATTTTAAGCCTCAAGTTTTAGAATGATGAAGCAAAAGTTTCCTCTGCAAAAGAATAAAAAATAGCATCATGGACTATGCATGTTACTACAATGACAGGTTGCATAGGGTCTTATAGACAGGACAGTGAGGCATCAAAACTATCACTACTCTAGCTTTGGTCGAGACATGAACCTAATCTAAAACCATATACTATAAGTTCGAACTTTTTTTAGCATGTGTCAATTCTAACACAATCATGACCTGGCTGGAAGTTAAAACATCTACTAAATTGCAAGCCCTACTGATAAATTTAAAAATGCAAAGTTAGTCAGCAAAATAATATAAATAAATATATAGTTTAACTTAAAAATTTTCAAGCAAAAGGAAAACAACTATGATTAATGAAGAAGCCAAGAAACAAAAAAAAATATGAAAATAACCTACAATTTTTGACTTAGAAACCTTCACACCATGTGAAAGTGCAGAAATGTACAGTGCTGCACCACATAATCCACTGGGTTTTCTCCCTGTCTGTAAATGTGTTACAGTAAGTTTTTAACTCTAAAAATTACCCAGGAAAATACATAGAATCAAAATAAAGTAATTGGAATAAATCACACCTGCATCCAGTCCCGTTTCATGCTAGCTAAAATGTCCCGTGCACTTTTAACAACTTCATCGTTCCCTTCTGGAATCAAAGCTGCAAAGCATGTTGGTTATTATGCATGTCTGAGTTCAAAGCACAAACACTACAATCAACCAAAGAAACTCAAGGTATGGTAAGGAACTTACTATTTGTAAATTTGTGAATAAAAATTGAAGGATCAACAAGTTTCGGAAGATCTTTTGCGTCAGCAAGGTACAGAACATAGCAAAGCTGCAGATATACAGAGCCAAGCTCATAACTGAAGAAGAAACAACAGAACTTGATCAAAACAAAACGGAAACGTGCCATGCAAAAACAGAGACAGAAATGACTATCAAGCTATTAATTTTGTTTGCAAGGGGTAAAAGGAGGAAATTCCTTACACATTTACACTTAAAGAATTTGAAAAATCAATAAGGAGGAATGGCTTTCTCTTTTGCCTGCAAGTAACAAAAAAGTGATATAAAGGAAAGAAAATCAAAAGGAGGGTAAATGATTTGAGCATGAGATTAAAATATACCTTTGATACCACGTCTAAACAACACAAAAATGATGAAATAAAAACCACCTTTTCTGTCAAATAAAGTACATTCAAATGTATGCACTTGAAAGGAACAAAGATCAAAGGTTTACCGAAAATAAAAAAAGAGGTCAGAACTCAGAAGGTAAAGAATCTGTTTGGTAGTTTACAAATGAGAACGAGAGGTTTGAAGTAGTAGAACATTAATCCGTCTAGGAAACTACATGACCCTATATTAGTTAAAAAAAATATGCAGTAACAAATATCAGACAACAAAATTAACGAGTTTGCAAAGACTAATCAAAATACGTAAAATATCTGTGTTAGATAAAAAGTTACTTGGGTGAAATTTTATTTCCGCAAGTTTATACACATGTAATAAGTAGACGTCTATATGTTTGTGTTATCAAACTGACATATAAACAGTTGAATCATCACATTTTAAGTTTAGACCACAAACCATGTTAAAATTCAGGCAATAGTATTCCATGTAACCACATTACAAATTTAAGAAAGAAGATATTCCTCACCGACAGGCAAGATAGAGACATGCAGCCTCTACTAGCTCTGATCTGCGCCCCCTAGTGAAATTGCATTCAAGTCCAATCTTCACAATGCAGATAAAAATAGCTCAAAATATTGAGGGGGAAGCCAAAAATGGAAAACACTGAAATGAGACTTAGGAAGAACAAAACATACTTCATAAAAGCGTCTAGCAATTTCAACAACTTCGTCACTATAAGCATCAATCTCTAATTGAATCCTCAGGCTATTCATATTATCAAAAGCTGTATCACAATGAAATTAAAACCAGAAACAAGATATTTGTAAGTCATACTGCAATAAGCGCTTTAATGCTAACACATTATTAACCATAACAACAAACTGAAATAGCACGTAAAAGTAAAGATGAGCCTACAAACTGTTTTGAAATCAAGAAACTATGACGGATGAATTTGATCAACAGTTGGAAACACATAGCTTCTTGAATAGCATAGATGCAACTTAACAAAGCATACCTTTATCCAAAGTACGCCTCCGTGAATCTGAAAAATCTTGAACGGACCTTATATAATTTCCGGACAGTTTGCTCTGGAACAAAGTGAAATTAGTATTTGATTAAAACACATCCGGCAATTAAGATTAGCCAATAATATTTCTTTTGTTTAATCGCATATTAAGCCAGCCAATCCCATGGTTAGGAAACTACGAAATATAGCTGAAACTAAACATTGAAATTTTCACGAAACAAAACATATCAACTTGGTTAAACCCAAATCACAACTATTCCACTAAATTTTAGCAGAAAGATTACCGCGCCAGATGAATCTTTAACGAATTGAGGTTCGGTTGCATAATTGTATTCTTCCAACACCTTCCCGCAAAAATTACAACACCTTCAGAATAAATCAATAAAAAATCAAGAATGAAACAAGAACATCGAAATTTTCTCCGAAAAACAACAACAACAACAGTGTTTACGAGCAAGAAAATGACTTACAAAACACCTTCATTGAGTCGTTCTCCAGAAACGTTTCTGGAACAACTGGGACAGAAAACCATCCTTCGGATGTTAAGAGATAGCGTTAGGGTTTATGCCTTGGGAGGTTTTAATAAAGGAAATTACTCAAAGAATTTGAATCTTGGAGCAGTGAACACCGAGGGCGCGCGGAAGTGGAGGAAAGAAGTTGGGTTTCACTAGTTTTATCCTAATCGAACGTACCGATTTGAACGCGCGCTGAGATATCACTTGTATCGCCTATCACCGTTGACTTGGTATACGTTACTCGTTAGTTATAATTCGATTGGAATTTTTTATCAGCCCACTAAACTTAAAACTCGCGCAACTCAAACCACCTTCGACGCCACTAGCACCATGACCCTTCAGGCTTCATCCAGCATCCTAAGTCCTAACTAGGATAAACATTCGATTGAACCGTTTCAATTTTTTTTAATAAAATTATATTTTATAATTTAAATTTTTTTAAATTGAATTTATTATTTTTAACTTAAATTGTTTGAATTTTTGTTTAAATTTAATTATAAATATTATAATATTAATTATTTTTAATTAAAATATTATTTTATAATCATAATATATATATAATATCATGTTTGAAAAAAATTGAATATTAATCTTATATAAAAAAATCTTAGAATACGTAAACAATAGGGTTACATGTTCTATCAGACTAATGACTTTGTAATATGTGGTATCATTGAGACCTTATAATCTTATATCCTTTAAGTCTTTGACTACCCGATTTTATATGAAACACCAACAAACAGGATAGTTAGAGTAAACAACTGTGACAAAGACTCATAATAAGCATGATTGACTCGTGATGAGAGTAGAGTGTTGCAAGATTGAGTGGAAAAAATATTATACCTAAAAAGAAGCATAAACATTAATTTAACATCAAAATATAAAAGGATAGATCTTGAAATATATAAACGATGGTACTACATATTTATTAGATATTTTTAAAAAATATATATAATAATCTCATGATAAACATATATTAAAAAGAATTATCTCAACTCGAATTTAAAAAATAATCAACTAATTAATAAAAATTATAAGTTATTCAAATTTCTATTTTACAAAGTTTATAAAATTATAAATTGCGTAAAGTTGAACAGAATATTTTCTCATCGAGTTTCTGGATGAAATCTGCAATGCCAATAACCTAATGGACAGATGGTCCATAATTTATCTGGATGTGCAAAGGAGAACAAGTTCAGAGATCTGAATCCTGTCTGGGATGAGAAGCTGGAGATTCTGGTTCACGATATTACACTGACCTATGTAATTGACAGATTTTAAAATGAAAGCAACCATTAGAAAATGGCAACGCGAATCAAATTACAGTGGTTTCTTTTTATCATAACCTACATGACTAGAACAAAAGAAATTCCAATGTGTAAACGGTACATAGAAAGGCTAAAACAATTTTTTCGACGAGGCCAACGGCAAATTATTTGGGTCCTAAATGACCTCGGCCACCACATTCCGAGCACATAATATTGCCACTTCCTCCACAACCTGAACGGTAACAAATTGCATACTTTAGTACATCATAATTCATATCAGAATCATATCAACATAACAGCAAAACCATACTCATAAAAAGATTGGACACATGAAACCCAAAGATAAATCCAATTTGATTTATACAACCAACAAATCTGGGATTAATATCCAATGTACGCAGTCCACTCCTAAACTCTCAATCTGTGATCTTCGAGGGTGAAAACACACAAACACACATGGGACCCGAAGCTTAGTCCAGTTGATCCATGCCATCACATTTTCCAAGTCACATCTAACAAGTTTGGGGTTTGTATACAATGTGTATAACCCCTTATCATATTTTCAGACTTTGATAAAGAAATTTTAACCTGGAGCTTTATCCAGCTGCATGATCAAACAGGTTTTTTGGGTTCGAATCCAATATCGTCAATCTCTTCCATTATTCCAAAATTGCGACCTCCTTTGTTCCAAAACTAAAAACCTTACTCGTGATGTTAGAGTTTAGAATACCTGAGTGGCCCTCAATGTGATAGCAATGACAAAGGGAGTTTTGACAAATATTAATTGTATTCTACAAATGTCTTCTGTGATTGGACAAAAATGCAAAACACGAACCAGAATCACAGTGTTGATAGTTAGAGTAGTCAAGCCAGTTCATGTCCATCGACTTAAAAGTCGCCCTGCTAGATTTGCTAATGTAAAATCATAACGTATTTCACCAAGAAGCACTGGAAATTTTAGTTCATGGTATTTGCGTAGCACGACAACAAGCTAGGCAAGCCTTAAGGCAAGAAATGACCTAATGCTCAATATACTTCGATCTTTAGTTAATCTAGAAGCACCAATGTAAACCCTAATTTAATCATTTCATAAAGGATTCTTCCTATAATAAACAGTTTTTAAAGGGTAGTATTTAGAACTGCATCCGCTTGTCATGCAGAATTGGGTTCATGGCAATGTAAAATAAGTACAGATAGAAAATTGACAGCATAAAAATACATTTAGGAACATAAATCATAATAATCAATGAAGAAGCATTAACTTTACCTAGGCAGCGGACTTTGACAATGATACCCTGGCTCTCTAATATTGAGTCCACATATAATCCACAACCAGAGCATGTGGTACAAAGGACAGCACCTTTAGCCTGACAACCAGTGCAACGGGGATTATCTCCAACTACTTTTTCAGCCAAAGATACCCCAACTGGTTCTTCAATTCGTTCCTCAGGGATAGGTTTATCATAACAAAAGAGTGATTCGATGCTGCTTCTTCGTGTATGTGCATCTCCCACTGCCTTTGACTCAGCCTGTAACATCAAAATTCACCATTTCAAATATACACGCCATAACCATCTTATTTTGAAGGAGTATCAGAACCGGAATTAGTCAGACAACCCGACTGAACAATTATCTTAACAATACAGAATATCAAAGCAACAACAAGAAAGCAATCTGATATTGATATTTGATGAACCTAATGGACGCACCATGATAAAAACAAAATCAACAAAGGTTTCCAAACGATCAATATGAATATACATGAAATTATGAAAGAAAAGGGCAAAAAGAAAGCAATGTAGCTAAACTAACCTCATGAGAAGAAGAAGAAGAAGAAGACGATGAAACAGAATCACCTGAACAAACTGCGCAGATTTTAGAGATCGATTTGCATCCATTGGATCCGAAACCATACGAAATTTTGTTCATTTTTCTCAATTTCGGTGTTGAACTTACGGGAAATGTTATTGGAGCTGAAACTCTGATAGCAAACTCCATTATATCCCAAAATTCAAACAACTTATTAAACACACACACACAAATTGAATCTGGGGAACCGGAGAAATGGGATTTTGAAGTAAATTAGAAAATTTTGAAGAGAGCTTCGAAGAAATCGAAGAATTGAGGGTTTTCTTGGCACTGCTCGTTGTTAACGATGTTTGGTGGGAAAATAAGTTGGATTTATCCATTTTTTACGTGGGCCGGGTATCGGGTTAGTAAAAAGGCTTAGATCACAGATAAATATTTTAATATATATTATTTTTATTTAAATATCTAAAATATTTTTAAAAATTAAATTAAATATTTAAAGTATACTTTTTTACGTATCTAAATACGTATTAAAGTATTTGTTCATTAAATATGTATTCAAATTATTTTTCAATCCAATTAATCAAATTTTGTCTACCAAATTTACTATGTTTTTAATGGAAATTACAATAATGTACACTGACAGAAATCTCCAATGATTTATCAAATACAACTCTACAACCAGCGTAAAGTTTGGTTTTTTTATTGTTGTGGATGAATGATCGTTAGGACAAGTAATGACATCTTGTTGATAAAAATTAAAAAATCAATTATATAAATATTTGTTTAAAAATTTAAAATATTAAATAAAAACCCGTTTAAAATTAAATTAATAATTGTTTAAAGGACAAGATTGTAAAACTCTATAAAATCTAGGCGCTTAAATTTAAAGATTCAAAGGGTTAAGATTTAAGGTTAGGGACAAAATATAAATGTTTGAAAATAAGGAGAAATCATAATAAATTAAAAAATTAAATAAAAATTAAACAAAAAGAAAAAAAACTTTCATCGGATAGAGAGAGGTGATTCTTTCCCACCCCACGTACATCTGTCTTTAGGGATCACGGTTAGTATTTATGATATATAAGTTAAAACATAAATCTTTAATATCTTAACCCTAAAACATAAATCGTAATCTCTAAACCTTAAATTCTAATAATAAACCTTATATTCTAAACATAAATTTTAAATTTTAAACCCATAAATCCTAAATTAAATTTATATATGATTGTATAGGATTTATTTTGTACAAGATGTTTACAGTGATCTTTTGGATTAATAAAAATCTTCATTTATCTAAAAAAACAATTTAAATTAAATTTTTAAATCTTAAATTTAAAAATATATAAATTTTTATTTTTATTGACGATATAATAAAATATTTTATTATATAAAATTTTCTTTAAAAATATAATATCTCATCATTATTATCTTATATTTGTCGATAGTACTAACTTCATATATAATCTTTACAAAATAAAAAAATAAAAGATATTACTTAGTTATGAAGATCAATGTTAGGTGTAAAGAGGAAAAAGTCAATGTCGGGTGAATCAATTTAAAGCTTGCAAGAATCGTACAATTGAAATTAGTATCCACCAAAATAATTTAAAAATATTGGACTTCAATGACCAAATGGACTTACCGATGGAATAAGTACTAAAAATTATAATGATTAATCGACATTAAATTCATATAAATTGACATAAATATAAATTTAATTATCAATATTTATAATAAATTTGGTACTAATTAGTAATTATAGAAAATTAACTCTCAACATTTTAATATTTTACAATTTAGTCTTTAATTCATTCTCATTATCCCTTCATCTCTCAACTTTATAGTTTAGTATTATTTTTGAAGAGTACAATGAAAAAATATGGTATAAAAGTATAGTAAAAAAGTTCTTTTTAAATTTTTAGTTTGAAATATATGTGTTTAGTATTGTTGTCAAAAAGTACTTTTGAGAAAGTAAATGACCATTTTAGATATGATGTTATAAGTTAAAAAATATATATCTAAATGATAATCAAATTATTTTATATTATAATACTAACTTAAATTATAATAAAATATAAAAATATTAATAAATGAATACATAAATTATTTATAACAAATAATTTTTATAGAAAATATATAATTTTTATATGAATATATATAATTTTTAAATTTAAAAACTAATTTATGTTAAATATAATTATGTATTTATAAAAATTAAATTATAATAAAATATAGTAAATGAAGGTTAAAATTATAATCTGACTCTTAAAAACACTTTTCCAACCGTAAAAATTAAAAATTTTAGTTTTTACGTTTGGGTTGAATCACTTTCCAAATGTAATTTTTTTTAAAAATTAACTGTTTAATATTGCTTTTACATTTTAAATAAGTTTTTGGCTCAAAAATTGATTTGAAAAGCAATCTGGCCTAAGTTTCACAGCCAAGAGTTTACCGTGCCTCTTCTTTCACCACCAAACACAAATCACAGTCTTCTTGCAGCATTTTTGGCATCGAATTAAAGGATGTAATTAAAAACTTTTGATAGTTAAAGGATATAATTTAAAACGTGAAATCACTAAATAGTTTATCCATTTTGAAATTCGGTCCAACGTTTCACACTTTACCTTATTTTCCACGTTCTGTTGTCATTAACCCAAAATCTAGTAAAAAATATAGAATCCATACCGACCGACGACAAATCTATCAGATAAACAGTAGTATTACGTATTCGTTTTCCCTTCTTTCACACAGTCTTGAACCTCCAGCAATTTATGCAGTAGAGACACCAACCGAGTGCCACTTGTCTCCGGTGCATGATCTTGCCTTACTTCGGTTTCAAATTTTATGTTTCCTTGGCATGTATTGGTAAAACTTTGAACAAAAACTGAGCTTTTTAGTTATGGAATCTTTTGTAGAAGCAGGAAAACCAGAAATCTTTTTCATGTAAAGGTCAGTTTTAGTTCTTATGTTGGGTTCCCTAATCATGGTTTAGTTCAATCTTTTTCTCTGTTCTTTTTTGTGTGTGTGTGTTTGGTTTGAGTTTCTGGTATGGGTACTTGGGTTTTCAAATACCAAAACAAGAGGTTCATGGTCATTTTCTTGAACATTTCATTTCTCTTTGGGGCTTGTGTTTTTATGGCGACATGTTTCAGTTCCTCAAAGGTTGTTGTTTTAACCAGCTATGGTTCTGAATTCGACAATAGCCAGCGAGATTGTAAGGTCCTGGAGAATTTAGATGATTATAAAGCCAAGTGTTCTTATCTTAAGTCCAGTAAGCCATGTGTTTATCAAGGCTATATTGATTATCTCCATCTGTTTTATTGCAGTTTCGGAAGATTTCCCTTGTTTGGTGATGTCGTTTTACTTGTTTGGCTTGTTGTCTTGTTTTATCTTCTGGGAAACACTGCGTCTGAATACTTTTGTTATTCTCTCGAAAGCTTGTCGAGTCTTTTAAAATTGTCCCCTACACTTGCTGGTGTTACTCTGTTGTCTCTTGGCAATGGTGCCCCTGATGTCTTCTCTAGTATAGTCTCCTTCATGGACAGTGAGACACAGGACATTGGGTTAAACACTGTCCTGGGTGGTGTTTTCTTTGTGACTTGTGTCGTGGTCGGGATGATAGGGACGTTTGTGCACCGGAAACGAGTTCCGGTTAACAAACCGGCCTTTGTAAGAGACGTCTGCTACCTCCTCTTGGTTATTGCATCCTTGGTTTTGATATTGAGTGTTGGAGAAATCAGTCTTTGGGGAGCAATGGCCTTCTCTTCAATGTATATTGTTTATGTTATACTTGTTTACATTGTGTATACCGTTTGGAATTCGGATGGGATAGACAACTTGGATTCTGATTCGAGCTATGGTAGCGGTTTGAACATACCGATTTTGAACAAAATCGACAAAGTGGAGATCGATTTGTTAGAGGAAGGGGCACCGGAAGACGAGAAAGGAGACAGATTCAAGACATGTTGCTTATGTTTAAGAATATCTGGTAAATGTAGTGTGTTACTCTGGATCCTTGAGATGCCCCTTTATTTACCTAGGAGACTGACAATCCCCATTGCTTGTGAAGAAAGATGGTCTAAACCAGTTGCAGTTGCATCAGTGACATTAGCACCGATTCTCTTATCCGTACTTTGGGACCTTCAAGACGACAATCTAACCTTCAAAACCGGCATGGTGGTCTATGGAACTAGTGTCCTGCTTGGTACCAGTTTTGGGGTTCTTGCATATTTGAAAACTGAAAAATCTAGCCCGCCGAAGACCTTCTTGTTCCCGTGGCTAGCCGGAGGGTTCGTGATGAGCGTGGTTTGGAGTTACATCATTGCTCAAGAATTGGTTGCCCTGTTAGTTTCACTTGGCTACATACTTGGCATCAGTCAATCAATCCTTGGTTTCACAGTCCTTGCTTGGGGCAACTCACTTGGAGACCTAGTCACCAACATGTCCTTGGCATTGAATGGTGGTCCAGAAGGGGCTCAAGTGGCTATATCAGGCTGCTACGCTGGTCCGATCTTCAACACTCTCTTCGGTTTAGGCATGTCGCTGATAGGCTCAGCCTGGCATGGGTACCCTTCACCTGTTCAGATCCCTAAAGACCCTTATCTCCTTGAAACACTGGGATTCCTTGTTGCTGCCTTGCTTTGGGCACTTATGGTCCTACCGATGAGAGACATGAAGCTAGATGGGGTCCTTGGAGGTGGACTTTTCCTCATCTACTTCACCTCCATGTCTTTATGGCTCATTCAAGTCCTCTGACTTCGTACCTACTGGCTTTACCCTATGTCTTTAAGGATGTTTCTTACAGTTCTTTCCCATCCATGTAATCATATACGGATATGTATCCAATACACAAGTACTTCAAGAAAACTAAAGCTATAACATAACCCAGATTTAGTGATTTTTTCTATGCATAAACTGATTTTTCTAAGGCTTAAATAAAAAAAGTGTTTTAATATATATATTTTTTTAATTTTAGACGCTTAGTGTTTATACTGTTGTAATTTCAAGTGTCTGGTGTTAAAAAAAATATTTAAAAAATATTAAACAATCAATGCTTGAGATGTGGTATGTTTATTTTATTTTTTAAAATTAAAATTTTAAAACAATTTTTTATTAAAAAATCCATTTTTTTTAATTTTTTATAAAATCCCAAAATTTTATAACTTTTACAAAATAATCTTCATGTTTAAAAAATTTCAAACCCAAATACTTAAATCATCGTCCTCGATTGTTGTACTTAAATACACTATTCTAATCGCTAAACCTAGATGATCATTTCTTCTAACACTTCATCTTCAGAAGTACAAAACGATATACCAATCAAACGTCAATGATAAAGTTATGGATGAGTCTACCACGTGCGACGAACATCGCTGAACACCATTATTACTGAACATTGTTGAACATTATTAAATTAGTTAATAAAGTTTAAAAACTTGAAGGACTTAATATATAATTAATGATTATTTTTAAAAAAATCAATTAAATTAAATTTATTTCCATATATGTTAAAATTTAAAATTTTTAAATAAGAATAAATTATATGCTTAGTATCTCAGTTATTTTTGTATTTCTATTTTGGTACTCAAACTAATTTTTTTAATAGAATAATACCTAACGGTACATATTATTTTTATTTTGATACCCAAATTATTAAAATTAAAAAGAAACATAATATTGCTTGGTCAAATAACAATTTTAGACCCTAAAACTTATATAATGTATCAATTTATTCTACAATGCTATCAATTTAAATATTATTTTTAATTTTTAGATTAAAAATATAAATTCTCTCTTCTTCTTCTATTCAAAGTATAAAATATTAGATATCGAACATCTTCTTTGCTGTCAACATTATTTTTTGTAAAATTTCATCTATTTTCCAATTTTTCCAAAAATAATATTGACTTTAATAACAATAAAAAAGTAAAATATGAAAAAGTAAAATTCAACTAAACGAAATAAAAAATAATAGCCGATTCCACAATGATGTTGGACTTTTTCGAAATTAAAATTAAATTAAATTAATCTTTGTTTTTAATTAAAAAATATTCTTTGCGTTAAGATTTTTAAACGAAAATAACTTTTTTTTCCTAAAAGTTTTTTAAACAAATGATATTTCTATATATTTGATCATCGTTTCACTCTAAATTTTTTTAACCAACCAAAATTTATTGTTTAATTTTGTGTTTTAATGGGTTAAACTTATTTTGATTTGCGATATCTTTGAATTTTTTAATAATTGTTTCTTTTCTTTTCTGGTTTTATATTATTTCATTTTGTTCCAAAGTCGAAAGCTTTTGGTTACAAGTTCTTCGATAATATGCTGAAAACAAAAAATGCTCTTTGGTGATTGTATATCTTTGTCAAGGCTCAGAAAATCAAGGCTTACTTCAACCAAAAATTAAAAATGATGTTTAAATCGAATAAAGTGATAGATTGTATAAATTTTAGGGACTAAAATTATTATTTGTTCAAGCAAAATCTTTGTTTTCATTTATTTTTAATAGTTAAGGTACCAAAATAGAAATAATGTGTAACGTTAGGTACCATTTTATTAAAAAAAATTAATTTGAGTACCAAAATAGAAATACAAAAATAGGTGATATACTAAATGCATAGTTTACCCTTATTTAAAAAAATTAAATTTTAATATATATGAAAATAAATTTAATTTAATTGATTTTTTTAAAATAATTAATAATTATATGTTAAATCCTTCAAATTTTTATTTTTTATTAATTAATTTAATAGTATTCATTAGTATTCAGTTATAGTGGTGTTCAACGGTGTTCGACGCCCGTCGTAGAATTTTACTAAAGTTATGTACCACATTATCTATTTAACAAAGTCAACAGAAAAGTGATTTTATGATTTATCAATAACTTTAGTGACTAAATAATCTTTATTAAAATTTTAATGGTTATGAGTGTAGTTTACCCTTATTTTCTATAAAACAAAACCCTCCACACTCACAGTGTCCTTCTCTTTCCCGCCACTTCCTGTCTTCTTTCTTTGTTTCCGTTTCACTCTGATTACTGAGAGTAACTAAAAATTTATTGAAAGATGTTGTGGGTTGACAAATACCGACCAAAAACCCTTGACAGAGTTATGGTTCATGAGGAGATTGCTTTGAATCTCAAGAAATTGGTATCCATTTTTCTTCAATTCAAAACTGAAATTTCTGTTTACTTTTGGATGCCTATTTTTATTGATCCTTTTTGTTTTTTGATTGTTTAAGTTTCATGGGTTTGTTTCTATAAAAATTTTGGTTTAAACAGGTTGCAGAGCAGGATTGCCCTCATTTACTCTTCTATGGACCGTCTGGGTCTGGCAAGAAAACCCTAATTATGGCTCTTCTCAGACAGATCTTCGGTCCTTCTGCTGAAAAGGTCTATTTTTCTCTTTGATTTCTTGTTTTTTTCTTCACTCTTTGATTCATTTCATAATGTTTTTTAATTGTTAATTATTTTTATTGTTTTACTCATTTAATTTGGGGGCTTGGAAATGTTGTTAATTTTGTGAAAAAAAGGGAAATTGAGTTTGTATCTGTGTTTTCTTCTTGAGTTTTAAGATGGGTTTTCTTTTTTCAATGAAGTAAAGAAGTTTATTGAGTTGTTTTCTATTTGCTTAATTTTCTTTATTTATTTGGTTATTGTTCTTAGAAGGACCATTTTGTTTGGTTGGTTGCAGGTGAAAGTGGAGAATAAGAATTGGAAAATTGATGTAAGTTTCCAATGATGTAATTTTCATGTCAAAATTTCTTGATGTAATGAAAATGAAATGTGACGTTCTACACTATGGATAAAATGTTCAGTAAAGCGTTCATTGTAAGAATAAGAATTTCAAATGATGACTTGCATAAAAGAGCATTGAGATTGAATGTTTCATATCCTTGATCTATCGAAGGTATCTTGGAAGCTTTATTATTTTTCCTCAATGTTTAAGAGACCTTTGTACTTGATTTTAATTTACCATTATTAACTTTGTATGCAACAATGGAACTTATGTATTTGTCGAGCATTTTGTGAACAATTATTGGTTGAATCAATGCATTCTTTCCCCTATATGCTCTTAACGAGAATCTCCACTTTTCTTTTTATTTCAGGCCGGAAGTAGAACCATTGATCTGGAGTTGACCACATTGTCTAGTGCCAACCATGTGGAGTTGAGTCCAAGTGATGCAGGCTTTCAGGACAGATATATAGTTCAAGAGATAATTAAGGAAATGGCTAAAAATAGACCAATTGACACCAAAGGGAAAAAAGGATATAAAGGTGATTCTCTTTTTACTTACTTTCCATCCTGATAAATCTCTTTTAGAAGCTTATCTCATTTAAAATTCAATGTTAACTTATGTCTCATCACTTCGAAGTTGATAGGTTTTCCAGAATTAACATTCATTGTCTGTACCCTTTAAGTTATTATGTATATATTCCTGATTCTTATTTCAAGTTGATAGGTTTTTGTTTCTCTTTAAAATTTAGAGTAACTGCATATAATTGCACTATTTTACTGACATGATATCTTATGAAAGACAGTGCTGATTCTCAATGAAGTTGACAAGCTTTCAAGAGAAGCCCAGCATTCACTTCGAAGAACAATGGAGAAGTACAGTACTTCTTGCCGTCTAATTTTGTGCTGTAATAGTTCTTCAAAAGTCACTGAGGCAATTCGGTCTCGATGTCTGAATATTCGAGTAAATGCTCCTTCCGAAGAAGAGGTTGGCAGAGTTTGCTTTTCGCCTTCTTTTATTATTATTTTCATGAAGAACCTTTGTTCTCTCAATTTCTGTCTTCTTATTGGTGAATTAAACTTTATTTCTGTAAAAAAAAAAATCTCTGCCAGATTATTAAGGTGTTAGATTTCATTGGAAAGAAAGAAGGATTGCAACTTCCATCTGGTTTTGCAGCCCGCTTAGCAGAAAAGTCAAACAGGAGTTTAAGGAGAGCTATATTGTCATTAGAGACTTGCCGTGTTCAACAGTTAAGCTCGGTGTTATCTTTTATTTATTAATACTTCCATCATGCACATCGGCAAGAAACTTATGCTTGTTTTATTTATTTTTCTTTTTTGTATTGTATTCATGATTACAGGTACCCCTTCACAAGCAACCAAGCAATTCCTCCAATGGATTGGGAGGAATATATATCTGAAATAGCAACTGATATACTGAAGGAGCAAAGCCCAAAAAGGTTCCCACTGCAGTATCTTACACTGTCTTATTATTGCCGCAATAGTTAATATTTCTTTCAGTTCATTTTGTTAACAAGTTGGTTATGTGATTACTTAGGCCAATTTCCTATAGGAAAGATGTGCGGGGTAAGATGAGTAGAAGTTAATTGGAATGCAAACTGTCCTTTATTTTAAGGTATTTATTTGAGTATATGTCTTCTTGAATTTCTTATTAAAGCTTTTTCTTTATTCTTTAGGTTGTTTCAGGTTCGAGGAAAGGTGTATGAATTGCTTATTAATTGTATTCCTCCTCAGATGATCCTGAAGGTAAATACGAACCATTTTCATGTTACACTCTGATACCTCCTCGAATTAAAATTTACTTGCTTTCTGTCTCTCAGAGGCTCCTTTATGAGTTATTGAAGAAATTAGACGCAGAGCTAAAACATGAGGTGTGCCATTGGGCTGCATATTATGTAAGTTCAATAGTCTATCGTGTTTCTGGCAGTACGTGTTAACATTCACTGACCAACATTAGATATCTGTTTTCTTGTGGTTAATTTATGGTTGACTATTAGGTGTTTCATCAAAATAGTAAACCGGCAATTGACCTTGATTCACACCTCTATTCTTTGGCCTTAAAATGAAACCAATCTTCTCAAAAACTTGTAGATTTCCCTGTATTTTCCAAACCCCCAGATGAAAAGATGGAAGGTAAAAAGGTGATAGATTGATTAAAATCGTACTATCATTTAATCACATTAAAAATTACGGAATTCTTTGAGCAAAGGGAACTTTGTGTAAAATGGATTCTTGGATATTTTGAAGACACCATGCCAATCAAGAGCAAGCATTGAGGCCACTGTAGAAATTTTCAATTAATTTACAGGTTGCTGAAAGTCACTAGGGCTTCTTCTGCCTAAAATAAAACAGTATTGCTAAACTTGACGCTAACTGATTTTTTTTGTACTAATAATTCGGTCTTTTTATTTGACAGGAGCATAGGATGTGTCTTGGACAGAAAGCCATCTTTCATATTGAAGGTAACCAAAACTTTCAACTTGTCGGATTAGGCCAGCTCATATTTAAGATAAAATGACATGTTCTTATTGGGAATGCAAGAAATGTTTGTGAATTGAAGGACGCATTCCTCCATTTTTTGAATGAATTTCGCAATAGATGTTGATTGTTACCTAAGGGTGGGTTCAAAATGATATTCAGATTTATGTTAATGCAGACAGATACGTGGTCATGGAAAGACTCGATAAAGTTTTGAAAGTGTCTTGAGCTTGTGATTATGGATTAATCTTGGTTAGAAGAAACTCATTCTTTCATTGATATTACTCACGTCCGAGTAACATTGGTGTCTAAGCTTTGAAATTATGTGGGTTGGTTGTTTTCGTAAAAATCACTCAGCCTATTCTGAACCAATATCTTAGAGATATCAAGATGTTAATGTTTGTCAAATATAATTAGCTGTAAAATATTCAAATTGATATGTTTCCATTGGTTCTGACATTTCTTGACAATGTCCTTTCAATGTTTCCAGCTTTTACTGATCAAATTCCTCTTCTGTTTTTGGATAATTTTGTAGCATTTGTTGCCAAGTTCATGAGCATTTACAAGGCCTTCCTGATTGCAACATTTGGCTGAAGAGCGAATAAGCATGTATCTTCTTGCCTTTTTTTATCTTTTATAGGTAGCAAGAATGTGTTGTTTCCTGGATTCCGATTATAAATTTCCAGCATGCTTTGTGTAGTCGGCTTGTCGTTTTGTTTTTGAATTATGCATGGTCTGTTAGGGGTTCTTGTAATGACCAGTGAACAAAACCATAAATTAACAGGTTCTTGTAATGACCAGTGAACAAAACCATAAATTTCATTTTTTGTTGTCTTCTCTACTTAATGGCACGTTGCATACGGTCTGGTTTGAGAAAATTGTATGAAGAATTTTCGGAAGCTTTTGAACCTGAAGATTACCAAAAGTGATTAAAAATATGATTGCTAAGAAAATGGATTACTTTATCAGAATATGATTACTAAGATTATAGTTAAATCTTTCTAGGCAGAAGAGAATTCTTGGTCTTAGAGATCAAATTGATGGAGCTTTTCCCTGTAAAGGATTTAGTGAAATATTCAAACAAATATGTATTTGACTTGTCCCATACCCTGGGGGATAGAAAATGACAAGCTAGAATGAAATGGTCAAAGACTTAAGCTTCTCGAATTAGACTAGAAAATGATTGAACTGAATTGGATTTGAAACCCAATAATTTGCAAATACAAAACTCAGATGCATATTTATTCTCTGTTGCCTTAAATTGAAGTAATAACTTAAGCTTCTTATATGCAAGTGTAAATCAAAACAATGCACAAGGAAAACAATTACAGACAATCTGGTTTACAACTTTGTACATCGACTATCGCTTGAGAATAGGGACGAGTCCCTTTGGATGCACTTGTACCTTAAAGTTATCGCTAATGGAAGGCGACACGGAGGTGTGCAGGTTGGGAAGGGGAGTCACTGGGAGAAGTGCTCATGGAATCTACTTGGGCAGCAAATTGCAAGTTCCACAGTACATCCTCAACAGACGGTCTCTCTGTCGGGTCCGTTAGCAGACATCGGACACAAATTTCCATCATTGTCTTTAATGACTGATCAGAGCAAGATGTCTGAACTGCTGGATCAGCAATGCTCCTTCTAGTTGCATCATCAGTTGCTACAACTGCCTGTAACTGCACAGGATTGTAAGAGAAATAATTAAGGATTCATTTGCGAGTTTGTTTGTGAGTCCAGAAAGGTAACAGGTCATCCTTTCTAACTGATGCGAGCAAATTCGTAGTTTCCGAATACTGGCGTCTAGTGAAGTGTTATTATTCATGATTTTGCATCAACAAATGTGCATCGTACTTCATCTAGAAACAGAAAAATGATGCAGAGAAAACATGTTGCTTCAACTCTTCATTTTCTTTAAGTATCCATATCTGTTACATATTCAGACATAGATAAGGAGATATGACCCTCCAAATATATAGAAAAATATTTTAAAAGACAGAACATACTCGAGTCACACACACTCGTATCCGGCACTCGCACTTAAGTCCAAGTAACACAGGAAATTTCTACTGTCAAACCCAAACAATCGACAGGAAATAAAAGGTATCTTCTTCCTCTTCTTGGTCTCTCGAATGATTATTATTACAAACAATTGGCTAGCCTCTTTTAACGAGTATCAAACTTGTATTGTACTAGTGTTTATCACGAGAGTGACATATTTAATTTTATTGTTGTGATGAGAAATGGAAATGGAACTTGGAACTCACAACTATTATAACATGGCTAAGTCTATGGTTTACCTGATTTTTAAGGATCTGAGCTTCATTCCTGGATTTTGGTGGCCTCCCCAGAATCATTTCTAGTAAAATCACTCCAAAATCATACACATCGACCTTATCTTCATAATTTACCCTGTCAAGTAACAAAAACCATAGGCAAACAATTTAGCCAAACACCATACTCTAGCTCCTCCTATGTTTCCTGGACTCGGATATGGGGGTGTCCTGTAATATATATTATATACGTGCATGTGTGTGTGTGTATACGCATTTGGAGGATCATACCTCTATACCAATCACCTACGTTCAAATGTGCCGCAGATGCTGGATTTATAGAATATCACTTTTAGAAAAATATCTATTGTGTGAAGAATAAGAAAAATATCAATTTTAGACAAATCATATACGGATATATACAGTTAAGATACTTGTTTATGCGAATCTGACCGTCTGTCTATGTATTATAAAGCTATGTTACTCGGACTCAAATGTGACTGTTAGATAAGAGTATGTGTCGGACACGGATATGTACTTAGAGGGTCTTTGGAGGACCATAGTCATACCCATCTTAGATATGCTTTTGACACGGTACTTTCAAAAATGAAAAATCAGAACATCAGCGTCACAAACATATTAGTTAACCAATATCTGTTCATTACTGTATAATTTCAGTATTACAAAGGATGTCTTACGAACCTTGAACCCTTAGTCGGATCCTTGGATAGAGCAGAAGTTTTGTGACCTACCTGCAAGAATGAGTAGTGATAATATTATCTCAATTTCAAGGAAGCAAAAAGTCCGTACCGAGTGAAAATATCTGTTAAAATGAAAACAATGTTCTTTATAGTTGATACCTTTCCTGCACTCTCTGCTAACAAGGGCAGGTTGTAACTGCTAATCTTTGCTACAAGATTCTGGTCCATCAAAACATCGGTTATTTTCAGATTATTCGAGTAAACACCAGGCACGATCCCCGTGTGCAAAAATTGGATGCCCTTTGCAATCCCTATCGCAGTGGATATGCGTTGTGGCCATGTAAGTGATCGTTCGGAATGTCCTCCTGCCAACCATAATGTAAATTATGACAAACCATCAGGTTTTTAGGAATGGATGTCAGGAAAAGGAAGTTTTAACAAAGATTCAGATTTACCAGATATCCAGCTCCTTAGAGTGCCATTTGGTATGTATTCAAAGATGAGAAATATTCGGCTGACACTCGAGTCATCCAAGTAGCACTCAAAGCAGTGACCAAGAGCACTGGCTAAATGGCGATATCTTAATTTCGAGATCAGCTCTACATGGTGCATAAAGCTTTGAGTGCTATGGTTTTTCTTCATTTTGAGGCATCTAATGGCCACAAAGGTGCCATCTCTCAGACGACCCCTATACATCTGAAATCGTAAAAGCAAAGAGTTAAAACATTTTACAAAGGAGTTATAAAAAGGAAAGGATTTTACTTATTTTGAGATTTACTTAATAGAAAAAAAAATACAACCAAAAAATAGAACTTCATGATGCACATAGCTGGAAAAAATCAAAGTTAAGTATATCACATACCTGTCCTTGAGAACCTTCACCCATGAAAGCAGTCGTGTCGAAGTTATTCGTTGCACTCTCAAGATCTTCTAGTGAAAAGGTTCGATAAGGTGGAACTCCGAGTGCTCCCAACTTCATTGTTTGAGATATGTACCCTTTAAGTAGCCACAAATCATATTGTTAGATTGGAATCGTTGTTGGTAACTGTAGAAAGAGAGATTGAGAGAAGCCTTACTTGCATCGGATAGTAACTTCGATGTGTATGCAATTGATGCTTTCTCCCTAATCAGTCTTGTAGTTGGTTTATTGATTGTCTTATTTGCATTCAATCTCCTAACAAACATGAAAATGAGACTCAGAAGTACTATTCCGCCAACGATTCCTCCGATTATGCCAAATGCAAGAGAGACTTTCGGAAGTTTGGACTTCTTACGCTGAGGTAAGATTCCCACAGCTAAGGCTTCATTTCGACAGAAGGTAAGTGGATGTTGGTTTTCATTTCCAGTTGTGAGACAGTTTCTCCTATAAAGGAAAACTGTGTCTTTAGAATCCGAAAGACAGCTCGGCAAGTGTCCTGTCAAAAGATTCGAGGACAAATCCACAAACCCAAGTTCCACATTGCAAGAAGTATTTTCAAAGAGCATCCCGGTGAGTTTGTTGTCTGCAATATTCAAGTAAGTAATGGAAGGGAGGGATAACAATGACAGAGGAAATGGCCCAACCAATCGATTGAATGACAGGTCTAGCCATTGAAGTTGGTAAAACGAGTTCAGTTCAGAAGGAATGCCTGCTCTAAACATGTTTTTTCCCAGTGCAAGGCGGACCAACTTGTTGCTTAGCCGAGGAAACCGAGGTCCGAAAGCATTATCTTCGAGATCAAGTTCTTGAAGATTTGTCAAACCACTAAGATCAGGCAGTTCTCCTTGGAAGTGATTATGTGAAAGTGCAAGAACTCTAAGATTCTCCAACATGCTAAAAGAATCAGGCAAAGATCCATTAAACAAATTCTTCCTCAAACTCAGAACAGTCAAAACCGGAAATGAACCTAGCCATTCAGGCAGCTGACCAGAGAACATGTTTTCATCAAGTATGAGCGTCTGAAGGCCGGTTACAGAAGAAAGCTCGTGAGGGATGGTTCCATATAGTAAATTTGAAGTCATATTAAGTATCTCTAACGACGACAAACGTTCAATTTTACCAGGCAACGGCCCCCATAAACCAAGAGAAACCAATGTAAGGACTCTCAAATCAGGAAGCTTAACAAGTGTTGTGACAAAGGAATCCATGGAAAAGCTTCTAGGTAAGGAAGGGGTCCCTTTATTTCCAATTATATGCAACTGAGTTATGCTTTCTTCATAGCATACAACAGTCACTTGAGCCGTAGGATCGGCATTGCAAAAGTCGACCGAGCTATTCCAGCTACTCAGAATGTCAGGATAATTCAAAAGCAGCTGAAGTCTTAAAAGGGTATGTGTCTGGGAGGATTGTAGTTGCTCTGTCTGATTGATTAAGAGTAAAATCACACCGAGAAATACGAATGCATAATGCTTGAATCCTTTAGCCATTGGAAGCATATATCGAACCAACGTTAAGGGAAAAGCACTGAGCATTCAAGGACTAGGAAATGAGCATAACTTGCAGAGACACCATCAATTCAAAAGGTCTGCAAACATACCATAAATCCATAATCATAACATTGGGGAAATGAAACAAACTGGGATTTGAAGTATAGCATAAAATTATCTTCTAAGTAGAGATATTCAGCAGTAAAACAACTCAAACAAAATCTGGTAATGTAGACTTTTTTTCTTACCTCTTGAGAGAGAAGATTGAACAGAATCCAGCTCAACTGGTGGTGCCCTGCAAAACCAGAATCTTTTTCTTCTTTAAACTACTAAAATGGAAGAAGAAGACAAATTTGGACCAGAAATTGCTTGCTGGAGAGAATACTTGAGAGTTTTAAACTATTCACAAAGACCAACTCAAGAATAAATAATTATGACTTCAAAATGAAGAAATTTCAAATCCAAAAACACCCTTAAAGAAAATGCTCCCAAAAGTATAACATAACTTCTCAAAGTAAGTTAACCCAAATTCTGCTAATGGAGCTTCACTTGCATTTCACACTTCACCAGTTCAACCACACTCAACCCAACCCTAAACCCATTTTAGTTTGTTTAATTTTTTTTACTTTTTATTCAAAAAAAATCTACCCTCAAGACTCTTTTTTGACCACAAACTAGAACAATGAAACAAAACCTGTGTCAGTTTCAAGCAAAGACAAGGAAGTAACACGGGTTCAAACAAAGTTTGTAAACAGCCAAATATTTCACACCAAACAAAACCTGTAAATCCCAGGAACAGACATTTCAAGTTTTCATTTTCAAGGAACCAAAAAACAAAACACCAACTTGGGAATTTTCACAAACAAGTCCCATACTCTTTCAATAAACCATTTTTTTTTTTACTTTTACCTCAAAGGGTGTAAAGAGAAGCCATAGCAAAAAAGGCAATCCTACAGAAAGAAAGTGAGAACCCTTTATTCCCCATTTCTCAGAATTGCCATGAAAACTAGTTTTACAGTTAACCAGAGTTTGGAAAGTTTTGTATATGATTATGTCCTAAACAAGAACATGATAAGGAAGATTTGCACAACATGCAAGTGTTAACTGTAGGGTTTGGTTGTCACTGTCAGGGTCTGGTAAACTTTGGCTTTCTGTGGGACCCTGTCGTGTCCTGTCAATCATATACTTTAAGCCATCGACCCCACTTTTCAATGTTGCAGTCTGTTAACTTTGGCGCCTTTCTTCTACTTTTTTTCTTTTCCATTTGTTTTCTTGTTTCTCTCTGCAGCTTGCCATTGTCGGTGCCAAGACAAATCGACTTCCAGCTTTACTATAATAATACATTTAGATGTGCATTACTAATAATTTTAAATTTAAATTTAATTTAACGATAATTATTGTATTTAATTCCAATTATAAACTTCTACTAATTTTTAAATACAGTTTCTAATGTTATATAACTGGTGACACTGTGATTTTTCCAATAAATAAATGAGTTTTCCAAGTAAAATAATGCAAATGTTTTAGCAAAGACAAAACACTGTGATTTTGAGATCCATTGTGGTCTTTGTATTTGGGGAAACCCTAAACCAAATCAATAATTTTATAGTCAAATGGATAGTGGAGGAAGAGTAAGCTTTATACTTACTCCAAATTATTGTAAAAATAATTATTTGATATGTAAACAAAAAAATAATAATTTAGAATTTAAGGTTTAAATAAAAATTTGAATTGGTTCTAATCGAATAAAGTATTAAACGAGTTTTGATCGAGACAGATTTAAGTAACTCGAGTTGACTCTATTCATAATGATTATATTATCAAACAACACGTATTTTAGTTTAATTTAATTTTTTAATAATTATATATTATATTTTCGAGTAGTTCAAGAGTTTTTTAGTAAGATATTGAGTAGCTCAACTTTTCTTATTAAGAACTTGAGTCAAATCTAATTAATTCAAATGTTAACTAAGTTTCGATTGAATCGAACTCAAATAACTTACGGTATATCTCGTTTCATTTACAATCCTAACAAGATAAAACGACGTAAATATCTTTAATTACTAGATTAGTCGATAGACCGAATATAATTACGACACAATAAAACATGCATGTAGTGCTGTATTCTTGAAACTCAATCAGGCAACTAACTTCCCTTGTCATGCTAGCCAGCCAGACTGTCTCTCATTATTTAATTTTAATCTTCCAATTATTCGCGCTACTCTCTTTTTAAAAAACCACTTTTGTATTTAAATAATTATATTAAAAAGGTGTAGTTTTCAATGAATTATTGTATTTAAATAAACCATTCCATATGAAGTAATTCATATCTCATCAAAAGCTTTTGTTTTTTATTAAGTGGATATGGAATTGAAAAGGCATTTAAAAAAGTGATACTGTTGATGAAGGGGTTATTGGCGTGGAAAGGGTCTTCACCTCACTAAGTTTGATTTCTCTTCACATTGATATAGAATTCGATTGATAATCTAATATACGATAAACTTTTGATATTATTTAAGGGTTTAATTAGGGACAAACGCAAAATTTTATGTTAGGTGACGAACGTATAAGATTTTAGGGGAATAAATAGATTTTATATAAAATATATAAAAATATTTAAATTATATATGAATTTTAAACTTTTATAAATGATTATTTTTACAACCCTTCGGTCCATCCGTATACTTAATTACTCATTTAACTAAACCAAATAGATTGTTGATAAAGATATATATTACTTCAAAAGGTAAATTGGGACTTTTTAATCCAATGATTTGAATCTAAAAATGCAGACTAATATAAAATCCAATATTAAGTTGGTGTATAGAGTAATTAGATACCAATTATTTTAAAAACTGAAACACTTTTTATATTTTTAAAATAAAATATTTTTAAATAATAATTAATAATTTAATATTTTTTAAATAATAAAAAAAAACTATTTAAATAGACTCTCCGTACTAACAATCTGACAATAGGGACTTAACATCGAAAAGCAAATATTCCGGAGCGAATGGATTAATTATTTGGTGTCACTTTTTAAAAGAATTCCAGACCCACCCACTGATTCAAAATTATTTATTTTATTAGGGGAAATGTGTATAGTATAAAATCCCCACCATAGATTTGGATGATGGAAAAGATGGTGGGGATTCTGCAATCAACACTTTCACTTTCATTGTTGAATTATTTTCCGAGAAAATTTTTCAAAACCTTCGATGGGAATCTGGATGTTGTTTAGTGACACGAAAGACACATCATCATGTCCACAGATTCCATGGTCATCCTACTTTTATAAAATGACAGAATTACCCTTGGGTTTTCACATATAGGGGAAAGGGTAGATTTGGAAAGTTGGTTCATTTATATCCACACTTTGCTGTGTCTTGAAATAAATTGAAAAGAAGCATTTCAATTTTCATTTTTTTTCTGTTGGTAAAGATATGGTTTAAGTATCTCTTACATGGAATTTTGTATTTCACCATGGGAGAGACTTCAACGGAATGTTGCACTTTGATTCCCCCCAATGCCGGAAATGCGGCTCGTCGACTAGCGAGGAAACTGTTAAGTCCCATCATCAGTTTGCAGTCAATCACAGGCTGAACTTTTCTCCACCAAAATTAAAATCTTTCATGGCTGCATGTCGGTCTCCCCATGCTACCATCTATGATTTCTGTTCCATCATTTGCGGTCTTCGAGTCTGTAAGAGTTTCAGGAGGCAATGCTTCCGCTCCCTCCATCATTAACTTCTACATGTTTTTCAGATACCTGCAGAGTAGAAATCTTACATTCATCTCCACAAACAGTACTTATAAGTTATAATATTGAACATTTTTTCGAACCCAGAGTAGGAATAACACACATAACGAAGGGGCAACACCGAGGCGGGATGTATTTCTTGGACATGCGAGTGTCGGATATGCATACAAGCCCATTACGAGTATGTTCCATGTCCGAATACGTGATGGACACAAGTGTCAGACACGAGTACTTAAGCAAAATGAAGGGTCAAAGCAACATAGAAGGTGCAAAAGTAAACAGTTTTCCAAACCATTCTTGGAACAAACTTCAGTTTGTAATGCCTACACGACAATATTTTATCAGATTTCATAATTAACTAACCGATGGCCACATTCGTCACTTGTATAGTTTTAATGGAATACTTTCACAATGAACCTTTTGGCTGACTTGGTTATTTAGGTCATATGAACAGCCTACTACAAGTTTTGACAATAACTTCTACTTCCAAATCCAATCAAGGACTAAAAGAAAAAAAGACAAACAGAACTTGAACAGATCAACGAAATAAACTAGCATCCAGATTCGGGATTTCAATCAGTGTAAAGAGTCTTACATTTAGCACACGCGCCATTCTAAGTTGTTGAGCTGCAGCTTCAAATGCAACAGCATTTTGCATAGAAAGCTTGATGGTGTTAACAACATTACAAATATCTTGCTCCACATACGGGTATTTAGATTTTAGCAGTTGACGTAACTTGCTAGCTGTTACAGGCATCTGCTTGGCTTTTAGCAGTAAGAGTGTAAGACCAAAAAAGAACTTGGGTAGAAAATTGTAAATTTCAATTAAGTACAAAATAAAAAGCAAGAAATATATGGGAAACTGACAAAAACTTGAATAAGTTCCTACCAATTTCAAGAAGTACTTTATTTGGCAAAATGTAACCAGTGCTTTCATCCTCGCCACGAGCAATACAGTCTCGCCACTCACAAAGCGCCTGTAAGCCATTTAAGTGAGACATACAAGTGAAAGATGGGGATGCCATCAATCTATCAAATTTTGACAGTAACACTTCTGAACATCAATATGCGTATCAAAATTGAAAATGAACATTTATTGTGTTTTATTAACCATCGATGCATTATTTTAAAAGTAAATTAATTGTCAATTAGATATGAAAACAACAAAAACTTACAGCAACAATTGCCAACTGTTCAGCATTGAAACCAGACCCCTGCAACCTATATAAAACAGCAGAATAAATGCAAAGATTCAGCTTGAGCTTGCATCAGCGATGAAAATCAGACTAGCTAGTTATTTCTATCTGGCCAAGTACATAACAAAGAACCAGGAAACCAATGAACTGGCATAAAATCAGTTCAACTGGAAAATTCAAATTTTGGTATTTCTTTTATTTTTTATTTAATTATTTTAGTGACAACATTTGAACTTTTAACCTCGCAGTCATATCCTTAATACCAAACCGTTAAGCCAAATACAAAACTTAATAACTATTTATTATGAATACTTATTTAATATCAAAATAACAATTTTACATTTAATACATTGACTTAATAATAATCAGGTTGAACAGATGAAAAGGTCAAGCCTGTTTGTTTTACCTCCATCCAGTTTTTTATTCATTGGGTTTACATAAGACAATTAAACATTCAAGCAACCATGTATTGTGTAGTCTAAGCAAGTAACAAACCCATATACATGGAGATATGAATCCGGCATCAGCTGCTCTTTCTCATACAGTTGCATGCATACATCAGAACTTCGCTTGTAAACCTGCTATCAAGAGATTAGCTAGAAAGATATGGCCAAATAAATAGCAGAAAGCAACAAAGTCTGCAAAATTCATAGTTTCATACATCCATGTACGTTTATTAGAAAAGGTAAACGACAAAGCTCAAAAGTGTGGGGAAAAAACAATTTTGTAAAAAGCTCAACAAAATAATATGTTTTAGGTTATATGTTGAAGCTTGAACTAGAATGTAAGAGGCCATAAGAATTGGAAAGGAACATAACCTCAATTAGAGTGGTGTAAGATAAAGATGTCTCTGATATGGTATTTTCCTTTTTTCAAGTTGCTCCATATATTTGAATGATCCTTCGAGACTATGTTGCTTGGACTCTTCATTCTTCTTGAAGCACTTGTGTCAGACACTTGTGTGTCCACCACAAAGATATGGGGATTGGGGATATGACCTCCAAGAATCCTCCAAATACATGGAAAATTTTAGGAAAGTCTGGTCATATTTGTGCCAAATACATACTTGTATTTGACACCCACTCCCAAGTCCGAGTAAACATAGCTTCGAGAGTCATATCTACATAGCCATTTCCTTATAAGTGTAAGACACAGGTGTTGGATATGGGTACTTCAAGAAAATTGAAGTCGATTAACATAGAACAAAACTCTTACAATGTGACTAACATTAAGGTTATTGGTACCTCTTAGTTTCTTTTCTTCTAGATGAGAGAGTTCTATGTGAAATTCCATGACCAATATAGAAAATGTTATTAATTATGATTTATAGTATCATACCTCTACCAAAGGAGAATCAAAATGTCCAGGTTCCTTGGGCATCGACAGCAATATGATTCTCATTAAATCATAGGTATATAGCAAATAATGTGTGTCTTCTCTAGCATATCTGCCATAAAAAATAATAATGATATAAAGAAGAAAAAATAGTTCACGAAAAATTGTTTAATAGAGACAACAGGTGAACCTCAAAATGACCCAAAGTTTGTCCAGGAAAGAAAAAAGAGGTCACACTTCTCAGGGGAAAAAATAAAGACATGTCACACACTCACACTTCTCAAAATGACCCAAAATTGTTCAATAGCGACAACTTAATAGGTGAACCTAAAGATGAACCAAAGTTTGTCCAGGACAGAATAAAGATGTCACACTTCACATGAAATTGTCCAATACAGACAACTTAACAGTTGAACCTAAAAATGAACCAAAGTTTGTCATCTAAACTACGCGTTCAAAATTAGTATGTGAGATAATTGCTTTTATTTTCTCTCTTGCTGAAAAACAAAGTGATCAACAGCAATCAATAATTAACCTTAACGACAGTGCATGCATCAATTAAACATTATTAATGAGTGAGCAATAACTGAAGGGCAAAACAGAGACGACAAAAAAAATACAGCTTCCAAATAAATGTTACCTAAGCATTTCATCAGGAAGCGGACGCAATCTCCAATCTGCATTCTGGTACCTGCAAAGAGATGACTAACAAAGCTTAAAGAAGATAGAGCAAATCACCATCAAAGATGAGAGATGTAGCAAGTGTAAAGAAGAAAAAGATCAAACGAATCTAAAAGGAAACCTACTCTTTGTTGACAGTGACTCCACAATAGTGTTGCAGAAGATGCTCTAAACTATTTCTTTCCAATTTCAAGACCCTCGAGGCCTGAGAAACATTCAACAGAACAAGTCAGCGTTGTGGTAGGAGTCCAACAAAAATTGTAACTTCAAATTCAAAACAGTCTATATGTTTATGCTCTCGTTGCACTAAAAACTAAGCCCAATATTTTCCGATCAGACACTGACACTTACGGGTAAGGTAATTACGCTCTAATGAATATGCACTAGGAAGTTACATTTCCAAGGCTATAATATATTAACTTCAACAAATTCCAATGAGATTAGCATCCTTCTAATCATCCATAAAACTGATTAAGTTAGTCTAATCATCAAATCCACAAGTACGGAGTAGTCAAAAATAGTCTTAGATGCCAGTTTCCTTTCCCCTAATTTACTCTCATGTTGTCCTTAACAAAGACTTCCATAGTTAATGGGTTCTACACAGACTTAAATTCTTAAAGATGCAAACAAAACCAAGAATGTAACAGAAAATTCTCAAATTAAACTTTCAAGTTCATAGAAGTAGTGGGTTCCCAATATAAAACCTGTCCAGTATCAAAGAGATTGCACATGTATATGCCAAAGTCCCGTTGAAGCCACAAGATATCCCGGTCTGCTCCATGCATAACCTATGTGAACTAAGGATATCAAATAATGCAGTGGGACTATAACAAAAATTGCAGCCAGAAAAGAGACCAACCTTTTTCTTTGAGGGATCTTTGAATATTTCTCTAAGATATGGGCCAATATGAATCCAAAGCTTCAAAGTATCTACAATAAAATCCTCGGTTCTGGTAGAAATTTGCATTAAGCAAGTCAATCCTTGAAAAGATCGATATTGGTTATGCTCCAAATCAACCTGAAAATAATTGCATTGAAATTATACTCATGTAAAGAGGTAACATATTATGAGAATAAATAAAATAATACAACGTTTGATGCATACAAAGTCCATTCAAACAGGTATCCCTGATAGCAGAGATCCATACAAAATTCTACAGACTAGGATCACAGGGGAAAGACTTCACATGATATCTTGGCATGCAGTTATAGAGGACAAATCACATAAACTGCAAATTAAAAGTAATCATACTCTTACCGCTAACTCATCCACACTGCGTAATTTAGCTGCTAATTCCTTCAAATCTTTTAATTCCTCAACCAGCTTGAATGGGGTAGACTCAATGGACGGAGGGTTTATTGGCTTAATATCTGTTGAATATTTATCCACAAAATCAATAACAGAGTGTTTCTCCTGTAAAAAAAAAAGAGCATTTTTTTAAAAATACTCTCTTAATTTGGCAAGAAAAAAAAAAGAATGTAGGAAAAACAGCAAAAAAATTCCCCCCAATAAACAACAACAACAACCAAGCCAATCATTTAGAAACAATTGTCAAACACAATAGAATGTGTATGAACTTGAGATATACAGCAAGAAGTACAAAAGTGAACATTTTATCACATCCATATCTAGATTTTAGCTATTAAGAACATGATAGCATTCTTGAAAAACAATTGCACTTTTCCCATCATCTAGTTACTATATGTAAAATAACCATTTGCACCAACAAATAAAATATTTTAATAGTTCTTGCTACTTTCAAGAAATCTTTTTCCTTCTTTTTCAACTAGGCAAGGTTCAGTAACTTCAGAGATATGAAAACATTTGAATAAATATTTTAATAGTTCTTGCTACTTTCAAGAAATGCATGCCCTAGCAAACATACAACCAATTACCATTCAAAATCTAATAAAAGAATCAAATTTATCCCCCAGCAATACCGAGAAAAGCATTTCAATAATGTCCAACAATCCTATTAGGCTCACTAGCACAAAAGGCTAAAGAAACATCGAACAAGAAACCAGAAATGCTAAAAAAGCGTATACAAAACAACTATAACATACAAAATTGAATGAAATCAACAACAACAAAAAAAGATATATCGAACAAGAACCAACCATTGGATGAACAAAACGTTGCCCATCCTCACTCTTTTGCAACCAGACGTGTACAAAAGGCTGATTCGAATTGTTCACACGAATACTATACTCTTCCTGCGGCTTCCGAATAGTAGGTATATGGAATGGCACTTTCGCTTTCCCCGTCGTCACCTTCACTCCAGAAGAAGATCTGGAAGACCCACCTTCCATCCCACCCGGTGACTCACAAACTAATTCATTCATTAAAACACCATCCCCTTTCTTCTTTTTCTTTCCCTGATCCAATTGAAAACCGTTATTGTCCGGGTGCGACCCGACAACGCGACCCGTTTCCTCTTCTTTCTTCCGAATCTTTTGAAATTCGTCGGCGGAAACGTCGAATTGTTCCAAGATTCCGTCGTTCAAATCCGTGAGCCAACGACAAGACTCATCATCGGCCACACTTTCAATGTTGTTGGGGAAATTGATCGAATTCTTGGGGCCCCAGCTTTTAGACGACGAGTCAATGACTTGTAGCAAAGAATCCGATGTCTTGGAAATTCGATTGAAGGGGAGTCTGAAATTGTCAAAGTGACTAAAGAAATGAAAGTCTTGATTGGAAGGGATGGTTCCCGAAGAAGAAGACAGTGAGGAAAGGGAAGAAGATAAAGGACCTGAAACTAGGGTTTGAAGAGATTGGGGGTTATTTGAATGATCAGATCGGGCTTCCACTGCTATTGGGTCGTCACTTTTCATGGTTTCCAGGGATTTATGTGAATGGGGGGGTAGGGTTTAAGGAAATTTTTGCTCCTTATTTCATTGAAGACGACAAGGAAAGAAAAAAAAATGAAAAAAATAACTATCAAACTGTGAAAAAGGAAAAGAAGAGAATATAATACCAACAAAAAATTAGTAAATAATATTCATTTTCAAAGGAAAAAAATAATATTCATTCTAAATTTAAATTAGTTTTCTTGTTTTTATGTATAGTAAATTATACTATATAGTACGTGTATAGTGTTTCTTGCTGACATTTTAATAAAAATAATTAAAATTTTGATTTACCCAAAGTTAAAATTAGGAAGTGGATTCCTTTCTTATTAAAATTTATATAAATATATAATATTTTAATTAATTAAAGAGACAATTATTTATCCAAAGTCAAATCTTGCTCCATATTGCTTAATTAATTAAAGAGATAATTATTTATCCAAAGTCAAATCTTGCTCCATATTGCCATTGAAGGATGTAAAAATAGTTACTCGGATGAGTTTCAGGTCGAATATTGTTAGGTTGGATAAAATCGGATACAGGTCATTTCAGGTTTGTTTGATGTTTTGACTCAATTCGGGTGGGGTGCGGGTCCATTTTAGGTCGGGTCCATTTCAGGTTAGGTCCATTTCAGGTCGGGTTCAAACGGTTCAGGTCCAAATTGGATAATTGACGGTTTCATTTCAGGTCGAGTAGATTTCAGGTCGAGTCCATTTAAGTTCGGTTGCATTTCAAGTCGGGTTCATTTCAAGTCGGGTTTGTTTCAGGTCGAATTAATTTTGATTTTATATTCATAGTAATTTAAATTAATAATTTTGATTTTTTTATAAATACATAAAAAAAAATATTAGACCTTAAAATTAAAGATTAAATTTTAAAATTTTAAAAAAAAAATCAACAAAAATTATAACTTAATAATAATTAAAAGTATTAATTTTATCTTTAGTACATTATAAATTTACAATTATACTATAGTTTAATATATTTCAAAAATTAAAAATAAATTTGAGACAATATATAAAAATTATATTATAAATGGAATAATACTATATATAAAATTAATATTGTATAAGAAATTTATATTATATGTAAAAAATATACTATATGGAGTACTACTATAAATAAACTAATATTATTTTTAAAAATAGAATAATACTATATGGATTAATAACATATGAAATAATATTATTTTTAGAAATAAAATAATACTAGAATAAGGAATAATACTATTTATGACATAATACCATTTATGGAATAATACTATAAATGAATTAATACTATATATATGGAAAATAAAATTATAATATATATTAAAATATGGTATACATTACACTATATATATATAATAAATTAATAATTTAATAACTAATATAAATATTTATATAATATATATTGATAATTAGATGTCTAGTAATTAGATATGTTATATGTATAATATATTTATAATATATAGAATTATTAATTATACATAATACATAACTACATAAATACATTCTAACATTCATATATATAATATATGTATCAATGTACATTATATGTATACATAGTGATAGTAGATTAGTATTTAATAGTAGTAGTATTATACATAATACATTAATATATATATATATATCAATAATTCAATATATCATATATGTATGTTATATGTATATGTATATATAATAATTAGTAAATGTTATTATATACTATGCATATATAACATATGTATATGTATAATTATATACAATAATTAATATATAGTACATGTATATATGTTAATATATATATATATACCATATATGTATGTTATATCAATATGTAATTATAAATTTTGAATATGTATATATACATTAGTATATAGTACATGTATATATTAATATACATATATATGTATCATGTATGTTATAATCTATATGTATATATATTATAAATATATGTTATATGTATATATAATATATTATACATATATCATACATGTTAACATATATATTAATTTTTAATATATAGTATTAGTAGTTTAGTACATGTATTATATATATGTTTGTTAATAACTTAATATGTCACATGTGTTAGTATGTATTAGTACATTATACGTATATATATATATGTATGTTAATAATGTAAACATGTAATGTTATATATATTATATGTATATGTATTATACATATATATTTATATATATTATACATACGGATCAGTCTACCACGTGCGACGAACACCGCTGAACATGACTAACGTTGAACACCGTTGAACACCATTAAATTAATTAACAAAGATTAAAAATTTTAAGGACTAAATATATAATTAATAAATATTTAAAAAATAATTAAATTATTTTTTATATATATAATTTTTAAATTTTTAATAAGGATAAATTATATATTTAGTGTCTTATCTATTTTTATATTTTTATTTTAGTATCCAAACTAAAAAGACACTGAAATATAAAAATCATAAACGATTATATCGTAACTTGATCTAACTGTGATGATCGAGGAAGGGTGGAGTCGAGCAGTATAATTGTATAAAGTCCGTGGGCTATGAGTTGTGTGGTTTCGACAGTACGACGGTGGAATCCATGGTACCACCGACACCGGTTAGACGACGTTAACCGACATAAGAATATTCAATTAATTTAATTCGGTTAAACTAATTAAATATCATTAATTAAAAATTTTAATTTTTTAATTATTACTTAAATATATTTAAAAATTAAATCAAATTTTATTCGGTTAAATTTTAAATTAACCAAAATAATTATGAAACATTTTATTTTTTTTAATATGTATTTGATTAAGTTTTATTTAATATATAGTATATATAATATCGATCAATTTAAAAAATTAACTTAATTTTTAAATTAAATTAATCAACAATTAAACTTTTAAAAAATACTAACTGATCTAACAATTAATCAACTAACCAATTAATAAATTATAAATTTAATTTTAATCAAATAACAAATATCGTATTATAATTTTAAATTAAAACAAATATTACTGTAATTACTATTAATTTATTAAAAAATATTTTTTATATAACATCAAAGCTATTCAAACTCCACGTTATTTACAAATAAAAATATTAAACGTTTAAACAAATTTAATTTTACGTTTTATTATATTATTTTTAATTTTTTCTAGAAATACAAAAAAATGAATGAAATCAAGGTTTTGTGGATACGATTGCCACGTGTAATGTGTAGGTTTGGTAGTGTTGAAATAAAATACTTGGGCCCACTTCACGTCTTCACCCACTCTCCCAACAAAACCATGTTTGGCTTGCATCGAATTTATACAAATAAAAAATTAGTCATTTAAATACAATTAATTTAAATAAAATAAAATAAATCTATGAATTTATAAAAATTCAAACTCAGTTTGTAATATTTAATAAAACAACATTTTTTTCTTATATAGTGAAATTACCTATTAATTAAAAGCGGCCTATTTTTATTAAAAATATATTCACATAAGATATAATTATTTTTACATTTATTTTTATCCACTTAATAAATGTGCATATTTCTTTTTTTATTTTTTTAAAAAATAGTCTTCCCAACCCTTTCGCCTAAAACTTTCCCACCAGCAGCTTCTCAACAACCTTCGGCCACCAACCCTCGCAGATTTTTTTTATTAATAAAAATAAAACAACCAATAAGATTTCGCCACCAATGAAAACACGTAATAATAAAAATAAAAATAAAAATAAAAATCAGCTAATAAAAATATTCTTCTTCGTTACTAGTATGGTAGTAGGTCGAAGCGTTTCTTAAGGCGCGTGGGATACCAAAAACTTATTAATAATTTGAGTAAACTACTGAAAAATCATTTATGTTTCAGATTTTTACATTTTTAGTTATTATTTTTAAATTTTGATTATTATAATTATTTATATTTTTAATCTATAAATTTATGGTAAATAAGACGTTTGTTATCTATAAATGTTAATAAAAGGTTAATATGGTATAATAAAAAGAAGAATAAATTATTTAGATAGTCCCTGAATTATTATTTTATTTTTATTATGATAATCAATATAAAAATTATATAATTATATTTTTAATCATTCATATTTATATTTTTTAATTTCTCGTTTTCCACCATGATTCATTCTTCTTCATCTAACCAAATCTTTATTTTTTACTATATTAACCCACGATTCATATTATATATTTTCTAGTAAATAAAATAAATTGGCAAAACATATAAATACATATAAATAAAATTAATAATAAAATAAAATTTGTGGTTAATTTTAAAGACTGAAAGCAAACAATAAGTAAGTTTAGGGGTTGATTTTTGATTTAAGCCTTTTTTCCGCGTCATTACTCACCCACGCGACATTCAAGAAAGAGCCGCGCGTAGTCTTTAATTTCATGAGTTTTTCCCTCGATGACTAAAATGGAAAATATTTAATTATTTATCATTATTATTTTTTTTCAGTCATTGAAAACTGAAATGGCAGGGGCTACCATTTTTGGCTATAAAATGGCAGCTCCTCCGCCTTCACAATTCGTGCCACATCTTCCTCTCTCTCTATTCAAGGGACTGTTCTTAAGATCTTCTCACCGGTTCCTTTACGGTACTGTCATTGCTCTCTTTGAGTCATGGCTGTTCGTATATTTATTCAATTTAATTAATTATAATCATGATTTGAAATGGACTTAAACTTCTCCAAGCTTTTTGTGAAATAAAATTAAGATTCAAAACTTCAGTTTTTGTTAAATGAAATTAAGATTTGCGTCTCTTTGATCTGGGATCTACTGTTAAGTGCAGAAAATTTCAACTTATACTGATGATTTTTTCCTGGGTTTCAAATAATATGATTTGGACTTTACATTTATTACTGAGTTCTGTAAAAAAATTCAAAAAAATTGGACTCTGTGATTGAAATCTATTGAATATTGATGATTTTAGTCAGCATTTGAATTATACAGTTGATATTATATCTGGGTTTTCGTTGGTATTAAAAACATCAAAAGTTTCCTGCGAACATCTACTACAAGGTGCAAGCTTGGATCCAACTAGCGTTTTAGGATTCATTAAAAATTTGCTTTTATTTTCCGTTTTGGTGAAGATCTATTGGTTAGTGTTGGTATTTGATCTGTTTTCTTAGCTTATCTATCTATTTTGTCAGTTTATGAAAGCAATTTATTTAGATCCAATCGTTTTCATCAGGGAACTTGTAGATCCATAGTGTAATCGTTAGTGTCTTTAGATCTAAGTGAAGTAAGCTTTAGATCTCAATCCAAGCTGCATTGCAGATTTATAATGAATCTTTGCTTTGATTCTGATGTTTTTTCATTTCAGGAGTATAGTTGGATAAGACTCATAAGGTTATTATCTTTTCTATTTGAATGTTATACGGTAAATCTGAATTTGCTCTGTTATGTTATCTGATTCAGAAAATGGCCTCCCACATTGTTGGATACCCCCGCATGGGACCCAAGAGAGAGCTTAAGTTTGCTCTGGAATCTTTCTGGGATAAGAAGAGCAGTGCCGAAGATTTGCAGAAGGTTGCTGCTGATCTCAGGTCATCCATCTGGAAACAGATGTCTGATGCTGGGATCAAGTACATCCCCAGCAACACTTTCTCTTACTATGACCAGGTGCTCGATACCACATCGATGCTCGGAGCTGTTCCGCCTAGATACAACTGGAATGGTGGCGAGATCGGGTTTGATACTTACTTCTCCATGGCAAGAGGAAATGCCTCTGTCCCTGCCATGGAGATGACCAAGTGGTTCGACACCAACTAGTAAGTTGCCATTTCTTTCTCTTACTTTATTAACTTGTTGACTGCGAGTTGGTTTTTCTGATTCGAAAGTTGTATTCAATGCAATTTCAGCCACTTCATTGTTCCTGAAGTGGGCCCTGATGTGAACTTCTCGTATGCATCTCACAAGGCAGTCGATGAGTACAAGGAAGCTAAGGCGGTATGTTCTCAAATATAATTTTCCATGTATTTATATGATGACAATGTAGATTATTTCTTTCATGTATACTTAGGCTAGTAGCTAAGTTATTAATCAGAGATAAGGTATAATGGCTAATGTTAAGACTATTACTTAAAGAGGTGGCCTGTAATTAGAGCATTTAGGTAGACTATTACGTGATTGTTTGAATTTGGGATAGTTTCAGAGCTTTGTACCTAAATAAATATGTTTTTAACATCCTTTCTTCTATTCAATTGATTAAAATGTTACATTTCAGGGGTCATCTCATGTTTGTCATTCTCGTGCCGTAGGCATTATATAAGCAATAGTTCATCTCTCTCTAGAATTGTAATATTTGATCCAAATTTTTGAGAATGCCAGACTGGCACTGGGAATAGTAATTACTTAGAAGACCTACTTGATTGTGGTGCCCTGACTTCTATCCTATGTTTTTTAGTTCTTATATGCTGTTTTTAGTCTTATGATGAAACTGGGGTGCTGATTTTCTGTTCCACGTGCAGCTTGGAATTGACACTGTCCCAGTCCTTGTTGGCCCTGTCTCATACTTGTTGCTCTCTAAGCCTGCAAAGGGTGTTGAGAAGACCTTTTCTCTTCTCTCTCTCCTCCCCAAAATCCTTCCTATCTACAAGTAAGAGTTGCTTCTTTTATGTCGAAGTTTTTTATTTATGTAACTGCCCTAATTTGCTATTATTAACCCTGAATCTCTTCACAGGGAAGTTATATCTGAGCTTAAGGCAGCTGGTGCTTCCTGGATTCAGTTTGATGAACCAACCCTTGTCTTGGATCTTGACTCCCACAAATTGCAAGCATTCACTGCTGCTTATGCCGATTTGGAATCCACTCTGTCAGGCTTGAATGTATTGGTGGAGACCTACTTTGCTGATCTTACCGCCGAGGCATACAACACACTGATTGGTTTGAAGGGTGTCACTGCTTATGGTTTGGATTTGGTTCGTGGAACCCAGACCATTGACTTGGTCAAGAGCAATTTCCCCAAGGGCAAGTACCTCTTTGCTGGAGTTGTCGATGGAAGAAACATTTGGGCCAATGATCTTGCTTCATCTCTTAGCACCTTGAAGGAGCTAGAGGCTGTTGTTGGAAAAGGTATTCTATTTTCTTCTGCATTTTTATGGTGATTTATAATCATATCATTAAGTTAGATATTATAACTAATATCTGTGAATTGTTCTCTGATGTACAGACAACCTTGTGGTATCAACCTCCTGCTCACTTCTCCACACCGCTGTTGATCTAGTAAATGAGACTAAGCTAGATGATGAAATCAAATCCTGGCTTGCATTTGCTGCCCAGAAAGTTGTTGAAGTCAATGCCCTCGCTAAGGCACTGGCTGGTCAGAAGGACGAGGTATATTCTTTGATCTTTCCACTTGATTTTGCTAGCCTTATAAAAACTAGGATAGCATCTCGGTACGTAAATGGTGTTGTGATGCTTATCCATTTTCGGATGACACTAGTCACTTACTAGTTATTCTTCTGCTTTTAGGCCTTCTTCTCTTCCAATGCTGTTGCTCAAGCTTCAAGGAAGTCCTCCCCAAGAGTGACCAATGCGGCCGTTCAAAAGGCTGTAAGTGTTTGATAAACTAAAACTCTGTTTTTCTTCCATGTGACCGCTCCTCAGTAATGGTTTTTCATTGTGAAAATGTTTCTTTGCTTACCATGTTATACTGTGCTTGCTTTCCCAGGCTGCTGCTTTGAAGGGCTCTGACCACCGTCGTGAAACTAATGTTAGTGCTAGGCTCGATGCCCAGCAGAAAAAGCTTAACTTGCCAATCCTCCCCACCACAACCATTGGGTCCTTCCCTCAAACCTTGGAACTGAGGAGAGTTCGTCGTGAATTCAAGGCTAACAAGTGAGTTGAGCAGGAAATTTTCCTATCTTCCTTTTGTAAGATGTCAATCGGGCCCGTCTTTTAACTAGTGTTCTCTCCCTTCAGGATTTCCGAGGACGATTACATCAAAGCCATCAAGGAGGAAATTAAGAAGGTTGTCGACCTTCAGGAAGAGCTTGACATTGATGTCTTGGTTCATGGAGAACCTGAGGTGAGTAGCCTTTTGCTTTGGCCTGGCCTCTTGCAGGCTTACAGCGAAGGAGATATGTCTATGTATAGTTCTTAGCGACATACACTCATCTATTACTTAAAACGGTGCAGAGAAACGATATGGTCGAGTACTTTGGTGAGCAGTTGTCTGGTTTTGCTTTCACTGTTAACGGATGGGTGCAATCTTATGGATCTCGATGTGTCAAGCCACCAATCATCTATGGTGATGTTAGCCGCCCCAACCCAATGACTGTTTTCTGGTCATCTACTGCACAAAGCATGACTGCTCGACCGATGAAGGGAATGCTTACTGGCCCTGTTACCATCCTCAACTGGTCCTTTGTCAGAAATGACCAGCCACGGTATGGCTCAATAAAAACAAAAAATATGATTAGAAGTTTTGCATTTCCACCAGCACTTTATGTTTTCCCATATGAATTATCTTTTTGACATTCTACGGTTTGTGTACTATCCAGATTCGAGACTTGCTACCAGATAGCCTTGGCCATCAAGGACGAAGTCGAGGATCTCGAGAAGGCTGGTATCAACGTTATCCAAATCGACGAGGCTGCTTTGAGAGAGGGCTTGCCACTTAGGAAGTCCGAGCATGCATTCTACTTGAAATGGGCAGTCCACTCCTTCAGGATCACCAACTGCGGTGTCCAGGACACTACTCAGGTTCATATATTACACCACTCTTAAATCTCAAGAAAACTATTATCCGTGCACACTCTGACCCGTTAGTGTATCTGTCCAACAGATCCACACCCACATGTGTTACTCTAACTTCAATGACATTATCCACTCAATTATCGACATGGATGCCGATGTCATTACCATTGAGAACTCACGTTCAGACGAGAAGCTCCTTTCAGTATTCCGTGAAGGAGTGAAGTACGGTGCTGGAATCGGTCCTGGTGTCTATGACATCCACTCTCCCAGAATACCATCAACCGAAGAGATTGCTGACCGAATTAACAAAATGCTTGCCGTGCTTGAAACCAACATCTTGTGGGTTAACCCTGACTGTGGACTCAAGACTCGCAAGTATGCTGAGGTGAAACCGGCCCTGAGCAACATGGTTGCTGCTGCCAAGCTGCTCCGCACCCAACTTGCTAGTGCCAAGTGAGAAGGGAAAAAAATGAAAGGAATTTATGTTTTATCATTTGAATAACTCTTTCTTAATGGAATGTATGTTATGAATGTCATATGCCTCCTTGAGGCCAATTTATTTCCATTTTTCTGTTTTTTTTTTTCATATATCTGCTCTAAATATTTTTGTATTTTTGGGAATATCCTTTAATTACTTTGGAAGGCACAAAGTTTCTGACTGTATGTTTTAGCCACCAAGTTCCTCGCTGAGTACCGACCCTGGGCGCACGACTCACCAAGGCCTATTTTTATAAAGGGATACTAACACTCCCAATCACTCATATTTTTGTTCTATTCACTTTCATCCCTACATGTTTCCTTCAATTTATTTTGATCCTACATAGTTTTTTATTTCATTTGCTTTGAATTCCGGATAAGAGAACTGAGATGACACTTGTTGGGTGTAATAAGTACAAAATGGAATGAAAATGACTATGTTGGACCCTTCAACTAATAAAAATTCTTGGCAATTTGGCCTTTGAGATTTTACTTTTTTGGAACCTTTTCAGGCTAATAATGATGCTTTTGGGGTCCGGAAATTGTACCATAATTTTCAATCTACTTGCCTTGTTTATTAGTGGAAATTATATATTTAGTAGCTTTAATTATGTTTGTGTTGTTGTTTTAGTACCCTAATTAGTATTTTTGATAAAATAGTATTTAATGTTACGTTTTTTTTATATTTTGGGAGTTTAAAACTAGAAAAAATTGTGAAGCGACTTAGGTTAATAATAATTTTAGTCTAAAAATTTATACAATCTATCAATTTAGTTTAAAATTCCATCAATTTAAATATTATTTAAATTTTTTGAATAAAATTATAAATTGCTCAATTTTCTTCTTCCATTCAAACACTTGTTGAGTTTTGAAGTTTAAATACACGCTAGAAACAAGTAAAACTTTAGGATCTAGGACCAATGGGGGCAAATGCAGGATCTTTAGGAGGACCCAAACTGTACGATCGAGATATCGATAAGAATACAAAAGGTAAAAAAGGATGAGATAAAATTCAATCAAAATTAAGATGAATGTTTTGAATTAATGAATTTTGGATTAAACTGATAACATATATAAGTATTTTGGACTTAAACTATAGTTATACCAATTCAACTCATCATCTCTGTTTTTCTCGGTCAGGTACCTAAAAAAAAACATAAACGTTAGGTGTCAAAACAGTAGTTTGAGTACTAAATATATAGTTTTCCCTATTTATTATTGCCTTTAATCTAGGCTTAATATACTCCTTGTGTTAAGCTATTTTGATTTCATAATTGAACATCTTTCCAGGATTCACTGATTGCTGATCTGAAAACTCAAATAAACTCCATATTTTCCCCACAAATTTCATTACTTTCAGCTTTCTTATGCAGTAAAGTTACACCACAAAAGATGCAAAAGAAAAGGCTTTAAAGTTGATGTCCCACAAGCATGCTTTAGCTTCTTTTTACTCTTTCATTGTTAGGAATTTGCTTTAAACAAGTGGCTGGAATTCTTTGGGAATGCTTTGGGTTCAACTACTTCAAACTTTCATTAATTACATGATACTATGTTACCCGGACTCGAATGTAAGTGTTACATACATGTTTATATTTGATATAGGTATAAATATTCTTCATATACTCGAAAGAAAAATAAAGAGTCCGAATAACTACGACATATGAGTTTATACCGGAGCTAGAAGACGATGGCTGTTTTATTAGCTAAAGCAAGAAGGAAGTCTCTGAAATCCCCAGAGGGAATGCTTTCACATATGGTTTCTCTCAATTCGACTCCGAATTTTGCCTTGAATACCCTTTGGATTTCATCCATTTCCATCTCGGATCGGCTCACCATCACTCGTGTTACAGCTCCTCTATCAGCTACCATCCCTTTAATGCTTGTGAACAAAACCTGTAACCAGTCAAGTTGGACATAGTATGTTACTCAGATTCGAATGTGAATATTCGGTACGAGTATGTATCAGTGGACTTATTGCGTTTTTATGTTACCTTGGCATAATATTTATGTGGGTTCCAAATACATTTTACAACCATCTTTAATGCATCCTTAAACTCCCCAGAATTTCCATTAGTGATTGACTGAGAAATACCAAGGAATCAGTAAGTTTTTTCTTCAGATTAAGAAGATTGCAGAAAAAGGAACAAATTTTACCTTTGTGTAATCATGTCCATAGATGTGTTTATAGCAAGAAAATGTCAACTTAAGATGTGGAATGCTTCTTTTAGTGAAAATCTCAAGCACAAGACCTTCATCAATGCCTCCCGGGCTTCCTTCCCCTGTCATATAAAGCCTCCTCGCGTCACATTTCGCCGTGTGTTCGCTAACATCGGCCTGGTGTGCCTTATGTGATGTGGATAATGCAATCAGAATCTGTCAATAGGAACAAAGATGAATTGCTGTATCAATATATTTTCTATGTTAGACATGGAAAAACTTACCTTCTGATGAGGGTGGGGAGGCTCAATATTGATGATATCCTGATCTAAATGTGTTTTATACTTGGAGTAGTAAGCTTGTTTAATAAGTGAAACATGGCTTGATTTTCGTCCCACAAAAATTTCAACAAGAGCCATGTAATTAGTATCATCTTGCAGAAGAGCTTCTCGAGCCACAATGGCGTCGCGTTCATGAGGATCGAGCATCCAAAGGGCCAAAGCTGCACAAGTTTTGGACGAAACACACGACTGATTTCGATGGCTACTTTTCTGCAGCAGAGTTATCAAATCTTCCCCATACATTTCCTTGTAAGTCTCTCTGATACGCCTGCATTCGAGCTGAGTTCGACCGGCCAAAGCTCGGATCAACTGGTTCGATTGTCCCCATGATTCATGAATTTCCTTGCACTCGTTCTCAAAACCATAACTCGAAGATGCTAGGATTCTGGTCGCCATGAAAAGTGGAGGTACTGTGATGTAGCATTATTTTTCTAAGCTTATATAAACTTACATAAAGTAGCAAATACAAGACTTGTAGTCCAAGAAAGGGATCTTTTGATTGCTTTCCCTTGCATATTAGGACAACAATAGGTCAATTATTTTTGCATTAAATACATTCTCGATTACGATAAACGCAATATAATCGAAAACTCGAATATTATTAAGGTATAAAGATTAGAGAAGCTTCCCTTTGTGTGCATCTTTTGGGGTTGAGGTAAAGCAAAGTGCTGATGTAGAACAGGTTGTACTTTGCTGCATTGCCATGTGAAAGTTTTGTTTGGTAGCAATCAAGTGATGGATTTCCATGTAGATTGTGAGTATGAAATGGGTCACTTTCCAACAACTTTTTGAGTAGGGCTTTGAATTGTAGTTGAGGATATATTTTTCATTATAATATATTATAACTAAAAAAGTTATATTAAATTTTTAAGTGATTTGAATTTAAATAATTTGCGGGTCTTGATTCAATCTGTTCGGAATGGGGTTTTATTAATAAAATCGGATTTTAGGTCGGATTAGATTAAATTTATGTTTAAATTTTTTGGGGTTGAGTTGGGTTTAGGGATCAAAAAATCACATGACATATTTATATATTTATTATAATTTTATATATTATATTTAATTATTTTATTATTATTTTTTGAATCGGATAGAGTTCAATCAATTTTTTTATTAAAATATCAAGGTCAATTATTTTTTTATTACGTTGGGTTGGACCGGATCAAGATATGACATATTAAAAATCAGGGTATGTCGGGTTCAAGTATAATAATTTACTTTTTGGGTCGGGTCGAGAGGTAAAAAAACTCGTCCCATTACCATCCCTAATCAAGGAGTAAAAATTAAACAAATACTATATTATAACAAGTATTATTATATTTAGGCATAATATTGACTTAGCATGCTAGACAATAATATTAATAAAAAATTTCATAGTCCCCCAATTCTCTTGTCCCCTATTCCATCAATAATTTGCCGGCGGCAGACCATAGAACCAGCCCTTCAGATTGGGAAGTTGTTCCTACCATATAAAGACTATAATTCCCACACTTTCGAATACAAGTTTAAGGACTTCATAGTCCATACATTATGATAAAAGTTTTGGAACAAATATACATGAAACTAGTTTTGTTCCTATTTCCTTAACTATTACAACATAAATCTTGTGTCACAGACACGAAACTTCGTATTAAAATTTCGATTGCGATTTTTAGTCTGCCGTGTGAAAAGATCGGACCGTCACACGGCAGACCATGACACTAACTAGAATACGGTTAATGCAGAAGCCAAGACAGCGAGAGCAATTGACACAAGTGTTACAGATGCTGGGATTTTACCACTATCTTTCCGGAAGAACATCGCTTGGTAGATTGGCAGGTTGATGACAACCAAAAGGCAGCAAAGAATTATCTGAAAACCGAAAATGTCGAAAACCTCCGTTCCAACATCATAAACGGCCACTTTCTTTGTTCCAAAAGCAATGAGACCGAACAGGTTGAAAAGTGCTAGTGTCGCTAAAATCGTGTACATCGGTGAAGAACTCCCGAAATCCATGATTTCTAGCTCGTACCTCTGGTTTACATCGTCGTCAGCCACTTTTCCGGTGATGACGAAGGCCGACTTCGAACACCGACAAAGCATGAGGATGTAATCAATGATGGCGAAGAAGTAGGAAGTTGTTCTTTTGAACAACCACATCCGTTGTTCATTCAACCATCCTCGGATTGTACCTCCGCACCATACAAATTCCACAAGGCTGTGCACTCGGTGGACAAAGAGCACATACAGAAATGGTATACCCCCAAAACATGATATCTTCAGGAAAAAATGTAAATCAGTAGCCGACAAGACATGGTGATTTCAGACAATAAAGAGTCGGTTATCGATCATACCTTTGGAAACAAAGGGATGCCTTTAAGTAGGCAAAAACAAGGCACGAAAACGAAGTAAAGAATAGCAAAGGAGTTGGGAGCCCAGAGCATGTAAATGCAGTAACAAAGCTGAAGTTTGAAAGGCATGTTTTGACGGCCAGACAACAAGGTACAATGCTTGGAAAGAAAGATTTGTAGTTGTCCTTCAGCCCATCTCTTATGTTGTACTAAAGTGTCCAATAATGTTGTCGGGACCACTCCCAAGAAGGCTGCCCTTTCAGGTTTAAAATACACAGATCGCCAGCCTCTTACCTGTATGGATATTCCAGTCAATATATCTTCCACTAAACTCCCATATTTCACTCCCATCTGCAATCATTTGAATATAACATGAATAAACATATGTTTTGTTTGTTTCTACTCCGGTTTACTACATGATTAATTCAGATCGACTTACATCGCAAAAGTTTTGAAACTCAAGATCTACTTAAGCAACACTAAGCTACTTGCAACTTGGACTAACCCCGTCGGTAAATAAACATAATTTATAGTGAAAGAAGAAGAAAAGAAAAGAAAAGACCTGTTTTCCCCATAGTGTATTCTCCTCATAGTTACAACTTGCTAGAGCTTTGCAATCTTCTTCAATGGAACTTTCGGTTTCTCTCATCTTTCTGTCATATTTCAGTTCCTTCCATTCAACTGCAACTTCCTTGCTGTACTTCATTCCAGAAAGAGCTTCTCTTCTATGTACACATCCAGTTCCAATATAGCAAGGCCCTCCATTCGCATCAAATCCTGGAAGCTCAATCTTTGATATATGCAGACACATTCAGAACGATTGTATTTAGTATGTTAGAGATTCTAATCATATTGCAGACAATTCCTTTGTGTTTAGGTTTTCTTCTCACCTGCATTACAACTCTCAAAGAACCATAAATTTCATTTTTTGTTAGGTTACAGAAGCTCTGTGGATATTGGACGTAAGCAATATCATGTCCGTTCTGTTCATCCAGAAAGAAGCAAAGTGCGTCTCTGATTGCCTTGGAATCATTGGAGTACATGTCGCAATCCACGTTGAGAATGAATGGCGCATTGCTTATTCTCGATGAGACCCTGATCTGGTCATACATGAAGATATTCAAAGAACAAGAGAAAACAATAATGTATAAAGGATTTATATTATTCGGATTTTGGGGTGAAAATAAGAAAAAAAAAATATTCCATGCACGTACAAAATAAAAACAATAATGTATACATGGAGAGTTAGTTTATGATTTTAATTTAGGGTTTAGATTGTACGATATAATGTTTAAGGTTTATGGTAAGAATTTAAAGTTTAATGTTTAAGACTTAGAGTTTATATTTAAGAACTTAAGGTTAAGGGTTTAAATCTGGATTTTGGTCTCAGATTAACATTGTTTGTATATCGAATAATTATCCATATATCGAATATGAATGTTTGAAGACAAAATCACATACCAAGGCATTCAAGGCTCCGGCCTTGAAATGATGTTGGATTTTCGGTCTCTTTTCCCGAGACAAATAGACGAGTGTTGGCAAAGCTTTTCCTTCCATATCCATGGCGTTAGGGTTTCTTCCATCAATCAACATCTAGAAAAATATTTGAATACGAGGTAAGAGTTACATATCAGACAAAAGAAGAAGAAGAACCAAGAAATGTAGCAGTGGTCAGCTTGTTAACTCTTACCTGAAGAATGGATGGATGATCCTGTCGACTTGAAACAGAACTCCATTCAGCAAATCCATTGTGTTCTTTGCGTATGTCTGCTGGAACTGTGCCAAATGTGGAGATGGTTTCGATACGACTCTTCATGGCTTCGTATGAGTTCTAGAATTAATATAAAATAAAAACATTTAAATTATTTATTGTGTTAATAACGATACTGATAACATTTAAATCGAACAAAATTATTTATATATGTATAAATTGAAATGATCATCCTTTTTATTCTTTATGCATAAGTCTGGATTACGATATTTATTTTTATAAATATTATTATAACACTACTTAATTAAAAATATTATATGTAAGATCGATTTCTTAAATCTGTTTATAAAAATAAAGAAAAATCCACTATAAGTATGCTGAATAATACTATTAATTAAGACCATAATTTATACATTATGTATGGAAAATTATACAAATATACATATTTAATTAAAAAGATGATATTCATTTAAAAAAATATAAATTTAATTTATTTTTTATTTATATTATTAAAAATGAAAATTTATATAAATATATATCACCTATAGATTATTTTAAAAAAACTAAATTATAAATTGCTAAATCTAAAAAATATATATCACCTAAAATATAAAACACTAAATATTACAAACTAAACTTCTAAATTCTAAATCAAATATTTAATCTTTAAAACATATAAAATTATAGTTTAAAGATAATACAATATGTATTGAAAATTGATTCATTAATTAATCTCACAACCAATTTTTTATAAGTTTAAAAATTTACTCAATACCACCAAATCGTTTTTAAAAAGGTTTAAATAAAAAATTAGTTCTTAAATTATGTTTATAGTATTAGTTTTTAAATGACTTTTTAGTTAAAATAATTCTTTGTAATATTATTTTTAGTTATTTAAGTATCTAAAAAGTAAAATAAAAAATAAAGCCTTAAAAATAGATTAGTTTAATCAAAAAATTCTACACGGGCGTCGAACAATGTTGGATACCGTTAATGATGAATACCGTTGAACATTATTAAACTAATTAATAAAGATTAAAAAATTTAAGGACTCAAAATATAATTATAAATTATTTAAAAATAAATTTTTTATTAAATTATTTTCTATATATATTGTTTTATTTTTAAATAATAAAATAAAATACTAATTTAAATTAATTTAAAAAATAAAAAAATCTTAAACTCTAAAACCTAAAACCTAAATCCCTAAACATTGAACTCTAAACCCTAAAATATAAAATCTCTAAACCCTAAATCCAAAATCTAAAATCCAAGACCATAAACCTACTAAACCATAGACACTAAATCTAAACCCTAAAATAACCAAAACCCCTATATCTAAATCTTAAAGTAATTTTGAGTTTTAAGCTTAGGGTTTATACTTCTTAGAGTTCCAAATTTTATATTTTAAGGTTTATGTTATAATTATATTTTTAGATTTTATGGTTTATGATTTTAAACGTTTGTGATTTAGTGTTTTGAATTTTAGGATTTATTGTTTAGTATTTTTAGCTTGGTTTAGAGTTTTAGGTTTTAAATTTAATGTTTTTTATTTTTAAATTATAAATTATTTAAAAAATTAAAATATAATATATATATTTTTTAAAATTTTATTTTAAATAATTCAAAACTATATGTTTAATTCTTAAAAATTTTAATTTTTATTAATTAATTTAATAATATTTAACGTGTTCATCGTTAGTGGTGTTCAAACATGGTAAATTCGTCCTATTTTAACAATACATTATTTTTTAATTTAATCCTTTCATTTTGTGGGTCCCTCATCCTATTTTTTCCTGTTTGGCGTGCTGTACATTTTCTTTTTGAGACCAGAACTGATTTAGACATCCTGCTGTCGGTTGAATTTTGTGGTTATTAGTGGAAAAAAAACTGTAAGTGACGACAGCAGGATCCCTTGAATCATGGAGCTGTCGTCATCAGACATGTTATGGTCTAAATAACTGGAAATTAAAGAACGTACGTAGCCAAATAAAATACTACTACCCGATACATAAAAAAATTATATTTAAAATATAAAATACTACTAATGAAAAAATATAAATTATATTTAAAAATTATAAAATACTACTAATGAAAGTCATTCATTTCACTATTAATTGTTAATATCGTTAATTTAATTTTTAAAAAATATATTTTTAAATAATAAAAAAAATAGTAAAAATTCATTGATTGAAAAAATATTTAAAAAATAATAATAGAGTTTGTGATTATGATTGGATGAGACTATAACTGAGGTGATAAACCAGACCCGTGACCTAATTTCTTCTACGTTTGGAAAGGATTGGATTTGTGTAATCTCTCCTAAACTCATAAATTAAGTATAGAGTGTATTTTTTTAGGATATATGATTTAAGATATAAAAAATTAAAATTATAATTAAAAATTAAAAAAATATTTTTAAATAAAAAAATACGATTAAAGATATCGAGAATCAAAATATCTGCATATATATTGTTTATAAAAAAAACATTTTCGAATACAATACTATGTTTTTCCTATCCATTAACGTTCCGTTTTTGTTGAAATAGGTAAACTAAAGTTTGAAATAAATCAAGATTCCTATAAAAAAATTGTAAATAAATATTTGACATTAAAATAATGAATAATTTAAGATTTAAAGATTATTTTTTAAAATAAAAAATTTATTTAACCTTTTAAAAAAACTTAATTATTACGTATTTTTATACAAATAAATCAAATAGACAGCAGAATCAGTGGATAGTGTTACTTGTAGTGATACGTTTCATACAATCAAGACTTATTCCTTAAAAAATATAATTAACCCTTTTTAATAATAAATATATATATTTTAAATTTTTGGTGCTTTTATTTATGTATTAGACCAAAATAATAGGATTAGAAATTAAGATTTAGTATTAAAAGTTAAAGTTGTCATTGAAAGAATTTAGTACATAATATATTTTTAAGGTTTAAGATTTAAAATTTAAACTTTTAAGTTTAAAATTTTATTTTTTTAGTATTAGAATATAAAAAATTATCCAAAAATAAAAAATAAACCCAAAAGTGATCTTAATGATTATTGTAACATATTCGTCTAAATAAGTCGATTCAAATAATATTTTATACTATGAGTTTTATTAACAAAAATAAAATAATATATAAAAATTAATTAATTAAAAGTATTATGCATATTTACATTGGAGAGTTGTGTTGATTATTATATGGTTTTAAAATCAATATTTAGTTTAGTATGAGTATTAATATATGAATTAATAATAAAATAATTTGTAGTCAAATCATTTTTACAATAAATTTTAGTCAGTCATATTATTTTAGTTGGAAGAAAAATATATTATTCATTTTAAATGTATTATTATTATTTTGGGGGGGATAAATATTTAATATTATAACAATTTATACTACGTTTATTACTAATTATATTTAAATATTTAAATGTATTATATTTTATACTACGTTTATTACTAATTATATTTAATATTATAACAATTTATCTCAAAACTCGTTTCAAGAGATAACATATATTACCTTGATTGTGAGCCACTCACTGGCCATGACAGAATCATCCACTGGTTCAGGACTCATCTGGAAATAAGCCTCTGGCGACCTTGGCTCTACTTTGAGCTTCCGGCAGAAAGGAAGCCATAGCCGGGCAAAACGTGAAGCTTCTAACAAAGCATAAAACGTTAAATCGGAGCCGCCATCATCGGAGAGATAAATGCTCAGCTTCTGAGGTGGGTAGTCATAAGCCATAAGTGACAACACGGTGTCGATCACTATTGTCGGAGGCTCTAATCTCGGGTCTGCCGTGCAAACAAAAATATCTACTCCTGGCAATTCTTCATCGTCATACCTGTTGTTAATCATGAAATCCAAGCTCCATTAAAATCCATTTCAACAAAGGAGATAAAGTATTAGAACCAAGTGAGTGGTGTGGTGACCTTGCCGAGAGTCTGTCTTTGAAAGTGTAACGATAAACAGGGTTCCATTTGACGATCACGGTGATGAAGAAGTAAACAGAAAACCAAAGTTCAGACAGAAACATTCCAGTCCAGACCCATCTCTGGGTCGTGGTTTCCAGCAGTGGAAAATTAGTCAGTCTGTACCGGACAATGAAACAGATGGCTATGAAAAGTGAAGCTGCATAGGATCGAAACAAGACAAGTCCTCTGGCTGGCCTTGTCCCAAAAAGAGGAAGATACCCATTGTTTCCCATTGTTTCTGCCTCTCCCTCTCCACGACTTTGATTCAATTAGCCAAGGCATATATAGGAGGGGGAAGTTGGAAAAATATCTAAAAGCTATAATAATGAGCGTGACTTGGCCAACGTTACTTAACCTTTTAAGATTCTTTATTATGTACAAGTTAAATACGGAAATGAAAATTGATAGCTATTTGTCATTCTATTAGTTGTAGGAGTTATATGAGTAGTTGAATTTAGTAGTTGGAAAAGAAAGAAAAAACGATACTATGAATGATAAACCATTTAACAGAGTGGCTTATTGAAGTTCAACAGCACGCATGCAGACAACAAGAAAAGAAATTATTAACTTTAAAAGGAACATGTCCTGAGACATATGAAAGGGACCAATAACTCTCAGCGATAAGACAAAGATGGACCACCAAAAGAATACCTGGCAGAAACTGATGTAGAAGCAGATGCAGGCTTAACATCTCGATGATGATGCATCTGGTTATGATATACTAAAGCATCAGAAGGATATGCGGGATATAATCTATGTGATTGGTTGCTTTCTCTCCTCAAAAGATCAGTCTCAATCAGGTGTGCCTCTCTCGGACGAGGAAGATAAGCATCCACCAATGGATCGCCAGAATAACGGCCGTAATATGGATCTGATGCTGCAAATGTGTTTGCAGATGCTGCAGTAACTGTTGGTTGCATTTCTCGTGTAGCATCCAAATCATAAGTCCCATATTCTCTTTCAGTCAAGTAAGGAGGATCAGAACGAATTGTGTTTCTCTGCAAAGGCACAGGTTCCCTGTATACTGTATCTGGTAGTTGCAGAGGTGTCTCTCTGTGAGCTCCCACGTAAGATGTTAATCTAGGAGTGATATGATGCTGAGGAATCAAGTTTCTTCCCTCCCCCAGAAGACCAGAAGCCCTGTAATCCGTCTCACTAAGGTATAAATCACGAGGACCATCCTCCCTCTTAGAAGATGCCAACTTTCCATACCCAGCTCTTTGATACCATTCACGAGGAGCATAACTTATAGAACTGATATTGGCATAAGGCTCTCTAAGAGACGTTTCCCTATGTGACGGGGGCCCTGCTTCCCTTGTTCTATCATGAACTTCCTCTTTTTCAGGGTGTTCAACAATTCGAGCTGCTGCCCTTGATGGGGAGTGAAAAGGTGGTGCAGTTGATTGAACTGGAACCGGTCGAAAAAGTTCAGAGAGCTTCCGAACCTAAGGGAAATATCAGATGCTGTTAATGCTAAAGTATGAAAGGATTGAACTACGAACATCAAACTAACAGGAAAGAAAATGATTCCTTACTTGTCTAGAAGTGAGTTCAGTTTTGAATTTGTTCTTTTCATTGTAATTTTCCTCGATTGCCTTCTTGAAAGTGCCCTCCGCCACAGGATAACAATTGGCATAGACACTGAACCGCACCTGAAACAGAAGTCATCAGTACGTAAATCTGCTTAAAGTAATGAATAAGAAGATGAGATGTAAGTAAGACAGATGGCTAAACCAAAATGGTACCTGAGCAGGGAAAGCCCCACCAAAAGCCTTGGGCTCAAGTTTCATGCCACCGGCAGAGGATGCCTCATAAATCCCATACAAAAGCCTGAGATCATAATCGTAGAGAAAAAGCTTAACCCCAAGCCTAATTCCCAGGACCATATCCTTTTTACCAGCTGGTACCCCCATTACATGATATTGGAAACAATCCGGCTTGGTCTTTGCATTGCACATAAATATTAGACCATCAATCTTTTCTTTCTTTTCAACTTCTTGTTTCTTTCCATTGCCATCTTGATTTTCGTCACTCGTGTTATTCCTCACTGAATTACTGTGTTTTACCTTCTGTTCATTTTCTTTCTTTTCTTTATTCTTCATATTTTTATTTGAAAGGCCAGGTTCCTCAGCACTTCTTCGTTTATTGGGATTGTCATTCGATTTTGTTATCTTTTCCTTGCTATCTGATGCACTTGTATTTTCTTGATTCTTTTTTATCTCCTGACTCTTCTCTACATGCTCCATACTTGTGGTAGCATCCTTTTCCGGGTTTTCTTCCTTTGAATTCAACTTAATAACACCATTTTCAATTGCCTTACTGCCTTCCGATATGCTCGTAATTTTCTTCTTTTTCTTTTTCCTCTGAACCTCAGAAGTAACATTAGCTTTTCTTGTCTTCAGGAAATTCTTGGCCACTGACTTTACAATATCAGACTTCCCCTTCGATGAATTTGAGCTTTTCTTTTCAGACGATTCTGATTTTGCCAATTTTACTGAAGTAGTGTCAGCTTCGTTTTTGTTATTTTCTTGCTCCGTAGTAGATGGAACCACAGAATGTTAAGCTGTGTTTATGGTCAAATTAGCAGGCAAGAAGATAAAAATTCTAAATAAGTACAGGAATGTCTACGAGAGAGCGTGTGTGGAGCAGTTTGGGAACGCCTAAATCCAATTAAAGTAAACGAAAAATAAGTACACACAGAACAAACCAAATTTTACATTAAAAAAATGAATCCTTCTTAATCAAATGTATACATTTAATGTTTTAAAATCATTATTGAGGTAAATATCGAAAAATAGAATTATCCATGCAAGCAACTTTGCAGTCTCTCTTGCCAGCAAGTGTGATTTATAAAATAGGCTACAAAGCAGACAATAATGATACTATGTCCCAGATACCCATAGTAGAGTAACACAACAAAAAATATAATCCATATACAGATTCCCACCTTAAAATTTTATGTTTGGATTATGAGTCAATTATAAACCTGGATGCAGATGATGAATCAACATGTTTCAACTGTCCTGAAATATCACATTTACCGTTTAAATTTTACATCCGCATGTAACTTGAATCAAACCAAAATTGACTGGCTATATCTTCTTCTCAGTCATGCATTACTACCAATGTTAATTAAGAACCACATATGATTTTTTTTCTTACATTTGGACAGTTGAAAACTTTAACTTTCAATTTGAAGAAAAATATATAAATGTGTAAAATAGCTGAAGCAAATATCACAGGCAATGAGAAAGTTATCCCTTCTTTTCTCCTACAGTCCTACTTAGAACAAAGAACAGAAGCACAAAATAATATGCCATCACCTTTAACTCTTTTCTTCCCTTCCACCAATCTCATATATCTATTAAACAAGCTCAATATCATTTCCATGTAACTCGTGATTATCTCATTCTGAATGCCTTCTTCAAATAATTCAAAAGAGGTATAGCATATAGATATCTAATTAGATCCAAATCATTGTCTAGAACTGATAAAATTCGCAAAAATTAACACACGAAAATACACAAAAATCTATTCCAGCTCCAACTAAACCAGTAACGATCTTTAAAAAGGTCAAACAAGAAGAAAAAAAAAACATCTGAATGAACACAAAGCAAAACACGTACATTAATATAAATTCAATCTTAGCTCTAACCATTCAACAATGTTCACTAATTGTAAGTTTTTACAAAATCCTAGAAAGTTAATCCACGTCAAATTCCAACTTCCACAAGTAAATCAATGACAAAAAATAACTCATGAAAACGCAGTATAATCATCAATCAAAAGAGATCGTTTCCATAATTATAAAAGAAAAATTGAGAGAAAAAAATTCGTTACCTTGCCACTTTCTTTCCCGGCAGACAAACAATGACAAAAGATAAATTACACTCCGGAGAATACTGATACGGATTCCGATCCAAGAGACATATTAGGGTTTTGAATTCGCGGAAGTGGATGTTTAGAGAAGATAAAATTATAGAATCTCCTTCAATTACAAAGAGACCTAATTTCGATATTCTTTGTTCTTGTTCTTTTTATCTGTGCTGAGGAGAAAGGAGGGAAAATAAATTCCGCTGAAAAAAAAAATGTGAACAAACGGCTGCGTTTAGATATCATGAGAGATACCATAATAGATGTGACAAAAGCTTGTGACAGCAACAGGCCTACTGCTAATTTCAAATTTACTAACTTGCCGTTATCTTTTTTACTATAATATTATTTAATAAAATAATTAAAACTTAATCGAATTTTATTTCTTCATTCAGTCCCATCCAATCAAAAGAAGATTTAAGATTTATTGTTTAATTTACTTTTAAATAATCTGTATAAATAATTTTTCAGTTATAAATTAATTCTTCATTAATTCTTTTGATAATAAATAAACGATGGAGGATTAAGTGAAAGTAAATGTTGATGGGTTGTGAAAGGTGTCGGCAATATGGTTATTAGTAGTATTGTTTTTCGTGATAATGAAGATAATTGTAGATATGGATTTACGAGAAGTTTAAACTCGTGTCAGGTATTTATTACTGAACTTTGAACCGCTCATGATGGACTAATTCAAGCATAGAGGTTAGGTTATCGTCATGTGGAACTTGAAATGAATAAATTTACGATAACGCTAGTCCTTGAATGTACGTCGAAGGCTTTGTCAGACAATGTTCTTATGCTTAAGATAAAGGAATTTCTTCGTAAGGATTGGAGGGCGGATTATCCATGTATGTAGGGATGTGAATTTGGTTGCGCATTGTTTAGCTCGGTTAGTTCGGAGCATGACAGTGAAAGAATTCTTTTATGATTATATTCTGCTGAGGTTCTATCTCTAGTTATGACTGATTAAGCTCTCTGTCTTGATGTTTGTTTTATCGTGGTTTATATTTATTAAGTGATTCTTATATTCCGTTGAGGTTCTACCTCTAGTTATGACTGATCAAGCTTTATCTTGATATTTGTTTTGTCGTGGTTTATGTTTATTACGATTGAATTCGATAATATTAATTATCAAGATGATGTTTATTTATAATTTTATTTTTTTTATTTAGACTATCAAATTAAATTTTGATGTAAATTTTATATCTATAGAAAATTTCTTACAATACTCAATTTTAATTTATAGTTTTTATTTTTTTATGATCAATCAATAAATTAATTTATTTATATATCTTTTCATATATGATTATTGTCTGATTTAAAGAAATTAGTTTGAGAAAAAAGATTTAATTTAATATTTATTTACGTTGTAACTATTATATGATTAGTGAGTCGTGACTTCTTTTCAAGAAAATATGTATTCAATTTCGTCCCTTAGAATACAATTTGGTCGAGTTTGACTTGGCATTCAAACCAACAAAATCAACCGATTCAAGTGATAAAACAGTTTAAAATGGAATTGTAGGGAAAGCAACTAGAAATTATGCATACCAGGTTAAACACAGAAACACTGGTCTCTTCTTAAAAGTTACAAATCACAAACACAACAAAAGTACACAAACAAGGGATTTTATTAGAAAACAGTTTTTACTTCACATAAACACCTCCCAAGGACCTTGAATCTCCATTATTTTATGCTCAACGCAACTGATATTTTAGCCTTGAAGACCAATAATACCTACAAAATGTAGGTGACAGAAGTTACTAAGCAACAATATCACATCAGGCAAATAAAAGTAGATATGGTATTTCCATTCTAGAAAACACCCCGTTCACTTGCTCGATATCACGACAGTGATGAGTGTTAACAGATAAGTGTGTTTGTTCGAATGAAAGAGAGAACAGAATTTACCACAAGCTACTCTGCCACCAGCATTTCCCGTGCTTTTGCTAAGCTCATGGCCTCCTGAAAATATAATACCAGTGTCACAAATCATGGCCCTAATATCCGGATCTAGTTCATTGTTTGAGTGGAAACATTCTATCCTATGGTGGGCTGATCTTCACCAAAGAGCAACAGCACAAGGGTATGGTAGTATTTCCAATTTAATTGTCCATTGCGGCCAGGACGACAGAATGTGTGGGAGGATGACCAATTTAGGAAGTAAACTACTTATTCACTACTGTTCCTAATGCAAACATTGCAAGAGAAAACAATTCAGCGGAGCTAGGATTTTGAAGTACTATTACCCTTGCCGAGATCATCAGGATCTGCATGGACTACAACAGCTCTTCCGATAATGGAGTTAGGGCCTGTGAGAGGGATCTGCAAAATTGCGAAAACACCTATCGATACAACCATAAACATACAGGAAAGAAACCTGAATGTAAGCAAAACGGAATAAGTTGTACAAAGACCTGGCTGTCAATGATAGAAAAATTTGCACGGCCTGGACCACAAAAACAAAATTAACAGTGTCAATAATAGAAGAAATGGGAGAACCAACAACACACGGATGGAAAAAAAAAAAACGTGAATCGAAACAAAGAAAACAAATGTAAAAATTTAGAAACTGTTAGTAAACCGGAACTTATGGTCATTGACCGAAAGCAAATATTCCTACCATCATCACCAACAGTGACATTTCCTAGATCACCAGCATGGCGATTCTCATCCTGTGGGGCACCATGTTCTTTTCCAGCAGGATTAAAATGGGGCCCTACAAACAGATTCATCACAAGGTCAAAACCCGTAAGAACATATACATGGAAGCTGAAAGAAATCAAGGAAACCAACTTTCAGCCTTTTACCAGTTGACATGCAACCGTTGGTTGTGTCCCCAAGGGCATGAACATGGAAACCATGGAGTCCAGGCTTAAGACCAGAAATGTCACCGGTCACAATTGTTGGGCCTAGAAAAGAAGGAAAAGATTAAACTTCTACATGAAACAGGGAAATGCAGAAAATGGAGAGATTGTATCAGGGTTGTGATTTACCCTCTCCATCTTGGGAGAAGAAAATAGTTCCCTGAACACCTTCACTGCTGCTAAGGACGGCAACGGCCTTCACCATCGTAGTATGTGATCTATACTACACAATGTTAGATAAGCCAGTAGATAATTTACCTAAATCAAAACTAGTTTCGGGGAAAAAAAAAGTAAACGTTTCACCAAGGATCACATCAGTCAAGATGTTTTCGAAAAAGCATAAACGCCATAAATCAGACAGATAAGCACAATAGAGTTACTCAGATATATGTAATACACCTGTCAATCAATCCAACAATTCCCTAAAATTCAACCAAAAAACATCAGAGACAAAATCTAAAATTTTCACCAAATGCGTTAATTTCTCCCAACTAGAAAAGGACCATCTTTAGTCACGATCTTTGAGTCATATAACAACAAAGAAGAAGAATTCTCTCAACTAAGATTAAAGTTTCCTAAAATGAAAAGGAAGTCTATAATTTTTAAAAACGAAAAGAAAATTCAGTAATCTGCTTCGGCACAGAATCTTCCACAACATATGCATATATATCAAGTCATTTGCATTTTTCCAGTATATCATTCTTCAATCAACACCAAAACAAAATGAAAATCCATAGTCATCAAAATCAAGCTTAAGTTAAGCAAGAAAATTTTGGGGGAATCCAACAATCAAGCAAAATTTAGGTAAGACAAACAGAAATCGAAATCCGACCTTGAATAGAAAAATCCAGCTTAAGTTAAAGAGAAATTGAATAGATCAAAGCTTTAAAACCCTAACAATTGAATGGAAATAAGAAAGTCAGAAGAATCTAACTAACCTCAGAGCACCCCTTCACAGAATAGAAAGATAAGAACAAACTACACAGCGAGAAATGTGTGTTTTGTTTAGAAATTTTCTCGAACTTATAGAAAAACGGTGGGAATCAGCGAACATTGTGGGAAGGTTCTAGAGTTCTAGCAAGTAGGAAGATTAATGTTCACCTACCCCTATTGAGGGTACAATTGGTATTGAACAATGGGAAATTGGGCTTAAAGGTATTTCTTACGGGGCCAATTTTCTTAATTGCAAATTGAGAGGGATCTAAATGACGTTTTCCGCATTAAATGAGACGATACAGATCGTGTGTTATATGATTTGATTCGATTAAAATTTAATAAAAATTTAATTTAATTGAATTGAATTCGAGTTTAAACTCAATTTTATTTTTTGACGAATCAAGTCGAGTTGTATGATACCTGATTTGAAAATCTCACGAGTTACTCGAAAATATAAATATACTGTTATTTTATTAAATGAAATTCCAATTGTTTAAACTTAAAACTGTAAACATAAGTTTTAAACCCTAATTAATACATTAAACTCTAAAATTAGCAAGTTTGAGTTTTTTTTTTTTTCATTAGGCTTTAAATGAGACGTGACAGATAAGAGTTATTCGAGACTAACACAATCAAAAATTGGTCAACACTTAATTTAATTAGACTCAAATAAAATTTAAACTCGACTCGAACTCTTAACGAATTAAACTGAACTCAATTTCTTTTAAACTCATCTTAAATTATTAAGTTCAAACTTAATATAAAATTTTTACAAACTAAAACGAATTTAGCACAACTCAACTCGTTTACACCCGGTTCATAATTCACTATTTTTCCTTTTCTCATTCATAATTCCAATTCCACGATTGGCAATTCACCTTTTTAACGAGCTTTTTACATTAATCTACTCCCTTTATTGAATATGCGATCGGGTATATTACTTTATTGAATATTAATAATTTAATATTTGTGTGAATTTCAGTATCTTTTTATTATATTTTTATATTCGTATTGCGGCCTAGCTAGCTTAAGTAAGGAATTTTTATAATATTTTATCAAAATTTTAATAATTTAATATTAAAAAATATTTTAATATTTGACTGAATAATTTTTTGGCTCTTACTATTTTTAAAGTATATTAATTTTTAATATTTTATTTTAATTTAAAATATCTTTTACGAGATAAAAATTATCGATTAATTAATAATAAATAATTTAAAATAATTTGATAAAATAATAAGAAAAAATATATTTTTATTTTATAAAATTATTTTTGATTATATATTATTGTAGAAAATCAGCATATTTATATATGATATTGATATATTAATATATATTGATATATAGATTTATTACGTCATTTTAAATCTTTTTAATGTCAATTGTCTATAATTTTTATTCGCACATAAACTATTTTAACTTAAAATAAAATATAAAATATTATAATATAAATATTAAAATAATTATTTAATCAAATAATAAAAATATTTTTTATATTATATCAATTTTAATTACCCAAAATAAATTAAACCATACTAAAGAAGCCATTGCGAAAATATTAATTATTTAAATTTAAGGCTAAATCTCACTTTCACCCCCCAATTATACCTAATTAAATTAATAATTATTTAAAATATTTAAAATTATTTAAGTCATTAATCTATATCTTATTAAATAATATATTTATTTGTTTGAATAATCATATTATTCAATGAGATATAGATTAATAATCAAAATAATTGTACAATTCTTAAATAGTTTAATTAAGCATAGTTTAAATAGTCATTTAAATTAATTTTTTATTTTATAATCCTATATTTAAAATAAATATTTTAAAAATAAATTAATAAATATTTTCTTTTTAATAATACGATTACTATTAAATAAAATCTATTTTCCATATTGAAATATCCAAAATTTGAATAAATTAACTCTCGAGTCTTTTTCCTTTGTTTTATTTCTAGAAAACAAAAGCTGTGGTATCTTTTCCATGATTGTCTTCTTTCACTTTCACGTCGCTGCTTCAGCCTTTTTCTCTGTCTCACTGTTTCCATCTCTTCCACTATCAAATTTCCATCATCATTATCTCTTTTTCTCTGGACGGAGATTCTTTCGTTGAAACAGGTAAGATTTCGCTCCTCTGATTCTCGCTTTCCCGCTGAATTTCGTGTTCAATGGAAGTACTGGTGTCCCCGAAGAAACGGTGTCGTTTTGTCTGGTTCTTTCTCGACTTTTGATCTCCGGATCCAATTCAAAGAAGGCAATACAATGTTTCCGTTTCTCTTGTGTTGAAGCTTGACTCAGTTTCGAGTTCGTGTGAGATTAAAATTTTCATATCTGGAGTTTGTTTGAGCTCAAAATGATCAGAGTTGGAAGACAAGTCATGATCTGGATTCTGGATCTTTGCTTTCAAAATTTTAAAATCTTTTTTTTTCTGTGCTTTTGATTTCAAAAACTCATCGATTCAGTTTCAACGAACTCGAATCGTTGCTTAATCCTAGTTTGAAATTTTTAAACTTTGTTTCGAGTCTGATCTGAGTCAAAGCTCGTCAAGCTCTATTTTCGTTATCAATTTTTAAAATTCAAAAATGGAATAGCTGACCATTGTTGCTAATTAGTATGACAGTAATTATCATGTGCAGATTAAGATTTGTATGCTAATTGATGAAGGAAAATGAATACACAACTTTTGGAGATTGAGCCTAAGGAGCTTGAATTCAAATGTGAGTACATAATTACTTGATTGCCGGTTCATTTTTGTAACATAAACCATTTAGATTATGACACTTTTGATCGTTAATTTTACAGAAAAATATATATCATATGGAAAACAGAGTGAAAAAAAAATAACACTTTTTTGCAGCAATTTACTTAAAATTTTCTGGATTTTTGTGTGGAATAATTGAAGGGGTAAATAATTTAATAATATGATTTTCGCTTTTCAGTTTAGATTTGATATTAAGTACATAATTGTTTGTTCTCATTTAGAGTTATTTTCTTTCTTTTTTTTTGTTAGTCATATTGAAGAAGCAATGCTCCTGCTCCGTTAGAATCACAAATAACACTGATCAACATGTTGCTTTCAAGGTCTGAACTTTGAACCAGCGCTCTCTGCTTCTTTTTTATGGCCTTTTTCTGGATTTTTTATGTTTAAACTACTGGATTGTAATGTAATTTTAGCAATGGTATTTTGCAGGTTAAAACTACATCTCCTAAGAAGTACTGCGTGCGGCCTAATGTTGGCATTATTATGCCCAATTCAATATGTGATTTTACAGGTAAGAAGCTTTTGTACCGGATTGTACATTTCAATGCTTAATTGCTTATGCATGTAATGAATGAATTTCAATGCATTAAGTGTACAACTCTAATCATCAAGTTGAGGTTAAGCATTAAGAAGCTTGAGTTTCACTTGAAATTGAGGTTCTAGCTTGACCAAAGTTTTCTTTTGACGCTTGATCTCGATTAGAGAAACAAATAATCTGCTCAAGCTCGCTTGATTGGGTTCAATTAATGCTGTTTTACATGGTAAAAGATGAGTTTTGAACCTTTGATATATGTACTCGAGTTCAGACTTGATTATCTGTGCTTTATTTCGGTTAGGCTTCACAGCTGCTTGTGTAAAGCATTAGAACACTAATCTGGCATACTGAACTATCTGAGCTCAAGCTTGACTTGGCTAAACCAAATCTGAGCCTAACATATGAGATGTGTGAATAGTGACTACAGATCATAGTTAAGTTTTCTTTAATCTTATAATGACCCATAACTAAGGTATTAGTAGATATAGGGTCACCCAAATTTCAATGATTTTGCCATCTGGGAAAGTTCAAGGAATGGAATAAACCGATGCGAGTAAATTTTGCAGTTCTTTAGGTGTTTAATGCAGTGCATGTATCTCTGTTGTTGGTTATTGGCTGGTTTCTGTGTTATCTGATAATTTCACAAGAATGCAAATATATTGAGCAAACAAAAATTAAACACTAGACAAACGATGATCTTTAGAACACTCTACCATTGTGCTGCCTCAGTAGTGTCTGGACAAGTGAATCAAAGCTAGTGATAAAACTTATAAATAAAAGATAGTAGTGAAATTTCTCATATGATTTCAATATCCCTTTTTTACTTCCATAGTTCCCTGTGTCAAACTATATGTTCTCTCTCACCTTTTTTTATTTAGTTACCATGCAAGCTCAGCTCGAAGCTCCTCCTGATATGATATGCGGAGATAAGTTCTTAATTCAAAGCACAGTTGTCCCGTTTGGAACAATTGATGCGGACATTACTTCTGCCACCGTAAGTGAATTTATGCTCTGCTTGTGCTTTATTTGATAGTAATAAGAGACTTTTTCACTCATCATTTTTTTATAGTTTGCTAAGGACAGTGGAAGGTATATTGAAGAGCACAAACTTAAAGTTGCTCTTGTCATCCCACCTCAATTGTCAGTATCTTCACCAATTAATGGGACAAGGAACCAGGGAACAGATCATAATGCCTCAATACAAAAAGAGCCAGAATTCAGTAAAGTTGGGATTCAAACACCATTGCAGACTGTTTGTCGAGTTTGATATGCATTATATATTCTTCTAGCCTTTAAAATAAAGTCACTTCGGTTATGAAAAAATACATATTTATACTTGCATGTGCAATTGCATTATCTTTTGAAGGAAAATATATGTTCATTTTAGTCCGAACATGAACTTGAACGGAACTTTTGTTCAAATATGAGATTTAAAGATGGACTTCAAGTCCATTGATTAAGCTTATACCTAAAAGTAACACTTGTATCAATGCTCTTTTCTCTGCAACAGGTTACCAAGGTTGAGGGATCAAAAATGATAAATTTGGAAGATTTAAATCCAACAAAGGATGTCGAGTGGAAGCCAAAGAAAGATATGTTCTATGCAGAGGATTTAAGGCCGGAAAAGGATGCAGAATTGAAGCCAAAGACTGTTGTTAATGACGAGGACGTAAAGTTAAAGCCGGTGAAAGATGTGGACTCAAAGGCAAGGGAGACTATTCTTGATACCGAGGAATTGAAGCCAGTGGAGGAGGTAAAGTTTGCCAAAGATTCTGAAGAAATGAAATCAAAACTGGCCAACCTTGAATATAAGCTAGGCGAGGTAACTGTATTTATATACTTGTGTTCGACTTATATACGTTGTACGAGTAAGATAACTTCTAAGCTTTAGTAACACTCTTGGTCATTCCCTTTTCAGGCTGAAGCTACCATTTCAAAACTGACAGAAGATAGAAGATTAAGCACTCAAGAAAGAAAGATTTTAGAAAACGAGCTTGTAAGTTTTCTACCTATGCTTTCTTCTTCCGGTTCTTGTTATGTGTTCCGAATCACACGTCGTGTTCGACATATATTCATATCTGATACTTTTGTTCGAGTTTAGATAACATAACCATAATCATTCCATCAGATTGAAATTCTGTATTGTAGAGTACTAAATCCGGCAGCATATACCAATTCTTTAATTTGTTGACCATGAACTTCAATATCATGCAGGTGCTTTTGAGGAAAAAAGCGAAACTAAATGAAGTTAAAGTGGGATTCCCTGTTTTATTTGTTTGTATGGTGGCACTCATCAGCGTCTACATCGGCTACTTTTTGGCACCATTGATAAAGAACTCGACTTCCAGGTCAGATCTTTACCAGCAATAATCAATCTGAGATTAACCTGATAACCCTAATTATTTTTGTTGTCTGGAATTCTTATGAAACTTATATCAAACTAATGTCTGTCAGACATGGATGAGTTCAAGTTGACTACCAAATTAAGTGTTGAATTCAAGGCTGTGTAAGAGATGATGTTATGTATATTAATCATATATATTATCATGTGTTGTTAATATTTTAATTATTTTTAAAATTATAGAGACCGAAAACATTATTACTTTATTTTGAACTAAAGTTTTAAAAATATATTTTTTTGATTTTTTTAAGTAAAGTATACAAATGGTAAAATAAATTTTAGTAAATTATTTAATTTTACAATCAAACTTTTAATTATTTTAATATTATCATTAAACTTTTTAGTTTTACTCCAAATTGATTATTGACCAGTTAACGATCGTTAAAAGAATAATGTGATATTAAAATATTTTGTATAATAATATTTTAATCTTTCTATTTTCACATTCAAACAATTATCCTATTTCAAAAAATAAAAATAAATTTAATCTTCATTATTTATATATTATTTTAACTTAACATTATTTTAACTAATAAAATTAATCCTAAGCCTTAAATTATAAATTCAAATTCTAAACCCTCACACTTAAATATTTTTTCCTTTCATTTTCTGACTTTACCGTATTTATTTTTATGTACCAGATCCATACGGATCCTTGTGAAACACTATTTTCCACAATAATAAAATTTTCGATGATAATATTTTATCATAATTATAAACACAATGTATTTTATTATGATCACAGTAAATATTATTTTTTATAATAACAATTTTTAACAACATCTTTATCAATATACATCGGATCACTATTTGTATCCCGCCTTACGTAAATGGAATCTTAATTTCTAATAAGTACCTAAATTATATATCAACGTTTATATATCCAAGGCCTTATTTTTTTTTATTTCTTTAAATTTAATTAATTTATTAATTTTATCTCTCTAATATTTATATTTTGTTCTCAACCCGATTTTGTTGTTGCGGATTAAATTTTGATGGAGGACGATAAAGAAAATGTATATATCCAAGTATTTATTTTCATTATTCCAGATACATCATGTGATAAAAGACACCAACTTTAAAAATACGTGATATCGATTGAATTTTGAAATAATATATGATTTTAAATCCCAAAAAATTAATTATAAAAATTCAGTAAAAGTTTTCAATATTTTAATATATATTAAAAATTATAATAACTCTACTACAAAGTTTAAAATGAATGTATAATAGTAAAATTCAAAAATATAAATAATAGTAAAAAGTAAATGTAAAAGTTTTAAATAAAAATTATTAATCAATTATAATAAATAATTTAATAGATTAAAACGTTGATATATAAATAATTTTATATCTTATAAAAAATATAAATTATTTATAAGGAAAAAAATTAAGCATTTATTTCAATAAAAAAATGCATTAGACACTTATTTTAAAAAATATGTATAGTTTAGATACTTATTTATAAATTAAATAATTTTTCTTAACGGTATTACCTTAAAACACTAAGAAAATAAAACTTTAGGCACCTATTTTAGCCAAAAAATACATTAAACACCTATCTTAGAAAAAATATATAGTTTAGGCACCTATTTCAGCCAAAAAATACATTAAGCACCTATCTTAGAAAAAATATATAGTTTAGACACTTATTTTAACCAAAACATTAAACATCTATTTTATAAAAAAATTATACTTTAAACACCTATTACTGAGTTAAGCTTTATATAAAATATTTTAATTATTAACTTATTTTTAACCATTATTAACGTATTTTTAAAAATCTTATATCAAACTCTTATTATTTTTCAAAAAATCAATCTTGAAAAGGCGGTTGAACTTGGTGTGGCCGAATTTGTTGAAGGCTCCTCGTTGGCCGTTGCTTCATTTTTCTTTGTCACCTACTTGCTCTCCACCACCTGGTATGCTGCTTTCCAGAGTCTTTGTGTCCAGTTTTTAGTTAAAAAAAATCAAATTCTACTCGTGTTTTGCTTAACCATGTTTTTAATTATTTTAAAAAATCAATTATGAACTATATTCGTGAAGAAAGCTTGGATTATGAAGCAAATTCAACTCTCTCAAAAAAGATATTTCAATTTAGAAGCATAAAATAAAAAAGGTTTTTTATTGTTTATGACGGATATTTATAGATATAAAAAATAGGTAAATTTGAAGTTTATATTTTATATTGGACCGAACTTTAACAAAACATACGTTTTGAATCTATATATTAATATGATTCGGACTCAATCCTAACTATGAATGCCTTTTTGTTTCGATTAATGTAATTAAAAAAAATTGTTAAAACCCAGTACGTGTTTTAACAGAAGAACGAATAATTTATTATAAAAATTATAGATTCAAATCATTTTATTTATAAAATATATGTATATTATTAAAAAATTAAAAATATTTATCAAACATACTATTTACTATTTAATGGATACAACCTAATCCTACTCTTTAGTGGTAGCCGTTAAAGTAATTAAGTCTACTTCTCCCACAATCTTACAGTTATCATGAATTTCCAAAATTGATTTTTCAGACAAGACACATCTGAATCTCACGGATGATTCTAAAAAAAGTCAGCCTTAAAAAAGGCCTAAAAAACGGTTGTACCGTTTTTTTTTTACAAAAGTTATAAGAAATTCGGTACACACTTTTCGGTAAATACCGAAATTCTTATAATTTTTGTAAGAAAAACGGTATATACAAAATTTCTTACAAAAACTGTAAGAATTTCGGTTATAAACCGATTTTCTTAAAAAAAGTATAAAGATTTCGGTATATACCGTTTTTCTTACAAAAGTTATAAAAATTTCGGTATATACCGAAAAATGTGCACCAAATTTCTTACAACTTTTATAAAAAAACGGTACGACCTTTTTTAGGCTTTTTTTTAAGTCCCACTTTTTTTAGAATTTCCCGAATCTCATTATTAACATTACGTTGATGAACAAGCCCCTGGTATGGGCGTATGGCCGTGCATATGAATGGGATACATCAGAATTGAAATCTTACCTACTAAGGGTAAAGAAGGAAGAAAAAAGTTGTATGGGAAAGATCCCACGCGAACTCTCCCCAGCCAATAGCCATTCCCATGTGGAGTTTCCTACGTAAACCATCCGAATAGAAAAGCGTGTTGAAAATTTGAAACCATCCCTTTCCACTTTTGCAGACTGCTGTACTGAAAGTGACCACTGATCTTGATGTGTCGAGATTCGGCTATATATAATGGATTTCTTGGGGATGCCTAACTATAACTCAACTCTTCTTTTCCGTTTTGGATGAAACAGAACAGGGTCCCGGAGTTATATATAGTTATGTCTATGGAAGCTGCGGTGGAAAGGAAGAGAAAGGAGACAAGGCGGATGAAAAAGCTGCTGAGGGTTGATCAAGCTGCGCTTCGAGATAAGGCCGAGGAGCTTGAAATGCTTGAGGCAAAGAAACAGAGCATGCTTGCTGAGAAAGCAGACAAGGATAAAATGGTTGATCATTTCATGATCTTCATTGAAGCTATAGAGAAAAACGATACGCTGACGGTAAGGGAATTTGATGAGGAGGAGATGAAGAATACTATTCTCTCTATGGTGCAAGGTGGCGGAGGTCACAATGGAGGAGTTGCTGCTGCTGCTGCTGATGGTGGAAACGAAGCATGAGCAAGAACCTTACAACTGTTTTGTGTTTTATGTTTTCAATCATGTTTTTCTTCCATTGTTCAAATAAAGGAATCAACTCTCTCGGGTTGATTCCTCCCCTGTTCTTGTGTTTGATGGGATGGTGGCGGTGGCCGTTGTTTTGTTCACAGAGCTTTTCCTGAGGCTCTGCTCAAGCATGGGGTGCCTTGCCGTCCCTGTTTCTTCTGTTATTGAGTCTGGTTGGTCAGTTTCAATAGGATATAACTTTGTATCCCTTTCGTTTAATAAAATCCCATGTTGTTTGTTCTATTCATCAATGGAGCACGGTGGCTGTAGGCATGGTTGTCACCTTGTCGGAATTTCAGTTTTCAGGTTCTTATGTTCTGTTTCTTCTGTTCAATCGTTCCACTGTTCAAATTTTCAACCAAAACAAAACATAAATAAATTAATGAAACCGACCTGTGCTTTAATGGGAACTTGATGAAACTTCTTTTGTTCACAATATTCCTTTTCAAATAACCTCAAAGCCAATCACGCTCGAATAAAAATTATTAGATGAACCATGTTCATTACGGATTCGTTGAAGACATGGCAAACCGGGCCGAAATGATTTGTTGAGAGGGATCGTTTGCATCTTTGGACATTTATCATTAGTCTTTCACATCACGGCAGGCTAGCCACAGAAATAAGTGAAGTTGCCGAAGCTGCATTTTCAGATTTGGACCCAAAAATTATTGGCAACATCCTAGGACTGATCAAGGTATCAGGATTCAGGTCACACTAGAGCCAGCAACTTTGATGGCATTCCTCTCCTCCATCAATGTTCTCAAGCTCTCAGCATCTGCAAACCTTCCGGCACCTGTGAGGATATTCGACATAAGAACATAGTCGCCTCCGTATCTCTTCTCGATCCCCATTATCTTCGATGTCACCCTCTCACCCATCTCGACATTACCGTAAAAGCTACAGGCACCCAGTAGGATTCTCCAAACCACTTCATTTGATATCTCACAAGGAATCGCTAGAGCAATCTTTTCGGCTTCTTCCAACCTCCCTGCCCTTCCCAACATGTCCACCAAACACCCATAGTGCTTAATGTCAGGCGAGATTTGGTACTCATTAACCATCTTTTCGAAAAACTTGAGCCCTTCCTCAACTAGACATCCATGGCTACAAGCGTTTAAAACACTAACAAAAGTGACTCTATTTGGCTTCCAACCTTCTTGCTCCATCCTTTCAAACCTCTCAACAGCTTCTTTCCCCATCCCATGCATTGCAAAACCTGAAATCAATGATGTCCATGAAACCAAATTTCTCATAGCTGTTGAAATATCTTTGAAAAACCTCGATGCACTTACTATGCAACCGCATTTTGCATATGTGTCTATAAGAGAATTCATGACACGAATGTCGGACACAAGAAACCCTCTCTTCAATCCATAACAATGAACCGAATGACACATCTTGACATCTCCAATGTTCCAAACAGCCGGCAAAATAGCTAAGAGCGTTAATTCACTAGGATCAACCCCATCATCCGCAACCATTCTTCGAAACAATCCTAAAGCCTCCCTATGCCGGTTCATCCTAGTGTATCCATCAATCATCCCACTCCATGAAACAATATTCCTATCGGGCATCCTTTCGAACAAACAACGAGCAAACTCGATCTCTCCTTGCTTAGCCAAGCCAGTGATCATCACATTCCAAGTAACATGATTCTTCTCAGGCATTTCATCAAACACTTTCTTGCACTCAATTAACCCCCCACTTTCTACATACATATTAACCAGCACAGTTTGCACATAGACATGAGATTCAAAACCCATTTTTATTTCAACCCCGTGAAACTGTTTGCCTAAACCTAAGTCAGCTAAACTAGCACAAGCTTTAATAAGGAAAGCATAAGTAAAGCTGTCGAATTTGAAGAAAAGGTGGAACCTTTGGACTTGTTGGTAAAGAAAGATGGCATATTTGGGATTTTCACTTACAGAGTAACATCTAATTAAAGCATTGAAGAGTCGAACAGAGTGGGAAAACGAGGCAGCTGTGAGTAAGTGAGCATGAACTTGCTTTGGGACTCTTTGATTTGTTGGGTTTTCTTTTAAGAATGAGAAAAGGAAGTAATTTTGATAGTTCTGTTCATGCTGATCTGAATGAAAAAGATGGGTTTCGATTTGCCGAGGTGATCCAGGTGAAAGCAAAGAAGTAAATGGACGAAGAGAAAACTCTGTTTTGGATGGAAATGAAACTTTTGTCGACTTCAACATGGTTTAAAGACAGCGTAAGCAAGGACAAGGTTTTGGTTTATTTTCAGTGAAATTTTGTTCAGACTCTGTTTTTATTGCATCTTTTATATGATTCTTAAAAACCACATAAAAACAGGATTTTCTGGGGAATTTTATTGAGCCAAAAATCAAGAACAATAAGAAATTTCAAATTTGTTTATAAATTATTGGTGAAGAATTATTTAGGAAAATAGGGTAAAAATATTATTCATGATATAGGGCAAGTAATCATGTTCCTGCATGTGACAGATGCTTATACAGTTAAATATTATCTGAATACATTATTTTACAGTCTGATTATGATATAAATTCCCTACAAAATTTTGATACATTCTCAAATACTTCAAATATTGTAACTTTAAGTTTTTACATTTTTTCCCAACACAAAAATCACACAGGTTGAATCATTGGAAATGAATATTTTCTATCCTTGGAATTGAAAATGATGATTTAGAAGCAAACCGTTGTTGAAAAATGGCTGGTTTAGTAAGTTATACTGAGTCACATCAGATTGGCCAGTGCTCTTGGTGTTACTGCAAGAACCTATATGTTTCTTTGATGGCTCCAGGTAATCCTCATCAATGGTTGAATATTCATGTTTGAGTTTGTTTCCCATGATTGGAACCGAAGAGTTCGAGTGGGGAAGCTTTTGCAGCAACCTGCTGTCGCCACTGCCGGCCAGGGGATGTTCGATGTTCCGGAAGTCGAATGAGGAAGATTCAAGTCCAGTTGTGTTGCACTGGTTATCTGTGAGGAAACTACTGAGCATCGAGTAGTCTGTGGCATCTAACAGATTGGAGAAAGAACATGATTTCTGAGGATGAAGGCTGATAGTATTAGTACTGTTATTGTTGTTGGTTGAAGGACTTTCCAGGGCTAGTAAAAGAGCATCTTGAATGAACTGTTCTGCTTCATCTTCCTCTTGAACTCGATCGTTTGCTGCCGATGTCGATGCTGATGCCGATGCTGGAGACAAAGCATGGGATTTCTTGTAGATGCGGCAAAGAACCCAATCATCCAACTACAAGCCACATTAAAGTGAACATAAGATTAGTACAAGACCAACATAGAACAGCCGCAGATATAGAAAACTGAAGAGTCGGGGGTCTTACCCTCATGGAGCAATCTCCAGACTTCAATGGTCTATTCTTGTAGTTCGAGTTGGGGCTCTGCAAAAGGCGATATTCGTGCATGATCCAATTCGTCTTCGTCCCTTTCGGAGGCCTTCCTTTATAGAACACCAAAGCTTTCTTTACACCGATATTCGAATGCACTCCACCCCTTCCAGCCACCATTGAAGATGTAACTATAATCTTGTCTGTGCCGGTTGCTTTCCAATACCCAGATCCAGCTGCCCTGTTCGGCCTTGCACCGTTAGGGTACTTTCGGTCTCTCGGGCTGAAAAAGTACCATTCTTTTTCACCAAACACAGCCTTATCTGATAAAAAACAAACAAACAACACCAACACAATATAAAACATGACACTATTATCACATTAAAAAAATCTTCAAAATGATTGCATAGATGATACCATTGAAAGGGTTGTTCAAGGAAGACTCACCAGGTAAGTCCCATGGATCGAACTTGTAGATATCAACATCGGCGATGACGGAAACCGGGAAAGGCAAGGAGCTGAGCTTCTTCATTAGGTAATGAAGGATGAGTTCTTCATCTGTGGGGTGGAATCTAAACCCTGGAGGCAAGCCTGAATGTGGTTCCTTCATGTTTCTAACCAAATCAGATCCCGAAACCAATAAAATTATTAACTACGACAAAGTTGACAAAATTTGGTTTTGGAAGCAAAACAACCAAACACACAAAACAGGAAGAAAGGAACTTTGGGATTTTATGGAGGTAGGATTTGTGTCGTTTTGTGAAAAATAATTAAAAATACATAATTTAAATAAAAAGTTTAAATTTATACGTAATTTACATAAAGACTCGAACTTGAGATTTTATATTAAAATAATAATTATAAGACTGGTCATGTGTGGGGAATGAGTTGGTCTTAGAAAGGTCCCAAGATCCTAGAGAAAGTGTCAGTCAGCTAGGGTGGGGACTGTTGAAGATGATTGGTTATCATTTTGACTTGATTTTTTTGTTTTTCTGTGGGTTTGAGCTTCTCCTACGTATGTGGAAAGGTGGCGGCTTATTAATTAAGCCATGATGTTAATTTAATTACATCATTTGGTTTTGTCTTTTAGATTAATCCTATTCCTTGCCACGTGTCTTTCCTCTCCAATGTCTTGGATCTATCTGCAGCCACTCTTTTGTTCTTCCCATTAGATTTTGGATAACGTTTTAGGACATTATTAATTTTTGGGTTAATATTTAATGTATTAATGATATAAAAATGTATATAATATGACTGGATTAGGATTTTAATTTAATTTAATTAAATTAAATTTCACACTTCATGACAGACTGGACTACACTAAAACCCAGAGAATGAAATTCCATGCTTCTATCCCCAGATTCTTTATTATGGAATTGGATTCCATTAGAGCAGTCAGTGTTTATAATTTCTCTCTAAACAATCAGGCAAAAGATTTGGTTTTTGGTTTAATTCCATTAAAACTAATTTAAATATAAAATAAATATTATAATATTAAAATAAGTATTGAATATTATAAAAATGTGTAGATGATTAATTTATACTAATTTTACTACAAATCTAATTTATTGATTGATTTAAGGTTTTATTATCCAGTAGTTTTTTTTTTCATTTTAAATTTTAATCACTTAATCCAAATAATCTAAAAGTAAATTTATTTAATTTTCACAACACGTCAGCAATATCCTAATCCAGCGTAATTAGTGATTTAAGCCTCCTTAATTTGATCGAAATAAATTTTAGACATTTATTTTTATCAAAAAAAAACAAACAAACTTTAGACACCTAAAAACGATATAGCTTGAGCAGCCTTTAAATTACACTGTATATAATTTGTTTGATTACCAAGAAAGACCTGGGGAAAATATTAATAATATGAAGAATCTTTGACAATTATATGATCATATACCATCCCTTCATCAAGTAGACAATGTCCATGTTGTCAAAGTTTTCGTCTTTTTCTAAAGCACTCGTGTTTGATATTTGTGTTCGATTCGTATTCAGACATGAATATAAGATATGATTTTTCAGATACAAGCATATAGATGTATATAAACTTTAAAAAGTTGAACAAGTTTGTATTCGATACATACCCGTATATGATAGTCATCACAAATTCGAAGTAGTGATTTTCTAAAGTTGTCATTATCCCAGCTTGCAGATAGACATGAAAGACAAAAGTGGGAAACTTTAGGCAAAGCCAATATGAGTAAGAGAAGGTGTAATACCTCAAGTATTGATAAATACCTTGAAAAGCATCTCTTTACTTGGTTGTGAGAACCTTGACTTTTGATTCTACCTGTGGGGAGAGAGAAAAAGGTTAAAAAAAACAGGTAAATGGAGGGGAAAAGAAGATGAACATCGAGTAATCAAATTGTAATATGTGCCTTTTCGAAGTTCACCATGTTATTTGGACTTGAACATGAGTGTCAAATACAGATATCTTCAAGCTTTTCGATATATTTAGAAGATTATATCTCGTACCCATATCGAAAAATGCTTCCAAGAAAAATAAACAATAATCGGAATAATGGAATCAGTACTTTACATCAGTTGTTAGGGATATTTGACTGAGAATAGGATCACACAACCATACAAGTTAAGACTAGTCAAAGACAAATGGATGGCAATGGCATGTAAGAATGTGCATCAGCTAATTAAGTTCGAAATGTGGAAAAAGTAATGAAAATGATACCATGTAGTTTTCCACGTGTAATTCACCTAATCTATAGGTAGTGGTTATCTCATGTCAAATGGCAATGCACCAGCTTTTTCCCATAGGAAGCATCCCCACCAGATAATGAGTTAAACCTAACTTGGAACTAAATCTAGAATGATATAGAAATCACTACGACTCTTCGATTTTCTTAGACTATTTAGATTCGGTACTTGTATTTAGATATAGATATGATCCAACACCTAATCATGTATCAAAAATACGAACATGTACAACTTAAAAAAAGAATACATACTATCTAACATCTACCCATGTCCGAGTAACATACGTCCACTGTCCCTCAGCCATTGGTACATCTAAAATATGCTTTAAGTTTATGATATGGAGATATTTCATATCCATATCCAGATATACAACACACATATGTCAAACACAAATATTTCAAAATTTTAAGAATCAAAACAACAGAGTGCTGTTTCATCCACATTTATGTTCACATTCACTAGTTAAAGTTATGTGATATTGGAATTGACAAGACAGAAAAATAGAGAAAGAGAAGTTTACTTACTTTGAAATGAAAGAATGTGGGGACAACTAGCCATTGATGAAGCTACAAGATGTCAAAGTAGCTTTAATAAGAACTTAATTTCACTACCAAACTAAAAAGCTAGTGATTGTTAGACCAACTTGATCTTAATAGGCAGCTAGAGATATTGATGTCAAATAAAACTCATCCATCAATTGTCAGCCAGGTTTGTGGGAAAATTCTCCCAATAACAGATGATGGATTGCTCAGCTTAGAACGTAACACGTGACGTATTAAACAGTATTTTGACTATTCATTATTGGATGGAAGACCTTTCAAACAAAGACATGGAAATGACTTGGAGCCTGAGGTCGTGTCTATTAATAGTATAAGAATGTTCATAGTCAATAAACAACAGACCTAGAAAATACGAGTGGATGAAGTAAGAATTTGGAGGTCCTGAAGGAACAAACCGACGAATTATGTTACTCAAGTACAGGTGTTGATATCGGATACCGATATGTGTTTTTCTAAATTTTCCATGTACTTAAAGGCTCGTATACTCATACCCCTGTCCAAATACATGTCAGAAACAAATTTCAAACCTGAATACTTCAAAAACGATGAAGGGTCAGAGCAACATAGAACAGAAATATTAATAGATGAGAATAAATTGGCAATACAAAAGAGGCAGTGTTTAGACTCAATATATAGCACAAGTATGAAAAATCCAGTCAGTGCTGTGCTATTATGCACTATAGTTACTTACCATGTAAACCCATATGTCTATACTTAGATGCATAAGAACATATATGAATTTAAGATAACAATCTCAATTACTCTCCATTAAACGAACTACTTAAAAAAGTAAGGATGCAAATGTGCTAACATATAGCTATAATACTTGTTACTCCTGGAGCAACAGTTATGCTAGCCCCCTTACCATATCCCCATAAAACTAAATATCCACACAGTTGCATGCTAGGGACATGAAAAAGCATGGTTCAAAATCAGGCCAAGGATGGTTTTGGATCCAAAAACGGTTTAGAGAAGCAGCAAAATAAAAACATCTCAACATCCATAAAAGGATATGATGTGCATTTCATATAGATGTACAGTTGACATTCGTGGAGTAACACCCAATTAACCTGAAATCAATGCACACTTAGTGTCAATTCTTCATGATTCAAAAAGAATATTCTCAATGACACTGTTTGACATTGTCACATAGTAATAAGGAAATGAGGCATTCAGGATTGTTGTTGATGATGGAGAATCTCATGCACCGGATAGTATCCAAAGGAATCTCAGTACTGAAGCCTGTAGTCCCATCCCATACACAGATATTCTGGCATTTTATGGACTCATGCAAACCTATTGTTCCCAAAAAGAAAAACCTTTTTCTCCGACAACTCTTCTGGTTTCAGGTTCCTTGAGAAAATCTCTCTTGATCAAGTTTTCTTGACTGAACTCTGTTTCGGTTGTTCAACTGGTTATCTAGCAATTGATTGTTCTTCAGATCAGCCACTTGATTCTCTGCAAATTGCTTACCAGAAGCCCAACTCTGCAGCATCTCTCATCTATTTTTGGTTCCGGCAAAAACTGCTTTTCCTTCATCTCCATGTAATATTTGTATGCTTCATCCAACTTCTCATTTAAAAACAGCCCATGAATTAATACAATATATGAGCTACGGTCAGGGCCAACCCCATTTTCAATCATCTCATTCCACAACTTGAAGACATTATCAAACTGGCACCATCGACTAAACTTTCTTATCAGCGTGATATAAGTATCATTGGTTGGTTGACAGACCATCTTGCTCATTTTGTTCAAGAGCTCAAACACTTCTTCCCCAGTTCTTAGAATACGAAAGAAAGCATGGTAGGTCTGAATTGTAGGAGTGAGGTCCTTCTCCAACATCTCATCAAAGACTTCTCTAGCCTCATCTATCTTCCGCACTTTGCATAGAGGCTTTATCAGTGAATTATAAGTAACAACATTTGGAGCAATACCATTTTCTTCCATACCCTTGAGAAGATTGATGGCCTCTTTTGCATGCCTAGCCTTTGCAAGAGCATGGATTACTGCATTGTAAACCTTCCTATCAGGTTCAATCCCCCTTGATTTCATATGGGTGAAAAGCTTAAGTACCTTGTTAAGATTAGAGGCCTTTGAGTAGCAGGACATGATACTTGCATATGACACAGCATCATGCCGAACACCTCTCTTGCTAATTTCAGTCCAAACCCTCTCTGCTTCGCGTGGACTCCCAATCACATTACATCATCCATTCAGTATAATATTAAAACTCTTGGTATTAAATGGGAAGACATACTTGTTACAAAACATCAAATGCTCAGCGTCCTGCACATTTTTGTATCGACAAAGGGCAGACAACAGACTATGGAACTCCTCAATTCCCACATCAAATTTGAACTTTTTATATGCATAAAACGTGTTTATAGCCCTCCCCACATCATGCACAGCACAGTAACGCCTTATCATGATCAAAAGAGTCTGTGTTGTTACAAGACAAGGGCCTTCTCGCCCTCCTCTCATTTCTTCAATCAACGTCCATGCAGTATCAAACTTCCCCATCTTCGCTAGAATAGAAATCATCGAATGATATTCCCGCAACGAAAGAGCATAACCAGGCTGTTTCCCAGCCCATAAAAAGAATGTAAACGCGGCTTCCCAATCATGTCGAACCCGAGAAAGCACCTCCACCACCAACTCAGAGGAAACCTTTGCACCACATTGTTCAAGCTTATTCTTCAATTCAAGATAATTCCTGCTTGTTTCATGGATTATCTCCATAATTTTCTTTACATCCTGAGTAACGTCATGGCTCAAACTCAATGTAACACTACGGTCTAAAGAAGGAAAAGAGAACTGAGATTAAGAGGAGAACAAAGAGGGATTCTGGGGAAGAAGACAGAAGAGAGGAAAAGAGGCAGAAAACTATTCATTCATTTCATAGATAGATGATAAACTAGGGTTCTCAGCTTATAATCCCTTTACAACGTACGACACCGTTTACACCCAAATTGATACGCACCGTATCATTAAAGCAAAAAACAAAAATTAACTGAAATTCAAAATCTAATTACTTCCCTAGTGACCGTTGCTCGTTTCAGGCCGTGACACTCAATCCATTTACACTATTTCCATCAAAATCATCACTATCTTCTCCATCATCATTATCACTGTTTTCATCAAAACTTTCAACCTTTGATTCTCTTGGGAAATCGATATTTGAAGTACCAAAAGAAGATAACTGAAATAAGAAACGAAAATTCAGAGGATTGGGGATAGCTATCGGTTTTGTAGTTGTTCCAACTGTTTCAAAGATGGGACTTTGATATCGGGTTGGTTTTAAATGCACTTCTTTCAAATGGGCCGTAGCGAAAACTGAAAAAGCACAAACCTTTGATCTTGTAAACCTGATTCCCCACATTTCTAGATTGCATAGGAAGTGTTCGAGAAAATGACAGAATAAGTAGAAAGCTACTGAGCAATAAATTATAAGAGTAGAGCAATGTCTTTCAACTTACAGTCACAAGTCACAACATTTCAACTCTGAAAGTGGAATAACTTTTTGTTGCTTTGAATCAAGCTTCTTTCTGCTATTCCTAACCCGACACTTTCCTCCGCCTTCCATGCTTTTATAAATTCTCATGTGAGGACTCGGGGCAGAAATAATTTTCCCGTCTCCCAAACAGTTCCCACCTCTTATTCTTGCACGTCAATTAATAGGAAAAAAAATCTCTTCCACCCCCCCCTCCCCCCCAAGCTAATTGATCTAGCTTTAGTATTCATCTCTATTCACTTTCTTTGCCCTTTAAATTGTTTTTTTTTTTTTTTTAAGTTAAACGGTAAGTAACAATGACATGTTTATTAGCTTCATAAAAGGTTAACTACAGGAATAATTATTTCTGTTTTTTAAGTACATATTTGATCATTAATTTTAAAAATATATAACAAAATATAGATCTGTTCGGTTAACTGATAAATACATATTTGATCATTATTTTTAATTTTTAAGTATATATTTGATCTGTTCGGTTAACCGATTAAATTTAAATAAATAAAATCTATTAATTGAAAAGTTTTAGGCTTTAGACATAATATTATTGAAATTAGTTTAAAATTTTTAAATTTTTATAAGTTTTTGAATAAAATATACAAATGGTCACTAAACTATTTTTAAATATTTTTTTAATACTAAACTTTTAAAATTAAAAAAAAAAATCATCAAAAATTATCTAACTATTATAAAATAGTCCTCGTATATTATAAATTATTAATAATTTTTATAAAAAATAATAACTATTTTTTAATCGGTTTAAATCAAATGTACCAATAATTGATTTTTTAAAAAATATCCTACCTCTGTCGTCTTTGGTTTTTCACCAATAAAATTAATTTTTTTTATTTGTACTTAAAATTAATTAATCAATTAATTAATTTTTTTTGTTCGGTTAAAATTAAAATTTGAATACCCTACCTCTGTCGTCTTTGGTTTTTCACCAATAAAAATTTATTTATAGCCGTTGGGATCTCTAACGGCTACATCTTTTTCCTTTATATGAGAAATTCCAAGCCATCTCTCAAATTCAAACATCTGAGATCTCAAGTTTTAATTTCTTTCTGTTTTTTCATCTTCAGTTTCTTTCCAATCCAAACACTCACTAAGTCCCATTAATCAAATTCTTTCTTCTTTCTCTTTCTCTCTGTCGGCTAATTTCAGGAATAGCAACATTCAAGGTACGCGAAACACCCATTTCATCGGTTGATAATTTTTTTTGTAAAGAATTTAGTTAATTAGAAGCTTACCCTTTTTTGTTTTCTTGATTTTGGGAAAACCCAGTTCATCCGTTCATATATATTTTCAAAGAATTTAGTTCATGAGAGTCTAACCCTTTTTGTTTCTGTGGATTTTGAGAAAACCCAGTTCATCATTTCATTTCATTTTTAAAGAATTTAGTAAAAGATTTGATTTGGAAACTTTTTTTGTGTGATGATAACTTTCAATTGGTGAACATGGTTCTGTTTCTCTAGAAATTTTTAGTTAAATAGTTATATATGGCATTTTTGGAATCATTTTCATGATACTAACTGTTTCATGTAATTTTCTGATTGTTTTGTTGGAAATTCCAGAGAGAAAAGATGAATGATCTGATGACCAAATCGTTTATGAGCTACGTAGACCTCAAGAAAGAGGCAATGAAAGATCTCGAAGCTGGACCGGACTATGATCTCGAAATGTCTTCCAACACAAACACCATGGACCAAAATCTTGGACTATTCCTTGAAGAAGCAGAGAAAGTGAAGCAAGAAATGGCAGTAATCCGTGAACTCTTAGGCAAACTCCAAGAGTCCAACGAAGAGAGCAAGTCACTTCACAAACAGGAGTCTTTAAAGGCCTTACGGAACAAGATCAACAACGATATCGTCACCGTGCAAAAGAAAGCCAGGACTATCAAGGCACAGCTCGAAGAAATGGATAGAGCCAATGTAGCTAACAAGCGCCTTTCGGGTTGCAAAGAAGGCACATTAGCTTACAGGACTAGGATTGCAGTAACCAATGGGTTGCGCAACAAGTTGAAGGAGTTGATGATGGATTTCCAAGGTTTGAGGCAGAAGATGATGACCGAGTACAAGGAAACAGTGGGGAGAAGGTATTTCACAGTGACTGGTGAAAACCCGGATGAGGAAATCATTGAGAAGATCATTTCCGACGGCAATGGCGGTGAGGGTTTCTTAACACGTGCAATACAAGAGCACGGTCGAGGGAAAGTATTGGAAACAGTGGTCGAGATTCAGGACAGGCACGATGCGGCTAAAGAGATTGAGAAGAGCTTGCTGGAACTGCATCAGGTGTTTTTGGATATGGCAGTGATGGTTGAGTCCCAAGGAGAACAAATGGATGACATTGAGCATCATGTGATTAATGCTAGCCATTATGTGAAAGATGGTTCTAAAGGAGCAGCAGGAAGTGTCTGTGCATTGGTATCATTCTTTTGTTGCTGCTTGTTCTTGTGATTGTCATCCCAATTGCTACTAGCTTTAGTAGTTCTTGATTGGGATGTTTTTACAGAGGATTTAATCCTTCTGCTTTATTTCATTTAGAACAATGTATGATCTGGAGTATGCATAGGATGCAGTCTTTACTTTGGGACTGAGATCCTTAAAGGTCAATGGAAGATTATCTTTCATTAAAGTTGCTCTTACACATCTCGATTTAAGCAAAATCATGCCTTAATCTTGTCTGATTATGTATAGAGTTGTATAAAAAAAATGAATTTACGACATTACACATTTTTCTGAAGATTATGTATGGTTTCGCTATTATTCCAAATCTAGAAAAACAAACTGTGGTGAAAAAAAAAATTCCATTGCCGGGAATTGAACCCGGGTCTCCTGGGTGAAAGCCAGATATCCTAACCACTGGACGACAATGGATTTACAATTACTCACTATAAATAAATTTATAAATATCATAAAAATGACAGAATAGCCATGGATTTACGATTACCCTCAATTAAAGTACTTCCCTTAGCTTTGCAGGGTAATTTACCTCTCCCAAGCTGATTTCCTTAGCTTTGGAAAATGGCGGTTAAAGTTTTTCTCCGGCTGAGGCTCGGCGGCGAGTGCCGATAAGTTGGTGAAAGTAGCTTACCGGTAAGCCACACAAAGTCGTCTACTGTAGACTTTGGCCAGGATGGAAAGTCAATGACGGCGAGGCCAATCATTGTAGGGTGAATTTATTTTCGAATTTATATGATGTATTTTTAATTTTTTATATTTGATACTTAAATATTTTTTTAATAAAAAATATCAATTGGAGAATATAATAATTTCATTAAATTAATGTTATTTTTTTTTGTCTATATTAACATGATTGGAGAGTATTTGTTCAAGGCTTATAACAATAAATAAATAAATATTTGTTGTTACGAGTTTAATTTATAAATAAATAAATTTAATTGTATTTAATTTTAAGATTTTTTAATATTTGTTATTCTCTTAATTTATAAATAAATTTATTTATTTTAATTTTTTTTAAAATATTTGTTATTATGACTTAATTTACTAGCAAAATAATTTATTTCATCTATTCTTAAAATTTAATATTATTTGGAAGTAATTTATAAATAAATTATTTTTTATCTAATTTTAAAAATAATATTTATTATTAAAATCTAATTTTTAGATTCATTCTTAACAACTAAAATCTCATAAAACTGACATGCAATTATTTTGTTCATTTGAGGAAATAACAAAAATAATAAAAAAACTATAAAATAGATTTATATCATTAAAAATCGTAAAATGTTTCAAAAGTTATTTTTCTGTCCCCAAAAGTTATTATTTTATTTTGTCGAAATTTTTGAATTTTGACCAAAACTATTTAAATATTTTATTTTTATAAAATATATATAGACACTTTTTTATCTCATTAAAATTATTTTGAACTTTTTTTAGATAAATAATTATTTTTGACTTTTAAATAAATATATTTACTAACATTAAATGAATGCATTCATGAACGTTAAACGAACGTGTCCAAAAATGCTAATCAGTTTTTAGGAACGTTAAACAAATTGAGTCTAAACACACCAAATAATAAACGAATTGAACTTAAACATGATATTAAAAATTCAAATATACATGAATTGAACATAAACACATTTAAAAATAAAAAAACGAATACGAACATAATATTATTTGTTCAAGTTTAATTTCACTCCTAAATAAAATTCAATGAATTAACACAATACAAAATAATTAAAATATAATATAATATTTATATTCTATTAATTTATTTACGAATTCGAATTTTAATATTTATCCGAAATCCATGTAGTAAAATATATATAATGTCTAAGACTAAGAATATTAAAAATCACAAAATATTTAGACAGGTCCATTTTCTAAACCTAACAAATCTTGATATTTGCTATATATGGCCCCCCTGGCCTGCTTTCTTCAGCATACCAACTTACATTTTTTGCCCAAAATGGGCAGTGAACCAAGAAAAACCTTCCTTCACCTTGATCCCATGAGTTTCTCAAACGAGTCCAAAGCAGTGATTGATTTCATTGCCGATTACTATGAAAATATTGAGAAATACCCAGTTCGAAGCACCGTGGAACCTGGTTATTTGTCGGCTAGATTGCCTGAGTCTGCTCCATATAGCTCTGAACCACTTGAATCCATTGTGTTGGACTGGATGGGGAAGTTACTTGAGCTGCCATCATCGTTTTTGTTTGCAGGAACCGGTGGTGGAGTCTTGCATGGCAGCACATGTGAGGCTGCTGTTTGTGTTTTGGCTGCTGCTAGAGACAAAGCTTTGAAAGAGCTCGGTGGGTGGGAAAATATAACCAAACTGGTGGTTTATGCATCGGATCAAACACATTTTACTTTCCAAAAGGCTGCAAAGTTAGTTGGCATTGCCCCATAGAATTTCCGGTTCATCGAAACATCGGTTTCCACAGGGTTTTCAATGTCACCTGAAAAAGTTCGTATCGCCATTGAAGAGGATATGGAATCAGGTTTGGCGCCATTGTTTTTATGTGCAACCGTTGGGACAACTCCCACTGGAGCTGTCGATCCTATTGCAGGGTTAGGAAAAGTTGCCGTGGAATTCAAGGTTTGGCTTCACATTGACGCGGCATATACCGGAAGTGCGTGCATTTGCCCTGAGCTTCGCCATTATCTAGACGGAGTGGAGCTTGCTAACTCCATCAGCATGAACCCGCATAAATGGTTTCTCACAAACATGGATTGCTGTTGCTTGTGGATTAAGGAACCAAAGTTGTTAATCGATTCATTGTCAAGTGACCCTGAATATCTAAGAAACAAGGCAAGCAAATCCAATGCAGTGATAGACTACAAAGATTGGCAGATCGCATTAAGTAGACGATTCAGGGCTTGAAGCTTTGGATTGTGATTCGCAGACATGGTCTAGCTAACCTGATGTACCACATTCGAAGCGATATCGCCATGGCTAATCGATTTGAAGAACTTGTGAGGGAAGATGAGAGGTTTGAGATCGTAGTACCAAGGAAGTTCGCGTTGGTTTGCTTCAGGTTGAAGCCAAAGGTGGTGGAGGAGGAGGAGGGCAGAGAATTGAACAATGAATTGGTGGAGGCCATAAATTCAAGCGGGAGAGCCTTCATGAGCCATGCAGTGGTGGGTGGGATTTATATGATTCGATGCGCCATTGGAACAACTCTGACTCAACAACACCATGTGGATGCCTTGTGGAAACTCGTCCAAGAAACGGCTTGTACTTTATTGACTAATCATTAGGGAAAAAATCCATCTGGTGTGTACTGTTTCTACACCAGTCAAGCTGCATTTCTTTGTATTCAATAAAGTATCCCTTTGCCGAAAAATAAAATTTGTCCTAAATGTAGTCAAAAGCTTTTGATGATATATGATTTCCATTAGAACAAACAGTTCTTTATATTGTATGAGTGATGAAAACCAGGATCAAACCTCATTTTCGGATATTGTTCGAGTCGCACTCATCAAACTGTTCCAATTCGGCTGGAGTCAGATACCAAGAGAACAAGTTCAAGAAAGAAAGACAGAAACATCTCATATCAGAAAGCTTAAAAACAGACTCTTTTGTTTTCATATGTCATGTTTTAAGCAAAGGAAGATGGATTCTATTAGTTTTTTCATGCAGGCCTGCAGAACAATGATTCATAAAGTAATTAAAAATTGATTCTTTTGTTCCGTTATGTACTGTCAGATATGGTAACATTCAATATAGTAAGCTAAAACTATAAGACTAATTCTATGGCTTCAACCTATACATGGACATTCTTGCATGCAAAGCTTCTCATACCTACTAAACAAATAGAAACTTGGGGAGAATCCAAGTTACAGAGCTGTCATATACCAAAATGAAAGGCCTTGAGATCATCCTAGTCACTTTCATCTTGGCTACGGCTATGCCTTTCGCCTTTTCCTCTGATCCGAGCCCTCTGCAGGACTTTTGTGTACCTGAGCCCCAGGGTTCTGGTATGTTCTCTCTATGTTCATAGGATACTTCATGTTGGGAATTGATATGGTATTGACTAACACATTCCATGCTTTCATCCAGTTTCTATCAATGACAGGGACTCAGGTATACACGGACAGCCCCTTACAAAATTTTCTGGTATAATAGCATTTTAAGTATTTTTTTAGTTTAAATATTAGTTGATTAAAGTTTGTGCGCCTTCTAATTTCAAATTTAAAGGCTTAACAGACTCTTGTCCCTCTCACCGTTTCCTCCTAGCTCCGAATGACTGCAAGGGTGCAGCCCTTGTCACAGCCGAAGACTTCTCCTTTTCGGGTCTCAATATCCGGAAAAACACATCTAATTCAGTAGGATCAGCTGTGACACCAGTTAACGTTGCACAAATACCAGGACTTCACACATTGGGGATATCTATGGTTCGAGTTGACTATGCACCTAATGGTGGCCTCAACCCTCCTCACACCCACCCTCGTGCCTCGGAGATTCTCGTGGTTGTTGAAGGCACACTCCGTGTCGGTTTCGTTACATCGAACCCGGATAATCGTCTGATAACCAAAGTCTTATCCCCTGGAGATGTGTTTGTATTCCCTGAGGGTCTCATTCACTTCCAATACAACATTGGGAACACCAATGCCGTGGCCTTTGCTGGTCTGAACAGCCAAAACCCTGGAGTGATCACCATTGCTAATGCAGTCTTTGGCTCAAACCCTTCCATCAGTGCTGGTATTCTGGCCAAGGCTTTTAAACTCGATGGGAAACTGGTGGGGAATCTTCAGTCCAATTTCTGATGGGATTGAAATTGGAGAAAGGTTTCCGTGATGGTACTTGAAGTCATGGATTGTTATTTATAGTAACATTAATTCACTTTCTATGAAATGTGAAATAAAAGAGATTCTTTCTTGAACCTCCGATGATGTAAAACCTGTTTGTTTTTATATATATTTTCCAATGTAAATTGAAATACTATTTGAGTATTGAGAAAAGGTATGGAATAAAAGTTTTAAGGGTGGAAATCATTAAATTGATGAAGTTAAGGACCAGAAGGGTACTTCTACCTATTTTTTAATCGGTTAAGTTGGTTCAAATGCAACGAATTGAAAAGGTAATAAAATGAGGAAGAAATTAGGGAACACAGACTTTGCAGCGAACAAGACTATTAATCTTGATTTTCTTACAATAAAATCCTTTGGCTTAAGGGTTTATAAAATCAGAAAAAATCAATTAAGCCTTTAAAATTTTTTTGTATTCAGTTAAATCTTAAATCTAATTTAATATTAAATATAAAATTTTGATAATTTTTTTAAGATATTATCGACATGATATAATATAATTTCATCATGTTATATTTAAAAAAATTAAAAGGCATTTTTTATAAATTTTTTAAGGTTTTTTTAGAATTTTTTTAATATTTAAAATTTTTTTAAATAAATAAAAATTTTAAAGATATCGAGTAAAAATACTATAACATTAGATAAAAAATATTATTCAAAATTGATGATTAAAATTGATTAAAAGATTTAATTGATTTAATTTCTTGGTTTAAAAGCTTAATTAAATACAAAAAAATTTAATTTCTTGGTTTAAAAGCTTAATTAAACACAAAAAAGAAAGAAGGGCTTAATTAATTTTTTAAAAAAAAATTCAAGGACTTCTTTTACCCTTTAACCCATTTTAACTCTATAAATCGAACTCGAACAGATATCAGAATATAAATTTAGATAATTAAGTATAGATTTAAAAATATATTTGGATATGGATTGTAAAATTAACATCCCTAAGTATGATGGAATAATAATTGCAACTATCGAATTTAATTTGTCCTAGTGGAGTCACAACTGTATGGACCCCAAGTTTGGTCAAAATATAACAAGTCAAAATAACTGAAAAGACGGACAGACCCTTACAGATATAAAAGATAATTATATACTTAATCATTACTAAAAAGGTGGATTAGATTCGTCGAGAGTTTGAAAATTGGTCCGAAATAGTTCATCTAAACTTGGTTTAAGCATCTTAAGGAAATGCAAAGATTTTGCTGAAAACACATGTCCACTCCATTTCAGAATATAATAACTAAGACAATCTTCCTAAATTACGAATCTGTCCTTCAACTATATGCTCTTCATTCTTATCTACAAATCCCTGTTTCTTCCTACCTATCATAAGGAAAATCAAAGTCATTTTCAGTGACTTTGAAGTGCTGTGCGGGTTGACCGGAGCAATACAGATTCCACATGTTGAAGTAGGCTCTCTCAAGATTTTGAACCTGACATGGTGTTGTAATAAGTAAAACATCTTGTAATCAGTGCTCATGAAGTGAATGAAATCGGGTAAAGACTTACCCAGCGTGCCGTGTCGAAAAGTGGGCAAGTCATACGAGCTTCCTTGAGCTTCTGGGTGAGAGCTTGGAGTTTGGGTTTATTTAATGCCAAAGCGACTGCCTTCTCTTCGTACTCCTTCATACTGTGGAGGAGGAAGAAATTACATAACATGAATGTTGTGTTGAAGGCATAAAAACACACAACTCAACCAAGAAGTTGACATGGCTGCACTGCATAGGAAACGTTATATGTCCAATATCAGGTTGAACTGTTACCTGTTCACAATCATCTCCTCTCCCAAACCAGTAGCTAGACAAAGTGATCCAGCAACCCTTGTAGCCATTTTCTCAAGAGGCAGAGTCACCATGGGTAGACCGGCCCATAACACGTCGGTGCCGGTTGTATGTGCATTGCATAAAGGTCTATACAGAATAATGAGAAACCATAATTACTAAACTTGGATCAAAACAATGGTGTTACAAAAAGAAGAAAAAAGAGTGGAAGAATAGTTACGTGTCAAGACATAGATCAGCTAAAGCACTGCGTCTGATATGTTCTTGTTTCATAGCCACATCAGTGAAAATAATTTGGTCCGGCTGTACTCCTTGTGCAGCAGCATCTGAAAATCAAGACCAATATCACCAATGAAAACCACAAATACTACGAAAGTTGCATTGTTATACGGAAACATGAAACACAGAACCTACATGCTCGCAGTCTCATTTCTCCAGCAGCGGGAAATCTGAGGAGCCAAAGTGCACTATTTGGTACACGCTTGAGAATGTTACACCTGCAAGGAAAAAGAAGTAGAAAAGTTTAGTGTAATGACAATATAGGATTCAATGTCCATTTAGAGATCATCCTCGTATTACCAGGTGTTAAAGATTTCAGGATCCATTTTATATAATTGGTTGAAGCATGCAAAAATAAATTTATCTTCTGGAAGACCATAATCAGATCGCTTGTGCTGACAAGTTGGATCCAACACGTCACGATTTTTCTGCACAGAGAAAAGAGTTACAGAATTAGGTTTCTAGCGTCTGAATGACAATTAAAGCACATCATAGGTGTTCACTGACAATGAATAGATAAAATACTGAGTTACTGACCTGCTTATAATCATTCACAAAGTAGCAATGAGGGAGATGGACAAGTTTCTCAGAATAAATGTGTGCATAGCGCAAAGGAGAAACAAACTGAAATAAAACAAATACGAAGTTAGAAAAAAAACAAACAGAACCATTGAATATTTCTGTAAAGCACTGACTCCTACCTCATCAGTGACCAAGTAATCAATATAATCTGCCCCAGTAGTCCCAGGGAATCCCATATATGAAACCTGTATAGGTGCAGGCTGCATGGCAAAAATTTCATTCCTTGCACCCTGTATCATGGAACAGGGAATTATTTAATATCACAGTTACAAATTAGGCACCAGGAAAAACAAAACTCAAACAATAAAAAGATTGAATTTTCATTATCATATCACAAAAGTCAATGTACGAAGACTCTGAAATGAAATTGGGTCTCTCATAAGGATGAAAATTTTGAAACATAATATACCTTGGTATAACCATTCAGATTGATAAGGATCTGTATTCCATCCTCGTTAATCATTTTGGCAATCACATCTGATGACCTGGCAGAGACGTCTATAAAATGCTCAGCTTCAGACTGGATACGCTGTCTCCATTCAGTACCATCATTTTGACTCAAGGCATAGCAAAATACCTGCAAAATGTCATGTTCTTATGTTCAATCATGTCCCAAGAGTTATATACCACAATATGATTAAGAGAAAAGGGGGGAAGAAAACCTCAACGTTCTCTCTGTTGTGCATGCCAAATACTGATCCCATGAGGTGTGACAAAGGGTGGTTTCCAAAGTCACTGCTGACATAACCGACCTTCAGTCTTCCATGTCCACCATTGCTCTTGATACGAATTGGTGAAGGATGATTGAAAGGAGGAAGAGCAAAACGAGATGCAATCATTGAGCAATGAGCAGCATATTTACGGCTGCGAGAAAAAGGAAGAAATGTTGATGAAAAACTGCAGTCCACTATAATAAATTACATACAGTACTAAGAAATTTATACCTTATATCAAGGGCAAGCATTGGATCAATAGGATATGCTATGGCATGGAAAGGTTGCACACTGGGAAGAACTGACATCTGAGACAACAGAATTATTCCAGTTAAGCCATTGAAAAAGGAAATACCAAGGAATATGAGCCAGCGTTAAAGAGAAGACAGATAGATAAAAAAACTATAAAGTACAAGAAAAAAGTTCATGTATATCAATACTCACATTAATCTGCCTTTTGATAATTCCTTCAACTTCAGTAAACATTTTATCGCGATCATCCCAGCTGCACACACACTGGAAATATAAAATTAGATTAGATTAGTTCATCCAAATTCAATGTGGAGCTCTACAAAAGATCATCAGGTTTCAAAGAAATGAAGCAAGCTATTTCTTAGCCATGGTCGACCAACACTTCCGGAATTGGCAGAAGTGACTCCTACTGAAACATAAAAACGATGTATAACGAACGCAAACATAGCTACTGCCTATATTTAATTCAATGGTGATACCTGTAAGGTATGTAGGAGGTTACAGGTAGCTTCAGGAAAATCTGGTCGAAGAAGCAGTGCCTGCTTATAGCTTTTGATGGCAGCCTCCACATGTCCACTGTTTTACAAGTAAACCAAAGTCAAAATCAAATAGCATAAAAAGGCATTTTCCCTGCGCAATAGAACAAATCTCACATCTAATAAAAGAAAATTATACTGAAAAGAGCAGGATGTGTCAAATTTGTTTTTCTTCATTATGGGTTAAAACATCCCCCAAAGCAATACAAGTTGGTCACAAAAAAGCCATACAACGTATATATAAGCTTAAAGAGAAACATCATTAAATTTAGGAAAACAAAATCCATCTTCTCTTAAGTTATCCATAAAAAGATGCTTAGTGATACTAACAAAACCTCTTGACAAAAACGTATCCTCTCATCAAGAAATGTCAACATTGAAAAGGAATGACGGGAGACAAAGAAAAATACCTGTCTTTATAAGCAGAAGCCAGATTTGCATGGGCTTCTGCCATATTAGGACGGATATTAATAGCATGAATATAATCCTGAATTGCGTCAGTCACCCTACCAATCTCCTTGTAAGTGTTACCCCTATTTACTAGCCCATCAGCTGCCAAGGGATCAATGCGTAAAACCTCATTGTAACATGAAATAGCTTCCACATAGTTTCCCTGCAAAAATATTGATACTCATTAGCTAGTAAAGGCAAAGAAAAAGGCACTACTAACTTTATTTTAGTATCAAAGGTGATAACAAAAAATCAAACACCAAAGAGCAACCTGTTGCTTATAGATTACAGCAAGGTTGTTGAATGGAGCAGACAACCCTGTTGTGACAGCCAATGTAGCCTTATAGTAAGAAGCAGCAGTAGCAACCATGTTCCTGCAAAGGTAAAAGGATCTTGTAAGAATTCCATTCACTAGAAAATTTCAAACACTAAAGAATCTTAGTCAAGAACTTGAGGATAGCATACCATTCCATATATATGTTCCCAAGGTTGGTAAGTGCTTGTGGATGATTGGGTTGCAAAGTGAGACATTGCTTCAACCAGCAATGAAAAATTGCAAGTTAAGATCAATAACAAGAATTAGAGAAAATAAAACCTAAATGACTAGGAAAAAACCTACATTATAGCATTGAATTGCCTCATCAACACGACCCACATCTTTCAAAGCATTTCCCTTCAAGAAAATAATTAAAGCAAATTCAGGTTAGCATAATTTAAAAGAGAAGGCATAGAAGCAAACTATAATGTTTACAATCTGACAAAAATTGAGGAAACCAACCAGATTATTGTAAGCCTCCAAAAATCTTTGATCACAAGCAATAGCTTGCTTATAATGGAGGATAGCCAGATCCAGTTGACCTCGCTCATAGTATGTACTTGCCAGATTTCCTGCACCATGTCAAATAGCTTGTACTTCAATAACATTATTTAACTTGACTTTTTAATTTATAATAAAATTATAAATAGCTCTAGACACACACACACACAAAAAAAAAAAAAGCAGACATGTCATGGTGGTTATAAGAAACTAAAAAATAGAAGAAAAAATATAGCACAAAAAAACGATGGTTCAAAGAAAGAATATATATGTAGTAGGCACTTACCCAAAGCAATTGGATTGTTTGGACGAGTCTGAACAGCTCGCTGATAACAAACAATAGCTTCCTGAGGCATTCCCAAAGCCTGGAAAGACAAGAGATAGCATGTTTATATCCAATACAAGAACGGTCCAGGAACTAGCAGAAACAAAAACATTATCAGCACAAAGCAAGATGGCTTACCTTATATATATTCCCAAGATTTAAATAGGCATCAGGGAATGCAGGTTTAAGTTTAACAGCTTCCTGCAATTTAAATTTTGCAAATTAGATCAGTATTGCAGAACATAAAATATTTTTAGGACTAAAATCGTTTTGGGAAAAGAAAGGGGGGCAGGGAATTGTAGATCATCTCTTGTGGAAAATATTTAAAAATGAAGCAGCTCGTGAAAAATTGGCCATGTCATCATAGAGAGAGAGAAATACAAAATTTTGTCAAGAAAGAAAAAACAGCAAAAGAAAAAAAAAATGATGGAAACAACATTCAGCATACCTTGTAATACTGAAGGGCTCGATTTAAGTCACCCGAATCCATGAACAGACCCGCAAGATTTGACCATGCAATAGCAAAAGTAGGTTGTATCCGTAGAGCCTCAAGATAGCAACTGTATGCCTGCACAAAACGTTAGTTCTGACAATTGCCATCTCTGAAGATGAAGTTATAACAAGAGCAACCATCATCTGAGCCCTGGCCTGTGGATAACAAGTTGGTATCTGTATTGAACAGTGATACCGAGACAGTTCCACACATGAATTACCTCCATCAGTACTTACCAGATAAAGACACTACAAAAAATATATAAATAAGGGAAGGATGTTTCCCCCTCTCATGTTCAAGCATGGTGGTAAGAGGCTAGGCCAGGTTAATCAGCAATGAGCATACACACTCATAGCGGGTAAAAGATTAGACCACTTCCACCAAAAGATGGAACGGAATGAGGTCCAACCAAATCCTATTGAATAATTCAACATGATAATGCCAAAGGCACGAATTATATCACTTAATAACTTAACCCCAAAAATTTCACATCCCCGGCTACTATAGATAGGTTATAGAACAGTAGAAACATTTTATTTCTCGACACTTACTTCTTGCACCAGTCCTTGCGCCTTCATTAGATTTCCGAGATTACTATGAGCATCAACCTGTAAAGCAATTAAAAGATGTAGGTCAGATATCTACACAGTTCAAAAAATCTTATTTAACCCTTAAACTGTGAATCACATTTACTAAGCAAAATAAAGGAACCCAAAAAATAAAAAATGAAATGTTGAAATTCACATTGAATTATTAAGAACATTTAACTGGATTATAGTAAAACATAACCAGATTAAAATTATACCAAAAGAGGATTTAGTTGCAGTGCTTGACGGCAACACTGTGCAGCCTCGTTAAATCTTCCTTTTCTCATGTAAGCACTTGCTAAATTCGACCAAGCATCAGCAAAGTTAGGTCGAAGCTGCAGCAATGCAAGTTCTAACAAAGATTAACAATCTAACAGAAAGATTTGGCTGGAAAAGAAGGAAGATGAAATTTTACTAACAAAAGAGAAGTTTCATAACCATATACAAACCTCAATTGCAATCATATAGTACCGAATGGCAACATCAATATCGCCTTTTTCCTACATATTAAGGGGGAAATACACCTCCATCAGTTATTCAAAACAAATCCCTTAATTTTTTAAAATATAATTTCATAACATTGAGATGAAGATTAACAAGTACCTTCCAAGCATTTGCCATGTTTCCATAACACTCTGCAAAACGAGGCTCAATTCGAAGGGCTTCTTCATTTTTGGCGATGCACATATCATAATTATGTAACTGCAAACATATACCAAAAGCTTTATATAAAATTACAAAACAATGTCCCCATAAAAGGAAGATAAAAAAAGGAAATTTTTTAACCTGATAATAAATAGCACCCAAAAGAAGGAGATTATCGGTCCGAAGCGGGTTTTGATTGTAAACAGCACTGCTATGATCCAATGCTTGTTTGTAGTTTCCAGATTTATACATTTGATGAGCTAGAGCCAAGTGCATATCTTCATCAACTGCATCAAAAGCAAATCAGTGATTAAAAATAAGATATCGCTTATCACAGATAAAATAATTCGACCGATTTAGAATTTTACAGTATTTAATAAAATTTTCAGGCAAGCATGAAGGACATATTTCCCCCCCAATTTTAAAGGCATAAAAATAGCGATGATAAAGAAAAAAGAGTCTAAAATTAATGCATCAACACGAAATTGCAGAAACTAAAAAAGCAGAAGTGACTGAAAATTATATTTCTTTTTTTAAATCAACAAGAATTTTTATAATCACACCAAATTTCTTGAAATCAGAAGTTAACAGCTAAAATCTAACTTTTTCACGCGTTTAATTTTTTTATGAAAAAATAAATACTTAAGATCCAAATTAAGAAACAACAATAGTATAAGGCACTGGTATAAAAACAAAAAAAAAAAATGAACCTTCATGTGGATCATGACCACTACGAGGCACGATACCCAGCGAAGAAGACAGCTCCTGCTTCACCGCGTAAACGGCAGATTTACCGGCAGCCACCGACGAAGCATCTGAGTTATCATCAGCTCGATCTACGACTCCAACGCCATACGGAGCTGCCCTAGAGATCCCAACGCCGTTTTGCAACGACAACATCTCCGATCTCCCTCACTAAAACACAATCATAAAAAAATCGGAAAAAGGTTGCGAAATTTATCAGATCAAAGACCTAGATATGTAACGCGACGGAGAAGAAGTGCACTCGATCAAACGCCACCGTTTTCCCAAATCGAGCTTTCTTCTTCCTTTTTTTTCTCGTTTTCTATTTTTTCCCAGCTAATTTTCCGAGACCTGTCGTCGCATAGTTTATATACGGGAGAGAGGAGAAATCTGATCCGTTGATTTACACGTGTATGGATGAGATTGAGCCGTTTGGTGCGTATGGGAAAACAAAAAAGAAGATTCTGTTCACTACGGACACGTATTCAGTTTGAATGTTTGATCAGATTAAACTGGTAAGCTTAACGTTTTACTAACCAATAAAATAAACGGTAATTATTTAAAATATGAATTAAACTTAAATTATAATTATGGTTATAATTTTAAGAGAATTTTGATAAATATATATTAAATATAAAAATCTATTTAAATTATGAATTAAACTCAAATTCTAACTTTGTTCTAGTCCATATATAGGAAAGTTTAGGGGTTATTTTTAAATTATTAATATTTGTTTTTAATATTTAAAAGAAAAAAGATTCAGATATCCATAGCTTATGTGGTTTTAATTTTTCAAATTATTCTCATAATTATAATACCACAATTAACATGATATTCCAACTGATGGTCATGAAGCTTATTACTAAAGGATGTTATTATTTTCGAAAAAAATTCTGTTAATTCAATCAGTTTTTTAATTAATAAAAAATTATTAAAAATTTTTAGATAAATTACACAAATGGTTAATAATCTATTGCTTCTTTCTTGTTTTTTCATAAATTTTTTAATGGCATGTGATCAAAATAGAAAATGTAACTTTAATGACTATTTTGTAAAAAATAATATTTTGGTGACCAAAACAAGAAGGTGAGGATAGTTTAGTGACCAATGGTGATGTTTACCCTTAACACAAATGGTCGTGATTTTGAAAACAATTGACATAATTTTAGTAATCTTTGATAATCAACTCATTTGAAAGATTACAAGTTATCAAGAAACTAATTCCAGCAAGAACAGCATAATAATTTAATAACCAAGTGCATGTCAATAGCATACATCATGGGTAGTACACAAGCTTAGGTTGGTCTGAACCATCATGCTTACGGAACTAAACTAAGTCTTGGTCATGGTGTCCATAGCCAAGAAGGTGCTGAGATTCATGGGGCTCATGTGATCGGTCGAACCCTTCAAAATCATGTCGACGATAATCCCGTTAGCCTTTTCGGATGGGTGGAATGGATCCCAGAAAGCATACTCGTCTCGGTTAGGACATAAATTTGATAATGGAGTGCATAATCCCAAACCATTGTATGGTCCTTGACCACAACAAGCTATCTTTGATGTAGTGAATCCTACAAAGAAATGTACCATTCAGATGTTAAGATATTTGTGTTCGGAAATGATATTAAGCTGTAATGAAAATGAAATCTTTACTTACCATAGGCTCCAGGATTACTAACGAAATCTCTGGTTTGTTGATGTGTGTTAGCAGCAATGAAAATATTTGCACCAAGTTGACTGTTGAGCCCATTAACCATTTCAACAAGTTGAGGATTATACAATGCCGCCGCGGCCATCAGCTCCGGTGCACACTGACCATTTAGGCCCCTCATTGCCAGTTCTGCAGGAACACACCCCAATGGTCCGGTCCCGGTCACCAGAACCCGTCGTGCTCCTAGCTCATACAGTCTCTGCAATATAATGTCACAGTTTACGGTTATAGTAGCATTGACTAACACTATAGGCGTGATAAACACGACACGGTCGAAGTTTAAATGATCGAACTGACAGACTTGGAAACTAAAGAGGAAGAAATTTTACCATTAGAAGTTTTCTGTACTCTGAGATGAGATATCTAACATAGTCTGGAACATTGAACTGGCGAGATCTTGCTGAAAATGGCACCAAGTAGTAGTTGTTAACGAAATCATTGCCGCCGACGGTGATGAGGACGAGTGCATCGTTTACGATCCTCTGTGCTTCATCCTGTCCAACTAGGTCAGCCAATTTGGTCTGGTATTCTTCAAAGTATTGAAATTGTCTGAACATTCTTATAATGTTTACCTGTCATTGTCATAATTTAAATTTCAGAAAAGAATTAGGCAAAATAAAGCTATGTTGGTTGAAGAAATTTCATTTCCAGACTTACAAATTGGACTCCAGTGTCATTAAGGATTCCAATGCCAGCAGAAGCGAAGTTGGCGCCTACAAGTAGCTTATCTCCATTAAGTTCTGGACTCAAATAAGGCAATGTTGGCTCTGATCCAAGTGCATCACCTGGTATACAAAGTGTCGGATACGAATATTTTAAGAAAAAACGAAAAAAGAACATGTAACGTAAAACTACAGTAAAGAAAAAAAGAGCAGAAGTCCTAACTGATGAAATCAGGAATGTTTTTGCCATTGGAGAAACGGCCCGTAGGGCGACGACTAGGAGTATCGATACCGTAAGGAGGCGAATCAGCTCGTGCAGTGGTCGCGAGGTAATTGTTGTTGCCATTATCAACCAGAGAATCACCAAATACAAAAAAAGCCCTGGCAGCAGCTTCAACTTGAGTGGTTGAGATTGCCAAGAAAAGGCCTAAAATCATCCATGAAACAACAACAACAGAAGCTGCCATGGAATCAGCAAACAAAAAGGAGAAAACACACACACAAAGATAGTTTTTTATTGGAAATTTTGTGTTTGCATGTGAATTTCAAGGAATAGGCATTGTTTATATATAGGTAGGTCTTCTTCCCAAATGAGAATAACATGGCCTACACAATCAAAGACAATGTAAAGTACTAGTAGCTGTGTTTGCATTTCCCAACACCCTTTCACTATTTCCATAGAATTCATTTACTTTTCGAACAAAATACTCGCATTATCTTATTTAGATTCGAATCTTGACATGAAAATATAATACATCTCGACAGATATAATTCAATATTTGAGGCTCCTAAATGGTCTGCAGGTTAAATTTGCCAGACCAACCTTTAGACTTTTGATTATTCCAAATTATACTGATCACTTTTTCAACTACCCCATTTCATATATAGTCATATGGGGTATTAAAAATAGTTTTAATGAGATTTTCATTCAAGATATAAAATATATGAAATGGACCAACACCTTTAATGAAATAAACCATAATATAATTAAATACTTATAATATGGTATTATATACATATAAAAAATAATTCAATTTTTTTTATAAACCAGCTAATAAAATGGGGTTAATATGTTCATCTTAGACTATGAAAATTGATGGGAAAATCATCCAAATGATTTTAATCTTAAAACTATAGGGATGACACGTTTACCCTACCTTGTAGTATGACCTAGACATTCAAATCTTGACCTATACAAATAATGGTTTGGAAATAGTTAGATTTCCAATGATTTCACATAATTTGTAGTATATATGCATAATAGTGTATGTATTTGTATAATGAAAAGGGTGGTTACCATTATGATATTATTATACAATTATAATGGATAATTCATAAATATTGAATGTATTATGTTAAGTTATATTATACTTTTAATAAGATGATTTAAGTTTGAATTTTAAAGTTAATATTATTTATAAATTTTAAAAAAAATATTTGAAAAAATTTGTTATTAGAAAGTCGTGTATAAAGGTATATACGTATAAAAGTTTAAGGTTTAAAAACTGGCACGAAGTCTTATTGATATTAAAGAGAATTTGTTTTTTACTCTAAAATTTGGTCCTGTAAAAATAAATATTTAAAATTAAAAATAAAAAATATTAAATATATAATTAATTAGGGATCAAATCAAAGAAAAATGAGCATTTATCTTCAAATTTTTTGATTTAATAACAATTTAAATCCTTATAAATTAAAATATGAAATAAAATAGACATTATCTCATAAATTTTAAATCTAATATTTAATAAATTCTTATATTTAAAAATTTAATATTTTGACCCCTGCAAAGATGGAATCTTAAATTCCATCCCATTTTAAAATACACCTAGCTTCAGTCTAATTAACTGGCTCATATATTCCAGCTACCCAAGAAATTTTGAAGCCTTACTTCGCTGGAAATATAGCTTAAACGAACTACTTTTACCAAATTTTTCATACTAATTTAAACTATTATTATTAATCCTCAAACCTGTTTTTTCAGGCTCTTAAATTCCTGCAAGAAAAAGAACATGGTGGTGTCCCGACTCGTTAATTCAACTATCTGCAATCCCTACAAACACGAGCCTTAAACTCGAAAAATACACACTCGATTAATTTAATTTTGTTTCGAGTATTTTCTGAAACGAAATTAAGATTAAATATTAAAAATGTCGGGTAATTAATTAAGTCGATTATACTGTTAACAGATCGATATTAAATCAATTTGGTCATTTTACTTTAAGACATAAAATAGTGTCGATTTAATTTACGTTAGTTAAAGACGGTTTAATTAATTTTTTAATAAATAATATTAAATTTTGTCACTCTTATCTAATAGGTTGCTACTTCCATCTTATGTTTCCTAGAATTATATTTATGATTCCGTCTATTAAAATTTAATTATCTATTTTTATATTATTTTTAAAGATAAATCTTTATTTTTATATCATATAAATAAAAAGTGTGTGATTATAAAAAATAATTATAAATAAATTAATAATATAAAAAATAAATAATTAAATTTTAATAAATAAAATTATAGATAACGTGATAAAAATCTACAATAATTTCTTAAATCATAGGCTTTTTTATTAAACTTGACTCATAAAGATCCCAAATTAATAAACCCAAATTATGGTCCAAGATATTGCCGTAGCTTAAGCAAAAATGAGAAATATCAACCTGGGATTTTATAAAAGATAGAAAAATAAAATTAATCTGCAATATATATACGATTTTATACTATCAACCATTAGACATTGATCGCTCAATCACTATGTTGTCATTATTGTTGCTCAAATCTATAACTTTCAGGAACAACAATCGTTCTTTTAACCGGCGAGACTAAATGATTTTTGCGCATCTATTTAAAAATTAAAAATTAGATTTTGATTAGCACAGAAATATAAGATTTAGGGCTTCGAGACATACTAAAAAAATACAACTTAAACTTGCAAGGAAGAGCTTATTTATATAAATTTTGATCCTAAAAACATATTAGAATATGTAAAATAGATTAGAGATTATTGTCTTTCTAAATTTTGAGAAATTAGAATTTAACATCTATAATTCTAAATTTTAAATTTAATTTTTTTAAGAACTAAAAGAAAATTTATATTTCTAAATATTGAATATCAAAATTATTTAACTTCAATTAATCCTTTAAAGGGTTAATTACTGTGGAGGTCATGTTTGTTTGCCCTCAGTATAAATTTAATCACCGATTTTAAAAATTAACCAATACAGTCACGTACGTTTTCAAGTTGTAAACTTATGGTTACTCCGACAATAAAAGCCATTAACCCTTAACAGAAAAATGATTTGGTACAATAATAAAAAGGAAAAATTACCTAGATAATCACTAAATAATTATTTTTCTTTTATTACTGGGCCAAATCATCTTTCCATTAAGGGTTAACGGCTTTTAACGTCGAAGCAACCATAAGTTTACAGCCTGAAAGCGTACGTGACTGTATTGATTGATTTTCAAAATCGATGACTAAATTTATACTAAAACAAACAAATATAACCTCCACAGTAATTAACCTAATTTAAATTGATGTTTCAAAGTTTTACCCAAGTTTTGTCCCGTACGAAACATGTATACCACATGTTCTGATCGAATTAAACCGGCTGAAGTGACGTCTCTTGGTTGAGCTGTGCTTGAAGCCAAACCAGAAGCCGTCGGAGACCGGAGTGGGCGGCGTCAAAGGTCAAAAACAAAAGGATAAAGTACATAAATCAGGCACCAAACTTTAAAAAATTATATAATGAACATTAAATTTTAGTTTTTAGTATAAAATAACCACCAAACGTTAACTATTGTTAACTGTGTGTCTGTGTGATATAATAATTATTAAAATTTATATAAAAATATATTTAAGATTTAAGATTTTATATATTTAATTAATTTAAACATCAATAATAAATTTTAAATTAGACTTAGATTGATTGAGTATAAATATTAATCGAGTGTACAATACACTCTTAAGAAAACAACTTTAAAATTATGAGATATATCATTAAAAAATTATATATCTTTTTATGTCATGTTCTTTTTGTTTAAATTGATATTAAATAAAATATAATATTAATTTTATATATTTTTAATAAAATTATACATTCTAATAGGCAAAAATTATGAACTTTAAACATAAACTATAAATAAAAAATAAAATCGATTTTCAAATTCAATTAGAAAATACAAATTGTATATCGCCTACTTGTCATATGCCATGGGCCATGCTAAGATTCGGCCCAAAACTTATCTTCCTTATCCAGACATGTTTTGGAATTTGGACTCATCCGAAAACGTTAATAAAAATTAAAAGATTCCTTTATATTATATAATTAAATTTAATCTTAAGATTTAATATTTACATTTTAGCTCTTGTATTTTAGTAAATCTTTCACTTTGACCTTTTATTAACATTTTTGATAAATTTAATCCTTAACTTTATTATCTAGTCTAGAACATTAATCTATATAAGTTTTTTCATTAAAAATTTACCACATTACCTAATCAGATTCACATAATATTTTTGTCAAAATAACTGAAAATCATTATTTATATTTTTAAAAATATTAAAAATTATACAAATTCAAATTTATAAATATTATATTTCTTTTTTTATTATTTTATTAAATTCTATATTCAAATAATTTTGTTTGAATTTTATATTTTTAAGATTTTTTATGTATTCTTTTCATTTTACATGTGATAATATTTAATTAGGTCACATCATTATTTTTTGACAGAAAACATTCATGACATTATTGTTCAAAAGTATTTTTAAATAGTTAAAATATTTATTTTAAATATATTTTTTAAAAAAAATTAAAAACTTGTAATATAAAATAAGATAAATAAATAGTTTTATTTAATTTTTTAAACTAAATAATTTAAATTTTGAAAAGTATTTTTCAAACCAAATTAAAAAGAATACATAAAAGATGTATGTTATGTATTATTTTTGCCCTCAAAATTAAGGGTGTTTATTATCGGGTATCAAATCCGATCCAATCTGATTTTTTTAGATATTTGATTTTTGGATCAATGATATAATAATATGTACTTGATCCGAGAAAAATAGATATTTGCATATTCGGATATCGGATAGTCGGATCGGATAGTCGAATATCCGATTATCCAAAAATATAATTTGATTATACTAATTTTTCGAATTTGAAGATTGTATTTATAAAAATTTTAGGATTTCGAATATAATAAACAACAAATTATTAAATCCAATAAGGTTCACAATTATAAAAAATTTAATTTTAAGAATTTTTAAATATAACAACCACTAAATTATTAAATAAAACAAGACTAATATTAAAAAAAACAATTTTGAATTTTTAGATTTTCGGATGATCTTAAACTTGAAACCTTGTGATCCATATCCGATCCGAAAAACTTAAAACCGAATCGGATATCCGATCTAAAAATAAAAAACTGAATCGGATATCCAAATTTTACATCAGATTAATAGATAATCGGACCGAATCGACTGAATCATATATTTTTAAACACTCCTACTCAGAATCACTCTTTACCTCGAATACTTTTCAAAAACATTAAAAAAATCTAAAAAACGTAATGAGTCGAAATGAGAATTTCATTACAATAAAGTGACTCAAGTACGAATTAACCCTTAAAATTCTTATGCTGATAATCCTTTCCAGTAAAAAAACAACTTTCTTTCCCAGGAAAGATTCCTTCCTGCCTATTATTTATATAAAAGAGCAAAAAAAACCCAACGACCATTTGTTCATCCTGTCTACTAAGCCACCCAGCTCTGGCTTTCTTTATTCTCAACCTCTCCTTTCTCCTCTAAATCCATGGCGACAACACCAGAACCAGATTCATCGTCTAGTTTAAGTATTACAGTCGAAACAAATCCATCCGCCGCTCGACTATCTGATCTGGGTATTCAATCATGGCCAAAGTAAGCACTAACTCAACCCCTTTCCTTAAAAAAATACATGTTCTAAAGCTGTTTAAAGTCGTTATTTTCTCATGTTCAAGTTCATGATTTTCTGGGTTTTGTTTCTGGTTCTGGGTTATGTCAGATGGGGATGCCCTCCTGGGAAATACATGCTGAAATTTGATGCAGAAGAGACCTGTTATTTGGTACGAGGGAAAGTGAAGGTTTATCCCAAAGGTTCGTCTGAATTTGTAGAATTCGGAGCAGGTGATCTGGTTATTATTCCTCAGGGACTTAGTTGTACTTGGGATGTATCTGTCGCCATTGATAAACACTATAAATTTGCAGCAGCTTCTTCTTCTTCAGCATAATTTTATCATATTTCGAAACTGTTTTATCTCGAATATAATACGGTTTTATTATATTTTTATATGTCTCACTAATAATTTTACGTTATGTATATTAGAAAGATGATGTACGACTTGCTTTAGTTATTTTATATATCTGTTATGATTAGATTTAGACTTGTTCAAATATTAGGTCATTTGTTTTATTTGGATTTTTTAATATTTTTTAATAAATTTGTGTCATAGTTAAATTTTTTATTTGATTATAAAATTATTTTAAGATTTTTAATGAAATAATACAATATTAATTATATATGTTTACTGATTTACTGATTCAAAGTTCAACTAGAAACGAGATTAATATTTAAAAAAAATTAAATTGTGAATTACGAGTATTTTTTACCTATTTGTTTAATGATTTAAATGACACATTCGGGTCGGATAAAATTACAAAACATAATAAAATTTTCTTATTAAATATTTTTGATTGTTTTATATTTTTAAATGAATGATTGTTATTTCAGTATAAATTTAAAAATTAAAAGTTATTATTCTGATTAATAAAAATAGAAAATTTATCTAAATTAAGTGATAAAATTTAAGAATTATTATTATTATTATTATTAAACTATTTTTTGATAAAAGTGATTCTCTTAATCAGTATGGTTGGCCTAAATAGTAAATAATTTAATATCATTTAAATATGTATCTAGTTTAAGACGTGTATGTAAAAAATCTTCACTTAAAAATTCGATCACTAAAACTAATTATACGACGCATATTAGTTAGAATAAACCTTTAAAAACTAGAAGACAAAAAAGTGACAATATATACTTTATAAACAAAATGATTTAAACTCGTATCTTTTTAAAATAAATATCAATTTTTAATTAAAATTATTATTAAATTAAATTATAAAAAAAACTTTTAATCCAGTCCAAATTCATTTTAAACGTGTTTTAAAAAATAGGTTACAATTATTGAGCCAAGTTGTCCCAAAGTACTTTTATTTATTTATTTATACATACATAAAAATTAAATTATATTAATTCAAATTTTAATCCATAAAAATACAATAAAATTAAACATTAGTGCTTTAACTTACCCTTTTATTAAAAAATATTATGTTAATATAAATTGTAAAAAAAATGATTTTTTGCTAAATAAAATTTATTTATAAATAAATAAGTTAAATATTTATTTAAATTCGAAACTAAAATTGAGTTCAACAATATTATTTGGGATAGTAAAAGCAGCCTCCACCCAAGAACAAAGCAGCAGCAGGCGCAGGCAGAGTTTCAGATTCTCATTGCAGAAATCTCCAAAGGGATTTTTTTGAAAAAAATGGATAAAGCAGATGAGATGGTATCGCCGGGAGAGATACTGGGAAGTGCCACCGAGCTGAAAGCGGGGAAAGGAGCGTACTTCGCGTCTGAGAACAACACCATCTATGCTTCCCTCACCGGCTTCCGCCGTATCCAGCCGTCTCCTCCTGGTTCCCCTGACCAGGTTTTGGGACTTTCTTTTCTTTAATACAACAGTTTTAACCCATAGTTTCTTGTTATTTTTATTTTCTTTCATTAATAAAAAAATCTGGGTTTTAGCTTGAATTCATGTAACCCACAATTGTTTTTTTCCTTGTTTGGTATATGTTGTTTCTCAATGTAATTTCTGGGGCTTTAATTTAGATTACTTTGAACAGTTTTTATCAGTATTTTTATTATTATATTCTTAGAAATAACATCAAAGGTTTTAGCTTTATGGTTCAACTTTGATAAATTCTTCTCTTTTTTCTTCAATGGTATGGAATATGTTCTTGTATGTTTAGGTAGGTAAAATTCTTACTTTAATTCGTACTTTCATACTTTAAATTGAATTAGTGCTCTGGGAATCAAAATTAATGTTATATAATGTGTCACTATTCTGGATATTTTTATTGAAATTTTATCATATTCATTTACAGAGGCCAACTGTGGAAGTAACAGGTCGTAAAGCACATGGTCCTGTACCCGAACCCGGTTCGGTTGTCATTGCCCGAGTAAGTTTTGGATTTTTCATTTCCAAAGAAGCAATTTGGCTTGGAGCTACACTTAAATTTAAGTTTTTGGTTGAGAATATGATGTTGATTGTTTGTGCTTCTCTCTATATAACAAGCATAATTTTACTTTTCTGTATCAGAATGTGATTTTTATTTGAATAAAACAGGTCACTAAGGTGATGGCTAGGACAGCCTCGGTTGATATTATGTGTGTTGGTCCGAAGTCAGTGAGAGAAAAATTCACTGGTATAATTAGGTACAAAGTCTTCTTTTCTCTTTTATTAGGACTAAGGTCGAGTTTTTGTATTTGAAAATGATTTAATCTATACACGTTCTGTTATCGATTTCAATCCTTTGGTAGTTAGCATTTCTAACAAGGACTGTTAAATTTAGATATCCTTGTTGTATTAGCTATCCCCAAAACTACATACACCTCCCCTTTCTGTCTAACATGAAAAGAAGTGTTTTCTTTCCTTGTAGAACCACATGGTGTACTTTGGTTCTATGAACACGAGGCCGTACAACCAATACGTTGTCGAGATATTTGTATTGTTGTGTAACCCATGATTCATGTGATAAAACCCATGTTCGGCAGACGGCAGCTAGCTGTTCTATACAGCCAAGTATTTGAACTTAATGGATTGATGAAATTCTCATGTTAGAATTTACCTTATCCTCGCACCATCTGTGTGTGTGTGTTTAATGGAAATATCTGGCTGTTGACAGTGTTTACATTCTATCATAAGTTTAAACATGCTGTTTTTCTTTCACTTTTGAGTTGCATAGAGTCCATGAGATTTTCAAATGTTCGAGAAATTTTATGTACTTCGTGCTAGATCCTTCAAGAGTGGTATGCATTAACCGAAAGACTTTATTTAACAGACAACAGGATGTTAGAGCAACTGAAATTGATAAAGTGGATATGCATTTGTCGTTTCGTCCTGGTGATATTGTCAGAGCTGTGGTGGTATCCTTTATATTGTAGCACTGTCTTATTCGTAGATCTTAACTTTTGAGCGAGTCGGTTTAAAATTCGAGAAATACGTTGCCATGTGATTAATTTTGCTTAACATGCTTCCTTTATTAAGCTGTCTCTTGGAGATGCACGAGCTTATTACCTATCAACGGCTAAGAATGAACTGGGCGTTGTGTCTGCCGAGAGCTCAGCTGGTAAGGTTCTTCTTCTTCCTCTTCTTTTCCTTTTAACTTTGGCTAGTAGTACCATTGGCTTTCTACCATAAGTGTCTGGTATCATGTGTTCAACAACTCAACTTCTGCTTCGTTGTCCACCGTAGGTGCAACAATGGTTCCGATAAGTTGGACAGAGATGCAGTGCCCATTGACGAGCCAAATCGAACAAAGGAAGGTGGCGAAGGTCATAAGTTAACCCAACCGATATCAAACTAAAGCTAGTAACATCCTAAGCTTTGAAAACATGGTTATATAGGCAATTTTGTATCACAGAGCCCTTCCCTGGTCTCATTCCTACCCATTTTCAGGCATTAACTTGTTCCATTGTTGCAAATACTAAAATTAATATCAGTGGAGAATTTGAAACATGCTTTTTTTTTTATGTCTGTTTATTTTCTCTTTTCCTTCAAAGGGAAAATTCCTTTTGACTTTTGATACGGATATGTATAGTTTTTAATGTATAAAAGGTTGTACGTACAAATACATGTACAAATATACGTATGTTATGGTTATTAAAAAGGAGTATTTTGATAAAATGAAATGAATGAAAAGTTCTAAACTTATAAAAGTTCTTAATAAAAGCTGGATTGCCAAAGTCACTGAAATAACGAAATTCTATAATATTCGATTTAAATTAATAAAATATAATAATATTTTATAATATTTGATTTAAATTATAAAACAATCAAATTGAATATAAAAAAATATCAGCAGTGGGTCCTTAATCCTACTAAAATCCCAACCCATATCCACAAGAAAAATAAATAAATTTAAAGTCCAAGACGACCAAAAATCCCAACAGCTTCTGGCTTTGAACAACTCAAAAACGCCCAAACATGGCTTCTTCGTCTTCTACCTTTTCCCTGTTTCAATCTATAACCTTTCCTTCAACTCCATGCCCGTCCAATTCCCTTCCGTTTCACAATAATCCCAACTGTATCCCCTTCAAAACCACTTCCAAGCACTCTTGTAACTCTAAAACTCTCCACCTCCCAAAGCCTCTAACCGTCCCATTTGCTCTTACCGAATCAGACTCTCCCAAGTCCCTTGAACCTGACCTTCAAACCCTTCTCCAAAAAGTTTCTGTAAGTTCTAAATTCATGGTCTTTATGATCGAATTCTGTTATTTGCATTGCTTTTTTAAATGCCATTTGTATGGTTGCAGGATAGCTTTGATCTTCCTTCGGATTATTTTTCCCAGCTCCCGGGCGATCTTCGTTTAGATGTAAGATGAAATTCGGTGACCCTTTGGGGTATAATTTGTAAGGTTTATGATTTTTGGGCTTTTGTTGGTTTTTAAAAGCATGCAAAAATTGATGGTGTTTTTGGGTGTTATAAATGTGTGTTTTAAGTTGAATGATGCAGCTTTTGATCTTTCAAATGGACCTGTGATTGATGAGGTTAGTTATCTTTACTCTCTGTATTGGTAGCTTATTTTCTTGAATTACTATTTTGATCTTCAAAAAAAACTTTGAGGTGATTTGCAAACGAATGAATTGCAAGATTATATGAAGAATTCTGGAATGTAGTCCAAGAAATGGGTGATGCTTTGTTGCCTTAGTGAGTGTCATTGCAATGGTGTTATCCCACACATCTCTTAAATCTTCATGTTAAAGATGATCTTAGGTTTCCCGAGGTCTTGTGTTTAAGTTCATGTGTGTCATGTTCTTCTTACCTAATTCATTTGAGGCTGTTAACGTATAGGTCGCCGTGGCCCTTGTTGAGTCACACATGAGGTGAGTGTTGCCAATTGGTTTTAAGTTTAACGCTTAACTCTGGTGTGTCCTTTCTAGCTCATGATCATCCTCGTGTGTCCTTTCTACCATTACTAAGTCTAAATTCACATGATAAGATGCCTATACCTATTCGAGTGCAATTCTTATTCTCTATCATGTTTTCTGGATTGGACAAATCTGTTCAATTAACAATAGGCATGTTGTTCAACATACTTGTTACAAGGAGCTTATTTCTTTGAATGATCCTTTTTAGTGCGGCGTAGAGTTGGGAGAAGCATTATTAAATCTCTCTAGAGCTTGGGAGTTAGCTGATACATCAACTTCCTATACATTAGCAAGCAAGCTCCCGTCGCTAGTGAACTCTTTGACTGACAGTGAAATATCAGGCAAGAAAAAAATATATGTAAATGTCATCTAAATATCAATCTTTAAAGAAATTTATTACTGAAATCTTGTTTGTTTCCAACTATTTGCTTCTTCAGCATGTGGAAGGCGCTTGGTGGCTGCTGGAAGAAGGTTCCAGTCAATGGGACAGTATGGTCAAGGGGAACTGCAAAAGGTATTTCAACTAACCCAGAAATAGATGCTTTTTTTCTGGTAGTGTTTTCTATTTTGTCCAATACATATTCAGACCTAGGAGGTATATTCCTCTAAATGTATGAAAAACTTTGAAAAAGTTCAGCATACCTGTGTCAGACCCATACTTGCGTCCAATGCCTCGAGTCTGTGACTCTGTGTAACATGCTTACGAACATTCTAACTTATTTTACTACCGATTGAAGAGATACAAATTGAAAAATAGTTCGGGCATGCGTATTATAATTGTTTTAACCCTGTGAAACTTTTCTATTGTTGTAAAATTTTAACACATTCCAGTGAACCATTGCAGATTGCGAAAGCAATGGATGCAGCTGGAAGACTTCTGTCTGCAAGTTCAATATCTGCAACAACTGAAGGACCACCAAAAACAGAAACTAGAATGTTTAAGGTAGATGCCATTTCTCCACCTGTTCCATGACATATGTTCAGTTTCATGGGCCTAAATCACTGGGACGTTTTTACTACTTGCAGTTCGGAGAACTTCAGGTTGAGGTAACATCGGAGAAAGCTAACATTGGAGTTGCAATAGGTTTCGTTTTCGGGTAAACATCTCATTTGCACTGCGATTTCTACAAAACAAAATTTAAAAGAATGTTAAAATAACAGTTCTTACAACTGAAAAATCCAGGATTCTTTCATGGCAAATAGCACAGGGCATCCAAAGCGTTCCGGAGAGTTCATTGAAATATGCAAATGACAATGCTCTGCTGCTAGCTAAGGTGCTTGAAAACCGAGACCTTTCGAAACTTGTTCTTATCATAACTTACAACCCATTGCTAGATACTAAAACTCGAAACTCTGTGATGCAGTCATTAAGGGGAGCACTACTTGCACTTTTCTATTCATCCACGATCTTGTCTGTTTTTACCACGATCGGACTTTTCTTACTCGGAAGACAGCTAAAGTCCGAGGGAAAGTAATCTTCTTAGATTTCTTGCCTCGATTTTGCTTGTAAGTTGGCTAGACTCTAACCTTGTTAGACGACCATGATATTGAGCTTCCACTAGGAAGAATGGCAAGTAGGATCAGGACGGCCATCTGGTGTGATCTCAGACTGTTCGATACAATATTGTATATAACATGAGTACTATAATGCTATTTTTCTAAGGTTTATATATAGGATTTATATTCGATACACTTATGGTGTAAAAAAATATTTTCGCAAGCGCCTTAGTTTTTATAGGAACAACATTTAGACAATAAGCAGCTAATAAATGAATTCAAATGTCGGTTAAATTGCGTTCAAAATTAATATCTTTCAAACATTACCAAAATAAAATATTAAGAGTAAATTCAAAGTGAATACATCTAAGGTAAAGAAACCATTTAAATTCATCTAAGGCCTGTCTATGCTAGTGTACAATAATCCCCTACTTTTATGGAGCTAAAAGTATCAATGCATCCATCATCTATCTGGAAACCTTTACAAGGTATGGTGGCCTCATGGGGTGTGCGAACCGATCGTATCTAGCGACAAAATTGAAAGTTACAACAATGACATTCATCGGCGGTGATGCCAATGACTAGGCCGATATGAATATTCTTGGTGGCTGTTATCCCATCTATCATCAATCTCATTTTCATATCTGGTTGAGCCATGAGACCTTGGTGAATGTCTTGATGAACTATGGGAACCATGACTAGCAAAATCTTCATATACCAAGGGGCTCTTTCGCCCCCTCTCATGATAGGACCTTCCCGAGGTTGGGCTTCGCGGCCTTGAAATAGGATGTCGTGGACTTTGAAAACTGTAAGCAGAATCATAATCACCATACCTTGGGGGATAGGATGAGCCGAGTCTAGTGTCTACTCCAGGAGGGCCTTCATCTTCATAATCACTATAATACCTTCGTTCAAGCCCTCTGCTGCTAGGTTCAGAATGGTTTGACCTATGGTGCAACTGTGACCTACTCCTTAACGATTCGGAATTTGAAGAACCAGGAGCCCAAAGTTTTTCATCTGCCTCTGCAGGCATCGGTGCATTTATTCCCGGAAATTCAACTGTCATTTTCATCCTTGGTTCAGGCTTCACCATCTCTGCAATTTCCCCATCCTCGTGCCCATCAGATTCTGCATCAGCATATATTGTAATTCCAGATGGCTCATCCTCATCTTCGGGGGCTGAAAATTTTAGAGAGTCAATTTTGTGTATCATGAAACGATAATAAATGACTTGAGTTTGGACAAAGTTCACACAATTTTAAATTGGCAAACAATGTTTCAATCTGAGACAGTGGTTTGAGATCAGATGATAGAATTCGAGAGCGAAGGGCGGAAGCCATTTTTATTTGTGGCCAGGACATTATAGTTCTTCAATACTTTACTTTCTTGATGAAGATGCAGATCCCCTTGGACATTATTGTTCAAATTATTTGCAGCAACTAACTGATAATAGTTTATTGGTCAACCCCTCATCTGTTATCTGCGAACTAATACGCCACAGCATGTATGTGTCCAATAACTATGTCACACAAGACAACCAACACAGTTGGCAACTGGGGAAAATAGCATGGCCCTTCAGAGATGGCAGATTGTAATTTCTTCTCGTAGCGAGTATTTACCAAAAATGTTTCAATGCAATAAATAAAATAAGGTCGAAACTCTAGAGCTGAGATGTGTTTAGATACCTAGATATCCCGGTGGGTACCCAATTTCTCGCATTCTGTTAAGCCACGGTGGTGGATCAAACTCCTGTGAAGGGAAATAAATAAGTAATTAACATCTATTTCTTATAAATATATTCATCCATAGATAATGACGGAAATGGGACTTCCTTTCTTTTTCCATCGACTTCAGTTATGCATCTACAACAGCCAAATAAGACTTCAACAGCTTAAAAAGACTACATTTCCTACTGTTTTATGAGTTGAATAAGTCAACCCATGCTCATAATGAACAAAAAGATAGCGTACTTAATAGCCACGTAGAATAGGTCATTGGTCCATGGCCATTACAAACAGCAAAAAAAGGCAAAATGCATTCATCAGCTATACTTGACACCAATAATTGGAGCGGACATGTGCTAGCCACCGAAGGCTAAAATCATACAATGAGGAATTAGAACTTAATGAAATCATACACCGAAGACTTTAGGAATAGGATGTTTGTTCGTTGAGGATTGAAGGCCTCAATATACAAATGTGTGATGACAGGGAACTATACCACTGTACACAAAATCTAATTGATTTCCATGTAATATATTTGGGTGTATCACTAGGTAACACAAAAAGAAGGGAGCACTGACTTGTCATGGAATTGGAAGAGAATATTACCCCAAGGCCTAATAGTTCTCGCGTTTCAGCACCAAGAACGCCAGGCTTTAGATCATCATATTTTCCACCTTGAGAGCTCTGATAATAGCGAACTGCATTGCGAGAAGCAGCATTCTGACTACGCTTGAACTTTTGTTGCTTTCGAGCATTGTTGACAGCAACAGTGTTGCGAGGCTTTGGGCATTGCTTCAGTGAATGACTATAAGAACCACAATTGAAACAACGTGATGCCTCCTCTTTTATCTCCAGGCCTCTGCAACATGCAACACAAATAGGTAAGAAAAATTTAACATTGAAGGTGGAAGGGTGGACATGGATGTAGGAGCACCATGCAGGACACAATATGCACCATGCTTATTTATAGTTATATCTACCAAACTAGGAGACTTTTCTGGAGTTTAAAAGAATGGATTGGCAAGAAAACCTCTCCATGCTATGATATATATTTCGTTTTTTATAATTCCGACCGATGACTGTCATATTAACCGATTTAGCAACCAATCTACCATTGCTACTTGTCCACGTAATTACTCTTATCTCCTTAATGTCTTATAACAAATTTGTATGGCAAACAATATCTACAAAATCACAGATGATATTTACCCTTCCAAATTACTTGAAGCATCTGCTGAAGTCAAACCCATTGCAAACCCACGATCGTAAAGCGGCACAATGTTACTGTCCAATGGGATGAACTCCACATCATGCAGATTCCTTGTTTGGTTGTCGATCCAGAATGACTACAAATCCAATAACAAAAATCAGACTAAAATATTGAGAAAATACACTACACTCTACTGCACCATGAGCCCTTTAATAACAGAAAATGCAGACCTCGAGAAACTTTAATGTGCATAAAATGTACAATTAATAAGGGAGGAATGGTAAGGGTTTCAATGTCAAACCCATTTAGAGATTAAATAATTGAACCACCACTTTTTTCAAGCGAAAAAGAAATTCACTCATTACTCAGAATTCTGATAATGAAAAAGTTATTACATGATATAACAGATTGCTAATGACATTAATTGAAAAAGAATGTTAATAGATACAAAACTGTACCTCTACTAAAAAAATTCCATCTACAAAGATCAAAGTACATGCATCAGTTCAAAACATGAATGCCTAGGGGTCTAGAGACAAGCTTACCACAGAGGCGGGTTTCTCTGCACCGACACGTAGAGCGGGAAAGTATGTCTCTTCTCCTGATTCTGTAGGTTCATTTTCCTGACCAGATTGAATTACATTCAGTTACGCTTAATGTGAAGGATAAGAAAAACTGCAATGCATAACAATACAAGGACAGATGCATACACATCTGTGCTTATGCACCCACATGTGCATACATTGATCCATCTGCACATGCATATCCACTTACACTTACATGTACACCTATCAACACTCCCATCCATACACACATCAAAACACAGACACAATCAAACAAAATATGCATGCACCCATTCATCTATAACACAAATTTCACAGGAGACCCAGAGACAAGTTCAGGTATAACAACTCTTTGAAAGTTACCATTTATGAATAAATTCAAATTTTTATCTTACAAAAGAACACTTTTAGAAGGACTAGATGCTTCCAATGAACTCCACAAGTTCATAACGATGCCTAATTCAATCTAAACTGTAGGTACTCTAAAACAGTAATTGCCATTAGATTCTCAAACATAGGACATGATACCCTCAAGGGAAAACAACAATATACAATCTATTGATGGGGCATTACAAACCAAGCAAGATAAAGAATGATAAATCAATGCTCTACATTTCAAATTTGAAAAAGGGTTTATTAGTGATGAATGGCGGTAGAATACTGAAAACCAAAAATTTAACCAGACATACTTGCAATGATGAACCATGTTCAGCTTGCCACTCTGACCACTTCTGTAAAAGTTCCTCGAGCTTCTGTTTACTAGCTCTGGAAAAAAGAGAGAGATGGAAATAAGGAAAATAATGAAAAAGAGTGTAAATTAGTATTTATCTTAACAGGTCCTACTATGGTCTATTAAACAAAATTTCAATGAAAGGAATAAAAGCATGATTTTCATTCATTGATTTCCAGAATTAGTCTCTGGTCCTAACCTTGTTAAGAAATTATACACAATACGAATAGAAGGCTGCTGGCCGTCAAATGTCATCCTGGATCTCTTAACACCAGATATAGCTAGCACATTGAATTATGGACAACAAAAACATCCATACCATAGGTTCTATAGAAATATTTACTTCTGTCGTATGGAACTGAGCTTATGAAACATACAATTGCAGAAGAAAAGTTCTTATGCTCGGGTCAGCAAATACACAAGAAATAAAACAACAGTAACGACAGAGAAGCAGGATACAAATACCATCCATTGTGTGGTTCTGGATGCAACTTCCATTTTGGACATCAAGACACCGCTTTTTGGTAGACACTGAAGAGACATCCAATTTCTTTTCAACTCTAAGAGTTTGTGTTTCTTCATCACTTATTTCCATATCAGATGAATTGCCAGCAAGAGTGGTGTCTACCTTTGCTTCCATATGTAAGAGGTTCTGAGGGTTAATAGTTTCCCCGTCATTCAGCTCCAGGATCTCAGCTTTTACTTCACCATCTTCAACCTCAACATTATTATGTTGAGAATCTACTTGATGGGGTCCATCATTGACATCCCGAAGTTCACCACTCTCACTTGCAGACACAGAATTACTAGATGCAGGAAGGATAATTAAATCCTGACCTTCCACAATTGTATTACTGCAACATGAACCCTCATTAGCAAAAAAACAAGGTAACAAAACACACAATATGTTGTTTTCAGTGCTTTGGATCCATTTATATGTTTAGAGTTTTGTATTTACAATAGTTTTTATTGGAGGAAGTGTTCCAGGCCATTTTATTATTTTCTTCTTAAAATTCATAAGTAATCTGTTATCATGAAACATTAAATTCAAAATCAGTTGTGAACTGTTTTTTTCTCTTCTAAAAGGAGATTCAATTTACTCTCTTAAATATAACAGAAAAGCAATAAAATATAATATAAATAAAAAAGAAACCCTATATAGTTTAAAGTTTAAACAAAATGACCGAAACTAGTTTTTGCACTACTAACCTTTCACTCATGATCCACTAATTTCAACTTGGATAGAATTGAAGGATGCAAGTCACACTACAATAACATAGATCGAAACACCCACCAGAACTAAAATTGCATTCCAATTCCCTGAAATATAAAATAAAACAGTTCATATCCAAGTTTCTTCTCGGAGGTGGGTCATTTTGCAGCATACTAAGAAAAATTACATAGCTAACTTAATCATGCACTGACAGAGAAAACAGGTGAACCAATGAGTCTACAAAACCAAGATAATACAACCCAATGTTCACAATCATATATACTCTATGCAACATTGAGAAGCAGAACTCAACACATGAAAGTAATAAAGGTAAACAATCCTAACAAGTATAGAATAGTAAAGACACAACAAGCGGATTAATTTAATACCAAATTAAGCTGAAAATAATTTCAGTTTTTCAAATCATTTCTCATCCTCGCAAAAATCATTATCTATTTTTTTAATGTAATTCTAAATCTAACTAAACTAAAGAAGAAGAGGAAGAGGAAGAAGAAGAACCTACGGAACTTCTTTCGTTGTTTCTTTTGCATGGACACTATAAACACTAATTTTTTTTTCCTTTACAGATCTGAATGGCTCATTTATAAGGGGGGAAAAGAAACCAGCAATTTTAGGGATGAGCGCATAAAATGTTATTCTCCTGAAAACAAACTAAGCATTAATTAGGGTTAACAAGAAGCTTCCAAGGAAATGAAAGTGTGAAAAAGAACCTTAACAAGAATTTTTTAAAACCCTAAAATTGCATAGTTCTCCAAAGAAATTACCAAACTGGAGTGTTAGAGTTATAATCACAAGGATTTGAAGAGCCACAAGATGAGATGGAAACAAAGACAAAGATAAGGAAGCACTAGTAGCGGCGGCTCACGGCGGTAGGTAGGGAGATCCGCTGGGGCTGGTTGTGAAGATTCGAGGTTTTTGAAAATCCAAAGGCCTCAAAGAAGAGGAAATGATTGGAGGCTGAAGGCCAATTCTTAAATATTATTTTCCCAATTAGACAAAATGTCCTACACGTAAATATATGTGTTTTATTTGTATCATTGTACCAATAATTAAAGGATTATTATTATAAATATTGACGGTAAAAATTAAAAAAATTTATAAGTATTTTAATTTTAGAATTTAAGGTTTAATTTAAAGTTTTAAAATTTAGGAATATTCGATAAAATTAAAAATTTAATTTTTAGAGTAATATAATGACGATTTAGGTTTTAATTTATAAACCTTAAATTATATATTTAAATTATAAAATTTAATTATGATATTTAAATTTGAAACCTATACACTTAAACCTTTAAATCATATATTATAAACCTTAAAATTAAGACGTTTATGAAAATTTTTAATTTTCGACTCTCACTGTATAAATAATTACCCCTAATTAAAACCTTAACTTATGATTAATACATTGCAAATTAAAAGAAAAAGGGTAAATTACTCCATTAGTAACCAAACTATAGGGAGTGTTTTTATTTTGGTCACTGGACTAAAACACTTTCTAATTCAACCACTAAGTTTACATTTTAATTAGAATTTAATCCTTAGTTGTCAAACTGATAACGAGGAGTTGACAACTTAAAAACGTAACATAACACCTAATTAAAATTTTTAAAAATTAAAAAAAATATAACTTTTTTTTTATGATAATAATCTCGCCCTCGTTAATTGTTATCATCTGATATTAAATAGCGAAATTTTAATTTATACTATTAAATGATTAGTATATATTATATTAAAAACCATATATATGAAAATTCTGTTGGATCTTCTCAAATAGGTCTATTTAATATTTATACTAATTTTATATAAAAAAGAATATATAAATTATTTAAAATTTTATTTAAAAATAAAATATTTAAAATTTAAGTAAAAAATTATAGTATAAATAAAAATATTATCTGCAAAAAACGATTTAAGAAAAAAATATCACCTATAAGTAATATTTTTTATAAAATATAAAAAAAATATATCATGTGCACCGTAATGTTATTCTCTTCTATGTACCATAAAAACTGACATATAAACTAAAATATAATTAAAAATTATTCATATTTCAAAATAAAATTTTAAATCATATCATTTTTTAAATTTTATTGTGTAAAAAATAGTATTTAAATAATACTAATAATAAATTATGTAAAAAGTTAGGCGTGAAGGAAAATCTCATTTGGTGGAAACCATGATCTTGTAGGGACCCATATCTACTTGTATGAAAATCATGATTCATGATTTTTAAAACTTTAATTAAAAAAATTAATTGAATTGGATTAACCATTAACAACACTGATTAAATTTTAAAAGATAAAAATTATCTGTCATATTTCAATAATTTTATATCTTAATATTAAAAATATTAAAAAATATTAAAAAAATTAAATTTTAAATCTTGATACTAAATTATAAATTTTATACTTTAATCGAATACGAAAATAAAAGTATTATATGTGTAAATTAGGCCATCACATGTTCATGAATGGACACTATTATTTAAAATACTATATTTTTACTCTCAGCACTTGGGCACTTTAAAAAAAAGTCTTTAGCACTTAGGTATTATACTTATATAATATTATTTTTAATTTTTTTATGTTTATTATATTTAAATTAATAATTATTATAAAATATTTTTTATTTAATATATTTCATTCACAATAGTTTGATTTTACATTAAAAAAATATCTCCACGTTTTATAGTATATATATATATACACACACGAATCATTTTTCACACTTGAATTCTCACCCTCTTCTTTAATTAGCTTCTGAATCTCGACATCTTCTTCTCAAATTTTCTTTCTTTTTGTGTGGGGATGTTTGGATCAAGGAAGGAGATGCTGCTGACTATGGATTTTCTCGGAAAATCCAGAGGAAGAAGATCGTTTGAAGGCAAAGTTCTGGAGTTCAACAAAGGATGTAAATTTGCATTTATTCATTCATGGCGTATAAAAATAATTGCTGCAAATTAATATGAAGAAGAAGATTATGAAGACGACGATGATGGCTTCGAGGGAATATTAACCTCGTAGGCAAGTCTAATACTTGGCTTTATTTTTTTTTTCCTTTTTGGTTTTATCATGTTTGGCTGCTGAGAAAATGGAGGATAATAATAAGCTGTGGAATCATAGCTTCATGTAAGATTTTCATGCTGTTTTAAAGAAACCAAACTTTTTTTCGAAGTCTAGGCTGCTCTAATCACATGTAAGAGAAAATCTTTGTGAACTGTGAAGACATTAATTACTTTTTAATTGTTGTTTCTAGTTTTTTTAAATTTTAATTACCATTCTTAAAAAATATTATGAATTTAATTACTTTTTCATTGCAGTTTTAAGGAGATATATATTCTGTTTTCTGGGGAAAATAATTTCAGAGAAAATTGAGATAACATATCGGAAGCTTTTAAGTATTTTTTAACGTTACTCGAATTCTGATCGGATATGAATATGAATTATCACTAAAAATGCGGTTAAATAATATAAATAATTCAAATTTTAGACAAAATATATTTATTTATTTTCATGTCATTTATATATCTCAATATTAAATAATTAAATTTTAAACTTTAATCGTATTCTTTAAAATTTAAATTCTAAATCTGAAAAAATATATTTTACTCATATATCATAAATTCACAAACCCTGTAAACCCTAAACTTATTTTTTAATATTAAAAAATAATTAAAGATTTTAAAAAATAATATTTTTAGATTCAATGAGATTTTGAACATACGCTAAAAAAATAAAAAAAATATTAAAAAAAAAACTTGGTTATAATTAGGTTTGGCAAATGTACTAATTAGAGTAGTTGTTATGAGCTTTTAACTTTAGGATAAGGATGATGATTCATCTAAAACTCCACTTCATTTCATAAGTAAAGCTACGTTTAGCTGCCACGTGTCTCAATTAATTGAAAGTGTCACGTGACTAGAAAAAAGGAGAAATTAATTTAAGAAAATACTTAATTATCCATCCATTAGCCATTTTATATTAGTTAATGACTCATCCAAGCTTGGGAGGCCAATGTTAATCAAGACAACAATACTTTTTTATTTATAATTATAACAATTAATGGTGGATTAGTTCAACTACATCCCATTAATATTATAGAAGATTCATATTCCTATAACATTTATTTTATTTTATAATTTTAAATTTGAATTAAAGAAATAAATTATAATTAACTTAGATTAAACGAATTAACTATCTAACCGGATTAACGGAGTAAAATTAGATTTCTTTTTCCTCCAATACATTTTACAATTTAATCAGAGGATATTAATTTATTATAAAAAAACAATATACTATACTAACATGTCACATACAATTACAATTTAAATACAATAAAATCAATACAAACCCTAAGTTTCTATACAATTATCTAAATATTAAAACAGAACACAAATTTGAAGGGAGATGGCCCTGCTGGGAAGTAATCTGATCATTTTGAAACCTTACTTTCAGCACAAGAAACATGCCGTCCTGGACCGAGTGGGGTTCCGATGTTCAAGACCGTTTAAGAACGACCTCGCTGCTAGACGGTCCGATGCATACGTCATGAACGACGCCAATATAAGCCCTCCGACAACCATCAGAACCAACCTGCAGCGGAAAATGTCACGGACCGGGAAAAGTATTGTTCTGGTTTTAAAATACAGAAGGAAAGAAGCTTATCTCGGTAGAAATTACCTCCATAACAGAGCTGTGATCCCTAAAATACATGGAACAGATGGGACTGCAATGGCCAAAACAGCCATTCCCAACCCATAATACCATGTGACAATATCACAGGAGGATGCTCGTCGTTGGTAGCCTGTAAAGAATATACGATAAGTGACGATCCATGCTCAATTAGTAATCATGACCGTGCACGGTTTATGCATTGGTGCCAAGTAAACAAACCTTTTCTAGATTCGGAATCGAAAGAATCCGTACGAGAAGCAACCTGTCCTGATTGAGCTGTTGTTTTTCCCCACCGATAAATCAAATTAAGAAAAGTTCCAAACAAAAGAAAGAAGATTGTGAATGTCCACTCATACGTCAAGAGCAAACCAGTCCATGGCATCACTTGTCGAGGCACGATTGAGAATGAAATTCCAAGGGACACCACAGCAGCCATAAAACATACGAAAACCGAGATCGCACCCAAGCATGCCGGCACCTTCGTCTGTGCACTAACATGACTGTTTGGACTAGTGGTAGTAGAGGAAGAAACACCGGTGTAGGCAACGGTTACACACGACATAAGTATGTGATATAGGTGTCTGATCTGATTGCATAATGAAGTTCTGCAAAGCAAGTCCCCATTCTGCAACATAAAAGCAACATGGTTTCGGAACTGGAAAGCAATCATCTAGGCATGAATTTCAGGAAAACATGAGAATCGGTGACACTAACCTCACGGAACGAACGATAGAAACAAAGAAGCAGAGCACAGAAAGGCAAGATGAAAAGGAATTGGGCTCTAAGCTCATCCTTTGGATTTTTGCCTCCTCCAGTTCCAGGAAGGGATTCATCAAGCCGTTCCCTAATACTCTGCAACATCAGCAAACAGATTATATTGGACATATATCATTGCTTTTCATGTACATTTTTCGAAAGAGTTCGATAATACCTGCCAGACATCAACCGGTTCGATCAGCCAAGATGTCCACCAATCCCAAGGTTTAAAGGGGCCAATCGTATAGTGAATTACACGAAATTCACTCTTATCTACCTTCCACTGCAAGAAAATGCAAAACATGACTAACAATGGTACAACAACATGTAATAAAGTTTAGAATACGATGTCGATGTCGATGTCAATGTATGTATGAATATATACCTTGTTGGAAATAAACGAAAGACCAGCATCTGCGTTGTATATAATCGGTAGTCGCTCCATCTCCCGAGCAGGACGAGATTTCAATTCCTCCTCGGATATATTGGGGTCAAAAAGGAGTGCATTTGGGAACTTAGAGTAATAAGAAGTCAGAAAACCCTGATCTCCTCCGGTGTAAGAAGGCAGCGTATCAACTTTGCTCATCATGTCGTTGAAAACAGCTTCAGATGGTTCCACTACCAGGACTCCTGCATTCATCCTCTCCGAATGCTTCAGATTTGCACAGAATTTCCCACATTTGAACATTTCTTCAATGTTTTTGACGACTATAGTATCCCCATCAAGATAAACAACTACACAAGCAAATTCAAAGTGTCAAACAATGCAAACTCAAAGATAATCTAGCATGCAAATATAGGGAAGTGATCTCCTAGGGGAAACCTAATTACAGAGCAAACTTCTACATTTAAAAGCTTCAACCGGCTTGATAATTTAAATTTTACATAAAATCAGTATATTCGGATCAGAGTATAAATATTGTTGATATCATAACTACGACGAATAACATAAATCGATTGGGCTCCGCCACCGCAAAATAATAAAAAATAGTTACCTTTGTTGTAGTTGGTCATATTAAAAACCTTCAATTTAGTGTAAATACCCCAAAATCTGGGTGCTCGAACTTGATTCGGATTTGACAATAAGCTTGTCGTCTCCAATATCCACCCATCAGCCTATTCAATCATCCACCAAACCAACCAACCAACCGAAAGTTAGAAGATTATAAAAATCGGTTTAGATTAAGTTACAAAAATATATTCGATCATATTATTTTTATTATAATTTTAGACATAATAAATATTATTACGGTTGTTATTACTGTTATTGTTCAGTTATTCAAAGCCTGTCGTTGAAACTTATAATCTTTGGTAAACAAATAAAGAAGTACAAGGATTGCCTGGTGACTCATCTTACCTTGAGAAGCTTTTTGGCGTAATCGGAGACACCGTCGGAGACCAAAACCACCATGTCCTTGGTTGTTCCGGTGTCCCTTATCGATTTCCCTAAAACCCTGACTCCTAGAAGGTAATCATCTCCGTAAAGCAGCGTCGCATACGCTTGTTTCGACGGAGACGGAGCTAGTTCAGATTCAGCCACCACCACGTCCGCCTTTAATTGGCTAATAATAGCGATAAAAAGAACCAGAGACAGAACCGATATCAGTTCTGGGAATTTCATGTTACTCGATTTTTTCCTCTCCAGAGAACGATCAGAATTTTCTCCCGAGAAAATTTTTTCCTTCCAATTCCGGGTGGCTGCTAAAGATGGAACATATAGAGTGCGATCATGATCCTAAAATGAAAACGTCAACAGGAAAACAGCTAGGAAAAAACAACAACCTTGTATGATGTCATGTCGTTTCCATGGACAAGTCAACCCTTTTATTTCAAAATCATTGTATTTATTTAGTTTTAAATTTTTATGCTTGTTTCTTATGCAAGTTTATTCCTTTTTTAATCGAAATATTCCATCTTTGACTGAACAAATTCATGGAAAAGTAAGAGTGAGAACGCAGAAATTAACAGCATCCAGAATTGGGAGGAACTGGAACAGTCTTGAAATGGGTTCTGAAACCAGCGCAGGGAAGAAGAAGAAGAAGAGAGTAGCACGTGGTAAATAGGGAATCTAACCAAATAAATTTCAGTAAATGGGAAGTGGGAACAACCTTGGAAGAGTATTTAACTGGCTTTAACTGATTTAATTACAGATATTAATTTAGAGGATACGGTGGGATTTAGGGGTCAACAAAATTCGATTTAATTCGAAAAAAATAAATAATTTGATTTGATTTAATGTAAAAATATTCGACTCATTTTATTTGATTTAAAATTTTATAAGTTCGAATTAACTCAAAAAATTTTAAATAAAGTTTGAGTTATAAAATGAAAACTCGAATAACTCATAATTTTTAAGAACTAGAGGATTTATTTTTAAGTTCGAGAAGAATCTCTCAATTTTTTCTATAATATATATATTAGTATATAAAAATATAAAAAGATAACGTTACATATATAAAATATAAAGAAATATATATGCATATCTTATATAATTAGTGAAAATCACTTAAATTATAATCAAATTGTACTATAATATAATAAATAATTACAATTAAATTTTTATAAGAATTCAAAAACTTGACTTAAATTTTTTTGAATAATTATTCAAAAAATAAAATCAAACTCGTTAACTTAAAATTTTTTAATTTAATTCGACTAAATCAAATGTTGAACATAATAAGAATAAAATACGACGGTTTAATTAATTTAATTAAAAGAGTTGGCGTGCGACTAAAAATAGTGGTTTAAAATTTAAATCTATTTTTTTATTAATTAAATAATATTTTGGGTCATAATCAAAATTATTAAAATTAGACCCAATCCACCATGTCTTTGGTTGCACTTTTTCCGGTGTCCCTTATTGATATCCTAAAACCCTGAACCCTAGAAGGTAATCATCTCCGTAAAGCAGCGTCACGGACGCTTGTAACGGCGGAGAAGGAGCTTCAGCCCCCCATCGCCGCCTTTGATTGGATAAGAATAACAAAAAGGACCAGATACAGAACCGAGATCAGTTTCGGTGATTTCACATTCGATTTCCCCCAGAGAATGAAATTGATGGGATTTTTTTATTTAATGCAAGTTTATCGTTTTGGATCGAAAGATTCCGTCTTTGACTCATCAAACTCGGAGAAAAGTAAAACCCTAAATTCAGGAATTAAATTAAAATCATCTAGAACAGAGGCGAATGGAACCGTCTTGAAATGTCTGAAATTTAACTGAAACGACTTGTTGCAGTACTATCAGTATGGTCATTTTGAAGCTTTCTTTCAACACAAGAAACATGGAGTCCTCGACCGAGTAGTGTTCCGATCGTCAAGACCTTTCAAGAATGATCTGATTGCTAGATGCTCCGAAGCGTATGTGAAGAACGACGCTAGTATCAGCCCTCCGGCTACCATCAACCCCGACCTGGTGCGAAAATAGTCATGGACCATGGATATCAGTAAGACTACCTCAAGACTATGAACAAGGCTTTTCAAACGTTGATACATTGAAGCAAATAATAAGTAAAGCCGGGAATCCGACACCTTATTGAACGAGATTATCTCGGTAGAAATTACCTCGGAAACAGAGCGGTGACCCCGAAAATATATGGTAAGGAAGGGGCTGCAACGGCCAAAACAGCCATTCCCAACCCATAATACCAAGTAACCATATCAAAAGAGGATGCCTGTCGTTGAAAACCTGTAAAGAAAACACGACAATGGTTAACCGATGCTAGATTAATAATCATGACCGTGCACAATTTATGCATTGGGGCCAAGTAAACAGACCTTTTCTAGATTCGGAATCGAAAGAATCCGTACGAGAAGCAACTGATCCTGATTGAGCTGTTGTTTTTCCCCACTGATACACCAAATTAAGAAAAGCTCCAAACAAAAGAACGAAGATTGTGAATGTCCACTCGTACATCAAGAGCAAACCAGTCCATGGCATCACTTGTCGAGGCACGATTGAAATTGAAATTCCAAGGGACATCACAGCAGCCATAAAACATACGAAAACCGAGATCACACCCAAGCATGCCGGCACCTTCATCTGTGCACTAACTTGACTATTTGGGATAGGGGTAATAGATGAAGAGACACTGGTGTAAGCAACGGTTCCACTCGACCAAATTATGTGGTAAAGGTGTCTGATCTGATTGCATAATGAAGTTCTGCAGAGAGAGACCCCAGTCTGCAACAAAAAAAGTAGTATGGATTCAGAACAGGAAAGCAAACATCTAGGAAAATTTATCGAGAAAGCATAATAATCGGTGCCACTAACCTGACAGAAAGAACGATAGAAACAAAAAAGTAAACCACAGAAAGGTAAGATGAAAAGGATTTTGACTCTAAGCTCGTCGTTTGGATTTTTCCCCCCTCCAGTTCCAGGAAGGGATTCATCAAGCTGTTCCCTAATATTCTGCAGCATCAGCAAACAGATTATATTGTACATATATCATTGCTTTTCATGTACATTTCTGAAGGAGTCCGATATTACCTGCCAGACATCAACCGGTTTTAAGAGCCAAGATGTCCACCAATCCCAAGGTTTAAAGGGACCAAGTGTATAGTGAATTACACGAAGTTTACTCTCATCCACCATCCACTGCAAAAACAATGCAAAATAAATGTATACCAGAAAATAAGAATATAATAAGCAAATCCAGAACTTTGGCTCTTATTTTAACTTTTGCATAAGTTTCATCATGGTAAACTAGGAAAAAGAAAATCCCAACAAACAAACGATGAACAGAACTGAAACAAATCCTCATGATCCAGAAACAAGAAGCATAAGAAAGTTTGTCCATGACTCAACGTCTTGCGTAAAATGGGAATTCGAAACAATGGAAAGCAAATTTTAATTACATTTTTTACTGATGAGACGACTTTGTTCTTGTTATGTTAGAAACATGACAATGTAGCACAGCAGCTTGATATAAAGTTTAAAACAGATGTTCATGTAAATTTATGTAAGTAATACCTTGTTGGAAAGCACGTAAAGACCAACATCTGCGTTGTAATGAGTAGAGAGTCGCTCCATCTCAGGAGTAGGACGGGATTTCAATACCTCCTCCGGTATATTTGGGTCAAATAGATGCGCATTTGGGAAATTAGAGAAATAAGAATTCAGAAAACCCTGATTTCCTCCGGTATAAGAAGGCAAAGTATTGACTTTGCTCATCATGTCATTGAAAACAGCTTCAGATGGTTCCACTACCAGGACTCCTGAATTCAGCCTCTCGGAATGCTTCAAATTTGCACAGAATTTCTCACATTTAAAGGCATCTTCAATGCTTTTGACGACTATAGTATCCGCATCAAGATATATAACTACACAAGCAAACTCCAAGTGAGAAAAAAATGCAATTCACCAGAAGAAATATCAAGACAGAAAGAATAATGGACTCATAAATTGAAAAGGATTTACCTTTCTGGTAGTCAGTCATATTAAAAATTTTCAATTTGGTGTAAACATCCCAAAATCTCTTTGGCCAAACTTGATTCGGATTTGACAATAAACTTATCATCTCCACTATCCACCCGTCAGCCTGCCAAATTATCCTCCAAAGCAGAAAACAATTATAGCAGAGTTGAAAGATATTTCAAATCTTAAGACTTCACTTTCTTAAACCATAAGAATAATAATGTACTAACCTAACTTTCTCAGTGAACTATCAGAATTCAGATCATTGATAATAGTGTTCATAACTTTCCATAAATAGGATTATAGAAATGAAGTGATTTTGTAGTTGATTTTAAAGCAACTAACTTTGAGGCTAGTAATTTTCTCAGGAAACAAACAGAAAAGTAAAAGGATTGCCTAATTTTACCTGTAGAAGCTTCTTAGCATAATCCGATACGCCATCTGAGACCAAAACGACCATGTCTTTAGTTGTTCCGGTGTCTCTGATCAATTTCCCTAAAACCCTGACCCCTAAAAGGAACTCATCTCCATAAAGCAGCGTCGCATAAGCTTGTTTCAATGAAGATTGATGTTTAATCTCCAATTCCGCCTTTGATTGGATAACCAAAAGGACCAGAAACAGAATCGAGAGTTTTGGTAATTTCATATCGCTCGATTTTCTCGAGAAAATTTCAACTTTTTTATTATTGAATTAAAGGCAGATAAAACCCGAGGAACTGTGAAGTAGAAGAAGATTCTTCCTTTTATTTCAATTCACAATGTTCTTTCAACCATGGACTTCCCTCCGTTTTGTACCGTTTTAATTGCCAAATTTGGTTTGAATTTTAGGGCAAAATGGAGGATGATATGCTACTAACAGCAGTTCCTGGCCGATCACCGGTGGCAACGGAGAGTACTTCCTCCGTTGGCAAGAAATAAACAGATTTTCCGATGGGTTATTTTCACAATCACATCTACAATTTTGATTCCCCCTGCTTGATAAATGTGTTTGACACAAGACTCTCATGGTCTCATCAACCTCCTCTATATTTAGCTAACAATTGTTTAAAATTAATTAAGAAAAGTTTATTAATTTGTACTATTAGTATTTTCTAAATATAAGACTAATTATTTTTTAACCATTAATATCTTTACTTAAAAATTAATCATCCCTGTTCTAGTGGTTAAATGCATTAACATCCTCTTATCCAGATTAGAAAATTATTTAAGGAAATCCAAGTTCAAGTTCTGAAGATATATTTATAGAAAGATGAACACGAACCCTAAACATAGATCGTAAAACACACACGATAATAATCGTTTATATACAGCAAAGCCACCTAAATCATACATTATGTTGAATTGGACATGGAACTGACAAACACAACACAAGTTTGACAAACAATTTCGGAACAAGAGTTCCGGTTGCATCCGAAGCTACTTTTTATGGAACATGTTCATAATCATATATAGAAAAATAGAGTGTTGCATGGAAGCAAAAGTACCTCTGCAACATGAATGTGAGTGTTGCTGTTTCGAAACCAAACCGAGAGAGGAATGGCAATGTGACTCTTTTGTTCAAGGAGAAGATATCCGATCACTATTTCCGTATCTTGATGGACGAAAGCAATGTGCTTAATTACATACTGCTTCTTGTAGGTCTTTGAACATACCACATCCATGTTTAGTATGACTATATACTCGAAAACAGGGAACGTATACATGCTTAGTAGGACTAACATCTTTCATCTCCTCCCCAATTATCTTTTTCTTTCGGTCCTGTAGGCCCCTCCTCGCCATAAAGCTCCGTCGGAAACAGGTCAAAGATGTTCTCCACTGAAAATCGAACAAAGAACGGGAGCAAATTAATTATCCGATCCAGTTCTGAACGAGAATCATATACTATAGTTGGACCCCATTCTCGCATGTAATTCAACCAATTTGGTTCTGTAACTACTCCATCTCCAAGATACTCGGCTGCAATAATCTGGTACCTGGTGCTCGAGTCCACAAAATATTTGCTTCGGGCAGCATCGTTCCTAATCCCTATCCCGAGTTTAACTGACCCTTGAAGGTACATCCCAGGATGTGGAAAACTAGCATGTCCATGTTTGGATGAGTAAACAATGGGCTTATTACCTTCGATGTATTCCAAGTCGGCAGCATCAACCCACTCACCACCGCTATGCTGAGAAAAGTAAACCTGCCACAGTTCTCCGGTGAAGTTGCTTATCCGAAGAGTGAAGTGTTCCCAGTCACTTACATGTTGCCCAAGTTTGTTCATCTGTATGTTCATTAACCCAATCTTAAGGTTGGCCGGTCCATTGAAGGGACAAAATATCCACATCACAACATCCGTAAATGTGCCACCCAATGCTGGCTTTACATGAACATATAGCTCTGCACTCTCCAAGTTTCCTTTCTTAACATCACTTCTTGCACTATCATCTCCTGGCAAATCTATCCAAAATGTACCGTCATTTGTCCCTCCACAAGGTAAGTTCGAGCCCTGATAATCAATTGGTTCGCCTTTAAGCTTGCTATCTTCGCATAGAAGTGCACCGTTTTTGAAAAACCATTGCACTGACGAGGGCAGATAGTCTTCATCAGGATGAAAGAAAACTCTTGCACCGTAGTGCTTGATGAGAGCATGAATCTGGTTTAAATCCGGCATCGCATGTAGTGTCGGATCCAGATTCTTCAAGCAAGCAATCTCCAATTCCTCATCGTCTGAAACAAAGTAGGTACAGCAGAAGAATGTCCCAACTGAAACACCTTTGCAAAACATTCCCCTTTTGCATGGCCTTGTGTTCCATACCTGAAATGTATCTGCACCAGCAGAAAGTATGGCATCCTTAATTTCACAAGTCTCTGTAAGGTCTTCTCGAACACATCTAACTTCATCCACATTAGGCTCCTCCGGCATGTCAGTAACCAAAATTCCCATTGCTTTGTAACCGACCGGCGCATTTGGCAGCCAGAAGAAACCACAACCACTGCGAACTGAATCTGAACTCCAAATCAACGAGTAGTTTATAGGTTTCCGTAGTGCCGGAAAGCCTGAATCCGAGTCATGGTCACGACAAACATCTGGAATCAAAGCTACCCTTTCACGAGCCGCAAGAACATACCCTCTAAGAGGCTGGTCATTCGGCTGACAGTAATAACCGAGACAGAAAAATCCATCCGGAATCCCCACGGGTTTATAAAATGTGACACCTTTAGCTTTACCACGAAACAAATCACAGCTCCAAACACTCTCAAACTCGGTGATTTTAACCACTTCTAATTCTCCCAGGTTTATTTTCCCAGTAGCAAATCCTTGACCTGAGAAAATGGGTGTACATTAAGAAAAAATCTAGACTTACTATATATAGTAATATCTTTATCATGTCCAAACTCCAAAATTACCATATCTAAAATCAACAAGAATGAATGGATATAAACATGATAACATAAACAAAATCATCATACATACTCCATAGTTAAATCAAAAATTTAAAAGCAAGAGACTTTCTAAAACAGGAAAAAGAAATATCCAGAGTCAATCATGATCATATTTTGAAAGGAAAATAGAAAACACAAATTCATCTTAAAATCAGAGAAAAAAGGTGTAGGAAATCACAGGATAAAATCAAATACCTGAAGGCCAATCTGGGATTGGAGATGGCAAAGAAAAAGGCCGAGGTAGAGGCAAAGGGAAGAACTCATCATCATCAGTGTTCCAACAAAAACATTCACACCCCAACATATCTTTAAATCTTCCAAACTAACAAAAAAACCCACCAAAACCCAGAAATTATCTTCAATGATTTCACTTTCCCAACCCCTTTTTCCAGCTTTCTTTTCAAAGAAACCCTCGAAAAGAAAGAGAAGAAGGAGGCAACCAAAAGAAAGTTTAAAACAACCCCTCTACCCCTTTTTCTTCAGGGATCAAATTATTAAAACAAAGTTTCAACTTGATTTGCTTTCGTTGGAAAAAAAAAAGTTGGAAGATTATGATCTATTTGCGTAATATTATAGATTTTCTTTAATCTTTCTGTTCTGGGTAAGTTCGCCTATGCTTTTAAACTATTCATCTCACCTTCCCCCACCTTGATTTTTCCGACTCTTAATAATTTTCTCATAATTTAGCTCCTCTGTTTGTTTGTTCCTCCACTTCTTCTCAAAGTCTTTTTTATTACATTTTTTTCTTTCTTCTTTCCCTTCAAACATCAATAATTATTATTAGAGATTAACTTAAATTTTAATTACTAATATTTAATTAATATTTTAATTATTTCCAATAGTTGAGATTACTTGACAATTACTTATTTAATGTTATAAGAAATTAAGAATGATTTAAAGAGGTGAAATTATAATTTGTTATAGTTTGATGTGATAGACTTGAAGTCACAAGTTTGGTATATTAATATTTAATTATTTAAGAATCACAAAATTAAATTAAATAATCGAATTTATGTGAGAAAATAAATATAAAAGTAATAATTATTTTGCCCTAAAATAAAATAAAAGAATAATAGAGATGTGTCCTACTTGAGGTGTACTTTATTTTCAAACCTATATTTATTTTTGAGAAAATTAATATGGAAGCCGACTCAATCAATTTGACGTATTTATTTGAAATATATTACCATTTATATATTTGAATTTGCAGTTGATTGCAAATTTATAATAATTAAAGATAAATAAAATTAATTTAAGTTGGAGCTTTTATGTCAATATTTTATTTCCAAATTCTCCTTCAGTTTTTCATTATTTTAATTTTTAGTCATTGATTTTAAGTAAAAATCACATGTTTCTTTTTTATCCTTTCACATCTTTTTTGAAAAAAATTAAAAATTAATTTTAATTTTAATCCTTATTTTATATATTTTAAACTCTAAATCTTACACCATACATTTAATTTTTTAAACCTCAAACTCTAAATCTTACACCATACATTTAATTTTTTAAACCTTGTGACAAGTGCTCAACAGTTTTATTTTATAGGCTCTTTTTTTATTATTGTTAGTTTACGGGTAATTTGAGTGGTAATATTGATCATTTCGTATATTTTATGTCGTACGACATTAATGCACATAAATATAAATTTATGCAATATTTTATGAAAAAAGGTACTGCTGTTGTTTTTATAGCTTGATAGGTAAAATGCCACAATAGAAGGTTGTCTCGACGATACCTTAACCACAATCTTTAATCATAAACCTTAAACCCTTTAATTTAAAACAAAAACATAAAAAAAATTATAAAAAAATACGATTTCCGCCCATTTTTTTTTCTTTCGATTTGAACTTTCTTTGGCATTGTTTTTTTTATTCTTTGTTTTACTTCTTTGGACAATGATGATAAGTTACGATCCATTTTATATTAAAAAATATCAAATGATTGATTAGCAAAAACGTTGTGGGAATGGATTTATTTAATAATATGGAAATCCTGATCTTGGGTTGGTCTTATGTCACACAGTCGGACCATACATGTTCTATTTAGTGTCCGCACATTGCCAATTGTGCATGTCCTAATCAAAAGACACATCATTTGGGAATATATTATGGCCGCCTAAGTAGAAGTCATTGCGTCTTAAACAAAACAAGTTGAATAAATTAACACAATTAATATGGAAGCCGACTCAATTTGGAAAATAATAATAGTTTGAAAGAGATGGAAAGTGGAAGATCATGAAAATTAAATCCAAAACGAAAGGGGATATTACAAAATTTAATAGTAAATCATACAATAATTAAACAATTAAACTAACCTTTTAAATCAAGATGTTTTAGAAACTTATTATTTATGATTACAGTTCATTAAATTTAATATTTTTCACTATTGTAAAAAAAGCTTATTGTCCATTTCTTGATTCAATAACAGCAGAAAATTTTGAAATAATTAATTAAAGCCAATTGCTTAATCTATGTTGATAATAGCACAACTAAATGGCAAAGAACCCTAAAACAAAATGAAAAGGCAAAGGAGAAAACAACCAAAACTGAATCCAAACCCAAATTCCTAAGCTAAATTATAACATTCAGAACTGTTTTAAAACTGGATTTAATCATTACCTTCCAGAAAAAACTCGTCGATGCGGGATGAGCTTAGATAAATTCGGCCTCCACTTGCACGATTCATCGTGTTTGATCGAACCATGCATATGCAACGGCCTGAAAATCTGTCACAACGGCCTGAAAATCTGTCACTGGTGTGTCAGTACATCCTAAATTCCTCCAATGAGATTTGATGTAAGCTTCCTCGTTGATTCGAGGCGAGATTTCTCTTTCTGGTGCCCAGCATAGAAGAAGTTAGTAAACATTTATTCCAAGTTTGCATGAGGTTTTCGGGTTGCTTGATTATAAATGCTTTGCTTGGCTTACCCTATTCAACTCAGAAGGGAGATTCAAGCGATTCGTCCCAAACTTCTGCACTTCCATTAGAGGCATCTTCAACATCATCTTCCATTGAAAGCCTGATATATTCTCGATGTGCAAAACGGTCCCATTCTGTCAATGTAGGATTCTCACGCTCCTGGTTTGTTCCAACATAAATGAGAATGTAACCCGAACGTTGCATTTAAAAGTAAAAAAGAGCTGAAATTGTCCTGAGACGGTTACCTGACGAATGAGGAATGGATCACGAGATTCAAAGGCCATGAATTTGTTAAGATTGAAAAGGATATTGAAAACATTTCCAGAAAGTTTACCACCTTTCAGGTCACGCAGCATAATAAAGCTCTCATTCTGCAAACAAGAAAATTTCAAAGGTCAAACATGTAAAATGGACTGTCATCATTAACAGTGTATGTGAAAAGAGCATTCATTGGAAACTCCACTCCTAAAACCCAAACCGGCATATGGTAAAATGTTGTTCATGGTATAATTCTCAGAGCCTTAAATCACAATAAATGATATAATTATAAAGAAGCCATAAATAACCTGTTTCCGGAGGAAGTTTAAGAGACAAACAGATCTCCAGACAATTGAACACAGTTCTTTTTGAAATTACAAGTGGAACTATAGAAGTATGGGGATTATGATTTGTTCCAACTGACAATCACATGCAAACATATTAAGCAGCCAAAGAGATGAAAAGGGAGCAATCATAAAATGGCAAACCTCCGGTTTAATCATGTCAATTATCTGACATAAGATGTCCTCAAAGAGTATAGGCTCCTGTGCCATGCATTCCATTCGGTGCAACTGCTCCTCATAAAAGAATTGCATTTCATTACGAGTTAGAACTCCATTGCCATCCAAATCTATGCACTTGAACCTACAAATTTAAACGTCCCAATCACTGGGTCAGTAATAGCATAATCTGTGCCCTGCCAAACTACGTTTGAGCATTCCATAAGAGAGAACAAAGACATGAAAATGAGATTTAGAATATACATCAGGAAAAACTAGCCAAGAACAGAAATTGCTCAGAAATCTAATCTTAACGTGATCATTACAAACCTCCACCACCTCAAACACAACGCTATTTCTCACCCTTTGATAGCAGGGGGAGAAAATATTAAGACAAATATTTCTAAGCTACTGAGAAATGCAAAAATGTTATTTTCAAATTTTTTTTTTTTTTTTTTTTGGGGGGGGATTTTATCAAACGTGTTCATATGAAATATAGATCTAATTACTTCAACACTAAGCCTGTGAGTTTTCAAAATCATACTCCATGCATAAATCCACTCGACACCCTTAAGTCTATAGAGAAAGTGCACAAATAATACCAATACTCAAGACTAGGCTCGGATGACTTGTCCTCCTCTGCAAGGATGAAGTAAACAAAATCTTCATACCCCATCTTTCCTTCAACCTTACTGGTAAACTTTCTTGGAACCTAACATAAAGTGAAAGCATTACATGAGTGGAAGTTCAAAATTTGTAGATAAATAAACAATTAATTGAAACAGAAAAAAGATATAAGGGAATGGTGGAACATAAATGTTCAATTAAGTGAAAACTTCTTTGACCAGATAGAATGTAGTTTGGACCAAGGAACAAGAATATCATCAGACTCGGACAAACCTGAGAAAATATTCTATCGACAATTCGGTAGGTAAGCGCGTGGTTACCATATCTGATAAGGTTCTCCTTGTCAATCAAGAAATCGTGATCTGTATCCAGCTCCCAAAACTTGCAGTATATTACATAAAAATGTTCATACGAAAAGTACCTGCGCATATGATCATAATCTTTTTGAAAGATGAGGAAAAGATATGTGCACCAAAATGCAATTATATAAACATACACGTGAGCTTGGAGAATTTGAAAGAAACATGAAAGTCAGTTTCATACTCTATGTATTCAAGGAGATTCAGCCAAATCATTACCTCAAAACTTTATTAATGTCCTCTTCCTCATCAGCATGTAGCATGGCATCAATCAAGTTTCCACGTTTCAACTCTCTAAGAGTGAGTCGACCATTCCCAGATCTATTTATGTAGTAGTATATTCTGTATATAACAGTTTCAGCTGTCCATGTGCAACAAAGTTGTATCAATATTTGGAAATACTAGGGACAATCCAAACTATCAAACAATTGAAAACCTCATAGACAGAGGTTCATGTTAATGTTTACGCAGTAGTAAACAACATATAGAATGAGACCCTAACATGGTAAGACAGAGTATCAATATGCTGCAATACATCAATTGGTGTAAGATATTTTAATTTCCTTTTCAGTCGCACAATTATACACAACTTACTATTTCAACCTGACTTACACGGTCATCAATTTGTCAACAATCAGTCATTCTAATATGATCATATGAACATAAGATTACTTCACATTAAACTAAAAAGATGGATGTCATAATAAGAATTTCTTGTGCGAATTCATCATCCTAAAAAAATAGGAATTTTGGAAAATGAAAGCTAAGCCATTGAAACCATAGACTAAAATGAGAGCTACATTGCCAATCATTCTTAGTAAAGATGACCAGCAAACTAAACAAGAATATCAATCCTGTTTTCTGCGCATCTTTTATTTCTGTTTCAGATATGTGCAGATTTCAGCACTTGCTAATCGAAGGAAAATGTTTGCAGTATTGCTTTTCTTATATATGCTATCACGATTTTATTAATAACTTTTAACATAGCATTATACATTATCAAACATATTAGGGACAGAACCATATCAAAGAAACAGATTCAACAGCATTCATAGAAATTAACATGAAATCAACGCATTTACAGGATTTGGAAGTTCGAACATTGGCGGTTCCATCATTTAATGAAGGAATCAGTTTGGAAACAACTTAATACAGTGTTTACGCCTTATAAATTGTAAAAGGAGGGTTGATGAAGAGTAAAAAAGATCCTAGCATCCAAAATATCCAATTGCAGTGAGAAAACGGTCAAAAGGAATCAAACAGATGAAAAACAAACCATATCTGTCCTGAAACTCAGGTGTACTCTGTAGGAATTCCAACCCCGGATGAGTTGCCAACAGTTCTTTGAGTAAAGGTTTGAAGTCCTCCTGACAGATTGAAAAGTATAGAAGAAATTAAGTTTGAACGAGGACAATTAAATATTGATCAATATTGCAGTTGATTTAAGTTGTTTCAAAAATGTAGAAAAACCTGAACAAGGTATTTGAGATCTGGTTTCTTTAGTATGGTATAAACTTGGGTTGCTATATCCTTTGTCAACATGTTTCCATCGACCCAATAATCCACAAATGCATCCCTGCAAGCAGATTAAAGTAAAAATTAGAAAGAAAAAAAGCTACTATCTAAAATGAACTAAATCAGATCACAGCTGAAAAGCAACTACAAGGAGAAACATTGAAAGATTAGGAGCTGGATTCTAAACTAATAATTTAAAGCTACAACACATCGTTCTCCAACAAGTCCCGGCATAGTTGAGCACCTCAACACAGAAAGGAATCCAAACATAAAACTCTCATATTTTCTAAGGAAATTCCTAATAGTTTCAAAGAAAGGGCTCACTTCCATGAACAAGAAAACCTACCTTGTAACCAAACCACTGCCATTAACATCAATTTTTTTGAAAAGTGACGTGGAGAAAAATGAAGGCAGCTTGCAGACTTCCTTGGTCACAAGTTTGAATTCTGGAAATTGTAGAAAGTAAAACATGAATATCCAATGAGTACCAGAAATATCAGTCAAAGTGAAGAACACATGTTTCTTACCTGACAGCTGTAGTCCATCTGGGTGGCCAGCAAAGAACTGATTGATACAAGGAACATGTTGTTCTTTTAGATCTTTTGGTGGTGGGCGGCCGTTTTTAAAGTAAAACTGGATGCAATTTCAAGTTACCAACACAATAAGTTACTACAACTTCAGGATAGAAATGAAAATGTAGCACATCAAACACAAACAAGGACATGAATGGCGAAAGAAAAATAGCATATCAATTAAAGAAGATCCAAACCTGAGGTATAAACTCTTTCACAGGTTCGCTAACTACTTTCAGTGGAGAACCCAAGTTTGAAGGACCAACCCTTTGTTTTGCTATACGAGGGGAACCAGATGTACTTCTTGGTGAAAGGGGAGGAGCACTGCCAGCAGGAAACATGGAAGGTAAAGAATGGCTTGAGGGAGACCCTCCACCGGAAGCATTTCCAGGAACATTCAAGGGATTACCCGCCTTTGCATCATTAACCAATGATGTCACCTAACAAAGCAACAAGAATTAAACAACAGTACACTGATAAGCTTAGAGGAATACGTAATAAATAACACGAAATCCATATTCTCGGCTTCAAAAGACACTAATGAGTGAAAATTCAAAATACCATATTTAAAATCAAAACAATGATTAATCATTCAAGATTAGACAACAGCAATTAATGGATATTGTTAAAACATTAACCCTCCAACTTAAAATCGATTTGCAGAGTAAACTAAACTCAATCAATGTAGGGTAAGAGTACTTAACAAATACAGCTGGAAAATTAACAACAAGACGTCACCATATTCCTTTTGCACTGATTTAATACGTTAAATATATTGGCAATGCGGAATTCAGATACATATACGCATAATGAACTCATTGAAAGTTGAAACATGTAACAGGCTCAAAATAATTATTTAAATCATCATAAGAAATATTTTTTTAAAATAAAATAAACAAATTATACCATCAAAATACCTAACAATGATCTAATTAGTACAATGTTAAGGTAATAACAATCGGTCATTTTCAATTCAAGTATCAAAACAAAAAATAATTCTGATCAAACACAACGAAGATCCGGAATTAGAAAACGAAGAGTATACCAGCTTGTAAGCATCAGGAAGCGAAAGCCACTGCTCGAAAAGCTTTTGAGTGAAATCAGGATAGGATTTGAGAACCAAAGGAGACATCTCCTGCAGATGCAATAGCTCCGCATCCAAACACGCTAAATCTCCAACAACAACTGCCTCCATTTTCTTTGTATAACCAAAACACAGCTCAACAAAAGTTTTTCCGCACAGATCAAATGAAAATCAGCTTCCAAAAATCAATCTAAAGAATAACAGATTTAAGCTTACAAAAATAGTTTTAGTAAATTAACAAAAAATATATGAATAGAGAAACCTCAATTTGGAACTAGAAATCGTTGAACACCCTAGATCTTCATCAAGGAACGGAGCTACACAATATTTCTCCTTTTTTTTCGATTTTTGATGTTAGCAAAAGAGTGTTTGGGAGGAGAGAAAACGATAGAAAATGAGATTATAATATTTTATTTCAAAAAAATAATTATTTTGAGAGAGATTCACAAAAAACGATGCGATTCAAGAGGGAAATTAGCTAAGAAATTGCAGAGATTTGGGTATTTAGGGAGGAAAATAAATTAATTAATAGACGACGGGAAATAAAATTAAGAAAAATAATTTTACAATTTTTTTCAACACGTGTCGAGATTGCATTTATTAGATATTTTATTTGTACTTATTATTATTATACTTTTATGGAACTGATTTTATTATTTTGATTAGAATATAACTAAGACAGGAACATGAAGTCAAAATATCGAGATATTTCTCCCTAAAAAGTCAAACCCACGTTCACCGGATCTTATGAAAAAAATGTTTAGTGTTTAGAAAAAAAATTATATTTTTTATTTTAAAAATAATTATTAATATTATATTTTATAAAAAAAATATTTTCATACATCAACGGTATAAATAAATGGTTTTTATAAGTGTCTTAATTTTAAGATTAAAATTTTCAATTGAACTAAGATATTTATACTTTAAATTTGAGTCCAATCTGACCTGACATCGTCTTAAAAAATCAAACTGAAACCTTAAATTCATTTTTAACAAATTGATTAGGCTATTACTAAAAAACACAAAGATGCACTTTTTTTTTCAATTTTATTATTTTCAGAATATATAGATTGACCCGAACTAAAATTAAATTTAAATATATAACAAGATTAATCCGAATTAATCAAGTTCTGAAAATCAAAATAACAATAAAAAAGTTTTCATTACCATCTTCCTTGGGTGATTCTAGAAAAAGTCGGCCTTAAAAAAGGCCTAAAAAACGGTTATACCGTTTTTTTTACAAAAATTGTAAGAAATTCAATACACACTTTTCGGTATATACCGAAATTCTTATAACTTTTGTAAGAAAAACGGTATATACCGAATTTTTTACAAAAACTGTAAGAATTTCGGTTATAAACCGATTTTCTTACAAAAAATATAAAGATTTCGGTATATACCGTTTTTCTTACAAAAATTGTAAGAATTTCGGTATATACCGAAAAGTATGTACCAAATTTCTTACAATTTTTGTAAGAAAAACGATACGATCTTTTTTAAGCTTTTTTTAAGGTCGTTTTTTTTTAGAATTTCCCCATCTTTCTTGGAATTTTATATATTTGTGCAGATAAATATTCCTTTTGCAGCCACTCAGAGCAATTAGATACTAACAATCTGTGGCAGAGGAGAAGATGGATGAGAATGGCTATAGACTGCGTCTGATAGTCTGGGTCTGTTGGTGCTGGATTTTGTGAAGTGGGGGTTTTGGTTTTGAAGCTGGCCCTGAGTTCACTCTGGATAAATTTATCAAGTAGGCTGATGATTTCAAGGCCGAGAACTTTATGTGGAAGGGAAATTGGAAAATGACCATTCTTACGGATTAACATGAGCCTTCGGTTCAGAATATTGAATACTGGCGGATGGTGGAGAAAGCAACTGAGGAAATACAGGTAAAACTTTTTTTAGTGAATACTTCTTCAGAAAGCAGTAGGGTTTTAGACAGACAAAATAGAAACGATCGCATAAGACTTTTAAAAAATAAAATTTTAAAATTTTTATAAATTATATCCATTAAATGATATTAATTTCAAAAATTATTATAAAAATTTTTAAAAAGCTCTTAAAAAAGATAAGTTATAATTCTTAAAACGTTATAGTTATGTCCTAAATGAGACAATTGATTATAGAATCTTATTGATTATTTTATTATTGTTGCTTTCGTAGAACTAGTTAGATTTTAAGAAGGCATAATAAAAAACAATAACATAAATACCCTTAAAAAACAATTATTTTTAAAGATAATATTTTTAGAACTAGTGTGATTATGAATAATTATTTCTAAAAAAATAAATTAAATATTAATAATTAAAAAAAAAAGTTCATCATTTTTTTAATAGAGGGTTCATCATTCTAAATCTAGGAATAATAAGACTAGATTAATTAATTGACTGATATTAGTAAAGATTCATTTCAGTTCACTCCCTAAATAGCAAAAGTAGGCGATACTATAAAGAGGGAAGAAAAGAAACCGAGAGGGAAATTTAAAAAATATATATATAGCAATTATGTGTACGGACAGCATCATCGGACGGGTGAGATCAAACAACATTTCCAAAATCGGACAACGGAAAGAGTGAAACACGCGACGCGAGGTAAGAAGTTGCTGCTACGTTCCGACAAGGTGTACTATTGTCCACGTGGGAGCACGCGGCTTGGTAGGGACCACCTTGTGGATGCACGTGTCAGATGCTGCACTGTTTACCGTAGATTGCGGGGATTTTGTACGGACTCCCCCTTACTAGGGGATTGCGCCTTGTGTGTCCAAGGTAGTAAGTACTATATTTTTATCGGTATTCCTTTTATATACTTTACTAATTATTAATATTAATATTAATATTTATATACTACAATATATACTCAATGTTTAAGTAATAGTAACCAATGAGAATATTGTTTTTATTATTACTTTGTAATATTATGAATTATTATTACTTGGGTTGGTTTTTTCACTACAAAAATAGGCTTTAATCCCAAAGATAAAAAATTAGAGGCAAATATTAAAAAATATTAAGAGTCTATTAAATTTTAAAAATATTTTGATATATAAGTTTATGTAAAATTAATATAAATTATTCGATTTTAGAGTTTAAGATTCTGAGTTTGCTGTTAAGATTTTAGTGTATAACTCAAAATTTAAGATTTATGATTAAAATTTAGATTTTAAGGTTTAGAATATTGGAATTTAAAATTTAGAAGTAATATGTAAAAAAATTACACAAGTATCCAAAATATAACCCATTAAGTTTTATACTTTAAAAATTAAAAAATCAAAATTTTGTTTGACTAATATTTTTTTCGAGTATTCTAAAAATAATTACAAGATAATATATACTCATACATAGGGATGAACCTTAGAAGGTATTAGGGGTAACCGCACCCTCTAAAAATTCTAAATTTTTCTAATTTTATATGTTTTCTTTATATTTTTTTTATTGATTCATAAATCAAGCGAAATAAACGATAGAATCATGAACTTCATCGCTAGAGAACACCTTCATGCATGTATCCATCCATGTTGGGGCATCCATATATGTATATATATGTATACGCATATGATAAACGTGTTCGAAATCTGTCACTAAAACAAACATTTGATTCCTTATACATATAAATTCATATGCATTTCAGACCAACATAACATGGATCAAGAATGTTTTAACACTGGTAATACTTCATATGGCATGTCTGAATCTTTTGTTTTAGCTGTTACCACCCATTTTAGAAAAAGATGGTTTTGCCTTTCTTTTTCAGCTTTATATTGTTATTATTATTCAATTAAGCAAAGGAGGGAAATGCTTGATTGATGACAGAAAGAGAGGATATATAGATAAATATCATGTTTATATATGAAACAACACAGGCATCATTACAGTAATATCTACTGGTAATGGCATTGGCCAATACATAGAACATTATCAAATAAGCAAAAGTAGAAGACAAAGAGAGATACCTTAAAGAAAATAAAACACATATGGTTCAGACAACTTGATGATTGCAAAAGGACCCTATTCTTCTTCGTCTACCAATTATATAGTACTTCCTGTAAGAAAAAGGCTCCATTAGTATCAAAACGGATGAGAAAATTTGAGACCAAGTCAGAAAAACTCAAGTACAAGCTTAGTTTCACAGAATATATACCAAAGAACATGACAATTTGATGTCTGTCATTTTGTTTTTCTTTCTGTACTATTCATTCCCAATAGGCAATTATCTCTGCTTCCTAGTAACTGATCATCCCTGTCACTACCACTCTAAACTGTCCCCTAAATGAAGGGTTAGACGGAGGAGGGGAGTCACACACTTAAAATTCGAACTGTTATATAGTTTATATACATTTTTTTGTATTTTCTATTAATGATTTAAGTTCGCAGACTTTAAATTTTTAATTCGACTCTCTAACAATTCACACCATTGAGCATAAAATCTTGTACACCCCTTACAAGTTGCACCACAAACATAACATAAAACTTGTCCTTGACCAAGTTCTAGGATAGATTCCTCAAATCGAGATAGTCTGAGTTTGTTGAGTTTAATCATTTACTTGTAGCAGTGGCATCAGTAAGTGATGGTGGTGGCGGTGGTGGAGCTAGTGGTTGTGATGCTGCTGGTGGCACCACCTTCTGCCTTGGCCTCTTCCTTTTCTTTTCATAGCTAACACCTCTAGCTTTGGCCTGGAAATCCCTGACTTCCCTTAAGAAAATCCTAATAGCTCGAGCTCCAAAAGGGTTCCCTTCCGGTCTTCCCCCGTGTTCCTCATAAGCGGCTCGGAGTCGACCAATTAGAGCATCGAGACTACCCCAGGCTTGTCTGAGAGGACAAGGGCAAGGAGCCGGTGGGTTTGGGAGACCAAAGAAAGGACATGCCTGGTTATGAACCTTGGTCTTCCCAAACTGATCAAGATACCTAAGGAACTCGAGAACATGTGCACCGCTACACATTGGAAGCGACAATGGTGGCCTGTGGTTTCTCAGATATTGACAAAAAGTGTTCCAATCTCTGCGCTTCTGGTTCTCATATCGACTCGGAGTGACCGATGCAGCGGCGGGAGTAGGCGTTACAGTGTTGTTCGCTACGAGACTTGAGCCTAAGATCGGGCTAGGAAAGTTATTCGGATTGCTTTGTGAGGAAACCAAGTCCATTATCTTTGTTCTAGGGTTTCAGTTCTCACTAGTTTCTTCTATATTCTTATCGAAACAAACAAAGAAGAAGAAGAAACACCGATCAGGATTATCAGAAAGGAATCAAAGATAGATAATCAAGAAGATAACACAACAGTTCCAAACCTTTGTTTTCCACTTCAGGCATATATAAACTATGATCCCTCAAGAAATGATGCCTTATTCTGCATGGCTTCCATGGCAGAACTGATGAAACTAGAGAGAATCCAAAAAAGGGTTTCTTTTCTTTTCTTTTCTTTCCTTTTTTAGATCGAAAGCATATCGATCAAACAAACTTTATAAGTTGTTTCAGATTAATGAAGAGACTTGAAATAAGATTTCAAATATTTTCCAATTCTGGGTTTGAAAGTCTGATACCAGAGATGAAGTGATCAGATTTCCATCTTCCAGCCAACTGAAGTTGAAAAACACTATTGATAAAGTAAGAGAGAGAGATGAACTGAAACCAACAACAAAAGTGAGAAGAAATAGTGAAAAGAAATTGAAGTGACGTCCAATGGGAGTGAAGGAACGACCCACTGGTAAATCAGTAGTTGTAGGCTTATATAAATAAAATAAAATGTTTTCCCCGAAATAGGACAAGTTTGGCTGTGAAGCTGCAGTTGATAGTGACCCAAGGGCTGTAACCCAATATTTCCCACTTTCATTAATAGGGCATGTAAAGTATGGTGCGGTACTGAGAGCGAAAATCATCTTTCTCTTCTCATGCTTTTATTTATGTCTCACTTTAAATTAAAATGTTTAGGGTTTAAAATTTTAGTTTAAAAATTTTGATTAGAGTTTAAGGACTTAAAGGTAGGATGTAATTTTTAGGGCGTAAGATTTAATATTTAGAATATAGAAAATAAGAGTTTAACGTTTAAAATTAAAAATTTTTAAAAAAAATCAAAAGAGACACCAAAAGAGGCATGTAGAAGAGGCATAGGATTTTTGTTCGCGGTACTGGTTGTATACGATATTAATAAAAATAGTACTCCTTCCGTCCAACAAACAATGTCTCTTTTTGACTTTTTGAAAGTCAAATTTTTTAAACTTTGACTATAATTATATTAAATATTTTAAGTAATTAAATTTTATAGAATATGTATTTGAAATCTATTCAATTAGAGGTTTTTAAAATATATATTTTTTATATTTTTATCAATAATAAATTTTAAATAATCAATAGTCAAAATTTAAAAAATTTGACCCTAAAAAATCAATAAGAGACACTATTTTTGAGACAGAGGGAGTATAACATATAAAATATGAATTTGAAATTGTTATATATTTTGATAATATTTTATATTAGTAGTTAAATACTAGTAAAAAAGTTATTTTGAGTATTGATTTATATTGTTTTTATAATATTTTAAATTTTTATAAATATTAAATTTTTAAATATGGATACTATTGTAAAACATTAACATTGTAAAAATATACTGGTAAAAAAGTTATTTTGAGTATTGAGTTTCTTTTTATTATTTTTTTTCATTTGCTTCATTTCTTTTCTTAGGTCGTGGATTCTAAATTTAATAGGAATACTTTTTTCTTTCGTTTTTTCTAAGTCTTCGAATTAATATTCAACGGAAGCAACCCCTTTGTTAAAAAATTATTATACTTTTATAAAATAAAATGCATAAATAATTTTTTTAATTAGTTATAGTGATTACAGTAATATCTGTTATAGTAAATACTCTTAATTGTTGGATATAAAAATAAAAATAAATGATAAAGTATTAAATTTTAGTTTTTGATACAAAATGACTGTTGAATTATTAAGTGGATGAGCGAAAAATATAGTACTTTGAATAATAAATCATTGGACTTTTTTATTGACACATTTAATCAGTTTATTCTTAATTTAATTTTTATTGTTGATATCTAAATTGATTGCATGTGTAAATATTAAGAATTAAATATGTTATTACACAAAATTTCGCAATTATCACGTTCACAGGTTAACGGTTCAATGACCATTTTATAATAAAAATAAATTTAATATCTATATATAACTTTTAAAACTTTGGTCATCATTTTATATTGACATAAAGATAATTTTAACCCTTAACGTTTACAGTTTTTGTCGTTTTGACCCTTATTCTTTTTTTGAATAAATTTAGCCCTTAACCTATATCGTTTTAACAAATATCTTATTTTTTAACTAGCTTGATGACTGGACCGTTAAAAATTTAACGCGATGATATATATATATAGAATATAATTTTAAATGACATGAAATGTAACCTATCAAATACATATATATATATATATGGAATATAATTTTATTCTAATATAAAATATAAAATAATTAAAATTCAAAAATATTAAAAATTAATTAATTTTAAAATAAAAAAAATTATTAAACATTCTTAACTCTAACTACGATAGAATCAAAATCTCATCTTAAAAAATATAAACACAATTTGAATAAGATTTTGATTTTATCGTAGTTATTAAGAATGTTTAATATTCTTATATTTTAAAATTAATTAATTTTTAATATTTTATTTGAATTTTAATTATTTTATATTTTATATTGGAATAAAATTATATTCCATATATATATATATATGTATCATCGTTAAATTTTTAACAGTCCAGTCATCAAGCTAGTTAAAAAATAAGATATTTGTCAAAAGGCATAAAGATAATTTTCACCCTTAACGTTTATAATTTTTGTCATTTTGGCCCCTATTCTTTTTTTGGGATAAATTTAGCCATTGATCTATGTTTTTTTAACAAATAACTCATTTTTTAACTATCATGATAACTGAACCGTTAAAAATTTAATAATGGTAACATATCATATATATATGTGATAATATATTTTAAATGACATATAATCTAACCTATTAAATATATACATATATATAGAATATAATTTTATTCCAGTATAAAATAGAAAAAAAATTAAAATTTAAATAAAATATTAAAAATTAATTAAATACAAAACAAAAATTTACTAAATATTCTCAACCCTAACTAAACTAAAATATTTTTATAAAACCCTAAAACTCCGTTTTAGATTAAAACTAAAATACCTAAATTCTAAATTAAAATAATAAAAATCCAATTGATTATTATCAAAAAAAATTATCTTTGATTCACCGATAACAAACTATACAAAACACTTTCTTCTCAGATTATATTCATACCTTTTTAGTTAAAATTTTGATTTTACTATAGTTAAGGTTGAAAATGTTTAGAAGCCTTTTGTTTTAGATTTAATTAATTTTTAATAAATAAAAAAATATTTTTTAATATTTTATTGAAATTTTAATTGTTCTATATTTTTAGATTGGAATAAAACTATATCTCGTGTTTATGTATTTGATATACTAAATGTTATTAAAATATATTATTACATATATATGACATGTCATCATTATTAAATATTTAACGGCTCAGTTATCATGGTAGTTAAAAAATGAGTTATTTGTTAAAAAGATAAAGGTCAAGGGCTAAATTTATCCCAAAAAAAGAATAAAGGCTAAAATAACCAAAATTATAAACGTTAAGGGTGAAAACTATACAAAACGTTATAGGAATGATCTAGTTTCTTTCTTTTCCAATTCCCAAAGACTCAAAGCAAAGAGGAATTGAAAGCTCAGTTCAGAATCTTGTATTAGTGTAGGAACCTTCACAGCAAGTGCTCCCCAAAGTCTTGTAGGAAAAGCCCTAGCAAAGGGGTTTTTTAGAGTTGAAGGTTGTCTTAAATATTTGTCATTTTTTAGTATTTTTATTTACGTTTCAATATTAAAATTTTAAACTCTACACCATAACTTTAATTTTTAAAATTTAAATTATTAATTATACACATTATATTCTAAATCTTAAATTCTAACCTTAAACTTTAAATTAATATTTTTAACATTAAGATACAAATAAAGATATCTAAAGTATTATTAAATAAAATATAGTGGGACATAACTATAGTGGGAAGGAGAATTTGCCTCATTTTTTTTACTTTTAACCTCCTACGTATAATTCTTTATAAATAATTATCTATAAATTTATCATTTACTTTTAAAATTTTATATTTATTTTCAAACCAAAAGTTTAATTTCATCCCTAAACATAGTAATTTAGGAGCCAATGTAATTTTATAACTCCTACAATATAGTACTTAATACGATAATATTATATTTTATTTGAGATATTTTTAAGTTGAGTCAAATAATCGATGAAAATATGACATATATTAATTTTTATTGGATAATTCTTTTTAAAACAAAACGAGATAAATATAATAGTTTAAGAAGAAAATTTGAATAACAACAAATAGCTCATGTATATATGCACCAAATATTACTTTTATCTTGAAATACCCCATACATTTAATTTAGGATTTGTTAATCTAGCCTCATTGAAGGAACAGTTGTTGTTCATGAAGGTTACGGGTTCAAGCACCAGTACTGTCAATATAGTGATTGAGCGATTAATGTCCAATAGTTGATAGTATGTATACTCTAAAACAGATACTACTGTAATCATTGTAGCTAAATAAAAAAAAAGGATTTGTTGGTATGACACGAATCATCTTGTTTCCGATAGTTAAAAGAATGACTATTGTTCTTGAAAGTTATAGGTTCGAACACCAGTAATACAACATAGTGATTGAACGATTAATATCTAATAATTATGATATATTTTAAAATAAATATTTTAAAATAAATATTACTGTAACCACTATAATTGATTAAAAAAATAATTTGCTAAAATGTGAAGCTTAGTGTTGGGTAATATTTTATTTGAACTAAAATCTTGGTAAAAAAATGTTACAAATAAATTAACTGTAAAAATTAAAATCATATTGTCTTAATATGAAACTTAAAACTCAAGTTGGAAGCTACAAATATGAGGAACCTTCATACCACTCCGTCAACTTCAGTCAAATAATATTAAGTAATAAAATGTTTAATTATCTATCGGATTCATTTATAAAAAAAATCTAGATACAAACATCACTAGAGAACAACGATGGATAAAATTACCGACAAACAATATAAAAATATATATTACGATGAATCATATTAACAATATAATTATTACCATAACCCAATCCTGAATAAAGAATGTTGAATGCGATCATGTATCAAAATCTAATTCGAAGGTCTGAGACGGAGAGATCAACAGGATAACAAATGCTATCTTGATCAATTATGACAATATCAAATCTATTCCTGATAAAAAAATCATATAGAAACGATATATAATAATTATATATCTAAATCTAACACGAAAATTCGATATTGTTTTGGCTAAATGATAGTTTAGGTAAAAAACATAAAAAATGTATGGTTTAAGAACTAATTTTTCTTGTCACAAGCCAACTCGACAAGTCCTAAGAAGAGAGGATAATAAAATCTAAAGGCTTAATACAGATGGATTTTACATGCTATTTACGGTCATGTTCCTGGCTGAATTGGTTGCCATTTTCTTCTTCCACTCCATTGAAAGCTTGCTGCAATTATTCAAACAAGGAATTATAAGTAAACATTACATGGATCAACATAACGATGGATTTTCTTTTCTTTTTCCTCGTGTAAAAACATCGGCCGCAGCCTCGGAACCAGGACAATGCCGATCACCTGAAAGCATGATAAAGTGTACTGCACATCACTTGATGATATTTGGTGATGCAGGACGATTCTCATCCTGAATGAACATCAAAAACAGAAGACTATGATTGTTATTCGGATATCGAACACGTATATTTAAAAGAAAAACCGAAGAGTCGGAACGACATAAACATGTCGACCTGTACGGGCCTTCTAGCATCACAAGTACACCATGTTCCTTTAAGTTCTTGTTTAGTTTCTCTGCTGTCATTCTTGTTCCCTCTACTATGTCGAAGTATATCTGGCCAAATACAATATGAAGAATATAAGCAAAGGTAATTCTTATGAACTTTTGCTTTTACCAGTTGGTAAAAGTAAATTTTCATCCAAGGCATCTGTTTTCAACTTTTTACACTCAGTTTTCCGTTTTATCTTGGTGAACAAGGCAGCAACAAGTTAAAGAAAGAACAGGGTAACGACTTGCATTCTACTCGAATTCGAGACTTGGAACTCAACTTTCTTGATAGTTCGAGCTCGATTTGGTAACGACTGGACCAAACCCCGGAAACTCAAAACCGAGGAAAAGATTGTTACTAATGTAAGTTATATAACAAGCATACTCACAATGTTGGTTTCCACTGCAGCAACATTGACTCTTAGACATTTAATTTGATTTAGCCCCTCTGGAACAATACAGAATTAATATTATGTTCGACATAGGAGTCGGACTCGGGTATTTCACGAAAAATGAAGAGTCGAAGCAGCGTAAACTTGAACTATAATTTACCTGCTAACATCTTAGCCTTCTTGTGATCATCTTCAAGCTTTGCAACATTCTCTTTCAGAGCAACAAAAGCAGCTGCACAGATGAAACCAAGCTGTCTCATCCCACCACCTAAGGTTTTTCGAAGTCTTCTAGCCTAAAAAGGCCAAAGAAAACAGAGTTTGACGATAAATTTCGATATATTGCAGTCTTCTGGAGATTTTTTTAGCAGCAAAAAGTTCAGATTTTACCTTGCTAATAAAGCTTTTGGATCCAACAATGACTGATCCAACTGGAGCACCCAAACCTTTTGATAAACAAACCTACAGCAAGCAAATGCAATGCAAAAAATCCATAATTTTGGAAAAAGACTGTGAATTAAGATGTAGGATAACTGAAACAACAAGTGAAGTCAGCTAATAAGAATATCGAAAAGATGCAGAGGCTTACCGAGACAGAATCCGCAGCTTGTACAAGCCTGTTAACAGGAACTCCGAGCGCCTGACAGATCAATACTTTAATTAGATACCATGACAAAATATAGTTTTCAGGCATATAACACCAATAGAAGACTAGTCATGTCGCCCAGATTCTTCATTTTCTTCAAAGTACTCGTGTTCGATACTTAAGTCCTATATTGTTTGGACATAGGTATGGAGGTACATGATCCTCCAAAAACATGAAATAAGCTGAAAAGTAAATCGAAAATATTCATATTGAACACATTTGTAACGGACAACGAGTAACATAGACTAGAAATACGAAAACGAGTCACTCACCACTGATGCATTGAAAATTCGAGCCCCATCGATGTGGAGCTTCAAGCCATGCTTCTTAGCAAGCTCACCAACTTTGTCTGTGTATTCCACAGACAAGCATCTACCCCCGGTGCTGCATGGATTGAGTTAAAGAAAACCAGAGGATTATTATAATATATACTTTCATATGCATGTATGTATGTGAGTTCTCCAAGCAAACAAATCATGTTAAACAAATTTCATACACAAGAAAAAAATCTTACTTTGCATGTGAATTCTCCAAGCAAATCAGCCTTGTAGTTGGGTAAACAAGTTCTCCTCTTGGATCTCTAATGGCGGCTTCGATCGAACTGATGTCCATAGTTCCATCATCATTATTCTTCACTGGCCTTGGGTGAACGCCTCCAAGGGTTGAAATCCCACCATTCTCATAAATATGGATATGAGAATTGTCTCCAAGAATGACTTCACTTCCTCTTATATCACAATGAACAAGAACACTAATGAGGTTACCCATGGTGCCTGATGGAACAAATAAACCGTCTTCCTTGCCCATGATCGCTGCGACCTCCGATTCTAACCGGACTGCGGTCGGATCAGCACCCAAGACATCGTCATCAACTTCAGCAGTTTCCGTTGCAGCTCTCATTGCCTCGGTTGGCTTTGTGACTGTAGCGGATCGAAGATCAACTGTTCTGGTCACCATTGTTGCTGAAATTCATGCCAGAAGATTAATCAAAACAATCTGATATTCATTTCTCCAATTAATTACACCTAGAGCAAAGTGATCCTTACTGACATGAACATCATCCTTTAGATTAACAAAAATATAGTAAAAGAACAAGATCCAAATCCATTATTTATATGATCAAATTCTCAATTCAAGAGAAAATTTGTTTTCTATAACCAATTAACAAGGAAATTCACACCATGTCTAAGAAAACTCAAGGAAATTCAAGAAACCAATCCATTAATAAAAAGAGAAACCATATTTTACCAGTTCAAGCTCTTCTTCTTTGCCTTATACATCAGAGAAGGGGACACCCCCCCCCTAAATTTTCCTTTGCCTTATACATCAGAGAAGGGGACACCCCCCCCCCCTAAATTTTCCTTTGCCTTTGCCAGAAAACTGAAATTTTCAGAGAATTTCACAGAAAGGAACAATTGCAAAGCTTCTTATTTTCTGCAAAAAAGAAATGGAAAAGTATGATAACCTTTACCAAACACCAAAATTTCACACTTTAGAACAAATATGGAAGGGATTTCAAGAATTATGTGACTAAAAGTTCTTTTATAGCTAAAACTGAAACTAATACGAAAGCAATAAGATCAATACCTTAACTTTATCAAAGTTCAGACATGTTTACACGTAAACCACCCATAAAATGAGATGACTAATAAAGTGCTCAACAACAAACTAACTTTTGGATGTTCCTAGATTTTTTTCCTAATGAACTTTAATTGTATTTGTGCATGCATGTAGTTGAGATTATATGAATATCAAACAAATTGGTTAATTGAAAATGGGTGACCGACACAACTACACTTGTTGTCATCCAAAACATGAAAAGAAAAGAAGTGTGAAGAGAGTCCCAGGATAAGCATTAACTTACAAAGACACCCCCAATGAATAAAATCGTTTGTCACGGAGTCAGGATCAAACATTGAAATGATTAAAATATTAAATTTTAAAAAAAATATATAAGAGCTTATTAAATATTTGAACTCAAAAGTTATAGGCCGATCTGTACTGCACACACCTGACATTAGTGCATGAGTTTTTCAATAAATTTCTTTTATTCATACACAAGGCTTGCTTCAAACTCGAGATACGCTCAAGGATATCAAGTTACTTATCATAATTTATTTTTCTTTAATTCAACATCTATATGATTATATATTTAATAAAGTCATGTATTTTTATTATGAATATTTAACTTTTATAGGGGTTAAATTATTATTAGACCAACATTTACGAACCCCACAATTCCTTCTGGCTCAGTCAATTTGTTACAGACACTAAATCATACATTCTTCATTCAAAACAAAAGTGTTAAGAGAAGAGCCCACATGCTCTGACCTTGACTTGATGCAGATTCAGACAACTTCAGTGTTAAGAGCTTGATCCTTTTCAGCTGCCTCTTCTGCTGCTGTATATGCATTCATGAGATTTTGTATCCTTTCTAACTCAGCCATGAGATTCGCATAGCATCTTTGTAAGGTTTGTTCCAGACTTCCTGCTCCTTCTGCTTCTGAACTTCCTCCCAGAGACCATTAATCCTGTGTGATGCTGCTAATTGCTCCTGCATTTGTAATGCATGAAAACACTCTATCTCTGTTCCTGGCCCTGCAATATCCATCTGCTTATAGGATTGGCACAATCTGACGCCAAAGAGTTGCAGCAGTATCTGATCATCACCATTTTTTTGGTTGTTTAGCACAACAGGAATTGAAATTCCAAACAAGTTTCATTACTAAAAAATAAATCATCAAGAGATTCATTCCATGCCCCAGTGCGCCATCTTCCTTAATCAAGGAGTTGGCCTGCCAACAAAAGTAAAATTCTTGGTGAGTTCGAAAAAGGGCTCATCATTATCAGTTAATGTCATCTCTGGTCTTACACATGTCAAAGATGATGAACCAAAAAGAAAAGAAAATATGAAGAACAGACTTACAGGGACCCGAATCTGAAAAGTGTAAGTAGTAGGTTTTCAGCAGATGGAATTCAAAGGAAAAGACCTCATGAGTGAAAGCAGTAATTATTACTATAACATTATAAATGTTGATTAAAATAAGACTTATCAACACGACTAACTCAAAATTTTTGACTTATACAATTGAATGCTCACCATTTAGGTGGAACAACTTTGAAAACGAACTTTTATATTATCCTCATTATTGGTAAGCTAATCTGCTAGACTTTATACAATAAATAAATCTATTTATCTCACTCTTCCAACAGGTTCGCGTGGCCTAATGGATAAGGCGCTCGCCTCCGGAGCGGGAGATTGTGGGTTCGAGTCCCACCGTGAACGTACTCGTCTTTACACAACCAAGAAGTCATGGTTGAAGAAATGTTCAGTTATTATCGTAAGTCATGGTATTGTGTGATCTGTCTATAAAGTTGTTTTTGTTATTTCTTTTTACTATTTATCGATTCATTCAGTTAATGATTTTGTTATACGTTAATTGTTATACTTAGATTTTAACATAAATTTAAATTTTACTTTATGGATGTCGATAATTTTTAGAACATGTTAAATTTTCGATTAATACATTTTTTTTTTAAGTTAAGAGTTCAAAATTAATTACGAATAAATTTTAAGTGCTCGAAGTAAATAGGTTTGAGTCACATTGTTAACTTTTACATTGCGAATATTTTTACCTACCAGTGATATATATTAACTTACGATTGGTGGAAAATAATTATTATTTATTAAATAAAATATTAAGATGGTAATACATATTATTTGATTAGAGGATAAAATTTATTAAATTTTATTTAGGACTAAACTAATAGATTATATAAAAAAAATGATCTAATATGCAATGAAACAAGTTTATGTTAACCGTCACATCACCCTTCTATTAAGATGTAAACGGTAGGTTCGATCGATACTACTTAAATAATTTTGTGATCTTTTTATAACAATGAAAGATATGGTGATCAAATTGAGATCAACCAATAATTGAGTGGTCATTCGAATATTTTACCCCAAAAGAAATTATATATTCCTCGGGTGAAGCGTACGCAACTCTCGTATTTTTCATTTTGAAAAGATATACTTGCCTATATTGACTTTATATTAAAACTTATATATTTATAATTATAATTTAATATATATTAAATAATTAAATTATGAAGTTGAACTAATAATCCTGTCATTAAATATAAGGTTTAATATCCATTCGTCAATTATATTTTTCTAATTAATTCAACTGCCAATTTAATACTTCAAAACAGAAATTAGAAGAGAAAGTAAACTGTGAAGGCATGGATTCCAACTCAGGCGAGATACCTAATAGGGAGGGATAAGGCCACAACAAAAAAATAAATTAAAATTTGAAAAAAAAATAAAGATAAAATTATATTTTAATTCCTTAGAAACACATAATTTATTTTATCATTTTTTTAAAATTAAAATATTTTAATATTTTTATTAATAAATAATACTGAGATCCACGTCTGATCCAATCATTCAAAGGTTGACAATGAAAATAATAACTTGCAAGTTGGGGTGTAAAATATATATTAAAAATGATAATAAAATAATGTACAACTAGTGTCTTTACATTAATTTTATATTAATTTATAACTATTAAATAAATAAAATAATAATTTATTTTTTTAGATATTAATATTTATTTATTACATTTTTAATAACATTCATCAATTTTATTTATCTAATAATTATAAATTAATATAAAATAATTAAATTTTACGTAATATAACTGTAGGGTATCCTTAAAAGAAATAGCCTCTAGCGCCATTGACTTTACCAATTAAACCTCAAGTTGATGGTAGCCTTTGTTTCAAGGGTAGACTTTTGCATGTCATGATTTCCTACCTTCTAGATATACTATTAAAATAAAATATAAACTATGGATTAAGGATATATATATATATGGATTAAGGATTATTTAAGAGTTTAACTTAAATATAGATTTTTTTTAAAATATCATTCAATGTATGGAGTACACATTTAAAAAAATATTGAAAAAAAAACTTTTATTTAATATATTATGATTTAGGATTTAGGGGTTTAAGTCTTTATAATTTTAGGGTTTAAAATTTTACGTTTTAGATTTAAGATTTTATGATTTTAGGGTTTAATAATAATTAAATGAGAGTTTTTAAATGAAATTTTTAGGGTTTTATAATACATTGAATGATATATTTTTTTAATATAAGATTATATTGAATCTAAACTCTTAAATAACTTTAACCTACAGGTATATACATAAGTTAGATAAAACCAAGTAAATAAAATTTTTACATTTTACAAATTTAATTATTTTAATTAATTGGAGTGACTTGTTGCTTTAAACCTCCCATATATACACTTAAAATCAAGCAATCTATCTTAACCGCGTAATTGAACTAACACTCGAGCTAATAAAATAATAATTAATTTATCTATTTATTTTACTCGACTAATAATTATAAATTAATATAAAATTAAATAAGTTTTGTATATATCTAGAATCTTAGTAAGGTTATCCCTACATCATCATCCTAGTATGAAAGGATCCTTGGTTGTAATCTTGACACTGCTCATCTTTGGAATTCTTGATGGGATCGGCGGTCGAACGTGCAATGGCGGCAAAATTCCGGCCCAGTTTAATCAAATCCGCCATGAAAGAACGGCCCTCCGACCCTCCCGAAGGTTGCGGGCTGACTTGCTTCGGAGAATTATTTATCCACCACCAGAACCTCGAAGGGCAAAACACTTCTCGTATACACCACCAAGAGTGCGGCCACCGGTAGAGCAGCCAGAACCACCACCACCGCCGCCGCCCTTCTTCAGGCCTATCCCCGTTGTCGAAAGACCTGGGAACAGGGGAGGAATGATCCCATAACATGTTTCTCTTCGTTTCTTACTAATGTACACTGTGTTTCTTCTGTTTTCTTGTCAAAGCTTCTGGTTGTGTCTAGAGGTCATGGTCTTAATCTTTCACTTCTATTTGTAGCTTTGTTTCTAATATTTCATAAAAAAACAAGAAGTGTGGTAATTTTATTTATTTACATAAGGGAAAAAAAAAATTCAAGCACGGACCATCTTGCCTTATAGGTTAGAGAAATGATTGTTGTTCTTAAAGGTAATAAGTTTGGGCATTAATAACGTTAGTACAGTGATTTTTTTAATTGTATCATTTAATTTTAATCAAAATATATTTTAAAATGGACACAAGTCATAAAAGCCTTAAAAAATTAAAGGGGGCCACAAGTTATAAAATCTAATAACTTGTTAAACATGAAATTCAATCTTTTCGGAAAGAATATACATGAAATGCTTAAGCATGGTAGACTTGGTCTTCAAAGTTTGTCTTTTCTTTTTTCCTATGTGGAGTGGGAACAAGAAGAAAAGTGAAGTGTTTATGTGTTTGGTGGAGAGGAAAGTGCGATCTTGCAATGGGAGAATGGAAAGTTAGCTAACTTCCACGACAACTGGAAGGAAAGTCAACGACTTGGAAATTTCTAGGAAGCCAAAAGATTATATTTTTATATATTCAGACAGAGAATTTGTAGGCAAGTATTGACCATCCATGGATGCCAAGTTTTGTGTTGTAATGTTCATATTGATTCATGGGCTCTTGCTGTGGCAAAACGAAGCTGTGCCGGTATCTGATTCTGAAACAATCCGTCCAGGACGAAACTTTGCGTACACGTTAAAGTCGGTGTCGAAGCGAGTGATTAGATTATCACCACCGCCACCACCTAAGCGTCGCATTCCTCCTTCGCAAATGGATACACCGCCACCGCCGGTTGACATATGAGCTTGTTCAGCTGAAAGCCTAGCACCACTGGGCACTCGCTCATAGATCTGGCATGTTAGATTGCCGGTCGGAGTCCCCGTATGCTTCCTAGGGAGTTTGATGTACCGTAGGTTTTTCCAATAAACTTCAAGATTGATATACTGTTTTCAGTTCTGATTTTGCTTTTATATATATATATATATATATATATATATATATATATATTTCTTTTGCTTTCGTCTTTGTTAAGAATTGTCTGTTATTCAGACACAAATACCATAGGAAATCAATGGCCAATCTGGTTTCTGCAAATTTCTTGTTTTCTGTCTCAGTCAAGTTGATTATCATGACTAAGGTGCATCAGTTGAGGTTTTAAAAGCATGGAAATGGCATAGGGTTAGGGTGAAACAAAGAAACTGGAAAAACTAAAATTCCAATTCAAGTTGAACAAAAACCTTCATTTCCCTAATCATATCTTAAAAAAACATCGAAAAATTAAATTTTAAATTATAACCTTAATTTTCATACCCAAACCTTAGGTTGATTTAGGTGAATAATGGAGTTAGCGGAAAAAATGAGAAAAAAAAATGTATTTAGAAAATATTTGAGAGAATAGATCAAAATAAACATTATTTCTTGGACCTCACCACCTATAGGTGACGAGGTTCATGTATACCGTTGATTTCAATTCAATCCAACGACCAACATGGAACTCGTTACCTACAGGTGGCTAAATCCAAGAAACACTGTTCTTTTTAGATTATTTCATTAAAAATATCTTAAACTCACCTATTTCCTTAAATATAACCCTAAACATCATTATTCCCCTAAATTCTAGCAAATCTTATATATACCCTTAATTTTTAAAATTTTAACTCATTATTTTTAAAATAAAGATATTAAATGAGACATAATAAAAATACAGACGATTTATCTTTGGTATATTGACTGTTTATAATTTCTAAGTTTGAAAACTTTAATATTCAAATTAAACAAAATTTTTATTTCTAAATAAAAATGTTTAATCAAGTGTCTGTAGATGTAATCTAAATTGAGATTTGGGCTTTATATTATTCTTAGTCTTTGTCTTAAGATGGTTAGCCTAAAATTGGGCCTTGAGCAACAAGTGATATGTCAACTCTACGGATAATAAGTAAATTGTTAATTCTTTTATATATAAGAACGACTTTTTTCTCTGAATATAAAATATCTCTTTTACCATTTATACATATTAAAAAATTAAAAAAAATAATTTTAAATTTTGTATCTTAAATTTATTATTTTAAAATAAAATATAAAAAATATAATTAACAAACAGACGATTTTCATCATTATCCTCTTAATGAAGTTGACATATAAAATTCTTTCTCCACGAGAAATTATATCATGGGCCCGGCCTATCACGTCAGTCGTGATCCCATTCAATAATAATCACCCACTTCACCATTAACTTTCACCTCATTTTTTTCCAACTAATTAATCTTCACTCAGAATTTCTATGTCATTTTAAAAATATCATTTCTGAAAATTATATTAAATACATGAATGACTAATGACGAAAGGGATAGTTTTCATTGATTAGAAACCACGGCTGACATAATAAACCAGACCTATGATATAATCTCTCTTCTCCCACGGACTATACGTAAGTTTTATTTCATCTGTACAGATAATTAACAAACAAAGATACAATTTTTTTTTTAATTTTAAAACCCAAAAAGATTAAAACTTTCATCAGATAAGCTAAGAAGTTCTTCCAAGTAATCAGCTCCTAAATCTTCCAAAACCAACAGATTCTCTGTCGTCTTCTTCAGCACCCCTCTCTTGTTCTTCATGGAGTGCCTTTTCTTCATAGCCAGAACCGGAGAACAACCTTCCTCGAATCCGTAGTTCATTTCTTCAAGCGATCGGTACACTTTATCCACAGGGAAATTGAGTACAGCCATGGAACCTCGCATTGCCAATGCAGCTCGGTCGTAGGCTAAAGCAGCAGCCTCGGCGGTATCAAAGGTTCCAAGCCAAACCCTCACTCCTTTCCGTGTGGAATCCCTTATCTCGGCTGCATATTTCCCCCACGGCCGCTTTCTAACTCCTCTGTATGAATGTTTAGCTCCGTTGCCAGCTTTAGAGCTCTCCAATGAGCTTTCTGGGACTGGGACTGCCTGGTTTAGAATCTCCTGCGAGTCGTTTTCATTGAAAGGAATGGCTTGGTTGAATGTTTCTAGGTACAAATTTTCTGGAGAAACAGCTGAAGAATCCATTGCTGATCAGCTTGAATTCCTTTGAATTTGGTGAATCCATACTTGATAGGAGCCACATTTTAAAGGTTCAGGGTGATGACTGATGACAGGAAGGGGTAGAATGAGATGAATGCAAATTGCAGAAGGGTGGTTTTCAAACAGTATTGGGTCGTTAATGGTTGCAGATGGGACAATGGCATGGCGGCCAGGTCAGAAGAAAGTTTTCAATAAACGTGACGTCATCTTGATGATGTCATCCTTCCCCCACTTGACACTAGGAGCTAAGGTGACACACATCTGTCAGTGTCCATGGAGGAAGATACAGATTATGAATCTGAATGTCGTACAACATCTCAATAATGTCAAAACATGTTGAAAAGTGACAACTTTGGGATTAATGTGGATTGATTCACACAAAATAATTAGTTGATCATGCCAAGTTGCATACCAGCACTCATTCCAGTTTTTTTTTTCAATTTTTTTTATCATAAACCATGTTAAAAATTGTGGGATTTTTTTAATCATTCGTCGGTAAATTAATTCATATCGAATTTTATAAATTTTGTGGGATTTTATAAGGATTAAAGGAATAAAATACCATTAATTATAAAATAAAAGCTAAAGTTTAAATAAATCAAAGGTTCAGTATTTCAATTTTCATGCAAAAGGTTGAAGAAAGAGAAAATATTATATTATATTGGATAGAATGGCATATCCATCCCTCTTAAATGCATGTGCATGAACCTCCAAGTTTTACATTGAAAATTCAAGATATTTTAAGTAGCATTTTGTAAAAAATCGGAAAAATGATTTTATAAATCGGTTCTAAAAATTAATCAATTAATTTTATATTTTTTATATTACTTTTTTCTTAATTAATTTTTATGTAATCACTCATTACCTATTTATATGGTAATAAAAAAATTAAAGATTTACTCTTAAAAAAATATATAAAAAATATAAAATTAATTGATTAATTTTTAGTTGTTAAGGACTATGAATGAAAAAAAATCCCATGTTCCTTCCCCATGCCTCCTTTGATTTTTTTTAAAAATTTAATTTTAAACCATAAACACTTTCTATATTCTAAATCCTAAACCCTACAACCTAAAATACACCCTACCCCTAATTCCCTAAACCCTAACCGAAATCCCTAACCTAGAACCCTAAACCCTAAACTCTTTAAATTGAAGTGGGGACATAAATGGAGGCATGAGAAAGAGAAAGATGATTTACACTCCTATGGATAACGTGGTGAAACCGATCTATAAAATAATTTCTCTGAAAATCGACTCTCCCATAATTAGCTGAAAACTCTTCATGTTTACAACTCTAAATTTTTACTTCGTCCTGTATTTAAATCTTTTAAAAAAATATATAATCTACTTAACCACTACTTTTCGATCCTCACAGTTATTAAATGTTTTATAAAAGAAAGAAAAGATTATTTATGTATTTTTTTATCAACAATGTATAACCTTATTAATAAGAAAACCTATACAAATTACTATATATCTCATTATTATTTTTTAAATAAGAGTGTAACATATTAATGAACATAAATTATTGATGTTTCTGATGTGAAAATCATAAATGTTTAAACATGATGACGATGAAAGCTGATGCTAAGATGTTTGTGTTATGAGTCCACATTCAACTGCATGCATGCTGGATTTTTATGAAGCCGACACTCCGACAGGTTTGTTCAACCATGTCCAATCATGACAGAGTTAAACAGGCACGGAGAAAGGAGGTTGGCGGTAGCCATGGCCATGGCCATGCCAAGCTGAGATTTATTTGTAATCTTTGTAAAAGTTAAGTACAGTTGAGAGGTGCAGATGAGCATTAATTCTTGTAATAATAATTACCATCATTTCCTGTTTAAGACAAAAAATTGTTATTGGCCCATAAAAATGTTACATCACATACAACATTACGTGAGTCCAAATTATCTGCGTCTTTTTCATGCCCCATTTATATCTCTATTTCAAATTAAAGGGTTTAGGGTATAAGGTTTAAGGTTTTAGGTTTTAGGTTAGGGGTTTAAGTTAGGGTATAGGAAATTAGAAGTAGGGTGTATTTTTTAAATATAAGGTTTAGGGTTTAGGATATAAAAAATATAGGTTAAGGTTTAAAATTTATTTTTTTAGTAAAATAACAAAAGAAGCAAAAAAGAAACATAAGAAAGGGACAAGAGATTTTTGCTCACATTATGTCTTTATCCAAAATTAAATATTGAATCCTTCCAACTAAGACAGAGGTGGGAAATTAATAATCAATAATTCTTTTATTCGATAATTATATAATTTATTATTAAAAAATTATAAAGTCTAAATCAAAATTAAAAATCTCTTTAAACAGATATAATATTGAAAGTAACCCAAGTGATCAGGAAATAATATCGCGTTGCCTCTTTCTTGTCCTTATTACATATATATTTACACTTCCATCGTTTACCAAACTCCCTTGCCTTAAATCATTGTCTGAAATTGTCGTTTCAATTTTGAGCTCTGAACATCAATGAAGATATTCGATATATAATTTTCTTTTTTTTAATTAATTAATAATGATTACAGTAATATCTGTTCTAAAATATATTCTTTATCATTTGATATTGATCGTTCAATCACTCTACTGACATCACTGGTGTTCAAACCCGTGACCTCTAAAAATAACAAGATGAGACATAAGATTTCTTAAGTAAGATCAGATGTTTCAAGTTTAAATGTTGAAAAATTAAATTAAAAAATATTTTTATAACGAACTTTTTATAATATTCGATCCCGTTAATTTAAAGATGTGATTATTATAATGATTGCATGTTCTACCAATAATGCTCGTGGAGTGTATTTAGACACTGCATTGAAAATGAAGGAAAAGTCAATCTAGATTTTGTCAGGTCGGTTCGAATTCGAATCTTAACATTTACGGTTTATTTTTTTAATTTTGTGGTTACTATAAAAAATAATACGTAGAAATGTACGTAGGTACACTAAATTATTCACCACTGAGTTGTACTCTCAGATATACTTAAAAGTTCCTCCAAATACTCAGCACCCAAATCCTCAAACACAATCATATGCTCCATCTTCACAGTTTCCTTCTCTTCCATCATCTTCTTCTTCTTCCCCGATCGTTTCTGCTTCATCGAATACCTTTTCTTCATCGTCAAAACCGGCGAACAACCTTGCTCGAAACCATAGTTCATTTCTTGAAGAGACTTATAAACTTGTTCGATAGGGAAATTGAGAATCGCCATTGGACCTCGCATTGCCAATGCAGCTTGATCATAGACTAAAGCAGCATCCTCGGCAGTATCAAAAGTTCCAATCCAAACTCTTACACCATTCCTCGTTGAATCCCTTATCTCGGCTGCGTACTTCCCCCACGGCCTCTTTCTTACTCCTCTGTAAGAAATCTCTTTCGAGTCGACTTCGTGTTCGTCTCGAAAGTTGTTTACCGAGGCAGTATCAATGGAGTTTTCGGCCACTTGGTTTAAAACTCCTAGAAGAAGCATTTCCTGGGAATCGTTTTGGTTGAAAGGAAGCGATGGTGTTAAGTTTTCTTGATAAGCATAGGAAGAAGATGATTCAGGAGAGAAATGGAGGTTTTGGTATTGAAATACTGAAGAATCCATGTTTCTGAGACTGGAGATGATCTTTACTTGTTTTGCAGGTTAGGGTTATTTATAGAGACGAGAAGAACAACATTAAACTCGTCAAAGATGATTGTTTGGTCGTTAATGGAACTCCAATGGACGTCGTGGGGCATGGCGGCCAGGTCACTTTAAATCCTTAATCTAACATCACCCTCATGACTTCACTTTGATTATGTCTTACCCTATGAAGCTACGCTTAGCCTTGTGAACAGAAAAATTATTACATACGTCATTTTTTCTTCGTCACATTTAATAAAATCGATCCATCTTATATTTTATTTAAATTAAATTTTTATTTTTACACGTTAATAAAAAGTGGATAATTATTTAAAATAATAAAACAAGATAGATTAATTTTATTAATTGAGAATACTAATGGTATGATGAATCGAATCCATTTAATATTTTTTTACGTAAATATCATTAATATAAAAATTCTATAACGTACGTCGAATACCGTTAAATATTATTAACGTTGAACATTGCTAAACACCCATAAAATTAATTAATGAAGATTAAAAATCTTAAGGGTTTGATATATAATTATAAATTATTTAAAATAAAATTTTAATTAAATTAATTATACAATAAATACTTAAGATTTTTAGTCTTTATTCATCAATTTAATAGTATTCAACGCACGTAATATACTCATCCTTAATTAATTACATACTTAATACACACGATCAACTGATACATCATCGTTTTAGCTTAATCAAAGTTTCAATTCAAATTAATTAAAATATGTCAACGTTAAATACTTAATAAAATTTTTATTATCTTATCTAATTTAATAAGATTAATATTTACTTACATAAATGGACGGATAATTTTATTAAATACATATATTATATTTATAACATAAAATTATATATTTATCCTATTTATTTATATTATTAAACAAAAAATAATTTTAATACTACTTTTCTTGTTTTCGTTCTTTCTTATCGAGTACTAAGTTTGATGAGCTATTACATTATATTAATGTAAATGTCACTTCCATTATATATCCATACACCATTAGTCATTAAATTATACATTTTTTAATACCTTATGCTTGAAACTTTGAAACATATTAATATAATTTTTTTATTTAATATATATTATAAAATAATATATATCTTTTAATATTGCACGAGTGGGGGCGTTGGATTTTGGACAATATTTTAAATAAAGAATATTATGCAACCATTTTTATCTTTATTTATAGACGAGAAATTTAAATATATTGAAAAAACATTTCTATATTAATAGCATGGATTAATTTAGAAGGTATTAGGTATATTCGTATTCTTAAAATTTTAATTTTTTTTATATTTTTTATTAATATTTTAATTTTGAACTTTTTAACTCTTGTAATTTTATATTTTTATATTTTAATATATTTTTTATAGTTTATAATTAATTTATTGAACTTTTAATAATATTGTTTCAAATATTTAAATTTAAATTTTTAGTTTATAATTGACTGGTTATACTTTTTAATAATACTATTTTTAAATATTAAAATTTAAATTTTCTCCCTAATAATATATTAAGTGCTTTATTATTACAATTAACAGGTGGTTACTGTGCGAGGCAGCAGGCCGACTATGCGGCGGAAGGTCCTTCCCGGGGCTGAGTTAAAGTGAACGTCGGCGGTGTCGCCGGAGGACAGTCGAATATGGCAGCTGTGGAAGTAATTCTGCGTAATACATTTTTTCATTTAAAATTAAAAAATTTTAACAACGAGACTTACGATAATAATCCTTTTTCATCAATAAAAAAATAAATTTTAAATATAAGGTTTTTATTTTTATTTTTAACCGCATATGTGATATTAATCCATAAAATAAAATTACGCCGCCCCTTCCCTTTTTTGACAATAAATAAATAAATAAAATTGTAAGAATATTTTAATCTAAAAACGACATAACAAGAACACGTGTGTACACAAGACTCAGAACGAAATCATTAGGGACTTGAAAAATAATTATTGGATGGGGGGGACCATTTTTAATATTTTTAGAAACATGCATGAATCTAAAATTTGCATGTTTAGGGGTTTCTTTTAGTACAAAAGCCTTCAACTGTAATAATTTTTTTTACTTAAATTTGTCACGTTTATTTCATTAATGTAATTAAGTGGACCATTGCTTTATAAATTCTCTGCAATTTGTTAATTTTTTATTATAATTTTATTGGAATTTACAGTCTTATTTGTCCACAGTCAATATTAATTAGGCGGAATGAACCCAAATGTGAATAAAAAAAAGTTGTATGAAAAGGATATAATTCTTGGGTTTATGATTCATCCCCCCATGCAAAGGCAATGTAACTTTAACAAGTTATTGAGGGTCAATTTTGAAAATGTGGAGTCAATAAGAGCAATAGGAGGAAGTAGGAGTGAGTATTCGATCGAGTCGAGTCAAAAATTTTGAGTTATTCGAGTTAACGAGTCATATTTTACGACTCAAACTTTATTTAAAATTTTTCGGTTCGAGTCGAGTTTTCGAGTTTTTATAAATATTTAATTGTAATTATTTATCATGTTATAGTATGATTTGAATGAATTTAAAAGACTTTCTCTAATCGTATAAGATATGTATATATATATATTTATATTTTCATATGTAGCAATATTTCTTTATATTTTTATATATCAATGTATGTATATCATAAAAGAATGATAGACTCATCTCAAACTTAAAAATTGATCCTTTGATTATTAAAAATTTCGAGTTATTTGAATTTCTATTTTACAACTTGAACTTTATTTGAATTTTTTTTGAGTCGAGTCGGTCTATAAAATTTAGAGTCGAGTATTTTCGCCTCGAGTCGAATCGAGTTTTTCTCACCCCTAGTAGGAAGTATCTTAAATTTATAACCGGATAGTTTATCGGGATGGGATACTAAATCTTTTAAATAAAATCAGATATTCAAATTCTAGTATTATAAATGAAAAAACTAAGTTAAAAAGTTCATCTTTATAATGGGTCTACATAATGAATTAATCGGTCAATGCGCTAAAATCGAGGGTTAAACCAAAAAAATATTAAAACATAAAATTGGTCGATGAGGCTGGCTTTGATGACTTATGATTTAAGTTACGTTCGGTAAATAGAGGTTTAGGTTAAAATTAGAGATTTGATTAATTAAATCTGTTAATTTAGATATCTGGTAAATAAAGAGTTAGAAGCAAAATCTTTAATTTTAAAAAATTGCTTATATAAACTTTTAAAATTAGAGGTTTTGATGTAAGTCTTATAAAGACTCTTTTACCCTTAACAATTATAAAAAATTCCAAATAACTTAAATTTAATATTTTCCATTTTAATTTTTTACCGTCACACATTCACGTTATCACATTTATAAATTAATATTTTTTTATTTTATTCTCACGTATTTATATTTGTACTTATTAGGTTGAATCAAGTTCAAGTTTATGCTGGTTATTTTTATGTCGAATTCGGTTGGTTAAAAACGACTCGACCCGTATCTATCCCTAAATGTAAACGGATAAGTTGATTGAAAAATAATAAAAACGCCAATATAAAAGTTTCACTCTAATCCAAGGGCTAAAATAGATATTAAACCTTCTGAATACTTTATAAAAAAAAATCTTACTTATCATCTCTTTTTCCAAACTGCTTATCTCCTTCTTAAGAGTTTCTAGAAATTAAAGCCTTTTAGCTGTAACGATAAACCATATTTATGGATTTGATTAGTGTGTCAATAATATAATAAATTTCAAACAAAATATTATTTATAATTTAAAAAAGTATCCTGATGGGTAATAAGAAAATAAATAAAGATTTTATTATGACATCGTTGATGCGCGTGAAATAATAATAATTTGACCAATGTTTCTTCAGACATATACTTTGGTGGCCGTAATCATGGATGAGGATTAAATCGAATCGAATGAAGCAATAAAAATTTTTAAGTATTTGAATTGGTGATTTATATTTTATTATTTTAATTTTATTTAATTTTTTTATTTGAATCGAGTTTAAGAAATTTGAGTCGAGTTGAGTTTTTATAAAAAATTAATTATACTTATTTATAATGTTATAATATAATTTAATTCTAATTTAAATGATTTTCTTTAATCATATAAGAAATTTATATATATTTCTCTATATGTGATTATTTTTCTTCATATTTTTTATATATCAATATATATCATAAAAATTAAGAGACTCGTTTGAAACTTAAAAATAAATTATTTAATTATTAAAAATTTTAAGTTAATAAGATTTTTATTTTTAACTCGAACGTTATTTGAATTTTTTTGACTCAAATCGAATTTATAAAATTTCGAGACAAATCAAAATAAGTAAAATATTTTCTTCTCAAATTGAGTTTTGCTCACCTATAATTGTAATTACTCTACATTTTACGCATAAAAATTCTGATACTCGGATTTATGTCGTAACATTAAAATCATACATATAAATTTTAACTTTAATTTAAAATTTTTAACTTTAAATCTAAAAATTATACTACTTAGAGACAGAGGAGGGGCTACCACTCCGTGGTCACTTTTAAATATATTTTAAATCATATTTTTTTTCTAAATTAATAATCAATATCCTAATTTTTAGATTTTCATATATGTATATATATTATATATATAGTGCATTTTTAAATAGAGTTTTCAAAGTTCAGTGTCTAATATAATTTGTCAAAGTATTAACTAAGAGAGTAGTAGCAGATACAGACCGACCTGTAGAAATGGAGCATATGACACAAGGCAGAGTTGTTGCAACATATATAACATATTTTTAAAAACAAGTTGAGGTTTTCTTGTAAAAAAAACTTGAGGTTTAAATAGGTATGAGCAAACAAACATCTACTCTGTGATATGATCATGGTCCCTGTGTTTTCCGAAGATCGGATCGACGAGTTCCGTGACCTGTTGTTCCTCCGGTTTCGGAAGTTCAAGCTGTATGAGACTGCATGCAGATATGCATGTGCAAACACCCTTAATGATCTAACCTGTCAACTCGAAACCAATTCTATCGTCTAGACCCGTCCTCCAATCAGCGAGCTGAGGTGCTACGTGCATGGCCGGTGGTTGCATCATGAAATGACTTCCTCCGAAACTTCGATGATCATCGTTTCCCTGGGTCGGATTTCTTCCTGGATTTTCAGAAGATGAATAAGAGCCGACATTAGACACTGAAGCCCCAGCAACCGGAGATAGCAACTTGGTGCCACTGGCATCACCTTTTGCACCAGCGCTAATATCCTTCTTGTTGTTGATCATAAATGTACCAATTATAACCTGTAGATGCAACAAAACTGCAGTGACTTCAACATGAAATAAGACGGTTAAACCTTCTCACAGACAACTGTATATTCTCGTTCTTGTTCGCACTCATGTCGACATAAATGATAACATCCCAAGTCTTAACCCGAGTTTTTTTCCCTTAGTTGTCTATTAAATGCACAGAACTGGATCCAATCCTCACAAATACCTGAACTGGGCCATCAGCCTTTAGAGGACCACCAACTCCTCCACCGATAATCTGGCCATCTGCACTCGATAGACACACACTGATCCCACCAGTCCTCCCTCCAACTTCAGTCCGAACATAAGATCCAGATAGTGAAATGATATGAAACCGACCCTAATATCATATCACACAGGAATGAAATTATATTTTGAGTATATTTTAGGCAAATAAATTATAAGTTTCATCATGTTCTCTCAAAGGTGAGAATATTAACAAAGCCGGACAGGAAACTAATATCAAGGAACAGATATGAGTCTTTCAGGCATATGTGCATGGCAATAGCATCATAAGCATAGGAACAAGCTTTCAGCTGTACTTGAATATTTACTGGACCCTTTATTTACTTGGTAGTAACTAGTAAGTAAAAAAACCTAAGCCATCCTCGTGTTTCATAAACCTCGCAAACTTTATTTATTTCCAGGAAACAAATTCAAAGATAGGAGAATATAGAAACATGAAATTATCTTGCTCAGTTGCTCATATAATTAAGCATAATAAAAGGAGAAAATGAAGCGGTTACCTCATACGCAATGTTACCGCCTGATGTTGCTGGCTGTCTGAAAGATGCATTAGAGATTGTGCCAGATGCAGACAAAATACAGATATCATGCTTGCTTTGTTGCATGAACATCAATATTTTTTGGCCAACATCCTACAGGGATCAATGTATCATGTCACAAAGTCATGAAAACAGCTTGATTTACATATAGGAACAATATTACATGGCATTCAAAAGAGCAAACAAATAAAAGAAATTCAACATATGTAATGCCAAGAAGGCAAAAATGGATAAGGAATTCTTTGACAAAGATGGTTTATGGAATGTCATCCACCTCCCATTATCAGCAAAAGATCAAGGAAATGAAAACAATTATAGCATAACTTAACCTGCCAAAAACTATCAGCTGAGAACTGAACGACAGAGAGCTGGAGGGACTGAATTCCTTTCCCTTCTTTTCACTTTTGTTGAGATAATCAATTAATAAATCCATTTAATGGAAGTATGCTGAATAAAAAGGCTAGCATATTTCAGAAATAGAGAATTTGCACTCGGAAATGTAAAATGATTCATCCATCCTCTTCGGAAGAGTATTGCAACCAGAGATTAGCACAAATGGGGTAATACAATGGTGTCAATCTTGCATATGCTAAAGGCCTTAATTCCCATCCTAATAAACATTTCAAAAAAGAAAAAAAAAGACATCTAAAATATTAGTAAAAGCCTGAAGCAGTAACAAGCACCATACCTCTCCTGCAACTACATTGATAACATGTGGGGTAAAACTTTGACCTGCATTGCCTGCATCAATTGGAGGAGAGGAAGAGAAAGAATTAAGTTTTGGCAAGGGGATTCATCCACAAGACAAGTAAATGATTCACATTCTGAATCAACTAATAATAATTAATAAGCTGTATTAAACAGATACATCCAACTATAACAATGCACCAAAGCTCTCACTTTTCAATAAATTTGCAATAAACCCCCTCAAAACCATATAATTCAGAAAGAGTACCCAAAAGTGATAAGCTTTTATCAATGAACACCCACCCAAAGCAACCAACTGAGACTTCTTAGAAGAGACAGAAAGCGAACCACTTGCGCCACCAAAAGCCGCCGGCTGCTGTTCCAGCCGTTCCTTCAAGCCAAACGACGCCGTTTTCTTAGCCGCCATGGCCTGTTCCGGGGTCTCATACTTCCTAGGCCTCCCTCTCTTCCTCCTCGCAGGCTCCAACGGCGACGTCACCGTCGAAGGTACGGAATGAGTGTACAACATGTGGTGGGATTCCCCACTTCCGTTATGGGGCAGAAGTCCATTAGTCGGTGACAAAGTAGCGGTGCCAGTGGTGGAGGTGGTGGAGAAGTAGCGTTGTTGATGGTGGTTTTCATTGGATTCCATTGGTTTTTTCAGTTTATAGAGAGAGGGAATTGAAAATAAAAATAAAAATAAAATCTTTTGCAGATTTTTAAAATATTTTGTCTTTTAATTTTGTTTATAATTTCTTTTCTTGTTTCTTGATTCTTTTAGGGATTTTCAATTTGGGGTCGTGTAATTTGAGCCGTCGGATGAAGAATTAGGGTTCCGATGATTGACTTTTCAATTAGGGCTTCAGAGTACTTTTTTGTCGGTTCGTTCTTTTGACGAGAATACCCGTTTTACACAATTTGACCCCAAATTTTACACATTTTTCATTTGGGTACTTCAAATTTTGTCTTAACTTACCCGAAAGGAGACAAGAACCTATGGTCCTATCAATTGATTCAGTAGAATAAACTAAAAATTATATAAATTGTTAAAAAAAAACAATGGAATAAAAACTCGAACCAATCATTCCGATTTTCGCAATATCGAGTTATTTTTATTACCGGTGCATCAAATAATAACTCATACTCCTAGAAATATAGAAAAAATAAAAACTATGATACTCAAATCCGAATAACATAATAGGCAAGTGCATTGTTTCAGACTGACCCCTAGTGTGCTATCAATATTGGTTCATATCGGTGTTAGACGATATTAAAACTTACACCCGAATTCGAATAACAAGTATAAATCAACAAATATTTTACACATTAACAAAAAAGTATAAATCTGAATTCGAAGTCATAGATTACTACCATATTCGAAGTCATAGACCGTGGAGAACCGGTTCATATCATGTAATGTGAATCCTCAACATGCTTAGACCTCATCTTTCAATGGCTCGCTGTTGGTAGTCTCCTTTGTTGATGGTGAAACTGAAGAATGCAGATTCTTAAGCTCCTCTAACTGCACCGAAGAAACAACTCAGGTAAAACGCACAACAAAAGTTCGATTCAGAGAAAAATATGGTGTGCAAATTAAACCAAGCTTGATTATCTGGAATAACCTTGTAATCCTTCGATTATAAGCTGTAACGGTTACAATATATGCGGAAAATGTCAAAAAACAAACAGTAAAAACTGCTGGAGCAGCATGGAAGTTTGCAATCATCCTTTACGGAGGTAACATTCTACATGCTCGAGATTTGTATCATTTCCAGCATAATCGAATGACAACACGAGGAATTCACCGTGCCATAACTCAATTATAGTAATAATAATAAACTTTTATATTTGGTTAATAATGGACCCTTGTAAATCAGTTTAACAATTTGGTATGATCCTTGAACTTGTATTCGGGCAGACAGGTTACTCCAACGGATTAGCGTTATTACATAACATCGTATGTTGACGAATGCTAAGCTACAACATATCCTGTCATATTTTTTTTCTTTCTAAATGCCGATGTGGCAACTTAATATCAGTCAACAAAGCTATGTCAACGATTTATGCAATGGTGTAATTCCATTAGGTTAACTTGCTTCATGGAAATAACCTTAAGCAACCCGATTATATATTCATATATAGTGAAAAATACTACCTTAACCAAATAAATCAATCATACCTCTTTGCAAGCATCCTCGTGCTTGCACAATAGCTCATTGTACTTTGCTCGCAAATCTGACATCTCAGTTTGTAGCGTTTCATATTCAGATGCCATTGGACCCCCTAATTTTTGTTGAACAAACCTATAATGGAAAATAAATCTCTCAACATTCCTAGACAAAGAACACGAATGGATGTAAACCATAAGCTGCTCAATGCAAGACAAGTAATACTTAGGTAAGCCATTAGCTAGTGTCATGTGCCGAGACATCATCTCAGGCAACACTAGAGTCTTGACAAGATCAAGCATTTGCAGACATCAACAAGCAATGTGCATTGTTACTAATCTATTTAGATCCAAACCCGACACATATTTATATTCGAAATTAGAACATCTAAGATATGTTTCAGATATCTCTTGCCTTGTGTAAACAGATCCTATCCCTATGTTTATAAACTTGAACAACTGATATCCTAAACTCAATTGAAAGATTGAATCCTGAAACTCACTCAAGGGCAGAAGATGGCTTCTCATCTTGTTCATACAATGCAACCAAAACTACAAAAACAAAAGAAATGAAATTAAAAGACAATCAAATACCCAGATCAAGAAACATGTTAAAACAAGAGGAAATTAAAATTAAAATCAAAATCAAAATCAAAACCTTTGGTGAGAGCATCAACAACTCCACTGGACTCAAGATACTTCCTAAATGCTTCTTTCTTAGCTTCTTTTTCCTGAATCCAAAATCTGGGTATTTAGTATTCACACTTATAAGTGTTAAACATTTGAATTTCATGTGAAAAAAATAGAGAATTCACCCACATTAACTATAAAATCCAGAAGCTTTTAAGTAAACAAAAGTGAGTACCTCTTTATATCTCATCATTATCTTCAAGCTTCAGCAGTTGGGTTTTCTTGGCCTGGAACTCCTCTGTGTTGAGCAAATCTAAGATCTGGGTTACTACTGTTAAGCCATTACCATCAGGATCAGGATGGATGATGTTTTGTTTCAGTTGCCAATTGTGTCGGTTAAGATTTTCCAGGTTGAGACCAAGCTTGGAAATTACTCCATATTTTCAACCATGGGTGGAGTACAGTTGGACTTTGCAATTCCGCTTAAGATTCTTGGGCTTTAACCCATATACAGGTGTTGGGCTAGGAATTTTAAATCAACCCTAATTTTATTTAAATTAAAATTAGAGTTAATTTATGTATTTAGAATAATAATTTAATTCACGTGGTAGTTTATTAATATAATAATTAATTTTTTTATGGGTAAAGAAGCGTACACGCTTATGTCTCGTTAAAAAAATCTCTCTAAACTTAAATGGAGGAAAAAGAGTGTATAAGCGAGTACTTACAAGATCAGCGCCACAAACGACTATAAGAAAAATAAAAAAAAATACATAATGAATTAGTGTACGATATGAGTAGGGTTCAGTGTTTTGTCGAGTTAGGTTAAATTATTTTAAATTATTTAGTTTATAAAAATTATTTTATAATTTAATTTTTTAATTATATCGAGTTTTTGATTTTTTATATAAATTAAAAACTTATATTTTTATATTTTTACTACGCTCTTGTCTTTTTTATTTATATTTTTATATGTGATATATAATATATTTGATAAAATTAATAAATTTTACTCTAACTTAAATATTATTCAACTTAATATTAAAAATTTTAAATTTTTTGAATTTTTATATTCAACCCTACCAAACAATAAATAAACATAAAATACATTTTCCTTTCAATTTTTATCTTATCTACCAAATATATTAATAAAAAGAAAAAGGAAATCATTTTTTTATTTATTCACTTTTTAATTTTTTTACCATTTCGAATTTTAGCACCTTATTAAATAAAACATTAAAACCAAAATTTATTCGACCTACCTATTTGGCAAGTCAAACGAAACCAATCATTTATATTTAAAAAAATTAGAATTAATTTATATTCTAAATTTGATTTTTTTATTAATTTAATTCAACGAATATATCAATTTTTTTTCAAATCATTTAAATTGAAAATAAAGAAAAAAATTAATCAATAAAAATACACAATAATAGAATTGTTGCATCAATATATTTTTTCCATCTTCTACGAGAAATGACAACAGTAATAATATTAAGGTTTAATATCCAAATAAGTGCCTAAACTAATCTTGTAAATCATATTTGGTACTTAAACTTTATTTTTTTCTCCAAATAACATTCTCTCAGTTCTCCTCATCACACTGACCTCCAGAACTCCCTCCACGACCTTCAGGTGACACGACGGCACTTCCACTTTTGATCAGTGCCCTGCCACCACCGTGCACGCCTTCTCCAGAGGAGACACGCAAAAAATCGGGAAACCCTCTGGCCGCGAGTGCTCCACTTCCACCTGCAGAGCTAGCTTCACTTGGAAGTATGTTAAGACCCGTGCCTCCGCCAGAACTCAACCCTACCTGACCATGCAGGGGTTGTTGTTGCAGAGCCGAAAATGGTTGCTGAGCATACAACGCCGAGGCCCGTGGGGTCATAAGTGACTGCGCCATCACCGGTTGAGCTTGTTGGTGTGGCATATAGTGTCCGGCTCCTGGCTGCATAATACCGCCGGAAGGAAACTACAAGCATCCCACAAAAACAATCAGAATAACTATTATATCTGTTGGAGGGACATAGAAATGGCATTTGTACCTGAACGTGCACAGCCGGTGGAGGCGGTTGAGAATCCGCAATCGCAGCCAGATACATGAGGTTTTGTTGCAGCCGTGCTTGGTTCCTGCAGATATTTCAAGCCAAGTGAACAAAACTGTACCCCAAAACCCAAGTTCGGCAGACATTAGAGTCTGACAACCATCACTTACTCAGCACATTCATTCAATTTTCCAGACTTCTGGCTCTCAACAATCTTTAAGATCAACGACTTGTTCTCGTCCAGATACTGCAAGCATTAAAGTGATAAAACTACTCCATGGCATAGTGCTGTACACACAGACAGATCAAAAACAAAAACAAAAACAAGACCGAGAAAGTGGAGAACCTGTTGTATATGATCAGTAGTGACATTGTTGGGATAATAAGCTGAAACCATGGGCTGCATCTGCATCATGTGCTGCTGCATTTTCTTTTCTTTATATCCAAACACAACAAAGAAAATAAGAAACAATCTCAGTCCAGAACACCGTGAGCTGAAAGAGTGAAACCACAGGGAAATGAAAGACAAATAGAGATACATACCCTTTGACTTGTTTTTCCTATATTTCTTCAGCTTTCTTTCTGAGTTACAATGACAGAACGAGAGAGAAGAGGAGACAAGAGATCAAACAATAACTATTGAAGACAAAGAGCTTCCCTTTACTCTCTCTGTCGACTAAGAAGAAAAGGTTTGGATATTTTGAGGTTTCATTGTTGCCAACACTTCTCTTTCTCTGTCGGTACAGGGAGGGACCATGGAGGTAAGAAGAGAGGGGGTTGTAACATAAAATTAGAAGGATTAAAAAAATTTAAACTTATTTTAACAAATTAATGAAAAAATTACATTAAAACTCACTAAAGTTAAGAAAATAACAGCCGTGAAAGCAAAGGAACAGTGGAAAAGCAGATCTCCGTGCAGCTGCAGGCAGTAAATTCACTCCGAAAATGGAAAAAGATGATTTTCCTGTTCTTCGGACATGTCTCTGTCGGTCTATAAACCATTTTGTTTTATACTACAAAGTACAAACTAAAAATTATTTAAACTTAAAATTTATAAAAAAATATTTTTTTTTAGTATTTAAATTTATAAAATAATAATTTATTTAGTATTTAAATTTATAAAAATTTAAATTATTATTAAACCAATTTTTTATCCTTCTTTATTTAGTCTTTTATTTAATTAAATACTTGATAATTCCATGTTGTTTTCCATTCCTACATGATTCGGTAACATTATTGGTCTGCGTGACCCTGTCTGTGTGCCACGTGAAATTGTCACGTGGCTTCTGGTAATGCTGTCCAGTCGATATCCATCTCACCTAACACAGTCAGCCATTTTGATGTCAGTCCATTATTATTATAGGTCAAACGGAGGTGACCCACAGTCTTATCATGGACACCAATCACAACCGAACATTGCCTTCGTAATGTATACAGAAATTTGTAAAATACAAAACTTCTTTTATTTAGGTACTTGCAAAAGAAATGAAGGGAGACCCGAGATTATTAATTTTTATTTTTATTAAATTAGGATTTAAAATTTTCTAATTTTAAATTAATATTTTATTTTTCTTTAAACTTATAGCATGAGTATGATAAGTTTTCCAATTCGATTTTATAATTTTAAATTAATATTTTTATTTTTTTAAATTAATACATCAACAGTGTTAAAAAGTTATTAAATTCGATTTTAATTTTTAGAGTTTAGAATTTAGAGTTTACGATAAAAATTATATATTTTTTTGAAGACTAAAACTTTTATTATATCAAATATTTTTTAATTTTAATTACATAATAACTTATTTATCATGAAATTTTAATTAAATATTTTTATATATTTTTAAATTTATAATTGAACCACTGAATTATTATTATTATTATTAAAATTTTTATTATAACTAAATGACCTTTCATGTATTTTATTGTTTCTTTGACTTTGATAATATTGAAACCCCCACATTAATTGTACTTATAAACATCACATTTCAAGTTGAGGTCAGTCCTCCACCATTGGGAAAGCCCATGAGCTTGCATGAAATCTTGTGAAGGACTTAAATTCACAGTCAGATTTGCCGAAGGAAGAAGATGAAGTGGTTCAGAAGATTCAACACCTTGCGCTCCAACAGCATTCAAAACAAGATTTCCAAGTGAAGTTTGGCTCGTTTTCCTCGCAATGGACTTGGCTGCAAAGCCAAAGGATTCAAGCTTTCTCCTATGCTCGAAATAACCTATATATTCCGAGCATATGGGGTCTCCTGGATTCACAAACAAGAAAGGAGTCCATCCAGACATTGCAGAAAATGGATCCAGATTTCCGTTTCCAGTATTTGAATCATTGTTTCTATCGTTCATCGAATTGGCGAAAGCCAGACCGGCTTTGATTATCGTTCCAGCGAATCGGATCCCGTGTTTCAATGCCTCGTCTCCGATGCTCTCGATCGGAGCCGATATGTAAGGCGGATTGAAGAGGAGAGATTCCAAGAATACACCGGATTTCGCCATCGTTTTCCCGGCCAGCATTGCGATGGACGCACCTTGCGAATGACCGGTTAGCCACACTTTCGAAATCCCTGCCATACCTACCGTGTCTCGCACGGTATTAATGGCAATCACGGACCGAGACGTTCGATCGAGACCGTTTCGGATAATATCGATATCCAATTCAATATCTCTAGCAAGTGATCCGAGTTTGAGCAACGTACCTCGGAAGGCGATCACATATCGAGGGCTTTCATGAATGTTGTAATGACATGAATAATCCCAAGGTTTGTATTCGAAAATGGCACCAAAGATACATTGATCGCTTTCAATCAGAGGGGCTACATACTTGAACTGGAAAAACTCCCACCACGGCGGAGCCAAACACTCGGGACCTCGACGTCCGTCCTGCCGGTCACCTTCCAACACGTAGACACCCTTGACTAAACTTGCGGCAACCGATCTCCGGTGATGAGCATTTGTCCAATCAATCCAGGTTAGGTATGTGGGTCCTGAAATGCTAAACTGGTCATTTCCGGAAGCCATTGAAACACCAAGAATTCTAGTTTTTGATTTCCAGGAACGTGGGCGACATTCTGGTGGAATTAAAGATGATTTATTGGGGGACTTATGTAATAAAAAAAAAGCAAACTGTATCTCTGTCATAGGACGCCATTGTTAGTATAAACAGATAAAATTTACAGTTTCTGTTAAAACATAGCATTTGTATAGCTTTGTTATTGTTGTTGCATATGTAATTAGGACAACTTTATATAATCATATTTAGGATTTGAATTTATTTCCACCAGAAAATTATTCTGTTCGATCTAAAATTCGAATGTTAGTAGTCCAATTTCCTATTTTCACGCTAATATATTTTGTGTATTAGATTAATTAATATTTTTTAATAAAATATTCTAATACTTTTGTGGGTGATTTTGAAGGGTGCAAATAGTCTACCTCTTTTCTATATATCAATTTGTGCCTCCGCATCAAATTAAAGGTTTAAAGTGTAGGGTTTAGAGTTTAAGGTATGGGATGTGGTTAGGGTTTATAAAATTAGGGTAGGTATATTTTTAGGGGTAGGGTTTAGGGTTTAAGATATAAAAATTAGGGTTAGGGTTTAAATTCAATCTTTTTAAATTTTTTAACAAAATACGCAAAAAATGTATAGAAAAAATGTAAAGGATTTTTTCTCGATTTTGAATTTGACATTGCTTAAGGACATAATCTAGTCATGTTTTGCTTGTTACAAAATTGAGTTTTAGTTACCTTGCCTTAGAAAAATCTAACAAACTGAGATGATTTTGTGATTCAGAGCTTGACACCTCAACTAAAATATCCCTAACCCTGTAATAATTAGTATTAATATTCAAGATGACGTGAAACCTTAACCAAGATGGGGTGAACCAAAATCAGATTGGAAAGACACCTTGATTCAAACATTTAGTTCCAAGTTGTACTATAATGATTGGATAAAATATTTTTAGTATCCGAATTTGATAAAAAAAATATATTTTAAATATATCGAGTATAATATAATAATAATCACTAATGTTTTATTAAACCATGAAACGATAAATATTGATCACACATTTTAAAATTATTATATATCAAAAACGAAATCAAATTTTTAATCATTGATTAAAATAAAATAAATCTTATTTTTTTTAATATGTTATATCATTAGAATGTGTCATAACAAGCCAAAAATTCATATTTAATGATCAATAAAAAAAAATTCAAAAATCAAAAATTTGACTATAATTTTATGGCATTCTTCTTTACATGAAACCCATATAATAATCACTAATTTTATATAAAAAATAATGGTTTGACTATAATTAGATCCTTATGCATCAAACAAATAAATCAAAAATAGGCCCTACATCTTGTTTAATTCAAATAATTTGACTAAAAATATTAATATTATCTCATATTATATAAGTTCGAATTTTAATATTTATCTTAATAATAAAATAATATATTAAATTAATCAAACAGAAGACTGAAGTATAAAACAAATACTATCATGTAATTAGTAATCACACTATAATGTTTAAAAACAACATAATAGTGTTTTAACTCAGTTTTAATTTCATATTAGTCAAATAAATTTTTTTGTCTTTACTGAATTTTATATCCAAATACTTAATATATTTTTGTCCTTTTCGATGTCCGACTTTAAATCAATCTTTATTCTAATTCAATCCATATAACATATAAATTAGTTTTAGACTTTGTCTATCATTAAAGTCACGAATATTCATCGGTCGATAACACATGTTTCGACAAAAACTAAAACTTTGATCTATAGACAAACATCTGATGTTTATCGTTATTTTTCTTTGATTAATAAATATTCATAAAAAAACACAATTAAAAAACACATAAAAACGGTATCTTTGGTTTCGAAAATCAAATACCATTAAATTCCAATTATTTTCTTTATCCATTCTAAAATAATTTTTCAAAATTAGTACTAATAAATTCTTTATTTAAAGTTGCTTAATATGTGGTTGATGTTCTTGAAACTATTTATTAATACTTACAGTGCCCACCTTCCCTCCGTTACGACCAAACCAAACAACAATTCCCTCCAACTTTCCCATCTTGAATTCAAAATCTACCACTTCAGGAACTGTTTTCCCACCTGCCAAACACTTACTTTGTACTGTAAAAGTTATTTTTAAATGCGTGCTCAAATTTGAAAAAAAATGGTGTTTTGAGTTATGTAAAAGAGATGAGAGAGCTAACTAAGATTAATAACTTGATTAATAGTAATTAATAAATTGAGAAAACAATAAAAGTACAGTAATTTATTTATCCAAAAACTATAATTAATAGTATTAATGTGCTACTATCTTACTTATTATGGACAGAATTGTTGTATTATTTGTCAAGTAGTTTAAAATTTAATGAGGAGCAAGTAATTAATGTTAAATATATCACCAATAATATTCTTAATTTTTTGGGGAAGGTTTCTTAGTGATTTTTTTTGAAATTTTTTATTTCACATAAAAAATATTTTATGAAAATTTTGATAGTAAATGAAAGTTCAAAACCATTGTTTAGTTTAGCGAGTAATATGAAAGGATATTCGATCAAGTTAAATAGAGTCATGAAATTTTAATTTGAGTTTATAAAAAAACGAGACAAATAGAGTGAAGATGAATTAATTATTTTAACGTCGAGTTAATTAAATAATTCAGTTTTTTTTAATTTGAACTGAATTTTACTTATCCCTAATAAATAAAATTAACCTTCAACCTATACGAAAAGATGAAATAAATATTTTATAAGCTAATATACCATGTAAACGTAACAATTTGAATTTGTGTTTTTAAGATAAATATTATATTTTTTTTTATTAATACACTTATTGGACACAACAAAATCTTCTAAGTTGTGTCAACTAATTAATTATTAATTAATTAATTATGTTAAAAAATTAAATTAATTTTTAATATTATATCTTAAATCTTATTTATTATTAGTAAAAAAATTACATGTGCGCTAAATATTAGGGGAAAAACAAAATAAGCTGTCTTTTATAAGTAGTACTTAACAACTCAATATTAGAAAGAAGAAAGTAGAAAAAATAGAAAACACTTTGTCTGCTAGTAAGACGCACCAAGAGAGCACAGCGAGGGAAACTGCAAAGAAAGAGAGGAGAAAAGGGTTTCAGGATCTTGTCAGATCAAGCTACAAAACATGTAAGATATATATTATTTGTATCAAAGTTCTAATCTTTTTTCGGTTTTGGGTTTTTGGTCTTGGAATTACCAATGTGGTTCATCAGTTTAAATGATTCCATTTTGCTGTCTTTTTTAAGGTTTTGTATTTGTTTTATGTGAATGTCTGCTGTGAAATGAAGATTTTTGGTGAATTTCTGGGATTTATAGATTCTGGGTTTTCTCAGTTTGGTCTCCAAGTGTTGGATTTGTGTAAATCTAGTTTGTTTCCATCTCTACTAAGCTGAATTGGGTTGGAAAGGTTGACTGCTCTGCAATATTCGATCCGGATTAATCAATCGATTCTTAAGTTCCTTATAATTTGGATTTGAAGGTTCTATAAATGTTTTTCTTGATAACACTGAATGTACAGCAATTTTATTCAATTTGGACTAGGATGCATGTTTTAGCTTAGATGTGGATTTCAGACTGCAGATCATAGTCGGATCTACATGAAAACTCGGTTTGAATTCGGGTTTTAGTTCCGTGGATCATATATGAAACTTGTTTCAAAACTGTTTTAACCATGTAATACTTGTCATTGTTAGTGTAGTCTTTGTTTCTAATGCAGTTTAATGGGGATGGAACTCTCAGATGTGGACATGGACGATAAGCCAAATGGTGTGGTGAAATCGAACGGTATTCCGAGAGTTTCACAAGGCATGGAGTCAAATGGTTGTGATATTAAGGAATGCACCATTGAAAGCTCTGTCGTCGAGAATGGTCTCGAGAAGCAAGAAATGCTGGGTGTTAAAAGCAATCATTTCGGTATTTACGTCCATGAAGGTAAAAATGTGAAGGCTGAAGAACAGATGTCCATGTACAACAACATTGGAACAACTTCATCGAGATCGATTGGTGCAAATGGCAATGTAAATGGTGACTGTACACTCTCCCCTACTTCTACAAAGGGTTCAGAGGTAATTCCGGTTCTTGATTAAGAACGAAATTTTGTGACCCTGTGAATACTATATGGATCTCTGGTTGAGTTGTACTTAAATCCAATTTTTCGGTATTTACTTCGGTTTTTGACACTCGTATCCCCCCTTTTTTCAGCTGTACTCTCCGATGACCCCTCCGATGTCAAGGAAGCCACTGCAACCATATGGCAGGAAGATTCCTGATGAAGATGATTGGTCTGTCACTTCCTCATATCCTTTATTTGGTGTTAAGACATGGTACTACCAGCCTGTTTGTAGAAGATTGTTTTATGTACTTCCCTACTGGAACTCTATAATGTATTTCTTCCTTAGCTGTATCTGGTACGGTTGCATCTGTTCGAACTGCTAGATCGAGGGTAACTATTGGATCTGCTCCGACTTTTAGAAGTGCTGAACGTGCTGAGAAACGGAGGGAGGTGCAGTCTTAATCATACTCTATGTGATACTTTATTCAGTTGTCGTCCATATTTCAATATTTCATTTTCCAATCTATCCAGTTAATTATAATGTTCTTTTCTCAATCCAGTTTTACCAAAAGTTAGAGGAGAAACACCAAGCTTTGGAGGCGCAGAGAAACCAATGCGAGGCCCGGACTAAGGTCTGTAGTATTTAGAATATCCTTTATATTTATGCTAAGATTTGGTTCGATTTAACAAATTTGAGCTTCCTTGGTTTCTTACAGGAAGAGCAAGAAGCAGCCCTTAAACAACTTAGAAAGAGCATGGTTGTCAAAGCAAATCCAGTACCTGATTTCTACTATGAAGGACCTCCACGAAAAGTTGAATTGAAGAAGGTATTTCCGTCGATCTTTCCTCCTAGTTTTTCTCGAGTCCTCAAAGTTGCATGTTGGAAAATATGTTTTGATCTATGTTACTTATACTCGAGTATGAGTATCAGACATGCCATATGAGTATGTGTCATACAAGTATGTTAAATGTTCGTGGTGGATCCTCGAAGATCATAACCCTATACTCATTCAAATACACATCAAATAATTGTACCTCTTAGGCTATATATGTTTCATTCTTTTATTTCATTACAGCTGCCATTGACTCGGCCAAAGTCACCAAATTTTACCCGGAGAAAGAGCTGTGGTGATGCAGTCCACTCATCTCAGGACGAAAAGGCAAAATCTTTGTACCAGACACGCAGTCACAGCTTAGGTAACCATACCGAACGATCTCCTACTACAACTGAGCTCAAAAGTAAAGCCCGGGTGAGCGGACAGACTGGTAATGCAGGTGGCAAGGCTAAAGATGGATCGAAACAGGTAAAAGAGGCGACAAAAGCCACACCTACACCTACAAGAATCGCAGCACCGAGTACTGCTAATATCAGGGTTCAATCCTGAGCATCTAGTTATTTTTACTAACTATTAAGCTGCGAAATAGTCTCGAATTTCTGCAGTATGGATGTTCTGAAACTGAATGGTAATTAGCTTGTTTCATTTTTAGCAGAGACACCATGTTTTTGCAATGGCTTGCATTAATGAAGAAGATGATTAGTAATTTAGCGCTTTAATTACACTTAAACCATATTTTATTTGATAAAAAGAACATCCGAAATCCTTGTTCTGTTTTATATAAATTACATATATCAATCTGAATTCCACAAATAACCCTAATCAACTAGCGAATTTACACACTGTTAAAGGAAGAACGAACCTCTAAGTCCTACAAACATACGTTACTTTATCTTTACGTCTTTGCCTTCTTCGGCGCCGATTTCTTAGCCGGAGATTTCACGCTCTTTGGCTTCTTCGTCACAACAGCCTGCTTTGCCGCAGAATTTACCTTCTTCACGCTCTTCGCTACCTTAGCAGGCTTAGCTTTAGCCTTAGCTGTAATCTTCGGTTTCCCCACAATCTTGGCCTTCGCCTTAACAGGAGTGGAAACTTTGGCCTTTGCTTTTGGTTTCGCCGCAGTTTTAACCGTCTTCGGCTTGGATTTCGCGGCGGTAGTGGTAGCAGCTTTAGGCTTCGCGGCGGCAGCTTTCCTGAAGCAACAAACTTCTTTATCTGAACGAGTAAGAGCTTTCGGAAATTCAACGGTAATTGCTTATGCTTTTCTTCTACGAATTTCGTGATCGCATATTGGCTCGATCCTGTCCTCTCTTTCAACGCAATGATCGCATCGGAAATCATCTAAAATATTAACAAAAGATTAATTTAAAATCAAAATTAAACATGAAGAGAGACGAACCAAACAGTCTCTAGATAGAGAAAGGTTTACCTCGAGAAACGGAGGATGTGAAGAAACAGATTTCGGCTTCTTAGAGCTGGCAGTTTTCTTCTTCACGACGGAAGCTACGGCGGAAGCCATGAGTCAGGTCGACGAATTTACAGATCGGAAAAGATTCAAAAAAAGCAAAATTACAGTTAAGGTATGATCATTTTATAAGGGAAACGCTGAAAGGTTATTAGTTGAGAAGGGATTAATACGGATCTATAGGCAATAGAAATTTTAAATTTCGGCTGTTCGATTTATATTTATGGACGGTTGAGATTTGAAGTTTAGACGAGTTTCGGATCGTGGAGTATTGGAAAAGGGAAGCATGATGTTGTAATGAGAGCTCGGGACTGTGTTTTTTAGTCGTTTTGATGTGAGAAAAAACCGAGTTAAAAAATTGTTATGATATCATTTGTTTCGAGATTATTATATTTTTCTCAAAAAACATTTTTGATAAAATTTATAAAATTATCGTTTATAAATTTAAAAAAAAAATCATTTTTTTTTGAACAAGCTAAACTGATTACAGTAATATTTGTTTTAGAATATAATCTTCACTATTTAACATTGATGGCTCCATCACATTACTGACATCGTTAATATTCAAACCTGTAACTTTTAAGAATAACAATCATTCATTTAATCACTTATACTAAAAGACTCGTGCTAAACTACATTACTTATCCGTCTACTTAAACGGTTCCATCCCCCTAATGTACCTGACTGTAGCGAATCCTTTTCCCCACAAAACTAGTCTCGACAGTTAGAAATGGATGGTAGAATAACAAAGACCTCTACATTCTCCATTAAAGCATCTCAGCCGTATCCTTTTTAGCTGATGCATTCACAATATATAAAAACCCAATCTCAAACATCGCTCCATCCCCCACATTATTCGCTTTATATATTATTGTCTGGCCGCGTCAGCTTTAATTGTTTTAGTTCGATTTTTATAAAAAATCAAAAAGTTATTAAGATATTTTTAAATTTCAAAATTAAAGAAGTTTCTTTTTAATTTTATTTTTCGAGGAAAATGGCAAAAGACAGTAGATCAATTACAACAAAGGTTACTAAATCTTCACCATCTTTATCATTATGTGATTCGAAACCAAAAGATTTACAACGTAACGTGCGAAGACCACCACCATTAAAGCTCGATAAGAGAGTTCTATCCAAGCAATTGTCGATGCGAGAAACATCGAGGTTCATGTTTTAAGTTAATTTTTATTGTTATATAATCGTGTTGTGTCTGAAACTATTGTGATTACAGAGAGATTGCTTGGGAGAGAAGGCGACGACAAATTCTTCGTCAAGAGAGAAAGAAGAAAGAGGTTGCCATGAATGAGAACGAATTGACAGATGAAGATTTGAAAGAGCTTAAAGGGTGCATAGAATTAGGGTTCGGATTCAACGAAGAAGAAGGTCAAAAACTATGCAACACACTGCCTGCTTTAGACCTTTATTTTGCTGTAAACCGTCAGCTTTCTCCGCTTCCATCACCTCAAAATAAGGGTTATTTATCACCATTACCATCACCATTACCGTCGCCATCGGTTAGATCATCGTATCTTCCAAGCCCTAGAAGTGAGGCAGATTGGAAAATTTGTAGTCCAGGTACATCGCATTTCAATATCAAATATCGAGATTTAAATTACGGGCGAAAATTAATTATATCGTAAAGCTACGATACGAGTCGAAAGAATATGATCCCTCAGGTTTTCTATAGTTTACCCTTAATCATAATTATCGATTTGGTCTCTGATAATATCTTTTGTATCTCTTTTGTTAGGAGAGAATCCTCAACAAGTGAAGACTAGGATAAGGCATTGGGCGCAAGCTGTAGCCTGTTCTCTGAAGCAGTCATGTTGAGAAGGCAAAAAAATAAAAGGAATATAGTGTAAGAAAATACGATTTTTTTGGTAGAGAAGATTGGAAGGAGGAAAGATGGAAAATTTTGTTAATCAAATGAAATATATTCAGAATCGTCGAGTAATTAAGGTTATGAATTTTAATCATTTGATTAATAATTTTTTCGTCTTTTTTGCTTTCACCTAAAGACTCTATTTTTTATTTTTATTTTTATATACTTCCTAATATTTTTAAGATCCAATTTTGTATGAGATCACTTGTAAGGATTCAATTGAAATGAGATTTAAGACCGATTTTCTTTCAGTAAGGTCTCGTTATTACAATATCTCTTTTTTTTTTTACTGGTGTCGATATGATTATTCATGTTATAACCAATCATTTATCGTTATCAAATAAATTCGAGACCGAGAATAAAAAGCTTCCTAGTGAATTTAGTAGCTTTCAAGCAGCCACTGCTACTAGCATTTTTATTCCATAATGTATTTTATTTGTGATATTGATTTTTATTACAAAGCATGATTTATTGCTGAAACTCATTTAATCCCCACAATTCACAAACTCATAGTTCACAGTGAGGAAGCCATTGAAAACTCCCTGACCATTCGTATCAATTTGATTGAACACATTCACATCCAAGTCCAGGCCACCATTGCTGCAACGATCGACGATTCTCACCGTCACCTGATCTCCGGTCGCGGTGTTCGTCACCTACACGGAAACACGATTAATTTATAATAAAATCACGAATTCGAGTAACATAATCAATCAACTCAAAAAGTAATATATATATAAGAACATATACTAGTAGCATTTACGTACCCTTAAGCATCTGCCACAGGAAGCTTGACCTTGAGGACCAGCAGGATGGCAGAAGGCCGTCCATCCGTATCGGCGACGCCATTCCAAGGGCCTACCGGCGTCCCACGTGGCGCAGAAAACACTTGCAGCGTTGTAATCCCAGTTTATATTCTGTGGATTATAAAGGTGATAAGTAGCTCTGACGTTCGAAGCACTCTGTGCCGCCGCCGATGCCACCACACAAGCTAACACCACGATGCAAAGCTTCCATTTCTCCATCTTTTTTTCTTCTGTTTTCGTTTCCTCGACATGTTGTGAATTTATAGTGAATTTAAACCATGAATTGTTCGTTGGATTGGCATCGTGTCATGACCGGAAGCTTGAAAATTCAAAGTACGTAATGGTTTTTACTTTTTCTTTTATCTTCTTCAGCCAGCAACTACAGATTCTAGACGATCATGAATCATGATGTGACTGAAAAGTTGTTTGTTTTGTTGATTTCAGTACCCGCATTCATCGGATGTCTTGGAAAATATGGTTTCAGTATTTGTACGCTGATTCATTGCACCTGTCTGAAGGTTGATTTACATAAAATCGAAAAATCGAAATAAATTAATCGATCATAAAATTTTAAATCGAATAAATAATTTAAATAATTTGAGTTCGAATAATTTTATATGTTTACGGTGTGATGCGAAGAACTGTAATGTTTTACGCAAAGAGAAACTTTGAGACATATTTTAAGACTTGTCTTCGGATGACTTTTCTTTTCTACCAATGTGACGTTCTACGAACAAGAATTTTTTTGACGTTAGATGTGATACTATCTTTATCTAAAAATTATTTTTTTAATATTTTTTATTTTTATTTATAATTATTTAACATTTATTATTACAAAAATATAAAAATATATATTTTATAAACTTCTGATTAAGAAAATTTTAAATATATATTATAAAAAATAATTATTTAAAATATTTAATATAGTTATAAATAAACTTTAATAATTTTAATTTTAATAAATTAATAATAAATAATTTTAATGAGACGAAGGAAATAAAAAACAAACAAATCACGTTATGTTTAGAAATGGAAAGACAACATTGGCTAGTTGTATTAAAAATTTAAATTTTAAATCCTAATTTTTATTTTTTATATATAAAATCCTAAATCTTATACACTAAAAAATACACCTTATCTCTAATTCTTTAAACCCTAACTGCAACCTCTAACCTAGAACCCCAAACCCTAACTCCTCTAATTTGAAACGGAAACACAACTGAAAGTTTAAAAAAGAAATAAACGATTTATACTGACTCATTGTTCTAGTTTGATAATAAATGCTTCATCGATTTATCTGTAATTTAATCGACTTTAAAGTATAATAAAATTTAGATTTGTTGATGAGTTGAGAAGGATGGTGTTTGGGTGTTATACGTGATCTATTCCGGTAAATTTAAGTAAATAATTACGATCGATATAAATAAAAAAAATTAAAAAATAGTCTAAGGTGAACTTTATACGAAATTCAATTTATAGATGGCCATCGAGAATGAAACTATGATTGAATATTGTCGAGAATAAAATATTAAATTTAAAAAATATATAAGTTTATTAAGTATTTATATTTAAAATTTATGAGACAAAGGATATTTTGTTTAATATTTAAACTTATAAGAATTTATGTTGTTATTAAATCTTAAAATTTAAAGGTACATATTTATTTTTTAAATAAATATAATTTTTATTCGTCCAAAGAAATCAAACAAAAATAATTTCTTTTACAAATCAAAAACCTGTAGACCTAGATACTTATTACAATCTATACTTATTATATATTTTAATATTCATTTCTATTTTAACCCTTACTAAATATATTTAAAGATACATATTCATATTTATTTTTACTTAAACCCTTATTTGATTATATATTTTAATAAACTTTTTTTTGAAATTTAAATATTTTTTTATAATGGTCCAAAATATTATTTGACCCAAACTTATAAAGTATATTAAATTTATAACATGAATTGAGATATTTATTGGTTGTTAATAGGGATTGGTCCAAATGATAAGCAATTTAGTTCTGTTTAAGTAAATTTTAAGTTCGAGATATTGTATACCAGAAAATTTCTACGAGAGACCCATCCACTAAAATGCATAATAAATTTAGCAGCAAGTGCTTTTACTATTTATATTCCAGAATATATTTTATTTTAGTGATACTTTTATTATAAAGTATTTATTCCTGAGCCACTGCTGAAACTCACTTAAGCCCCACAATCCACAAAGTCATAGTTTACAGTGAGGAAACCATTGAAATTTCCCAGACCATTCGTATCAATTTGATTGAACACATTAACATCCAAATCCAGGCCTCCATTGCTGCACTGATCAACGATTCTCACCGTCGCCTGAGCTCCGGTCGCCGTGTTCGTCACCTACATGAAAACACGATTAATTTATAACAAAATCATGAGTTCGAATAACATAATCCATTCAAAAAGTAATATATATATATAAGAACATATACTAGCATTTACGTACCCTTAAGCATCTGCCACAGGAAGCTTGACCTTGAGGACCAGCAGGATGGCAGAAGGCAGTCCATCCGTATCGGCGACGCCATTCCAAGGGCCTACTGGCGTCCCATGTGGCGCAGAAAACACTTGCAACGGTGTAGTCCCAGTTTATGTTCTGTGGATTATAATCGTTATAAGTCGCTCTGACGTTCGAAGCACTCTGTGCCGCCGCCGATGCCACCACACAAGCTAACACCACGATGCAAAGCTTCAGTTTCTCCATCTTTTTTATGATGTTTTCGTTGCCTCAAAACGTTGTGTATTTATAGGGAATTTATTACATGAATTTAGGGAATTGTTCATTTGGTCGGCCTTGTAGTGCCATGATCAGAGACGGGGCCAAAATTTAGGGTTGAGGGAGCAAAATATAAATATTTAAAAATAAATGTAAATTATAAAAGAATTAATTTTTAAAAGAATTTAAATAAAAAAATAAAAATGAAAAAAAATCGGAGAGAGGGGGATTGCCCCTTCCCACCCATGTAATTTCATCGTTGGTCATGATCTCATCTCGAAAATTTTCGAAGTCACGGGCAAAAGTTAAAAATGAATCCTTATATAATAAAAACATGTTGCATTATAAATAAAATTTATCTATCTTTTTTATGCTCCTATTTATGTACCAACCGTAAAAAAAATAAGTTAGAATTTAAGATTATGAATTAATATTAGAGTTTAAGATATCGACGTAGATTTTAAAATTTAGAATTTATAGTTATTGTCTAGAATTTAATTTTTTAGTGTTGGACGTAAAGAGACACCGAACAAAGAGTTTTTATTCATATCATTAGTTTAAATAATTAATTTTATATTTTAAACATCATATTTTTATTTTTAGATTTATTTATTTATGTACCTAGAAAATATATTTTATCATTAAATTAATTTATTTATTTGATAAATTATAAAAAATATAAATAATTAAATTTAAAGACCTAGGGTAATCGGGGGACTTAAATGATCATTTAAGATGCTCTACCTTATAGTCGACCTTGATACATAATAATTTTTTTTTATTAAATAGTAGTATCTAAATTTTTATTAAATATCATAAAATATATTATAAATATTATACATGAAAAAATAAAAAAAATCTATTAAAGAATTTATAGAAATAAAAAATAATACTTTTACAGAAATTTGTATACCATCAAATTCCAAAAAAATTATATTCTTTTTCTCTCTATCAAATGGTATACTTTACTACATAAAAAATATAAATAAAATAAATTATTTTAACTAATAAATTATCAACTGGGTCGTATGAAAGTGAACATTTTACTTTTTCTTTTATCTTTTTTCGAAACAACAAATGAGTGAGATTTACCTTTTGTTTTTACTTTTTGTTTTCTCTTTTTCATTCGGCTACTACAGAGATTCAAGATGGGTATGAGAATATGAGCCAATAATATTGATAGAAAAAATATTATTTTATATATAAACATTAAATTTGTTATCTTTATAAATATTTTAATTTTTATTTTAAAAAAACACTTGTACGTAAAATAAATGAAAAATTTTAAAAACGGTAGAAAAAAACGATTAAAAAACAGTTATTTTTTTATAAAAATTATAAAAATATCTATATATATTTTTTGGTATGTACCAAAAATTTTATAAATTTTATCACTTTTGTAAGAAAAATCATGTATACCAAAAAAAATTATATTTTTTATAAAAAATTTAATATATACTATTTTTTATAAAAATTATAAAATTTTGATATATACTAAAAATATATACTAAAATTTTTATCTTTTTATAAAAAACGATATAATTATTTTTAATTGTTTTCTAAAACTGCTATTTTCTAGAATTTTCCAAAATAGTAACTCATAAAACCCCACAATCTTTTTGTTATGTCTATAAATGGAAGCCAACATTGGTTAGTTGATCCAATTCAACAGCTTTTGGTCCCAAAAGGAGTTAGCCCAAAAACTGGTACAAGTTGAAAATGTTATAGCAGGGTAGGGATGGTAATTTAATTCGAATCTGAAGAAAAAATTTGATTCAAATTTAATTTAAAAAAATTTGAATTTGAATTCAAAAAATATTCTGAATCTTAATAAGAGATGGATTGGATATGGATTATATAAGGATCCGATCCGAATATAATTCAAATCCGATCTCTGTCTTAGTCCGATCCAAATCTGAACTCAAATCTAATCCATATTTTATTCTAAAATAAATTATTTAAAATTTATAAATCTTAAAATAAAATATAAAATCAAAACCCAATAACTTATAAAAAAATATAAAAGTAAAAAATCCTAACCCTATATTTCACTTTCTATGACAAATATTGATGATTGAACATGTTGGTTTTATTTTAATTATTTTATTTTTAGTTATAATATATGATAGACATCTATATTATGATCCGAAAAGACTTTGATGATCGTAGTTATATAATAATTAGTAAAGACAATTGTCTTAAAGACTAGTAAGATTTTTGTTTTAGTTATTTAAAGTTGAAGTTTAAGTAGTTTTTTATTTTGTTCATTGAGTTTTAATTTTTTTTAAAATTTATTTGCGTTATTAATTAAAATATTTGTTTGATAAAAAATAATTATAATCTTTAAAGAAATTTGTTGAAGATTTGGAGCTTTCACTTTAAAAAATAAAAAATTAATTGGATATGGATATTCGAATTTATATTTGAATTTTAAATATTTTATTTGGATTAGACTTGAATATAATATAATCGGATATGAATTCAGACTTGGATTAATCTAAGAGTCCGATTATTAATTGGATTGGATATCGACTTTGTATAATCCAATCCAAATCCGATCCATTGCCATTCCTACCACATAGGGTTCTTTTACTAGCATTGGAAGATTTAAAGTAGATTAATCATATTATTCAATTATTTATTATAAAATTTTAAAGGCATAAAAATAATTTTAAGCCTCAACGTTTGTAATTTTTATCATTTTGGTTCTTATTCTTTTTTGGGATATATTTAGCTCTTAATCTATATCCTTTTTGATAAATAACTTATTTTTTAACTACCATGATAATTGGGCTGTTAAAAATTTAACAATGATGACGTGTCATATGCATATGATAATATATTTTAAATGACATAACATCTAACCTATCAAATACATATATATATATATATGAAATATAATTTTATTCTAATATAAAATATAAAACAATTAAAATTTAAATAAAATATTAAAAATTAATTAATTCTAAAATAAAGGGCTACTAAACATTTTCAACCATAACCACGATTGAATCAAAGTTCTATCTTAAAAAAATATGAACACAGTTAGAAATTAATTAATTTTTTTAAAATATAATTTTGATTCTATCGTAGGTAGAGTTGAGAATATTTAGTAACATTTTATTTTAAAATTAATTAATTTTTAATATTTTATTTTAATTTTAATTGTTTTATATTTTATCTAAAAATAATATTATATTTCATATATATATATATATATGCATTTGATAGGTTAGATGCCATGTTATTTAAAATATATTGTGCATATCATATGACATGTCATCATTATTAAATTTTTAACGGTTCAGTTATCATGATAGTTAAAAAATAAGCTATTTGTCAAAAAGATATAGGTTAAGGGTTAAATTTATCTCGAGAAAAGAATAAAGGCCAAAACGATAAAAGTTATAAACGTTAAGGTTAAAATTATCTTTATGCCAATTATAAAAAATTAAAAATTGACAATTAAATAATAAAATAAAATTATATATGAAAAGTGTTCAAAAAAGATAATCGAATAAAAAAATTAAAAAAATCTTCGAAAATTGGAAGAGATAAAAAAGAAATTACAAATCCCACGTTTCATGTTGAGAGATCTCTCTCAAAGAGATGCCTTTAAAAGCACTCATAATTTTTAAATATTTAATATGGTCCCCGTAATCCTTTTATATATATATATATATATATATATATAAATTTTAATTAAATTCTTCACATACTTTTTTAAAAGTATTCGCCTCTTAAATTTTCAAAAATCTTAGATATGCCCCAAAACATTTTGAAAATTTGTAAATAAAACTCTTTATTTTCTAAAATTTCAATCTTAATCTCTACTTAAAAAATTAAATTAACCTCACAACCTCTTCTTTAAGTTCCGTCACTACTGTACGAGTCTTCTTGCCTAAATAATTAAAGGAACGATTATTTTTTTTAAAGATTACGGGTTCGAACAACAGTGATACCAGTAGAGTAATTGAACGATCAATATCAAATGATAAAGATTATATTTTAGAACAGATGCCACCCAAATTTAGTTTGCAAAGTAGGGTTCATTTAATCAATTTATTTCTAAGGCATTGACCAAAATGATTTATTATATTTTGGTTTCAAAATAATTGTGTTTCTTTTAATCATTATTATTTATATTGTAAAAAAAGCCGAATAAATCTTTTATTAAAATTCTGTGGTCCACATTTGTCTGCAAATTGCAATAAAAACATCCAAGACCAGCTATGAAAAAAGAAATGGCACATGGCATGGTTCCACCTTATCACCTAAGTTATGGATCCTGTTTAGTTGTTGTCTCCTTAACCAGTTATATAAAAAAACATTATAATTAATTAATTAAAATAATAATAAAATTGTAATAATTTCAGAGAATCTTTTCATATATTACACTAAAAAATACAACCAAAAAAAAAACATAAATATTTTTTAAGATATTATTAAACAAACAATCGAAAGTAATTAACATTTGGTTTTCACTGGTATTTCTTGTCCTTGTAATAAAATCTCCAAATACATTCCACATAATATTGATTTTATTTTTTTTTCTTTTTTGTTCGATCTCGATTTAACACACAGACTAGTTTCGATCTTTGTAATAGCTTAAGTTCGATTGAGATCGTTGTTGTTGTTCGACCAACTTCAGCATCTGTTCTTGCACTTCTCCACTGCTCTTGGTGCTGCAATAATACCATGGAAATCAAAACAATGGTATTCGAATTAGACTGATATAACTCGTTTGAATTTAGAAAAATCGAACTAACCAAGTCCAATCGCCTCAGATCCTTTCATAATTCGTAAGCGCTTACAGGAATCGACAAACATCCTATAATTTTAAAGAAAATAATTAGTTAATAATAAATATAAAGAAAAATGAAAAATTAAAGTTGAAAAAAAATATAAACTTACTCCCATGGGACATCTCCAACAAGCATCCAATCTCCATCTTTGTCTTCATAAGTAGGAACATACTCAGAACCATTCAAAAGGTCTATTAATTTGCTTTCATTCATGAAATCCTTCATTCCTTGTGACCCACAGTTACCTAAGTCATCAACCCAAAAAACAAAAATTAATTCTCGTTTAACAATGTCGGAAATTCGAATTTTGAAACGGATCGTTAATATCATATGCGATTATCGGTGTATCGAATATTTTTCGAGATTAAAAATCGAGTTTATGTTAATTACCAATAGTGAAGGAGCTGAACATTTTGCTCAAGGCATCAGAGAGTTGTTGGTAACTCTTGTAGAGTTTCAAGTCTACCTTGCGTAGATAAGGTGCACCATCCATGCTGACCTTAACATATGCGGCCGCGGCGGCTGTACTGTTGCCGGCCTTCTTGCCGTTACCCTCCTCCTCGGAACTGGCTTTTTGGACGGCCATGATGTTCTTCCGGAAGGACCTGACTGGTGGCCATCCCACCACTTGTGCCCTGAAAAAGAAAATAAGATATTCCCTTAATTATTTATGTTGGAATAACATAAAATTATTGGAATTGTAAGACTTTCTTAGCCACTTTCCTGTTAAAACCTTTTGAATTATTGTTTGGTTGGTGGGAAAAGCACTAAAGATTCCATATGTCTTGTTGCTTTCCCTCTTTTCCCCGACAAACAACCGAAGCCATCAAATATCAAAATTAAACCTTTTTTTTTTCTTGTGTTTTCCAGTTTACAAGGCCTAGATTCAATGAAGACTCATCCTCTTCAAGTTAAAATAAATGTTCAAAAATATTATTAAAAAACTATATTAATCAAGAAATTAATTTCACTGAAATCATAAAACCATGCAAATGAAATGAAAAAAATATTGTAGCTTACTTTGCAGGGGGCTTTGCAGGGTCAGTAGAACGTGGAGCAGTAGAGCTCTTCTCCATCTTCTCAGACTCCTCGCATTCGGATTCGGATTCGGCATCCTTTGTTGATAGATTCAGCTTCAGATTAACTGTCTCCGAAAACCCTCGTTTGCCGTTGTTTTTGGTGGTTTCCCCATCCTTTCCTTTGCCTCCGGGTAACCCTAAACGTAACTCCGTCTCTTCGAAATTAATCGTATGATACATGTCATGCTCTGTACCCATAATACTGGTTATTATGATGCTTCAACACAAATTTTACGTGAAAAAACACTTGCCACCCGAACTTCGATCCTTTTCTTCTCTCTGAATCTCTCAATTTTTGGTAGGGGAACTGCAAATGAAGTGGGAGGGAGAATATGTGAAAATGTTGGGAAAGAAGGATGAAAAATGGAAGCGAGAAAGATAACATATGGTTTATGAATGACTTTCGATGGCCATGATGATGCCACGTTGGTGTTAATGTCATGAATGATGTTATTAGTGACTATAGTAGTATCCAGGAGCGGAGTCATAAATTTTTTAAGGGGTATCATTTTTTTAAATATTATTTAAAAATAATTAATTATTTATAAAGGGGTGTCAATTATATATATTTTTAATTTTTTATATACAAATTATATAGAAAAATATGATTTTCCAAAAGTTTTGGCACGTGGCTCCGCCCCTGGTAGTATCTGTTCTAAAATATATAATCTTCACCATTTAACATTGATCGCCTCAATCACTCTGTTGATATTACTGATGTTCGAACTCGTGACCTCTATAAATAACAATCGTTCCTTTAATTATCTGGGTTAGAAAGCTCGTGCATAATCTTATATTAATACATAATTAGAACCAAATTAATAATTTAGGCCTGATTAATGATTTTCATTGAATTTCTTAACAAATTCTTGTTTTCTTATATAATAAAACAGGATAAATTGATTTTAAAAATTAGAATAAATGAATTGTAGTATTGCTAACCACGAATATATATTTTTAAATACCAAACGGCATCGTTTGACCCCCAAAATCGACTTTTTAGATATATTTTTTAAGGCTGTTAACTTGGAAGGAATAAACAAAAGACAAGTGGACAACGTGGAGCCCACAAAAGGCATAAACACCGCGTTTGGCAAAAAGTCAGCAAGAGCATGTGGGCGTTTGATTGGAGGAGAAGGGTATTCCGTTGGGTCCCACTCTCTCCAAACACGGTCTTCTTGCCCTTAAGATTTTAGGCACCCTTCCATTTCTTCACCTTAATTAGCATCTTCTCCTCTCCCTCGGCCCGCCCCATGTGCCACTGCCATACGACATGGCAGAACAACAATCAAAATGACATACGGTATAAAATACTCTAAACAAATAAAAATATACGAATTAGTAACATGTCAAAGTTCGTATAGATGTATAATACTTACGTATGATTATATCAAGAAAAATAATGGTGTATATAACAATATTATCATTAATCCATGAATAAAATATAATTTAAATAAATTCATAGTGATTATTTATACATGACTTTGTCTAACTCATACATACAAGGATGAATAAAGGATTATTTGAGTAAAAAATGGGTGATGGTATGTGCAACATGTGCATGGTCATGGCCAACAAGCGGCCAAGATCTGAATTTTATCGACGAAGAGTAGAGAAATTATATTATGGATAAGTCTTATCACGTGTCTATGAGATCAATCACTAAATTTTTTTTATATAATCATTTTTTTATATCATATATTTTTTAAATGAATTTTCACTTAAAAAACCATTCTTAAAATGAATTAACAATAAATATATAAAAATTTATTAAAAATATAACATAAAAAATAAGAAAAATATTTTTTAGTGATCGGTCTATAAATGATATAATATAATTTTTCCGAAAAATGTGACACAACACTGAAACCAAGGGATGACAAGGACATGCCGTGAGCTCCCAAACCAAACAAAGTTAAAGAGAGTGGGTCCCTATTCCAGCCATTCTACAGGGAGAAATGTCCCCTACTAAGGGCTTTATACCCCACACAAAAGCCTACTGTCACTCTCCCAACTCTGACCCCACACGTGTGCATTCTTATCTATAAGGGAAATCTCCCGCTTTGCAATCCCATATACCAAGTTGATTGAATTTAGTGTTAAAATTCAAGTCATTGTATTAAAAAATATATATTATTATCAAGCATACATGTAATGAAACTAAACAAACATAAGGGATGAAGAAAATATAATTAAATTATCTAAATGTGACAATATTTGATATAATTTAATTTAAATTTTTTAAAAATGGGTTTTACGAATCAAATTAAAATACAACATATGAACAATGTAACGATGATATATTTCTGACATCCACACTTATATTCCAAAAATGTGAAAAAATTATTAGATGAACCTTATTCACCACGTCATTCATTGCCCCAATTAATTAGGATCGTTGATCTTAATTTTTTTTTTCAAGTGAATCATCACTTATTTCTTACGTGTACTTAGTGAGTGGGTAGTTATTAAGTGATTATTAGATCAACGGTCCTGATTGCTTGGACCATTAATAACGTGATGAACAAGATTTACCTAATAACTCTAAAAAAATATGAGAGTTATATAGAGCCACGTCCCCAAACATGCAAATTTCAATCTCTCTCAAACACCATACGTGTGGCAACTTCGATATAATTTGTTTAAATCATTTACCTCTTTCTAATGTTTCTTTTCATGCTTCTGTTTTAAACTAGAGGTTTAGGGTTTAAAGTTGGGGTTGGGGTTAGAGTTTATAGAATTAGGGTTATGGTGTATTTTTTTAGGGTTTAAGGTTTAGAGTATAAAAAATAAAGGTTAGCGAATTAAAAGGCACGAGAATGAGACAGATAATTTTTACTCGAAATTTACTCAATTTTTTAGGTCAATTTCGAGTAAAAATCATCTACCTCTTTATCATACATCCTTTTATGTCTCATTTGAAAATTTTTTAAAAATTGAATTTTAAACCCTAACTCTTATTTTGTATATCCTAAACTCTACACCCTAAAAAATACATCCTACCTCTAATTCCCTAAATCCTAACTATAACTCCTAACCTTGAACCCTAAACCCTCTAATTTAAAACAGGACACAAATAAAGACATGAGAAAGAGATAAACGATTTGCGCCCGTGAATTTCACTCTATTTCCTGTGTTTTTGTTTTGTTTTTTGCTTCAATATGTTGTACATTTCGCATAGATTCTTATCTTTCAAATGTGTGACAAACCCTTCAGTTCACTTACTGTCCTCTTAGGGAGGAATCTTTGAGTGTCCTTTATTCCTCCCATTTGCCATAACACAAATGAAATGACCACAAAGTTATAACTCACATTAAATATAAAAAAAACTATAGCTTACTAAAATAAATTAACACCAATAATCAATTGATCTAACAGGATAAAGTGTTAATCTTTTAAACAAGATTAAAAATTTAAATCTTAATATTATGAAAAGAAAATTGGATAAAGAAGATTGATCCTTATCAAATCTTTATAAAACTCCGATCTAGATTAATCAATCAATAAGTCAGATATCTATGATTAAACCATAAAATTAAATTAACTATAAATTTATTTTATTTTTTAAATATTTATATTTTATCTCGTAAATCTTTATATTTTCCAATGGGGGAGTAGGGGAAAAAGGATAAGGAAAATGGCATGATCAAACAAGATCATTCATTTAATAACACTTCCACTTTAATCTCAACAATCCAATTATACAGACTTGAGTGGTTCTAACGTAAAAGAAGATTATATTTATCTTTTGAGACTCGAATTTGAATATACGTGTCAGATATGTATGTCTTAACAAAGATTAAAAAAATACTATCTTGTAATCTACCAATATAATTTGAACACTCGAATATATGATTTGATGACATGTACTTATGCCACCACCAACAGTAATCAGTATTAAATCCATGATTAAAACATTCCCAAATCTCTTTCCAAGAACATTATGGTTCATCTTTGTGAATTTAAGAGCTAAACGTGGCCATATAAAGCTCACGAGTGAGTTGTCTCCCTCTAACCCTAACAAGTTTTTCATTGAGAAAAGGATTGAGAATTAAGTACTGTTTACTTGCTGGGAAACCAGGGAAATTAAAACAGGAAAAAAGGAGAAATGGGCGAGGGAAGATGAGGCAAAGAGTTCTTTTATGTACTATTCTATCTTTACTGAGGAAATCAAATAATTTTTCTGAAAGAAAACTAATAATGTTACTGTCGGTTGCTACGATTAAAATTTTGATTAAAGAAATGATGGGGAAGATTAGGTGGAGATGGCTTTTCATGGGGACACGAAGTGGTAGTATTGTGGGAAGAAAGAGCTGTTCGATAAGCTGGCAAATGCTGGCGGATGGGACGGAGAATACGGCAGACAGTAGGGAGGATGATCGAGGAGCAGTCGTCTTTTCGTTTTTGTTGGTCCTTGTTCTTCGAGGAAAAACACATTGGTTCATGTTGACCGTCGTCACTGTTGAGACATGTACACACTCGTGCGTGTGCCCCTTCCCTGCAGCCTGCAGGCATTTATGGTTCTGAGGTTTAGGACAATCCAGGGTTGGAAATTTTGAGTCTCGGTTGTCGGTGTCGTTTTCACGTACGTATTTACCATAGAGAATGAAAGACATATTAGGAGAAAGCAACTAGAACTTAGTTAACTGACCTTCTAAGTATATAAACTCGATAATCACAAAGAAAACTTACTGTGTTTGAGGTTTAAATTTGTAAAAACGTAAATTGTTATCTAATAAGGATAAATATGTAAATTTTGAAAAGTTCAGGATAAACACGACCCGCCCTATTCAAAGCATGGATCCACCACTGATACAAATGGAGGACCATGGATAGTACTTCAAATCAAAGTATTAAACAAGTTTCGTGTTCGAGACATTATATACTTAAAAATCTTTGTTAAAAGATTTATTCACCGAAACTAAGTTTATAATACGGGTTAATTCAGATTAATCAGGATAAAATCCTAAAATTTAAAAAAAAAACGTTAAAAAAATTTGCTAGGCCACTCTGAGTTTTATAATTTAATTTTGAAATTTTACATCTTTATAAATATTAAAAAAACATGAAATATCCTAAAATTTTAATATTTTTATCGCATTCAAACAATCGTTGTTCATAAATTAAACAAGAGAATTATATCGACCGAATTAAACGAAAGTTCAAACATGTTTAAGTGGTATTATCAGTTTGACCAATGGACGGTCTAATTGGAATCCATCCATGGTAAACACATCGAACGCTCGAGATTTCTTGTCTTTGGACTGATCTATTAATTTGAAGCCGTTGGATTTTTCCCTTGATGTTCACTAATACTATAGGGTCAGCTAAGCCTTGTCCCAACCTTGTCCCCAACATATGAAGACAAGTGCTTCAATTATGGTGTTCCATGTTACAAACATCTTAGCTGCCCACCACGTACAATTCCATGTGCTAAAAGATACCCTTTGCCATAAAAATATTATAAAAAAAACTCCTAATTAATATATTGATTTAAATAGGTGAATGGCATCTATTTCTCTTAATTTAATCATAATTCACAAATTATAATAAATTTTAATCATTGTCCTCTATGAACGCGTGACGTGTATTACACATAGTATTTAATCATTTTTTTAAAAAATATTTTAATACATAAATTTATATATGGTTGTATAATTTTTAATTTTAAAGTTTAAAATTTTAGATTAAGTTTAAAATTTAGAGACCAATATATATGGTTTAAAATTTAAGGTGTATAGTTAAAATTTAAAATTTTAAACTGTTATTTAGGTTTTAAATTTTATAAAATAACTATATAATTTTTTATTTGATTTATATATCAAAATTTAACTCTCATTTTAAAATCACTTTAAATCATTTGTATTTTTAAAATGTTTTTATATTCCTTAATCTGGGATTTATAAGTTAAATTATGATTATGGTCCTTTATATTTAAACTTGGGATTTATTGTCTAATCTTTAATTTGAATTAAGTTGATCTATTTACTTTATAATATTAGTTAATCTAGATAGTTAATTACATGAATAATTATGATTAAAAACATAAATATGATTTCCCCCTTAAAACACGAATCACAACTTATCTTGCTGATCTAAACATATTTTTTTTGTTGAAAGTAATTTTTTATTTTTAATATGTCAATATTTTAATTTGAATAGTTACTGATCTAACTATTTGGACTAAAAAAGTATAATTTATAAATACAGAGGACCAAACTATGTCGAATTAAAGTATCTAATTCCAGAGTAGAATGATGGAGGGACCAAAACCGTAATTTGTCCCGTATTCTTAATTATTTTATCCTTTAATTTTTTAAAACAATGTTTTCTACCTTTATTACCATAACATTCCATCTATAAAGATACCATTGAATTTTCCTAGGACATGCATATGTTCTTTCTCCTGTAAGAACTCATCTATATTCAGCTACCATTCAACTCTCAAAGTTCAATCTTTCTCTTTAATTATATTCAGAAACACAGGAATTAAGGTATGGCATCCGAGAAAGATCTCAACCTTGAGGCGACCGAGCTCCGATTAGGCTTACCGGGCACCTCCGACGAGTCAGCTAAGCACCAAACATCGGCAACTCCTCGAAGCAACAAAAGAGCCTTGCCTGAGGAATCTATGTCTAGTAATGCCACAGCTTCTAAGAACTGTGACCAAGAAACTACTCCACACACCAAGTAAGCAAATCTTTTTTTATTTTTTGGACCAAACATGAAAGATTCCATGTTTTTCATGCTAATTACAATAATATTGCAGGGCACAAGTTGTAGGGTGGCCACCAATCAGATCTTATAGAAAAAACAACCTGCAATCCAAGAAAACTTGAAACTAATCATTACATAAAATGAATTCACATTTAGTGGGATCAGATTACATAGGTATATACCAAGTCCAAGATTCTCATGCAACCCTGGTGTGAACCTTATACCAGTGTTGCAGCTGTTAGCTGCCGAGCGTTGTCGCCTTTGTTCAGCCACTCCGTGCTAGCTTCCTCCGGCATAAGGTTCCAAGGCAGCACCATGGAAACCAACGACTTAAAATAAGTCCAAATTGAGAAGAAATGAAGTGTGTTCATGGCTGCTCTGTAAGCTGTTGCATGTGTTGTTTAGTTTACTTGCATTGATACCAGTCCTCGAGAGACCGACCATGCTGGCTAATGGCTAGTAATCGGCAAAGAAAGAGAGAACACTGCTTGGTCTTAGTCTTGGGCATGGCATGAAGATTAGAGCTACTGCCATTTGGATCGCCAAGAGATGTTATTGTGGTAGAAAGGGGCGGAGCCAGAAATTTTTTTGAGGGTGTCATTTTTTTGAATATTATTTAAAAAGAATTAATTATTTATAAAAGTGTGTCAAATTATTTATAAAAGGGTGTCAATTATATATTTTAATTTTTTATATACAAATTATATAGAAAAATATGTTTTGGGTGTCTATTTATGTAGCTCCGCCCATGGTGGTTGAGATGAATTAAGGGGTCTCATAAAGGATAATTGTATCTTTAAAAAATTAAATATTTATTATAAATTAAATATTTTTTATTAACGATCTAATTTTATATCTATTTATATAAAATTATGTATTTATCTCGAAAAAATTAAGGTCAGAAATTAAAATTTTTGAAGTTTGGTGAATAAAACATTGACAATTTGTCTTTAAGAGATGCCGTGCACATCACTAATTTGAAAAATAAAAATAAATAAAGTCCAACTCCTTAATTAATATGCACGGTATAAAGAAAAATGCCAACTGGAAAATTCATTTTAATAAAATAATAATAATAATATGATTTTACAATAAATAATAATATTTAATGTATTTGCTGTTTATAATGAATTTCTAAATAATTTACCTAAATAACGAAAATAATTACACAATATCAACCTATCATAAAAAATATTTAAAATAAAAATACATAATAATTTATATAAAAGACTTAAATTAAAAATTTAATTGAATCAAAGTCAAGTTATATTTAATTTAAATTTTCAACACATACATTCCAATTGGTCAAATGAGAAAAATAAGAAAATTAGGTTATACAAATTGTTAATAAATATACTTATTATTTTTTTTTAATTCCACAAACAGAATTAAAAGACTATTCTGTCTATTATTTATTTAATTTTAAATTTCAAAAATATCAATATATTTATATAACATTTTTTAATTTTAAAAATTCTAAATAATTACATGTCACTATCAAATAGGCAGCTTCTAATGCCAAAATCCTTTGAGAAAATGTCATGGAAAATGGAAATTGAATTCAAACCAGAAATCAATGAACAAGACTTTGTAAGAAATGGAAAAGGAAATTAATTAAAAACTCTACAATTTACCAGAAAGTTCATTTATTACCAGCTTCTAAGTTCATTTTTTAATTTTATTTTTTTTTACTATAAAATGCTTTGTTCTTTTTCTAACTTGAACAAGGGGAGCTTCAGAAGATTGACACATGAAACTGCTGTTGAAGTATTAATCTTCAATTTTTCCTTTTGTTTTTCTCTTAATATTTTGCTGGATTTTGTGTTTCCATAATATTAAAATCAGCAAACATGGGAGAAATCATGTCTGAAGAATTAATTGCTGAGTTCCAAGAAGCCTTCTGTCTTTTTGATAAAGATGGTGATGGTAAATTTTCTTTTCTGTGTTGTATGAACTTAAGGTGATATTGTGTGTTTGTTTTCAAAACCCTTATTGATTCCGATTCGATATAAGGTTGTATCGGAAGCGAGATTTGATAACTATATTCGTATTAATTGTGTTTATAGGCTGCATCACCATGGAAGAACTTGCTATTGCAATCAAGTCATTGGATCAGAATCCAACAGAAGAAGAGCTCCGAAACATGATCGATGAAGTCGATATCGATGGCAATGGAACTATTGAATTCGGGGAATTCTTGAACCTCATGGCAAGACAAATGAAGGTAGTTAATTAATCTATCTTTGGTGTTACAAGAGCTGTAACAATACATCACTACAACACAATGGGAAAAGGCTTTTTACCGTCGGTAAACAAGTGTTTCCGGCGAGGATCCGACAAGGAATTTTCTTTTTCACCGACAAAAGAAAACTTGTTGGTTTAATGTTTTTGGTTGCAGGAATCAGAAGCGGAAGATGATCTGAGTGAAGCTTTCAGGGTATTTGACAAAGATCAAGATGGCTACATATCTCCTCATGAGGTTGGTCCATTCTTATGTGTTTTCTTTTACTGCATATTATGTGTCTGAAATTGATGGATTTGGATCGAATACTGTAATTGCAGCTGAGGCTGGTGATGAGCAACATAGGGGAGAAACTAACAGATGAAGAGTTGGAGCAGATGATAAGAGAAGCTGATTTGGATGGAGACGGTCAAGTTAATTATGAAGAATTCGTCAAAATGATGATGGCAAATGCTTGATTATCAAGTTTAAGTAAATAATTGTAATGGATACATAAATTTTGAAGTTAATCTAAACAATGAATGATAATAAACATATAAGATTATTATTTTTTAAGTGAAAATACATTTTCTACTGTTAATCTCATCCATCCAACAACCATAATTTTTTAAAAATGATTTATCTGTTATAAGTGCATTGGCATGTAAAGTTAAAAATGAACTCAAATTTCCGACGACCAAACCAGAACCAGATGAACCTTAAAAGACTCTAACAACAACAGTAGGGTGTCAAAAGCTGATGCTGTCACATAAATATAACATTTTTCTTCAGAATTCAGGTGTTGTATTTTTCTCATCAAAGTAATTAAGTGCAAACTCGAGGAAGAAATGGAAATCAATGTTTATAGTATCCCAAACCAAAAGTGTTCATTCATGATCTTGCTGTTCCTCCAGCTCCTTTCAGGGTTAATGATCCTCAATTTTCTTCAACCCCTTCATGTCCGTTGTTTCCACCCTGCATTGAAAACATGTATGCATATAAATAGGTCATTACACTTCTTTTGTTCTAAAACCTAAGCCCATGATTATACCAGGTATTTATGATAAAATTTATCGCAGGGAAACTGGCCGGTACATATTTCAATGCAAAAGTTAAAGACTGTCATTCATGAAATCACATTAAAGATGAGAACATGCTAAAGTCTGTCAAGATTAGAACCCAAATCCTAGAACAAGAACTGACAGAAAAAACAACTTAACTAAAACGATATCCAACAAAAACAACAAAGCAAACATATCCTCCCAGAGATAGGTATCCTTGATTCTATTTGATCGGTGTTGCACATAGACAAAGAAGCAAAACTGTTTTCCTGACATGCAAAAGAGGCTGCCTATGCTGATAACACATTACACCATGCTTAGCTCTGTTTGCTTTGCTTTGCTTTGCTAGTTTTAGGTATTGCGAAAAAGCTCTTGATTCAAGTAGTTCTCAGGTTAGGAAATCTCCAGTGTGGAATTAACCATTTTCTTTATTGATAACAAGTAACATGCATTGCAGCACTTTGAAAATGAGTTCACAAGTGACTAAAACATAAGTTCATGCCCCAAACAACAAGTATAAAAATAAACATATCTCTTGTATGGTAAGAAGGAACTAGGAAATTATATTTTATGCATGAATACTGGCTTCTGTATTGATTGTGGTTGATAAAAGAATGCAGAGAAGTAGGAATTATAAGCATTAAAAACGTACGTTGATCCATATAGAGCAATCTTCTGAACCTTTGTGATCTCTGAACCCGACTGATTGTCTTCAATAAATATTGTCAAGCTGGTAAAGAAAAACAACATTAACATTATTCTACACTATGTTATGATAAAGATTAAATGGAGCACGCAAGTACATAAAATATAGGCATACCTACGAACATTCTGAAACTTGACATACTTCAAGACTACCGGTTTCCCCTGCAAAGAACAGGAAAACGAGTGAATGTTATGAGATATATTGATTCACAGCGATTTCTTAAAATACCTTTATTTCCTGACAATGGAAAGACGGACAAAGAAGAGGTACCTTTAGATTATCAGGGGATAAAACAGCAGTGTCACTTGGAGGGAAGTCACTGACATTACTGCATTAAGTAAAACGAAACATCATCAGTGAAAATTTAAGTGCTTAAAATGATAAACAAATTGCGAGAAGGTAACAATGTCATTGGCCTTACCTAAACCCCATATGTTCCCTGTTTGCAAAAAGTTTCACTGTCTTTGGACCTGCAAAGACGATGTCAATGTTCAAATACTACAAAAATCGATATCACCAAAGGCAATTTTAGTGGAGTACAACTTGAAACAGGAACTCATCAACGAGATAAGCCAGTAGAACTTTGCTTCTATGTGATTGAATTCATGATTTATGGGAAGGTAAAGATGTAAAATCATTACCGTCCTCTTCGGATCCCATGACCACAATGGAATGTAGTTTAATGACTTGAGTGAAGGGGATATAAATCAGAAGTTGCTCATCAGCATCGCTCTCTAGGTTCAAACCTTCATCTTCTCTATAACCCTAATTCATGAGAATAAAATTGAATGATTTCATGATCATAAATTTCCCACAAAAACAACTTACTTAGCAAAGTGTACATGATCTTTACAATGGATAATCAATTAACCCTAAAATCAATGTTTAAAAAGAATTTCAACTAATATCACTAGTTTTCAACAAATTCAATAACAAATGAAAACCAGCCATTATTAAAAGAAACACGAACGTGTTGAATAGAGTTACCTGCTTCAGAGCATTAGACAAAGAGCGACTAGAGCTTTGATTGAGACATTCAACTCCAGACCAATCAATAAAATCCAAGAGATCAACCTAATTAGAAAGAAAGAAAAAAGTTCCCAAATCAAGAAGTATTCAAGTTAATACAAATTTTCAATTAACCCTCAAATATACTAAAGTCACATCAATTATCCAAGAAAAAAAAGAATCTTTTCAAGTAAAAAACAATATCCAAAAGATACCCATTCCTCTTTTCCTTGTTTTCCATCGATTTTTTCTCAAATTTTCTCAGAAATCAAAGAAAATGGTATCCATAAAGGAAAGAACTTTGAGGACAAGAAGACTCACTTGGTTTCTTTGAATTGCGGTAGCTGATTCTGCACCCGACATGGTTTACGAGTTTAACGAGATTGCTGAACCTGAGAGAATAATCGGAGAGTTGAGAGAGTTAATGAAGGAGGGAGATCTTTAGACAATAAAATAATGGAAGAAATAGGAGAAGACGAAACCGAAGAAGTTTTTGATGCGGCGTCGTTTATTCTACTCTTTTAAGAGTAAATTACATCTAAAGTCACTAAACTATAACTCTTATTCTAAATTGGTCTTTAAGATTTAAAATATTTCACTTCAATCCTCCATTTAAATAAATCCCTAAAATGAAACCCTCATTTTAAGAAATAAAACAAGTTCGTAAAAACAGATAATTTCATTATTAAAAGCATAAATAATATCAAACCCCCCCCCAAAAAAAAAAATATTAAACCCAACAAATTATTTCAATAAAAAATAAAATAATATTTATTTTAAAAATTTTAAACTTAAGCATTTATATATGTAAGGTGTATATACATTATTAAATAATTAAATAAAAATTATATATTCAAATGTATTTACGAAAAATATAATATATTATTAAAAATAATTTTATATTCCATTTTCTAGTAAAAACATACATTCTTAAAATATAAAATTCATGAATAATTTTCTTTTTTACAATTTTATAGATAATTTGAATAAATATAAATTCATGGAGTATTATTGATGGGAAATAATATATATTTGCGAATATAAAATAGAATTCGAGTCGGGTATCAAATGGGTCAAACTGACCCACTTGCCCACAAACCAAACCCGGCCCATGCCATATAAAACGACAAGCTGAACCCACACTTTAACGTCCAGAGTCCCTCTTTGGTAGATTCGATGAAAACTGAAGGATATTTTGATAATTTAACAAGGAGGATAGAAACGCGCCGGATAATAGGCGTTCGTGATGGCAGATCAAGCGAAACAGGTATTGGGCCCCACCTTGTCCCCCTTCTGTCGGTACGACATAAAAAATTAAAATAAAAACAATGGAAATTAATTTACAGGCTATATTATTCACAAATTAATATAAAGATTTAAACGTACATATCTTTTAATTATTTATATATTCTATTATATTAAAAGGAATAATTAAGTAACATTAAATTTTACCATTTGTAAAAAAAATTAGATAATTTTTCATGTCTATTTTATTATCCGGATAATTCTAATAAATAATATAAAATTTATTTTATTTTATTTATAACAATAGAATTTGTATTTTGATGTTATTTAATTGATTTAGCTCTTTATTTTATATTTTTATTAGACCAACGAATTATTGATATATTTATATAAATTTTTTAATTTTAAAGATTAAAATTTAATTTTAGATTTAAATTTTAAAAATTATGTTTTAAACTTAAATTTTATATTTTTTTTAAAGTTTAGAGTTTTAATTAAATTTATGTTTTACTAACATAAAATTTAATTTATAAATATATATTAAAAATAGTTATTATTTTTTTACATTAAACAATACTAATTAGTCTTAAACACATCTTAAAGTCTCCCAACGGCCAACACTACTCTTAAGTATCCAACAACGGCTCTAACTTGTCTTCCATAACCATTAAACAAATTTCCAGAATTTTATTTAATTAAGGAGTAGTATTTAGTAATATATTGTGGCCCAATTTCAAAGATTTTGTCATTTTCTTGAAAAAAAATCCCAATCCAATGGAGAAACAGCTGCAACAATCAGCAGTTTCCTTTGCTTCTTCATCTTGTTGGTTTTCTCTTCTTTCTTTCTACTGTAAACAGTTTCTTTTTCTTTAACTCCGGCTCAAATGGTCAAGTCCACATTGTTCTCTTCACCGTGATTATCTTTGGATCAACAATTTACATACCCTTTACTACAGTTACACTCAGGTACATTCACCATTCTTCCATTTCTTCTGAATCTGTAGATTTCCTTTCTCTTCTTCTTCTTCTTCTGAATCTTTCTTTTCCAAGTTCTTTGCTTTCTTGATTCTTGGTTCTTTCTCAAGAAGTGGGTTTCTTGATGATGCATGTAATTGTTACTCTATTTTTTTTTCTGGGTGTGTTTTTAACCTGAAAGATGATGTTACTTTAATCGTTTAACATGAAATGTATTACCTTTTTAACATTGTTGTCTGAAATATTTTTCAACCATTGCTTAGATTAGCCCTCATTTCTTTCTCTGTCGCGTTGAATGTTAATTTCCATTTTTGTTAAATTAAAACAGAATACTATGTTTCAATTCTAAAAGCTTGAATTTTTCCCTTACAATGTATAAATTCTTTGTTTCTTATTTCTTCATTGACTGTCAAAGTTTTCTATTTCTATCTAATCTATGTGTCATCCATGTTCTATTGTTATCATTTCTATATGAGTTCTGACCAACATAGTTCTAAAGTTTTAACTTTTTTTCGGTCTAGTCTGGAAAAAGGAAGTCAACTACACCTATCACATGGAGCAGTATGAGGTACTAGAGCAAATCGGGAAGGGGGCTTTTGGTTCAGCTCTTCTAGTGAGGCATAAGCATGAAAAGAAGAAGTAAGATTGCAAATAAGACACACTGCATTCCCTTTATTTGCATTTACTTTATACATGAATTGAATTGTGCAATATATGAGATTAACAATTAGGCTTCCTTGATTGATTCATCTTATGTCAATTGATTTATCCTTTCTCTTTTCTTTGGGAATGATAAGGTATGTGCTTAAAAAAATCCGTCTTGCCCGCCAGACTGATAGGTCTCGTAGATCTGCTCATCAGGAGGTTTGTACTTTGTATAATTCCCCATAGGTCTTTTTAGTTCCTTGTATTCTTTGTGCTCCATTTATGATCAGTAGTGTTGCTTTATGTTTAAGTAACATGTTGAGTGGAGATTTGAATCCATAGTATTTTAGGTATTGCAGTTTCTGGACATGGAAAATATTGATTATTGAACTTTTGAAATACTAAGGTTGCTGTCAAGGTTGCTCGTTATGGGCCTACTACTTGTTTCTATGGTATGAACTTAGTTTTTATTCAATTTATCAACTTAACATTTCATGTGATTCATGTAGATGGAGCTTATTTCTAAAATTCGAAACCCGTTTATCGTGGAGTACAAAGATTCCTGGGTAGAAAAGGTATATGCTTATTTCCACATTTCCAATTTATAGCTGCTCTGCTGTATCACCCTCTATGCTTGTCATTTTGCACTTGTTTTCTCTTATGTTACAGTTTATAAATATAGTTTTTATAGACCTCTTGGTGGTATGCCCTTTTTACCTGAATCTCTTCAGTGATCTATGTCGTGACACAGGTTTTCACATGTCTTTGTTTTCAGGGTTGCTACGTATGCATTATTATAGGTTATTGTGAAGGAGGAGACATGTAAGTTTATTTTCTTGCTGATATTGAGACCTATTTCAGTAAGTCATTATCAAATCATAATAAGATTTTCCTTATAAACCAGGGCTGAAGCCATAAAGAAAGCAAATGGCAAGCTTTTTTCGGAAGAGGTTTTGTTTTCTTTTTCCCATTTTTTTTCATATTTCTTCAACTCGTATGCCAGTCATTTCCCATTTCTTCTTATATTGAAGTCATTGTTATTTTAATCTCATAAAAAGCCTTTTATTCTTCAACAATCACAAGTCTGAAATTTATTTCACCGAAACATATTTAGAAACTGTGCAAGTGGCTTGTTCAACTCCTGATGGCTCTCAACTATTTGCACTTGAATCATATTCTTCATCGCGATGTCAAGGTTGGTGCATGATATTTTTCTCTTCGAGAATGTATTATGATCTTCCGAAATGCACCAAGTTGCTTTCTACTGATAGTATTTTGTTTCATTGTGTTTTTCAGTGTTCAAACATCTTCTTGACAAGAGATCAAGACATACGTCTCGGTGAGTGATTTTTACTGTTTACACTTAGATCCTTTGAAAGGGTTACAATTTCTGCTCACGAAGATGAGAGGTTAAAAACTTGCAGGTGATTTTGGACTTGCCAAAATTTTGACTTCCGATGATCTCACATCCTCTGTAAGTAATATGAATTTAACTATCCATGGAGAATTTGGTGCATCACTTGATTTTATTAATCAATCATCATCATCATCATTATTACTCAGGTTGTTGGAACTCCGAGCTATATGTGTCCTGAACTTCTGGCTGACATACCATATGGTTCTAAGTCGGATATCTGGTCATTAGGTAAACATGCTCGCACACAAATGGCACTTGTCTTTGTCTGTCGGTTTCATATTATCTCTACATGTTTTTTATATGACATGAAAATATATTCTCCAGGGTGCTGCATTTATGAAATGACTTCCCTCAAGCCTGCATTTAAAGCATTTGTGAGTTTTTCTACCCTAGCTTTCTTACTTTGTAATCATTTCCAGCTTGTTGCATGTACATCTTTTAGCTTAGTCTGAACTTGTGGCTTCTTAGACACGGATTCCTAAAATATACAGGTTCTATTATTGTACACTGTCTTCACAGATTTTCATGCACACATGTTTTAGAGGTGAAATGAAAGGTTTTACCATTAGCAAATAGAGCGTCCTGTACCAATTCCAAGTGTTATAGGAGGATTCCTTATTGCACGACCTGTTTTTCCAGCAAGTATATTGTTTGTTGTTTTTCGAGCTGTTTTCGGCCAGATCTTGAGTACTAACTCGGAGTCTATTTATATTTTTGGTCCTCAAAAATGAGCTAGATAGTGCTCGTCACTTTTTGTGCTTCAGAACGATATCTCGACCAGCTGAAATAGTTGTCTTTCATTTTTTTTGTTTGTGTGGTATTTAATGTCGCATCCCTTTCATGAGTGTAATTTGTATGTACAACTAATGCTTTGACATTAGGAAGCATTTCTCCGTCAGGGGAAACATCGTTTTATGTTTCGTTTTCCTCTTATATAATAATCTTAAATCTCTCGAGCAGGATATGATGGCGCTGATAAACAAGATTAATAAATCAATAGTTGCTCCTCTTCCGGCAAAATATTCCGGGTCCTTGTAAGCTTCGTTTCCCTTCCATGATAGGAATGATTATAGTTATTTCTTCTTGTGAAAGGATAGTATAATGATTGGCTTCTGCCTTCTGAATGTCATTTCTCCTATGCTGGTTTTAAAATGATGAATTATGTTGATCTAATTATTGCTTGATTTTCTTTTCAGCCGTGGTCTCGTTAAAAGCATGCTGCGCAAAAATCCCGAACTCAGACCAAGTGTACTTATAACTCTCCCCTGGTTTAAGTCTTATAAATTATGCATAACATCTTTAAAATTGAATCAAATGTAAAGTTCATACATAAATGTTCTGGGAATTGAATGTAGCAAAATTGCAGTTGTTTTCAGTGGGATACTGCTTAGTGCCCGGTTTTCCTAGCATTTCATTCATCTGCATGTGCACTTTTCTACAATTTATGGTCTTTCTGATGATCTTAGGTCTGTATCCATTGTGACAGGCTAAGGAGCTGCTCAAACATCCACAACTTCAGCCATACGTTCACAAAGTTCAACATAAAATCAATAACCCGAGAAGGAATAGTTTGCCTGTGCATTGGCCTGAAACCAATATAAAGAAAACTAGATTTTCAGATCCAGTAGGTACCCGCTTCTCTGGTTACAGGGAGAGGCGTATGTCGTTCAATGATAGGACTTTAAATCCAAGCATTTCTGGAGCTGAGCAAGATTCGGTTTGCTCTACCAACGGAATTCATCATGGTGTACCGGGTTATTTAGATCGAAGATTAGAAGATTTGTCTATTGATAGCAGCCATGAAGGAACAGTCATTTGCAAGCCCATTACTTCAAAACTTTCTAGTGCCACCAAGAATCCGAGAAGTTCTTTGGCAAAGGCTTCTGCAACTCCCAAGAGAAAGACAGAGCCCTCAAAAAATCTTGACTTGGTGATATATCCTCTCCTTCTTCCCCTACCACCTTCTCTTTTCTCAGAAGTTTTTGCAACACATTCCTGAAAATGATAATAACAACTTTTTTTTCTAGTTTCGGAAGCTGCTGTTTTACTGTTTATTGCTTTGTGCCAACAGTTTCCTGGTTCACGCATTCCAATTAAAAAAACTCTCCCTGCAACTCGAAGAACTTCCTTGCCGCTACCAAGAACTACAGTCCGGGAATCAACTTCTATGTCTAAAGCTGGTATTCTTCACCTCATACAATCACCAGATGTTTCGGTTAATGCTCCTCGAATTGATAGGATTCCTGAATTCCCATTAGCCTCGTATGAAGATGTTTTCTTCCCCATCCACAAAACTTCATCAATATCCGCACAGGGCTCCTCCGGCTCACCGCAAGTTGTCGATTGTTCAATCACAAAAGACAAATGTATGGTTCAAACATGTGATCAAACTTCCACCAAGCCTCGTTTCACTGATGCATGGCAGGGAATTCAACGCAGTGCACTTCAAACAGATGCAGGGGATGTAACTGATTCCTCCAACCAGAATGCAACTGTCGGGGGATCAAGCCACACCTCAGACACTCGAAGGAAGAGGTTTGACCCCTCATCATTCCAGCAACGTGCTGAGGCATTGGAGGGGTTGCTTGAATTTAGTTCAAGGTTGCTGCAGCAAGAGAGGTATGATGAGCTTGGTGTGTTGCTAAAGCCATTCGGACCAGGTAAGGTCTCCCCTAGAGAAACTGCCATCTGGTTGACTAAGAGCTTTAAGGAGAATACCATTGGCAAGTCGGAGGACTAATACCTGCAAAACTGCAGCCATCTGTACTATATCTGTAGCCATAAGTATGTATCAAATTTTTAGAGTTTGGTCCAGGCTTATCGGATTTTAGGCAATGAATCATATTGAGAGAACCTTAATGGTTAGGCATTTTGGTTTAAAACAAATGTTAATTGTTAGTTCTAGTTTGTAGTTTCATTGTTTTCTTTGAATTGGATACTTATCTTCTACCTGTTAATCATGGAAACGGATGATCTTGATGCCCGAACTTTGTTACCTAAACCGCAATAGAACTCGGTTTTCACTTGCACTGCCATATTAACTAGGATGATAAGGAACTCCCCGGGGCTCTGCTTCTGGCATTACGAAGCCTAACCGAACCGCCAGACCATCCTCACTGCCCCTCAAACCACCCATCTTGAAGAAAAAGAATGTTTTTAGCCATAAGATAAATATTTCACTCAAAGCTACAGTTTACAACAAATGATGCCATATTTAGTCTATTTGAAGGTCCATTACTTAAAAAACAAAAGTTTAGAAGTTAAGAAAGCTCTTCAAATGAAGATGTAACTTTGTTAAGAAATCTTCAAGGGACTGACAAATGGCTTAACCAGGAAAGTTTTTCCACTGCAGGCCTTGGATAGTATAAAATTATTGCCAAAAGTAAATTAATAGATAAATAAATTTAATAGCAAGAAAAAACAAATTAACATAATATCAGTCAACTAAGTTAGCTGTATAAATTGTTCAATCTTCTTTTTGGTGTGATCAGACATGGGAAAGGCAGGGAAATGGTTAGTAAACTTCTTGTTAGGGAGAAAAGATGAAAAAGCAAAGAGGAAGAACTTGTCCCTATCTTTTGAAGAAGGGACTTCGATTACAAACCCATGTGCAACTCCATCATCCTCGTCTTCGTTTAAGCGGAGATGGAGTTTCGGGAAGTTGTCGAGTAAAGATCGATCTCATAAAAGTTCCCGGTCACTTAATTCGATGACTGCAACTCCGCTCGTAACGCAAGCTGTATTCGACATGGGGATCCGACACGATAACACAAATGTTTTTGATATGGCAATGACAAGGTCTACCAGAAGGAAAACAAAAGCAACATATGCTGCAGTGTTGAAAGCATCGGCAATCCGGATTCAAGCTGCCTTTCGTTCATATTTGGTAATAATCATAGCTTAAAGCATTGAATTCCATGGTTGCAGAGGCCTAATGACCTCTTTATTGATTGTTATGAACATTTCAGGCAAGGAAAGCATTGCATGCTTTAAGGGGACTGGTAAAGTTGCAGGCACTGGTTAGGGGTCACCTAGTGAGAAAACAAACGACTGCGACTCTCCGAAGCATGCATGCTCTAATGGCTATACAAGTTCGAGCTCGGTTTAAGAGAGTCCAAATGGCTGAGGAATCACAACTTGTTGTTAAATCCCAATCATCTAGATATGCCAGGTTTTCCCAGGAGATAGAGTTCAAGAGAGCACAAAGAGTAAGTTTTCTTTCAGTTTCCATCATTTTCTAACCAACCAAACATGAACTTGTGCAGCAATAACTCAAAATTCAACAACTAATGTATCAATGTTATGTTCATATATATAGGATGGTGTTAATATAAATCTTTATGAAAATCATGGTTTTCTGAATCATTCGCGAATGGAGAGGATTGAGCAAGGAATCACCAAATATTATTCGGGAGATCTTTCGATCTCCAAAAGAGAACATAAACGTGAGTTCTCATTCTCCACACACAACAGTCCCCAACAATCTCCTGCAACGTCGAAGATGACACCTGCGAGATCGTCTTTCAGTTCTCATGATTATCCGTATATGCCAAGTTACATGATGAACACACAATCTTCTAAGGCTAAAGTCCGATCACAAAGCGAACCGAGACAACGGCCTACACTAAACTTCAAAGCTAAAGGCAAAAGAACAACTGCTGCTGAAGAAATGGACGAATATATTCATCGATATTCGCCTTCACAGTCGAGAAGCGTAGCTGATGAGAATCAAGATCCATGGATTGTCAAACTTTATCAATCAACAATTACACCAAAGATGGAAATCACTTCTTACAAATGAAGTATGTCAAGTGTTTATTGAAGTAGGTTCAAGATGTTGCACCCACTTAGGGTGATAATTGTACTTATATTCATGTCTAAATGTGTATTACATATAGATATCGAACACAAATTCTTCACAGAAAATGAATCGTTTTGAAAGTAAGATTAAATGTTAAATCTTTTTATGCATTTAAAAAATTAAATTAAAATTTTATTTCTATATCCAGTATCTGAATATGCATTAAAATGAATATGGGACAAGAATATCAAGGAAAAAAAATAAGAACAAGAAATATAAAATTTATCATACGAAAAAGAAACTAACATCTTCTGTTTTGTATGCATTAAAACTATGATAAGATGTATATAGTATAAGTCCTCGAGGTATGAAAAATTATACGAAAATAATTATTATTTTGATATTTCTAATCGAGGTATAATTTTAAAATCAATTAACCAATAAAACCATTTAATTATTGTCCAATTCCGACAGAAACCGAATAAAACAGCTCATTTATTCTCTTAGCTAGAAGTTGGGGACAATTCAACTCTTGGTTTTTAAGATAAGGAAGAAATAGAAATGGTTACCATTCATTAAAAATTCACAAGAAATTTGAATTTTTCTGAATTGAAATTCACAAGAAATTCAAACTTAAAATATGAACTATGACAATATAATATAAGATCATTTATTTAAACTCACCGTTTGATAAAAACAGAAATGTTGGTTTTTGGTTGGTGGATGGTGGATGGTGGTAAGTGGCAAAGTCACTTAAAAGTTGGTTCCTTTTTTCATTCATTCTACACTTTTCTAAAGTTTTCAACTTTCATACTAAAAACGATTTGTTTTTTAGTTTTGTTAATTAAAAAAGATATCTTTGGTAGATGTAGATAAGTATATTATTTTACTTCACCTTCATTTCCAGACAAACAGTCCTTATTAGCATCTTTAGTCTGCAGATCCCTTTTTATTTTTTATTTTATTGTTGATCAAATGAAGGTATTCTTGCCCGTTATTGTATAAGAACTTAAAAAAAAAAAAGTTGAAAATTTTCTGGGTTCTCTATGGCTTCTGGATCTCTTCTATTTGCAGCCACTGGTTTGTGTTCAGTGGCTCGGGTGAAGTCTCCAAGGCTCTTTGTGAAGTCATCTTTGGACAACAATGTTTCTGACATGAGTGTTAATGGTAACCTCTTTCTTTCCTCTTTTTTTTATGTTATTTTCAGTTTCATAATTTTGTTTTGTTTTGGTGATCTCTTTTGAATCCTGGGTTTTCTTCTGTCATTTGTTTTGTTGAAACTCCGTTTGGGTGCTCTACTGCTCTATGTCAAAGGTAGTTTATTTGGGGGATCTTTTGGATTCTGGGTATTCTTGGTTTTGTGATCCTTTGTGCGTGTCTTGTGTATATACCATAGTGAATTGTAGTTAATTTAGCTGGATTTACATGGACTCGGACATGAAATTTTGGAATGTTAAAGTGGGATTTGCCTTATCTTCTGAAGAAAACTATGTTGCTCGAAAATCATCAGAACTGTGTTGGGAACATTATCGTATCCAACACTCGCACTATGGTGTTGTGCTGTCTACTCCTGTAATGAATTGAAGTTATACTGTAGGACACTTGGGATATAGCGTAGAATTCTTGTTCCTTATCATTTACAGATCTATGGCGCTTGATGTTTGATAATCTTGTTTGAAAAAATTGTAATTCGTTGCAAAATTTCATGTCATTGTGGTAGATAATCGTATATCTTTTTACTTTACAGCTCCAAAAGGGTTGTTTCCACCTGAACCTGAACATTATAGGGGACCAAAGCTGAAGGTGGCTATTATTGGAGCTGGCCTCGCAGGCATGTCAACGGCAGTTGAGCTATTGGATCAAGGCCATGAGGTTTTTCTCGTTTCTAGATACCTATTTCTGCAACATCTTAGCCAGATTGGCATTTTAATATGATAAGAGTAACAAAAGAGAATTGTATTTCCCAATGTTTCGATTTCAGGAAACCAATTTCTGCTAACTTCATTTCTTAAATATACTCGGTGTAGTGGCGTTTCAGTATAGTGGCTATAGTTGATGATTTTTGGTCTCTGGTCTCTTCAGGTTGATATATATGAGTCAAGGCCTTTCATAGGAGGCAAAGTTGGTTCTTTTGTTGATAGAAGAGGAAACCATATTGAGATGGGACTGCATGTTTTCTTCGGTTGTTACAACAATCTATTCCGTCTGATGAAAAAGGTGAATCATTAGGCCTATAATAACAATACTCTCGCTTCATGCTATATATTCATTATTCACTGGAAAACATGCTCTAATTAGCAGGGAAATAGATTTTTGAATGAACTACTATGGAGAAGATTGTCCTTTTTGCGATTAGTCGAAAATTTACTCAACCTTTTAATGTAGGCTCAAAATCTGTTATCTGATAGTTTCGTTTGTCTTCCTGATCCTAGGTGGGTGCTGATAAAAATCTGCTTGTGAAGGATCATACTCACACATTCGTAAACAAATGGGGTGAAATTGGTGGTATGGTCTCTATTTGTCTCTACTTAAACAAATTCTATGATGATAATTTTTATCTTCGCATCTCTCTTCAAAATCGAACAAAAAGCATTCTTTTAGCCATGCATTCCTGAATTCTGTTTTGCGACTTCGAGTTGTGTTGCAGAACTTGATTTTAGATTTCAAGTTGGAGCTCCTTTACATGGTATTCGTGCATTTTTAGCGACAAATCAGCTTAAGGTTGTACTCTTTCTGCTACCCTTTAGTGCATTCGTAACCCGTAAGCTAAAGTGGTGCTTAAGCTAATCATTTCATTCTATACTTTTTCAAGTGCAGACTTATGATAAAGCAAGAAATGCTTTGGCTCTTGCACTAAGTCCAGTTGTTAAGGCTATTATTGATCCGGATGGAGCAATGAGGGATATAAGAGATCTGGATAATGTATATAAAGTTATACTTTTCACTTCCATTTCAGATTCTCACCCAGTTTGAACTTCTTGTGGAATTATTAGTTTTCATTTGCTTTTCTATTTACTTTAACTTCATTCATATCTTGCAGATAAGCTTCTCGGATTGGTTTTTGTCGAAAGGTGGTACACGCACGAGTATCCAGAGAATGTGGGATCCGGTTGCTTATGCCTTAGGTTTTATCGACTGCGATAACATCAGTGCTCGATGTATGCTCACAATTTTCTCTCTGTTTGCCACTAAGACGGAGGCTTCCCTTCTGCGTATGCTGAAGGGTTCTCCGGATGTTTACTTGAGTGGTCCGATCAGAAATTATATAACTGAAAGAGGAGGCAGGTATGTTATTAACATAACCCTACAGACTATTTAGTTCAGTTAATGGTACAGTTCATCGGTTTTCAACAATATGAGTTGACTGCTTCTCTGGTTTAATAACTTTATTTGTCGAAACAGGTTCCATCTAAGGTGGGGCTGCAGAGAGATACTTTATGATAAATCTGCTGATAGGGAGACATATGTTACCGGACTTGCCATGTCTAAAGTAAATATACTCTAATGTTGCATTAAGTTTAAAATTTTTATTTTAGGGCTTAAATTTTAAGTTTTGTGTCATTGCAGGCTACTAACAAGAAACTTGTAACAGCTGATGTTTATGTTGCTGGTCCGTAGTTGCATCTTCCCCTACAAAAGTTCCATTTTACCATTTCATTTTATCAGAAATGATTCTTAGTTGTTCTTCCTCTATTGATGGCAGCATGCGATGTCCCTGGAATAAAAAGGTTACTTCCATCCGAGTGGAATGAATTCGAATTTTTTAGTAACATTTACGAGCTCGTAGGAGTTCCAGTTGTTACCGTGCAACTTCGATACAATGGCTGGGTAACGGAATTGCGGGATCTGCAACGGTCTAGGTGATTCTTTCATCTATATTATGTCTGTTTATAAAGGACTATTTTCACTGGCCTAATAAAACTAACATATCGCTTGTTCTTCACTTCTCGATATCCTTAACTCATCGAAAGGCAACTGAAGCAAGCTATAGGCCTTGATAATCTTCTGTATACTCCGGATGCGGATTTCTCCTGCTTTGCAGACCTAGCTCTAACTTCTCCGGAAGATTACTATATCGAGGGACAAGGTTCATTGCTCCAGTAAGGACACACATTTCCATAACTATAGTATTACTTTGTATATTGTTTTTGCCTTTTCCCGGTTACATAGTAGTTGATTGTTGGATTTGGTTCGGAAGAAAATTCCGATTACATGGAAATACAGAGGTTGTGTTTATGTTGATGCTTCATCTTCTCCTCAACTGACCAAATTACTTTACTTCTTGTTTGGCTATATTGATCATCAGATGTGTCTTGACACCCGGAGACCCGTACATGCCATTGCCAAACGATGAAATTATAAAGAGAGTAGCAAAGCAGGTTGGAAACTTCTACGGAATCATTTAGTCTTAAGTTCATTACAACTTTCAAGAAACCAAATTGCATAGTTCTGTCATTGTCCAGTCAGAGTCAGAGTACATTTTCACTTTCTGATTCATCCATGTATGCTAACAATCTGAAAGTTGGTCTCTAGTAGCTGAGGTTGCTCATACGTGCACTAGCACCTCCTTATGTCACTTGTACTCCGGTGCTGCGGCGCAACTTTGGCTTTTATGTCAAGGTTAGTGAATTTTGATACATGATCATCACTTGTGGTTTATTGGCAGGTTTTGGTTCTATTCCCATCATCCCAAGGTTTAGAAGTTACATGGTCGTCCGTTGTCAAAATTGGGCAATCTCTATACCGTGAAGGACCCGGTAAAGATCCATTCCGACCTGATCAGAAGACACCCGTGAAGAACTTCTTTCTTGCTGGATCATACACAAAGCAGGTAACTTGTACCCTTCTTTGCCATCTTAAACAGGCTTAGTTGTCCAATGCTGACTGCCTTCCCCTTTCAACCAAGATTTTTTTAAAGGACCAAGGGTCTCGGGCCCCAGCATTTCTATGAAGAAAAGTTGTTTCTTCTTTTTCCAGAAAATGAACTCCCAAAAGTAGGGAAAGGCAACATGGCAAGACCTCTTTCGTGCTTCCAACAGTGACCCACTTTTTCTGTAAATATAACTGAACATGTCCCAGTCCCAGTCCCAGTCCCAACACCAACACCAATCCTTTCCAGCCCTAGCGAAGACATAGTAGACTGATCTAAACCTTTTTAACTAAAGGGAAATGGGTATGTTATAAATTTGTCATTGCATTACTGTTTACAGGATTACATAGATAGTATGGAAGGTGCAACTTTGTCTGGCAGGCAAGCATCGGCCTACATATGTGCTGCAGGGGAAGAGTTAGCAGCCCTGCGGAAGAAGCTCGAATCAGTCGGTTCTCAGATGGAAACTTCAAGTGTTCCCGACGAGTTAAGTCTCGTATGATTATTTATTTGTATAGTAATATACTCAAACCACCTCCAATGACGGAGACAAAGCGGTGATAGTTACCGAAATATGCCCCTATTCAAAATGTTTGATCATTTATGCTATCAAATGAAGTTATAAGAAAATCGTTTTAAGACCCTATTTCAATATCTGAATCCGAACTAAATCCCTATATGTTGTTTATTCATGATAAGATAACTTCCAGAAAAAGATATTGAGATAACAATCAAATACAAGATGGAAATGAATAAATCAACATAAAACAATGAGCTCTTGCAAATGGGTCAGATTGTGCATACAAGGTTGAAGATTCATGTAATCCATAAAGGATAGTTATTTCATACACGGGCGGTGAAACTTTTAGTTTTCACAAGGTCTTAGTTTTGAATTTAGAAACTTAGTTTAGGGAGTAGGACTTGAGAGTTTAGATTTAGTAATTTAGAATTTATGGTTTATGAATAAAATTTAGGATTTAGAGTTAGAATTTAGGGTTTATAAGTTAAAATCATAAGCATAAATTCTAACCGCTACTAAATTCTAAACCTCTACACCTAAACACAGCACACTAAATTGAGTTCCTAAACCCTAAAACTCAAGCATTTCTAGAAACAAAAAGTTTCAACTACTAGTGTATTAGATATAAATCCATCAAATATGTACCATAGCTACTTGATCAGCTGGGAAATTGATTAAATGAAACATAATTCCCTCAAGAGTAACATGATTATTTTCGAACCTGTTGAAGAACAAAGATGAACATCCCTAAAGCTTCAAGGGCTAAATGCCTCAATTCATACAAGGAGTCCTTTAACTAATAAACAAAATTCATCAAATGCATGCATGAGCTTTTCAGATGGTTGAAAATAGATAAAGAAAGGTGCCAACTCGACCAGAACTAGTTTCTGCGTCTGCTTTTGGCAGTCTTAAACCCACACTTACAAGGCTTTCCCCAAGGTGTCCGTGAAGTCTTCCCATAACTTCCACTACTTTTACTCCGTCCCTCACCACCACCATGAGGATGATCGACCGGATTCATTGCAACTCCCCTAACCACAGGCCTCCTGCCCAACCATCGACTCTGTCCAGCCTTCCTAAGCTTCTTAGCTCCATGGCTAGGATTAGACACTGTACCAACCGTCGCTCTACATCGAGTATCAATCAACTTTTCAGCACCAGATGGAAGTCTAATCAAACAGTATCTTGATTTCGGCTCCTTAAGGATCTTAGCAGAAGTTCCGGCCGCACGGACCAGCTTTCCACCTTGACCAGGGTTCACCTCAATGTTGTGGATAAAGGTTCCAATTCGCATGGAAGCTATTGGCATACAACTCCCAATTTGTGAATTAATGTCAAGATTAAGTAAATCTCTTTTCATACTCTCAATCGTTGACTGATTATGAACATCAGACGCAACTGCAAAAATGGAACAATTAAAAAACGCAAACGCTATCTAAAGCTTCGTTGTCTTCCCTCTACGCAAAAGAACGGTTTTTTATTCATTCTAATTCCTTATTCTGTTATTTGGCATCAAAACTTAACCTTGCAATAGTTGATCTCTCAGAACCCAATCGGGCTATGATCAGACGCCATTTTGCAGTATATTGATAAAAAAAATTGTGAAAAAAAAAAGATAGAGAAGTACCAGAGGAGAGATTGCGATTGGGAACACGAAACGACTGATGCAGAAACTTGTTGAAGGGATTCAATGAAGCTGTGCGACTTCTCAATAAAGCCATTTCCTTTTTTTTTTTTTTTGGTTGCAAGAATTTGTTTTCTCGAAGCTAGGGTTTTGGAGCGGATTTTCCTGTGAGAAAAAAGACGACGGAAACAAAACAAGAGGCAAAAGGCTAAAACGTCGCCGTTTGTCGGTATAATTGTAAAAATCTTTTAGGATAAACTACATTAATAGTCACCAAATTATCTAGTTTATGATCATCAAATTATTTTTTACAAAATTATTAATATTATGCCTTTTATTTATTTTTAACTGTTAAATTTAATCATTGACTTAAATAAAGATAATAATATAATATGGTACAATAATAATTTAATCCTAAAAATATCAATTTTGAGAATGTTTTAATTTTTTTAATAAAGAATTACTCCTTTGAAATATAATTTAAAAATAGGTTTAATGGTCTAATAAGCCTTTATTTTTTTGTAAAAAAATCAATTAAGCCCTTAAATTTTTTTACACTCAAATAAATCCTCAAACTCAAAAGAAAAATAAATTCAGCCCTTAAACTTTTTTAACACCCAATTAAACCCTCAAAGTCAAGAAAAAAAATCAATTTGACCCTTTTACCAACTTTAACCGTTAATTTTAAATTTTTTTTAAAAAAATTTAACACGTGTTGCAACAAAATAACACTACTTTTTCATTTCTAGGAATTTTTAAATTTATTTTTTAAAATTATATGAAAATTATGAAAAAATATTTTTAAAATATAAAAAAATAATTTAAAATGATAAATAATATTTTTTTGAAAAGTTTTAAAATAAAAAATAAAAATATTAAACATTACTTTACGATTATAAAAAATATTTTTATATTTTAAAATAATTTAAAATTTTTTAAGTTTTTTTATAAAATTTTTAGATTTTTTTATATTTTTTTTAAAATTTAAAATTTCTTAAAAATGTTAAGTGGCATTATATCTTGTCGCAATAAGTGTCAAAATTAAAAAAAAAAAAAAAAACGTTAAAGTTAACGGTCATAGTTGATCAAAGGGTCAAATTGATTTTTTTTTCTTGAGTTTGAGGGTTTAATTGAATGCAATTAAAGTTTAAGGGCTTAATTGATTTTTTATAACGATTTAAGGGCTAAATTAATTTTTTTTAGTGAGTTTGAGAGTTTTATTGGGTGTAAAAAAAATTAAGAGCTTAATTGATATTTTTGTAAAAGTTTAAGGGCTTATTAAACCTTTAAGCCTTAAAAATAAGATAAATTTAACTTAATTTTTTTTGAAATTAAGTGATAAATAAGCTAATTAACTACTATCATTATCAAACACATTTTCGAAATCAAACATCGAAAATGATTTATGAAATACTAATTATTTTATCAAAATATTCAAAAAAATCTTAAAACAACCAAATCATACCCAAAATAGAACTCTAATCCCAAAATTACGCTATTAAAAAGTGATTAGCTGACAAATACATTATTTTACCAAGCAGCTGCTTCCTAAACCAGCAGAAGGAAGATTTTTGATTTGAGATGGCGGACAAGGCAATTACTATTAGGACTAGGAAGTTCATGACCAACAGGCTCCTTTCCAGGAAACAATTTGTATCTTTCCTTTCTTTTCACTCAATTTCTATTAATTTTTTCAAATATTTTCATCAAGATTTGTTGATTTAATGGTTTGTTTGTTTGTTTGGTAGATCATTGATGTTTTGCATCCTGGGAGGCCCAATGTTTCCAAGGTAAATCTTACTGTTTCTCGTTTGAATTTGTTGTCTGGTTTGATCGGCGGTAGATTCTGATCGGTGTTACTATGTTGTTGATTTGTCGACGTCGCGTTGTTAGGCGGAGCTGAAGGAGAAGCTTGCTAGAATGTATGAGGTTAAGGATCCAAATTCGATCTTCGTGTTCAAGTTCAGGACTCATTTCGGAGGCGGAAAATCTACCGGATTCGGTTTGATTTATGATTCCGTCGAGAGTGCAAAGAAGTACGAACCTAAGTATAGGCTAATCAGGGTAATTTCAAAATCTTGTTTCTATACATTCTCTATTGGTTTTGCTCTTAGTTTAATTTTTATTTGCTTCGTGTGATATGATTCTTTAATTTGAAGCTCGACAAATTGTTTGTGTTCTCATTTTTTTTTAATTTTCAGAACGGACTCGATAAAAAGATAGAAAAATCGAGAAAGCAAATGAAAGAAAGGAAGAATAGAGCTAAAAAGATTCGTGGAGTAAAGAAAGTAAGATTTCTTATTCTTTTACAATAGTAGAGATCGAAATAATAGTCCTTTGTTACTATAAATAATAGTAGTGTTGTTCGAAATAAAATTACGAGGAATAATAGTTATAACGACCTTAATAGAATTAAGATAATCATGATACAACTAAAAATGTGATCGTTAATACAACTTAACTATTCGAATCTAAATCTAATTATTGTTTTATTTGTTTGACAGGTTAAGGCTGCTGAATCAACGAAAAAAGCTAAAAAATAAAGATTATGTCTTGTCTTAAAGTTGTTTATCGACCGAGTGTTATTTTTCAAAAATTATAGGTATTCTTGAAACTGGAGTTTCAAAAATTTGTTTGATGTTAGCTTATAATAGTTAATAATATCTGATTATTTTTAAAAATTTTAGTGTATTGCATCTTTATTTCTAATAATTTATAGCTATTTATTATGATTTTATCAAATGAGTATTCAATTGAGATTAAATGAATAATATATAATTAAATTAAGATAATTAATTAAATCAAAATAATTTAGTTAACCAATTCAAAATTTAATAAATTAAATATCAATAATTATAAAAATAAAAATAACATACTCATATTAGTACCATTAGACTCTCTCCCAAATCGTAAGTAAATGCAACTTCACATGGCCATCGAAGCCGCGAATGAATCAGATAATAACATATAACATATATTCTAAATGGTAAAATTTTGATATATATATATAAAAGATTTGTATATTTATATTATAACTTTAAGTGTATTAATGATTTAAATAAATTTTTTGAATCTAATGAGTAATATTAAACTTCGGGTAAGAGAAACGGTAATACGAGAATATTATTATCCAAGATAAAAAAGACAAGCCTATAAGCACCTTGGAGCATCCATCTTTATTTGAGAATTCCCCAAGATACACAAATAATACTATTTACATCATCCACATGTATATCCCTATTCTGTGTTCGAACACAAACAACGTTTACAGTCTGCTAAGCTTATCTTTTGAGACTTTTACCATAACAAAACAAGATTAAAAGCAAAAGTTGCTTATTCCAAGACAAAGTGTAATGGGAGTATCTGAAGTATTTGTTCCCTCCATATTCTTCTATTATCTGATCTGGTTTATGCCCTTTATAAACAATGCAGAAGCTTGCACTAAAAACCGATGAGTGTAGATGTTGGCATTAGTCTTATTCAACTTGTTCGAATTGGCTTATGCAGTTAATAGGTAATACACCTATGGTGTATTTGAACAATATCGTCGATGGTTGCAGAGCTCAAGTTGCTGCCAAGCTCGAGTCGATGGAACCTTGCTCGAGTGTTAGAGACAGGAATAGACTTTTTTTTTTCATTTGATTTGTACATTTTTTGCAGCATCTTAGGAACTGTTACCTGCAAATTAATACTTTTGATCCTTGTTTATGATCTGCAGGATTACTCCAGGAGGTATAGGACCGTATTTAAAGGAGCTTTTCTTATGAAGTGATAACTTAACCAGGAAGAAATATAGATCTAAGAACATTTAAACTTCAGGAAAGGTACAGTTTTGTTTCAGACTGTTTTCCACATGGAATGGTCCAGCTATGGAACATTTAAGCTAACAAAATTTACACTTGTTCTGCATATATCGAAATAATATCGGCTAGAGTGTCTTCATCGACACTACCAGCGGCAATACCGGCATTGCTATGGCTTCCATTGGGGCAGCCAGGGGTTATACAGTTATTGTCACAATGCCAGCTTATATGAGCATTGAGAGGAGAATCGTTCTTCGAGCTTTTGGAGCTGAGGTAGTCCTCACAGAGCCAGACAAGGGCTTTAAGGAGTCAAATGACAAGGCTGAGGAGATACTGAAGAACACACCTAACGGTTACACGCTACGGCAGTTCAAGAACCCTTCCAATCCACAGGTAGAATCTTTACAGTTATTTAACATTTCTAATGTTGGATCAGCTGATGTTTAAAAGAAGTAACGAATTCTTGTTTAAGATTCATTATGAAACCACTGGTCCGGAGATATGGAAAGCCTAGGAAGGGTAAACTTGATATGCAGGTTGCAGGCATAGGGACTGGTGGTACAGTAACAGGAGCAGGGAAATTCCTCAAACAGAAAAACTCAGATAAAAGTTCAATACCTGCTACTTGTCTGTCTGATGCATGTCCATGGCCATCATCCGATCAAGGAATCGGTGCCGGACCGCCGGTATCATCCCTGATGTTTTAGACGCGAGTGTCTTACAGTATTCTCGTTTTTTTGTATGTCCAAACCTCATTTAAATAAACATCGAACCTCCGATTCCAACGAAAAACATATCTGACACTTACATCCGAATTTAATAACATGGTCGAAAGACTGAAACACAAATCCGAACACCAATATTTGAGATAAGTTTGAGAACACAAAGTGCTCATGTTTTTGCTTACTGATCAAACAAATATAAAGCTTTTGAAATGCTGAAAAATCTACTTGCTCTTTATTTATTTCTTCAGGTGTTTTAGTCATTATCATTAAATTCTAAATTTTAATACCTAAATTTTTAATCTTATACCCTACGCTAAATTTTTAAAACCCAAAATTAAAAATTTTATAAAAATAATTTTTTTACAGTATATCGAATATAAATCCTATTATATTATTATTTTGTATTATAAAGTTATCATTTTGCAACATTTTCTCCTCCTAGGGAGCATTGGACAGGTATAGTAGTTATCTCCTACAAAAAGCCTTGACGTTTCTTAAACGGCGTCGTTTGATCGGTTTCTTAACAACACCGATAAGCCACTCCCACATCCCCAATTTTCTTTTTCCCCACATTCGGTTTTTGACTTTCAAGTTCAGTTTTTCCGAGAAAGTGTTTTTTTTTTCTTTATAAATATATTTAATTAATTTTATTTATTTAATGTTCCCCTCTTCGCCTAAATCTATGTTTCCTCTTCTCAATCTCACAGCTCTTTCAACAGCGATGGGAATAAAATAAGTGATTAAAAATCAAACCTTGAAACGCACTAAAATTTTCTAGGGTTTAATTAATCCCTCCCCTTGTTGTCACTGATTAATTTCAATCGACCCTCGATTTCTTCTTCAAACTACTGTCTAGGTAAGTTCAAAAGCTTAGTCTTCTCACTTTGTTTTTTTATCCGATCATTGAACTCGCGCGCTATATACCATAATTTTTTAGTTTGCTTTTCTGTGTTAGTTGACTTATTTTTTGTTAGATTTTATGTTTTTGAGGACACTTTGTTATTATGTATCATTTTTATTGTTTTTAATATTAATTTATCTAGTTTGATAATTTTGGTTAAGTTTTGTATGAATTTTCATCGTGTTCATCGCAATTTTATAAATCATGTTCAATTAAGATAAGAATTCCTATACTTGCGTTTCTAGTTGAAACTTGGTTTTAATGAGAGTTTAGTGGTGAAGTTTTCAGTCAGTTTATACAAAATCATGTGGAAAGATTTAATTTTTATTTTTAAATAGTTGGAAATTTATTGTAGAATACAGGATAATCTAACTTAATCTGTAGTATATACTGTTGATATTCAAATATTTAGTGGGTAATGCCATATGTTCCGAAGTATTTAATTTTCATTTCATTGATTATCTAGGGGTCACCACAATGCATAGAGTGCCCAGTGCTGGGAACAATTCCAATTCTAGCCGCCCACGTAAAGAAAAGAGGCTGACATATGTATTGAATGATTCTGATGACACAAAGGTGAAGTTTTTTTTTTTTGTGTTTTCCTTTTTTTTTTCTTCCCTTTTTGCTTTTTCTGCATATAATTGTTTTCTGTTTTTAAGTGAACAAGATGTATTCCTTGTATTTGGCAATCTTGAGGAATTTGCATATTCATATTTTGTCAGTGTTTAAGCTATTTTATTTTTATATTCCTTTAATGTTTATGCAATAGCTAAAATATTATCAAGAAGCTTGCATTTGTTTTCTTATGTATTCCTGAATATGGAGGCACTCAAATATATAATGATTCATAGAATAGTCATTTAAGTATGTTTTTGACTTTTTGTAAATGTTTAGATTTACAATACCATGCTATATGTGCTTTTCATCAAATTGAGGAAGAAAATCTCCTCATTGCTTATCTTCTATGATGATAAACTGGCTATATTTTAAATCTATTTGGGGTTGGAGCTCGCAAAGTTCCTTTTCCTGGATACAGCTTTTCTAGTCTCACTACTGTCTTTTTTATCCTTTGGATTGGCCATAAATCAAAAAAAATGTATCTTAGTAAAAAGAGAGAAGGGCTAGGATGTTTCAAGTGCGAGATATCACATTGTTTGAGGAACCCTAGATGCTGCAGAAGTAAAGGATTGACAGAAAGGGCATTTCTTAAGGGAACTGGAGTAGGCTGCCGTGAGACAACGCAGATTATCTATGAAGTTTATGTTAATACTAAATTAAAATGAAAAAATAATGGCATGTGTGTTCTTAGTAACTAATTCTTTATATCATCCATGCACCCATTGTTATACATTAATGTAGGGCCATCATGTTCACAATAAGGTTGGATACTTTTGCTTCTAATTTGCTTTATATTATCAATTATAAAAGCTATTATCTTGAATTGTAGACTAGTTGATCATTTTATCACTTTATTTGGGGTATTGAATCTAGGCACTGATATTTCTCTTCTTTGATATATGTGTATGTGTGTTATATTTTTGCAGCATTCTTCTGGCATAAATTGTTTGGCTGTGCTGAAGTCATCCGTCTCTGATGAGTGCAACTATCTCTTCACTGGAAGCCGTGATGGCACTCTTAAGAGATGGGCACTGGGAGAAGATGCTGCCACTTGCTCTGCTACATTTGAGTCACATGTTGATTGGGTACCTTCTTTTTTTGCTCTGCGCATGACCATCATACTTTAGACAGTTCCCTTTTTTTGCTAACTTTTTGTTGGGAGTATATGATATTTTAATCAATTAATTTTTTGTTCTACTACAATGCAAATGTCTTGATTTATTATCAATCTGTATGATTGCATATTAGCCCACCTGCTCACCAAAAGTAACATCTGGAGCAAATATCCACGTTGCACTTCAATTACATTAATAGTCAATTTGAATGTTGACAGCTTTTTTGTCTTCTTTTTCTTCAGTTTGTGAAAATCACCATCTAATTATCTTATATAATACGTATCTCTGTAACTGTGTAAATTATGATTGAGAATCTCCTTGTGCAGGTAAATGATACTGTAATTGCTGGTGAAAATACACTAGTTTCCTGCTCATCAGACACCACATTGAAGGTTTGTTGTTAATTAGTGTATGACATGTAGCTGTTCTTTTTTTAATTTGTTAAGTAGTGACTTGTGCTCTACCCATGTCTGTCAGACATGGAATTGCTTGTCTGATGGGACTTGTACCAGGACACTTCGTCAACACTCAGACTATGTTACTTGTCTAGCTGCAGCTGAAAAAAATGTAATTCCTATATCAAATATTCTTTGAATATTATTAGCTGCAATGTTGAAACTTTCATGTCAGTGTAATATTGCTTTTTACATTTCATGTTTAATTCGTCCACTTAAGTTGTGCATCAACACTTCAATTTTAATATTATAGAAATAGAAGTCACTTTCTGATTCTTTTTTAGTGTCAATATTTTAGAAAAATGTGGTTGCCTCTGGCGGTCTTGGTGGGGAGGTTTTCATATGGGACATTGAAGCTGCTGTCACTCTGCTCTCAAAGTCTAGTAATGTAATGGAAGATGATTGTTCCAATGGTATCAATGGGTCTGCAAATTCATTACCCATATCAAGTTTGCGGACAATTAGCTCGAATAACAATCTTACTGCTCACACAACTCATTGTCATGGATATGTCCCCATTGCTGCTAAAGGCCATAAAGAGTCGGTCTATGCATTAGCAATGAATGATAGTGGGTCCCTTCTTGTCTCTGGTGGAACTGAGAAGGTAAGTTTTGCTTCTTTATGAATTCAGTTTTTAGGAAAATAACGTGTTTCTCTCCCCCTATGACAGCTTGCCAGAGATGGTTGTGTCCTTTCTTTTGTTGGTCATTTGTTTGTCCTATCAATTTCAGTTATAATTTTAATTTCCTGCCACACTTTCATATAGGTTGTACGTGTTTGGGACCCAAGAACAGGCTCAAAGACTATGAAGTTGAGAGGGCATACGGACAACGTTAGGGCTCTGCTTCTTGATTCTACTGGCAGGTTGCTATTATGAAGTTTAAGATCCTTTTATTTGGTTGACTTTTAGTGAATTCTTTTATTTGATTCTATCTATGTTTTTCTGTGCTGTATTTATTGTATTAGTGAAAGGTTTGATAGACATTTTGTATCCTTCTCAGGTATTGTTTATCAGGGTCCTCTGATTCCATGATCAGGTATGTGCAATTTTCACTGTTGCATAACCACAAGTAATTTTCAACCATAGAAAATCGAAGAACTTTCCTTTTAAATGGTCATAATTTCATGTTGTAGGCTATGGGATCTTGGTCAGCAGCGTTGTGTGCATTCATATGCTGTGCATACAGATTCTGTTTGGGCACTTGCAAGCACCCCAACTTTTACTCATGTTTATAGTGGTGGTAGAGATCTTTCCGTAAGTACATATTCATGCCAAACCATTTTAGCATATCTTTATTATTTTTGCTAACGTTTTGATGTAGAATTTGACAAGAAACTCGTTGTGATATAGGACTATTGGCTTATTGTATTTTATGGTTTGTTGAGATTAAAGGATTGAAAATTACTAGCATAATTAGGGGTTCTAATTAGTAGTATAGGTTGGGATTAGATGGAACTAATAAAGGATATAGAAAGATAATCATGTGCTGTGCTGATAAGTTTAGCAGTATCTGTAACTGGTAAATTAAGGTTTAAGGATTTAATTCGATAACAAATTTATGTTAGTGGTATTTGGATTTATTGGAGGTATCCAAGGTTGGTAATTAGAGATAAGTCGAAGAATAAGTGATCTAAGCTTCACACATAAGCACTAGGTCAAGGGTTGTTTAACAGCTCCTAAACAATGAATAAAAACCTAATAAAATAAGACAAATTCAAGCATCAATTTCTTATGAAACTATATTGCATATGTATGGCATTCTAAACTGAATGAATCCAAAAACAAAATAAAATCCTGCAACTTAAGCTTAAAGACAGGTAATGTGAATACTTATTGTCTATTCTTGCTTAAGTATCTGAACCATTCCGATACCAAACAAGGACAATACTTACAAATCTTTTTAGCATGTGATCTTCACAATTCTTGACATCCTTGAATGTAACATCTAATATGTAGCTTTAAGTCTCAACTTGCACTTACCTTTTGCACATGCTTCAGTTATATTTGACAGACTTGACAACAAGAGAGAGTCTTTTGCTTTGCACAAAGGAGCACCCAATTTTGCAATTGGCTTTGCATGATGATAGCATATGGGTTGCAACGACAGATTCTTCAGTTCATAGATGGTCTGCTGAAGGACGAAATCCTCAGAAGGTCTTTCAAAGAGGTGGTTCGTTCTTGGCTGGAAACTTGTCCTTTTCAAGGGCCAGAATTTCCTTAGAAGGGTCTACCCCTGTAAGTATAATTTGTGTGTATTTTTACTCTGTGTATTATATTTTATATATGTTTGTATGTTATTGCTTACAGCAATCAACTTGTTCATCATAAGAACATTTTCTACTGTGCATCCTTCTTTTCTCTTGTTTATTATTTTGTGGCAAGCATCATTAAGTATACAAACTCTGCATTGTAGTAGCATTTCTTTTCTTTATATACTTGAATTGTCGTGAATTTTTCCTGATCATTTGGATGTTAGTGCTTATATTTCATTTATTTGCTCACCTAACCCCAAGGACCAAGGGAAAAAAGAGCAAAAATTAGGTTTTATTTTCATTAATCACAATGTGCTTTGTTATGTATACCTCTTTGAAGTTTGAATGTCTGGATTTTGTTTTAACATTTTCTACCGTCCCTTTCCTGTTCTGCCGTTGTTATTTATTCAGGCTGCAGTTTATAAAGAACCAATCTTTTCCATTCCTGGAACTCCAGCAATAGTTCAGCATGAAATTTTAAATAACAGAAGGAATGTATTGACTAAGGTAAATGTGGTTGTACTCATATTTTTGTTTCAAATATATTGTTTTGGAAAATTATTATTATTATTACTCTTTTATTTTTATGCTCCTTTAACAGGACACTGCTGGTTCAGTAAAGCTCTGGGAGATAACCAGGGGTGTTGTGATTGAGGACTATGGACAGGTGAACTAGATTTTGTTTCCCATTTTCTATCCTTGTTTCTTGAGTAGAAGTGGCTTGCTCTTTGCTTTTCACTTACAAATTTGGTACACAGACACTTGTATATGTATGGTTATATTATTTATTGAATGTATATATCCATTCTTTCAATTTCACTGTCCAGGTTTCATTTGACGAGAAAAAGGAGCAGTTGTTTGAGATGGTGAGATAGCTACTTATTTGAAATTATATCAGTTGAAGACCATGCATCCGTTCTTAAGGAATTTACTTTTTACCTTTTTGAAATCAATCTAGGTAAGCATTCCAGCATGGTTCACTGTGGATACCCGTCTTGGAAGCTTATCAGTTCATTTGGACACACCCCAATGCTTTTCTGCAGAGATGTATTCTGTTGATCTAAACATATTTGGCAAGCCTGAGGATGATAAGGTTTAATTTTTTCTATTGATTTTGACAATCTTAAGACATATGCCTGCGGGAAGTGGTTAAGGAACCCTTTGATTATAATGTGCATCCGGTGTGGACTTGTCTTTGATAGGTTAACCTATCTCGTGAAACCCTTAAAGGTCTGTTGGCTCATTGGATGACAAAAAGAAGGCAAAGACTTGGCTCCCAGGCTTCAGCTAATGGAGATGTTTTATCAGGAAAAGATAGTATGGCAAGAAGTCTTGCTCATTCGAGAATTGAGGTAGATGGAAATGCTGAAAGTGACTCCATGGTCCATCCTCCTTTTGAGTTCTCCGCTGGTTCTCCTCCCTCAATTATCACTGAGGGTTCCCAAGGAGGTCCTTGGAGAAAGAAAATTACTGAATTGGATGGAACTGAGGATGAGAAGGACTTCCCTTGGTGGGTTTTGGATTGTGTTTTAAACAATCGGCTACCACCACGAGAAGGCACCAAGTAACTTCTGTGACCTCATTAAACTTTCCTTTGATTAATTTAATTTTAAGTAACAAGTTTTTGAGGAACAGCATACATGTGCTGGGCAATATTAGGAAAGAGCATTAGTTTCAGTTCTCTAACTAAGGCATAATTTTCTCAATTGCAATCCTATTTCTGTTGATTTCTTAAGTTTCTCAATGTGATTTTATTTCAGTTGATTTATTAGGTTTCTTGGTGTTATTTTATTTCAGTTGATTTCTTTCCTTTCTAGAACATTGCTGGTTCAAAGAACAAATGCAGTAATAACTAATACACCTAAGTCAATTTTTTTTTTTAATCAAAAACAAAGAGATCTGAATCTCTCTTTAACTAGTCCTAAGGTTTTACTTTTACACTCCCTTTCATGAGTTTTATCAGCTTGGAAGGTTTTAGAGCATGGTGACCTAACCTTTCATGAGTTATTGGAATTTCAAAATAATAATGATAATGAAAAAAATATGCAATGTGGCTATCTTAGATTTGTAATAATATATCAATATTATTTTTAATAATATAAAATGTAAAAAATACATATTGAAATTAACTAGTTGTTTTGTGGTTAAAGATTTTATTAATAGTGGGACCCCATAAATTAAAGAAGAATTTTAGGAATTTTGAAAAAAAAACTCTTTTGGTGAAATTAGAATGAAGAATATCGGTTGCTTTAATTCATTTTTTGATATTCCATATAAATTTTGAAATTCTCCCTTATTTTTGAAAACTTTGATAGAAATGAAATCCCTCCCTAAATCCTTTATCCAAACACAACCTACAGAGATTTGGATCTCTCTCCAAAGGGTTATAAGATTTTAGGCTTCCTTTGATGAGTTTGGATAAATCAGAAGACAATTGATCTTACTTCTCTATTAGTTGTCCTATGACACGATCCTGTTTGCATGTTAAGTAACGGTACATTGAACTGTTTATTGGTTGACCTTTCTGTTGATGTGTACCAACACGGGGATGAACTTAAAGAACTGTCATTAAGTCCATATTTCAATGTGCCTTGTGTCATTATTTGGTATTTTTCTTGTGTCTGCATTTCTCTTTATTTAGGAGAAAAAGAAATATACTATTGCATGGTTGCGCCCACTGCTACATTCAGAACCATGGATAATTAATTATGTATTTTGTTTATTCTTTTATCTCTCTATCTTGATGAAGGTTTACTCTTCATTTTTTCCAGGTGCAGCTTCTACCTTCATCCATGCAAAGGTACTGCTGTTCAGATCCTCACTCAAGGGAAGTTAAGTGCACCTCGTATATTGAGAGTACATAAGGTATCCGTTTGGTTTTTCTGTAGGACTTTTTTTTTTGCATTACATGTGATTATATAAAGTATCAAATGTTTGATTCTATACAAATTTAGCTCGCTTGGGTTGGTACACTAGAATATGTTTTATGCTTTGGAGCATGGACTGCAAAAGGGTCAAATGAATGTTCAGTTAATAAAGTGCTATTTTAGGATACATATACATTGATAGGACCTTTAACTTTGTTTTAGCCGACACAATATATCAACAAATTAGAATAATCTTCTGTATTAGCTTTCTTGAGTGCTGGTTTGCTTCATATATAAGAGCAATATGCCTTTGTGGTTTGTTAGATTTTATTTTCTTCTCTTTCAAAATTTGGATATGGAATGCTGATAGCTGGCATATTCAAACAAGTATAGCAATGTATATTAAAGTTGAACAGTTTGTTCTATACAGTATTTATATATCAATATTTTTTTTATTTTCCTATTATAACATATGTTTTCTTCAATATGATTATGTAGGTTGTTAATTATGTCGTAGAAAAGATGGTGCTTGACAAACCAATTGATACTGCAAAAACCGATGGGTCATTTGCTCCTGGACTGGGAGGACAACTGCAGCATCCAGCTATTGGAGATGGATCATTTCGATCTGGATTGAAGCCGAGGCCTAAGCTCCGGCCTTCTATTGAGATTTTATGCAATAATCAGGCAAGTAAACCACATATTAGATTTTTTAATTCCAAAGCCTTTATCCCTTTTTCAAAGTTGTGGTTTATTTCATCATTTTCCATGTGTTTGAAATCAACATACTAAAATATTCTTTCCAACTTGTTTAGTTCAAGTTCAATCATACCATTATTACGGTCACTTATTCGATTGCTACTATACGTCCCAGGTCTTATCTCCTGAGATGAGCTTAGCTACTGTGCGAGCTTACATTTGGAAGAAACCTGAAGACTTGGTACTTAATTATAGAGTGATTCAGGGAAGATGATTTTATCGACTTCTTGGAGAAGGTGAGTGGCTAAGTTACCTGTATTGCTTTTAACTAGGGCTGTGCAAAAGTTTGTCAGAACTGAATTTCCAGGCCGAAACTGGTTTAGTCTATTGAATTAGGTCTGTTAGAACAGGTTCGGTGTAAGTAGGTTATTAGTATCAGTTTTCGCAGTTTAACTTCTACGAAAAATTTTGCCAATGATAGTAGTATTTGAACTGTATCGTTTCTCTGTTGGGCAGCAGGTCTGTTTCGGGATACCGGAGCGGAAATCTCGTACCGTTGTAAAGTATTTGGAATTGTATTTTGTTCATCCAAGGTTGCCTATACCAGAAATATTTGTTGGGTCCTTGTATATTTGGAAAGACGACTGGTTTTCAAGCTGGGGGCATTCTCCAGACATCATCAAGATGATCATCTTATAAATGTTTTCAAAGTCAATCAGATGCTGTTGTAAAGTTTTGATCTTTGTGTACTACATGCTTTCACCGTACATCCAAGAAGACGCTGTAAGGTCGATATGCACGCGGCGGAACAGTTTGTGAACTCCGGCCTCCGGGGGGACAGTTAGCTGGAAGTAAAATTGGGTGCTGAAAGCTGGGGTTTATGATGTCGAAAGCTCTGTAGATTTTGTATTGTGAAGGAGATCATAAAAACTATTTTCTCTTGTTTCTCAATAAATTTTCTCAATGCTTTCTCTTTGTTGTGCATTTTCAATATTTTTTAGAGCAAGAAAAATATATTTTACAATAAATAAATTATTAATATAGAGAGGTTTATGGATTATTATTTGGTGTATCACAATAAAAATAAATCTATTTGAGTGTGGAATGAATTTGATGATTTTTTTTCTATCGATAATAAACTAAATAATTTTAAATACAATTTAATTTTTAATATAAATATATGAAAATAACATAAATACAACTTGAATATGTATTAAATTAATATTAAAGATTATGAATGGGCAGCCACGTTAACAATATCTTAAGTTATGATTTTATCGTAAAGCTGTGAATCTGCGTATGTAATATTAACGAATAAAAATATTTATCTTTAATTATGTTTTTTTTATATTTTATTTTAAAAAAAAAATAAAAAATTAATTTTTAAATTTTAATCTTAGTTTTCATATTCTAGACTTATACTTTAAAAAATATATCTTATCCTTGATTCTCTTAATTTTAACCATAACTCTTAATTTTAAACCCTAAATTTATTATTTTACAGTGTTTATACTAAAAGAGATAATAAAGAGAGAGACGATTTATACCTAATATTAACACGGAGTTTACTCTAAAAATTATATTTTTTCTTGGTTGGAGGATTTCCATACATTCACATCAACTTTAAGTGATTCTATTCTTCTTCATCTTCTTGTTAGTCTGATAAGATTGGCACTAAATTGTGCATTGTGAAGGTCACTTTCATGTCAGAATAATATGAAATTTGCATATGTTCAGACAGCTAATGGAAGTCATTGTCCGAAAAATGAAAAGGAATCTGATTCTTTAAATAATTTTCTCAATGGAAAAACTTGAGATTCTCAAAGTTTATGGCATAAGATCCTCAAATTGTTGATATTATTGAATCTTTTGTCATTCAAGCTAAACGCCACCATTTTTTTTCTATATAGAGAGAGCTTCAAACATCTTTGGTAAGTAAGAAAGAAAAGTCCAAAGAGTTTTCGAAGACAATGGCCGGATATGGTTACACGTACCAGGGCGGCTACACGACCTACAACAACGGTGCTGTTCCGCTAGGCGGTGCCGATGGGTGGAGCAAAACAAGCTATGATTCGGATCATAAGTGTCAGCCTGTGTTCATTGATTCCAATGGGAGGAGGAACCCTGTTAAGTCCTACATTACTCCAAATGGCAAGACTGAGTACTACATTACCAAGACCGAGGTTGTGGAGATGCCGACCTATGTGTCCGAATACAAGCAGAGCACTAGGCCTTTAAGTCCTGAAAAATGGCGGAAGAGTTCGAGTCCTGTCTGGTATCATGCCGAAGAGAAATGGAATCGGCCATCGAGTCCTGTTCGGTACCATGTCGAAGAGAAATGGACTAAGCCTTCTAGTCCTGTTCGGTATCATGTCGAAGAGAAGTGGAACGGTCGGCCTATGAGTTCGAGTCCAGTTCAGTATCACGTCGAAGAGATTTTGATCGATCGCCCTTCGAGTCCTGTTCGGTATACCTTAGACAAATGGAACCCGCCTTCGAGTCCGGTTCACAAACATGCACAAGTTGAGGATTTCCTTACCAAAGTCCAAACACAAGCTAGCCGGCCAAACAAGTTCGGTCCTCTCAGTGCAACGTACTGGCGTCAGAGTCAGACACCAACGGTGACCACCGAAACCGGTGGCGGAGCATGGACTAAGCCGAGTCACGGTGGGGGTAATCTAAGCCAACCAACAAGTGACATCGGTACTGCCATAGAATACTTAAGTAAACCACCACCTTCCAGGTATGGATATCCTAACACCATTGACAGCAGGGAAGCTGAAAGAAAATACGGCGGTGCAACCGTCGGAACACCGCCAATCGGCAGTTACGGCAGAACCATTGACAGCAGAGAAGCTGCAAGAAAATATGGTGGCACGGCAGTTTGAAAAAGGAAAAACATTTATGGGTGACTTGTTAAACATACTTAAGTGTGGTTTAGGGAATAAATTGTTAGCCCTGTCGTGTTATTTACATGTTTTCGGCTTGTTTAATGATATTTGTAATGGAAAAATGGCTCCTTTTATGTACTACAAATAAGCTATCATGTCAAGGTTAATGTCTTAATGAAATTATATATGTTTTCATCTATCTATCTATATATGAATTTATTTAATATTTTTAAGAAATAAAAACGAAACTGATTAACTAAAATTATATATTTTTTGCTTTTATATTATTTTAATATTAAAAAATTAAATATTTTGCTCTAATTTTAATTTTTATCTTAAAAATTAAAACTCGTGCTTTAAATCTTTAACCTCAAATATAAATCATAAAAAATGATTTTTTAAAATATTAAAACATACAAAGATATCCCCAAAAAATGATAATTTCTATTCAAGATTGATTTAATTTTATTAAAATATCCAAATTAAATTTGAGATGTTTTATTATCATTCTATCTAATATATTTTAATTTCTATTTCTTATGTAGAAAATTAATAACTCCTTTTATTTATATATACATGAAAACCCTTAAAAATCGAACCGAATTTACGGTTGTTCTACAATTCACTTCTAGTTGTCCTTTCATCGTTTTCTTCCTTAATTGAAAAACCCAACAAAGTTTGCTCCTTTAATTGTTTTTTAATTTTTCGTCATCATCACTCTCTGAAACTGTAGATAGTGAGAAATTCAACCGAAACTAAAAAAAGGAAAAACTTTTATATTTTGGAATGGAGTGAAACAGCCAATATTTCTTTGGTTAGCGTGCAATGAGAATGCTACTTACTTTACTAGTGGCGTTACTTTCTCATTAAACCCAGATTTCTTTTCTATCAATTTCCCGAGAATTTTCAAGTAGTCAGTCAGTAAGAAAGAAATACCCAGAAGTTTTAGTTATTCAGAAGGTTAGTTACCCTTTTATTTCATTTTTTTATTTTATTTTACGTGATTTAGGTTTTGGTCTATACCCAGATCAATTTATATTTAAAATTTGCTTTTCATTCACTCTGGATTGTTTTATTTACGAACTTAGGTATTTGGATCGTGGGGTCGAGGTGCCTCTTTTATTGTTTTTTTGATAGATTGGAAGGATCAGATTCATGTTTTCTATTGAGACGTTGGCGTCTGTTTGGTTTGTTAGAAAGTGTTAGGAAAAGGATAGAAAATGTAAGATCTTCTCGAGCTTGGTGTTTCTGGGGCACCTCTTTGAACAATCTTTTAGCTACCCAATGTAGAATTTAGCTTGGTGTTTCGAGATTGATGAATTTAGAATATGTTTTTTTGGCAGTTTTGATTAATTCTGGATTTATCATTTTTCTGTAAGGTTTGAGGAGAATTGAGAATTTGATGAATTTTTTTAGTACCTTGAAGAGAAGTGAAGGTTTTTATTTTATCTTTCTCGTGTTTTCTGTATTCTTGATCTTTGATATGAAAGAGAAGTTAAATCATTGATTTTAAATTCAATTCTAGGGTTACAATTTTCAGTATGTTTTAGTAGGCTATTTTTGTGAATAAATATGTTTTATGTGTGTAGGTATGTTCAAGAACCAATTGCAAGAGTTGGCTCAAAGAAGTTGCTTTAATCTGCCATCTTATTCATGCATTCGGGAAGGCCCTGATCACGCTCCTCGGTTTAAAGCTACCGTAAACTTCAATGGAGAGACCTTTGAAAGCCCTACCTTTTGCTCTACTTTGAGACAAGCAGAACATGCTGCAGCTGAAATAGCGCTAAATACACTTGCCAACCGAGGCCCTTCAAAAGCATTGGCTGCAAGAGTTTTGGTAAGAACTCAACCAAAGATTTTTTATCCCCATTAAAGATATGTTTACTTGAAACCAATTTTGCTGCTAAAACTTGCAGTTAATAATCATTTACATTGTCATGCGATGATGCGATTCTCCCCCTTTCCTTGTCTTGGACACTGCTTTAATTGTTGTCCAAGACAAATGATAACTTTTAGTTCCTCGTACTGAATGATGTTTCCTATCTCTACCAGTGTTCTTGTTGGAGTTCTAACTCTTCAAATTGATTCATCTTTGACTAAACTTGTCTACCAAACATACTTTTTTGAAGTATTTCTCAGGTTGATTGTGAGTTGCCATGCCAGAACACCTTTTGTGTGTGTTGGTTCTCGTCTCTATTAGTAACTGACAGAACTCAGTAGACATATTTTTAACTTCGGAAAATGACATCATTTAAGGGTTTAATAGAAGTCAAGGTAATGATCGGTTGTATCGTGTTCACTATGAGATTTTTGCAGTCCTCTGTTGGAAGGTCTAGATGCAGCAATGCATTATGTCTCTGGTACTATCCATGTTTTAAATCATCCTTTAGACCAAATACCTGCATACTTGCACATCGTATTCATCTCATTAAACTTTCCTTTTAATACGATGATTTATGGGTTTTATTTTATTTTTGATGACTCACATGAAATTGTTGAGCTATGTACAATTTATTTTGAATCAGTTGACATTATCAATTATAGTTATATATAAGCAATGGTGATGCCAGAAAAACTCTGGATGTTAACTGTTTGCCTCCTCTCGTTGAGCCAGACCCAAGGGCTAATTTAATTTGTGTCCTTATATTATTGTCCATGAATCTAAGCAATTGTTCTTTGTGCTTTATTGGCAGCCACATGTTGACCTAAAGTGCATACTTCATTTCCGTGCTTATTGCTCTAGGAAAAGAAATAAAGTAAAAATCTCCTGAATTTGTGTCTATTGCGCAGGATGAAACAGGTGTCTATAAGAACTTGCTTCAAGAGACTGCTCATAGAGCCGGCTTAAATCTTCCGGTTTACACCACTGTTCGATCTGGACCAGGCCATGTTCCTAGTTTTTCATGCATTGTTGACCTTGCAGGGATGAGTTTTACTGGGGATCTGGCTCGGACTAAGAAACAAGCTCAGAAGAATGCAGCAATGGCTGCATGGTCAGCCCTTAGAAAACGTATGATCCCTTTCTTCTGTATTGAAAGGTCTCTTTTCTGGGTAGTTCTAGGGAGAGCCCACTAAAAAAAGCCTTAACCGGTTTACCCGGTCACATTATACACACAATTTCTTACAAAAACTGTAAGAAAAACGGTACATACATAAATTAGCACAAAAATAGTAAGGATTTGTGTTTGTACACAATTTCCTACAAGAATACACAATATAGCACGAAAACGGTAAGGATTTGTGTTTGTACACAATTCTTTACAAAGTATACACAACGGCTTACGAAAACCGTAAGAAAAAAGGTATGTACACAAATTCTTACCACTTCAAAACCATGAGCTCAAGGAGGCTTCCAAGGGTAAGGATTTGTGTATATACACAATTTCCTACAAGAATACACAATATGGCACGAAAACGGTAAGAATTTGCGTACAAACACAAATCCTTACAAAGTATACACAACGACTTACGAAAACCATAAGAAAAAATGTATGTACACAAATTCTTACCACTTCAAAACCATGAGCTCAAGGAGGCTTCCAAGGGTAAGGATTTGTGTATATACACAATTTCCTACAAGAATACACAATATGGCACGAAAACGGTAAGGATTTGTGTTTGTACACAAATCCTTACAAAGTATACACAACGGCTTACGAAAACTGTAAGAAAAAAAAGTATGTACACAAATCCTTACCACTTCAAAACCATGAGCTCAAGGAGGCTTCTAAGGGTAAGGATTTGTGTATATACATAATTTCCTACAAGAATACACAATATGACACGAAAACGGTAAGGATTTGTGTACAAACACAAATCCTTACAAAGTATACACAACGGCTTACGAAAACCATAAGAGAAAAGGTATGTACACAAATCCTTACCACTTCAAAACCATGAGCTCAAGAAGGCGGCTTCCAAAGGTAAGGATTTGTGTATATACACAATTTCCTACAAGAATACACAATATGACACGAAAACGGTAAGGATTTGTGTTTGTACACAAATCCTTACAAAGTATACACAACGGCTTACGAAAACCGTAATAAAAAAGGTATGTACACAAATCCTTATGACTTTAAAACCATGAGCTCAAGGAGACTTCTAAGGGTAAGGATTTGTGTACATACATAATTTCCTACAAGAATACACAATATGGTACCCAAACGGTAAGGATTTGTGTTTGTACATAAATCCTTACAAAGTATACACAACGGCTTACTAAAATCGTAAGAAGAAAGGTATGTACACAAATCCTTACGACTTCAAAATCATGAGCTAAAGGAGGCATCCAAGGGTAAGGATTTGTGTACATACACAATTTCCTACAAGAATACACAATATGTCACCAAAATGATAAGGATTTATGTTTGTACACAAATCCTTACAAAGTATACACAACGGCTTACGAAAATCGTAGTAAATTGTGTATGTACACAAATCTTTACCTTTGGATGTCTCCTTTAGCTCATGGTGAGAAGTTGTAAGGAATTGTGTACATACCTTTTTCCTTACGGTTTTTGTAAGCCATTGTGTATACTTTGTAAGGAATTGTGTACAATATTTATTTGTATATTTTTTATTCGAATATTTTTATTCGAATATTTATTATATGAATATTTTTATTCGAATATTTTTAGTCAAATATATTTTATTCGAATATTTTTATTCAAAAATTTTTATTCGAATATTTATTATACGAATATTTTTATTTGTATATTTTTTATTCGAATATTTTTATTCGAGTATTTTTATTCAAATATTTTTATTTGAATAGTTATTATACGAATATTTTTATTTGTATATTTTTTATTCAAATATTTTTATTCAAGTATTTTTATTCGTATACTTTTTATTCGAATATTTATTATACGAATATTTTTATTCAAATATTTATTATACGAATATTTTTATTCGAATATTTATTATACGAATATTTTTTATTCGAATATTTTTATTCGAATATTTATTATACGAATATTTTTATTCGAATATTTATTATACGAATATTTTTATTCGAATATTTTTTATTCGAATATTTTTATTCAAATATTTATTATACGAATATTTTTATTCTAATATTTATTATAAGAATACTTTTGTTTGAATATTTATTATACGAATATTTTTATTCGTATATTTTTTATTCGAATATTTTTATTAAAATATTTATTATATGAATATTTTTATTCAAATATCTTTTTATACGAATATTTTTATTCGTATATATTTTATTCGAATATTTATTATATGAATATTTTTATTCGAATATTTATTTTATAAATATTTTTATTCGTATATTTTCTATTCGAATATATAAAAATACATTAGATAACCATTATTTATAAAAAAAAAAAATTAAATTGGAACCGGCTAAGAGCCGCTTCCCAATTGCCCTCCATTTGAGGGCTTCTTTTAAGCTTTTTATAGCCGGCTCTTTGTAGAACCTCCCCTCTTTTCTTTTAGAATAAAACTAGTGCATGATTTATTCCGCTCCGAAGGTTACATTTCTCGGGTTAGTCAATGAAGAAAACATACAATCTTAGTCTGCTATAAAACAACTGATGAATTGGGACATATTTGTACTCCAACTCTTCATTTTTCTTGAAGTCACCAATGTCCGACAGATATCCGGACGGTAGTTATGTGCATACGACCCTCCAAGGATATTCTAAATACATGGAAAAACTTTAAAAAAAGCTTAAAAAATCACCCTAACATAACTTTGATGTGAATATTTTCTAATATAGCCTTGTGTCTGCAGTGTCTCAGGATGTTTCATCATCGTCTTCATCACCTTCATCAGAGTCTAAAGGAAAACAAGAACAAGAGCAAGTCATCATTGCCCGTTTTCTTTCATCCTTACGACCATCAGAATCAGGGCAATCTATGCAAAATGATTCTTGGTATGAAAAGCAGAGATCGGTCCCGGTTTTTCGAGACCTAACCACACCAAACCGAAGCTTATATCCCATGCAGGGTGAAGGTTGGCAATACCCTAGTTTCCCCCCGGAAATGGCCTTGCCCATATACCAAATGTGGCAGCAAGAACAACTGTTGCAGCTGCAAAGCCACCTGTTTCCGTTTCCGGTTTCTCCAGTTCCTCCGAACGGTCCTCAGTTTCTTCCTTATGTGCAGTCTATTTTACGCCCAGATCGGCATCTGTCATTTCAAGCTAGGGACCAAGAACCTATCTTTACGGCTCCAAGGCATGCAATTTCTACATCACGACCTTCTCTTTGCATCTCTAATCATTCGGCATCTCAACCAACCATGGGAAGATCCACAATGACCATTCAAGAGATAAATGAAGAGATTAAAGAAGAATCACCCAAAAACCCTCCATCGCCTGTGGTGATCGATCGACTTGTTCCGAGTCAAACTACTGCTGAAACAGGTATAGTTGAATCAAAAGAGGAAGACCAAAAACAGAAAAACGTTGAGTTGGTAAGCAAAGTTTCCCAACCTGTGAATGACCGATTTCAAAATCCGCATGCCTTCGAGTCTTCTCGCCTTCGATCACAGTATCCTGCAAGGACAAGTTATTACACAAATTCTAGACCACCACCATCCTATACAGCAGCTCCTCTGATGATCCGAACAGTCAGCCCGGTTTCTTCCGTGAAACCAAACATGCAAGAGTTGACAACTCAGGTTCCTGTCCCGAGAACCAAAGCCCCACCTTTTACAACCAGACCAAGGTTCGAGAGAATGAACCTTGGTGGTACACATCACAGTTCCATTGCACCACCAGTTAGAATACGATCCGTTGTACCAGTCTGTTCGGCCCCACCATCGAGAAAACCTTCAAGCTTCAACAAGGAGGGACCGTTGCCCAACAGAGAGAAGAAAGATACAGTTCCTGAGGATATATCAACTGCAACCTCAGAACTTGGAAATCTTAGCATGTAGGTGGAGAATCCACTGCTTTCGACTTTTAAATTAATTATAGTAATATTTATTATGTCTATAATCGTGATAAACACAACCATCGAGCATAGGTTTAGCACAGGAGGCTTGCTGTTTTCTTCTTCTTTTTGTTTCCATGCTTTAGATTAATTAAATAAATAAATGGTTTCCCGAAAATCTGTATAAAACCGAAATTTATATTTTAAAATTTTATGCTGTCATGTGTCGAGCAAAATAGGGTTGTTTTCATGTACTTTTAAATGGTTGCATAAGTTCAAGTTAAATTTCTACTTTTAAATCATGTTTAAATTGTCTAAACGTTTGGTAGAAAGTTCGTGTATTTATTAAACGAATAAATATTAATAAGATTTTTTATTCGTCTAATTAAATGAACGAATACGATAAAAAATTTATTTATTTATTTGTACTTATAAATATTTGATAATTCATTTGTGTATATTTGTTCGTTTAAGTATTTATTATTCAATAAAATTGAACTAACTAACTTAATCAAAAATAAAATTAATTAGTCTATTAGATAATTTGTTATTTAAACTTCAACATTATGTATCATATTTGATTTATTAATTATTTAATTTAAACTAAATATTACATCATCTATTATGTTTAATATATTGATCGTTTTATTTAAAATGAATATTACAAAGATTTATTAGGATTACAACTCAATTAATTATATGATATTTTCTTAAAAGATAGCCTCTCCTGCGAAATCTAGCATAATTACCAAATTACCCTTAGGAACAATGCGGCAGCGATATAAGCTCGGAGTTAAAAACCCTAAACCCACTCCATCGCTGTCTCACTCCGATTCTCAGCAGACCGACACCGAACATAGGTAAAGGAAAAAAAAGTCTCTCTTTTTCTTTTGCGGGTTTACATTCTCTCTCTCTTTTCATTAGCGTTTTCTGTTGATTTTGGGTTTTGCTAGCTTTTCTTGAGTGTTAAGTTGGATTCTTGGTTTTCTTTACCGTAACTTCAAGAGTTAGGGGTTCCTTTAAAAACTCTTGAATGATTGTTTTTTTTGTCTTGTTCAGTTTTTCTGAACAGTTCTGTTTATGGGTATGGATTGAAGAGGTGATTTTATGAAGTGGGTATTAGAAAAGGAGTGTCTTTTGTTAATCATTTATGTTCTCTTCATGTTTATTCGTTTGAAGTTTAATCATGACTGTAATTTTATGGTGATATTTTAGGTCTGTTTTTCTTGACGATTGAGAAATGCTTGTGTTGTTCGAGACTCCGGCGGGCTTTGCCCTTTTCAAAGTATTGGATGAAGGGAAGCTAAATAAAGTTGAGGTGATTTCATCTCTGACTCTCTGTGTCTTGTGAGAATTAATACGAAGCTACATTTTTATGTTACTAATCGTGGGAAAAATAAGTACATTAACTGAAAATCAATGGCTTCATGGTTTAGTTTATACAACTTATTGATTCTGAGTTTGGATTGAAAATTGTGTTTTTGTTATTGTAGGACTTGTCAAAGGAATTCTTGGCTCCTGACTCTGCAAGAAAGGTAATCACATTTTTGGATTTTGATAACATTTGTTCTCCTTTTAGTGTCATACCTTTTGGATCTACTTTAACCGTGGAGCCAATCCGTTTTCTTTTATAATATCATTAGGTTGTGTCTTTGAAAGCCTTTTCAAAGTTTGAGAACACTGCAGAAGCTTTGGAAGCCGCAACCAAACTACTTGAAAGTGCACCCAGCAAAGGTCTACGTAAGTTCTTACGTGTGCACTGTGATGGTGAAACATTAGGAGTTGCTGATTCAAAGCTTGGAAATGCAATTAAGGAAAAACTGGTTTGTTGATACCATGCATATGTGGATTTTATGGTGATATTCTTCTGTTCCATTCAGCTGAATCTTATTTAAATAATTGCATGTCTGCAGAAAATTGATTGTGTTCACAATACTGCTGTTATGGAATTGCTGAGAGGTGTGAGAACTCAGTTGACTGAACTCATATCTGGTCTAGGTGCTCAAGATTTAGCTCCAATGAGTCTGGGTTTGTCTCATAGCCTATCTCGATACAAGCTGAAGTTCAGTGCTGATAAGGTACTTCATACTTGTAAATTAATTGCTTCTTGTGAACTTGATTGAGAATTATCCTTTTCCCTTTGGGACAGGGAGCAATTGTGGGGAAGTATCCAATTGTATAAATTCACAAATAAGTTGGTAATAGATTATGGTAACTTTAGGTTAACGCTTAGTTGACACTGTAAGCATTGGACTGTTGTAGTCATTTGATTTTAGAACAATAATCAATGAACTTGGAATAATATGGAGGATCATATTCCCATCCCTAGGTCTAAGTATGTGTTTAACATGGGTACTAAATGAAAAATGTAGACTTAATAATACGGGCAAAATTTGCATAAATGTATTCGTATGTGTGTGATTGCTTGCATCTTATTTAGGGTTGCATCTTATATGGTGGATTATTAATCTGCTATTGAACAGTTGTTCTGTTTTGAATAATTTCTTTAATGTCGAGACACAATTACTGGATTTTGTGACTTTATAGGGTAATTTTATTTTTTTAGGTTGATACAATGATTGTTCAAGCCATCGGTCTGCTTGATGATCTTGATAAAGAGCTTAACACATATGCAATGAGGATTCGAGAATGGTATGGTTGGCATTTTCCGGAGCTTACTAAGATCATACAGGACAATATCATTTACGCCAAGGCAGTGAAACTAATGGGTGACCGTGCTAATGCTGCTAAGCTTGACTTCTCAGAGGTATGTATGGCTATGAGTTCTGATTAGCTAATCAGAAAATTCATACCCCAACTTGTTTGTTAAGTGTTCCAAGATTTCAATACGAAGCTTGCTACTTTTTGCCAACTATCAATTTCTTCACTTATAGACTTGATATAAAATGCTTGAAGGAAATGTTTTCCTTATTTTTGAAGAGTGCTTATATTTTTGCAGATATTACCAGAAGAGGTTGAGACAGAATTAAAGGAGGCAGCAGTGATATCCATGGGAACTGAAATTAATGACCTTGATCTTATGAATATAAAAGATCTATGTGATCAGGTTCTCAACCTTGCTGAATACCGGGCTCAGCTATATGATTATCTAAAGAACAGGATGAACACTGTTGCGCCAAACTTGACTGCTCTTGTCGGTGAACTTGTTGGTGCTCGTCTCATCGCTCATGGTGGCAGTTTATTGAATCTTTCCAAACAGCCTGGTAGTACTGTTCAGATTCTTGGTGCGGAGAAGGCTCTCTTCAGAGCTCTCAAGACAAAGCATTCAACACCAAAATATGGGCTCATCTACCATGCGTCCTTGGTTGGTCAGGCAGCGCCAAAACACAAGGGAAAGATTTCTAGGTCACTTGCCGCGAAGGCTGCATTGGCAATTCGTTGTGATGCTCTTGGAGATGACCAAGACAACTCTATGGGACTTGAGAACCGAGCCAAGGTAGATCTTATACTTGTGTTTGATTTATTTATTTCTCCACCCCCACTTACACATATGCTTCATGGAAAAAACAAACAAAAAGTTAACATAACGTGTTTCATGCGTTTTATATTTTGTAGCTTGAAGCAAGATTAAGGGCTCTTGAGGGTAAAGAATTGGGACGATCTGCTGGTTCAGCTAAAGGCAAGCCTAAGATAGAAGTCTATGACAAGGATCGGAAGAAGGGATCTGGGTTGATAACTCCAGCTAAGGTGTGTGCAACTGATATATCTTATATATTGTTTTAGATTGTGTTTTTTGCCCTCCTTCAAGTGGTTCTTCTTGTGTATAGGCATACAACCCCGCAGCTGATTCTCTTCTTGGGAAAACTACCATTGCTACCGCTCTTGAGGAGCAAGATACAGTCCCAAAGAAGAAAAAGGTTGAGGCAGAAGCTCCTCAGGCAGAGGACGCAGCCGAGGCACTTGCCACAGAAGATAAGAAAGAGAAGAAGAAAAAGAAAGCTGATAAGGAGGCAGGTTTGCCAACTAATGAAAATGAAGAACCAACCGAAAAGGAAAAGAAGACAAAGAAGAAACACTGGACCAAGGATGATGGGGAGAATGTTGAAGTAGGAGAGAAGAAAAAGAAGAGAAAGCATGCAGAACAAGAAGAATCTGAAGTGCAGACCAAGAAAGAGAAAAGGAAGAAGAAGAAGCGTGAAGATTGAGAAACATAACAGATGCTATGTGGTGATTGGCTGCCAGACAGTTTTTGGGTAATATTACTTATGCTTGTAAAATTTGATATTTAGTTAAGTTAATCATCTGGTGTTGTTCTTTAAAGTATTTTCAACTTCCCTTTGGATGCAGTTTCAGGGAAATATCACACTTTTATTTTTCATCTTTTCAAAAAATTTGTTTATTTTATTTGCAGTGAACAACCAAGAGCCTCCATTGGTTACTACTCTTCAATGGCTACGATGTTTGGCACCATTTCCCCTGAAAATTCATTGCAGGCTTAGACATATATCCATTGGGGTATGCCCTTCAACTAAAAATGAATTTTATTTGACTTCTAACAACTATTTAATAAAACATTTTACTACAATGAACATTATTTGATCGAATGCACTTTTTATATGATATCAGTGATATTGTTAACTTACGAAATAGAAATTAAGTTGAATCAATATATTTAATTATGATTCAAAGTAAATTTTAATGAAATTAAATATAAAATCCAATCAAACACAATGGAGAATGACGTTATATCCATTTTTGTTTTATTTATAGCTTGAAGTGCTAAAGTTTTTTCTAAAATTAGTTAAACTCTTATTTTTTACGTCTAATTACGTAATTAAATCTATAAATTAAATCAATTAAAAATTTTATCACTTTTGATTATTATTTTTAATTATTTTTTAAAATATTATTGTCACATGGTACACTATAATTTTTCTCATAATATTTATATATTTTTTAAAAAATTACTTTCATATTTTTCTTTAAATTTTTTATAAATTTAAAATAAAAATTATTAAATGAGAATATTACAGTCAATAAAATATAAAATTTCATTAAATAAAAATATTTAAATATTTAATTTTTTAAAAATTCAAAGACCACGAATCTTTATTTATTTATTTATTTTTATTTTACTCGAATGCAGTAGAAGATGATGTCACGGACTTACGTTCCATTTTATTGGCACTAGACATGAAGGTATTCGTATAAAAATGAAAAAAAGAAAAGAAAAAGAAAGAAACAGCCTTTTGGATGGATTAAGACATGAAGAGAGAGACTTATTTGGCAAGTTGACTGAAATTAATGACCAATGTTTTAAATAGAGAAACAAGAAAAATCCAAGTAAAGAAGAGAAAAAGATAAATAAATTATTTACCATTTTCATTTTTTATAAATAAATATATATAATAACTCTAGAGCATCCCTGCAGATGATCAGATGGAAGCCTTCAAATATCTAAACCTCCCCCATGTATAATGTATTTCCTTCATAAGACCTTTTCAGAAAAAAACACGTTTCATTCCCTTCTTTATAGTTTATTTGAATTCTTCAAACAAGAAAGGCAGAAACTTGCAGAAACCTTCAATCTCATTTGAAGAGACCCCTCCCCCCCAAAGTTACTGTTTCAGGAAAAGAAAAGGTAGAGCAAAAATGGTAGAAAGTAATAGTAACAATAGCATAGTAAACAATGTGGCTAGAGCCATTGCTGCAGCCCTTGATTGGAACTCTACTCCTGATGCTCGGAAAGCTGCCGTTTGTTACCTTGAATCCGTATTCTCTCTCTATCTCTCTTTGTTTTGTTTGTAAATTAATCATTTTTGGTTGTAAAGATTACTCCTTTAAAGTTCAAACTTTTGATTCAGAAAATATCATTTTGAAGTTCGATTCAGTATACTGGTTTTTGATATTTTGTAAAATTGGAAATTTTGTGGACTTTTTCTTTTTGGAAGAATGATTAGCTGTTCATTTAAGCTAAAGGGTCATGCTAATTTACTTTTTTTATGGACCTTATGGTATCTCTTAGCTTTTCATTTTGATAATAATCCTCTGTTCTTATGCTTATTTCACTTTACCTTGTTTTTAGGGTTCATGCTCTCTTTCTTTTTGTTTATCTTTGCATATTCTTAGTTTTGTTTATAAATTAATCAACTTTAGTTGTAAAATTTCTTAATGGAAGTTCATGTTATCTGGTGAAAGTTTATGTAAAATTGGGAAATTTATGAATTCTTCTTTTTTAAGCTTGATTAGTTGTTCAGTTGAGTTGAAGGTTTAATCTCGAGTGTCATTGCAATTTGCTTTTATGAACTTATACCTCTCTCCATTAGGCTTAGCTTTGCAACTTGACAAGAATACAAAGGAAAATTACAAGATTTTAGGGGTGGAAAATTAAATTATCAATAGAAAATACAAAGAAAATATATAAATATAGAGAACTTAAAATATTTAGGGGGTGTTTCATCTACTTCTTTCTTTTTATTTTAAAATGGGAGTTTGACATTGATTATCTTTCAGTCTATACAGAGGTTTCAAAATCTTCATTTTGGTTACTCCGTATTTCTCTCTTCTATTATATGATTTTCAGCTGTTTATGATTGGTATATGTTCAATGTCTAGATGAAGATTGACTCAGGTTTGGCCAATCTTTTATTTGGTTATGTACCCCCCCCCCCCCCCCTCCAAGTTTATGCCATCGATATTTCAATATTGAGCCCTGGTTAGAAATTGGATTGAACTTGGACTCCTTAATTTTAATTGTTTAAAAGGGGTTTTGTGTTTTGAAATTTTGATGGTTATTAGTAATATTATTGTTACTTTACGATTTCTGCAACCTAGGATGAATAATTATTTATTGTGCTGAAATTTGTAACCATGATTCAAACAGCAATCCGTTTTATCATGGTCTATGATTTCTTGCATCTTTAAGATAGACTGCAAGATCATAATTTAATGCAGCATTTACTTTTGTATCATGATCATATATACTTGCATGTTTTACTTTTATATTGCTTTTATTGACTTATCTCTCTTTAATATTTTCAGATTAAAGCAGGGGATATAAGGGTTTTGGCAAACACGTCATTCCTTTTAGTTAAAAAAGATTGGTCTTCAGAAATACGGTTACATGCATTTAAAATGCTACAGGTTAAGTTCATTCACTATTCGTTCGTTTCTGCTCTTGCTGCGTCCTCACTTTGAAGAAACTGGGACTGTTTCAGACTTAATCTCTGAGTTAAATTATTCATTATATGATTTATATGATGTTAATCATGATTACAGTTGTGCATATTAATCTTGACAATCATATGTTTATCATCTTAATATCTATGCAGCACTTGGTTCGGTTGCGGTTTGAAGAATTCAGTCCTTTAGAACGTAGGAACTTCTCAAATGTTGCTGTTGATTTAATGTCTGAAATGTCTGATCCTTGTGAAGAATGGGCTTTGAAAAGTCAAACTGCTGCCCTAGTTGCTGAGGTTTTCAACGTGTTTCTCTGGCTGCCTGACTTTTGCTTTATTTGTGTAGCGACCCTTTAAAAATCTAAAAATTACAAGTTTGGGAGAAAGGTCACTAGTGGAAGTTTAAAAATTAGGAATTAAAATTCCCCCCACAATTGGAAAATTAAGGTTTGGTTTTCAAAAATTAGGTCTTAGAAATTGAAATTAGAAAGGGGAATTTAGACCTAAAATTTGGGAATTTAGGAATTTAGGTTTAAAGTTGGGCATTTTGAAAATTAGGGTTTAAAAAGACCATAAATTAAAGGTGAATTGAAAAATTTAGGGATTAAATTGAAAAGGGGAAATTTGAAAGTTAGGGTTAAAAACAAGAAATTTTAAAATTAGGGTTTAAAAAGTTAGGGATTTGGAATGGATTTGGGGATTTAAAGAGGTTACAAACGGGTTGGAGTCGCCACCGACCACTTTGGTAGGCCGGACACCGTAAAAAAAACCCAGAGATTCGAAGAAGACGGGTCCGAGAGTCGGTTACGGTTCAAAAACGGATTTAGGGTTTTAAAAACCGCCCAAAATTGGTACCTTTATCAAAATAATCGCTTAAATAAATTTTGAAATTTAAAAATTAAAGTGGCGTTTAAATTAAAATTTGCTTAATATTCGAATTAGATTTTTTTTTTTTTACCGTGTCTTCATTCGAAGGCAACGTATACACCGTGACCATTACATTGGAACACGGGCCCGTTACGATCGAAATAAGACGTTGAAGTTAATTTAATTAATTAATAAGTGTGAAATGTGATGTAGATTACAAAAATAAAAGACGAAACTTACAACAAAATAAATGTGCAAAATTAAATATGTATGTGAACGATAAAATGAAAAATAAGAGAAATAAACAAAAGTATGATATAAATAAATATAAATGCATGACAAGGTATAATGAATATGTAACAAAATAAATATAAACAAAAATATGCACCATGAATAAAAGTGCGAAATTAAATGTATGGCAAAAAGAGCATAGAGTACGACATAGATAAATGAAAATATAACCTAACTAAGATGCATGGCAACAAAATAATTGAAGCAAAATGGATGAATATATACATACAAAGAACTACATGTAAATAAAATAAGCATATAATATACATAAAACAAAAATAAACTTAACAAAAGACAATAATAATAATAAAAATGTCACTGTAAGTGACTAAATTGAAATAAATCAAAAACCTTCAAGCCCTTCAAACGCTATTATGAAGCGAGGAAGGGTTGAGAGAGATATTTAAGATATGCGGATGGACCTTTTAATAATAAAACTATTATTAAAGTCACCTATTAATTCAAATCGGGACTAGATTGAGAACATTCAAAAACTTTAGAGGACCAAGGACGAGATTTTAGGGACACGGGATGGTTTAAATGGTAATAAGACCAATTTTAAAAGGAGGTTCAGAGTATAAAACACAAACGAAATTAAAAAACATAACCCACCCTCCTTTTTTTTACAGTTGAAAACAAAACTCCCCAGAATCCTCTCATTTATTCGAACAGATGGATGAACATTCAAATGTTCATCCTTCAAAACCCAGAAATTGACCATTTTGCAGATTCGGTGGCCGGAGAAAACAAAAAACCCTTTTTTACCACCTTTTGAAAACTGAAGAGAAAAAAGAGATTGATGGATCGATAACCCCTCCTTCCAATCGGCTCACCGTTAGAAGCCCGAAGGCTTTGAAGATTATTGCCAAACCAGGGAAGAACTAAGAGGGAAGGATCCGGTCCGAAGGTAAAAAACTCGAACCCTAGCTACTTTTACCTATGCGAAAACTGAGAAAGAAGTTCTTCTGTTACCTCTGAAATCGTTCTTTTTGTTTTTGTGTATTGATTTTCGGTCGGAAAAAAAAGAACCCCTTTTACATTGTTTCGATTCGGCTTTTATAGCCGAGATTACAAAAAAGAAAGAAAAGGAAATTGTTCCTCATTTTCTTATTGGTTTGCCTCTGCTATTTGTCTCGATTCACGTTTGTAATTTTCCGCGAGTTTTAGCCGAAATTTGGTGCCAATGTCTCTGATATTCTCTGAAATTTTGTTGTTATTGGCTTCTGATTATACTCTGAATTTGTTGGTGAATCCCCTGCAATTTCTGATTTCGTTGTTTGCGACCCTGTCGCTTTGTACAAATCTGATGGTCTCTTTTGTTTGTTTGTTGCATTCGTGGCTTGTGGAGCGAGGAGGGGACCACCGGAGTATTCGTCGGCGATCAAAGAAAGAGGAAGAGTCGTCTAGCAACTGAAGCGGCGCGCGTGTGCGCGTGGCGCGCGCGTGAGGTGATCTGGAGGGGCGCGCGTCTGGCAAGTGGAAAATCTGGAGACTTCTTCTCCTTCATTTTGGGACGTCAGATCTATCTCAGATCTGACGGTGGGAAATGAGCTGCGCATACCAAAGGGGAACGGTTAGGTTAGGGTTTACCTGATTAAACCGGTTTTGGACTTCTCATGGGCTATATGTATTATTTTTATTGGGTCTTGAGTTAAAAAAGAGATGTGGGCTTGTTATATTATTTAGTTGGGTTTTATAATTATTGAATTATATAACTATGTATAATGGATTGTAATATTTACTTGGGTTAATAAATAAACATTTGTTTGGGTTGTTATTTAGGCTTTATTTTTATATCTTTGTTATATAATAATGATAATAATAACCGAAACCAAAGAAAAGGAAAAAAAAAATTTAATATTACTTTTTGGATTTTCAATAATAATTAACACGAAAGAAAGAGTGAAAGACTTATAATTTTTTTTATTAAAGTAATAACATATATGTAATATATATAAAAAGTTAATGGCAAATGAATAAGTATATATAATATTTTTGATTTTTCGAAGATAGTAAAATTTTTATTTTTATTTAATAGTTACAAGCCCACTATATGAAAGAAATTAAAACACGGGTTTAGACCCGAATAAAATTAGTGATTACAATTTGCTCTGATTTTTTTGGCTTTATTTCAGGTAGTTCGAAGAGAAGGACTAAATCTTTGGAAACAGCTGCTTCCGCCACTGGTTTCCCTATCCAACAAGGGCCCTGTTCAAGTAAAGCTCTTTGTAATCTGCATGTAGTCATGATCTTCTTCTATTCTCGAAATAATGTCGGATGATTCCTCAGTTTTTTTTCTTTCCATTTTAGGCTGAGTTGGTCTCAATGATGCTAAGATGGCTTCCGGAAGATATTACAGTCCACAATGAAGATTTGGAAGGTTTTTATCTATCTTGATTTGAATTTGTTTGTATGAGAACCGAATATTTTCATTTTCTCAGCATAGATGTATATGTATGTGTCTGTATATATAGGGTTAAGATCCACTTACATAGTATAAACGTTTTTAAGTTTTACAGTTTTTTTGATTGTTGGATGAGATGCATGCATGAGATTAACTCATTTTTTCCAACCGATAATCTTCAGATATTCTACTATTATCTCATACATTCGTTTCACTCATCTAACGATCCAAAAAATGTATAAAACTTAAAAACTCTTACAAAATCCTATGTATTTGGAGGGTATATCCTGATATTAGTTAGACATTGGTGTCAGACACGAGTACTTAAAGTGAAGAGTTGGAGTACTGTTTCAAGCATTTCTTTTTTTACTCCCACTGAAATAAATTTATCATTCAGGTGATCGGCGTAGGTTACTGTTATGTGCCCTTACTCAATCTTTGCCAGATATATTTCCGCTACTATACACGGTATGGCTCTGTCTTTCCTAGAACAGTTTTGCTTCTTTTAGCATTATTTTAGATCCTTAACTCTTGGTACAGCTATTGGAAAGGCATTTCGGAGAAGCATTGAGTGACGTGGGTAGACAACATCTTGACGTTGCAAAACAGCATGTGGCTGCTGTAACAGCTGCTTTAAATGCCGTAAATGCCTATGCTGAATGGGCACCTTTGTCCGATCTTGCTAAATTTGGCATCATTCATGGGTATGATATTCTTCTTTTAAGTTCTCGAAAGATGGTGTTTTAGTCATTGGTGTGATACCTTCCTTACACTTATCTCTGTATTTTGAAAGGTGTGGATTCCTACTCTCTTCTCCTGATTTCCGCCTTCATGCTTGCGAGTTTTTCAAACTTGTCTCTCCGAGGTATGCTTTGTTGTTTATAGGATTAACATACAGATTTTCTCCCCCAGAAGACGACTGCATGACGTTGCAAACTCTCAATATGCAGAAGGCGACCTGCTGACGACTCTGCTTCTGATTTTGATTCGGCAATGAGCAGCATCTTTCAAATCTTGATGAATGTAGCTCGAGAATTCTTGCTCAGATCTAGCTCAGCAGGTGGGGCTATAGATGAAAGTGACTTCGAGTTTGCAGAATACGTATGTGAAAGTATGGTGTCTTTGGGTTCCTCAAACTTGCAATGTATTCTTGGAGACGACAATACATTCTCTCTCTACTTACAGCAGGTAGTAACCATCAAAAGATTGTGGCAAGTTTTAGCGTGCAAGATTATGAAGCATTTTCGTTTGATATTTATTTTGGCTACTCGGTAATAGAAAGTTATGACAATTTTGGTTTCCAGATGCTTGGATTCTTTCAGCATTTTAAGCTAGCTCTTCATTATCAGTCCCTGCAATTTTGGTTGGTATGTGGAAGTTTTTGGTAAATTATTGTGATAACGAAGCTAATCACAAAAGCTAAACTCAAATAAATGCTTTCTCTAGGCACTAATGCGGGATTTGATGTCAAAGCCGAAGTCTTCAGTGCATTCATCCGGAGATGGATGGTCCGCTAACAGTGCAGACTCCAATTCAGCTCCGGTTCATAATGAAAAGAGAAAGGTTTTAAGTTTTCTCAATGAAGATATTTGTAGTACGATTCTGGCTATATCTTTTCAACGCATGATTAAGAAAGAAAAGCTTGTCATAGGACAAGCCCTTTCTCTAGTTGTTTTGGAGTTGTGGAGTGATGATTTTGAAGGCAAGGGTGATTTCAGCCAATACCGTTCTAGGCTGGTAGGCTTTACCATCTCATGTTTTTAGATTTAGATTCTTTTGATTCAGAAATTCAAGCATACACATACATTTTCCCCCACAACGCAGATTGACTTAATCAAGTTCATTGCTTCAATCAAACCCCTTGTGGCTGGTGCTAAAGTTTCTGAAAGAATTATTATGATCATTAAGAACCTCTTGAATTCTCCAATGCCTGCTCAGGTTTTGTTGCTAACTCTTTTAATCTCGTTCCTTTTCATTATACCCTGTGTTCAGGTTTTCAGGATTAGAAACTTCATTGTTATTATTTTCCAAAATTTCAGGACGTAGCAGTAATGCAAAGCATGCAAACAGCTCTGGAAAGTGTTGTTAGCTCAATTTTTGTTGGTTCAAATGAGTTTGCTGCGGGCAGTTCCAAAGTTCACTTGTCTTTGTGTGGAATATTTGAAGGTTTGCTAACAATCTCTTCATATTTTTGTTTATCAAAGTCTCCATGTTTATATACCTAACAAAAAAAATATGTTTACCATGGATTGAAGGTTTACTCCGGGAACTTCTTTCCTTGAATTGGACTGAGCCTGCACTTGTGGAAGTACTTGGGCACTATCTAGAAGCAATGGGTCCATTCCTCAAATATTTCCCGGATGCAGCTGGCAGCGTCATCAATAAGCTTTTTGAGCTCCTAAATTCACTTCCTTTTGTTGTTAAGGTTTTATTCCCTTCTCCATCTTTGTTTCCCCCCTGATGACCGGGAATTGTGTTTTTTACCTCCAGTTTTCTTTGGCAGGATCCTTCAACAAGCAGTGCGCGACATGCAAGGTTGCATATCTGCACATCTTTTATTCGAATAGCCAAAGCTGCCGACAAAAGTATTCTGCCTCACATGAAGGTAACTCATTGGTCAAACAAAATGATAACGTTTTTGCTTGAAGTTTTGACGTTTCCAAAATGTTGATATAGATATCATTCAGAAAAGAGAGCGTCATTTTAGTTTCTTATTCAGGGTATTGCTGATACCATGGCATATTTGCAAAAAGAAGGTCGTTTGCTTCGTGGTGAACATAATCTTCTAGGTGAAGCATTTCTTGTTATGGCGTCTGCTGCAGGGTAATTACTCGCTTAAAGTGTTTCAGTTTCCATGTAAAGCGTTCCTTTTTTTATCTTTTTGATGTTTCTTGAAATGGAGCAGGGCTCAACAGCAACAAGAGGTTTTGGCATGGTTACTTGAACCCTTGAGCCAACAGTGGATACAAATAGAGTGGCAAAACAATTACTTGTCCGAACCTCTTGAACTAGTTCGGTTATGCTCCGAGACAACATTCATGTGGTCACTTTTCCACACCGTCACATTCTTTGAGAAAGCACTTAAGAGGAGTGGGTTGAGAAAAGGCTGTGTACAAAAGAGCTCAACAGCAAGTTCTACTCCACACCCAATAGCTTCTCATCTGTGTTGGATGCTCCATCCCCTCTTAAAAGTATGATATTGCAACGTATATTAAAAAATCTGTAAGATAACTCAGAAACAGGCTTTGACAACTTTGTTATTGATTCTGCAGCTACTTCGTGCTATACATTCCCTTTGGTCACCATCCGTGTTCCAAGTATTACCTGGAGAGATTAAGGCAGCAATGAGCATGAGTGATGTGGAGCGATCCAGTCTTCTTGGCATTGGGAACCCCAAATTGTCAAAGGGTGCATTAACTTTCATAGATGGCTCTCCATTTGATGTGAATAAGGAAGGGTATACCGAACCGAATGAAACCGGTATACGGAATTGGTTAAAGGGTATCAGAGACAGTGGGTAAGTCTCGCAGTTGTACATTTCATAGCCTTGCTAGACAAGGCATAGTTCAATAATCATCTGCACATTGAATCTTTTCTAATCGGTGTTGATGTATATTCCACATTCTTAGGTACAATGTAATCGGCCTATCTACTACCATTGGTGATTCGTTTTTCAAATGCATGGACATTGATTCTGTTGCTTTAGCTCTAATTGAGAATATTCAGTCAATGGAGTTCAGACATACAAGGCAACTTGTTCATTCTTTTTTTATTCCACTGGTTAAATCTTGTCCTACCGACATGTGGGAGGTGTGGCTGGAAAAGCTACTGCACCCGTTATTTGTCCATTGTCAGCAAGCTCTGAGCAGTTCATGGTTCGGTCTTTTGCGTGAAGGCCGGGCAAAGGTTCCCGATCATCACAATAGCCTTACTGGGTCAGACCTGAAAGTGGAAGTGATGGAGGAGAAGTTACTCCGAGATTTAACTCGTGAAATATGCTTGCTCCTTGCTACTATAGCCTCACTGGGATTAAACTCTAGCCTTCCTTCTTTAGAACATTCGGGGCATGTCGGCCATGTGGACATGTCTTCTCTAAAAGATTTGGATGCATTTGCATCAAGCTCTATGGTTGGGTATGAAACCTCTCTTATTTCTTTTAGTATTGACATCCTGTAGTACTATATTTCATTCCGTAAATTCTAGTTTCTCAATTTTCGTATTTGTTTGCAGTTTCCTTTTGAAGCACAAGAGCCTGGCAATTCCAGTATTGCAGATTTCATTAGAAGCATTTACTTGGACCGACAGTGAAGCTGTGACCAAAGTTTGTTCTTTCTCTGCTGCTGTGGTTCTTCTAGCAATACTTACAAACAATGTCGATCTCCGAGGATATGTCTCGAGGGATCTGTTTTCTGCAGTCATCCAAGGTCTGGCCCTCGAGTCACATGCTTTTGCCAGCGCTGATCTGGTTAATCTCTGTCGTGAAATATTCTTTTATCTCTCTGACAGAGATCCAGCTCCTAGACAGGTTAGTTTTCGGAACACTAATTTCTCCATTACTATTAAGTTGATACACTCTGAACAAGCAAAGTTCTTTATAATACAAATTAAACATGTCTTTATCTGACTATTCCAGATTTTACTTTCCCTTCCCTGTATTACCCCGAATGATTTACACGCCTTCGAAGAAGCCTTGACGAAGACCGCTAGTCCGAAAGAACAAAAGCAGCATATGAAAAGCTTGCTTTTATTAGCTACTGGGAACAACTTAAAAGCTCTTATTGCTCAGAAAAATGTAAACATTATAACAAATGTGACCGGTAAAAGCACTCCCTTTCCTCTGTTCACCTTCCTTTTAGTTGCATTTCTGTGGAAATGTGACGAATTTACCTTGCACTCCGTTTCATCACGGCCACACAGTTCAGTCAATACGCCGGGAAATACAATCGAGGAGGGCGACAATGTGGGGTTGGCAGCTATTCCGTGACGGATTCTCTTCGATTCAATGTTGTACAGAAAGTTTAACCTGGAAATATGAAAAAGGAACATGTGACAGACAGTTTACACAATGAGGTACATAGAATTACTCAACTTTTTTCATGTTGGCGATTGTTCATTTGACTCGGACTCGAGAATGAGTTCCGGATACGGATATATGTCTGATACAGATATATTCGATTCATTTCTAACTTATGTTTGAAGGATATATCCTCCTATTACTTCCATCTCTTTGGCTGATTATAACATCAAACTATTTATATCTTTGGTGGTGCCAATCTGTTTATGTTACTTGAACTTGAAGACGTGTCGGATATCGGTACTTATATTCGATTCTTTTCTAAGTTTTACAGATTTAATGGATCACCTGAACATCAAAACAGTAGCTTAATCTGATCATGATTACTAGGGGTGTTCAAACGGTCGGTTCGGTTAACCGACCGAACCGAACTTCCAAAATTTCATTAACCGAAATTTTTTTCGTATTAACCGTTAACCGAATCGAAAGAAGTTCGAAAATTTTTAACCGAACTGAAAAAAGTTCGGTTAATCCGATCGGTTAAATCGGTTAACCGAATTTTTTTTAAAAAAATGGATAAATTACACAAATGGTCATTAAACTATGTTAAAATAATTTTTTAGGCACGAAACTTTCAAAAATTATAAAAAAAAACCATTAGATTTATCGGATTATTATATTGATTCATTATACATTATAAATTACTGATAAATATTAAAAATTTTAATAATTATTTTTTTAATTTAATAAATTTAATTATTATTTTATGCTAATTTTATAAAATTTAATGATCATTTTATAATTTTTACAAATTTAATGACTAAAAATAAATATATAAAAATATATAATATATATTATATAAAAATTTCGGTTAATTCGGTTAATTAATCGGTTTTGAACCGAATTAACCGATAACCGAAATTTCAAAAAATCATTAACTGTTAACCGATCCAATTTAAAATTAACCCACCGATTAACCAAAAAAATTTCGATTTGATTAGTTAATTCAGTTAACTAAAATTTTGAACACCCATAATGATTACTCCTTAAAGTAGAAGAAGGGAAGCAATTGCAGAAATGTTGCTTTCATGCCGAAGAAATGCTATATGCCCTTTTCTTAAAGTGCAAACCAACTCGATGGCTTCATCTTAACTTCACCTCCTTAGCTTAAACATTCATTTTCATATGAAACTTCCTATCAGTAACGGATTTAAAAATATTTTTAAAGAATATACATAAAATTTTAAAATTTCAAGATAATTCCGCTTTAAAAATTTTAAAGATTAATTCATAAAAATTTAAAAAATTAAAGATAAATATATAAAATTTAAAATATTCAGGATAAACACTAACTTATTTTAAAATCTATCTTTTATAACTATTGGTATATAATTTATCGTCCGATTATTTTTATCTAGTATTATAGTAGTTTATTATACAAGAAAAATTTTAAATTTCTGTTAATACATCTTTATTTACCTTATTTTTCACATTTTTTATATATAGATTAAAAAATATTATCACTTATTTCTAAATAATACACAATAAATTAATCCAAATTTTTTATAGCTAACATTTTTCACAATCTAGATCCGACAAAAAATTACTAAAAAATATTTATACAAATAATTAATTTATACAAATACAGGTTTAAATTTATAATTAAGAGACCCGTGAATTACTTGGAAAAAACCTCGAAAATCTTGATAAATCTCAAAAAGCAACTTTTTTTTCCTCCTACGTGTTATCTTGTCGGTAACCGACAACCTTAAAAATTAATAAAATAATTAAGCCACAAGCTTCACATAAAATAAAGATCAATAAAATATTATTATTGTAAATTAACAAAATTGATTTGACTAATAAATAATTTAATATTATTTAAACTAATTTTAAATTTAAAATTATGTATATAAAAATTAATTAAAAGAATCAATTATCAAAATCAGACAAAAAAAAATGTTATAGTAAAATTTATTTTATATTATATTTATAAGAAATTATTTAAAGATGTGTTAAATTTAATATGTTATATGTATATAAAAAATTATTCGATAATTTATTTATTAAAATTAAATATATATAATATTTATCGATTCGAGTTAAATACTAAAAACCGAAAGGAAAATATATAAATGATTAAATTTCAAATTCTGGTGATCTGGCAAAAAATAAACGTTTATGTGTTCTTTGTCAACATGTGTAACTGTGTAAGAAAGAAAATAAATAAACCGTGTCGTTTAAACACGCGTTATAATGGGTTGGTACCGTTTCCTCTGTTTATACACTGTTCATTCTTCAACTCCGCCCTTTGTTTTGCAACACTTCATTCGATAAAGTTTCGATCTTTATGCGTTTTTTGTTTGATTTTTTCAGTGAAATCTACGGGGGGGAAACATTTCTTTTTTTTTTTTAAAGAAGAAATCGATTTCAAGGATTATTTTTGTGTTGTTTCTCTCTCCCATGATCACAAGAATGGCTTGAGTTTCGGTTGATCCTGCAAAGAAACTGCATTTCATTTTCTTTTTTAACCAAGATTTGTTTTTTCTTTGTTTTGCCAACTCCTTTAGCCTTACCATAATTTCCATCCCCTGTTCTTTGAATTTTTTAGTTTGAAACTCTAGCAAAAACATGGGAAATTCTGGGTTTCTGGCAACATTATCAATGTTCCTTTGTGTTTATTTCCTCTTTGTTGGATCTGTTAATGGTCTTGGTGTGAACTGGGGTACAATGGCGACCCATAAATTGCCCCCGGAAACAGTGGTTCAGATGTTAAAAGACAATGGCATTACAAAAGTGAAGCTTTTCGATGCAGATTCAAAGACTATGGATGCTCTTGCCGGAAGTGATATTGAAGTAATGGTCGCTATTCCCAACGATCAGCTTCTTGCTATGAACAGCTATGGCCGTGCTAAAGAATGGGTTAAGAAAAACATCACCATATACAACTTCAAAGGAGGTGTTAACATTAAGTAAGTTCATAACTTTTCTGGTGTTGGGTTTTTCAGGTTTTGATTTCTTTGTGCAGCAGACATCATTTTTGAGATTTGTTTAAGCTGTTGAGGAAAATCTTGTTGTTGTCTTCTAGTGTGGAGTTTGATCGATTTAATAGTGTTTGGCATTAAGGATACTAGTTACTATTTTTAATTATTCGGATTCGAGTTTAAGTGTTCAATTTATTTAAATAAAATGTTATTCGAATTTAGATGTGTGATTCGAGTTATGCTCCCTTTGTTTTCACAGGTATGTAGCTGTTGGAAATGAACCATTTCTCACATCCTATAATGGCTCATTTATAAACACCACATTCCCTGCTCTTCAAAATATTCAGAATGCACTTAATGATGCTGGGGTTGGGGACACTATAAAGGCTACTGTGCCCTTAAATGCTGATGTTTACAACTCGCCTGAGAGCAACCCTGTTCCGTCTGCAGGCCGGTTCCGGACCGATATCAGTGGACCTATGTCGCAAATCGTCGATTTCCTAGCCAACAACAGTGCACCTTTCACTGTGAACATCTACCCTTTCCTCAGTCTTTATGGGAATGATGACTTCCCCTTTAATTATGCTTTCTTTGATGGAGGAAATCCGATTGTCGATAACGGGATTCAGTATGCTAATGTTTTCGATGCCAACTTCGACACTTTGGTTTCGGCTTTGAAAGCAGTAGGTCATGGAGATATGCCTATTATTATTGGGGAAGTTGGTTGGCCTACAGATGGTAACAAGAATGCCAATATGGCTAATGCTCAGAGGTTTTACAATGGACTCTTGCCTAGACTTGCAGCCAACACTGGCACACCTCTCCGTCCGGGATACATCGAAGTTTACTTGTTCGGACTCATCGATGAGGATGCCAAGAGCATTGCTCCGGGAGATTTCGAGCGTCATTGGGGGATCTTTCGGTACGACGGGCAGCCTAAATTCCCATTAGATCTTTCGGTACGACGGGCAGCCTAAATTCCCATTAGATCTTTCAGGTCAGAATCAAAACAAGTTCCTCATTGGTGCAAAAGATGTCAAATATCTCCCCCAGCAATGGTGTATGTTCAATCCAAATGCCAAGGACATCGGCAAACTTGTGGACAACATAAACTACGCTTGCACTTTCGCCGATTGCACGGCTCTCGGGTTCGGGTCTTCGTGTAACAGCCTCGATGCCAACGGGAACGCATCGTATGCATTTAACATGTATTACCAGGTGCAAAATCAGAAAGACATGGCATGCTATTTTCAAGGTTTGGGCATCATTACAACGCAGAATCTATCACAAGGGAGTTGCAATTTTATCATTCAGATTGCATCATCATCTTCCTCTTCAACAAGTCCCTCAGTGGTAATATTAGCCATTTTTACAGTATTAACTTCATATTTACTATTTTAACTTTTGATCATTCAGATTATATCAGATGTATTATTTTTTTGTCAGCTTATTTCTCTGGATTCTTGTGTCTTTTGTATTTTAAAAGGGATTCTTGGGTTTATTATATTTATTATACTATGAATTTTAAAATAGAAAAATAGAATTTGTGCGAAACTCGAGAAACTTAAAGATGTAAAAAAATAAACAAAATATTAAAATGATCATTAAACATAGCCACCATTAACACGAATGACTTGACCATTAACCCACTCACTAGCATCGGCGGCCAGGAATCTGACAACCGGCACAACTTCCTCGCTTTGGCTGAGCCGACCGTGAGGGCTCTCGTCGATGTCAGGGACCTTTTTGTAAATAAAGATTTTATTTAGGTCTTATAATGTTATTTTCTCTATTTCATATATTTAGTTAAACTTAACGTTTTGATGTAAAGAGTTTAAAAGGTTTGCCTTGCCCTAGTATGTGGTTTTCATCGATTGAATTTAAAATTTTTGGCTCTTTCTTAATCTTCCTTTGCTCTATCTGTTTTCTTTACCTCTTAAAATTCTTGTTCTTAATTTTATCTCTTACAAAGGCATCAGAGCCTTCGATTTTGGCCCTTATTCTCTGCAATCTGCTGCTCAAGGATTTCCACCTCTTTTGGTATGTCATCTATGGGCGAAGATCCGATTTGGGACCAGTTCCGACAGAACGTGTTAGTTTTGTTTGAACGTTATTTGGGAAGAGTACCACAAAAAGATTTCAGTGAAAATCCAAATGTTCCAGGACAAGGTGATGCGCAGAACAAAGTCCTATCGGTTACCGTCATTAATATGGTATATCCCATCACTACAGAAGTTTTGTATCAAGTTTTTTCACCATATGGGTTGGTGGAGAAGATTGTCCCGGTTTCAAAATTCAGTGACTTTCCGGTCTTAGTCCAATTTCGAGAGAGTCAGAATGCCGTATCTGCTAAAAATATTCTTCAGGGGCGTTATATCTACGATGGGTGTTGTCAGATGGATATTCGATTTTTTAAAGATGATGAGATCATAGTTGTCGACAATGAATCAATTGAGAATTTAGGGACAAAACCTTCTGTTCCAAGCACAAAGTTTAAGAAATCAATCGAAGATGGGAAAAATCTGTGAGAGTCCGAGGAATTAAATGAAAAACCAATTAAAGTTGGGATGAACTTGTGTGTGGCTGAAGAATCAGAGGAGTCTCCTAAGGAGGAGTCTCCTAATTTATTCACGGCTCCTTTTGTGGCTCCACTAATCCTGACAGAACCTACAGTAGATTCGTTCTCTGGGTTGAGTCCTTCACTAGAGGATGAAAAGATTAGCCACCTAACGTGTCAATCAAAACAGTTAGAGAGCAACACTAAGCCTGATGGAATTGAAATGGAATCGAGAGAAGTGGACCAACTGTGGGATCACAAGTTATGTCTACCGCATGATCCAAGAAATTCAGTGGTTGTTTTTAAGTGGTGGAGTGAGTTGCTGAACAGATCTAAAAAAGATGAATGAAATTATACTGAGGATATGGTTTATAGGAATTTTAGCGACTACTCGGCATGGCATAATTGCAGTGTATTGTTTGCTTTACTTGAGAAAAAAGCTGAAGAATTTCCCTCAAAAGAGAATGTCTTATCAGAAGAGTATGACTTTATACACCAAGCTATATTCACAGACTCTGATGACCAAAGTGGATGGTTTTATTATCTTTGGCTACATACCTCTACTGGGTGTAAAATGAAAATTTGGATTGTAGATTGGTTTGCACAGCTAAACAATAAAATGGGTGATGACTTGAAGAAAATTAACTCCAGGGCATTAGAGTATTGGCCATTGGTGATGGATATAAGATGCAGTAAGCAAGATGAGTTATCAGGTATGGATAAAAGGAAGGTTAATGTGCTTGCAAGAGAGTATTGGCATGACATAAAGAGGGAATTAAGAAGACTTCATTTGGTGATTGTGAAGATATTTAGGGGACTTGGAGAAACCAAATTGATGTGGAGAAGCTTTGATTCTATTTGGCAAAGAATTGCTACTGTCCATGAGAAGCTTATAATGAAGGCATGGTTGAAGTATGAAAAGCAAGGAGAACTTATTGATGATTTGCTTGCAACTTGCAATAAATGTGCACAAGAGTTTGAACTGGTCGATGTTGTTTCTCAACTTCAAGACAAGGTGAGAGATTGTTCCCGGGAGACCATTGTGATGAATGAGGACAAGAACCCGAAAAATTATAAGATTGTGCAGGTTGTCGACATGAAGAAATTGTTGTTGGTCTATACTTCACTTTTGATCAAAGCTAGAAGAGTATGTGGACACGTTTGGTCTAATCATCGAAAAAAAGAGATCTTATTTAATCCTTGAGGACAAGGATTAATTCAAGTAGGGAGATTTGTTAGGGACCTTTTTATAAATAAGGATTTTGTTTAGGTCTTATAATGTTATTTTTTCTATTTCATATATTTAGTTAAACTTAACGTTTTGATATAAAGGGTTTAAAAGGTTTGCCTTGCCCTAGTATGTGGTTTTCATGATTGAATTTAAAAATTTTGGCTCTTCTGTTTGACAGAGAGAATTTTCTTAATCTTCCTTTGCTCTATCTGTTTTTTTTACCTCTTAAAATTCTTGTTCTTAATTTTATCTCTTACAGTCGTTTGGTTTCTGGACCATTTCTTCAATCCTACCCTCGAAGAAATTGTTTAAGCCTTACTTCATTAATATCTCCATTTGACATAACTTTAAAGATATAATTGTAAATTACAAATGTAAATCCTGTAAGAGATTTGTGTGGTTGAATCTTTATTTAATTTTCATTCATTTGAGCCATATCTTTAAACTCTCAAGTTATTAGTTTGGTATATATTCCATCCCTACACAAACACAGCTAAAACAGGCAAAATACTAAACAATTTGTTAATGTAGTTGGTGAGCCACCAGACTTTGTTATACCATACAACAATATAACCAAAACCAATGCACAGGCTTCTCTTTTAAGAACAAGATTCATCCCATTCTTTCCACTGCCTTCCTTTACATTCTTGACCAATCCTATCTGTCATCAATAGTATAAAAAGAAAATTTGGGGTTCTCCATTGTCAATCTAATTAAGAAGGAAAAAGAAGGAGAAATGTGTCCTCTGAGGCTTTTGTTGGTATTTTTCTCGGCAGTTTTAGCAGGGTATGTTGCATGGAGGACGGTACGTTCCTCATCCGACATAGATGGTGATGACGGTGGCAATGTAGTTTCTGAGGATTCTGGGAAGATACTTGCCAATGATAAACAAGATTTCAGGTCAAAAAGGATATTGGTTCAGAATGGATTCTGGGTATTTTTTGGCATGGCTAGTGGGAGGTATTTGTGGAGAAATCTCAAAGAATTGAAAAATGATGAAAATGTTAGCAGCTACTAAAGATCATGAAGTTTCAGACCTACAAAATATAAACTTTTGAAGGCAACTACACGAATCGAGTATTGGTCTACCAGAAATGGGTATTTCGAGAGAAGTAAATAGCTGTAGCTCAGAGAAACATGGCGGAAAAGTATTACCGACCATGGAATGCAATCACAGAAATAATAATAGAAATCCACATTCTTTAACAAACATATGTACAAGATCAACAGTTCATGTTGCAGACAATGGTGTGAAAAACATTTAATTTAAATCAACTTGAAGCTTGATAGACATGTATAAAAGTGTAAGGAGGGCACCTTGAGGGAGTGGAGCATATCTTGCAAGATTGGAGCCGACCCACATGGCTACAACCACCAGAACAACCACACTGCTGCTACTTTTTCCGCAAACCCAACTTGCAAATGAAAGACATAAAGTCAGTAAAATGCCGCCTTTCCCGCCTAAAACCCATGCAATTACATAACCTATCTTATAGCCGCCATCCAACTTCTTATCGAGAAGAGCCATTAGGCTGCTGAAGGTAAGAGAAAACCGAGATCCAAATGTGTGCAGTAAGAATAGGGTTATGAAAGCGGATTTTATAACTTCTACAAAAGAGCCTCTCTCTTGTTGCATGATTTCTTCTTCATCCTCCTCATCGGTTTCTTCGTAAACGGAAGAATACTCTTCGTTTACTTTATATCGTTTTCGGGATCTTTCTTCTTGCATTTTTCGTTTGAGTTCAGCCCACCTATAGAGCCTAGCCCCATCTTCAAAATTAGGACTATAGTTCTGTTTTCCTTTGTATGATCTCCCAATATCATCTTGAAACGCAAGTGCACGATCATACCTAATCCTTGTTACTTCATCAGATAAAACCTGTTCAGAAGTGAAAATGCTTAAGAATATCAGTCACTGATTTGGCAAACATGATAACAATCCAAAAGGGAAAATGAAAAGTGCGAAATGGAACAAAGAATGCTAGTGCATCAGAAGAAGTATATTGAAATTTCTCATCTTAGTAGAAGTATTGCCATGGCCTACAAAAATCCATCATTACAGTCCAAGCAGAAGCAAATGTTCATGATAAGAAATTAAAAGTAACTTGTGATTGTACTTAAAGAACACAGAGGAAAGCATTTGGATTATTACTCCAAGCTCCCTTTCACTTGTTGGCACTCTCCCCTTTATCTAGATCCTAAGAAGCTCATTATTTGGTATTGTTGACCCTAAGCAAGATCCCAAGAAAGCAGCTCCAGACGCAATCCCACACTTCTGCAATTTGTCACATTCCTGCTTGAAAACCACACACTTTTGTGCTTCTCAACCCAAAAATTTCTATCATATTATAAGTAAAAGAATCTCAAATACTCATATTTTTGTACACTATTACATTGATCCTAATTCCCACCAAAGAATTGCAAAGAACCGATGCCTTTCTTCCTAAATGTACCCATAAGCTACAAAGATTTTTGCTCATTCAAAATTCATACTAAGCTCCTCTCAATAAAAAAACAAAGATCATGTCAAAGTGTAGTAACACAAAAATTCAGCAAGTAATGAATCTTGAGATGACCAGGATAAAGGAATTCTTACTTCATAAGCATGGCGGATGGTCATGAATATCTCACTAGCCCGTGAATCCTTGCTAACGTCGGGATGAAACTAACATCAAATCATGAAAATACATTAAGCACAACAAAATTAATTATTTAAATCTCATGTTCTCTAACTATATCCAAAAATTGAAATAAAACCTTAAAAAAACTTTGTAGATTAAGATACAATTCATTTGGAATTCAGTATCCAAGAAAATTACTAGTATTATGAAAAGTTCTTAAATTCAATATCTATATCTGTAAATTTCGTGAAACTCGAAAGCAGTATCGATTAACATGAATTTTTTCGGCAGTTAATTCACAAGAATCAATTAAAGCAAAAACAAACCGTTAAACAATCGCAGAATAAAAAAAAATAAAGCACAAATTAGTTGAGTTAAAATAAATGACAAACAGAAAACAACAAAGGGAAATTATTACCTTTCGAGCAAGAAGTCGATAAGCTCGCTTGATATCAGCAGAGGAAGCATTCCGAGCAACGCCTAGTACTGTATAATGGTTCTGCTCACCGTTGATTCCAGTCGCTGGTGTAAAAGATGATGATGGCGATGGGACCCAACGGTCGCGGCGTTTGCGCGGGTGATGATTATATGGATGGCGCCAGTTCCCGTTGAACGGAGAAGCGGAAATGAAAGGGCTGCCGCCGTTGGCGGTGAAAGTGGAGGAGGGAAAGCCGTGGATGGGAGTGGGTCCCACCAGAAGGTGCGACTGCATTATGGTTCATGGATTTCGAACCATATGAAATCTATGAATTTATTAGTGGTTATTTTACTTTTTGGCGTTTCGAAATTGAGTACGAGTTCAGTAAAGGAGGAATGATAATATGACCCGCGGGTGATGCAGGATATGATGTATGTCTCGGGCCCAATTCGGATCTGTCTGTGAGACTTTTTTGACCCAATCCAGACTGTACTTCCGTACCATCTTAATGTATAAATAATCGATAATGTTTACTATAAATCAACAATTTTAATATATATTTTATTTTATGGAAAATCTGACCACAATTTCAATAATAATGTTCAATTATTTCACAAATAATTAATAATTAAAAAAAATATTCGCTTAAAATTTTGTAAATTCATTCTCGTAATCTAAAATTATGTGTCCGTTCTTTACTCTTCACAAAACATAAACATTGAATTTTCGGACAATAGACGACCAATCGATGGATATTAAAATTAACTCGAATTCGGAATTAATAGATGTCAATTTTTTATATTATATATTTCTATAATTTATCGTAGCTTAAAAATCTAGATAATTTAAGTATTGGCCCCTCTTAATTTTCTGGGTTTAATTATTTTTTAGGTCCTCTTAGTTACGAAACTAGACAAATTAAGCATTGGCTCTCCAATTTTTTGAGTTAAATTGTTTTATAGGCCCTCTTAATTTTAAAACTAAATAAATTAAGACATGGCCCGTAAATATTTTCAGTTTATAATTATATACTTCCCGGATTAGACCCTAATATTCTAATTTTTAGATTATAAATTGATGGTTTAACTGTCAAACTGGTCACTCATATTTTATTATTATTCATATTTGACCCCTGAAGTTCCATTTTTTCTGAAATAGATTTGATGATTATTGGAATTCACATATTCTCTACCATTGCTTAAACACCAGATGTAGTACAAGATTGAGCTCAAAACTAGATAAGAGCCATTCATAGCTTAGATAACCTACTAAAATGCAGATGATCATACAGGTCTGAAGCAACGAATTATGCGGGAACAGAGCCACCGGCATTCAAGATTTGTTGTTCGAGCTAGCATTCGAAAACAAATGGAACAATCAATTTTTGGCATTAACTTGAAACATAGATGTTAAGCTTGGTATGATTTCTTGAACATTACCTGGAACATGGATTCAAGCTTGGTTTTCACAATGGAGTACTCATGCTTCACTTGTTGCAGACATTTCAGGCATCTATGTATGTAACATCAAGGTTTCTAAGACTATTTAACTGTAAATTTAATCAAATGTAACGATCCAAGGCATGTTACGAACTCACCCTTCGATGTTCCGAGCTTCGCAGTAGTTCCGGAAGACAATGCAGAGTTTCTGGACTCTCTGAGCACCAATGCTATAGGATATACAATAAGTGAAAGTTGATGACAGAATTTATGAAACGATTCTACCAGAACCATAGGATGATAACAATAACAACGGAGACCGCAACCGCAATTTAGTGCATAGGACCATAGGTAACCAGGACAGCAAAAATCATGTCTGTGTAATGCATATGGATGTTTGTTCATGCTGGAAACAAGATTAAACTCGAATAGAAAGTATAAGGACAAGGGCAAATACCTGGAGCTGCTACCTTTGAGCTGGTGAACATGAGCATCAATTCTTTTGAAATCTATGATCTGCTGCTCTCTGAATCAAACATCAGGAAGTAATAATCAAATCACATTAAGACATGGAGAAGTGTCAAAATCTGTCAAGTTATGTCAGAAAATAGTTCAGTTCAAAGCCAAAGGAATGTTGTTCTAGTAAAGTTGCTCACTCACAGTGCTTTACTCAGTTCATTAAGCAGTCTCTCAGAATCTTCAAAGAAAAGAGACACAACCTCCACAACAAAATCTGGGTTATTCTCATCTTGAAGTTCCTGAAGTTGGGTGAATTGCTCATCCAGGAAACCCTAATCATAAGACAAAGAAATGTGATTTTCTTGAATGCCAAACAGTTTGCTAATAACACTGTAAACAAAAACTAACCTCATGATAGAGTGAGGTTCTGTAGTCAACCAATTGCCGTTGCAACTGAACCAAATCCATTGCAGCTTTTCTTTTCTTTTCTTAAGATACATACATATATATGTGTGTATATATATATAGTGCTAGGAGGCAAAGAATCTCTTGCCCCTAGGAAGTGGGGTATGTAAAGTCACACTTTTCCTGTTTATTTCTCTCTCCCCTTTGTTATTTTTGCTGTGCCCTCTCCTCTGGGATTGTGTCTCTGTTTAACATCTCTCCACCATTTATGACCTTGAAAACTGCATCTTTGTTCATATGTATGAATGTATCTACATTTAAAGCACCAGAAAATACAAAACTTTATGCCACTTACCACATTCACCATCCCATCTTTATTTCTTTGTGTAATTATTGTTCTATCTTCACATCACTTTCTTCCATTGCTTGTTTTCCTATGCAGAGTGGCAAGTGTCAACCAGCCAAATGGATATACGGTATTACTACCCCCAGCAACTCCTTTTCAAGTTGTCTTTTAGACCATGTAATATCAAAACATAATGTGGTTGAAGTAAGGGATGCTTGATTGAATTTATGGTGTTGAGTTCTAGTAAGAACACTCTTTCGGTTTTTACTATTATGGTTTATCGGATAAAGTTTAGGGTTAAAATATAAGAATGAGTTCTAAGAATATAATGTATATTTAGTGCTGATATTCCGACTTTATGAACTTATACAACACATATTTAATATATTTTGAAATTATTAAGACAAGTTATGTAATTGGATTAGATCATTGTTATTATTGGATGACAATGGATTATGATTGTCATTGCTTTGGAACGAATTGAGGATTTTGTCCCTCAGCCTACTTTATAGACATTGAAAAGACTGCAGATAAACCCCCTTTTGTCAATTTTGCTATAACTAATAAACATGGTATGAAAGTGAAACACTTTTTCAAGATAGTTTTGCTTTGAAAATGAAAGTGATTGTGAAAACCATGTTCCATGTTTTGATTTTGGGTAATGTTTTAGTACAAAATGTTAGGATTGTGTCAGACATTTTAAAAGATCAAAACGTAAGTGTAGTAAAACAATCTGTTTGATAATTTAGTTCATTTGTCCCTCTTTTCTCATTTTTGTAAAAACAAAGAAGATTTACGAAGATTTTTGTGTTCTTTGATGATGTAGACTATTCTGAAGAGAAAATTTTACTTTTTTTACACTTGAATTTTATATTTTATTTTTGTATGAATATTTTAATGGATGTTACTGTACTTGTGATATATTTTTTTTATAAAATTTAATTGTTATTATTAAAAAACTCAATTATTAAAAGTCGAATTTAAAGTGATTAATCATATAATTTAAATATCAAGTTGAATAATTCAACTATTTATTCTTTTACCTTACCTACTCCCCCCATATTCTTTTAAGTTTCTTCCTCATACTATGTGTGTATATATGTTGTCAATCATTTTCAAGAATCTTATCCTGTTCCTTCTCTTCATTCCACAGTTGTTGGATGCAATGTTGTTGCTATCTTATTGGTTAATATGTTTTCACACATTATTAATTTATTTTGACTATATGATTTTAAAATCTTTGCCTTTTACTTTCTAAACCTTATCTTCTCAGTCGACCTTTAATTAATTTCTTTTAATTATTATTTGGGATGTTCATATTCTAAAATTTTAAAGTATCCTTTGTAGTTTTGCCCTTACCAAAACTACTCACGTTTATTTTATATTAAATTTGAAACTTAATTTAATTGATTTATAAATTCATATTAAAAAGATAATAAATATAAAAGATCTACAACCTCTCCTCCTTCATTCCACAGAAACGAAAGGCATAATTTAGATATCAAAATGGTTAATTAAAACAGCTCATGAAGTTGAAAATTTAGGTGGGTTTGAGGCTAAAAAACAAAGGGAAATTTTTAGGGGGAGGCGGATTCAAATAAAAAATAAAGTTAAAATAAGACGAAATCAAAATTATTATAAAAAAATTCAATATTAATTTTTTAATATATATATAATTTCTAACAAAAAAATTTAAAAAAATTCGATATGTCAACTATCTTTTAAATTTTTTAAGAGTAAAAGTTTCGATAAATACTAAAAAATTGATACCAAAATTCTTACAAATTTTACAATAATTTTAGTTTCGCCTCATTTTAATCTTATTTTAACCAACCCCACGTTAAAAAACCCAAAATACCCTTAAATAGCCTATTCGATAACATGTTGGATTGAGACCATTCAATCCCTTAAAAGGACAAGAAAAATGGACCCTATACCAGGTGAACTGGACAGCAGAAATTGCTCTCATATCCAACACTCGAAGGCTGCTTTTCTAAATTTACCCTAGACAAGTGCATGTATTTCCATCATGTAAGACAGTAAGAGTGAAGATTTTAGTGAGAGATTTCACTCAATTGAGAAATGGTGAGGGGAGAGGATCTCAGTGACTGGTTATAGCTCAAGGGACCACTCCATTTTTTGAGAAGGGCATCATGGTGGGGGACGGGGGCGAAGTCCGACACAGCTCCAAACGACACATTTAATGTCGTATTCATAATGGTATTTGAATTTCAACACATTTAATAATGTTGACACAAAAATACAAAGATGTTATCAAATCTACATAGATATAGCTTCCATGGCAGGATGTTTTGGGGGTATCCAAAGTTTTGTAAATGAATAGAAGTTATCATCAAAGGGTTCCACAGTGTATTCAGTATCAAGTTTTTTCTGGTTCTTGAAACACTAGAAATCTTCAAAGGGACAGAAGTTACCTTTGTTGAAGCCTTGTTTCTCAGACCGGTGCTGCAAATTTCGAAGTACTTAGAATATTCTTCCACAAGCATGCAAAAGCACAAACTGAAGTTCAAAAAGTAATATTCTATACGAAAAGTATGCAGGAACAAACAAGACGTGAAGAAAATCTTAAGAGGCAGCAGATGGCTTATAGACCATATTATTTAAGCGAAAGGAAAAGAATACACTACACTACAATGATATATTTTTTTCTTTTTCTTTCAAGAATGAATCATGTTATACAGCACAGAAAGTATATGTCCTCATAAATCATTTGTAATTTTATCAAAGTATATATTCACAAAATGTATACTAGGAAGGAAGGAAGAAGCCACATAATTTACCCTTGGCAGCACAATCAGCCAGTAGACATGATATATTATGTAATATGTATTACCTGAACAAATCAGTCAGTAGTTTTTTAAAATCATCAAACCACACTCCTTATTTAGTGTGAGTGAACCCCCGGACAAGGCTGGTGTTTTAGCCGAATGAACCTGAAAGTTCACAGTAAAAATGATTATGAAAGCAACAATCGTTAGGGAAGGAGAGCACAAGAAGATAAAAGTCAACATACCACAAAATGAAATGAAAATTTCCATTAGGTTTTAGGTTCGGTAGATAATACAAAGATTGTATGTTATATGAAAGCAAAATTTTAGAAACTACATTTTCAGACTGATGCATCATATATAAATAGTATGAATAATTAAATACTGCATTTAGATACTTGCCTTCCTCGGAGAAAGCAAAAACACCCCCAAGCATGTCATCGTTGTCAACTTTTTCCTCGGATTTTTCTTTATCACAAGGACTGCTGCTGTTGTCAACATCAGTAACAACCTTCTTCAGTTCAGGATGTGCACCTGAGGGCAATGCTGTACAGTACTCTTCTTGAAAAAATTGCTCAAAATCAGGCGATTCATTTACAGGTCCCTCACTTAACATGTTCATACTCAAATCGGATCGGTTAGAACTTGTGTTTGAAACATCACTGGTTCTGTCACCATTTGGAAACTGAACCTCTTTTGCAACAGTTCTTCCACCAGATAGAGAGACACTTGTGAAGGATGACATACTATTGGTTGAGTTACCATCTTCAATGTGACAAACACCCCCTTTAGATTGATTAGAAGAAACCAAACCAGCATCTTTGTTAAGAGAGCTCTGGTTGCCAGATTGAATGTTGGAAGGATAAGAATTCCTCGTTGATCCTGGTTAAAACACAAAGCATAATATAAGTTGGATCCATAGGTATATTGTATGATATCTCAAATTCAAAATAGTCATACCACTATCTGAGTTTTCAACTGAGTAAGGTGACATCAACTTAGAGTGAGAAATAACAGTGACTTCAGAGAATCTTGCTTTGGCATCTCCAGAAGACATTGGGTATTTTTCTCCAGCAAATCCCCTTGGGAAAAAAAGGAACATTATGAAGGAAAATTCATTTTGTTACACAGTATAATTACCATTCGGCACTAGTTATGGCCATCATGTACCTCTCTTCCATATGAAAAAGAAGGAATGAGAATAGTCAAAACCAGATGGCACAATGTAAAAGGTGTAGAAATTACCTGTTGTTCCATTCAGGTCGAAGCCTGTGAAAATGCTCAAAAACAGGCAATAAATCCTTCTGTCTAATTTCAACTTCATGAGTAGGCATTTGTTCTATTTCAATTTCTCCACCAGACTGATCTGTGGTGAATTTATGCTCCTCGAAACCCACATGACTCATTGTATGGAATGACACCTAGAAAAATGCATATGAGATGTAAGTAAAACGGGTGATGAGAATTTCATGCCCTAAAAAAATCTACCTTAGAGTTCTGCCAGATTGGTATCCTTCCAGAGCTTATCTGCACTTCTGCATTTGATAGATACAAGTGAGACTGGTCTTGGGTTTCTGATATGTCCTGGTGCACATCATCATTATCTCCAGAATCAGAAACATCCATTGTCATCTCTAATGTGTCTTTTCTTCCATGAGTCATTCCAGAAAGGCATTCCTCTCTTTCTGGCCAATCTGTTCTTCGACATACATCCCATGCTTGCAATTGCATAGTTTCAACCTTCACCCGTAACTCCTCATCTTGTACCTGAGGAAAAGAGCCTGGTCCGATTCTTGAAGCATTTTCACCAGTCTCTCCCCCAAACAAAGGCAACAGCTTATATTGAACAACATAACCGGAAGGAGTGTAAACTAATAGGTGCTCCAAAATATTAGTTTTCATTTCAGCTCGTTGCGCATCATTTGGTAAAGAGTTATGAAAAACAGCAGAAAAAGCACCAGAGGGGGAGGCCTTCCCAGCAGCAGAAGATGCAACATTGGTAACTGTATTAAGCCACGAGTTACTGTTTTTTATTCTACTAACAACAGAGAGGGTAACAGTGGGTGGCAAAGAAAATGTTTGAGATTTCATCATGAAAGATGGAGTAGACCACCAAGGGAGAGATACAGCTGGTGATAAGATGGGCCCGTCTACATGAGAATTCTGAATTTGGAGAACATTCTCACCACCAAATGGGGAAAGAACAAAAATATGGCAAGTACCCCGAGATGAAACAATGGCAATCCACTGACTGTAAGGACTAAAACAAATATCTTGTATTACCTGAAAAACAAAACAGGACAAAAATTATAAAATAGATAGGTAATACATAACAGTTTTCTTAAAGGTAGAAGGTGTATGGACATACAGCTGATGTCATGCCGCGATGGAGCTTGTAAATATGCACATGTGACGAGCTCCAATCATAGTTTTGAGTGCCAGATACATTCTTTGTCAAGGATGGCATAATTCGAAAAATATTTATATTGTTCCCATGAATTGAGGCTGTAACTAAAATAGTCCCACTAGGATCAAAACACAGAGCAGAAATTGGACTAGTATGGGCCCTGAACTGCGATATAATAGTTCTGGAAACAAAATCTTTAACAACAACCTGCAATGGGCAATATAAAAAGATATTTATGGAAACAATCCAAATCAAGGTGAAATTAAAGTGCAATGATCATCTATGCAACTCAGGCACTCTAACAAATGAATAAGTATGCTTCAAAAATACTTTAAAAACTAACCGTCCCAGCAATATCAGTCTCTGCAGAATGTGAAGCAGACCGACCAACCTTCCAGCCTGAATTTGAAGATACAGGAGAACCAGAACCATCAGGAACAAAATCTTGATAGTATTTCGACAAAGTTCTGTAGCCCATGTCACCCAGATTGATTAACCCAGCAGCTAATTGCTTACTAGATTCCATGGCATATCGAGCCACAATACTCCCACTACTGGGTGAAGTCGATGGACTAACACCAGGAGATGGTGTAAGATTTTGTGGACTCAGACGACCTGTACTGGACTGCAAAGGATTGTTTGAAGCATAAGCTAACCACCTGGGACCCACTGCCATTGGTCCATATCCAATACCAATACCAACCATTCCTTGACCACCTGCTTGAGGGACAGGATAGGTGAGGACACTAAATTTGTTTTCAAGAGTGAGAGCATCGAAGCAGTATATCTGTCAAGCAATGAAAAGAAAATATCATGGTTTAAATTGTTTAGCTCCATTAGATAGTAGATCAAATAATATGAGTTAAGGAATGTATCTAGACTACTAGATAAAACACAAGTATTCTTGGAACCATCTAATCTGCTTTTTTTTTTTTTGAGTTGTGCATTGAACTAGAGCATTCCAAACATAGAAAGGAAAGTGACTGATAAAATTTGCCTAATCAGGATTGGCCTATAACAAATGCTAAAACACCAGCAGTACTGAGACTAAGTTTACGGGAAGAGAATAAAAAGATATAAGCTAATTCTTACTTGTGTTGCAAGCCCCACCGCAATTATTCGAGGACTGCATCTAACCATATATACAGTAGACCGGAACCTTAGTACATGGACATAATTATGAGACCTTAACGAATAGAATCGAACAGCAGTAGGAGAAATAAGAACATTTCCAGTTTGAGGCTCAGCAAAACCATCTCTTCCAGTAAGCATTGAACCTGAGCACTTTGACTCATCACATGCAACAACCAGAAGTAAAGGGTGTGATGCCCTAAATCCTTCATGACCCTCTGACTTTTCAGGAAGTGGTTGCATTTGTAAAAATGTAACCGGATCATCACGCTTTGAAACAATTTCATTGACATTAGAGGCATCTTCGACATCAAGAACTTGAAAGCCATTGGAGTATCCAAGTAAGAGAACTCTTTTAAAAGATGATGAGCCAAGCTCTAGTCTGTCAAAGGAAGTCCAGAGCACCTATTTTACAAATAATTCCAAGAAAAGACTGCAAACAATCAAGTTATGCAACACAGGAATTCCGAGGCAAATGCAAAAACAAGCTATTCAAGTGGTCAAAATAAGTAAAACCATGGCAAGCTATATTTGCAAATCAGATCCAGGCACACTTTCTTAGGATAAGGGGTAAACAATTGTCCTCTATTTTGCAAGTAGTTATTGCCATTAAAATTGTGGGCAACTAAAACAATTTGCATACAACACAATGGCATTCGACAGTTGAGATCCATTTTGAACTTAAAGGAACTCAAATCACAGCATCACTAAAGTTAATTTTAATATAACTGCCGGTAAAAAGCAAATGACAATCAAAATGTTTCCATACAGAAAGTCTTACAATAAATTGATTCAGTTACTCTGTCCAAATTAATAACATAACCATTTTCAGAAAGCTGCAGCAATAAATGAGTCAAGAAAATGATTATCATCATCATCATCATTATTACTGCAAAATAATGGATCTATGGCCAATGCGTTTATGATGATTTTCACCAGTCCAACTTGAATTTCAGCAATTATTCAATAGTAAGTTAAGTTCAAAAATAAAATTCGCATAGAAATTGACTTTTTAGCTGTACATTACAAAATTTACTTCACAAAGTTTCTTCGCATCTCATGTAATTATTTTCAGAGCAATCGAACAGCAAAGTGAGCTAAAAAAGAGCGTATCTATATATATAAAAAGAAAACCTAAATCAACAAAAAATGAACCTGAATTAATTAAGATTATAATTAGATAATCAAGAGTGAAAATAACTAAAATCGAAAACCTGGTCCTTTTGTTGTTCGTGACTGTCGCCAGATATAGAAGCGGCAACGGAGGCACTAGCTGAACGGACACCGGAAGAGGCTGTTCTAATGCAGGAAGATATGAATTTCAAAGAAATCGGCAAAAAACGATTATTATTCCGACTGTTACTTTTATTATTGACAATATTGGAGCCTTTGTTGTTTCCGTTGTTGCCGTTGCTCTTCATAGTCAATAACTAATCCAAATTTACTTTCTTTTTCCGGCCACCGGGGCGTTACCGGGAAAGTAAAAACGAACGGCAATAGCATAAGATGCTAATATCAGAACGGCGGCGATTCGCGGCTAGACGGTCACCGGAAATAAATTTGTTTCCTTTTATGTTACGGAGGTTGGGTTTGACCTTTCCAACACACGGGAAGATTAGTGAGAAATGAAAAGACGGTTCTTTGCTTTTATATGTAAAATTGTTAACTGCGGTGTAAGCAAAAAAAAGGATAAATTTCATACCAGTCCTTTGATGTTTTTGGATGTGTTCAGAAAGGTCCCTTTTCAGTCAAATGGATTTGGTTGATAGGTTATCTGTTAATCTGAGTGGTTTTTGAAATTGGGGGAGTTTTGAAGATGACACTTACATGAGAATATGTTGTAATTTATATAGAATAAGTTATTAATGTGTAAAAAAAATATATATATAGAATAAGTTATTAATTTTTTTGGATATTTTTTATTATTTTAACTTTAAAATATGATTAATTGTATATCGAGATATTGAGATTTTATTAATTATTTAAAATTATTAAAAAAATTAATGATGTTTAATGGTGTATTATGTTAGTGGTTGTCGCGACCTCTTTAAAAAAACGCGATTTTAGGTGAAAAAGTGTTCGACGATTGGTTTTAAAAAAATCGAACTTATTAATTTTAATTTTGTAAAATCCAAATTTTATTAAAAATATATAATTTAATTTGAAAAAGTTGACTTGGAGTCGCCACCGGCCACTTAGGTAGGCCAGACACTATAAAAATAAACCAGAGATTCATTTAAAAATATTGGGTTCGGGAGTCGGTTACGTGTAAGGACGACCCTTACAAACGCCCAAAATTTGGTACCTTGAAAAACATTACGTGGCATTGATACTTTGAAGATAGATATTAATTTAATTTCTCATTGTTAAGTGAACATTATTTGAATTTGGATATCCTTTTGATTTAGAAATTACATTACCTTTAAATTTGAGTTGCATGAGACGTCCTCTAGATAGGAAACCTCACCCAAATTTAAAGGAATGTAATTTCCGCCTCAAAAGGCTAAAGCAAAATGCATGACCATTTTTATCTTGTTCATTTTAAGTTCTAATCCTAAAAAAGGCTCCATTGCTTAAGTTTTTAAACCTAAGTTACTAGAGTTTACTAGTTATTTACATATGCATTTTTTTTAATTCTAAACTTAAGTTTTTGTCAAAATTCTAAGTCTTTAATAACACATGAATTCGATGCCAAGGTACACTCTCTAGGTCAGCATCATAGTGCGTCAAAACACCAACCTCTTTAGTGTATCCGAGACATAAGATTCACATGCTATGTTACTAAATTTTCTCCCTAATTAAATTAATTAATTTAAGTGACTAGTTCTAAAAAGGCTCTAAATTAATTAAGTTTATTAAATGACCTTCCTAAATATGCCATGCAAAAATAAAATAAAAGAACAAGATAAAATGAACTCATCAATTTTATTAGAATCATAGGTATACAAGATTACATCAAAATTTCTCATCATGAAGAGTACAAAAGGGACTTGTATATAAAAAAAAGATTACAAGGGACTCGAGAACAAACCTTGAACAAAAAGGATTAGATTTAATTAAGTGTGAAATTAATTTTTAAAGTTTTAGAAATTTTTAATTAAATTAATTAATTAAATTTTTTTAACTTCAAATTTTAATTAAAACTTAATTAAAGTCTAACTTATTGAATTTTAGGTTCAAAGGCTTAATTAAGGTTGGATTAAACTTAATTAAGTTAATTCTTAAACCTTATCTTAGAAATTTTAAATTAATTAAGAGTCTTAATTAAAGTAATTTCTAAATTCTAAGAATTTTAATTTAACCTAATTAAAGCTTGTTATTTTTAGAAATTAAAATTAATTAAAATAATTAATTAAAGTTATTTTCTAAAATTCAAGAATTAAATTAAACCTAATTAGAGTCTAATTTTAGGTTTTAGGAGTTAAATCAATTTATATTAGATTTAATTAGATTAAATGAATTTTAAAGTTTATTAAAAATTAAATTAAATATTAAATTAAGACTTAATTAAAATTTTTTAGTCTCTAAAATTATTTTTTAACCTAATTAAGCCTACAATTAATTTAATTTAATCCTAATAGTCTATTTAAGGGTTTAATTAAGGAACTAGGGACCTAATTGAACTAATTCTAAAGTCCTAGGGGTTAAATTGGGGTTCTGGGTGACCTAATTATAAACCAGGTTAAACTAAGGGGGACCTAAAGGGTAAATTGCCCTAACCCATTGAAAACACGCGGATCCGAGTTAACCCGAATCTGTCCCGCCCAAACCAGCTGCCAAAACGGCAGCGTTTTGATCCAAGACAAAAAGCCCCTGACCGAGTTGGCTCGGTCATTTGGTCCGAGACCAACTCGGTGCGACTCAAACTCTCTGGAGACAAACCTCTCAAGCCCAAAACTCACGGGGAAAAATGGATCAAAGAGCCTCATTTTGGATGGTGTTCATCCATGTTCATCATGAACAGGATGAACATGGATGAACACATGTTCCGACCGCCGCGGGCTCCGCCCTTTGATCCAGAACGTCGCCGTCCGGAGCCGCGAAACACGTCGGACGTTGCCCCGAAGCCGTCGGTGGCCATTCTCGACGCCGGTGAGGTCACCGAAACCCTAAAAATACCTAAAAAACATCCGAACCCCCCCCTAAACACCACTAAAACCCAGATTAAACGAATCTAACTCTCCACCTATACTAATCGGCCAAAAACAATTTACCAAAACAAAGATTGAAATCAAGAAAACAAAACGAAAGCTCACATGATTGCCTCTGATTTCAAATCTCCCTGCCGGTTGAGTCCTTCAAATCCGAAAATTCTCCAGCTCCTTGATTCTGATCTCCAGTCGATTTTTGAGCCTCCATCTCTAGTTGATCGAATCCCTATTTAAAGGGATTCGATTCAACACTCCCACTTGAATTCAAACACTCAAAATCCCTCAAAATCCTCACCAAATCCCTTAATCCTAACTAACTACGAAATCGGCCACACTCCCTCTTGCTTTTCGGTTCCAGGTTTCGGTTGTTTTCAGATTTTTTTTTTCTTTTTTTATATTTTAATATATTATTTATAATTATTATTTATTTATTTATATATTATTTATTATATATATTATTATTTTCGTGTTGACAGTGGTGTTCAGTGGTATACATCACTCGTTCAAAAAATTCCTTAATTTTAGAGCATATGACTTATTAAAAATTTAATTATTTAAAAAATCTTAAATTATTATAATATAATGTCTATTCATAAATATTCTTAAATTTCAACGATATACATACCTTAAAAAAAAAGCATTTACTTAACCTAAAATTAGTAAATGAACTTTTATAGGGATAAAATTATATACTCCATAAAGATTATCATATAAAAAACATCAAAATAACTTATTTTCAATAGATTTGCTTAATCTTAAATTAGTAAATAAACTTTTATAAGGATTAAACTTTAAAATTAAAATAATAAATATTGGATGTTATAATAATGAATGTAAAAGTCAAGCCCCTCTTGGTTGACGTCGACAATCGACATGATGAGCACACTATGACAAATTATAAGAGTCATTGCAAAAATCATGGGTGAGCGTTTGGGCGAGTCGAGCCGAGTCAAAAAATTTTGAGTTATTCGAGTTGAGTTAATATATTTTATAATTTGAATTTTTTTTTGAAATTTTTTCGATTCGAGTTGGATTTTGCGAGTTCGAGTCGAATTCGAGTCGATTTGATTTTTTGAGTTTATGTATAAATTTTAATTGCACTATTTATAATATTATTATATATTTCGATTCTAATTTAAATGACTCTATCTTTATATCTACATACATATTCTTTTATATTGTTTTTTACATGTATAAATAAAATTTTAAATTATTATTATTATTATTATACCTTAGGTATGAATATGTCGTTTCATTAAATTACAAATCTCATTAAATTTTTTTTCTTATCTATAAAAAGTCGAAACGAGATAAAAATAATAATAAATTAAATATAATAATATAAATATATAAATTAAAAAATATAAAATAATTAAAATAATTTAAACAAAAATTGTATTAAATAAAATAAAAAATAAATTTGAAAAGTGATCATATTATAAAGAAATGAAAATTAAAAGGTAAAAATAATAAAAAAGAAGATAGGATTGAAATAAAACTGAAAATAAAATTACAGGAACTAAATGTTTAATTAGACCCTGGAAATTTTTCGATTTTTCGATTTTTTGAGTAACTCGAACTTTAAAAATTTGAACTCGACTCAAAATCGATTTTTTTGAGTTATTCGATTCGATTCGACTCGAATAACTCGACTCGAATAACTCGAAATTGAAAAAAAACGATTTTTTTCTATTCGAGTTGCTCACCCCTAATCATAAGGATGAGATTTAAAATATGAGAAACCTTTTGGGGAAATAGCGTAAATAAAGAAAAGTAGAGGGGTGAGATTTGTTGCGTTAAGATAAGGGACGATAATATCTCAAAGACAGATGTCAATGTCCGACCCAACTCCAATTATTCAAGCCCGTAATTTTTGGAGTTACAATTAAATCCGACCCAACTCATATGATTAAATCCCTTATAATATTTATTAACCAGGCTACCGAACTAGCAAGTAGCACCAATCAAATTATACAATTATAGTCGTAAATAAGACGAGTTATTTAAAATTGATTTAATTAAAATTTAATTTGATTGAATATAATTTGAGTTTGAACTTATCTCGAGTAACGAGTTAAGATGAGTTACTTCATACTAAATTCAAAAAACTCACTTATAAACTATTTAAAAAACTCGCGAGTTACTCAAAAATATAACATGTTATTTTTTAAATTTTAAAATTATGGTGAATTAAAATGTAGATTGAGTGTTTTTTTATTATATTGTTTTAGCTTAAATTTATATATGTTTTTTTTACGTGTATTCTTTTTCTTCGATCAGAGTATGATTCTATCTACTATAAATACTCTCATTTCTTCTTTTTTTAAGTTTCCTTTTTTATCCCTTTTTAGTATTTAAATTAAATTTAAAATTTGTATAAAAAAAAATAAGGCATAAAAGATAATTTTAACCGTTAACGTTTACAGTTTTTGTCGTTTTGGCCCATATTCTTTTTTTGGGATAAATTTATCCCTTAACCTATATCTTTTTGACAAATATCTTATTTTTTAACTAGCTTGATGACTGGATCATTAAAAATTTAACGATGATATATATATGGAATATAATTTTAAATGATATGGAATGTAACCTATCAAATACATATATATATATAATATAATTTTATTCCAATATAAAATATAAAACAATTAAAATTCAAATAAAATATTAAAAATTAATTAATTCTAAAATAAAAAATATAAAATATTCTTAACTCTAATCACGATAGAATCAAAATCTCATCTTAAAAAAATATAAACACCATTTGAATAAGATTTTGATTTTATCGTAGTTAGAGTTAAAAATATTTAATAATCTTATATTTTAGAATTAATTAATTTTTAATATTTATTTGAATTTTAATTGTTTTATATTTTATATTGGAAATAAAATTATATTCTCTCTCTATATATGCATTTGATAGACTACATGTCATGTTACTTAAAATTATATTCCATATATATATGTATCACCGTTAAATTTTTAATGGTCCAATCATTAATCTAGTTAAAAAATAAGCTATTTGTCAAAAAGATATAAGTTAAGAGCTAAATTTATCTCAAATAAAGTATAAGGACCAAAACAACAAAAACTATAAACATTAAAGGTTAAAATTATCTTTATGCCAAAAAAATAAATACCTTTCAAATAAATTTCTAACTCTATTCTTATTATAAAATTATATTTTATTTCTTAATCTTATAAAATAGTACCACTCGTTGAGTTAATATTTTATATTTAAAAATTCAATAATAATTTATATGTTAAATAAATCTTTTTAGTGTCTCTGTGATTAATAACTTTTTGTCTTGTTTTTTTTTTCTAGAGTTTGTTAGATAATATGATTAGCTTTTGATTTTTGATAACAGATACTGGGTGAAGGTGGCATGAAAGCAGTGGCCAAAGATCATAAGCTGGCTAAAAGAAACAAAACCCATGATCAACAAGCCTGACCTCGAGGGTTCTAGGGTCGTCCTTCAAGAAAATAGTACATATAAGGACAAACTTGGGAACAATTACATTCAATCATACATATCATAGGAGAAATTATTACGTTAACTCTTTCTATCACCTAAGATATGGTCCTAACCAATTAAAATAAGATATATAATATAACTTTTATATCATATTTACACATAAGTTGATATCCAAATCATTCACTTTAATGCATTTAATTTAAAAATAAAAAAATATTACTAAAGATTTTTTATGTTATCTTCCTCTTTTTTGTTCTATTTTTTAATTAATTTTTTTTAATCCCCAACCCTAAACTCTAACCATAAATCCTAAATCCTAAACCCTAAACATTAAACATTAAACCTAATTATAAACCCTAAGCCCTAAATCCTAAACCCTAACCCTAACCTTAAACCATAACACTAAATCCTTACCCTAAACACTAACCCTAAAGCCTAAACCTAAACCATAATCCTAACCCTAATTTTAACCCTAACCCTAACAATAACACATAACCCTAACCTTAAACCTTAAACCTAAACCACATAAACCCTAAACCACTAATCTCTAACCCTAAATCATAAACTCTAAATCATAAACCCCAAATCTATATAAAAAATTAATTAGAAAAATTTTAAAGAACAAAAAGAAAGATGACACAAGAAATCTTTGATAAGATTTTTTTTCTTTTTTTAAATCAAAGACATCTATATAAGATTTTTTTTCTTTTTTTAAATCAAAGACATTAAATTAGATGATTTGGCCAATGCTTATTGTAAATTTGATATGGAAAAAATATATTATTTGTCTTAATTTAAGTGGTTAGGACCATATCCTAGGTGGTGGAAAGAGTTCATGTAATAATTTTTTCATACATAGATTTCTAAAAGTTTCTGAACTATAAAATATGAATACGATACGAATATATATCTTTAAATTTTTTATATCAGTACGTTGATATTTATAGAAATTCATTTGAATTTGACTAGAGATATTTTAATCTGGATTTTTTTATCAGTATCCCAGTCATAGTTTTCTGGTTTTATCATTTTTACTGTTTTGCCAATCCTATGTATGTTTCCCTTTTCTGAAAACTATATAAATGCATGGCATGGATAGTGAAGCATGTAAACGCTAAAGCAAATGAGATCACCTTGTACTGTAAGTGCAGTTTCTGTAAAAATTTCTTTGCAGAAACAGGATCAACTCTATCCCGGAACTTGGTCCGACTGATATAAGTTTAATCTGGTTTTCATGTTTGTATTCCATTGTTTTGCAGGTTAAGGATTTGAGGGTGTGAGTTTGACAAGGAAGGTGAAAATGGCCAACTCTCAGGATATCGAGAAAGGATCGAGTGACAGCTTGTTTCAGCCATTTATTCGAAAAGACGAAAGGCAACGGAATTCGGACGATAATGGCAGTTTGTTCATGGTTCTTGTTAGCACATTTGTTGCAGTCATGGGGTCTTTTGAATTTGGCTCAAGTGTAGGTTTATCTATTATCTTACCCTTGGTCTCATGAATCAACAGGTTTCTTGGTTATTGTTTGTCAATGAGTTGAACATTTTTTCGGGTTTAATTTCCAGGTAGGATACTCTTCACCTACACAGCAAGCAATAATGGAGGAACTTGGAATGTCCTCTCAACAGGTACATGAACATTCTGTATTTCATATATATATATATATATGCTCTGAAAATTTGTTGTCCATTTGCAGTTTTCAGTATTTGGATCCATACTAACTATCGGTGCAATGGTTGGTTCAATCTCTTGCGGGCGTGCTGCTGATCTACTTGGTCGAAAAGGGGTATCGATACGTTCCTTTGACAATTTTCATACGAAGATACGACCTTTAAAGATCCTTCAAATATATTAAAAACTTGAAAAATGTGAATGTATTCATGTTTGAGACATACACTTCTTCTGCTAAATTTGCTATCTTCCTGTGATTGCAGACTATGAGGATGTCATCAATAATTTCCATTGCAGGGTGGCTCATAATCTATCTCTCTCTGGTCTGTTTTTATGTTAATCTTCGATCGATTTCTATAGCAAATATCCCGTCGATAAGTATCTGAATGAGTTCATTCCTTTTCCCAGGGACCTCTAGCTCTAGATTTTGGAAGGTTTCTAACAGGATATGGCGTTGGTGTTAACTCCTATGTGGTATTTACCTTCTAAATTTTGATAAACTAATTGAGATTATGTTATTGTGTATACGTCCCTCTTGAACTTACTGGTTTCACAGGTGCCGGTTTACATTGCTGAGATAACTCCAACAAACCTCAGAGGGGCTTTATTAACAGTACATCAGGTATCGGAGTTACTCGTATCTGGCACATTCGCACATTCGTCCGAATTAACAGAGCTTTACAAAAATCTATATTTTGCCAGGTTGCCATCGCCTCTGGTCTGCTGGTGGCGTATACAGTAGGAGCATTTGTTTCTTGGAGAACAGTGGCTTTAACTGGTAAGTTAGTTTAGTACATTCTGTTCATGGAAACACAATTTTCGAATTAGAAACCATACTTTAGTCCGCAAGGTAACAAGAAATTCGATTATTTCATACGGTTTACTTGAAGTTGATTCTTGGTTGCAGGGATGATTCCATGTGCAGTTATGATTTGTGGGCTTTATTTCATCCCAGAGTCCCCTAGATGGCAGGTAAGACCCTATATCAATGCTGGGGTGTAAGTAACCGATACAATTATATGTTCGACGCGCGAGTCGGAATGAAGAGTCCGAGCAACATAGGCTATAACTTTCGAAATTTTGCACCTTCTCTTGTACACAGGCAATGGTTGGCTCCCAAGATGATTTTGTTGCTCAACTTCACAAGCTTCGTGGAGATAGTGCTGATGTTTCGAGAGAAGCCGCTGAAATTCAAGTACCTTAATCCACAATTAATCGTATTTTCTCTTTTTAGTCCTTTTTTCGGGATTAATTTTAAGTTATTCTTTTCCATAGGATTCTTTGGTAGCTCTTCAGCATCTTCCAAAGGCCACTGTGTTGGATTTGTTTCGCAAAAGAAACTTACATTTAGTGGTTGTAAGTATCGATTTCGGCGTGATGTTACGATCGTTATTTTACGGATTTCGACCCTATCGGAACTAATGCATTTCCCTTTTACGGAATGGCATACAGATTGGAGTTGGACTGATGCTGTTCCAACAGTTCTCTGGTTACTGTGGAGTAGTTTATTACTCAAACCAAATTTTTACTTCTGCAGGTAACCTTATTCGTTTAAAATAATCGTATTTCAGAGATTTTCTTTGTGTCGATGCATTATCGGGATTCGAATCGTGACTTTGTGAATGTTCAAAGAGAATCATTGTTTACATGAATGTTATTTCTTCTTTTTCTGTCATTTCAGGAGTTGCTCCAAATGTTGGAAGCATTCTCTATGCATGTTTACAGATAATTATTCTTTCACTAGGTGCTGTCATAATCGATAGAGCTGGAAGAAGACCTCTTTTAATGGTAGCCAAAGCACTAATTATTACATTATCCATTTCCGAAATTCTCATAAGATAAATATACCAATCTATATATATAGGTGTATATATACATATATATATAGTATGGAACTGTTTATTTCTATTTCAGATTTCTGCAAGTGGAATGCTCCTCGGCAGTCTACTTATTGCAGCTTCCTTCTATTTCAAGGTACTTTTTTTAAACTAAAGTCCTTGTTAATTGGACTCATCGAGTGTCGGATACAAATATGTGCGCACTCGATTTTTGTTCGAAATTTCGAAAAATGTTGTAAATTTCTGTATTTTCTTCACCAGGACCATCAACTGGCTTCTGATTGGGGTCCCATGTTCACCATAATTGGCATCATGGTAAATTAATACTCATGTTTTACACCCTTAAATTCGAAATAAAGTAGATAAATATCGAGATTGAAACTCATGATCTATGTATACTCGATTTGCAGATATATATGGGTTCTTATTGTATTGGATTGGGTGGAATTCCATGGATTTTGATGTCCGAGGTAAAGAAAAATATCCGATCAGTTAATTAATTAATCCGAATCGAATATAGATTAGCAAGTGGATAGTTAAGTTGAGATTGTGTTGCAGATATTCCCTCTCCACATCAAAGGCATGGCAGGCAGCCTGGTAACATTGGTCTGCTGGGGTGGTACTTGGGTTGTTTCCTACACTTTCAACTCTCTCATGAGCTGGACGTCCGACGGTAATTCGATATCGGATATTATTTCAAACTCTTTATTTTTAAAATATTTTATATTCGAGAAGATACGATAACGAATATGATTTTTTAAATATATGAAAAATTACATATACCTATGTACACTGAGGTATTAATTAGTTGTTTTAATGTTTTTAGGTACATTTCTGGTGTTTGCCACCGTCTGTGCTGCAGCTATTGTGTTCATCTTCGAGTTGGTACCGGAGACAAAAGGGCGTACCTTGGAAGAAATTCAGGCTTCTCTGTGTTATTAGATTCAATAATAATAGGACCGAATTGAATCGAATGAAATCGAATTATCTCGATTGATTTGTCTAATCCAAACGAATCCAAAAGTATTAGATGTTATTTGATCCGATCAAAACCTATTCGATTAACACTATAACAAAAAAAAAATTAGTAGTGTTTTTTCCTCTTAATAAAACTATCTCATGCCGCTAGATCTAACACCGTAATTGTTAGTAACATTTATAAATAAAAAACATTATAAAAGATCGAGATATATAATATATTTAAATTTTAAATTGTTATCAAATGTATCATCTTTAGTGGTGTTTTTTCACGATTTGTATATCGAAATATAATTCATTAATTTACTATTAAAATAAATTAAAAAAACTTTTATATGCATGTGTAAATTTAACTTACACAAATCTTTTAATTTTAGGAGTTATGTATTTAATTTAAGGCGTAAAGTTTAAAGATTTAATTTTTAAGGTTTATAATTTAAGGTTAATGATTAAGATTTAGTGAATACGATTTATAATTTATTTTAGGGTTTATAATTTAAAATTTAATTTTTATAGTAGAAATATATAAACTTATGCTTTATTTTACATATGAAAAACTACCAAATAAATTAAAACATTGTATTATTAACAATTTATAAGTATAATGGGAAGAAATAAGGAAAATTATACGCTGTCTAACTTAAAATTTAAAATTTAGTATAAAAAATATATTACATTTAAAAATATGATAAAAATATTAAAAAAATACCTTTTTTAACATTTTAAAGACACAACGAGACTTTCACTAATTAAATTCAAGTGTTTTTTAAGGTTATTAGTATAATTATATCAAAATTTACATCATAAAAATTTCAATAAATATTAAAAAAAAAACTAAGACATTTATGAGATGGGCAAAATCCATATCTTACACGTCCACGTGAATACCATGATGGGAAATGGGTTCCATAAAAAAAACAAAGGGAAGGTTATGGGCTTCCTTGACCTTTATCACAAAAGAATTAAACCACAACCATTTTTTTTTACTGTTTATATTATTACAAGATCATTTAAATATATTCGATTTTAATTAATATAATTAATCTAAATAATAAAAACGTAATATCGCTTAATAAGATCGTGAAACTGAGACGTTGTGTATACAAAAAGTTTTCGTTGAAAGACTCCCACCAATATCAAGTATGTGACGTTAATCGATCCAGAAAAACAACAAAATTATACTTGATTCTGAGGATATTTATATTTAGATAAATTAAAATAAAACCTTAAAAACCGAGAGAATAATAAAAAATAACTAAAAAAGACTGTTTTTTTACCAACTAGAATAACTAACATTATCCATGAACAATAATTCCAAATCTCTAGACTCTACCAGTGGATTCCTTTTTTCGCCATTATTGTCATATATTTTATTGGGAAAGCAACGAGATCCAATATAGAAAGTAGATTTGTTCATTGAATGATGACAAAAGTCCACACCCAAAGATGGAAATCGCTTCAATTCAATACTGATCAAATAAACAAATATAGAAAGCCAATGGTAGCATAAGCTTTAACTGTAATCCTTGTTTCGGGAAACCCCATACCTTTTTCTCCCTTTATTTTATATTATCTTGGTGGTTCTTGCTGTTCTGGTTATGGTAAATCCCTGTAAGCTTTTCAAGGCGGTTGTCGACTTATTTTTCTGGGGTTTCTAGATATATTCCTCTGTGTAACGTGATTGGCCATGCTTTCTGGATTTACTTTTCATTTCCCAGCTCTTCTTCATTTCATCACTCTGATCACAGATAGCAGTTTCGGTGTGCTTTTCCTCTGCTCTTGTCAATAAGAAAGGTTGGTGTTGTCGTGTTTATCGTAGTTACGGAATGAATATAGAAATATAGGTTCGTGTTAAATGATGTTCTTACGGAATGATTCTTGTTTTAGTTTGTATATGATGTTTGAGAAACTTGTTGCTTAGTTCATTTGTATGACTCTGGAATGTAGTATTGTTCTTACAAAAATTAAGAAAAATCATTGAGTTCTTGTTCCATATATTTTTTTAACCATGCTAGGGAGGTGAACATGTCTTCATCAAGGCAAAGCCATACATCTAACAATGCTGGGAGATCCAGGCACAGTGCTCGAATTATTGCTCAAACCACTGTGGATGCAAAGCTCCATGCAGATTTCGAAGAGTCCGGTGTCTCGTTTGATTATTCGAATTCGGTACGTGTAAGTGGAGATCAGCAACCGAGATCGGATAATGTTACCACGGCTTATCTCCATAACATTCAGAAAGGCAAGTTTATCCAGCCCTTTGGGTGCTTGCTAGCTTTAGATGAGAAAACTTATAAGGTCATAGCATACAGTGAGAATGCCCCTGAGATGTTGACCATGGTTAGCCATGCAGTCCCAAGTGTTGGGGACCATCCGGTTCTCGGCATTGGAACTGACATCAGAAACATTTTCACTGCCCCTAGTTCATCTGCATTGCTAAAGGCCTTAGGAATCGGGGAGGTTTCTCTTTTGAATCCAATCTTAGTCCATTGCAAGACTTCCGGGAAGCCCTTTTATGCGATAATCCATCGTGTAACAGGGGGCTTGATCATTGATTTCGAGCCGGTCAAGCCCTCTGAAGTTCCCATGACTGCAGCCGGAGCCTTGCAATCATACAAGCTTGCAGCAAAGGCAATCACACGGTTGCAGTCGTTGCCTAGTGGGAGCATGGAAAGGCTTTGTGATACAATGGTGCAGGAGGTTTTCGAGCTCACAGGTTATGACAGGGTGATGGCATATAAATTCCATGATGATGACCATGGGGAAGTGGTATCCGAGATAACAAAGCCGGGCTTAGAGCCTTATTTAGGCTTGCATTATCCAGCCACCGATATCCCCCAGGCCGCTCGGTTCTTGTTTATGAAGAATAAAGTCCGTATGATCGTTGATTGTCGAGCGAAACATGTGAAAGTATTTCAAGATGATAAGCTTCCTATTGACCTGACCTTGTGTGGTTCAACCCTAAGGGCTCCCCACAGCTGCCATTTACAGTACATGGAGAACATGAATTCCATTGCTTCTTTGGTTATGGCTGTCATTGTCAATGATGGGGATGAAGAAGTTAATGGCACCGATTCAGAGCAGTCCCCGCAACAAAAGAGAAAGAGATTATGGGGTTTAGTAGTATGCCATAACACCACTCCTAGATTTGTTCCATTTCCCCTCAGGTATGCTTGTGAGTTTCTAGCTCAAGTTTTCGCCGTCCATGTCAATAAGGAGTTAGAGCTCCAAAGCCAAATCATTGAGAAGAACATACTGCGCACACAGACTCTTTTGTGTGATATGCTTATGAGGGATGCACCAGTGGGGATTGTGTCACAGAGTCCAAATATAATGGATTTAGTGAAGTGTGATGGGGCTGCCTTATTATACAAGAACAAGATATGGAAACTAGGAGTAGCCCCAAGTGATATCCATCTGCATGAGATAGCCTTATGGCTATCTGAATATCATATGGATTCCACTGGTCTGAGCACCGATAGCTTGTACGATGCCGGGTTTCCGGGGGCTTTGGCTCTTGGTGATGTAGTATGCGGAATGGCAGCTGTGAGGATAACCCCCAAAGACATGCTTTTCTGGTTCCGGTCCCATACTGCATCTGAAATTCGATGGGGTGGTGCAAAGCATGAACCTGGATTGAAAGATGATGATCGAAAAATGCACCCGAGATCATCATTCAAGGCTTTCCTTGAAGTTGTCAAGACGAGGAGTCTGCCATGGAAGGACTATGAAATGGATGCCATCCATTCTTTGCAGCTTATTCTGAGGAACGCATTCAGAGACGCCGAGACCACGGATACAAACGCCAATGTCATACATTCCAAGCTGAATGACCTCAAACTAGAAGGGATGCAAGAGCTGGAAGCAGTGACGAGTGAGATGGTTCGTTTAATCGAAACGGCTACGGTTCCGATTTTGGCAGTTGATGTTGATGGTCTGGTTAATGGTTGGAATATGAAAATTTCGGAGTTAACTGGCCTTTCTGTTGGTACTGCAATTGGAAAGCATTTACTCACACTTGTTGAAGATTCTTCATCTGAAACAGTTCAGAAAATGTTGTTCTTGGCCTTGCAGGGTATGTAATATTCGACTACTTCATAGCTTATTTAGTATATCTACTCTATAATGCTCGAACTCGTATCAACACATATCGGTATCCGACACTCATTATATATAAGATTTCACAAATATCTGTGCTAAAGGATGTTATCATACTAATCATATTTGCTCCTTCCTGATCAGGTAAAGAAGAAAAGAACATGCAGTTCCAGATCAAAACTCATGGATCAAGGACTGGGGCAGGTCCCATTAGTTTAGTTGTCAATGCTTGTGTAAACAGGGATCTCCATGAAAATGTTGTGGGGGTATGCTTTGTGGCACAAGATGTAACAGTTCAGAAGATCGTAATGGACAAATTCACCAAGATCGAAGGCGATTACAAGGCTATAGTACACAATCCGAACCCACTGATCCCTCCGATATTCGGCATGGATGAATTCGGATGGTGTTCGGAGTGGAATCCAGCAATGACAAAGTTAACCGGTTGGGACAGAGATGAAGTGTTGCATAAGATGCTTTTAGGGGAGATTTTCGGAACCAACACTGCTTTCTGTCGGCTCAAGAACCAAGAATCTTTTGTCAACCTCGGTGTTGTTCTTAACAATGCAGTGACCGGTAATGAACCTGAGAAGGTTCCATTCGGTTTCTTCGCTCGCAGCGGGAAGTATGTCGAATGCTGGTTATGTGTGAACAAGAAATTGGACACCGAAGGTGGTCCTGTCACCGGTGTGTTCTGTTTCTTGCAGCTTCCAAGCCAAGAACTGCAACAAGCACTTCATATCCAGAAAATATCCGAGCAAACCGCCATGAAAAGATTGAAAGCATTAGCTTATTTGAAAACTCAGATACGTAACCCTCTCTCTGGTATTATATTTTCTAGGAAAATGTTGGAAGACACAGAGTTGGGACCGGAACAAAAACGCCTTCTTCAAACTAGTACCATGTGCCAGCGCCAGCTTAGCAAGATACTTGATGATTCAGACCTCCATAGCATCATTCAAGGGTACTAAAACTTACATTGCTTCAACTCTTCCTTGTAGATAGAAATATTATCTCAATTTCCCCTTGTTTTCTGAATTTTTCGACAGCTACATGGATCTTGAAATGATTGAATTCACCTTGAATGAGGTACTTATTGCTTCTATAAGTCAAGTAATGATGAATAGCACAGGGAAAGGTATCCGAATACTCAACGATACAGCAACAGAAACCATGAATGAGACCTTGTATGGAGATGGTGTTAGACTTCAACAAGTCTTGGCTGATTTCTTGCTGGTATCAGTTAATTTTACACCAAATGGAGGCCAACTCAGTGTTGCAGCTAGCTTAACCAGAGATCAACTAGGACAATCCGTTCATCTTGCACATTTGAAACTCAGGTAAAGAGCATACCGTGTTAAACGCATATCATTTTCGAACTCATCCCGAATCCGAATAACATAAGGGCATTGATCTTTATGTCTATGTTGGGACAGGATAACACATGCAGGTGGTGGGGTACCTGAAACATTGCTGAACCAAATGTTTGGAACCGATGGAGACGCATCAGAGGAAGGTATCGGTTTACTCATCGGCCGAAAGTTGGTGAAACTCATGAATGGTGATGTGCAGTACTTAAGGGAAGCTGGCAGATCAACTTTCATCATCACCATTGAACTTGCTGCAGCAAAATAGGTCCAGAAACTAACTGGTTTGGAGCTTTTGACAATGCATTTTAACACAGTATCTGTTATTTTTGTTGTTGTTGTTGAAAGATTTGCAATTTCTGAAAATGTATTTTGAAACTGTCGAATTCGTTTTTCAGTCGAGGGAGACAATTTGCTGTGTATGTGAGGATCACAAATCCATAAACTTTTCAAGAGTGACATACTAATAAAATACTAATAAAAAAGACAAGACGAACACAAACCCGAACCCGAGTCTAACACCTAGTCCCTCACTATACTATTTGATAATGTTATAAAATATCTATTTGTTAATAAAAAATATTAATTAAATAGTGATAAACAACTTAAAATGATTTGAAAAATAATTATATGTTTTATATAAAATTTTCAAGTCGATACTTTTGTTTGTATGATATTGTTATGTCAACTTTCGGTGTTATATAGGTTTATTATATTATTTTATGTTATTTACCGTTAGTTAATTAATAGTTTCCATCCATGAAAGAATTATTCTAACCTTAAAAAACCTTAAAAATAATGATCAAAATGACGATCTAATCAAACATTAAAATTTTTTTTTATATTACGGCACGATTTTTTAACAAAAGAGGTTGAATTATTTTTTAAATGAGATAATTAAATTTTAAAAATTTAGTTAAATGAAATTTTTTGATCGGTTTTGTTTGAAGAAAATATATTTTTAATTTAAAATAAAATAGTAATCAAATTTTTAAAAATTATATAATGGACAATAAATTTTAATCTTTTAATATAAAATAATTACTAAATCGTTAACTATTGTTAAGTGGATGATGCGGTAATTATAAAATTTTGAACAATAAATCAATTAATTCTTTATATTAATGCATTCAATTGATTTATTTTTAATTTAACTCTTATCATCGATGTTTAAATTGATTAAATATGTAAATATTAAAGATTCAATATATTATTACACAAATTTTTATAATTGTCATATATCACAATTAACAATAATTAATGATTTAATGATCGCTTTATAACAAAAATTAATATTTAATACTTATTATATAATTTTTAAAAATTTAATAATTATTTTATATTTTTAAACAATTTAATGATCATTTGTACTTTACCTAAAGAATTATAAAACTTATCAAAGACCGAATACAATTTTGCCAAAATCTTGGGAGCCTAGACCCCTACTCTAACTATGGTCCGGCCCATCTCTGTAATAAAAGATTAGAAAAGATGGGATTTAATTTAGAAATAGACGTTCTTTAATGTATCTTTTATTAAAATAAGTGTTTAAATTTTTATTTGGTTAGTGTTTTAAAATATTGTTGTTAAAAAAATTATTCAATAATTGAGTGATATGTGATTTTTATTTTAAAAATAAACATAAAATAAATTAATTTAAAAATTATTCAAAAATTTTCAAAAACTACAAAATAGTCTCAAAATTTTTAATAACTACTATAAATCTTAAAATTAAAATTGGTGTTATTATCACCATTGATGGTTTTGTCAGATCCGCCGACACCATCGTCTTAAATCATCGTTTATTTTCTCCAACCAACTATTGTCCATAATCGACAAGAAAGATTATCAGCAATGAGTGGTTGAGAGAAACGAATGGCCATTTCAGGCGGCGACGAGATTTAAAAAAATTATCGATGACAATAATTGTGTCAATTTTTAGATTTTGAGGTTTTAGAGATTTGAGACTTTTTTAAAAAATTTAAAAAATTATATATATTTTTTTAAATTATTTTTTTGTTTATTTATAATTTTTTTAATAATATTATCTTAAAATATTAACAGAATAATCTCAAAATAATATTTAATTTATACACCTATTTATAAATTAAATTAAAATTTTAATGATGTTGCTTGATACATTAATAAAATAAAATTTTAAATACATGTTTAAAATAAATACATTATATAAAGTTATATAATTTAGACATTTACTTGACTTCTAAGCTAAGCAGTGATTTATTTCTGGGATCCTGCAAATTATTTTGGTCAAAATCTTGCAATTTTCTCGAGTGTTTTTTACAGCATTTGTGAAAAGCTTACACTTATCTCAAGGTGTCGGTGGTTGAATTTGACTCGAAATTCTTAGTTCTAAACTCTTCCTTTTCTTCCTTCTGAATATCAAGGATACGTAGAAAATGGTGGAAGAAGGCACATACGAGGGACCGGCAAATGAACCATTGATTCTCAACAGCTACAATGGCGACCGGTTAACGTTTTCCCTTGTTCTTGGCATCACTGTTGCAGCCAGTGCCTCTTTTTCTTGTGGTTACTCTGTAAGTAGCCATTGAACTTCATTTCTCCCTCTTTTTTCTATGCTTGTAACTTGAACAACTTTCTTCTAACTTCTGGGTCTTCTGTTAAATTGTGTATTGAACTTTGGGTTCTAATTTTTGCAAATAACCCAAAAACAGTATGAAACTTTTGTTTCAGGTCTTTTCATGGCAAATCTAGCATTTAGAAGTTGTAGGACTAGGTTCTGTACGAAAGTGATTCGACTCGTAAAGTCAAACAATTTTTAACTAAATTGATCGTGATTTTTAAGTATATTAAGCATGGAAATCTTTTCTTTTTATGCAAACTATTCAAAGTTGTTCTAAAATGTTAATTACCAGGAGACTTGAATAAAAATATTTAAAGTTTTAAAGGACTAGAAGTTAATTTTCCAAAATTTAGGGACTATCATGAGCCGCCTGTCTAGTTATTCCTGCATGAAACAGTTCCTTGTGTACTCCATAACCATATTGCCCAAGCTATAAAATTCGGAAGTAACACTTGTTAGAACAGTGTGATCAATGGCTATACTTGTTTTACACGATTGCTTTGCAGGGTGGATATTCATCACCTGCACAGTCTGGAATCATAAATGAGTTGGGTCTCACAGTGGCTGAGGTAATCTTGCTTAGACTCTTCATTTTTCCAATAATATTGCGTTTGAAACTTGTGTTCGATACATATTCGGATACGGATACGAGACTATAATCCTACAAACATGTGAAAAAAACTCAAAACACTGTTTTGGGATGGGATTAAAGCCGTTTTTTTTTTCCAACTTTCTAGCAGTTATTTGCCTGATCCCTCTTTCCCCTACCATTTGTGCAGTATTCGGTCTTTGGATCGATAATAACAGTAGGAGGAATGACAGGTGCACTATGTAGTGGGAAAATATCAGATTTCTTTGGTATTAAAATTGTGAGTTATCTGAATTTGTGCTTCTATTCTACTTCATTGAAGCTTGATCAAGTCCTCAGCTAATGCTTTTTTGTTGCTTTCATGAATCAGACATTCTGGATATTGAACGTTTTCTACCTCATGGGATGGCTAGCTATAGTTTTTTCCGAGGTCTTGTAGCTTCTCATTTTACATCATAAAGGCTTTGTTTTATTAGTTATATCATTCGGTTATCCTCATTGGCTCGCTTTCTGTCGCATGTTATCTTGAATGCCGCAATGGTTTTCGATAGGATGCTTGGTCATTGTATCTTGGAAGGCTTTTGCTAGGATTTGGGACTGCACTTTTTAATTATGTGGTAACTTCAATAAGGCTTATTCTCCCTACTTGATGCAATTCAGTAATGTGATTGATAATGATGTCTGATTTAATGGCCATTAGGGAGCTGTTTATGTATCAGATATCACTCCAAAGAATCTTAGGGGACGATTTTCGTCACTAGTTCAGGTAAATTTTGTATTATAGGCATTTGAATTTCATAATTGTGGTGTAAAGCGGTCTATGATTTTGTATATGAATCTACAGGCAATGACAATTTGTAGCCTCTCGGTCGCGTATTTTGTTGGTTCGATCACCTATTGGCGTATCTTGGCTCTAATAGGTCACATCTTTAAGTCCTTTGTTGCAGTAATGTTATGCTGCATTTACGTTTTCATAGACAATAGGCGATGATGATCTTCACACAATTGTATTTTGCAGGTGTCATTCCTTGTGTAATACCGGTCATATGTTTATTCTTTGTTCCTGAATCTCCGAGATGGCTGGTAAGTTTTCTGTCAATGAGTTAATTGAAACCGTGTTTGCTATCAAGGAATCTCTTGCTGAGATCATTAGCCTAGTTTTGGATCAAGATAATCAAGCCAGCATAATATATATATATATATATATATATATATATATATATACACATAATTAATTAACGAAAAACGAATGATCCACAGGCGAAAAGTGGTCGAGACAATGCGTTGACGGCTTCTCTGCAATGCCTCAGAGGAAAGAATGCTGATATTTCTCAAGAAGCAGCTGAAATCCAAATAAATTTTGAGCATCATTCCTATATGTAGAAGCCTGACCTTTCTAGACCTTCAAGTTGACAGCAATTTTGAATGGTCTGTTCAAAAATCCTGCAGGATTATACCAAAAACTTGCAACAAAGCTCAGAAGATAAAATTCTGGATCTGTTCAGTTTAAAATACGCTTCTTCGCTCATTGTGAGTCGCATTGATTGATCCGTAGTTTCTCTAGGGACTGTAAATATCAAGCTTGATCCCAAGTGAAACTAACATTTTTGGCATAGGTTGGAGTTGGCTTGATGCTGCTACAACAACTAGGAGGTTACAAAGGATTTGCCTATTATGCTAACAGCATTTTCGATTTAGCCGGTATGTCGTGGGATACTGTTAAAATATGCTGCAAACTCCGACACCTACACACCGGTTTTACATCGGACATTTACACTCGAGTTTTAATAATGTTGTAGAAAGCTGCATGCTTATGAAGGAATTTGATTTTTTTAACAGGGTTTCCAAGCACTATAGGAATTACAGTGGTTGCCATAACGCAGGTGCTCTATCTATTTTGATTTGTAATATTTGATTCAAAACACATTCCTTGTGTCTCCTATGCTATTGCTCCTATCTTTACAGATTTTGATGAACGTTCTCGGCATACTTTTAATCGATCGATCTGGGAGACGGCCTCTTCTAATGGTTAGAATATAAAACAACCAATCAACTGCCCTTTGTTTCAACTGAATTGAGAGAAACTATTGCTGAAATCCAAACATGTTTGCAGGTTTCCGCTGTAGGTGCATTCTTTGGTTGCATCCTTACAGGACTGTCATTCCTCTTACAGGTTCTTAAAGAAAACAGAACAAAACACCTTAAACAAACAACCTAGACATTGTTTTTTTTTTCTTGAAAGATGTAAGATTTCATGAACAGGATCTTCAACGGTTGAAGGAAATCACTCCAATTATGGCATTTCTTGGCATCCTGGTAATGTATAAACTATTGCTTCATTCCCAAGTCCGAGTAACATAGCTTTAAGTTCTACTTGGTTCATGGGATCACATTTTATAAACGACATCTAAACATCGAATTTTTTGCAGATGTACATGGGGTTTTATTCATTAGGAATGTCTGGAATTCCATGGATTATAATGTCTGAGGTTAGACAACAGTTCTGTTTCATGTTCTTCATCATTTTAATCCGTACCAAATATCAACTCTCTCTTTTTTCTCTAGATATTTCCTGTGAACATAAAGGGTTCAGCTGGAAGCCTTTGCAATCTAGTGAACTGGTTTTGTTCTTGGGTTGTTTCTTATACTTTCAACTTTCTACTTCAATGGAGCTCTGCTGGTGAACTTCAAAGCCTCTTCATCTTCCGATAAAAAAACACGAATGTCTCGAAATTGAACAACACGGATCTTCTTAAACCATTTATCATCACGCTATTGCAGGAACATTCTTCCTGTTTTCAAGCATTTATGGGGTAACTATCGTTTTCATTGCTCGGTTGGTGCCAGAGACCAAGGGGCGAACACTAGAAGAAATCCAAGCATCGCTTACTGCAAATGTACAACAAGAAATCTAGAGCAACAGAATGTTGGGAGATCCATTTTCAGAGATTCAGAGGTTAGTTTCAGTAATGATCAACTTATGCTTTGTTCTTGGTCTTAATGGTGATCAAATGTATAACAAATAAAAGGGATTAATCATAACTTCCACCACAACTTCAAACTCATTCAATTGTAATGGAATGTGTTGCATTATTAATATTAAGTGAAATAAAACGTTAATAATCCAAGAAATTCCACCAGAAATAATTGTCTGCAAATTAGGCCATGGTTGTTGTAAGACCCCTTTGAGTTGATATCTACGTCAGGTTTTGGATTAATTCTAGAGCGGGCTTTGATATATTCCATGAACTTGTATTGGTATGACCGTCCCTTATCATGCCGAGGACAGCTTCAGCACTGTAATGGGCTAATGGCTCAGAAACTTCGGCTCCTCGATCGTGATTCCGGTCCAGAGAAAGTTTCGATGACTATATCCAGTACGGAACTTGATTGCCGTGCTATCATAGGCCAAGGCTGCATCCGTTTCGGGTCTGAAAGCTCCGAGCCAAATTCGGGTATGATCAGCATATAATTGAGCACCCCATTGTCCATTTTTCTGTCGCATAACGCCTTTGAATTGTGACGAATTGACTTTGATGCCGCACCTTTGGCGTTTGTTTGCTTGATGTGTGGTGCTAACTGAATCCGAAACATCGGAATTCGCTTTCGCTTCGCCACTGGAAATCACACTTAGCAGCTCTTCTTCCATAACCTCTAAGAAAATAAATGAAAAAAAGCAGCAATATTCGTATTTTAGTCTAAAACCACGATAAACACAATATATATGACCAAATCAGTAAAATTCAATAACCATCGACATGAATTAACTAAACGAAATTTCGGCATCGAATATACATCTAAATCTAAATCTAAACTACATAAATCAAACATCTCTAACTAATGAAAACCAATCATTTCCAGCGCTCAACACTTCTTTATAGTTAATCTACATTCATTGAAATGCAAGAAATAAATATTACAGCCAATCTAAGGGTATACAAAATCTACCCTACCAAATTATACCTTTGGTTTTTTCTTTTGAAACTCAAAAATAAATATTCCAATAGTTTAATATTACTTAAATAAATTTTAAATTCAAAATTTTATATATTATAATTTTTGATACAAGTATTATTATTTTTATAAATATTTATTATACAAATGTAATATCTTATTATTTAGTTATAATATTCGAACTAAATTAATCGATTTTTTCATTAAACTGGCCCAAGGCTTTGTTTCGGTTGGTGAGCCTTAATTTTGGGCTCAGAAACCATAGACACAAGTCGTAGATAAGTGGGCTTCCAAACTCAGCCTATGGTTTTCACTTCTTTACCAAATCAAAAAATTCAGCAGGAGAACGAGGAGGAGGAAGAAGAAGAAGATGGAGAAAGATGAAGATCAAACGGAACAAAACCAAAACACGAAAAAAACACAAATTGTAATAGGAATTCCATCGTATAAAGAAGTAGCTGAAAGTTCACAGATTAAATCAACCCCGCCATCTCTTTTCTCTCCTTCTAAATCTTTTTCTCAAGCTTTCAGTTTCATTAAATCCTCTGAGTTCTACTCTCCTCCTCCTGCCCCCAGCTCCACTGTTTCTACCCCAAGGTGATGTTTTTCGATTTTCATATTTCAGTTCAATTTTACCGTGAAGTGTTGTTCTTTCTATTTAATTTGGCTGTATCTTTTGTGGGTATCTTTTTATCTTTAATTTGGTTGAACCCTTTTGGTAAAGTTGGAACCTTTTGATCGATTCTTCATGTTTCCACTTTTGGTTTAGCTTGTTGAGTTTGATATGCTACGGAAACTAGAATTCTAGGAGTCTGTTCTGTCAATTGAAGTAGCTTGTAATTTTTCTTTTCAAATTTTGGTTTATTTTAGGCCAACAGGTGAAGCTAATGTGCCTTCTTCTTCACGCGTCTCTAACTCAGTTTCCCCTGCTGCTGCCGCTTCATCATCATCATCGAATTCGTCTCAGAGTCGAAATGCTATCCTTGTCAACCATAGGCAGGTGATGTTAGATTGTTTTTAGTACTACTATAATTCTTCGGGTTTTATTGAGTAATTTTTCAACTGATTATCAACCATTTACTTGTTTCAACATGACTAGGTAATACATTTTACTTTACAGAAGTTTACCTTGTCTGTTTTGAGGACATGTAGATGTATCATTCCTTTGATTCGTTCTCACTCTGTTTTGTTATTGTGTTGCTCCTTTGATTCGTTTTAAATATGATAGAGCTTCCTGTTATTTTATAAGGTTTTTAATTCATTGTCATTGTTTAAAATATGTAGACTTTTAAGATTCTCTTGAACTATATTGCTAATGAACTTGTGATCCTAAACCTCTCGAGGAAGAACCTAGCTTCTATGGCAATTTGTTATTAGGACAGAAATAGCAAGTCTTTAATAATAGAACTTTGGTTCTTCTACCTTTACAGCAGTAGCCTAAATGTAGATGTACTTTCACCCCATGCAGAAGGGTAATCCCTTGCTCAAACACATCAGGAATGTGAGATGGGCTTTTGCTGATGTTGTTTGTGACTACTTGCTCGGCCAGAACTCATGTGCTCTCTATTTAAGGTTAGAACTGCAACCATATCATATCAATTAGAAACCCAAAACAGCGGTTTGTGTGAATTGAACAAGAATGGGTTATTTATTTGGATTTGCATTCATGTTCCTCAGAAGATAATTGATTAGTCTTACTTGCATCGTAGTTTTTGTATCTTGCTTAATATTTCTATATTTACACAGTTACACTATAGGCTTTATATAAGATTACATGCTCTTCCAAATTCATAGTATATTTATGAAACTATAGGTGTTAGGGGCAAAACGAACCTTGTTTTCTAGTGAAAGGGACTTTGGTCTATTCTTTTATATTCACTGTTTTCTTTAGTAGATCTATTATATTCCGTGCTTCTGTAGAAATGCATACAGCTCATTGAGTTGACCATTTAATGCAGTCTTCGGTATCATTTGCTGCACCCGGACTACCTATATTACCGTATCAGGGAACTACAAAAGAACTTCAAGCTTCGTGTCGTGTTATGCCATGTTGATGTGGTAAATCTTCATTTTTGATGATATTCATCCTCTTTTAATGGTTTCCTATAAGTTAAGATTTCAAGTATCGATTATGCGCATTCCGACATTGTGGATATGACATTTTATCCCTCTGGCTTTGTGTGGTACATTAATATTTACTCGTTCATTCACAACTCGCACAAACAAGTAAAAAACGAAACTTGGTTGCTCATTGTTCAGACCTTTCCTTACTGCAGGAGGATGTTGTTAAGCCTTTGCTTGAAGTTACTAAAACAGCGCTGCTTCATGATTGCACTCTACTATGTGGTTGGAGGTATGGTGAAGATTTATGAATGCATTAAAGAATAATTGCATTTGTTCGTTATGAATCTGAATGGCAATGTGACTGTTTCCATTTGTTGCAATAATATTTTTCCCATCATTTTAAGTTCTAACCTAGTTAGACCTTTATTTATTATGTGAATTTTATGTCAGAAGATAAGCTGTTGTGCTTTTTTACCCCTTCTTTAGATTGGATTATGTATTTGTTTTATGATACAGTTGTAAGTAATAGACTAATAGTTGAAAAAGTGGGTAAAAAAATCATTTTCTTGATAAACCTTCTTGCTATAATTTGGTGTTAGCTTGGAGGAATGCGGTCGTTACTTGGAGACCATAAAAGTATATGAAAACAAGCCTGCAGACCTCATTCAAGGACAAATGGATACAGACTACTTATCGAGGGTATCATTTTTCTCTTCCTTTTGAAGCTCCGGTCTGAAAAAATGAACTTACTTTGTCACATGGAACATTATGGTTTTTAATTGGCTAATCGGCGAAATCCAAATTTGATGTACAATGTTTATTTACATTTTATTTGATACGATTGATCTAAAACTAGTTTTCTCCTAATTGTAGCTAAATCATGCTCTTACAACTGTTCGTCATGTTAACAAGACTGATGTGGTCACTCTTGGTTCTACATTCGGGGTGTGTCTTCTGTTTACATCTAAATCATCAGTGTTTTATTTGTTGGTTTATCTGACCTGGTTATCATGTTTTTGCAGTCTCTGTCTAGTATCATGGATGCATCCATGGAAGATCTTGCTCGATGTCCTGGAATAGGAGAGCGGAAGGTAAAACGCTTGCATGACACTTTCCATGAACCATTCAAGCGCGTAGTTTCCACTAATCCTTCCGTTGAAAATCCTGTCTGCAAAGATGCTGGACCAAGCTCTGCAAGTGAAGTCATAGATGTAGACAAGGATACTGAAGGTACGAGCAAACGTAGGAAAAATGTACCTGAAATAAATGTTAAGTCGACCCTAACCGCTGCATTTGCCAAGTATGCTTGTAAAATTAATAAAATGAACGATAAATCCGAGGGCAATAACGGAAGTGGAACCAGTGCTGCAGTACCAGAAGTTCCAACTAAGGATTCTGGGGAAGGGGTCTAAACCTGATCTACTTTTGCTACTTCAGTCTATCATACGTAAACATTGTCTGATGCAGATAATCATATATTGAGCTTATACCAATTAGGCATCCAATATTTGGTGACCTTTTACCTAGGTTCGAGATTCATGTTGCCTCGATTGTAACTTTCTAGCATGTCTTTTTCTTTCGAACATCATGTAACTCTGTAATCTGTTGATCTTTGTCTCAACCAATGCAAGAATTTTAGGAAGTTGCAGAATGAAGTTCCCTGGCTTCATAGCAACATTCTCTTTTACCAAACTGAAATTCTCACTTTGTTTAAGAGAACTGAGACGTTCGTGAGGAGACGTTCTCCCAACTCGAGAGGTATAGTCCGATGGTTACACGACATCGGGCAAATTGTACTGGTGGAAGATTCTGGGTTTTCTGTGGAGCCAACAAAGCATTGATAAACATGGTAATAGACTGTACTTTTATCCCCATATTCATTTTTTGTTATACTGCAAAATCTTGAAGCTAGATTCTGAAATCACTGTTTTACATATGATACTAGAAGAGAAGTATTACAAATTTCCTAGACAAACTTGTGATTTCTGAAAAGAGAAAAATAACATTGCATTTATTAATCATTTTACAACAAATTTATACAAGAATATGAATATAAAGAAGCCTCTGTGTTGTCTCGTAGAAAATCAAGTTATGTTTCAGATATGAGCCCATCATTTCATTTGAGTGCAGAAGCATCAGCTGCTAATTACGTTCGCCAAACTCCGACATGTTCAGACAAACACAAAACAAGAATTTCTAAACATATTTTTTAAAAATAATAATTAATATACATATATATACTCGTATTCGACACTTATGGTTGAACTGGATACTCAAATTAGGCTGTTTTGCACCTTCTTACATTGGTAATAATACTTGGTAATGGAGATTTGTCAATGGAACCTGGAGGAACCAGTGGAATTAATGGAATTTAAATTTTTAACCAGAGGGATCAGTGACTGCACAACATCCACCATTAGAGGTCGATAATCAGCTTCTGGTTGCACACACATAGAAGCAATGGCGGCCACCTGTGGAACAAGTATGTTATTCATTTGATGTTACATGTCGTATGTGAAAAAAAAAACAGCAGTAATAACATACGAGAAAAGTTTACCTGAATTAAATCCTTCTTTGAATACTGTCCTTGAATTGCAGGATCAACCATTTCATCAACTTCTTCTCTGTTTGTTAACCTTGGAAGTGCCTGTGAAATTATCAGAATGGTTTAACTTCAACGACAAACTTTAATGGGGTCTGACCAAGTTTATCGACACTAACCCATGAAACAAGGACATGTTCTCCAGGAGGTCTGTTGATGTCGATCGGTACACGGCCCGTTAAAAGCTGTAAAAGCACGACACCATAGCTGTAGACGTCCGATTTTGTGGTAAGTTTGCCTGTTGAAGCATATCTGCAATGTCAAAATTCATTATCTTTTAAGTTCAGATATAATGAAGCAGAGATGCATGAATGAGGATGATAATTTAATGAAACACTCACTCCGGAGCTAGATATCCAGTGGTTCCCAACACGCGTGTCGAAATCTGTCCATTGATCTTGTCTGACCCCATTTTGGCCAATCCGAAATCAGAGACCTTGGCTCGGAGGTTTTCATCGAGTAATATATTGCTGCACTTAAGGTCACGGTGGATAACAGTAGGGGAAGCATGTTCATGGAGGAACTCAAGGGCTCTAGCACAATCAAGGGCGATGACTAGCCGGTTTCCCCAATCCAACGGTCTATGTCGATTGCCGGGACAATGAAGATGCTGTTGAAGTGCACCGTTAGCCATGAATTCATATATCAGAAGCCTATGGTGCTGGTCTGCACAGTAGCCTAATTGCTTCACCAAGTAGGGACAGTTCAAGCGGCTTAGTAGATCCACCTGCAGAATAAAATGCAGTAATTTAAACAAGCTCGAACTCGACCGCAGATGAAAATCAAAGTGTTTGGGGGACAAATTAATTCACCTCCATCCTGAAAGCACGTTCCCCTTGCTTTCCATCTCTGTGAAGCCTCTTAATAGCTGCCATGGTTCCATCAGCAAGAACACCTTTATACACGACCCCGAATCCACCACTGCCGATCACATTCATCTCGCTGAAGTTATCGGTTGCCTGTTCGAGCTCCCTATAAGTGAAAACTTGGACCCCTTTATATCTACTCGGAGGTGTAGGGACGCTTCCTCCATATAGACACCTTGCCTTTACATCTGCACAATTTCAAGCATATAACCATCAAAGATTTTGTAAACAATACTAGAAAAAACGATGTTTCGATTTTCAGAATGGATGCTTACCAGGACTAGAATCGAAGTTTATAGTAGTATGAGCAATGAACCTGATACTGCTACTATTGTTTATGCTACCACTTTCAATGCAACTGCCATCTTTTCCAACGGACTTAAGTCTACGAAACATTACTATAATTAAAAAGATTGCGAAAACGAGGATGATCGAGACGAGGGATAGGATGATTATGATATCAGAGTTGAAGGAAAGGCTGGTGTTATGTTGATGGTTTCGAGGTATAGAATCGACATGACGATGTTGATGATGATGAGTATGGTTTTTTGAAGCCCTGAGCCCTGGTGTTGACATTGCAGGCGATGGCTTAGTGGCTGTAGTTCTGCTATCTTCCATGAAAGGAAAATGAGTTTTAGAAAGGAAAGAGAAGGGACATAAACATATAATTACAGCATGAATACAAGAATTATGAATTATATCAACAACGCATAAACATATATAAGTATGTATATATATATATATATACAGACAGGGATTTATCAAGTGTAACCCTGTAATTAGATTAGCTGTATAGCCAAAAAAACAGCTCTTTCTTTGCCATTCTGTCTGTCTCTCCCCGTGTACTTCATTCGTCCATTGTTTTGTAATTTTGTTTAGAATTGTCATTGTCTTGTATCAGAAGAAAGTTTGGAAACTTCTGTTACCACGTCAATGTCTTTGATCCAAATCATATGCAAATAATTGTCTTATATTTTGCAAAGTCTGGTTCATTGAGGTCCATACTTTGAAAAATCATATTTCGAAGATAAAAAAAGTTTTTAAATGTTCGGAATCGAATTTTAGACCGTCAAAATATCATATTTTAAGAGCGATGGTATAAAACAAAGCAAACTAAGCTTCGAGTTCATTGGTGATAACTTAGAATACGAAAAGAATCGTAAGTGTTGAGATTAAAACTCTAAATTTACTTGATACTATAGACTAAGTTAAATTATGTGTTTGAAAACTATCAAGTATAAAAATTAATGGGGAGTGTGAAAATTTTTATGTGACTCTATGACGTTTTTAATTTAATTTTTTTCATTCACAACGTTAAAATTCGAACCAATGATTTTGTTTAAAAAATCTAACGCCTCACTCCTCAAACTAACCAACTTTTGCTAGAGTTCCAAGACTACTTTTCTCTCTCACACCCACACTCACATGTGTTGTTGCATCTACTCATCACAATGCTTGCGTTGAATTGAGTGTAACCATGATTTCAATATTCTATTTATGAGCATGAAGGGGAAGTGTGCTAAACAATCACGAGACTTTGTTTACCCTACACAATTACACTTGGATAAGTCAATGATTGGAGCATCACATGCATTTTTTTAGCATCAAATTTTAATTATATCACAAGCCGAGTCAAATCAAATCGAATTAAAAAATAATTATATATTTTTTATAATATTTTTTGCTTGTACAAAGTGAGGATGTTTTTTTTTATCGTGTGCATGCATGGGCGGAGCCACATGTATCATTGGGGTGTCCATTGACCCTCCAAAATTTTTAAAAAATTATATTTTTCTATATAATTTATATATAAAAAATTAAAAATATATAATTGACACCCTTTATAAATAGTTAATTTTTTTAAAATAATATTTTAAAAAATGACACGTCTTTAAAAAAATTTAATTTCTGGCTCCGCCTGTGTGCACGGGATTCCTTCACCCTCATATCAGCTACTTGCTTGACTTTGTAGTCGTCGCAGCTGCCGGTTTCAATATTTAATTGCCAAGTTGTTCTCAGAAGGTTCCAAGAATCAGAGCAGAAGCAAAGACTCGTCCCATAAAAATAACTACTTAGCTTTGATTATTGGCACAAAGGACAAAACAGACGTAAAGTTTCAAGCAGAACTACCGAAATCAGCGGGTCAGATGGTTTCCTACATTAATTGCAGAATACTTAACTATATGGATGAGTCTACCCCGTGCGACAAACACTGCTGAACATCACTAACGATGAACATCGCTGAACATTATTAAACTAATTGATAAAAATTAAATATTTTAGGGACTTAAAGTATAATTAATAATTACTTAAAAAATTACTTAAATTATTTTTATATACATTAAAATTTTGATTTTTTAATAAAGATAAACTACATATTTAGTACCTCACCTATTTTTGTATTTCTATTTTAATACTTAAATTAATTATTTTAGCAAAATAGTACCTAATGTTACATATAATTTTTATTTCGGTATCTTAATTGTTAATAACAAACGAAAATAGTGACATTGATTGGCCAAATAATAGTTTTAGTCTCTAAAAATTATACAATTTATCAACTTAGTCTAAATATTATCAATTTAAAGATTATTTTTAATTTTTAGATTAAAAATATAAATTTATTATTTCTTTTTAATAAAACTAAAAAACTATATACTTTGATTAAATATTTTATATGAAAAATAAATCTTTTCGCCGCTAATTTTTGACATATCGATAAATCATAAAAGGGATCATGATCATAATAAAATATCGATCTTCACTACGAAAAATGCTCGTTTATACTCGTTATATGAACGTTAAATTATTAAAAAGATAAACAAAATTTTATAAAGACGTACTAAAATTATCATTAAAATAAACAAATAAAACAATCGTAGAAACACTTTCTCACTCTCACTTTCACTTTCATTTATCTGTCGGTAAAAACTTAATTAGTTAGAACATATGTACGAGAATATAATCTTGTACAAAATAATATATTAGTATGTGCCCACCTAACTTTAGCCTTTAAATATAATCTTTGTACATTATTCAGTATTTGTATTTTACAGATTTTATGTTCACAATAACTTGTTTTTTGACAATATAATAACGATTATTCAATTTTCTCTTTTATCATTTAACTAATTATTTATAAAAAAAATTAATAATAAATAATAATTTTTATAAACATATATTAATCTGTAATAGTTTTTAGATTATTAAAAAGAAATAAATAATAATATTTTAACAAAAAATTAATTTTTTTAAAAAAATTGTCTCACATTATGATGTTCAACATGACATTAAATTGATTTCGGTTTTAGACGCTTATAAAAAATTAATTTAATTTAGAATTAGGTATTATTTTGTTAAAAAACTAGTTTGAGTATCAAAATAAAAATATAAAAATAGGTGAAGTACTAAATATGTAGTTTATCCTTATTAAAAAAATAAGATAAAAAATAATTTAATTAAAAATTTTAAATAATTATTAATTACATGTTAAGTCCTTAAAAATTTTAATCTTTATTAATTAATTTAATAGTGTTCAGCGGTGTTCAACGCTAGTGATGTTCAGCGGTGTTCGTCGCCCGTTGTAGAATTTTCCTAACTATATGGAAGTTTAGGGTAAACAATATTAATAACCACTTCATTATAGATTATTTTGATTTTGATTGTTCGGTTAATAGCCTCGTCAATCAAACTATCGAATTATTAAAATAATTTTACTTTGATCGTCCAATAAAAGTAAAAAATTAATGAATAAAATAATTAATAACTAGAATAAAATCAACCAATCGAGGATGATATGTGTAGTTATCTGATTGATTTTATTTTGGGTCAAATAAATATTTAACGTTTTAGTGACCAATTTAAGGTTTTTGGTCCGCGATTGTTATAAATCGCCATCTAATAAATATCACATATGATATTTTTTTATATTTTTAATTTTTAAATTTTATTAAAAATTTATTTTCTTAAACCTCAAATTTTAATTCTTAAATTAAATTCTCAAATCATTTCTCTCTCATCGTCCGACATCCCACAAATCAATGATTTATTTTAGCGCCCAATGTATGCCACCGTTCGATATCATCATCCTTTATTCACCAATAAAAACTCAATTAGTCTCTTTATATTATTAGATATTCGTTAACAGTGTATTCAACGATTGAAAAACGATAAAATGATGATATTTTCATTTCAATAGAGAGAATCTGATGAAGATAAAAATGATTGATAGTGATTAAATTTGTGGTCAAAATAAAAAATTTAAAAATTTAAAGTTTATTTTGAGATTTTTTAAAAAAATTAAATATCGTTAAACTAACTAATTAATATATATTTTTTCTCTTTAATTGTTACGATGAGTGATGTATTATATTTTTTAAAATAAGATTAATTTTTAATCTTATTTTAAAAAATATAATATCAATTTTAACTAATTAAACGTAGAGCTTTTATTATAGATTAATTTTTTAATCTAATTCTTTCATCGATAATATTAAAATCCGAACTTTTAACTTTATTTAAAGAATCTAATGTTTTATCTTATTTTTAACCGGAAAAGGCAGAGTATATTATACAAATATAAAACAATTGTGCTTGTCCTTCCATTGCATTCCTGCATTTGGTCACAACTTATTTGGAAACAACAATAGAGAATCTGTGATTGATCAACCTAAAAGAGCATATCTGGTTGCTTATGAAGGACAAATGATGTTCCTTTTCATACGTCTTTTAATCTACTCTTTGTGAGCAATACAGACCTCCGGACGGCAAGTATAAGAACCCAAGTGGTGGATGTGATTTTCTCCTTGATCATCAGAAGCAAAGCTGAGCTTAGTACCGTCTTTGTGATCTGTGCATCTAATCCCTTGAAAAATCCAAGAACCCCTTCGCTTCTCCAAATAGCAGTGACGACTCCTGGCACCGTTTTGCTCGATTTTTGTCGAGGTCTTTCAGTTTTATTGATGTTGTCATCATCTGGATCTGCAGCTTGGATCATTACCTTACACCTGCATTGTATTGGCATACATGTCATCACTTCCATATAGTAAAAAAATGTAGTATACTTCTGTAATGTGACAATTCGAGAGGGTGGCTATGCACCTGATTGCAGGATAAGTTATAACAGTCGCGATACTCTTCGATATGGCACCCAATAAGAATGCTGTGAAGGCTGATAATACTACAGGGGATGAACCATGGTCTGTTTTCTTCGATTTTTTATGAAGCAGTCGTTGTTTCAGTTGATCGAAAACCGTATACTGCGGTTTAACGTATTTCTAGCCTTAGTTCTAATGGAGATAACAAGAAAGATTTAAAGATGAATGTTCGGGGAAACTGTGTAGAACCTGAATTGCAGGGTTGGAGGTCAGTAAAAGAGAGATGCCGAGGCCATCAAATGCATCACTCAAGGAGCCTTCTGTGAGGGTCTTCCAGAGCCCTTTCGATTTCCCGAAGGCACTTGTCTGCATCCTCGACGCGGCTGTATCTAGGGGCTACAGGATGATAAATGGTATTCTATGTCAAACTCAAAAATTAACACCATACTTGGGGATACATAATCAACATATACAGGTTTTGCTTGATGGATAGAATATAACCTTTCTTTTGGCTGATAAATGGATAGATTAAATATTCGAAACAAGACATAAGAGACTTGCCAAATGTCTCACCTGAGTGACAATAGCAGTACAAGCCCCTGCTGCAGCGGCAAGAATCAAGTTGGATTTTGTTCCGATCGACTTGAACCCACTCTTTTCTAGGTACAATCTTTTGAAGTAGCTATATCCATAGAAGTAGACAAATTGTGCAATGAATGACTGCAGGTTTTTTGTTCCTAGTCCCTGGTATAAGGAAAGAACTTGGTGTTTTGATACCGCTTCCCATAATACATCAGAGAGATTCCTATACAAGAAAAGATATCAGAAACTAACAAACTCGACCAAAAACTTCAAGCATCGCCAACGGGCCGTGTAGTACAGCCAGGAACATTCATTGATATCAAGCAGCATATAACAGTAAAAGAGGAATAATAGTTTCATTCCTCAAGTTCAACCATATAAAAAATGACAATATGCAACATGAATCACAAATGAAGAAGGGAAGGAAATCTAGTATCTGCTTTGCTCAAGTTCGAATAACCGGACATACGATAATTACATTAAACCAGTACACTATTTCCTTTCTCGGTCGTCGGCTCGTCGCCGACTAGTTCAAAGAGTTAGACCAGTGTCAACTCTGAACTCTCCAGTCCAATTTTCCACATCAATGACTCAGAGAAATGTAAAGACAATAATAAGAACAGAAAACAGTAAGGTCAAAATCAAATTAAAATCATATAATCCAATTCAATTGACATGAACATCTCATTATACTAGGATTATGTTACTTTTAATTAATAAGCAACTCAAGCCCATACTACAAATAGAGAATTTTAACCACCCTTTTATTCCAAACTTTGATCCTTTGATCCTCAACTCCAATCAACACACCAAATAATAAAACAAAACAAAACAAAAACAAAAACAAAACAGAAAACACACAAAGAAACGAACTTCAGAATTTCCTTGGATCATGATCAGTGATTGCAACAAAAACAAAACAAACCCAGAATTAAAAAACATGTAAAACAGAGAAAGAAAACAAGAATAACAAATGGGTAACCTGTATTTTCGTTGACCATGGGTCTGGACCTCGGCTTGGTACTTGGTTTTGCAGGTATCGAGAGGGTACAAAATCGTGGTGCTTAACAGTGATCCTATAGCACCTGAAGTTGCCTCCGATACAGACTCTAAATCAACACCCATATTCAAAGAATTCTCCTTTATCTCTCTGTTTTCTGTTTTACTTGATCTCTGGAATCAGGAAATTGAATCTATGAAATCATTTGAGCTGGGTTTTTATACATTACATATATAGGAAGGTAGCTGGAAAAGGAAAACGTAAAGGCGAGCTGCCGAGGATTTGAAAAACGTGGGATTCTCCGTCCATATTAACGGTCTAGCTCAACGTCGTTCATTTAGCATAATATAATTTTGGCTTTAAGGGGGTAAGAATCCCTAAAGCTTTAAAAAAATAATTAAATTCTTAAATTTTATTCAATTAAACAATTAAATTAAATTAATTATATTATTTTAATATTTTTAAGAATTATTGACACATGGTATAATATAATTTTATAACGTTTTGAAACTTTTAAAAAATATATAAAATATAAAAAATTTTAAAAATAATAAATGAAAATACTATGACGCGATACAATATATCAATAAATCCAAAAAAATATTAAAATTTAATTGTTAAAATTAATCAAATAACTTAAATAATTTAATATTTTAATTTAATAATTTAATTGATTTATTTTTTAATTCAACAATATATTGAGTATAAAAAATATTAATTTAATTATTTTTAAATGCAAACATATTTTATATCTTTAAACCTAGAATTTTATGTATCATTAATATTTTTTCACGTAGTTGCAAGATGGACCGTTCTTCAAAAATTCAATTTTGGTTGTTGAAGAAACAAAAGAAAATGACCCTTAACACCCCTCTATTTGTCATGGAGCAATGCATTTTTCATTTCATTATGTTTACGCCAAAAAAAATTTATTAGAAATTAAAAAAAAAATGGAGTCAAAGGTGTGCTACTAGAAGGAAAAAAGTTGATAAAATTAGGAATTTTCACTTAAATATTGTAATTAATTTTTTTCGAATGACATAATACACTTTAATTCTGAATCTGATTTTAAATAATATTTTTTTTAAATACAGCCGCTACGATTTTAAGAATGAACTAAAGTCGAATCCTATTATATTCAATTTTAAGAGCATTTTTAGAAAATTAGTTTTTACATGCTCTGTAACAAATACGATAGATTAAGAATTAAAATATATTGTGCTTGAGAAAAAATTTTAGGCTCGATATTTAAGTCAAAATTTCATAAAATTATACATAAACTTCATTAAAATACAGTTAAAATTTACTTACAATATAAATATATGAGATTGATATACTTTTTAAATTGTTAAATAAATGAAATGAACGAGTAAAATTAATTTATTTTTTAAGTAATATAATCTTTACATATTTTACTATTAATTTCAATCTTTTATTTTATTCCTTTAACCGTTAAAATTTTCCGTTAAATTCAAATCTATTACAACTCTATTTTAATCGAGTAATTGCCAATTTTAAAATGTCATATCAATGTATTTTGTAAAAGAATTTCAATGGTAAATAATTGGACTTGAATTGCTAAATCAAAAAATAAAGGGGCTAATCCTAGAATTAAAAGCATTAAATAAAATATTAATGCAAAATAAAATATTAAATATTAAAGGTTAAAAAACCTTAAAAATATATGACCAAAATAACTATCCATTGAAGTGGTGAGGTGTTATGACATGTGAACCTGATGTTCTACAAGTAAAGATCGAGCAGTGTTATTGCATGTCCAAGGCTCTTACTCTTGGGTATGGAAAACATGATATAGAACATGTCCACCAGAGATGGACCGAGAAGGCAGCTGCACCCTTAAAAATTTTAAATTCTATAGTTCGCATCAGTAACATAAATTCATGTGTCCGACCCGTATGTCGGACGTATATTATGCACAAATAGAGCTTAGAAGACAACATAAATTAACTCAAACATCCCACAATACAACACATAGACATTATATCCAGAAATCAATCAAAATGCAACTCAAGGCATTGATTTTAACAACATCCACACTTACTACAAGAACTAACTTATCTCAAGGGGAAAGACAAGATGAACTGTGTTCAGACAAATATCTTCAAAAACAGGAAAGCTAACCCATATTCGGAGCAACCGAGACTAATGTCAATTCGTGTAGCAAATCAGTCTCCCTTCTTCCTGAAAGAGCATCCCTCGGTGAGTCTAGCTCGACCTCCGGTCGGCTGGCAAAGAACAGTCTGACAGTTACCACACACCACCACAGTTTGAGAGTGGCTAAACACAGTTGTTCTGTCCAAAACAAGAACAAAAAATGAACACAAGTAGCACATTCATACTCGTAAATTCGAACATCGATAAACGAATATGATCCACCAAATATATGAAAATTTAAGACAAATTACAACATCCAACCCACAAACACATTGTTACATTAACATTTGAGAATGGCTAAACACAGTTGTTCTGTCCAAAACAAGAACAAAAAATGAACACAAGTAGCACATTCATACTCGTAAATCCGAACATCGATAGGCGAATATGATCCACCAAATATATGGAAACTTAAGACAAATTACAACATCAAACAACAAAAACATTGTTACATTAATATTAAAGATCAAAAGACAATTCAAACAGTAAAAGAACTTACATGTTGAAGCAGCCTTGACATTTGACATCCTTTTACAAAGAACAAAGTTAGCCTCTTTATACGCTCAAATATAAGATTTAGATTAAAAAAACAATGAAGTTTTAAGAATTACCATGAAGAAAGAATTGGGGGACTGCACGAGCCGCTTGAGCTTGTGCTTCTTCTTCTCAAGTTCAGCTGGAGGATTCAACAAATCGACATCGTTTTGGAGAACCTAAAAATCCCAAACACCCACAGATCAGTGTCAATTATATATATAAAAAACACAACGAAACAACATAAACAAGAAGAAACTAAGTGAGAGATAGAATTTACAGACCATTTTTTGACTTGGCTGCTGGATGTTTTTAGAGCAACCTCAAAAACCCTCGAAAACTTAGTAGGCGGCAGAGGAGGAGGCAGAAGCAATTGCTAATGTGATGTTTTATATGTAGATTTGTTGCCCTAAGTCGGTTCAGACAGAAAACCCAAGCTTATGTTTGAGCCCAGTCTTGTTCTACCAATCGAGTTTATTTCCTCTCTTCTTCTCATGCCCAAGACCAATTCAAACAGAGAAAACAAGCAGCCCAATTGTTTTTACACTCCTATTTATATATAAAAATTGTCTTTGTTTTGTGTTAATATTTTTGCTTTATATTTCAAAAGAAAAATAAATTATCTAAGAGAAAGGATAATAAAAGATTTTTTTCAATTATTTTTATTTTTAAAAATATATTTTAATACAATGATGGTCGAATATTGACTTCTGTGTAGACCTTTGTCTCCATAGCATTTAACTTACTGAACAATAAAATCTTAAGGGTTAATTAGTTAAACAGGAAAGGTAAAGATTTGCTTGTCCTTGAACCATTATACCAAGAAAACGACACATAATACCACATTGATCCAGTTGGTCTCCGAGTTTTCAGGTTTCCAAAACCATACTCTCAAGAATACTGCTGCAGATCAGTACAATGGTATAGTTAGACTCAAAGTTTTGAGGTTTTCAGACGTAAGAAAGTCCATCATTACAAAAGTTTGAGATTTAATCAGCTTTTGTCTCCTGTACTAATCTCATTTATGAAGTCCAAGCTCATTGTTCAATTGGATAGGAAAAGAGGGCAACATGCCATAGTTGAAAAGTGGTCCCAATAGCTTAGAAAAGCCCTAGGATTGATGCCCTAAGGGTTTGACAGATAATATTCTACGTTTATTAATTAGGGTTCAAGCAGCCATCTTTTTTTATGGGAAGACGGTCTGAACCATTTGTATCTGTGGTAAAAAAGGAAAACAAAGCATGCTTAAAGATTTAAATTGCATTTTTCAAGATTACTTCATGTAATGTGAAGCGGCAGTTTTGATGGTCCCCTTTTCTAGGGTTTAGGGTACACTTAACCTAGTAAAGTTTAGCCTGTTTTTTTACTGGATTTTTATGTTGAACATGGTAATAGTGCTTGCTAAATGCTAACACAGAGACCTAGAAAGGGCATTTATTGTTTCGAGTCCGGATTTGCTAAAATTTTGAAGTTTTAAAAGAGAGGGGAGAGGGGAAAATGTGCTAGAGCTCTTGTGTTCACTAAGAATACTGAGAAATATGATGTCAATAATGAACTGCTAGGGGACTTTGAAAGCTGCAATTGTAGTTGATCTTATCTTCCTCTTGTTTTTCTTTCCCTTTCCCTTGTTTATCAAATGGTGTTTCAAAGCAAACCCTAAACTGCTGTTCATGATTTACTATAATACTATTAGAACTCACTGGTAATTGCAGAAATGGTACTTTACACAATACTAAAGGCATCTTCTGAACTAATCATTTGATGCACCATTTAGAAGAACATGCAGGATAAACAGCTAGCTTTCTTATTGAGGCTTGACAAAAACATAAGATCATATTATAGATATACCTATATATTGTATAGAAGTGGGAGGATATAACTTGTTTTACATTGTTAACTGGATTCTGATCTGTCTGGTTCAAGTTGTTTCTTCAGGGTCTAAAAAGGGAAAGAAAATAAGATTCCAATCAGCACTTCTAAGAAATCCTCCGCTTTCTATGTATATGTATGCAGTATTCTGTAACTCTGTAAGCACTCAGCTAGCTAAAACTTGAACTGTATACGAAACTTAAGTACAGATAAAAAAAGCACCAGTAAATTCCTCTAAAGTCCCATTTCCAGCTCAGATAAATTGGAGCAAGCAAAATACATATCATTCATTTCACATTTAACTTCACAGAAGTTTCCCTTTCACCTTGCAGCGAAATCTAAGGAATCAGAAAGAGAAAAAGAGGGGGAAAGAGTAAGAAAAGGAGCAAAAAAATTGTAACCCGGAATCAAAGAAATTAAGCTACAAATTAACCTGTCTGTCCTTGATCTTGCTCACATCTCCCCAATTCCAATCCACTACACACGTATGCATGTTCTTCAAGCCTTTGTCTCCATTCTTAACACAGTAAACTCCAGCACTCGGATTATTCAAAAAAAAAATAAACTCCAGCACTCGGAGTTGGAGCTTCAGTTTGTCGATGAGGTGGTTGGTCCGTTTTATCTTGTGATTTTTCTTCTTCAGCTTTGTCTTCAGAGCTTCTGCTGCAGGAAGCTTTGTTTAGGGCAACTTTGTCCCTTTCAGCCTCCCGATATTTATGTAAAAACCTGACAACCGCATCAGCGTAGTTGTCAAACCCTAGAGCACCCAGCGCCCAACAGATGTCATCTCCGTTGATGGTCTTACGGTTCTCTTTTCGACACTTGTCAGACGCCTCGCCTGTGACAAAGCTTATAAACTCTGTTGCACACTCTTGCATTGTTTGCTTAGCCTCTTTTGAAACTTTTGCACTTGGTGGCAGGATTTGTTTCATGATCCTCCCCACGTTGGCAATTGGCAGCAATCGCTCCTGCTCATCTGCCATATTCCACGCAGCTGAACAAAAATCAGATGAACTTCGATGCTCTCAAGATTAGACACGTAGCTCTTTCTGGTCCATATATAAATGAGGATCCTATATGTATGTTTGCATGTGTATGTATGTGCTATGAGGATGTAACATGATCATCTCATGTGAGATATTTACAAACGTCTTAGTTTTAGAGTTCCAAATTTTAGTTTAGAGTTCAAGATTTAGGTTTACGATTTAGAATTTAAGGGGTGTGATTAGAATTTAGTATTTATAAGTTAAAACAAAAATACTTTTCAACCCTAAACCTTAAGTTTTAAACTAAATCCTTAAGTCCTAAAATTAAGGTACTTTTGAAACTTTATGTTTCTATATATGAGGTGGTTTTATCGGACAACTTCTCGAAAAATCTTTAAAATTTTCACCTTAATTAACATATTAATTAGATAAAGTGAAGATAACTCGGGACATAAAACAATATTAGATGTATATCATTTTATTTCAACTTTAATACTAGCTAATGTTCATCATTATCCTTAATCCAGATCAATCTAGATTAATATGCACCTAATATAGAATTCCTGAAATTCTAAGCTATACTCAGACCGATCAAACTTCAAGCAAAAGTGAGAAAGAGGGCTGTTTTTTACATTAAATCTTGCAATATCTACAGATCATTTGCAGGTTCTCCAACAAAATAAAAAACCCAAACCCTAAAAAGACTTAACTATGGTCCCCCACCCTTTCCCCTCCACTATCACTTTCTTTAACCATTTTGTGCTCTATGAATATCTCAATCTTTAGCTTAAAATATTATTTGTGTCCTATATATTCAACACAAGTGGATGATACTTTAACACGTTTGAATGTTTTAATATTTATAATTATACCCTAAGAACAATTAGTAGTATACCTGAAAAAGAAGTGACTCATAAACTTAATAATTAGTTTTGATTACCTAATAAATTATGGGCTAAATCCAGGTTTTGTCACTCTATTTATCTGGCAAAGAATTCCTTTTTCTCATGAATTCAGTTTTGTTAGGTTTTGGTCAACTTTAGATGTTAACCCTTAGCGTAGAAGTTGACATGTGAGGCCATAGATACTTTATATTTAGTAATTTTTATTCAGCAAAATGCATCAAAACTTATAGTTGGCTCCACTTATAATTCCCATTAAACTTGAAAAAGTTCTCTGCAATCATAATATATGTATATATTCTGTACTTATGCAGATTGATTGTTGATGAGTAACCGATCCTAGTCTTCAGGTTTTCAGGAGATAATAGTCAATGTTTCCGGAAGAGAATTTTTCTTTTTCGGTGTCCCTATTTATATCCCACTCTAAAAATTATAATTAGATTTAATGATGAAGTTTAGGGTTGAAATTTATTATTAGGGTTTAGGAAATTTAGGATAAGTTTTGTATTTAGAATTTAATTCGTTAGTGTTGATTTTTTATTATTCAGCAAATGACACTTTTGTCTAACTAGTTTTTTTTTTTTGTTGTTGTCCTCCCGGTTCCTAAAACTTTGTCTTAATTAATCTATCAAGTATCAACCCGTGTCACACAATTAATTTTAGTGAGTCTCTCTAATGTGTGTTTTTTGTTTCGAACTCGAAATTTGCTTGAACGATATATCTTGGATACTACTTGAACTAACCTAAGTCGTAAATTTATAATTTCACGTCATGTTGTATTTGACGAAACTGTTTTTCTTTTTAAACCCCAAGTTCTGACGTGGGTAATATTTTTGATTCTTGGTTATCTTCTCTTAATCTTGTATCAGGTTCATCTGCATCGGAGCCTCTCTCATATTCCATTGCCAACTACTATGTTTACCTTGTTCCATAATACTACTTCACAGCCTACTTCGCCTGACATTCCCGATTCACCAACACACACCAAATCATGTTGTTTTATCACCAGACACTTCCATTTTAGATTCAGTTGTGAGTACTACATCTGACATGGTTCCCTTGATAATATACCTGAGCAATCTTTACAATCTACTCTAGTTTCTCATCCTATGACTACTCGTTTAAGGTTGGTATTGTCAAGCCTAATCCTAAATATGACTTGAGGGTTCTTCTCTCCAACAATACCTCGTGAACTTAAGACAATTCACACAGGCTTGTCCCATCTCAGATGGAAAAATGCCATGATTGATGAACTCACGATTCTTCATCTGAGTGTTCTTCTCTCCAACAATACCTTCACACAGACTTGTCTCATCTCAGATGGAAAAATGCCATGATCGATGAACTCACGACTCGTCATCAAGATCAAATTAACTTGAAAAAATGTCATATTGTTGAAGATATATGCATGACACACCCTCCAGGTATGGCAAACACTTGTTTTTTAAATTTTGTTTGTAAACTTCAACGTGCTTTATATGGCCAGGTTTCTCGTGCTTGGTTTGATAGACTCATTATTTTTTCTTATTTATTATATATATTTTTTGTCTTACTGATCTTTCTCTTTTTATTTAACTCCGATTATTTTACTTTTGCATATAGATGGCATTGCTTCTCACTGGGTCTTCTTCTATGCTTGTCACTTCCTTTATTCACATTTTAAGCCATGAATTCTCAATGAAGGACCTTGGAGACTTGGACTTCACCATCTTAATCACATTATGCTCTCACTATTCTTGACAAGCCCACATGATGGATTGCAAATCTATGTCTACTCCAATGGATATCAAGCTAAAACCTCCAGAATCCTCCCCATCTCTTGCAGATCCTAGCTCTTATCATGGCATTATTGGAGCACTTCAGTATCTCACACTTACACGACTTGGTCTCTCTTACAAAGTAAATTATGTCTCACAGTTCTTGCATGCCCCTACAACTGCTCACTTAAAGTTAGTTCATCACATCCTTCGGTACCTCAAAGGAACGCTTTCTCTTGGCTTACATATGACCTACAACATCATTGCTCTTGGCACATACTGCTGCTGAACTTACTTAGCTCTCTCATCTTCTTCATGATCTTTGCATTTCTGGCACATCGTCTGCAACTCTTTACTGTGACAACATCAGTGCTCTTCACTTCACTATTTCATAAACTTTAAATTAATATTATGACTCCCTTCTTCCTCCGTTGGACGAGTCTAAATCGCCTACCTTTTTTTCATACTTTTATTTGTGACTCTGTTTTAAATTAGATGTTTAGGGTTTAGAGTTGAAGGTTAAGGTTGTGGTTAGAGTTTAGAGGATTAAGGGTAGGGTGTATTTTTTAGGGTTTAGGATTTAGGATATAGAAAATAAGGGTTAGGATTTAAAATTCAATTTTTTTAGTAAATTTTCAAGGAGACATGAAAGAAGACATAAAATAGAGGTAGAAGGGTTTTTAAAAATTGAATTTTAAATCTTAACCTTATTTTTATATCCTAAACTCTAAACCGTACACCCTAAAAAATACTCTTTATCTCTAATTTTTTTTTAACTCTAACCAAAACTCCTAACCTAAAATCTCGATAAAGAGAGATGATTTTTAGTCCCGTGGTACACTCTACTTTCTCTTAAAGAAGGGAAAGACATAGTGGGTAGAGAGTTAGCCTAATCCATCAAACTAGTAAATGGGCTTCTCACTTAATATAATCCGTACACAAAATACCAAGTTGAAAGTTTTGAAACCCAACTCACGGCCTAATTTAAACTGGTCAAATTATGACGTTAATCCATGTCAAAATTAAATAATCCGAAAACACTTTTCAAAATTATTTTCCTACTATATTTTTCAAAAATAATATTAAACTCGCCTTAAATATCATTTTTGACAAAAGAGAAATTAAGTAGCCTAAGTGAAAAATGAGGTATAGTTTAGGGGCAATTTGTGAATAAAATCTTGTCTTTTGTTTCCGTTGAAATTCTTTTTTAAGACAACATGGCAAATGCCAAGCCAAACAGGTTAAGCCCCCATTAAAACTACGTAACATTTCGTCGCTAAAAACATTTCTCAAATTCAATCAAAAGTCTTATATCTGATACGTATAGAGATTTCTCCGGTCAAATTCGAATCCGAGAGACGACACACACAGTTAAGGTTAACAAAAACCGGCGACGATGGCGAGGGCAATCTCTGGCCTCGCGTACCCGGACCGATTCTACGCGGCTGCTGCTTACGCGGGATTTGACGGATCTCCCAATCCCAGCAACCAGGACATTGCCTCCAGGTTCTCCAACGACGTCGCTTTAATCCTCTACGCATTATACCAGCAGGTGATTTCTCCATTCTCATTTCCCTTCTCTCTTATTTCATTGGATCCCGCCTTCTCCAATAGGACACCGGCTTGTTAAGTTCTTGCTGATTCCCAGCAATGTAATATTTTTCTTAAATCGGATGAGGATTTCGTATATTAGATTTGATTCTCCACGTACATATATTTGAAGAGTTTGAAGTATGATTCTGGTAGATCTGGCTTTACACTCTGAATTTAACGCAATCCGAATGTTGATCTCTTGAATAATTGAATAAACATTTATGTAGTACGTGAAATATGAAGCTTATATTTTGTTAGGTCTCTAATTTGCTGAATTGCTATGCGATTTGCAGGCTACTGTAGGTCCCTGTAATGTTCCAAAACCGAGTTTGTGGAATCCTGTTGAACTAGGCAAATGGAGAAGGTCTGCAAGCTCATTTGCTTCTATCTCTAATTTTACCTCTGAAGCCTTGTGGTCGTAGAGATGTGAATGGATAGTCATATATGAGGGTTGGATTTTATTGGCTGTTTCAACATTTGGTGAAATTGTGGCACTGTTCTTCGTAGTTCATAATATATATATATACACACACACGCCTTTGTTCTTTTGTTTGTTTTTTGTGTAACTCAAGCATTAGATTATCAAAGTAATTTATTATATGTCAATTGCATGTTGTGTGTATTTCTTTTTTCTTTTCCTTCTTCCTTTTTGACATTCGTTTGATAAAGGTTTTCACTATTAATACAGCTGGGAGCAGCTTGGAAACATGGTTTCTACAGAAGCTATGCGTCTCTTTGTGAAGATATTGGAGGTTTAGATCGATAACTTTTTCTGGTGTTTTTTTTTTTGTGTGTGTGTATGAAATAATCAATGTAGTTTGAGAAATACCTTCTATTATATTCATTGTTCGTTGTCTTCTTGTTCAGGAAGAAGAACCAGGATGGTTTTCACAAGCTTCTAACTCTGGCTTCGAGCCTATTACAGATGTACAAATGAATGTGAGTATCTGTTACTTTCTCGTTTTTTGTTTTCTGATTTTGATATTTCCCATGGTCTGCTATTTTAGCAGTTTTCGGTGGGAAACTTTATCGTTTTAAGGGCATGTAACTCTGTTACATATCGTGTTCTCAACTTTTAGAGGAGTTTGTGTCTGCACAATTGCTCTTTTCAGTCTGTGGTTAAAATTTAAATGAGAGGAGCCAGGTTGCCAATTGGAAGAACTTTTGTTGAGGCTTGTAATTCTCTTTACTTTCTTTTACCTTACAAACTTGTTTGCATGTTCACAGCATAATTCAAATGTTGAGCCTATCATCGAGAATGAAAATTCTTTCACTGAGACAATGACAATTGCTGCTGAAAATGGAGGGCTGATGGAAACTCAGGACAAAGATGTCGTATCAGAAGGACTTGGTTCGGTTGTTGTATATGATCAATGGATTTCACCACCAATAACTGGTCAACCTCCTAAAGGCCGATATGAGGTACTGGGGTCTGTCATTTAACCCATTCCTTTCTTCTTCATCTTTTCATTTTCCACATCTTCAGAATGTTTGCTCTTACTTGTCAGCATGCAGCAGCAGTTATTGAGGACAAGATGTATATACATGGTGGAAATCACAATGGTCGTTACTTAAGTGACCTTCATGTAAGTAATTCATTTACCTTTTAAACATTCAATTCAGCCACGAATTATTTTTGTAACATCCCATGTTATATTCCATATACAATTCAGTATAATGTATGCTTTTGGACATGACATGAAAATTTTCTATTGCATTATTGTAATTAGTCTCATGTATCAGTAAATATTTACTCGAGAGTTTTCATGTCTCTAATGTAAGGTTTGATACAGGTTTTAGATTTGAGAAGTTGTACATGGTCAAAGGTTGAAGATAAGATGGGATATAAGTCAGTGGAACTTCCATCTACTGTAAATATAACCCCTTGTGCTGGTCATTCATTGGTTAGTAGAGAACTGACTTTCTTTTTATTTTCCTTTGATGTCTCAAAATTTATGTTCTCTAAGGAAATTTGCATATTTCTTTAGAATATGTTGGATAAATATCTAGTATTCATGCTTAATTCTCTCTGTCCCTTCTACTTTTGAAGAACAAGTTTCTTTAAATTTCTGGACATAGAGAACCGAGTGTCTTTTTGTTTTTCTTTCATTTCTCAAAAGCAAATTGAGTGCATGTTTCATTAGAATCTGTTTGCTAAAAGTTATTATATTCACACTGATTGTCCTTCTGCAATTATTATTTAATTCTCTCCCTCCCTTCTATTTTCCACAATAGATACCTTGGGAGAACAAGCTTCTTTCAATTGCTGGCTATACAAAAGATCCGTCTGAAACTATCCAGGGTACTTGTTCTTTCCCCTTATAACAATTTAAAATTTTGAGGACTACTTTCTTATCCTTCGTTCTCTTGGTTTATTATTCATTTGTTCTGTATTTTATGGCAGTGAAGACATTTGATCTTCAAACTAGCACATGGTCAATGTTGAAAACTTATGGAAAAGCTCCGGTATTTTTTCTTCCGTTAACTATTTTTCTTTCCCCAGTACCAACCAGAAAAAGATTACAGCACTGTAATTTAGAAACTTTAGCAGGTCCCTGATTGTTGTGGTATTCACTGAGAATTAGGCCAGCCTTTGGATTTTTTATACCTCTGAAATAGTGTGGAATTAACCTTTCTTGCTCAATTGATTATGTTATTTAAGAAACTGAAAACTAAATATAGACTAATGATTGAAAGACAATGTTTATATGAAAGTTTATAAACATATCGGTGTGCTTGAACAAAGGCTGGAGGTAAACCTTGTGAAGCAAAATTGTCAGGTGTGCTTATACAGTTTAGTGCCCCTTTATTTTCCTCATTGTAGAATTCTTTGATTCTTTCTGAAAATTTTCTTTTCCAATAGTTATGGGTGTTTCTCCCTAATTTGAGCAACTTGCAGGTCGGTCGCGGTGGACAATCTGTCACCCTTGCTGGAGCAATCTTAGTAATATTTGGTGGACAGGATGCAAATCAAACACTCTTGAATGATCTACATATACTTGACCTAGAAACCTTGACCTGGGATGAAATTGATGCTGTGTAAGAATATTTTTGTCAATTTTGGTCCTGTACCGTCTCTCCACACTCCACACATGTTATTAGATGTCTCCATTCTTTTCCTAAGACTATCTTGACATGCAGCATAGTTGAGTCCAAAATTTTCTTTTCTAGTACTATATCTGAGCTTTGTTTCTATGTGATTGATATGTAATCCAACCTGTTTACAAACAGACATTTTTGAAGTAAAATTCAGCATGATATAAACATTATATTGTACTTCTATTTTGAGTAATCCTTTGGACCCAATTATTTTATAGATTGGAACAGTTATATTCCACGATAACTCTTAATATTTGTTTATTCCCATCATCATGCAGGGGGGTACCTCCCTCACCGCGATCTGGACATGCTGCTGCGATACATGCAGAGCGTTATCTTCTTATTTTTGGTGGTGGTTCACATGCTACTTGCTTCAATGATTTGCATGTCCTTGATTTGCAAACTGTAAGATAATTACTCTTTTGCGTTTTTTGCATGTGCTTTTGAGAAATTAGTATATTTATCTTTGTGTTTGGACTTATAGATGGAATGGTCAAGACCTGCACAACAAGGTGAGATACCCGTTCCTAGGGCTGGTCATGCAGGTGTGACTGTTGGGGAGAACTGGTTTATTGTTGGTGGTGGAGACAATAAAAGCGGTAAATGTCTCACTTCGAAATCAAATAGAAGATTTTTCCTCTATATTCTTAGTTTAGAGTTACGATAGTTGTACTGTCAAGTGTCCTTTTATATGAAGATAAGAAAATTGGTTTGTTGGGATTTGTTGATTACATGAAAAAATCTTACTTTTGGTTACTGCTCCCTGATCTTCATTGCTTGTGCTACTCTCTTCTTCCAGGGGCATTAGAAACTGTTGTGCTTAATATGTCAACCTTAGCCTGGTCAGTTGTGACATCAGTTGAAGGACGCATTCCTCTTGCTAGTGAGGTAATTTACATTTTACAATTGTTTGTTCCCTGTAAAATGGTTACATCATACATGTGGAAAATCTGTGTTTGTCTTATGCATCATATTTGTATTGGTTTAATTGTGCCGGTAATGTTACAATGGGTTGAACTTCTCAATTTGGATCATCAAGGAATGTTAGAGAGATGCCTATAAAATAAGGTAGACTTTCTACACTTATTGTTGGGCTTCTCTGTAAGTATTATGACCATTTGACTGGATTTCTTTAATGTATTGTTCATCATGTTTATTCTCGTCAATTAACTTCATTAGCTTTTAGACTTAAAAAATGTTTGCAAGAGTAATGCAAAAGTTCATCAGGTCAATTTTTTTTTTCTTTTTTTCACTTCTCAGTTACATGTACATGTGTTAACATTGAAAGATTACGTAGTTGTGGTATATTGGTCTTTATAAATAGGAGATAACTTCCAGTGTAACAGATTGAAGATACAAAGTTATGTAGTTGTGGTATATTGGTCTTTATAAATAGGAGATAACTTCCAGTGTAACAGATTGAAGATACAAAGTTTCTATCTAATTGTCTCTATTGTAGGGTTTAAGTCTGGTTGTAGGCTCGCTTAATGGGGAAGATATACTTATATCTTTTGGAGGATATAATGGTCGCTACAACAGTGAGGTACAGACGGTTTTTACCTCTTTTTATATGACTTGACCTTTTGGTTACTGTATGATTGTTAATGGTTGGCCTTCAGGTTAATGTTCTTAAGCCAAGTCACAAGTCAACCTTGCAACCAAAGATAATGGAGGGTCCTGTTCCTGATAGTGTCTCTACCATTCATTATGCGACAAATCCCACCAGAGATTTGGAATCTGAGTTTGAAGTTGGTCAAGAAGGAAAAGTACGAGAAATTGCTATGGATAACTTTGAGCCCATGGTATGTAATATTTGATAGTCAATATCAATTCCATTTAAGCTTCATTGGAAATCTCTGGATGAAATCTTCTGATAAAAAGTACATGCTTGCTCCATGTATGTCTTGAATGCCTCTGTTTCGTATATCTGATATTGAGGTTCCAGTTTACATCAGAACATTCTTACTCAGCATAATTTTTTTTTTCTCATGGTTCTATATACAGAAAGCCAAAGGTGAGGGGACCAGCGGGCACATTCTAGCAGTGCTCAAGGCGGAGAAGGAAGAACTAGAATCATCACTCCACAATGAGCAAATTTTGTCTGCCCAGCTAAAGCAAGAGCTAGCTGATGCCGAGGCTCAAAACACAGACCTGCACAAGGTAGTTTTGTCATATGCATGATGGCAGGTCATGTAGTTCTTTGACTACTGTGGTGTTTACTGGCTTGACAATTTTACTCACAAAATTCCATTTACATCTTAGGAGCTCCAATCCATTCGTGGTCAACTTGCCTCCGAGCAATCAAGATGTTTCAAATTAGAGGTATATTTGAATCAAGAGAACAATGGCATATTTATTTGATCTGTTTGATGCAGGGAAAAAGCCTCTGATTGTCTTCTAATATTCTTGATCAAAACAGGTTGATGTTGCGGAACTGCGGCAGAAGTTTCAGACAATGGAAACACTACAAAGGGAACTTGAACTCCTGCGGCGACAAAAAACTGCATCCGAACAAGCTGCCTTAAATTCAAAGCAGCGGCAGAGTTCAGGTGGTGTTTGGGGTTGGCTTGCAGGAAGCTCTCCAGAAGATGATGACGAAGCTGAAAACCTAATTTAATAATAGTGATTGCCGGCAAGTTCTACCTGGTGCAATGTTCTAGTCATGAAGTCAACCCATGGAAACAACCTCGTCGTGCAAAACCACAGGAATGTTGCCGGACCGACCTAAGACCCTCCCCAAAGCTTTACTCATAACAGGATCATATGCATTGGGCTCATTTTTTCATCCAATTTTGGGTAAAATATACGATTCTTGCTCCACTTATCCTGCTTCTTCTAGGATCTGAATAATGTCTAGTTAGTTCAAGTGAATGCTTTCTAAGGTTTTTGACTGAATTGTTTTGATAGATATTTACCAAATCAAATTATTCAAAAATTAAGTTAATTAAAATATTTTTTTCCAATCAAGATTTACTTGAAGATTACCATCTGAACCAACTGAAAATTGATTAAAATTATCAATTTTCAAATTAAATTAATAACTTTTAATATTTGTGGTTAATGGTTAAGTGAATGTAATTTGGAGTTCTACCATTTTAGGTTGATTCTTGACATCTTAACAAACTTGAAGTCATAAATTATTAGGTCTATTAGCACCTCAAAGAATTTAATGATAAAATATACAATATTTAAATTTTTTAATTAATATGTTTAATTCAATTAAACAGATTTAAATGATAACAAAACTTTAAAAAAATCAAAATCATCTCATAAACTTATGGAATACTATATTAGGTTCGTTGCAAGCAAACGAGGTAGAAGAAAATAGTCATCGACAAAACCAGTTAAACATAATCCTTAGAAAACAAACTAAAATTCAGTAGTCATTGACAAAAGCATTTTCCCTCAAGAATTCAGAGACCAATTCAGTACTAAACGGGAAATCCAACTACTGTTGTCGGACTTCAGCTTTCTTCTTCTGCCAAAGCCTGTCAAGAGCACTGTCAGCATCACCCTGAAAACATGAACAAAACAATCAGAAGCCAACTTAAGACACAACATAAAGTAGACAAGACAGATCGCGAGCTACTCAAGTTGATTGGACTCAAGCTCAAACTTGGCTTGAGTTCTGAACAAGTGGAGTTGAGCTCCGCACTACCCGAGTGCGACTCGGCTCATTTACACACTTATACAGATGAAAGATTAGCATTGAAGCCTACTCTCATATCATCTATCAGTTAAGAACATTAGTAGGACTTCGATTACAAGGATAAGTTCTTTTGAATATACAAGAGAACTCTTAAAATGTTGGGCATAAACCACAGCTAGAACATCACAGAAATAATAATCAACACTTAGGCAACAAGCATGCAGACTAAACAACAGCATAAGAAAAAAAAACTGGCTAGTAGAGATCCAACACAAACCTGGGCACGTACAAAGCCGCAAAGAGCAAAAGTGGAGAAGGTCCCGGTATATCTGCCGAGCTCATCCAAGTGTCCAACATTAATCTGAACAGAGGCATGATCCTTCGAGGTGATCAGCCGATTAGTGGCAGAGCTGAAACAACAAGAACAGACATATAAGATTGCAACATAAGCAAAGTTAAAGAACAAACATTATGAAACAAAGGTGACAGTCAGAATTAATACCATTTTCTGGGGATGTAAAGATCCATGTTTTCACCCTCTTCGTTCTGCATCTTTACGAATTGCTTAACCCGACAAGAATCCTAAATGCTCAGATAACCTAATTCAGCACCAGTTTCAACTTCAATATAATGAATCAAACAAACATTTTAGAGAAAACCCTAAATCCAAGTTTAACTATTGTTGTTTAGGAAAACATTAACGAACATGTTCATATAAACATTTTAAGAGGAAAAAAAAACGTATGCTTATCGAAACTTCCAAGTAACATGAAATTCAGCTAGATTTAGAACTATGAAACTTAAATAATGAAATCCAGAGGGAGAGAGAGTGAAGCTTACAAGAGAGAGAGAGGCTGCTGCTGCAAATGGGGTTTAAAACTCATTGTTTGCCGAATTTATATGCAAATAAGAAAACCCTAATTTCTTTTCAGATTTACCAATAGAAATCGATCTGTTTTACTCCCAATCTGAGCCCATTTTGTTCTTGAAATCTTGCCAAGTCCAACCCACAGTTTACAAGCCCGAATGTTAGAAACCCAAATGGGCATAGACTCCTGAACAATGTGTTGGTTCTTGGTTAATCCATTTTTACAGTGAGGTCAACTTTGTGCGGTTGGATGAAAGTACGCCGTAAATGAGACGAGACAGATCATAAGTTACTCGAATTCAATTCGGTTAAAATTCAGTTAAAATTTAATTTGATTAGATTCGGCTCAAACTCGAACTCAACTTGAGTTTTTAACGAACCGAGCCGAGTTACATGATACTCGACTCGAAAATATAATTATATTATTTTTTATAATTTAAAATCTAAATTTTTAAACTTAATACCCTAAAATCTAAAACCTAAATATAATTTTTAAACCCTAAATTAACATATTAAACCTTAAAATTAACAAGTTTGAGTTTACACAACTTGTGTATCAAAGTTTTTTTCACAATTAGTCTTTAAATGAGACGTAAGAGATAAGAGTTACTCGAGTCTAACACGGTCAAAGATCAGTCAACACTTGACTCGAAAAAAGCTCGAACTCAACTCGAGTTCTTAATTAGTCAAGCCGAACTCAAATTTTTTAAACTCGTTTAAAATTATTCAAGCTCAAACTCAACTCAAAATCTTAACGAACCGAACCAAATTTAACATTACTCGAACTCTTCTCGACTCGGTTACGTCTCTAAATGAAAGTGGGTAAATTTTTGGATGAGTTGAGTAGAGTTTCTCGGACAGGTGAGTTGTCAGACTCGGAAGCACTTAAAATGTGAGTTAAGACATCCTTCTTTTCCCACTTTGTTTTTGAAAACGCTGACCGCAGTTGTTTTCACGGACAAAAGAAAGACAGTCTGGTCTCGTGGTTTGGGGTTGCCTTGCTTTTGTACAGACTTTCAGCTTTGCTTCGGCCGCAAATTCAGACTTTTAGGGTCTTCAAGGGGGTCCTATCAGATCGAAGTTTTACTCTTATTATTCTAATTTAGTATTAAAAATGTTTATTAGTTTTGATTAAATTATATTTTTGTTTTTTTAAATAATTTAATCTTTAATATTTTATTTTAAGTAAAAAATTAAAGAAAAAAATTATTAATTAATTAATCGTTTTACATTTCCGACATATCCCTTAGAAGCCGTGCAAGCGAAACCTGTGCCTTGCTGGCTTCCTATGGACGCCACTTAAGACTCTAATTTTTATTTATTTGATTTTGGTTCTACAGATGAATAGATAATCCCCTCATATCAATGGAGAGTTAGGTTTTCATTTTTTTTATTAAATATATTTATATATTCAAAATAAATATTAAAATTAAAATATAAAAAATTAGATAATGTAAATATTTTATCGTTCAATTAATTGACAAATGCATTTATTAATCGTTTTTTTTTTTAGTTTAATTACGGTTTTTAAATTAATCCAAACCGAATATTTAAAAAAATCAAAACATTAATTAAATATTTTATTGTTTTATTTAATTTTTAAATTAGAGTTTAGATGAGTCAGAGATGATAAATATATAATATTTTATATGATTTAATAGCTTTTTAATTATGTTTCATTCATGTTTAATAATTAATTTAATCTAAATTATTTTAATATTTAAATAATTAATTTTAGGTAACAAAATATATGTTTAATAATTTAGATTAATCATTATTTTTCTTTACTTGTTAGATATTTTGATTGGATACAAATAAAGAAATCTAAAAGTACTTTTTGAATATTTTTTATTTTAAATTATAAAAAAATTTAATAAATTAATCTTATTATTTTCCTTCTTAAATACTATAATGGATAAATAGTAACACCAATTGGTTTAATACTAAAACTATTTTTATTAAAATAAGTAACGAATAACTTTGAAATCTTTATAAAGTAAAGCATCTGATTAGTCCACACTAACACTTAATTCCATATTTTACTCGAAATAGTTGGGAATAATAAATGCAAAGGAAATTCATTAATCAAGATTAGAGAAATTTGTAAGAACCCTCTAAGGGTACAAAGGAAGCAAGTTATGGGACACAAACTTTTATATAAGATACGATAATATTAATATTTGATTATATATATTTTTTAAATAAATTTTAAAAATTATATATTAAACGTTATTATTTTTAATAAATAAAAATCATAAGAAAATATTATAGTATGTTTTCAAAAACAATAATGATAGTGATATAAAAAAAAATTAATCATAAATCATATTATTTTATAATAAATAAATCGTGATTTAAAATTATAAATTGTTAATTACATATATTTTTTAAAAATAATACATGTTGTTATGTTTTGGTAATTAATATTTTAATCATATTATTGCTGGTGTCCTAATTAATTACAAGTTCAACTAATTCTAACTTCGGTAGCTGAATTTCGCCCGCTGATAATAATATTACAAAAAATATATGTTTATTATTATTATTATTATTATTATTATTATTATTATTATTATTATTATTATTATTATTATTTTGCAATAACCAATGATGATCTAAAGCAATCCAATCCGTTGAAAATAACGTTGAAAAACAATCCAAGCCGTTCGATGATTTTTGTTCAGACAGCAGTTATTTTTGTAATCCAACACCCATAGATAAAAGGAAATTGAAAGCGAAAAGACGATGAATGAACGTAAAAAAAATCTAGAGAAGACATAAAAAACAGAAGATAATAGAAAATCTTCAATTTTTATTTCTGAATTTCGTTGAAAAAAATCTAGTTCTTGTGTTTTAAGACGATGTTTCTTTTGTTTTTGGTAATTGTATCCGATTGAAATCTGAGGTCGAGTTCGTAATAAGGGAGGAAGAGGAGGAGGTTGATTTAAAGGGTGGATTTTTTTTTGAATTTTAGGAATTTAAGTTCTGAGATATTGAGGTGGATTAATTTTAAATTTAGGTTTTTATCTGTTTTAATTATGGGATTGGGGAGTAAAGGTGGGGGAGATGTGGTGGTGGACGACGGTGACGGAGGTGGTGATGGTGCTGCTGATGGAGGCGATGGTGTTGATTGCGAAAATAGAGGGAAGTCTTTCGTTCCGGTTCCATGCTCGATTTGTCTTGAATCGGTTACTGATAACGGGGAGCGATCGTGGGCTAAGCTTCATTGTGGTCATCAATTTCATCTGGGTAAGTCAAAATAGTTGTGATTTGGAACCGATTCTGTAAAAGAATTTTCATTCTACAACTTGGATTAGAAGATCTGAGCACCAAGTTTTGCTCGTTTGATTTATTGGGCGTGTTTAGTTTTGGTTTTGCTTGATGATGCAAATGAAGAAATCATAAAGATTACGTTTTTTTATGCTTATGCTATTTTATTTGCTAAGGTCGAAAATGAAAATAAAATTTAGCTTCTTAAAGAATAAGTTAAACCAGGATCAATCTAATGCACAGCTTGGATGTTTCAATGAGCTGCTCCTTTTATTTTTCCTGTCCATTGCTAATTTGCTATGGCTTATAAGATGATTGGAGTGAAGTTTCCAATGCAAGAGTTTATATGTATTTGCTAATTTTGCCTTCTTTTAGAAATTATTTGGCATGGAATAAAATTAGAAGCAAGAGTTTATATGAGCTTCGGGTTTGCTCCGTTGAATCATATGTGTTTTGGTGAGCTGCAGCCTATGTTGCTTGGACTCGTGAACTACCCATGCCCGAGACTTGGATATGAGAATATGACCTTCAAGAATCCTCCAATATATAGAAAAGCTTTGAAATACCTGTCTCTTACACTTGCACCCAAGTCCAAGTAACATAGGCTGCAGCGTGGTAGAAATGGCTACCAACATAGACATCATTGGAATTTGAAGGATTTGAGAGTAGATTGTATGTTATATTTGTTGTTGTTGTTGGTAAACAGTGTGAGGAAATGATTATTTTAAATGTGTTTTAAGGGTTCTAATCGACTATTGTACTGTTTGTGATGATTGTCACCAGATTGCATTGGTTCAGCATTCAACATAAAGGGTGCAATGCAATGCCCCAACTGTAGAAAAGTCGAAAAAGGTCAATGGCTTTATGCCAATGGTAGCCGTTTATATCCGGAATTTAATGTGGATGACTTGACACATGATGATGACCTTTATGATCTAAGTTATGCCGAAATGGTAACGGTTTATATTGCCTTATTTGGAAATATATTTGTTTTCTGCATCTTGATAGGTTTAACCATCTCATCGTTCATCCCTTATCCTCCACGCCATGTCAATTTAAATGACCATCAATTTTGTTGGTTATCTAGGAAGAAAAACTTGATTTTTGATGCACATAGTTAATGAACCAAATCTTTTTTACTAAAGCTGAGCCACTCTTCATGTGGGTTTCTTGAGTTCAATACATTATCCCCAAATGGGAATTTGGCAAATTAGGGTTTGAATGCACTGATCTCTGGCTCTACGTGAACATTCACTTTAGACTTGCTGATGAATCAAATTGAAATATATTTTTCTGCATACTACAGATAAGTCAACATTGAATTATATTTTTCTGCTTACTTATTTTCTGTTCTTTCTATATTGTTTTTGTAGTCATTTGGAGTTCACTGGTGTCCATTTGGAAGCTTAGCACGACTTCCTTCATTTGAGTAAGCATGAATAATTTGTTGCTTCCAATTTCCAGTGCTGAAATTCCGTTGTCCTATGTCTCTTCTTCAACATCACTATTTGCCATCTTTTATTTTTTTTCAATGCAATCTTTGTGATAATAACCTAGAGAGAGAGAGAGAGATAGGTTGGTGGAAAGTTGGTATCTTCTTAGTTGATACTGATTTACACATTGGAGAAGATTCATCCTCTGCTTATATTTGGTGGTGGCAAAATGGCATTGGAATTCAAGCAAATAGATTAACTTGACACCAAGTTTGAGCGTAATATGAGCTGTTTTAACAATCTAAAGTCTGAAACTTTTGTCATGTGACCTTATCCAACTATGAGAACTTATCTTGTTGGTTTTCTCTGTTGAATGCACATCTTCTTTATGGGATGCACCATAGGCTTGCAATTCTTTTGCTCCAGACTCATCTTTGCACTGAAAGTATTTCATGAGTTAAAATTTATGGATTGTTTATTTTGTTGGAAGTTTTGATATCCTTGTGTATTCTAAGTGAAAAGGCTGCCGAAGTATAAGGTTACCTTGTATTTGTTGATGCATATCATTACAGTCCTAGTTCAAGTTTCAATTATTTTCTTTCCTTAACTTTTCTTTTTCCTCCCTGTTCTGTTTTTCAGGGTAGGAGAGTTTTCATCAACCTCATGTAAGATTTTTCCTTGTTTTTTGCGTAATACTTGTGTGTTGTGGGTTTTATCTGTCTGGCCTAATATACTGATTATAAGTTATGCTGGAATGCAGATCATGAGTTACTGGGACAGCAAGCTATCTTCGCCGAGCATTCGGCATCTGCAGCTCATCCGTGTCCATATGTGGCTTACATTGGGCCAACTATTCATCCCTCGTCCTCGGATTCCAGTGGAAGTGTTTCTGATAGCTCTAGTTTCAACAGTCACTGGAATAGTCCATCAGTGCCCGGTGAGATGTCTACATCTTATGCTTTTCCTGCCATGGATCTCCGTTATCATAGTTGGGAGCATCATTCCCCTCCGTTCTCCACATCAAGCAGTCGAATTGGTAGCTCTGATCAACCTTCAAATCCACCTATGAGTCAAAGGTCTACCAGGAGCAGCCTGGATATGCCAAGAGCAGGTTCTTTTATGCGTCCGTTTGTAGTTGGCCACAGGTATTCCTCAATACAATCGACGTTTGTAGTATGGAATGTATTTTTCTGCCAATTATTTTAGTTCAAGTGCTTTGTTTCTGCAGTTCTGGTGCAAGAGCAGAGAGTTCAGTTGCTCCCTCGTTGCTCCCTCCTTACCCTGGTAGCAATGCTCGGGCACGTGATAGACTTCAAGCTCTCCAAGCGTACTATCAACAACAACATCCCAGCACTCTGCCAGGCATACAGACACCCGTTATTTCCAGCTCCCGAAGATCAAGCAGTCATAGAAGTCACGTTCAAGCTGGGCCAGCAGCCTCACCACCTGACCAGCTGGGTGGTTTCTATTTCATTCCATCTGGCACATCTAGCCGTAACTTTCAAGAGGCGGAAAATCCTCCATCAACCCGGCACCATGCATGGGAAAGAGATTTCCCTCCATTTTCTAGTTGGGGCTCATTCCCTCAGTCCGGTGCTGGTGCATCAGATCCCAGCGTTAGATCCAGCAGCTTTCTCCAAAGGCACGGATTCGAGAGGACACCATGAAAAAACCATATGCAGTTTATCTTTCATCTTTTTACACCCTTGTTGGGTGAAGCAAGACTACCCGTTCTATGAACGAAACGTTTTATCTATGCCCTAAGAGACAGATATGTGGTGCCTGATACTGCCCATCCTGGCAGGGGCTCCGGAAACAATCATTCCGGTAGCCGCATGGTGTTTGTGCTGGACTTGCCTTCATCTCCTATGCTTCCTTTGGGTTTGGCTTTTTGGCATGTCAAATAAAATGTTTGAAAAAAAAAACACATCTTCGACAGTATAATTGGATTAAGCTTTTCGCTCTGAACTTGCATGGAACCTTGGACCAACTTCACTTACTAGCGATAGGATGTAAACAACCTTGAAGTATTGAACAGTAATGTTCTAATCTATATTAAATGTTTGGTTTAAATAGTAGACCAAAGGTTCGACCTTAAAAAACAGTAAAACCAAATGAACATCCAGAATATCTGGTTATAGAATATCAGTATAAGAGAAATATTCAAGCAAAATCCAAGTCATAATTTGATGTCTAATCCACAAGGTTTTTAAAACTAAATGTGAATAAAAATGCTAGTCCTTAGGAAAGTAACCTGATACTAACGCCAAGAAAATATTACAATCTATTAATAGATTTATAATAGGAGTGATCCTTGCAGCAGCTCAACCAAATCCAACTTCAATCTGATTTCACCTATCAACAGCGCGGTAGAGCATTTATCAGTATCATGCAAGGAGATGACAATGGTGAGAAATCTACAGGAAATGGAATGTGATTCAAGTAACTTACTGATGGTGAACGGGAACAAGATAAACTGCGACTCCGACTACGGCTCCTGCTAGGGCTGCAGTTCGGTGGGGTTCTTACATTTTTACTCTGAGGCTGCATATATCACGTAATTGAAAAACACCAAGCTTTCAGGACACTCATTACTACCTCTCTCACAACATGAAATTTAACTGAATTAGATTCGACTTACAGATGGAATTGGTGATCTGAACCTGGAAAGAGACCTGCAAAAAGATCCAGATACGATTAACAACTTTCTACTTTGGTCCCGGGGCACTACCATTTCTTTCACCTCGGGTTAAGTTTAATCTAAAAATGGATCATATCACAAGATCTACAGAAAACCACTGCTGCTAGTCCGCTACTGATAACTCACCATTGGTTTTCTATGGTGAGGTTATTTTTTTACAGAAGGTGACACGTAAATAAAGAAATAATAAAAAAAGAGAAAAAACGGTAGAGTAATGAAATGCATAAATACTTAAAACAATGAAAAACATCCTCCAATCCTCTATCATCAAAGTCATTAACGTGCACATGATGCAGTTTGTGCCATATTCTCTGATTGTGGAGAATGTGTAACAAGCTTAAAAACACTTATTTTAAAGTGGTTTGGCTTTAAACTGCAACCCTTTCATTATATTCTAATCCAGTTGAGCTGTGTTCCTTACATCATAATACAATTGGAATTTTTAGGTCCTTTAACAATTTGCTTAGGCGCTCAACAACAACAAAATTACCTCAACCGAGATGAGTTGCAGGCATTTGAGCACCACACCCCATCAAGTTCCTAACATCCAATCCCCAGATGGCCACAAATTGCCGGATCTAGCAAGGAAACAAGGCAGACTTATGAAAAGGTTTTATAGTTGGCAAACTGAGTAAACCACCTTCTTAACTACCCCACCAGTTTGGATTTTGTGTATTTTGAACTTCAAGCTGACATAAGAGTTTTAAGGATTCAAAAAAACATTGGAAATATGAAGACCTTTCTAATCTGGAATTTTATTATTTTATAAGACCTTGGGGCTCTATTGGAAACTAAAATTGTAAAGCATAATTTAATAGCAAAAGTCACGGTGGGTTAATATAACATACCACCCCTAGTTTGAAAATAAAAACCCCACACAAGCACACCGAGCAATGGATAACAATAGGGCATGGCCTAAGACGTATAAAAGCAGTTCCATGTCTACACAAACCTGAGGTTCGAAAACCTTTCTTTGTCAAAGAAAAAAGCTGACATCCAATCAAACACTAAGCAGATTTGAAATACTGGCACCATGCGTGAAGGGCATGAAAAAAGCACCTCAAGATTTTTTAATAACAGTAGCAGTATCAAACAGTGATGCACTCCAATTAAAGTGGTCAAAGAAAAAGAAGTGCAGAGCTAAATAGAGTCAAATTCAGCTTAAAAGTAATATTTGAGTTTAGCAAAAGAGTGATAAAACATTAAAAACTAGTCTGAGAATATAAACACCAACAACATGCAAAGGAAGAAATAATAAATACACTCATGCAAAATACCTTGAAAAGGTGCGGGCTGGAGACACTGAACGGGAACATGGTGAAACAGACCTAGATACGGGTGGAGACCGGCTTGAGTATCTTGACCTCGGAGATTTGCTGTAAGATACGCCAAATAAAGTAATAATTTCAACATCGAGTGAAACATAAATATCCAAACATTTCTCCAAATAATGAAAACTACCTCCTGCTGCTGTTGCTACTATAACTGTGTCTGCGACTAGAGCTTCGACTATATGGGCTACGACTTCTGGAGTAGCTGCGCCCAGAATCATATTTTGAATCGTACTCCTCCACCTGAATAAAAGAAATACTTGATCAAGTAGTTTTGCACAGGCATGGACCCAGAATTAAATATGCCTCATGAATACCCGTATGTAAGCCCGGCTGAATGCATTCCGAAACAGAGAATCATCAAGCTTCCTTATCTGCAGATTGAAACAAAACTCATTAAAGAATCAAAAACTAACTCCACATAAACAAGCTGAAGCATAACGTGACAAGGTTTAAAGCAAAGCAGCTTACAGCATATTTCATATCATCATAGTTTGTGTAATCCACAATCCCTGTCATGCCTGCAAAGAAATTGCAATAATATTTATATATCATCACATATGATTTTCTTCAAGACAAATGTCAACTAAATGTAATCCAGAAGGTAATCAAATGTGCAGGTGCACAATTGCATTGCAATGCATCAATTTGATTAGATATGTCAACCTATGAAAACGGCTACTGTCTCAACAATTTCCAATCCATCAGCCACATTATAATCATAAATCTCCTCCCAGGCCGTATAGTATATAGACCCATCATTCTCAAAATGAGCTATTCAGTGATGAGTATACTAAACTTTTGGGATGACATATTATTAATGTGTGAAATAACAAATAAAGTGATTTTCTTACCTCTGCGATCACGAAAGACTTGAGAGAAACAAACATCCCCAGCTTTGCGCATGTGATCCTGGTCATAAAAGCAAAAAAAATTTAACACTCATAAACCAAAAAAATGACCAGCATACCTATATGCATTCTGAAAACAATTAAGCAAGGACTATGTTACTCCATATAGAGTATAATTAAAGAATCCTACTGAACTTTTGTTATTCATCTTTTATGCCCTGGTTATATAATTTGACTAAGTAGAACAACTAAACAAGACAGATAAGTATAACGTAAACAGCAAGCAGTTCGGCAAACTACAACCATAGTTTCGAAGGCTATACATACCACGATAGTCGGAGTGTCTGGAAGGTCCGCGGGTACTACTACCACTGTAACTGCTATGGAGATCTATGGATGATGAAGGTCCCCTTCGCCCACTATGAGCAAGTTCCACCTAAAATACAGAACAGGATACACATGGTTAGAGAATTAGAAGTTAAACCAAAAAGAGAAAATAACCTGAAAACAGGAACAAGACGAGACTAACTACTAACCCGTAAATAGCAGCCATCAAAGTCATACCCATCTCGACCACGGATTGCATCTTCGGCATCGCAAGGGTCCACAAACTGAAATTATCCATTTAGAAAACTAAAACCCAAAAATTGATTTCTTCTTTCTTAGACTCATGATAATAAAGTACGTAACTTACCTCAACGAAAGCATAACCAGGAGGCCTTGGTGGGATCTTCAAGTCAATATCAACAATGGGTCCATACTGTAATATGGAAACACAAAAATTACAAAAGCAACAAACAAATCGATCCCAGTATACCAATGCATATAAGCTATAACAGTTTAAAGACATCATACATGGGGGCAAAAAGAACAAAATGGATCATAAGCTATAACAATGCACATTCTCCTACCGGTCTAAAAGGATATCAACAGTAAAGAAAAAAAATTGCCTCAAAGTGACCAAAATTTCTACACAAGATTGTACCAACACAAACAATCGTACAATACAAACAATAAGACTTAGGGACCAGTTTATAAATAATGTTTTGTTTGTGGTCCTAAGATGTAATTTGTTCTTCTAATTGCTTTGGTTAAAAGCTGCGTTTTGTAAGGGAGGGTTTAAGATTGCTATCTTGCCCAACTCTTTTTCAACTCTGATGTTATGAATGGATTTCTAGCCGTTTCCCTTTGGCTATTCTAATTTTTATTTGATTCTTCTGTCTTTTTCACCTCAAAACTATTTTCGTTCTTGATTGTGATCTTACACAGTGTAGTACTTCTTGCATGTTTATTTACTAAATAATCAAGAACAAAAGTACAAAACAAAAATAAAGAAAACGAAAACAACAAAAAAAATTAAAACCTTGTAAAATAAATCTTCGACTTCTCTGAGACGAGTGTCGCCAGGCAGATTACCAACATAGATCGTGCGGCTTGAACGACCCATCCTCACTGAAAAAGAAACCGATTCAAAGACAGAAAACTTCAATTGCAAACAAAAAGATTTCTCAACTCTTGATTCTTGAATCTGTCTATACATCAAGAAAAACAATCAAGCATATCTGAATCACCACTAAAAGAAAGGTGATTACACAGAAATATATGTATAAATATTGAATCGAACGTACTTATGTAAAGGCTTACCTTGAGAGAGAGCGGTGGAGAATGAGGGAAGTTCAGTTTCAAACGGAAATGGATTATTCTGGAAGGCTTTCGTGGCTTTTGAAGGAGGTTTGTTTATTTATAGGAATTCAGGCTTCTAGTTTCTTCTTAGGTTCTTGAGATCTTGTCACGTGTTCCTGTTTTGATTCTTCTTGGCTTATGGTTTACGTATTCTCAGCCGTTGGATTTTATGACGCTTTTACCCTATATTTGTCATTAAAATTACATAATGCCTGAAAGGTTATGGATCCATTCTTCGTGGCCCATTGGGCTTGCACAAGGTGATCATGTCAAAATTATTTGGAATTCAATTCTAAAATTTTGGGAAAGCTACGTATTCAGTATCCGATTATATTTAAGTTATTATTTTAATACTTTCTATTATTATTTTTTATAAAATAGAATTTAATATTACTTAATATTTCGATTGTTAAAAATTAAAATAAGTGATGGTGCAATTTAATATAATTACAGATAGTATAAAATATTTATATATTATCAATTACTCTAAACTTATCAATTTAAACATTATCTTAATTATATAGAATTTCAATCCCATTTTATCTTATCTTTTTTTATTTTTTGTATTTTTATTAATATCTCAATTATTTAAAAAAAACTCAAAATATTTATAAAAATAATATATTTTCTTGCGTCGCCAATTTCTCCTTGCCTTCTCTTTTATATAGATACCTGATTTTTTCTCTCTAAATTGTTTCCCTCCTTTTGATTCTGTTTCTATCGGAAAGGCTTATTTTCTCTCCAAAAACAATGGCGGAATCGAAGAACAAGTTTGAATCCGCAAGGGAATGGGTTGTTGATCACAAGCTTAGAACTGTTGGTAATTATTTTATTTTTCTCTTTTTTTTTTTCTGGAAATTTTGCGACTTTCTTTTGGCAGGATCTTAATTTAATTTGTTTGGGTTTGTTTTTTAAACAAAAGGTTGCTTGTGGCTTAGCGGAATTGGGAGTTCCATAGCTTACAATTGGTCTCGACCTAACATGAAAACCAGCGTCAAGATCATTCACGCTAGGTATATCCTTTTTATCAATTTTGCATTTGATTTTCCTTTGGTTGTTTATTTGAATTTGCATATGTTTCCTTGGATTCCTGCAAAAGGTATTAGAAAGTAATGATAAGATCCTCTGCAAAGTTGAAAGAAGATGTAAAAATTTTGCATTTGTATTGCGGGGTGTTTGGGAATTTTACAGGGTTTCAAAGCATCCTTCCATTCCTCTTGGTGTTGAATCATAAATGGTTTGATTATTAGTGTTTCTAGCTACTGGTTTCGATTAGATGAGGCATGTATATCAACAAAGTTCTAGCTGATGCAAGATAATGCTGTATTTGATGCCTGAATTTGATTTTTGTTCCACATCGGTTGCTAGATTTGAATTTGGTACAGGGAAGTTGTATCCCAAAATGGTCCTCCTTTAAGACCTGGATTCCAGCAAGGCTGGGGTTCAGCCCCCAGTTCCCACATTTGTGAATTTCCCTTCCCCAATTCATCCTAGGTCTTGACCTCTTATGTACTGAAAAGAGGTTTTGAGGACTTTTTAGGGTCTCCCTTCCAACATTTTTAGTCGAGAATTTCTCTCTTTTCACGCAACCCGCAGCATGTTGTTTTGCTTTACTTTCTATTTTATTCTGCAAGTCTGGTTGAAGACTATACATGTACCTCTTAGTCTTTTATGCCTTAAAGATGGCGTTTGGGGGATGTAAAGGGTTTACAAAATAGTAGTTTATGTATTTGTTGAAAAAAATAAAGTTTGTATAATCCATCCCTTGGCCTAAAAGAGGACAAAATTTGTTGAAAAGGGAGTTGGGGTTGAAGGTTTTATGGACATAGTAGTTCAATGATTGATACCTATTTACTCATCTGTTTGCATCTTCATGTTGATTATTATGATGGCTTCATTTTGTCTTCCTCGTCTTCTAATAGTTGTCGATGTCTACACCTTTCTTTACTTACCGGGCCTCATTGGTAACTCATTTTCATCTGCCTTCAATTCAGGTTGCACGCACAAGCACTTACATTGGCCGCATTAGCTGGTGCTGCAGTAGTTGAATACTATGATCACAGGAACAAGCCAAAACCGGATCCATACGCAAAGTACCTTCCATACTCACACAAAGAGTAGATGACTCTTGATTGATTTTGCCCCATTTTCATCACATTTTTTCCCAGCTATTTACCTTATTTACATACAACATATATGTGGGGCTTCTAAGGAGATTGAGATCATGTTTTTTTCTGAGCCATAACTGAAAACAGAGTGTGTTATTTCATCTATGATGGATGACTAATTCCAATTTGTATTAAACATTTATTATTTACAGAATAAAACTTTATTTTATTTCATTCTCACCTAGGTAAAATGCTGTTATTACTGTTTCTTTCATTACCATCTTGTTTGGTTCGAGTCAGGTTGGATCTTCTTTCGCAGAGCGAACTTTCTCAGAACATTTTTTTTTCTCCGAGAAGACTCGAACTTGAGACCTTGTCCAAGAGATCAAGATCAAGCTTTTTGTCACTTGACTAGTTGACTTAACAGGGATAGGTAAATGCTGTTAATTTATACTTTTATGTATGGTAATGTTTATGTTATTGTCTTAGAATTATTGATATTTCTGTTGGTGAAGTGAAGCCTAAGATGTTGAATCAAGCACTTGTCTGGGTCTAAAGTCTAAACTAAAAAGCAAACAGAACAGCAGAAGACTTGGTCTAGTCATGACCCTTTTTCATTTGGGCCAAGTGCCAACCTATCTTGACTATTTCTTCTCTGGTTGATTTTGTGATGCCTGTAAAAATTATATATATAATTTATTTTTTTATATTTTTATCTCTTATTAAAGTTTTATAAATTTATTTATTTGAAATTTTATAAATTTTTCTTCAACGTAAACAATTATGAAAGGGGTTCACATATTTTATATTAACAAAATACAACAGTTCAGAGTATTAATTTATTTAAAAAAATTATAACTCTTTTGAAGTAAACAGAGATGTGTCAATTGGGTTCACATAGTTAAAACAGATGTCAGACACTTTTGGTCCCACATGATCTTATCACTAACTACGTGGCCTTCTTTCATTTGCCATGTCATTACTTTTTCCTTTGATCTAAATCAACGGTCAAGATTATCCTAACTTGTTCGACGTTTAACCTCACTCATTTCGTCGTTAAATAACTCCGTTCAGTCTCCTCTCCATCTTGACTATCAAATTCTTAAAAAAAAAAATAAAAAATCTTAAGCTACCCCATCTCCTGTCCAGCTTCTGACCATTATGGGGCTACTTGACCGGTTGTGGGGTGATACCGTTGCCGGTCCTCGACCCGATAACGGTCTCGGCAAGCTCCGAAAGCACTCCTCTTTTACTTTCCGGCCTTACTCCTCCAAGGGTACGCTTAGTTAGGCCACTCCACTTCACTACTTTATATATGAGAAAAAGCAATGAAAATTGTCACCAAAAGTAACTGAAAAGCGTTGAGCTGAACTGTCGAGCAGCTACAAATAAAGAAAGATCTTTACGAAACCCAAACTTTTGTATTGTTTTTTTAATTGCTCGTCTTATTTTCTTCAATTTGGTTCGACGTTGTGGGTGATCAGAATCCGAAGGCGGGAGTGTGAGATTGTTCAACGATGAAACGACGTCGGAGGAAACGACGAAAGTGACACGTTCGATCATGATCGTAAAATCGTCGCGTTACCAGAGCGGATCTCCTCCCATTTCGCCGCCCGAATCTACTCCTCCGGTATCCCCTTTTTCTGGTAATATATATGTACAATTTTTCCCTCTCTGATTGTCGAATTTGTCCCGGATTTATAAACCCCAGAATTGTCCTCCCCGGTAAGGTGGACCGACGAGGATTCGAAGGGTAAACCGGTCAACGTAATTCGTGTTATCTGATAACCGGACTTCATGAGGGTAGTTATGTCATTTGATCACTTTGTATGTTTCCTTAATGGATAAAAGATAAATGCAACGATCGGTGGAAGCAATAGTGTATTTTGTCCGAGTGTTGTGAAATGACACTAAAGTCCTCGTTGACGTACAATAATGTACGCGAAGGTTACAAAACCTTATTTAATTCTGTGGGTATAATGTCGCAATTTGAATTATCCGAAGGATGTCTTATATTAAGATTATATTAAATATATATAAATTATATTAAAAAGATGAACAATCAAACCTATTTATTTCTCGATTTAATAAAAAAAATAAATAGGGTCTCAAATAACGAGAGATATGTAAAAAGAAGGCCCAATTACGCTTATTCTTAATCCTAAATGAAATGTAAGCCTCTCCGTTGTTCCTTTATTCGATGACGCATCGATATCTGCTTAGTTTCAACATCTTTACAGCTTGAACTTATAATCAAATGCCAATTAGAGTTTGCTGCTTTTGTTTTGCAATGCAATGTGTACTTTTGGCTATAGAACTTCACCATGGGATAATGTTTAGACGGAGTTGAAGAGATGTAAACTATGGCTACGTAGAGATGGTAAATACGATAAAAAATACTCGAATCGACTGATATATTTTCAATCTAATAGACCGAAATCATGTACGTTGGCATCTTTTGCTTTTCATTTCTTCCTTTAGGCCTCAGCTCTGCAACTCATATATGGTCCAGGAGGTGCTCAGTTTGGCTTCCATCGTCATGACTCCTTGATTGCTTAGTCTTCCAATACATTGCATACAGAACTAATTGAGCTGCTCCGAGCACCAGTCCACTCCCATTAGGTATCTATACCCAAAATCACCATTTGTTAGACCAACGTATTCGATATTATATATTCATGACAGATACATATTCGTATTCGACTGTTATCTCGAATACGATAAATAATTAAGGATTGTGAATAATAACTTACTCCTATAAACCAGTCTCTAGTAAGTACAGCATAGACTGTCCAAGTCAATCCATTGATGAAAAGTATGAAAGATGAGAGGAAAGGCATGTACTCTACACTCTTTGTTGTCACCACTGTTTTCTGCGATTCACAGAAATTCAGGATCAAACCCGAAAACCACAATCATAGTATTAAATTGCGGCCGCAATACAACGAATCACATACGTAATGTGCGCAGCCATGACACTGAAACTGCAATTTAATATTATGACCATAATTATTACCATTATAGAAAGAGGTGAATCATAGGTAACAACACTGAAAACCAGACACAATAAGCCTGCACTGTTGATCTGCATTTCTCTGTTAAAAGACATCTGAATTAACCTAACGGTTGCTACTGGGAACAATATGCCCACTGCTCCTGCAAGTATGGCGGTCATGCCCTGAAATTTAGATATTCCGATAACGAAACTGGTTAGATTTGGGTTCGTTTGAATAACAATTTCAGTATTTGAAAAATGGTAATCAAAACTTACTTTGATTCTTGGAGGTGCAAAGAATAGGAATATGATAACATATATGAGCTCAAGTACAACACCAAAGCCATTAACAGTGGCAACGAGAACACTGTTAGGCTTCACAACTCCATAAAAAACCCACAGGTATGCATTTAGTAGTTTCACAACATACAGAAGACTGTCGAATTCTTCGGTCGATTCATTTCGTATGATGTGCCAAAATGTTTTCCTAAAAGACAACAACGACAATCAAATGATTCGAGAAACCAATTACACATGGTGCATACAGGTTACAGTAGATCATAATCTTTAAAACTGAAAATGTTCTCAGCTTACACTGGAGCAAGGTAAACCAGACCAGTAGTTATGTTCCCTGAAACAAAAACATGTCATAAAAAATCATTGAAACTTTACATGCAAGCATTAATTCTGGGATTTGTTCATTCTGATGCATCAAAAGATAAAATGTAGCTATTTTGCCTTACCTAGCAAACCAAAGATGGTGACTAAACTAAGCATTTTGAGGCAAATTCAGATGCATGCATGTATGTATGCATGTATATTTATATTAGGGCTGAGAAAAAAAAATATTATCTCTTGTTGATAACCTTCAAAATTTTCTTACTGATCATTTAAAATTATAACGGAAAGATAAGATTTTTATTGATTTTTTGAATTAAATCCGGTACAAGATTCTTCATTATGAATTTTAGATGAATTTAAATATATTTTATTTTCATAAATATAATAGATTTAATTTTATTTTTAAAATAGATTTAGATAAACTAAAATTCATTTTTAAAAATAATTAGATAATTTAAAATTTATTTTATTTCTTTAAAGTTTTAGATAAATTAAGATTATATAAATTTAGAGAAAAACATTTATATAATCTTTATTTTAATTTTAAAACTCATTTATTTGGACCCTAAAAAGGAAGCCCGTTGATCAAAACCCAACAGCACTGAAACAAATCCCACCGTCACCATATAAAATTCCATTAAAAACCCTAACCCTTCTTTTCATTTTTGTACTTAATTAGTATCGGCGCCTCCGTTCACGGCCACCATCAAGCTTCAGCTATGGTATGTTTCCGAACTCTTCCTTGTTTCAAAAATAAAGTAGAACGTTTCATATGTATTGTTTGTTTTGTCTTTGCGCTATCAGGGGATCGATTTAGTCGCAGGAGGTAAGAGCAAGAAGACCAAAAGGACTGCTCCCAAATCCGATGATATTTACCTCAAGCTTCTCGTCAAGGTCTCGCTTTCTTCTCCATTTCTAGCATAAAAGTCTTCTTTCTTTTTATTTTTTGCGAATAAATGATCTGATTTTTATTTTGGGTTTTTAGCTTTATCGTTTCCTTGTACGAAGAACTGGGAGCAAATTCAATGCTGTTATATTGAAACGCTTGTTTATGAGCAAAGTTAACAAACCCCCACTATCTCTCTCTAGGCTTGTTCAGTTCATGAAAGGAAAGGTAATTTTTCTTTGTTTTATAATAAAAGTCTGGGTTTTTGTTTAGGATCTTTATGATATCGGGTTTTTATGTTAAAAATATATATATATTGTAGGAGGATAAGATTGCTGTGGTCGTGGGGACGGTGACCGATGATATTAGGGTGTATGAAGTTCCAGCTTTGAAGGTTACAGCTCTTAGGTTTACCGAGACTGCTAGAGCTAGGATTGAGAAGGCTGGTGGAGAATGCTTAACTTTTGATCAGCTTGCTTTGAGGGCTCCTTTGGGTCAGAACACGGTATATGATTCTTCTGACTCTTGTTAATCTTTGGCACATTTCTTTGTTCAAATTATCTATGTTTATAGATTCTTGTTTGCCTCATTGTTTTGATTTTCTCAAATTTTCATTTCTGTTTTGGAATAAAAATACTGATGTTTCTTTCATGCTATGTTCGGAACCGAATATGTCGAAAGAAATCGTAGTTAGATGAAACAAAGCTCTTTGCATTGTGAATGTAATGTGAAAGGTAGTTCTGAGGATGATGATGTTCTGATGGATATATATGATTCTGTTAGGTTACTTGTTCCAAGTCTTTGTTCGATATTAGAATTTTTTATCCTTCTTCATTTGATGGGTGATTGTATATGGTTTTAACATGTCTCCCTCTTTTGATTTTACGAACCCAGAAGAGATCGATATACTGGATTACTGGAATTCTAGAAATGAAATATGTTCTGCCGTGTAATTTCCAACCCATCAAATACTTGTTTTATTTAATTTTCGATGGAACTGATTGTCATATAGTGCTCTGCTTGCCTTAAAACTGGATTTTTCTTCCTTCTGAAAGAAGAATAGTTTGTGTCTGGCTTTCCTAAGAGGTTACTTTGGGTGTAATTGCAGGTTCTTCTCCGAGGTCCGAAGAATGGCCGTGAAGTAGTTAAACACTTTGGTCCAGCTCCTGGCGTGCCTCACAGCCACACTAAGCCGTACGTCCGCTCAAAGGGGCGGAAATTTGAGAGGGCCAGAGGACGAAGGAACAGCAAGGGATTCAGGGTTTAAGATTAGTTTACTGATTATTATGAGTATTGTCCTTTTATCACTTCAAAGTTCAAACCAAATTTTGTTATACTTTATGTTTCCATGGTATGTGTTTTACTTTTGTTCTCTAAACTCCATGTTTTTGGATTGTTAATGGTATGATTTTCTGTTGATTATGACATTATCAAGTGGCAATGTGGTTGATCAAGTTCTGCATGTTGACATAAATATAAGGATCAACTACACTAAATATCACTTAAAATGCTATTAAATTAAAAATTGATATTATTTTAGTGTTAAATGTTTAATCTTTTATTATTCCATGGAGCATTAAAATTATTATCATTTTTAATTCAATGATGTTATCGATATTAAATTCAAAGTTTAGTTGTATTTGATGTGTTTTACTTAAATTTAATAATGCAAATTATACTATTTAAATTTAATTACTAAAATATATTCATATTAATATAAAAAATATTACTTCTTTTCAAACAATTATACAAATAATTAATATGTTTTTGAATTGCTTACCATCTATATTTAAAATACTTATTTGAAAATATATAATTTATCATTTAGATTAGGTTAAGATCAGATAAATATTTAAATTATATATTTTTTAATTAAATATCTTTTTTAGTTAAATTAGTGTCTTTTTATTTCGTCAACAGTTGTTAAAAAATTCAGTCATTTAATCATAATATGTCACTTGATATATTATATATTTATTTATTTTTGATTTTTTAAAAAATTTAAAATTTTAATTTTTTCGATCGAACTTTTAAATTACATCTATTTATATTTTATTTCTCGATTTAAAATTTTAGTTCCGTTTCTGGTGGGCCCTATTTACCAGACGTATTACGGGCAATTCTACAAAAAGCTCTTTAAAAAGAGCCTAAAAGAAGCCATGTGATAATGGCAATGGGGAACCGGCTGTTAGCCGGTTCCAAAGTAAACCCCTTTTTTTTTTTAATAATGGTTATCCAATTTATTTTTATATATTCGAATAAAAAATATACGAATAAAAATATTTATATAATAAATATTCGAATAAAAATATTCGTATAATAAATATTCAAACAAAAATATTCGAATAAAAATAATCGAATAAAAATATTCGAATAAAAATATTCATATAATAAATAAAAATTTTTGAATAAAAATATTCGAATAAAAAATATTCCAGTAAAAATATTTGAATAAAAAATATTCGAATAAAAAATATACGAATAAATATTGTACACAATTCCTTACAAAGTATACACAATGGCTTACAAAAATCGTAAGGAAAAAGGTATGTACACAATTCCTTACAACTTCTCACCATGAGCTAAAGGAGCCATCCAAAGGTAAGATTTTGTGTACATACACAATTTACTACAATTTTCGTAAGCCGTTGTGTATACTTTGTAAGGATTTGTGTACAAACACAAATCCTTACCGTTTTCGTGTCATATTGTGTATTCTTGTAGGAAATTGTGTATATACACAAATCCTTACCTTTGGAAGCCTCATTGAGCTCATGGTTTTGAAGTGGTAAGAATTTGTGTACATACCTTTTTTCTTACGGTTTTCGTAAGCCGTTGTGTATACTTTGTAAGAAATTGTGTACAAACACAAATCCTTACCGTTTTCGTGCCATATTGTGTATTCTTGTAGGAAATTGTGTATATACACAAATCCTTACCCTTGGAAGCCTCATTGAGCTCATGGTTTTGAAGTGGTAAGAATTTGTGTACATACCTTTTTTCTTACGATTTTCGTAAGCCGTTGTGTATACTTTGTAAGAAATTGTGTACAAACAGAAATCCTTACTATTTTTTATGTTTGTACCGTTTTTCTTACAGTTTTTGTAAAAAATTGTGTATAACATAATGTGACCGGGTAAACAGGTTAAGGTTTTTTTTAGGTTTTTTTAGTTGGGCTCTCCCTAGAACTACCCGACGTATTACATTGATGTCGGCTTAACTGTGTTTTAAGATCAAAACGCCTTTGATCAAATCAAATCAAATAAAAAACGCCTTTTTTTGATAAAAAAAGAAAACCCAAAGTTCTCTTATTTTTTCGTTTTAGGTTTTACCGTATTATCTTCGTTAGCTGCTGAAACTTCTTCTCACTATTGCTTGCTTGCGAGGCGCGACGCCACCGATCTCAACAATTTTCATGCAAGTATTATCGAAAATTCAACCTCTTGTTTATGTTTATATATTTCGATCGGGTTTGTAGTTGTTTTTATTATTGCAAAACAGGTGAAACCGACTTAAACAGATTTTGAATTTTATCTGTCTTTTTGTAGATTTAGGATTACAGTTATCAATTTTGGATCTTATGAATATAGATCTCTGTTTTATTTTGATTGATTTTGTATTTGGATCCACTCCGTCACTCAGAGCTTGAAGATAATTAGGGTTTTACCTTTTTGATTAGTTATTTATTAAACGTGATTGATTGATAAAACATGTTCTTTTGTTTTAGGCAATAGCTGGCAGTGTTAAGGATTTGATAGAAAAAACATGGCGCATTTTGTGAAACCAGAGAATGCATTGAAACGAGCAGAAGGTTATAAACAAAAAATTTCCTTTATTAAGCTCTGTAATGCATTGGATCTGTTTTTTATGATGTACGTGATTGTGCGACTTTGTGATTTTTTTAAATTTTTTTTTTTGCAGAGTTGATTAATGTGGGGCAGAAGCAAGATGCATTGCAGGCACTTCACAATGTAATAACTTCAAAGAGACATAGAGCTTGGCAGAAGTCACTTGAAAAGATCATGTTCAAGTATGTCGAGCTGTGTGTCGACATGCGGAAAGGTCGGTTTGCCAAAGATGGTCTGATTCAATACCGGATTGTATGTCAACAAGTGAATGTTAGTTCTTTGGAGGAGGTTATCAAGCACTTCATGCATCTTTCTACTGAGAAAGCTGAGCAGGCTCGTACTCAAGCTCAAGCCCTAGAAGAAGCTCTTGATGTTGATGATCTTGAAGCTGATAAAAGGCCAGAAGACTTGATGCTAAGTTACGTCAGTGGAGAGAAAGGAAAGGATCGGTCTGATCGTGAACTTGTTACTCCTTGGTTTAAATTTCTCTGGGAGACTTATAGAACGGTGCTTGAAATATTGCGGAACAATTCCAAGTTGGAGGCTCTCTATGCGGTATTTCAACTAACCATAAATGCTGAGCTTTGCTTCAAATTTCTTTTGAAACGTATATAACAGTGCTGAACACTTTTTTTAGCTTTATGATTGAAACATCACTTCATTCTTGCATGCTATTTTTTTAATGTGATCATTTATGGTTTACCTGAATTTTCTCATAAAGTGTGATCATTTATGATTTAATCAGTCTTTTGTTATTTCTTGCATTAGAATCTTTAGACTTGAAGGATACTTTGAGGAATATTTGACAATTCATTATTAGAAAGAAAGCATGGTGAACAAAAATTGATTCTGCTCTTGATGACTTGGTCTGCATACTTTTACAGTGGACTAATAGATGAGTGTCTTATTTCATTGATAATATAACATTTTTACGTATTTATCTGGAATGACATTATCTTTCTATTTTTCAAATGCCTCTAGATGACTGCACATCGTGCATTCCAGTTCTGCAAGCAGTATAAACGGACAACAGAGTTCCGAAGGTTATGTGAGATTATAAGGAATCATTTGACAAATCTAATTAAATATAAGGACCAGAGGGACAGACCTGACCTGTCTGCACCAGAGAGTTTGCAACTGTATCTAGATACAAGATTTGAGCAGCTAAAAATTGCTACTGAGCTTGGACTTTGGCAGGTCTGTTGTTGTTTTGTCTACCTTCTGTATGTTTCTCAACGGACAAGTGTTATGTATCGTAATAGATAAATCTTAATAATTCTGATCATTGCTCGGCATGCATGCTTTCTTTGCAGGAAGCTTTTCGTTCTGTTGAAGACATTCATGGATTGATGTCCATTGTCAAGAAAACTCCCAAGGCTTCGTTGATGGTGGTTTATTATGCCAAGTTAACTGAAATATTCCGGATTTCAGGCAGCCATCTTTATCATGCTTATGTGTGGTTCAAGCTATTTTCACTTCAAAAAAGCTTTAATAAAAACTTAAGCCAGAAGGATTTGCAGTTGATAGCATCATCAGTTGTTTTGGCTGCTCTGTCGGTGACTCCTTACGATCAAACACTTGGTGCATCACACTTGGAACTTGAAAATGCTAAAGAGCGCAACCTTCAAATGGCAAATCTTATAGGATTTAATCTTGAATCTAAACTTGAGAATAGAGAAGTGGTATGTTGTATAAGATTTCATTTTCCTTTTTCTTGATGGCAACCTATTCTGACATTCTACACTTTTTACAGTTTTCAAGGTCATCACTTCTTACAGAACTGGTATGTCCAAATTTTATAAGCTCTATTGGATTGTTTCTTTTTTCTTCTCTGTTGCTTTTACTGATTTTATAGCTGTTTGCTTGTAAGTCTTAGCAATGATGTTCCTCAAATCAATTTTAATCTAATGGAACTCAACCAATAAGGGATTTAATATCAAACTGGTTGGGTTTGCCTACATGAAACACTTTTCTATTCTGCTTGGTTAAGGCAAAATTTAGGTCTTACTTTATTGCTAGGTTATTATAGCATTAAAAATTTGTTCTGTACCTGTATCTGTTTGAGGTCCGGAATCTTTCTATTTGTGAAGTGACTTGAGTCTCGCTTCTCTCTCAGAATTTTATGGGATACTGAAGGAGTACTGGTTCTATGTTTTATCTTAACTAGAAACTTTTGACTTTAGGTTAACTAAATTGTCTTCTCTCATTCCCCTTATTTTTAGGTCTCTAAAGGTGTACTTAGTTGTACAACTCAAGAAGTGAAAGATCTTTACCACCTTTTGGAGCATGAGTCTCTTTCTCTGGATGTAGCATTAAAGACACAACCTCTGTTGGTGAAAATATCAAAGCTGGGTGGAAAGCTGGCTTCAGCTTCATCTGTTCCAGAAGTTCAGCTCTCCCATTATGTTCCTGCACTTGAAAAGCTTGCTACCCTTAGGTTGCTTAAGCAGGTGTCTTATGCTTATTTCTTTTCATTGTTTTTAATTGCTTTATACTCTCGTTATTTATTCATGCTTGATTTTCTCAATTTCTTTCCCTCTTGCTTTTCCAGGTCTCCCAGGTTTATCAGACGATGAAAATAGGAAGTTTGTCTCAAATGATCCCCTTTTTTGATTTTTCAATGGTTGAAAAAATTTCTGTTGATGCTGTAAAACATAAGTTTATAGCCTTGAAAGTTGATCACATGAAAGGTGTTGTACTGTTTGGTAGTATGGTAAGGATTTTGTCTAATCTTGGTGGGATGTATATACTTTGTTCATTTTCCTTAAATATGTCTGCATAGCACATAGGATACATCTATTTATTTTCCATTATTTTGGCATTTTCAGGGTCTTGAATCTGACAAGTTTCGTGATCACCTGACGACTCTTGCTGAATCTTTGAGTAAAGCAAGAGCCATGATATACCCCTCTACCAAGAAAGTGTCAAAGCTGAGTGAAGTTTTACCAGGTTTAGGGGAGATCGTAGATAAGGAACATAAAAGGCTTCTGGCTAGGAAATCAATTATCGAGAAAAGAAAGGAAGAACAAGAACGTCAACTATTGGAAATGGTATCCCTATTTAAACAGCAAGTTTCACGGTCAACATGAGGTTTCACTATTTAGCAAAAATATTGGAAATGAATTCCTAAACTCATAGACCTGCTTTTTATGTGTATTGATCCACTAGGAACGTGAGGAGGAATCAAAGAGGCAGATGTTGCAGAAGAAAACCGAAGAAGCTGAAAAAAAGAGACTTGCTGCTATGTTTGAGCAACAACGAGCTGAAAGAATTCGCAAGGAAATAGAAGAGCGAGAGCTTGAAGAGGCACAGGCTCTGCTACAGGAAACTGAAAAACATTTGAAAAGAGGGAAAAAGAAGCCAATTTTAGATGGGGTGAGCAACCTTTTATTTTATCATGAAGTTCCTAATTCATATGGAAGTTGCTTTCTGACCGTGCATGTGTATGCAGGAGAAATTGACGAAGCAAAGCTTGATTGAGCGAGCAATGACTGAGCAGCTCAAGGAAAGGCAGGAGCAGGAGAAGAGACTGCAAAAAGTTGCTAAAACAATGGATCATCTGGAAAGGGCAAAGAGAGAGGAGGCAGCACCCTTGATTGAAGCTGCTTTTCAACGACGATTGGTGGAAGAAAAGACACTTCATGAACATGAACAACAGGTGAGTTCTTAATTCACTATTTTAGTATTGCACCTATTTTTATCAATTGAAGATACACTGCCAAATTTATCCATGTGTCGACCTTTATTTGCATATTTATATTTTGAAGGTGGGGACAGATATTCTATGTTGCACCATCTTTGTTTAATAATAAGTTATGTTTTAGTTTTTCTACATTGCAACCTTTTGATGATATCATCTGTTTTTATGGCTTTCGTCTTATAGATGGAAGTTGAGTTGAGCAGACAGCGGCATGATGGGGACTTGAAAGAGAAGAATAGGCTGGCACGCATGTTAGAAAACAAGGTGATTACCTTTTTGGATTCATTGACTTGTGCTCCTGAGATAACTTTCTTGCAGCCTCCCACATCTTCTCTTACTAGGTTTTAGCCTTTTAACATAGAGAATTTCGGTTTCTGTCTTCCTACAGATGATATTCCAGGAAAGAGTAATAAATCGTCGGCAAGCTGAGTTTGACCATCGTAGAGCTGAGAGAGAAGAGAGAATCAAACAAATCATTCTGTCCCGGAAGCAAGAAAGAGATATTAGAAGAAAGAAAATATATTATGTGAGGTCTGAAGAGGAGAGAATAAGAAAGCTGCGTGAAGAGGAGGAAGCTCGTAAACGAGAAGGTATAATTATACACATTTAATTATACTTCATATACCTGACGCTAGAACTGTATTTCCATGTTTTCAGAAACTTCTTTTTCTCATGAGAATAAATCAAGCATTTTTGTTTGTTCAATCTCATTTTGGTTTGTTATTTAAATTCCAGATACCTTTTTGTTTAAAATGTTACTCTTAATAGAGGATTTTTTTGAATTGTGCATGCATGGTTATGAAATAACACATTTCTTCTTTTATCTTCCTTATTTATTGTCGATTTGAAACTTGCAGAAGCTGAGAGACGAAGGAAAGAAGAAGCTGAACGCAGAGCAAAATTGGATGAAATTGCCGAAAAGCAGAGGCAAAGAGAACGAGAGCTGGAAGAGAAAGAGAGGCTGAGGCGAGAAGCTCTCTTGGGAAAGACAAATGAGGGGCTTTCTAGGCCTTCTGAGCTTCCTGCCAAGTCCTCTATTGAGCCTGCAGCTCCGGCTCCATCTTCTGGGAAATATGTTCCTAGGTTCCGTCGAGAAAAAACTGAAAGCTCCAGTGCAGCTCCACCTTCGGAACCTGATCACTGGACCAGGCCTGCCGGCAGCAGGCCCACTCCATCACAATCTGATCGCTGGACTAGTGGCAGCAGGGGTCCACCTCTGGAATCTGATCGTTTAGGCGGTGGTAGCAGCAGCAGGGGACTCGCCCCAGATTCAAATCGTCATGGTGGTGCTGCTAATACCGACAAACCAGAACCCTGGCGTCCTTCAAGATCCAGGAACCAACATCGTGGTTGATCCAACGTCTCTGAAATACAAATTTTGCATGAAATTATTTATGGTTGTTCGTCAGACATGATAATTTGAGCCTATTTATTGTTTTTAAGACTTGTGTGGATTTGAAAGGCTACTGGTGAGGGTAATATCAAGTTCTGTCAAACTTCTGGAGTCTTATTAATAATGGTGGATTCTGTTTCTCAACTTGGTTTGTGCTGCTTGCTGGAGCAAATGATGTTTTTAATCTTGCTCCTTATAGTTTTTATATGAACGACTACAGCCCAAGCTTATTATATTCAGGCACTGCAAAAACCTAAAAGAAAATCTAGATTCTTCTTTGTTTTCAGTTTTATCTTCTTCTCGGGATTTCTTTTTTTAAATCTTTAAATGGTAACGTTAATTTTCTTATTCTGTTCTTTGCTAAAATTCAATCAATTTGTTTGGTTTGGGTTACTGATTTTTTTCGTGAATCAAAGAAGATTAGTATTTGTTTTGGTTGAGTAGTATAGATTAATAGTTGGCTACTTTTTTTTGGATGCAAGAATAGATGGTAATGAGAGGGAAGGGAAGGTTAGAAACAAGTTCAGAGAAGGATTAGATCAAAATATTAGGGCTCCGGTGATTCGGATGAAGATTATGTAGTTTCACCGGAGGGGAACGTAGAATCCGAGGAAGATTGTTGTTCTTCCTTCGACGAGTGTGCATCGGAAGAGGGTCGGAAGAGGGTTTCGGGAGTTTCATTGATGATTACAAGAAGGAAGGAGAGGAAAAAGTGAGAAAGGTTGTTAGGCTGAAAGGTAAACCAATGTCTTCAGCTAAGAGGAAGATAATGGATAAGAAACTACGATGAAGACGATGACTATGAAGATTCTGAGGAGCAAGATGAGGAAGAGGAATGAAAGAAAAAACAGTAAGAACAGTTGTAAACCAGGTTTGCGGAAAAGGGGTGCTTCTAACCATAGGACAAAGAGGGAGAAATCTGCAGTTGCTAAGAAGCCTTTAGAAAAGAGGGTTTGCAGAAACATCGATCGGAAAAAGAACAGGAGAATGGAGGAAGATGATGATGATTGTGATTTTATAGGCAAAAGCTCCGGTTATAAGAAAAAAGGAGCAGAAAAAATGGAGGACAAAGGAAGAAGGCGTATGTTATGTTTGGATTCAGATTTTGTTTCATCTGATTATGAGTAAACAATCTCAGAGGAAGAGAGGGAACAAGTGAAAGAAGCCAACTGATTGTGTGGAAGTATAACAACTATCCGAGGAGTTCATCGACCTCGAAGAATTCCGGAGGTCGAGGCATTAAGCTAGCGTAAGAAACCTCAAGGAAGAATGGGTAAGGAGAAGGTAGAGGAAGCAAAGGCTGAAGTAATAAAGCTGATCTGTGGCATTTCTCTCCCAGGAAGATGAACGAAGATTGAGAGGCAAACTAAACTGTTACAGTCATTATTTTTGATTCACCTGCATTATGGAGTGGTCGAAAATGGAGTCTCGTTATCCTTTGTGTAAGCAAATAGGGATGGCAAATAAGCGGGGCGGGTGCAGATACCCCTCCCCATACTTATACCCATCTTAAATATATATATCTACTTACTTATCACCCACGCTTACTAGATAGGTGCAAATACAAATGGTTCAAAATTCATATGGCGAGCGGATACTGAGTGAGTGGATATGAGACGGGTGGATACGGTACAGGTAAGGTCTTAAACTCATCACCTACCCACTACCCATGGTGGGTATGACTTTCTACATCCACACCCACCCACTACCCACCAAACTCATATACATCCCACTCCAACTGGTATAGGTGCGGTGCAGAATCCGTAAAGTTATACCCGTCTGCCATCCCTACAAGGACACAACAGTTCTACAAGCTAGGACACAACATATGGGAACTCAGCATCAAACGGTATTTGCAGAAGAGTTACAGGATGATCCCTCTTCTTCCGAGGTCGAGCCATTTGAGAAGGCAAGCAGTTCAGAATTCAACTACCACAGCATCAAATACTTCTGTCAGTTTGATGTTATGGCCTGAACTTACTGGCATCAGTTCAAACGAGCAACTCTATCAGTGCAGCAATGGCTCAAACATCAGGCTCGATGTTAATGGATCACCTTTTTCTGTCAGAAACGAGGATAATTCTCCATGGCCAAGGAACAGCTGCAAGTAATGGTTAGAAGCCAATCGAAAGCCTTATCCAATAACACCTCGTGGAAAACTTTCAAACTAGCAGACAACGGTACTGTCACAGACATAGCATCAAGTTCCATGCACACCGTACTGCCTGCTTTTGTGGGCTTGAGCATAGGAGGAGCGAGGTTCACACGGTGCCACCGCCGTCAAATTGATCACACATCGAAAGAGTGGCGGCCAGACACACAAGCTTAAGGAAAGGTTGTTGCCCAACATGTTTCATATTAAAACACCATTATTATCATATAATCATGATCAGGTCTCACAACTACTAAAAGTCCACATGCAAACATAAAATTACATTCATTCATCCTATCAACTTTATTTCAACATTTTAACTACAAAGAGAGTTATGAACCATAGATTTGCTTGTTGGGGCTTTGTCCTCAACTTAATGTCCCAGGGAGATTCTGGTTCACAGGACTGCATTGCAGCAACCGATTTGAACCCGAGAACGCTTAGTTTATAATAAAATATCATCGAGAATTGTGGACAACAGCAGCCCTTGAACAAACTCGCATCTGCTGGTCTTCTCTTCCTGATCCTTCACTGAAAGGGTAGACGACTCGACATTTCTGTCATCAGAACCAAATATCGGAATGAGAAAGCTGATAAAAGCCTGAAGCCATATGTGAACATTTGTGCGTTACAGTAAGGGAACAAAACCACAATTGCATGCCCTTTTCAACTATGATAGAAACTTTGAAATATGTTCATACCAAGCAAGAAGTCTATGACAATATCCAGCATCTTATCTACCAGTAAATAAACAGATAAATGACCAAGAGCATTTGAATCACCTACGTCAAGCGATGAGCGGAGTTAAAAATGCGGCCAGATCTTAAAACACAGTGAAACTTACCTTTCGGACTTGCTCACGTCTGAACTTTTCTTAGTTGTTCTAGTTTCGCGAGAAACGTGAGGCTGGACACTAACAAACTCATCAACCGTAGGTAAAATAAACGAAGACAACAAGGGATCAGGTGCAGAATTGGAAGAAGACACCATACAAGACCTCCCAAAGAGGGACTGTAGATTTCCTTCTCGTAGCTCTTTCCTCAGAAGGGAAAGTGTTGAGTGAGATCCACCTTTACGTGATTTCCTCTTGCGCTGAATGTAACCGATTGTTATGGAAATGACAATATTTTAAGACAAGACCTTACAATGATGTAACAATGATATAAGGAAACCCAACAACTAACAATGCTAGTAATGGACAGGGAAGTCGTTTTGAGTACCGACTTAAATGGTTTTAAACCCCAGGCAGGCACCCAGGAGTCAAAACCTTGAACAAATTCAGTAGAAAGGCCATAATACTCAAGGCCGTGCTTGAAACGAGGAACGCATTCTATACAGATTAAAAGGATGATTCATATAGATAATAACTCAATAGACAAGGATATCTTAAATATATTTCCATGGTGCAGTGTTATATGCGCAACCATATCAACGCCCACCCTCACTGCACAGACTGGACAAACCTGCAAAATCAACACCAGAGTACAGTTTTCCTGTTAGCTGAACTTAATTTCATCCAAATATATTCTAACTATCACAAGATTCAATTAAGTAAACTAACAGCGGAATTGTAACTCGAGTCCAGAAAGCTAATTACAGATTCAAAAATCAACTCAGTTAAGTGAATTATATGCTACTTCGAACAAATACCGATTACAAAGAGATCGAACGTGTTGAAATACATATTTTGCTTACAACACATCAAAACAAACAAGACATTAAGAAATTAATGAAAAATGATAATAAAATAGTTTTACCCCATTTTTAGCCTCCACTGGATGTTCATCATCAATGTGACAGCACAAGCCAACGATATCGAAATACTCTGTGCAAAAAGGGCATCGAAATTCCTCTCTTGTTTCATCTTCTCCATCTATTTCTTCAAACCCCATAAACATATCTGCAATTCCAACCCATTTCTACACATTAAACTATTTCCTAGTAAAAGAAAGGCAAAAATTCCCTTCATTTTCATGCTGAAACAAAAAGTAAATATTGAATTTGAAGTATTTAACCGTAAAATAGAAGTTCAAAAAAGATGGGATTTTTAAACCTTACCAGATCGTAATTGAAGAGCCGATTGATATCTCTTAGCAGCTGAAGAAAGGCAAGTACTCCACGAAGCAGCATCCATTTCTTAATCACCTTCTTGATTAAAAATTCAAACTTTTGAAGCTCTGATCTTGGATTCGTGAAGTAAATTAATTAAATTAAAGTAACAGGAACCCAAGAAAGTAAGAGAGGAAGAGGCTTGGTAGAAGTTTGGGGTTTGATGAAACACGGGAAAAGAAGAAGAGAGCTGCCTGTTGCTGTTCTTCTTCCAAAGTCGAAAGAGGAAAGTAAAGATATCAAGCCTTCGCCTTTTATATTACTCTAAAATTTTCCCTAGCCTTTACATTTTTTATTTTATAAAATCAAATTATTGAATTTTGTTTTATTATTTGATTTATTTCCAATCTGTATTGAGAAAAAATAGACCAAATAATGAGATTTATTGATCGGTTTAATGATCAAAATAGAAAAACAGCAATAGTTTAATGACCAATGAAGATATTCACCCTCATTCAATTTAAACTCCAGTTTAAGTATAAAAAAGAAGCTTGATTCAACTGCATGAATGTTAGGATCCTATCCTCAAAGAAAGGATCATGTCTTAATTATGATAACATAGAATATTTACTAGAAACATTAATTGAATTTCATTGTTGATTAATTCTGAAACTTATTATTTTACACGAATGGTTAAGACAGCAACATTACCCCTGTTCTTTGGATTGGGGTTTTGTTTTTTGTTTTAACATTGGCTGTGTCTCTAATTTTATCAAGAAAAAACTAAGCCATAGGACAAAGCCATCAAAGAAACAGCAGCATCCTTCTTCCTCTCCGAACTTCCTTCTCCTTTGACACCTTTGCTTCTTCACCATCCATGTTAATGATGATGATGATCTTCGCAACAAAACTTCGCTGCCCAAAGCAATTAATCTGATCTTTAATGGCTCCCTCGACCCACTAACTCTGCCACTAGGCTTCATGTCGTCGTTATCAGTAGCAATATTATTTGTTGTAAGAATAGGAGAGCTTGTTGTGATGGTGCTGGAGGAGGAGGAGGAGGAGGACGATGGTGATGGAGATGGTGAACGCTGTTTCACTTTCTTATTCTCTGAGTTTTTGTTCAAACCCAAAATTGCTCTTCTTTTCTTCCTATGATTTATCCCACATGCATTGCATAGTGACTGAAAATACCAGAAAAGAAAATCACCAAACATAAGCCAAGAACACTTCAAACTTATTGACTGCAGAGCCAGACACCAAAGTACAGTTATGACTGCTACACAAGGAAACAAGCAAAGAAGCAATATTGATCACCCTAGAGGTAAAACAAAATCTGATGCAGGGGAGTATACACTATAAACACACACAGCCCACAGGCAAACTTCATAGTCTGATTTGATCTTTAACCCTTGGGTGGACCATAAGTATTATCTAACTCCCTAGTCTGAGTTTGATCTATTGGTCAGTCTTGCAAATACAGATTCCTGGAAGAAAAGCAGGATTCAGGGATACAGAAGTGAAAATGAAGTCTGGAACTTGGCTATCCAGCTTCCAACGGGATGGCATCAAAGCTACAATCATCCTCTTTCCTTCTCTCTATTCTTCCGCACATTTCATTTTTCCCCTTTAAATAAAGAAAAAGTCAGTGGTTAGAAAAGGAAATCCCGCTCAACCAAAAGACCCAATTTCAGCCAGCCTATTTATAGACAAAGAAAGCTGATTCACCCAGTTACCGTAGTAGGCCACGGGGAGAATACCACCAAAGGTTCAATTTCTAATTACTTTCCAACAGTTAACCCAAGGGATTCTATTATCTTTTTTTTCCTAAATAAAACCGATAACTCGATTCTGGGTGAAGCCCCAAACTAATCAATTGTATTGGCCAAGTCTGAAACCCCAACAGGCAGATCAGAGCAGCTCCATCCAACTCCTACAAGTCTTCAACTCACTCAAATCAGCTTTCGCGAAACTCCCAAACTAAAGCCGATTCCAGATCTCTTCTCCCAGACTGGAATTCCCGACTTACTTTATGTTCGAATAACCGACATCACTAAAAAAATATACCCTTTTTAGCCACTTAAGGGACACGTTATAGGTTAATAGGAATGACAAATCAATGCAATATGAGCTCTAGACTATGTTAGACAATATCAACCCGAGGAGCAAAGGGCCTTCTTCATGCAAAGAACCAAATTCTTACTCGATTGTTTGGAAACTTTACAAGTGAAAGACATAGTTCCAGTAAACAATACTAAACAAAACAAAAAAAGCAAACAACAACAACAAGAAGAAGGTTTTGGTGAAGAAGAAGAAGGTTTTGGTGAAATGGGAAGTTGAAATGATTAAAAGTAATACCTTTGGTCCAGCAGGTCCACCTCTCCAAAGAGGAGTTTTTGTGGTTTTGCAATCAGTACAAAACTTCTTCACACTCTCACTCATTGTACTACCTTCATTCAATGATTCCTGAACCATAACAGAAACCAAATCAGTATTTAAACAAACAGAAAGAACCAACCTTTTGAACTGAAAGTGTGCTTCTTCACTAACCTTCTCCCTCAGATCCATTCCACCCATGAAGCAGGTGTATACAGAGAGATCTTTCATTAACCAGCAGAGCAAAGAGGGAAGAACAGAAGAAGTTTGGGTTATCAAAACCGAAGCATCTTTCTTTGTTGTCTTGATTTATTTTGCAAAGAAACAGAGCAGCTTTAGTGATGAAACTGAGTGAAATGGGAAAATAAATATATATATTCAAAAATTACAAGAGAGACCAACGTGAGAAGAGAGCCAGACAAACCCTAGACAGATGATATGGAAAAGACAATAATGACCTTGCTGAAAGCGAATCCCCGCCTCCTGTGTTGATGAAAAATGAAAATACAATTGTAACACCCGCCAAAACTTTTGAGGGAGAAATCCACGTGGCAACAGGGGAGAGTAACTTTTGAGGTGCGCAGCGTTTTGTCAATCAAAACAGGTGAAATAAAAAATTAAACGTTTTAAAATTTATATATTCAATTAAATTTAAAGTTTATGGATCGATTAGTTTAAATAAAAAATAAGGGTAAAGTATACTTTTTATTTTAAAAGTTTCAAAGTATTTTTAAAAAAATTAATGTTCAAATTTATATCATTAAAATTTCAGGTGTTTAATAGTTAACTGTTATTAAAAAATTGTTAACTAATTAAAATTGATATATTTATTTTATTTTTTAAAATTAAAATTTTAAATTTTTTTTAAAGATATTTTTCAAAAATTTAAAATAAAACAAATTTTACAAAACATAGCATAAATAATTAAAATAATTTAAATCAAACACATAAATCACCACTAAACATGGCCCTTGAGTACATCCATTTGGTCGTTAGTTTTATGTGGACATTTCACCTAACAAGACTTCGCTAGAAAACGTTGAATGCTCAGCTGAAATGCTGAACGTCGATTTGAGGTTTGGATTTGAGAAAATTTAAGGATTTGAGAATTATTTTGTGAAAAATATTTTCTTTTAGATTTTTTGAAAAAAAATGTTTTTTCAAAATATAAAGTAAAAATAAATTATTCCCACATTTTTTAATATCATTTAATATTCAGATGCTAAAGGTGTATATTCAGTTAAATTAGTTAACCAATCAAATCAAATCAACCAAAATTCATTAATTAATAAAAAAATTAAATCAATAACTTTTAAAATAACCAAAATGTGTTATGAGATTTTAGATTAAATGCATAATAGATCACTGAATTACGTTAAAATAAATTTTAAATCATTAAAATTTTATTTTATATTAATTCGATAAATGTTTAATAATATTTTATAATATTATGAAATTTAACAATCGTTTTATATTTTTTTAAAAATTAATAATTATTTTTATAATATTTATTATATAATAGTTTTAATTAATTTAATTAATTAGTTTAAAAAAATTAAATTAACCAATTAATATTTAATATATAATAATCGTTCGGATTTACATAGAAGCATAAAAGCACATCCTGACGTGCAATATTCCCAAATCACCAGAGCAAAGACACGACAACTACCATGGCGAATACAATTTCAGACTCGCAATATATTTATTTTACGACACTTTAATATAAAACAACTCACTCTGTCTGGTTCCTGATTTACTGTAACGCATCTCCAAAGCTATATACCGTCTCTATGACTCTATTCCCCCTTTCTTAATATTATGAACCTGGCTGTGTCGTTAACCCACGGCAGCCTAATAACCTTTTCACACCAGAACACGACCATGGACACAATCATGGCTACTAGCCAAAGACAAGACACCTCACCTGGAACACAACTGTTGTGCCATCAGGATCAGCTCCATAAGGAGCTCAATGCAGGGCCAGATAAAATTCCTGAAACATAAACCGTTTGTAAAACGCAAAACCACTGATTCAAATGGTAGATATATGCAGAATAAGACAATCGTACATCCAGTCTAAGACAACATAATATGGTGGCGGCAGTAGCACATACCTCTAGCTGAAATTAAACCCCCCTGAAGGAACTGGAAGATCACCCCCTCCAAAATGAAACCCTGTTTGAGAGGCATCACCTGGTGGCATTGTCTCCTCCTCCTCCAACCAATATGTCTCGAGAATTTTCACAGCCTTTTCATAAATCTCCGTGTTATCGTGGGACTGTAAATTCTCAATTTTCTCTAGACCCTCTGCATCGTCGATCATCTGAGCATAGAGATTCACTCCTCCAGAACTGCCGATGTTCTTATCAACTTCTCCAACCTTCAAAATGTTTTCAAGACCTTCTAAACAAACTGTTACTATCCTTGGATCAGGGCAGTTGAGAAGATCACACAATGGCTTGATACAACCTTGACTTACAAGGAATCTGATATACACGACGTGCACAGATTAAAACTAGTTTGTCATTTAATAATCTACAGAAACATATGGTAAAAATTTCATACTTGATCTGATCATGAGTACCACCAGACGTAGCATTTGAGATGGCCCATGCCGCTTCTTTCTTGATCTCGAATTCAGCATTTTGAAGCAGATGAACAAGCGGAGCTATAATATTAGCTTCAATCACAGCCTGTAAAATTCACAGCTCACATATCCAAAATTGATAAAACCAATATAAATATCAAGGCAACTAGAAAGTGATAACAGTTAGAATTTATACCTGAATCTGCTCCTTATTTCCAGCTGTGATATTTGAGATTGTCCAGCAAGCTTCCTTCTTGATGCTCTTTTTAAAATTATTTGCCAAGAGATTTAAAAGGCATGGCAATGCTTGGTGATTGATAATACACTGTGCACCACAAGGATTTTCCCAAAAATAAGAAAAGACAAAATGGATATGTTAGATAAGAAAAAAAATACAGCCTTAATCAGCAGCAGATAGGCCAACTATGTTTACAATGTAAGAGGAGGATCACTGTCGATTGAGTGAGAAAACAAAATTACAAGAGACATACTCCTAGCAACATCTTTCAAAGAAGAAAACCTTGGAAGTGGCTAATACCTGGGTTTGCGTATCATCCCCGAGTGAGAAAACAAAATTACAAGAGACATACTCCTAGCAACATCTTTCAAAGAAGAAAACCTTGGAAGTGGCTAATACCTGGGTTTGCGTATCATCCCCTGTGACAATATTTCCAACTGTGCGAAGAGCAGGAATAAGCACAGAAGGAGATGGGTGCCTGCGAAAACCGAAGAATTTTAGATTTTGGTCAACTGAACAAAAAAAATAAATCACAGATAAAGGACTCGGATTTAATCAGCAGCAGATAGTCTAACTCACATCAAAAGCTCCACTAGACGCCCACAAACACCAGCTTCTATAACAGCTTGGATTTTGTCATTCGTACCATCAGAAAGATATGAGAGAGCCCAACATGCATCGGTTAAGACTTCATCGTTTGAACTAATAAGGAGTGCCAATGCAGGAAGTGCAGGTTTAACCTGAACAATGAATAAAGGATAAAGTAAATGACGACTTCAAACACAGGACTGATTATCTCAGATTTCAAAGAAGACAAAGGACAATTTGTTTCACAGCAAATCAATAGACATGAACATGAACATGAACAAACTTGGGAATACTTGTTAAACAAAAAGGTCAAACCAGATCGAAGGGAGGTTGGGGCTTTCCCCGACAAAAATTCGAGAGTGTCCATGTAGCATTTCTCAGCATAGATAGTTTAGCATGTTCATTTAATTGTGCCAACAAAGGAAGCAAAGCACCATGACCAAGAACCAGATCACGACATCTAGGAGAATCTCCAGCTACATTTCCCAACGCCCAGACAGCCTGAAGTTCAGAGCAAAAAGATAAACTAAGATTATATAAAATATTTCACACTAGCTTTCGCCAAGTAAAGTTCAATTTGTCACACTTCTATATTCCGTCAATCAAAATGCCTTCCATGTGCTTACCTGCTCACGAACATCATCACTTGGCAAAGCAAGCAGTTTCACAAATATTGGAACAGACCCATGATCAATTACCACCTTTGTGTTCTCAGATGTCCCAGAAGCAATATTAGTAAGGGCCCAAGCTGCCTCAAACTACAGAAAAATGAGAGAAGAAGCTTAAGCCTAAGAATTTGAAGTCATAAATAATATTGAAGCTAACAAGAAATCCAACCTGAAGCTGAGGGAAATCATCCCTGACAAGGAATTCAACAAAGCGAGGAACAACTCCTGCTTGTATCACTTGCTCAATAGGTGGGCTACGTTCTGAGATAAATAACACAAGATATTATTATTTTAGAAAATTTTACCATTATCAAACAAAATTATTAAGATGAATTTCTCACCAATAGAAAGCAGTTTCCTAAACTGTGTAGTCGCCTCAAGTTGCATATTGCTATCATCGCTCAAGACACCAGCAACCATGGCTGGCAAATTTTCCAACTGCAGTGAAAGAGTTGAACATTATCAAAACAATCCAATGCAAAAATTGATAAAACCTGTCATATAAAGTAAACCATGGCAAAACCAAATCCATGGAACATACAATCATGCATGCCAAAATTGAAATAAATCGTGCCTTGAATAAATTAGAAGAGGAACTTCATTAAGACAATTAGCTAACTTAATCGTTAAGCTTAAAAAACTAAAAAAAGGGCCTCAATCGAACCATGATACGAGAAGAAATGAAACAAATTGTTTATTTGACAATTCATGTTCCTTACCTCATCAACATAATCGAAACCTAATATAAGCAAAATTCTCTAAAAGTAACAACTGATAATAATCCTAATTATATAAGATCAAATTAAAAAAAAACGAACAATCTAAAGAATAAGAAATCGTCAACAGCTTTTACTAATATAAGCAAAATTCTCTAAAATTAACAACCGATCATAATCCTAATTCAATAAGATTAATAAAAACGAACAATCTTCGAATAAGAATTAAGAAAGCTTCACCAGTTTAGCATTTTATGAATGCTGAAGAATAAACGGGAAAATAGAACAATTGGAAATGGACCTTTTTTTCTACAGCCGACGACTGAAGAGAGGCAGGCATTGGCTGCGTCTGGAGTCCTTCACGTCGCTTCTTCTGAAGACTCTCTTCACGGCGGTTCTTCCTAATCTCCACCATGTTATCCTCCCTCCTCCGCCTTCCCTCTTCGGCGTCCACCGCCACCTTGTACCTGTTCCTCCGAGCCTCCGTCCTCGTGCTTGGTCTCAAAGACATCTTCTCTGATTTTCAAAAATAAAACAATGATTCAATTATACCCAAAGGAACTTTCCAAACCCAGTGGAATAATTTAAAGCTTTTAATTGGATTTTTGATTGAATTGAAGAGGGAGAGAAAGGAGGGTTTATATAAGATTGTTTCGGTAACAAATTTCCCTAGAAAGGTCCTGGATTAGAGTTTAATTACAAGTTTACCCCTTCTTCATTTTATAAATATTTTAACCATTTAAATATATTGGACATTTAGTCCCTGAACTTGACATTTTCCTGCAACTGATCCTTGAACTTGATAAATTTTTAATTTGATCCTCGAACTTAGATTATGTCACACATTTTAGCTATTTATGCCAAGTTGAGAACAGTTCCCTGAACCCCTGAGTTCTCATCGGTTGTCCAACTGCAAGTTTTGCCACTCCATCGGCAACACCGTTCCCTTCCCCAGCTATATGGCAAACATCAAGGCCCAACCCCTGCGGCCATGTCCATGTCAAAAAATATTTATAGATGGATAAATGTGCGTTTATTTTCATCTCAATATTTTTCAAATTTACATCTAGACTACTATTCACACTTATAAGCATGGAATTATTAATTGAGCTATAAATTTTGGGTGAAATTGAAATTCGAAAACAAATTGAATTTTGGGTGTCTTTGAAACCTTATAAAGCACCCCCTACAGGCTACAGGCTACAGGCTACAGGCCTACACCAATCACCTGGCTCGGTCTCTTCTGATCTTTGATTCCAGTCACGAACACTTCACAACAAAAAACTATTCCAATCACTACAAAAATGGAGTGCCAAATCCCAAACGGACAAACCTTTCCCGAAGGCTACGCAGAAACCAACAGCTCCACGCCCTACGCCAGTGCACCTTCAAGCCCGGGACGGGCACCGAGACCCGCTCCCGGGTTCATCAATAGCGGGTTCTTTTACAGTGCACCCGCTAGCCCCATGCATTTCGCGGTGACATCGTCAATGGTGTCATCGTCAAACTCAACGACGCAGCCCTCTTCTCCCGATTTCGAGTTCTCAGCGAGATTCGGGTCATTGGGACCGGGTCAGATGGGGTTCATGAGTTCGGCTGACGAGCTTTTCTTGAACGGAAAGATTCGACCCATGAAACTATCCACTCATTTGGAAAGGCCTCAGGTTTTGGCTCCGTTGCTGGATCTCGAACAGGAAGACGATGACGGCGGAGAAGATTTAAGGGGCAGAGATCGTAGGTCGTCGAGTTTAAGGAGAAGAACAAGATCCATGTCGCCTTTGAGAACCGACACAAACGAAGATTTAAGCAGCAAAACCGAGCATAACAAAGCTGGGAGAAGCTCAAAGAAATGGGTTTTCTTGAAAGATTTCCTCAGGACCAAAAGCGAAGGAAGAAGCAACAGCAACTATTATAAACTATGGTCGACGATTTCATTCTCTCCGGCGAAGGAAAAGAAGCCGAAAGCCGGCGCAGGAGAATCGAATTCGAAGAAGAAGAAACCTATAAACGGGATAGGGAAAAGGAGGGTTCCTCCATCGCCACATGAATTGATTTACACTGCAAACAGAGCACAAGCAGAAGACTTAAGGAAGAAGACATTTTTGCCTTACAGGCAAGGCTTGCTTGGCTGCCTGGGATTTAGTTCAAAGGGTTATACTGCCATGAATGGTCTAGCTAGAGCTTTGAATCAAGTTAATTAAAGTTTCCATTCCTGTAAACCCACCATTTTTTGATGGACTTGTTAAAATATTCAGACAAATGTTGCAGAGATCAATGGTTTAGAACAGTACTTTCCATCATTAATCCATTCATGTAAGAGTTCAACGTTGCAAAGATCCATGATTTAGAACAGAGATTAACCCTATCTTCTTCTTCTTCTTCTTTGATTATCGAATCAATAATATCAGAATTCCCACACAACATTGACCTGACCTACCAATCCAAAACCAGACTCATCAAGTTCTTGTCTGTTCCTTGTCTCTTCAACTTTTGAGCTTCACACGCACATGGTGCTTTTCCTTCTTTGTTTACATTGCATGAGATCTGGGTTTGTTGGGATTTACAAAAGACATGATTTGTGACATCAGCATCAGGAACAATGAGTTATATACGCATAATTTTATGTTAGACGAATCTATAAATTTTTTAAAAAAATAAATTTATAATATTTTAAAAGATAAAATTAACATTTAATAAAGAATTATATATTTTTTTTAATTTTAAAATCTTATAAATAATTACCCTTTGTAACCCAAGTCATCCTTGATTAGTGATATCTTTGTTGTTAAGAAATTAAATGATCATCATAATTGTATGTTTGGTAGACATTGACATCCAATGTTGTATAATATTAGACGACAATGACATGAATTATGCGAGAACAGAGAGACAAGAACAAAATTTAAAGCTTACTTTTTTAGACCTCAACTTAAACAAAGTATTACAAAGGATAATCTTACAATTTGTTTGAAAAAAAAATGTTTCTAATAAATTAATGTAAACACACATGTAATAAAAATGAATAATTTAATTAATCGATTAAATGTTCGATATTAGGGTATATCATCAAAGGAAGGATAGGTCTTGAGTGAGGCATGACAAGTTTAAAATTTATCCAAAATTTTAAAATATTAAACTTTTAATTCTATTTTAAATTAAAATTTTATTTTTTTAAGTTTTAATACTCACAAAAATATATTTTAATATTTAAATTTTTGATAATATTTTTTAAGTATCTATGCTAACATAAATAAGTTTCAATATTTATCAAAAAAGCATAAAAGATCATAACATATCATTACAAAATTTAATAGTATTTAGAAATTTTAGATAAATATCTAATTTTATTTTCTTTTGATCGTGTTTTAAATTAGGTAAAAATCATTTATCTTTTTTTATGTTCTCGTTTTAAATTAGAGATTTAGGGTGTAAGGTGTAAGGTTTAGGGTTCAAGGTTAGAAGATGTGATTAAAGTTTAGAAAATTAGGGGTATAGTATATTTTTAGGGTATAGGATTTAAAATATACAAAATAAAAGTTGTAGTTTAAAATTAAATTTTTAAAAAAATTTCAAAAGAGATAATAGACCCGGAAAATGGTTTTTACTTTCTTAAATTTGTTGTACATTAAATTGGTGCCAAAGTAATTGCCGATTTCTATTTAAAAACTGTGTAGTCAACAGCCGATTCTTCATCCATAAATCCCTTGTCCATGGATGTTGTCTGTGTTCTCCCAACGGAACCATAATAATACAACTCACATGAATTATCCTCACCCGGTCAGATCCGCTGGTGCATCCTTTGTCGTCACTCCATTCCACTCTGCAAATTCATTCAACCTCATCACGCTTTTCTGATTTATGGGTCCTTTGATTTCTAATGGGAAAACAACAGCACATCGTCCTCTACTAACTCTACCTGACACAGTCAGATGAAAAGTGTTTGGAGGGTGGGAAAAAGAGGAAGAAACTAAAATCAAGAATTTCAAATTCTGACAGCACAGAGGAAAGGGATATGATAAATGCAGTAGACAGAACAGCAGGAAACTGCTGAGTTATAGTAGGAAACAGAATAGAAGGTATCAAGAGTTACTCTACTGTACAACATAGGACTCAAGATAGACACGGCAGATCTACAGATCAGTTAAGAGTTATCCTGTCAGATGGAGTGTATTGTATAAAACACATGAAATTATATCATAAATCTTTTTTATCATATTTTTTATAATCATAATTAATTAAATTTGTTTATCTTATTTTTTAAAAAGGTAAATTATCATTCTCTTTTTTATATTTATTAATAAGTGAATAATTATTTAAAATTAAACAGATTTAATTATTTAGATTATGAATGAATGAACAAGATTCATTATATATTTCTCAAAAATTAAAGGGAAGAAAAAATGATTTCATGGGAAATGGTGATAATTATGTTGAAGTGTCGTCTTGGTTAAATATACAAGTCAATTGATCACTCGAGTTTAACCTTGATATCCGCTCACTTCTTTAACATTTCTTTGTTTCATTTGTATATTATAAACACGTATATTTAATTTATTATCCAATTAATTTATACAATAATTAATAAAATAATATTTTAATTTAATTTATTTAATACACAACTTTTTGATTTGTTATTTTTTATAAAATTATTACGATTATTATTCTAAGATAAATCACGATTCGAGTGCATTAAAATCAATAATCAAAATGAATACATCTAAATATTAAATTTGAGTTAAAAATAAATATCAAATATATTGAAACCCCAAATTTAGTTGTCCCCAAGTATTAAATTTAGTCCATAATTAGATTACTTCAGAACTTCCTTTTGCCATTGAACCAGTCTTTATTAGACTTTCATAGTTTACACGTTTCTTTTGCAAGCTCATTAATTATGCAATTTGACTGTCAGTGACACTGACCATCGAGCATAGCAGTCGGTAAATAGGGCGCTGTCGGATCCACAAGGCAACAAGCTAAATTTAAACGTGAATAAGATATAATTTGATATTGTTTTTAGAAAACAAAATAAAAATATTTAAAAATAATATTTTAAATTATTTAATTTAAAATAAAAATATTTAAAAATAATATTTTAAATTATTTAATTTAAAATAAAAATATTTAAAAATAATATTTTAAATTATTTAATTTAAAATAAAAATATTTAAAAATGCAGATGACAAAGTTGGGAACTTGAATGATTCAAACTAGTGAAAAAATCTAGTGATCATAAAGACAAAAGGAAAGGGCATCTCGCTGTTCAGACAGTTTAAATCATAGTATTAAAAAAGTATTCAGTCAATGTTTCATTTGCCTGAAGCATTTAATTCCATTTCCCTCCTAACAGGAAACTCGTAAAAACTACAATTCTTGTAGAGGTGTTGGGAAAATGTTTAAGACTGCCGCGGGCGTTTTTATCTGCAAACTAAATTGTCAGCGAAACATTGCAGTGATCATGCCCTACAGTTCATCCTGCAACCAGGCCACAAGCATTGATCAATAAACATAATGAAACCGGTAAGTTAATACGTCACACCGGAATAACTACTTACATGAACATCTTCATTGGCCTCGTCGTCCGATTTGGCATCAGAATCAGACTCATGTCCTTCAGCATCATCGGCATCATCATTATCCTCAGCCTGGAAAAACAGGTAACACACGATAAAACAAAACAACGACAAACAGAGTAGTCACATTTTTGAAAAGGGACTTTGGGTGCTTACATCGGAATCGACTGAATCATCCTTTGATTCCTGAAGATCAAGTTTTCATTAATTAGAAAGGAAACACAAAAATGCAAGTAGTATGAAATTAAATGTTGCAATAGTGAAGAAAATACCTCTTCCTTTTTCTCTGCCTCCTCAAATGCCGCCTTCTCAGCCTGCAGTAGCCAATAGCATCAGCCAAATATGACAACAAAATTATGAGAACATAAAATATAAAGATTCACGTACATCCTTCTGCTTGCCCCATGTTTCTTCAGCTAGTTTCTTGGCATACTCTACGTCGTCAGCAACTAAGATGTTATCAAACATTGTTCCAGATTTCACCTGACAAAACACAAACATTTATCTCATTATACAATTCTAAAATGAACAGGGAAGATAATTAACAGGATACGAGTAAACAGTAGAGTACCTGCCACAACTCAATACCAACATACTTCAAGTTAGGGAATACATAGAGTTCTGGGTCATCCTTAAAATCTATGGACCATGGAAAAGCACAGGGTTAAATAAACTAAAACATTTTAGGCACAACAGAAATTAGCTTAGTTAAAGACCTGGGTTGTCAATCATTGGTGCCTTCCACTTGCCCTGGTAGTTGGGGTTCTTGATTTTCTGAAAATAAAGGGGAAACTGTTACAAATTGCTAACTCAAAAGTTATACCATATGTTGCAATTAAGTAGGGATCTCACAAACCTTTGGCGTCCATGGGCCCTTGTACTCTTGGTTGGGAATTGTTGGGGCAGTCCATTCACCATCTTCCTCATCATCCCAATCTTCAGGCTGGGGTAAATGATTTTAATCAATAAACTTTACAAGGTAATACTGTTTAAAGATAAAACCAATCCAAAAAGAAATAAATAACTACCTTCTTAGCATCGGGATCAGTAATCTCTTTGGGAATGTCATCATAACCCTATAGTATCAAAGCACTATAGGTTAGTTGCCTATTGCATCTTTAGGCAGTACATACAATGTAGCATAAGAGAATGTTATTACCTCCGGCTTTTTGTCTTCAGGATCAGGAATGTATTCCTTGTCATCCCAATCTTCAGGCTGCCCATCATGCAAAGTATTCAAGTTGTACTCAAAATGCATACAAGAAAAAAGTAAACCAAAAAAGATAACTGAAATAGGGTGCGACACATTACCTTCTTGGCCTCAGGATCCTTGATCTTCTTTGGTGGGAGAAGATTCCAATCAGTGTACAAGCTACCAGTTTGTTTCTCAACATTATCAATAAGGATGCTGTAGGTAGCATCTGGACGGATAATGAACGTATAAACATGAGTTAGTTGATCGGTCTCACAAGGAACTTCCTTTTTGATCAAGTGGTTTGTCCCATTGTAGGTAAGAATAGCATGTACTTTCTTGGTGCTGTACCCACAGATATCAGGCCCAAACATGATGCTGCAACACACCAACATAAGATAAAAAATCCGTAAATCTAACAATAATATCTATTAGAGACGTGAAAAGGTTAGATCACAGGGCATGAAAAAACCTGTATGGGGTGTCACCGCCAAATTTCTTTTGGTCAATGTCACCGCTGAGCAACTTCATGTAGCCACCACCACAGTCAAGCTTTTGCTCATGCTTCACGGAAAATTGGAAGACTAGGGTCTTACCCTTGTTGTTAACTTCTGGAAACTCAGCTGAAATAGCATAGAACCGGTAGTCTTCGCTAGTTTGAATACCTGTACAAGAAGCACAATCATATATAATTAACTTGAAAATTAATCTTTATCTATACCAAATTATGAGTAATTCCAAAAGTTACCTTTGTCATTCGGATCTCCATTCCATTTTCCAGAAGTGTAATTCCATTCCCCAGCCATGTTCTCATCTTTCTTCCAGTCAGATTTTACCCACCGGCTTTCCCATCCATCTAAAGTTTAACAACAATAGAAAATCAAAATCAGCCAAAAAGCTGGCAATAAAAGCTGTTTGAAAACAGTGAAATTTAAAATAAGTACACTTAAAGCACAGGCGGCTTCCTTTTCTTACGTTTTTTTTCGTTTCTAATGAACATAACAAGCAAAGTACGATAAATAGGAACGCATTAGGCTTTACTCTTGTATCTATGGATGCAGCTAAAAAGGATAACCCACTGTCATTGCTACAAACCAACATTTTCATCCCCTTACCTTTGTTTTCACATAAACAAATACTTCATCGCAATTATCAATGAAAAATGAGGAATAAATGTTTTTTTAAAGAGGAATAATATAATAATCATCATTACCTTTTTTTACTTCTACAGTTACGCATCAATTGAAACATTAGATATCGTACATTCATTGTCATTTCTTATCACAATCAAGCTACATTTCTCTAACGCTAAATCTATTATGGAAAGAACATGTAGAACCAACTTAAGAAATCAGATTATTAGCTGATCTACTCGAATCAGTTGCATTTCTCAACGTAATTAAGCATTTGAGTAATAAACAAATAAAAACAATTTGATAGCCAAAATAAAGCATATAAACCACCGATCCGTAAAAATTAGATCAAACTGTAAGCTAAAACGTCTACAAACCAAGCCGATCTAAAAGTTCGGATACGATGGACAGATTTAGTAATAGAGAGCGAAGAGAAATGAGTAAAGGAGTTTACCTTCGAAGCGTTCTTCAAAGAAAATCTCAGCAGAGGCAACGGCGACGAGAGAGAGGAGAATCAGAGAGACAAAAGTTGTTGATCGCTTTTGAATCGCCATGGCTGATCTCATCTAACAGAGAGAAGAAGTAGAGCTGCACTGAGAGGGCAAGGCCAAGCGTGGGTTCCTCTATATATTCGTTGAATTCCATGGGGTTCTGGTTTTCAGCGATACAGTTAAAAATTGAGGTATTATGTTTGTTCTTACGTGGACCAATAATATGAAGACATATCATTCGTTAGTGTCATTGGAATGACGTGGCGCAAAGCTATTGGGAGGAAGTTTTACATGACACGTAGGAAACTTTTTTGTTTGTTTAGCTAGGGGTTTTAAGAAGTTAAAATTTCAGTCTGTTTGGTTAGGGGTTTAAGAAGTCGGGACTTGAAATTTCTGTTACAATTTTTTTATTATTAATATTTATTTTACTTTTTAATGAAATATATTAGAATATAATTAATATATTTAAAAAATATTTTGATTTACTTTTCAATGCACGTGCCGAGACGTAATTAGATTCATTTTCTCTTCCTTAAGCCGTACTCAAAAGAATAAGGGTAAATTACAATAAAAGTCACTAACTTATAGATAAAGTTATATTTAAATCATCTAATTATTAAAAATTATATTTAAATTACTTAATTATGAGTAAAGTTATATTTGAGTTATCCAATTATTAAAGATTATATTTGAATCATTTAATCATGAATAATATTATACTTTAATTATATGATTCAAATATAACCTTAGTATCTTCCTCATAATTATATAACCCAAGTATAACTTTTAATAATCAGTGATGTAAATATAAACTTATACAGATTGGCGACCTTATTTAAAAATAAAACATAATTGATTGGCCTATGTTGTAATTTTTCCGAAGAATAATCTGTTTGAAATCTGATTCCATCAATCCTCACCCTTGTTTAAACCCCAAATCAGGAATTCAGGATAGACTTTTTAGGGTTCGTCAAGATTTCAACCTTTTCCAGTTTCCAATGGATTTCCAGATGGGAAGAGTTCAGCTTTTGGGCCTCATCGTCGGAGTAATCGTCCTCAGTTTTTCCGGTAAGAAAACAATCGCCAAAACGTTCTCGTTGTGTCCTCATGTTTCATTTCCCTTTTTTGGTTTTAATTTGTCCCCATATTCGTGAAATTATTTCCTTATGCAGTGTACTAGAAACTAGAACTTTAACGGTTTAATTGATTGCTTTGGGTTGTTGATATTAAAAGTTTGACCCTTAATTGCAAGAACAAATCTCGATTTCGTGGGATTCAAGTTATGTTATTCTTTGTTTTGTTGGGTAACTCTTATAGACTAATTTGGCTGTTCTCTAAACTGGGTCATGACCCTTTGTTTCCTATTGGGATTTTATGTGATTTTAGGGTTTATGCTGAGAGTATGCCATTATCTGCCTAACCATGCTCTTAAATGCATTTTTTGCCTTAGTTTGCGGTTTATGTTTTCTACATTAATTTAATTTGTATTTATTCTTGTAGCTGAAAAATGTAGGGAGCTGGTTGGGGAGCAGGCATCGTCCCGAAGTGGGCAATTTACTTTGTTGAATTGCTTTGATATGGGATCTGGTTCTGTAGCTTGTTTGGTAAAGGAGGGCGTGAAGCTATATTTCTATAACATTAGATCTGTTCATGTCGAGAGAGCTAGGAATGTTGCGATCGAGAAGGCGATAGAAGATGCTGTATCACAGGGCATGGCTGCTAAAGAAGCAGCGAAACTAGCACAAACAGAAGGGAAAAAGGCGGCAAAGTTGGCAACACGCCAAGCTAAGCGCATTATAGGTCCTATTATTGCCTCTGGATGGGATTTTTTCGAAGCTATATACTATGGTGGTACTATTGCTGAAGGATTTCTAAGGGGTACAGGTACATTATTCGGCGCCTATGGTGGTGGTTTTCTCGGTGAGCAAAGGCTCGGAAGGGTTGGTTATCTTGTGGGAAGTCATTTGGGGGGTTGGTTTGGTGGTAGGATCGGACTGATGGTTTATGATGTGGTCAACGGAGTGCACTACATGCTTCAATTTGTTCAAAGCGGAGAAAGTGAAAATCATGAGGCACCAATTTATGAAAAACCAGAAGATTCAGAGGATTCCTATGTTTTTGGAAATTCTGATGCATATGAATCTCCACCTGATGAGAGCTCCGAATCACAAGAAAGTGAAAATCTTGAGTCTTCTGTTTATGAAAAATCAGAAGTTTCAGAGGATTCTTATGTTGAAGATATTTCAGGTGAATACGAAACCCCACCGGAGGAGAGCTCCGAATCAGAAGAAAATTCTAGTTTCTGGTGAACAAATTGTAAGTTCAGGTTGTTACTTTTTTAGTTCAGATGAACATGTATAGGATCAAAAGAAACTGAAATTTAGTTGCCCAATCCCCACATATAAATACTCGAACCATTTGATATCTTGTTCTTTTTTATCTCTCAGTGTTGGATTGATGGTTGTTTGATCCCCATGTAGCCCCAAGATAATGAAGATATTTGTTGCTAGAGATTCATTCTCTATTGTTCAATAGATACCTTAGATGCATAAGGAGCCCAAGTCAACAACAACAGCATTAACCTTGAAATTTATCTCGGAGGTAACCACTTTGGATCAAATTAGTTAAAAGTTGAGTCATTTTGAATTGTTTCGGTTCTATTTGGATCAGTGTATAGTGTACCATAGAGTAAATTTAAATACCATATCAAAGTTGGTAAAGATCTTTATAGTTCACTGAATTATATGGGCTAAAGCTCAATACATTAATTTTTAGTAAATTTGTTGATCATCATTTATTTCTGTATGTGCTCACTGAAAGCCATATTTGATGGAATGGCAAATTTCATGAGAAATATCCAATAGAAGGCATCCAAGATTTATATAAACTAGAGCTCATCCATTGACATGGTTGGGATCCGGCCGTGATTATACATATGGATAAGGGGTGTTCATAACTGGCTCAATAGGTACCCAAAGACCTATTAAGTTCAATATCATTACCATAGTAGTACTGTGTTTCACTTTTCCTTCCACCTTTTAACCTATATTATGAGCTTATTAAGCTTTTGGGTACACATTGAGCCAGTTATGAACACCCTTACATATGAAAACACAATCAAGAAAATTCAGATTTCAGAATGGAAACATGCCTTGAAATAGGATCCTTGGTGTCCCTACCTAGGGGCTAGGGCATCTTTTACAAAAGAGATCATGCCATAAGAATTAAGAGATTTGTATGATCTATATGAGACCCAGTCATGTTCTTAGTTAACTGAATCCACCCTAGTGGCATATAGTGTAGACATTATATAAAGGAACCAATATAAATGAACAAGTTGAATTGTTTATTTCCAGAACCAACCCTAAAGGCATTTGAAAAGCTAGGTTGCCCCCATGTGAACAGTATCCACCGCAATTTCGACGTCGAGTAGTCGCGGTTGCCTGCTAGCCCTACTGTTGGACCCATCAGCACATCCACCCTTCTTTATCAAAAGCAATCTTTACACTTCCCTTTTTCATAACCATAGATATAGTGCTCTGAATGTCGACACACACAACTATTAAATACATGAAGATTTCCTTAGTGCTCTTTTCAGTACTTTGTAAATGAACTGTTTCCGGTTGCCACATTTCCTTTTCAACCCTGATCCTATTGGTTAAAATATCTAGCAATATATAACACCAATTATGATGCATTAAAAAGCAAAATAGACTGTAATAATAATGAATTAAAAAGGGTTTTAAAATGGAGAGTACAATCATTGCTTATTTATCAAACAGAAGAAATTTCGTGGGTCACTTGTTGAATCAGCCATGGCCATGGGTTTGTATGAAAAGCTTAACGTGTCAGGGGCACCTTGAACAGAGGAGAAAATTCCCCAGGCCTAAAGGATGAGCAGTGCACCTGCACTCACTTTTAAGACACAACCATTCTCTCTAAATATTCACCATTCAATACAAAAGGAAGAAAGAAAAGGGCCATTACCTGATTATATAATTCAAACAAAAGGAAGCACTTGCTTCTACTATATACACGTCTGGTCTCAGACAAAAGCTGGGGTTTCAAATTTTTAAATTGTAAGGATCAGATTAGCTTTCATGGAATGGAGTGACAATGTCAACAGACAGATTCACCTTCTCCAAGTGGACAAGTTTTGAATATAAATATTACCCGAATTCGAATATAATTGTTGAAAAAATAGTGCATATTTAGATGAAAAATATTTTTTGTTTATATAAATAGAATAAACATGGTATGAAAATTTGCACAAAATGTATTTAATAATAATAATAATAATAATAATAATAATAAAAAGTTTGTACTCTCGTTATGGTGATTTGGAATAATGTTTGCAGGGTTAGGCATGCTCGGTTTACAGCGACATATATTTAATTTCTTTAAAAAAAATCAAATTGAAATTCAATACAATTTGACAATTTGGAGATCTCTCTTTCTCAATTTGCACAAAATTGAAATTCACACATTCAATGAGAGGGGTTGTGCCCCTAAAAAGTTTTTATCATTAAATTATATAATAAATTTATTTATGAGATAATTATAATTAAATTTCCCCTTATTTTTAGAAAGCAAAGAGATTAAGGACAAATATCATAATTGTACATAAAATTTCATTAAATTTGCAATATTATATATAAACTTTTATTTTGCACAATTGTATACATTAAATTTTAATTTGATTCAATTTTATCGGTTTTCACAATTTACTAAAGCGATTATCATTGTTTCATCTTTTGTACTTTTACCATAGCAGTTGAGATAGAAAATTCATCGGAGGTATCTCACCCTAAAAAATATTAGGTAAATTATGTTTATCATATCATTCATAGCCCCTAATGAATTAAATTAGTCTATATCATATTTTTTCAAGGCGTGATATCATTTATTTCTTGCATGTATTTAGTGATTGAGTAATTATCAGATAATTATTTAAAGATAAACGGATTTAATTGTTTGAACTACTGATGATATGGTGAATATGACTCATCTAATAATTTCTCCGAATCTCAGCCTTCTGGGCCCTCCCAGTCGCCCATAAATAAGGACTCCATTGTAGGTACTGATGCACAGTTCTCTTAAAGAGTGTTCTCCACAGCCTCATAGTGTCGACATGGTTTGCGAGAAAGATCAATTGGTGCAAAAAGTCTGCGACTTGTACGACCAAATCTCAAGCCTCGACAGTCTCCAACCATCCAAAGATGTCAACATTCTCTTCACACAGCTCGTCCTCACGTGCATGCCACCGAGCCCTATTGATGTCACCAAGCTCTGCAAGAAAGTTCAAGAAACCAGGTCCAAGTTGATCCGGATATGTGGAGAAGCCGAGGGACACTTGGAGAGTCATTTCTCGACCATCTTAGCATCCTACGAAGCCCCTCTTCTCCATCTCAACGTTTTCCCTTACTATTCGAACTACCTCAAGCTCAGCCGACTCGAATTCGACATTCTTACCGAACATTGCCCGGGGAATGTCCCTAGCAACGTTGCTTTTGTGGGTTCCGGTCCCCTTCCCCTCACTTCGATTGTGTTGGCTTCTTTCCATCTTACCACCACTCGTTTCCATAACTACGATATCAACCCTTCGGCCAATGCCAAAGCTGTTCGATTGGTTTCATCCGACCCCGATTTGTCACAACGGATGTTTTTTCATACCACGGACATAATGGATGTCACAGATGCTTTGAGAGACTATGATGTCGTTTTCTTGGCGGCCCTTGTCGGGATGAATAAGGATGAAAAAGTTCGAGTCGTTGATCATTTGGCTAAGTACATGGCCCCTGGGTCTCTTTTGATGCTGAGGAGTGCGCACGGTGCTAGGGCTTTCCTATATCCAGTTGTCGACCCTTGTGATCTAAGAGGATACGAGGTTCTCTCCATATTCCATCCAACTGATGAAGTCATCAATTCCGTGGTCATTGCCCGTAAAGTTCCAACGACAAAACACACTGGCGACAACCCTCTTGTGCCGACAAAAGTTCCAAACAAGTTTTTGGACATTGAAATGTTCGATCCCTTACTCAACCATGTCAACCTGATGGAGGAAATCGATATGGAGGAGCAACTCTCTTGATTAGTTGATCCTCAATATCCATAATTTTCATTTGATTTCGCTATGTTTCTGCTTATGTACGTGAAGTCTTTTAATTTTGAGTACTAATAAATTAGAGTTTCCAGTTCAGCCTGATCATTTTATGCATTGCTTACCTTGATACATACATACATACATACATACATACATACATACATACATACATACATACATACATACATACATACATACATACATACATACATACATACATACATACATACATACATACATTGTAACACCCCAACTTTTCCCCCTTTTGAAACCCTAAAATCCCTAATTTTAAACCCTAGAAAAATTGGGATTTTCTGTTTTAAACCTAATTTGAAAATCAGGGACCAATTTGTAATTTCTGAAAAGTTGAGGGTCAACTTTTAAATTATAGGAAGTGCAGACCTTTAATGGGCATTTTTACCATTTTAATTATGGTAACTGTTCTTTCCCCTGAAAACCCGATTCAGACTTAAATTTCTCTTTATTTCTTCCGTTTATTCTTTTATTTTGGTGTCCAATTCTTCATCCGTGAACTCTTCCTTTCAATCCGTTCTCTTTTGGTTTCCTTTCAATTCAGTGTTGCTGGTAAGTCTCCATATTCTCCGTTTGGTTTTGTTCTTTAGTGTAAAAGAGGGGTTTGATTCTATTCATTGAGTTTGGTTGGTGTTGAATAGAATCTAGATTTGTTTTAGGGAGTTGGAAGTGTTTCTGTTTGTTTTGAATCGAGTTTAAGGGAGAGGATGAATCGAATATGGGAATAAATCAGATTCTCAGGAAAATTTCTGAGACTTTCCTGGAAAATCTAGGAATCGACTCGAACCGCCCTCCCGCCCGAATTGAATCACCCGACTGAACCAACCATCTGACCCGACCTGAGACCGGACTCGGACTATGCTAACGTCATCTACTGACGCTATTGCTGACGTCATTGTTGACTTGCTGACGTCAGTATTATCAGTGTTGACATCAGTGTTGTCTTTTTTAGATTCGGTTCTATTTTATGTTTTTCGACGAGTTCGATGGCACAATCCGTTTTTTGAAATTCGAACCCAAAGTATCGTTTTTAGAGCTTTTAAGTTTGAATGTTTATTTGGGTGTTATCTTTATTAGAATCTAAAATAGTTATTGTTTGGTTCAAGTAACTTGGAATCAGACCCTGAGTTTCTGTCTCCTCCTCCTTCTGGACGACCTCCTGTTCATCAGTCTTCGGGACACACTCGTGAGTCATCTAGTTATTTTGTTACATGTGTTTATTCTGAATATTGGTATAATAATGTATCTTACCTTGTTGTTACATGTAGGTTCTACGCCTGCTAGACCTAGTACTAGGACTGAGACCAGTAGACATCACTATCGGCGTTAAGTGATCTACTTCATGTGTGTCTCTTCTGACAAATTTCTGTTTATTTATGTGTGCAACATTTAGCATATTTGTTAACTCTGTGTAACATATTGATTGCATCATTTCTGTTATTTTCTGAAAATAATTGAATAATTGTCATATTCTGAAAATACTAAACTGAATATCTGATTCTGAAATTGTTATGTTGCCTCATGTTATTCTTTTAGGCATGTATTCCGATTTTGTTATATGTTCATACCTTGTCGTCTGTTCATGTCATGGCATCGGTTGGATATATGTACAGGAAAGTTCAGTGGTATCACCTATTGGTGAGTATCACTTCTGATCAGTGGCTCCACCTTCGGGTCGAGTATCCACTTTTGTTTAGTGGCTCCACCTACGAGTCGAGTATCCACTTCTGTTCAGTGACTCCACCTTTGGGTCGAGCTTCACTTCCGATGGTGTGATGGCAGGGAACCTTCTCTTCTAATGGTGTTCAGAGTTGGGTGCATATCATATCATACATTCATTACATCGCATGTTCTGTTCTGTTTTGTAATATGATATTATGTTCTGAAATTATGTTATTCTGTTCTGTGTAATGCTTTTTTGTATTGTAATTATGTTTATCTGCACCCTAGAGACACACTAGGTTTTCGAGCTTACATCCCACAGTTTTTGTTTCAAATTCTCAAACCTAGGCTTCGGTATTGTAATTATGTTTATATGCACCCTAGAGACACACTAGGTTTCCGAGCTTACATCCCACAGTTTTTGTTTCAGATTCTCAAACCTAGGCTTCGGTACTTGGAGAAATCTTTTTTCGGAACTACTTCGTATGTTTTACAGTTTCTAGACTCTGGATTTATTCTATTATTTTTGGTTATTATTATTATTTTGTTGTTCTGGACTTGGACTTTGATTTTTGGACTTTCATATTGGTCTTTTTATTCGGATTTCAAAACTGATAATGTTATTACAATTATGGGTTGGACCTTTAGTTATTTAAATGTTTAAATTTATGTTTTCCAGTTAAATAAATTATCAAAAAATTTAGTTTTATTTTGTTTAAATCTAACTTGAGAAAGAAGTTTTTGTAGCGTGTACCCTAACTTTTTTTTCCTAAGTAATTACGTTAAAATTAAGGGTTACCTACATGCATACCTTATCTTGTTCTTGTGCTTACAGTTTTTGGATTTTGTAACTTATCTACTCAATAGTGCAGTTTGAGAAGACACTATCATTGTTGGATTCTGCAGTCATTGGAATTTCCAGCTTTCATATCCTTATTGGTTGCAGGAAGAAATAAAATTTCTGTGACAAATTGATTTGACATTTAACATGGAAAATTACACCACGTGTCATTCAATGGTGTCTAAAGAACATGCTTTTAGATATTATGACAAGGGAATCGATTTAAAAGAAAAGCATGTTCTAAGAGACCATGTTAGGCATAGGTTGTTCTTGGATCCAATTGCAGGTTTTCTCCCATGGCACACGCTTGGACTTGTTTGCCCCAGGTCCTTCACAGCCTTCCTCTGCAAAAACTATTTTATCTCTGCACAATTTGATCAAACAACAATGCTTAAGTATTTGCTTCACTGATTGTAATAAAAATGAACAAGAAAATGTTCTAATGACAGAAATCTTACTCTTTGCCAGCAGATTGCCATGCCGACCAACCTTCTGGAACAATTACATTATCCATCTTCATGCGGAGAAATAATACCCTGGAATAAGGCCTATATGCTCTTCTTAGATAAGCAGAACCAGTTCCCACGATCGAACCTTCTTTGAACACGAAACCGGTGTTATCGTTCATACTATCTCGAGCTTGAGCAGTGATGTATCCAGCCCGGGGTTCAGATAATGATGTTACATTTAGCATGCATTGCTACACAAAACTCAAGTGTGAATATAAATGACTTAGAAACATAATAGAGATTCAAAAGGTTAACACCTACTTGGAAAATTGATCTGCCAAAGCCCCATATGAAATCAATAGCACCTTGTATATAGCAATTTTCGTAGTAGTGACGGCCTTGGCTATCTGTCAACGTGTCCTGCACACCTTCAAACCCGCATCGATAAAACGTTGCCCTGTCGCCATTGATCAGAGCTGCTGGTGCCCATGTAAGTGGTTTTCCAGGTTCACGATTGTGAGTATTCTGTAAAAAAAAGTTCACTGGTTTCAAGGGTGAAGATGGTTAATCCCTTTCCCATGCCTTCATTTATGTATCGACTTTAAATTAGGTCTAGGATTTAGCATCTAGGGTTTTAGTTTAAGGGTTTTGGTTAGGGAATTAGGTGTAGGGTATATTTTTTGCTATAGTGTTTAAGATATAGAAAATAAGGGTTAGGTTTAAAATTTAATTTTTTAATAAATTTTCAAAGGACGCATAAAATGAAGTACAGAAAAGAGGCATGAGATTTTTACTCTAGTTTCAATACCAGTAGCTTGAATTACAAGTTACAACATACAAAAATGAAGCTATTGAACCTCGAATGTTATATCCATGGCAACAAAATCTTCTGCATAGGAAGAAAATGTAGAACTTTTAATGGAATCACCCCCATCTCCAAACCGGATAATAGTAGATTGTCTGGACTCTCCTTGAAGAACAATTTTTGGTTTATCTCTAGGTATATTCACCTTTTCACTGAACAGATTCAGACATAACAATATCAGAGCTATGCACGAATGCATGCATGCATGCATGCATGTATGTATGTATGGAAGAGAGATTGAGCTGAGATTACTTGTATATGCCTGCTTTAACATGCACCAATATCCAATCTTTGTTGTTTGATGGAATAGAATCAATGGCCTTCTGAATCTGTGTGAAGTTGCCATGGCCAGCTTGATCAACTATGATGGTCTTGCTGAATGCATATTTGTTTGGTTTCAGTTGATCTTCTGCCTTGGTTGACATGAAAAGGACTAAAACCAGCACTAAGCCGAGGAGGAAGAGACTAGAAGGCTGCATTTTGAATTATCCCTAAGAATTGATTCGGGTGAATCTTATTCTTATGTATATAATAAAGAAAAAAAACTTTCCATTTTAATATTAATTGCTAAATTGGGAATTCAATAATTATTATTTACTTCTTTAGAAATTTGTGTGGCAAATATTGGCAATGTACGATTTTGTGATGGGTTATTATAAAAATGGATAATGAGCTGGAATCTATTCGGAAAAATTACTAGTAAGGTCTCACTCATTATATCATTGGATAACATCATGAATAATATAATAAACTAAAATTATATAATACTCCCCCTATCCCATAAATATTGTCTTTTATTGACTTTTTTGCGGTCAAAATTTTTTAACTTTGACTCTTAATTATTTAAAATTTATTATTGATAAAAATATAAAAAATATATTTTAAAAACTTCTAATCGAATAGATTTTAGATATATAATTTATAAAATTTAATTATTTAAAATATTTAATATAATTATAATCAAAGTTTAAAAATTTTGACTTTCAAAAAGTCAATAAAAGACATTATTTTTGGGACGGAAAGAATAACAACTTTTCATGATTCAGGTATTGATTTTCAAGGCTATGATTATCCTAAAACATACTAAGACACAAAACCTGCTTGTATTAGGGGTGAGTATTTAATTGAGTAGAATAAAATTTTTTTCATGTTATTCGAATTGATGAGTCTAATTTTATCAAATTCGAACTTTTACTCAATTTTTTTGAATTGAGTAGAGTTGAAGAAATTCGATTCGAGTTAAGTTTTCGAGACTTTATTAAAAAGTAATTATTATATTATATTATATTATATTATATTATAATTTAAACAATTTTCACTAATTATATAATATATATATTCGTATTTTTATATATAACAATATTTCTTTAGATTTTTATATATCGGTATATATATCATAAAAATTTAAACAATTCTTCTCAAACTTAAAAATAAATTCTCTAATTACTAAAATTTTTTGATTATTCAAAATTATTCGAATTACCTTTTTACAACTCAAATTTTATTTAAATATTTTAAGTAAATTTGAATTTATAAAATTTTAAATCGAGTCAAAATAAATTAAATATTTTTATTTCGAAACAAATCAAATTATTCGAACTGAAATCGAACCGTCCAGGTCAGATTTTAATTTTGTTTCCCATATATGGTTTAGAGCATACCTTCTTTTACTGATATCCTAGTTTAGAATGTCCCACTAAATATTTTTTTTTAAAATTTTTATAAATATATTAAAATTTATATTAAATATAGAGTCTAAAAATTTTAGTATATAATGGATGGAGTTTACACTTTGTTTCCATTGACATTTGAAATATATTGTGTTGTTTGTCCCAGACAAAGATGCAGTTTTTCTGTCTAATCAAATCTTTTTTTTAGTTATAAGATCTTCTAAAACAACATTAAGATCTGTTAAGAAACAATTAATCAAGCTTTTATTGCTAAACCGTCTTGTCTCATCTTCAAAATAAATATCAAATTATTAGAATTGATTTATGTTAAACACTGATTATGATTTAATTCTTTTAAATAATTTTTATTTAAGAAAAAAAAAAGATATTAAAAAATAATATTAATTTATAAATTTTAGAGGTTATTGACACTGACCTAATAAAATTATATTTATCGTACCATTACATCAATGTATTATATTCGTAAATAAAAGTTTAAATATATTATGAGTAATCGTATTTAATCGATTGATTAAATCATATAATTGTATTTTTTATTTTTTAAAAATATATTTTTCATCTATTAAGAACACTTCTTTTAAGAATTAGATTTTTTCTTCTAGATAAAATAAGAATTATATGTGTTCACATCATTGATTAGTTTAGTAAGTATTAAATAATAATCACTGAAATTAAAGATTAATAATAATATTATTTATTGAAATCACTTTAGTATAAATTTTTATATAAATTAATTTAATTTTAAAAATATAACAATATTTATATATGAAAAAGATAAATAGTAAATTATTATTACTATTATTTGGTATCATAAAGATAATGTTTAATATATTATACGAAAATGTATACTTTTCCAGCTTTACTAAACCATTTAGTAATTAAGATTCTATTTTTAATTGAGTTTAATAATTTAAATAAGTAATTATTTAGTTTTTTTTCTTTATCAAACTGTTAACTTGATCGCTAAATGAGCACTTACCTATTATTTTTAATACTTAAACGGATATATATTATTTTAGATAATACAGAACAAACTATTCAAACATATGTTTCGTAAAGCAAATTAATCGCAGCTTTAACCGACGGTCCGAAGAAATGCAGATTACTATAGGATCACCGCGATATATCTTAGCCACTTATTCGCAATAATATTTCATTGACGATGAATATGATTAATGTCCACCTCTCATGGCAGCTGTAGCAATCGCGCAATGTTTTCAACAAGAGCATGAGAACTCAACGTCTTCGATTGATAAAGAAGTATTCGAGTGGCCTCAACATTATCGGATTTCACACTTACTCTGTGATAACCAAGATTCCACGCGTGTTGAAGTCCATCAAAGATCGCCCACAATTCCGCAAGTAATTGCGAGCATACCCTTATACTTCTAGAGAAACCAAATAGCCATTCGTCATTAAAACCCTATAATGCACGTCCAATCACAGTATTACCATCCCTAGTATTAACAGCACCATCATAATTGATTTAACCAACCTTCCCTTAGAAGAGTTCAACACAAGTCAACAGACGGACGAAAACTTAACGATTGTTGGGATGGACTAGCAGCTGTTTCAAACTCTACGACAAGAGACCTACAGTGAGTGATAAGGTCCTGTCTTTCCACGAAATCGGCGTTCAAAAGAATGTTGCAACGAGCTTCTCACAATTTCCAGCAGACAACGACAAAAAATAGAGTTCAACTCGCATCATTTCTATCCCCTATCCTCATCACACCCAGATTCGTATGAAACCAATTATGCAAAGGTTGCGACATAGAATGAGGAAGTATTTTATTGAGAACTAATGCAGATCATATTCTTTTTACTTTCGAACACTCTCGCAAGACATGAGTTATATCTTCAACATCACTCTTGCAAATCCCACAACGATTATCTAATATCATACGATGTCGTTTACGTTCAACATTAATGAGCAATTTCTCGCGTGCTGCTAACCAAATGAAAATTTTGATCCGTTGCTGAGCCTTAAGGGACCATGTAGACTTTCATAGACTTAAAAGACCAATCGCAGTTCTTCAATTTAAAGCAGTATATGTTGATTTTATAGAGAACAAGCGAGAATCTTTTCACTTTCATCCAATAGAATCTACACTCAAAGAACCCTTAGGAGGAGTTACAACAACTTTTCGTTACAATTATTCCGAAATAAGGTAGCCTAAACGCTCCCATTTTTATTCCCCATAATCGTCAACATAATCAACCACCTTAGTATCATTACATCCCTCTAATTCGAAACCTTAATGATTTATTTTTTTAGCTTTTAAAAACAATCTTCACTATTCCAACTAAAATTTAGAAACTATAATAAAATATAAAAGTTAATTATATTTATTTTATCTTAGGTTATATAAATTAAAACTTTAATATAAAAATAAAATATTTATATTTAATAAAGATATGTACTTTACTATATAAGAAATCAAAACGTTAAAATCAATTAAATATTTTTTATTTATACACAAAAAATGAAATGAAATAAAATGAATCTCCTCCCTCCGTTTTCCCGAAACCAAACGATAGAAGAAAAAAAACTTCGTTTTTGCCGTCTTCGTCTCTTTCCTCCCACCCCTTTTTCTGCAGTTTTACTATTCGCCAGTGGCTTCTCTCTTACCACTACCAGATCTCGAAACAAGCTCTCACGTGTTACCGGAGATTCAACGGGAGAAACAGAGGAAAATGGAAGAAAAACCGGTTTCTTATCATCGTGTGAAAGGCAACCAAAGAATGAACCGATGGCGAACCGAACGAGAACAACAGATCTACTCCTCCAAACTCATCGAAGCTCTCCGTTGTCGTTCTACTCGGATCTCCTCTTCTGTTAACGGCAACGATGTCCGTGACACGGCGTACTGAGTCCTCGCCGTCTCGGCCAAGGGAACGACGCGTTGGAGCCGAGCTATTATCATCAGTAGACTCAATGCCAAGATGAGAAAACATAAGAAAGCCAATGTCAGCGCCAGTAGGAAATTGAGGAAGCCGGCGAGTAACAGGGAGAAGAGAAAATTGCCGGCAGTTGAGAGGAAGTTGATAGCTTTGGGACGTCTTGTCCCCGGTTGCAGGAAACTATCTTTCTCGAACCTTTTAGAAGAGACTAGCGATTACATAGCAGCTTTAGAGATGCAAGTTCGAGCCATGACAACAATTACCGAGTTTCTCGCCCTCGGCAATGACGGTGGAGCACAGTCGCCACCCGCCGGCGGATCGGCTTGGCTCTAATATCAACTCGTGAAAATCGCCAAAAAAAATTGTTATTACTTATTATTCTATTTACGTTTTTTTTTTTAAAATTTGTTTGTTAGCGAGGTTTGTATTCATGTATTTTTTCGTTAGTGATTTTTTATTTTAAATCAATTATATTAATTAAGTAATATTTATTTTAGAGTATATTTTTAATTATTAAATTTTAATTGTTTAATTAAATTATTTTTATATTATTAATATCCGAATTCGTGATCTTTAAATTAAACAACAACTATTTCTTTAATCACTGAAACAATATAATCCGTGCTCGCTAGCTTCTTTTCGAAACTTCATTCGCACTTCGCGTATGTTTTTTATTTGCCATTTTATGTTTAGTCGGTATGTTTATTATTTATACTAGGCACGTAAACAAAAGACAAATACATGGAAGTTAAATAATTATGAAAAAGATAAACTATTGCGCTAGTCACTTTCGTTTACACCTAGTATATTTTTAGTCACTGATTTTGAAAAACGATCACTAAGGTCATTATTGTTTTTTGGATGTAAAGTTTTGGTCACTCCAACATTAAGGCCGTTAAGTATTGACGAAAATATAATAAAAAATAATAAATTATTCAAATAGTCCTTAAACTATTAGATGAAAAACAATGAGGTACCTTGATACTAAAACAAAAATTTGAAACATGAAAAAAACCTTGATGCTATAGAGTTGAAGGGTGAAGAAACTGAATCAAGTGAAGAGAATGAATCTCCAAAGTTTGTTTTCAAGTTTCAGTACCAAACTGAGATGACCTCTGTTGTATAATGGAGAAGCCTGGGGATTTACGCTTTGTGTGAAAGAATTATAGGCTGATTCCAGCAATGGATTGTCAGAATAATGTTTCTTAAAACAAAACTTAAAAGATTTATCAGAGAGTGAAGTTGATGATACCCAACAAAGCAAACAAACTGTTTGCGAAAATGTTTCAGAGAAACTTGAGTTTCTTTCAAAGACTGCACTGTTTCGGATATTGATATAGATTTCATTACTTCAAGCCCCGAAAAATCGAGTCATTTTGAAGCTTTTGAACTGGATTTTGAGGTTGATTCTTCGAGTAACATTGAAGATCAACATATACAGGAAAAGCTTAGAAAATTAAATGAGTTCGACGACCAAAATAAGGATTCAAATGGTTTAGATAATTTAGAGGAGACCAATATGAAGATTCCATTATCTTCAAATTCTGAGGATTCAAATGGTTTGGAGACTCTATGTGAACAACCGGAAACGAAGCTGAAAAAGATTAAAGCAACTGGCGTCTTGCCAACAATCTTAGAGGAATCAGAATCTCCAAAGATAACTGATGATTTGAAGCCAAGGAAGATTAATGAGAAGTTCCAATATGCGGATAGGATGACTGAGCTTCATAAATTCTACAAGAGTTACAAGATTCGATATCTTGAATCGTCAGAAAATTAGATAATTAATAGGAGTCCAATTTTAGAGAAATAAATGTTTTGGGAAGATGTAAAAGTATACGGTTTTAAATTTTTTAGAGTCAAATTAAAGATAGAATAAAAATGTAATAATAGTTTAAGGACTGTTTAAGTAATTTATTATTTTTATCATATTTTCGTCAATATTTAACGGTACTTAACGTTGGAGTGACCAAAACTTTGCATCCAAAAACGATAGTGACTTTACTGGTCGTTTTTTAAAATCGATAACTAAAAATATACTAGGTGTAAATGAAAGTTATTAGCGCAGTAGTTTACCCTTATGAAAATAATAAAACCATTACTTATTTAGATTTTATTATGATACCTAGGGATGGTAACGGGTCAGATCCAGTTGGATCTAGATCCAGATCCATTTTTACACAATGGATCCAGATCTGGCCCAGATCCGCGGGTTTAGAAAATTAAGACACAAATTCAGATTCAGTAGATCTTACGGATCCGGGTCTAAAACGGGTCCAAAATGGATCTTTTAAAAAATGACTATTCGACCTATTTTTTAACGTAATAAAACTATAATTAATTAATTTCACATCAAAATTTCGATGAAGAAAATATTAATTTCAATTAACTAGTATCAGGATAAAAAACGATAAATTAAAATCTTAAAAAAAACTCAACAATTACACAAATATCTTTTGAGTAACACGAATATTAAGAAATGTATGTCATAAAATATTTCACTGTCGCAAATCGATTATCGTACTTTTACTTTTTAGAGTATTAGTCTTCATCACTACTTAAATCATAAACATCTTAAAACAAACAAGAAACTTCCAACTAAAGAGAATTTTTTTATGAAAATAATATTTGTGAAATTTAAATATTAATATTAAGGTTCTGTAATATAATAACTTTCTTATATAACTTGTCAATGATATTTATCATATCCGCATCTTTATCACAATCTTCATTAATAGTAGAACAAATATGTATTCATTCAAAAAATTTCTTTGTCATAGACAAATAAAAATTATATTAGTGAAGGAGGCCTATTGATGTCACCAAGCTCTGCAAGAAAGTTCAAGAAACCAGGTCCAAGTTGATCCGGATATGTGGAGAAGACGAGGGACACTTGGAGAGCCATTTCTCAACCATATTAGCATCCTACGAAAACCCTCTTCTCCATCTCAACGTTTTCCCTTACTATTCGAACTACCTCAAGCTCAGCCGACTCGAATTCGATATTCTTACCAAACATTGCTCGGGGATGTCCCTAGAAACGTTGCTTTTGTGGGTTCCGGTCCCCTTCCCCTCACTTCGATTGTGTTGGCTTCTTTCCATCTTACCACCACTCGTTTCCATAACTACGATATTGACCCTTCGGCCAATGCCAAGGCTGTTCAATTAGTTTTGTCCGACCCCGATTTGTCTCGACGGATGTTTTTTCATACCACGGACATAATGGATGTCACAGATGCTTTGAGAGACTATGATGTCGTTTTCTTGGCGGCTCTTGTCGGGATGAATAAGGATGAAAAAGTTCGAGTCGTTGATCACTTGGCTAAGTACATGGCCCCTGGGGCTCTTTTGATGCTGAGGAGTGCGCACGGTGCTAGGGCTTTCCTATATCCAGTTGTCGACCCTTGTGATCTAAGAGGATACGAGGTTCTCTCCATATTCCATCCAACTGATGAAGTCATCAATTCCGTGGTCATTGCCCGTAAACTTCCAACGACAAAACACACTGGCGACAACCCTCTTGTGCCGACAAAAGTTCCAAACAAGTTTTGGACATTGAAATGTTCGATCCCTTACTCAACCATGTCAACCTGATGGAGGAAATCGATATGGAGGAGCAACTCTCTTAATTAGTTGATCCTCAGTATCCATAATTTTCATTTGATTTCGCTATGTTTCTGCTTATGTACGAGTTACCATGGATCTTGTCTTTTAATTTTCAGTACTAATAAATTAGAGTTTCCAGTTCAGCCTGATCTATTTATGCTTTGCTTACCTTGATACATACATACATACACGCACGCATGCATACCTACCTACCCTTATCTTGTTCTTGTGCTTACAGTTTTTGGATTCTTGTAACTTATCTACTTAATAGTGCAGTTTGAGAAGACACTATCTTAAATAAAAAAAAGAGAAGAAGACACGATCTTTGTTGGATTCTGCAGTCATTGGAATTTCCAGCTTTCATATCCTTATTGTTGCAGGAAGAAATAAAATTACAAATTGATATTATGACAAGGGAATGAATTTAAAAGAAAAGCATGTTCTAAGAGACCATGTTAGGTATAGGTTGTTCTTGGATCCATGTGCCTAAGAAACTGCTGATATTTGATAAATAGTTCAAATCCCCAGGCGACAAGGTTTTCTCCCATGGCACACGCTTGGACTTGTTTGCTCCAGGTCCTTCACAGTCTTCCTCTGCAAAAACTATGTTTTCTCTGCACAATTTGATCAAACAACAATGCTTAAGTATTTGCTTCACTGATTGTAATAAAAATGAACAAGAAAATGTTCTAATGACAGAAATCTTACTCTTTGCCGGCAGATTCCCATGCCGACCAACCTTCTGGAACAATTATATTATCCATCTTCATGCGGTAAAATAATACCCTGGAATAAGGCCTATATGCTCTTCCTAGATAAGCAGAACCAGTTCCGACGATCGAACCGTCTTTGAACACGAAACCGGTGTCAACGTTCATACTATCTCGAGCTTGTGCAGTGATGTACCCAGCCACGCCTCCAGGTAACGATGTTACATTTAACGTGCATTGCTACACAAAACTCAAGTGTAAATATAAATGACTTAGAAACACAATAGAGATTCAAAAGGTTAACACCTACTTGGAAAATTGATTTGCCATTGCCCCATATGAAATCAATAGCACCTTGTATATAGCAATTTTCGTAGTAGTGACGGCCTTGGCTATCTGTCAACGTGTCCTGCACACTTACAAACTCGCATCGATAAAACGTTGCCTTGTCGCCATTGATCAGAGCTGCTGGTGCCCATATAATTGGTTTTCCAGGTTCAAGATTGTGAGTATTCTGTCAAAAGAAGGGTCACTAGTTTCAATACCAGTAGCTTGAATTACAAGTTACAACATACAAAAAAGAAGCTATTGAACCTTGAACGTTATATCCATGGCAACAAAATCTCCTGCATTGAAAGAAAATGTAGAACTTTTAATGGAATCACCCGAATCACCAAACTGGATAATAGTAGATTCTTTGGACTCTCCTTGAAGAACAATATTTGGTTTATTTGTAGGTATATTCACCTTTTCGCTGAACAGATTCAGACATAACAATATCAGAGCTATGCATGAATGCATGCATGCATGCATGTATCTATGTATGAAAGAGATTGAGCTGAGATTACTTGTATATGCCTGCTTTAACATGCACCAGTGTCCAATCTTTGTTGTTTGATGGAATAGAATCAATGGCCTTCTGAATCTCGGTGAAGTTGCCATGGCCAGCTTGATCAACTATGATGGTCTTGTTGATTGTATATTTGTCTGGTTTCAGTTGATCTTCTGCCTTTGTTGACATAAAAAGGATTAAAACCAGCACTAAGCCGAGGTAGAAGAGACTAGAAGGCTGCATTTTGAATTATCCCTCAGAATTGATTCGGGTGAATCTTATGTAATAAAGAAAAAAACTTTCCATTTTAATATTAATCGTTGAATTGGGAATTAGATGATTTTCAATTACTTTTTTAGAAATTTGTGTGGCAAATATCTGGAAATGTATAATTTTATGATGGGTTATTATAAAATTGGATAATGAGCTGGAATCTATTCGGAAAAATTATTAGGTCTCACTCATTATATCATTGGATAACATCTTGAATAATATAATAAACTAAAATTATATAATAATAATTTTTCATGATTCAGGTATTGAATTTTAAGGCTGTGATTATCCTAAAATATACTAAGACACAAAACCTGCTTACATTAGGGGTGAGTATTTGATCAAGTAAAGTAAAAAATCCATGTTATTCGAATTGGCGAGTCTAATTTTATCAAATTCGAACTTTCACTCAATTTTTTTTTTGAATTGAGTAGAGTTGAAGAAATTTGATTCAAGTTAAGTTTTTGAGTTTTTATAAAAAAAATAATTATAATTATTTATTATATTGTATTATGATTTGATCATAATTTAAACAACTTTCACTAATCATATAAGATATATATATATATTCGTATTTTTCATATATAACAATATTTCTTTAGATTTTTATATATATCGGTATATATACCATAAAAATTTAAACAATTCGTCTCGAACTTAAAAATAAATTCTCTAATTACTAAAAATTTCGGTTTATTCAAATTTATTCGAATTTCTTTTTACAACTCAAATCTTATTTAATTTTTTTAAGTGAATTCGAATTTATAAAATTTTGAATTGAATCAAAATAAGTTAAATATTTTTATTTCGAAACAAATCGTATTATTCGAATTGAAATCAAATCGGACATGTCAGGTTTTAATTGTGTTTCCCATACAACACAATATATTTCAATATTCGTATTAATCGTATTATTCTTTATTTCTATTGACATTTGAAATATATTGTGTTGTTTGTCTCAGATAAAGAGGTAGTCTCTCTGTCTAATTAGATCCTCTTTCAGCTATAAGATCTTCTAGAACAATATTAAGAACCGCTAAAAATAATTAATCAAGCTGCTCTGGTTAAGCTATCCTATCTCATCTACAAAATAAGTATCAAATTATTGGAATTGATTTATGTTAAACTCTTATTATGATTTAATTTTTTTTAAATAATTTCTATTTAAGAGAAAAGAAAAAGATATTTCTAATGAATATTGAAATATATTGTGTTGTATGTCTCAGACAAAGAGGCAGTCCCTCTGTCTAATCAGATTCTCTTTTAGTTATAAGATCTTTTAAAACAACATTAAGATCTGTTAAGAAATAATTAATCAAGCTTTTCTTGTTAAACTGTCCTGTCTCATCTACAAAATAAGTATCAAATTATTGGAATTGATTTATGTTAAACACTTATTATGATTTAATTTTTTAAATAATTTCTATTTAAGAAAAAGATATTTCTAATGAACATTGAATTTATAATTTTTAAAAAATAATATTAATTTAGAATTTTTAATCGTATCTTTTAGAGGTTATTGGCACTGTTTATAACCTAATAAAGGTGTATTTGTATGCCATTACATGCATTGTGCTCGTAAATAAAAGTTTAAATATATTGTGAGTAATCATATTTAATCGATTAGTTAAATTATATAATTGTATTTTTATATTTTTAAAATATAAAATTTTTATATATAAAAGAATTTTTTTAAGAATTAGATTTTTTTTATTCTAAATAAAATAAAAATTAAATGTGTTCAATAACCTGGCTTGAATCATTATCACCTCTACACCTCTACTTGCATGTGCCCTTGAACCAACGATCACATACCAAAAGCATTAGATTAAATGCCCATTTAGGATAAATTATATATTATTTTAATTTTTTTAGATTGGTGGAGGTAAAAATTATTTTTTAAAATAAATTATATACTTTTTATTTTATATAATATACGAAAAATAATAATTAACGGAGATTAGACCCTTAAAACTCTCTAATTTTTTGCCTTTAATATAATCTTTAAACATTAAATTATAAATTGTAAACTCTATACGTAAAATTTATATTAAATTTACTCGTAAAAAATAACCCTCTAAACACCCATGTTTAATTTTTCTCTCTCTTATTTAAATCTATAATATTTTAGTTAGATATGAAAAGAAAATAAATATTTGTAAATGTCCCAATAAACCATGGACTGTCATCCTCGCAGGAATGTCATTTTCCCCTTTAATGTCTAACACGTGTGATAACAGTGCAAGACACGGTGTCTGATTCAGGAACCTGAACACGTGGGATGCTCGAAGTGGAAAAAATTATATCATGGGCTTGGTCTACCACGATTTTCCGACTTACAGGCTGCAGTATCATGCGTTTTTTTCACAGGCATTAATGGTCTAGCTGTCGAGTATGACCATAGCATTTAAATTCACGATATATATAATTAATTTAAATAAAATATAACTTTTTCTTAAATCTAACGAATAGTTTTAATAAAAAATATATTTATTTTAGTTTGAGTATTTATATATGTAGAGTATGCGTATTTTTTAAAGTGCAAAGAAAAAACAAGAATATATATTATCATATAATCATATTCGATTGAAAAAAATCGGACCTGCCAACTACCATGACCACCTGGCACATCCCCATTGGCAACCACTTCCAAACACCCACCACCGCTCATCCTCTTTCTCCTCCCATAAATTTTTGCAATAAATTTCCCCCAGCTGCATCGGTGATACAATACAAAGCGTATCTCGGCTGAATCTTCGCCCCAGTTTCTGCTGTTACCTGTTTGGTCACCTAAGAACCTAAACGCTATGGGTTAGTCCAATAATACCTTAAACGCCATTGACCCCAAACGCAGCCTTGGGTTGACTCACCAAAACTGTCCAGACACGATTCATAAGCATGACTATTTTAGGAAGTTTATGTACTAGGGTCTAATTTTGTTTCAGTCCCTATATTTTTATATTATTATTAATAAGATTAAGTTGAAGAATAATTTTTGTCATTGCCATTAAGGGAAATTATTCGATGCGCAATATTATTCATTGGTGGTAGAAAAAAGATTTTCACACGTGGATTAAATTTAGAGGTTAAATATTTATTTAGAGTTAATGAGTATAGAAATTTAAATTTTATGGTTTGATTGTAAATTTAATGTTTATTATTTAGGTAGTAAGATTTGCGTGATGGAATAATATAAAAAGAAATTTAGAATTGGTGCAACATTATAGAATAGAGGAATCGGATTATGGTAAATTAAAGGATTGTTTTATAAACTTTATCGTAATAGAGGGACTAAAACCGAAATTAGACCTGATGGGTATTTAGTATTTAGTATTTAGCTTTCCCAAGATGGCAATATGGAAATATTTTGGTACCCACAAGGGTGAAAAACTAGCTGGCCAACTATATGAAGACCCAACTCGTCTCCCCCTCACAATACTCGTCATCAACTATCGTCTTTCTCGACTCCACGACTAAAGTTAGGCAAAGATGTCGCTTGTGACGGAAGAGATAAAAGCCAGCGCGTCGGAAATATACCACGGCGACGAGATGTGCCAGGAGAAATCCAAGTTTCTGCTCGAGGAAATAGGGATGCCGAGGGGTCTTTTGCCGCTGAAAGACATCGAGGAATGTGGGTACGTGAAGGACACGGGGTTCGTGTGGCTGAAACAGAAGAAGAGCATCACCCATAAGTTCGAAAAGATCGGCAAGCTCGTCTCCTACGCAACGGAAGTCACGGCCGTTGTCGAGAAGAACAAGATCAAGAAACTTACCGGGGTGAAGACGAAGGAGCTGTTGGTGTGGATCACACTGAGTGATATCTCCGTAGACGATCCGCCCACCGGGAAGATCACTTTCAAAACCCCTGCCGGACTGTTCAGGACGTTCCCTGTGTCAGCTTTCGAGATCGAAGGCGAAGCTGTTAAGGAGAAAAACAAGGAAGAACAAGAAGTGAACGGTGCTGCTGCTGCTGCCGCCGCCGCCGTGGGAGTGAAGGAGGTCTAGATAGAGAAGCTTCTTGTTTATATTTTACTTATCTATGTTTCAGTTCCTTTTTTGTTTACCGTTTATGTAGTTTTCTGGGGTGGGGGAATTGTGATGAATTATAATATTCAAGATCAAGAAATATGGGCAAAGTATCAAGTTTCATAATTTGCAACCCAATTTCAAATATAATAAATATTTTAAGCTTATTTTTCAAATTTTCCATTTCATCAACAAAATTCAAAATTTCAACTCATTTATTGTTGTAATAAAACTGCAATGGTAGGTTTAAGTTGAAATAGACAACTATATTGTACTGTTTGAACAACCCACATTTATTAATTGGCTTAAATATGCACTGTGCTCTTCTTGTACTATTTTTACTTAAAAATTTTAATTTTATTAATAAAAAAGAAAATAATATACAGATACCAATGTATTTTGATATACCGTTCAAGATGTTATTTTTCAAACACTATATATTCTAATATAAACATGTATAAGATTATATTAAGAAAACAAAATAACCGGTAAACATCGGTACCAATTATACAAATTTTGAGTTTAAGGTGTTTTGCATGAAAAAAATCCCATCAAATTAAGTATGTGAACGTTAATCAATATGTATTAATCAGGACAAAACCTTAAGAAATCCGGAGATGAAGATTTTCAAATAGAACCTTTTGGCATATTTAAACCTTAAATGAGTTTCACAACAGCCACATCCCTATCATACCCCATGCCACATACAAATTGTAGGAGAAAGTAATGCATCATCCTTTGACAGAAAAGGCTAGGCAAGTGGTACGCCACCCTTACAAATAGATGTTTTAGTATGCTCTACTTACTTCAACTTGCTTGTTAAGGTACCTTCAGTCCCTAAAAATGCCTAAAATTAGTTACACAAGCAATCGCCAGCACCGGATCCGAATACAACAGGTGAAAACCACAACAGATTTGGCTTTACTTTGATTCTGACATAAAACGCCCCAAGCTGGAGTATTGTTCACACCACTCCTTATGCAGTAGTAACTAGGACTTCAATGCCTGAGTAGAAACAAATCATAATCAACTAAAAATAAGTAAAAAAGGAAGAACTTGTACTTCCATAATTGGTGCATGGAATAAATCAAAAATCGAAAGAATTGGGCGTTCGATAAGCCATGTTACGAGCGTTACCAATGGCTAACTACATTGAAAAGATGGAACAAGTTGCCATCACTTGACTAGAAAGCATGCAATTATTGATTCATGTCTAATCGAGCATAACCAATTTCAACCTCTCATATATCCATTCAAGAATTTGTTAATTGCAGATGTTTAGATAAAACACCAGAAAGTGTGTTTAGCAAATTGAAGTCCAAATAGTTGATAAAGATTCAGGAAGAATGGCCTAAACCCAATGCTTAAGCAGCAAACATATGTAAAAAGATGTTGAAGGGGGATAGAGTTTTATACCTTAGAAGGGGTAACCCATTTCCCATTAATCCAGTCCTGATGTATCCTTAATTCGGAATGTTTAAACTTCAGTTCCTCCTGGGTAGCTTTGAAATAGACTTCATACTTATTCTCGGGATGACTTTTAAGAACCTTAGAAATCACACCCACCCACCAGCCATCATTGTAGAAAGCATCGACTTCATCAAGCTTTTGTAACGCACCAGCCATAACAATTCCCGGGGGACAAGGCCTAATCTGCTGCGCATCAAACTCTTCTTTCAAGAAATCAGTGTCATCGTCGGTTCTCAAGTTACCATACTGAAATAGGTACTTGTCCTTCCTCACTGCTTTAACAATAGTTCCGGTAAACCAAGCACCTTCAAAACCATCTTCATCACTGGTAACCTCAACACGTTCACCCTCATGATACTTCGTTATCTTGCTAGACTCTAATTTCCCTCCATTCGAGGCTAAATCAGACTTTAACTTCTTTTTGCTTGTTGTATTATCATGCTCCAGCTTCCCTCGGGCATCGACTTTGTTATATTCCATCTTTACTTCAGTCACAGCTTCATCGGACTAGAATTTTTTTACATTCATTCGATGTTAATTACGCATTTGGCAATGTTACTCAAAAAGTACAAACAATCTAGAACAGATAAGGTAAGAAAATACAAACAATTTTGAGAAACAAATTCATATATTGACTTCCAAGTTCATACATTATCTGTATTCAGCACGTGTAAAACCAGTTTACAAACATTCTGAAATCTGAACTAGTTACAATAAACAAATCATAAATCCCATATTTTTATATTTTTTGTTCTTCCAATTCAAACAATCAAACAAATAGATTTGAAAACCTAAGAAATAAGAATTTACCTCTTTCACTGGCTTATCTTCCTCCATTGGTGGAATCCAAGCTCCTTTAATCCATTCTCTATGTAGCCTCAACTTGTCCTCACTAAATTCCAGCTGCTCTTTGGACCTCTTGAAGTAAACATGAAACTTCCCATTCTCCAATTCCTTTGTAATCACCCCTTCCCACCAGCCGTCATTATGAAAAGCATCCACCTCTTCACTGAACTTGAACTTCCTGGACTTTTCTCGAGGGGCAGGAGGGCGTAAATCCACGGCGTCGATGGTCTCCCTCAAGGGTTTAGTACCGGCCTCGTCGTCGAAAAGATGGGTGTACTCGACTACGAATTTGTTATCGGGTTTCTTAGAAGGAGCACGCTTGATGATTACGCCGGTGTACCATGAACCTCGGAACCCAGGGTCGTTGGAACTGATCTCAATTTCAGAGCCCGGTTGTAGGTGCGGTGGGTCGTCGATGGCCGGTGCTCCAGTGGGCTTTCGTTTCGACATTTCCCTTTTGGGGGGATTGAGGGAGTCTTAGGGTAGTTTTCGTTCTTATGCTTTTTTATGATCAAACTATAAAATGAATATTTAAATTCTTTCTCTAGATATTTAAAATATTTTAACTAAAATAAATATTTAAAATTTATTTTAATTAAAATAATTGCTTTAATTTTTATTCTTATTTACTCAAAAATTTATTTTAAATATTTTATTTTACGTCAAAATAGTTTTAAATAATTTATAATGACATAACAAAACTATACGATAACACATACCGTAACAACATTGTCGTATTAACAAATATACAAACTCTTTAGAATGACATATCAATAAAAAATAATTTTATAAAATTATATAAAATATTTTTTCTTGTGTCATCAATTTATTATCAGTTTTTACTCATAAAAAAACTACTTAAACTTAAAATAAAAAGGTAGATAAATCAAATTATCATAATTAATGGTGTCACTACCACTATAACAATTAATAATACTATCAATTTGAATATACTAATAACATTATAAAGGTAGATAAATCAAATTATCATAATAAAGGGGAAAAAATCAAAATCCAGCATAATAGAGGTACTAAAACGAGAAATGGACCTTTAAAGTTCATTCAATGTATTAAAAATGATGGTATGACCCCCTTTTTCCTATGGAATTCTTACAACAAGAATCAATGGCCAACATTGACATAGACATAAAACATGCTAGAACTGGTCGGCCAAGGGAAAGCAAAAATGACACTGCCATTGGTAAACAAAATTCTTGAACATATCAATGCCAGTCAACTTCGAAGATCGATCGAAAAAAGAACATATGTATTGTGCTACACTAGTTTGTAATAGAAATCTGTATGTTTAGTGGTTTCAGAAATTGATTGACTCTTACCCTGAACTTGTTGAGGCTGTACAGTGACAAGGCTCTCCAGCTTCCGGTTATCGGGTGTTGACTTACACGAGTATCTGAGATTTAGCAGCACCACGAGAACATCTTATCCGACCGCTTTTGCTAAGTGCACAAATGCAGATCTCAATAATCTCAAAGTCTTCCTCCCAGAATAATAAGGAAGCCATCTCTGGGTTCTTCACCATCATTTTAGATGTCAGGAAACCGGCAATGGTCCATGTCTGGTAAAGTCGAGATTGCTTTCCGATAAACTTTCCACTTCGGGTGTCATAATATTCAGGCCAATGGTCTCTTGAAAGCCTCTTCTCTGCCAATGCAATGGCCTTGTGGGCTAGCTCTAATCTGCCCATCTTGATGCATGCCAAAGTGAACTGAAAGAGTAATATAACCACTTTGAAATAATTCAATGTATTCAAACAAGCATCACAGAACAAAGTTGGTTACTTAGAACACGAACGAGTCCGTTCTCGATAAAAAGGGTATTCCGAACTACAAGAAAATTCAACTTTACCTGCCAGAGAAGTGTAGGCCAAGATCCACCATTGTGATATGACCAAGGGCTGCACAAGTTCATGAAGCACACTAATGTCAGTAGATAATATTTAGAGGTTATATGTGTAGATATATCGAGCAAGATGGGGAAAGAGCGAAGAGTCTTAGTGATAAAAGGAAAGGCGCTCACGTATTCTTTGGGTCACATCCAGTAATTATGCGCCATTCTTCATTCTCTACTGCAGGATAACATATCTTGAAAGGCATATTCCCAACAATGTCATTCCATTTGTATTCGATTAAGTTGAGAATAGCTTTATTCTGTTTAGGAGTGCCCAGCGATGAAACAATGGACCAGAGATTCCCAAGTGTGAAGAATCTAAAATCCATGTGAGCTGGCTGTAGATTACCGATTAGATATCCACCTTCTTCAGGTATCCAATCCATAAGCCAGGAAGGAATTTGCTCCGGATAAATATTGAATTTGTTGGTAGCATCCATGGAGTACTCTTCTGTTTTATAACGGTATATCTCATTGATCTTCTTCATGTCAACCCAATAGTATTCTCTGATGTGGAATGATAGTGCATTCAGTCTATTGTTTATAGCTCTCACCAGATTATTGGAACCTTCATTTGTGAGCATCTCACGAGAAGAACGTAGAGCAGCATAAAACAAAGCCTGTAGATCAAGTAGGTGACGATCAGGACAAGAATTTCACCATGGAAAGGGTCAGATACCATGCGCAAGAAAAAACAAAACAAAAATTGTGGTCTGAAAATTAATATGGGATCCTTTTTCTGATGTGAAAGAAAGAGAGAACATGGCAACCCAAGTTTTTGAGACCAGGTTAAACCCAATATAATTAACAAGAGCAATGTAAGGCTTCTAACAATGAACTCACTTGAATCTCCAGGGGATGACCATGAATACCCATCCTTCTGTCTATCATACACGATCCATCCGTGACTAGTAGAGAAGGAAACATATCAAATCCATCAGCTAAACACAAGTTGAGGATCAGTTTCATTCCTGTTTGGACATCCACTCTCTCTTGCAATGAATAATCACCAGTGATCTTCCCATAAGCCCTCAACAAAATAATCCACCACAATCCTACCAAAAAGTCGATTCAATAAACCAAGTCACTTTATCGGTTTTCTCTGAGCAAAAACTTTGGAAAAGGAAGAAAAGAAATCACATTAGGAGTAAAAAAGCATCATGACTACTAAAGCTGAATAGTTCAACATCCTCATTAACTAGCAAATCATCGTGGTAATTGGTCAACAAAGTTCCACTCTACTAACCAGAGTCCACCGGTGCAACACGACCAATAGCCGCTTCTCCAAAATCTGGATCTAGCACTTCCTCAAACTTATTGTCATCAATCGGTACAGTTCTAACCTTGAAACTGGCTGGCATCAAACCCTGTCCAGGACTATAGCAGTCGACAGTTTTCTCCCAACTCTAGATCAAATGAAAAAAAAAGTTGTTAAAGCTTCAAAGAAATAATTGCAAACTGACAAGGAAATGCTTATAGTCTACATAGTAAATAAAATCCATATCCACCTCCGGATCGAGTGTTGATGTGTCTGAAACTACCGGCATAAAGAAAAGAAGCATGAAATTGATTGCATTAAGCAATAAATGCCCAAAGTTTTATAATGATCAAAAGCAACCTGAAAGCACAGTATAACAACTTCATGGTAAATATCCTAAGATGAATATCCCTATCATCTGGTATATATGATAACATTGATGAAAACGGAAATTAGGCAATCTGAATCTTAAAAAATACACAAATGGATATCGAACAATCATGAATCAACTTTACTAAAAATGATTAGTCAAACCAATTAAGGAAATAATGGTGCTATAAAGCTATCCAACAAGGTATATAATGTAAGTGAATTATGTATACCTGCAACTGCAAGGTATGGAGGAGAAAATTCTTGACAATCTCTCCTTCACCTTTAAGCAAGAAGGCCAAAGCTGAGGGCACGAAATCCCGAATAAACACCTGATCATAATTCAAAGGCTGCTTATCACCTGGATCATTTGCAGCCACTGTACCAACAGGGTATCCACAATATTTCACTACTGCATCTCTCAATAAATTCCAAGCCTCCTTTTCGATGTCGCTATCGATTGAAACTCCACCTTTCCCTTCCTCCAAATCCTTCCCAGTGTTCTTCACGTCGTTTCCATCTCCATCTAGTGGAGTTTCTTTTCCTGCAAGGTTCTTGGGCTTCACAGAGATGCTGTTCTGTATGTAAATTCTCTCGAAACTATTGCCGTTTTTGCCGGTTTCAATCGACGTCGAGAGATGTCTTACCTTTGATGCTACCGTGGAATAAACAGATAAACCGTAAGGCGTTGAAACCGGACTGGATTGGGCAAAAACGGAACTTGGGACGGAATTCGACTTCTGGGTATTGTTGAAAAGGCGTTGAAATCCTAAGAACCGAGATGGGTAAACGTGGAATTGAGATTTTTCATTGGAATTCAATAGAAAAGGTTTGCCCTTGCAAAAAAGATCGAGCTCATAACAAGGGGAATTAAACGAATGTCTAGAACCCAGAAACAATGCGTTTCTCGGCTCCAGAACTCTTGAAGGAAGCTTCGTAGTGGAATTTCGGATGAAATTCATGGCGTTCGTATTCAATTTCGCTTTTATTTTGATTCAATTACAATCCAAATGAAATTGAAATTGAATTGAAAAGACTGAATAAAAGAAGAAACAAAGGAAGAAACTTTGAATTGAAAAGACGAAGATTTACCCAGAATCTGATAGAAGAAACATGCGCTGCAACATATCTTTCACCCTTTTCCCAACAATTCAGGATTTTTCAAATTGTATTTCTCCTCTCTCCTTTAAATATATTATTTTCAGAGCATTATTAATTTATTTAGCTGTTTTCCATCGTTGGATTATCAACTTGCAGACTGAACCATTGAGAAACTGCCACGCATGTATCAGGTTCATAGAAACTACCATGCTTGACTCGCTCTTTCCCCCGAGTCGACCCGCTTCTCCCCTCCATTCCCTTCACCCACTTCTTGTCTTTGCACTCACAGAAACCAATAGGTAACCCATTTTTACTCCTCCATCACTTTCATTCCTGTTTCTAACTGCATCCATTTCTTCCAGGAGTTCAACATAAACTTCCTTGTTTTCATATTTTGGATCAGCAGCTCTCCATGGTACGCCAGCACCAGGAATGGTTGGAACTATTACCAGTCACCATTGTCTATCATCTCATCCAGAAGCTGCAACAAACAAGCTAGTTCAGTTCGATTTGAGCAGCAGAGATTAGCTCATGGAACACAACCCACTTTTCACCTAGGCAGATGGATGAATGCTCCAACAAAGTGCAGAGCTCAAAGGGCCTAAGTATGGGCTTAAGTGTAGAGCTCAAAGGCCAATATTGGGTTCAAAAACAGTAGTTGACACAGTGACATCCAATCCAACAAGGAAATTTAAGTCCGTAACTTTTAGTTTCAATTATAAATATTTTTGTTTTTGCATGGTTATTACTTATTAGATGAATAAAATTTAATTTATATATATAAAAAAGCTACCGAGATTTATTTAGTGATTATTAACATTGTCAATTGGTTAACGCCAAGCAGAGTTTTCACATTTAGCGCACAACAAATAATAAACTTAAAAGATTCACGAAAAGAAATCGAAGGCAACGGCTCTGATTGGACCGTTGATTCAAACAAGCATCACCCATTTCACCACGTGGCTGCTCCACAGGTCTGTCAATTTCATGCCAACACGTGGCATCCGATTATCCCCGGTGTGGTCGACACGTAATACATGCAAGTGGACCCCCTACGTTCCCCCACTTGCGAATAAAATTACAACCATAATGCGATATGGAAACACCAAACCGACGGGCGACGCCTCTACGATTGCCATCTGGATTTTCCAGATCGCTTACGTGGCGAAGCTGTGGTGGGTCCCAAACTACACAGCTCCACATAATTTTTTTTCTACGTTGAACAGTACCGACACGTGTGTTAGGCAAGTCCACGTGTATTATTTGCATGGGATTTCTTGTTGTTCTATATAAACACCACCTTGATCACCAAGAACTTCACTCAATGCAATCAAATTTTCGTTTTGCAATATAACATACAAGCACTTTTTTCCTTCAGAAGCTCGTACTTCACTCATTTTCCTTCCAACCAAACACTCCTTTCATCAGTTTCAAAAATGGCACCATATATACCCAGTAGCAAAGCTGCCACTGTGACCACCGCCAAGGTCCCAGCTCTGGTCAGGGCTCCCGCTACTTCCAGAAGGGCTTATGTTACGTTCTTGGCAGGAAACGGGGACTACGTCAAGGGCGTGGTCGGGTTGGCCAAGGGACTGAGAAAAGTCAAGAGCAAGTACCCACTCGTCGTGGCGGTGTTGCCGGACGTGCCGGAAGATCACAGGAAGATCCTACTGGATCAGGGTTGCATAGTCAAGGAGATCGAACCCGTGTACCCACCCGAGAACCAGACTCGGTTCGCCATGGCCTACTACGTCATCAACTATTCCAAGCTACGTATCTGGAAGGTGTGTGTTGTTCTTTTGCATGTTGCTGTGTTGAACGTAACTTTTGTGTCATGTTCTTGTTATATCTTAGATGTGTACTTTTTTCTGTTGCAGTTCGTGGAGTATTCCAAGATGATATATTTGGACGGAGACATCCAGGTTTTCGATAACATAGATCACTTGTTCGACATGGAGGATGGTTACTTTTACGCTGTGATGGATTGTTTCTGTGAGAAAACATGGAGCCATTCCCCACAGTACAAGGTTGGCTACTGCCAGCAATGTCCTAACAAGGTGCAGTGGCCTGCTCATTTGGGTCCTAAACCACCGCTTTACTTCAATGCTGGAATGTTTGTTTATGAACCCAGTCTTACTGTCTATAATGAACTTCTGGCTACTCTCAAAGTTACGCCTACTACACCTTTTGCTGAACAGGTAAAAAATTGTTCAAATTTCTATGTTTAATTGTTTTCCTATGTGATCTGGATTGTAATGTCCTTTTTGTTGTTGTTTCAGGATTATCTGAACATGTTCTTTAAGAACACTTACAGGCCCATTCCTCCGATTTACAACCTGGTGATGGCCATGCTATGGCGTCACCCTGAGAACATTGATCCAGAAAAAGCCAAGGTTGTTCACTACTGTGCTGCTGGGTCTAAGCCAAGGAGGTTTACTGGAAAGGAAGAGAACATGGACAGGGAAGATATTAAGAAGCTGGTGGCAAAATGGTGGGACATTTACAATGACAAGTCGCTTGACTACGCAAGTGTTGGTAAAGCTGATGAAAATGAGGACGAACAAATAGGCTTAGCGTTGTTGGCAGCCTTGGCAGAGACTGGCTTTGTTCACTACATTAACGCCCCTTCTGCTGCATAAGTTTGTGGCTTTAAGGTGGCGATATATATATAGACAAGCATATCAAAGTCAAAGCAGTTGTAATTTGTAAATGTGTTCTTATGATATAATATATAAACCAAATATTTCTGTACATATTTTCTGCCGATTATCCAGAGCATTTGATACTAACATAGTTTTCAGTTCATGGAAAATTTATAACACAATCCGATACAACAATAACTGCCTCCGAGATGGTTGACCGTAGGTTCAACCGGCCATCAACCCTAATGAATTGGCATATGTGAGTTGTGAGAGTCTCATCCCGCCTTGTTAGCTATGTTGTTGGAGAGCCAGTGCATTCCCTCATACAGCCCTTTGCCAGTGGTTGCACAAGTACTCTGCATATACCTGTGAGAAGCACAAGAAAGAATCGATGAAGAATTACAATTTGCTGAGTACAACCAAATGCACTAATAAGATGTTGATGAACAAACAGTCGATGATAAGCTAACCAGTGGTGCTGTCGTAGGGAGTGGAGACCAAGCTTATTAGTAATCTGAGCAGCATTCATAGCGTTTTGGTAGATCTTGCTTGTTAGCAAATACAAGAAGCACAGCATCTCTCAGCTCATTCTACATATACGAAGTAATTACGTGTTTTATAAAATAATAAAACAAAACATGGACAAAAGCAATATGCATAAAGCAAATGAATCCCCCATTCAGCATAAGGTGAAGCGTGAGTCGAAACAGTCGCCAGAGTTAAAAGCTTTCATCATTAAGCAAAGAAGAAAACAGAAAACATAAGGTGGCAGTACATGGAACTTATGAATATGTTATGTGCTGAGGGATAGCAATCTAATCAACACAAGACCGTCCATAAGCACAATAAATAGCAATAAAACTACAAGACAAGTAGATGGTTTTTGTGACAGCCACACTGGCATGGATAGCCTTTCCTAGTATAATCCCACATAGAACCATTACCCAAGACCCAGGACGAGCTGAAAATTAACCCCTTTGAATTTAAGAGTAGACCCTTAATACAATTTGAAAGAGAACAGCTTTCATGTGCCAACTACAAACTCAGATATTCTTTCCGCATACTATGAAAGGGAAAACCTTGAATCACAAGATGACGTTGATACATGTGGCAATTGTTTATTTACTATAACGATTATGAAACTGAATCAGCAATAGTGGGAATGGTAGTGACAATCTCACCAACCTTGAGCCTATACAAAATGGTAGTCTTACCAGCCGCATCAAGACCCACCACATGAATTCGCCATCTCTTTCTTGGCGAAAACCCGAGTGAACAACTTAGCAAATGACAGCCCCATCCATTTCCCTTGGCTGCACCCAAAACACATGATATGGTCAATCGTAATTTATTCATCAAAAAGATGCTCTCCAAAAATGGGACGATCTAAATCAAGATCCAAGTAAGAGAACCCATCTCTTGTTTCTGCATTCTGATTTCTTTTGCTTTTGTTTTAGATTTATAAAGTATTAATACGCATAACAAAGAAAACACAGATCCAAATCTTGCATCAGTGAAATCTAAAACAAAAGCATAGGAAATTAGAACGCAGAAACAAGAGATTAGAGATGAGGAAACGGAGATGAGATTCATACAGTGGTGAGAAACACAGAGGCTGCCCACTGCAGGGAAGAAGAAACAAACGAACAGAGAAGAAAGTACATTAATTATTAATTAAATGATACAAATATAATTTTTAATAATTTAATAAACTAATAAATAAATAATTTAAATACAATTTATAATAATTATTAATTAGATAACTCAAATATAATTTATTTTTTTTATAATTTACCTAAAATTAATGCATTCACATCTCTCAGGCCTGAGAATATGATGAGTTCACATATCTTCACTAAAAACTACTACAAAGACAAGGAAAGGTTAAGATCTAATCCGCCGCCGCCTTCTCCTCCCCCGTCTTTGCTTTCTTTTTCCGGTCCATGTTTTGTTTTCGAGGAAGGCCCCGCATCATTCAACACCAAAAGATTCTTAGACTCAGAAACGGAATTCTCCATGAAATCTTCAGGTCGGAACGTCGGATTCCACCGGCTACCATCATCGGCAACCGCCGCCTTCTCCTCCTCCTCTTTCGACTCATTCGTCTCCGCAACGTTCCTTAGACGATCACGCACCTCCCTAGTGCTTCTTATCAAAGCAAAGAATCTCTCCACTTTCTTTTCTTCATCATCATCATCTTCGTCGTCCTTCTCTTCTTCATTCCCCATTTTTCTCTTCCTTCTCCCACTCTCCTCCATTAGCTATACAGTGTATGCTTTAGAGCATGAAGAACAATATATTGGATTAAACTATAAAATATTACTGTCAGAGTAATAAGGGAGGAAAGGGAAAGTGGTAGGAAAATGGGGTTTCCGATACCGGTGAGACGAAGTAGAATGACTGGTTTTATAGTGTCATCATCATCATAATTTTTGTTTTTTTACTCAAAATATCCCATTTTTTATATTATTTACATATTTAACACCCTAAAAAAATAATTCTCAATCTAGCCTCTTTTATAAAAATTCGTCCGATTCATATGAAATCCGTAAATAAAATTAAGAAAAACATATTTGGTAAAAATGTCATGATTTCTATAGGTAAGTTGTTTGATTGAAGAGCCGGTAGTTTACAATAATGCCCACGAGATTCTCTGAAAATACTGGAATAAAAGTATGGGCAAATTTGGTATATTGAGGTGATAAGAAATTATGGGGGGTAGGGAGTATATTGCTTACGTCAATGGCGATATCATGTTGCTAACAACTCAAGCTGACGCCTTTTACGTTATAAAAGGATATCATAAATCGTAACAAAGTTCATTTAATTATGAGTATAATTTATATTTGGATCATCTAATTATTAAAGATTATATTTAAGTTATTCAATTATAGGTAATGTTATATTTTAATCATCATTTATATATAAAAAAGTACAATAATTTAATAGTTTTTTCTTCTAAATCACTTGTATATCTTGTTAATATTAGAGTATTTCATTTAAAATCATTAATTAATCTGATACATAAATTGATAATTTTTTTTAAATATGAAAGATAGGGATGGGAATGGAACCTGAACCCGACGGGTTGCGACCCGACCCGGTCCGAATAAGTCGAATTTTTTGAAGAAAATTCTGGTTCGGGTCGGGTTTTTTTCAATGGTGATTTCGGATTGGGTAGGGTTCGATTTTAGGATAAAAAATCGACCCGACCCGACCCGTGACTAATAGTGTAATTTTTATATATATTTTAGGGATATTTTCAACAACGACCCTCTTTATATATATTTCATATAATTAGGTCAGTAAAATTATTTTTTTTATAAGTAGGTCACTAAAATTCCCTAAATTTTATTTTTTACAATTAAGTCCCTAAAAATTTTAATGATTCGGGTCGGGTCAGTCGGGTCGGATTTTAAGGCTTAAAAATCGGGTCGGGTTTTTTCATCCTAACCTCAGTTCGGGTCGGGTCGAGTCGGGTGACGGGTGGCGGGTGTGTTTTTTCGGGTCGGGTGCTGGTGGGTCGAAAATTCGACTCGACCCGATCTGCCCCGGAACTAATAGTGTAATTTTTCCATATATATTTTAGGGATATTTGCAACAATGATGCTCTTTATATATATTTTATATAATTAGGTCAGTAAAATTAATTTTTTTATAATTAGGTCACTGAAATTTTATTTTATTTACAATTAGATTCCTAAATTTTATTTTTTACAATTAAGTCCCTAAAAATTTTAATGATTTGGGTCGGATTTTAAGGCTTAAAAATCGGGTCGGATTTTTTCACTCTAACCTCGGGCCGGGTCGGGTGCTGGTGGGCCGAAAATTCGACCCGACCCGATCCGTGCCCATCCCTAATGAAGGGTGGCTCAAATATAATTTTACCTATAATTGAGTAATCCAAATACAACATTTATTAATTGGGTGACCCAAATATAATCTTATCCATAATTAAATATCTTAAATATAATTTTTAATAATTAAATAATTCAAATATAACTTTACTTATAATTAAATGACTTTTATTGCAACTTATCTCGAAGGATAAATGTGACGCCTTTACTGTGACATTTGAGCCCCAGGCTCGTGCTGCGACTCTGTTCCTCACTGGGAATCCTTTAGGTCATCAAGGGCCGGCCGGGATCCAACAGATCACAAAAGCATTGGCGTTGAGACAACAAATCTAGAATATAATTAAATACTAATAATTTTAAATTTTAATTGTACTTTAAATATTTTGTACGTTAGATTCCCCGATATTAAGTTTCGGCTTTAATGACCAACTTTCCTGTGATGTGACTTGAATCCACTAATGATTCCTGGTGGCAGAAAACAAGGAAAGGAGGAATAGATTGAGGGAGGGATACACAGGTGAGGGGGTTGGCTTGAGAGGTTTTATAAAAATTACTAGTATTAATAACAAAATTGTATTTGTATTGACAACTTAAATTCGTATATTTTATATATAAATTTAACATAAAACAATGTATTTGTTCGTATTATTAACTATATTATTTTTTAAAAGTTTTTACGATAGATCAAATCGATAATAAGTCAGTAATCTTATAATCAAATGACTATTTATATAATTTATCTTATATATTATAATGATTACTATTATTTAACTTGCTTTTTTAATAATTTATATTTTTAATATGTATATATAGGTTATTTTTATTATCCTTTTTAATTCACTTGGACAAATGCTTACTAGCTCATCACTTAGGACCAAAAAGAAGCCCCAAGTCCCACATACTCCAAAACCAAACAAAATGTCCAATTTGCCTACCAAAAATCAACATCTCCGGAATCTTTTATCGACCAGAAAGGAAAATAAAATGCAAACGTAACACGGATATATATTTTTATTCAAAAAAAAATCAATAATCATAATAATAAATTCATGACTAATGAAGATATATATTTATTTCATTACATTAAAAACTAAGGTATATACAATTTAAATACTGATTTGTTAATAATGATATCTAAATTTTGTTAAATATCGTGAAAATATTATAAATATAACCTATTAAAAAAATTAATTCACTAAAAATTCTATAAAAGATGTAAAGAAAAATAAACTTTCTCACGAGATGAGTAAAGAGTGATGAAAAAAATAAAAAATGTGAAAAATTTTATACAAACACTAAAACGAATGCTAAAGTATATTAAAATTATGTTAAATGGCAGATAAAATAATTTATAAAAATTAATAAAAAAATACCAAAAAATTACATGTTAAAAAATACTTTTTATTAAAACTTGAAAAATAATAAATATAAACAATCATTAAAAAAAAAAACTCCACACCCACCGCAAAATAAATAAATAAATAATTCCTCCACCCACACCCACCACATGCATCTAATGCTCTAAGCCAGCGTCTGCCGTTCAACGACTACAAAAAACACACTATTTACATTACCCGAACCAAACATATATTAAATTCGAAAATGTAAACAAAACGACAGCGCATCGGCTAACGTAACCCCCCAAGACAAGACATCAATATAAGCTGTGGATTGTGGTGTCTTTTTCTTCATGTCTTAAACTCAATCATTCACACCTAATCTTTGTTTGTTGGGAGATCAACTACTCTAATGTATTATCAGACTATGTCCAAATAAGAAAATAATGACATATTAATGTTGGTTTAAGTGTAAATTTAAATTATTTTTTAAAACACGTGTTTGGAAAACAATAATATTTTAAGTCTGTTTGTGGAAATTATTTTTTATTAGTAGTGAATAAAATAATTGTCTATGTAAAATGTAAGTACTCATGGGATGGTTTTGCAGCACTCTGACCTTCCTTGTCTGGTCCTGGTTGCAGCTGCTCTGGTTTTCTTAAGGTGGTTGTAGGCTTGTAGCAATATGGTACAGGAAAGTCCATTGTAGCTGTCATTATTAGACTTGTTTGAAATTATCTCAAACTTCTTTTTAATTTAATCTCGTTAAAAACTAAGAAGCGGAATTTGAAGAAGGAGAGGGAGAAAGAATACTCGATCTGGGACAGATAGAGGAAAACTTTAGTCAACCATATAGCTTGGGCTATAAAGATAAGATGTTTTTGGAGTTTTCTATTTGATTGTATCGAAAAGGCCCAATGAATTGAGATATTCTTATTAGGTCGGGTCATTTTGGAGTAAGCAAATCAATTATGATAAAAAGGATGAGCTTCAAGAGAATGAATCGAGTAAAAATTTTCTGCCCCTAATTATGTCTTCTTTCTTTTCCCTACTTAAAAATCCTAAAAATTGGACTATAAACTTTAACCCTAGTTTTTACATTCTAAATCATAAACTTTAAACCCTAAAAAATACACATACCCTTAATTCTCTGATCTCTAACCACATCTTTTAATCTTAAAACTTAAGCTTTTAACTTTAAACTCACTAATTTAAAATGAGAATGTCAGTAAAAACACGATTAAGACATAATTTACATTCGTGTTAATTATTTTTTTGTCAAAAATATCTTTAATTATATATTTTTTTCATGACACACTTTACTAAATTTTTAAACTTAAATTTTAAATTTTAAAACTATTTTTTAATTTCACAAACGACCATAATCCATCGTTATCTTATTTTTTGAAGGGTATTTTATTTATTTATTTGAATATTAATCATGAAAAAATGATGGATGAAGACATGTAGAGTGAAAGTATAATAATAATTGATACATATATAACTGTTTTCGGAAGGCTTGTATTAGTATAAGTATTTAAAGTATATTAATACTTTATTTAAGTATTTAGAGTATTTTTTATTAAAATAAATATAAAATAAAAAGTTTCTCTCTCTTTTGTTTTTATCTATATTTTCACATAAACTATTTAAAACATGGATACCGGAATGTTTACGATGAAAATTTATTATTAATTAATTTGATTACAATTTAACTAAGTTTTTCTTAAAAAAATGATAAGATAATTCAATTTTAAGTATAATATTTTTTATGAAAAATAAAACGATAATATCTTTATAATATTTCAATACATTGATAAAAAAATACTTATAAAGAGAGTTAAATATTTTTAAACAAATTAATAAATATATTTAAGCTTTCTTATTCCTAAAATAGATTAACATTAATAAAAAGAAAAAAAATTATCCCCCTTGGGAATTGAACGTGTATAACGTTTCGTATAAACTTAGGGATGGGCACGGAACCCGAACCTGACGGGTTTCGACCCGGTTCGATAGGATCGGATTTTTTGGTGAAAAATTCGAGTTTGGATCGGGTATGGTCTCGAGTTAGGTTCAGGTTTAGGTGGAAAAAATCTAACCCGATCTGGGACTAATAATGTAATTTTTTCATATATATTTTAAGGATATTTACAATAATGACCCTTCTTTATATATTTTTATATAATTAGATCATTAAAATTAATTTTTTTATAATTATATCATTAAAATTAAATATTTTTATAATTAAATTCATAAATTTTATTTTTTTACAGTTTAATTCCTAAAATTTTAATTTTAATGATTCGGGTCAGGTCAGGTCGAGTAACGGGTGAAGGTATAATTTTTTCGGGTCAGGTACAGATAAACCAAAAATCCAACTCGACCCAACCCGTTCCCATCCCTATATAAACTATTAAGAAACATTAACATACGCGATATATATTAAACATATTGTAATTATTTTATAATAACACATAATCTAATATAATATTTGATATCATGTTCTTTCGTGTATTTTATTAATGATAATAATAATAAGGATTAATATTTGATGAATAAATAGTAATTTTTTAATTAAATAAAGTTATATAATATATATATCGATATTTAAATTCATACAAAATAAAATAATTTTAGCGGGTGACTCCCGAAACAAGAATTTTTTATATACACGTCTCAAACTCGAGACATACTTAAACGAAATCGAACTTCTCACCACTTAGTCCAACCCTTATTAATATATTAAATATTTTTAAATTAAATTAAATTAGAGTAATATAATTTTCTCTCTCCCATTATTTAGAGAAATTATATCATGGGCTCGGTCTACCACGTCAGCAGTGGTCCCATCCAATAATAACCACCCACTTCACTATTAATCTCCAATTCACTTTTTTCCAACCAATAAATATTCACTCATAATTTCTATGTTATTTTAAAAATATAATTTTTAAAAATTATATTAATTGCATGACCGATTAATAGCAAAATAAGTGATTTTCATTAATTAGAAACCACGATTAACGTGATAGGCCAGACCTATGATATAATCTCTCCATTATTTAAGTGGGACCTCATCAGTTTATAACCTTTTTATTTAAATAAACTTTATATTAGATAAGTCTGGTAGTTGAGTCATTTCATTTTTCTCTTGCCTTCTTCGTCAACATTACCGGCTTGCAAAACTTTCTTTATTCTCTTCTTTCGTCATTTCGCATGTGACACGTTGTAATCTATGCCCTTTGCTTCCAGGTAGAACTCTGCCTTCTTTTCTCATGTCTTTGCCTATCTGGATATTTCATCAATTTTCTATTTTGGCTTGGTTTTTAAGCGCCGTTTGGTCTTATATTGGATTCTCAATTACATAATTTCCTATTAAATTGATTCGTATTAGATTGAATCATCTGATTTTTCAGATTGTTAATCGATGGTGTTTGGAGTAGATTATATGGTCTTTTGCTTACCCAGGTTTCAGTTTGTCCTCGGCTTGTTCGTTTCTGTAGATTCATGAATTTTGAGTTTAATTGGATCTATATGCTTTCTAGGCTTTAAAAAAATTGGGGTTTTAAAGCTTTTATTGATTAATACGTAAATTTATGGAGTATTAACATTTGGAACACTAAAAAAAAAGATTTTTCATCAGAATTTTTGTGTTAACACTCAACATACATTTGTGAGGTGGTCAAAGTTGATTTCTTGGAAGCTAAAATTCATTTAACTGCTACCACTTTTGATCCTTTGTTAATTACCGTATTGATCGTTATTGAGAGTTGCATATGGTCTGTATACGGTTGGGGTAACGAAGAGAAAATTTTTAACCATGAAAGTACTCTATTTTGTAACTAGGAAGGGGTCCCAGTTTACTGTTTTATCAAGCTTATGTGTACCTGGTCATCTAACATGTGATTTGTTGCTTAATGTAGGTACTTAGGTAACTAAATCTTTTTTTCATACGATAGTAAATTGTCTCTATCATCCAAGAAAAGTCGATTGATGGGGTCCGAAGGGCCAGCAGCAGCAATCATCCACGTGACTGGTTTTAAGAAATTTCATGGAGTTTCAGAGAATCCAACTGAAACAATTGTTAATAACTTAAAAGAGTATACAGAAAAGAAAGGTTTGCCAAAGGGTGTAATTCTCAGCAGTTGTAGTGTTCTCGAGACTGCAGGACAGGGAGCACTCACTCAACTATATCAGACATTGCAATCTGCCTTACCCGGGAAGGATTCTGAATCATCTTGTTCTGGGAGAATTATTTGGGTTAGTCACTCACTTTCAATTGTTTAGTAATAACTTATTTTCATACGTTCATGTCAACGGTGATTACAACAACGAATTTTCAATATGTAATAATTTGTTTTTACTTTTCATAAAGTAGGCTGAAGCCTTTTCAGGTACCAGATTAATGCATAAAAACGGTCTTATTGTGATTATAACTCTCAAGTTGTAACCTGCCTTTCACTATCTTCAAAAAATGCCAAAAGTGAAAAGGGTAAAATATCTGTAATGTCATGTGGATAATGTACCTGCTAAATCCATAGTAAAAATGTGTGTTATGGCCTAAGGGATTGGGATCTATGATTATCCAATCAGGAAAGAACAAGGTTGTCCGTTTCTTTCCAGGCATCTTCTTTGTACCTTCTTTTTCAAGTACATGAACAAAGCACTCTTTCAATATGTGATTATTATGCATAGTTTATTGAGGATTTCAACAGATGTTATCTTATTTACTTGTCTTTGGTGCAATTAAACTCTTTGTCTGACAAACTCAAGCTTCACATTTCTTGGTCATTGTTACAATATTCTTCAGCTACATTTTGGAGTCAATAGTGGTGCATGTAGATTTGCTATTGAGCGTCAAGCTGCAAATGAAGCTACTTTCCGTTGCCCTGATGAGATGGGATGGAAACCTCAGGTTAGATATATCGCCTTTCCACTTTTATGGTGCATGTGCAGTTTAGTATGTCTGACTCTTCTCAAACCTTCTTCCATTCCCTTACACCATGTTTTGATTGCAGAAAGTTCCCATAAATCCTGAAGATGGTGGAATTTCACGTGTACGAGAGGTAGTATCCTTTTTGTTAAAGTATCTTTTGTTGCTTAGCATGGTTAAAATTACATTCGAACTTGATACCATTCATCTCTTACCCCATCCTTAAATATTTTCCTTTGCTACCTATGTGCAGACTTCTCTTCCCGTTGAGGAGATTACAAAAGCCTTAACAAAGAAGGGATTTGAAGTGACGACCTCTGATGATGCAGGACGGTTTGTGTGCAATTATGTTTACTATCACTCCCTTCGATTTGCTGAGCAGAGTGGGGTCAAATCTCTCTTTGTCCATGTCCCTCTCTTCTTGACCATAGACGAGGAGACCCAAATGAAGTTCGCCACTTCCTTGTTGGAGATACTTGCTTCACTATGTCCGTAACATCCTGCATCCACTTGTCTTTATGTCCAGAAATTGGTACAGTTGTAAGGTTGTATGTGAGGGTGGATGGGAGGATGCATGTTTATTGAAAGGCTTTAATAAAAAGGATATGAATAAAAAATGTATTTCAGCACATACGCCACATCATATGTATTTCTTTTGTTTCTCCAAATACTTCCTCTGCTGCTTGGAAATTTCTCTGAATCCTTATGTTAATATGTCAATAAATTCCCGTTTGCTTATATTACCAGAAACATTTGCCTAGTCTACTCACTTTAAATTTTATCTTCTTGCACTTTTTCTTATCCCTTACTGAAAGTTTGCTCTGTTATCATTCATGTAACGATTAATGTCATACTTAACTTTCACTAACTCATTTCATCCTTCACCTGTGATGCTTAAGCAAGTTTCATGCTAGACGATTATCTTGGGCATGTCAGCTTAGTTTAATGTCTTCTCATGATGTGTTGGCCGGAGGGCTTATATTATCTTGTATATGCTATGTTGGTGGGTTTATTTTGTGTTTTCAAAGTAATGTTACACCTCTTTTAGAGAGTGTAATTAAGGGATGGGTTATGAGTCGACCATTGTGCATGAAGCATAGTTTGAGTCTTTGAGATCCCATAAAAAGATTACTCTTTGTCTAGGACTGGATTGGATTTCATACAACTTAAGAATCCATCATTTTTTTCTTTAATATATTCCTTGGTACTTGATACAGTTGATTAATCTTGTATATTTTGCATAACAATCTGATTCAACACCTATCCACATACTTTTGTGTTATCAATGGTGACATTAGTTTCCTCCTTCAAGCAATAAACTGGTGGAATAGTTTCTGTGAGGACAGTTCCATGAGCATTCCAGCAATAGGGTTTTGCCACGATGCGTCCTCGGGTGGCGGGCTGCAGCTCTACCTGTGCCAGTGTAAGGTTTATGCATGGAGTTGAGTCACTACAAGCAAAACTCATCGGTGGACTTCTAACATCATATGAGCCCTTAATATTAACGTAGGAGATGTCATTAATCACAACTGCACTTGTTTGGTTACTGCAGTTTTTGGTGAGGCAATAGTATTGGTCTATGATAATCGGGTTACGAACGGCTTCCACTCTGATGTTACGGAATTTGACTTTCGACACACAGCCCGAACCGCCTTGCCAGGTTTTAATGCGGATGCCATTTTCAGAATGTTGTATGACCGAATCAGAAACAGTGATGTTCGAAACACAGGCTCGTGAATGATTGATCCCAAGACTACCAATGCTGCAATAAGAAATAAAAACATGTTGCAACATAAATGTTACACATTTATAGAACTGAAACGTGATAATGATGTGAACTAAAAGATTTATAGGTAGTCTCCTTCAGCCGGCCTAAGATGCTTGACATGTTAAGAACTCAAATGGCAACTCTGCAGCCTATGCTTGTAACCGTTTTGCAGACCTTATTCCATGACTTGGACCACAAGTTATGTTCTTTATATCAACGTCATAGCAACCAGTTCCCATCGATACACAATCATCACCTAACAGTGCACACATGGAAGACATGTAAGCATTCCATTTCGAATTTTTGATTTCATATATGCTTTAATGTACCGAAATCATAAAGAAAATTCACCATTGGATATGAAGGAATTGTATATCTGCACATGATTTGTGTTCTCGATGTGAATTCCATCGGTGTTGGGACTCTGAGCTGGTGCTTTGATGGTTAGTGATTCTACACGAACGTCGTGGCAGGCATCGAATCTGAAATGGAACTGTGGGCTGTTCTTAATTACGAGTCCTTTAACAGTCAAGTTCGAGCTCATGAAAAATCTTATAGCCTGCATCGAAAAACCACAGTGATAAATCTTCAGAAAATCAAAGAAAGACTTTAAGTTCTAGCTCAGTTGTACTTACAACAGGGCTATCACAGGGACCAGACATTGTTGTTCCATTAATTCCCTGCTTAGCAGATATATTATGTCAGTTATGGACTTTAATGGTGGAGAAACATGCTTGTTAAACGTGACTAAATTGGATTACTTTGTGAGGTTTGCAGGGAAGATTCCACCATTTCTCTCCTTTGCCATCTACAAGGCCACCACCTTGCATCAACATCCCATTGATTTTGTAGAAGACCAGCCATTGTCGTTTGCTGATATTTCTTGGCCAAGAATCAGGTCCATCAGGTGGCATTATGGTTCCATCAATCTTCCCACCGAATCGAAACAAATCAACGGTTGATTATAACATGATAAGCTCAATGCTAAACTGAAATGGAGAAAATGTTGATTACCTGAAACACAAGGCCAATAGTCTTACAAGGACCTGCTAAGACTGTAGATTGTAACATGAAGGAATAACCATCTGGAACTAGAAGAACCGCCGATTCTATTTGGCAAGCCGCGTCCCAAGCCAGCTTAAATGCTTGAGTATCATCAGTGACACCATCCCCAACAGCACCAAAATCAAGCACATTGAAGACACTGTACCTTGGACCAGCAACAGCAGATGCTGCTTCTGGTGCAGGTGAAGGAGCGACAGAAACGTGAGATACAATACGGAATTCATGACTATGATGATGTCTGTTTTGAATGGTAACAGAGAAAAGGCATGAAAATATAAAGAAAAGCAAGAGAAGAGCTTGATGGAAGGGCATATTGAGCCTAAACTTTAGCTTCAATGAGAACTTGAGGGATGCAATGAAAGTGTACCCTCCATTTTATAGAGCAAAGCCTGCCCCACTATCCTAGGTTTGGCCTAGGTACTAGGTACTATAGCCATTAACCAAGTCCTCAGTTTTTGACATTCGGAGAATGTCACTTGTTATTCTTCACCTAAAGATCTCACAGAAGTTGAATCAACAAGGTCCCCCATTAGGAATGGATCAAATGGTGCTGGAAGAGGCAATCGCCCCTTTAAAAATTTCATATTCTCATATAGTTAATGTATTTTCTATCGATAATCTAAATCCCTACTCCCACTCCCTAACAATTCACACTCCTGACATAAAATTCTACATCCGTCGTTGTCTCAGTTCTCTAGAAGCTAAAAGAAGTAAACAAAAAGAGTTGAGTTGCAACTTGCTATGTATGAATTTCTCAGTGGCAGCACCCCATTTTGATTTGTGGGCACCAATTAGACAATATTGGCACGAAACAGAGACAGTTCCATTCTATGATACATAGGGATTGGCCTCACTCTAGAGTGTGTGGAAGTAAAGGGAATATGCCAATATGGAGATATGCTGCTGCTGCTGTTTTTCTACTTCAGAAATGGGGTTTAAGCACATTAGGGATGGAAAAAGTCAGATAGAAAGGTGAATATAAAAATATTATTAAAAAATACTAATCAAAGGGCCAAACCCAATGTCTCCTTTTAAGTTTTATTTTAGTTTTAATCATCATATTTTAAATTACAATATTGAGTCCTTTACTATTTTCTTTTTTAAAATTATAACTTTTTTATTATTTTTTTTTAATTTTACCATTAACCACTAGTCTATCAATTATTAAAAACGACAAGATAACTCTTTTAGTAATTTTTGTTTATATCTTTATCAGTTTGACCTTTAAAATCTTTAGTGTGCAATTAGAATTTTTATATATTTTGAAAGATTAGGGTTGAAATTAATTAAAAATGTAACTAAAAAAGGTTGAATTAATTATCATTTGGTTGAAATTATATATATGGAATTATGTATTAGAAGTGATATTTGAAGAATATAAATATTATTTTTGTTTATGAAATTATCATATTAATATATATTAATTTTTATTTATAAAATTATAATTTTAATCTAATTCTATTAATTCTAAATTTAAATAAAACTGCAGATAGATTACATCAAGAACACCATTTCATCCATCTTTCTAGTTAATTTAATTTAACCAATAATAACTCAAATAAATAAATAAATAAAATCTAAACAAAACAAAATAACCAAAAAAAAGTTTGACCTAAGCCTAGAAATATCACATATCTGATATCTCCAACAAATTAAAAAAAAAAAAAAAGAAAAAGAAAAATCATAATAATTGGCCATTCTTTATTTCATAGGCTTCCTTTTCTTCAAGCTCCTCCTATCTCCATCATTTTTCTCCCTTCTCCGGCTGCAGCTACTTGCTTGCAGCAGCATACTACCCTTTTCTCCATTGTTGATCCCTGTTTCTTAATACCCAGAATTCTGATCCCCTTTCTATTGCTGCCATAACCCCCCAGAACCATCCATCCATCTATGTAAATCTCACCATCTTTTCTCCAGAATTCTTTGATTTCCACTTGGATGATGTCCTCATAGATTGGTTCTTCATCACAATCCAATCTCCCTTGCATTCCAATCTTGTTACCATCCCATGTTGGTATGGTTACTGTTTTCTTTCTTTCTTAGATCGTTTCTTTTTTTCTTTATGGACAGTGAAACCGGAGGATCAACTGCTCTGTATTGAGAATCTGATGACTGGGTTTTTTTTCTTGTTCTGGAATTCAGCTTTTGTTATCAGGAAATTGAGGATTCGGTAAAGATATAAAAAGGTAAGGTCTTTCCTTTTTCCCAGGTGATCATCTTTCCCATAGCTTGGATTTTGTTCTGTGATCATTGAAATCTGATGGATTTCAAAGCAAACGTGGTTTTAGAATTCTTTGCATCGCATTTAGGCATATAGAAATGAATCAGAAATATATATATATGATTCTACCCTATGCAAAGATGGCATTCATCAGTCTGTGTTAATGTATAGTGATCGTTTTGTTGGTTCCTCATATATTTTTATTATGCATGCCGTGATGTGATAATTTTAAGTGCGTGTACCATATAACATGTGGCTAATGGAATATTTGAGGTTGAAACATTGCTGAATGGAGGAGATAGGAACTGACCTCTTTATTATTCATCACAGTTTATGCTTGATTGTCACCCAACAAGCTTTACTCTCCTTGATTCGAGATCGGGTATTTGAGTGATTCTTGATGGCTGATAACCGGAATAGAAATGTCAAGCCTGCAAATGGCAAGCCACCGCTGGCTGCTGCTGCCAACTCGTTTACTATCAATCTGGATAGCTTCAGCAAGCGGTTGAAGCTTTTATATTCGCATTGGAATAAACACGGTGCTGATCTATGGGGTGGTTCTAGTGCACTGGTCATCGCGACTCCCCCTATTTCGGAGGATCTGAGGTACTTGAAATCCTCAGCACTAAATATTTGGTTGGTAGGCTACGAATTCCCTGAGACCATTATGGTTTTCATGAAGAAACAGATCCATTTCTTGTGTACCCAAAAAAAGGCATCTTTGCTTGATGTTGTGAAGAAGTCTGCCAAAGAAGCTGTTGACATCGAAGTCATTATTCATGTGAAGGCCAAGGGTGACGACGGGACCAATCTAATGGATTCCATTTTTCGAGCTATCTATTCTCAAACGAACTCTGGTGATCATGATGTACCTGTTGTAGGTCACATATCAAGGGAAGCACCTGAGGGAAAGTTTTTGGAGGCATGGGATGAAAAGTTAAAGAATGCAAAAATTGAGCTTACCGATGTAACAAATGGGTTCTCTGACTTGTTTGCTGTGAAAGATGAAACTGAACTTACAAATGTGAAAAAGGCTGCATTCTTGACTACATCAGTTATGAGGCAATTTGTGGTGCCCAAACTTGAGAAGGTTATTGATGAGGAGAGGAAGGTTACTCACTCGGCATTGATGGATGATACAGAGAAGACTATATTGGAACCGGCACGAATTAAGGTGAAATTGAAGGCAGAGAACATTGACATTTGCTACCCTCCTATTTTTCAGAGTGGTGGAGAGTTTGATCTAAAACCAAGTGCTTCAAGCAACGATGAGAATCTTTACTATGACTCCACCAGTGTAATTATATGTGCACTTGGTTCTCGATACAACAGCTACTGTT